>OY728133.1:1312906648-1317906648 GCA_963277665.1 Viscum album
CTCCCATAATTTCAATTATATTTTTTATATGTCAACTTCTTGGTATATTTCACCTCAAAATATATATTAGTGGACTCAGTAAAGGTTGAGTAAGGGATTGTTTGGTGCCACCAAATAGTGTTCTTGAGGTGTAGAGATTCCTTGGGTTAGTAGGATAATATTAGATAATCATACTCAATTTATCTAGGATTTCTTCATGATGTATTTTTTTAACCTGAAGGGGGTATCCATTCTTGTGTAATTATACGTTCGAGTAGGCTTTCCATGATTTTTAGAATAGGATGATGAGTGTCCACATCTTGAGACTGAAAGAGAATGTTTTTTAGTAAGTAGTGTTCTATGTTGCCTATAGAACTAGGCTTTGATGTGATCTGATGTAGATTTTGGAATTTATATTCTATGGGCCCCTATAGTTGATACCACATGTTAAAAACAATGGGACTCATGATCTGATGCTGGTGATATTGGTTTTCTCCCTCAAGGTGTAGTGACACTGCCTTATGGTTGAGTGGTTTATCTCTTATTATATTCAAAATATTCTCAAGTACATATTCATTTAGAAAGATATAAACTTTAGATAGATTTTGAGGGTATATTTCCTCTAGTATTATGCCTTCATGATTTTATATATTCCCATGATGGGAAATGTGGTGGTAGATTCTCTTATTTGGATATATTATTCACAGTTGTTGAGAAATATGTTGAACCAGTTGGACTTGTTATAATTATCCTTACTATATTATGGGGGGTGAATATTACCTCAAGTTAATGGTTGTGACCCTTTTTCTATTATATTGTGTCAGGTAGTTTCATCTTAGAGATATCGACAGTGGGACCTTATGTGTTTTTATATCTTCTATACATACTCCTGAAGGATTTTCTGAAGTCAGGGAGCACATCAGTTTTTTATAGAGTTGGAAAAATGGTACCAATGATAATATGGGAGGAGTTTTTCAGTTATTTAAATGCATCCCCCTTAGTGGTACATCCAGGATTACTGATTATATACAAATATATTTATCATTAGTTCCATTGGTTTGGGACGAAGAAGTGTGTAGAATAGTTTCTCTCTCAATTCATCACTTTTTAGTAGGTGAAGGATAAGCACAAGGTTCTAGTGGGTTTAGCTTGACCCCTTAAATATCCATAGTGGATATGAGATGTATATAAATTTAATTCATTATGGGGTTTCCATGATTTTATATAGGACAAAATTTTGTCTTGGTGATCATATATCGACTCACAATGTCATCCCGCTTCCTATCCATCTAAGAGCATAGCGTGGTAGAGGGACCGAGATGCCTTTGTGTGGAGGATATAGTATGGATTCAAGGAGTTACCTTGATTATAATTTAGGAATATGATTCTTGATTTGTGTCATGATTATGGAGAGGATTTTATGAATCTTTTTGGGAATCGTTACATTTGAGCATGGCGTTTCACCCCCAGACTGAGTGGACCATTCAGGTTTTCTAAGAATCATTGAACCTTTCCAAATATTTTTTAGGGTTGGAGAGGTTGTGTACTACATTTCCCCACCACCATAGTTATACCAGATAAATTATTTCCCCTATGTGTCATAGCTGAGGAGGAATCAGCATGACCAATTGCATGTTATAGACTGGGGGAAGCTAGAAATTGATGGATCTACCTCCAAAAAGTACACAATTGAGATAAAAAATCAATAGGGTAAGGTATTATATGGGAACGTGACTACATTGGTGTGTGTGTAATGGTGACATGGTAATTTTCAAGAGATAACCTGAGAGAAATAGAATGAGATGCGAGAACAATATCCTCACCTTTTTTACTAGTTCTTTTTTATTCAGGAAGAAAATCCCTATGCTGGTAGAATTTAACAAATATGTTGTTTCCCTGCAAAACTTTGGAATATTTTAAAGAGTATTTTTAGAGTTAGTTGTTGGGTCAGCATGTTATTTTAGGGCCCATAGAGGGTAGGTATTGATATAATAAACCTATTAAATATATTAAATTATGGGCATAAATTATTTCTGAAATAATACAATATCTCTTGAATGGAGTCATATATCATAAATATGAGGCCCCCATTACTTTTGGAAATTAGGTTTTATCCTAATAATGAAATAACCTTGGTTTTAATGATGTGTTTTGTTAAATAACTATCATGGGAAGATTAATAAACTTATTAATTAATTAATTAATTTTTAATAAAAATTTTTGGAACAAACCACCAATATTTAGTCCATGTTATAAAGGAGGCCTATAGTTGGATGAATAAACCTAGGAAAATATAGAGGAATCGGTGGGATAATAGTTCATTCATGAATGATATTTTATCAAAGGTTAGTTATTAGTGTGATAATAAAGTTTTGGGATCTCACAAATGACTGCCGATGTTGAATTTTTTTCATCGGTAATTGATTAAAAATAAAGGTAGGTTGTTGTAATTTATTTTGATTAAACTCGTTATGTTATCTCATGTCAAATTTGTATTTCTTAACCTCACAATAATTTATTGAAATAACGGTAGTTAATTACAGTTGATGTTTTTATTTCTTCCTAGATTTAGGGATTGATATTACTTCATTGATCACTCTTCATTCTTGAATGTTTATCATTTTCATCATTTTTAATTGGAATCCAATATGAAAAATGGTCTATGTTTGTTCTCTATTTCAGGTTTTTTTATTTTATACATGTGTTATTCATGAATTCATCACCGAAATTTCATTTGGATGGTGGTTCAAGAAAACCCTGTAACTAATCATTTATCATTCGATCTTTGGAATAATGGATCATTTATGTGTGTACAAGTTCATGATTGATGAAATAATTAAGGTTCAATGAATAATAAGGATGATCCAATGGTGGATTAAAGGAGGATGATTTTCAGGTTTCTCTTTTGGGTGATGTATAGTGATTGAAACTGATTCTTGAGTGAATTCATGGCTGGAATCTAGACATCAGTGATGGATATGATTCTTCAAACATAGATCCATGCTTATTTTCAGATTTTGTGGTGGAATTGGACGTTTAAGAGGTCTGATTGGAACCATGTGGAAAACCATCACGTTCTGAAAAAACCTATCAAAAACAGCATGTGGTCTAAAGAACCCACACCGTGTATTCCCCTATTTGTAGTAACTTGGGTTTAAAAAAAAAATAAATGACACATTTCATGTTTATTCTGTACATGTCATGTGACCCTTGTTTTTTGGATCATCATGCACCCCTAAGGTATACAGGCACAAACCCAAACTGGTACACGGTGATGACATAATACTCATACATGGATCGAGTATCTGGATATGTTTAGGTCCACAGGAGAGTACATAGGCATGGTCTGATACTTGAACATGGATAGGTTACTCATACATATCTAGGTACACAAGCACATCCAAAGTTCACAAGCATGTTCCATAGTGAACGATTACAAGATATAGTATATTGGATGACCCATGGTAGAAAAGATACTCCATGTTCTTTTTCTAGGGAATTTTAAGGTTCTCATTATCTTAAGTATAGATTGAATAATCTTGTGTTCATCCCCTTGGTCCATACAAATGTTGCTATAGTGGGGAATCACATACTAATCATATTATTTCATCCTCTATATATTATTTTTCTTGGATAGAGTAAAATAATCCCTATGTGTGGAATAGGGTGTGATCATGTATCACTATAATTCTCTAGGTTGATTTAGTAATCCCACACCAACATCTAGGGTTTGTGATCCCCATACTTGAGTTTTCACTCCAGGTTTTGTTAGGAATCCCCCATAGGAAATAGGTGAGATCTCCAATATTGGTGTCATCATCTTATGAGATCTAGTTTATACTAATTCTTTTCATGTCCTAAGTAGAATGACCTATCGAATGAGTTCCTTCAGTGTTATCAGACTCATGTAGTTAGTTCTCTTAGACGAGCATTGCAATGAAGCCTCGAGCATTATCCTAGGCCAGTAGTAGGGTTGTGGATTTACATTGACACTTAGAGTATATCTTGAGTATATCTAGGTAATTTCTATTATGTCTCATATTTTTATTGACATGTATTTGTGATGAAGATATGACTACACACTTGATGATTTAATATTGGGGATTTTGGGGGGTCCTACTAAGTATTGTTATACTCACTCATGCATGAGTTCATCCCACAAATTTCATTTCTTATAAAGACTACATGTATTTTGATGGATTCCTGGGTGGACTAGGAGTAGGTAGTGCATAGTGACATAGATAAACTAAGCTTCATACCAAGTGTTTCATTTGATAGACGTATCCTTCTTCCTATAAGGTTACTAGATTTTTACTTATTTTTGGGATTGTACTTGTCCCTTCATGATTTCTAGTACTGGTTTCATACTATGATGTAGGATAAAGATGTACTCACACATTATTAGTTTTAGTTTTATTTTAACTTTTATCATTTTTTTGTATTCGTATGTGTGTGTGTGTGCAAGTGAAGTAGGATAAGGCCTCCCAATTGTGTTAGATGCCTACTCAAGGTTGGTTGCTATCCCCTAGCCTATTGAAGATGTGATTGGGTTGTCACAACTGGATTTCCCCTGGCGATGAGAGCCTCCGTGGGTCGTGTCATGATAGTTAGAGGTTATTTTTATCCCTAGTTGTGGGTACCTATTACTATCGGGGATTATTATGGGAGTTTTGGGTTGAATTTAATAATCTTTATATTAAAGGACTATCCATAGATAACTTGTTTCAACTTTATAAGAAAATAATTGGGAATTTCAAGGAAATATTTTGCATGATATGAGGCTCCACTCAATAGATCAATGAGATGTATGTTAATTTGGTTAGTTAGTAAAAATAATACATTTCATTCTTGGAGTATTTTTGAAACCATAGCTCAGGCTATGAACATAGGTTTAAAGATGTATTTCACTAAAATAACCATGTCAAGATGTATTTAAATCTAGTAGTATAGGTCAACTAGGATTTTATAAACTATTAGCAGACATTTGAAATTAATAAATTGAGAATATATATTGGTAATCCTGATAAGAAATTAATCTGTTAAATTTACTTATTAAATATCAAATGGAATCCACCACTAATTAACTTTCACTGTGATCAACGTTAACTAAATAAAATATTATGACCATCCATAAATTTCAGTAGTGGTACATGCACTTGTGTATAGTACTATGATAAGAGATAAATATTTATGTGATAGATTCCACACATCCTCTTGAGCCACCCTAAGAACCAAGAAAGTAGAATAAAATAAAATACAAGAAACATATGAATGTTGTGTTAGATGTTTAGTGTTTTTTGTTTTCATCTATGTCAAGTGAGTTACATAAAATGCATGAGAACAAAGATGCTTTCTAAATTACCTCTTAACTCTCAGAGTTATACCTTTAGTGATCTCAGAAATAAATATATGATAAATAAATTTCTATGTATTGATTCTATCTAGAAGAAGGTAATTATGTAGGACCTTGTATACTCATCGGGATGAGGTAAATAAAAAAACTGAGTCCCTTGGGTTCAAACTGAACCAAAAAAAATAAACTGGTCTTATTTTTTACTCTTTTCTACATAGTTTCTAATCTTTAATTATTAATTATAAAATGAATAACATGAATATTATACCATATTTTTTGGATTTGTTTTTTCAAGAAGAGAATTATATGAATAATTATAACTCTTCAGTACTTATGGTAAAAAAGAAGAATACATACAAGGAAAGAGTGACAAAGGATAAGTCCTAGAAAAATACACTAAGGCACCTCCATTTCAAGAATACAAATATATAATGGAAGAGAAAAAAGTATGAGGTAGCCTAATTTTAATGTGGAAATAAAGGCCACTGAAGAAATAATTTCATAAATATGAAGAGGAATCAAGTTGATGTTTCTGCTTCAAGTACATTTTTCAGTGAATTCAATCTGGCTATTTATATAAGTTGGGTATTAGATAATGCATGTGACACCACATTTTCATACAAATTAGGGAACTAGGTATATTCAATACAATTGACAAATATTATGCAAATATCCCAAAATAAAATCATACAATACTAACATCATTACAAGTGATTTATTATCATCTTAATTTTCCTAGTGGAATAGTTCATGTAAAAAAATAATTGTTATTATATTGAATCTGTTATCTAAAACTTAATCTCAGTGTTATGTTTAGACATTATATATGGGATTTAAATTCAATTTTATAAATAAATGTTGGCTAATGTACAAGGATAAAATATTTTATTCTATGGAATATATAGACTTGAACAAAAAACACAGTTTTGGAAAGCAATGAAAAAACCAGTGAGAATGGATCATATCCTACACACCTATGGTACATCAGGATAGGTCTTGTAAATGATATTTTTTTAATAAAACTACATAAATTATGGTATTTAGAATTAATTAATTTAAATCCATGGTTTTTATCTCACAATTTTTTTAAGGTAATATGAAAAAATAATCGTTCATTGTGGAAGGATAATGAGCCAAAGAACCATTGGGATCCATTCATAGAGATGTATGTGGTCCATTATCAGTAGAGTCAAGGGGTGGTTTTTATTACTTAATTACTTATACTGATGACTATAGTTTATTTTAATATATATATATATATGTGTAAAAGTTAAAAGTCATATTTCTTGAATTTTTTTAATGAATATCCAAAAAAGTAGAGAATCAACATGGGAAGAGGATTAAGAAACTCCACTTAGACCATGGTGGGGAATAACATAACCATTTTTCATCAATAATATAAAGTATTAAATGATAGTTTCTATATTCACTCATTATACAATTTTATGGAATATAATTAGTGAAAGGAGTGATTAGACCCTTCATGATATGGTAAGATCAATGATGATCCATACAACTCTACCAATATCCTTTTGGGGATATAAACTACAGACTGTGAAATATACACCAAAGCATGTTCTAATTAAATGAACATATGTAATTTATATGAGTTTTCACATATAAATAAACTTTTATAAGTCACACATATGTGTAAGTGTATATGAATTTCAAGACTATACCTAATAAAAAATTAGTATCTCAGAGGATAAAGTGCATCTTTATAGGTTACCCTAACAATAGTAAAGGATATTACCTATATAATCCTTCATACATAATAGTTATTATAGCAAGAAATACTATATTTTTAGAAAGGTAACACATTTACAATGGAACTATTGGGAGAATGATTAACTTTTATGAATTTAGGGTTTCAAATGCTTAATATTTGGTGTAAGAGCAATCTTCACAATAGACATTGGGAGAGGAATATGTTACTGAGAAACAAGTACTATATAGGTCCACTAGAGAGGTCAATGAACCAGAGAGATATGGTTTTTTTGTCACTGATTTTGGTGAAACATTACACATAGATAATAATGAAACTCTAACCATATGGATGCAGCAAATGGGAAGGATGCTACTAAATGGAAAGAATCCATGCATTCTGAAATTGAGTCTACATACCAAAATCATGTTTGGATTCTGATACCAAAACTATTTGATGTAAAACTTATTAATTGTAAATGGTCATTAAAGAAAAATTTGGACATCGATGGATAATTGAAAACATATAAGTAATGACTAGTAGCAAAGGGTTTCAGATAGCCTAAAGGCATCACCTTTTATGAAACCTTGTCCCCAATCGCTATGCTAAAATCTATCATAATATGACCTGCAATAATATCCTTCCATGATTTTGAAATTTGGAAGATAGATGTTAAAACTACTTCAATGAATGGTATGTTAGTTGAAGATACCTATATAACATAACTAGATGGGTTTATTATTGTAATTTCCTCAATTTTTTATGATAATAAATCATTATTTTTTGTAATTAAAAGGTTATTTTTGTGAAAATTGATTTTTTAAATAAAATTCACCTTAGAAATTATTTAAATACTTTAAATAAGGGAGTAATCTAGGTTAACACATTATAATATAATATGGAGTTTTTTGAAAGTCATGAATTGATTTATCATGTGATTACATTGCTCATAGAGCCTCTCCACTAATAAAATAAAAATATTAAATATATTATATTAAATAGATGGTATTTTTCTAAAATAATGTAATATCTCTAGAATAGTGTCTCCGATGAGAAATATAAGACATACATTAGGACTATAATGTGATTATTACCCTCGAAATGACATAACCTTTGTGAAGGCCAGGTGTTTGGTTAAATCACATATAAGGGAATCATTTTACCCTTATTTTATTTGTTATTATTATATTACTATTATTTTATTTTTCTTTTATCATACCTCTTCCCTAAAAGTTGAGGTTGACCAACCTGGATGGCAGAAAATTGGTTCCTTGATACTGTTCTTCACAAGACATCAAGCACACCTCCTTGTAAGCTAGAGGTTGTCAACTAGGAGTGGGGGTCTAATGTGGAACTATGAGGAAAATATACCCCCATATTAGAGTGCACAACCAGCAGTAAAAAAGATAAAAATCATAAAAATATCTTTATGTGCAAAGAATAAATAAACTAAAATGTAATATTGTTTTAATAAAATGATATATTGAATATAATTGAACAGACATTCCATAAAAACAGTATCATCAAACACTAGGAGGATCCATATAAAAAATGAAATAAAAAATAAATTCATAAGTATATACTAAAAAACATTTATCAATGCCTCATTGATACCCACAAGTACCCTATTAAAATGAATTATCCCAATCATGACACTCCACATGATCATCTCTATTCAATAATGAAACCATATGAATTAACCTTATCCATCAGGATGTATACTCAACAAAAAATAAGACATAAGTTCTATGGGAAAACTGAGGTTCACGTAAAGGGAGTGAGAAATAAATACCAATAGGAAACCTAGATCATTAGTCTAATATCTAAACCAGTTATAATAAATTATTTTACCTAGAGAATAAATCCCTCACTGAACTATGCATCAATATTAGTAGTTTTTTAAGATCTAGTCTTGCACCATCACAAAGATGAGGAACCTTATCCAAGTTTTATATTCCACACAATATGTCATTGTTTCACATTACTATATCCATAGTTTGGAATCTCAATCACATATATGGATTTTCAAGTCCACCATTCTCAACTGTATCAAAATAAAACATGCTTGGAACCTTAGCATAACACCTAAATCATAAACAGAGTATCAGTACTAATATAAAACATTATGTTCAACAACATATCCCACGGGCACAAATTGTCATGTCCAACCTACCCAACCTCAAAATTGGACCATCACATTAGAAATGTGGAGACAAATACGTAGAAACTCATGCACAACTCTCTAAACAACATATGTGAATCATCAAGTCCTAAATATAGAACCATATCTGTGGAACCTCATGTCCAACTCTCACTCAAATAATGAAACTCATATTAGTAAAATAGGATCCTAAAAAATATAATCCCCACAATAAAACAACTAACCTACTACATAAACTAATTCTAAACATAAACCTATAAGACAAAACATATAAAGGTCTTGTTAAAAATTAAATCCCATTATCATCATCTAAACCCCATTTGCTCATAAATCATCTGGGTCCCAATGAGACACCCACAATCATTACTACCAAAAATCACATAACCTATCATTTTGGTCTATAAATTGAGAACCAATATGGTTTTATGAGTCAGAAAAAAATCATAGTAATCCCTCTTGGGATTATCTATGTTATAAAATAAGTGGAGGAATCCCTCTTACCATCCTCAATCACAACTAAATACCTTAGGCAGGGCTTGTCTCTTTGGGTTACACATCTCACATCCATATATTTTTCATCTCATGGACTCACAGGGATAAAAGAGAATAAATATAATAATGAATATACAATCTCACCCTACCCATTTCCAAACTACCCTTGCTTATCCTATACACCCAGCATTTTCATCACCTCATGTCACAACTCAGTTCCTCAAACAAGGGAAGTCATATTCCAAAACCAATTAGGGTATCAATTAAACCCATAAAACATCATAAAATAATTATCATGACCCTCTCTTTTATCGCATCCCATGTCTTGCTCTCATGAGACATCTTAATTCACTTATTGGAGGAAAACTGATATGTCATAATTTAATCACCCAAAATAATCTCTTGGAATTCCTCAAAATGACCCAAGGGATCCACCATCAGGTTTAGTGTCAAATAATTCTCAAAATAGACTCCACTTGTATCCAGTGATTAATATAGGGATAAAAATAACTCATAAACCTCAAAATGGTGAGAAAGTGTTAGTTCAAGGTGTGTAGCCCCAGTAAAAGGGGTGAACTAAAAAACCTCTTGTCAGACTACATACTTCTACATAGTCGGGCACACATGGGGTTTGGTTGTGTAATAATATATATCCAGAATATACATGGGGTATGGTCATGGAATTAAAAACAACCATATCCCTCTTACATGGGGTTTCTACCCACATATGCATTCACACGGTCATGTCCCACTACATAGTGTGTACTCCAAGTACAATGTGTGTAGTTCCGAAATTCCATCTACCCGGTTATACGACCAAAAGACCATATACTACCACATGGGCATGTAACACTACATAGAATGTAATCCCAATAAATAGATTGTACATTCGCAAAAAATCATCTCCCCCAAATAATAAAAACTCACAATTTGTGTTCATGGAAGCGCACACCATGTGATCGGTATTTCCAATCAGTAAAACCCTGAGAACCTCTTAAATCCCTTATTTTTTTCCAATTCAGAACATATTGTTCTATAAGGGATTCTAAGCTATCAGAAAAGGTCTATAAAACTTAAAAAAACTAATCTATGGGGATAATGGATTAAAACTCAGAACTAACCTACCTTGTGGCATAAAAGTCTAAGCTTCAAGTCCAAATCTACACCCGAAAGATATTACACCTCAATCCGGTCTTGATTGCCACCATTAATGAAGTAAAATGATATATCATTCTACCTTCCCTCTTGGTCTAGCCTTCATGTTCAAGGGATAATCCCATCCCCCTCTTCATGGCATGCATGGATTCTGAATTAGTGGTGGTCTTTAAATCAATAAATTAAATTCCCATTTTGAAACACCTATCTCGGGTCCCAGAACCCGAAGAAGATCTATACATTGACTAAGTAAACCCCCCAATTATAGACTCATATTCAGAGTCATAATCACAATAAAACACTACATTAATAATATACCACCACCCAAACTTGCACAAATAATTTATAACTTAATTATTTAAATTTCATATATTCTTCAATATTTGATAAACTCAGAATTCAACCAAACTCTTTCCAAAGGGTAAACTCCATATTTAAAGACCAAAGGAGTGGTCATAAAAATTATTTGAGATCATATTCAATTATAAATGACTATTTTGTCTTTCATGAGCACCTGAAAGCAAAAAATTCAAATTTTTACTAAATATTAATATCTATACAAATATGTTCCTTTACAACCTCTCCAATATAAAATTTATTATCTTTGAAAAGCCTTTACGATATTATAAACACACATCCCAGAAAATCTTGTTCCTCATTTCAATACAAACACATTACATTCTACTCTATAAAGATAATTGATTTCCTCAGCATAACTACAAAGATATGGTTTACACCCCTTCAATGGTCAAACCACTACTTTCCACCATTTGTAAACTACCAAGATTATAACTGAATGAACCCATACATCCTCATATGTTATAGAATCATCCAAAACTCATTATCTAGATCATGGTTCTCTCCACCATATAACTCAACCTATTGAAACCAAATATGATACACATTGCTTCTGACTTTCAAAATATCCTATATAAACATGTCCCTAATGGTCCAAAAAACCACTAAAGGTTGTTTCCATTGTATCCTCAACACTTCCCACACAAGGGTCACACCATCATGACTATTCTGATACTCCTCACCATATAAGTATCTTAGTTTTCTACTAACAATTGAAAATAAATATCATAGCCCATGCTACAATCACTGTCGAACCTCATAACTAGACATGGAAATATTTATCTCACCATAGAGACAAAACGAAATGATAAATATCACCCATTCATATATTGCAAGAATTTAACCCATGATATTCATCGATATTTGGTCTGTCATGAGGAACCCACTCACAGATGGTTGATGGTGTACTTTCTACTACAGAACTCTACATGAATCACTCCATGATCACCACCTCTAAAGAGGCCCTTCATCACACGAGAATAGAGTTTTTAATATCTTTTCATATAGTTTATTCTCTATATGTGTACAGAAGATGATATCAAAATATTGGGAATGACCATCTCCAGGATGGTATTACTGTAAAGATCCGGAAATTTCAAGAAATATTTTCCTTAATTTTCTTTGAAATTTTACAAGAACGCAGTTTCTAACGGTGCTTGATTCCGAGGCCCAGTGTGCCCGGAATTAATTTCTGAAGTTTGGCTTGGGTACATTCAGTGAACGAGCGAGCAGGAATTTCTATCTTTTGAACCAGTGCCCGGAATCAAATTCTGAGGGCACCGATGGAACCGCAGCACCGGTAATTACTTAGAAACTCATGTTCTGGAGTTGCGTTTACACGAGTGTTGATAATAAAAATTGTGGAAGATTATTTTATAACTACACTACAATTTTTATTAACTTACTCTATGTGTTAGCTCATGGTGGAAGTTGGGTAACCACCCAACCTCCCTTGGGAGGTTATGAGGGTGGTGGGGCCCACACAAACCCCACCTCTTCATATCCTCTAAAACCCCTCAACTTCTACTTAAATGATTTTAACTTAGTTATAACTTATGTCTTAAATGAGTTGATTTTAATGTGGTGAGTTGTGTGAGTCTTTTGAATTTCAAACACTTGAATTTCAAAAGCCATGTGAAGTTAATTAAATAAGTGGAGAACTCTTTTCTTTTGGTTGGGTTGTGTTGTTTGAGATCTTTTGGAAAGAAGGCTTAGAAGTCTTGAAGTTTCTTCATCCTCTTGACAAAGAACGCGAAGAACAATCAGACATCGACGAAGAACGCCATGTTCTCGGGAACTGTCTTCCGCGACGCCATACCTGCATTACCGACGACGTCTTCTTCCGCGACATCTCTTTTCGCGACGCCGAATCTCGTCACCTCTTAAATCAAGGTAGAGGTTTTAACTTTTTAAAGATATGTGGATCTCTCCTTCGAACTTGAAGGTTTATATTTGTCGGGCCTTGATTCCAAATATTTTTATTTAATTTAAAAGATTGTGAAAGTTTATCATTCATTAAAGGCCGATTGTTAGCAAATAACGCGAGGGGGCCGGACCGCACGAACACGGCCGAACCTCCTCCTATTCATGTTGATTTTGTTGTGGATTGAAACGGGTGTGGCGCGGTGTCGTCGCACTACGCAGGATCATGCTGCAAGAAACGCGCGGCGCCGTCGCGCCGCGTCGTTAAATAATGCAAGGACGCGACGCCGTCACACCGCGTCGAAGAAAGTTGAAGGCGCCGCGGCCAAGTGGGGCCACGGTGGAGGGGCGCGGTGTCGTCGCACCGCGCCGGACAACGAAGGCCGCGGCCAGTTCCGGGCCGCGGCGGAACGAGAAGACCGGCGGCCAGCCGGGCCGCCGGTGTCGGAAGCCGGAAGGGGGACCGACCTTGCCGGTCCCGTTGAGGAAGAACCGGCCAGCCAGGTTGGGCCGACCGGAAGGGAGAAAACCGGGGGAAATAATTTCCCCCGGCCAACCTTAATGGCTCCCACATTATGAGGGGGGCCGGTTTCACAAGGGGGGGGGGGGGGGGGGGGGGGGGGGGCAGGCGCCCCCCCGTTTTCCCGAAGGCAGGCCCCCTCGTGAGGGGGGGGGGGGCGTTTTTCTTTAGGCGCAGCAGGTTGCCGCGCCGCCAGCTGAGGAAAGGCAGTGGCTTTGCCCCCCGCGCGCGGAACGCGAACGGTGCCCAGGCCGCGCCGATGCGCCGGCCCGCGCCGCCGCGCCGATACGCCGTCCCGCGCCGCGGCGCCGGACCGCGCCACCGCACCGGCCCGCGCAGCCGCGCCAGGCCGGGTTTTCCAAGCCAGGTCGGGTCGTCGGGCCGGGTCGCCGCCCGGGGCGGGTCGACCCGGTTCGGCCGACCGAGGGGGGGTCGGCCCGGGCCCAGACCCCCAGTTTCGGACCACTTTTGGTCAAATGCCCGTATCTTGGGCTACGGGCCTCCAAACGACTCGCCGTCAGCGGCAACGCGATCCTTGGATCGAGACGGTGGTTTCGGTATACTATACTCAAGGTGAACCTTCCTTTTCGGGAGCCTACATGGTTAAAACTCCATAGTTAAGCGTGCTTGGCCAAGAGTAGTGATCAGGATGGGTGACCTCCTGGGAAGTTTCCCAGGGTGGGTGTGAGACGGAAAGGCCAATAACTAACAGATCGGGCGTCCAATTTACGCGCCGTCTGTTTCGTTGAATTCCTCCTGATTAGACGGATCTTTTGGCATACTCCGCCTGAGGTTTGGACGCAGGTGGAGTATGGTCGGGTTGGTTTTGCCTTAAAAACCAACCGAGCCCCTAGAACGAAAAAACCAATAACTCTCAGACCGGGCGTCCGATTGACGCGCCGTCTGTTGCGTTGAGTTCCTGTTGACGATACGGAACTTTTGGCATTCACCGCCCGAGATTTGGATGCAGATGGACAGTGGCCGGGTTGGATCGCACAAAAATCCAACCGGGCCCCTGGAACGGAAAAGCTGATACCTTTCTGACAGAATGTCCTTTTGACGAACCGTTTGTGGCGATGGTGATCTCGTTGAGAAACGGTCCCTACGAGTATACCCTATGAGAGTTCGGGGTACAGTTGAGATACGGCCGCGTTAGGTTCGCTCACGAAACCAACCGGGCCCCTGGGACGAAAAGGCTAATAACTCACAGACCGGGCGTCCGATTGATGCGCCGTCTATTGTGTTGAGACCCCTATGACGAGGCGGTCCTTTGAGATACTTCTTCGTGGGACTTTGACATACTTGGAGTATCGAACTGTAGCTCGTGGAGCGGACCCTCTCAATGACGAGCGTGCGGAGTACGGAGACTGTGTAACTGACTGAGACCTGACGACTGCTTGACCGACTTAACTTGGAGTGAGTCGACTAGCCCAGTGGATGGAGAACTACTTTCTGAGGTGCAGACCCATGGCGGACAGAGCACTACCCGTGTGACAGTGCAGACCCGCGGTACTCGTCCGGAGAGTGCCTCAGCAGGATACTAGGGGGTGTGCACTACTGTGTTTGGGTGACATACCTCTGTGGGAAGCACTACAGTGTCTGGGTGGCTGACCCACGGTACTCGACAGGAGGAGTACTTCAGCACTCTTAGGTTAGTGAGCAGTACCTCGGAGTCGTGACCGGACCACTATACACTCTAGAGACGGAGCTCTTAAGCAGTTACGGTTTCGATAATGAAAATCCTGGTTTGAGTTGAGACATTTGACCTTTGTGTTTACCTCATGATTGAGATGGGTCACTTGATAACTTAGGTATATGTATGGTCATATACCTGGGTAGTAGTTATCCATTGATTTTACAATCCTTGTGTTTCCTCATGATTGAGATGGGTTACTTGATAACTTAGGTATATGTATGGGCATATACCTAAGTAGAGGTTGTCTGTTGAGATCTTATATGTGGTTAACCTTGTTGGTTTTAGTGATACCTTGAGGGTCTCAGGGTCCCTATTGAGTATCGTTATACTCACCCCTGCATGGGCTATGCCCGCACCTCGTTGTGTTGGTTGCAGATGACGGGCAGTGCTGACAGAGGCTAAGTGTTCGAGGACTAGACGATACCTGGAGGTGGACTATATGACGAGATGGTACCCGGAGGAGGACCTCACGACGAGAAGGTACCAAGAGGTGTACGTGATGACGAGGCGGTACCCAGAGGTGGACCACTGGGCGGGACATACTCGGAGCAGACGACGGGACTCGAGGAGCAGAGGAGCTATCTGTACCCACCCTTCAGGTGGGATTTCCAGTGGACAGCTCGGCGTAGCAGCTTTACTTTTCAGTTGTTGTTTTCCCTTTCGAGTTGTACTTTACAGTTGGGTTTGTATTTCCGGCCCCTTTTTACTTTCCGCACTTACTGTTGTACTTAGTTTTTACTTAGTCTTTACTTCTTCCGCTTGTACTCTGTGTGATTTTTTTTACCTTACAAAGGCAATGCCTTCCCTTTTTACTGGGATTTATGCCTTGGTGCTAGTCGCCAGCCCCTGGCCTATGGAAGGCGGGCTTGGGGTAGTCACGGCATGGGCCCCGAGGACGGGTCGTGACAAATTGGTATCAGAGTAGTTCGGTTCTACCGCTGAACTTATAACTCTGATGTCTCTTTCTGTGAAGCAATAGTGTTGAGAGTACCTAGTGTGGTTTTCAGTTCAGGGAGTCCAGTGTTGGTGCGGGCGGCTGACGTATCCATACACCAGGACCCTGACAACTGATTTCCGACTTTGTGCACAAAACACTGATTGCGTGTGTGTTTTAAAATGTTTTCCCTTAAAACAGCTCAAACCAGGTCAGCTCACTAGGTATAAACGTTTGACCATGTCACGATGTTTCTTTCAGTATGCCTTTTCACGGACGACCAGCTAGAGCCCAGAGGGATGTGCGTGCTGACAGCCTGTCGAGCGACGAGGCTTCGGTACGGGGCCCTCTTGGAGTTGAGGCACCAGCGGTACTGCTACCCGTTGGGACACCGATGCCACCATCCCCAGTAGTAGGCGATGCACGACGCTTGAGCGCGCTGCACGAGTTCCAGCGCCAGAGGCCACCCAGGTTCCGGGGAGAGACGGACCCGCAGGCGGCTGAGGTTTGGCTGGAGGCTGTGGTGAGAGTCTTCAGGCTAGTGGGGACGCCAGCAGACTTCATGGTGATCTTTGCTACCAGCTTCCTTCAGGCAGCAGCAGGCAGGTGGTGGAACCACTTGTTTCAGTTTTGTGACGGGATAAACTTTGCATGGGAAGACTTCGAGACCTTCTTCAGGGTGGAGTTTGTGCCAGTAGCTCCACACCCTGAGCGTGTACAGGAGCTTCTGCCTTTGCCACGTGTTTTTCGATTAGTACACGAGTCATCTGTGGGTAGTAGAAAGATGATGCAGAGGTCCAGGAGGACCAGACTAGCAGTTGGACGATCTCGGGTTTTAGGACTGGTGGTGCGGGGCACCCGGGGTGGGAACAGAGCTAGGTGTTCCAGAAGCAGGTTGTGTTACTCATGCGGCGGAAAGGGTCACCTGGCACGTGACTGTCAGACTCCGCGTACAGTTGATCCGCAGGCTTTGGAGGAGCCACCAAGGCAGTAGAGCTCCGAGAGCAGGTGGACAGGAGTGGAACTAGTGGATATATTTCTTGTACTTCTAGTTCCATGATGCTGTTGTATTCGTGTCTTGTACTATGAGCTGCAATAATAAAAAGACACTTATCTTTGTTTGCTTTCCTGTCTTTTGTTTAGTTGATACTGAGTGGTCCCGGTTAAAACTGTTGACTTGACCCTCACTTTCGAGATTTCTACTGGAGGAGACCCAGTGAACTCACACTGATGCCGATAGTGTGACTCGACCCTTGGAGGTGAGAGTGACAGTTGGATCTCTTGGTAGTTACGTCGAGGCCTTACGACATCATCCATGGCATGAATGCATCATTCATGTTGAAATTGACTGTATTAGGCAACGAATGTGGTTCATCCAGGGGATGATACTGGATTTCTCTTATCGGCAAATAAGAAATCATAGCAGCTCTTGTGAGACTAAAGGAGGTCCAGGACATCCAAGAGAGGATGAAGACTGCACAGTACAGTAAGAAACAGGAATCCGGTGCCAGTCTTAGAGACTCGGGCGTGTTAAAGAAGAGGAAGCTTAAAGGAGAGATGATTCTACAAAGCAGCAGACGTGGAGGCAGAGCTAGGAGAGCAGCATGAGGTGGTGTACATCCATACATTGTACAACCACCCGCCTTAGTTATTCCTACCAGGATCAGGGAGCTGGAGGGCGGAGGAAGAGTGCGACTACATGCGGTCAAGGAGTGTGACCCAATGGCTCTAGAAATGATTCAATGGACAGTCTGTGTCCACTACTAGCTGCTGTAGTAACAGACGTCGATATAAATCATTCCTTGCTTTCACAAATCTTGTTCCAGACCTAGAGTTTCCGGTAAGCCGTGGACTTGACCCTCACGTCTGGAGATACCTTGGGAGGAGACTCGATAATCACACTTACGCCGATGGTGTGGTTAGACCCTTGAGGCGAGAGTTTCGGTTGGAATCTCTTGGTGGCAGCGTCGAGGCCTTACGACGTTAGTTTGAGTATGGAATGGGCAATAACTGTTCATACTCAAATTGACGGTTTTAGGAAAATGTCGGGATGGGTTTTCCTTGGTCGGCGGAAAAGGAAACCCCAGGCAGCGCAGGGTAACTCTTGCACAGGAGGGTGCGACCGATCACTCTTGAGTCGGTCAACCTTACCCTCGTGGCAGCAGCCTTTCGAGTTCCAGTTCTAACAGAAAATGGAGACCTCTGGAGTTAGAGGATGACGATCACGTCCTTATATGGGTCTCACCTCGACGAGGTTTACGGAGATGTGGCCAAGGCGACAAGTTATCTCCAGGGTTCAGCGGACCTTCTTAGGTCCCCATCTGGGTAGGCGGGGTGGTTTTCTGCCTGACCCATTCACCGCAGTTGCACCAGGTGCACGACGACTTCCAAAAATATCAACTGAGGAGATACGTGCTCGACCCTTCGCATACCATCGACCATGAGGAGCTGGACAATGGCGATGGGGTGTCTTTCATGGAGATTCCAGTGGGGATCGAGGATCGACAGGAGCAGATCCTACGAGGATGATCAATTCCTCGGGTGCACTTTCTTTGGCAGTACGGAAACCACCAGGTGAGCACATAGGAGCGGAAGGCTCAGATGCGTGCTCGGTACCGCTTTTGTGACCCTAGTTTGTGTTGAAGATTTACGGGGACGTAAAGCCCTGAGGTTGGAGTAATATAAATATCCGGAAATTTCAAGAATTTTTTTTCTTAATTTTCTTTGGAATTTTACATGAACGCAGTTTCTGACGGCGCCGGATTATGAGGCCCGGTGTGCCCGGAATTAATTTCCGAAGTTCGGCTCGGGTACGTTCAGTGAACGAGCGAGCAGGAATTTCAATCTTTTGAACCGGTGCCCGGAATCGAATTCAGAGGGCACCGATGGAACCGCAGCGCCGGTAATTACTTAGAAACTCCTGTTCCGGAGTTGCGTTTACATGAGTGTTGATAATAAAAATTGTGGAATTTTATTTTATAACTACACTACAATTTTTATTAACTTACTCTAAGTGTTAGCTCATGGTGGAAGTTGGGTAACCACCCAACCTCCCTTGGGAGGTTATAAGGGTGGTGGGGCCCACATGAACCCCACCTCTTCATATCCTCTAAAACCCCTCAACTTCCACTTAAATGATTTTAACTTAGTTATAACTTATGTCTTAAATGAGTTGATTTTAATGTGGTGAGTTGTGTGAGTCTTTTGAATTTCAAACACTTGAATTTCAAAAGACATGTGAAGTTAATTAAATAAGTGGAGAACTTATTATTTTGGTTGGGTTGTGTTGTTTGAGAGCTTTTGGATAGAAGGCTTAGAAGTCTTGAAGTTTCTTCATCCTTTTGACAAAGAACGCGAAGAACAATCAGACATCGACGAAGAACACCACGTTCTCTGGAACCGTCTTCCGCGACGCCATACCCGCATTACCGACGACGTCTTCTTCCGCGACATCTCTTTTCGCGATGCCGAATCTCGTCACCTCTTAAATCAAGGTAGGGGTTTTAACTTTTTAAAGTTATGTGGATCTCTCCTTCGAACTTGAAGGTTTATATTTGTCGGGCCTTGATTCCAAATATTTTTATTTAATTTAAAAGATTGTGAAAGTTTATCATTCATTAAAGGCCGATTGTTAGGAAATAACGCGAGGGGGCCGGACTGCACGAACATGACCGACCCTCCTCCTATTCATGTTGATTTTTTTGTGGATTGAAACGGGTGCGGCGCGGTGTCGTCACACTGCGCAGGATCATGCGGCAAGAAACGCGCGGCGCCGTCGCGCCGCGTCGTTAAATAATGCAAGGACGCGACGTCGTCACGCCGCGTCGAAGAAAGTTGAAGGCGCCGCGGCCGGAGCGGGGCCACGGTGTCGTCGCACCATGCCGAACAGTGAAGGCCGCGGCCGGTTCCGGGCCGCTGCGGAACGAGAAGACCGGCGGCCAGCCGGGCCGCCGGTGTCGGAAGCCAGAAGGGGGACCGGCCTTGCCGGTCCCGTTGAGGAAGAACCGGCCAGCCAGGTCGGGCCGGCCGGAAGGGAGAAAACCGGGGGAAATAATTTCCCCCGGCCAGCCTTAATGGCCCCCCATTATGAGGGGGGCCGGTTTCACAAAGGGGGGGGGGGGGCAGGCGGCCCCCCGTTTTCTCGAAGGCAGGCCCCCATGTGAGGGGGGGGGCTTTTTCGTTAGGCGCGGCAGGTTGCCGCACCGCCAGCTGAGGAAAGGCGGGGGCTTTGCCCCCCGCGCGCGGCACACGAATGGCACCCAGGCCGCGCCGCCGGGC
Organism: Viscum album; assembly: GCA_963277665.1. NCBI lineage: Eukaryota > Viridiplantae > Streptophyta > Magnoliopsida > Santalales > Viscaceae > Viscum > Viscum album. Next base: position 1,312,927,202 of record OY728133.1, read on the forward strand.
CGGGTTTTCCGAGCCGGGCCGGGTCGTCTGGTTGGGTCGCCGCCCGGGGCGGGTCGACCCGGTTTGTCCGACCCAGGGGGGGTCGGGCCGGGTCGGCCCGGGCCCAGACCCCCAGTTTCAGACCACTTTTGGTCAAATGTCCGTATCTTGGGCTACGGGCCTCCAAACGACTCACCGTCAGCGGCAACGTGATCTTTGGATTGAGATGGTCGTTTCAGTATACTATACTCAATGTGCACCTTCCTTTTCAAGAGCCTACGTGGTTAAAACTCCATAGTTAAGCATGCTTGGCCAAGAGTAGTGATCAGGATGAGTGACCTCCTGGGAAGTTTCCCAGGGTGGGTGTGAGACGGAAAGGCCAACAACTAACAGATCGGGCGTCCGATTTACGTGCCGTCTGTTTCGTTGAATTCCTCCTGATGAGAAGGATCTTTTGGCATACTCCGCCCGAGGCTTGGACGCAGGTGGAGTACGGTCGGGTTGGTTTTGCCTTAAAAACCAACTGGGCCCCTGGAATAAAAAAGCCAATAACTCTCAGACCGGGCGTCCGATTGAAGCGTCGTCTGTTGCGTTGAGTTCCTGTTGACGATACAGAACTTTTGGCATTCACCGCCCGAGATTTGGATGCAGATGGATAGTGGCTGGGTTGGATCGCACAGAAATCCAACTGGGCCCCTGGAACGGAAAAGATGATACCTTTCTGACAGAACGTCCGTTTGACGAACCGTCAGTGGCGTTGGTGATCTCGTTGAGAAACAGTCCCTATGAGTATACACTATGAGAGTTCGGGGTACCGTTGAGATACGGACGGGTTTGGTTCGCTCACGAAACCAACCGGGCCCCTGGGCGAAAAGGCTAATAACTCACAGACCGGGCGTCCGATTGACGCGCCGTCTATTGTGTTGAGACCCCTATGTCGAGGCGGTCCTTTGAGATACTTCATCGTGGGACTTTGAGATACTTGGAGTATCGACCTGTAGCTCGTGGAGCGGACCCTCCCAGTGACGAGCGTGCGGAGTACGGAGACCGTGTAACTGGCTGAGACCTGACGACTGCTTGACCGACTCGACTTGAAGTGAGTCGACTAGCCCAGTGGACGGAGCACTACTTTCTGAGGTGCAGACCCATGGCGGACAGAGCACTACCTGTGTGACAGTGCAGACCCGCGGTACTCATTCGGAGAGTACCTCAGCATGCTACTAGGGGGTGTGCACTACTGTGTTTGGGTGACATACCTCGGCGGGAAGCACTACGGTGTCTGGGTGGCTGACCCGCAGTACTCGATAGGAGGTGTACTTCAGCAGTCTTAAGTTAGTGAGCAGTACCTCGGAGTCGTGACAAGACCACTGTACACTCTAGAGACGGAGCTCTTCAGCAGTTACGGTTTCGATAATGATTATCCTGGTTTCAGCTGAGACTTTTGACCTTTGTTTTTACCTCATGATTGAGATGGGTAACTTGATAACTTAGGTATATGTATGGGCATATACCTGGGTAGTAGTTATCCGTTGATTTCACAATCCTTGTGTTTCCTCATGATTGAGATTGGTTACTTGATAACTTAGGTATATGTATGGGCATATACCTAAGTAGAGGTTATCTGTTGAGATCTTCTATGTGGTTATCCTTGTTCGTTTTAGTGAGACCTTGAGGGTCTCGGGGTCCCAACTGAGTATCTTTATACTCACCCCTGCACGGGCTATGCCCGCACCTCGTTGTGTTGGTTGCAGATGACGGGCAGTGCTGACAGAGGCTGAGTGTTTGAGGACTGGACGATACCTGGAGGTGGACTATACGACGAGATGGTACCCGGAGGAGGACCTCACAACGAGACACTAACCAGAGGTGGACGTGACGACGGGGCAGTACCCGGAGGTGGACCACTGGGCGGGACATACTCGGAGCAGACGGAGGGACCCGAGGAGCAGATGAGCTATCTGTACCCACCCTTCAGGTGGGATTTCCAGTGGACAGCTCGGCGTAACAGCTTTACTTTTCAGTTGCTTTTTTCCCTTTAGAGTTGTACTTTACAGTTGGGATTGTATTTCCATCCCCTTTTTACTTTCCGCACTTACTGTTGTACTCAGTTTTTACTTAGTGTTTACTTCTTCCCCCTTGTACTCTGTGTGATTTGTTTTACTTTACAAAGGCAATTCCTTCCCTTTTTACCGGGATTTACGCCTTGGTGCTAGTCGCCAGCCCCTGGCCTATGGAAGGCGGGCATGGGGTAGTCACGGCACAGGCCCCGAGGATGGGTCATGACAATTACACTAATATGTCATCAATAAATACTACCCCAAACATATCCATTCCAAAAACATCAAGATTTAATCTTGAGGTTCTCAAGTAACCATTCCCAGAAGACTTTCATCACACCCTTATTGATTCTTATCCTACACATGGTTTCCTTCTTAACTCAGGAATCACGATCATACACTTATGTAGTACCCAATACACAAACTAAACAATGCAACACTTCACCATGAGTTCATGTTTCCAATATCCCATTTATTCTTAACTTTTAAACTCTCTTGTGTATCCAAACCGCATAACCTGATTCTGACTATAAAAAGTCACATATCACAAAAAATCGACTCACAATGCCTATCAATTGGCCATGCATACCCCACATGCCAATATCACCCAACAAAGTGAACCCTTTTTTGAATTCTAAAAAAAGTAAAGTCATCAATTCAAACCCAATTTAAAGTACACTAAAAACTTATGTAAAATTAAAAAGTACACCTAAGTTCATTTACACATTCACTATATTTCTGCAGATACATCCATAGTTAACCAGACCAAGTACCCAATTCATCCTGACCAAATAAACCACATACCCTTGAGCACCTCCTTTTATATTGAAATTTCTCATAACCACCATAAGAAATCAACCTATACAACAATTACTTAGGTTAGGCACCAAAATGAACCTCCCCCTCTTGAAACCTACTATAAGGATAAAACAATCGCATAAAATTTCTCCTTATGAAAACATAAGGCATTTGTTGAGCCTAATCCTAAAACTCTAATGAACCCTTTGTGCACCACTTTTAGAAATGTAAATAATCCATATATTCCTCACACACCAAAAATCAAACATAATTTGGTTGACCACGCTCATAGGTCACACTGGATATTTAAACAAAACTAACTCCCTAAAATGGAGTCACATTCAGAAGGATTGTTGGATCTCCCAACTAGGTCTATTGGAAAGGTATCCTTACTAGTCTATAGGTAAAACCATCTAGGTTTAACTCATCTCACAGAACTCCACTACTCAAGGAGAATTAAGAACACTCCAATCACAATATCAAACAATGTCAACATCTAAAAACACTGATATATAGGTTCTCATATAGAAGGAATTTAATCATCCAATCCAACTTATTACAATTAGGGAACCTATACACTCTAATCATATTCATGTTAAACACTCCCTAGAAGACTATTACCTGCAACCATTCCTTGACAAAAACCAACCACAAGTATCCAATGGTCTTATAATTATACCATGTTGACCCACCAGGGTCATTGTGCTGATGTTACTGAATACCACGTCAGTTTCTTCATCATCAAGAATATAACCATAGATCTATATATCCATCCATAATTAATATATCCAAATACAAGTCCGCCAATATAAGTTTAATTCAACGAAGTACTTATGTGAGAAAACATCATATGAGAATTTTTTGACACACTAAATAACTAAACCATTATCATCACCAAAAAAGCCACCAGAATGCCTATAGCATGTGGATCCTATATGCCTACCATGATGCACGCTATGCCTCATTCATTTACAGTCCAAGATTAAAGGACAACATATTGGCATCTTAACAATGGGACAATATCCATAATTCTATCATAGATCATAAAATCCAAAAAACATGTGCATTGATCAACGAAAAAAAATCATAAAAACTATATCATCAAATACTACGAATATCAATCCGATCCCCTGGTAACATGGAATTCCAACTGGAATAGGTGTTCACATTTCACAATCATGATATAAATTTCAGGCTCCAATACATTCCTATAACTTTAGTCTACCAAATCCCAACTAGTAAAACTATAAGAAAGTAATTGTTATGATACCACTTTGTGACATCTCAGACTATATGCCACTAAACTAGTTCCCTGATTTAGTTCACCAAAAGAACTCAAGAACTCATTTTCATATGTTAGAGGCTAGAAACTACCTCTTGGGGTCTATGCTGGAATTGTGAGTAGAATTCACCCCTATATAACTGTGCACAACCATAAGTAAATAAAAAAACATCATACAAATCATAGTACCCAGAAAAAATAAATAAATTGAAACAAAAGAATGATCTAATAAAAACACATATAGTTAAGGCCCAAAAAACCATTCCATGCATACAACATTATTCATTTACATAGTTGATCATATATACAAAATAATCAAATGAAGGATAAATACATCAGGATCCACTTCCAACTCTGATAAAAACAGAATACTTGGTCTCAAGTACCCTGTTGAGATACATCAGCCAAATCATTCGATTACACATGAGAGGATCTACTTTATCAAGAACCATAGGTAATTCTCTTTATCAATATTAAATATTTTTTCAACCTGAAAATATTCCTAAGGCATGCATTCAAAACAAGTTTCACATATAGGGGATGTGAAATAAATCTAAGTTGGACACCCCCAATGGTGAACCAATAACCTGGTACAATAAGTGCATGATAAGGAAATATGATTAGCCTAACTGAAACATAATTGATATAAAGATAAAATAAACCATCATTTCTCCTTAGTTATGAGCTTTTTATCAATCATACATACTTCATCTAGAACCAGAGTGACTCTTGGAACATCTTGGTGTCTCTGTGTCCCAAGTAACATACATGCATACCACCATGGACTCCCTAACCAATTCTCTCAACAATGAGAACTTTTTCCAAGAAAATCATAAGATTATGAATCTAAATATACAGTTTCTTCTACCATGTCATCATGAATACAATCAATATATCTTCATTAGAAACAAGACACATCAGACCCCAATACTCATACCATTCAATAGTATAACAAATACTCAAAGCATTGGTCTAACATATAACACATTTATCATAAATGGTAGTCCCTAGAGAATCAGTCTAGAACGTAAATAGCCATCAAGATCAGTGGTTATCAAAGAATCAGTCTAGAAATAGCCCATAGATATGGATCCTCATTCCTATATAATATTTATTATGGCATGACATCGATACTTATTCTTGAAGACCCTATTTGGAACCTTAATCACAAATGTGGATCACCAATAAAAATATTCTCAACTACATCAAAATTAAAAATAATTGAACCGCATTAAATCTCCCAAATCATAAACTTACTATCAATACCAATAAAAAACATGATGACAAAAAATATATTCCATGGGTGCAGTGTGCCATGTCCAGCTTATCCAACCTTAGATGTTGGTTATCACGTTAGATATGCAGAACCATGTCTGTGGAAACTTGTGGACAAATCTCTAACCCTCATATATATAGTACCATTTTAAACATCCAGAACAATATCTATGGAACATCATCTCCATATCTCACTAAATTATGGAAACTAATATCAGTAAACCATGCTCCAAAATGTGATAGACCAACCATATCACAATAGCCCTATGGAATAAACATAATCTCAACCCAAACAAAGAATAGAAAACATCTCATGGGATGGATGAACTTCCAAGTTCATCTACAAAATCAATGTTTAATAGTGCTGGTATTTATAAGTGCAAGAAAAAATCCCTGATAAATGGAATCTTTATCAGTGCTAAAGAAAGTGCTAAAAATTTTAACCCTTTACTAACGCTATATTTTTAATGCTCATAAAAAAGTCATTTATCATTGAATTTTTAGTACTTATAATGTTTGGAATAAATAAAATGAAATAGTTAAATAAATAATGATTTTATTAAAAAAAATATTAAAAAATTTATTAATTAAATAATTATTAATACAAATGAATAAATTGATTATAATATATATATATATTATAAATAATAATAAATAGTGTGTATTAAATATATAGATATGAAAAATGGATGTTAAAAAAATTAAAATTAAAAAAAGTAAATTGAGAAAAATATTAAACATTTTATTAATTATATGAATTTTGATAATGTTAATAAACAATATATTATATATATATATATATTAATATATGTTAATGTATATAAATATGATTTATATATTACAAAATATTTATGTTCTTTATATTAAATAATCATATATATAGTGAATAATGTTTTGTAATTAAAAACTAATATGAATGAAAAATACTGACTAATCTCATAGAATAATGGACATATAATTGAATATCCTTTTATTTTTCAATTTAACATAGATGAAATGTGTGTTATATTGATTTCACATATATAAAATTAATGCATTTTTATATACAATTCAGACACAGAAAACTTATCCATTTTTTTAATACTATTGTAGTGTGCTTTTAATTTATTCAATATCACTCATTTTTAACATATGAAATTAAAATTATATATTCATTAATAATGTTAAAAAATATTTTCAAAAAAACTAATTATAAAAAATATATTTATAAATAAATATATTTAAAAATATACGTACTATATTTATAAAATTATATATTTATAATTATAAAAAATTAAATATTTCTAAAAATGTATTTATATAATTATATATATTTAAATAAATAATAATTTTATAATAATTTAAAAAAAATAATGAATATATTTACTATATTTATATTTATATATACTAATATAGTATATAGAATGATATAAATATTATTTTTTTTAAAAAAATTATATAATTACAAATAATTAATTGTATATTTAAATTAAGAATATATTTACTATATTTTTATTCATATATATTGATTTATTATATATAAATATATTTACAAATTATTTATTTATAATTATAATTATAAATCCATTTTCAGCGCTTAGGTAATAAGCACTCATAAAACAATATTTATCGGAAATTTTTTAGCACTAATAAAGATGAGAATTTATCAGTGGTAAAAGAATATTTGATAAAGATCTGCGTTTATCATCACTAAAAAGAGAGGATAAATATTCCTTTTGATCACCACTTAAATAATAAGCATTGATAAAAGGACTCTTTATCGTTAATTTTTAAAAAGCGTTGATAAATGTGTCTTGATCTAATTAAAAAAACATATCATGTTGTGTAACTACGGTGATATCTGAAGGTTTCCTTGGAATCCACTTATTTTAGGTGCTCCTCCTCAGTGAATCGAAACTCGAATTAGAGAAACCCACTCAAATCACACAAACCCACTACCTCAAATTACTCATACATCATCTGACATCTGGAGTTCGGTTTCAGTTAGGGTTTACAAAGAAAAAATTAAGATCTAGATTCGAGGGTCTTAGATTTTCTTCAACCTAATGAGGAAGGCATGTGTTTTCCTTTTTTTGGGAACAAGTAATCTTTATATATTTTTTATTTGAAGATCTAGATTCAAGATCTATTTATTTTTCCTTTTTAGGTTCCAATTTTCATTTTTTATTTGTGTTTCGATTACTGTATAGTGTTCTACTTTTGTTTATAATATTTTTTTCTTAACTACAGTGTCAGATATCCTATTTTGGCCTATTAAATTTTTTTTGAATCAATTTTATTCACTGTCTATTTATATACCCCAGCTTGATCGACAAGATTAATTTTGTCATTGTTATTAAATGTTAGTGAATCACCTCTGGTCCATAGATAATCTAATTAAATAAATAGTTATGTCATTGTATAAACTATGGAGGATTGGATATAAAAACCTTAAATTAATGATAAAATTAATTTAGAAAACCAATTCTCAGTCTAATGATGGTACAAAGAAGCAAGATAAGCTGATTTTAAACAATTCATGTAAGGGAATTTATTTATTTAAATCCAGTTTTAATATTCTAATGTAAGGGATTTTCCCTAAATATTTATTTTCCCTAAATTGTGTTATTTTATTTTAAGAGAAATTTTAGTAAGTTTCATACTATATTTATTTATTTTCAATGGATCTTTATTTTCAAAATTATTATAGGGTTGTATTTATTTTAAAATTTTGTGATATTATTCTGTACAGGTTACATATATTTCTCAGAATTGTGTTTTTTCATTGCTTTTTGTCAACTTCTTTATAGACCTCCATAAAATCTAAAGGATGGGTAAATTTGTATTAGATGGCCTCCCGATAATACTTAGGTTGCTACATAATTTTTCTAAAAAAAATATAATAGAATTTGTCAAATTATATATGTTAGAAATTATTTTTCGGTATTCATCATTTTATGTCTATATATATATTTTAGGTCAATTTATACCTTTAATTATCGGTAATATAATTTATGCTTAAATAACCATTAAAATATTACAAATTCATTTTACTTACAAAATAATAAAATTAGGTAGCTATATATTATTTTTTTATAAAATTAACGTTTCAAAAATTTAACAAATTATATTTTAGACACAATTACACAGAATAATAATTATTTATAATTAATATATTTTAAAAATTATTATTATTAATATTTTTTTATTTTATTTTTAAAAAATAGTATTTTATATATAAAACACATATATAATTATATTCAAATAATGTTACTAATATAATACATATATATATATATATATATATAATTTATGTAGATTCACTTTATTTATCTATTTATCAAACGAGGATTGACCTCCATTTTATAGTTTTTGACAGTGGAAGGCATGAACCCCATTCAAGTTTATTTCCTATCTACGTATGTGTGATGGAATTACATGCCTACATACACCACTTTTTATAATCCTATAAAACCATATCAATTTTTTGACAGAATAAAACATTTTTAAAAAACCAAGTTTTATCGAAAAAACAATTATAGAAAAATCATCAACCAATTATTTTATTAACATTTTAATTAGATACTTTTGGATAAATTAGATGGTAAAAATTAAATTAAATAATAATTATCTTTTACACCATGTAAAATAAAATAAATTAATTTTAGTAACATACACTCGTCAACTAAAATTACACTTTTGCAACCCAAGACCCCCCGGGCTACACAACACTATAGTTGTGTATTCTGATTCTTCCATCTCCACCCACTTGATTTCATTCCCACCCTTCACTCTATTGTTTCTCTTATTTTGGGTGGATTTTCTGTAACACCTCAAACTTCCATTGTACGCTTCTCTTTGAATTATACAATAGCTTGTGATGTACACAACATCGAGTTCTAACAATCCCAGACCAATCAAACTATCTGTTTTGAATAGTAATACCCACTTTTTGAAATTGTATAAATTTTATTTTTTAAAATGGAATTCATTTTTATATTTTTAATATCAAAATTATCTTAGGGTTAATTTTTGGTGTTTTTCTGAAAAAATTCAATTTTTGATGAATAGTGAAAAAACCCTGAGTTATTGTTTAAAACTGACTTTTTATATAAATAATTAGTTATTTTATTTAAATTTATAATAGTTAAAAATAGATACATAATAAATATATATTTTCAATGTAATTAATTAGATCCATTTTATAATAATATTAGATATATAAAATTTTATTGATCTTTTTACCGTCTTTTACCCACCTTCTAGGAACATTTGAAAATTTGCATAAAGCATAATTTTACTGATTTAATGAATTAAATTTCAAAAATCCAAGAGAAATGATTGACATCGGTAAGTTAAATGTGGTTCAATAAGATGAAAATAGTTTTTAGTGAATAATATCTTTTGACTTTTATTTACAATGGTGAAAAATAAATTGGGTAATCAAAGGGAAAACGTGATATTATAATTACACTAACACATGTCCTAATTTTATTGGATAAGTGTATTTAGACCAAAATAAACATTAGGAATCAAATATGATCCTTTTTATCCACTTCTATTAGATTAACAAATTTACTATTATTTTATTTAAAAAAAAGTAAAATGTAAAAAATTCGAAGTTTAATAAATAAACCATTTTTAATATAGAGTTATACACAAGATAAATTCAACTATAAATATTCATTAGAAAGATAAAAATATTTACAACATAATTTTATTTTATTTATAATTTTTAGATATAAAATATTTAAATTCATTTTCGATACAATGATGATGCAGTAATTACCTTATTAATGAATGATTAAAATAATTGATTTTATAAATATCCAAATAAATGTTAATTGAGAATTCTGATAAATTCCAATGATTTTCTAGGTCAATATGACATTTTAGGGTTGATTAAAAACATTGATGTTATAAAGTTGTAATGATTCTCACATAAACAAAATACCAAATAGTGTCAAAATTGACATAAATGAGTTTTAAAAAAATACTATATTATTTATTGATAAAATATTCATAAAAATATATAGATCAGCCAAAGGACTTAGATAAAGTTATATATATTAATAATTAATGACTGGGGGTTATCATGTCTTTTTATAGTAATTTTATTAACCGTTTATTATAATAATACAAGTATATATGGTAAATGTTGTACTATTTAACAAAGTGTTAAATCTAAACTATAATGTTAATATAGTGACCTAAACCTATCTAAAACCTATTGGTTGAGAGTTTTTAGACCCATCCCCATTTTATCTTTTAAATAAATTATTTTTGAGCCATTATAAACTAAATATGATTGTATAATAAAATAATATTTCAAGATTTTCCTAATGTGACCTCACATATCTTATAAAAAGGTACTTCCCTTATCACATAATCACACCTCCAAAGCTATTTGAATCGGCAAAATCCTACTCAAAGATCATTCCAACTACCCTCATGGCGACCTATAGGCCTAACATTGATCAAAAATCCAACCCGAGGATCCCTTTTGATCATCTCAAAAGGAAACACCTGAAGAAGAGGTAATAATTTCACCACCTCTTTCAAAGTTCTTTTCTTTTTAAAATTCCTATTTCATTGTTGTTTCCATACAAAAATAATAACTCGAATACCTTATACATACTATGATTTTATTATAAATATTGTATAACCATATTAATTATTCAAGCCATCCTATGAATGAAAACTCATTATAAGTGCGTACGTACGGCTTACCGTCTCCAAGTCGTGGTGTAGTTTGTTATTCAAACACTTCATTATTTGTGTGGGTATAATAATGAGTATAACTAATGTAAATAATAAATATTACTTGTTAAGTATTCTGGATATATGATATATCATCCAATTACATACAATTTCCCCATCAATAGAATGATATTGTCACTCGTGCGTACTTACGGATTACCATCTCCACGAACGAGATTAAATTCATTTCCCATCATTAACAATCAAGAATAATTTTTATTTAATGATTACAAATAATGTATAAAAACATAATATAAATTTGTATATGAATCAAATACATCCTATCCATAACAAACATGTATTACATAACCAATAATATAAAAGAAAACGAATCAGTTAACACCCAAAAAAATGATACTACTTAAATATTATTAACAAGTAAATATTAAAAGATAATATATGATATTATATTTATGTAAGTGGTTCTTGGATAATTTAATAACAATGATTTAACTATTATGGAGGAGTTTAACATACAATCTACCAATGAAATGTAAAAGTTAAGGGTTAATTCTACGATCTCTTCATTATTCATGGTTGTTTATACGTGAGTATCAAATGCGACATCTTTATCATCTACATCCATGTCTCCAAGAAATGTATTTCAAAACATTTTTACTATTTCCGAGACTATGGGTTAAAGTCATCTATACCATTTTTTACTTTTTATATAATGTTTATAAATTAATCTTTCCATCATTTTCCAAATAAGGTACTTTACGACATTTTTGACAATATTTAGGAAAGACTGTTTTTTAACATATATGGCGAGTGAAGATATTTTTCACCGTTATATCAACTTAAAAGCTTCCCATAAAAAATAATAATAATATTTTAAAAATAATTGTTTTCTTTTAAATTTAAGTGAATTTTAAATTATTTCAAAATAGAAAGAGTTATTTCTCTCAAATATTTTTTATTTCATCTATTACAACATCCTTTGTTGGGTTTTACCCTTATTTGAAGTTGATTTATTATAATACAATCTTATATATTGTATTGATGTTTTTGTGATATGATTGACTATAGATGTGATATTTTTATAACATTTATGGTTTATAGTTAATTTATTGACAATTATTATGATAGTTTTAATATGAATGTTTATGTTATGTTTCATCCTTTCTATATGAGGAATGCATTGGACTTAGTATGTGACGGGTGGAGCCTGATATTTCTCCTCGATTCATCAGTAGGTCTCATGAGAAAAAATAGTTTCTTGTCACAATGCCTTGATAAAATCTTATTTGTAGTCTTGGCATTAGGCCTTCACTATATGGTTATGATGTCCGACATTATGCTTTCCATTGTTATGAAATTGGAAATTGATATTGCATATGATTATTAGAATAGTAAAATATCCATGTGAATAATTTAATGGAATCATTCGATTTAACTTTTCCAAATTATACTGAAGTTTAAATTTAAAAGGCTTGTGGTCTAGTCTTATACATTGCCTTAAATTTTTATGATTATTTATGAAAGTTTGTTATATATTATTATCCTTACTGAGCACCAAAGCTCACCCCTTTCTATGTTTTATTTTTCCAAGGATGCGAAGATGTATATTATGACCGACCCTTAGGGATAGTCTAAGGGAGATGAATTTTTTAAAAGGAGACAACATGTTATTGTTTTTCATTTTATAATGTAATGTAAAACTTATGTTTGTATCTAGTACTTTCAAGGCTACTAAACTAATCTGTCTTTCGGGATTTCATCCCTTGTGGCCATGCCAACGTTATGTAATAGCTCACCAACTCTACGTAACTTGGGTCGAATAATTATATTTGGTATCAGAGGAAGTTTAGTACAAACCATAAAAGCTATATTTAGAAAACTATGATTAGAGAACATTACCCTAAGATAGAATTTGAGGATTAGTATAGAATAACATTCTAGAAAATTTGTAATATAGAGATTTTGTAACTTTTCCTAGAAATTCATCCCTCTATGGATACGAGAAGGTTGAGGTGGCTCTAGAACAGATGTACCAAGGAGTAAAAACTCTAACAAAGAGTTTAGGTCTTGACCCGGGTATCCTATTACACAAAAACAGGCCTTGCTGGACTCTTGGTTACAAAAATCCTATGGGATTTTCTTAGGATAATTACCATTTTATTTAAAAAATGTTATGAAGGATTTATGAGTATATACATCATCAAAGAAATCATTTTTTTGATTATGGATTATATCCATAAACTGTTCAATTTATGTTAATTGTTTTACATGATTGTAATTATGTATTGTGATTCATAAACAAATATAGTGTTTGATATTGTTTATAAATGGTGCCTAGAGGAATGAATGGAAATTCTATCAACTCAGGTAATCCATGTAGGGATTTCCCTCCTACTAAAGATAATTATATTGTAGTTGGTGATTCAATTAGTGTTGATCAGCTTATCACCATACTAGGACAACTCACTCAGGTTATAAATATTAACCTTACCTGTATGGAGCACCCTGATCCAAAACGACGAGGATCAATGTTATAAAGCTTTATGAGGCATCATCCACCAAAATTAAATGGGACTAAAAACCCATTTTTAGCGGAAAATGGATATGTTCCTTAGAGAAAATATTTTACTCTTTGGGGAGTAACAAAATGGAAAACGTTTTTAGGGAAGTTTATCACCTCACAAGAGATGTAGATCAATGGAGGTCATTAATTCAAAACAAAAAATAAGACGAATAAATATGAAATATGTAATGGAGGGAGTTTAAAGAGGTTCTCTAAGAAAAATATTTTCCTCGTGACCATCGAGCGGATATGGAATGACAATTTATGATTATGAGGAAAAATGAGGATGGTGTTGTCACAAAGTTTGAGGCTAATTTTACAAGGTTTGAAAGGCATACAGTAGATTATATAAATAAACAAGGAGTAAGATTGATCTATTATTTGATGTATTAAAACCATTTATCCATCGATCATTATTCTCCGAATCTTTATCATCATTTAATGATATTGTCTCATGTGCTATCAAAACAGAAGAGGAATTATATAAGTCATATGACTTTAAAGAAAAGAAATAGAAGAAGAGATCCACTGAACACTCTGGAAATAGAAAAAAGGGTAAGAAGTGGAATGTTGAATTTCTAACCTATGGTAAATGTGGGAAAGAAAAACAGCAGTACATTTCTAAAGGGAATGGGATTCTGTTATAAGTGTGTTGAAAAGGGCCCCCAAACTCGTGATTGCAAGGGAATGAAAGAGGTTGTCAGTGTTGAATGATACAATTATAGAGAAATGGGGAATTATGCAAATGAATGTCCTAAACTCTAAGGAAACATACATCAAAAAATTACAAGGAAGTAAGGCTAAGATTATGCGATCACTGCTGTTGAGGTTGAAGGTCTGAAAGACGTGGTGGAAGGTAATTTAATGGTTTCCTCAAATTTTTATAATGCTTTATTTGATTCGGGGTCATTTCATTATTTCATATCTTCCTAGTTTTATAAGAAACCTAGATATTTCCAATTTGATTTAACAAGGGATTTATCAGTTAAAAGTCCTAAGGGAAGTATCATTGTAACAATTTTTTGTGAATCAGTCCCCATTAGGGAAAATGAATTTTATTTTTCTACTGATCGCATCATCATACCCATGATTTAATTTGATACAACCTCAGATATGGATTGGATTTCAGACCATGATGTGAAAATTTATTATAAGAAGAAGGGGGTTATAATTTTCGATGATGATGAGGAGTACCTTATCATTAGATCATAAATGTCACCACCTGATTCTTATGTAGATCCACCCCCAGTAGCTCTAATAAATTCAATTATTGGGGGGGAATATAATGAAATAACTATGGGTGAGGAAAGGAATGGTCAAATAGAGGATGTACCTATTGTTCAAGAATATGTTTATGTGTTTCCACAAGATTTACCTAGACATCCTCCAGAACAAGAAATTGAGTTTTCCATTGATTTAATTCCTAGTTCAAGTCCCATATGAAATACCCCTTATAGAATGGCCAATATAGAATTAGTGGAACTAATGAAACAACTAGAGGAATTGGGTAATAATGTATTTATTCTCCCTATTTTTTCTCCATGGGGATCCCATGTTCATTTTGTTAAGAAAAATGATGGATCTATGAGTTTGTGCATTGACTATAGGGAGATATGCTATAACGATAAAGAACAAGTATCCCTTACCATGCATTGATGATTTATTCAATAAAATTCATAGAGCTTAATATTTTTCAATGATTGACCTTTGATCTGTATATTATCAGTAGTGCGTGAAGAAGGAATTCATTCTAAAAATAGTATTTCAAACCAGGTACATGCGTTACAAGTTTACAGTAATGCCTTATGTACCGACTAATGCATACTATGTTTTCATGGATCTAATGAATACAGTTTTCAAGGAATATCTTGATGAATTTGTATTGGTATTTATTGATGATATCATTCTTTACTTTAAAAGAAATGAAGATCATGAAAATAACTTGTGCACTATTCTGAAAACCCTCATATGAAATGAATTATATGGGATTTTTATGAAGGGTGAATTTTGGCTATAGGAAATTTCTTTTCTTGGTTATATTGTCTCCAAGAATGAAATCATTATTTATCCTTCTAATACAAGAGAAATAGAAAAATGGTAAGCACTGACAAGATTAACTAAGGTACACAGTTTTATTGGTTTATCAGGTTATTATCAAGGTTTCTCCCGGAATTTTTCCCAATTGGCTAATCCATTAACCAAGATCACGCGTAAAGGGGTTAAATTTGTTTGGAGAAAAGAGTGTGAAGAATGTTTTGAAGAACTGAATATAAGATTAGTCAATTCTCTTATCTTGACTCTACCATCAGGGAATAAAGGGTTTGTTATTTATATTGATGCATAAAAGAAGGGACATGGTTGTTTCCTTATATATAAAGATAGTGTTATGTCCTATGCATCACGATAGTTAATAATTCATGAACAAAACTATCCCACTCTTGATGTTGAGTGAGAAACTGTAATCATTGATTTTGAGATATGGAGACACTATCTCTATGGTGAAAATGTTAGATATATACCAATCATAAGAGTTTTAAGTATATTTTATCACAGAAATAACTCATCATGAGGAAAAGATGATGGCTTGAACTACTCAAGGATTATGATTACACTACACACTACTACTCGAGGAAGGAAAATAAGGTGGCAGATTCTTTGAGTAGAAATGATCATGGTGTTTTGAAAAAGATGAGAGTTAAAAGGGATCATATGTTTATGGATCTAGTAAATATAGATATGGGAATAATCAAGGAAGGTGAAACATTATTACTTTTTCAAATGGATGATAAACCATCTTTACTATAAAGGATAAAAATTTCTTAGACTGGTGATGAGGAGTTTCAAAAGAAAATTAAAGCTATAAATGATGAGAAATTGATTTAATTTATATATGAACATGGGATTTTGAAATTTGGGAAGATAATTTGTGTTCGTGAAATACCTGACCTAAAAAAGGAATTGTTGAATGATGCTCATAGATCCAATTTCTCTATACACCCTAGTAAAACTAATATGTATAGAGATTTGAAGTCAAATTTTTGGTAGGACAACATCAAGAGAGAAATTTATGATTATGTGTTAAGATGTATGGTTTTTCAACAAGTGAAAGCTGGAAGAAAACATCCTAGAGGAGTCATACAACCTCTTCACATACTTGAGTGGATGTGTGATGATATTATTTTGGACACTGTCATGGGACTACCAAAGTCTCTGGAAGGAATAATGAAATATTGGTCATTATTGATCATCTTACCAATTCAGAACATTTTCTTTTTATAAGAGAGATTTACCAAATGTACGTTTAGCAACACTATACATTAATGATGTTTTAAGACTTCATGGAGTACCCCTATCGATTTTTTCTAATTATGATCCTCGTTTTACATCATGATTCTGGAAAAGTCTTCAGAAGGACTTAGATACTGAACTTCATTCGAGCATTGCCTACCACCCTCAAACTGATGGACAATCAGAACAAACTATTCAAACCTTAGAAGACATGTTGAGATCTTTCTCACTTGAATTTCAAGGTATGTGGGATCAATATTTACCTCTGGTAGAATTTTCTTATAACAATATCTTCTATTCAAGTATTCAGAGGGCACCAAATAAAGAATTATATAGAAAGAGATGTCGCACACCAACTTGTTGGGGATGATGTTTGTGAAAGAAAACTCATATACCCAGAACGTGTTGAAGAAACAATGTAAAAGTTGAATATTATCTAAACCTGAATCAAAGCAGCTCAGAGTAGGAAAAAGAACTATGTTGATAACTGAAGGAATGATTTGGAATTTCAAGTTGGAGATTATGTTTTCTTGAAGGTATCTTAATGGAAGTGTGTTATGTGTTTTAGTAAGAAGGGTAAATTAAGTCTCCGGTACATCAGAACTTTTTAAATTCTAGAATGAATTAGAGTTGTATCTTATCGTTTTTCAATACCTCTAAGTCTCTCCTATGTTCATGATGTGTTCCAAATATCACTGTTGAGAAAATTCATGCATGAACCAATGCATCTACCCACCTATGAAGAAATAGAACTGGAACCTAATATATCTTATTCTAATTATAATTTCAAGATTATAGATATTATAGAACAATTGTTGAGAAACCAGACGACTCGTCTAGTGAAAGTTCTATAGAGAAACCATAAGATGGAAGAGGCAATGTGGGAACCTGAGGAACTTATGATAAATAACCACATGAATCTTTTGATGTTTTAATATTCTGGAAATTTGGAGGATGAAATTATTTAAAGGAGTAAAAAATGTGAAACCCCAATCTTCCATAGTATTCTTCTCTTTGAATAATACAATAGCTTGCGATGTATGCAACTTCGAGTTCTAACATAGCATGACCAATCAAACCAGCCGTTATGAATAGTAATACCAACTTTTTGAAATTTTATAAATTTTATTTTTTAAAATGGAATTCATTTTTGGATTTGTAATATCAAAATTATCTTAGGGTGAATTTTTGGTATTTTTCTAAAAACATTCAGTTTTTGATGAATAGTTAAAAACACTACGTTATTATTAAAAATTGACTTTTTAATTAAATAATTAGTTATTTTATTTAAATTTATATTAGGTTAAAATAGATACATAATAATTATATATGTTTAATGTAATTCATTTGAGTCATTTTATAATAATATTAGATATATAAAATTTTATTGAACTTTTTACCTTTTTTTACCCACCTTCTAGGATCAATTGAAAATTTTCATAAAACATAATTTTGCCACATCTGTGAATTAAATTTCCAAAATAAAAGATACATGTTAGACATATTAAAGTAAAATGTGGTTTAATATGATGAAAATATGTTTTTGTGAATAGTGAATTGTGACTTTTATTTACCATAGTTAAAAGTAAATAGGGTAATTAAAGGTAAAAAATGATATTATAATTACATTAACACATGTTATAATTCTATTGGATATGTTTATTTTGAAAAAAATACACCTTAGTAATAAAATATGATCCTTTTGGTCCCTTGGAATATTTTAGGACATTTATTATTATTTTATTTAAAGAATAGTTTAAAGTGTTAAATTCAATGATTAATAACTAAACCATTTTTAATATAGGGTTATACATAAAATAAATTATACTATAAATATTCAATAGAAATCTAAAAATATTACCTAAATAATGGTATTTTATTTATAATTTTTAGACATTAAATAATTAAATTTGTTTATGATACAATGATGATGCAGTAATTTTCTTATTACTGAAAGATAAAAATAATTGATATTATAAATATCCAAATAAATGAAATTTAGACTTATGATGAATTCCTATAATTTTTTAGGTTAATATTAGATGTTATGTTTCATAAAATAAATTTTCTTCTATGTGATAAATTTGTTATGAATTTCAAAAAAAAAACTAAATACCAAATAGTGTAAAAATTGACATAAATGAGTTTTTAAAACGAATATTATATTATTAATTGAAAAAATATTCCTAAAAATATAAGGATTGGACAAATGAATTATATAAGTTTATATATATTAATAATTAACCAATTGGGGTTCTCATGGCCTTTTATTGTAATTTTATTAACCATTTATTATAATAATACAAGAATACATGGTAAAAGTTAAACTATTTAACTAAGAGTTAAATCTAAAATACAAGGTTAATCTGGGGACCTAAACCTATCTAAAACCTATTGGTTGAGATTTGTTCAACCCATTCCGACCATAGCCTCGAAATAAATCATTTATAGGCCATTATAAACTGAATATGATTTTATAATAAAATAAATTTCAAATTTTCCTAAAGTGACCCTCACCTCTCTTTTAAAAGGGTACTTATCCTTCGCTCAAAATAACACCATCAATGCCATTTGGATCGGCCAAAATCTGCTCAAATATCCTCCCAAATACTCTCATTTCGACTTATAGGCCTTACTTTTATCTGAAATCTAATCTAAATAATCCTTCTAATCAACTCAAAAGGAAACACCCAAAGTATAGGTAATAATATCCCCACCTCTTTCAATGTTATTTTATTCTTCCAATTCCTATTTCTTTGTTGTTTCCATACCAAAATAGTAACTCAAATACCTTATACATACTATGATGTTATTATAAATATGGTACAACCATATTCATTATTCTTTCAATCCTATGAATGGCAAGTCACCATACATGCATACGTACGACTTACCGTCTCCACGTTGTGGTGTAGTTTGTTATTCAAACACTTCATTATTTGGATGGGTATAATAATGACTATAACTTATGTAAATAATAAATATATCATGATAAGTATTATGTATATATGATATAACATCCAATTACATATGATTTCACCATCAATAGAATGATATTGTCTCTCGTGCGTACATACGGATTAACGTCTCCACGAACGCGATAAAATTCATTTCCCATCATAAATATTGAAGAATAATATACATTTTTTGATTAAAAGTAATTTCAAAAAACTTAATATCATTCTGGATATGAATAAAATACATCCTATCCATAACACACATGGCTTACGTAACGAATCATGTAAAGTAAAACGAATCAGTTAACACCCGAAACAATGATACTACTGAAATATTATTAACAAAGAAATATTAAAATATAATATATGATACCATATTTATGTATGTGGTTCTTGTATAATTTAATAAAAATGATTTTAAAATTATTAAAGATGTTAAATTACCCTCATCCAAGGAAAGGTACATGTTAAGGATTAATTCTACAATCTCTTCATTATTTGAGGTTGTTTATATGTGAGTATCTACTAGGACCTCTTTATCATCCACATATGTGTTTCTTAAAAATGTATTTCAAAACAATTTTACTATTTCCTATACTATGGGTTAAAGTCAATTATAAACATTTTTTACTTTTTATAGAGAATTTATAAAGGAATATTTCCTTAGTTTTCCGAATAAGGTCCTTTACGACCTTTTCGACAAAATTAAGGAAATAATGTTCTTTTAAACTTATATGGTGAGTTCGGTTATTTTCCACCATTATAACATCATCAAAGATTACATTACAAGATTGTTAGAATATGTTCAAAATAAATGTTTTCTTTTAAAGTTACATGACTTTTAAATTATTTCAAAATAGAAAGATATATTTCTATCAAATAGTTTTGATTTCATCTATGTAAACATCATTTGTTGGATTTTATGCTTGTTTGAAGTTGATTTATTATGATACAGTCTTCCATATTGTATTGATGGTTTTGTGATATGTTTTACTGTGTATGTTACATTTTTACAATATTCACAGTTTATTGTTAATGTATTTAAATTTCTAATTCTTGTTTTAATACAAATTTTTATGATATGTTTCATCCTTTTCTTATGAGGAATGCATTAGACTTAGTAATTAATGAGTAGAGCATACTATAGCTCCTCGATGTAACATTAGGTCTCATGAGGAAAACCAGTGTCTTGGATCAATGAATTGAAAAATATTATTTTTAGTCTTATAATGATGCCTTGACTATGTGGTTATGATGTCCGACATTGTACATTCCATCATTATAAAATTGGATATTCATATTTCATGTGATTATTCGACTTGTAGAATATTCATGTGAATAAGTAAATAGAATTATTTCATTTATCTTTTCCATATTATACTGATGTTTAAGTTTAAAAGGCTTGTGTTTTAGTATTATACATTTCCCTAAATGTTGATGCTTATTTATGAAAGTTTCCACTATATTGTTATCCTTACTGGGCACTTGAGCTCGCCCCTTTCTATGTTTTGTTTTTTCCAGGATGGAAAGATGTATATTATGACTGACCTACAGGGATAGTCTAAGGGAGATGAATGTGTTAAAATGAGACACAATGTTGTTGTTTTTCATTTCAAAATTTAATGTTAAACTTATGTTTATACCTAGTACTCCCAAGGCTACTAAATCAATCGGTCTTTCGGGATTTGATCCCTTGTGATCATGCCAATGTTATGTAATAATGCACCTACATTGGGTAACTAGGATCGGGGTGTTAAATTTTCGCTAGAAAGAGTTAGTGGAAATGAATGTGTCAAGTAAATAACTAGTTCCAATTGTGCAATGAACAAAAATGGGAGGCATTTTCCTTTATAGAGAACACAATGAAGTCCAATTGTCATCCACATCAACTTAATCTCCTAAATAGTTATTGTTGAATTATGATACGTTAAGACTCATCACCCGTATAATTTATGTTTCTTATACTACTCTGAGAATTTTTCATCCCATTGATGACAACAACTTAGATTATTTCAAGAAACATAGGAAAATATCCACAAGAGAGGCAGGATGTGTGTCAAACCAAAAATGCATTCATAAATGTGCTGGAGATTAGCTAATGTGAATGAAATCCATCTATAACTTTCACCTTTGAATGAATTTATGGGATAACACTGACTATAGTGAATAAAATCTCCTCATAATCTTCACATGTTGACAGATTGTTTAGTCAGATCTATTTGTGTTTTTTGTCATCATTCTTACTTTATCATCAATATATCCCTATGGTCAACAATGTTTGCATAGTAAAACAATTATCCATAAAATTAATGTATTTTTTTCATATTTATGTTTCATTTATTTATTTTCAGTATTACTCATATAATAATTTTTCTTGTAAAAGTGGATTATTTTTTTTATTCAACAATAGAGATAATGAAAACATGGAAATTCATCAATAATGAAGACAACCATAAAAAAATGTCAATTCCTACAAATTCATTAATAAATTTTGTTCATTATATTATATACTATTTGTAAGATAATTTATTTATCATTTTTATCTAATATTTATTTATTTTTTATTCGCAGATCTTTTGGGAAGACATATTTTTCTTTCAACTGTATTTAACAACTCACAAAAGAGATAAAATGATTCTTTCTTCCAATGTTTCAACACTTTCTATTTTCATTTCTTTTTTTTTCAGAGTTTCAACACTGCATATTTATTTGATATTATTAGCTGAGAAACCTTTCTCGTTTTGAAATCTTATTCTCTTCTAACATTCAACAACAAGAAAAAATTTTCATCTAAGAACATTATGTCAATATGTAGTGTTATTAGTTTGACATAGAAAGGAAATTTAATCATGATAAAACTGGAAGTTCAGATTTTTTTGATACTTTGGGATATGTAAGATTCATCCACACCACAATTTGACACACAGTGTGACTACTATGACTCTAAATGCTTATTTTTATTCATAATGAAAATTAATTTTAGTAAAAAGTAAAAAATGACATTATCAAATAAAAGAAAACATATTTTAACTATTTTGATACTATAATGAAATGATCCATAAGTCATTTGAGACATTTATGAATTAGACACACCTCAATTAGATGCATGGTGTTACCACTATGACTCAATGTGTTTGTTATTAGTTTAAAATTTATTGTTTAGTTAAAAAAATGTCACTTGCTAAAAAGAAAGTAAATGTGCTCATATTTTATTGATAATTTAGTAAATATATTCATAAGTCCATTTTGATGTGTAGTAATTGGTCTCACATCAAACTAATAGACTATGTGGTCGGTGTAGGTTAATGTCTATGTTCCTAATTAAAAATGAAATTTTAGTAAAAAATATAAGTGACATTATCAAAACCAATAAAATTAATTTGGATTGTTGTGAAACATTATAAAAATGATCTATAACTTATTTGAGTTTGTTATTAATCAACTGTATTTTAATCTGATGCACTGTGTGATCAATATGACTCCAAGTGTGTCTATTTTATTTAAAAAAGGACATAAATTTTAACAAAAAGGAAAATTGACCTACTCAAAACCAAGGAAAAGAATTAATATTGTTTTTATACTTTACATAAATGACCTATAAGTCATTTTTGATGTGTAGGAATCATCTTCAACTCAATCCCATGTATGATGTTCTCGATATGACTCAATGTGTTTCTTAATAGTTTAAAATCCATTGTTTAGTTCAAAAGTGCCACTCACTAAAATCTGAGAAAACATGATCAAATTTTCATTATAATTTATGAAAATGATTCATAATTCATTTGTGATTAGAACTTATTGGTCTCACATAAAACAGATACATGATGTGATCGATATAACTCAGGGTGCATGTTTCCTGTTTAAAAAGAAAATTTTGTAAAAAAAAGTGACATAATCAAAACAAAGAAAACACATTAATATTGTTTTCATACATTAGTAAAATGATCCATAAGTCATTTTTCATGTGTAGGAATCATATGTACCTCAATGGAATACATGATGTGTCTGGTACGACTCAATGTGTCTATTATCAGTTTAAAATCAACATTTTAGTTCAAACAATTTCACACAAAAAACAGGGTAAACATTCCCATATTGCCTTTATAATTCATTAAAAAATATTTATAAGTCATTTTTGATGTTTAGGATTCAATATCACATCAAAGAAAAGACATGATATGATCAGTATGAATCAATGTGTGTGTTTCCATTTTAGAATTACATTTTCGAAAAAAATACAATCGACCTACTCAAAACTGAGTAAACACATTCAGATTGTTTTGATATTTTAGAAAAATTATCCATAAGTCGTTTGAGAAGTGTAAGAATCATACTTAGATCAATATTATGTACGGTGTAACTAGTATGACTCCATGTTCATTTTTTCAATATATATATGTATCATTTTTGTCTAAAATGTTTATCACATTGCCAAAATCAATAAAATGAGCCTAGATTGCTTTCTCTTAATTTAAATTTTGTATTCATACTTTATTTTAATAATTTCATGGTGTTTTTTTATTGTGTTATGATGTTACAACACACTACACTGGGGGAAGTGTGTTGTAGAAGCACACAATAAGTAGTGTGCATCGGCTTCTTATACCCATCAGATCATACATCGATCTACGAATGGGAAAACCAAAACCATTAATACCCAGAATCATGTACTCCCTTAGAGTTAGACTATCAGAAAGGAACCTTCTTGGTTCTTTGAGTAAGCACGTAAGCATAGAAATCCCTCTTGGGATCCTCTAGGTCAAATATAACTGTGAACATCCCTCTTACTATCCTTGATCTCAACTACACTCCCAGGGAAACACATTTCACTAAGGGTAACACATCCCACAACCCATTATTTAGAATCTAATTCCATACATACCTAAAATCAGCTAGAGATACCAAATAATATGAAAACTAGACCAACCCCTTTCTAAACTAATTGAGGCTGGACCATGGACTCAACTTATTCATCACCACGAGTTACAACTCAATTCCTCTAATACAGATAGTCCTATTGTAAAACCAATAATGGTCTTGGATGAACCCTAGGTACATCATATAATAATTCCCAGGACCCTCACCTGGGTCTCATCCCATTTCTCAATATCACGATACATCATGATTCACTTATTGGAGGAAACCACTCTATCACTACTTAATCACCCAAAACCATATCCTGGAAGTCCTCAAAATTCCCTAAGGGATACACCATCATGTTCTACATGAAAAAATACTCAAAATATACACTTCATATGTTCAATTATATATTTGGGGTGAAAAATAAACCAAAATACACAAAAAAGGTAATAAAGGGGAAGTAGATGACATGTGCTCCCAATACATGGCGTGTAATTCAGAACCTCATACATAGTCATGTACATCCACACAAGATGGAACACATAGGGTCTAGTTGTGTACTACTACAAGGACCTTGAATGAATGGTATTTGTTCATGTAATACCACATGATCATGTCCCCCTTACATGGGGTGTAATACCAAGTACTTGGCCACATGGTCATCTCCCACTACACGATGTGTACTCCAAGTACATGGTGTGTAGTTCCAAATTCAATATTCCCAATAACATGACCACATGAACCTGAACCACCACATGTTTATGTACCAATAAATAATGAGTACTCCTAGTACATACTGTATACATCCCAAAACATCATCCCCCCTTAAAAAAAAGAAACCGTGGAATTTTTTAATGGAACCACTTGTCTTGTTATTTGGATTTCTAATCAAGAAAACCCTAAAAACATCCTAAATCCCTAATGTTTTCCCAATTTAGCACAAATCAACTCCCACGGGGTCTTAAATAGTATTAAGAGGGATTTAAAACATAATAACAACTAAATAATTGGGATGAAGATATAAAAATAAAAAAACAGACTACCTAGTGGAATAAACACCAAAGTTCAGGTCAAAATCTTCTCTCAAAAGTTGTTTCTCCTAGATTAGATCTTGATATCCATCATGTAAATAATCTATTGGAATATTTTTCTCCCATACTTATTAGTCTAACCATTATGAATATGGGATAATACCCTCCCCCTCTTTAGGCCAGGAAGGGGAAGCCAATTTAGGTAGGAGAGTTTTTTAATTAATTAATTAACTAGTTGGTTAATTGAATGGCCATTTAAAACACATGTCTCAGGTCTTAGAACATGAAATGGGTTTATATCCCGCCATATCAAAAATCCCCATTTTGGAATCAACTGTGAATATTGAATATCAATATAATAATCTGTTCAAAATATAAAGCCACCTAAACCCACATGACTAAGTTAATTTTTAAATAATTAAATATTAAACATTCCACCAAAATTATAAAAACTCATAATTCCACCAAAATTCATTCATAAGGAAACTACCTATTCAAGTATCAATATAGTTTCCAAAAAAATATATGAGATCATTTGATAGTTTAAAAATAAATTTTTCCCTTTCATGAGCACCTAAAAGAAAAAATTCAGATTACTGTTAAATTTCAAAATCTAGAAATACATGGGTATATTTACAAGTCATAGCTCCACCTCCATTTTCACCTTGATTTAATATAAAAACCTTGAAATTTTATTTCAGCGATTTAAAATTAACAATGGTTTAATGTTTTAAAATTAAACACTTCACTTTAAATTTTTGGTTAAATCGGGGGATTAAATGGGGTTTTGGAAGTTCCAAATAGGTTATGTTTTTTTTGGGTTTTCAATTAGATAAATAATTTGGGTCATTGGTTTTGGTCAATATCATTGAGTTCAAGAGACCTTAGATTCCCTTATGTGTGGTCGATAATCTTTCATCAAACCACTTGTTCTAGATCTAGGAAGTGTATGCATGGTCGTGTTTCCCTGGGTTTTCCTGGTGCGCTATGTTGGGTTGATGAATGTTAGTTTCTGTTTTCTTATTTTCAATTAATTATTTAATTATATATTTTTACCTCTTGACAATTTTGGAAAAAAGTGGTAACTTAAATAAAACTATATAACCTATATTTTCTAGCGATAATTTATAAAATTATCATATAATAATTGTGTCAAATTAAAAAATATAATTGTAAAACTTATCAAAATTTAATTTTATAAAATTAAAAACAATAATTATAAAAATTTATCAAAGGATAATTTCATGAAATTAAATAAGATATTTATAGAAAATTAACTAAGGATAATTGTGTGAAATTAACAAATAAAATTGTATTAAATTATTAAAGGATAATTGTTTTAAATTAATAAATAAAATTATAAAAGAAACTATAAAATGATAATAGCATGAAATTAACAAAGGCAATTGTAAAAGAGTTATCTAATTATTTTATATAAAACTATAAATGGATAATTTTTAATAAATTATCCCCATATAATTATGAATATATAATTTATAAAAATTATCAAAGGATAATTTTTTAGATTATGAGAGAATAATTATAAAGGACTACCACATGTTTCTTAAAATTAATTTAAAAAGATTTATGATATCAAATGTTTTTTTATAATTATTCGTGAGAATAATACAACTAGTTCATGAATTGTCTTAAAATAATAATTTACAAATTATCTATGAGATATAAATTATCATTGGATGTGATATTTTATTTATTTTTAAAATAAAATAACCAATTTTGGTTCTAATAACCCTAGAAAAACCACCATAATTGACATGTCGATGACTATGATAATATTTCCTAGGAGTGTGTGTACATGACCATTGAGTTTTTCACTCCAAATTCCAAACTACACTGGGTGTTTTATCATTGTTTTTTATGTCGGTGACTTTATAGTATGAATTTTCTTACCTCTTGGTACATTTGTTACATGTGTTTCCATGTTATATTATATTTGTTTTCATAATTAATAATTGTTTTTTATTATGATTGCATGTTGGTTTATTGGTGTGTCTCTAGCTAATTAGACCCATTGTGATATTTGATTCCATGAGTACTGATAGAGTAGCTAGATTCTAGGTTTCATTAGGATCACATTTTGTTATGTGTTTCTTCTATTTTTATCAGGATGATATGTTATGCCTACATTTTATTCTTACCATGTGATGTGTGTTATCATTTCATTGGAGGTAGTAATTGGTAATTGAGATAGGTAGATCATTGTGTTATGTTTATCCAATATTGGGGATGTGCACAACTTAAGATGATGGTGCTGATGCACTAAATAATAGGGTAGTGGAATGAAAATTTAATGGACGGACCCAAGGCATAGATGGGGTACGACTATCTGGGGTTCTAGTCCATGATGGAATCTTGGTATGATGGTATGGGGGCCTCATCCAACTTTATACATTTAGAATTATGTGAAATGGGATTTCAATGTTAGTGGTTTTCCTTGTTCTTTAATGAAATTCAATGATTATCATTTATGCATGGAGTTAAAATAGGTACAGTCATGGGTTTATAACAGCTTGGTTAGTGCACGACCACTCTATTTTGGATTTTATGTTTATTTTATTTTTATACATTTATTATTATTATTATGTATACTTTTTATACTTGAAAATACTAGGTTAAGGAAACATTGTTTTTTTATACTAATTCTTGTACTCACACCATTATCTAAAATTTTGGTGAACTTTTAAATTTCATGACTATAGATATAGTGAAGGGAAAAGGCCCAATGGTGGATGGATAAGAAAAGGAGAACAGAGCAAATAGTTAACCTATTAAAACTTTAGATGACACCACTATTTATTTATTTATTATCTACTAAATGATACATTGTACAGGTCTAACAGTTTGGTATCTTATTTTTATTATATGAAATGTATGACATTATTTAGTTCTATATGTTCACTCAATTTATTTATTATATTTTCTATGATTTATTATTGATCCTATGAAATAATATTAAAATAATATTCTTCCCACGGATGGAATTAGACCCTTGCTACTAGTTAGTAGAAACTTATTTATGGGGAGACACACATGAGTTTATATGGAATTCAGGATCTGACCTGGTGGTTCGGATCAAGGTGTTAGAAAATGATATTAGAGGTCTAAAATTTACTAACCCGTTATATCTCATGTATTTATTTGGAATAGGGTAAAAATGTCAAATAATGGTTGGTACTCATGAAGGGGAACTATTATAGTTCATTTCTAGCACTGTATAGTTATCCATTATGTTTCTATAAAGTGGGAAAAATTATTTTATGTTTTTACCATTGATAATATTTACCCCATATTGTCAACATGATGATCATAAAAAATTTATAGGATTTTAGGTGTGTTAATTAATCATGACTAGGAATTTAGGTTCACATTCCATATATATACTTATTAATGTGTTTCATAGAATTGTTTTAATTAAATTTTTTATTTGTACAGTTTATTCGGGATAGTTTATCTTTGTATGATATATTTTTGTTGACATGTTATTGTGATATATATTTATCTATATTAATTAGTTGAATTGATCATGTTCTTTCATTCATATGTATATGATGAATGTGACTAGCATGAAGGGATAGAGAATAGAGTCAGTACTATGAGTTTTATACCTTGGGTTAAGGGTGGACATCTTGGAGAAACCTTATGTGATCCCATAGACTGATTAGGGTTTATCCTAAAAAACACTATTTTTTCAAACTCTTTTTTTCATGTTGAAAATGTTTCCTAGACATAAGTATAGGGGTTTATTTGGGAGGAATATGAAATAACCTCAAAATGGAGGATCATTATACTTTACTACTATATGTGTAGGAGAATATTGGTGAATGTCCTTGTACACCTTATCTATCAATTATGTAATAGGGGCACTTCAATTGGAAGTATTTTTCTTAGTGCTTTTCCTAGGAATAAACGTTTATAACTATAGAAAAATATTCCCTAAATTCAAATACATCATTATTCATTCTTTTAGGGAATCAGTGGTACTTAAGATGATTAATAATGTGTTAAATTACTTATTGTATTCTTTGACATAGTATATACTCTAATGGATTGGTAAGATAAGATGATATTGAGATTATTCTAGGTGTGAAATAAATTTTGATACTATCGTATCATATAGTTCCAACTGAGATAAAGTAACTCAAAGTGTATTCAGATGATTTAGACTGTAAATACATTATCAGGATGAGTACTTCACTATGGAGTGCACTTGTATTGTTTTAAAAAAATGAGGATGGTATTCTTTGACTTTTTATCAATTATTGAAAGCTGAATGAGATGATGATGAAGAATAGATATCCCTTACCTAGGATTTATGATCTTTCAATCAGTTATAGGAACCCTAATGGTTCTCTAAGACTGATCTTCAATTAGGCTACCACCATTTGTTATTTAGAGTAGATTATATTCATAATATTGTGTTTTGAAGAAAGTATGTGTTGTGAGAGTACTTGGAGACTTTGTTTAGACTAATGAACATGTTGGTAGTTTTCATGGACCTCAGGAACATGATCTTCCAACCATACTTGGACTCATTATTCATGGTGCTCATCAAGAACATCCTTATCTAATTGTCACCATGATATTAGTATTCCAGGTACCTCAAGATAATCTTGAGTACACTTTGAGAACAATGTATTACGCTATGTTATCAAAGAGAGGCTTCTAGATTTGATAGATGATGTTCCTAGGACATGTGTTTTCTATGTATGATATATCTATAAACATAGATAATGTGACGGTAGTCATTTATTAGACACATTCTCAAAATGTGTTTGACATTAGGATCTTTCTTGGTTTCCTAGTATATTACTGAGGGTTTATCCAAGACATATCCAAACAATAAACATATTTATAGTGATGATAATGAAATGAGTAAAGTTCTGGTGGACATGACATTATGAATATAAATTTTTTTAATTAAAAATGGGATTGGATGAAGATCTAATACAGATAATACATGATTCAGAGATCATATATTCCCTCTATTGTGATGAATTAGGCATTGTTTTGGGAGTAGTATTAATGCAGCGTGAACAGGTAGAAGCTTATGGTTCACATCAGCTATGAACCCATAAATGTAACTACCCTACTCATGAATTAGAGTTGTAATACATGTTCCATGATCTAAATTTCTGGTGAAATTATATCTTTGTAAATATGATTGTTGTGTCCACTAACCATAAGATCATTCATAATATCTTTATGTAATGGGAGATGATTATAAAATATGTATTATTGTATTGGGACTTAAATAAGAAATAGATTAGTAGGGTTTACTATCAATAGACGTTTGAATTTGAGATGAAATATTCACTAGGGAAAGTTAACATTAGTTAAAATTCTCTTAGTTGTAAGACATAGGCAGAGTATGATCTTTTTTAGAGGACTTCAGAGGATAAATGGAACATAAGGAGCTTGTTGGATGAATGAATTATGGTTTATTTTGATGGTCATGGTTTGATATATTTTTCTTTGTTAGTTATAAAATATTATCTAGTATACTAGGTAATGGTAAGATAGGATTCAGACCTTGAGTGTACTTTAATATAGGAACAACCAGCTAAAGTTGATCTAACACCTGGATGGACTTTGAGAGATGCCAATGTGATCCTTGTTCATGGGAGAGTGGAATTTCATGTTTATATTATGGAAGAGATGATTATAGATGTTGATTCCTTGAGATTTTAATTATATTCTGGTCTGATAAAGATATACAATGACTTTAAGAAATAATTATTGTGTCCAAGGATGAAGAGGAAAACTGTTGGGTTTTTGTCTCAATGTCTTACCTTCCAAAGGGTAGATTCTAATAACTAGAGTCTTAGTGGGTTGCTCTTACCACTTCCAATTCCATATGAAAGTGTGAGGATGTTATCATGGACATTGAGATGGGGTTACCGAAGAACCTGAGAAGTCGTGATGTTGTTTAGGTGATTTTTGATCAGATAATAAATTGGGATATATTTTTATAGATTCAAGAGAGTCACTCAATGGACTAACTGGGAAAGATATATATTTTTGAGATCATTCACTTATATTTAGTACCTTCGAGCATTGTATTATATAATGATAGATGTTTCAAATCATGTTGTTTGAATGGATTTCACAAATATCAAAGGAATTAGGTAAAATTGATCAAAACATACCATCCTTAGAAATACTGATAGTCTAAATGGATGATACACATATTAAAGTATATTCTTAGATTTTATGTTCTATTCTTCTATAGTGAATGGGATGATCTTCTTGACTTGGTTTAGTTCATGAAAAAAAATATTCCATAGGTTTTTATATAGATATAACCTTTCAAATATATTTATGGGAGACTATGATGATTACCTATTTGTTGGAATAAAGCAAGTAAAGTAGTGGTTGTGGGTCCCAGTTTGGATCACCAGAACTCTGAGGGAGTGCAACTGATTCAGAAGAGGTTAATCACCTCTCAGAGTAGTCAAGGATCATATGTTAACCATATGAAGAGAAATTTGGATTTCAATATGGTTGAACATGTTTTCTTCAGAGTGACTCGTCCGTTAAGCTACTGGTGTCTAAGGAAGTAAGGAAAGATATAAGCATGGATTGTAGGGCATTCTGTTATCACCAAACGGGTTGGAAAAGAAACAAATCTTCTAGATATT
The DNA here is from genome assembly GCA_963277665.1 of Viscum album. Classification (NCBI taxonomy): domain Eukaryota; kingdom Viridiplantae; phylum Streptophyta; class Magnoliopsida; order Santalales; family Viscaceae; genus Viscum; species Viscum album. Next base: position 1,312,959,651 of record OY728133.1, read on the forward strand.
TTTTCTTATTATCGAGGTATGCATGATAGGTTTTATGGTTCATACACCCTATGGTATATTTCTGATACTACACATGTAATTTACTGCGATGATGTGGAGTTGGTGTCTAATTAATCTTACAATGAGCGTCTGGTGTATTTTATTGACTATAGAAATAAATTCCATCATGGGAAGGTAGTACCACTTGTTTGGATTTATTAGTAGCATGGAAGGATCTAGGAAGAGACTTTTGAATACGAGTCTAATGTTTGAGCTTAGTGACCTATGTTTTAAAATAATACCATTGTAGATAATTTTGATGGATGGAAAGTTATTAGAGGAGGTAATTGAAATATACTCAATTTTTAACAAAAAGAAAACACACATTTTTTAATTTAAATTTTTTTTGTGTAAATTGAATTCTTCTATATAAATCACATTATAAATTATTTAAAATATTCATATAAGGGTAGAATAATTGTTAAATATTTATAATATTTTATAGAATATCTTTAGAGTCAGGGACTAAGTTATCATGGGATTCAAAGGCCTATTGAGCCATAGTGATAATATATTAAAAATACTAACTATATTATATTGAATTCACATGTTTTTTATAAAAAATAGAATATCTACTAAATGTTGTATCTGATGAGAAATTGAGACTTACATTAGGTTTGGAATGCGGGTTTTACCCTAGGTGTGACCAAAACATGGTGTGTGTCTGGTGTCTAGTTAAATTGCATGTTAGAGTAACATTTTACCCTTATTTTCGTTATTATTAAAATTTTATTCGTATTTATTAATATTTTATTTTTAATTTCCCCTTCTCTTTAGCATGAAATACACCTATCAACCACTATTTTCATCAATATTCAATCTAAAAACCTTTAAATCATCAATTTTTACTAATTTAAAATTAACAACACATTAATGTGGTAAAATTAAAGACTATGCCTTAAAAGTTTTTGTTGAATTGGTGGATTAAATGAGGCTTTAGAAATTGGTGAAGGGGTTTTGTTTTTGGGTTTTCAAATAGTTTAATCATTTATTTATTCTTTTTTTTATTTCATCGAGTTCAAGTGACCTCATATTCCCTTACGTGTGGTTGGAAAAACTTCGGCGAACCCCTTCTTCTAGATTCAGGTAGTGTGGTCCTGTTCTTCCTTACCTAGTTTTTTTAATGTGCTAAAATGGGTGGCAGAAGTTTGTATTCTTTATTTACTTTTTTCTTAATTATTTATTTCTCTATTTTTCTCCCTTCATATTTCTAGATAAAAATTAAAACATAAATAAAATGATAAAACCTATATTATCTAAGTATATTTTAAAGTAACATCAAATGATAATTCTGTGAAATTAACTTTGATAATTGTAAAATCTATAAAATAATAATTGTAAAAAAATTAATAAGATAATTATAGAATATTATATAATGATGATTTCATGAAATTAACAAAGATGATTATAGAAAATTATCAAATGATAATTCTATGAAATTAAAAAATATAATTGTAAAAGATATTATCAAATGATAATAGCCAATCATTAACAAAGATAACTATAAAATAAATGTCTAATGATTTTTTTATAAAATTATAAATGAAAAATATTCTATTTATTAGTGCTTAAATAATAATAACTAACAAAACGACTCTTTATCAGCACTTTTTAAAAATTACTAATAAAATTGTCTCAATATAATTAAAATAACCTAACCTATTGTGAAACCGTATGATATCAAAATCCTTCCGCAGAATCCACCCATTTTCAGTGATCCTCCTTGGTGAATTGAAGCTCAAATCACACAAAACCACTCAAATCACACACACCCACAACCTCTAGTATCTCATACATATTCTGACATCTGGTGTTTGGTTGCAGTTACAGTTTCCAAAAAAACATCAAGATCTGGTCCTAAGGGTCTTGGATTTTTTTTTTCAAACTATAGAGGTTGTCCTATTTTTTCATTTTTAGGTTCTGATTTTATTTCTGTATTTTTCATTTTGAGATATAGATTTTAGGGTTTCCAATTTTCCTTTGTTGGTTCTGATTTTTTTTTGTTTTTGTGCTCTAGTTTTTGTATATGATTTTTATTTTGTTTATGATCGGTTTTTTTCTTGAGTAGAATTTTGGATATATTTTTTTGGTTTTTTCAACTTGTTGTTTTCAATCAGTATTCTTTTATTCCTATATATGTATCCCATATTCCTTTATAAGATTAATTTTTTTGTTGTTTTTAAATACTTGTGAATCGCCTCTGGTCTGCAGAAAAACCAATTATATAAATATTTATGTCACTGTATAAAAAATTAAGTGTTTGGATTTAAAAACATTAAATAAATAAGAAAATTAATTTAGTAGACCAATTATCAGTCTGATAATAGTGTGAAGTAGTATTAGAAACTTATTTTATGCAATTAAAGTAAAGAAAATTGTTTATTTAATGTTTGTTTTAATATTTTTATGTAAGGAATTTTCCTTAGAAATTTATTTTCTTATAATTGTGTTGTATTATTTTAATAGAAATCTGAGTAAGGGTGATACTGTATTTATTAATTTTCAATGGCTCTCTATTTTCAAAACTAGTATGTGGATGAATTTATTTTACTATGTTGTGATATTTTATCGTAAGGGTAACATATATTTCTCATAATATTTTTTTTATTTCTTTATTCAAAATTATTTATGGACCTCCCTAAAATCTAAATGATGGGTCAATAAATATTTGATAGCCTTTTTAGAATCCTTAGGATTCTACATCATTTGATGCAAAAAAATAGAATATAAGTTATCAAATTATATATATTAGAAGTTATTTTTAGGTATTTCTCATTTTAGGTCTATATGTACATTTTAGGTCTATATATATATTTAGTAAATAGTAATATAATTTGTACCAAAATAACCGATAAAATATTTTAAACTCATTTCACTTTCAAAATAATAAAATTAGGTAACTTTATATACATTTTTTCAAAATAATTAAACTTTAAAAAATTTAAATAATTACATTTTATACATAATTTATTAGAATAATAATTATTAATAATTAATGTAATTTAAAAATTATTATTAGCAGTATTTTTTTAGTTTCCTTAGAAAAAAATGTATTATATATAATATTATATTAAAATAATGTTAAAAATAGTATATATATATATATATAATATTTATATAGATTTACTTTATTTATCTATGTATCGAGTGTGGAGTGACCTCCATTTTATATTTTTTGATGGTGGAAGGTGTGAACCAAATTCAGGTTTATTTCCAATCAAGGTAAGTCAGAAATAAGTACACGCCTCCATAGACCTCTTTTTAAAAACATATAAACCCCTATAATTTTTTAATAAAATCAAACCTCTTAAAATCATGTTTTATTGAATAAAAAATTATATAATAATCCTCATCAAATTATTTTATGAATTTTATTTTCAGATCCCTATGGATAAATTGAAGGATAAAAATGATGAAAATTAATAATTAACTCTTCCTCAACATCAAGTCAAATAAATTATTTTCAGTAACATACACTAATGAGCAAAAATTAAATTGTATTAACCCAAGACCCTGGGGTTGCATAGCATTGTAGTTGCATATTCTGATTCTTCCATCTCCGCCAACTATATTACATTACCACCCTTCAATCTATTGTTTCTATGGTTGTGTGGAGTATTGATATAAAAGAAGTTGGTGGAAGTGGAGGTGTCGAGTTAATAACTACTTCCAATGGTATAATTCTCACAAATGGGAGGCATTACTCCTTTTAGAGTAAATAATGATGTAAAATTTTTATCCTCCTCAGATTCATCTCCCTAATAGTTATTATTTCATTTGTTTCATGAGACTCATCCCCCATCTCCTTTATTTTTATTTAACTACTCTGATCATTAGTCATTCCATGGATAAATACTTCTTAGATTATTTCAAGAAGCATAGGTCCATATCCACAATAGATGGAGGATGTGTGTCAAACAACCAAATGAAATGATAAATGTTTTGAAGATGAGCTGATGAGGATGAAAGTATTCTATAACTTTTAGATTTGAATGAATTAAGAGGATAACACCAACCACAGTAGAGAAATTATCCTCATCATCTTCACTCATTGATTGATGGTTTAGAGAAATATATTTTTGTTTTTTATCATCATTCTTTCTTTTCATTAGTAGATCTATGTGGTAAAAAATGTTTTCACTGTAAAATAAATATCCATATAAATAATTTTTTTTTCATATTTATGTTTAATTTATTTATTTTTAGTATTCCTCATATAATAATTATTTTTTACAAGTGGATTATTTTGTTTGAGCTTATAATTGAGATAATGACAACAATGAAATTCATCAAGAATTCATACAACAATAAAAAAGATTAATTACTACTGATTATTTAATTAATTTTATCATCATTTTATTTACTATTTGTATGTAAATTTCATTATCATTTTTATCTAATACATATTTAGTTTTTTTCACAGATCATTTTGGAAATCATATTTTCCCTTTTTTTACTATCTACAACAAGCCACAAAGAAATAAAATGATTCCTTTTGTAAGGGTTTCCACTCTCTATATTTTCATTGCATATTTTTTATTGAACATCCAACACTACATATTGATTAAATATTATTATCTAGGAAACCTTACTCTTTCATGAAAGGATTTTCTATTCTTACATTCAACAATAAGAATGTTTTTTGGCTAAGAACATCGAGTCAATATGATGATTTGGAAGTTTGACATAAAAATAAAATGGAAGTGTGGTAAAATTTGAACCTGGGATTTTTTTTGAGACTTTACGGTATGTAGGAAACTACAACACCCCAATCTAACACATGGTGTGATCGGTATGACTCAAAGTGCTTCTTTTTATTTAAAATTGACATTTATTTTAGTAAAAAGTACAACTAATGTACTCAAAACCAATAAAAAATATTATAGTCATTTTGAAACTTTAATAAAATTATCCATATGTAATTTGAGATGTTTAGGAATCAGATTCCCCACAATTCAACACATGATGTGACCGCTATGACACAATGTGTCCATTATCAGTTTAAAATCGATACATTAGTTCAAAACAATTTCACACACTGAAAAAAAATCACGTAGAAATTCATGATAATTTGGGAAATTTATTTAGAAGAAATTTATGATTTGTAGAATTGGCCTCACATCAAATTGATACATGATGTGATCGGTATAGGTCAAAGTGTGTATTTCCAGTTTAAAATGAAATTTTAGTAAAAAAACTATTTATGTAATCAAACTAATAAAATGTATTCACATTTTTTGATACATTATTACAATGATCCATGAGTCATTTGATATCTTTATGAATCAATCGTACCTCAATACAACGAACGGTGTGACCAGTATGACTCCAAGTGAGCTTTTTATTTATAAATGACATCAATTTTAATAAAAAGGATAACTTGCCTACAAAAAAACTGAGCAGACACATTCATATTTTTTGTATACTTTATGAAAATATTTTATAAATCGTTTTTTATGTGTAGGAATAATTTACACATCAATCCAACAAACAGTGTCCCAATTATGACTCAATGTGTTTGTTATCAGTTTAAAATCGATAATTTAGTTAAAAAAATGTCATACATTGGAAACAAGGAAAACATTCTCTTCTTTTCTTCATATTTAGTATATTTATTCATAAGTCATTTTTGATGATTAGGAATTAGTCTTAAATCAAATTGAAACAAGTTGTGATCAGTATGAGTCGTAGTGCATGTTTCCAATTTAAAATGACATTTTAGTAACAAAGAAAAGTGGGATACTCCAAACAATGTAAACAAGTTCATATTGTTTTGATAATTTATAAAAATGATACATAATTCATTTTTTATGTTTTGGAATCATCCATAGCTCAATATGATACATTAAGTGTCTGGTATAATACAATTTGTTCATCATCAACATAAAATCAACATTTTAGTTCAAAAAGTGTCACTCACTGAAAACTAAGAAAATGTGCACGGATTGACTTTATAATTTAAGGAAATGACTTATAAGTCATTTTTGATTGTTAGACATGTGTATAACATCAAAATGACACACAATTTCACTGGTATGGGTCAAAGTTCATGTTTCTAATTTAAATTGACATTATAGTAAAAAAAGATATGCAACATACTCAAAATAGAGTAAACACATTAGGATTGTTTTGATATTTTAAAAAAATAGTACACAATTAATTTGAGATCTTTACAAATCTGCCTCACCTTAATCCAATGCATGGTGTGACTGGTATGAATCCGAGTTTTTTTCATATATAATTCTCATTTTAGTTTAAAACAACCGTCACATTGCCAAAACCGAGCTAGCAATCCTATATTATTTTCTCTTCAATTAAATTCTGTATTAATACTTTATGTTTTCGATTTTTTGGTGTTTTTGGTGTTTTAGTGTGTTGTTACAGCCCACGACACTAGTGGGGATGTGTGTTGTAGCAGCACACTACAGTATACCCCTTTATCAGTGCTTGTTTAGCATTGACAAAAGGCTTGGGATTTTAATCTCACTCAAGTAGTCAACACTTCTATAGACTAATGAATTCTATTTTTAGTGATGTTAAATCCCTATTTTGTAGTAGTGTACAATATCATCTCATCCCCGTCGACTCATACATTGATCTAAGCATGTGTAACCCACAACCATTAATACAAAAACTCATATACTCACTCTGAGTAAGTCTATCAATATAGAACCTACTTGGTCCATTCAGTCAACAAGATAGCATATAAATCCATCTTGGTATTCTCTCGGTCAAATATAAGTGGGAACATCCCTCTTCCTATCATTTATCACATTTAAACTCTCTGGGAAACACCTTTCTCTCATGGTAACACATTTTACACTCCATTATTTAGTATATAATGGACCATATACCTAAAATATGGTAAATATTACGAAGAATATGGACTCTAGGCCAACCACTTTCTAAACTTCCCTAGGTTAAACCATTAACCCAACCTATTCATTGCCTCGAGTCATAACGCAGTTCCTCTAATAGGGATAATCCTATTCTAAAACCAATCATGGTATCTGATGAACCTAGGATACATCCTATGATAATTCTAATGACCCTCACCATGGTCTCATCCCATGTCTCACTGTTAAGAGACATCATGATTCACTTATTGCGGTAATACCACTTTCACAACTTAATCAACCAAAACAATCACTTGGAAGTCCTCAAAAGGACCCAAGGGATCAACTATCATGCTCTATATATAAAAACTCTAAAAATAGACTCTTCATGTGTTCAAGCCTATTTTTAGGGTGAAAAATAACTCAACCCACTCAAAAGGGTAATAAAGGAGAATTAGACCACATGTACTCTCAGTAAATGGAGTGTACTAAAAAACCTCTCACCTAGTCATGTACTGCAACATAGCCTGACACACATGGGGTCTGGTCATGTACTACTACAAGGTCGGGACATACATGGGATCTAGATGTGTAAAAAACATAGGCATATCACCTTTAAATGGGGTGTTATCTCAAGTACTCATCCACATGCTCATGTCCCACTACATGTTATTTACTTAAAGTACATGGTGTGTAGTTCTAGATTCAATCTTCTTAAATACAAGACCACATGGCCATGTACCATCACATGTTCATGTTGATCTACACGGAGCGTAATCCAAGTACACGACGTATACTTACCAAAACATAATCTCCCCATAATAGGAAGAATACATGGAACTTTTTTCATGGAACCATATTCCATGTGATTAAGAAATCTGATTAGGAAACCCATACAAACCTCATGAAACCTTCATGTTTTTATGATTTAGCATAGATCAACCCATAAAGGGTGTTCAGTAGTCATAAGAGGGATCTAAAACATAAAAAAAACTAAATTATGGTGAATGGGGTATAAAAATAAAACAACCCACCTAGTGGCATAAACACCAAAGCATCGGGTCCAAATCTTCTCTCAAAACCTACTGCTCCTCGATCTGATCTAGATTTCCACTATTTATGAAATATAGAATAATCTTTCCTATCCCTTCCTTATCAGTCTGGACATTGTTCACAAGGTAGAATACATTCCCCCTATTTATTCCTTGAATGAAAATCCAAATTGGGAAGGGGCTTATTTTTATTAATTAATTAGTTAGTTAGTAAATTAAATGACCATTTAAAACATGTGTCTCATTTCTTGCATCTTAAAACAGGTTTATACACCACCATAGAAAAAACCACATTTTGGACTCAATTGTGATTTCTTAATACCAATATAATGCTCTATTAAAAATATACTACCACCCGAACCCACATAAATAAGTTAATATTTAATTAATTAAATATTAAATATTCCACCAAAATTATAAAAAAAATCAAAATTCCACCAGAATCATATCTTGGGGTAAATTCCCTACTCTGTGATCAATAGGGTGTCCAAAAAAAATATGATATTATATTCTAGATTAAAATTAAATTTTGACCCCTTAGGAGTTCATCAAAGAAAAAATTCAGATTGCTGCTAAATTTCAAAATCTAGAAATATTTATCTCTTTTTACAATTCATCAATCATCCTTTATTTTCACATATATTTAATCTAAAAACCTTGGAATCATCTGTTTTTAGATATTTAAAATTAACAACATGTTTATGTTGTAAAAATAAAGAGTTCACTTTAAATTTTTGGTTGAATTGGAAGATTAAATATGGTTTTGGAATGTTCCAAAGAGGTTATGTATTTTTGATTTTGGAATTAGATAAATCATTTGGTTCATTGGATTTGGTTAATATAATCGAGTTTAAGATACCTCAAATTCCCATACTCGTGGATGGTAATCTTACATCGAGCCCCTTCCTGTAGATCTAGGTGGTGCAGGCGTGTTATTCTTTCATGGTTTTTCCATGTATGCTATGGTGGGTTGAAGAAGGTTAGTTTCTTTTTTTCAATTAACTATTTAGTTCTCTATTTTTTCCTCTTCACAATTCGAGAAAAAATGAGGACTTAAATAAAATTATATAACTTATATTTTCTATGGATAATTTATAAAATTTTGAAATGATAATTTTATGAAATTGTCAAATATAATTTTAAAAATTATCAAATGATAATTCTGTGAAATTAAAAAATATTATTATTAAAATTTATCAAATTTAAATTTTATGAAATCGAAAAATATAATTATATAAAATTATCAAATGATAATTGTGTGAAATTACAAAAATATAATAGTATAAAATTATTAAATGATACTTGTGTTAAATAAACAAAGATAATTGTAGAATAAATTATCAAATGATAATAGCATGAAATTATCAAAGATAAATATAAATGATTTATCTAATGGTTTTTTTAAAGAATTACAAATTTTTAATTTAAATGAAATAATGGTGAGAAAAAATACCTCAAGATAGCATTACAGCACTTTTTTTATTGTGTTTGTTGAAAAAGAAGTTTTTCATAGTGAATTGTCATGTTCTGAAGATGATGTTGAAAATCCATGTTGTCAAAGAACCATGACAATGGAATGGATGATCTGGAGGTGTTACAAATAAACAGATACAAGGTGGTGCAATTTTCCTATGTTTGACAACTTTTTAGTGTCCAAAATTTGGTACTTAGTGAGCATCATGAAAAGTGGATTTATTTGAAGATCTCATATAAACATATAAATGGAATAAGCTTCATAAATATAGGCTTGATGAACTGGATTTCACAATGATTGGATGAATGTTGATGGTGAACTCTATGATTACAATAAGATTCGCCAATAGAAGAGGTGAAAAGCATTGCAGCAAAGCTTTGTGGAGGAGGTGCAAAAGAATTTATGGAATGCTTCATTATTATGAAGAGCTTTCCAATCATAAAATTTCCATAGTTCATTGTTATATAGAGAAAATTTCGGTAGAAATTTCAGAGCTTTTTGATTTGAGCAGATTTGGTGCTAACTTTGCACAGAAGGTTTGGGAGTTGGTGGAAATGTCTATAAATAGGCCTTGACCCCCTCTAGATCAGTAGTGAGATAAAATGAGTAACTTGTTTCTCTTGAATGACAAAGGAGGTTTGCAGAGGTAGTGAGATTCTTGAAAAGTATGAACTTCACAGAGGAAAATCTAACTCCGTGAAAGAGGTGTGTTCCGTGTTGGTTCAGTGAGCTTCGTGAAGGAATTTGTTTTCCAATGACTTGAACTTTGTGATAGACTAAAAACTATAAATTCTTGAGCTTTGTGAAGCAGTGTTCACTATGAAGTAGTAATCTCTGCAACGGTGTGTGATTTGTGAAGATGTAGGGACTTCACGAAGGCTTGTTTAAGATTTTCAAAATTGGGATCTCTATGAAGTAGGGAGCTTTGCAAAGGAATTTATTATTGGAACCATGGATGTTCAATGCATGAATTGGAGTATGGTTTGTGTTTGTAGTCATTCCTCAATGGAAGTTCAGAATGTGTGCCAGTAAAGTGATCATATAGTTTAAGAAGACAACAATATTGAAGGTGTGTGCAAAAAGGAAGTGGTGCGTGAAATAAGGGAGGCATACGTGAAAAATAGCAGTGTGCGCGAAAAACAATGGTGTGCACGAAAAACAGATCGGTGAGCGAAAAACATCTTCGTGCGCGAAAAATAGCACGGTGCACAAAATAGTGGAGATAGTTTTTTTTGCACAACAGGTGTTTCGGAATTAGAACATCGGAAAATGGAAAAGGCATGGGCTGGACGAAAAAACATGGAGTTCTACACCAAAAAATGTTCCATCGAAAAATTTATTACGCGTAGACTGAGATGTTTTTCATGCCATGATGGGTTTTGCGCGTATGTGTCAGTGATGCCTATAAATAAGTGATAACCTCCCTCATTCTGTACAGCTGAAGACATAGAGAAAATCCAAGGTCTGATGCGCGTATCAGGTTTGCATAAAGGGAGTTTCATGAAAAGTCTGAGCTGCGTGAGAAAGTCCGAGTTTCACGAAAAAGTTTGAGTTGCGCAAAAACGTAGACATTGCACGAAAACTTTGAGGTTGCGTGAAAAACTCCGAGCCGCACAAAAAAGGCGCAGTTGCGTGAAAAATTTATTTCATGTATAGGTGCGTGTAAAATAGGTTGTTGCGAGAAATATTTTCCTTGCGGAAATCAAGTATGTCATGCAAAAGTGAGATGTTTCACGCAAAGGGTAGGATTTGCACGATATATTCAGTATAACCCGTTTACGCATTTATGATTATCGGGATCAGTGGTTCAGTGTGTTAAAGTGTATCAACTCTAGTCTTCGATTCAAGCATTGTCTTGTGCTAAGCAGAAGAAACGACTTTAATGTGAATCTACTGAAGATACCTTCACATCTATAAACTAATTGAGACCTCACTGAAGGCAGTGAGTTAGGGGGAGTCAACGAGAGTGACTCAAGGGACGCAGTGTGCTATCCCAGAACATTTGTAGAGGAAGTGATCTTGGGACAGAGTGACTGTTCCCGAACCATTTTAATCCACCACTAGTGAAGAATAGTGGAATTAGGAATGACCGACAACCTGTCGGTGTATGCTGCTTGGATTCATCCCTTAGTGGTGAACCAAGTAAAAATTGATGTGTTATCTCTTTCCATGTGAATGTTTGATTTCTGATCATATCTATCATATAGGATTGAAAAGTTCCTACTAAAGTGGGAATAATATCCATCAGTTTAAAAGAAACTTTGACACCGTCATTCACCCCCTCTCCTCTCAGGGGGTCTCTGGGTCCTACAAGTGGTATCAGAGTGAGGTTGCAGGTGTTAGATCTATCCTTCGTCATCATGGAGAAAGCAGTCAATGCTAGGAGAATACCTCTCTTCGATGGAAGTAATTTTCAGATTTGGAAGAACAGAATTAAATCTCATTTAATATCCCTTAGAATGAAAGTCCTCTTTTCTAATGTGAAAGGAATAAAAGTTACTGATCCAACATGTCTTTCTATGACTGATTCAGATAGGAATGTTTTTAACGTAGATGCTAAATATTAGAATGCTATCTCTTCGGCTCTATCAGATCAAATCTATATAAAGGTTTTGAGTTTCACCTCAACCAATTCTATGTGTGATAAACTTGAAAACATTTATGAAGGAGACAACAAAGTGAAGGAGGAAAAACTCCAAGTCTTACACTAAAAGTTTGATGATCTAAAGATGCATCGTAATGAGAATGCAGATTCATTCTTCAATCGAATTACTGATGTTGTGGGAGACATTCGAGGTCATAGATAGGAAATAAAATACATTGATATCGTAAAGAAAATATTGAGAAGACTTCCTCCTATGTACAATGAAAAGGTGTCAGCCCTTGATAAAATAGATCTATCTAAACTATCTCTGGATGGTCTGTTAAGTAGTCTAGTGGCATATGAGATGAGAGTCAAACCCGAAGATGCCACAACTCTTGTAAGCATGGAAATGGAATTCAAAGCCATGAACAAATTGAAAATTTTAGAGTATGGTGGTGGTTATGATGATGAGGAAAAAATTATTTCTCTCATCACCAAGAAGCTGAAGAAGGGAAAAGGTAAATTTAATGGTAAGCTACCTCTGGCATGTTTTCATTGTGGAAGAGTTGGGAACATTGCCTCTAAGTGCCAAAGAATGTTTGATGATGATTTGAGCGAAGAAGAAGACATAGAGAAGCCTCAAAAAATGTTTTTCAAAAAGAGAGACTTCAAATATGGAAATAAAATACAGAAGAATAGTTTATTCTGTGAATAGGAAGATGATGATATTGAATTTTGTGAAGAAGAAGAAGAACCATAATTTAAAATAGGAAACCATGCTTCCATGATGGATACCATTGAAAAGTCAAAACCCTCGATCAATAAAGGCAGAGATAATCTGATTACTCTTAATGGTGATCCAAAGATTAAAATTAAGGATTCCTTTTCCAATCTTGAGAATAAATGTAAGAAATGAAATAAGTGGAAGTAAATAGTGGAAGAATCATCAGAATATTTTGATGATCTTGAATCAGAAATTGAACGACTAGAATAACTAGTGATAGTTCAGTCTTTAATCCTTGAAAGCACAGATAACATTGCAGAACTAAAGCTTAGAATTGAAGAATAAGAAAAGGTCCTAAATAATCTTTCATCTGGACCGAAATAGATGTTCAAGAGTGTTGAGGGTCTCGAAGAAGAATTTCTTACTCATAGGAGTAAAATTGAATATTAATCATCCACAAATGAGGGTAAGAAGAAAATTCATTTCGGAAGATTCTCATATGCATAATTACTGGCAAGATCCAAGTGTGGTTCAGATGGGGTTGGAAAAATCTTGAGTGATCAAAGACCCGCTTGCATGCGAAATTGTGGAATTGGCTATGAAGCTAAGACATCAACTGCTGGAAGTGAAGAGAGCCAAAAAAAATACAAGATGAAATTTGGACATCTTGAAACGTTGCCAAAAGTTCTAAAAAGGAAACCCTAAATCCAAACTAAAATAAAAACTGAAAATTATCCTCAAACTTTCAGAAATGATAGGATGTCCAACTATTCTCCCAATGAAATAGAAATTAGGAGAAATTTGTGTGAGAAGACATTTCTTCTTTTGAACTGTCAGTTATGTGGCTATCTGGGCCATACCATGTCATATTGTGAAGTGGTAAGGAGCTACATGAATGGGGAAGATCAGAGACATCAACAAGGGAGACTAACTTCATATCCTCCATCTTATAGAAGAAATAGTTTATATGGATACTATTTTCATTGTTTTAACTTTGTCCATAATTCTATGTATTGAAAACATAGATTCGATAGGAGAGATTCATACAACTCTCACAGACGAGTCAATATTCTCCCTCCTTATGGTGTTGATCTCACAAACAATTTTTCTCCTATAGAAGAAGATTATGGGTATGTGTAATATGATTATGTGGAAGAAATAATTATAAGTCCATTAATATCTTATACTCAATCCAATATCTCTTGGAACGAAAAGAAGAAGATCGAGAAATCCAATCTTACACAAGTAGCCTTCAATGCTATAAAGAGCAGTAGTACCTGGATTCATGATAGTGGGTGCTCTTTACATATGACATGAAATTCTAACCTTTTGAAGAACATTAAAAAGAAAGTTGAAAGAACAGTGAGGTTTTGTAATGATGGTGCTTTGAAGATTAATGGTAGTAGGAATATTGCTCTCGCCAATGGAGAGTTGAAGAAGACTAAAGTTCTTTATGTGGATGGTCTACGCCAAAATCTCCTCAGTGTGAGTCAACTATGTGAATCTGGGCTCATAGTAACTTCCAATAAAAAAGGCTACACTGTAAAGGGAAAAATAAGAAATTCTCTTATTAAAGGTAGTAGAAAAGGTGGAAACTTCTATCAGGTTGACAGCAATGTAAACTCTTTCTATTTTTTTGTTGAAGAATAAAACAACATCTAGCATTGAAGGATGGGTCACATTAACCAACAAGACAATGAAAAAATATCTAATCTGAAGATTTTCATGGATATCCACATTCTGAAATGTGAACGGGAAAATACTTGTGATGCTTGCATAAATGGGAAGCTAGTCTGTAATTCATATCATCCAATGAAGAAAATGGCATCACACCTTCTTGATATCATCCATATAAACGTATGTGTCCTGATAAATGTTGTCAGAACTCATGGAGATAGGTACCTCATCCTTTTCATTGATGATTATTGTAGAATGTCTTGAGTAATGGTCATTCACCTGAATAGACAAGTACTTGATTGCATGAAAGCTTATCACTGGATTGCCGAGAATGATGCTGGAAGGACATTAAATTCCTGTGATCTGAAATGGAGGGGAATTCACATCCATTGAGTTTTATAATTAACTAGAAAAACATGGAATACAACATGAGGTATCTATTGTGAGAACTCCATAGCAAAATGGAGTTGTTGAGAACCAGAATCGACGGGTCAACACTATGGCCAAGACTATGCTGATTGAGATTTGTATCTCTCACCATTACTAGAAAGAAGATATTGAAGCTACAGTGCACATTCAGAATCAAATGGGGCATTATATGGGAGAAACAAAGACATGATATGAATTGTGGCATGGAAGGAAGCCTTCATTGAAAAAATTTCATGTTTTCAAAAGAAAATTTTTCATCCAAAATAAAGAAGGAAATCAAGGGATGTTTGGTGATAATGCTGATGAAGGAATTTTTCTTGGGTATCCAATGAACAAGAAAGCCGCTAAGTGTTTCAATAAACTCTTGGGGAGGATTGTGGAAAGCAATGATGTAAATATCATTGAAGTTAAAACCCCAAATTATTCAAATAATTCATATGATTATGAGATAGAAGATGAGTATGAATGTGATCTGGAGTAAATACAAATACAGAAATAGATGAAGGTGTAAAAAACACTCAGGAGTCACATCATGATGTTGACTCAGAAGAAGAATCTGAAGAGGAAACCTGGGCTGGATAAAATTCCACTGAACCTCACAGGAGAAATCGAAGAGCTGAGATTGATATATCTAACATAATCATGGATAATAGTGAACCCACACAAACAAGGAGGATGAGAAATAACACACAATTTGAATTTTTGTCAGTTGTGGAGCCCTCCTCATTTGACGAAGTAGCAAAGGATGAATCTTGGGTGAAATCCATGAATGAAGAGTTATATTAGATTGATAAGTACCAAACATGGGATCTTTTCCAGAGACCTGAAGGTCACAATGTGATTGGTACAAAATGGATCTTCAAGAACAAGTTTGATTGGAATGGAAGTGTTATTAGAAACAAGGAACAACTGGTATGTAAAGGATACTCCCAAATTGAAGGTGTTGATGTTGAAGAAACCTTTTATCCAGTGGATAGACTGAAGTCAATCAGTATTTTCCTTTCCATGGCAGTCCAAAGAGGATATAAAGTATATCTAAATTATGACAAAAGAGAATTCTTGAAAGGTGTACTCGAAGAAGAAGTCTACATTGAACAACCAGTGGGTTTTCTTCTTGGTACTAATGAAAAAAAGGTTTGAAAACTAAATAAGTCTCTATATGGTTTGAAGCAGGCTCCATAAGCATGGTATTCCCAACTGGAATCTTATCATAAGAAGTTGGAATTAAAAATAGTAGAAGTAGATCACAATCTATATATGAATAATTCTCCAAAATATCAGTTCATGGTTCTAGTCTACGTTGATGACATTATATTTGGTGGTAGCAGGCAGAAATCCATGGATGAATTTTCCAATCACATGAAATCAAAATTTGAAATGTCTATGATTGGGGAGATCTCATATTTCTTGGGGATTCAGGTGATTCAAAAGAAGGATTACACTTTCATTTCTCAGGAAAATTATGCAAGAGAGCTGTTGATGAATTTTAATATGAATGACTCCAAACCGATGTCAACTCTGATTGCAGTTGAAAAAAAACTTGGAAAGCATGAGGACGTTACCTCTGTAGATCCCACAATGTACAGGAGGATTATTAAAAGATTATTGTACCTGGAATTAACATGGACATGTATTGTCTTTGAAACATTCTTAGTAGTCCACTTTCAGAGTAATCCGAAGGCAGTAAAAATAATCATGAGGTATATTCAAGGTACTCATAATTGTTGCTTATACTTTGTTGTAGGAAGGTATGGTGAATTATCAGTATTTCCTAATGCTGACTGGGATGGAGATGTAGTTGACAGAAATTCCACTAGTGGTGGAGCATTCTATATTGGGAATAAATGTGTTGGTTGGTTGAGAAAGAATCAAGAAAGTACTTCTATTAGTACTACTGAAGCTGAGTATATCTCTGCCACAAACACATGCACTCAACTACTATGGATGAAGCAACAACTAACAGATATTGGTGATGAGGTGAAGCAACAAATGGTGATTTACTATGATAAAAAAGAGAGTAATTGATCTTAATAAAAATCCTGATTAACATTCTCATAAAAAACATATTGAAATCAGGTATCACTTTATCAAAGAAAAAGTTGATAAAGGAATGATTAGATTAGATCATGTGGGAACTGATGAACAAGTGGTTGATATCATGACCAAGCCACTATCAGAAGTTGTGATTAATAAACATCAGTTGAACCTCGGTGTTCATCCACCTCCTAGTGCATAAGGAGGATACAAAATACCCCCCCCCTCAAGTTTTGTTAACTGTTTTTAATATTTTTGTGGATATGATGTAGGTTTATGGCAGAGATACTACCAAAGGGGTGTATTGAGATGTTCAATGAGAAATAACCGATCTTTGAGTTAATTTCCAATGGGGGAGAAGGAATAAATTCAGGGGGTGTTTGATATCACGATGAGTTTTCAGTTATAGGATATGAAGGAATATGTTGGACATGTAATTCTTCCAGTACAATTTAAGATAATTTCTTGGGCATCCTTGAGAACTAAGAAACACAGGATCCCAATTCACGCTTCCCCTCCTATTTTCTACACTGAGCATTACTCATGTATACTTAGAGTGTTGGCTGAGTTGATTCTTGCGTTTTTGGTTTACATTTGGCTAGTGCTCTATTGAATTTATCTTGTGATTTCCAAAAAACCCAAAGGAGGATATTGTTGGAACCATGGTTGTTTTTTGCTTGAATTGGAGTATGTTTTGTGTTTTTTGTCAATCCTTAGTGGAAGTTCAAAATGTTTGTTTGTAAAGTGATCATATAGTTCAAGGAGACAATAGTATTTAAGGTGGCGCAGTGTTTGCCAAATTTTTTGGCCTGAAAATCGAAAAATGAAGACAAAGGTTGTCAGAAAGAGGAGGTGCATGCAAAAAGGAAGTGGTGCACAAAATAAGGAAGGCGTGAGCGAAAAATAGTGGCGTGCGTGAAAAATAGCGACGTGCATGAAAAGCATAGTGGTGTGCGAAAAACAGTGTGGTGTGTGAAAAACAACGTGGTGCGTGAAATAGTGGAGAGTGTTATTTTCTCACAAGATGTGTTTCTAAATTAGAATGTAAAAAAATGGAAACGTAATGGGCTATGTGAAAAACATGGATTTTTTCACGAAAAACAGTTCCAGCACAAAATGTATTGCGCGCAGAATAAGAGGTTTTTCGTGCCAAGATGGGTTTTGCGCACAGGGGTCAGCGACACCTATAAAGAAGACATGACCACCCTCATTCCATACGGTTGAAGACTTAGAGAAGATCTGAGGTCTGATGCACATAAGAGGTTCTCATAAAGGGAGTTGCACGAAAAAGTCCCAGCTGCACGAAAAAGTCTGAGTTGTGCAAAACAACTCAAGTTACACGAAAAATGTTAAGCTATGTGAAAATGCAGACATTGTGCAAAAAATTTGAGGTTGCACAAAAAACTCCGAGAATCTTGAAAAAGGCCAAGCTGCGAAAAAATGTGTTTTGTGTAAATCTACGCATAAATGTGGTTGTTTTGCGAAATATTTTCTGCATGAAAATCAAGTATTTCGCGCAAAACTGAGATATTTCATGCAAAGGGTAGGAGTTATACGAATTATTCAGTATAACCTGTTTGCACGTTTCTGATTATCTAGTTCGGTGGATCATTGTGTTAAAGTGCATTAATTCTGGCCTTCGATGCAAGCATAGTCTCATTCTAATCAGAGGAAAAGGCTTCAATGCGAATCTATTGAAGAGACCTTCATGTCTATAAACTGACTGAGACTTCACCAAAGGCAATCAGACAGAGGGAGTCAACTGGAGTGACCTGAGGGATGTAGTGGGATATCCCTGAACATTTGTAAATGATGTGAGCCTAGGATAGTGTCAATTTTATCGAACCATTATAATCCACAACTAGTGATGAATAGTGGAATTAGGTACGACTGATAACATGTCGGCGTATTCTCCTTGGACATATCCCTTAGTAGTGAACCAAGTAAAAAGTTTTGTGTCATCACTTTACATGTGAATATTTGATTTCTGATCATATCCATCATACAGGTTTTACTAGTTCTTATCAACGTGGTAACAAGATCCATCAGTTTAAAATAAAATTTGACACCCTGATTCACCCCTCCCCTCTCAGGGTGTCTTGAGGTCCTACATTTCCAAAGGTGTGTTCCCAATAATTAGTGGAAAAGTGGTATTCATAAGTGGATAAATTTTTGACTTCAACAGAGCACCTACATATACCGAAGGATGCACTCATTAGAGATAATTAAAATAACCTTCATGTCATTAAATTTTGATCGGATCATCTGAAGTAGAAGTGAGCTCACATTAGTTGAAGGAGCAGTGAGTTCTCAACTTGTGATTGGTTGTAAACCAAGACAGACATTGAGTCCACTTCGAACATGTAAACATCAGTGGGCTTTTAGTGGATTTGGTACATCGGCATATTGTCGGTGTATAATCCATGGATGTATCCCAATGAGGGTGAACCATGTAAATTTTTTATGTCATGTGCATAATTTAAGATTTGTTCATACTCAGTAATGGGAATGGGAGATAATAGATGCCTAATAACAAAACAAGATCAAAGGGGCAGTTGTTTAATATTTCATACCCTAATTCACCCCCCCATCAGGGTATCTAGACTAGTGGACCAAACAATTGGTATCAGATTGAAAGGTTGATATCATTATTTCTCTCTCAAATGGAGGTCACTAGTCATAAAGGTATTCCAATCTTTGGCGGGAACAATTTTTATCTATGGAAGAATTTTATGCAACACTACATCCGATCTTTTGGAATTGATGTGTTGACAGCAGCAATGTGTGGTATAACAACCGATATTAATTATGTTCCATTATTTGAGGTGGATTGAATAGAATTTTATGATGATGCCAAGGGAATCATTGCTTTAGGGGAATACCTATCCAATACTATATATACGAAGGTGATTTCATGAAAACCTTCACATTCCATGTGGGAAAAACATTTGAATATATATTAAGGAGATTCAAAGGTTAGAGAAGAAAAGTTGCAATTGTTGTGGAATAAGTATAAAGATCGAAAAATATACCCAAATGAGTATGTTTATGAATTCTTGAAAAGGTAAATATTTTTGTGGAATATATGCAAGGTCTTGGATAATTCATTGAATATAATAAAATCTTTAAGCGCGTCTTGAAGAACTTTCACCTTGGTTCAATCGGAATGAATTAGTACTAGAAGATAAGGATCCAAAAGAGTTGATATTAGACAATTTTCACACTAATTGGTTGCATATAAAATTACAAATGATGATAACAAGGTTGTGGAAAATGGGAAATCCAAAGAAGTGGAATTAAAGGCAATGAATAAGCTCACTATTGAACATGATTAGAAAGAAAAAGATGTAGATGATGTGATTTCATTCCTTTCTTTAAATATTCAAAGATGAAAAGTAATTATTAAATGAAAACATCCACTAGCATGCTTTAGATGTGGAAAAGTTGGTCATCTGATAGCAAGGTTCCCAAAAAGATTCAATATGACGATAATGATGATGATGAAGTTGAAATTACCAAGAATAAGTCTCCAGCCTTTGTGGAAGGGAAGAAATAGTTCAAGAGAAAAATTTTCAAGAAAAATATTCTTCTTTCACAAGAATTTGACAGGTTATATGAGTCTAAGGATGAATAGGTAAAGTAGATTGAAAACTGTAAAGATCGTGGAGAAAATTATATTGTGGATATTATTGGTAGTGCTTATGAAAATGAAGAAACCAACATTAATGAAGAAGAAGAAGTTTTATGAAGAGTTGATATACAAGATGATTTAGAGGTTTCTCTTTAAGATATAGATGTTTGGAGAGCTAAAAAATAGAAATCCAAAAAATTATTTCATGAATCTGAAATCTATATGCTGGGGAAAGAATAAAAGAAGTCTTAGTTGATGAAAGAAATTGAAATATCATATCTTCAACACCAGAGGACTCAAAATTAGCCAGTGATTATAAAATCACGGTTGAAGAAAAGAAAATGGATATCTATGTCTTGAATACATCAATGAAAGATAAAATCAAGCATATCAAAGAATTTGAAGGATAAGATTTCGGTTTGTGGAAAAAGGTTAAGGATCAAGAAAGTCTCATGACTCCTACTACAACATCAAGAAAGAAGATCACTCATAAAAATGAGAAGATAAAATTGGATCATAGTGGTTCTACAGAAAGGAAGCATAAATTATGTTCAGATGCTAAGATGGATGTGGGGATTGATCTAAAAAAATCTATGAAAATTGATGTCATACCACAAGCCCATGTTCCATGATTGAAGGTTGATTTGGGCTCAAAGAAGAATCAGAATATTCAGAGATCCCAAGGAGAAACTAGTAGTCTAAAAGTGACACGTAAGAATACACCCTATATCAGGCATTATTATATTGGAAACATGGGACATTCACAGTATGTGTGTTATATAGCCAAGAGAGGCTGAAGGGAACAAGAAAAAAAGTTGCACCCAAATAGAGATTGATATTATAGAACACCCATTGAGGGACATTGTTTTTCATGTGAATAATTTGGGCACTTTTCTAGATATTTTACATCAACCATGTATAGTAATGCTCCAAGGTAGAATCAAAGTAGTTTCAGGTAGCAAATCAATAATCCAACATGTGAGTTTAAAATGAAAAATCAATTTGTTGCTCTGTAGGATGAAGCAAGGCCATCGCACTCTGAGGAAGATATATATTTTCAACCTACATGGAGAGTGAGTTCAAAGATATGGATATAATAGAAAAATGATTAGAAGGTAGTGGTGGTGTAAATTTCATTAAAATAATCAGATTGTTCTTGTGTATGGATCATTGATAGGGGGTGCACATCCCACACGATAGGTAATAAATATCATGTTATAGGCATAAAATATGACAAATAAAGAGTCTTCATGTTTGGAAATGATAAAGGCCTGAATATTATTAGCTCGGGAAAGGCCAATTCATTGGTAAAAGAAATGGGACGTGTCGACGTCTTAGTAGTAGAAGGTCTTAGTCACAATTCTCTTAGTGTCAGACAGCTATGTGACTTAGGGAATTATATAAGTTTTAATAAGAAGATGTGTATCATGAAAGGAAAAGATGGTACATTGGTCCTATAGTGGAAAAAAAGGAAATATCTACCTGGTTAGTGGAGAAGAAGATAAGTGTTTTCTGTCCAGAGAGGAATAAAACATGTTTTGTCCTAAACGACTTGGTCATCTATACCAACCATCCCTGGAAGATCTGGTAAAGTGTGATGCAACAAGAGACCTCACTAATCTATCATGTTACAATACTCATACCAGGAATTCTTGTCAACAAAGGAATATCGTCAGAAATATGTATAAGGGAAAGGAAAAGAAATCAACAAGAGTGATTAAATTGGTGCATGCTGATGTTTTTGGACTTATATAACCAAGATCCATTGACAGAAAGAGGTACTTCATTCTTTTAATTGATGACTATACAAGAATGGAATGTTTATTTGTCATTTCCCATAAGTCTAATGTGTTCAGTTGCCTAAACTAGTGCCAAATAGAGTGTGAAAAGATTCTAGGATAGAAAATCATAATGTTTCATCCTGATAATGGTATGTAATTCACAAACAGTCATGTGGAAGACTATCTTGAGAAACATGGGATAAGCTATAAAGTTTATTCATTAAGAACTACATAATGTAATTGAGTGGTTAAAAGTAGAAATCGGATCATCAACAATAAGGCTAGGACAATTCTTATTGAAAAAGGCCTACCATAGATATTTTGGGAGAAATTTTTTTAACATCAGTCTACATTTCTAACAGAGCAATGTTGTTTCTGAAAGAAGGAAAGACTCTGTAAGAGATGTGGTATTTTAAAAAAATCCAATAGTGAAATACTTTTAGATATTTGGGAGTATGTTCTTCATTATTAAAAGAACATTGGAAATCTGAGTCACAGAGAGATAAGGGGATATTCCATTGATACTCAGGAAAAATCAAAGCAAACAAATGCTTTAACAAGAGGTTAGGAAAAGATGTTAAGAGCAATGATGTCACTATTGTGGAAAATAAAGAGAATACTCAACAGTACAGTTAAAAGTTTTTTTGAGTAAACTACTGAAGAGGAAATTAACATAGGAGGATAAGAAGTGGACAATATAGATTCAGAAGAAGATACTAATGATGAGAATGAGTATGCTAAATCTATATCTACACATAATCCAAGGAGTCGAGCTGAAATTGACAGTCCAAATATCATGGGTGATCATTCAAATTTAGTTCATATAAGAATAATGAAATCACTACAGTATATATATTTCATAGCTATGGTAGAGCCTAAATGATTTGTTGATGTAGCTGAAGATGAAAACTGGGTTTAGGTTATGTATAAAGAGCTAGATCAAATTGACAAAAAGTAAATGTGGGATATAGCTTCAAGAACAATAGATAAGATTGTCATCCATACTAAATGGGTCTATCACAACAATATGAATGAATATGTCCTATTGATTAGAAAAAACCCATAACTTGTTTACAAAGGATACTCCCATATAGAGGAAATATATGTTGACAGGACATTTTCATCGGTTGCAAGGATGGAGACAATCTGATTATTCCTAGCCATTGCAGTGCAATGAAATTTCAAAGTGATCCAGATGGATTTCAAATCTTCATTCTTGAATGAGGTTTTAGAGGAATAAGTTTATATCAAAAAACTAGATGGTTTTCTCATTCATGAGGATGATAACAAGGTTTGTCGGCAATAGAAGGTGTTATATGGGCTGAAACAAGCACCAATAACATAATACTCAAGGCTTGCTCAGTATTTAAAGAAGGTTGGTTTACGGTATGGTGGATTTGATTGCAATCTATATTTATAGAATTAAAGTAATCAAAGGATGATATTGATGGTTTATGTGGATGACATAATATTTGGTGGATCATATGATGCTCGGTGAAAACATTTTTCTGAATTCATGAAAAGTGAGTTTAAAATGTCAATGATTAGAGAGATGACATATTTCCTTGGTTTACAGGTGTCACAAGGAAATAATGGAACATTAATTTCTCAATACAAATATGTAACGAAGGTTCTGCGAATATTTAGAGTGAAAAATTTCTAGTAAATGAAGACTTTGGTTGCTACCCGAATGAAATTATCAAAGGATGATGGTGGAAAGGCAGATAATGTAAAAAATAAAGGTATGTTATTGGATGTTTACTATACCGGACATTGAGAAGACCTAATATTTTTTTCGCGACATTCCAATAATCATCATATCAATGAAATCCCAAGGAAATCCACATGCTTATAGTGAAACAAATACATTGGTATATCAAAGGAACTGTGGATGTCGGTTTGAATTATACTAAAAGATCTCAACCATTACTTTTGGGATATACAGATGGAGATTTGGTTGGAGCAGTATATGACAGGAATTATATGTTGGAATGTGCTTTCTATCTTGGTGGTTATTGTATTTATTGGCAAATAAAAAAGAAATAATTCATTTCATTGAGCATCGCATAAGCTGAGTATATTGCTGCCACTCAAGCATGCACACATTTATTATGGAAGAAGCAAAAATTAGATGATATGGGAGTTGAAGTGAAGTCTCCGATCTGAATCCAGTGTGATAACACAAGTGATATAAATCTTAGGAGAAATATTTTCCATCACTCAAGGACAATGCATATTGAGATAAAGTATCATTTTATCAAGGAGTAGGTTGATCAAGGAATAGTGAAGTTGGAGTATGTGCCTACAGAACTATTGGTTGCTGAAATTCTGACAAAGGCATTAACCAAAGAATATTTTGAGAGGCATCTACTAGCTTTGGGAGTTCAGTCGACTCCCCACACTTGAAAAAGTTTGGATGTGGGACCCCCCCTCCCTGAGGTATGGTGTGTTTTTTAATGTGATGATCTATGTTCTCTACTCTATTATATACCATAAAGGAATGGCCTTTGGGTTCATTTACAAAGGGGTAAAAATAGGGACTCCTTAAGGGGAGAAAATTTGGCTAAAGGAGGGAGAATATTACTTAGTCAAATAAGAGGGGAGAAGCAGACACGTGGAGATGTGAGATGAGGGGAGAGAAATAAGATAGGGGGAGTGTGTGTATTATATCTGATGATTCTTTATGTAATCGATCAATTATTAGATATCATGACAGTTGAGGTTCATGATTAAATTAGGTTATTGGTATCGGTATGGTATCAATGATTGGTGTCAACAATGAAGTGATTCATTAATGAATTTTTCATACTACTATTATTTCTCATTCCAAGCATTGCTCATGTGGTCATATTGTATGCGGTGAGTGAATATTTGGATACTATCTGAATCGTAATAGGCGAATGATGGTTGATGATGGAAGATTATTTATTGAGGTATCAAAGTAAAAAAATCATTATGATAAGAGTTGTCAAAAAACCCAAAGGGGGAGATTGTTTGGAAAAAAATCTCTCAAGGTAACATTGCAGCACTTTTGTGTAGATAGTATTTGTTGGCAAAGAAGGTTTTTATAGTGAATTGTCAAGTTCTTGAGATGTTGTTAAAAATACATGTTGATAAATAACCGTGACATTGGAATGGAAGATCTGGTGTAAGTACAAAATAGCATATATAAGGTGGTTCTATTTTCAAATGTTTTCCAATATTTTGGGGTCCAAAATTTGGTATTTGGTGAGCATCGCCAAAAGTATATTTCCTTGAAGATCTAATAAAAATACAGCAAAGGCATAAGTTTTGAGAAGATAAGATTCATGATGTTTATTACATAGAGACTTGAAGAATGCTGACGGTGAGCTCTACGATTACTTTGAGCTTTGCAAACAGCAGAGGTGAAGAGTATTGTGGTGAAGCTTTGCGGTAGCGGCACAAAGGAATTGACGGAACTCTCCGTGTTTTTGACAAACTCCCTAATTTGATATTTTATATGGTGATTCTTGATATATATATAATTCCAGTGGGAATTTATAAGCATTTCTATTTGAGCTGACGTGGCACTGACTTTACAAAGAAGTTTCTCAAGTTGGTGGAATCGCCTATAAATAGGCCTGAACCCCCTCAAGAGAAGTAGAGAGATAAAACGAGAAACATTTAGCTCTCAAATGACAATGAAGGTTTCCTAAGGTAGTTTCCTTCACAAAAGGTATGAGTTTCAGGGTGGATAATATGGCTCTATGAAATCGGTTTGTTCTTTATTGGCTCAGTGAGCTTCGCAAAGGAAGTCATTTTTGGACAGCATGAGCTCTGCAATGACCGAAGCACTGCGAAGGCTTGAGCTCTTCTAAGTAGTGTGCACTACGAAGCAATATGCTCTGCAAAGGTGTGTGATTTGAAAAGTTGTAGGTACTTCGTGAAGTCTTGTTTGAGTTTTCCGAAATTGGGAGCTTTGCGAAGTTGGGAGATTTGAAAAGGTATTTCCAAAGGTGGTTTCTCCATAATTAGTTGAAAAGGGGTATTCATTAGTGGTTGATATTTTGACTTAAATAGAGCATCTAAATATAGTGAAGGATACACTCATTAGAGATAATGAAAGGACCTTCAAGTATTTAAACATTGATTGGATCTTCCGAAGTAGCAGTGAGCTCACTTCAGTTGAGAGATAAATGATTTCTCAACTTCCTATTGGTGGTAAACAAGGAGGGATAGTGTGTCCACTTCAAACTTCTAAACAACAGTGCGCTTTTAGTGGATTTTTTACATCAACATATTGTTATTGTATTCTCCTTGGATGTATCCGAATGAGGGTGAACCAAGAAAAAATGACTTTTCCTATGCATGCTTTAAGATTTTTTCATACTTTGCAATAGGAGGGAAAGATAAGAATGTTTTTTCTAACAATTAAACAAGATCAAAGGGGCGGTTCTTTAATCTTTCATACCCTGATTCACCCCCCCTCCTAGGGTATCTAGTCTGTTGGACCTAACGAATAATCACTATATTATTATGAATGGATAATTTATCAAAATTATAAAAGATTAAGTATTCACATTATCTAAGGATATGTTTTTAAATTATTAAAGAATAATAATAAAGGATGACCGCTTGTGTCCAAAAATTAATTTAAGCAGATTTATGATATCAAATGTGGTTTTATAATTATTCTTGAGAATAATACCAAAAATTAATTAGTTGTCTTAAAATGATTATTTGAAAATTATATAAGAGAGGAAAAGTATCATATCATGTGATATATTAAATACTTTTAAAATAAAAGAGCTATTTTTGGTTCTAGGAACCCTAGATGAACCACAAGAAATGACATTTCGAAGACTATGACAATAAGTCCTAGGAGTGTGTTCTTCACTATTGAGGTTTCCACTCCAACTTTCAAACCACAAAAGGTGGTTTTCCCTTACTGTTGATGTTGGGGAATTTATAATAGGATGTTTCTTACCTCTTGTTTCTTTTGTAATATATATTTTAATGTTATATTTTATTTGTTGGCATAACTGATAATTTTTTTTGATTATGATTGCATGTGGGTGTATGGGTGTGTGTGTGTAAGTAGTGAGACTTATTGTGATATTTTATTCCCTGATTAATGGTATATTACCTATTCTTTGTTTCTCATTTGGATTAAATTTTGTTATGATTTTCTATAATTTTATCATGATGATATGTTATGCCTACCTTTTATGCTTACTATGTGATGTGTGTTATCATTACATTAGAGGTAGTAATTGGTAATTGTGACAGGACGATCATTGTGTGGTGTTTATATTATAGAGGGTTGTGGGGAAAAATTATGATGATTATGGTGATTCGCCTAAGCACAGTGTAGGGAAATGACTATTTGAGGGCCTTGACAAAGGCAATGATGAGGTATGACCATCGGGTGTCCTGGACCATAATGGAGTCTGAATATTATGGTCTGGGGGCTTGATGTAACTCGATTCCTTGAGAGTAATAAGACATGGTATTTCAATATTAGAGGATTTTCCTTATTCTTTAATGGTATTCCAAGATTATCCTTCAGGCATGGAGGTGAAATATGTACAATCAGAGGCTTATATTAGCTTGGTTAGCACACGACCACTCGATTTTGGATTTTATTTTTATTTTATTG
Organism: Viscum album; assembly: GCA_963277665.1. Lineage (NCBI taxonomy): Eukaryota > Viridiplantae > Streptophyta > Magnoliopsida > Santalales > Viscaceae > Viscum > Viscum album. The sequence continues at coordinate 1,312,987,532 of OY728133.1, forward strand.
TTATAAATTAATTATTATTGGGGACTATACTTTTTATAATTGCGAACACTACATTAATGAAACATTTTTGTTTTCTTAATAATTCTTTTACTCACGCCCTACTCGGGAATTTTGGTGAACATATAGATTTCATGATTATAGATTCAGTGAAGTGAAAAGGACCTATGGTGGATAGATGAGAAAAAGAGCATGGGATTAATTGTGAACCAAGACGAACTTTTTTTGACACCACTATTAATTTATTTATTTATCTATATCAAGATACATTGTATAGTCTTGACACATTGGGGATTTCTTATTATTGTATGACATGTATAACATCATTTAGTTTTTTCATGTTCACTCTATTGTTTATTGTTTCATTTATGGTTTATTATTGACCATATAAATTAATATTGAGGTTATAGTCTCACCACTAATGAAATTAGACCCTTTATAATAATTTTTAGCCACTTTCTTATGGGGAGGCACACATGAGGTTATGTGGCATTCCGGTTCAGACCCGGTGGTTCGAATCAAGCTATTAGAAAATGATATTAGAGGACTATGAATTACTAACTTGTTTCTTCTCTTTTCTTGATTTGGTATAGGGTAGACATGAGAAATAATGGTTGGGACTCATGAAGGGGAACTATCATAGTTCATGTCCAGCATTGTATAGTGAAAATATGAGTTTCCATAAAGTGGGGGAAATTATTATTTTTATTTACCATTGATTAAATTCACCTTGGCTTACGAACATGATCATAATATAAAATTTATAATATTTTAGTAATGTCCATGCATCATGACTAGGAACATAGTTTCGCATGCCATATATAAACCTATTGTTGTGATGCATAGTAGTTCATTAATTAAATTCATTTATTTGAGCAATTTATTCTGGATAGTTTCTCTTTGTGTGATATATTTGTGTCGACATGTTGTTAGGATATATCCTTATCGGTATTAATTATTTAAATTGAGCATGATGTTGTGTTCAAATATATATGATGAGTATGACTAACATTTAGGGATGGGGACTTGGGTTAGTTCTAGGTGTTTTATACCTTGGTTTAATTGTACAATTCTAAGACAACCCTTATGTGATCCCATAGGCTGATTAGGGTTTATCCTAAAAACTCTATTTTTCCAACAGGTTTTCGTTGTGTTTCTATTTTTTCCTCGACATACTAATATAGGGTTACTTGGGACGAATTTAGAATACTCTCAAAAGAGAGGATCGTACTAATTTACAACTAGATGTGTATGATAATATAATTGTGCATGATTCTTCACCTACTCTGTCATTTAGGCAGTAGGTCCACTTCAACTGGATATCTTTTTCTCTGTGATTTTCCTAGGCATAGGATTTTAGAACTATATAAAAATATTCCCTATGTGAAACTGCATTATTCTTAATCCTTTTAGTGAATCAGAGGTCCTTAGGATTATAAATGTTGTAAAAGCCTTATGGTATCCTTTTACCTATTAGATACTCTGATGGGTTGGTAAGTTAAGATGATATTGGACTCATTCTAGGTGTGAAAAACATTTTGATACCATCGTATCATATGGTTCTAACTAAGATCATGTAACCCAAGGTGCATATGGATGATTTGGACTGGAAAGAATTTATCAGGATGAGTAATTCAACATGGAGTGCACCTATATTGTTTTCCAAAAATGAGTATGGTATTGTTGGACATTTTATCAATTACCAAAATCTGAACAAGGTGATGATGAAGAACTGAAATCCCTTACCCAACAATGATGATCTTTCAATAAGTTATGAGAACCTCAGTGGTTCTCTAATATTTATCTTCGTTTATTCTACCATCAGTTGTTAGTTAGATAAGAGTGTATTCAGGAGACGGTGTTTTAAAGCAAGTATGTATTGTGAGAGTTCTTGGTGACTCTATTTGGACTAATGAAAAAACTATTAGTTTTCATTTCCCTCATCATCCCGATCTTCTACCCATACCTAAATGCATTTTTCATTGTGTTCATCAAAAAAACTTTTGTACATGTCAACAATATAACATCATGCTACGTACGTCAATATAGTCTTGAGTAAACATAGATAACATCAGATTATGATAATCTATCAAAACCAAGCTTCTTGATTTGAGAGGGGATTTTCCTTGGATATTTTATTTCTAAGATGGTTATATCTATAGACCTAGAGAAATTGAAGGTTGTCATGTCCTGGACACATACTCAAAAAGATTTCAAGGATAAGACCTTTCTAGGTTAATTAGGATATTACTGATGGCTTGTTCAAGGCTTCTCCAGACTATCAGTATAATGATAATGCTGATAAAGAAATGAGTAAAGTTCCAGTGGATAGGACAGTATGAAGATAAATTTTATAAACTGAATAGTGGGTTGATTATAGATCCAGTGCTGATACAACATGATCCAAAGATCAAAAATGCCATATATTGTGATACAATAGGAATTTGTTTGGGAGTAGTACTGATGTAGTATGGAAAAGTAGTTTCTTCTTGTTCACATTAGCTATAAACCCATGAATGGAATTACCCTACTCATAAATTAGAGTTCGAATCCATGTTTCATGCTCTAAAGTGTTTGAAACACTATCTCTTTATCATTAGGTTTGTTATGTACACTATCCATAAGATCCTTCACTAGATCTTCAATTAATGGGAGATAATTCTAAGATATATGATCATACAGTGGAAGATAAATATGAGAGAGAGGTGTAGGGTAGAGTATATATAGATGTTTGAATTTGATATGAATTATGCACCAAGGAAAGTTAACATCTTTACAAATAATATTAGTCATAAGAAATAGGTAGAGTGGGAGCTTGGTGAGAGGACTTCAAAGGAGAAATGGAACTTGATGATACTATTGGATGACTGATATATGGTTGATTTTGAGGTTCATCATTCAATTATTTGTTCTCCCATGGTATTCACATCTTCTACAGTAGACTAGGTAACAATATTATAAGATTCAAACATAGAGTATACCTTAATATAGGAACAACCATTTGATGTTGATATGATACCTGGGTAGACTTTAAGGGATGTAAATGTGATCCTTGTGAATGGGAGAGTGGCATTCATACTTCTATCTTGGTGGAGATGATGAAAGATGTTTATTCCAAAAGATTGGAAGTACATCCTGGTGTGATAAATATATTCCATGTATTTAGAAAACAATTCTAGTTTCGAAGGATGAAGAGGGAAATTGATGGCTCTTTGCCTCAATGTCATACCTTTCGTAGGGTAAATTCCAAGAACTAAAATCCTGGTGGGTTTCTCTAGCCACATCCAATTCCCATATGAAATTGGGATGATTTAATGATGTAAATTTTGATAGGGTTACTTAGGACCCTGAGAATTCAATATGTTTTCAAGGGGATTTTGATCGGTTGATAATAGTGGATTTATTTTTATAGATTAAAGAGACTCACTTAGTAGTGTATATTAGAAAGATATACATCTGTAAGATCATTCAATTACTTGTAGTAACATTAATCATTGTATCAAAAAAATATACATATTCCACATCATGACTTTTTAATGGATTATAGAAATATCATATGAATTAGATAATATTGATCACAGCATACCATCCTTAGACAGATGGACAATCTGAGTGGATGATATGGATATTTAAGGATATTCATAGATTTTGTGTTTTATTCTTCTATATAGCATGGGATAACTATCTAGACTTGGTTTATCTCATGTACAAAAATAGTTATCAAGTTTCTATTTAGATGTATCCTTGCATCTCTATTTATGGGAGACTATGTTGATAACCACTTTGTTTGCATAAGGTGGGTGAAGTTGTGGTAGTGGGGCCAAGTTTGCTTCACCAAATCTTAGAGATAATACAGCTAATTTAGAAGATGCTAATCCCTACTCAGAGTAGTTTGGGATCATATGTTGACCATAGATAGAGGCCTTTGGATTTCAATAAGGATGAATAGGTTTTTTTGAGAGTGACTCCTTGGTTAGGTTGCTGACATTTAAGGAAGCAAGGAACACTATAACCACATATTGTAAAAATCTTCGTGATCACCAAATGGGTTGTAAAAGAGGCATATCTTCTAGATATTCTTTCTTTCTATCGAGGTATGAATGACGTGTTTCATGTTTCACTAATCCTATGGTATATTGATGATGCTACACATTTCATCGACTGTGGGGATTTAGATTTGGATCCTAATTCATCTTATAATGAGCGTCTATAGCAGTTTATAGACTAGAGAAAGAAATTCCATCAAGGGAAGGCAGTACCACTTTTTTGGATTCAGTGGAAGCATGAAAAGATCCATGAATATATATGGAATTATGATTTTGATGTTTGAGCTTAGTGGCCTATGTTTTAAAACAAGACCTCTACAAATACATTTCATAGATGATAAGTTATATGAGGAGTTAATTGAAATATCCTCAATTTATAATGATAATAAAACACTTTTTTTTTGTAATTTATTAAATTTTTATTTGGAAAATGAATTTTATAAAATAAATCACATTATAAATTATTTAAAATCTTTATATAATGGTAAAATACATTATAAATATTTATAATATTCTATGGAATATCTTTAGAGTTGGTAACTAAGTTATCATGGGATTCAAAGGAATGTTGAGCCATAGTGATAAAAGAATAAATATATTAAATATGTTATATGAAAATCACATGATTTTTCTAAAATAATGGAATATCTCTTGAATATTGTATCTGATGAAAAATATAAGTCTTCTGTTAGGTCTGGAATGTGGTCTTAAACCAATGTGTGTCACAAATGTTGTGTGTGTCTGCTATCTAGTTAAATTGCATGTAATCTTAATGTTTTACACTTATTTTATTTATTATTATAATTTTACCTGAATTTATTATTATTTTTATTTTTATTTCTCCTTCTCCTACCCATAAATTCCACCTCTCGTCATCTATTTTCACCCATATTCAATATGAAAACCTCTAAATCATCTATTTTTATTAGTTCAATATTAACAACGCATTGATGTGGTAAAATTAAATACCATGCCTTAGATTTTTCGTTTAATTGGTGGATTAAATGGGTATTTATAATGTGGATATGGGGTTATTTTTTTGGGTTTTTAAATTTTTTAATCATTTATTTATTTGTTTTTTTATTTCATCGAGTTCAAGAAACTTTATTTTCACTTTTACATGGTATGTATGACTCCATTAAACCCCCTCTTCTAGATTCAGGCGGTGTGGTCATGTTATTCCTTCCTTGGTTTTACCTAGTGTTCTATAATTGGTTGAAGAAGGTTGGTTTCTTTTTAAAAAAAAATAATTATATAATCCTTTATTTTTTCCTCTTTATAAATTTTGGAAAATGAAAATATAAATAAAATGATAAAACCAATATTATATAAGGATTTTTTGATACATATCATATGATAATTGTGAGAAATTAACTAAGAAAATTGTGAAATTTATAAAATTATAATTCTACAAAATTAACAAAGATAAATGTAGAATATTTTCAAATGATGATTACATGAAATTAGAAAAGATAATTGTAGAAAATTATCAAATGTTAATTTCATCAAATTAACAAATATAATTGTAAAAGAAATTATCAAATGATAATATCACAAAACTAACAATGATAATTGTAAAAGAATTTTCTAATTATTTTTTTATAAAATTATTAAATGATAATTATTAAGAAATAATACCAAGATAATTATGAATACATAATTCATAAAAATAATCAAATGATAATTATGAAAATTATCAAAGGATAATTATGAAAATTATTGAAGTAAATGTTTTTAGATTATCAAAGAATAATTATAAAGGACTAATACATGAGTACACAAATTAATTTAGAGAGATTTATGATATCATATCTGGTTTTATAAATATTCCTCAGGAGAATACTTTTAGTGCATATATTATCATAAAATAATAATTTAGAAATTATCAGAGAGTGATAATGTATCATCACATGTGATATTTTACTTCTTTTTGAAATAAAATAGCGGTTCTGGGTTTTTGGAACCATTAAAGATACTTGAGCGTTGATATATTAATAAATATGATAATAAGGACCAAGAGCATGTTTTCTTGACTATTAAGGTTTCAAATCCTTCTTTTAAAAAACACAAGTTGTTTTATCCTTTCATCTAACTTCAACAACATGGAGATAATGAGTTTCTTAACTCTTGGGGATATTTTTACACATTTTGAAATTTTATAGTATATTTTTTGGTATAATTGGTAACCATGATTTATTATGGTCACTTGTGTGTGTGTGTGTGTCTCATGAGACCTATTTTCATATTTGATTTGATGAGAACTACTTGATTGTAAGGTTTCCAAGTTTGAAAATGATCATATGTTATGAATTGAAACTATTTTTCACATGATGATATCTCATGGCATCCTTTTATGCTTACCCTAAGATGTGTGTTACCATTTCCTTGGAGTTTCTGATTAGTAATTGAAATGGGTAGACTTTTGTCTGATGTGTATCCCTTAAAAGGGGAATATACATTGCTTACAATGATAATTATGATGGACCAGATCACTAGGTAAGGGAACGATAGTCCATGGGCCTGGCCCGAGGTATCTCTTTATGGGTATGATGGTTTGGGGTACAAAAAGGAGGCATAGATTTGTTACAACAGTTTGGGGGACATGCCCATAATGGAGTGGAGATATGATGGTTTGGGGGCCTATTCTGACTTGGGGACTTGAGACCATTGAGAGAATGGATTTCAAGATTTTTCTCTTTTCCATTTTATTTTATGACATTCCATGTATATCCTTGTGGAATGGAGTTAAAAAAGGTATAGTGGGGGGTTTTGGTGGCATGGTTAGCACATGACTGCTCAATTTTGGATTGTATGTTTATTTACATCTTACACCCTAATTTTTATTATGTAATCCACTTGTTATACTTGATCATAGTAGGTTAATGATGCATTGGCGGTGTCCTACTGAGTCTTGTACTGACACCCAACTCACGAATTTGGGTTCACTTGTATATTTCATGACTATATATCTAATAAAAGCTAAGGTCCAAGTGGTAAACAGTTGAGTGGAGGAATACGAAGCTGGTAGTGGTTCATGATGGACTATTACAGACCATTATATTTATCTATTTATTTAGAAACTACATTATACATTGAATAAGCCTTCCACTATGGGATCTACTTATTATTATATGACATGTATGTCGTAATTTAGTATTCATATGTTCACTCTTGTTATTTATTGTATTTATTATGATTTATTATTGATCATATGAAATGATAATGATGGTATAGTCTCCCAACTGATCGAATTAGACCCTCACTTCTTGTCGAAATCCCCTTGCATACTGAGAGGTTCACATGAGGTCATGCGACAATCAGGCTCAAACACGATGTTTCAAGTCATGGTGATACAATTATATCGAATAATTCCAATAAAGTATGCAATCTATATAGATCTATTTGTGGATTGAAGAAAGATTCATAATAATTGAATCCTCATTTTTATGAGGTCATAAGGGAAATTCATATTACTATTTTTGAAATTGACCTGTGTTTCTATATGAATTTTAGTGGGAGTTCCATTGTTTTAGTAGTTTTATATGTAAAATATATATTCTTAATGGGAAACGATGTGAAAGTATTACATTTATTGAAGACTTGGTTAAATAAATGATTCCCTATGACATATTTAGGTTAAGTCGCCTATATTATATTGATCAATATCCATCAATATAGATCACATAAACTATTTGAGATAATTCAAAGTACATATATTGATAAGTTACTAAAAATATAAAATATAGAAAAATCCAAGAGAGGATTTTTTTAGTGTTACATGCCATTAATCTCTATTAGAATATGTGTCCATAGACACAGGAAGAGATTGAAATAATGAGTTGAATCCCTTAATCTTCATTAGTTTGATCTATCATGCATGTAATGTATTGTGCTAGGTTTTATATTTCCTTTTCTTTTAAGAATAGTGATAATATATCAATACAATATAGCAAATTTTCAATAGGAATTCTTAAAAATTGTCCAAATTTTCTTGAGATGTAAAAAGGAAATTTTCTTTTTGTGTGTAGGATATTAGGAGCTAGTCATCAGAGGATATACTGATGAGAGCTTCCAAATATATCCTAATGATCTGAAATCACAATCAGTGAATGATTTTCCCTAAATGGTGGATTAACGAGCTGAAGAAGCTCAAAGTATTTAATGGATTAGGATTCTACAGTAGATTTTGAGTATAAAGTGGATTCTGATGCAACTTGGGAAGTAATTTGAATATGTATATTTGTTTAAAATCTTGGAATCATACCATGCGATGTAGAGAATGTAATAGTATACTATGATAATACTTTAAATACAGTGATTTTAATGTCACACCAAAGACAAGTCGTATACTTTGTAAATTTTATCTTTTGATAGATTTTACATAGAGAGTTGAAGCCAAATTTCACAGAATAGCCACATAAGATAATGTGGAAAATACCCTAACTAAATCTATATTTCAATGGAATAATGATAATCATGCAACATCTAGTGGGTTGACAATTGTTATCAGTTGGATCTAGTGAAATTGGGTGTTTTGTGAGTGGGTTCCCTAGAACCAACACATTTATGTAATTTTATTTCCATTGCATATAAACATATTTTTTATATATGCAATATTATTCTTACAATAATAGTTTTGATTCTTCTTTAACCACTTTTTACATGGTAATGTCCATATATTATGTGTTGTTTCAAAATGTTATAGTCGTTACCAACTATAATGAGAAACTCAAGATACTAATAAATTAATATTAAATATATTCCCTATTATCTAGATATATTATACTAATGGTATACAAATGATGTGTAATTATAAGGTGATGGGGGATCATAATCATTGCATATTCTTCTCATAAATTTCATACTTGGTGATCTTGAGTATATGAGATCATGATGACTAACCCACTAATATGAACCCCGCATGTTTTATGTAACATTTTTTATTCCTATCCATGAATATGTACATTGGCGTCTTGGCTTGAGATCCTTATCAAATAGTACCATTTGATCAAGTACTTTGATGAAAGGAAAAACCATGACATTAAACTCATGATGGGGATGGTTTTGTTGGGTGCATCTTTGGTGGTATGTCATTAGGTAAATTATCAAGATAGAATTTTTCACTTTTGAGTTGATGAAGACATATCTTGTGGTTCAAAGTTATCCAAGGTGGTTGGACCTTTATTAAATCCATGATAATGGTTTAAGAAGTTCAATTCATCTTGTAAGGTGATGAAATAGATAAATCATCAAAAATATGATTACATAATTGTGAATCATTCCATATGAGATACTGAGAGATAAATAGATCATATTAGACAAAATGTGTTCATAGGTGGTAGTTGTAGACATGAAATTCATTATATCCTTAGGGGTTATGATGAATTGTTATAATATTCTCTCTCTCTGCGTGGGTTTGACTCATAGTTATCAAAATAAGGACATAGAGGGTAGCAGACTAATTATATCCATAACTTCCACTAATTCAAATGAATAGGAGTGTATGTTGAAGTGTGCCCCATGTGTGGGACCTAATGAATGTTTATGTGTGATCTATTGGATGTCAAAATAATGTAATTATATTATCCAATTTTAGTTTAATTATTATTGACTTTATTTCTCAACATATTCACAATTCTATTGATCATAAAAGCGAATATGAGGATATATAATTTTTCTAATGAACATAACACATTCAAGGTTAAATAAATTATTTGAGGAGGTTACTGGATAATATAATGGTTTTTATTTTATCATGTAACATGTTAAAGGGGAAAAAGTGAGTGATAAAATAAAAATAATATTTATGAAAAGTTTAATTAATTCATAATTGTAACATCCTAGACCTATTTCACTGATAATTAACTAAACCTGGTTAGTTACAGGGCCTTAAGAACAACTCCCTATATGCTAGAGGCTGTCGACTAGTAGTGCGGTATATGGTTGTATAGTGGAGAGACTTTACCCTTCAAATTATAGTATCATAATCGTATAATAAATAGATAAATAGCAGCATCATAATAAATGAAAACTTGAATAGAGAAGGTAAAATGTGCAAATGATAATAATAAACAAGCCATCAATAGAAACATCAAGTACCATACAAAAAATGATGTAATTTCGTGTCTCTAAAAAATAATAGGAAAACCTAGAAGAAGAAGCTCATACATATTGACATATAAAAAACCATAAATACTAGAATACTATCTCTATATAGCATCATGAGCCATAGCTCGATCATGTACTCCCCCACACCAATGATATAATTAACCATTAATCTGTGACTGTGTGCTTTCCTGTATCCCTAACTACATCCATGAAGTCTATCTAGGTACCAATTGGTGTCCCAAACATGGTGTGAGATATACTTAGTAGGCCACTACTAACGGTGTGTGTAAAAATCTCATACTGTGAACGTAAACCATAACTATGTGTAGGTATAACAGTTATGATGTAAATTAAACAATAAATATGAAAATTACATGATCACTAGATGTCATAAGACTGGGATATAATATGTTAGAATCAATATATATATATATATGAATTGTCAACATCAGATATTACTATCTCAAAATATTCCACATGAGAAAATATTATTAGACCTCCATGGGCTAGGTCCCAAGGTGTAAAACTAAGATGTCCTCATTGATACCAAGGATCTCCTCTAATGGAAATCTTAGAATAATAAAAAACCTACATGGTCCAGGTCCCAAGGAGATAACTATGGTGACCTATATCCACAAATATGATTGTATAAAGAAGTTGTAGGTTCCATAATTCAATATTTCTCATTAGTGTCGCATTGTAAATAATCATAACTATGATTCATTAGTTATATACATATATCCCTTTTCGGTACCATACCATTTTAAAATAGGTGCTATACGTTCATAAGAATTTGGTTCCATACCGAGATATCCAACATCAATCAAGTAATATAATAATGAAAAGGGCCATGTTAGTGTCCATACCCAATTACAATTATCAATAAAAAGGAAGACACCAAGACAATATCCATTTCATTACACATTTTTCTTTTAAACCGATCCATTTAATTACATTAATAACATTTAATATAATGTAAATTAAATAAATTACATCTACAATTATTTAATTTTATTTTAAAAAGTCTGCCTCTAAAAGATGATGACCTCAAACACCCAAATCGGTGGATTTAATATAGGGCATATAAAAGAACACACGTCATGGGAGGATCGTGTTAAGGTTGAGAACCTCTAACCATATCAAGGTGATAAAAGAGAAACCCATAATGGTTCCAAAAATTTAGTCATGGAATTTAATTAATTTAGGAGTAATGCATGGAATGTCTGGCATATAGTAAAATGGACACATTTGAATAGACAACTAAACCTTAGGTAAAATGTATAGAATACCGAACTTATGAATGTGGGGGAACACTTCTCCAATATCGGTCATTATTTTAGTACAGATCGAAAGAGAATGGTAAAGCAGACAAATGATGTGAAACTAAAACATATGTTTTCACACCAAAATAACTCTTTCAATGGGTTAATAAACAAAGAAAGAAGTTAAATGAATTGATAGATTATAAATGTCTATACAATAAAATAGACGGTACTCAAATTAGAGGTCGGATAGGGGAACGGGTTCAAATAATTGTCTAGGCATGCAGGAGGAACTCTCAACAAGAGGAGGAGAGGGTTGTTAACCAATGGAAACAAGATAAGAGAAAAGGGTTATCCCCTTTAAAATCATGGGGGTAAAAATGATCTGTTCACCCCCATTTTAACAAGTCATGTGGTTTTGATGCATGGTTCTCCAAAATGTGCGCCAACCATGTGCACCCCACTGTCTAGGTGACACACCTCACATGGATTGCATTGCATGGTTAAAAAAATAGTGCATAGCTTATGAACACCCTATTTCATAACCCCATGAGGACAAATCCACCTTTTCATGGTTTAGAAAAACTGTTTGGCACACTTATAGGGATGCATAGTTTGAGGTGAATAGTTATCACTAACTATGTGAATCTTCTATTCTCTTCATAATTTGAATATCTAGACTCCAAATAATCCTCAAACACACCTGATTCCACCACTAAGTGATTATACATTTTTATAATGATAATCCATAGGATTTAAACTAAAATTAAAAGGTTTCTTACTTCAAAAAAACCGGGTTCATAATATCTTCCCCATAAAAGTAATTGATCCATATGTTCCCCTGTCAAGGGTGGTAAAACATCATCTAGAAATAACATTGTCTATTGAGCACATACGCTGACCTGTCACTCCAAAGTTTCTTCCTATACATGGTCATACTTCCATAGAACCATACTAGATGAACCAACCTATCTCAGAGAGCCTTCATTCTCTGGTCCATAATACAATTTGGGTACTTCACAAAAGAATCATCAACATCTAGATTCACCTCATCAAGCAGGAACACATGAGAAGGTTCTAAATAGTAATGACATAACGTAAAATGTAAAAAATATCACAAATATATGGATATCTCTTAGGAAGTTCTATATAATAAGAAATGGGAAATAACCTTTCCAAAAATTTAAATGGTACAAAAAACAGTGGAACAGCTTAATTTCTGCCTAAATTATCAGAATCCCATTGTATTTGATACATACAAGAACACTTGATCTCCAACCATGAACTCTAGAGGTCATCAGCAATGGTTGGAATATGATTTCTACCTAGAATAATCTATATGCATTTGCTTCTGAATTAGTTTAACCTTCTCTGAAGTCTCCTAAATGAGGAAAGGTCCATATAGTGCTGCCTCACTTCCCTCTAACCGATGTATGTGTGAATGGAACAAACTACTATATAAATCCTCATAAGGATCCATCTACATAGTATCCTGAATGTTTTTATCATAACTGAACTTGGAAAAGGGTGTATATTTCTCCTAAGAACCACCAAAATCAAGGACGCATGCTCGGATCATGTCATCTAGTAAAAATATTGTTCGTTCTAACTGACCAACAGTCTATAGGTGAAAGGTAGTTCTCAAAAATACTTTTTCACCTGAAGCATTCCATAGCCCCTAAAAAAACTTGAAATGAAATAAGAAACCCTATTTAAAATGATAGTACGAGGGATCTCGTGTAGACATAAAATCTCAAGAACATATAGTCTCCTAATAATATTTACTGATAAGGTCTCTCTCATATATAATAAGCGATTGACCTTCATGAGCCTATCGATCATTATCCAACTACATAAATACCTTAAGGGTATCTCGGTAATATAGTCACAAAATCCTTAGTGACATCATCACATTTATACTCAGGAATAGGAAATGACGGTAAATTCCCTTCTGTTCAATGCTGTTCTACCTTCACCTACTGATAGGTGGAAAATCGTGTAATAAAACCAGGTACCTCCATTTTCATAATAGGGCACCAATATTGGAAATGTAGATCTGGATACTTCATTATAATACATGGGTTCACCACTTAAGTAGAAGCATGAGACTCTCACATCAATTTATCCCAGATTTCTATATGATTCTAGATGCATACATTGATGGGAAAGACCTCATATTCATTATAAATCTATCCTAGTGGTGGATCCTTTCCAAAAATACTCTCTATTAGGATTAATCCCTTCAGATATGATAACTACCTCATCATCACTCTTTCTAGTGGTGAATAGGTCACTAGTAATGATGAAATCACAAACTATCCAAGACGGTTCTAAACCTCCCAGTGCATCTTAGAAAATAGGGTCATAAGCTTCATCTCGCTTCTGGCCTCTAGAACTTCTTGTGTCAAAGCCCATTTTCATAGATAATCCACTACAGGATTTCATTTCACAGCCATATAAGCATGATCAAAATTTAAATACTTTTGTTTTTCAACTCACCATATCTTCCTGTGTTTCATGTCATGTTGTGTGAAAATATACCTGAGATTTTTTTTGGTCCATATACAAAACAATATGTTCTCCCAATAGCTAATGTATTTGATAACGAAAATCATAAACAATGGATCTTAACTAGATATTGTGTGTCAGGTAATTCTGCTCATTTGGTCTCAACTAAAAAGACCCACACATAATGACTCGATCATACTACATCAAAACAAATCGTAGATCAATATCTAAAGAATTATAATAACTATATTGATTCTATACAGATCTTGAAGAATAATGATAAATTTGGATTTCAGACACCCTTTCAACTCTTGTATGGTTATCTTACGGGCTATTGACCAAATAATCTTCACACCATTCATATTCAAACACATTATAGGTGATTCTAGCTATGAAAAAAATCATTTATAAAATTCATGTAATATCCAACCAGTCCTATGAAACTATGTATGTCAAAAAAAATCTTGTGATTATCTTAGGTAACTATATATCTCAGCTTTTCTAAGTAAATTCATACATCATCCTATGAGATAATTTGACCCATGAAGTGCACCATATCAATTTAAAAGTGGAATTTAGTGAGATTATAGTACAAGTGGTTATCTCTCAGTGTATTTAGAACAATATCATAATGTATGGAATCCTCATGTTGATTATGATAACAAAACAATATGTAATATAAAAAGACCACCACAAATGAATTAAAAAATAATTAGAAATCTCAATTCATCAAAGTAATGAAAATTTACAAATCATTCTTGAGACTTAAGGAAATGACCATATACTCATAAAGACCATACATATCCCCCCCACTACCACAAAAACAATTTTTTATTTTCCAAATAAAATAAAATTATAGTTAAGTGAGAACCACACAAGGTAGAACATTGATGAGACATCATTCCCAAGGGGATCCACTATTGCATACATGAGCCGAAAATCTCACCCCTAAAAAGAGTAAAAAATAGGTCAACCAAGGATTCCCGACCAGCACTAAACCTTCCCAAAAATACCAAATAATGCATCAGGAACAATGAAACCCAAAAAAAATGGATTCGCCCCGTAACATTCCAGTACATAGACCCACTAAACCCATCTATCATCAAACCCCACCACATCCAATAGACCAAATCTCGTAGATCAGGCCACCGTGCACCACTCATCATATCAATTCACTGCCATCAGCCCTTGACATCCATCCCATCTCCAGTAATTGGGGAAGTGAAACCATAGTATTATTCTATGAATAGGATCCAATGAATAGGAACTTTTGGTAGAGTATCTCTAGGAAAAACTATCTTCACCACTGGAGCACACCGTCGAGGGAATCTGAGAAGAAGCTAGGAATCCATCACCGAGATAAAAACAGAAAGTAGAGACAAATCTAGACTATCCCACCACTATTAAAACCTCAAGGGAATGACCAAAACTAAAACATGGATTCTGGTAAACCTGAAAGTGAATTACCTCAAACATAGTCAACTAATTAGGATGAACAATGGAAGAGAATTCATTGACAGAGCTTTGAACACGGAACTAGGGGAATAAAGAACCCATAAACCATAGAGGAACTTGAAAGGTACATGATAATGATCACAAAAATCCAACACAAGAACCAAATAACAAACATGATGGATTTAGAAGAGAACTGGTAAGGGAAAGCCACCATATCTATGTTTTCCTGGGGCCACCACTTTCGGCCTCATAATGACCCGGGAAGGAGATGAGGGAATTTCCACATTCTGGCTCTAAAACATCCAACAGGTTGAGAACCTGATAGATATCCCAACACACAACTAGGAAAACATCTATATAATTCCCAACATGAAGGCTTTGATGATTCTTGGCAGTTGGGAGTAGGGGTCGTATAGGAATAGGGAAGTTGATTAGAGAACTGGGAGCCATTCCACTAAGAGGAAACCCTAGGAGGATCTTGTGAGTCGTGCCCTTTACAAGATCATCCACCATCTTAGGGAAATAAAATACTAATCCTAAATTGGTACATTTTATGAGGTATTTATGATGTTATAACACATATCTAGTGATATAATAACCTTAAATCAATCAATGAGAAAACCTAATCTCCTTAAATATGATAAAAAGTTCATTTATATCACAAAAAGGAAAATAGTTCTTCACATTAAGCTGATTAAACATCTAGTAATCCACAAAAATTCTAATGGTTTCAACTTAATTCATGGGGAAAAGTACCTGTGAACCCCACAGATAAGTATTGGACCATATAAATCCATTATTTTTTAAGTCCTCCTACAATATCTTAAACTTCTTCAACTCATTAGTGTCCATCCAATAAATAAGAATATAAAAAATTTCATCTACTAGAAATAGATTAATAGATAAAAATACCTATATTTTGGGAACAAAACCATAAAATTCATTTGGTAATACATCCCGAAAAGAATCTACCCTAGGATAGAATTTAACCGGATGTACTCCCTGATCATCCATATAAAGGCTAGTAATCTGGGATGTGATTTCTCTTAACTGATGATTCTATGGTTCAGCTCTACCTTTATGGACATCAAATTCACCCTTATGAACTTAACTACCTCCCTATGGTGATGTAAATGATACCCTATGAGGATGGAAAACTACATAATCATGATACTAACTAACAAATCTATCCCAAGAATAATTAAAAAAGTAGACATCTCAAGGATTAAGAATTTCCATAGATAATGATAGTCACTTATCTAAAGGGGTCAATCCTTACAATGGAATACACTATATAATTGGATATACATGGGAGTATTAGGGTTCACCACCCCACATAAGTACTAAATTTTGAGCATGAGTATTTCTAATAAATACACATAGATAAAATAATTTGAATCCCTTATGTAAAAAAATAGATATCACCGTATATGATAATAAAATCATACCTAGAACTATATAAAGATCAATAATAAACTCTCCAATAATATTCATCACAATATAGACCTTTCTTGTTCCATGAACCTAAGATACAAAATGACTGTATTGAGAAGGCTCACTTTGCTGGCATTGTGAAACTAGTATCTGGCTTCTTCGACCATGACCACTGCCTCATCCAAAATAGATGTTAACACTCCATCTTCACAACTAATTCAAAGATATTAATACCTCTCTTGGACCTAGATTTAATGATTATCATATCTAAGTGGTCATTAGATGTAATATTATAGAAACCCATTTTAAATGGACTATCCTTCCATAGGATCAACACTCAACTAGGTCTTCTGACACTAAAGATTGATGTGCCCCTAATTCCCACATTGATAATAGACTACAAAACCACCAGTACAGGCACTATGATTGTTACTAACCTCAAAAGAGGTCTCAAATATATGTTTATTACCATAAAATACTGCTCTATTGGGTTAAAAAGATGTTCCACTCTGATCTAGACCTCTATCTTCCCTCAGCTTATGTTCAGTAAAAATATTCATGTTTACTATATTAGACACGATAGTCAACCGGAAAAAAATCACCTGATATCAAATAATATGAGTAAGACCATCCAAAAAACATCTCACTCTCATTGACTCCTTGGTGGTATAGAGAGACACAAATCATTGAATCTCTATAAAACATGTTGACTAATCCATAATTGATATAGAACCAGGCTTTTGGTTCGGGAACTCCCTAGATTAGTCAACTCTCATCATATGAAGAATCATATACTCGAATAAGACTATCTGAAAACCATAATTGGACATACCTTAATGAATATATACCTAACTCATAATATCCCACCATCTGTTTTCAGAATCTCAAAGTATATACATTGAGAGCTTCACCCTTCTCTCAAGATGTGTCTCTAGGTGATTGAAGATTGTCGGTATGGCCACTATCCCAGACTCTAAAGCCTGGTGGCCACCGTCCCCTAATAAAGTAGGTGGATTCTTCAACTGAAACTATCTTATTAACTCAATAATAGAAGAGGAAAGTCTCAGATCATTGTGTACAGTCTTCATAAGCTGTAGAAATTCCCCTCAAAACTGAGCATCATCACCCGCATTAGGGATAATATAAGGTATAATGAGTGACACTAGTAGAGGTAACACTAGTTTCTCAGGTCCCAACACCTATAGATCATGGTTTTCACCACCCTCTTGGTACAAGATTTATGATGTTTGGGTTTAATGTCCCTACAAATTCCAAGAACATGCATCAGATATGATTCAATAACGGTAAAAAAATACACACATAAGAATAGGACAGGTACAAGCCTTCTTGTTCATGAGTCACATCCCTCTTCCTACCCCTAAATCTATGTTTGGGTAAAATTAATGATCATAAATAACACAAGATACACCATGTACATCCCACTACGAAGGTCATGTTTGGGTCATGTTATTTATTCCATTATAAAGGTCCTAGTATTTCAATATTAAATTGAAATTTATAGTGGAAAACACCCATTAAGTTGTAATTTGAAACCCCATTTAATGACATTAGTGTTATAATTTAAGATATATACATTCATGAATTATTATTATAGACTAGTTAACTTATGTTACATTCCCAATTATATAATAACCTTCTTTATAAAAAGAAATTGGTGGTTCATTTAACAATATCCAGACCATTAAATTATATAATAGAATGTAATTTCTAGTATAATATGATTTGAGCAAATTATTTTGCATTCCCAATTTATAAAGGTACATGAACTCTTTATATTAAAAAATAAATTCTTATATTCAAAATCTTGTAGAATTTTAGTCAATGTAACCTCATATACATAACTTAAACATGAGATAAACTATAATGGAAAATTATATTTAGGTTGATATATGAACTTTAATAATCCATTACCTAATATCTTTTATCCTACATAAATTTTATTCACATAAAATATTCATCAATATAGACATATACCACAAGTATCATGTAATCATGAAATGAAACCTACATGAAATGTAATAATACATGACATATTAATCCTATAATGTGCATAAAATAATGCATGATAAATTCATCCTTTTCATATTGGACCAAGGATAAAATTTAGTCTAATTTCATAATAATAATAATGTCACATATCATATGTGTCACCCTATGGTTGAATAAAAATAACCATAACAGGCATAAACCATAATATCAAGCCCCATTCTAGTAAGTTTGGGTTTTCTCTCATACACGGGCTAGCTACTCCTAGTCATGGGTAATTTTAAAATTATAACCCATCATTGTATCCTTTATAATATTCAAAAATATTTATAAAAAGAAAATAAACCATTGATTCCAATTTGTCACAACCCATACCTGGTTCACCAATAAGTAATCGAACCTAGTGGGTCACAAGGTTTCAAGTGAACCATTACATATGCTAGAGGCTGACGACTGGAAGTAAGGGTCCATGGGGGTTTAGTGGGGAGACTATACCCTAATAATAATAAAATCATAGTGTTATAATAAATAGATAAATTGTGGAATTATAAAAAATGACAACTAAAAAAATGAATGTAAAACCTCTAGCTGATAGTAATAATAGACAATCCAAAGATAGGTACATTCATTAATATATAAAAAATGATTCTAATTTGATGTATCTAAACAAAAAAGAATAAAAAAAACATGGATGAAAGAACTCATACATATAATTATATCATATGAACAAAAAATGCCAAAATACAATCTCTATAGAGCATCACAAGTTATAGGTTAGTCCTATGCTCCCCGACTCCTATGCTTCAATCAATAAAGCATCAGTTACTGTGAGATTTCCCATGTACCTACCTACAACCATTAAGTATATCTCGATATCCATCATTTTCCTATGTAGGTTTTGAGATATACATAGTAAACCACCACCAATAGTGTATATAAAGATCTCGATCTGTACATATAAACTATAATCACGTGCAGATAAAACGGGTAAGATGTAAAGTGAATAACATATTTGAAAATTTTATGTGAAAAAAATATAATAAGAGAAGGATATAATAAGGTGAGCATCAATATATATAAATATGAATTTTCAAAAGTATATTTTACTAGCTCATCGTATTCCACATGAGAAAATAGTATAATAACTGCTTGGGTCAGATCCCAAGGTGTAAAACTAGGGAGACCTCATCAAGGGCCTATTTTGTGAACATGGGATTTTTTTAATTATTTAAATGGGTCAAAGGTTTGAATATTTTGTTAAATGGGTCTCTTGAGCGCCACATGGTGTGGCGCTCAAGAGAGTTGATACCGGAGCACCACTTGGAGTGGCGCTCCACCAATTTGGCGAAAAAATATTTCAGCACCACTTCAAGTGGCGCTGAAAGAAGATATAGAAACCGTGCAGGGCCACTTGAAGTGGCGTTGCTGGCTTCTTCCAAATCAATTCGGTGCCACTTGAAGTGGCACCGAAACACCCCCCAATCCTATAAATAGGACCCTCTCCCCACCCCATTCCTCACTTCCTACCTCGCCCCACCCCCATTCCTCACTTCCTACCCCTTCCTCTCTCTCTCTCTCTCAAACTTCTCTCTAAAAATATTTTTTGTTGCTCTGCGTTCTTCGGCTGCTCTGTCTGCGTAGCCTTGCCTCTTCGGTTGCTCTGCCTGTGTACCTACGTCGTGACAAATTTGAGGTAAATCTTTCTTTAAATTTATTTAATATTTTGATTTAATAATTTAGTTGTTTAATTTATAGAATTAGTATATAATATTTGTATTTTTATAAATAGTATGGGTTTTTAAATGTAATTAGATAATGAAATGATTCGTTAGTTAATTAATTAATCATAATTAGTTGATTAATCAATGATAATTAAGTGATTAATTAATCAAAATTAGGTAATTAATTAATTGTAATTAGGCTATTAATTAATCATTATTAACTAATTAATTAATCATAATTATTTAATTAATTAATCATAATTACTTAATTAATGAATCATAATTAGTTAATTAATTCATTATAATTAGGTTATTAATTAATGGTAATTTGGTAATAAATAATCATAATTAGTTAATTAAATAATCATAATTAGTTAATTAAATAATAATAATTAGTTAATTAATGAATCATAATTAGTTAATTAATTAACCATAATTAGTTAATTAATTAATCATAATTAGTTAATTAATTAATCATAATTAGTTAATTAAGTAATCATAATTAGGTAATTAATTAATCATAATTAGTTTATTAATTAATCATAATTAGGTTATTAATCCTAATTAGGAAATTAAATAATCATAATTAGGTTATTAATTAATCCTAATTAGGTAATTAATTAATCATAATTAGGTAATTAATTAATCATAATTAGGTACTTAATTAATCATAATTATTTAATTAATTAATCATAATTAGTTAATTAATTAATCATAATTAGGTAATTTGTTAATCATAATTAGGTAATTAGTTAATTATAATTAGGTAATTAGTTAATCATAATTAGGTTGTTAATTAATCAATATTAGCTACTTAATTAATCATAATTAGCTAATTATTTAATCATAATTAGCTAATTATTTAATCATAATTAGCTACTTATTTAATCATAATTAGCTACTTATTTAATCATAATTAGGTACTTAATTAATCATAATTAGATACTTAATTAATCATAAATATGTAATTAATTAATCATAATTAGTTAATTAGTTAATCATAATTAGGTAATTAGTTAATCATAATTAGGTAATTAGTTAATCATAATTAGGTAATTAGTTAATCATAATTAGGTTATTAATTAATCAATATTAGCTACTTAATTAATCATAATTAGCTACTTATTTAATCATAATTAGCTACTTATTTAATCATAATTAGCTACTTATTTAATCATAATTAGCTACTTATTTAATCATAATTAGGTACTTAATTAATCATAATTAGGTACTTAATTAATCATAATTATGTAATTAATTAATCATAATTAGTTAATTAATTAATCATAATTAGGTAATTAGTTAATAATAATTAGGTAATTAGTTAATCATAATTAGGTAATTAGTTAATCATAATTAGGTTATTAATTAATCAATATTAGCTACTTAATTAATCATAATTAGATACTTATTTAATCATAATTAGCTACTTATTTAATCATAATTAGGTAATTAGTTAAACATAATTAGGTAATTAGTTAATCTAATTAGTTAATCATAATTAGGTAATTAGTTAATCATAATTAGGTAAATAGTTAATCATAATTAGGTAATTAGTTAACCATAATTAGGTAATTAGTTAATCATAATTAGGTAATTAGTTAATCATAATTTGGTAATTAGTTAATTATAATTAGGTAATTAGTTAATCATTAGGTAATTAGTTAATGATAATTAGTTAATTAATTAATGATAATTAGTTAATTATTTAATCATAATTAGGTAATTAGTTAACCATAATTAGGTAATTAGTTAACCATAATTAGGTAATTAGTTAATCTTAATTGTGTATTTACTTAATTATAATTAGTTAATTAATTAATCATAATTAGGTTATTAGCGAAGTAGTTATATTATTCAGAGAATTAGTTATATTAATTAGCGAAGTAGTTATATTAATTAGCGATGTAGTTATATTAATTAGCCATGTAGTAGTAAATTGCTTATGGAATATACCTTTGCATTACATTCTAGGTATGATAATGAATTTAGTTTCCAATATACCTTGACCTCGGTTTGTAATTGAAGTTATGAACTTGAATTTAGTAGTTCAATATATTTTTTGCATATTAAGTGTTAGAGTTTTCATGGAATGATTTCTCTCTTGAGTAAAGTATCCCCGGGTAGAGGGGCTTTGGGTCGGACCACCTACTTTCCTAGAGGCTTGCCTTGTCGAGGAAAGTGAATGGGGTTGGCTATCTGTCCATCTGGGCTTACTCATGTGGAGACTTTCAATTTCATATAACTCTATGCTTTTTACATGACGTGTTCGTGTAACTCATGCATATAATGAATGTGGATATGTATAAATATATTTGACTTCTATTTTTGGGTAAGTAACACAAACTTGTGGGTTGTGTAAATAGTTACACATCAATATGGTTTGAACATATTGATTTGGTGGAGGGATTAGGATTCCAACCTAAATTACTAGAAGCATGCATGCATAAATTGATTCTTTAATCAGATTTAATTAATAATAGTGGTTTCTTTTAGATAAAAAAGATGGTCGCCTCTTATATTTATTGCAATGGTCAAATAATTGAGACAGAACAAGGATGAAGTAATAGTATACATCCAGAAGCTGTTGTGATGCTTGGAGGATGTACTACTTTGGAAGATGTGCAAAGGAAAATTCATCGGAGGTTAAAACTGGTGAGGAATCAAGTGATAGAGTCTATCACATTCAGACATTTCGAATTTATTGATAGGTTTTGGCATGTGCCCTATCCGGTAAATGATGACGATGATTGGGAATATATACTTTCATTGGTTAAGTATATACCTGAGAATCAAATGATGGAGTTGTATGTCACTATAGCTACAATGGAGGTTCCATCAGCATTGGAAGTTGACCCATCTCAAAGTCATGAGACTATGTCATATGCTCCTTCACATCAGGACGTTCCATCAGCATCAGTAGTTGTTCCATCATTTCCATGAGCCATAGTTTCAATTGATAGTCCTCCACATACTTTAGATGCATTGGTTGATGAATTTGAGGATGATGACAATTTTGAACAAGATGAAGAGGAAGTTGAAGAAGAAGAAGAAGAGCATGCGGAAGATCAGTCTGTACCAACTCATGTGAGGTTCAACTGACCATTGAACCATCCTCCACTATTGGCTTCATGGTCGACTGAAGGCATGAATCGCTTGCCGGAATTTTATTATTCAGGTATTACTCCCAGTTCAGAATTTCCAGGAATCATTGGTGGCATAAATCGAGTGTCAGATAACGGTGTTCTGTATATTGGCAGAGAGTTTGAGAGGAAAGAAGCAATGAAAAATGTGATAAAAAAATATCACATTGAAAGACATTACTCATATGTTGTAGAAGAGTCAAAGAGATCTTATTATTTGATCTGTTGTGACAAACATGAATCGAACTGTCAAATGCATTTGCGAGCTATTATTGATAACACTTTTCACAGTTGGCGCATCACTAGATTTACTCCACACACTTGTGTGAACCCAAGCTTGGCATAAGAACACTCTTCATTAGATGTTGAGTTTGTTTCAACTATTATTGTTGAAATGATTAGAGCATGTCAAGACGACCCTGTGGTTTTGGTCATTGAGCGAATCAAACAGCTTTTGGGGTATCAAATCTCTTACTGGAAGGCATGGGTAGCACGACAAAAGGATATTGTGAAAGTGTATGGTGATTGGGATGACTCATATAGAGTTTTACCACTACTTTTGGAGCTTCTACACCACAATAATCAAATAGTCTACCGGTTTCATACTGCTGAATATGTTAACCAACAGAACAAACTTGACCGCTCAATGGTTGTGTTTGATAGATTATTTTGGACATTTTTACCATGTGTGGCGGATTTTAGACATTGCAAGCAGTTCATACAAATTGATGGTACATTTCTGTGTGGAAATTATACAGGATCTTTATTGATTGCCTCCATACAAGATGGAAATCGAGCCCATCTGCCTATAGCATTTGCAATTGTGGAGAAAGAGAACTTCTCATCATGGAGCTGGTTTCTGGCATGTCTCCAAGAGTTTGTTACGGATGCAGAAGGGATTTGTCTTATTTCTGATCGCCACCGTGCAATCAAGGAGGCGATACAGTCTAAGGGTCTTTTGTGGAGACCACCCTATTCCCATCATCGATACTGTATTCGACACATTGCCTGCAATTTGCGAAAGAAGTTAAAGAATGAATCGATGAAAAAGGAAATCTTAAAAATTGGTATGAATATCCTTTTCTATTAATTTTTTTTGTCATAGTTATTTTCATAACTGTTCAGATGACTTCTTGTATGATAGAATATGAGCCTCAACAACAAAGGATGGAGGAGCGTCTTCAAGATATCCACAGAGTGAATCCAGAAGTGTATGATTACATGATGAAAATTCCAAAGTAGAAATGGTCGTTGGAATATGATGATGGGAGGAGATATGGTCATATGATGACCAACATCGTAGAATGTATAAATGGAGTTTTCAAGGGAGTTAGAAAACTTCCTAGCACAAGTAAATACGAATATTTGAATATATGTTACTCAGAAGAGCTACTATTATAATATAATATTTGTATGATGTCGTAAATCTAAATTTCAGGGTTGGTATAAGAGAAATTCTATCGTAGTGTAAAGTAATTTCTGGAACGAGGAAAGCAAGCTAAAGAGGGCTTGAACAGAGGAATGCGCTATGGAAACCATTTCCAATGTGAGATAGATACAGTTCTTCAGGAGGCCGCAACTTACCGTGTAACTGCATTTAATCGTCCAGAGCAACGATTTGGGGTCGCTGAGCCCGGTGATGCTGTGGCATGTAGCAATGGTCGTGTGCGAGTTGTTTTATTGGAGAAGCGTTACTGTGATTGTGGAAACCTTTAGGCACTGAGATATCCAGGCGGCCATGTGATTGCTGCATGTTCTTACGTACACGTATCTTGGGAGCAGTTCGTTGATCCGGCTTATCGACTCGAGAGCATCAACTCCTGCTACAGTACTCCGTGGATGCCAATCGGGGAATATCAGAATTTTCGGCTGCCTGATGACACACCGACGCTTCTACCAAACAACAATAGACTTCGACCTAAAGGGAGGCCAATGTCTACTCGTATTCGGAATGAGATGGATTGGCCTAGTGAACATCCAGCTGGACGACGGTGTAGCATATGCCGCCAGGAAGGTCATACGAAGACACGTTTCCCTAGACACATAGGGAAATCATCTAATGGTTAAAAAGAATCATGACCTCTATCAGTTACTGTAAAACTTTGTACATGTAATTATTTTTATCATTTCACCATTTTTATTCATATTTGTTTTACTTGTAAATAGGGTAATTTTTGGAAAATGTACCACGATTTCACGTGACATTTTTTGTTGAACGATCAAAATTACATGAGTAGCTTTAAACAAAAAACACCAACTCAAAAAAAAGGAATGTACCTGTATAAGAAAACAAAACCATTTGAACTATTAATTGAAAATGTCATCAGTTTTTTATAATGAAAGATGAACTTACAGTGACTAAAAAACAAAAACCAGGAAACTCTGAACGTCTTCACCCCAACACCCCAACACGGGAGACAACAACTAACCCAATGTGTTTTTGATTCTTTCAAAATTAGATGATAAATTTCATATCTTACATGATAAAAGTAATAACATACATGAAATTAATGTTTTATTGTTTTCACATTCAGATGAGCAGCCACTTTTATCATTCCAGGAGACGCACGTGTCGCGCGATGTGTTGGCGCGACGGCCTGTTAGACATCTTCATGTTCGGAGAGCGCACCGTTTCCATCATGAGGCACCGCCGACAACTATTTTTCCATACCTTAGACATGCAGGATTTTATGGAGTCGTTATGTGTGACTTCAAGACCATCGACCATCATTTGATAGCTGCGTTGGTTGAGAGATGGCGGCCAGAGACACACACATTTCATCTCCCAGAGGGGGAGATAACTATTAAATTAGAGGAATTCGCCTACATGCTAGGGTTACCTATCCATGGAGATGCAGTTACGGGGGCCATTACTGGTGATTGGGATGCAGTCATACAGAGGCTGCTAGGCATTGACGTCATCGGTGCACGAGGTGTCCTCCAGGGTTCGCGCTTGCGAATGAGGTGGCTTGATCAGCATTTCGACGTCATTCCTGATGATGCAGACGAGGAGACGCTTCTTCAGCACACACGTGCATACATTTTGCGGTTTCTCAGAGGCATGTTGTGCGTCGACTACTCCACCGCTTTGGTACACATGATGTACCTCCCATTACATGAGGATCTGGATCAGACTGCTATATACAGTTGGGGATCTGCTGTATTAGCACATCTGTACAGATATCTCTGCACCAGTTGTCAGGCCGATTCACATCAGATTGTAGGTTTCATGGTGTTAGTATAGATGTGTGTCTTGGAGTGTTTTCCACGCATCGCTCCTCAAGTTGTCACACCGCTTGCACCAGAGCTACTTCAGGACTGTCCTCGGGGACGATGGTATGTCTACTTCATTAATTTTGGTTATTTAGTACTTTTGTTATTGTTTTTTATAAAATTACCGTAGGTTACTCTTTTTTCACCAGGTGGAGTCAGTCTCAGAAGTTTTCACATACTCCGAGACATAGTGTGCATAGCTTCCGACAGATATTCGACGCTATAGTGCCAGCTGATGTAAGTTAAACAGTACTTTTTTATAGGAAAATTTGTTTTGTTATCACTATTTTAAGTTATTTCAATATAATCTCAGTAACATTGTCATGCTACTATATGACTTATTTTTTGAGTTTACATTTCAGGTTTCATGGACTCCTTATACAGGTTATGTCTACGCATCACTTCCACTATACTACACAGCTTTGGCTGGAGATCGTGCTGCAGTGGTGCCACTCATTCACTTTCACATCATTGAGTGGCACCAGCTAGACCGGGTCATGCGCCAGTTCGGTTTTATATAGCATATCCCCTTGGCACCACGACAGACTACCGAGTTACATTTGATTGTACTTATAGGTAGACAGACGACAGATTGGCGACGACATCATGCATCTTATATCCAGCTTTGGGACAGGCGTGCCTGATTCAGTATCTTTCCATAGGGATATATCACATCACACTCTGATTTATCTGATCAGGGGGATTATGCACACTGGTATCGATGACACACCATCATGCACCTTACACATCAGGGGATTGGCATTCAGCGATTGGTATGTTTACTAAGATTTATTAATTTTGTTTAACTCATTTTTGATATTAATTTGATTGTTATTTCATTTGCAGGAAGAATCCATTGGTCAGCTTGCACATTCCACACAGCCTCATGAGCATGCATATATTCTATGGGAGGTAGTTCATCGGGATGTGGTGGCTCTATTGGATCATCTCCGGTTGATACGTGATAGTTTTTTTGATGAGGAGCCATAGATATATCCTGATCCATATCTTTAGGCAGAAGCACCTGAGGATGACGATGTCCCTGCTATTCCTGCTGAGGAGGATGCACCACCACCGCCGCCGCCAGCTGGAAGACAGAGACGAGCACACCCGGAGGGGCAGAGGCAACGACATCGACATCCGAGAGCGGCTCCTGCGGATGTCGTCGCACCACAGAGAGACGATCCCTCCCAACCGACTGATGATTTTGCACAGTAGGGAGACGCTTATATACCGCATATGGCGTCTCCACAGACTACTATGGACTTCGATCTGGGTGTAGTCACACAGCTTATGGCGGCCCCCTCTCCTCCCGACGAGACCTTCTTCAGTACCCCATTTCTACCATTTATAAGAGCTTCAGATCCATATGTCACCCCATATGATTTTGGGGCATCCTCCCATGATTTTGGGGCATCCTCACATGATTTTGGTCAGTCCTCTACATATCATCATGGAGAGGAACCAGAAGCACCGGAAGATGAGGAACCTATAGAGAGGACACCGGAGCGACACGGTCGTCGGACGCGGAGAGGACGTGACATTCATACACCACATTGTAGTACCATAGGGCATCGTCATTGATGTTCTTGGATGTAATGTTGTATATATTAAAAAACTTATTCACTATGATAAGTAATTGTTTTTAAAGTCAAATAATAAGAAAATCAAAAATATATTAAATACAAACTTATTTCAATTAACTATTAAATTATAAAGTACAGGTACAATATAAAAAAAATTTGTCACAGTGACTTAACCATTAATAATTAATAATTATAATGAAAAATAATAATTAATAATTATATTACTAACTAATTAATTATTGTATATCAAATAATAATGTT
Organism: Viscum album; assembly: GCA_963277665.1. Classification (NCBI taxonomy): domain Eukaryota; kingdom Viridiplantae; phylum Streptophyta; class Magnoliopsida; order Santalales; family Viscaceae; genus Viscum; species Viscum album. The sequence goes on from OY728133.1 coordinate 1,313,016,333, forward strand.
TTATAGACGTTCAAAGTCACATATTTGAAACATTTTTAAGTTACAACTAGGTGGTTTTGAAAGCCTATAAAATATTTTCTATCGACATTTTTTACGTAATTTTTTTATTTTTATATATTTAGTATATGTTTAATACATGTTTTAAGTTTCATTCATACTGGTCATATGGATTATGTTTTATATACATTCAAAGTCACATAGTTGAAACATTTTTAAGTTACAACTAGGTGGTTTTGAAAGCCTATAAAATATTTTCTGTCGACATTTTTTAAGTAATTTTTTTATTTTCATTTATTTAGTATATGTTTAACCCATGTTTTAAGTTTCATTCATACTGGTCATAAGGATTATGTTTTATAGACGTTCAAAGTCTCATAGTTGAAACAATTTTAAGTTACAACTAGGTGGTTTTGAAAGCCTATAAAATATTTTCTGTCGACATTTTTTACGTAATTTTTTTATTTTCATCTATTTAGTATATGTTTAATCCATATTTTAAGTTTCATTTATACTGGTCATATGGATTATGTTTTATAGACGTTCAAAGTCACATAGTGGAAACATTTTTAAGTTACAACTAGGTGGTTTTGAAAGCCTATAAAATATTTTCTGTCGACATTTTTTACGTAATTTTGTTATTTTAATCTATTTATTATATGTTTAATCCATGTTTTAAGTTTCATTAATACTGGTCATATGGATTATGTTTTATAGACGTTCAAAGTCACATAGTTGAAACATTTTTAAGTTACAACTAGATGGTTTTGATAGCCTATAAAATCTTTTCTGTCGACATTTTTTACGTAATTTTTTTATTTTCATCTATTTAATATATGTTTAATCCATGTTTTAAGTTTCATTCATACTGGTCATATGGATTATGTTTTATAGATGTTCAAAGTCACATAGTTGCAACATTTTTAAGTTTCAACTTGGTGGTTTTGAAAGCCTATAAAATATTTTCTGTCGACATTTTTAATGTTTTTTCCCATCTATTTATATATTTTTAATCAATGTTTTATGTTTCATTCATATTGGTCATATAGATTATCTTTTATAGCGTTCAAAGTCACATAGTGGAAACATTTTTAAGTTACAACTAGGTGGTTTTGAGAGCCTATCAAATATTTTATCTCGACATTTTTTACATAATTTTTTTATTTTCATCTATTTAATATATTTTTAATACATGTTTTAAGTTTCATTCATATTGGTCATTTAGATTATATTTTATAGGCTTTCAAAGTCACATACATGAAACATTTTTAAGTTTCAAGTAGGTGGTATTGAAAGACTATATGTTTAACAATATTTAAATTTTTTTTAGAAATAATAACTTATAACTACGTAAATATATATATGTACAAATATATAATTATAAATATAAAAGTATAACTATAATTACAATATAATTCTAAATATAATTATAAATAAAATTCTCTACACACACATACATACATACATATATATATATTTATATATGAATATTAAATATATTTATAAATAAATTTTAAATATATATGTAACAATATTTTCATAATTACATATTTTAAATATATTCATATTCATATAATTATAAATATTTATATATAAAGATTAATTTATAATTATATAATTACAAATATATTTTTTATTTAAAAAATATATACAAATAGATTTATATATATAAATATTTATTTTTAATTATATATATACATAATTATATTTATACACACACATATAATTATATATATACATAAATATAATTTCATTATTATATAATTATAAATATAATAATAATTAATTTATCATTTTTAAATAAATATTTATAAGATTATTTTTAAAATTTTATTTATTTATTTTGAAATTATTTATTAAAAAGAGATGAGGTGGAAAAAAATTAAAACAACAAAAAAAGAAAACAAAACCATAAAAAAAGAAGAAAAAGCAAAACGGTGGAAAAGCACCACATGAAGTGGTGCTAGCCACCCGAATTGTTGAGCGCCACTTGATGTGGTGCTCAACAAACCCATATTCCTAAATATACTAAACCAAGACCCATTTAAATAAAAAAACCCCATACCCCTAATTCAGCCCCTCATCAAGACCAAGGTTCTTATCCAATAGAAAGATAAAAATAATAACAGACCAACATGGGTGAGGTCCCAATGTGATAACCAGAGAAACCTATTTTTGTAATTAAAGATGTATATAGAGGCCACATGTTCTATACCTTGATCTTCCTCATCAATATCATACTATAAATGATCATACCTAGGAGTCTCAGGTGACATACCTCGATCCCCTAGTCAGTGTCATACCGTTGTTCAATATGTTCCATACCTTCATAAAGAAGCTGGAACCATAAAAATATATCCAAAATCAACCATGTAATATAATAATGATAATGAATATGTTAGTGTCCATACCAAATTAAAATTATCAATAATGTAACGTCCCAACCCCAGACTCACTTAACCCATGCCCCGAGATGGTGTGTGATGTGTCCTCAAATGCACCTCCATAAACCCTAGAGTATGTATAATAGTAGTGAGGGTGTAAATTTTACACAATAGGTAGAATATAAACCCATATAATAGTGTATCAATCGATACAATAAACAAACAGACAACATTAGAAGCATATGTAACAGACAACACATTGACAGGACCAGTAACCCATCATAGTGGAAGGAGTATAAAACAGATATAATAAAAATCTCCAGAAGCATAAATAACTAGGAAACTAAAAAAAAAATTGAGTCAGTTATAATGTAATTTCATGGAATGATGATATAAAAAATGGAAAAACAAGGGAATGGTATATACAACATGATATAGAAAAACTAAATAAAGGATAAAATATTCTTCCACTAGAATCTCAAGAATATGCTCAGTCCTCTACTCCGATTCTCTATACTATAAGTAAATCAAATCAAGAAACTTTAGTAGGGTGCTTAACTTATTTATACCTACAGACAAGTAATCTACTTGGGTAGAAAAGGTGGATCGAGTAGGGTGTGATATAAAATCATATCAAGACATCACCAATAGATTCTAGAAGTAATCGAAGTAATAAACATATAAAAGTAGTGTACAGATATAACTAAATAATAAGAAATGATATAAGTAAAAAAATGACAACCACATCAGGTTCCATTTGGAAACATGGAAAACTTCACATACTTTGGAATAGGCTGGGATGAGTCTGATCTGTAACCATATAAATATAGTAATAACATATATATATATAATAGTTATATATATAATCCATCTATATACACTAAGTACATGTAGACGTAATAAGGTATATACTGGGATAATAAGTACTAGTTGGATTGGGGTGTAACTTAGTCATCCTTAACCAGTATAAATGAGATGATAGGCTTATGTTGAGGGTACATGCCATGAATCTCATAATTAATTTGAGGCATCATGCTAAACACTTAATATAGGTGGGGTTAGACATCATTCTCAACACCCTAAATAAAAGAACATGGAGCATCAATCCCATCACCCATAAAACAATATAATAGTGAGAAATGTTGTTCTCAACACCTAATTTAAGGGATAATGAAACTTCATACTCAACAAGTCCCTTATCCATCATTCCACATCCAATATAAATGTATTAATCCTAATAATAATAATAATAAATATAGGGGTAACCTCATAATCATTATAAGAATCCAAACATATAAAAAATATGGTAAAAATTCATATAATAAATACAATAAGAATAAATTTATTATAATGTCATTTGCACCCATTAGAATTTATTTATTTAGTACTTCTAATTTACTTAATCAAGGAAAATTGTCTTCAAGAAATCCATTCTATCTATACAATCCATTTAATTGAAAAAGGCATGTAAATTCAATATCAAGGTTCAAACAAACACTTAGGATGTGATATTATCAATTAGAAAATTACGAAATATTGTAAATTACATTTCATTATAATCCAAGCACTTAGAAGGTTATTTGAAAACTAATAAATCATGTATAAGAGTGAGAAAATCCACTTATAATCCAATCTCAACACTTAGAAGGTGTGTAGATCATTTAATGAATTAAGTATAAAGGGTAATTTCAAGTCAACACACCCAAAGGGTGGCTATGATTGAGTTTGGAATCCTCAAAATACATAAAAATTATCGTTGTGAGTATATTAACTTTAAAAACAATTATTTAGAATCAGAGAACTCATTTGTAGGAATTTTATTATAAAGTCCGGTGTGTAGCACGATGGAGGATCTATTAAAACATTATAACATTGATATAAATAAACTAGACTACCTACCTTAATGTTGTAGATGACTTCTCTTCTAATATCAGATTCAGATTCTATGTAGTTTTGAAGAAGAAAAAAATAACACATCTAGGACCTACAAATAAGGTGAATGATCACACACCAAAATAGTGAAACAGATACAAATATAAACATAGAATAGGAGGATGAGGACTTGAGATCATATCGAGAGATATCCACTAGTAATGATGGAACATGATTCAGAGTTCGAATGAGATATTTATCTCAAAAATTAGGTCAGATTTAGGGAGAGCTTGATGAGAGTGCAGGAGATCCTGCCTGTTGGAAATGAAGAATATAAAGGTGGTTTTAGTTTTTAGATTCATTAAGGTAATTTTTTCATTTCACCCTCAAAACTAGGGGTTCACGGTTTTGCTGCATAATTTGGGCAAACCATGTGCAAATCATTCTCCCTACACTATCTAAAGAAGGACCCTGCCTAGTTATGGTACATAGTTTCCATAACCAAAGACAAACCATGAAGAAAATAACATCAAGAGTGTATTAAATTACACATAGTCATGTGTAATGGTTCATATAGTTACAAAACAATTGTGTGGCTCCAACTACTCAAATGGTTCCCTGCATGGTTAGTACTAATCGTGTGGTAACTGTGCAACCTACCCTGTTTTTTCATATTCAAGAACATCAGGATCCGAACAATCCCCAGACACATGTGGGGCCTTCCTTAGTCTATAATTCATGTTTTACATGATTAAAAAGAGATTTAAACTTAAAACAAATGAATTATACCTTCATAAAAAGACAGTTCATTACAACCTCCCCTCTTTAAAGAAATTCATTCCTCACATGGCATTTTTACTGTAAAAAAGGTATTTTTAGTAAATATTTTAGGACAATGAGCTTGTATATCACTTCTCACTCTCAAGTCTCATCTTGTACTTAGTCATTCTACTGTAGCAACAATTCTAATGGAACTAACCTACCTATGATTTTATTTATGATTCAATCAAAAATACACACTAAATACTCCACAAATGAAGCATCATCATCTAACTCATACTCATCTAGTTGAAAGACATGCGATTGATCTGAATAATATTTTTTAAGTTGAGATACATGAAATAAATCATGTATAGATTGGTATGTCTAACAAAGTGATATATGGTAAGCCACTAGCTTGAACTATTTCAAAACCTCAAAGGGTCCAAAAAATCGAGATGATATCTTACCCTTCCTATGAATAAATTGATAGACCGACCTAGGTGATACTTGAACAAAACCCATATCTCCAACCTCGGACTTAAGATATCATCTGTATTTATGGGTATATGACTTCGGTCTAGACTGATCTATCAACATGTGCTTCCGGATCAACAGAATGAGATCTTATATCTTCTACATGAGATGAGGTCCATGTTAATCTGCCTCCCGTATCCTTAACCAGCACAGAGGTGATAAGAAAGGCATACCATATAAAGATTCATAAGTATCCATATGAATGGTAGCCTACAAGCTATTATTATAATAAAACTCAACAAGGGGTATGTATTTATCCCAAGAACCCCCAAAATCCATGACACATAAACAGAGCATGTCAATTAACACCTAAATTGAACACACTTTATGTCCATCATTCTAGGGGTGTTAGGTCGTGCTTTGAAGAACATATTTACCCAAGGCCTTCTACAACCCCTTCCAGAACTAAGACATTATGTGAGCATCCATGTCAGATATGAAAGAATGTGGGGCTCTATAAAGACATATGACCTTCTTAACATATATTCTCTCTATATTATCTACCGAGAAGGTCTCCCACATTGGTAAGAAGTATGAAACCATCATCAAATGATTAATGAATACCCACATTGTATCTTTTTCCATGAGGTGATCTTGATTAACTAGTCATGAGATCCATTGAAACATTATCCCATTTTAACTAAAAAATGTAAAATGGTTGTAAAATCCTAGTCAGTCACTGATATTCCACCTTCACCTACTGACCGGTATAACACCAAGTGACAAAGCTAAGAATCTATTATTTCATACAGTCCCCCAATAATATCATTGTAAATCATGATACATCCTGGTGATGACAAGATGTGCTTCCCATGTTGAGGCATGAAATTCTCGCATGTTCTCCTCTCTAATGTTTGTGGGAACCCAAAGACACAAAAGAAATCATAGTATCTCATCTTTATCAATGGTCCAACTAAAAGATAAATCATCATGATAGATAATTTACCATAATACTAGGTTATTGAGATCAAATTGTTTCCTCATTCTTACCTGTTTCATAAGGGTATAGGTCACTACTAACGATGAGAGGATAGTCTATCGATGATCCACCTGAACTTCAATGTACTTCTCTAAAACCAAAGACATAAGATGTCACTCACCACTGGCCTCCTAAACCTCTTATTTCTATGTTTTTTGGCTCAGATAATCATCTATTACAATTCCCTTCCTAGGCATATAATAAGGATCGAAATCAAAGGATTATAGATACTCAACCCATCTATGTTACAAAATATCCAGATCTCATATTGTAAATATGTACCTGAGAAATTTTTTTATTGAATAGCACCAAATTATCTCATTTTAAATAGTGTCTCCAATAGCATAGAGCATGAACCACTATGTCTATATGGAGGTTGTGTGTCGAGTAATTCCACTCATGAGGCCTCAATTAAAAATACATGTATGCTACAACTCACTAATCCTGAGTCAAAACAACTCCATGACTAATAAATGATGTGTTGTACTAAACTGTATAGGTCCTTCCTTGATCTGGAAGAATTAGGATTAGTATTGAAGTTAGTATTCCCTATAACTCATGTATGTCTTCTTCACAAGCATCTGACCATACGTATTTCTCGCCAATATTTTTCAAGCCCGTAACTGGAACTGAAGGGTGTGAGAAATCCAGGATAAAGCATATAAATACCCAAATATCCCCTAAGAAAATATCTATATAAAATAAATTCTTGGGATGTACTCATGAAACTATAGATCTCACTTTATCTAGTTCAGCTGAAACTTCTAAATATGAGATGATGTTACCGAGGAAGTAGAATTTTTCAGTTGAAAGGTAGAATTTGTTGATCTTAAAATAGATATGGTTCTATCTCAATGAATTCCTAATGATATCAATATGATTGGAAGGGGCGTATTGAGTATGATAATACGATAATATTTCATCAAGAAAGACTACAAAAATTTAATCCAAGTATGGGTGGAAAACCTGATTAATTGTAGCCATAAAAACCACAAGTGCATTCGTGAGACCGAACGGCATGACCGAGTACTCATATAGACCATACCTCCACCTCAAAGTAGTGTAAGGTATGTCTAATGGCCTAAAATGATCTTTTTGATAAACCAAACTAAAATTGATCTTTGAAAACACTCTCTCACCCGAGAGTTGGTCAAATAGGTTTTCTATTTGAGGATGTGGATATCAGTTCTTTATCATGAGCTTGTTCAATCGATGATAATCCATGAAAATCATGTGGGTACCATCAAAATTCTTGGAAAAACAATATTGTTAAAACCCATGGAGAAGAATTGGGGTGTCTAAATCCCTTATCATACAGATTCTCCAACTATTTCTGGAGCTCTAGAAGCTCCATAAGTGACATCCAAAAAAGAGTAATAGACACTATTGATTCTCATATAACTAGCTCAATAGTGAATTCAACCTCTCACACTAAAGGTATCCCAAAAAATTATTCGAGAAATATGTACCTAAAATGATCTAGTATAAGAAGGAAAAAAATTGATTTGTAACCCCTGATCATACAAGAAAATACCAGAATTTCTTTCACACTACTCATCCTCTTTTTCTCAGGCCATGCCCGATTTGAAATAACATCCCACACTCCCTTATAAACATACCTACCATCATATATTGATGTAAATGTCACCCTATGGCGATATTATTTGATATGGTATTGATAGGTAACTTACCAATTCATACCAATTATTACATCAAACCCTTTCATGTTAAGGATGGAAATATTCCACATGACAAGGCACCCACCTATCTCAAGGGGAAAAGCATTACAACGACGTATTCTATCAGATTGAATACCTAATGGGTTATTGATTGTTGTCATGCCACATAAGTATTATATCGCGAGTCCCATACTATCCCTGATTGCTTCATATATAAAATAACAAGACACAGTTGGGTAAAATAAATAATAAACTAAGTAGATTCTACTAAAATAGTACCTTGAACGGTAGAAGTTCTGACACTCTGCTCTTCCAAAATAGGATGCACTACGTGTATACACTGGCATGTATTGTGTCCCAGAGTTACATCCTGACTGCCCTGGGTAGGCCCACTCTGTAGGCACCAATAATAATGATTCTTACTATCTCTACCTTGACCACCACCTCATCTAGAGTAGCTGGTGGTATTCCGGTTTCTTATCTGGTGAGATACTACTGGCTCTGCTTTGGAACGTGGGGTGGTTATAGATCCGTACTCACTAGGAACCATTGGAAACGTCCTACAGAATCATTGTATATGTGAAATCCTTCAACAAACTCTATATTCCACTAGATCCCGTAAACACTAGGGTTTTCTATGTCTTGAATTTTTACACTGGTGACATATAAAGATTCTATTAGTATGAGCTGAATGACTATTGCTACCCCCTTGGAAAACCTTAAATTGAAACATTCTCCCACTAGAAGAAACATGAACAAGCCTAGGTACCAAACCACCATAACTCATGCTGTCATCATCCCTCAAGTTTTACTCTACAATAAGGGCATGAATGACTATCTCAGAAATAGTATTTAGCCTAAAAACATTGACCTAAAATCAGGTGGCATGTACCATCCCATCCTTGAATCACCTCATAGTTATAAGATCATCACTAGATAGAGTTGGAGAGAAACACTACAACTTAGTAAATGAGTATAATATTCCACAAAAACATGGATCCTTATTGGAGGTTCACAAACTCTATAGCCCAGTCATTCCTCAGAGTCTATGGAAAGGAATATCGTAGAAGATCATTTGGAAATCTCTCTAAAACACGTCTCTATACTGATCTATCTGGGCAATAACATCCCATCATTTCTTGGTAAAATCGCATAGAATATAAGTAGCAAGTGTGACTCTCTACTCTAAAGTAATCTCCAGATGATCAAATATAGAAATCACGGCCCCCATGCATGACTTGAAAGCATATGGTCCTCCATCCCCTGAAAAAATGGGAGGATGATGCTACATGAACTCATGAGTTAACTCTTCCATACTCGGAGCAATTCAATCGACATATTTCATATTTCTCATCATGAATAAGAAACCCTCACCAAACTAGGATTTAGTTCCTATATTAGGAATATGAATAGGTTCCCTAGGTGGAACTTTCAGAGTGCTCACTAGTGTATTAGGGCCCACCACCTCTAGAATTTTGTCATCACCACCATTAGGGAGTACAATTGGAGGATATAATGAAGGCATGATTCTAAAATTCCAAACACATGCCTCAAAATAGAATTTAATAGTCAAGATATATCATATAGATAACTAATACAGGTTCATATCCTTCCTATGAATAGATCACGCCTCTCTTCGTGCTCCAAAATCCATATCTAGATAGTAAGGAAACACCATTATAGGCCATAAGAATGGAAGGGGCACACCACTACCCACTACTAATTCCAAGTTAGGGTTAAGGTCTCATATCAAACTTATAATATATCTATTTCATTGAAAATGTATATTCATTTGAATTGGTCCTCATTTTTGTATTTAAACAATATTAAATATTTGAACTAGATGGATCACCATTTCCAATTTACAAGGTCCCATACACCATATAAAATAAAAATTGGTGTCTAATTAATCCTAACCATAAAACTCCCCCCCCCCATATGACCAATGGTTCATGGATCAATGTTCCATAACTAGCTACTCGTGTTGTCTGATTCAACCAATGCAAGAAAACATTTTTAGGTTAAGGAAAGAAAATTTAAGTGTAAATTATGTTTTCTTACTCCATCAATAAATTTTAGCACATCACAATATATAATAGTAAGGAACAAACTATATGCAATAGGAAAGTGCATGCTGAATGTAAACATGGAATGGAAAATGTATGGCATATTAGTCATATTGTGCCTATAATGATGCTTGTAATGACCACAACAATTTCATCAGGACTTGGTAAAAGAACAAAATTAAGACAGGTCAATCACCCAATGGTGATGTCATATCAACTATAATAGGAATAATAAATAATAAGAATAACTCATCCTAGGAAATTTGGGTTTCCCCTATATGTGGGTTACCTACGACTGGGCATAGGCTCATTTAGCAACCCAATTAACTCCTAGTCTTCTATATAATAAAATAATAGTAATGAAAATTGAAAAAATACCTATAATACTACTTTTTAACATCATGAACTACGATCCACATAACATGTTCCCTGAGCCGGTGGGTCACATGGCCTCACCCCTCATCCACTGTATGCCGTAGAATTCCAACTATAAGAAAGGGTGTAAAGTTGGTATGGTGGGGAGTCTATACCCCCATATCAAAGACACATAGTGGATATAATAAATACATAGAAAATAGTTAAAGAATATGTAACAGAAACCATAATGACTCGACCATTACCCACCATAGTAGAAGTATAATACAACCGATAGAATAATAAACTTTATAAGAATATATATCTAAGAAACTGAATAATAATATTATAATCCAAAAAATATGAGTTAGATATAATGTAATTTCATCGGATATTGATATAAAAATGGGGTAATAGGGTACAAGCATATAAAACATGCTATAAAAAACAAATTGGATAAAATACTACTCCACTAACATCTCATTAATATGACCAGTCCTCTACTACAATAATACGTACTACAAGTAAAGCATATCAAGAATCTATAACATTGTATTTAACCTTATCTATACCTGCATAAAAGTAATATACCAGAGTAACAAAGGTGGACATAGTAGGGTGGGAGTTAAAATCCTAGTATAACACCACCAACAGTGTCTAGATGTAATCAAAGTAGTGAACATAGATAAGAAGTGTGCATGTCACAAATGACGAAAGTATTTTCATCTGAACAAAAACAAAACCTGGTCTATGGAAAGTCTCAAAGGGAGTTCCAAATCCTTACTAGATGACAAATAGTGTCAGGAATCAGGGGAATCACTATCGGAATTATTTTTACCAATAAATGAGGTTCAAATTAATAAAAAACTAAATGCTTGGAAGAACTAACAACAACTGAATCGCAAATAAATATAAAAAACTAGTTCATTTAAAATAGTTGAACAAAACAAAAACTGAATACAAAACTAAAATTGAACCACACATCCAATATCGTCATGTGACCTCTTCGTCACCACCAACCACAAGACCCAAGGGCTCTAACAGCGAGTGCTCGAACAAGAAATCTAAACCTACAAAATATATCTAGTATACTGACACCGAACGGTACAAGTAGGGTGTGATCTTAATAACCCAGTAGGAAAAAAACATTGAATCCATACCTTTCCTTTCCCAAAAATAGTCAATTAACACTAGTTTGAAATGCACATTTGAAAACAGGTTTTTAAATTTTTAATAAACAACACAACTTTTCTTCTTTAATATATTACACACCACAACAATAGTTTGAAAACTATTTAACATTTTTTAAGTAAACCCCAATTCAAAATCCAAACAAATGATACTGAGATAAACTAAAAAATAAATGGTCATAATAAACAGGAAACCAAATTTATTAGAATATAAACAAACAAATATAGATAGTAACCAATGGAATTTTCTAAACGACCCTAGAGTGACCCTTGAACATACTCGAGTCAGATCCACTTGCCAGAATAGGGTGTATCTCTATAGTATATAACCAACTGGCTGCTCTAAACTAGCCAATCTAGTGGAACTACCCACCTGGCCTCTATTTCATATAATCCATACCAACTCATCTAATCCAGGTTGATAACAAACTGTCACTCAACCCTCGAGATATGCCTAAGAAACCCATGGTAATAGTACACTCTTTATATAGGAGACCCTCACATGCATGACTCACCTTACCTTTTGTCACCGCACATGCCGACACAAAGCACTAACACCACCTATACAATATCCCAAAAGAGTAAATCCTCAATCGGGGTGCCCATCATATAAAAAACCAATCACAAGTGCCAACCAAGTTGTCACATCAAAGAAGATTTCAAATAATTTCTCCAAACATATCATGTGGCCAATAGAGAATTTTTTTCCCTACCCATATTCATTTATTAAACATAATAATGTGGCAAAAGGTAATTATACCTTATTAATTACAAATATTCTTTCAAAACATTGTTTAAACATTTTCAAAATCAAGATAAACAACCACATTCCAGAGCACAATTCCAATCGAGACTTTATACCAAATCCAATTTCATTTCCAACACTATTTCTAGTCCATGATAAAAACACACAACATAAATAAAGATGCCAAATGATATTCCACCCCACATGAAAAACAAAAAATCTTCCAAAGTACCAAATAGTCCATATTCTTTGAACACCCATTTAAAATCACAATTAAGTCATTTGAAAACAAAAGTATTTTAGTTAAACACCAATAGTTTTAAAGAGACATACAGGTGTTTTTAAAACTAGGCATTATGTTAAAAAAGGCCATCAGAATTTGTGTTCCCTTCCATGTTTTCACATTGGGCACACATGGATGTGCCCACATACATTGGAATACCACAAACATCTTTTCCCTAAACCGTTATCAAAGAAACACCACATGTCTTCCCACCAAAAAAACAAACAACACTATTAAAATCCCCAGATTCCACATATAAAGCCCAAATCACAATCCATCCAATTTAATAAAATATCTCCATGAAAAAAAACTCAAATCAAAAAATTCTACCCTAAAAATAAAATTGAAATTTTATCAAACACTTTAGGTGGAAACATACATAGGCATATTTAAATAATCACTTTGAAAACCATTTTGAAAAAATTCTTCCGACACAAAAACACCATAATAAACAAAATAAGTGCATAAAAAACATGTGAATCATATTTATAAATTTATTGAAAGTACTCAAGATAAAATATAATACATTTTAAAGGAATTTTTGGAGACACATACATCAATGACGTGTTAATGAAACAAAAATCTGGGAGGAGGAAGATCCAAGCCCGAGACATGATCTGCACACCCTAACATCCATGAAAAATGAACTACACATCAACCCTAACATCTAGGCTTCGACCAAGAGAGAAGTCATGAAATAAAAACCATGAAATTGGGAGGAAAGGAATCAGGGAAAATAGGGGGGAACCCTAAAAACTCACCTTATATCATTGGAGGAGCACCCATGTAGGGAGAAGAACCATGGGAGGAGGGATAGGGGGATCCCTTCATGCACCAAAAATGACCAAGGAGGAGGAAACCTGATATGGGTTAAAAATAGAGGATGGAAAACTTTGAATTTTAGTATTTTAAAATTTTGGGAATCCCACAGAGTTTGGTTGCATAGTTGAAAAAACCATTCACTAGCCTTAAGGTAGCCAATGTCCATGAAGATACTGACTGCATGCCTAACCTGCGTACTTTGAAATACCGTGTGCAAACCATGTGGTTTATTTTTCCCAAATTCTATATCTTCAACAAATTTACCTAGGTTGGGCCGCACGATTTACTAAACTATGTTCCCTAACTGCGTCTAAGCCAAAAAAATCCACATAAAACTTCAAAAAATATAAAAATTTAATATATGAATCAACCTGAACCTCAACCCAAGGATCAAAGACCAAGAGAATAATAAAATAAAATGATTTTAATTCTTTTTTTGACAATTCTCCCCACCACAAACACTTTCTACCAGCAGAAAATAACCCTGATGAAAACTAAGAAAAACATAATTTGAGGACTGCTCAAAATACAAAGAAAACATAGATCTTGGGGTGACATTTTTGCAGCACATGTCACACCCGACCAATCTAGAAGAAATAATGGTTAAAGAATAAATGGGGTAACATGATAGGGTTCTCCCCACCACAAGAATTCAACTAGAAATTCCATGAAAATCGAGAACTCACAATGAAATCTAACCCAATCTTGTCTACATAAACCAGGAGACACCCTCATTGTGACTGAGAACTCCCTACATGACTAACCCAAACTCCTTTTTATGAGAGAAACAACACCGGAAAAACTAAGAATTTCCCAAACCATCCCAAAATCCCAACACTAGGAGATAAAACCACAAAAATAACTTCAACCAAATGGTGAATCAGAACCAAAACGCATAAATTATGCAAAAATACAGCATCCTTGAACAATCACAACTAAAATAAAGGCCATACCACACAAAGTCTAATTGCATTCAAATAATAACAATAAATTCAATGATCCACATTAATATTAATAGTACTACGCAGACTATGATAGAAGAAGTCCATTACACATTCAAAATAAAAGATGAAATGAAAAAAACAGTGGGAATGAATACCTGATAGCATCAAATGTCTCCACCCCAGTATGGGAGACATAGGTAGGAAGTGTTTCTCCACACCTCCAAAAAATTCTAGACTATTAATGAGTTTTACTCCATGTCATGTGCCTATAGCCCTAATGAGTGAAGCATCTCCTACCTCATAGTTAGGGACCGATATCCTTTGATCACAATACCTTTTTTAAGAGACGCTTCTTAAAAAAACTTCTCTATATAACCCAGACATCTGTAATGATGTCATGTATTTGGAGGATTGCTACAAGACAGCTTGGAATGCCCAAACTGGACACACTGGTTGCACCTAAGAAAATAGTCTAACAAAATTGATGCCAAACCCAATGAAGGGGACTCCTAAAAAGTAGGTTCCTCTAGAATGAACTTCATTGTGTATGAGGAACCCTCACAAGAAATAAGATACACTAGATTGACAACTGCCTAAGCTCCAAAAAAACAACTCAGTTAAGAAAGCCTTATCTACCAACTTCTCAAAACAAAGATCATTGGAGGAGAGGACTCTCTCCTTGATCTCTAGACAAAGACCCACAATGAAAAGATAAGCCTTCATTAGATCCTGCGACATTACCTTTTTATAAAAAGGAACCAACTCCTTGAATTATTCATTATAAGCTTTCATCATCCTTTGGACTTGCTGAACACTCAAGAGGTATTAATGTTTCATCATTTTTAATTCCTTAGGTATAAACCATCAGACAAAGATAAACTTAAATACTTACCACTCCATCCCAACATGCATCGGTGGTTGGGAAACATCTCCCATTATTCCATAGATGGACCCACAAACAACCCCAGAACAGTGAAGACTCTAACATCTTCAAGAGTTCCCAATGATATGAAGCCAATATAAACATCCTCAATCTATTCCAATGACTCTAATGGACCTAGATCACCACAAAGGATATGAAACAACTGAGAAGAACCAAGAAATATAAATTACTAACAAGAAACGTTGGGGAACTTTCTAGGAGGAATATTCTAATCCACACAAGAAACAAAAATCAAAAAACAACATCAACTCGAAACACAATCGAACAAAACATATTCATCCCAAAAAAATAGGATCACAAGACAAAATAATACAAACACAACAAAAAATACTCATTTTAAAATCCTACTAACATTTTAATTTTTACAACCACCTTATTTCAAGGCCATTTTCGAAATACTAAAACCAAATATTTAAACTAGAACCAGTATCCAAAAACATTTTCCCATTCAAAACCATTTTAGAAAAAACTAAGCCAACACATTGATTTCAAATACACACCCATGTAATCCTATGAACAATTGAATATGTATTCATATATTTCCATCTACACATTCCAACACAAACTTTTACACATATCTGCACATATGAGAATGTCCATGAGGAACACCAAGGGTCTCACCCATGACACTTCCTTATCAATTCTAAACATGTGCCAAATTGTCAAACCAAAAAAATTATCTTATAAAACCCATTCTCCCAATCCAAAACCATTTGTAGGAAATCATATCCATTTCGAAATTCATTTTCATTTAAAAAGACCACTCATATAAACTAATACCGAAATGAAACATGACTAATCCAAAAATCTCAGAATGAGGAACTAATACCCAAGCGTAACCTAGAGATATGGTAGTGTCTCATGACCTAAGTATGCAATAAAAACTAAGAGGACTTTGAACCATGAACTTGAACTCCACATCGTTCACTACTCCATGTGATATGACAACATGAAATCATCTCACGTTCATTTTCATTCCTCATATGAAATAATCCAAAATCCAAACAAGAACTCAAAATCAAGGCTACCTCTAGAAACTCTAGAATCAGAATCAGAAAGTGTTCATGAAGCTCTTCTTATACCCTTCCCGAGTTTTGGAAGTCCTAATAATAAACTACATGATACTCCAAATAACAAAAAAACCTACTGTGATAGTATTTTTTTCAAGAACAAGGGTGGGATTCCATCTGACCCGACACCTAACCTTGTCCATGGAAAGGCCTAAAGGGTGTTCCTGATCCCTATGGGATTGAAACTAGGGTCAGGAATCAAGGAAGTAACAGTGGGAATGAATTTTTCAAATAAAAAAAGATCAAATAAAATTAAACAGAAGGAATGGAATAACTAATAATAACTGAATATCAAATAAATATACAAAACCGTTTTAGTTACAATAGATGAGAAAAATAGAAAAAAAATACAAAACTGAAATTGAAACATACTACCATGATCTCCATGCATGTACATTTGGTCACCACCAACCACAAGACCCAACTGATCTAACAATGAGAACTCATACCAGAAACTAGAACCTACAAAACAGCTCAAGTATACAACCACTAAATTGTAAAATTTGGGTGTGATCTTAAGAGCGCTGTAGAAAACCACCACAGAATTCATAACATTCCTTTTAAAAAAATATTCCATTGACAATAATTTTAAATAAACATATGAAAATAAGTTTTTCAAATATTAATAAACAAAAAATCTTTTTCTCTTTACAAATTTATACACCAAAACACTAGTTTAAAAACATTTTACCATTTTATAACTAAAACATGAACCAAAATCTGAACAAAAGATACTAATATATACTAAAAAAATGAATGGGTTGAAAAAATAGGAAACCCAACATAGTATAATGTCAAAAAATAAATATAGATAGTAACCATGGGAATTTATTAATCATCCCTAGAATGATCCATAGATGTACTCGAGTCAGATCCACCTGTCGGCATAAGTAAAATCTTCATAGTCTATAACCAACTGGCATATCTGAACTAGCCAATTGAGTGGAACTACCCACCTGGACTCTAATACATCCAAGCAGTACAATATTGTTTAATTTTGGTTGATAAAAAAACTTTAATCAATCTTATAAATATTCCTAGTAAACCAAGGATAATAGTACATTATGTAAGTAAGAGGCCCTCACACGTATGACCCACCTTACCAACCATTAACGCAATTTCCTACCCCAAGAACTAACACAACCTTTATGATAACCCAAAAGGGGAAATACTCAATTAGGGGTTCCTGTAATTTGAAAAATCAATCACCAGTGTCAATTGAGCTATCACATCACACAAGATTTCAAGTCATTTCTCAAAACATAACAAGATGCAAATCTGGAATCTGTATTTTCCAAAATATATTGATTTCCAAAACATCATAAAGTTACAACAGGGCCTTAGAACTTATTCATTCCAAATATTAATTCAAAAAATTCTCCAACCATTTTAGAAATCAATATAAACAACCACCTTCAATAGTGTAATGTCAAGAGGTCCTTTATGCCAAATACAATCTCATTTCCAACACCATTTCAAGACCAAGATAAAAAGACACAATGTACTTAAATATGCCTAATAGGCTTCCACACAACTTTTAAAACCAACCATCTTCCAAAGTACCAAATGGTTCTTATTATTTGAATACCAATTTAAAATCACAATTATGTCATTGGGAATGAAAATGAGATTAGTTAAACACTGGGAGTTTTAAAAAGAAATAAAAGTGTTTAGAAAACTAGGTTCTATGTTAAATAAGGCCCCCGTATTTGTGTTCCCAACCATGTGGGAACTCTGAGAACACATGAATGTTCCCACATTCAATGTCATACCACACACATATTTTACCAAAACCATTTTTAAATAAATATCACATGGCTTCCCACCAACATAGAATACCACAATATAGAAATCACCACGTTCCACATATAAATCCCAAATCACAACCAACCTATTTAATATAACATCTCCATTGTAAAACAACACTCAAATTAATCAATTACACTCTAGAAACACAATTGATATTTTATAAAACACATTAGGTGCACACATACATACGAATATTTAAAGAATCATTTAGAAAACCATTTTTAACAAATTATACCAACACTAAAACCCCACAATAAACTAAAAAAGTGAATCAAACACATGTGAATCATATTTATAAATTTATCGAAAGCACTAAAGCATCAATGGAATGAATTAGAAATGAAAATTATGGATACACCTACCTCAATGATGTGTGTATGCAACCAAATGCTGGGAGGAGGAATATCCAAGCCCGATACAGGATCTTAACACCCTAACATCCATGAAAAACAAACTACACATCAACCGTAACATCTAGGGTTCATCCAAGAGAGAATCCACCAAATAAGAAAAAATAAATAGAGGGAGGAGAAGAGGAAGAGATGAAATGGAGGCCAAAACCCCTAAAAACATACCATAGAGGAGCATCCATAGAGGGAGAGAACCAAGGGAGGAGGGATAAGGGAAAAATTCATGAACCAAAAATGAAAAAGGAGGAGGAAAACCCAATAGGGGTTAAAAATATAGAAGGTAAAACTTAGACTTTTAATATTGTAATAATCTGCGTACATCACATGGTTTGGTCACATAGTTTACCAAACTACACATCAATCATGTGGTAGCCACTTCCTATGAGAATACCTACCATACGAACATCCCACATGATTTGACATATAGCACAACACCACGTGGTAACTTCCTTCTGAAATTCTATACCTTCTACTCGGTTACTTGGGTTGGGCCACACAGTTTTCAAAACCTTGTGCCCTAACTGTGTTCAAAATAAAAAAATCCACCCTAAACATTTAAAAACATAAAAATTTAATCTCATAATCATCCTAAACATTGACCGAAGTATAAAAGACCAAGAAAAAAATAAAATAAAATGATTTTCAAGGCCCGAGAGTGATCGTTTAGATATAACTAAATAACAAGAAAATCTTGAATTAAATTAGAAACAAACAGCTTAGGTTCTTATAGGACACCCAACGGACTTCACCTGCTACAGAGTAGGCTAGAATGAGTTTTATTAGTAACTATATAAATATAGTAATAACACAAATTTGTATATAGTTATATATTACATCCACCAACATGTGCTAAGTAAGCGTGGACATTGGTAGGCATATTATAACACCCCAAAATGATATAGGGTTAAATGACTAAATGATATGACTCATGTCAACAAGGTACACATTCCTTTTCAAGAGCCTACCTGATTAGAACACCACAGTTAAGCGTGTTTTCCTAGAGTACTGATCAGGATGGTTGGACTTTTGAGATGTTTCCAACGGTGTGTGTGAGTGTGTTTAAAGTACTTTAGAATGGAAATATGTTGGCCTATGGGGACTATCACTTGTCATATGACCCATTCGAGAAAATGGGTGGTCCCTAGGGTGGGGACCACATGTTTTAAGGGAAACTGGTGGAACCTGCTAGGCTAGGACCAGAAAACCATGTTAAGGGAAAGGCGTATGTGCTGTCACCAGGACCGAGTTGTTAAATTTGGTATCAGAGGTGTTACCCAGCCTTAAGTGTGGTGCATTACATGGGTTGTGATGGGGGGTCCACAACGTGTAGGTTGTTCTCTAAAGGGGGGTGAATGTAACACCCTTGAACGATAGTGGTTTAAATGAATAAATTATATGACTCATTTTAACTAGGTTCGCCTTTTTTTAGGAGTCTACTTGATTAGAACTCCATAGTTAAGTGTGCTTGTCCTAGAGAAGTGATCAGGATGGGTGACCTTCTGTGATGTTTCTCAGGGTGTGTGTGAGTGAGAAAAAAGCTCAATTTAAAGGATTTTTTTTTGCATATAGGGATCATCATTAGTCAGATGACCTCTTCTGGAACGTGGGTGGGCCCCAGGGTGGGGACCATGTGTCTACGGGGCAACTGGTGGTACCTGGAAGACCGGGACCCAACGTCCATGTTAAGGAGGGGAGTTTGTGTTGTCACCAGGACCCAGTTGTTACACATATATTTTCATACTAAATGATGGATGGACTGAGGCAAACCTCAATAATCCATAAGTAGCCTAAATGAGCTAATACGATCTAGAGGAGATTACATGCCCCGAATCTCATAATAAATGTAAGGCATCATGCTCAACACTTGATATAGGTGTGGTGAGACATCATGCCCAACACCCTATATAGAGGCATGTGTAGCGTCATTCCCATAACCCATAGAACAATATAATGGTTATAGATGTCATGCTTAACACCCAATGTAAGGGAGAGTGAAACATACTTTATCAAAAAGTCCCTTAACCGTCATTCCATATCCAATATCAATGGTGTAATCCTAATAATCATAATAATAAACTGATGGGTCACCTTATAATCATTATAAGAATAAAAACCTATATATAAATTGTATTACAATTCATATAGTTAATAAAATAAAAATAAATCAATTGTTCTGGTATTTCCACCCATTAGAATTTATACATTTAGTCCGTTTAATTCATTTAATCAAGGAAACACATGTTGAAGTAAGCCATTCAATTTTTACAAGTCATTTAATTAAAAAATGCCAGGAAATTCAATTTCTAGGTTCAACCAAACACTTAAGAGGTGAAATTATCAATTAAGAAACAACCTATAAGGGGAAATTACATTTCATTATAACAAAATCACATAAGAGGTTGTTTGGAAACTCATAAATCATGTATAATATTGGTAAAATCCACTTACAATACAAGATAAACACGTAGACGGTGTTGCTATAATTTAATAAATTAAGAAGAAATGATATTTTCAATCTAGAACACCCATGGTTGGATATGATTAAATTTATCATCCTCTAAATACTTTACAATTATCATTAGAAGTATATTAATATGTGAAAAAAAAATTTAGAAACAAATAACTCATTTTTAGGCAACGTACAAGAATGGTCGATGTGTGGCACAATGGAGGAGATGTAAAAATATCAAAAGATTGAGAGAAAGAAACTAGAACACCTCCCTTGAGGTCTTAGAGGACTCCTCATACAATATCAGCTTTAGATTAGAAGTAATTTGGAAGAAGAAAAAAAAGAACTAACCTACACCATGAAAATACGGTGAAGGAGCTTGCACCAAAATATCACAATAGATATGAAGATAAACTTAGAAAGAATGTAAGAAGACTCTAGATATTTTATAAATTTATCTAATGACTCTGTTAGAAATTGATTCAAATTTCAAACTAGGATGTTATCTCAACACCTAGGTTATATGGAGGGAGAGATCAATGGGAGAGGAGGATCTCCTGCACACAAGAAATGAAGACGAGAAAGATGGGCTTTTGTGTCTAGATTCATTAAGGGGAATTTTCTCATTCCACCCTCAAAATTGGTGGAACTAGGTTTGGCCGCATGGTTTTTTCAAATCGTGCGCAATATTATCTCCATACACTGTCTAAATAGGGACATTCACAGTTAAGGCACATGGTTTTCTTAACCATGAGAAATATGTGAAAAACCCACTGTCAAGATTTTATAAAAAATTTCACCATCATATTCCTTGGGTTACAAGTTTTCAAAAAAACCATACGGCCTATGCTGCTCAAAAGATGCCACATATAGTTAGTACTAACCATGCAGTAACTTTGACAACAACCATGTTTTTCTATCTTCTAGAACTACGGGATCTAAACAAGACTCAGATAATCTTGGGGCCTTCCTTAGATTTTAATACATTTTTAACATGATTAAAAAATGATCTAAACTAACAAAAAATGATCTATACCTTCATTGAAATATAGTTCATTACAAATAAATAATCACAAACTAAAAAAATTTCCATCTCATTCTTCATTTTTCATTTAAATCCATGCATTTATTCACTTTAATAAAATTTAATATCAGGGAAAAGAAGGTATGGCCATCTCTAATAATTTCATTTAATTTAAAAATGATCCCACAAAAATATGGTTACATCACAAACCAAAATGGACGGCTTTAACATAGGACAGATAAAATAACACACCTCATGGGTGACTCGGGTTGTGTTTGACAACCTCCAACCATATCAAGGTTCTAAAAGGGAAACCCATTAATGATACAATAATTTAATAAATATATTTAATTTATTTAGGTTAAATGTTCAAGAGGACTAGCATGTGGCGCTACTGGAAAAAACGTTTAACATGTTGAAAATTTTCACGTCGGTTCTATATAACCGACGTGCAAAGCTATAAAAATCGATTTATCACGTCGGTTATTTTATAACTAAGGTGATAAATCGATGAGAATAAATTTACCATGTCCGTTATTTTATAACTGATGTGATATATCAATTATCGGGGCTTTATCACGTCGGTTATAAAATAATCGATCTGATAAAGCTAATCTCAGCAATTTATCATGTCGATTATCAAAAGAACCGATGTGATAAAGCTCCATTTATCACATCGATTATTTTATAACTTTTTTGAAATTTTTTTTATATCTCATTTATTAAACAACTGACATTATAAACGTAAAAATATTGTTTACCACATTGGTTATGAAATAACTGACATGATAAAGCTTTTAAATGATTTATTGCACCTCGTATTCAGTCATTATGTTTTCTTCGATCGGGCAACCTATTACTCATCTCTATCACGCGGAAAACCTTGAAAGGATTCTTTGAATTAGTGCCCTCCTGTATCATTTTTTACAACATCATTCTTTATATTTATTATCATCAGATCTATCAGGTCGACTCACAACACTCAAGTAATCCTCACATCGCTTGATTTCAGTTTTTATTTTTCATGATGCCCTAAACTAATTTTTTAAGATGTTATTTTTCATTGTTCATGATATCATGGTATATTTCATAGCATTCATTTATACCATGGTAAATTATTTTCTAGTATAATAAACTTATGAAGGTGATATCATTAAAGTTTACAATTTTTTTGTGTTCTATCATGTGTGTGTGTGTACATGGAGTTTCCAAGGGGGTGGGGGTGTCCAGGGGGTGGGGGTTGTCCAGAGGGTGGGGGTGTCCAGGGGGTGTCAAAGGGGGTGGGGGTGGTGTCCAGGTGGGTGTGGGGGCTATCCAAGGGGGTTGGGGTGTCCAAGGGGGTGGGGGTGGTGTCCAGGGAGTGAGGGAGATGTCTAAGGGGGTATGGGTGTCCAAGGGTGTGGGGGTGTCCAGTAAGTGAGTGGGCTGTCCAAGTGGGTAGGGGTGTCTAGAGGGGTGAGGTGTCCATGGGGTGGGCTGTCCAGATGGATGGGGGGTTGTCCAAGGGTGGGGGTTGTCCTGAGGGTTGGGGGTTGTCTGAGGGGGGGGGGCTGTCCAGATGGGTGTGGATTGTCCCAGGGGGGTTGTCGTGTCCAGGGGGTGTCCAATGAGATGGGGGTGGTGTCCAGGGGGTGAGGGGGATTTTTAATGGGTAGGGGTGTCCAGGGGTGGGGGTGGTGTCGAGGGGGTTGTCCAGGGGGCGGGGTGTCCAGGGGGTGGGGTGGTGTAAAGGGGGTGAGTGGGCTGTCCAAGGGGGTATAGGGTGTCAAGGGGGTGGGGGTGTCCAGGGGGTGGGGTTCTGTCTAGAGGGGTTGGGGGCTGTCTAGGGGTGGGGGATGTCCAAGGGGGTGGTGGAGTCTAGGGGGTGTCCAAGGGGGTGGGGTGGTGTCTAGGGGGTGATGCGGCTGTCTAGGGGGTGGGGGTGTCCAGGGGGTGTGGGGTGTCTAGGGGGTTTCCAATGGGGTAGGGGATGTTAGTGGTGTCTATGGGCTGATGGGGATTTCCCAGGGGGTAGGGGTGTCCAGGGGGTGGGGGTGGGGTCTAGGGGGGTGAGGGGGCTGTCTAGGGGGTGGGGGTGTCCAAGTGGGTAGGCGATGAGGGGTGGTGTCCAGGGGTGCTTGTGTCTAGGGGGTGGGGTTGGTGTCCAAGGGGGTGAGTGGGTTGTCCAAGGGGGTGGCGGTATCTTGGGGGTGGGGGTATCCAGGGGGATCAGCCTAACTGTTCACAGTTCCCGAGTTCTTTAAAAATGTATTTTTTACCATTTCCCCTATTGAATTTTAACACCAAAACGCCTATTTCTCCCCCATTTGGAACATGAAGCCCTAGGATTATCCTCCTCCCCTACTTCATGCCCCTAACCTCCTTCCTATGGTTATTACAAGTTGTTTCTACAAGTTTGGGGGTGATTTTTCCATATAATATCCTCATTCTCCCTCTTCTTCCTTCTTCCTTTTTCTTCTTAGTTGTTCTTCTTCATTGTTGGTTCCTTTAGTCTAGGGTTCTTGTTTCTTTGTTTCTAAATTTAGGGTTTTTTCTTGTTACGGTTCTTCTTGGTATTCATTTCTCATTTGGACCTTCTTGAAGCCATTTTGAGTGGTCATCATTGAAGGCGTCTTGAATTGAGGTAGGTTTCCATATGTATTGGCCTTTAAATTTAAGAATCATTTATTTCTTGATGTTTATACCTTGATTTGATGCTTGTTAAAAATATATTATTTTTTGAAAGATTACATGAATTAAATCAAGTTGCATTCCCATTGAATTGAATTTTGTGAAATTATTTTACATAGCCTGGCACAGCAAGTGTTTGATTAAATGCCTGGTTGGACCTTCTAAGAGGTTTATGATTTCCAAATGATGTTGTTCCTTTTCAAATTTATTTCAAATATTTCATTGATTCCTAAATGGTGTTTTTGGAAACTTTTTAAAACTTTTTTCTTTTAAGTGAATTCTTGTAGCTTGGTTGGAACTTTTAGAAAGTGGGTTTTCTTTGGGAAACTCTCCTTAGAATGTATCTCTTGCCTTATCATTATTAAAAGAAATGGGAATTTCCTTATTATGGGACTTCCATTGTGCGTTGATGTCCCTAAGGCAAGGGGAATTCCTCGGAGTGGTGTTTTGGGGTGATTCTTGTGGGTGTGTGTCTTATATGTGTCTTGTGAATATTTTTTATATATGGTTTATTGTTGGATACTCCTCGGATCACCCCCATTTTAGACATAAAATGGTAACCTAGAATTGGTATTAGGTAATTAGAGAATGCTTGCTGCACTAGGTTAAGATTATGCTCTTGCTAATTGACCCTTAGTATAAACATTCTCTGCTTTGGGGATGGTTCCCCTCGTGCATTAGGGCGGTTTTATTGCATCACGCACAAAAAAATGATGGATTAGGTTACAATATGTTCTATATTTTCCCCTAAGATCCTACTTATTACCATGTTCTTTTACACTTGTTTATTCATAGAGGATAATGTAAGTTCCTCATCTGTTGTGGTTACTTGAATACTGCTTACCCATTTCCCTCAGTATGTCATCATTTATTATGCTCTCTAATTGTGGTGTGTCTCTTTGGTAAAATTTAAATCTTGGTTTTAAATGTTTTCATGAGGATTTTTTTTAGAAAAACAATGTTTATTTTCGATTATTTCAAACTAGCATAAAATGAAATCTTTTATTTAAATGAAATGTATAGGGACAACCCCTACCCTCTGGACACCCCATACCCCCTGGGACACTCTGGACAGCCACTACCCCCGTGGAAAGTACTTACCCCCTTGGAAAACCCCCACCACCCCCCTGGATGGGCCAGTACCCCCTTGTACACTCCCTTGGTATATATATATCCCAACGGTTTCATTTAAACTGTTGGAATATTTTAACTTTAGGTAATCTATACTAACGGTTCCTATAGAATTGTTGGAATAGGGCTATTGAAATAGTCATCATGCCAATAGTGTGTGAAACCGTTGGGGTATTCTATCCAAATGGTTTCTGAGGCTATCCCAATGGTTTAAAATCATTGGGATATGTTTAATTTTTAGTATTAAATGTATACATATGTTAATATTTACACATCATATTTCTTTTTAACAGAAGGGTGAATTTTGTATCCAGTTGTATCAAGATGTATTATTTGTGTACAGTAAGAAGAATGGATCCAAGATGAATTTAAAAATGTTATATCCAAAAAAAATTATTTTTAAAATCATTTTCATGTATATTTTTTTAAAATACAAATATATTTTTTTATTATTTTAGAAAAAATTTACATTCAAATTATGATATTTTTCATATAAATATAAATATATATATGTATTATCTTTACAAGATGTATAATTTTTCTATTTTTTATAGTTAATAATGATTCGAAGATGGATTGCAACACATCGAATGAGTAGTGAATATGAGGTAGGTGTTGATGCCTTTTTCGAATTTTCCAAATGAAATGTTCCAAGAATTTACATTTTTTTCTGTCCATGCCTCAAATGTTTGAATATGAAAAAGTTTAAAAGTAGAGAGATCAAAGATCATATGATTTTTGTGGTTTTAATCTGAGTTACAACCTTTGGATTTCGCATGGTGAAACTAAATAGAATGTCAGATCTACTATTGATGATGATTTTCAATATGGTTACTCTGGTGGAATTGAAGAAATGATCTATGATATTGCAGTAGAAAAAATTGAGATAGAACCGATAGTTCCGCATCTATAGGGTTATTCTGAAAAACCATTTTATCATAGTATTATGGATTTTACGATTTGTTAGGCGGTGTTAAGATTTACTAACCTAAAGTGAAAACATGGATGGGGTGACATAATTTTTACAGAGTTGCTACAATTTTTGAAAGGAATTCTTCCAAAATACAATGATTCTCCATATTCACATTATAAGGCCAAGAAAATATTATGGCTGATGGGATTGGGATACAAGAAAATACATTCCTATCCAAATGATTATATGATATATAGGAAGGAATATGAATTTATGTCAGAGTTTCCTAAATGTGGGACATCACGGTATATGTTGAAAGAAAAATCATAGGACGATGTAAAGCTTACAAAGATCCCTTCAAAGGTATTTTGGTATCTTCCTATAATTCATCATTTGAAAAATTTATTTTTTAATTCACATGATGCAAAAATGTTAAGATGGAATGCTAATGGGTGGATATGTGATGGAAAAATACGTCATCTAGATGATTTTCCACAATGGAAAAAAAATGATGAGCGATATCCTACATTTGGAAATTAAATTATAAGACTCATACTAGGGTTGTGAACAGATGGAATGAATCCATACTGAACCCTCAATCACACACATAGTTCATGGCCTATTTTATTGGTAATTTAAAACCTCTCTCTTGATGTTTGTATGAAGCACAAATACTTCATTTTCAGTTAAATGATCTCTAGTCTGAAGTAACATTAAAATGATATGGATGTTTTCTTGTCACCAGAGATTGTTATTTTGAAACTTCTATGGGAGGATTGTATTAGGGTGCATGATTCATATAAAAAGTAATATTTTCAACTACATTCACTACTTGTGTTCACTATAAATTACTTCATAATATATGGAACTTTGTCTATATATAGTGTTTAGGGGCATAAAGCATGTCCAATTTGCGAACAACAGAATTCATATTGTCAATTTCATCATGGGAGGAAAATAGTGTACATGGATCGTTGAAAGTTTTTGCCTATGGATCACTCTTATAGAAGATTAAATATGAAATTCAATGGCTCAAAAGAATTTGATATTTCTTCAAAACCTTTATCACCATATGAGTATTTTGAGAGGGTGGAAAACAATGATGTGACATTGGGAAAGACACAGAAATATGGTAATGATGGACATATTTAGAAGAGAAGATCAATATTTTTTGAGCTTACATATTAAAGATATCATGAAGTGAAACATAATATTGATGTCATGCATGTGGAGAAGAATATCTGTGACAATTTGATTGGAAGATTTCTATAAATTAATGGAAAGACAAAATATGGTTTGAATGCAATATTATACTTACAGTCAATGGGAATACATTTGGAGTTATCTCCCACTCCTACCAGAAGATGAACATTTCCTCCCCCAACTTGTCAAAAATTATACTAGAGGGAGAAAAATAGCTTTTTTCATTGTCTTCATGATATCAAAGTGCCTCAAGGTTATTCTTCAAAGGTAAATATTTTTTCTCTTTGAATGATTTGAAGTTAATGGGTCTGAAATGTCATGATTTTCATGACATGATGAAACAACTTCTACCAGTTGCATTGGGTGGAATGTTTCCCATCCTTGTCATAAAGACTATAAATAAGTAGTGTTATTTTTTCAATTCAATTTTTAATAAGGTGATTGATTTTAATGCTTTGAAAATTTTGGGAAAGGATTCAATTTCTATACTTTGTTAATTGTAAATGTATTTTCCTCCATCATTTTTTATAATGGGGCATTTAATGATTCATATGGTTCAAGAAATAATGCTTTTGGACCTGTATATCTTATTTGGATGTATTCTTTTGAAAGGTATATGAAAATATTGAAGGGGTATGTTAAGAATCCATATAGACCTGAAGCCTACATTATTGAAAATTATATTTTTGAGGATGATTTGGAGTTTTGTACGAGCTACTTGGCTATAGTAGAGCACATAGGTTTGCCTCTATCTATCCATGAACGAGTTAATAATGAGGGAAAATGGATTCATGGATTGAAAGTCAAATCATTATTAGCTGAATAGATGAAGTAGTTAGAATTATAAATCTTGAATAACATATATGATTCTCAACTGTATATCCCATTGAATATTAATGAGTTGAAACAAAGTCATCCAAAGAAGAAAGAAATGTGGATTTTGAATGAGCACAACAAAATTTGTTTTGTCATGGTTTACAAAGAACTTTATTTGTAGATAAGATGTATCAAAGACATTAATATGGTTAGTGGGTGGTCCATGTTTAAATATGATAACATGGTCCAATTATGACATTAATGGCTATACATTTCATACGAAATCTTAGGATAATAGAAGTACAATTCTGAATAGTGGTGTATTGGTGTTTGCAGAAGCAATGCATTTTTCAAGTTCTGAAGACAAAAAACCAATTTCTACATCAAATACATATTATGGAGTCATTTAAGAAATATGGGAGGTTGATTACATCAAAATTAAAGTTCATATTTTTAACTGCAAATGGTTTATCGGTAACAATAGTGTCAGACGAGATGAATTTGGAATGATAGTTTTTAATCTGAATAGATTGGAAGACATAGTAGATTCTTTTATAATGGAAAGACATGAAAAATAGATTTTGTATGTAGTTGATCAATCAGATATAAAGTGGTCTATTATTTTACAAGGGAAAAAACAATATGTTGGTGAGGATAAATTTGATGATGATGTTGATTTATGTGAGATCCCTACTTCCATGGAATGATTAGCAGAACATAACGATGAGCATGTTGAAGACATGATTTGTTCAATAATGAATGATCATGACGAAGGAATTTGGGGGAAAATCCACTTGTAAATTCCTAATATTATAGGTAACTTATTTTTATTTCTTGTTTAAATTTATTATTTTCATAAAATGTTTGATATTGTAATTTTATTCTTTATTAAAACGCATATTAAAACAAATAATTTGATGTTTTTGTTCATTTTAATTTTTTTAGTTAAGTTTATCATGTTTATCATTACATAAATTATATATATATTATTTTTTTTGAATGATAATTACTTTACCATGTTTACCATGTTTACCATGTTTATCATGTTTACCATGTCTACCATGTTTACCATGTTTACTATGTTTACAATGTTTACCAGGTTTATTGTAGTTTACCATAGTTTACATTTACGTAACTTATATATTTATTTATTTTATTGAATGAAAATTACACTACCATGTTTACCATGTTTACCACTGTTTAACATTCTTACCATATTAACCATGTTTACTATTATGTTACTTAATTCAATTTTTCCATTTTCTGTTTACATTAGTATTGTAGTATTTGAATTTTTATATTTTTGAACTAATGTTTTTTTGTTTTTTTATTTGATAGATAATGAAAAATCAATCAGTTGATCAACCACATGATTATAGAGATGAGAATAATGATCATACCTCAGGGGAATAACATTCACATGCTTCTCTTGATGTTCCCCAATCTTCCTCATGTTCTCCCATAATGACAAAGAAGAGTTCAAGAGTTGGTAAACGTGGGTGCACATGTTTACCAAAATTATCACTAGCATGTACGTTGGACTAGAGTATAGTCATTTATTTTTATGATAATGATAATCCTAGAGGTCCAAATGCAAAGGTTTTAAGAGTTTTGTATCAACTTAGGGTAAGAGAAAAGTAAGAAGTTTGTATAATGATTGGAGAAGTTTGGACATAGCGATAATATATCAGTTTTAGGAGAAAATTTTGGTAAGATCTTTACTATTTTCTTCTATTATTTAAATTCATCTAGTATAATTTGATTTACATACTCCTTATCAGAAAAAATTTTATATTCCTGACCCTGGAGGAGTCAGGAAGAAATGCTTATCGATGGATGCTAGCAGATGGAGGGATTTCAAATCAACCCTCACATCTAATTTCATTTTTGGTCATAGGATTAATGAAAATCCATGTTATATATATCCTTTCATAGATTAAGAGACATGGGAACAATTTGTTGAAATTATAAGAAAAGATTCATTTTTTAAGGGAAATGTAAACTTTTATATGATTCCTTATATAAATGGTCTTATTAATGTTTTGTTAATGATTTTTTATTCTTCATTTACATAAAACAAGGACATCTTATTAGGAGATCCAATCCAAAAATGTATACCCTCATAGTTTATCTCGAGGAGGGTATACATTATTGGAATAAGAAATGATGGTAGAAAAATTACACAAATTGAGAGTTTAGTCTTCAAGCTCTAGAGAGGTTGCCCCTCCATCCCCTCCATCTAGACATCAAAACTAGAAGAGAGCTCATATGGGAAAAAGGGGAAATATCTTTCAAAATACTTGGGAATCGTAGCTAAGAGGATTATAAGATATTTATTTTATTTATTGAAGTTAACTATATTTTATATATAATTTGAATCATTACAAAAATGTTCAATTAATTAATATAGGATTCTCTTGAGGGGCAGAGCTCAAAGGGGAAATTTATATCTACTAGGAGGCAAGATATTTTATCTTCAACAATTGGAAATCCTGAATATCTTGGTCATGTATGAGGATATCAAACAGGAGTATCAATAAGAAAAGTATTGTCAATTTTTTCAACTTCTTCCATTGAAGGTGTTTATAAAAAAATAGAATCCTTGGAGGCTGAAGTTCATAATATTAATGCGATGATAAAGGAAAATATTCGATCATCGGTACAATCTATGTTTGTAGACAGAAAAGACAATTTTCAAAAATATCTCCCACTCCTCCACCTCCCCCTGCAAACCCCATCTTTTATCCTCCACCTCCGCAAGTAGCTCCCACTCCCCCACCTCAGCCCGTAGACCACATTTTTTATCCTACTCCTCCGCCGCAGAATCCTACTTATTGAGAGTTGTATGTTGATGATCCTCAACATCATATAGTTTCATATGTGCTGGTATATTGTATAAGAGATACAGTTCATCATCAATAGTTAGAGGTAGAGAATCATAGGGTCACTGTCTAAGATATTATTGGTAGATCATCTTGAGTATCATTACCTACAGATGAGGTGACTATAGATGAACATAGTATCGACCATTTGTTTATTTGGACATCCAGAATTCTGTGAATCATTACCATAGAGGTATGTATGTTATATATTTAATTTTATTTTTTATTAATGTTGTATAAACATTTGAAAACTAATATATTTTTCTATTTCTTTTTACAGTAATACTTCAAAGGTAAAGAAATATTGTATAGACAACAATAAAGACAAATGGCTATGAAATTAGAGACAGATTCTAGTAGTCTTGATAGATTGTCAAGATATTAAAATTTTTTGGTGGATTATTCTGAGTTTCCAAAGGAAGCTCATGTTTGTGGATGTGCAATAAGTTTGGGGATTTTGAAAATTGATTTCATGGAGGTTGTTATTGGAGATAATTTGGGCATCAACGTGGTGAAAAGTTTTCCCATGTAAGTCTTAATGCCTTTTCCCTGCGTTATATTTATTAAAAATGTATAATTATGTCTGTTTTTTTATTAGGAATCATTATAACATGTGTGAGAAGAATGAGAGGATAGATGTATATGTATTCATTGACCCATATTTGATTTCCTTATAAGCACATGCATTGGATGAGGAATAAAGAATGCTTTATATTGCTGAAAGATTTGAAAAGAATATAATCACATAGTGTTGGATGATGACTTTTTGTGAGTGGTATGAAACATATATCTAGAAAAGAGTTCATTATCCTTTATCATAAAAAACCACAAATCTTAATATTTTTTTTATCCATGATCATTGGATGTTAGGTGTTTGTTTCCCAAGTGAGAAAACACTTTATTGTATATGCACTATCCATGAGGAAGTGCGGGAATGTTTTAAGAATATGTTGGAAAAGTAAGTATCAATTTCATAATAGTTTTATATATTATAATGAATTTTAAATATATCCCATTAATATTATTTTCTAACAGGGGATGGGTCTACATTCGAAAAAACACAAAGAAAAGGAGTACCAAGATCAAATATGTAAAAGTAAAGGTAAATATCTATTTATAATTTGTACTTTCTGATGTTTTATATAAAAATAATATTTCGAATTTACACTCATTTAAACAGAATTTTCATGAACAACAAGGAATCTTCGAATGTGGATATTATATGTTAAAATTTATGTATGAAATAATTACAACTAGAATGCTTGTACGCAATGACCTGGTAAGATTTCATTTTAAACATTGAAATAATATTTTATTTCATTTATTCATTATACATGTTAACTACTATCCTTTTACTTTGTAGTTATTTGATGACCCTCAACCCTATAGTGCTTAATATTTCAAACACTTACATGTGGAATGGTCAAAATATTTTACAGGTTTGATTGGATTTATGTTTGTTTGTAGTGTAAAATATAATTTTGAGTATTGTCATTATAATTGTGTATTTGGTAGTCATTTATGTTGGATTTCAGTTTTTTTAGTTGACATTTTATGTTTAGAATTTTATATATGTGAATGTTTAGTTTTGGTATTCTTCTTGTTTTGTTTTAGTTCTGATGATTTTTCTGGTACGGATTCTGGTCTTAGGGGGGAGGGTTTCCAGGGTGTCCATGGTGGTGGGAGGGTGTCCTGGAGGGTGGGAGGGCTGTCCAAGGGAGTAGGGGCTATCCAGGGGGTGTCCAGGGGTGTGGGGTTGTCTAGTGGGGTGGGCGTGTTTCTAGGGGTGTGGGAGGACTGTCCAGAGGGTTGGGGGATCCAGGGTGTCCATGGGGATGAGAGGGTGTCTAGGAGGGTGGTAGGGGTGTCTAGGGGAGTGGGGAACTATTAAATAGTTGTGGGGGATGTCTATAGAGTCTCCAGTGGTGTAGGGGGACTACATTGGGGTGGGGGTGTTTCCAGAGTTGTGGGAGGGTTGTCCAGTGGGGTAGGTGTGCCCAGGGTGTCCATGGGGGTGGGAGGGCTTCCAGGAGGGTGTGGTATGTCCACAAGAGGAGGGTGTACAGGGGTGTCCAGGGTCTGGGGGGTGTCATGTGGGGGGGGGGGGTTCTAGGGGAGTGGGGGTTATCCTATGGTGTGGGGGTTTCCAGGGTGTCCATGGGGGTGGAATGGTGTCTAGGGGGTGGGAGGGTTGTTTAGGGGAGTGGGGGGGTCCATGGTGTCCATGGGGTGGGAGGGTGTCCAGGAGGGTGGGGGATGTCCAGGATGGTGGGGGGTGTCTAGTGGGGTGGGGGTTTCTAGGGGAGTGGAGGGTTGTCTAGTGGGGTGCGGGTGGGAGGGTGTCCAGGAGGGTGGGGGCTGTCCAGGGGGGTGGGGGCTGTCCAGGATGGTGGGGGCTATCCAGTGGGGTGGGGGATGTCTATTGGGGTCGGGGGATGTCAATTGGGGTGGGTTTCAGGTTTGTTGTAGGAATTTCTAGTGGGGTATCCATGGGGGTGGGAGAGTGTCCATAAGGGTGGAGGGATGTCCAGGGGAGTGGTGGCTATCCAGGTGGGGCGGGGGGCTATCTAAGGAGTATCTAGGGGTGTGGGTGGTGTCCAGTGGTGGGGGGGGGGGGGTTCAGGGGTGTGCGAGGGTTGTCCAATGGGGTGGGGGTGTCTGGGGTGTCTATGGGGGTGGAAGGGTGTCCAGGAGGGTGGGGGTTGTCCAGGGTCTATCCAGGGGTGTAAGGGTGTTTAGTGGGGTGGGGGTTCAGGGGAGTGGGGATGTCCTGGGGTGTGGGGGTGTCTATTGCGGTGAGGGGTTTCCATGGGTGTGGGAGGGTTGTCCAGTGGGTTGGGGGTGTCCAGGGTGTCCATGGGGGTGGGAGGGTGTCCATGAGGGTGGAGGGTTGTCTAGGGGAGTAGGGGTTGTCCAGGTAGGGTGGGGGGGTTGTCCATGGGGTATCATGGGGTGTGGGTTGTCTAGTGGGGTGGGGTGTTTCCAGGGGTGTGGGAAGGTTTTACAGAGGGGTGGGTGTGCCTGGGGTGTCCATGGGGGAGGTGGGGAGTCTAAGAGGGTGGGGGTTTTCCAGGAGGGTGGGGCTATCTAGGGGGTGTCCAGGGGTGTGGGGGTTTCTAATGGGGTGGGAAGTTCTAGGGAGGGTGGGGGTGTCCGAGGTTTCCATGGTGGTGGTAGGGTATCCAGGAGGGTGTGAGGGTCGTCCAGGGAAGTGGGGGAGGTTTTCGGTGTGTCCATGGGGCTGGGAGGGTGTCTAAGAGGGTGGGGGTTGTCTAAGAGGGTGGGGAGTTGTCCATGGGTGTGGCAGTGTGTCCAGTGGGTGTGGGTTTCCAGGGGAGTGGGGGTTGTCCAGTAGGGTGGGGGTGTCTAAGGTGTCCATGGGGGTGGGAGGGTGTCCAGGAGGGTGGGAGGGATGTATAGGGGAGTGGTGGATGTCTATGAGGGGGATGTCAAGTGGGGTGGGGGTTTCTAGGGGTGTGGGAGGTTTTTCCAATGGGATGGGGGTGTCTAGGGTGTCCATGGGGTGGGAGGATGTCCAGGAGGGTGGATTGTTGTCCAGGGGTGTGGGGGTTATCCAGGAGGGTTTGGGGGGGGGGGGGGTTGTCCAGGCAGTATCTAGGGGTGTGGGGGTGTCCAGTGGGTTGGGGGTTTCTAGGGGTGTGGGTGAGTTATCAACTTGGGTGGGGGTGTCTAGGTTGTCCATGGGGGTGGGAGGGCGTCCAAGAGGGTGGGGTCTATCCAGGAGGGTGGGGGCTATCCATGGGTGTTTAGGGGTGTGAGGGTGTCCAGTGGGGTGGGGGTGTCTAGGAGAGTGGGGGGCTGTCAAGGGTTGTGGGGGGTTTCCACAGTGTCCATGGGGGTGGGAGGGTGTGTATGAGGGTGGGAGGGATTTCTAGGGGAGTGAGTGATATCCATGTGGTTTGGGGACTATACAGTGGGGTAGGGGGTTCGAGGGGTATGGGAGGGGTATGGGAGGGTGTCCAGGAGGTTAGAGGGTTTTCCAGGGGAGTGGGGGAAGTCTAGGATGGGCGGGGGTGTCTAGGGAGTATCCAGGGGTGTGGGGGTGTCCATTGGGGTGGGGGTGTCCGGGGTGTCTATGGGGGTGGGAGGGTGTCTAGGAGGGTGGGGGATATCCAGGATTGTGGGGGGCTGTCCAGGGGGTGTCCAGGGGTGTGGGGGTGTTCAGTGGGGTGGGGGTTTCCAGGGGAGTAGGGGGGTTTCTAGTGGGGTGGGGGTGTCTAGGGTGTCCAAGGGGGTGGGAGGGTGTCTAAGAGGGTGGTATATCTACCCAAGGGACTGGGGGAGGGGGATGTACGAGGTGTCCATGGGGGTGGGAGGGTGTCTAGGAGGGTGGGGGATGTCTAGAAGGGTGGGGGTTGTCCAGGGGTGTGGGGGTGTCCAGTGGGGTGGGGGTTTTCCAGGGGTGTGGGAGGGATTTCCAGTGGAGTGGGATGTTTTTGGTCTAGTTTAGGTCTAGTTTTATTCTATTTTTGGTATGTCTTAGGTTTTATATTGCAGAGCATAGTTTTTCTTGAATGGTTTTATTAAAAAAAAATGGTTTTTACATCGGTTATTTTATAATGAACGTTAAAAAAAATGCATGTTTATCAGTTGTAACATCGGTTATTTGAAAACAGATGTAATAAATGGATGGGAATGGGTTTTTATTTGTTTATTTCATAACAGATGTAATAAATGGAATGAAAATATGTTTTTACTTCAATTAATCGATAACTGACATAATAAGTGGAATAAAATAGGTTTTTGCATCAGTTATTTAATAACTGAAGTAGTATATATGTTTTCAGATCAGTTATTATTTAACCAACATGAAAAATTCTTGGCAGACTGGTTTATAATGTCAATTATTAACATAACCAACATGATAAACACTTCAGAGGCATAGTTTATTACATCTGTTATTCTAAAACAGGCTTGAAAAAGTAGATACCACGTCTGATATTTAAAAACTGTTGTAATAAGTTCCAACTCTGAAGCATTTTCCACATCTGTTTTTGACGATCCTGCGTGAAAAACATTTCAGATTATCGGATTTTACATCGGTTTTAAAATAACTGTCAAAAAAAATATTTATAACATCTCCTGTAATAACATCGGCCAAAACCCGACGTCAAAAATAAAAAATAACCACAATAAAAAACATTTTCTACTCTAGTGTGGTGTGAAAACTTTAATTTTATAGACAACTATGCCTTTGAGATAAGGTATAGAACTCCTACCTTATGTATTTGGAGGAAGATTTGTCTAGTACTAGCCTTTGGTTTGGTCTTGATTTGAAGAAAATGGTAAAATAGAAAAATTATCTAAAAATATAGAATACGATCAGACGCCAGAATTACTATATTGATAAGAAGATAATAAATAAAAGGATATTAAATAATGGATATCTCACCAATATCTATCCAACATGAAAGACGTAACATGAATCGGAGGTTGGATGAAGGAACAACTTCAAAGCCTAGGCTAGGTGTAGAGGATGAACTTTCAAAGGACGGAGGAGAGGGGTATTGTCCACTAGAAATAAGACAATATAAAATGTATATACCATTTAAAAAATTGAGTTAAAAATGGTCTTTTACCAAAATTTTAAATAGTTTCAGGGTTTGGATGCATGGATATCCAAACCGTGTGCTAATCGTGTGCACATCACTATCTAGCTAACACACCCCACAAAACATACATATCACCATTAAACAAACTGTGTGTAACCCGTGTGGACCTTCTATCATAGCCTCACATATCCAAACCACCCTTTATTGATTTATACATACTATGAGTCACCCTTATAGGGTTGGACGGTTTGAATTACGTGGTTATCACTAACTATGTTCCTCTCATGTTTTCTCCATAATTCAAATCTTAGGGCTCCGAAAAAGAACCTCACACTTCTGATTGCACCTTTAGAACATTTATAAGGATAATATAAAGGATTTAAACTGAAATTAAAAGGTTTTATACCTCGAATAAAAACCTGTATTGTTACAATGATGTGCACAATTGTCTAAAATGAAAGTAATTACATTCTAGGTATCAAAGTGTAATTTTGGAAAGTATAACCAAGGTATATATGCTCATTTTAGATTATTTAATACTTATCAACACAATTTGGAAAAATTTCGATAAAATATCTCCTATTATATCCTCTCAAACTAATAGAGGTGTATTCTGAAGAAAGAATAAGGTCATATCGATATTGCTTTCTCGAACAAGTCCACTTTTTTAACATAATTGAAGCGGCTTCGTAAAGATTTTTAATTTCCAATGCTCGTACCCAAGATTCATAGACCAATGATCTAGGGTTTCTGGTGAACTTGTGGAAGATCTAGAGTAATAATATATTTTCTCATTTGAAGAATGACATGTCATCGATGAGAAAATAAAATCAAAAATTTCAAATTAACAAAATATCATTTATGCTTTCGTTCAATTTTATTTTTCATGCTTAAATTGAATTTCTCACGATAATTTGAGAACTTGGGAAAGAGGTTTTATGGATTTAGTTTTTTTAACAAAAATTACAACCCAAAATTTTAAAATATTTATTTTACACACTTTTGTTCTTCCCTGAGTTCCTTCAATTTAATTTTTCATTAAATGATTTGTTGTGGTTTCTAATTTTTTTTCTTATGCTTGTGTCTGTAATTATTGTGTGATGTTTTTTTGTGTTTAGTGGTTTTAATTTTGAACAAACATGAAATTATTTTAGTATTTTAAAAAATCACTAATTGATTCATGGTGTTTTTTAATATTATTTTCTAATTCAATTTTTTAATATTTTTAATATTTTATGAAAAAAATATTATAATCTAATTTTTATTTTTTAGAAGATATTTTGAATTTTTTAATATATTTTCTCATTCCTCTCTTGACATGGATTAT
Organism: Viscum album; assembly: GCA_963277665.1. Taxonomy (NCBI): domain Eukaryota; kingdom Viridiplantae; phylum Streptophyta; class Magnoliopsida; order Santalales; family Viscaceae; genus Viscum; species Viscum album. The sequence goes on from OY728133.1 coordinate 1,313,055,164, forward strand.
CCAACCTTACTATTCATGATCCACCTTCAACCCAAGATCACCTGGTTCTAGATAAGGTGACAAGCCAAGTAACATTCAAACGATATGTGGATTCAACTTCATATATATATATATATATATATATTCATTTTTATTATTATAAATATATATTTATACATATATTATCCTCAAATATAAATATATAAATTATTGAGAAAATATTAATATATAATTTATATATATATAGTAAGAATGATTTAAGAATTACTAATTACCAAAAATAATACATTTTAGTTATATCCATTTTTAAATAATTAATTATTTTTTATTATAAGTAAATTATTAAATTTAAATTAATTATTATTTATTATTTATTATTAATATACAAACACTTTAATATGTTAATATATATAAATTAATATAGTTTATTAAATATAAAGTATTTATAATATTTTACTTTTTATATATATAGGTGTCTTTGGGTATATATTGTAATTAAGAATTAGTAATTACTAATTACTATAAATATAATTTATTAAATAATAGTTATTTATTTTTTATTTTTTATTATTAATTATAAATTACTAAATATATTTTTTTTAAATTTTTTATTACTATATAACTCACAAAGATATCAATATAATTATAATTATATAAATTATTTTATAATAAAAAGTTAAATATATAAACTATCTATAAATATAAATATAAAAATTATTAATAGAAATACTTATATATAAATTATTTATAAATATAAGAATATTAGTTATTTATAAATATAAATTAATAAATATATTTATATATATATATATAAATTAATATAAATAGTTAGAGTTTGGCAGCCACCCAGTACTGTATCAAAGACAGATATAGGATTTGCATGAAACGACATCACATTGTGTTGTCCTCAACCTCATGAGTGCCTAGGGATTACACTCATGGTATTTATGTCATGCCATTGGAATTGATGTTGCACCACTCGACTATGCATTGTGAGGAACTGAATGCCTAAAACAGTCATGTAATCCTCTGTTCATGATCTTGAAGAGCGACCGACACTATATAGATTTTTGGTCACGCATTTTCATAGATTTTATGTCAAAAATATAAAGTATTAAATAATAATGGAATCAATATGTAAACCTATTAAAAGTGTTTGATTTAAAAATAAAAAATTTTAAATTTTACATCACTAATTTAACCCCTATCCTCTTAGTGATATAATCGAATCAGTGTATTTGATGTGATTTCAGGGCTAACTAGGATTCTTATAAAAGTTGTAACCATTAAAGTAAAACATGAATGGATTGATTAAAGACAACATTAGTTGTGTTACTACATTTAAATGGAAAAAAGTATTATGGATAATAGAACATGATGATTCTCTGACTTCTTTCTATTGGCCTCAAAGTTGTAGATGCATCAAATGTGAGATTTCTAATAATGGATAGAAATTCTCCCATTAATTATTTGGAAAAGAGAAACTTACAGGTTTATGATAAATCCAAAAATATAATCCAAATGTCCAGTTCTGATAGAGTCTATAAACAATTTTTGGACTCCAATCTACTACATAAATTGAGTATAAACATGAAAGTATTTTTAAGGGGAATTTAAAAGTAAATGAAGAAAAATAGAAATTTACAGTGGAAATTTTGAAGGTGTTTGGTTAGATGGTGAAGAAACCATTGGTGATTTCTTCACAAGAGTGAATTATATTCTCAGCAACATTAGAGATCTTATAAAGACATTAGAATATTCCACTATTTTAATGAAATTAATTACAGACTTCCCGGATAGGTTTTCTTCAAATGTTTACATATAAGAAGATAGAGATGTCTTATCTCTAGATGAACAACATAAATTATTTTTTACTTATGAGATGATAAAACCACTAGTGTTAAATAAGAATATAAAAGAGGAGATAGAATTTAAACCCATGAAATATCTCAAGATAAATGAAAATAATGGTTAGCCATTCTCAGATTCTGAAGAGAATGAAGAAAATGTTAAGATCATAAGAAGGTCAGGTAATTTATCTTCAAGAACATCATTAGTAGAAGAGGAAAATAAAATGGTATGATTCCTCTAAAAAATTAATTTTTGGTGGTAATAGAAATTTTTAAATTGGCCACTTTAATAAAAAAATATAATGAAGCTAATAGTGATGATGATGAGGAAGATTCCATTAAAATAAGATCACGGGAAAACCAAAAAAGTTGATTATCGAAATAATAAAAGGTTCTCATGAAATTATAGAAGTAATTTGTAAAATAAGTAAGAATATGAAGATTTATCCTCGTGGAGTGATTTTTATAATGGAGGCACCACTGAGTATAAAAACCCTTCAAAACATTGATCAAAAATCACGATGACACATTAAGTAGTAATGAGGGATAAAAATATTGTTAAACTAAGTAAATTTTGTGCTCTGAGCTGGTAGATTGTCTTAACTAGAATACCAAACTCGATAAAAGAATCAGTCTAATTGATAAGGAAGGGAAAATAATTTATGATAATGAATATAATTTCATTAAAGATATTAAGGTTACCAAGGTGAAGACTACAAAACAAGATGTGATGCTCAATGATTATAAAATAAAAATTGTTTCAAAATAAGAACTGAGTGATCCATAACCTATGAAACTTATGTCTAGAAACACCTAGAAGATAGTGAGAAAATAATTTTATAAATCAAATTATTTTCAAGATGAAACATTTATAGCTACTATAAAGACCCGACCAAATAAAAAGGTATAATTTATTAAAGATTTTTCGAGTGACATGAAATTTATTTCTTCTAGTGGTGCAGGTTCTAAAACAGAAATCGAATATTTATGGATTGAAGTAGATTATGATAACTTCACCACAATATCAATGGAATTAAAGATATGTTTTGGAAATAATTTCCCCCAAGATAAAGTAAAAATATGGAATTGACTAAATCTAGACAGTGAGTAGTTTTTCACCAACAGAAAAATAAAATTTATGGAAGATAGAGTTTCCTATGCTATTACTAGTGATATTGAAATTTTGAGCATAAATATTATAGCTTCAGGTATAATATCTCACTACCTCATAATTTGAAAAAATATTGAGAGATTAATTATATAAATAATAATAAGTATCTTTATGTGGATAAGGAACAATCTTAGAATGCGGAAGTATGTTACTAAAAAATTAATAAGGATTTCTACTTAGAGTAAATTTAATTTCCTAAATGAAATATCACAATAAGAAAATGTGATTATCCCCATGACTCATACAAATAGTTTACATGAAATTTTGGTATAGAGATCTTGGATCCAATATATACAAATGTTTTATTCAAACCATTGATAAATATATATCTATACCAATGGTTTTTTATAAACCATTAGAATAAGTTGGTATATACCAAAAGTTTTTAAAAAACTGTTGGTATATAGTTTTCACATATCCATCCGGATCCCATCCTTCCCCCATTCACCCAAGATCACTAATTTCCCTTAAAAGAGTAATCAGTGTCTTATACTCTCCTCTAGAATGATACCCCTTTTCAAGGATTTTTTAATTTGTATCTTTTTCAACATTAGATTAGTGAGTTTTGAATCATTGGCCTCTTCTACGGTTTATTTTTTTTCATTTTTTATCTATGTCATCATGTGGTTGATATCAATGATTCATGTTATTATAATGGTTAAATATAGATTTACTGACTTTTGGTTCATGTTCATAAGTTCTAGAAATTATGATTTTTCTTTCATTCCATGAGGTAAATATATGCATCATGGAGAAGGGATGGCCATGTAGAGGTCATTTCATGGTTTTTGTTTATGTCACGATGCTCCAGTCAAAATTAAAATGAATACAAAATCTATTTAAATTATTGAATAAATTTCATATCTATTTACCAGGAAATCCATGTTCAATTTTGAAATATTAGTTTGGGAAGGTTAATTCCAGACTAAGAATAATTGTTTCTGATAAACAATGTATTTTTGATTACTGAAAAGGGATAGAAGGACCAGAATGAGTTAGGAGTATGGTTTCTCATATATAATGTCTCAAAAAGTTCTACTATCAAATATTCTATATATTTTATTTAATTTTTTTCATCACCTTATAATAGATATCATGATACGGTGAACATTATTTATTCCAAATGTGTTATTAAAGGGTGGTTGTACTAGTGTGACTATGGACTTTTATTTAACTCATATTGGGTTTCAAATTCAATTTACTTCCCTCCCTCTATAAATTATTTTTCATTACATTTACATTGTGTTTTTTATTAATATAGTGTTTTAAAATTAATTTACTAGAATACTAATTTCACTATAACCCTTGGGTATTATATGTTATATATTTAAAAAATATTTTTCTATTATCATTCACAATAATGAACCGAATTATATGACCATTAATAGGGGGAATTTATGAGAGTGAGATTAATCACATGTAAGGGGGTGACTTAGACATAATTCCAATGAAAACATGAAGAAGTAATTATGTTTTTACAATCCATAGTGCATGAATATAGAAATTATATGTCTCATACCATTTTTTTTTCTTTTCTTATACCATTCTATTAAACTATCATCAATCATTATTCTTTTAATTATGAAGTAGTTATTTCATTATATCATTATTTTATTATTTTAATTATTTCATTTAGTATTATATATATTTTTCTTTATGTGATCATCCTTATAATTTCATGGTCCATTAATACATAATTATAGATTCAATGATTTGGGGTTAGTGTTTTTAACTTATAAAATGATTGGTCCCATGGAAAATTAAGGACTCTCTATGGGTTCGTCACAACCCAAGAAGGTTACAAGCTCTATCTCCTTCAAGGATAGTAAAGGTTCCCCAATTAGTGAATATCATAAGTTTTGGGAACTTAAATTTTTTAATACGTCTCCATAAATTGTCACTCCAATATAATGAATGAAATAATTAGTGTGTCTATAATGTGGATGGATTGGGAATCCCAATCCATATTTATTAAATATTATAAAGACCAATATTTGTTGTGGTCGGTTTTGATATCTAAAAATATAAATTATTGATTAAATTATCTAAATATGAAAAATTCCCAACCATCTTCTATGTCTTAATTTTGAGTAAGTCAATATTATAAGGTATTTATTTCTCCCCCATTTTCATTATACTCATTATTTTTCTAATTTTATTCTAGTTTTGATATCTGTTATGTATTTTTGGATGTTTTAATTGTTGTGATCATTTGGAAAGTAAGAATTTGTTTTCATGAAATTACAAATGTGCATTTGTTTGGATCTTATTGATTAAGTCTTCATAGTTGAAACCTTGGGTAGAAATTTGTAGTTTCTCAATGTTATTTAGTCTATACACCATGATATTTAATTCTTAAATGTCGTGGATACCAACATTGGTTTGTTATTTGTTGGCATCACTTATAACATATGTTATTTCCCTTATTATTTTCTTCACTAGCTACATGTATTTTTTGATTACCTTCATATTAAAATTGGTTGTAATGAATTTTTTAATTGTGGTTTTAAGTATTGATTTTACTATAACTTTTTCCTTTCATATAATTTATAGAAGCTAGATTTATGATACTGATCGGATTTCAACTGAGTTTTAAAATAGTTTGGGTATTTTTTTAGATTTTTCATTTAACAATGCTCTAGATAGAGGTTGTATATAGGTTGATTGTTATAATTGTGTTGAAGTACAATTTTTATGTTGGTAAGAAGATATATACCATTTTAAAAAATCTCGATTTCAAATAAACTATTAGGTTTGGTATCACAATGGAGAGATGAGACAATATTCCAATATTCCTGAACAGAAAGAGATAAGACATATAAAGAATTTTATATTTGATTTGTTTAAATTTGTGAATAATTATGATAGATATAGTATGATAGTGAATGAATAAAATTATATCAATACACATGATGAAAATAATGAAGATGATGATAGCGAGAGAGTGAAAATTTAATTGTTGGCTCCAGAACATCTGTATATTAGGAATGTACTAAAATGAAAAAGTTGAGATTTTTAATATAGTTGTATCATGGAAAAACCATGTATGGAATCTCTAATACCACTATTGATTATATTATTAACTTTTTTAAGGAATTTATTCCTGATGGTGCAGATATTCCCTCAAATCATTATAAGTAATGGATGTAAATTAAGAATCTTCGGTTTTCTATAAATATAATGCATGCTTGTCTTAAGGATTGCAGTTTATTTTGGGAGGAAATAGTATACCATAATGAATTTAAAGAATGTGGTACATCTAGAAGGAAGGAAAATTTATATTGAACACTACATCACATGCCACAAAATATAATTTTTCACTTTCCATTGATTCTCGAGCTTTAAAATCTATTCATATATGCAGAAATCTCAACCGATATGAGACGACATGGTGCTAAGATAATTAAATATAATGATGAGTTGGTTTATCCTATAGATGAATTATCATGGAGAAAATTGGAAGCACAATATCATTATTCTTCAGTTGAGTCATGTAATGTCAAGTATGGTCTATCATATGATGGTTTTAATCTATTTAGTTGTATGTTTTCTACTCACAACATGTGGATATATTTTGTTCAGATTTATAATCTTCCTTCATGGATGTGTATAAAAAACATTCACTTTCATGAGTATACTAATATAGAGACTTTTATATCATGTAAATGATATATATGTCTATTTGAAACATATAATAATATAATTGAAGAAACTTTGAGATATGTGTGTCTACACATTCGATGTTTCTATAAAAAATATATTTTAGATGTGTGATTCCCTTCAAGGGGAAATAATTTATTTCCATACTTATGTAATGAATCCTAGTTAGATCGCAATGGGAAAACTATCATGTTCTATTTTAGGGAAAAATAAACAACCAAGAACACATAAATATCATCATAGTTTTAGTTTCATGGGGTATCAATGATTCTTTCCAATAGTTCATAAATACAGGAAGAATTGATGAACGTTTGATAATATTAATGTCACTAAAAATCCACATCAATTTTTGTTAGGTTCTTATGTGCTTAATGAATTGATAGATTCCCGTTTTTAATTAGGTAAAATATACATGAAATATAAAATGATGAAAAATGTTGACACTAAATCAACATTACATTGAAAAAAAACATATTTTTGTTTGTTTCTATATTGTTCAACCAATTTGTTACTTAATTGTTTCGATATTTTAATGACCCAAATTTTGAACCGGACTAAAACCCAAATGAATTTGAACTTTTTCGATTACTGAATGGTTTGTTTTTAAAACTGAGCTTTGGGACAGAATTACGAGAGTTGTAACACTTTTTTGTTTTGATTTTAGGCTTGGGAGAAGGCCTGTGAAGTTTCCCTAGTGTCTCAATAGGTCATGGGTGCTTCGGTCCTGAGAGAGAAGCTAGTTTTTAAGGTAGAGGAAGGTGCACAGGCTGCACACGGTTTGACCAAACCATGTGGCCCATTTCATGAAAACAGTACGACCTTATTTAAGGAGGCAGTGACTTGCACACGGGTTGTGCACGGTTTTCCAAACCCTGCATCTAGCCCATGCGAGGGATCTTCCTTAGGAAGAGGGTGTTTCACAGTTTGCGCATGGCTTGGAAAAACATGCGGATCAAACTGTGTGGGCCGGTCTGTTTCAAGATTTTGTTTAATTCTAAAAAAAATAAATTGAAAACCTAAATCCTTATTTACTCTACCTCACCATCACTCAACCCGCATGACACATAGGGAGGGATCCCCCTTTGAGCCGTGTGATGACCTCCTCCTATGGCCTCCTCCTTCCTCCGTTTCCTTCAGATTTTCTCTTGTTTTCTTCTCCGATCCACCGTGGTACGATCCCTCCTTCCCTCTCTACTTGTTTTCCAGCCATATTTTGGCCTCTCCATTGATCCGCGGGATTCGGTCGAACCCAAGGTATTGGGGGTTTCTTAGTTTCTGTTTTTCCTTCATTCTAGAGTTGTACTAAGGTTGTCTCGAGACCCTTGGGTTTGAGTTTCAACATCCTCCACCGAAGGCAAGGTGGATTCGGGCGGTTTTAGTTGTCAGTTTTGGTTTGAGGTGATGTTGTTGTTATGATTTTGGTTTCGAAGCACCTAGAATGGTTTTTCACGTGTTTTAAGGTTCCTTTTATTTATCTGTTAGTATGTTGAAGGTTTTGGTTTGGTTTCGAGTCTCCAAAGCCAATGAGACTCAGCTGCGTAGGCATAGGTGTGCCTATGCTCAGTGGGGCAGCAACAGCGACTCTTAGTTATAAAGTTCCAAGAGCCAGAGTGGACGGATGGATCCACCTTGAGGTAGGGTCCCTCTGCTTTCCTTTTTAATTCAAGTAAAGTAATAGTGAGTTTAATATTGCACTGCCTTATCATTTTAATTAAGCAATATTAGTTCCGATTAAATGCTTCTGTGAAAATCATGTGAATTTAAAGAGTACGATAAAAGAGGTTTCTTGGTCACTAAACTAATGATTTAATAATAACACCCCTCAATAAGAGGTGCACTGTCTTCAAGATAAAAAGCAGTGATAGACTTTTTATGCTTTCCTTCAATATTTTTGTCGTGTCTCTTTGATGCTTGTTATGTGAACGTGTCTTGTTGAGACACATGGAATGATGTGGCTATTATACTTGTGTTTGGGTCAATTTCCATGTTAGGAAAATTGAGTAAGATAGAAACCTTAGTGGGATGACTTAATATTAAATGACATGTAACCTCTAGAAGGTATCAAAGGGTTAAATAGTGATATATATATCCTTTAATATGGAATGGTGAAACATGGAAGGAGCAGACTAGGGTGGTACGACCACACCTTGGGTTAACATAATGAGCACGGCTTATGTTAGTAAAATGAATATGTGAATATCTTGATTTATATACTTAAGATGGGTTTCTTTAAGTATGAGCATGAATGTGTTTGCTTATGTTAATGTGGTATGAATCTTTGAATTCTTATGAGGTAATGCCAAAATTAGTATACTATAGACATGTTTTTATTGTGAGTGTGCACATGCTGATGCCATATAATGTATGATAACAAAGGTGAGTGCATGCTGAGGCTACCTAGTGACAGATACGTTTTTGGATGGGAGGTAGTTATACCCCATGCCAGTGTGATAGTACATGTCTTGAAGGGAGGAATTCTTACCCCTTTCCATTTGACTTATGTTGATTATTACATTTCTGGAAGGGAGGCTTTCTTACCCCTTGCCAATTGACTTTTGTTGATGATTATGTGTCTGGATGGGAGGCAGTTATACCCCAAGCCAGTATTATGAATGTGACCGATGGGAAGCAGTTATACCCCATACTAGTTGAATGAATGTGATGGAAGAGAGGCATTCTTACCCCTTTCCAGTTGACTCATAGGGACGAGAGGCATTCTTACCTGGTTCCTGCTACTATCTATACGTGTATGGAAGGGAGGCATTCTTACCGCTTGCCAGTTTACCTTTAGGGATGAGAGGCATTCTTACCTTATTCCCGCTTATCTTACTAATGGGTGGGAGGCATCCTTACACCATGCCATCTATGATCTAAATGAATATATATATATATATATATATATATATATAGTGACATGATCAGGTTACTTTACCGGTAATGAGACGAAGCTGTTATAGATCTCAAGTGTCCCCTGGGAACCTGGACATGTGTTATTTACTTATGTTTTTCTTCTTACTTATTTCTCCATATGTGCTCACTGTTTAATTATTATAAACTGTCTGGATTGGGTTTGACAACGGTGGTGCCGTCCTACCGAGATTTAAATCTCACACCCTACTCAGGCCTCCATTTCACTAGGGTACCTGAGTAGACCTTCTTGTTTTCAGGACCTAGGTTGTGTGCTATACTGTTTGTACTTGAGGAGTTAGGAGTAAAGGTCCATGAGGGAGCTTGGGATGCTCAGGGGATCATCGTCAGGCTTTTCTGTCCTTTATTTTTGTATTGTTTGTTAAGCATGCTATATTGATTCCTGCTTTCATAACTGTATGGTCATCTGTACGTGCATGCACTGTGAACTGGCATTTGCCGCCTTTTATAAAATGGATATTATTCTATATTTTTCTTCTGCCTTTAAATTTTTTACTGCTTCCTCTATTTAATAATATTTACTCTGATAATACAACTTTATTACTATGATATGAGGGTATAGTCTCCCCACTATCACCTCCTGAGACCCTAACTACTAGTCGGCAGGCTCTGGCGTATGGGGAGACGCGTCTGAGGTCGTGTGACCTACCGGTCTGGCCACCGGTTCAATTGTAATCCGGGTTGGGACGTTAAAAAGTGGTATAATAAGGGTTTATTTTCTTTTTTCCTTACTATTTTGGGTTGGTAGATATGAGATTAAGAAGGTGTCGGTGCTTTGCTAATAGCTGTTCTTGGGATTGATCACCCCACGTATGGGAAATGACCAAGTGGCCAAGGCTGGGAATTGTGGTTCATGTTGTTTTCTATTAAAGATGATATGATTTCACCTTGAGTGACTGTTATATTTTCTACTGCTTATGGTTTATGAAATTTCTTGAATTTTACCCTTGGCCTGATATGGCAAGAAAGTTGCATTCCATGCATCATATTAGGCACATAGGAATTAACATGTCATGCATAGTTCCATGCCATGTAGTTTCATTTTAGGTTTCTTGTTGATTCGAATTGTGTGCCTTGATTTCATGTCATGCCTTGTATTTATTAGCATGCCTATTTAAATAGCCTGTTTCGGTGATAATATGACATGTTTTCTTTTCTTGCTTATGTGTTGTACTTATTTGTTATAACATGCCTCGGTGTTAGCTGCTTTTAGTGATAGGTTTTTTTGTATATAGGTAATTGATGGCATGAGTAATATCTGTTGGTTGCGATTACGACGGGAGCCAGTTTTCAGTTTTAAGGTGTATGGGCACCTTATAACTGGAAAAAGGTAACCCGTGTATTCGAACCTATGTAAAAGGCTTCTATGGTTAAAATTAAAAAGATATTTGGTTTTGGATTAAAAGGGGGAGCCAATTTCCAATTTATAAAGTGTATGGGCGCTTTATAGGTTGGTAGATGTCCACCCATAAACATGGGTCGTTGTATGTGAGCATATTAAATTCTGGGTTGGAATCTAGTTTTGATAAAAAGGGGAGTCAATTTTCAATCCATGAAGTGTATGGGCGCTTCATGAATTGGTAAATGGAAACCCATAGTAAATGTAAAGGTTTTTTGTATTGTGAAATGATTAAATGGAACATGTTTCCTAATTTCGAAATGGAAAGGTTTTGGAAAACTGTTAAATGTGAAACTAGACCTGATTAGGTGAGTTAAAAAGTGTAGTACGAGATAACCTGGTTGGGGTGTTTGAGAAAAATTGAACAATTGCTTTGGGGTTGCTTTTTGAAGAATCTGGAATGGATAGAATGAGACCCTAGTAGTTCACCCTTTGGTTTAGATGGTTCTGTTTTGCCCTTTTGATTGATAAAGACAGGGTTTCTACGAATGTTTAATGTATTTAAAGGATGTTTTTGTGAATCTTGCTAGTTTTCTTGATGCGTTCTTGAATTTTTTAAATGGTTAGAGTTTAAATGGGGTAAAATGTTAAGGGCTTGGAAATGGAAACCCTGGTTGTGCATTGAAACCCTAGTTTAAGGGGTAGTTTTGAGTTTCTCTTTGAGTTGCCTTGGAACGGGACCGTAGGTGTTTTTGTGTGTGTTGTTCTCTTAGCGGGGTTTTAATGATTGGATTTTGAGCCTAGCAACTTTGTTCCGCGTGACCCTATGTTAGGGTTGATGTTTGTTCTTCATAAGGGGCTGGCCCGTGGTTGGTTGCACCCTTAGTGTTTTAATACTTTTCTTGTACCATGGGTTTTCTAACATGAGGTGTTTTTCGGGTACCATTTTCCCTTGTTGGACTATTGACTTTCTAATGACACCCTTGTTCGGATAGGTGGTCGTTGGGTTTTGACATTCGTTGCGGCTTTGGGTCATCTCCTCAGCAGAGTGGCCCGACGTTAAAGAATTGTTTCATCCCAATGTTCAGGATGGATTCCAAGTGACTTGTGTGTTTTGACACACTGGTTTCCTTGTTTTGGATCTTTTTCATTTTTTGGTGATGTGATTTTGATAGAGGAGTTTCACGTGATCGTTTGTGGTGTTTGTGTACTAGCGTGTTTGTGCTTGGCTTCGTTATCACCTTTCCCTTCGATGACTAGGCCAATCCTATGGTTGGGAGCACATTGTGTTGAATCTGGTAAATGTTTCCTTTCACGTGGGATGGATTCTTCTTATAACCCTTTTAGAAAGGGGTCGGTCATGTCAAAATACATGTGATACATGCGAGTTTAAAACATGTGGATGTGTCGGCAGGTGAAGCCGAGTTCCTTCCTTGAAGTCGACCAGTTGAGGTTCGATTGTTCTTCCTTCCAGTAGTCTGGTATGATTAACTGGAATCTATTCAAACCTCTTAGTGTATTCTATTTAGCAACGAACAAGTCCCCGATCTTTTCCTTGTCCAAGATTCACTAAGAGAGTGTTGGTCTTATCTGCTCTAATTCTTAGAAGTCGTTGGGCTTGAACGGATGGTTCTCTTTCAGCGTTGCACTAGGGATGCGTCGAATTATTGTATAGTTTGATCTTGGAAAAGTCATCGGAAGTCGGGTGTAGTCTTCGGTGAACATGTTTGTGCTTAAATTAAGGTGCCTTGGAGAAATTAATTGTGGTTCTGTTTGAAATATGTGGGCCGTTTAGGATAACTGTTCTTGTAAATATTCAGCTGGAGATGGCTTGAATCGGGGTTCCTGTTGAATGTCTAAGGTCGGTGACATACCGTTCTTTGGCATGTCTTCAGGTAGAGGCGATTGCGGTTTGTGTCAGCCAGTGCCTAATATGAACAACTAGCTCGACTAGGGCCGTGTGGGAAATGGGGAATCGACCGTTTGATCTATTTCAAATCACGCTAGGAGAATTTTGGGAACGCTTGGGCTGTGCTTTGAAAGTTAATTCCAACAGGGGTCCTAACCGTATTTTGGAGTTGGTTTATTAACGTTAAAAATCTAAGGTGGGAAGTACATGTGGCTGGATTCTTGGCAAGATGGCGACGAGTTCATGTCTCTGGGTATATGGGCTCGGGAAGGAGTCATAATGGTGTTTCGTTTGGGAAACGAGCGTTGGCTAGAGTTTTGGTGGCTTAAGCGTGATATGGTTTAATGGATGCTTAAGGGTGTGTTTGATGTTTGTGAACGCAATGTGATTGTTTGAATGAAGCATCACGACCCTTGTAGGTTGTGTGATGTGTATGTTGTTGTTGAAGGCTTCTCGGGGACGAGAAGTTCTATAGTGGGAATGTTGTAATGACCCGCATTTTGAACTGGACTAAAACCCGAAGGAATTTGAACTATTTATATTACTGAAGAAGTTTTTTTAAAAACCATTCTTTGGTATGGAAATCCAAGAGTTGGAATGCTTTTTTGTTTTGGTTTTGGGCTTGGGCGAAGGCCCGTGAAATTTCCCTAGTGTCTCAACAGGTCTCAAGAGCTTCGATCCCGAGAGAGAGAGGCTGGTTTTTAAGGCAGAGGAAGGCAAACGGGCTACACACGGTTTGACCAAACCATGCAGCCCATTGTAGGCAAACCATGCGGCCTTATTTAAGGAGGAATTGGCTTGCGCATGGGCTACGCAAGGTTTTCCAAACCGTGCCCCTAGCCCGTGCGAGGGGTCTCCCTTAGGTAGAGGGTGTTGCACGGTTTTCACACGGTTTGGAAAACCGTACAGATCAAACCATGTGGGCCGGTCTATTTAATGTTTTTGTTTAATTTTAAAATGAAATAAATTAAAAACCTAAAACCTAATTAACTCTCCCTCACCCTCACTCAACCTGCATGACACATTGGGAGGGGCTCCCCCTGGATTGTTGTGGTGCCTCTTTGATGCTTGTTATGTGAACTTCTCTTGTTGAGAAAATGGAATGGTGTGGCTAAGATACTTGTGTTTGGGTCAATTTTCTATGTTAGGAAAATTGAGTAGGATGGTAACCTTAGTGGGATAACTTAAGTCTAAATGAATTGTTACCACTAGAAGGTATCAAAGGGTTAAAGAATGATATACGTATCCTTTAAGAGGGAATGGTAAAACTAGGAAGGAGAACACTAGGGTGGTACAACCATGCCTTGGGTTAACGTAATGAACATGACTTATTTTAATAAAATGAATATGTGAATATCTTGATTTAGATACTTAAGATGGGTTGCATTGAGTATGAACATGAATGTGTTCGCTTATGTGTATGTGGTATGATTCTTTGAATGCTTATGAAGTATTTCCATAAGTAGTATACTATAGGCATCTTGGTATTGTGAGTACTCAGATGTTGATGCCACATAATGAATGATAACAAATGTGAGTTCTTGTTGAGGCCACCTAGTGACAGATACGTGGTTGGATGGGAGGCAGTTATACCCCATGCCAGCGTGAAAGTACATGTATGGAAGGGATTCATTCTTACCCCTTGCCAGTTGACTTCAATTGATGATTACATGTATGGAAGGGAGGCATTCTTACACCTTTACAGTTGACTACTGTTGATGATTACGTGTCTGGATGGGAGGCTGTTATACCCCAGGCCAATATTATGAATGTGATAGATGGGAAGCAGTTATACCCCATACCGGTTGAATGAATGTGATTGAAGGGAGGAATTCTTAACCCTTTCTAGTTGACTCATAGGGATGAGAGGAATTCTTACCTCATGCCTGCTACTCTCTATATGTGTATAGAAAAGAGGCATTCTTACCCCTTGCCGGTTGACCTTTAGGGACGAGAGGAATTATTTCCTCATGCCCGCTAATCTTACTAATGGGTGGGTGTCATCCTTACCCCACACCATCTATGATCTAAATGCATTTATGTATATATATATGGTGAAATGATCAGGTAACTTTACCGTCAACGATCCAAAGCTGGTATAACTGTCAGGTGTCCCCTGGGAACCAGGACGGGTGTTATTTACTTCTATATTTTTGCTTACTTATTTCTCCATACCTGCTCACTGTTTAATTATTATACACTGTCTAGATTGGGATTGACACCAGTGGTGCCGCCCTACTGAGATTTATATCTCACACCCTACTCAGGCCACCATTGCACTGGGGGTACCCGAGTAGACCTTCTTGCTTGTAGGACCGAGGTTGTGTGATGTGCGGTTTGTCTTTGAGGAGTTAGGAGCAAAGGACCAAGCAGGAGCTTGGGATGCTCAGGGGATCGCCGTTGGGATTTGTTGTCCTTTCTTTTTGTAGTGTTTATAAAGCATGTTGTGTTGATTCCGGCTTTCATAACTGTATGTTCATCTATACATGCATGCATTGTAAACTGGCGTTTGACTCCTTTTATAAAATGGATATTATTCTGTCTTTTTCTTCTGCCTTTCAATTTTTTACTACTTCCACTGTTTAATATTATTTACTCTGATAATACATCTTTGTTACTCGGATATGAGGGTATAGTCTCTCCACTATCACTTTCGAGACCATGGCTGCTAGTCGGCAGCCTCTAGAGTACAGGGAGACGTACTTGAGGCCATGTGACCTACCGGTCCGGCCATCGGTTCGATGGTAAGCCGGGCCGGGATGTTACAGATATAATTTACATTGAGAAAAATATATATTAAATGTTTCTTTCAATTCTTCACAATATAAATGGGAATACCAGAGATGAATTATGGTCTTGGTGGGACATTTTGGATTATGGTATTCGATTGTAACTGCATCCTATGTGTATTGGTGAAAATAAATAGAAATTACTTTATACTTCTTATGTGATGAAACCTTTAAAGAAAAACCAATTTCTGGAAGCATTGGATAATATCATGTTTCTTGATGTGTATTCCATTAGAATATCTAAAAGATTCAATAGAAGGGATTTGAAACTAAAATCCCTATAAACTTATGATTATCACATCATTCTTTGGGAATTGATTCTAATATAAATCTGGAATTTACTATCCCATAATGTAAGTGTGTATATTATGGTTATATTTAATTTTTATAGATAACTTTATGAAAAAAAAATAATTCAAGTATTCCTTTATAAAAATGCATCAAGAGGTGCCATTAATTTTGTGTTAGTTAGAGAAAAAATTTCCTCTATCATTTTTAACTTTCAAGTTGTATATAATAGTTCATCTTCAAACTAAAATACTTCTTGGGGGACCCGTTTCTTTTCAATGTATGTATCATGTTAAAATAACTATTTTCGCAATGAAATATTTTGTTTTAAATAGGAATCATCATTAGGGTTTCATTGTGATAGGATTTACAGCTCAATAATGTATAGATTTTTTTCAATGTATTTTTCTTATGTGTTCACTATATTTAATCATCCAATGAGAAGTACAGATAAGAATTATGGTTAAATTGATCCCTCATTTCCATTTATTACACAAATAGGAAGAATTATTGATTCATATACATTGTCAAAATTAATCCTTGAAGAGAGAGATATGGCATAGAACACATACATATTTAACTGTGGTTTGTTCGATGACTATATAAGAAAGTAATTTTAAATATTTATATGTTATCTAATATTATGTAACATAACATAAGCCTTGAACTTTTATTATCATTTTATGTAGGGAACATAAACAAAGTTTAAGTAGAGTTCATTGATTTTTCCTTTGAGAAGAAGATAGTATTTGTATAGAAAAGAGTTTCATGTTTTGTTGAGATCAATGGTATGGACATGACATTAATTAACCTAAAATATAGATATTCATTTAATTATATTATTTATATATATTTTAGGAATTGATTTTATCTGTTGACTCCATCTCTCAAGAATTAAAAGCATTGAATTTTGGTCCTAATTATTTTGTTCGTTAATGAAAATCAGTAATAATCAATGTGTATAAATTTTTTATAATTAATCGAGCCATCAATATGAGAACACAATGTGATGTATTTATGTTAACTAAAATAATTGACTATTATGATAGTGCATTAGATATTAGACCTCGATATGAAAATGTTTCTTATTTTTGGAATTATTGTGGAAATATTATTATTGGATTACTACTCTCATGGTTGAATCCTTATGATGAAATGTAAATGGATTGATTCAATGAAGTAAAATGGTAAATTTATTGATTACTATGGATTCTGATTTATTTACATGACTCGCTTATTGGCTACTAATGAACCATGTACTCTGGCATCAATGGAAAAACAAGTGTTCTATTTGAAAGATCATTTGAGACCTAATTATGGTGTCATTATTCAAGTAATCCCAAAATATATTTCTCATGATGGTGGTGATGAAATTGAAACCACTGATTATACATCGGAGTTGAACAAAATATTTTATTTGATGACACAAACAATACAATTGTGAAAATTGATGTTGAACCTGAAGTGGTGGTGGATAATATATATAAGTAAATATATATGTTCATAGTTCCTTTAGATTACCTTAACGTGGTATTCTCAGGTTTCCAATTCTATAATTACATTAATTTAGTTTCCTATTGGAATGGTATATTTGTTTTAGTATTTTTTTTTTCAAACCATTTAATTTGATTTATTTTAATTTAAAAAACAGGGTTTTTAAAAAATGTATAACTTGGTTTTAAATTATTATTTAAAAAAATGTTACGATATTGTTTATGAATAATTTGAATTTTAATTTTATGTTTGATTCTTAAAAAAATTTCCTAAAAAATTTAAATTTCTTTTTTATACATATTATAAAAGATATTGAAGGAATTCAAAGGAAGAGATTATTTGAAATTGATCCCAGAATGTGTGAACTGGGTATAACTCCTATGGTTTATTTAGTGAGTATAAAAATTGTAATATTTTTCATCTGTATTACATTTACTATCTTATTATTATTCGTTATCAAAAAAATTAAGTAAATTCTTCTAAAACAGAGTTGACTTATTCATAGAATACTAGTATGGGTCTGAGAAGGGTTTCTCTTAGAGAAACTTGGAGCACCCTTCATATCCGTTCACACCCTGACCCACTAGGGAACATCCCATCTACGATATCTTTTCATCCTCGACTTGATCCTCCAGGTTTGTTCCCAGCCATTTCTATAACATCATCTTATTTAGGATCTACTTCTCATAGAACGTTTACATTGCCTCCAGGGATGTTCCCACCTATACCATATTTATTCCCTATGATGAATCCTTATCCCTTTTGTCCTTATCCTACCATGTCTACACCGCCTCCATTTCCTACTATCCATAAAATATATAATGATTATACTAATTCACCTCCAAATCCCTACATAAGTATGACATAATGCAAGTATTGTAATGTGCATATCTTTAAGAGGTAATTGATCCAAGATAGCCTGCGGATCCATCAAATCATAGTGATCATCATGGATGGGGTTTTTTAAAAGTGTTTCAAATTATATCACACCATTTTTCCATGTTCTACTATTAATTAATTATAATTTTTTTATCTTATTTTGTGGGATCTTCTAATAGGTGACATCAGATCACCTATATGTGTGTATCATGAAATCATTAAAATTAAATAAGTGTAGATTAAAATGAAGAAAATAGAATGATATGTAAAAATTCTAGAAATTTTATATGTTTTATGGAATCTTTATCCAAGTATTATTAAATCATTCTCGTGAAACCAGTGTCATGGAGGCATATCAATAATGAAATCTAGAAGAAAACATTTATATATATAATGATAATAATTTTTTTTAATTGATATCAATATTATTTTTCTATTTATATGAATTAACATGTTTATTGAAGCATCAATTGAACTTTCCCAATAATTAATCTTCTATGGTCGCATAGTTGATGGATCTAGGGAATTTGTGGTGATCATAAAAGAATGAACTATATATTGGTTGGAAGAGTAGATCTAATTCGTATTTAGAGGGTGTACCAATATTCACTGAATATCTAATAACATTGTATCAAGAAATGGTCATATATTGGTAAAGTAATGAGTTTAAGGTATTTTTAATCTTTAATGATTTTTGTTGAAAATTATATAATTATTAATTGTATTAATTTCTTGTTTTCATGAAATGTTAGAAAAAAAGGACAAGGATGTTATGATGTATATGAACTCTTTGGGGTGCACTATTATTCCAGAGTATGTGAGGTTCTAGGTACTATAATATGAGTAAAAATAATATCTATATTTATATTTTTACTTAACTATAAGGGATTTATTTTATGAAGTTGGATATCTCTCCATTATATAGGCTTCAAAAAATATTAGGTTGAGATTGAACTGAAATAGAATATTCTATATTTTAGTAAATAATGAATAATAATCGCAACTATCAAGTTCCTTATTCCCAAACTTATAATATTTCAACCAATGACCTAAAATAATTTTTCATTATTTGTAGTTCTTGTTGCATATGTTTTTCAAAATTGGATGACTGCTGTTTTGAGACATTCTCAACAAATAAATGTGCATATTTTTTTGGAGACCACACTTTTACAAATTCCTTCATCCATAAATGATATTATTAGACCAGCCATATATGTTATGTTTTAATTCCTCTTAACTCTACATGAGTCTTTCAGGTTCATTATATTCAAATTTATTTATTTTAGTATCACTTTGTAAACTATTAACATATTTTTAATAAATAGTTTCAATGTAAAATATAAAATATTCATACATGTAATTTCCTATTTTCCATTCAAATAAACCTAACCATAATTGAATAGAATCAAAGAAACCTGATGTGATAATGTCATTTTATTTGGATTTTTAATAATTATAAAAACATAAATAGTCATAAAAATAATTTAAAATTCAATAAAATAGTTTTAAAATAGTTCTAAAACAAATTTATATAGTCCTAAGATTGATTTCCAGAAACTCCACATTAATACAGAAGGCAAGAAATTCCCTATTTAATGATAATTTGAAGCTGAAATTTATGTTTTATTCTCATAAATCTCCTTAATATAATTTTGGAAATTACCCTTTAATCTAGAATATATTTATTGAATGATATCATGTTGCACCCTATAACTTGTTATAACATTACTCCTCCAAACATACTAAAATTTATATTGAAATACAAAATAACAACTTTTTTTATTGTAATTTACATCCTCAAGGATATGTAAATATCATCCTTACAACATTGAAAACAAGCTTCGATTAATGGATCATTATTCAAGGGATACATTCGAGAAATTATCATTTTGAAAAAAAAATAGTAATCCAAATAACCTAACCCAAAATTATCCAATTCAAATAACATAATATGAATCAAATACCCTAACAAAAAATTAACTAAATAACCTAACCCAAAGAAAAATAAATAACCTAACACAAAATGAACAAATTACCCTAACAAAAAAAATGATCAATTCATCAAATGACATAATCCAAAATAAAATAATTACCTAATAACTAAAATGAAAAAATGACATTACCCAAAAAATAAATAACCCAAAAATAAAACAAATTACCAAACCCAAAATAAACAAAACAACCTGATATAAAAATTAGATAAAACAAAATTGAACAAAACAACCTATCCTAAAAAGACCGAACCCAAAATGAAAAAAATGGCATAACCAAAATTAAACTAAACAACCTAAACCCAACAAAACCAATTGATCTAACAAAAAATGCACAAATGGCCTAACAAACTAACCAAAATTTACCTAACACTGAAAGTAACCAAATGACTTAACCGAATATAAATTTAATGAACTAACATAAATATGAAATAATCCAAAGATGTACCAAATAACCAAACCCAAAATAACCTTAACCAAGTTGAACTAAATAACATTTTCAAAAATAAACCAAATTATATAACTCAAAAATGACTTAACCCAAAAATGAAGCAAATATCCCAAACCTAATCAACCAAAATCTCCTAACATAAAATGAACAAAAAGATCTATCCAAAATACCAAATGACCAAATATACCAAAGTATATAACCCAAAAATGAACCAAATAGAATAAATCATTAATGAAAGAAACACCATCACTCAAAATGAATCAAATGACCAAACCAAAAATATGAGAAATACTCTAACGGATTGATCAAATGAAAAAATTACCAAATAACATAACCAAAAAATGAACCAAATGGACAAGTGATCAAAATAACAAAGTGACCAAATAACTAAATAACTTAACACAAATATAATTGAACTAAAATGATCATAAAAGAGGAATCCATATAATACCCAGGTTTAGAATTATAATTAGAATGTATTGACTATGTTATGACACTAGTATTATATTTCAAATTAAATATATATTTAGATGCTTCTTAATTTTATGGATTTATTTAACTCTTAAAATTTTAATTCATTATAGATTGTGTTGAACACCTGTGTATCTTAAATTTGTGAATTTATAATGATTTTATCACTATATTATTATTCTATAATATCTTCTAATTTAAATAAATAAATAATGGTCATCAATGGCCACATGCCTCGATAAATTTTTTTTCTTGGGTAGGGGGAAAAATATGGAAGTGCTATAAATAAACAGACATAAGAATAGATTGTGAGACATTGTATTGATGTTTCAAATTTTGATATGTAATTCATAATTAAATATATTGTTCAAATTTTCAACAGTGTTCCTTAGAGGTCCTCGATGAGAAATAAGATGAAACATTCAGGTCAATTGATCATTAGAGACAGCTATTAGGTGAGGATCACTAGGGGAGAGTCATATTTTTACCTGCTAATAACATCATCCCCACTAGGTATTAGATCTTATCAAGTGAATCTCAAAGTTATCACACAACCGAGCTGGAAAGAGCATGTTTATAAGTATCTTAGGACAAAAATAAATCTATACAAGATCTTTGATGAGGTAAAATAGTCACCGAACAATTATTTGTAGCTATGTTAGTTATAAGTCCATCACTTCCATTAGAAGATGCTAATGTTTTTGATTCTTGTATAGAAACAATGTGTTTTTTATATGATGCAATAATTGAAGTCAATGAGGGTCCTAGAAGTGGTCAAGGTAATTAAACTAGTGGAAGTGGTGGTGGTGATGATGATGATGATGATGTTGGTGATCCAGATGATGATTTTGGTGATGATTATGATGGCACTGGTGGTGATGATAGATATATTGATCCCCTTTATTTTTGAGTTGATAGTAAAGAGTCATGTGTGGATGATGTTTAATTACTATAACTGATTGTTGGTGTGTATTTTATAGGTATGTTATATTAATTTAAATGGTTTTAAAACTATTGATAACCTTATGGTTTAATGGTAAATATATAATAATTTTATTGCATTAAATGAGTACCATTTTTTGTAACTTATTTGAAGGTTTTGTGAGTGTTGTTTCATGGTGTTGTTTCTATACATTCGGCGTAGGACTATAAACCCACAGTTCATAGAACTCTGGGTATCCATCAATGTTTGATAGGCCTCAATACCCACTGTGTAACATCCTAGGTATTTTTGAGTGGGTTAAAAACCTCTCCCTCATTGAATTTTTGGAATTGGTGGGTATTAAATTTTTTTTGAGCATTGGATCATATTTTGAATTTTTCTGTCAACTCAATTATTATTTTTGGATTGTTTTAGATCATTAATGATATCCTTGAGTGTTTTAATGAGTTTCGGGTGCATTGGAGGCCCAAAGTACAGTTTTTGGGAGTTTCAGGCTGAGGTGCACTATTTGGGTAAATGATGTGGCCTCTCCCAACTAATAATAAACTCTCATTTTTCACTAAAGAGGGGTTTGGTAAACCATTTGGAGTGATTTTACTGGTTTTTGTGAGGAGATATGTAGTTTTTCAAAGGGATTTCGCATATCCTGTGCATGATTAGAGAAAACTATGTGCAAGCTGCATGGGTAGTGCCACATAGATAGTGCATTCACACTGTAACCTACAAGGTCATTTTATAGTTAGGAAAACCATTTTAGCTAACCATGTAGCCTCCTTAAATTTTTAAAAATAAATAATTTATCCACCATCCAATTTCATTCTTCCTCCTTCTTTCTCCCCTCATGGTCACATGCTGCATAGAGAGATCATCGTTTTTCTTCCTCCCCTAGGGTGTGATCCCCATCCTCCATATGAGCTCCATTTTTTTCATTTTTTGGTGTGTTGGAACCACATTTGTATTATTCTCCTCCCCTATTCCTCATATCTTATTTTCTTTCGCCTCACGGACCGATAAATCCATTCGAGTCATTTTCCCCTATTTTTTGGGTGTTTGATTACAATGTTGATGTATTCCAAAATAATCAGATTTAAAGTATAATATCAAATTTTACTATATATATGACTCCAAGGTAGGTATTTCATACCATTATTGAAGTTTTATAGGTCTAGTTGAAGGTACTAATTTTATCACACCGTTGGGTAGTTGAGAGAGACCCTTTTTAAATTGAATTATCAATGTAAAAGTTATGGTGTTACCTTATGGGATGCATTTGGAAATGCCCTATCCAAATTCATTCATGAGAGGCTGGGTTAGAGTTCATCATCCACCTTGGATAGTTAGGTCAGGGTGTGTTCTTTATTGGATTTGAATTATTTTATTTAATTAATATTCTTTGATTCGATTAGGCTGAATTATTCATTTTTGAAAGTGAAGTGGATTATATACATGTGTTTCATTGTGATATGATAATGTGATCCTTCATATCATGATAGGCATGGCTCAAAGAGTTGGGATGTCATGGCCATCAAGATTGAGGTGACGTGGTTATCTCGCCAGGATTGGTTTGTATACATTGATGTGATGTTGATCACATGATTGGATGACTCCTCCATTAGTTTGAGGTGGTGAGTATGTCAGGTTGTGTTGATTCCCTAGGATGAATTAGTATGAATTGGACATTGGTATTTAGTGACATGGTCACAAGGGAGAGAGGTGACGGACTTAGTGTGGCTTAGGTACTATTTGGTGATTTCCTCTCACCCGTGATTGGCCAAAGTGATGTTTGAGCCATGTATACAAAGGTTGACTCATTGATGAGTTGGTTTTGACCACTCATATCACTAGACACTATTGGTAGTGTGGCTTAGGAAATTTAGTTTAGGGGTGATTGATCTATAAATCTATGGGGAAGGGGAGGAGCTTTCAGATGACAATGTTGAGGATGTTGATTGGGTGTTTAGGCCAGTCGTGCTTGAGTTTGTTGGTCCATTGTCACTTTGGAGGATATCCATCACCTTTTTTAGGATGTTTTTCTTTGATCCAATGGTTATTTTATTTGAGTACATATATCGTTTTACCTCTTGATTTTGTGATTCGAGCTAATGGGTTCATTTGAGCAGGGGTTTGAGGGACCAAGTTTCTATTTTCTTCTATGTGCCTTTGGGATATCGTTGACTTGATTTAGGACATGAGGTACTGGTCAGCATGAGGTTCTAGTTTACTTTATTGGAGTTGAACCTAACGGTTCACTAGGGAATACTTTACATCCGGGCATACCTTGGTCCATGGGCCAATGATCCTCTCCTCTTTAGTGATTCCGACATTGGTCGAACCATGTGACAGAGTTTCCAAGAAGCTATTGAAAATCAGGTAATATTTTTGGATATATGTAAATGTAATTATCTATTGTCATTATTATTTTACACACCTACTTAAACCCTTATTTTATGTATGAACATGTGGGTACTACACTATAGAGACTCAGTTTCACACCCTACATAGGGCCTTCGGGATGCATGTGGTCTTTTTTCTTTTATGTAGAGGTAAGGTATCAGGCTCAATAGATGGATCCTAGTTTATTTGGAATAGGATGTTGTCATGGTAACCAGTGTTCATACATTATCTTGAGTTTTTTAGATATTTCTTTTTAGTTTCATAATGCTTATATTACATGTATATATTGTGATCTTCCATTGGTTAACCCTTTTAGTTACTTTATTGTATGACTTATATTAGAAGCATGATCAGTTTTAGTAGCTTCAAGCGGCATGTTTCATGTTTTCTTATTTCTGATGGTTTCTCTTATTATTGCTTCTGCTATTACTTGTTATTGATTGTGGTTTCTCTATGGGTGGGTCTAGTTTGAGTTTACTGAGTATTTCCTCCAATGTATAATATATATATATATATATATATATAATTGTTCCATTATATTATCATAACATAATTTTATAGTCGCTCCTCTATGACTCTTATAACACCATCATTTCTAGTCATCATCCTTTGGCATATAGGAAGGCACACCTAGGGCCTAGTAGTAATCTGGCCCAATGTAATGTTTGAGAATGGCATCAGGGTCGGGGACTAAAAATGGTATCAAAGGGGTTTATTTTATCTATTTATTTATATTACTACTTAGGGTATGGTATCATGGAGATTTGGATTTTTTCATAAATGGGTTTAGAACTTATTTTTTGGTTCTTGTAGCCCCAGGCATGGGAGAACAGACCAAGTTTCCAGGGGTGGGAATTTTTGTTCTAATTTTCTATTTTAATAGTTTATTTTATTTCCACCTTGAGTGGTATAATTTGATAATTATTTTTATCTATTATTCGTTGTATCCTTGGCCTAGTATGTCAAGAGATGAGATATGGACCCTTGGACTGGTATGGAAAGGGGGTTGTATATGCTTGTTATACTTTTAATATGCACATTGTAGGATGTTTTAATAATGTAAATCATGCACATGTGGAAATTTATTGTGAAATATTTTATATAAACATGATTATGTGTTGTGATATATTTATATATACATATATATATATATTGATATGATATGGGAATGGATCTTATAAGAGCATGCATGCATGATTAAATGGGGTGATATTGATCCCCAGGTTGGATGATGAGGTAGTTGGTTTATGGAAAAGTTGGTTTTTAGGATGAGAAAGGCCTAGGGTATAATTGATACGTGGATTTGAGATGGTTGGGTATGAATTCCATGAGGTCGGTACTCCATGTGGCATGGTTGCGATGGGATAGAGTAAGGGTAGTAAAGATGTGCTGCCTATTACTGTTCTCCCTATATTCACTTTATGTGTGTGTGTGTGTGTGTGTGTGTGTGTGTGTCTATGTCTTTTATATGGGTTGTCTTACCATGTAATGGTATTCAGTGGGTTTTGAAATAGATAAATAAGATGCAGCATCAGGCCAGTGATGGTTTAGTGCCATCGGAGAATGAATAGGTTGGGACCTCTACGGGTTAGGTAGAGCATGATCCACAGGTGAATCCATAGGTACAGGTTCTGGTGTAGGTGTTGTAGCCACCATAAAGGATAGAATTTTGGCCATGACTTGATGATTAGATAAGATAAAACTAGGTACGTGTGATCTAGGGGATCGATAGGGGATCTTAGTCAGTAGATCCTTTGATGTATTATCTTAATCGAGAGTTCCATTCATAGCATCTACTATTTTTTTAGGGTGAGGGAGGACAATAAGTGGCTGAGAACTAGATCAAGTCCATGAAGATGATTTTAGATCATCTTGATATGCCTCCAGGTATGAGGGTTATGCTGGAGACCAATATTCTCAAAGGATTAGAAAGGTGCTTGAGGGATGTCCCGGTGTAGGTAGGTAGATGGAAAGGATGGGCCTGGAAGGAATTTGAGGCTAGGTTCATCGAGTAATTATTCCCATATATGTTGTGTGTGGAGAGAGATCAAGATTTATTGATCCTTTAGTAGGGTGACATTTCCATCATCGAATATGAAGCGACATTCACAGATTTTATTTTGATTCTCTCCCGACTTGGTGAGTGGTCAATCCTCAAGGGTGATACATTTTGAGGATGGTATATGGCATGTCATTTGGGTATAGGTGAACATATTTAGGTTTTACTTATTCTTATAGGTGGTGAACCAAGTGCTCATAGCGGAGGGAAACTCGACGGATAGGTCTTACTTGAGATAGGTGACAGATTTAGGTGATTTTAGTGGTGAAAATTCATATGGTAGGATGTGAGGCTGGGATGAGTTTCAGTAGGGAAGATAGACCAAGGACTCAACTAGGAAACTTTGGAGTGGATCCTCTATGGTTTTCTTCTATTGTGGGAATCCATGAAATGTATGGAATCAGTTTGAGATGCCTTTAAATGAGTTCTGAGCATGTGGAAAATCTAGGTATCTTGAGAAGTTCTTTAGGAATCCTTCTCAGAGAATCGGTAGTTAGGGGTCGAGGTAGACTCAGGGTTATGAGATTTGACCTGGGGTGGCACTAGGAGATGGTGGATGAGGATCATCTACACATGGATGATGTGGCAGAGATAATAGAACCTAGAATTGGGATCACTATCCAGTGGTTGGTGTAGAGCCATAGAGATTTAAAGACCCAGAATTTCCATGTAATTTTTTTTAATTAAATGGGAATTTTACGAGTCTTTGAAAATTGACGGCGCGTAATTCCAAGGCCCAGAGTGCCCAGAATAAATTTTTGATGTTTTTCCGAGTACGTTCAGTAAACGTACAAGCTGGTTTTTCTAAATTTTGAACCGTTGCTCGGAATTGAAATCTGTGGGCGTCGTTGAACTCACAACATCGATATTCGCTTAAGGAGACTCTCACCTCGATGGCATTTGGTTGAGGGTGAAAGTTACTTTTTCGGTTTTATGTAGAAATAATAAAATAAAATTAACACATGTTTTTTTATTTTATCTATTGTAACCACCCATGTGGGAGTTAATGTGTGGGGACCACCCAACCTTATCCTCCTATGAGAGGTTATGGTGGTGGGTCCCACCCGAACTAACCTCCCACTAGAGGTTATGGGGGTGGGGACCACCCCGGACTAAAACCCCCCATTTAATTGAGAGAAAATCTAAACTCCCCTCATTAATGAGGGAGAGCCTCTTGACCACCTCTACCATTAATGGTACCACCACCTACCTTAATTTATTATGCCACCCACCTTAATTAATTAGGCCTTTTTAATTCTTTCCCACAAAATAATAGATGCTGTAATCTATTATTTTTTCACACCTTTCATATTCAGTGGAATTTGGGGAGAGGAGGAGATTTTGGGAGAAAGTTTCTCCAACGAAGAACAAAGAACTTCTTCCACGAAGAACGTCGGTAAGGCGAGCCTTTGACATCTTCCTCAGAAGTAACTGGTGAAGGCAACTGATGTGGGACACGATGAACGATGACAACTCTGTTATCTTCCCCGCGACACCGTCAACGAACAACAAATAAGGTAGGGGATTTTTTTGTGATTGATTTTATTTTCCTCTGATTCTTTCCTTTTAAAACAAATAACGAGGATCAAATTCTAACTAGTTGATCTGCATATGTCTTCCTTTTGCAGGATTTGGGATTAATCATTGTTGGAGGGTTTTTTCTGATTCATTCTTGTGAGCCAAATTCTACCACACTAAACACAGATGGTGTGAACCAAACCAACATGGCCCGACCCCTCTGTCATTCTCCTTTGCGGTGTTCTGTGAAATGAAGGAAGGCGACAACGGTGATTAAGGTGACGAAGCCAATGGTCATGCCACCCGCGGCCTTCGTGACCTCCGTCGCCCCCGTGGCCTTCCATGCCGCCGCTGACCAAACCGGTCACACCCCATTGTGGCGCCCCAGCAGAACCACCCCCGCGGTCTCCACCCTTCCTACCGGGTTTCCCGAGCTGGGCCAACCCACCCTGGTTACGTCGTCCGTCGGCTACACTGGCCCCGACCACACTAGCCTCCCAGCCCCGGCCACCCCGTCCAACCTAGCCTTCCGAACGAACCAGCTCCCAGCCACACCGGCCTCACGAGCCGCCCCAACCGCACCAGCCCGCTTGACCCGCACCTCCACCGGTCGAACCGGCCCCAGTCGCACTGCGGCTCGGTCGCACTGGCTTCCTTAGCCCCTGGATGAACTGGCCCCGTCTGTGGAACCCTGCCCCCAGACAGGGATTCGCCAAGTCTCGCCCCATGACCCTTCGGGCCGAACTGGCCTCGCAGCGCACTCCCGAGCCACCCCGGACGAACTGGCCCACGCCCTCACGGTGCCCCAGCCAAACCGGCCCCTCATGGAGCCCTATAGGCTATGCCGCCCACCGGTCCGAGCCGCCCACACACCCACCAATGGCTGGTACACGCCCTCTTGACCGATCTGCGCCCTCACGACCCTCTGCGACCCCTCGTAGCCTACTGGGCTAGGCGGAACCTAACGGGTTGGCCCACGTAACAGGCCAGGCCAGACCCAATGGGTTATATCGGGTCTACCCGAACCAGGTTGGCCAAGACTGGGTCGGGCAGGGTCGGTCCGACCGGGTTGGAACGAACCCAAGCCCACTATGACCCAATAAATTCTTTTGACCATATCACTGGAACCAGACATCCATCTGACGAACCATCAGTGGCTCGGGAAAACATAGAGCATGACGGTCTATTTGTGTATACCCCACTGAAGTTTGGGGTACAGTTGATATACGATCAGGTTGGATCGTGCACGAATCCAACCGGGCCCCTAGGACTAAAAACTAATAAATCACCAACCAGGCGTCCAATTGATGTGTCGTATATTGCATTGAGACCCCTATGACGTAGAGGACCTTTGATATACTTCTTTGTGGTACATCGTGATAGTTGGAGTAACGACCAGTAGCTTTTGGAGTGGATCCTTCCAATGATGAGTGAGCAGTGTGCGGAGACCTAGTAGCTGGCTGAGACCATATGACTACTGACCGTTTAACTCGGAGTGACTCTACTAGCCTACTGGATAGTGACTGGGTGTGGTGGAAGACCCACAGTGGAGGATCACGCTTGGTGACGTGGCAGACCCATGGAACTTGACAGGAGGAGTACCTTAACAGGCTATGAGGGTGATTGCCTGGGTGTGGCGGCAGACCCGCGGTGGGGAGCTCCTCTGTGTGACGTAGAAGACCCACAATACTCGATAGAAGGAGTACCTCAGAAGTTCAAGGATAGTGGAAAGCAAGCATGATGTCATGGTAGGCCCACTGTACTCGTTTGAGGAGGAGTTCTCCAGCAACCGAGGTTTCAATAATGTTTTGGGGAAGTTACCTGATACTACCCCTAGAATAAAATCCTGGTTGAGCTGAGTCAGTACTTTTCTGTTTTCCTCATGATTGAGATTGATTAATTAATAACTTAGGTATATGTATGGTAATATACCTATGTAGGTTATTCTATTAATTTCATACCTTGTGGTTTATCATTGGTGGATTTTGTGAGACCTTGATGGTATCGGGGTCCCTACTGAGTATCGTTATACTAACCCTTGCACGGGCTATGCCCGCACCTTGTTGTGTTGGATTCAGACGACGGACAACACTAACTCAAGCTGAGAGTACCAGGACTGGATGGTACCCAGAGGTGGACCATATGGCATGATGGTACACGGAGGAGACAGACGGACTTGGAGTGCTGAAGAGGAGATACGTACCTATCCTTCTGGTAGGAACCTTAGTGGACAATCCAATAATTGTTTTTATTTTCTTCCGTTTTACTTGTACTTTCAGTTTCTTGTACTTTATAGTTTCTCTTGTATTTCCAATCCCTTTTACTTTTCAGCACTATTTTGTTATACAGTTTACTTAGTGTTTTGTATCCATCTATGTGCACTGTTGTGCATTTTTAAAGGTTATGAAGGCAATACCTTCCAAGTTTTAGGGAATTAAGCCTTTGGTTCTAGTCTCCAATCTCTGGACTATGGAAGACGGGATTGGGGTCGTCACAGAATGGGCCCCAGGGGATGGGATGTGAAAAAATGGTATCAAAGGAGTCGGTTCTACTATAGAACATAGGACTCTGATCTTTCTTTTCTATGATGCAATAGTGTTAAGTGGAGTGATTGTGGTTTTCAGTTCAGGGAGTCCAGTGCTGGAGTGGATACTAATGTATCATTACACCAGGACCCTGACATATGATTTCTGACTCAATGCATGAAAACACTGATTGCGCGTGTGTTTTCAAAAGTTTTATTTAAGTTAACTCAACTAGGTCAGCTCACCAGGTATAACTTTTAACCTTAGTGCACCTATTTATTTTCAGGATTCCTCCACGCAGAAAACCGGCTAGAGTTCCGAGAGTTGTACACACTGATAGCCCACCGAGCGATGAGGCCTCGATACATGGCCCTTTCCAGCAAAGGCACCAGCGGTACCACTTCTCATTGGGCCACCGATGCCACTATACCCAGCAGTAGATAGTGCATGGTTCTTGATCATGTTTCACGAGTTCCAGCACCAGAGGACACCCATTTTCACTAGAGAGATGGACCCACAGGTGGATGAGGATTGGCTGGAGGATATGGTGGGATTTTTCCGACTGGTAGGGACACAAGAAGACCTCATGGTGATCTTTGTTTCTAGCCTACAATAGGAAGCAACAAGAAAATGCTGGATCTTGATTCTCCATGTTCATGACGAGGTAACGCTTCTTTGGACAGTCATCGAGAGCCTCTTTAGGGAAAATTTTGTCCTAGCGACTCTTCACACAGTGCGCATTCAGGAGCTACTTCATCTGCAGCAGGGCACCATGACTGTAGTCCAATACTCAGTGAGGTTCACAGACCTCTCATGCTATTCCACTGATATGATGTGGGATCCATTCTTCAGGTCCCAGACCTTCGAGCAGGGACTTATGAGGGAGATTAGGGATTTGGTGATCTCACTCATCATATCGACGTAGGCGGGGGTGTTAGAGAGAGCCCTCCCAGTGGAGAGTTTTTTTGCTGAGAAGTATCCAGTATTAAGGTCCACCATTAGTCTACATGTAGCAGAGTATTCTTTAGCTGGTAGCAAAAAGATTTCGTAGAGGTCCAAGAGGACCAGACCTACAGGTGGACAACCGCATGACTTGGGATCTGTTGTGTGGGGCACCCGAAGTGGAGACTGACATGCCATGAACGAGAAGTGTTATGCATGTGGCGGACAGGGTCACAAGGCTCGTGACTACCCGACCTGGTGTTTTAATAATTAGCAGATGGTCTAAGGACTGCTGAGGCAGATACAGAGATTCAATCAAGGCAGTCCATCGGGAGTAGGCGGACGTGGAAGAGGAGCTGGTCGTGTAGCTGGTGGTGGAAGACAATTCAAGGTGTTACCACCACCACCACAAGGAGGTCCACCCCGACCAGAGGGAGCAGGTGGATAGTGGATAGCTCATCTCTAGGCAGCTAAGGCATACAATCATGGTGCTCCGAAGATGATTCGAGGTACGATCTGTGTCTACTCCACCATAGCTGCAGTACTTGTAGACATATGTTCTAGTTATTATTTCATTGCCAATGCCCTCATTCAGAGCTCAGAGATTCAGAAGGAGTTGTTTTCTTGATCCTAGGAGCGGATTCGACAATTACGCACTGGTGTTGGCAGTGTGAGCTTACTCTAGGAGGAAAGATCTTCAGCTGGGATCTCTTAGTAGCGGCGTCGAGGCCTTACGATGTCATCTTGGGTATAGACTGGTTATCTACAGTCCATATTCAGATTGACTATATTAGGTGCAATGTGCGGTGTGCCTCACTGATGGGACCAGTTTTACCTTCACCGGAAAGAAGGGAGCCTTTGCAGTACAAGATGAACTTACTCGGAGGAGAGTGCAATCGATCACTTATCAGTTGGCTAGCCTTACCCTCGGAGCAGTTGATGTGGGGAGTCCAATCTATCCTATAGTGGTGTACCAATACACGGATGTCTTCCCTGATGATGTTCCAAGTCTACCCCCTCGCCGAGAGGTAGAATTTTATATTGACTTGTACCCTGGGATGGCACCGATATCTACACCAGTGTATCAGATGGTTCATGTGGATCTTTTCAAGCTAGGGGTACAGCTAGAGGAATTGTAGGGGAAGGGATTCATATTTCCTAGTGTTTCTCCTTGGGAATCCCTAATTCTTTTCTCCAAGAAGGTGGATGGGAGCGTGAGGCTTTGTGTTGACTATCAGTGCCTGAACCAGGTGACCGTGAAGAACATGTACCCACTCTTGAGGATTGAAGACCTCTTTGATTAGTTGAATGGAGCATGGTGGTTTTTGAAGATAGTCCTCATATCAGGATATCACCAGCTCAGAGTTCAAGACAAGGATGTGTAGAAGACAACCTTCAGATGCCGGTACGACCATTACGAGTTCGTGGTTATGCCATTAGGCATAACCAACGCTCTAGTAGTGTTCATCGGACTCGTGAACGGTATCTTTCAGACATGCCTCAGTCTATTTTTCATAGTCTTCATTGATGACATTCTGATCTTCTCGACTACTGGGGAGGAGCGTGCCTATCATTTCCAGGTAGTACTGAACACACTTTGAAAGCCCCAACTTTAGGGTAAGCTCTCAAAGAACCATGTCTGGATCCGAGAGGTTCACTTTCTGGGACATGTCATCTTGGAGGCTAGAGTTGTAGTGGATCCATCGAAGATTTAGGTGGTACTTTCTTGGGATCCACCCAAGAGTGTTACAGAAGTATGGAGTTTCATGGCTTTGGCTAGTTATTAACGTAGGTTTGTACCAGACTTCTCCAGAGATGCAGCACCACCATCAGCCTTAACGAAGAAGAGGAAACCCTTTTGTGGTCAGAGACATGCCAACAGAGCTTTTAGGAGATGAGTTAGAGGCTGACTAGTGCCCCCATCTTGACGATTCCAAATGAAGTCATAGGGTACGTAGTCTACTATGACGCATCAGGGACGAAGATCAGATGAGTCCTGATGTAGGAGCGAGCAGTGATTACAAATGGTTCAAAACAGTTGTGACAACATTCGCAGAACTATGCTACCCATGACCTAGATTTAGCAGCAGTGGTCTTCACCTTGATGATGTGGAGACACTATCTGATGGGCGAGTGTTTTACTATGTAGTATGATCACAAGAGTATCATGTATATCTTCTCTTAAAAGGACCTAAACCTGAGACAATGACGTTGGATTGAGTTTCTCTAGGACTATAAATTTAGATAGTCTATAATCCTGGGAAGGGGAACATTTTTGTAGATGCACTCAGCAGGAGATCTGGTATATAGCTTCTAGGTAAAGCGACAGAGCATCTAGCCGCTTTGCAGATATCGTTTGTGGATAGAGATGGAGTATCTTTTCTTCAATATCTTAGAGACACTCCCCCACTTCTTCAGTGAGTCAGGAAGTTGCAGCATGGGGACACTGACTGCAAGACACGACGTGCTAAGATATCTACAATACATGCACCTGATGGATTTTATGAAGGTACATAGCACATCATCATCTTTAGAGGACGTACCATGGTACCAGTTTCACTTCATGAGGAAGTGTTGAGGGAGTTCCACACATCCCCTCTAGAGTTACATCCAGAAGTGTGGAAGATGTTCCAGGACAACCAGTGATAGAATTGGTGTCCTGGAATGATGAAGGTAGTATAAGAGTTTGTATTTAGATGCATCACTTATAAGTAAGTGAAGGCAGAGCATCAGGTACCAAAAGGATTGGTTCAGCCTTTAGAGTTACCATAGTGGAAGTGGGATGTGATATCCATGGACTTTGTGATAGTACTTCATTGTACATCTAGGGTACATGACTCGATTTGGGTGATTGTTGAATGACTCCCCAAGTCGGCCCACATCCTATTGATCAGAGAGTAGGGTTCAGTAGAGAGCTTGAGATTCCTCTACGTTCAAAATATAATGTGACTACATGGAATAAATTCATCAATTGTCTCTGATTGCAATGCATGATTTACTTCCCGGCTATGGAAGGGGTTGTAGGAGGCTTTCGGAATGCAGCTTCATTTGAGAACCACCTTCAATCCACAGACAGATGGTCAGACTGAGCAGACCATTCAGACCCTCAAGGACATGCTGCATTATTGTGTCATCGACTTCGGTCATAGCTGGGAGGATCACTTACGCTTGGTGGAGTTTTCATACAACAGCAGTTGTCACTCCACCATAGGGATGACACCATTGGAGGCGTTGTATGGGCGACCTTGCAGATCACCTTTGTGCGGGACTGACCCAGGGGAGTCATCACTAGTGAGACCAAAGATGGTAAGGGCTACCACATAGAAGGTATAGATCATCCAGGAGCGGATGATGACTCCACAGAGTAGGCATAAGTCGTATGCAAATAGAAGACAAAGACCTCTAGAGTTCGAGGATGGCGACCGCATCTTTCTGCGGGTCTCACATTGATGAGGTTTGCGGAGATTTGGCTGAGGTGGAAAGTTATCTCTGAGGTTCATCAGATCTTTTGAGGTCCTTAGCAGATTTTGAAAAGGTGGCATACCACTTAGCTCTTCCACCTCAGTTGCACCGGGTGCACATCGTCTTCCACGTATCCCATTTGAGGAGATACGTGCATGATCCTTCTCACATCATCGACCACGGAGATATGAACGTCGACGATGGGAAGAATTTTATGGAGGTTCCAATAGACATTGAGGATCGATAGGAACAGGTCTTTCGTGGATGGTCAATACCTCTGGTGCGCGTACGCTGGCATCACGTGAACTTCCACGAGAGCACATGGGAGTGAGAGGCTCAGATGCATGCTCAGTACCCCCACTAGTTTACCTAGTTCAGTTGTTTCTTATGTGGACGTAGAGCCCTGAGGTGGGGAGAAAGTAAAGACTCGGAATTTCCATGTAATTTTGTTTAATTAAATTGGAATTTTATGAGTCCGTGAAAATTGAAGGCGCGTAATTCCAACGCCCGGAGTACCCAGAATCAATTTCTGAATTTTAATTCTGGTACATTCAGAAAACTTACGAGCGAGTTTTCATTACTTTTGAACCGGTGCTCGGAATTGAAATATGAGGGCACCGTTGAACTCGCAGCACCAATATTCTCTTAAGGAGACTCTCACCTCGACAGCAGTTGGTCGATGGTAAAAGTTAGTTTTTGGGTTTTATGTAGAAATAATAAAATAAAATAAACACATTTTTTATTTTATTTTATCTGTTGTAACCACCCATGTTGGAGTTGAAGTGTGGGGACCACCCGACCTTAACCTCTCATGAGAGGTTATGGTGGTGGGGCCCACCCAATCCTTACCTCCCACGAGAGGTTATGGTGGTGGGGACCACCCGAGACTAAAACCCCCCATTTAATTGAGAGAAACTCTCAACTCCCCTCATTAACGAGGAAGCACCACCTTACCTCATCTACCACTAATGATTCAACCACCTCCCTTTATATATTACACCACCCACCTTAATTAATTAGGCTTTTTTAATTCATGCCAAAAAAATAATAGATGGTTTAATCTATTATTTTGTCACACCATTCATATTGAGTGGAATTTAGGGAGAGGAGGAGCTTTTGGGAGAATGTTTCTATAACAAATAATGAAGAACTTCCTCCACAAAGAACACTGGTGAGGAGAGTCTTCGACCTATTCCTCAGAAGCCCCTTGTGGCGGCCACCGATGTGGGACGTGACGAATGACAACAACTCCATCATCTTCCCCAAGAATCCGTTAATGAACAACGAACAAGGTAAATGATTTTTTGTGATTGATTTTATTTACCCATGATTCATTCCTTCTAAAACAAAGAACGGACATCAACTTCTATCTAGTTGGTCTGCATATTTTTTCCTTTTGCGGCTTTTGGAATTAATTATTGTGGGAGGTTTTTTTGTGCTTCGTTCTTGTAAGCCAAATACAACCACCCTAAACGTGGACGGTGCAGACCAAACCAACATGGAATGACCCCTCTACTGTTATCTTTTCCAGTGTTCTTCAAAATGGTGGAAGGAAACAACGACGATGAATGTGATGAAGGCAACTGTCGCACCACCCGCGACCTTCGTGACCCGCACCAACCCCGCAGTGTTCTGCCCCACCTCCGGCCGAACCAGTCGCGCCCCTCACGGCACCCCGTCCGAACTACCCCCATGGTCTCCACCCTTCCAGCCACGCTGCCCTGGGTCGGGCCACGTAACCCTGGTTGTGCCGTCTACTAGCCGAACCAGCCCCAGCCCCGGCCTTCTGGCCCTGGCCACCCCGACCTCCCATCTGAACTGGATCCCAGCCACGCGGGCCTCTCGAGCCGCCCCGGCAGCACCATCCCACCGGCCCCACACCACCACCGGATGAACTAGCCCCAGCCGCACCACCCTGGCGCACCGGCTTCCCGATCCCCTATCCAAAATGGCCACGGGTCAAGTCGCCGCAAGCCGCACCCTGCGACCCTCCGGGCCGAACCAGCCTCCCGACGCCCTTCTAAGCTGCCCCGGCCGAACCGGCCTACACCCTCACGATGCCACGGCTGAACAGGCCCCTTGCGGCGCCCTTTGGGCCAAGCCGCCCTCGCGCCAACTAGCGGCTGGTCTGCGCCCTCACGACTGGTTTGTGCCCTCGTGGCATGTTGGGCTGGGCCTAGTGGGCTGGGCCGAACCCAATGGGTTGGCACACCCAATGGGCCGGGAAGACCCAACAGGTTAGGCCAGGTCGACCCAAACTGGGTCGGCCCAGACTGGGACGGGCTGGGTCCGTCCCACCACGTCAGACCGAACCCGGGCCCACTACAACCTTTTACTTTCATTTGGCCATATCATTGTCACCGAATGTCCGTTTGACAAACTGTCAGTTGCCCTGGAAATCTTGGAGTATGATGGTCCCTTTGAGTATAAGCCACTCGAGTTTGGGGTATAGTGGAGATACGGTCTGGTTGGATCGTGCACGAATCCACCCGGGCCCCCGGGACTAAAAGGCTAATAAATCACAGACTGGTGGTTCGATTGACACCTCATCTATTGTTTTTAGACCACTATGACGTGGAAGACCGTTGATATACTTCTTCATGGGACTTCGTGATAGTTGGTGTATTGAACAGTAACTCGTGGAGTAGATCCTTACGGACTTGGAGTGCTGAGGAGGAAAAATGTACCTACCCTTTAGGTAGAAACCTCAAAGGACGATCCAGTAGCTGTTTTTTTTCTTCATTTGTACTTTTACTTTCAGTTTCTTGTACTTTACAGTTGGGCTTCTATTTCCGGCCCCTTTTACTTTTCATCCCTCTATTGTTATACAGTTTACTTAGTCTTTTTTATGAATTTTAATTCTTTTTTGTGTGAGTTTATAGGTTATAAAGGCAATTCCTTCCAAGTTTTAGGGATGTGCACCTTTTATGATAGTTTTCAGGCCCTAGCCTATGGATGGTGGGCTTGGGGTAGTCATGGCACGAGCCCCGGGGGACGGGTCGTGACAGGGATGTCAAGCTTCAGGTAGTCAGGTTTTAGGTCTGGTGAACACTGTGGAGCTTCTAGGTGAGAGGACCAGTTTGGGATATACCTAACACTGAGGGGGGGATCAGTGTTGGGGACTTCTTAA
Organism: Viscum album; assembly: GCA_963277665.1. Lineage (NCBI taxonomy): Eukaryota > Viridiplantae > Streptophyta > Magnoliopsida > Santalales > Viscaceae > Viscum > Viscum album. Next base: position 1,313,093,336 of record OY728133.1, read on the forward strand.
ACTAATTCCCACTTTTAACCCTGTACCTATTGACCTATTAGGATCTTAATTATCTTATTCTCTTTTCCTTGTCGCATGCATTAATAGAAAGCAGTAAAAATATGCACAAGATATTTTTACAAGGTTCGCCACTCAATAAGAGTAGCTACATCCTTTCTAGCCATGGATATGACCAGTTCAAGGATTCTACAATATGATATGACATTCTATTATAGTGGAGTGTATAGGAAAGAAATCCTCTAGTCAGTGTGAGTTCCAACACATTAGATGGGGGTGGGAAACAATCATCTTCCCTGGACTGGTGATGACATAAGCCAACTTGTAGCCTCTAGCTGGTTCTTTATACTGCCTACAGATACAGTCTTCTTCCTTCATCAAAAATTAGGTTCTACTCTTGGTCTTCTTTAGTGCTCTTCAATTGATTACTTGCAAATCAGTTGTGAAGCAATTCTTCTTTCTTTCTTTCTCTTCTTCTCTAGTGCAACACTAACTCCAATATACTTCTTCTTTATTCTTCTTATTGAAACAACAAACTGCACTAAAACTTCTTCTCTATTCTTTTCTAGAATCACATATACCAATGTGATTATTCATTCTATGAAGATTGGTTCACTTGGCATCATATAGATCAAACTACCCTGAATAATTGTCAGCATTCAGTTGGGAATGCCCTGTTCTTCTTTATCTTCTCTTATTTCTCTTTGACACTGTATAATAAGGAATAGTACTGAAGTGTCTTTATCTCTTTCTTCAACTCTAAATACAAACAGAGGAGTGTTTTGGTATACTACCTTCATCCTTTGTGAAAATATGAATTTAGTTCCATGTCTAGCCCTTCTTCACTTCACTCAGCACAACGAGAGTGTTAAACACTAGTCATGTGAGTGCAGTTCTACTTCACTTCGTGATACCAAATGGTTCACTGTACTTCCTTCTTCATAGGACACTTGCGTGTAAAAACACCATTTGGAATGAAAAATGCTTTTCACACACTCTTCACTTTCCTACCCAGAAGCTAGTAAGAGCTCCCAGACGCACAACTGAATATGTGCGAAGACCCCAAATTTTTCGCGCATCCTTCTAGATAGCATGCGTGTAAAATTCAAACCTTGCATGTAAAAAAAACCATTTGGCATGAAAACATATTTCACGTAGCTCTTCTTTTTCACGCAGCACTAGTTTTTCACGCAGCACTTCACTTTTTCACACAGCAGTTCTTTTTCGTGCATCACATTCTGTTTTGTGCAACACTTTCTCTTTTCACGCACTACTCAATACTTAAATTTTTTCCACGCATCAGAGCTCAGGATTTGTCTAATTGTCTAGCATTGAAAAATGAGAGTGGTTCACCTCGTATTTATAGGACTATTTAACCCTGCACAAAAAACACTAATCCGCATGTAAAACCCTCTTCATGAACTTAAAAAACTCTTTCACCATCATCGTATTTCTTGCATTGCTCCAATTTTTTCGTGCACCTCATGCCTTTTCAAATTTTCAATCTTATTATCTCGAAACACATCTTGCGTGAAAAACTTCATTCTTATATTTCGTGCACCACCTTATTTTTCATGCATCCCGCTAAAATTTCGCTCCTCCCACACATATTTTGCGTATCCTGCAAATATTTCGTGCATCCCTCTGATTTTTCGTGCATCCCGCTACTATATCGCATAGCCGTCATTTTTTTCATGCACTCTGACCAATTTTTCGCACACTGCATGTCTCTTCCATTTTTCGATTTTCTGACCTTGAATCATGCCTTGCACGAAAAAATCTAAACCTTTTGAATATTGCGCGCAACATCCATTGCCAAACACATTTCTTCATCTCCCGATTTTCAGGCCCTAAAATTTGGCAAACACTGGAAAACAACACCACTTTAAACTATTCTTTTGTGCTGCTTTCAGATTGACCAATCCTTTGTCATTTATTTCTTTACTGATTCCCATAACCATTTTCATCTTTTATCATGAACTGCACTATCATGATATATATCCTTTGATAGACCAGATTTAGCATCCTCAGAGTTACAATGGAAAGTATTGAAACATTCCTATATTCCAGTAGCATCATTCCTTCCAATCAAAACTATATATGACCGCCATTATCATTTCTTCCCCTTTCCTTCATAAAGATTACATCACAAATTCTCCTAACTTATGATATTTCTGAAATACATATCAGCAAAGAATCTTCAGGTTATGATACAATGTGAAATGCATGGCTACCTCAGAAAGCCAAGTCCTTACACATTCTCTCTTCTTCTTCAATAATCATTATTCAAATTATGAAAATCATATGATTCTATTATTCAAGTAAGTTCTTTCACGGTTCTCATGAAATCATGAAGAGTTTCATGGTCTTCTTCAAATTCTCTTTCTTCTGCATTCATCCATAGATGGATGATACCTCACCATTCTTCGTTGTTGAAAAATATGTGTCACCTTTAACATGAGTTCTTTAAACTAAGGATCAGTGCATCAATCGTCTGGATTTGTTTCACAAGAAAATTTCCCAAGTATGACATTCAATGCTATGATTTCATAACAATTCTCCAGGCATCCTCACTTCATAAAATCTCCATTATCTTTGGAGGCCTTTTTCGTATCATTATTCATTTTGACTGACATTGACAACTGTTGTCAATAAATAAAATCTTCAGACATAAAGTGGTCCCAAAAATCTTCCCCTTTGTATTTTGTTGTCAATACCATAAATTCTCCTCAAATGAATGTGTCAATGTCAAAATGGGAATCTTCTCTCTCCCCTTTACTTTCAATTCATTTTTCTCCCCCTTATTCACAAGAAATACAAAGTTCATTACAGAGATGGTATCATTCCATACTTAATAAAGGTGCCATCAATAATTTCACACTATGTTGACTTGAACAATTCTCAGTGTAGAAAACAAGAGGATTTGATTTAGACAACAAAGTTGTCCATTACTCACTAAATTTGACACCTCAAGAGATGAGAACTCGTACACTTGTCTTGAAGGTTTTTCCACTTTTATTATAGGTCGAATATATTGATTGTGATAAGAGATAATCAACCTGAAACTCATGCACTCACATCAACAAATGAATCAAAAACATTCAAGTGAAACTGGCAGGATAAGTGGCCTTGGGGAACTTTCACTCTTCTTTTGTCATTGATTATCTTTGTTACATTCCCTTTGTAGAATGATCTTTATTTTGAGTAACCAAGGATGAGAGATTTAGAAATAACATACCTTTTCCAATGACATGATTTTTAGACAATCTTCAGAGTAATTGAAATTTATAACAACTGATGTTGATACTAATTTAGATAATGACTCTGGTAGCTTCTTCTTGTGTCTCCCCCTCAAGGGAAGACTTCTCATTACTGAATCTCAGGTTCTCCCCTGGAGATATTTCCTCACCTTCAATTCCTTTAATGTAAATAAAAAATATAAAACACAAGATTTAAAGGAATAAGGTGGATCTTCCTTACTTCATCAATTTGAACAACAAGGTTGAGATGATTTTCTCAACCCAGATGCTCCATTATTTACACTTTCACAATTGATCTTCAATGATGAATGCAATTGTGTATACCTCGCTATTTCTTCCATTTCTATTTTGTTTGAATCTTATTTCTTCAAGGGATTTCAGAGAACTAGAATCTCTTGGTGCAACATTCATCTTCTTTAGGAATTCTCGTTGGGATGGAGTAAATGCAAAGCATCTTCTAGCAGTGTGACCAGCCTTGTTGCACCTCACACACAGAACTTCTTTGTCTTCGTGTAAAATCTTTTTTTTTTGTTTTTAGAACTAGCCTCAGTGAGTGAATTTTCATTATTTCTCATTATTTCCAAATCTTCTAGTCAAACTACAAATATATCATTAGGGATTGAGGCATCAAGATTGGATCTTCTACATGACTACTTCTAAGTGGAATCCTTCTAAGTAGTTCTTTTGGATGCACCACCCTTCACTTTCTCAGATTTAGAATACAAGGACTTATTATGTTTCCTTCATGAAATATTATTGGGAGAATTTGTTTTCCCATTATTCATCTGATTTCATTCCAAGGATTCTTCTTTATTCTTACCCAGCTTATGTGGTCTTATTTTATTATATGAACATGCACCATTTATATTACCACTCCTGTTGCATACATCACAGATGTTATCTAACATTCCAAATCTGTTTGCAGTATACAGATGATTTTGGATCTGTGGATGTTGCTTCTTCATATATGGATATCTCCGCCTTGAGATGGGATTTCACTGTACTTTTACATTTAAGGGGTTTTACCAACAATCTAGTGCACAATTCCCAAATTTATAATAGCACCAGCATTGAACTACAAACATTGATTTCATGCCATATTCTTTATAAGGTTGCTGAGTCTTATTCTTGGTATGGTGGGATTTCTGTGGGGATATATCTTTCAAACTATTTACCCTATCCACCCTAGCCTTGGTGGCAGGATTATTCTAACATTTATTCCTCAATAATTGTTTAGATTTTTTCTTCGAACCTGCACTTTTTGTAGAAACAATTTTTGAAATATTAGTACAGGTCGGTATGAATGGTACCTTCTTATCAGTTGCTTGTGGTAGATCAATGAGTGAAGCCATTATCTTCTTATCACATGATGGAGGTATTTTGATAGTATAATCCTCTAAAGAACATTGAGTTCAAACTTCTACAATTTTCTCCTTTTGTGGAGAATCAATATGTGTCTTCTCAAGATTGTTCAACTGAGCTTCCAAGTATAGACATCTCATATTGAGGATGACTTTCTGGTCTTCAATCATAGTTATCTTCTCTTTACAAGACTTATTTAATCTTTAAAATTTATCTTCATGCATCTTTACATTGTTTCGTAACATAGAGTCAAGTTCCTTGATCTTCTTGAAGTTTTCTTCCAAATATAACTTCTTGACAACATTAACCTTTTCAATATCATCTTCAAGGACATGGATCTTTTGTTCTATAATATTGTTGAATCCATCCTTTTATTCAACATCTTTGAGCCACTTTGAAGAACATTCTTCAAATCCCTTCTTGGTTGCTTCAAAGTCTCCAACACGTCTGGAGAGCTTTAAACATTCAGCAATTTTTTTCTTGTAAACCTTTCTCTAAAACAATAGTTTCGTCTTCCAGTTGAGTGATATTTTCCTGCATACATTAAAATACTCCACAAACCAGGGATGTACTTTCTTCAGAAATACCATGCATAATCATCCTTAATCTCTCAACTAATATTTCTTGAGATGTTGCAGATTGATCATCACCACATATGCTAGAATTTTCATCATGAGAATAATTTCCAAATGTACTAACACATACCTCTTGATCAGTTGTGGTAGGAAGGTTTTCCACCGTCTTGATGGGAACTTGAGCCACCTTCCCATTACATTCTAACTCTGGTGTTTCTACAATGTTAGTTAGATGTGGAGAACTAGATTATTCCTCTTCTTTAGATAAGAGGGAATTATTCTTCAACATTATCTTCTCTTTTGTTTTCCTGTTCATAATGGTCTTGGTAGATATAGACATATGATCAAAGGTAACTGAATCTTCACTAACACTGCTCTTCATTGTTGACTCAAGAAAAGGAACTGAAGTCTTCAAAAGAGAACAACTTCACTATAGAGAATCCAATAGAGGTGAACCCCCTCTGATACTAATTAAGAGGACCGGTTTGTGATATAACTAACATTGAGAGGGGGGTGAATCAGTTTTGTGGAATTTTTAAACCAATTCCAACCTTTATCTCTATACCACTTTACCTATTAGGATCTTGATTCTATTACTCACTTTTCCCTATCGCATTAAATAATAGAAAGTAGTAAAAATATGCACACGATATTTTACAAGGTTCACCCCTCAATAAGAGTAGCTACATCCTTTCCATACATGGATATGACCAGTGCATTGATTCTATACTATGATGTGACATGCTATTACAGTGTAGTGGATAGGAAAGAAATACTCTAGCCAGTGTGAGTCCCTACACTTTAGAGGGGGATGAGAAACAATCCTCTTCCCTGGACAGGTGATGACCGAGCCCAACTTGTAGCTCTAGCTAGTTCTTTATACTACCTACAGAGATAGTCTCCTTCCTTCTTCAGAAATTAGGTTCTCATCTTGGTCTTCTTTAGTGCTCTTCACTTGATTACTCTCAAATCAGTAGGCAAGAAATTCTTCTTTATTTCTTTCTCTTCATCTCTAGTGCAACACTAACTACACTAGACCTCTTCTTTCTTATTCTTAGTGCAACAACCAACTGCACTATAACTTATTATCTCTTCTTGGATAGAATCACATATAAGAATGTGATTATTCAGCCCATGAAGATCAGTTCACATGGAATCATCTAGATCAAACTACCCTGAATGATTGTCAGCATTCAGTTGGGCATGCTCTGTTCTTCTTCTTCTTCTCTTATTTCTCTTTGACATAGAATAATAAGGAATAGTATTGTAGTGTCTTTATCTCTTTCTTCAATTATCAATTCCAACACATGAGTGTATTGGTATACTACCTTCTTCCTTCATACAAATATGAATTTATCTGCACGTCTAGTTTATATTCACTTCACAAAGCACAATGAGAGTGCTAAACACTAGTCGTGTGAGTGTGGTTCTAGTTCTCTTCATGATACCGAATGGTTAACTGTACTTCATTATTTGCAATACAGTTACGTGTAAAAAACCTTTTGGCGCAAAAAAGGCTTTTGACGCACTCTTCACTTTCCTACCCAAAAGCTAGTAGGAGCTACCATATGCATAACTGAATACGTGTGAAGACCCCACATTTTTTCCACAACCTTCTAGATATCTTGCGCATAAAATTCAAACATTGCACGTAAAAAACACCGTTTGGCGTGAAAAAATATTTCTCTCAACACTTCCTTTTCGTGCAACACTGATTTTCCGCGCAGCACTTCACTTTTTCATGCAGCAGTTCTTTTTCATGCAACACTTACTTTTTCGCGCAACACTTTCTCTTTTCACGTACTACTCAATACTTCAATTGTTTCCACGTGTCAAAGCTCATGATTTTTCTAAGTGTTGAGCATTGAAAAATTAGAGGGTTTCACATTGTATTTATAGGAATTTTGAACCCTATGAGAAAAACACTAATCCGTGCGTAAAACCCTATTTATGTGCGTAAAAAACTCTTTCATGCAACATCGTATTTCACACATTGCTCCAATTTTTTCGCACACCTCATCCCGTTTCCAATTTTCATGCTTCTGATCTCGAAACACGTCTTACACGAAAAACTTCATTCCTCTATTTCACACACCACTTTATTTTTCACGCATACCACACATATTTCTTGCATCTTGCAAATATTTTGTGCATCCCGCTGATTTTTCGCGCATCCCACTACTATATCTCAAAGGCTTAATTTTTTTCGTGCACTCTGACCAATTTTTCATGCACTGCATGCCTTTTCCATTTTTTGATTTTTTGACCTTAAATCATGTCTCGCACACAATGATCTAACCCATTTCAATCTTGCATGAAACATCCATTTCCAAACACATTTCTTCCTCTCCAGATTTTCAGGCCCTAAAATTTGGCAAACACTGGAATATGGCGCCACCATAAACTGTTCTTTTGTGCCACTTCCAGATTGTCCATTCATTTCTAATTTATTTCTTCATTTATTCATATAACCATTCTTTATCTTTTATCACGAACTCCACTATCGTGATATATATCCTTTTATCGACCAGATTTAGCATCATCAAAGTTACAATAGAAAGTACTAAAACATCTCTATCTTCCAGCAATATCATTCCCTCCAATCAAAACAGTATATGACTGGCATTATCATTTCTCCCCCTTCCTTCATAAGTCTTGCATCACAAGTTCTCCTAACTTATGTTATTTCTGTAATACATATCAGCAAAGCATCATCTAGTTTTGATACAATATGAAATGCATGGCTACCTCAGAATTCCAATCCCTTCCACATTCTCTCTTCTTCTTCAACCATCATTATACAAATAATGAAAATCATATGATTCTATTATTCAAGTAGGTTCTTGCATGGTTCTCATGCAATCATGAAGAGTTGCATGGTCTTCTTCAAGTTATATTTCTTCTGAAATCATCCTTTGATGGATGTTACCTCACCATTCATTGTTGAAAGCAATGTGTCACCTTTGACACAAGTTCTTTGAACTAAAGATCAGTGCATCAATGATCTGGATTTTTTTCATAGATAATTTCCCAAGTATGAAATTCAATGCTATGATTTCACAAAAATTCTCCAGGAATCCTCACTTCATACAATCTCTATTTAAATTGGAGGCCTTCTTCATATCCTTATTCATTTTTAACGACATTGAAAACTATTGAAAAAAAATTCAATCTTCATACACAAAGTGGTAACAACACTTTGGTTAGAGACAACGGGTGAGTGGATGATGTTTTGAGGTACCTCATTAGAATAAATGCGCTTTTTTTATTTTAGCATGGCCTTTGAGGAATGTCCTTTTTGGGTTCATAGTGTTCAAAAAAATATATGTATTGGATATCGATACATAGGTTAGTATGCTGTAATTGGATCATGTGCATGATTTATATATATGTATGAGGTTATAGGTACCATGTTATATGTGAGAATCAATGTATGCATATTTATTGAGGTGCAATGGCATTGGGTCATCGAGGGGATGTGAGATACTTGAGGTGGGTAGGCATCTCTGAATCATTGTGATGTGGTACTTGACTAAGGTGCTTGGTATCTAGTTTTATTTTGAGCATTTAGTGAGATGTGGACCATCATTGGTTCCATGAGTAACATGGTCACAATATGGTGACAAGTGAGGTGTGTTATTTTTATGGGTTTTATGTAAGACATTGGAGAACCTAATGAAATGAAGGAGTGACAATGCATCGTGGGAGGACTTTTGATCTTTGGAATTGGTCGATGGACCACTTGACTAATTTGAATTTTGTTCGGGATGTGATAGCGGTAGGTGACTCCTAAGGTGGGGATCCACCTTGAGGTAGTTGACATATTCCATTATTAGTGGGGTTGTCAAACTTATTTTTAATAACATAAGTATGTTCGGTGCCATATTTGGGTTTTTAAAAGCTACGAGATATGATATGTTAACCTGGGGATATTGTAACATCGTAGGTATTTCAGAGCAGGTCGAAAAATTCCCCATCATTGAATTTTTGGAATTGGTGGGTATGCAAAATTCTTTCCGGTCTTTGGAACCTAATACTAAGTTTTATGTTAACCTAATATCTCTTTTTGGATGGATTTAGTGTTTTAATGAGACCCTCAGGTGTTTGAATGATTTTTGGGTGTGTTAAAGGCCCGAAGACTAGTTTTTAGAAGTTTCATGCTAATGAACATGATTTAGGTAAATTGTGTGGCCTCTCCCAGCTTACCATGAAACCTCAATTTTCAAAAAATCATAGTTTGGTAAAATATGTGTGGTGGGTAACATGGTTATTTTAGGATCTTTTTATCTTTTATGGTGGTATTTCTCATAGATTGTGCATGGCTAGGGAAAACCATGCGCAAGCCACACTGGTAGTGCTACATTGGTAGTAACTTCACACTGTAGGCCAAACAGTTTCCACACAGTTAGGGAAATCATACATCCTAATTGTGAGTCCCCATTAAAGGTGTAAATTTACTAAAATTTTCTCCCTACTATTTCATTTTTCCTCTTTCTTTCTCCCATATTGGTCACATACTACATAGGGAGCTCTTAGTTCTTCTTCCTCCCTTATGGTGTGATCCCTATCCTCTATCTGAGATCTTTTTTTATCATCGTTGGGTGTTTATGAATTTATTTGTTAAGGATCTCCTCCCACATGACTCTTATCTTCCTTGTTTTCTCCTCACAAACCACTAAATCTTTTTGAGTCACTTTACCATATTTTCTAGACTTTTGATGGAAACGACTACTTCTTCCAAACTGGTCAGAATTATAGGCTAATATTTGGTATTAATATGTATATGACTCCATGGTAACTGGTTCATACCTTTATTCATGTTTTCATGGTCAATTTAGGGGGTAAGAATTTTATCATTTCATTGGGTAGTTGAAGGAGACAATTTTTAAATTAAATGAATGTTGTTAAATTGTGGATATGACCTTATCAGATGCCTTTGGGCATTATCTAACAAAATTAATATGTGTGGGTTCGGGTTAGAGTTCATTGACCACCTTGGATATTTTGGTCGGATGAGTTCTTTATTAATTTTGAATTTTTTTATTTACTTGAAATTTTAAAAATAAATTAGTTTGAATTGTTCTATGTTGAATGTGAACTTAATTATATATATAAGTTTTCTTGTGATACACAACTATGATCTTTTGGATCATGATACACTCAACCCAAGGAATATGGATGGCATGGCCATTACGATTGAGGGGACAGAGTCGTCCGGTCAGTCTTGGCCCGAATACATTGAAATGATGTTGATCACAATATTATATGACTCTGTCATCGGTTTGAGGTGGAAAGGCCATCAGGTTGCGGACATGGACCGATATGAATTATGATGGCGTGACCATCGCATTTGAGCAACATGGTCATACGGGCATGAGGTGTCAAACATGGTGTGTCTTAGTTACTATTTTCGGATTTCATTGCACCTATTATTATCAAAAGTGTTGTTGGAGTGATGTGCACATAGTTTAACTCACTGATGAGGTGGTTTCAACCACTCTTATGAGTAGAGGCCCTGAGTAGTGCGGGTTTGATAATTTGGTTTGGGGGTTCTTTCCATATAAATCCATGTGGAAGGTAAGGATCCTTCATATGACCGTGTTAAGGATACCAATTAGAGGTTGAGGCCTCTCATGCTTGAGGTCTTTGGGCCAAGATAATTTCAAAGTATACACATCATTGGTACTCAAAATGTTGTTCATTGATCCAATGGTGATTTTATTCGAGGATATATATTTTTGTGCCTTCGAACATTGGGCTTCGAGCTGACTTGTGATTTCAATTAGGGGTATGAGGGACCATGATTCTATTTTCTTGGGTATGCCTTATTAAATTCGATGAATTGATTTGGAACATGAGGTTTTGGTTGGTATTATATTCTAGGTTACTTTATTGGAGGTTAAACCTAAGGGTTCCATGAGCACTACATGACATCAAGGGATACCTTAGGCCATGGGCTAAATATCCTCTCCCCTTTAGTGACTTCAGAATTGGATGAATCAGTTGACATCTTTCTAATAGGTATTGAGAAATAGGGAAGCTTTTTTTTATTTAAATTCCATGAACTATTGTCCTTATTATATTTTGTACCTTCTTAAACACTTATGTTATTTATGAACACATGGCTAGTACTCTACTGATACTCATTCTCACACCCTACATGGTCCCTTTAGGACATGTGTAGACATTATTCATTTGAATATAGGTAAGGGATTAGGATCATGAGATGGATCCTAGCTGAGTTTTCATGGGATGTTGTCATGGGACCTTATGGTCGAGCCTTAGCTAGAGTTTCTTTTGGTTTTCCTTTTTTAGTTTCCATTTTCAGCTTCATCACCCTTATGGTATGTGTATATATTTTTCCTTCCATTAGTGAACCCTTATGGATATTTTATTTTATGTGTTGTATTATATACATAAATATTTTTATTAGTTTAAAGTTTCATGTTGCAAGTTTATTTATTTCAAAACTTTTTCTTATTATTTCCCCAAATATTACCAGTTATTTATTCTGATTCTACCATTGGTTGGTTTGGTTTGATTCTGTTGAGTCTTTTCATTTGTTGTTTATTTTATATATACTTGTACCATTATTTTATAATCACATGAGGGTATATTATTCCCAATATCACCCTTATTACACGCTCACCACTAGTCAGCAGCCTTTGGCGTACAAGGAGGTGCACCTAAGGCCAAGTACCAATCTAGCCCAGAGCACGATTTGATAGTGGCACCTAGTTCAGAGCACTACATACTACATTAGGTACCGTTGGTATATTTGTAAACCCATGTCTTACTTAAAACCATTAGTATTAATCTTTTTCCATGATCTATACTATTGGTTTCAAATAAAACCACTTGTATATCCCTATAACAACTCTTATAGTCCCCATGATTCATAGAACTATAGGTATAATCTATACCAACATTTATAGGGCCTATACTAATGGTTTAAAACCATTGGTATATATTAGTTATCTAGTAGTGTATGTGGAATATGTGACCAATAAAGTTACTATGTTAAATTTTTCATGAAAAATCATCTAGTATAGACACAATAGTCTTTTAAGTTAATTAATGTAGAATGTATAGAAACGATATCTTAACATTCTGTTTAAATAAATTCTTTTATAAAGATAAATATGAATAAATCATAATAAAATTTTTATTCTAAGGAAATAAATGACCATTATCAAAAAGAAACTAAATATCATGAGATTTTGAATAGGAGATTTTAATAGACTATAAATATTACTAATAAATGTATGGTTATCCTACCTACAAAAAAATAAAGGTAAAACAAAGGAAAGAATGAAATATCCAATGATTTATGTTTTTTAATACTCATGTTAAGAAAAAATCCCCAGGCAAGGAAAATATTGAGGATAGGAAGTTTATCTTTATATATATAAATTCTTTGAGTAAAAATTTTAAAAAATTATTTTCTACCATTGAATCATCATAGAAAATATCTAGAATACGAGGTTGAGGTTGAAATTCAAATTCATATAATTTTCTTGATAATATAAAATCTAATCATTAAAGGGGATGTTATTATTATTTAATTGATCAATAACTTAAATGGGGAAATAAATTCTTGCACCTAATATTTGTTTATGTGTTTGTTGAATATGTGTGTGTAATGACCTCGACTTAATAGCTTGGAGTCAGTGGTTAATTTATTACATTGGAATAATATACAAGGAATCACACCCTAAAGGACTTAATAGTTTAGTATTCTTGGTAAACTAGGTACATACATTAAATTTAGATTAGAGTTGAAAATAAAAAAAATTACCCAAAGTGTTTTCCATGAGAATAACATTATTCCTCATAGCATATCCCTACATATTAATCACAAAACATTTCTTGGTATCCAAAGTAAAAAAATATAATAAAGGGGTGAGATCAGATACTCAGTAAGGGTAAGAATACAGTGAATGATATCATGAATAAATATGAACAATCATTATGAACATATAAATAATTAAAACATATGAAATTTTATCAATAATCTGGTCATAATGTGGAAGAAGTAAATGGTGATCAAATACATACATTTTAATAATAACATAATCTTGAAACATATCCATATATATTCTAGCTAATATAATAATCACAAGGAAAAAAACAATTCTTCTCATGATGTTAGAATTTATAATGCTAGTTACTTGAAACTATCAAACCTTTCGCCAGATAGTTTATATTTGTGGGTAGAACCCTATATAATTTATCTAACTGATTTGTCTCATGATCCTTGTTGACACATCTAGGAGCTATCTATAATTAGTCCCTACCCATAATGTAATAATTCCAAGGCATTTATAATTTTAAGGGGTGAAACATAATCAATATAAACACCCATATTGAAAAAATAACTTATTAAATTTTAATACTTACCCTAATCAAATAAAAATAATCATAAACCAACCATAGTAATACGGTGAATGGAAATAAATTTGTACATACTCTATACTACTTATCATAAATAATACAATGAAATAATAACTATGATATAAATACAAAATATCCCAATTTTATCATAATTAAAATAAAGGGTTAATTTCATTGATTAATAGAAATAAAATATAATATTATTAAAAATAATTGAGGAATATAACCTTTACACTTTTAAAGTATTTATAAAAAAATCAAAAAATATTTTAAAAATAATTTTATTTTCAAAATTACCTTTGAAAAAATGTAAAGTAATTATTAAAACATTTAGTGCTCAAGATGTTGGAAAATTGTGTTCATGTTTCACATGTCAAAACAAATATTACGTTGAAATTTTCAATAAATTCCAAATAGGAATTGTTTGGAAAATGAAATGAAGATTAATTTAAAACATTTTCCAATAAAATTAAAACATGTGTATTAATGTATTTAATAAATTATATTTATAATTTAAAAAAAATTAAAATAATTTTTGGATAACATCATTTTGGAATAAAAAATACTTGCGATCGAAGAGATAAATAAAGTTATATTTTCTTAAAAACACTTAATGAATCATTTTAAGTAGAAAAAGTGTGACAAAATTTTACAATTACTTGAAAATGATCAATAATAACCATATAAGTATAAAATAGATTTATTTTAAGATATAAATATCAAATAATTCCCCCTTGGTAGACTTAAACAAAAAAATCTTGAATAATGATGAGATTGTAAAATAAACCCTTGCCACTTTGGTATCATTTGGATCATAATCCACAAGTAAGAAATAACATCAAATGAATCATTAAATACCATGAATAAAAATATATTCAATAAATAACATATCCAAAGTTATATTATGTATATCCAACAAAGGAATAAGTGGTGAATATGGCATATGTCTCACAGAAGTAAAACTGAGACAATAAACCCCTATCAGTTTGATAACATTTGAACAATAAACCCCATTAAATAGAGTGATCCTAAAATGGATATTTAAATATGAATAATTTTTAGTTATATAATCATAAATTATATTCATGGTTAGTATATACACAATATAAAATAAATTAGTGGTGAATACAACATGTGTCTCATAAAAGTAAAAAAGTGAGATGGAAATCACTTAACTTAGGTTTGACTCCCTTCGTATGTTTTCAAACCTCCTATATAATAAATATAAGTTTATAGTACATATATTATAAAACCATACTATTATATATCATACCATATATTATTTACTTATATTTATTTTATCAACCTTTTATTAATAATTTTTTGTTAAAATCATTTTTTGGAGTTATAATTTCTTGTTTTTTCATGTATGTTTTAGTTCATTAATTTTGATCCTTGTAATTTTATCATGGTTAAATCATATAAATAATATTAATAATGATATAAATATAATATATATTTATAATATATGTATTTATGTAAATCTATTATATTTAGATATAGAAAATAGTTTATACTATTCATGGAGATGGTATATCATATGTATCCATGAACGATGTCTCCATTTTTCTCAAAAGATGGAATAAAATAAAAAAAAATATTAATTAGTATTTATTGAAAAATTATTATTTCATAAATATCATGTATATTAATCATATAAATCCTTATTACCATCCATGTAAAAATAAAATGAAAAACATTTAACACTGTTATGTGGAGACGGTTGTCCATACACACCCAAGAGCGACAATATTATTTTCCAAAGGATTGGAAGGTAAGAAGTTATATTTGATATTATATTTATATAATTATTTTTATATAATAAATATCACATATATTAATTAAATTTAACCTTGTTACCTTCCATGTAAAGTGTAAGACAAAAAATAATATGATCGCTTTATGAGACAACAGTCCACCGTACACACAAGAGACGTTATCGTATCCATCACATAATGGAATGTAAGAAGTTATATGTGATATAATAATTAAAAAATTAAATAATTTCATAAATATAATATATATATATAAGTTTTTGTGTTAAATACATAATTATATCCATACTTTAAAGGTGTTTATGGAAAAAAAGATCATGTCCACTTGCGAGGTGGTAGTCTTCCATACACATGGTCGACGATTTCATTTCCCATTTGATAGTGGTGGAGATGGATTTGGATTATTCCATTAATGCAATATCATATATTTATATATTAGATACTTGTATTTTAATATTATCATAGTTTAATAATGTTTGAATTATTTTTAAAAATAAATACAACAAAAACGCATGTTTGAGAATTTTACCCCTTCTTTGGAGAGCCTCTTTAGGTGTATACCTAAAGCCTTAATAGGAGGTATTTCTAGTAAAAATAAGGACTTGAGTATTTGAGAAGGTATGTAAGGAAGTTATTTTGTTAGGTATTGTATAAAAAAAGTGTTTTTTTATTTTAATAGAGGAGTATAGGGGGTGTCTTTTTATAAGTGGGGGAGAGGACACACATGAAATTTTTGAAAAGATAAATTGATAATCGCATTTTTTTTATTCTAAAAGTCTCTAAAATGGTTCATTGTAAATAATTATAGGTTATAAGCTCTAAATATGTCCATATAATTGTTTTTTGTAATGTTTTAGGTCATTTTTAACACTTATCTTCTTAGATTAACCCCCTCAGTATACCCAATTTTACCTTAAACACAGCAATTAATTTTTACTCTTTTCACTACATTATAGTAAAAAATTATGTTGACCTAATTAGATAATATAAATTATAGTGATTCATAATATAGAATTCATTATTCCAAATTCAATTCAAAAAAATTGAGATCCCATCCTTTTTAGTGATATGTCTTGTTCTCGTTTTCCGGTACTATTTTTCATCGTTTTGGTTATGCTTTGTTTGGGTTTTAACTTGGGAGATTTTGGGTGAATTTGGACAGTTTTGGAACAAAAAGAGGCAGTGCACGGTTGGAATATGGTATCCCAAACCCTACGCATGACCCTAGAAAACTGTGAAACCCTAGAAAGAGGCAGATTTCATGGTTTGTATACTGTTTTTCAAACCATAAACCCTCTTAGTAGTAACCGTGTGACCCCAATGAGTCAGTGCACAATTTGGGAATATTTTAGGCCCCATACTGGAAACCATACACATAAGAAATTAAACCCATGAAAAATTATTAAAAATTTCATAAACCCATGAATTATATCCCTAAACACCATATCTCGACCTTACACCAATTAATATGTTTTTTGAAACCCCCATAATGATTCTTAGGTCTTCTAAACACCATTATATACAAAGAAATGGTCCGATTGACATATTTATACCACTCTCAGTATGTGTTTTATTCCTAATTGGTTTCCTCTTCCTCTCATCTATCTTTCTAAATCCATAGGAATGTTTTATTTACCACTTGGAGTGGGTTTAGATCTATGTTTTTATATATCATAATTTGTTTGATCTCGAATCTATGTTTTGGTTCTAGATCTCATTTTCATTGTTCAATTAAAGGTTCTGCTTCAATTTAGAGAATTTTTTTGACAAACTCTAACAAATAATCTTTAGGTAGGTGGTCTACATTTAAAATACAATAGTCTTTATTATTTTCACATGTATGTAATTGTGAAATAGAAATTTCCATATTTGGTAATCACATCTTGAATTAGATTAATGAATTTCATAAATAATTAATGTAATGATGTGATTACCAAATTGAGGGGATATGAGGTTTATGGAATTGGTCAATTAATGGGATTATGTAATTGGTTAAACATTGAGATGTGGAATTGATTTATAATGGGAATAAAGGGATGTTTGGATTAAACATTAATGGTTAATAAATTATATGATTAAATGTTTATAATTTTTTTATTGGAGAATTGTTTATATTATTCCCTATGATTAAAGTGATGAAGCTCGATTGTTCTGATAGAATGAAAAAGGTTCGCATAAATGAGAATTTTTAATAGGGAGGATAAAGATGCTTAGAATTCATGTATATTAATTTAGATTTTTTTGTTATTTAGATTTTTCTATATATGAGGTAGTGAGTGTGGGACTGGGAGTGAGGCTCCAAATACCCATATGTGACCTTGAGGTTAGGGATAGGGTTTGTGGATCCAAATGTCCATATGTGATAGTGAGTGTGGGATAGAGATCGATACTCAAAATAGCCCTCTAACATTAAGGTGTGAGATAGGGATAGAGGCTCTAAATACCCATGGGGTGAAAGAAATGACTTTCTATATCCATGATATAGGTATTGAAATATAGTTCCAATTAGTTGTGGAATGAAATGGTACTGAATGGATAATGAAACCTCATTTCCTAATGAATGGCGTTTACCTATGTGGTATGGTTCAGAATTCAAAACTATTTGAAATAGGTATTGGTTATTCAAGTCTCATTTTGAACCTAAGGAATATAATTTAGTTAAATAAATAATATTTTAATATTTAAACTATTTAATTTATTGATTTTTCATTGTTATTTATATAGCTAGAAACACTGTAATTGACTGGATATTGTTTTAGACACCATTAGTGGTGACCTAGTGAGTTGTACTCACACCCTGCCCTGACTGCTTGATAGGTACATGAATAGACTTCATGTATGAATGAATTGATATGGGAATGGTCCATTTTTTAGATGTATGAGTCATGATGGATCATGGATGATGTAACCAAATTTGGAATATGGACACTATTGGGAGTGTTAATGTGTCTTTATAATGATTTATCATTTAGATGCTGGACACATATACAGTATGACATATCTACTTCTTTAGTTTGGATATTTTATTCCTTATTTTTGATTATTATAGGATATTTGGTATTGTATTTATTCTGGTTGGTTATTGGAAAATATTATTACCATTTTTTTCATTGATTATTTATTTTCCACTTTTAATATGCTTTGATAAAGAGGGCATAGTCTATCGATGTTGATATATTAGACCCTTATTGCTAATTAGAAGCCTGTGGAAAACAAGGAGGTGTAAGTGAGGTCATGTGACCAATTGGATTGAGGAACCAGTGTGTGTCACCCATGTTAGAATGTCATGTAATTTTAATAATTTAATTTAAAATTAAACTCGTAGGTACATTGAAAAAAATGGTTTTTTTGAAGAAAACCATGCAATAGTTTAAAGTGTTTTGATGTCAATATTCAAGATAAAATTAATTAAAATGAAATAATTTTTTTAAATTTTTATATAATTTAACAAATGTAATCTAAAACCAATTTTAAATATAATTTACATTGATAAATAATTTAAATGAAAATAAATTTTTCAATACAAAATCATTATTTTTCACCATTCATCAAAAAATTAATATTTTCAGAAAATTCTAAAATAATTACCCAATGATAATTTTACATTTAAATTTAAAAATGAATTTTATTTTTTAAAATATTTTTTTAATTGGTAAAAAAATTAATTTCAAATTATGTGAAAAAATCGCGAATAAACTATATTTTTGAAAATTTTAATTTTTTTAGAAAGCATTTCATTTCCATTCAAAAGATTCTTATTTTATTTCTAATCAATATATATCCATTTAATTTATTTTGTACATGTGTAGACCATATAATTTTTATATTTTATTTGTTACTATTCATACCCTCCAACTCAATGGGTAGATTATAATTTCCATGTTATGTAATAATATTTTATTAGAGTATCATGTTTTGTTCAAAACTACTATTGTGTGAATTAAAAGCAATCTACGACATTGAATTTATTTTAAAAAAATATTTCATAAACTATCTAGGTGATAAATTATATTATACTCATAATTTTTCATTTTATATACATTATCAAATATGATGTTTCTCTTTTAAAATAATGGGGTGTTACAAACTACCCCTCTTAAATAAATTTCATCATTATAATTTTATCTTGATCTAAAAAATAAAGGGTTTGAAATTTGAAAATACATTTCTTGGAAAGTCACATTGCTAAAATGGTTAATACAACATCCACTTGATAAAATATAAAGTTAAATATGAAGGTCACTTGAAATAACACATAACTAGGTTTCCATGTTGGAGATTATATGTGGGAAGTGAAGATATTAACATAGAATAAAAGAATAAAAAAATGTGTAATGTGATATAAGTAATTGATCATAAGAAATTGGGTTATTGTGAGAAGTTAAACAACCACAAAACCATAAATATATAAAGGTTGAGGATACCATAATTTCATTATAAATAAATGAATTAGGATAACATTTTTGTTTTAGGATCCTTTTCCTAGAGTTGGGGAATACTTTTACTATCTATGAATATAAGGAAACGTACTTACTTGAAATATTTATATTTCATAGGAAATGTTTTAAAATTTTGTTGAGATTCGATAAATTTCTACTTCATCTATTACTCTAAGAAATTAATATCAAAAAATGAACTTGTTATGCCTTATTCACTAAAATTACCTTTTAATGGATCATAAGATCTATAAAATAGTAACAAGATATTACTCCTATCTTTAATAAAACCAAAATGTTTATAAAAACATTAAAATATAATAAATTAATCTCTAATACCTCAATAATGACTCCAAAAATGAAATTTAATCTATTTCATAAATGTTTTACCTTAGTAGCCATCCAAAATATGTGTGACCAAATTCAATGTCCATAATTTTTTAAGGAAGGTCACTAAATCGTCATTATATTCCTTATACCATATAAAGTGTATCTTGTTTATCATTCATCCTACTCTAATAATGATTTCCTTTTAAAATATAAGACCTATAGAATTCATTATAAATCTATATGGAACTCTATATTTCATAATCATATGATGAAAACATTTGAGAGAATAAAGCCCTTTTGAGGCTTAGGTTAATCCCACAAAATAAATTTTCAATATTTCTTTCAAGATTACGTTTATAGTACATTCCATTATTTGATAATCTTGAAATTTTTTCCTCATACTCAATAATATATTCCTCTTCATTCAACTTTAAATTAAGAAATTTCCTTTCTATGTCAATATATTAATGTCAAAGAAATATTTCTCAAACAATATCCCTTTAAAATACTACCATTACATTATCTTTATATCCTCATTATCCTTGGTATTCTGAATCAATTACCACCATTGATTAACATCCCCCTTTAAACAATTAACTTCTTAAATAACCATCACCCTATCATTTCTACCCAAATATATAAATATCTTTTCAAGGGAGTTGATCCATTTTTTAACTACTAATTGATTAGTAGATCTGTAAAATGATTGAGATTTCGACCTTGTGAAGTAGTCCAAAATCACAACATCATTCTGTAAATTAATAGTTTGTTCCATAAGGTCAAGTTTATTGGTCATAACCAGAGTCATTTACCCAAATATAGCCAAAATATTCTCAGCACCAACACCAGTCTTGTTTACTCGCTCATAAGGGAAATACATATATTGATTCTGAGTTTTGATATATTTTTCATTTCTTCTGATAGATTCCATATCTAAATAATTTAATAAAATTAATTATTTTATAAAATTGTGAATATTTATCCCTATAATACAAATTCTTATGTTGGTAAAAGTTCTTTATCATTCCAAGGGTTTATTGAAATGATCATGATAAATAGATTCTTCTAAAATCTAGTTCTTGGTGTTGTTACTAAAATTTCTCTGATAAAAAAAAATTACAATTACAAATGTAATAACCCAAATATGATTTATACTATATTACATTGGAAAATATACAACTGATCACAACACAAAATATCAAAAAATTTACTAGTCGTAGGAGACTAGATACATACATGATTATCATGTTACATTGAAAACATACAAAGAGATTTATAAATTTCAAGAAAACATTCTAATTAATTTTTTGTATATCCTTTAATTCATTCAAATATTCCATCATGATACTCTTTAGAAAAAAAATAAAGGGTGATCTCAAATACCAAGTAAGGGGTTACGTACATTAGAAGTTATCATGAATACATAAGGTATAAACAGTATTATTGAGTGAATAATCAATAAACATTCCATATAATCAACAATATTACTAGTAGAGATATATATATATATATATATATGTGTATAATAAAATTTTAGTAATTACATGGACAATGATAACCTATTTCTTAATGATAAAATTCATAAAGTCAAATTTCTTAATCTTACTATCATAGCCTCAATCGGGATATTCTCAATAAATGAAAATATATACACCCAATTACTAAATAATTAAGGCATGATAACTAATTATTCTCACTATAAAAAACCAATTTATCAAGGAGATACATAATTATAGTCCCAACCCATCACTAAATTAATAAAAACATACCATCAAGGCCTCACCTAAGTCATTGTAAATATATGGCCAAGTATAAACAAAATACCCAAACTAGTTTGTATCATGAGTCCCACCTAATGCATCAAGGGGCCATATAATATTGGTCCACACCCATCACTAATAATTTTCAATTTTTTCCTCATATATTTAATTAAAAATATAATACATAATCAATGTACCTTAGTAATTAATAAATATAAGTATTGAAACAAGTATATAGAATTTCAATATTCCTCAATCACTAGAATAATAATCTTTGTAAGAATCCTTCAACTAACACCCTACATAGAAAGGGATATATATTTAAGACAGTGTAAATAAGATATTTAATATATCAATGGTATTAGAAGACATGGGAATAAATGAGTAACACAAAGTCAAAATAAATATGGAGATTGATAGATAATATGACCTCAAAGAACTGAAAGAGCTAAGAATAGACCATGTGTTTAATATAACCTATAAACCATAATTAATTATGGAATAAAAATAGAACATAAATTCATCATAAATTAATTTATTGTTGTAAATTCAAGTATTTTTGAATATAAAGAAGAAAATGGAAGTGAAATTATAAAAAAAATCATAAATATTTTGTAATTTAGTCACAAAACAAGGATTAAAGTTACTTCCAATAATATTTTAATGAGGTTGTAGAGATAATTTTAAGATGTAATTTGTAAAATAATTTACAATAATGTAATGTTAAAAATAAACTTTTCTTAAGGAATTAAATTTAGAATGAACGATAACCATATAAATAAGTTAAATGAAGTCCCTTTTCAAAAATTGAAATAAAATAATATCATTTCATTTTAGTATAAAATATGAGAAATTCATAAAATAATGGGAATAGAAAATACTTTTTAAAAACATAAAAACTTTTAAAAGAAAATAAAAATTGAAAAAAATTAATAACTATGGAAAAATCCATTCATTTGAAAAACATTAAAATATATTTTTTCTGTGCTTTGTAAAGAAAGTAAAAATGACTTATATGGAAAACATTAAAATGATTACTTTTGAAATATGGAAAGGAAATTTATAGTTATTTTTAATTTACATTAATAAATTATTTAGGTATATAAAAACATTATTAAAATAAAATAAATAATATGTACATGGAAAAAAATATTCCCAGCCCAAAAGTGGAATAAGGTTGTATTATCTTATAAATATTTTTTTGATAGATTTGTGTACCAAAGAAAATAAAAATGAAAATAATAGTTTAAAAAAAATATAAATAACCAATGGAGAAGAAAATATATTGGGTTCATAAAAGAAAATAAATAAAATTATCTTAATTTAAATTCAAATGTAATCAATCCTAATAAAAAGTGAGATTGTAAAATAAACCATAACCTTGAAATTTTTCTAAGATGAACTTGATGTAACCCCTTCTATAATATATTTATATTTATTACGAATCTATAAATATATATATATATATATATTAATATATACTATTCACTTATAAATTCATATTACACATTTTTTCAAAAAAATTAAATTAATGTTTTATGTCTACAGTTTTATTTTCCACACATGTTTTCGATTTAGTGATTATAGTCCTCACACCCTGGTCATCGTTTATTTATATAAAGAAATTAAAAAAATATTAGATTATTTGTTTGATTTATTTTTTATTCTCATAGCCGTTTCATGAAACATATAGTGATAGTTATCATGGAATGATTATAAATCTCTTTATTTGTAAATTTTGATTTCATAAAATGAATAGTATTTATTAAAAAATATACAATAATATATTAAAATTAAAGAATTATGAAAAAATATATAAATAATTTTATAAATATTAAATATATTCATTAAAATTATTTTTATGACCATCCTTGTAATGGAGTGATTAAAAATGAAATACATCATTCATAGAGGTGGTAGTTCGTACGTAACATGGTGGTATTTTCAATTTTATAATGGATGAAATTGAAGGTAAATATTGGTTATTACATCAACATAACAACATTTAAGTATACTAATAATGTTTAATTAAATATATTACTATGGGGTTAACAGATTTAGATTATGTGGTAGAAGAAAGAAACTTTAAAGAACATGGTTAAATTAATTGCCTCTTCTTTGGATATATTCTTTTGGATCTCTCCTTAAGCTCCTTTATATTAGTCTTTTGGTGAGACAAAAACCTATAGGAAATGAGAAATAGATATTTATTTTTATTTTTATAGTTATTGTTCGATTTAATATGATCAATGTGTGTGTAGAAATGAGGTGGTAAAGGGAACCTTTTTTAAGTGAGAGGGGTGTCACTTTTGTAAATACTCTTAATCTTAAGATAAAATAAATGTTACTTTCCTGAAAATCAAAAATATAGAAAAAATTTGATGATATGACAATGGATGTTAATAATCCACTCATCCAATAAATTAGGGACAATATTTTGTGATATTTGAAGTTGTATCCCTTAGTTTAACCCCATATTTAACCCTTTTGACCTATACTCAGGTGATAATTTTTTACCATGGTATGTCAAATTTCATGACCAAAAATGAAATTGAACTTATTAAAACATCTAAATATGTTGATTACAAATATGAAAAACAAATTTTTTTAAAATTATAAATATGGTAAAAAAATAATTTTAATAAAATTATGCTTAACATAATGAAAACATTTTTTTCAAAAGAATATCTTTTTAAGAATAAAAATGAATTTAGGCTAAAATTATGAATTTTATTGATTCTATTGATATTTATTAGTTTATTATAAAAAAATAGATTTATTTTAATTTTAAATAAACCAAAAACTTAATGGTGCCTTATAAATACATAATTAAATGAAAATAATGAAAAATATATAAATGTAAAACATAGATTTCTAATTTCAAAATAATATGTTTAAATTAATTACTTAACAGAAATAAATAAATTTTATATTGATTATATTTTTTTTTAAATTTTTAGTTTATTCTTATATCATAATGAATTCCTAAATACCTAGTATTTGTTAAAGCTGTGTTTTTAAAAATCACCCAAAAATTAACCGTTTTAGGAAATTCCCAAAAATTTACCGTAAGATAATTTCAACATGACGAATCCAACATTAATATCCATATAATCATATTCAAATGATAATATTTAGTAATATTGATTTTAAATACATTCTTGAATAAAGGTTTTTTTATTTAACTATAGTGATGAGATAATATAATGTTCATTGTGCTATAGATCATGGTTGTAATGATTACCTATTGTTGTAGAAAATCTTGTACTAAAACAAATTTAAAAATACCATAATGAAGTCTATAGTCACACCATGACACTTCAAAATAAGAATTATTATTGACTAAAGTATATTTATGGGTCACTAATTCTTGGTCATTACCTTTTAATAGGTAAAGCATCACAAAATGAACCATATTGTGTCCTTCTTCATCCTGGGCCACTTATGATGCATTAAAATGTCATGATACATATAGGTAAGACCTATAAGAATAGACTATCTCATGTCATGTGAATCATGCATCATCTCCTCCCACATTCTCATATGAACCGAAACCTAGCCCTGAATATATAGAAAATTGTCAATATATAGGGGCCAAATGGGTGGCAATTAATGATATATATATTTCCAAACATCACCAAGTAGTTGGAATCAAATATTTATATCCTTAACCCTCTATATAAATTATGGTGTGGTATATAGAACTATCAGAATCATTCTACCCTAACACTCCCAAACATTATGGCATGTATCAATGAAGTGTCATGTCATCTAAAACTCACTATAGTCCACCCGTACTGCCTACACCCAACTCTTTTTAATCAGTTCATCATCCATGAAATTTTCCTTCTTAATTGTATACTCCATCTTAAGATAAAGTGACAATAGGCGCTCGATCTACCATATATAATGAATGTTCATGTCTATTTGATAAAATATATACATAAGGCTCTTATTGTCGGTATACACCATAAACCTCTAACAAAAAGGTTGTGAGGACAACATCTTAGTACATAAACCACTGGTTCTCACTCCAGATCTTGTCTGGGGTAGTTTTTCTCATTTGGACATAGCTTTTGGAACTTATTAAATTTCATAAGGATCAATGAACCCCTAAGAGGGTGTGGGGGTTGAATCAGTGGTGGTCTTTTTACATTTTTCCAATATTATGATATTTAACCCCTTTAACTTGTTAGAGTTATTTTACTTATCAAATTTTATAATGACCTCACAAGCATGAAAATATTTTAAATCAAACAAGTAAAATAATATTTACATGGTTTGTAATCAGTGTGAGAGTATACATCCTTACCATGTCCACTAACATGAGTCCATAGAAATTAACTATTTGATAGAAGTGAATACAACTTTGTGCCAACTCTGGTTAGACGCCTTCGATATATCAATAATCATGATTTTACTGAATACTTTCAGTTTACAAAAATTTTCTAATAAAACATGATACAAAATAAATGACATGAAACATCATAAAAATATATCCCCTCAAATGTTCATCCAAAAAGTCCATCCAATTTCTCCATATAAAAAGTTCATCTAGTCTTCCCTTTTCTACATCCAGTGAAAGTCCATCCATTGTGTCTTAATAAACATGTGACTGATATATAACCTAGATTATATCTAATTACAATACCACTGCACCTCACAAACTCTACTCAGAAACTCCATTCATTCCTCTCTTTCTAGAAATTCTTAAGTGAAAATATATTTAATTCTATTAATGAAAAATCTGTATAAAACTCTTCTTTGTCATGAAAAAGAACATTGGTAGGAAACTCAATTTAAAGAGAAATAATTTAGTGCTTTAAATTTTTTCAATTTGACAGTTGTTAGGTAAAATTTTACTTTTCAATCCTTTATATAAGTTCTCCCATGATATCTATGGTGGAAAAAAATTATTCTTTCCACTCATTAAAATTAAAAAATAAAAAATCATACAAAACTAAATTTCACTAGATACTTCTCACGAATTTTATAATATTCTTGATTATTGTTACAAAATCAGTATTAACACAATTTCATTAAATTTATTTAAACATAACATTAATTAACTTAATCAATCCTTCTTAAATTTGTTGTTTTGGAATTTCATCAAACATTATTAACTTTGGAATTAAGAAACATCTTCAAACATTATAAAAACTTCCTTAGGAAATATTTTTTCTATCGTACTATTCATCCATCCATTTTGAACATTCTCCATGTTATTACTATTCATCCATTCATTTTTCACTTTCTCCATCCATTTACTTTTCATCAATCCATTTTTCACTTTATTCATATGTTTATTGTTCATTCATCCATTTTACACTTTCTTTGAATTTTTAATGCCCATCAATCTATTTTTTACTTTCTATTTCTATTTATTATTCATATGATGGAAGTAAATTCATCTAATTCACCAAAACTACATCTGATTTTCAAAATTTTAGCTAATTTATGAAGTATAATCCACTTTACAAAGGTTCATCTAATTCAAAAAAATTATCATCTTCACAAAAGATCGTTAATTTCCAAAAAATTTGTCCAATCCAAAAAATATTTTCTTCCTAAAAACTGTTCATATAGTTCAAAAAATATCATACACTTTAAAAAAATCCACTTAAAAATACTTCATCTAATTGATTTATGTTTTTCATGTTCTCAAACGTTTATCAAATTCCCCAAAATCCAGATGCTCTTTTCTAATATTCAATAATAGTTTTATTTTATCATGATCTTCTTCAAGATGTTTGATACATTGAATGAATAGAAAA
The DNA here is from genome assembly GCA_963277665.1 of Viscum album. Lineage (NCBI taxonomy): Eukaryota > Viridiplantae > Streptophyta > Magnoliopsida > Santalales > Viscaceae > Viscum > Viscum album. The sequence goes on from OY728133.1 coordinate 1,313,120,999, forward strand.
TCATTTCTTGACTTCATTTAAAAAATTATTTATAAATTTAAGGAAACTTTCAAACATTCTAAATTTATAAGATTCTTATTCTCTAGAAAATTTTTAACAAAACATTCTTAACATCCAAAAAATTCATAACAAATGTCTCTTAAAAACATCCAGTAAATTTCTAATAGAATATTCTTCCAGTGACATTATAACCTATTAATCAAAAAATCATAAAAAAATTCAAAAAATAATACAATTTTTTAGAAACCATCAGAAAGGATCTTCAATATCTCTCTTTTTATTTGTTGAAAACATTCCTTAATAACTTTTAACTACTCATCATTTTTCATCACTCACATTTTTCAAAACCCAATTTTTAAATAACTATCTCTTTTTAAACATTTATCATAACTAATCCTTTATCATATTGAGGGACATGAAAAAAACTACATGATAAATTAATGTTTTTTACGAAATTAAATCCATCATTGATATGAAAATTTGTGACCAATCTAAGATAAAAACCCCCTAAATTTTATCTTCTCCAAATTGGTTACAAATTTTCAACTCTTAATTTTTCACCCTCCTCCGTTTTTATTCTCTACCGAATTTTATGTTAAACACAAATTTAGATTATTTATATAAATATTTGAAAAAATTTCTTATAAATTTTTTACCTTCTTTCCACCTTTGTTAATGTAATCTAAATCATAGTGGTGGTCTTCTTTACAAAATTTAGGAAGTATTTGGTGGAGTCTGAACATGAATTCATAGCCTCAAATTGAAAAATCATTCTTTTGGAATAGTTTTGGTGAAAACATCAACAATTCGATATTTTAGAGAAATTTATTATAACATATCCACCAGAAATTGTTTCTTTGATAAAGTGATAATTTATTTCAACGAATTTTTATCTTTAATGTTGGATATTACTTTTTGAAAGGTTAATGATGCCTTGATTATCAAAAAAGATCTTCAATGGTGTAGGAACGTTCACTTTAAAATATTCTAAATCTAATTTTATCTAAATTATTTGTGTACAGGTGTTGGTGATGACATCATATTCTACTCTTGTTGTACTCAAAATAACTAAACATTGTTTCTTACTATGAAAAATCAAAAATCATTGTTCCAAGAAAATTGTTCCTCCTAAAATTCAATTTTTATCATTTTAATCTCAAGGAAAATAAGGATCAATATATTCATAAAATTTTATATGAATACTTATTTTATAAAATATCCCATAAGAATATATTCCTTTGATATAATTGAGAATTATTTTTTTCGATCCTATGTGATTATTTTGGATCACTCTAATATTTTTCACAAAATTAATTGCATAAATTATGTCAAGCCTTGACGTTTTATGATAGAGTAAACTTCCTATAAATTTTCTAAAATAGTTCTCATTTATAATTTTCCAAGATTCTTATTTACTCATTTTATACCAATATAAATAGGAGTACAAACTTCTTTAGAATACACCTTGCCAAAAATCATGTAACAACTATCTAGAATACTTTTCTTGTTATAAGACAATATATAATTCCCTCTTTTTCACTTTTAATCCCAAAAATAAGGTTAATTCTCCATGCATTGACATTTTAATGTTTATCATCATTTATTTTGTAGACTCTTTATAATAATTTTCTATATCTATTTCAAAAATTATTTCATAGACATAAAGAATAACAATCATGGTACATGAGTTCATCTACTTCACATATAAATTTTCATCAACCTTCCCTTTAAAAAAGTTAAATTTATCCAAGAAACTATCTTGTTTTGAGTACCATAAATATGGATCATGTTTCAACTCATATAAAAATTTCTTAAACATGAATAACTTGGTTTCATATTCATCAAGTAACAACTCTTATGGATTTTCAATACAAACTTCTTCCTAAATATATTTATTTAATAAAGAAAATTTTACATCCATCTAAAAAAATTTATAACAATGATCTAAAAACACTTATAAGATCATTCATATAGTTTCCAATATTATAATGGGAGAAAAATTTATTCAAAATCCATAAATTCCACCTATGAATAGCCTTTTCAAAAAAATCATTGTTTCGTTCTTGAAACTTTCCCATATTCATTTTGTTTTTTCTGAACACCCATTTTTCCCAGTAATATTCTCCCCTGTTAGTTATGGAGTGAGTTTGGAGGTGTCATTTTTCACTACCTGATGCAACTCTTAATTCATAGCATCTACCCATTTTTATGTTTAGTTTTTTATAAAGTTTATTCTAGTTTAAAATATATAATAAGAGATATTTGATTTTAAAATATTATATTTCTTCTAGTCTGAATTGAAGCGTTCATTTTTATAATAATATTTAGATATTCATCTTATTTCTATGGTGTACTAACTTTCAATGATTTTATTCCCACATCACATTCCTCTTTACATGAATCTTCTGAATATTTTGTCACCTGTTTTGGAACACTTTCATCTTCACTTTTGTATTATCATTGGAATTATTTAACTTATCTTCCACAAAAATCTCAAAAAAACTTTGTAATGGAATATTTATTTTCAACAAATTTCACAAAATAGGAATCCAATAACATTTTAATGTTTTTTAAAACATTTATAGCTTATTTTTCTGCGTGAATATCCCATGAATAATCCACCCTTTGTTTTTTTTCAAAATTTTCAAGATATGGATTTTTAATCTTTATTAAAAATGGACTTCGAAAAACCGTGAAATATTTCATTGATGGTTTTTTATACCACATCTCATAGGAATTCATGTTGGACTCCAGCTTTAACAAAAATCTCTTTTGAACAATTACAATGGAACTGATAGCTTATCTTGAAAACAAATTACAAAGCTTATACTTATCCAACACACTTCTTCACATTTCTACTATACTTATATTTTTTCTTTCTATAACTCCATTTTTTAGGGGTGTAAGTAGAAATATACTGATGTTTAGTTACATATTTCGTAAAATATGATTCAAAATAATTACACATATATTCATTTTCATTAACTTTTCTCAGTTTTTGTATATAAACAACAAACTCTACTTAAAAATATATTTTGAAAAATTTGAAAATTTACAAAGACTCTAATTTCTGCTTCATAAACATAATGTTTTTCATCCATGTGAAATAATCAAAAAAATTGATGAAGTAAAGAAATATATATTTTTATTTATGTCCCATATGCCAACATAAATTGATGTAAAATAACATAGGAGGTATTTTTAAATGAATTTTAACTTTGTTATGGATTCTTCCAATAATCATCCCTTTCTGACACAATGTGAAAAAATTACCTTCTTTCATTTTTATCATTGGAATGTTTCTCAAAAAATATATTTTAGAATTTTTTTTATACAATTCTAGCCAATTTTCTCAATCCTATGAAGCCACCACTTGTTATCATCTTTTGCGCCCAAATAATATGAGTTACATATTCTCCAATATAAAAGATATTTACACTCATTCATTATCCCATAGTAACATCTTTATATACTTAGAAACATTTAATATTGTATGATTCATTTTTTAAAATCACTAACTTCCATAATCAAAAAGTTTTATAACACTAAGTAAGTATTTTTAAGCTCATCAACATATAAAACATCCTTAAATTTTAGTTTCTCATCATCAATATTATTTGTTTAGATTTGTTTTATTTTTAAGGAATGATCATTATGATAGTAACTTCTCCCTCATCACAATTTTCAACATATTTCAGAATTTTTATGTCGTATATTATGTGTGGGGAACAACCACTGTAGATAATCAATTATTTTTTCTATTTACTAAATTTCATAACTTTCTCAACAACAAAGGATCATTCTTCATCATTCTATTTTCTATCTTATTTTTCTTACCACGTATATGAAATTTGTCCTAGAAGAGTATTCATGCATTTTTTAACAAAGTTAACTGGTTGGTCACATCTTCCATCAACATATTTTAGGCATTTAAACTAATTTTTTATTGGGAAATTTCAAACATATTGAGTTTTTGGATTTCCACCTTCCTCTAGATTGTGAATGTTACTTACTTGTATTCTTATGTTTTCCCCCTTATTTCATGAAAATTTCTAGAAAGAGATTTATTTTTCAAACATTTGTAAGCTTTGTTCCCATAAAATACATTTCACCAATAAAAACATTCCAATATTGGTTTCATATAGAAGTAATATCTTTACCAATATAGAGTTTTCATAGGTTCATAGCATATTTTTGTTTTTTTCCTTCCGAAATGGGGAAACATTCCAACAGAAGGTATTTTCAACTTTTGTTAATGTGATGTATTTATCACATACCTTATCAATACATTATTTCCCAAAAAAATTATAACACTTTCATTATAGTTAAATTGTATGTACTTTTACATTTAGTGGGTAAATATTTCACTGGATTACTAGAGTAATCTTTCTCAGCAGCTTGAGTTGATTTAACATTCATCTCTGAAGCATTGTTGATATCTTATTTTTATTTTTCTTAAGGTAATTTCAATAACCAAAATTTTCAATTGAGTTTTAGAAACCTTATCTTCCTTTTCTATAAGTTTCTTGATGAAATTTTCCACCATAATTCTTCATTAATCAAATTTCAATTTAAGGTTTTCAATCTCCAGGATGTACTCATCTTCTTATTTAAGGATATCATTCCTTCCTTCATCATTATTTACACTTTCCTTCTTCATCATTCTGATTAATTTCTTGAATTTATTATTCTAATGAGTACATGATACAAGTTTTTATAAAATATGGTATTCTTTATATATTTCTTCAACTACTTTACGATTTAACAAATATTTTTTTTCTCAACAATATGAAAGAATATTCTAAATTTTTCTAAACATTTATCTTAGAAAAAATTGTTTTCAATAGATTCAAATTCAACTCTCTTACTCAAAATAATTCTTCTATTTCTAAAAATCTTTTTCTTACCATTTATGTACTTATTATCTTAATTATAAGTTTTTTTAAAATTATTCCACAGATATTTTTATTCCAAATGATCTTCACATTCTAAAACATTCTTCTTCGGTATATTCACATAAAAATGCCCAATTCCACCACACCTGAAACATTTTATTGGAATTTTACATATATATTATCTTTGACCTCTATGATATATTTTTAGATAAGATACATTATATTTAAATTAATTTTCTCATCTTATTTATCATTTAAATCTCTAAGGCTATCATTCTCAGTATCTTAGATTTTCAGATTTCCTCAAATAATAAAAACCCATTTTATCCTTGATTTTTTTTGAATATTGGATATTTTCCCATTTGATAAGAAACAATAAATTCAGGTAATTAATTAACAGATAAATCATCTTTACCTTCCAAGGAATAAATTTTAGAGTCAAACATGTCAAGTAAGTTTCTCATGAGTTTATTTACAAAGGTAGAATCATCCAATGTATCACTAAATCATTCAATATTGAAAAAAACTCATTAAATCAAGTAAATTACTCATCAACAGTTTCTTCATCTATCATTATGATAAATTTAAACATTCTTCTACAGATTTATAACTTTGTGTCCTTCACTTTGGGGTTTCCCTCAAATATACTTTCAATTATTTTCTTTGTTTTATTAGCTATTTTTAGACCCATCACCTACATGAATACATCTTTTGACCAATTCATAACAATATAATTTTTATCATTCAAAAAAACCTTAATGATTTTATGGTCAGAAAAATTCATGGGATAAATGTTCTCAGTGGTTGGAAACCCAATAGTTACTTCATAAATTACTTCTAAGATAAGTAACATAATATTGGGTAACATACTATTTTTTAGGAATGATAATTGTTTTCTTAAAATGTTTGAATATATCTATTATTGACTAAATTGAGATTTTCTATGATAAAGATTCAACATGGGAACCTTATCTCTAATCATAATTAATGTTCCTAAGGATACCTAAACCACTAGGGGAGAATTAGTGGTTATCTATTTATAAATTTCAAACTTTATGAAATTTAACCCATTAAAATTATTAGATTTATTTAACTTATAAACCATTAAAATAATCTCAAAAGTATGGAAATATAGGAAAATAAACAAGGCAGAAAATATTTACAGGTTTTGGCCTTAGTGTGAGAACCTATATCCTTGCAGGTCCATTCCAATAGGTCCATGGAAATTAACTAGTATAAATAAATAATCACAACATTGATTCAAATTCCCTAAGACTCATTCTAGCTCTCAATAGGTATAATTATACTAAATCCTATCATTTTATAATTTTTTGGTCACAAAAAATGAGCCACAAAAATAAATGAATGTTTTTAAATAAATATCCCCATAAATGTTCTTCCAAAAAGTCCATATGATTTACCCATCCGAAAAGTTCATTATTTCCTCCTTTTTCTAATTCTGGTGAATGTACATCCATCTATGTACTATTGTAATTTTCAACCCTTTATATAGGATCTCTCAAGATTTACAAAGTTGGGAAACTAAATTCATTTTCCCACTCACTAAAATTCAAATTTAAATAGTCCTACTAAATTCAATTTTGTTGGATTATTCATAATCATACTATAATATTCTAAAATATTATTAAAAACATATAATTGCAAACATTTTATTGAATTTATATAAATGTGCTATTTAGAAATTTATTCAATCATTCTTAAATTGGTTTTTTGGAACATATTAAAACTTTCATAAATATGGTTTTATGAAAATTATTCAAACATTCTAAGAAATCCATTTGGAAAACAATTATCTAATATACTATTCATAAATCCATTTTTCAATTTATTCATCTATTTACTACTAATCTATCCATTTTTTACTTTCTCAATCCCTTTACAATTCATCTATCTATTTTTTCCTTTCGTCATCTATTTACTATTCATACATCCATTTTTTTTTATTTTCTCCATTAATTTATTGTTCATTCATCCATTTTTCACATTCTCCATCCATTTACTATTAATCTGATGGAAAAAAGATCATCTGATTAAAAAGTTCATCCACTTCATAAAAGATCATCAGATTCATGAAGGTTCATCTGTTTCACAAAAGTTCATCCAATTCACAAAATTCCATCTTCTTTACAAAAGTTCATCTGATTTACAAATGTTCATCCACTTTAAAAAAAATTAATCAACTTCAAAAATGTTCATCCAGTTCAAATAAATTAATCCACTTCATTAAATTTATTTTAATTCACAAAATTTCATCAAGTTAACAAAATTTCATCCGACTGAAAAAGTTTTCCAGATTCACAAAAGTACATCTGATTCAGCATACTCTAATTGTACATTTTTCTATTTAATAGACATTATATTATATCATGTGCCTCTTCGAGATGTTGGAAACTTTTAATTAATATTAACGAATCATATGACTAAATTATAATTTTTTTTAACATTGTTAAGGAAACATTACAACTTTTTTAATTTCTTCCATTCTTCATTTCTAGCATCTTTATAACAAAATTTTATTAACATCCATTAACTTCAAAAAAAAGTTTCTTAGAAAACATCTATAAACGTTTTAACAAAAATTTCTTCAAGAAAAATTATAACCTCTTACTCAAAAAAAATTATAAAAAACAAGTTTCAGATAAATACAACCCTTTTTTAGAAACAACAATAAAATATCTTCACTTATAGTGGACCACTAACCCACCCAGTATTAAAACTATTATAATCTTGAATATTGATGCAATACAATACAAGGAATACTTCTTAACTATATTATTTAAGGTTATGATCCATGTAAAAGTCAACTTTCCTTTCATTTTTTGAAATTAACTCTAGTAGGAATCAAACTGCATGAGTTTCACCCCTTTCTTTGTCGTGGTAATAATCGATGATACAAATTGGATTAATACATGGATAATCCTTCCATAGTCAATTTCTAAGTAAAAAAATATAAATCATGAAGACATTATTGGGCCACTTTTAAGAAACTACAACCTTGAACAATTGGTTCCACTGATTTACAAACCTCAGACAGTATGTACCCCATGAAGTGCACCTCAATAATAAAGAACATATGCTTAGATATATTTTAATTTATATAATTATAGATACCCCAGTTTAAGTTACATGACCATTTATTAATTTATTTTGATTCTATATAATGTATAAGTTATATTTCTAGAGGTTTTGATGGGTTTTGGATTTTTTGGAGGAATTTCGGTAGGTGTATGGTATGTTCATGGTTAATAGAAAGCATGAACCATAACTAGAAAACCATTCAAGGTAGGATAGTGGTCATTGGGTAGGTTCAAGGTCGGTGAACTGTTTATAAAAACCATATGACTGCCTAAGAAAAACCATGAAAATTGAATCAAAATTAAAATCAAGGTTGGTGCATGGTTTGTCTAACCATGTGATCCAACAGTGTGAAGGGTAGCCTTAAGGTAATAACATTGTAGGGTTAGTGCACAGTTTCCAAACCATTTAGCCTAACCATTTGAAATACAGTTTCCACCATGAAATTTTTGGTTCTAATCCTAATTAAGTCTCATAACCCTCATTAATCCCCTATTCTCTAAAAATATCAAATTTCGTTTTATCCCTAAGCCTGAGAGATGGCCACCATTGATCTAAATTTTTTTTAGGTGAATCGAAGTGTTTCGGAGATCTGAATACGTTAATAAGTATCCATTCTTCAATTTTCTTCCTTGATCCATTTTTATTCTCTCTCTCTATCATAATGTAATGTCCCTGAATTTAAATGTAATTTTTTTAATTATATGGGAATTTTACGAGTCCGCAAAAATTTACGGTGCGCGATTCCGAGTCTTAGGGTGCCAGGAATGAATTTATGATTTTTTTTGGGTATGTTCAGTAAATGTATGAGCGGGTTTTGTAACTTCTAAACTGGTGATCAGAATTGAAATCTTAGGGCACTATTGAATTCACAGTGCCGATATTCACTTAAAATACGACCTTCACCTCGACTGCAGTTGGTCGAGGGTGAATGATATATTTTGTGTATTTTGTGGAAAAATTAAATTAAATAAAATAAACTTTTTTTTTTATTTTTGTTGAAACCTCCCATGTGAATGCTAAAGAGGTGGGGACCACCTAAACTAAAACCCCCATTTTGAATTCCTAAAGGTGGGCACCACCAGAACCCTCTTAATGGGAGAAACCCCTTGAACTCCCTCAGTGATGAAGAGTTAACCCATGGATATCCTCCAAATTTATTATGCCAACATGGTAAAATTAATTGTGCCAACAATTAATTGGTCCAACGTAAGTTAAAATGATATACTTAATTTAATAAGTTGGAAGTTCTCATTTTTTCAGGTTAGAAATTGTTGGAAAAGGGAGAAGATTGGAAGAGCTTGGAGAAACACATCTCCAAAATATAACTTATCCACCAAATGAATAATTCTATATCCATAAAATAATGCTAAAGAAAGAGGACGATGCACGAGCCCAACTTTGGAAGTTTGTTGCAGCGGTGACAATTGTTGGCACCCTCTTCGCCTTCACAGTTTTCATCTCGCGACACATCAACCTACCTATGAGGTAGGGTTTGGTGTTTTAAATCCCTCCCTTACATGTTCTTGATGTTCTTCATGATTCAAAATTTTTGAACTACTTGCTACTTCTCTAACGCGGAGGGTGCGGGCCAAATGAACATGGCCCAACCTCTCCACAATCCCTTGTGGTTTTTGATAAAATCATTGTGATATAGGAATACGACAACCGAGCCAGCCGTCGGTGAAGGCGTGGCATGCGACCGCACCACATAGAGAGGATGACCAACCATTAAGCCAACCGCAGCGGACTGCCGCACCACAGCCGCTCCGCCGCACAGTGTCACCCCACCGCACCCCACCTCACCGCAGCCACCACGCACTGCTGGCCACCTAGAATGGAACACCTAGTGTGTGTTGGGCCACACCAATGGCCGAGATGCACCCAGTAGGCCTGGTCGTCCAGTGGGTCATGCTTGACCCAACAGGTCGGTCCGGGTCGACCCTATACGTTCTTTTGGACGTAACTTTTGCATCAGGCGTCCGTTTGATGAACCGTTTGCGGTGAAAAAAACCTTGGAGTGATAAAGACCATTTTTTATACCCAAATAAAGATTTGGATAATGTTGCGGTATAGTCAGGTTCAATTGATCTCGAATCCAACCGAGCCCTCGGGACCAAAATGCTAATAACTTACAGACTGTGCATATGGTTGATGCACCGTCTGTTGCATTGAGAACCCTATGATTCAGTGGAACTTTGAGATACTTCTTCATGATACTTGATGGTAGTTGGAGTATCGACCCGTAACTTGAGGAGCGGACTCTCCTGGAGATGAGCAAGCTTAGTGCGGGTACCTTTTAGCTAGCTGTGACGATGTACTAGGATCATGTGTGGGTATGATGATGTACTGACGATGTACTAGGATCTTGTGTGGATATGATGACGTACTGAAAATGTGATAGGATCCTGTGTGGGTATGAAGATGTATTGATGATGTACTTGGATCCTGTGTGGGTTTGACGACGTACTAATGATGTACTAGGATCCTGTGTGGGTCTGACGATGTACTAGGATCTTATGGGAGTCTGACGACGTACTGATGATGTAATGATGATGTACATGGATCATGTGTGGGTCTGAAGACGTACTAAAATTGTATTAGGATCATGTGTGGGTCTGATGATGTACTAGGATCATGTCTGGGTATGAAGACGTAATGACGATGTACCGGGATCATGTGTGGGTTTGACAAAGTACTAAGATCCTGTGTGGGTCTGACAAGGTACTAGGATCCTGTGTGGGTCTGATGATGTACTACGATCCTATGTCGGTCCGATGATGATTTGGGATCCTTCATGGGTCTGCCTATTAACATAGTAATATGAATTAGTAGTTACATCTAATCATCCCTACTATTTTACCTAAGTTATACCTGGTGTGAGATGAGTTCGTACCTATGTGGTAATTTCCTTCGTGGTAATACCTTGGTGGTATTCTTCTTTGTGGCATACTTCTGTGGTACTTACCTATAAGGCATTCCTTACTTTGTGGAATAGTTGAGCTTTGGGCTTTGGGTTGGACCCAGTGTTTCCTCATGATTGAAATGGGTATACTTGATAACTTATGTATATGTATGGCCATATACCTAAGTAGGGTTGTCAATTGATTTCATGATTTGTGGTTTATCATTTGAAGATTTGGTGAGACCATATGGGTCTCGGGGACCCTACTATGTAACATTACACTCACCGATACACGGGTTATGCCTGCACCTTGTTGTGTTTGGTGCAGATGAATTACATCGCTGATCAAGGTTGAGGGTACCAAGAATGGATGGTTCCCTGAGTTAGACCATACAACGTGTCGGTGCGCAAAGGAGATGAGTGGACATGGAGTGGTGAGGAGGCAATCTGTACCTACCGTTTAGGTAGGAACCTCGGATGACGACCTAGTATTCATCTTTCTCTTTCTCCAGTTTTATGGTATTTCAGTTGTGCTTGTACCTTTACTATTGGGCTTGTATTCCAACCCCTCTAAATTTCAGCACACTATTTTCTATACTGTTTACCTGTGTTATTATCTTGTAATGTTCTTTGTTTCATGTGTTTATAGGATATAAAGTCAATGCCTTCCAGGATTTAGGGAATACGCCTTTCGGTGCTAGTCGTCATCCCATGTCCTATGGAAGGCGGGCTTGGGGTAGTCACGGCACAGGCCCCAGGGGATGGTTCATGACACATTGGTATTAGAGGAGTCGGTTCTACCATAGAACATAGTTCTTTGATCTTTTTTTTAAAGGTAATAGTGTTAAGTGTAGTGAGTGTGGTTATTAGTTTAGGGAACCCAGTGGTGGTGCGGTGGCTGACATATCCGTACACCAGGACTCTGACTTCTGATTTCGGACTCAGTGCACAAAAACCCTGATTGCGTGTGTGTTTTTCAAAGAGTTTTCTATGTGATCTCTTAGATTAATATCACCAGGAATACCTTATTTACCGTTATTCACATGTTTCTTTTCATGATTCCTCCATGTAGACAGAAAGCTAGGGTACTAGGTATAGTACACTCTGATAGCCCACCGAGCGATGAGGCCTCGGTGCAGGGCCCTCTTCCCATAGAGGCACCAGCGGTACCATTACCCGTTGGGACACTGATTCCACCAGCCACAGAAGTAGAGGGTGCACTCTGCTTGAGCACGTTTCATGAGTTCCATCACCAGAGACCACCTAGGTTCTTGGGATCGATGGACCCACAGGCGGTTGAGGATTGGTTGGAGGTCGTGGTGAGAGTCTTTTGACTGGTAGGGACACCATCTGATCTTATGGTGATCCTTGCCACCAATATTCTATAGGAAGCAGTGGGAAGATGGTGAAGATTGATGCTCCAAGTTCATGAAAAGGTTATGCTTCTCTGGGCAGTCTTCGAGATCCTGTTTTGGGCAGAGTTTTCCCCAGCCACTCTTCGCATAGTACGCATATAGGAGCTTCTTCATCCGTACCAGGGCAGAACGACTGTGGCTCAGTACTCATTGAGGTTCACCGACCTCTAGTGCTACTCCACTTATATGATACAGTACCCATTCTTCAGGGGCCGGACCTTCGAGCAGGGACATAGGCAGGATATCAGGGCAACGACGATCTCACCCAGCATTCCGACACAGGTGGGGGTTTTAGAGAGAGCCCTCTTAGTGGAGAGTTTTCATGCTGAGTAGTCCCCAGTAGTGAGACCCACCACCAGTCGTCACGTAGAAGAGTCTTATGCAGCTGGCAGCAGACATATGTAGCAGAGGTCCAAGAGGACCAGACCTAATGTTGGAAAACCGCATGACTCAGGATCGGTTGGGTGGGGTACCCGAGACAGAGCCAGTCATGCGAGGAATAGGTAGTGTTTCAAATGCGGAAGGCAGGGTCACATGGCTCGTGACTATCCAAATCGTCATATGGATGATCAACACATAGTTGAAGGATCTCTAAGGAAGAGATAGAGGTTTGACCGAGGAGGTCCGTAGGGAGTAAGAGGATGTGGTAGAGGAGATGGTCGTGCAGCTGACAATGGGTGACGATTTGAGATGTTACCGCCACCACCACCAGATGGTCCACCCCGACTGCAGGGAGCATTTCTACAGAGGAGATATCAGCTCCACGTAGCTGACGCCTCTGACTATGTTTCTCCGGAGATGAAATGAGGTATGATATGTTTCTACTCCACCTTAGCGGCAGTTCTTATAGACACCGGTTTCAATCAATCTTTTATTGTCACAACCCTTGTTCGGAGCTCGGAGATTCCAACAGATTCATTGGCTCAATCCTTACTGATGGATACTCCTATGAGATAGGATTAGACGATTACACACTAGTTACGATAGTGTGACATTACTCTAGGTGGTGAGAGCTTCGGCTGGGATCTCTGAGTAGCGACATTGAGGCCTTATGACGTCATCTTCGGTATGGACTATTTATCTACAATCTAATCTCAAATTGACTATATTATGCGCAAATTGTGGTGTTTCCACACGGATGGGACCGGGTTTACCTTCACCAGAGATAAGGGGGCCTTTGCAGCATATGATGGACTTACTTGGAGGAGAGTATAGCCGATCACTCATCAGTTGGCTTGCTTTACCCTCAGAGCAGTTGATGAGGAGAGTCTGAGCTATCCTGTAGTGGTGGAACAGTACGCAGATGTCTTCCCTGATGATGTTTTGGGTCTACTTCCTCACATAGCAGTGGACTTTTACATTAACTTGTACCCTGAGACCGCACTGATATCTACACCAGCATATCGGATTGCTCCCGCGGAGCTTCGTGATATGGGGGTATAGCTGGAGGACTTACTAGGGAAGAGATTCATTCAGACCAGTGTCTCTCATTGGTCAGCCTCTATTTTGTTTTCCAAGAAGGAGGATGGGAGCTTGAGACTTTGTGTCGACTATCAGTACCTTAACCAGGTGACCGTGAAGAACAAGTACCCACTCCTGAGGATTAACGACCTCTTTGATCAGCTGAAGGGAGCACAATGGCTCTCAAAGATAGACCTCAGGTCAGGCTATCACCAGATCAGAGTGCTAGATGAGGATGTGAAGAAAACCGATTTCAGATGTCGGTATGGCCATTACGAGTTATTGATTATGCATTTCAGTGTGACCAATGCCCCAGTAGTGTTCATGGGACTCTTGAACAAGATCTTTTATCCATACCTTGATCGCTTTGTAGTAGTCTTCATTTAAAACATTTTGATCTACTAGGCTATTGAGGAGGAGCATGCCTATCATTTGCAGACGGTTCTAGACTCACTCCAAGAGCACAATATTTATGGTAAGCTCCCAAACTGCCAGTTCTGGATCTAAGAGGTGCACTTTTTGGGACATGTCATCTCAAAGGCTGGAGTTGTAGTGGATCCAGTGAAGATTGAGGCAATACATGCTTGGGAGGCACCTATGAGTGTGATAGAGTTACAGAGTTTCCTAGGTTTTGATGGATACTACTGAAGGTTTATGCTAAATTTATCCAGAGTTGCAGCACCTTTATTAGCGTTGATGAAGAAGGGGAAACCTTTTGTGTGGTTAGATAAATGTCAGCGGAATTTTTAAAAGCTGAGGCATAGGCTGACTAGTTCCCCCACCTTGAGGCTTCCAAATGAGGGTGTAGGGTACATATTCTACTATGACACATCAGGGACTGAGCTCATATGTATCTGGATGCAGGAGTGGGTAGTGATTGTATATGGTTCTCGACAATTTAGACAACATGAAAAGAACTACGCTACACATGACCTGGAGTTAGAATCAGTGGTCTTCTCCTTGAATATGTGGTGAAATTACATGATGGGTGAGCATTTTATAGTATAATCATATCACAAGAGTCTCAGGTATATATTCTCATAGAAGGAACTGAATCGGAGACAGCGATGTTGGCTTGAGTTCCTCTAGGACTATGACTTCGAGATAGTCTATACTCCTGGGAAGTGAAATGTTGTAGCAGATGAACTCAGTAAGAGATATGGTATGAATATGCTAGGTGAGGAGACAGAGCGGTTGGCCTCTTTGCAGATATCTTATGTGGATCAAGATGAAGCATCTTTTCTCCAATCTCTTACAGTCACTCCCCCACTTCTTCAGTGAGTTAGGGAGGCGTAGTGTGGGGACACTGACTACGTGGCTCAACATACTCAAATATCCACAGGACCGACACCTGATAGATTTTCTGAAGGTGGGGAGCACATCATCCTCTTTAGGGGATGTACCATGGTACTAGTGTCTCTTCACGATGAAGTGATGAGGGAGTTCCACACATCCCCTCTAGTGGTACATCCAAGAGAAGAAAATATATACCAGGTTCTCCGAAAACAGCCCTGGTGGCTGGGAATGAAGAAAGAAGTAGTAGAGTTTCTCTCTATGTGCCTCACTTGTCAGCAAGTAAAGGCAGAGTATCAGGTACCAGCAGGCTTGGTTCATCCTCTAGAGGACCCATAGTGGAAGTGGTATGGGATATCCATATACTTCATGACGGGGCTTCCACATACATCTAGGGGTCATGATTCTATAGGGGTGATTATTGATCGACTCACCAATTCAGCACACATCCTAATGATTAGAGAGCGGGGCTCGGTAGAGAGATTTAGATGCCTCTATGTATAGGATATTTTGTGGCTACATGGAGTACCCTCGACGATTTTCTCCGATCATGATATGCATTTTACTTCCTTGATTTGGACGGGGTTGTAGGAGGCTTTCGGGATGCAGCTTCATTTGAGCACTGTCATCCATCCTCAAATAGATGGCCAGACTGAGTGGACTATTTAGACCCTCGAGGAGATGTTAAGTTCTTGCATCCTTGACTTTGGTCGCAACTAGGAAGATCACTTTCCTTTGTGGAGTTAGTATAAAACAAAAACTATCACTCCAACATTGGGATGGAACCTTTTGAGTCATTGTAAAGGGGACCTTGCAGATCACCTTTGTGTTGGACTAACCCAGAGGAGTTACCACTCATGGGACCACAGATGGTTCGGTCTACCATAGAGAAAGTGCAGATCATCCAGGAGCGGATGAAGACAACATAGAGTAGGCATAAGTCTTTTGTCGACAGGAGAATAAGACCTCTCGAGTTCGAAGATGGCAGCCAAGCCTTTTTATGGGTCTCACCTCGATGAGTTTTTTGGAGATTTGGTCATGGTGGAAAGTTATCTCTGTGGTTAATTGGACCCTTCCTGGTCCTTAGCAGAGTTGTCGAGGTGGCTTGCCACATAGAACTTCCCCCTCAGTTGCACGAGGTGCACAATGTCTTCCATGTATCCGAGTTGAGGAGATATGTACATGACCCTTCTCATATCGTTGACCATGGCGATCTAGATGTCGACGATGGGGTGACATTTATGGAGGTTCCAATAGATATTGAGGATCGAAAGGAGCGGGTCCTTCATTGGCGGTTGATACCTCTGGTGCGCATTAGCTGGCAGCATGAGAACCTCCAGGAGAGCCCATTGGAGCGGCAGGCTCAGATTCTTCCTCATCACCCCCTCTTTTTTTCATAGTTTTGTGATGTGAATTTCAGGGACGTAAAGCCCTAAGGTGGGGATAATGTAATTACCTGGAATTTCCATGTAGTTTTTTTAATTATATGTGAATTTTACAAGTTTGTGAAAATTTACGGTACATTATCTTGAGCCCTGTGTGTCCAAAATGAATTTTTGAACATTTTGTTCAGGTACATTCAGTAAAGCAGGTTTTTGTAACTTTTAAACCCATGCTTGGAATTGAAATTTGAGGGAAACGTTGACCTCACAGCACCGGTATTCTCTTAAGGAGACCTTCACCTCGACCATAGTAGGTTGAGGGTGAAAGATAGATTTTGTGTTTTTTGTGGAAATAAATAAAAAAAATAAACTTTTATTTTATTGTTGTTGAAACCTCTCATGTGAATTCTAATGAGGTGGGGACCACCTGAACTAAAACCCCCATTTTGAATTTCTAAAGGTGGGGACCACCCTAACCCTCTTAATGGGAGAAACCCCTTGAACTCCCTCATTAATGAAGAGTTAACCCATGGAATTCCTCCAAATATATTATGCCAATGTGGGACAATTAATTGTGACAACAATTAATTGTGCCAACATAAATTAAAATGGTATAATTAATTTAATAAGTTGGAACCTCTAATTTTTTCAGGTCGGAAATTGTTGGCAAATGTAGAAGCTTGGAAGAGATTGGAGAAACTCATCTCCAACGAATAATTTATCCTCCAAATGAAAAACGACATCTCTATAAAATAAATTTCTTCGGAGCTAAGAAAGAGGATGATGCAGGATCCCGAATTCAGAAGCGTGTTGCTGAGGTGACGATCGTTGGCACCCTCTTCGTCTTCACCATTTTCATCTCACAACACCTCAATGAAACATCGAGGTAGGGTTTGACGTTTTAAATACCTCCCTTACCCATTCTTTATGTTCTTCATGATTCAAAAGTTTTGAACTGCTTTCTACCGCTCTAACACGGAGGGTGCGGGCCAAATGAACATGGCCCGACCTCTCCACAATCCCTTGTGGTTTTTGACGAAATCATTGCGACTGAGGAAGAAGAAAACTGAACCGACCACTAGAAAAGGATAGGCATGAGATTGTGCCTCACAGAGTGGATGTCTGGCTATCGGGCCATCCACAACGGACTGCCACACCGCGGATGTCCCGCCACACTGTAACCACCCTGAATCGTGGGCTGCCCAGGCCAAAACGCCCAGCGCTAGCTGGGCCGCCCAATGGGCCGGGCTGCACCACGTGTCGGGTGGGAACCAGGGGGATGGGCCTCCCAGTGGTCCGGGACGGACCCTGCAGGTTGGGCTGGGTCAACCCAAACTAGGTCAAACCGGTCCGGGTCGGTCCGACAGGGTCAGGCTGGACCCGGACCAGTTTTGACCCTATATGTTATTTTGGCAGTAACTTTGGCGTTGGGCATCCGTTTGACGAACTGTCTATAGTTCCAGAAACCCTAGAGGGAGATGGACCTTTTGGTATACCCCACTAATGATTTGGATAAAGTTGGGGTATGGTCAGGTTCGATTGAGCACGAATCCAACCGGGCCCTTGGGACTAAAATTCTAATAACATACGGACCAGGTGTCCATTTGACGCATAGTCTATTGCATTAATACCCCTATGATGAGGCAATAATTTGACATAATTATTATTGGGACTTAGTGGAAGTTGGAGTATTGACCAGTAGCTTGAGGGGAAGACTCCCCTGGAGACAAGAAAGCTTAGTGTGGGTACCCTATAGCTAGTTGTGTCAATGTACTAGGATCCTTTGTGGGTCTAACAATGTACTGACGATGTTCTAGGATCATGTGTGGGTCTGGAGACGTACTGACGATGTACTAGGATCCTATGTGGGTCTGAAAATGTACATACTATGTACTAGGATCCTGTGTTGGTCAGAAGACATACTGACAATGTACTAGGATCCTTTGTGGGTCTGACGACATACTGACGATGTACTAGGATCTTGTGTGGGTTTGATGTCCTACTGACGATGTACATACAATGTACTAGGATCTTGTGTGGGTCTGATGATGTTCTAAGATCCAGCATGGCTCTGATGACGCACTAATTATGTACTAGGATTCTGTGTGGGTCTGAAAACATACTGACGATGTACTAGGATCTTGTGTGGGTCTAACGATGTACTAGGATCATGTGTGGGTCTGACAAGGTACTAGGATTCTGTGTGGGTCTGATGATGTAATATGATCCTCTGTGGGTTTGATGATGATTTAGGATCCTTCGTGGGCCTACCTCTTAACAAAGTAAGATGAATTAGTAGTTACATGTAATCTTCTCTACTATAGTACTAAAGTTATACCTAGTTTGAGCCGAGTTCATACCTGTGTGGTACATTCCTTCATGTTAATACCTTGGTGTTATTATTCTATGTGGTGTACCTGTGTGCTAATTACCTTTGTGGTATTCCTTATTTTGTGGAACAATTTAGCTTTGGGCTTATGGGTTAGTCCCAGTGTTTCTTCATGATTGAGATGCGTATACTTGATAACTTAGGTATATGTATGGGCATATACCTAAGTAGGATTTTCAGTTGATTTCATACATTTTGGTTTATCCTTTGTAGAATTTTTGAGACCATGAGGTTCTTGGGGTCCCTACTGAGTAACGTTATACTCACCTCTACACGTGTTATGCCCGCACCTTGTTGTGTTTGGTGCATACGAAGGACAACATTGATCAATGCAGTGGGTACTAGGACTAGACAATGACTAGAGGTATACCATATGGCATGTCAGTACACAGAGGAGACGGGCATGCATGGAGTGCTGAAAAGGTGATTTGTACCTACCCTTCAGGTAGGAACCTCGGACGAAGACCCAGTAGTTTTCTTTCTCTTTCTTTATTAGTATTTTATTTTAGTTGTACTTGTATATTTACTATGGGGCTTTTATTCCGGCCACTCTTACTTTCATCACTCTTCTTTATATACATTTTACTTGTGTTCGTATGTTGTTGTGTGCTTGGTTTCATGTGTTTATAGGATATAAAGGGAATGCCATCCCGGTTTTAGGGAATACACCTTTCGGTGCTAGTCTCCATCCCCTGGTCTATGGAAGGCAGGCTTGGGGTTGTCACGACATGGGCCCCGAGGGATAGGACGTGATACATAATCATATATCTAGTCCATTATGTATAGATCTATATTATGTGATGTTATTCTTGATAATATCTTGTTGTATCTATTGAAGGGAATGTGGTTTATGTTGCGATCTAGAATTTTTAAGCTCCATTATTCATTTTCACCAACCATTGTAATGTATGTGGCTTACCTCTCATCTCCATGTGATAATAAACTGATGGTTTTGTTTAGATTACATGTTTTGGTTGATATTGTTGTTAAAATGTTGTGTGATTCATGATATAAATCCTTCTTTTGTCCTGGATTTTAAAATTCTGGAATTGGATGGATTTTAGAAAAAACCCACTTTGGTAATAAATTTTAAATGTTATTATTGAAATTATTGAACTATTTTGATGCACAGAATTTATTGATGAAATTTTTTCAAGGAATGCTTGTTTTTATATGAAATGGTTTTGGCATGGAATTTAGAATATATGGTTTAAGTGTGTTAATTTAATTGATGGGACCCTAAATAATAGGTGTGTAACATTAGGGTATAAGGACATGACCATGGATAAGGGGTGTGTTCCATTGGTGCACTTGTACATTAGTCATTGTGTGATAAATTAGTGGATCGAGAAGAGACTCCTCATGACTATAGAACTACCTCCTGGGAGTGTATGTGTGTGTGTGTGTGTGTGGAGACATGGTTATGGGTAAGCCAACTTAATGAGAATTATTTTAAAGTAATTGTTTATTGTTATCCTTATAACATTTTTATAGTTTTATTGTAAATTTTTTAATATTATTTTAAACTATTTTATATAATTTTTTTAATATGTTCAATCCTAGTGGAATGGGTTGGGAATTTATTGGGGAAATCCTACTAATTTTATACTCACCCCCTACTAGGGAACCTCAATTTAGTTGCAAATGTCACATATTGGGATATGGGTAAACATAAAGTATTATATTTCTCTCATAGTGCGTCTTGATTCTACGAGCATAGAAAGTTGAGTTGGAGCTTGGATCATGGTCAGGTCTCTTTAGATGATGTCTTTTACTGTCTTACAGTCTTGGAGTTTGTTGTAATTTTTATGTTTTTCCTTCCATTTATATTGGTACATTGATATGGTTATGTATTCTTGGGGATACGTTTGGTTGTATTTCTATTCAATCCTCACATTCTAGTTTTGATGTTTGTTTGAGGTTGGTTCAGTCATTTTATTTCTAAAGGGATAATAATCCCTCAATATTACTTGAATCTATTAGAATTTATTACTTGCATTTAGTGTCTTGGGGTAGTCACATAAGGCCTAGTAGCATGACCACCATATCTCAATCCAATGAGGAAGGGCAGGATGTTACAAATGGTATCCTCTTTGTTTGGTCCTTGAGTTTGAAATGGTGTCAACCTTGGTTAGTCCATATATATTTTTGGGATAAATAGTATATTTTTTCTTTAGTAATTTAGTTGGGTTTGTAATAAAGATATTTGATTGTATTAACTGGAAATGTATGTCAGAAAAAATATAGCTAACCATTTTATGTTGAACTTCACATTAATAGGGCGTTTGGGAAGATAAGTGTTTTAAGAAAATTATAGGTAGTGTCAGCTAATCATTGTGGTATCATAAATAAAAACTAAATGTCATGCATTAATAATTATACTTCCCACTAGGACATAATTTTTTATTCTAAATTCAATGGTTTATAAAATGGTTAAAACATATTTATTTTTGAAAATAGTTGAAATGATTTAATTTTAAAAAACATTGTTGTAATATTTTCATGAAAAAAAATGTTGAAAATGGTTGGATTTTTTAAATGGATTATTATGATATGTGTTGAGGTGGTAAATTGGAATTTTTAATCCTTTAGTTTCTAATGAGTGAGATTGAATGGAGTTTTTTTGATAGAGAGAATGGAATAGGCAAGACATCGTTGAAATCAATCAGAATAGGATGCTAAAAATGTGGTTGAACCTGAACCTTAGGTGAACCAATAATTCGTCCAATGCATTGTCCAAAATCTTGAGATTTTGGATTGGGGTAATTAAAATAACAATCCTCGAAAAGTGGAGCATATATTTAATTCAAAAAGTATAACCCACACACCATTTAGGGGGTTTCTGAGCCATAAAAAGTAGAAATTTGGTTAAATAGGATTAAATGAATATTTTATTTCCTTTTATCACCATAAAAGTTAAAAGTAATTTTGGAAAAGTATATGTTAAAGGATCTAGAATTCCAATGGTGGGAGTTGGTTTCTCAGGATAAAGTTAGTCAAGGAACGACATGGAATTTATTCAAAAATTCAATCATCATGCATTTCATATTGTGAGAACAATGGATTTATTTATCCTAAAATAGAAGATATATTAGTAATAGATTATGCACCTATATTTTTGAATTTAGTTTTCTTTTCCCAAATAGTTATTGCAAGTAAAACCTTGAAGGAACAAATTTTTTATTTGGGGTTATGACCAGATAATCACCCAAAATTTTTTGTTCATTATACTACAGACTATATAGAAATGGTCAATAGTGTAATACTAGAAAAAATTGAAATCATTGAAAATATAGTCAGAGGAAGCATTTTTATTCCTATAGGAAAATGTGGGAACTCTAATGATGGGAATAAGTAGAAGAGGGATACCTACTTTAAAAATGATGGTACACCTTATAATCAGACCATGGGATTGTTAAATATTACTACTAAACCAAAAATTAAGGTAGGATGTTTTAATGTGGTCATTTCAATCATAAGAAACAAAATTATACGGAAGCACCTAGAGCTTGTCAGAATTGCAATTAGATGGGACATATTCAACACTATGTTACAGTTCTCTGAGGTTAGATGAAAGGGACACATCTCATGGTTTCCAAACATTATATTCTTCTAATGGATGAGGGTATTAGAATAATTATAATTATTATAATTGAGAGTTCCAAAGTTATTCTAGGAACACCGTGACTCCTCAACCTATGTAAAGAGAAAGGAACAATGTGTAAGAAGTTGTATGGAGCTGAGAAGATGATCACTGATGATTGATCAGGTCCTTTAATGGTGAGAATTGTGATTTTTTTTCATTATAAACTTATGAAAGATTTGTTTTTTTAAGAACATTCCACATATTTATTGTTTCATGTGAAATTGATCATATGAATTTTCATGTTAAGATGATTCCTTATATTTTGATACTTCAAACTATATCGGGACAAAGAGAGTGTTAATCATTCATGTGTACATATTGTTAAATAACTATCGATGGGTCTGGGTTTCTATATGATTTCTATATTCTTAAGATGGATGTCTCTGACTTGATTTTAGGTATGTATTGGTTGACATCTTTCAATTACTTGTTATTCCTGAATTGTTTGTTTCATATCATCGAGCATCTATTTAGAAGACATTTCGATGTAAAGGAAAGTAGAGTGGGAATATTTGCACCTATAGTTGGAACCATATTTTATCAGTTAGTAGCACTTTCATTGAAATCTATGGATGGGATAAGTAAAAGTGGTTTTCTAAACATTTTTTACCAATTTATTGATGTTTTTATTGACAATTCCTGGAGGTTTCCACCTAATAGAGAAGTGGAGTTTGCGAATGATCTCATAATGGGGACCGATCCAATATCACTTATATATTATCATATAGAACCAACGTAAATGAAGGAATTGAGAGTGTAGTTGGATGAGTTGGAAAGTAATGGGTTCATTCAACTGAGCATGTATCTATAGGAAACACAAATCTTTTTTGTAAAAATATTGAATGGACGTCTTTGTATTTGTGTGTTTTATGAGAAGATTAACCAGGTTATGATAAATAATATTTATCTCTTCCATAAATTTATGACTTGTTTGATAAATTGATGGGATCCTGGTGGTTCTCTAAAATTGACATACTTTTGGGATATCACCAACTATGAATTTGGAAGGAAGAAATTCCAAAGATGTATTTTAGAAGTATATATGTCTATTAAAAATATGTCATTATGAATTTTGGTCTTATGAATTCACTGGTCGTATTTATGGAATTGATGAGTCAAATTTTTTATAGGTATCTATATTTATTTTTGGTGGGGTTTGTTAATGATATTTTGGTGTATTCTGGGAATAAATTAGATTATGTGAAATACATGACTATAGTGTTGGGTATCTTCCTGGAGAATTTCCTTAATTAAAAGTCATCCAAGTATGATTTATGGATACAAAATGTGTGTTTCCTTGTACAAGTCATTTTTAAAAAAGGGATTTTTTAGATCCTAAAACTATATAAGTCATTATATCTTGGAAAACACTAAATTTTTTTTTTAAGATACATATCTTCTTTTTACTATCATAATACAATAGATGTTTTGTTTGTGATTTTTCATGTTTGGTTGATTCGATGACATCTTTGATAAGGAAAGGTTTTACTTTCCTATTAAATTATTAACATCAAAAATCCTATGAAGAACATAAGGTAAGACTAACATTAGCATTTATCATCACATTTCCAGAGTCTAGATGGGGTTATGTAATCTGTTTTGATACTTCCGGATTTGGGTTGATATGTGTTCTTGTGGAGGGAGATCATTTTGTTACATATAGATCATGAAAATTACATGTTCATGAGAATAACTACCCAACATATGATTATAAAATGTCTTGTATGGTAAATGATTTGAAGACCTGGAATTTTTACCTATTTGGTGAGAAATACAAAGTGTTTCTATATTATAAGAGTTTGAAACACATTTTATCAAAAAGGTATTTGAATTTAAGGCATCTCAGATGGATGGAGTATCTATAGATGTTTGGATTATATTTTATGTATTCACTAGGTGAAGGTAACTTTGTGGTAGATAAATTGAGTAGGAAGGAATATGGATATTTAGCTAATCAGGATTTGGACCAATTGAAGCTAATATCAGTCATAACGGATATACATCTAGATTGCTTGGACCAGGGTGACCTTTTCATTTTACTTCTAGTTTATCTAGATCATTATTTGGTTGAATAGGATAATACGGCTCAACAATCCAATTCTAAACGTGTAACCATGAGTATTAATCTCAATGGTTGGTAAATAATTATGGGTTAGAAGTTGGGTGGTAGTTTAGTGTTAATGTTTAGAGATTGGATAGTTATACCTTTATCTTATCAAGAACAGTTTCTTTATGCCTACCACTATTTAATATGGTTATACTTCATAGAATTTAGATTATATATAAGCCCTTGAAATCATAGTTTTGGTGGGTTTTCATGAAAAAAAAATTAGTATATTTTTTCTCGAGAAGCATCACCTACTAGAAGGTCAGGGTATATCATCAATGGCCAGCTAGTATGTTGCAGTCATTACTGATTCCCATGTATAAATGGTACTATATAGTAATGGATTTTATAAATTTTCTACCAAGAATGGTTAGGAAACATGATTATATATGGGTGATAGTGGATTGACTCACAAATTCGGCTCACTCCATCCCTATTTTTGAAACTAATACAAAGGAAGATGTTTCCAAAGTCAACATTTGGTAATTGTTAAAGATTTAAGATGTTCTAGTCTCAATTGTATCTAATCAAGCCCTAAATCACAACTCATTTTTTTTATTCCTTAAATAAATCCCTTATAACTCAATTGACTACAATCATGACTTATCCTCCTCAAACAGATGGAAAATCCAAAAGGACAATTCAAATATTAGAAGATATTCTTAGAGATTTTTTAATTGATTTTGGTGGATTATAGTGGGATTATATACCTTTAATGGAGTCTTTAAACAATAATACTTTTCATGCCTCGATAAATATTTCTCATTTTGAATAATCATATGGGACTCCTTTGGTTTATCCACATTGTTGAGTGGAAAGAGGTGAGACTTCAGTGATTGGACCCAACTTTGTGCAAGAGACAATAAAAAAAATTTAGTTGATCAGAAAAAGGATGTATTCATCTCAAAGTCATAAAAAAGCATATACATATCATCAAAATCATCCATTTTCATTTTAGGTGAGTGATAATGTCTTCTTAAGGATGTCATTAATACATGGGAATCATTATTTTGGTAATAATGTAATGTCTTCCACATGGTACATAGGACCTTTAAATATATTTAAATTATATATTGAGGTGGAATATTGTTTTTCTTTTCTTCAATGGTTAAATAAAGTTCACAATGTGTTTCATGTATCTTAGTTTAAAAAGTAAAAACCAAATCCCAACCATTTGATTCAATCATATCATGTTAACCTTGAGTAGGATACTTCATTGATTCATGTGTCGGTATAGATTGTTGATAGAAAAGAAAAGATCTTATCTGGGAAAATCATAACTTTATTATGGTTTTTATGGAATCATGGTCAGATTTAGGAAGAATCATGGGAGCATGAAAATGAAATGTTATAGTAGTGGCCCGAACTCTTTCAGGGCAACACCAGTATTCGACTTTCAGAGGAAGGAAAATCCAATGATGTGGAGAATGTATCACCCCTAGTATCAGGTAAATGACCCCTTATTCAAGTATTTTTTTAGTATATACAATATCTAGGTTAATTTTCAGGTGGTTTAGGGGTTTTATCATGTTTTTGAGTGATTTCTAGTGGTTTTCAATTTGTAAATAGTTATTAGAAACTATACATCATCTTCAAGAACTGTGAAAGGGAGGATATTGTTCACTAGGGAGGCATATGATTGGTTCATGGTTTGGAAAAACCATGTGAATGCCTATGTGAAACCATTAAACTTGAAATAGATTTAAATTCATTGTTGGAACATGATTTTTTAACCATGAAATCCAACCATTTGAGGGGTAGCCTTAATGCAGTAACACCACATGGTTGGCACACAGTTTTTAAAACCATGTGGCCTAAATACGTAGCATATATTTGGAACCTAATCTTTCTTGGATCTAATATAAATTAATTCTGATAACCCCCATTATTACCATATTATCTTAAAATCAAGAATTTAGTTTTCTCCCTAGGATCAAGAGTAAATTCACTTTGATATGGGAGTGATTCTTAGGAGAATTAAAGTGGATTGGAGATCCAAATTTTTCGATAAGTTATTGTTCTTTCTTGTTCGTCCTAGATACATTATTATTCTCTCTCTCAAAACCATAGATCTAGTCATTTATATATATATATATATATATATATATTAATTTATGTTAATCTTGATATGATCATCTTGGATCAAGTTAAGGGAATGAGTTTTGTGATCATATCTATATGTTTTAATAATAATTCTTTATTTTTTCTAACCATTATGAGTTAAGTGGTTACTCTCTCATATCCACTGGATTATAACATGAAGTCTTAGTTTTGATTACATGTTTTACTTTAATTTTTAGCGAACACTTTTTTTTGATTCATGATGGAAATCTTATTTTTGGTTATGGATATGGAAATTGGGGAATTTGATGGATTTCAGGAAAACCCACTTTGCTAATAATTTTAAAATTTTAGTTTTAAATATATGGAATTATTTCGATGCACACAAGTTTTTGATGAAATTTTTTCAAGGAATATTTAGTTTTATGTGAAATATTATTTTCATATAATTTGGAATATATGGTTGGTATTATTTTATTTTGTTGATGTGGCCATGAATAAAGGGCATGTACTATTGGGGTATAAGGAAATTACCCTGAATAAGAGGTGTGTGACATTGGGAAACTTTAATATTGGTCCCCATGTGATGACTCGGTGGATTGAAAAGAGACCCCCCATGAGTATGGAACTATCACGTGGGTGTTTATGGGTGTGTGTGTGTGTGTGTGGATACCTGGTTATGGGTATACCTAATTAATGATAAATGTTTTAAAAGTATTATTTATTTTTTTTACCTAGAACTTGTTTATAGTTTTCATATAAATTGTTTAAGCTATTTTATATAAATTATACTAACAGTTTTTTTCCTAGTGGCATGATTTGGTAAGTCATTGGAGAAATCCTACCAAGTTTATACTGACCCCATTCTTGGGAACCATGATTCATTTGTATATGTCATCATTGGAACTTCAGTAAAGGTAATGTATCAAATTTATCTAGTGGGGCATCTTGATTCTGTGGGCATAGTATTTGGAGTTGGAGCTTGGAGCTTGGAGCTTGGTTGGGTCAGTTGGGATGATGTCTTTGATTATCCTAGGGCCTTGGAGTTTTTTTTGGAATTTTTTGGTTTTGACTTTAGTTTCTGTTGGTACTCTGATATAGTTATGTACTGTTGGGTATAATTTTGTTTTTATTTATATTCATGAATTATATAGTGGATTATATGTTTGTTTTATTTTGTTTTCATTGTTTTATTTCTAAAGGGAAAATCATCCCCTAATGCTCCCTGAATACCTTATAATTTACTGCTAGCCTTTGGTGTCTTGGGGATGTCACATAATACATTGCAAAATCACGACCTCTTCTCTGTTCAATAAGGAGGGGAGGGATGTTACACCAATTCTCCCTCAATATACTCATAATAATAATCAAATAGAGAGTATTATCCTCCCTTAGTTAGGAATAAAAAATTATAATTAATGAATATGGTCATTGATTTTTCTAAATAATGTTGGAAAACCAATTTCATAGTTCTATGAACACTGATAGCCAAAAATGTTAAAAACTAAATTTTTTTTTACGTTTTTTCTTATAGTTTATAAATTTTCTATAAATTATAATAGTTAGGGATTTGAAATATATGATTTTCAAGCCTAATTTAAAATGAAGATTTCATATTTTTATCTCTTATTTTCAAAAATAAATAAAGTGTTTCTTTATTTATTTATTCCGTTAGAATATTCATGTTTATAATTTTTTTGTGAAATATGATTTAGTATGATTACTTTATGTCATATATTTCTTATATTAAAATTTCAATCCAAGAATTACATTATAGGTGTGTCTTTATAAGATTTATGTTCCATCTACCTTTACCTTAGTTGGAAATTGAAGTTATTATCTGGAATAAAAATTTTAGAAATAGTTTGTACATATTTGGTTTACGAATTATTATGAATTGGATTCTCTCTTGAGAAATGTATCCTCAAGTAGAGGGGATTTTTGTTGGACTTCACACTAGACATGAGGCATATGCCTTGTTCTATAAAGGTTGGGGTTAGCTATCTATGGCTATGAGCTTACTCATATGTGAATTTTTAATATAATATAATTTTAAACCTTTATATGAAAATTTTGTATAACTTATTCATAAGATTAATTTAAATATGAATGAATATTTTTGGATTTTAAATCTGGTTGAGTAAACCAAAATGTGGGTTTTGTAAATAGTTACACATTAATGTGGTGCGAAAACGTTAATTTGGTGGATGGAATGGGGATTATGGAACAAAATCATTAGAATCATGAATACAAAAGGGAATAAAACATAAGATGATACATAATTTATATGATTTAATAGTATTTAATTTAATATGAAAATGATATATATTAAATTTATGAGTCTTTTAAAAGTAACACCCCCCTAAAATACTAAGTGTAAGATTTATTCCAAAGAAGAACTTTTTTGAACCTCAATCCTTTGGTTTAGGTGACCCTAACTATAAGGTTCCCATTAATTATCTTATATAATGAAATAATGTAATTAGGTTAACCTAATCGTTAGGTGCCTTATTATTAGTGTTTGACATGGGTTACACTTAGGTGAGAAACCCTAACTATTATGACATGAGAGGCAGAGAGTTTAGTATATCCATTAGATGTATTCTGATAAATAATTATCCATTTTGCTATCAAAGAATCATATATGATATGATTGAAAATATTTATTTATCAGATATAGTCATGGATTATTTACTTTATACTCGATGTAATTCATGATAAAATATTAATCATGGATATATGAATAGATAGGATGTATAGGGTCATCATTTTTACTGGGATTATATTCATTAACATTCCTTAATGAAAATATATAAAACATGATACTCACCCACAAATATGTATTCGTTGTAGATTATGACATACTTTATGATGATTATATTGAGACCTGTAATAGGTAAGACCTTTAAAATAGTTCAATATTGGTATCTGGGATTGTGAAGTGTTTTCAAAATGAAGAATTCAATGAATTTGAATGTGAATGTTATAGAAATAAATTACTCCAACTCCAAATTATATGTATTATATTTTGGGTGTGCATTATAAATTTGTGTTGATAAATATAGACTAAGATATAGGAGAACATTAACAAATTAATAAGTAGATATTTATTTTAATAATAGAGCAAGAGTTGTTGTATTTTAATTTGGAACTTATGACGTATGTCTAACCATTGGATTATTCGTGGAAATGGAAAACTTTTATTATGTTCCCTCCAAAAAAAATATTTTATTTCTATATATTATTTAAATAATATGATATTTTCATTCACTATTAAGAACAATAATTGTTCTATATATAAGAAAGAAAAGTTTATGGCATTAGAGATATGGTAAACAGTTTACTAATTGAGCTATTATTTTCATTATTTTTTATAATAATTTCAATGACTTAACCCCCACCAATTTTTCAATTTGATCTTAATTTCTTCATTTTTGGATTTTTGATGAATTTTGAGCTTAATTATGAAAATTTATTAAATATGTATTTTTATGAGTTTTTATCACTTTTTTATTTTAGATATAAAATTTTCCATACTAATCAAAATTTAAAAATCTATTTTTTGGAATCCATGTGTATTGAAATTCATTTCTCCCAACTAGACAAAGAGATGATTCAAACACTATGAGGCCCAAATAATTTATGCAACTTGGAAAATTTTTTATCAATAGAATTCACCAAACATCAATAAATTAGACATATATTGTGATATAAAACTCTAAATAATTTGATTATATTTTTCATAGATATAGGAATCAATGGTGCATTGAAAAATTAAATTTCTTGGAAAACATTCATTAAGGTAAGATGTGAATCCACTCAATTGTAAAAATTTGAATAGCCTCTCAGATATAAATATATTCTAAAGTAAAAAAAATAATTAATTCGAATACAAAAGTCTAAATATGATGACATTTAGAGGGTTCATGAGAAATAGATGGTGGTAAAAATTGTAAAAAGGTCACATGTTATGATTCTTCGATTTATTTGTCCAAAATCAAAACAAAATTTTCTGAATAGATTATTGAGGAAAATTTTAGACACCTTTACATTATATATTTTATTCATCGCATCAATTTTTAGGAGAATGGTTATATAGGGATGGCATGACTGTATAATAGAAGAAATATAGAGTAGATATAAGTTTAATGTAGAAATATAGGAATGAATTCCTAAAATCTACACGGATTTCTCGATAGAGATGTGATGATTATTTCCTTTTTAGTTTTTTACATAATTATTTACATATTATATTTTTATGGAAACTCTTTTCATGATTGAATTAGTTCTATTTTCTCTCTTGAATTTAGTTTCTTCAATTATATTCCCTATTTTTACAAAAGTATGAATATAAAATAAGTGCCTTATTGTCTAAACTTATTTGGGTGAGGTATCCCCATTGACCACAACAAGTTCAATTAGGTTTAGTTTCACAAAGGTCTTTAGGTAGCCAAATCAATTTCATAATGGGATAAACACCCATATTTTAGCTTTCAATATGGTTTCCATAAAATCTAGTTGTTCACTTAGAGGTACTTGAGTGATAATGGAGAAGTATAATTTAATAATTCTATTAAATAAGGATTAAGGGTGTATCAAATAATCGATGATTGTTCATTTCTTTTCTCATAATTCCAGTTTTTCAACACTCTTCTGTTTTTTCCATCAATAACTTCTAACTTCAATTTATAAATTATTTTTAGTTTTTATAATTTTTTTGGAAACCAAAAGTACCCAGTTTTAAATATAATATTTAATGAAAAACATAACCAAAGTGACTATTTTAAAACTTAGACTCCCATGATACAACCTTGTGGTCACCATTGTACTACATTTCTAAGGACATCAATTATTGATTGAGGTAATGTGACTAAATCCACACAATAAATTTACATAATTTCTACGGGAGTAGAATAAGTTTGTTTTAATTTGTTTTAATATCAGTATGATTTTAACCAATAATTTAGAAGTTTTTTAAAAAATGTATTTTCACCATAACTACTATTATTCTTGTCAAAAGTATCAATAATTTGAGGAGTTTGAAGCATTTTGTAAAAAAAATATCAAACAACTCTCTAATGATTTATTAAAATGATTTAATATTTCAAGAATCAATCCAAAAAATATCGATTCATTCTTTTTTTGTAAACGAATTACAAAATTTCACTACTCAAAATCAAACCCAAGAAAAAGAAACTCTTGTCCCATCCACTTTTCATATTGAAGAATCATGTGTGAAATAATTGAAAATTAATTTTTAATTTAATTTTTGAAATAAGAAATAATATATTTTCACTAATTTTACCATTGGAATAAATTTATGAAATCAAAATAGCTTAAATTTGTTTTACTAACTTTACTTAAAAGGAAATTTCATGTGAATTGTTTATTTTGAAGATAAAAAATCAGAAACTTTGTTCCAAACATTGGCTAAGGAATAGAAACTTGAACCATTAATTTTTATAGAAAATTTTGAGGAACCTAATGTAGTGACACTATTTTTCTCTATAATACTTTGAAATATATCAAGGAATATTTTTATAGCTAGGTATTTAGATTACATTGAATTTTGAATCCTGGTGAGACCATAATTAATATTATAAAATATTAAATATATTAAGGGCACACGACTTCAGTTTGTTGGGAATAATTTAAAAAATCATGAGCAGAGACTTGGATAAAAAATCCAAGACTATGATTTATTTTGGAACATAGGGATTACCATAGGTGAAACATAAGGTTGGTTAGTGTCGGACGTCTGGTTGAGGCAACTGTTGACGAATGCATTTAATTAAAAATAATAAATAATTTTTTTGTTTGTTTTATTAAATTAAATAATTAAAATACACCATAATTTCCCTATTTGGATGATTTTATAAGGGTTATCTAGATAAACCTTATGTGATCTAAGAGGAGATTTGGAGACTTCCTCATTGAAGAATCATAATTATACAACAAACAAAGATTGGATTGAGGTGGATCGAGAGACAGTGGGTGCAGTGGGTCTTCTCCTTCCCCAGTGAACATGTTCTTCACTAATGATCGACCCTCTTTTGAGGTAGGAATCTTAAATCTTGGTTTCCTCCATATTTTTTAAATTGTTAAATCATGGATTTGATCTTATTTATTTCTAATTGGTGATTTCATTCCTTCGCATGTTCCATTGATGAATTAACTTTTTTATTCAATTAAAAACTTTTTATGACATGTTATCACCATGGATATCATTGTTCTATGATAATTGTCCATGAATAATTTTCCAATGATGGTTTTACCTATGTTATTGTGTTTTTATCCTCTCTTTTCATCGCATTCATCACTGTTGGCCAACATGGTCATGGTTCGACTTTTTCAGGGTGGGTTCGAGCATGATAAAATCCTAAGATTTATATTGGTAGCATAAAAACCCATGGATTGAAGGTTTTTGGATGTATCAAGGAAATATGTAGGATGAGGCTGATACTCCATGGATCCATGATCTAGAGAGGCAATGGTATAGATTGGATGTTTATTGGATGGTGACGTGCAGTGTTGCAGGCTTTGAGGGGATCATTGGATTTAGATTCCCAACCACCAAAGAGCTCGAATCGATGGTTTTAGAAAATTACCACTAGTTATAGGAGGTTTATCGATAGTTAAAGTGGTAAAGATAGTGAATATGAAGATCCTCAAAAAGGAAAAGTAATTCCTATGAAAAATCAAACTACACACTCTGTAGTCTGAAGAATACATGGCATGTAGCCCCCTGGCTAGAGTACTAGGGTTTCAAAAAATGATAAACATAAAATGGTATTTAGGTGGAACTATATGAAATGTTACCATACATAATAATATAATATTTGTTTCATACACAAACACATAGGACCACATGTGAATAGACACACTGTGTACTGAAGTACATGGTCAGAGATATGAATACACGGAATAGGATGAGATACATGGCTAGGACCATGAGTGGTCATCCACATCATGTATCGAAGAGTGCAAGTTGTTTAAAAATACATGGATTCATATTCCATTTACATGGAGAACATAGATAGGCTGTTGAACAAGTCCATACACTGTGTGGAACCCATACACATGATGTACTCCTATTTGAATCTTCTACCTCTCGTATCTCCTTCTTCAGAACTCAAATTTTGACCTGTGAGTATCCTATCTTGATTTTTTTAAGAAGAATGAAATGGTGGAATTCATTGTACCTTAAGATATACAATGCAAGATGTTTCCATAATGAATCCTCTTTAGGAATCTCTCAATGATGGAAGTAATGAAGCAGGATCATTAGAGAGATTCCAGATAGAGTCAATGCCCCTTGTTTAGGGTGATAGTCCTCTAACAATAAGGAAGATACTCCACTATCACACCTAGTCATGGGACCCTCATAATATTTATCCAGATAGTGATGATACTCTTCTATTCAGGGGTAGGTCCTATTTCTATGAGGATAATACTCCCCTTTCACACCTGGGAATTGTTCCCCTGTACTCTTTATCTAGATATAGATGGTACTCCCCTATTCAAGGTGTGGGTCCTCTATTTATGGGGATAGAACTCCCATTTCATATCAGGTAATGGGTCCCCCATGATCTTTACATATATAGAGATAATACTCCCATATACAGGAATGATTCCTCTATCTATAAAAAGCTACTACCCCATCTTCGAGCTCTAACGGGGTGCAGTTCCTTCATATAGAACAACACCCTTGTATATGAATCATAGTACCAAGGGGTGGGAGCCTACACAAAAATTCTATTGAGTTATGTTTGATATTAGGAATTAGTGATGGACTTCTATTGATTTAGGTTTACTCATCGACATTGGATGGGCTATTAGATTAAAATACCCTTTCTCTTTTGTCTAGGTTTCTTTTTGAGAATATATATATTTATAGTATTTTTTACCGTATTTATTTCGGTTGATATGAAAATTATTTTATATCTCTATCACTCTAATTCAGTTTTTAGGGCATCCTACTGGGTATTTATATATTCATTCCTATATGGTATTTTCCTACACATGTTGTGTCTTATATAAACGACAGACAGATCAGTGATGATTATGGTGGATCATAGTGATACCATGATACATTGATCATGAATAGTGGTTAGGATTGGATATCAAAAACTAAGATCTCTCATATTTACTTTATTCTTGTTTTTGATATTTTGGGAAATCATTTTTTGTTGGCTATTTATTTTTTCCCTTAAAATGTTGTTTTTATTCTATCATACTATGTTTGTTTTTCCAAAAGGTTATTACGCTCATGGTTTTCATTAGATGTTGTTATCTTTTATTATTCCTCTGTACTATTGCATGGAGATAGTTGGGTGTATGCATACAAGTACATTAGGTAAAGTCCTCACATTATATTTATTCCTTATCGATGCTGTCATTAGCCCCAAGCCTATTGGTGGTGGGATTGGGGTTGTTGTATCCTATTCTTATGATGTCTAGGCAAGCCCTGTTGGTTTGGGTCATTATAGAGTGGTATCATAATATTTTATTCCTTGTAATGGTGTTTAGATTTTTCCCCTTAAGAGTACTATTTAGGAATTAAGGAAATAGTGTCAAAGTGTCTTGGGTGTGACTTTTTGTCTAGGGTACCCAGTGTTACTACAACATCATATGTATCCATTCACTAGGACTCTGACTACCTTCTTTTCAACTCATCATATTGAGACATCAGTTGTAGATAATAGTGGCACATGAATCATATTGTATTGAGTCCTTTAAATATACATCTTGAGTCATCTTACCATATATATGTGTGCTCATATGACCGTAGTACATCTTCATTACTTGTAGGATACCTCAATAATGATAAATAGCTAGGTTACTGATTTAGGATAATAAAAAATGTTGATAAAAGAGGCCTCGCTTCATGACCCATATCAAGAGATCTTCCCACCATTTGGATATGTTGTAGCACCCACACATATCATGTATAATGTTTTACTATCAGGGTAGTATGAGGATGCGCATAGGCTTATCACACTCTGTGAGTTCTAGTGAAATATTTATCTAAGGTTATATGGTGAGAAAGATCCCCAAGAAGAGGAGTGTGGGATTGAATTGATGATCTGAGTCTTTAGGATCATTCTGACCCTAACTATTCATATGGTTTTATTGGCATCTAATATTTTCTATAGAGAATCATGGAATTGGTGGAGTCTAATAACATAGACACATGATGAGATGAAACTCTCATGTACATACTTCCAGCATCTATTTTGTGAGGATTATTACCCTTATTTCTTAAAATTAGTTTGGATTCAGAATATTCTAAAGCAACATTAGGTTAGTATGTCATGAGGTTCACAGAACATACATGGTACTCCTTCAACATGGTGTGGGATGGTTTATTTTAGGTGAACAATTTTTAGAGGGGTATATATAAATACATCTATTCCATGATGGTATCCTTATGTATCCCTACAAATGAGGGTGTTCTAGAGAAATCTATAGATATAGAGATCTTTTTGGTAGTGGGATGTTGGGTGGATGGTCCTAACAATTGTCATCCGGGGGATGAGTCATCTATAGTGCCTAGAAGGTGACATATGTTTATGAATTAGTATAAGAGTTGTAACCATGCTCAAACTGAACCACATGGTCATAGAGTGCAGGGAGAATAGAATGGATTGGATCAGGTCGGTAGTAGACAGACTACCCTGGTAGAGACAGCATTGTGATAAGAGTTCTACCATGTGTGCCAAGGGAATCCCCCAAGGAATCAGATCAAGAATAGGAGAAGGTGGTGTTCTATGAGGATCAACTACTAGTGGAGGGATACACAATGATCTAATTCCACCACCACCAAGGGTTTCGTTCCAAGATCAGTGAGCTATCAGACGGGGCCATGGGTAGCTATAGGCGATAGAGGCTTATAACCCAGTAACTCACAATATGATATGAGGTGTGTTATGATTTTATTATAAACTTTATCTCGTACTTATAGACATACCAATTAGTCAAAAATTCATTTTTTGTCACTTTTTTGAGAGATAGAGCTCCACATTGAGACCTTATCATGGTATTTTTTTGTTACAGGTTATAAATGGATGTGATTCATAGATATCGATTATCTACTAGAAGTGCAAGATATTGTTTGGTGGAGGTAGTTTCACTTGGGGCCTCGTGGTCATCAGAATGAAAAATTATAATTTCATATGGGGTATGTAATATTTTTAAACAATTTTATCCCAGCTCGACTATAATCATAGGCAGGTCAGATGTATTTAGAAACATGGGATGAGATTCTATTTTATGGGTAAAAGAGATCTCATAGTTGAGCAAGTGGGTCTTACAAGTAGGGGGTTAAATACCACCAATAATCTGTTGGTGAGTTTATTCCTTGGTGCAATGGTCTCTTAAAACATAAATATTCCTTTAGTAGTGGATAAACTTATAGATATCTTCCTTTAGGATGTTCTGGGAGTACCTTCGATGTAGGAGATATAATTTTGCATCGACTTATACCCTGAAACTATGCTGATATCTTCTATGGCATTTCACGTGGACCCTACAAAGCTCTAGGATATGAGGTTATAGTTTTAGGACCATTAAGATAAGGGTTTTATCAGACCCAGTGTGTCCCCCTTCGAAACTTTGTATTTTTTCATGAAAAAAGTAGATGGGAGCTTTCAATTTTATATAGATTATTACCATATGAGCCAGGTAATGATAAAGAAAAAATACTCCTTTTCAAGGATTGAAGGCTTTTTTGATCAGTTTCAAGATGTGATTTGGTTCTTAAATATCAATATCGGTTATGGATACTACCAATTGAGGGTTTAAGAAGCTGATATTATGAAGTTAGCATTTTGATGTCAATGTAAACACTGTGAGTTCCGGGTGATGCCTTTCGGTGTGAATAATTCTCCCACTATGTTTATGGATTTTATATAACATATCTTTTAACCATAATTGTAATGATTTATGGTTATTTTCATTAATGGAATACTCATATACTCTACTTCAGAGGAGGAGCATGCAATGAACTTGAGGATGGTCCTAGACTTACTTTGGGAGAACCAGCTTTATGGTAATCTCTAAAAGTTCCATTTCTGGATCTATGAGGTTCAATTATTAGGGAATTTAATTTATAATCATGTATTAGTTTTGGACCTGATGAATATTGAAGTAGTTCTTTCTTGGGATCCACCCAAGATCATGTCAGAGGTGTGTAGTTGTCTTAGCTTTGCAGGGTGCTACAAGAGGTTCATGGAAAACATCGTCAATATAACAGCCACTTTGACTACCCTAATACGGAATGTGAATTAATTTATCTTGATTGAGTTGTGTTAGAGATCCTTTAAGAATTTGGGGATATGGATGACCAGTTCTTCTATGTTGAGACTACCAGAGGAGGTTGTGGAGGATGTAGTGTTTTCTAATGCCTCAAGAGCTAGTCTCAGCTACATTTTGATATAGAGGAAAGTAGTGATATCATATGGGTCAAGGAATTTGAGACCCAAAGAGAATAACAACATGGATTACGACCTAGAGTTGGAAGTGATTTTATTTACTCTGATGATGTGGAAGAACTATCTTCTAGGAGAGAACATTATTATTTATATAGAACACCAGAGTATCAGCTAAATATTCATAGTGAGAGATCTTAACCTAATACGGAGGTGATGGTTGGAGTTCATACATTTATATATCATAAGATGTTATATACTCCTGGTAAGGGAAAATGGGTGGAACATTCCCTTAGTAGGAAGACATGTTCTTACTTTGTGGATGATGAATCTAAGAAGTTTTCTTCTTTGCAACTGGACCTGGTGAGGAGAGGGTTACATATTTTCATCAGTTAGTAGTGTTGAGTCCACCACATATCTAGCATGTGATAGAGGCCTAGTTGGGATACATTGACCATTATGTTCATTGGGACCATATACCTTTATAATATTCACCAGATGGATTTTATAAAGGAGGGGAATTCATCATCCATTTTCAAGGGTGGATGGTTGTTAGGGTCAAGATAATAGAGGAGGTAGGGAGGGAGTTTAACACTTCTCCTATGGTTATACATCCTAGTGTAAGGAAGATTTATAGAGACCTTCAATAGTATTTTTCGTGGTTTGGAATGGGGAAGAGTTTCATTTGATTTCCTCTCTCGATGTCTTGCATGTTAGTAGGTGAAGGATGATCACCAGGTTATGGTAGGCTTTACAAAGATTCTCGAGATCATGTAGTGGAAATGAGACAAAATATCTTTGGACTTTGTCATAGGGTTTCCATGGACGCCTATAGGATTTAATTCCAACTTTTTTATCATTGACCAAATCACGATGTCAACAAACTTCCTTTCCATCAGGGAACAAAGTTCGGTGGAGAGTCTCGAATAATTGTAAATGCATGAGATATTCTAACTCCATGTGGTACCCTCAATGATTTTCTATGACCATGATGCATGGTTTATATCACTGTTCTAGAGAGGACTATAGGAGGAATTTGAGACCTAGTTAAGGACGAGTATGACATTTCACCCCCATACTAATGGGAAGACTGAGCACACTATCCAGGTGTTGGAGGATATAGTGAGGATTTGTATTTTGGACATCAGTTGGAGCTGGTTGGATCACATTACATTATTAGAGATTAATTATAATATTATTTATGACTCTAATATCAATAAAGAACCATTTGGGGCCATATATTGGATACCCTTCATGTTACCCCTATATTGGACTAAGCTCGAATATGCATCTCTTTTTGGTCTAGAGATGGTGTAGATGATGATGGAGAAGTTCTAGGTGATCCGGGTTTGGATGAGGACATCCTAGAGGTGATAGAATATTACATATATTGACGTCTTAGGCCCTTGAAGTTTGAGTAAGGATACCATTTTTCCTTGATAGTCTCTCCAGAATGAGGTTTTTTTTTGGTTTTTTGGGGTGTAAAGCTATCCTTGAGGTTAATTGGGACATTTATAATCCCATGGAGAGTTGGTGTGGTTTCTTATTGTCTATCCTTACCTTCATAGTTGGAGAGGGTTCATGATGCCTTCCATGTGTTGTAACTGAGGAGATATATCCATGATCTGACACACATCATTGAATGGTTTGAGATGGATATCTAGTATGGATCCACCTTCTTAGAGTACCCAATGGTGATTGAGGATCGTCTGAAGGGGATCCTATAAGGACATACCAATCACTTGGTTCTTGTGATGTGGAAACATGGTATCATACAATAGGGATCAACGGAGTGGGAGATCCATATGTGTGTTCACTATCTCCACGTTTGTATATAGATTTTTCTTTTCAAGGAAGAAAAGTCATGGAGAACGAATAACTTAACGACCCTATTTTTTCCTTATAATACTTTTAAATATATCAAAGAATATTTTAAAAGATATTCACTAAGACCACATGAGATTCTAAGGTTCGGTGATCCCATAATTGAAATATTAATAATATTAAATATATTAATATCATCCACATGTAGTTTCTTGGAATAATAGAATAAATCCTAAATGAAGCATCGAATCAGAAATCTAATACCAATGTTGATTCTGATATCCAGGGTTTACCCTAGGTGTAAACTATGATTTTTCATCATTGGATGTTAGGTTGTGGCAGTCACTGGAAGATGCATTTAATTAAAATAAAGAAAATAATTGTTTCTTTGATTTATTAAATGG
Source organism: Viscum album (assembly GCA_963277665.1). Taxonomy (NCBI): domain Eukaryota; kingdom Viridiplantae; phylum Streptophyta; class Magnoliopsida; order Santalales; family Viscaceae; genus Viscum; species Viscum album. Next base: position 1,313,161,306 of record OY728133.1, read on the forward strand.
ATTAATTAAAATACTCGATAAATACCCTCTTACGAAAATTTTATAAGGTTCGGTCATATAACCCTTGTGACATCAGAGAGGAGGTTCATAACATTCCTCATTGGCGAATTGAAATCGGATGACGAATGATGATCAGATCAAGGTGGATCAATAAGAAGTGGACCTAGTGTTTTTTATACTTCATTGACTAATACCTTCTTCACCAATGATTGATCCTTTATAAAGGACTCATAAATTTTGGTTTCTTCCCTCTTGATTAAATTTTTAAATGATGGATTTTATCTCCTAAATTTCTTATTGGCAATTACACACCCTTCACATGATTCAGTAATGAATTAAATTGTTTTATTAAATTTAAATATTTTATGAAATTTTCTCACCTTATATATCCTTTTTCTATGATAATTATCCAAAAAAACATGGAAAATAATTAAATCACCTTTATTCATGTCCATTTCCCCTCTCTATTCATCGTGTTCTTCACTATTGGCCTACAGGGTCACAGTTCGACTTTTTCGAGGTGAATTCGAGTTTGATCGAACCCTCTGATTCATTTTGGAAGCACAAAATACATTTTTATCTATGTTTTGTGTTTGTATCAATGATGTTTGTGAGATGTGGGTGATAATTCATGGATCCGAGACTAGGAGGGGAGATAGGATTGAGCTGTAGGGGAACAGATGAAGATGGGAATCATTGCGAGCTTCAAGGGGATCGTCGGTTTCTGATTTTTAGAATTGGAGAGTTAGAATCAATGGTCGAAGTGATTCTAAATGGATCTGAGTGGTTGATCAATAAATAAGGTGATGAAAAAGTATATTTGGAGATCCATATAAAGGATCTAGAACTCCTATGAAAAAAACCAACTACACATCGTGTAGTCTAAAAACACATGGCATGTAGCCCCTTACTATGAAGTTAGGGTTTCAGGTGAATTTAAATATAACATGTTGTGTAAATGGGACTAAACATCGTGTTACCCTATACAGGCTTCCAAGTTGTGGGTCAAATACACACTCCCATGGCCCCATGTGGATGGACACAATATGTACCAGAGTATATGGGCATGGGAAATAATACATGAAATGGGATGAGCTGTATGACAACCATGATCTTTAATTACATAATTAAACATAATTTATTACATAAACATCATTTGATACAACAATTAATATTGATAGGTTTAGTGTATTTTGGTCTTAGGATAATTACACAACAACTTAAAACATGAAAAACAATATCTTTATTGAAAACTTCTTTTACATGACCACTACATTCCCTCGTAATTAGCATTGCATGGGATAACCTGAGGACATGCATAAGAAAAGGGTGAGATATAAAGCCCAGTAAGGGAATAATTATGGAAGAACATGAAGAATAAAATATATGTTAGACAATAGGAATATCAATAGAGCACAAGATAAGCATAAACATAAGGGCTTGATAAATCATGATAATTATAAAATGGAAATGTGGCAACAACACTTAACAAGGAATTAGCAAGAACCAAGACTCATTGCACATGAAGAATGAGTAAACTCTCATTTCACATGAAGTAGGAGTAAACCCTCATTATAATTGAATTATAATGAGTAAATACCTATTTTATATGACGTATAAGGATACCATACTTTAACGAATGCATTGGAGCTCTATCAGGATGCACCATTCTTAAACATTTCATTTCATGCATAAGTGTGACACATGGATCATACAACATTGAATCCTCCAAAATAATATTTTATTCAATGATAAGATAATTTGGAATAAATACATGAAACTCTTTAAACAATAATTAAATGTGTATAAAGTTGAATGCCTTTGATAGAGAAATGGGCATGGTATTCACTACACAATGACTTTGGCCTGAAAAGCGCGGTGCAATTTCGGCAGCATAACGACGTGACATAAGAACTCATAAAAATGGTTGATGAGAGAGAAAGGGGTGTCTCATCATATTTACATGACATGGAAAGTAGGTGGGGTCATATATATACATGTACCAATAAATGTAATGGAATTTAGATTCATGATACAAAATAATTTCATGAATGTAAATGAGGAGAGAGAAATTCCTTTCAGAATTTTTGCATAGTGACGGATGTACATTGAAGGAATTTAATGATAGAGAAAGGGTTATCCCATCATTAAAACATAAATAGAGAAGTATGGGGTATGTTAAAAAATACTCCAACATTTATAATTGAAATTAAAAGGGCATAACAATATAAATAATATTATACAAAAATGAGAAAAGGAAGTCAAACCCTTACTAGGAAGTGTGCTTCCAAAGGCTTGCGAGAGGATTGAGAGATGATTATTGGGAGATTGGAGAACCTTGGTATGATTCTAGAGAGATGAGGGAATATTTTAGATGAACTCCAAAGGATTTGAGTGAGGAGGAAGTGGGAGCTTGGGTGGGATTATATAGGAAAGGTCGTGGTATCCTTTATTATTTTGGTTTGGGACACCACACTTTAAACTAATCCAAACCACAAAATAGCGTTTGGTTTTTTCCCATGGTTTTTGGAAAAGGTAAGTGGAGAATAATATTTTTTAAGGAAAAAGTTTTAACTTCTTAAAATAATGGGGTTTCTTATGTGGAGGTGAGTCACACTCCCAAGGAAAACGATTTAAAAAGAGAAAATGTTTAATAAGTCTTGAAGGGTCCAATAATGCTTTGTAAAATAAAACAAAAAAAATATAAAATCACATTATTTTAATTTTAAAACATATATTGTCTTAACATAAAGTTTATAGTATTCTATTACATCACTATTGGGTCATTATGTAGACATAAAACACATTATATATTTAAATGGTATTTATTTTTTACCCAAAAAATTGATTGTCTCAGAAAATTGTGAAAAATTCACCATTAAATAATTTAGACGTCATGATTCCATAAATAATATTCATTTTATCTAATTTATTTTGTAAATATGTTAATTTTATCTTCTAAAATAAAAACCATCATTTATCGAAAATTCATGGGTTTTGACAAAAAGGGATTTCAAACCATAATAAAAATTACAATTGCATTCATCAAATTATATGATCATTTATATTTAATGAAAAATAATTTAATAATAATATTAATATTTAAAATAAACTATTATTTATTTTAAAAATCCATTAATTCATCAAAATATATTTATTAGTTGAACATTAACTAAAAATAATATTTTTTATTTAAAAAAAATTTTACAAGGTAACATTAATAAAATGAAAGTATATTAATTATTATATAAAAAAATAATGTACATAACTATAGTACTAGGATTTTATTACATAACCCCTAATAACACCCGCATAAGATCGAAGAGTAAGGTGTGTGATGGTGACAAACTCTTGGGGTGGCTCGGATAACATTGCTCGGGTGATAATCTCTATCAACTACCACTTCTCTCGTAGGCGGTCCAACTCGAGCTTAACATATTCAAGCTCAGACTGGGCTTGGCCAAGAGCAATTCCCAAAGACGCAACCTCCTTTCCGAGCTCTTACAAATGAGATTTTTATAGGGCACGTCTACTGGATGAGGTCATCGCTTCCTTTGTCTGAGTAAATTGGATTTGTTAAAGCCCTATATTTATAATAATCATGTGATCATTGTTCAATGGATATATTAGAAACGGTCAGAATTATTAACAGTATTTTAAAATCAAAAGACATAAAACCAAAGAAGTTGACATTTTATATAAAAATTTTACATAAAGAGACATTTAATTAGATCACGATGGATTTACATTAATTAATGTTTGGGTCGTTACAATCTTCCACCCTTAAGAAATTTCTCCATTGAAATTTCCTTTTCCCACAATAAAACAGATGTGGGTAACTCTACTTCATGATTTCCTCTGATTCCCATGTCGCTTCTTCAAACATGTGGTTTCTCTACAACACCTTGATGAGGGCAATTGTCTTAGTTTTTAGGAATTTTTCTCTAAGATCTATGATCTTCACTGGTTGCTCCTCATAAGAAATATCATCCTCTAACCGTACCACCTCTTAAGAGAGTTCATGTGAAGGGTATGGTATGTACTTATTTAAGAAGGATACATGAAAGACATCATGTACATTAGCCATGGTAGGTGTAAGTGCTAGTAGATAAACCAAAAACCCAACACGATCAAGAATCTCGAAGGGGCTGATGTACCTTGGACTTAACTTCCCTTTCTTTCCAAACCTCATGACCTTCTTCCATGGAGATATGCATAGAAATACCATGCCTCCATCTTTAAATTCAAGGTCTTGTCGACGGTTATATACATAACTCTTCTGTCAACTCTGGGCTGCCTTGATATGCTGCTAAATGGTTTTCAACTTCTCCACCATTTCATTGACCATTTCTGGTCCAAGAAACTTACGCTCACCGACCTCATCCCAACATGCTGGTGTTCTTCACCTTTTCCAATAAAGGGTTCCATATGATGACATTTGTATGCTTGAGTGGAAACTGTTATTATAAGAGAACTCAACCAGAGGAAGATGTTGATCGCATCCTCCTTTAAAGTCCATTTTGCACGCTCTCAACAAGTCCTCAAGTGTTTAGATAGTCTGCTCGGATTGTCCATCAGTTTGAGTATGATAGGTCGTACTGAAGTTTAGTTCAGTATTCAGATCATGGTACAGACTCTTCCAAAACATAGAGGTAAATCTTGGATCTCGATCAGACACAATAGATAGTGGTACTTCATGAAGCCTTAACACTTCCCTGATATATATCGTTGCCATTTGTTCTAATGATAAATCCTCCCTAATAGAAATGAAGTGTGAATCCTTTGTAAGATGATCCATAACAACCCAGATTGCATTGTTGCCTTTGGATGTATTCGGAAGTCCGGTGACAAAGTCCATGACAATGTTCATCCATTTTCATTCTGGTATGGGAAATGGTTGCATCATCCCCTTAGACTTCTGCCTCTCTTCATTCACTTGTTGACTCACCAGACACATTGATGTATATTCAACAATCTCCTTCTTCATATTATCCCACCAATAATACTCTCGGAGATCTCGATACATCTTTGTGTTTCCTGGTTGAATAGTGAAATTTGAACTATGTGCCTTATCCAAAAGTTCATTCCTCCACTTTGGACATGATTGAACACATAGTATTTTCCCAAACCTCACAATTACTTATTCATTAACATTAAACTCCGAGGATTTCCCTTTTCTGATAGATTTCACTTTTTCCTAAATTCCCACATCATCTTTTGAGCATCCTTTAGCCTTTCCAAAAGTTATGGTTGAGCAATAATTTGTGAAAGGATTGATTATTTTCCAATCATTAAGTTTCCCTTTCCATATTCATCAAATCTAAGTAGATTGGATTCTTTTCAATTCTCATCAATGATAGAATCATTGGGTCCTTTCTAATTAGGGAATATACCACCTTGTTCGCTTTCCCAGGGTGGTAATAGATTGAGAAGTCGTAGTCTTTGATCAGCTCTAACCATCTTCGTTGGAACATGTTCAACTATTTCTATGTGAATATATACTTGAGTCCTTTGTGGTCTGTATATATTTCACACCTCTCCCCAAGGAGATAATGCCACCAAATTTTTAAAGAGGAGATCACTGCAGCCAACTTGAGGTCATGTGTTGGATAGTTCTTTTTATGAACTTTCAATTGCCCTAAAGCATAGTCAATTACTTTGTCATTTTTTATCAACACACATCCTAGACCCTTCTTTGAAGCATCACTGAACACCACAAAGAGTTTTCCTCTTTTGGGTAAAGGGAGCATGGGCGCAGTGATAAGCCTCATTTTCATCTCCTTGAAGTGTTATTCACATTAATCACTCCAAGGAATCTTTACCCCCTTCTGAGTTATCTTGGTAAGAGGGTAGGACAATTGTGATAAATTTCTCAAAAATCGTTGATAATATCTAGCTAACCCCAAGAATCTATAGATATCTGTTACTGATGTTGGCCTTATCCATCCCCCAATTGCATCCGTTTTGGAGGGATCCACATATATCCCATTGCTTGTGATGATATGGCCTAAAAATGAGACCTCTTTTAACCAAAACTCACACTTGTTGTACTTTTCATAAGTATTCTCCTTCCGTAAGTTCTCTAGAATAGTTCTTAGATGCTCCTCATGATTCTCCTTGGTTTTAGAGTATATCAGAATATCATCTATGAAGACTACAACAAATTTTTCAAGGTAATCTCTAAATACTCTATTCATCAAGTCCATAGAGATTTATAGAACATTAGTGAGTCCTAAAATCATTACTATGAATTCATAGTTCCCATATATTGTATGAAAATAAGTCTTGCCGATATCATCCTTCTTAAACCATACTTGATAATATCCCAACCAAAAATCCACCATGTAGAAGTATTGTGTTCCACGTAGCTGATCGAACAAGTCATAAATCTGTGGGAGAGGATACTTGTTCTTTATTCTGATTTCGTTAAGCTCACGATAATCGATGAAAAGTCACATTAACACATCCTTCGTCATGACGAAGAGGACTGGTGGACCCCATGGTGAATCACTTGGGTATATAAACCCTTTATCTAGATTCTCCTGTAGTTTTTTTTTCACCTCCTCAAACTCCACAACATCTATTCTATAAGAAGTCTTAGATATTTCTAATGCCCTAGGTATAAGATCAATTGAGAATTCAACATCTCTTCGAGGAGGAAGACCAGTCATTTCCTCAAGAAACACTTCAGTGAATTCCCTCATAATAATAATGCCTTCTAGGATGGTTGTATCCTTAGAATCAATCATCTGAGCCAGATACACATGCTCATAGGGTAGTAATATCCACATTTGAGATGATGGAGCTAAAGAAGGTTCATCCTCCTCCTTGCTCTTGTAAGGAATAGGTAGTTGATTCTCTACATGGAGAGTGATTTCCCTCTCACGAAAATTTATGTTGGCTCTATATTAGTAAAGACAATAAATGCCAAGAATTTCATCAAACTCCACTATAGTGAGTGTGATGAGGTTCTCCGGGAAGCTTAATCCACATATTATGATAGGGGTGGAGTTATATTCATGGGATGCAATGATTTCCCTATTTTCCGTACTCACCGACATCTTCAGTTCCATGATTTGTGATGGTGTTGGGATTTTTCTACTAAACTTTCTAGATATAAAATAATGCTTAGAACCTGAATAAAAAAAGTATGTTTTCTATTCTTGAATGGATAACTGGTGTACTTGTCACCACTTCATTTTTGGGGTTCACTTCGGTAGTAGTGATGGAAAAAACTCACCCATGCTACCTTGGTGGTTGTTGGTTGCCTTCAAAAACCCTTGGATTATAGCACTGATTTGAAAGATTCCCTAGTTCTTTACAGTGGTAGTAACGAACCACACATTGAGGTTCAAATGGAGCGTTCCTCTCCTCTATCATAGCCGCGGGTCTTTATTTCTGATAGTTAATAGCCAGGTTCCATTCTCTTCCACACCTAAAGCATTTCCTCATCTTCTTTAGGCAGTTTCTGTGGTGCTTCTTTCCGCACCTTTGGAAAGAGGGGTACTGGATCTTTTTAAAATCGTTGGATTTATCTATCAGACCACCAGCATTGAATTCCACCTTACACTTCTTATCCCCATGATAACCCTGAGATTCTCTAATCTCCATTTCGACCTTGAGGGCACATCGGACAATTTCCTCATAGATATCGAAGTCACAGATCGCCAGTGCTTTCCGCAGGCTAGGTTTTAGCCCACCAAAGAAGTGGTCAACCTTGCGTTCGGGAGTAACAACAAAGCTAAGGCGTATCGCGCAAGCCTTGTGAAGTTTTCCTCATATGCTCCGATAGATTATTTGTCTTTTTTTCTTGAGGTCAAGGAAGTTTCTTTCCATATTACGTCAGATGGTGCGCAAAAAATATTTATCTAAAAATATCTTCCAAAAATCCTTCCATTCTAATCCCTCGATCTCCTCCTCAGGCTTCATATTTTTTTATCAACGTCCACCATTGATCAGCTTCACCCTCCATACGATAAGCAGCCAGGAGAACCTTCTATTTTTCAGAACATTGAAGGATGTGGAAGATCATTTCAATGGAGTTGATCCATTATTCAGTGATTGAGGGATCAGATTATCCATTAAAAGTACGAGGCCTTTGTCTCATTAAGTTCTCGATAGTGACTTCTTCTTTCTTATGGGGGTTGAACGTTCCTCTTGACCAATGTTTCTATTCAAATCTTGAGTTAGCAAAGAGAGAATCATGAAAATGTTCATGATTCTTGCTCCCAATGGATTAGGCATCTCATTAGTATAGCCATCACATTGATCTTTACATAAGTTGTTAGCCCAAGTCCTCTTATTACCAACCATTGGTTGGGATAAAAGGAAAGATAGGGGTAACACATAGAGGGTAATACAATCACAAAACTATTAACTTATAAATAACTTTTATTTCCTTAACATATGAATCTATTGCCTTCAGTCTATGTTATCCATGATCTACTTTCTTACATATATTCATAGGGAATTTTTTTTAGTCCCTTAATAATGGTTCATACTAAGATTTTGAATTTACCAAAGAATATCCTCTGGGAGTGTCGTATCCAAGAGTGAATCAAGACCCGTTGTCATTCACCAGTTCCCATTCTAGTCTAGATCAAAGTGGTGTTTTCGGGTTTACCCCTAGGATACATCTGTTCTAGAGCCGCCTCTACCTGCTCGTATCCTGACAGGTATGTATTTTATTGATAAACCACTTAATCAATACTCACCAAAACCTAGGGATGTTTTTATTATACTTAGTCTTGTCTATAAGGATTTACTAGGGTTTTCTAATCCTAATCTCAAAAATAACTAAACCTATCCTCTGATACCAACTTTGACAACAGTGATCTTTTATTACACAATTAAACATAATTTATTACATAAACATCATTTGATACAACATAGAAGATCGGGAGTTTTGGTGTATTTGGGGCTTAGTATCATTACATAATAACTTAAAACATGAAAAACAACATCTTTATTGAAAACATCCTTTACATGACCACTACATTCCCTCGTACTTAGCATTGCATGGGATAACCTGAGGACATGCATAAGAAAATGGAGAGCTATAAATCCCAGTAATGGAATAATCATGGAATAACATGGGGAATGAAATACATGTTAGAAAATAGGAATATCAATAGAGCACAAGAAAAGCATAAAAATAAGGTCATGATAAATCATGATAATCAAAACAGGGAAATGTGGCAACAACACTTAATATGGAATTAGCATGCGCTAAGGCTCATTACACATGGAACGTGAGTAAACCCTCATTACACATGAAGCACGATTAAACCCTTGTTTCACTTGAATTATCATGAGTAAACACCCATTTCACATAATGTATCATGATACTATACTTTATCCAATGCATTAGAGTGCTATCAGTGCACACACTTCTTAAACATTTCATTTCATGCATAAGTGTGCCACATGGATGATAAAACATTGAATCATTCAACATAATATTTTATTACATGATAAAAAAATGGGGAATACATAAATGAAACTCTTTAAACAATAAGTAAATGTTCATAAAGGTGAATAACTTTGAAAAAAAATGGGCATTGTATTCACTAAACAATGACTTTGGCTTGGAAAAGCGCGGTGCAATTTCGGTAGCATAACGACATGACATAAGAACATAAAAAATGGTTGATGAGAGATAAAGGGGTGTTTTATCATATTTACATAACATGGAAAGTATGGGGGTAATATAGATACATGTCCCAATAAATGTAATGGAATTTAGATTCATGATACAAAATAATTGCTTGAATGTAAAGGAGGAGAGAGATATTCCTTTCAGAATATCAGCATAGTAATGGGTGTACATGGGACACATTTAATGAGAGAGAAATGGATCTATCATCATTCAAAAATAAAGAGGGAAGTATTGGGGAGGTGAATAACCATACCCCAACATTTATAATTGAAATTAAAAGGTCACAATAATGTAATGTATATTGGAAAAAAATGAGAAAGGAATAAAAACCCTTACTTGGAAGTGTGCTTCCAAAGGCCTGAGAGAGGCTTGAGTGGGTCTTATTAGAAGCTTGGGGAACCTTGGGAGGATTATAGAGAGTGGAGGGAAGAGTTTGTAAGAACATAATAGTTTTTTTAGCAAGGATGAAGTGGGAAATTGGGTGGGTTTATATAGGAAATGTGAGGCAATTATTTATTATTTAGGTTTGGGACACCACACATTAAACTAATCCAAACCACAAACCAGCACATGGTTTTCACCAATGTTTTTTGCCCATGGTTTTTTGAAAATGAAATTGGAAAACAATATTTTATAAGGCCAAAGTCTGAACTTCTTAAAATAATGGGGTTGCTTATGTGGAGGTGAATCACACTCCTAAGGAAAACAATTTAAAAAGAAAAAAATGTTTAATAAGTCTTGAAGGGTCCACTAAAGCATTGTAAAAAAAACAAACAAACCCAAAATAACATTATTTTAATGTTAAATCATATATTGTCCTAACATAAAGTCTATAGTATTTAATTACATCACTATTGGTTAATTATGATGTCCTAAAACACATTATATATTTAAACAATATTTAATTTTTACCCAAAAAATTGACTATCTCAGAATATTTTTAAACATTCTCCATTGGATAATTTCTATGTCCTGATTATAGAATGAATATTTATTTTATCTAAATAATTATCTAAATATGTTAATTTTCACTTTTAAAATAAAAACCGACATTTATAAAAAATTCATGTGTTTTGAAAAAAATGGATTTCATACCTTAATAAAAATTACAATTGCATTCATAAAATTATACGACCATTTATATTTAATAAAAATTAATTTAATAATTATATTATTATTTTATTAAAATATTATTTCATTCAAAAATCCATTAATTCATCAAATTAGAATTCTTAGTTGTACATTAACTAAAAATATTATTTGTGCATTAAAAAATAATTACGAGGTAACAATAATAAAATGAAAGTATCTTATTTATTATATAAAAAATGATGTACATAACCATAGTAATAGGGTCTTGTTACATAAACCCTTATAAAACCTATATAAGACCGAAGAGTAAGTTTCGCGATGGTGATAGACTCTTGGGGTTTCTCGGATAACATTGTGCGGGTGGTAATCTCTATCAACTTCCACTTCTCTGATAGGCAGACCCGCTCGATCTTAACATATTCAAGCTCAGATTGGACTTGGTTACGAGTGAATCCCAAAGACACAACCTCCTTTATGAGCTCTAACAAATGGGATTTGTATGGGGCACGTCAACTGGATGTGGTCATCGCTTACTTTGTCTGAGTAAATTGGATTTGTTAAAGCCCTATATTTATACTAATCATGTGATCACTTTTCAACAGCTATATTAGAAATGGTCACAATTCTTAATAGTATTTTAAAATACAAAAACATAAAACCAAAGAAGTTGAAATTTTATATAAACATTTTACATAAAGATACATTTACATAGATCAAGAGTTATTTCCATTAATGAAAGTTTGGGTCATTACAAGATGCTTGTCTTCGACCCCATGTGGTCATACATGACATGTAAAAACCATGTACTCCTATATGAATCATTTAACTCTCACATATTCTTCTTAAGAACTCAATTTTATTCCTACAAGTAGCCTATCCTGTGTTTATTTCCACATAAAATGTGATTGTATCATTCTATATGGAATATAAGATATGATGTGAGATGTTACGTGTGTGACACTTCTTTAGGTGATGTTCGATGATGGTAGTAATCATCCAGGATCATCGAAGACATTCCAGGTAGAGACAGTACTCCCTTATTTAGGGTGAGGTCCTCTATCTAAGCAGACGATACTCTCATGTCACACCAGGGCATAGGACCCCTATACTCATTATCTAGATAGAGTCAGTACTCTCTTATTCAAGGCATATATCCCTTATATATGGGGATAATACTCCCATGTCACATAAGGGTGCCAGTCCTCCAATACTATTTATCCAGATAGATAAGGTACTCCCTTATTCACGATGTGAATCCTCTATATATGGGGATGGTACTTCTCTTTCATACCTAGGTGTGGTTCCCCCAAATTCTTTTTATAGATATTGATGGCACTCCCCTACATGGGCGTGTATACTCTATCCATGGAGTGGTACCCCCCTCATTTTTGAGCTCTAATGGGGTGTGGGTCCTCCATATAGTGTAGTTCCCTTAACTATAGAGTATAATGGTGAGGAGTGGGCCCCACTATGCATATTCAGATGATGTTTCATTTGATGTTGGGCATTAATAATGGACTATTAGAGTTGTAGGATTAATAACCAACTTTGGCTAGTCTATGAGATGGAAAAACCCTTTCTCTCTCATCTTAGTTTCTTTATGATCACATATATATATGTATGTGTATGTATGTATATTGGGTTATATTTCCCTATTAATTTGGTTTGAGATGACTATTTTTGAATCTCTCTATCACTCCCTTTTAGTTTTTGGGTCTTCCTACTAGGTATAAATATACTCACCCTTTCATGGGTTTTTTCCCACACTTGTCATGTCTTATGTAGATGATGGACTAATCAGGGGGGATTACAGTGGAGAATAGTGATACATGGATTCATTGACTATGTATGGTAATCATGCATGGAGATTTTAATTTTATCACTCATAGCTTTACTTTATTCTAATTTTTTTCAGGTTGGGACATTTTTTCTGGTTGGGAGTGTATTTTTTCCCTTTACAATTTTGTTGTATTCTATCACAATCTGATTGTCTTTCCAAGAGTTTATTACATACATAATTTACTCTATATGTTTTTCCTTATTATTATTCATCTACACTACTAAATTGATATGGTTGGGTGCATGTATATAGGTGTATTAGGAAAAGGAATCCCATTATAGTTATGACTTCTCGGGGCTTGTCCCTAGTCCCTATCCAATTAGAGGTGGGCTTTGGTTGTAGTATCTCTGTCTTCCATCGGCTAGGCATTCCCCTATGGGTCAAGTCATTACACCCAAGATGCTTCCTACTTTCAATAAACACGTTTTACACTCCCAAATAGAGATGGAACTAGATATAACATATGGGTGAGTCTTGTATATTGATCCACTTTTGGTAGATTATTTTGATAGTAAATTGTTAACTACTTCTTCCTGTGTAGATTTTTTGTCTGCTACTTTTGAGTGGATTAATTTTTATAATAAATATGATGTTAAAGATAAAATTTAAGTCAAAATATAGTTTTGTACTGAGGAGTACATTTATTTACAATAGGATTGTGGTACCAAGATAATTATCAAAGAAGAAATCATTTTTAAGCTAAAACTAAAGATGAAAAATCATCCTAGAATTAAATTATAGCATCCAGTGGAGTTCTTTCTTGAAACCAACTATTGGGAATTCATCAATTCATTTTCCCCCACTCTTCTAGTTTATTATAACATAAAATACATGGAGGGGGTCATAAAAAGGTCTAGCTTTGGTAGCCAGTACAAACACTAAGATCTAAATAAAATTGATGCTAAAAAATTTTGGTGGTTCATAAGGAATTCAACACACTTCCCTTTGAATTGGGAATGAAACACAAATATTGTAGGATTATAGATGGCATAAAATTCAGCACCAACTTTGGGTTTCATACAAAGATACTATTTATTTATCAAATTTTTATTTCATTACTTTTAATAATAAAAATTTTATGATTCTTATTTTCTTATAGGTTTCCAAATTATAGATTTTAGGAGGATAACTCATATTTATTGTTTCATAATAAACCAATTTGTTTCTTTACATCCCATTTTTTCATGTACTGTATACTTGATTTTAAATTCTCATATAAACTATTACCAATGAGTAAATTTTATAAATAACGTTTGGGGAAGGATCATGCTTGGTAGATTATGAATTTTTTTCTTTTCCAATTTTTCTATTCTATATTATATGAATTTTTTTTTATTTCAACATTTGTTATTTTCATAATAAAATTCATCTTTTTAAAAATTGTGTGCTCAAATGATTTTTTTATTTTTGATACTTGTTTAAATGATTGAACAAATATTCCCCATACAAATAATCTTAAATGAATGTTGAAAATGAATTTGTTTCCAGTTAAATTTTTTTATAATTTCAGGAAAGAACCCCAAAATTTTGAGTCTCATTACATAATTAACTATATAAATTTCTAAACCATGTTCTTGTGAGGATTATACACCTTTTTGATATATTATTTACATTCACTTTATTTCATGAGAGAAACAAACATTGCTTGATTGAACTAGAATATGATATTTTTCAATCAATACCTAAGAGAAAGTGGAACATGTATTTTACATAATTGAGTAATTTTTCAATATAAAAATTCTCCTTTTCAATAGAATCATTTCTTATTCACTCTTTATCTTAAATTTAATATTTATGTCCAATATAATTTATGAATGACTTCTTAGTTTCTAAAATTTCGAGCCACTTTTCTTTATCCAACCTATACAGAAAGTAAAAAAAATACATGATATAATTAAATTTAAGTGTGGTGGGAATCTATCTTTTGATGTGATGAATTTTTTTTGGATAATTTTATAGGAAAATAAAAGGCTGGGAAGAGGGTTTTAGGTATGAAAAATGTATTTTCTAACTACTTTTTTCAGAATAATTTCTAAAAAATCTGTTGGTAAAAATATATTATGATGAAGATTTTTTTAAAAAAGAGTGATAAAATTAGTTTTTGCAGATTAAAAATATGTATTATCATTCTAATTAAGGTTATTAAGTCACACAATATATTTGGAACATAAAAACAACATTCATTGCCTTCAAACATCAAATCAAGACATATTTTTGAAAAAATAAATAAAATTTAAATATATGAATAATGTTGAGTAGAATCATTTATATTTAATTATGTCAACATTAAAAGAAGTTTTCAAGATTATTATAGCTTTAGTTTTTTAGAGGTGGATGAGGAGTAACCCATACTTGAGTGTATATTAGATTCATACATTTTTTCTCTAAAAAGAGAAAAATATTTCTATTTAATCGTAGATATTTTTAGGGTAAAAAAACCTGCCAACCCTTATCCGTTGAAAAATACTAAAAATTAATTATCATTAAGATAAGTCCTTGACTCATAGATGGTGTAAATGTATGAATTTATTAAGAATATAGTAATTCCTTCATGTGTTTGGATGTAAAAATGCTTATTGAAAATATACATTGTGTGATAAGTTAAAATTCATGTGAGGTAAGTGTTTTGTGTTCATGTTAGGATAAATGAAGTGATAATTTATTAAATAAATGGAATAGAAAACTTTATATTGTGGTTTTTTAGGAGGCATGATAATTTTTTGTTTTAAGTGTTAAACTGGGGGGGTCTCATGGGTATGCATTTTGAAATTATCTTTGATAGTATTCTGATGCCTAATTGTCTAGGAGTCCAATTGATAATTGTGGAGGGACATATATATATCTTGTATTTTCACTATTTTTAAAATTATATTAATGATTTATCCTCAAAAAAATTAATTTGAGATTAATGGCATCATTTTTGTATTTTTGATGAATTTTGAGTTTAATTGTGAAAAATTCTAAATTCTAGATTTTTATAATTTTTTTATCATTTTAGTATTTTAGGAATACTCTTTTTAATACTAATACAAATTTAACATATTTTTTTTAAGAGTTTATGTTTATTTTTATTCATTTCTATAAACTGTATCAAGAGTTAATTTTAATTTTAATAGGATTAAATAATTTATAAAACATGGAAACTCTTTTAGAGGAAGGAATTTAACAACCCTAAATAAATGAGTTATATTTTCAGCAAAAAAACTCCAAATGATGTGATTTAATTTTTCAAATATGTAGGAATTTGAGGCACACATTTCCAATAAATTTTATGGAAAATGTATTTATTAAGGCAATTTATGAACATGGTAAATTGGAGGATGCAAAATTGTCTCTTTATCCAAAAATATATTATAAAGTAAAAAATAATATAATCGGATGCACATCTAGAAATATGATGAGATTTAGAAGGTGCATGAAAAAGAGATAGAGGAAAAAATTTCAAGAAGGACGCCATTTTTTTCAATTTACTTGGATGAAATAATGAAAAAAATGAAGAATAGATTCTAGAGGGAAATTTTAAACACATATTAATTATAAATATGTGTCTATGCTTCTATTCCATGTTGATGGTTATAGAGGGAAGCCCTGATTGTGTAAGTGGATAATTCTAGATGATATAATAGTTCCAATGGAGTAATATAGCCATGAATTGATTAACTCCAATAGGTGGTGGTAGAGTTGATCCATGTATTATTCTCTTCTAAGTTTTGTACTTCATTATATTTATAATATATATATCAGTAAACTATTTTCATGACCGAAAAATTTATCCTTTCTCTCTTAAATTCACTTGTTTTTATATTTTTTTTATATTTTTTAGAAACTTATGACTGTATAATAATTATCTTGTTTTTTAACTTATTTGGGTGAGGTTCCCCTATTAATAATTACAAGTTCAATTAGTTTTGGTTGTTTCCATGTCTTTAGGACACCAAATCAATTTTCTTTAGGATATAAACACCCATATTTGAGTTTTAAATATGGGTTTTAGGAAATATATATGTTCAATTAGAGTTATTTTAGTTACCATTGGGATATATAATTTGATAATTTAATTAGATAATGATTAAGGATGTATCAAAGGATCAAAGATTGTTCCTTAATAATATCTCAATTATGTTTTTTCATCTCTTTTTAGACCATAATTTCTCTATCTTCAATCTTAAACTTGAAACTTATTTTTGATTTTCTTAACATTTTTTTAAACCAACAATATCCTCTTGTAACATTAAAATAAAAAAAAAACAAATCAACTTAAGTGAGAGTTTGTAAACATAGATGTAAAACTCTATGTGAGAAAACCTAGTGGCCACCACTGTACTATATTTCTAAGGGGATAAATTTTTGATTGATGTAACATGGCTAAATTCTCACTATAAATCACCATATTTCTAGGGGAGTCTTTAAATTATATTTTAATTTTTTTAACATAAATAGTATTTTAACTATTAATTTAGAAATTAAAAAAATGGATTTTAATAATGATTATTTCTATACTTATATTGAGTATCAGAAATTTTAAGAGATTAAATAGTTTAAGAATCAAAAAATGATACATAATTCACTAATGATTTAGAAATTTTTTTTCATGATTCAAGAATCAATCAAATTAATAATAATTATTTCCAATTATAAAAAGGAATTAAATTTTTTTTTTCTCCAGAACAATATCATGGAAATAAATTGCCCAACCCACTTTATATATTGAAGAAACATAAGGTTAATAATTTAAAAATGATTTTTCATTTTTGTTTTGACCTCAAAAGATTAAATTATCACTAATTTACCCATTGATATAAATTTAGGAAATCAAAAGTACTTAGAAAAGTATTGAGACAAATTTTCAGAAAATTAAATAACATGTGAAATTCCTTGTTTAAAGATAGAAAATTAGATCCATTTTAACAAACTTTATTTGATGAGGAAGAGACACATGAGAATTTATTTTTTAAGGAAATTTGGATGAACCCATGATACCAACTACATTCAATATTCATGTTTTACACTCCCAAATAGAGATAGAATCAGAGATAAAATATGGAAAAGTCACAAATTTCTATCCAATTCTATCAAATTACTTTTATGGAAATTTTTAACTACTTATTCTTGTTAATATTTTTTTATTACATTTTGTAAATTGAATTATTTTTATAAAAAATAATAATTGAAGGTGGAAATTAATGGTAAAATGGACTAATCGATTGATGAGTACACTAGTTTATAAGAATATGGTGTTAATAAGACGAATTTTGAAGAATAATTAATTTTTCAATATAAAACCAAAGATGGACCACATCATAGAAGTAAATTCTATCAACTGGTGGAGGTCTTTACTAATAATTATGTAATGGGAAGTCTCCCTTACATTTTTCCCCTCTCCACTACATCATTAGATCATCAAATACATGGAGGGGAGAATGAAAAAAATTTCCTTTGGGAGATTCTACAAACACTGGGAGCTAAAGAAATCAATGCTAAAAAAACTTGGTGGTTCATGGGGAAGAAACCACACCCCCATCAAATTGGGTATGAAGCACTCAAATTATCTAGTTGTGGATAGAAAAAAATATAGTCCCCACTTCAGTTTTCAAGGTAATATATTTTCCCTTAATCACCTTATTTTATCTTATATTTATTTCTTTTATTTCAATAAAATTTTTATGTTTTATTTCTTCTTATAGTTTTCCACGGTGTGTCTTTTAAGATGATATATCAAAGTTGTTTCTGTATAATAAACCTTGTTGTGTCATTCCTTCCTATTTTTTTCATGTATTATCTTATTGATTTTCACATCTCATATAATTTATACATAATTGTTAAATTTTTAAAAATAATTATTGGAGAGTAAAATACTTGGTAGATTATGATTTTTATTGTTTTCATTTATATTTTATATTTTCACTTTAATTTGAAAATTTTAATTTGTTTAATTTCAAATTTTGTGTTTTTATTTAAATTTTTTTGTCTTCTTCAAAAAATTGAGCTCAAATGGTAATATTTTACATTTTTAAAACCAATTTTATTCAGTGAACCAATTTGAAGCATAAAATAGATATTAAATAAATGATGAAAATGACTTTGTTTAAACCTAAAAACATTGAGAATTTCATGAAAATCACTTTAAATTTTGAATATCATGTCATACTTCAATGTCTAAATTTTAAATTTACCTTAATTTTGATGAATATTTAACTTTTTGAAAATTTTTTACATTCACCTTATATCTTGAGAGAACCAGACACTTATTAATCGAACCAAGATATGATCTTTTTTGTTAAAACTTGAGATCTTAAGGAACTTGTGTTTTAAATGATTAATCAATTTATTTATCATAAAAATCAAAATTTTCAAGATAATATTTTTTTATTCAAGAATACCCTTAAATGTAATATTTATAACCCTTAGTATCCTTGAATTACAATTTAGCAAGCCACTTTTTTATATCCAACAAAATCATGAGGTAAAAAATTCATTATCTAAGAGAACATAATTATGGAGGAAGTTTTCTAATGATGTAAATCATTTTTTGGATAATTTTTGAAGAAAATAAGAATCTTGGAAGATGATTTTGGGGATGTAAAAGTTATTTTTTACTATTCTATTGTAAATATTTTTTGACAAAAAAATTGAAAGAAAAGTATGTGGAATTTAAAAAAAAGAGAAAAATTTATTTTTCAAAGCTAAAAATGATTTACTATCATTATATTATACGTATGAATGTCCCACCATCATTTTGGTGCATCATAAAATCCCTAAATACCTTTAAACAAAAAATCTAGAAATTTTTTTTAAAAATAAAATGAAATTCAAATATATGAACACAGTTGAGTGGAATAATTTATACTGAATGGTGTGTGTATTACTTGATGTTTTGATATGAGATAATTTTTTCTAAGGGGAATTAGTAGGATCCCATTATTGAGTGTAAATTGGATTTATATTTTTTTTCTAATAGATATAAACATCCTTATTCTACTTCAGATATTATTTACATTAAATCCCTAACAAACCTTATTCATTGAATAACCCTAACAAGTTCACATGACTATCACAATTCCTTAGCTCATATATGGAGGATATATAAAAATTTATTGAGCCTATGGTGAAGACTTAAAGTGTTTGGAGGAGAAAATAAATGTTGAAAATCTTGTATGATTTGAGAAAATTCATTAGAGGTAAGTATCTTGTTTGAATGGTAGGATAAATGACGTGATAATGGATCAAATGAACTAAATAAGGAATTTTAAATAGTATTTTTTAATGATTCATGATAACATTTGTATCTTGGTGTTAATGTCACGAACTGACCTATCGAGTATCCTCTATCGGGCATAAATCAAATTGTGACACCCCAATCTTTCCTCCAATAGGCCAGGTGCTAGCGACCAATGTCAAGTAGAAATATCACACACATTAGAGACCTTAGCCTAACGTACCAACACACACACACACACACACATCTCTAAATTCATATATTATACAGAAACGTAAAACAATACATATAATACCATAATTCACGCATACATCAAAATCCCACAATCATATTATGATAAAAGTACTGAAGTGTAAGATCCAAATATAATCCCACCAAAACTGTAAAGAGTCTAACCTGCTTAGGAGGGGACTGTTATCTTGTACAACACCTTGTACAACCATGATCTGTCTAGTTTTCTATGCTCTATCAGCTTCTATTCCAACTAATACTCCATAAAATGGTATTTCATCTACATAAGACATGACATGTATGGCTAGAGATCATGCATGGGTGATTATAAAAAAAACCAGTGGGACACCCCGAAATCACAAAACATAAATCATAAAGAGACCATTCAGGTCATCAAAAATCTATGTTAATCAAGAAATTAGATATAGTAATAAGAATAATAACCCAAATATACCCACAATTTACTTTGAGCCTCAAAGATTTCATTACCATACCACCCGCCACAAGATTCTGCTTGAGGCTTCAATGCAATGATCATCTTGGAGGGATCACTCCACAATCCATGTTATGAGTAATTATTCACATTTTAGAGGTTGTTCTCATCGGGACTCACCAAAAAAGTACTCCCTAGATCTATTAATATCTAAATACATTGATTGGGGATCACATCCAAGGATTATTGGGGATCCTATAAGCCCTACCTAGAATAAAGTTATAAAAAAGGAGTCATACACCCACATAAGTTGGTCATGATGATTCCTCAAACCCCAAATAGGAAAGATGATATGATAGATGATCCCACCCTTACCCTCAAAAAGGGATTCATGAAAACATTATCTAAGACCAACAAATATAGGGGGTCATATTCTTATTATGAGGATATAATTCCACACTACACAATCATAAGTATAGACCAAGTGAACACACTCAATTGATATTAGTCCAAACATAAGAGATGAAGGGCCTCAACCTACCCTGTAAAAAGTATAGAGTGTGTACAAAGGGAATACAGTTTGTCTGGAATTTCTTGATTCTACATGTGTCTTAATATCTCACATGATATGTATTCATCCATATATACAGTGTTTTCTCTTGGGATATATGGCCTATAGAGGTTGGGCCAACAGTCATCATGACTCTAGCCTATGTCTGTGTACACCTAGTGTAACAACCCCAAATCCAGTAACCCAGAGCTATTGTACATTTTATTACATTAACATAAAATACAAGGAATCACATACCAAATAAACAAATATTTTACTAATATTAGTAAACTGGATGCATACAAGATTTCCATATTAAATTTGAATATAAAAATTAAAACATAATATTTTTGAGAATATCATTATTACCTCTAGAATATATTTTCATATAATTCATATTACACTTCATGGATTCTAATAAAAGGAAAAAATAAGGGTGAGATCAAATTCTTAGTAAGAGTTACATAAATAGAAAGCTATCATGGTAAAATAAAGAGTATTTAGTATGAAATAATAAATATGGTAAGTTAAATATTTTAACACACATGTCATTTAATAAATAACTTGACATAATTATTATATAAGGAATAATAAATATGAAAAGGTAAATAGTTGAACACACTTTCCATTTAAATAACATGACTGTCATGAGTAGATAAACAATAATCAATATGGAAATGTAAATAACTTAACTCACATGTAATTTAAATAACATGACTGTCATGAATAGATAAGGAATAATCAATATGTAAAGGTAAATAACTAAACACACGTTCCATTTAAATAACATTTCTATTTTGAATAGATATAGAATAATCAATATAGAAAGGTAAATGACTAAACACACATTCAATTTAAATAACTTCACAATCATGAATAGATAAGTTATAATCAATATGTTAAGGTGAATACCAGAAAACACATGCCATTTAATCAATAAGTGAGAATGAAATAAATCCGTAGATAATATCAATATGAAAATATCAGGGATAATAAAAATCAGATTCTTAATGAAGGAAATACTTAATTATTGGTCATCATAATCTCAGGAATCATGATTCCTTTACTATCATGACCATTCATAAGACATTTTAAAACTACGGGAAAAAATTCATTTATATAAAGCTTACTGATTTTCCTTAAGAGACTACTAAATCATCAAGGAGATATATAATTTTAGTAACCACCTTCACTTTTTTCAAAATAATTCTTCCTTTATCACAAAATTGATTTAATTCATGAACAATGTGTGTTATCATCAAATATTCATACTAAGTAAAGGATATGAATTTTTCAATATTTATCCAGATAAAAAAATGTCATTAAATGTAGAAAACCATATGTCAAAATAATATATGTTTTTAATAAATGAACATATCCGTAATAAATAATATGGATATTTTGCGGAAATTTAATGTTCAATGATCATAGGAAAAGTAATATTTCAAGGGAAAGTTAATGACTACAAAAAGGAATCGAGAAATTGAATGTCAATACTTTTCTTGGTAAAAATTATAGTAAACCAACCATATAAAGAATTATAATAGTATCAATAAAAAATATTCCTAGTTTAGTATAATTTAAAAAATGTTTTTTCATTATTGATGAATATAAATACCATAAAATATCCTTAAAAATATTCTTGAGGAAAATATAATTTTCATTTTGAAAATAAAGTTTTAAAAAAAGTTCCCAAAAAATTGTGAAAATAATTTTCCTTGAAAATAACATTAGAACTTTTTAAAATAATATTTTAAAATTGATTGGTCAAAATGGAAGGAAATTATTCACATTTCGTATATGTTAAAAATACTATTCGTTTCACATTATTAGTAAAAGCTAAAAAAAACCTTATTTGGAAAATGATATGAAGATTATTTTAAAAGATTGTAAAAATTAATAAATTCATAAAAAAATTTATAATAAATAATTTTTATATTGTTAGAAACATTTTTAAAGAATTTTTATAAAATATAGATTTTTATGAAAAGGGATCTTCAACCAAAGAGAGAAATTATGTCAGATTTTATTAACAACATTTTATCATTCATTATATGTACCAAATAGTGGTAAAATGGTACTATTACATTAAAAATTCATCAAATACCAATAGAGAATAATATTTAATGTGTTTAATATAAAATGATCAAATAATTTCCTTCAATTAAAATTCAATTATAAACAATCTCGATTAAAATAAGATTGTAAAATAAACCATTAAAAAGACCATAACATTGAAGTAATAATTAATCAATGAATAAATTATGTGTATCAAATGAAAAAAATAAATAAAAAAATTTTAAATAAAGAATAATTTAGTCAAAATAATTTACACAGACAATCTTATAATGTCAAAGATAATGAATAAGTAATATAACTCAATGAAAAGAAGTTGTGTTATGAAATTATTTACCACTTGGTAATTTTCGAGTCAATTCCCATTTGATAAAATAATTAAAATTTAAAATTATAATACCATAAATTATTAATGAATCATGATATTAAATTTCAAAGGGGTATTATATACACTATATAAAATAAATTAGGTTCATAACATTACAATATGCCTCAATAAAGGGAAATGGAGACGAAATCCCTCACCTCACACTTCCTTTTAGTTGAATGTTATTTGAAATCATTCATAATGGTTTTAATAATGTTATTTATTTATACCAATGTCTATTTTTATAAAATAATATATTACCCCTTATAACATTTTACAAACCTTTTTTAATAATATTTCATAATTTTTGTTGTTTTGAGTGTTAATTTCCTGTCTTTTTCATGGGTGTTTTGTCATGAATGTTTCTTTTATTTTTTATATTATATAGTTAAATAATCTAAATAATTATATTGATGTTATAAATATCATTTCTCTTAATTATATATATTTTTATAATCATTATTGAAATTTTAACATGGGTAATGGATCACATTGCTACATGGAGACGGTCAGTCATATATACTCACAAGCGATGTTATCATTTATTTAAGGGTGAAAGTGTAAGGAAGTGTGTCATATATTAATTTAATATAATAAATATAATGTCAAATATATCACATATATTCAATAAATTTATCCTTATTTCCTTCCATGTAAATCATAAGTCAAAAATGAATCACATCGCTTCGTGAGGTGGTAGTCCACTATACACAAGAGCGATGTTATTTTATTTTAAACAGGATGGAATGTAAGAATATATATGTGATAGTAAAAATAAATGAATAAAATAATATCATAAATACCATATATATTTTTAATTCCATAATTATATTTATCCTTTAAAGGTGGTAATAGAAAATGAATTACATCAGTTCGCGAGGCGGTAGTCCGTCGTACACATGATCGACCGTTTCATTTCCTATTTTATTGAAGAGGAGATATATATACATAATTATCATAACATAATAATATATAATTATATGTAATATAATTATTTTATTATATTATCATGGTTTAATAACGTCTTAAAGAGGTGTAAAAAGAAAACAAAATAAAAATAATCATTTAATAATATTACCACTTATTCAGACAACTTCATTAGGTATACAACAAAAGCCTTCCATGATTTGATTTATGATTAATAAAAGGGATATATGATATTGGTAGAAGATTAAAGAATTTAATTTTTTAGTCATTGGATAAACCGAACGGCTTTGTTAGTATGAATAGGGGAGGATTGTTGGTGTCCTTTTATATGTGGGGAAGAGGTCACTTGTGGACTTTTTTAAAAGAATCTCTAACACCCACATTTTTATCATGACACAAGGCTAAAAAATGTGTCATTATCTTACTTTAGAGGAGATGAAGTATATATATTCCAAAAAAATGGGTTTTGGACAAGCTTCTAGGTAATTTTAACACTTATATATTTTTTTAACACCCTAATATATCAGTTTTTACCTTAATTGCAGTAATTAATTTTTACTGCTTTTACTATTCTTAATGGTTAGAAATTAATATGAAATTATTATAAAATAAAAATTACTCTAATTAAAAATATAGAATCCATTTTTTCATATTCGATTATTTAAATATTTATATTACAATTTAATATTATATCCATGGACGTGACAGAAAATTAGGTTTCCAAAGAAAATATTCTCACATGTATAGTGTGTTTTAATATCAAAATTCAAAATAAAATTGATTAAAATATCCCAAATTAGTTAAATTTAAATATAATTGAAATAAGTTTTCTTTAAAACTAATTTAAAATAAAATTTAATCTTTTAAATGTTTTTAAAAAATGAAGTTTCCAAAAAAATCAGTATTTTCACTATTCATTGAAAAATGAAACTTTTCAGAAACAACCAAGAAAAATAGTTGTAGATAATTTGGAAATTATGATGTCAAAAATTAGGTTATTTTTTTAAAATATATTTTCAAAAAATTTTAAAAATTAAATTTAAATTATGTTTTCAAAGTGTGATTAGACCATATTTTAAAAAAATATGGTTTTTCAGAAAACATTTCTTTTTATTTATAAATATTTTTATATTATTTCTAATCAATTGATAACAAATTAATTTTTTTATACATGTTTAAACCATATAATTTTCACAATTCAATTTATATTATTCATACCCTATAATTTACTGGCATTTTTAAAACAGTATACTATATTATGGTTCATTTAGACTTAGGGTAGCATATTCCATATGCTATTGAAGAGATAAAATTTATTTTAAAATTAATATATCATAATTTTTTAGGGTGTTACATTTTTTTATAAGATCAAAAAGTCATGTCATATACACTACCAATCCCAACATTATTCTTTTAAAATCTTAGGGTTTTATATTCTCGCCACCTTCCACAAATTTTGTCCTCAGAATTTAAACTTAATCTCGATAATCAAGGGTTTGACATTTGTAAATACTATTATTGAAAAACCACATTGTAAAGGGGTTAATAAAAGATCATCTTGATAAGATAAAAGGAAAAAATATAAAGATCATATAGAATAACACATAAATAGGTTTCCAATTAGGATAACATTGGTGGTTAGTGAAGATATATACATGGAATAAAATCATAATTAATTATAGAGAGTGATAGAGTTAATTTGAAGAACCTTTGTGATGTTTTTCATTTTAAAAAAGTTATATATTTTTTTATAACTAATATTTCCTAAAATAGTGTTTTTATAATAGGTGAAAGTCTTTGAATGTTTTCACCAAAACACAAAAAAAAAGTAATGTTTTGTTTTTGAGAAAGTTGTTTTTTGGACAGAGAGTATCAAACTAAGAAGAACCAAATGAAAAAAAATCAGAAAGATAAAGTTTTTAATTGAACACATAATTGATCTTAGATCCATATGCATGACATTAATGTTTCATTGAACTCATTATTAGTTGGAAATTCAAGAGCTTCTGAGTGAGGAAGTGATAATGTTGCTGAAGAATATGAATAAAAATAGTAATGTTAGGATTTCATCGGTTTTAGAAATCAAGATGAATATTACATTGATTCTAGAAAACAATACAAAGTAAGAAAATGATTTTTGACAGTGATATGCCTTTGTAATAATAAGTACATAATAATGAAAAATATCATCATGATAAGAAAGTCAAATAATATAGAAGTTTTATGTTTTATATTTGTTGACTGAATTCACCCTCAAATCAGGAATAGTTGGGTCAAGAGAAAAAGAACGAAATTATTTTTAATTTTTCAATTTATTCATGAATAACTAGACTTTAAGTGGTATTGATTCATTAGATTTCCATTAATATAAATCTATCAGAGTGAGATAGAGACTGATCCAATGGGCTAAAGATGAAACTGATAGGTTAGTAGACATAGACTAAGGAAGTAGTAAAAATTTTAAGAAAATTTGAAATGTTGTAAATAAATTTTCAAAATGTTTTAAAGAAGGATTTAAGTTGATTATTAAGTGATTATTATAGGTTTTTAAATATTAAGAGTTTGTAATTATTTTTATTCTAATAAAAAGTTGAAAAATTATAATGAATTTGTAATAATGTTTAATGTATAATGGTTTCAATGTTTTAGGTATTTTAGTTGATATAATGATTCATAATGAGAAGTATTAATTATTACATTTGTTTCCATACTAATTAATAATGATTACAAAATTTTGAAGAGATATTTTATTGATAATTCATGAAATATCAAGAAGGTTCCATAAGAGTGGAATTGACCAAACATGAAGTTCAAATATGAGTGAATTTCAGAGTTTTTTTAATTTTTGTAAGCTGGAAAAGTTTTTCAGATTCATACCATTGTTATTATAGGATTTCTATAAATAGATTTATAGTACATTCATACTTTTTATCCTTTTCACATATGATAAATTCAAATAACTGTAGAGTTTTTAAAAGTCCCCAACCTTAAACATCACATAATCTTGAGTTAAGTCATTAATTCACATTGAGGGTCTTTTCAAGTTTATAGTTTTATAGAATCTTTCCATAACTATTACATTACATCTAAAATATTACAAATTATACAATTCTACTCTAAAATTTTTTTTCACAATAATAAAACTCATTAAATAAAAAAATATTTTCTTGATAAAAATCTTCTTGAATTCTTCCTTTCTCCTACCCTTTCATATACCCTGTGAAAAACATATCAAAAACATGTTATGAGCAAAAAATATCAGTAAGGGATATAAAATAAGGAATGAAAACATTAGTCCAAAAATACATAAAAATAAATGAAACCATAATTTTCAATCATCATACATAAGTTCTTTTACATACCTCATGAAATCATAATATTTATGAATAACACATAGAAATCATAAATCAAAAAGGTAACTAGTGGAATCCTTAAAATACTTACATTGTAGATTTCATATCTGTATAGTGAGTTATGTTTGAAATACCCATCATAGTATATTCTCTAAATATATTAGGAGAAACATTAATGTTTACCTATGTCACGATACCCAATGCATTGGAGATATATCACAGGCTCACCCACCCTAGGTTTATCATGAAACCACCAGTATTTGGTTCATCACGTAACGACTCGTCAAATGTACAAGTACCATTACATAATCATAACACATAAATGTTTTATATTATCAACATTTACCTCATTAATCATAAGAAATAAATTCAATATATTGAAATATTCAATCCATTACCAAAACCTTTTAAAACATTTAATAGATATATTTTTGAATGAAAGTGTCCCATACCACTTGGAAACATTTAAATGATAAATATTTAGAATATTAAATCTTTAAAACTTTTAAAACAATTTTTTAGTAAAAAAGTCAATTACCACTTGAGAAAATATGTGAACAAAATTAATTAAAGAATAACTTTAAAAGAAACCTAAAATATAATAATAATAATGATATTCATGATATAATATGTAAAAGGGTATTATATACACCTTATAGGATAATAAAGGTGCTCATATACCAAAATATGTCTCGATGAATGAAGATTGAGATGTAATCCCTTACAAAGATTGTATCAATAGATTAAGGATAAATCAATGAAATAATTATGTGTGACACATATAAATACACCCAATATAAGTTTATATTAATTTTTAGACAATAAGTGTTCATTCACACATATTATTGGAAAAAAACCAAATACATGGATGTTTAACTCAATGAATAGATGTTGAGTTAGGATTTCCCTTATAAAGTTTGTATAAATGATGTAAGAATTTATCAATGAGGTGATTATGTGTAAAAACAGTTTTTCCACACAAAAGGAAGTGGAAATTAAAACATAAATAAACAAATAGTGATTATACACATAATCTTGGCATAATATAATCAGCGAAGTATGCATAAAACAAAAAGAGTGGAAATTGTGTTTAGAAATTCTCTTACAAAGATCATTTTGTTAATAAAATAGATAGATTATGTGTATTAACTATAAATAAACATAAATAAAAGTATAAATAAAATATAGTGTATCAAAATTTATTTCTCACATAATCATACCATGATATAATCAATAAGTATAAGATTAACCCAAAGAATGAAAATTGGATTAAAAAGTTCCCTTATGAAAATTCGGCAGCCTAACGGCAACACATAAAAATCCATAAAATGAATTAATTAGAGAGAAACGGGTATCTAATCACTTAGAAATAAACTTTATGGAAAAAGGATATATAAGAACATATCTTAACATAATAAAATGGAATTTAAAATACATAACATAAAATAAGTCTTTGACGAAAAGTGGAGGGTGAAAGGTTCCCTTACCTTGAGTCCGACTTGTCTCGTTCATTCTTTATATTCCTGAATAAAAAACATAGGTTAATTTCTACTTTCTTCAGAAAAAGTTTCTAGTTTATTATTAATTTTATATTACTTATCATCATGTTATAAAAATAACATCATTATTTAAGTTCATATCAGTTGTTTTGTCAATATTCGGTACTAGAATTGAAAATAAACTTGATATAATTACGAATTTCCATGTGGTCCAAAGTAAATTATCAATAAAATAGTATTGATTATTTAAATATAATTTATATACATTATATATGTGTATTTATAATATTCCATAAAATTTGGGGATAATAAATGAAATGCACCGTTCATGAAGACGGTAAGTCGTATGTATGCATGAACTCTACTTTCATTTATTTTTCATATTTAAAGGAATGAAAAATAAATTATACATAGGTGAATTATAATTCTATTATAATATAATATTTTATATATGTTACATAATTTTATTAAGTTCATCCTTTTTATGTTCCATGTACAGAATGAACAAGTCATATCACTTTGATGGGGCGGTAGTCCGCACATCCTCAAATGAAATTATCGTATTTACACTTTATAGAAAGAATAAAGGTATGATTTAAATAACAAATATTTGTATAGGGACAATATAAATATAATATCTATTATATATAAATATATTTCCACCATAATGGACACCATGAGAGGTGTAAAGGAAAAATTGAACAATCTCCCTTCCGTGAGGAAGTAGTTCATAGTCCATAGAAACAATATGTTCGTATCCATTAGATAGAGGTGTAAGTAAGTGTAGTTAGAATACTTATCATCACAAAATACTAGTATATTGAGGTTACTGTTTTTGATATTTAATCAAATAATTATGATATAATAGTTATTGAAGAAGTAAAATAATATAAAGGATCTTTAGAGAAGACGTTAGCTCTTAAAATGTGTAACTCCCTTTGATTTAAGCCAAAAGGATATCTTGAATTGCCTTATGCCTATGGTAATGCTTCTAGGAGGAAGATAGGGATTTTGGGAGATTATTTTGGCAGAGTTTGTATGATCCAAGGGTCTTGAGATGTGTGATTAAATGTTTAGGGGTGATGCCCTTTTATAAATGGGAGAAGGTGAACTTTAGGAATGTTTTGAACTATTATTTTATTATAAAATGATTTTCAGTTTCAAAAAGTCCCAAATTAACTTATTTCAATTATAATATGTTTTTAATAGAAAACCTGTCAACTAATAGGTTTTCGAAAATTCTAGGTCACAAATGTGACCATATCTTTTAGCTTTAACCCTTAGTTAACAAATTTAACTCTTACAATGTATTCTTGTATATTCAAACTATATGGTAAATATATTTACTATAAAATTCCAATAGAAACTCAATTGGTTCATTAATGAAATTTTCAACATTATCTAATTAATTTTTCCTAATATTAGTTTTTATTTCTATTATATCATTTAATAAAATATTATTTTTTTAAAAACTCATTTATATCAATTTTTATACTATTCATATCAATACTTTTTAAAAAACCATAACAAGTTTATTATTTTAGAGAAACATCATTAATTAAAATATAACAAGTAATAAGCATATATAAAATTTGTGGATGGAATAAAAAGTTTCAAAATAATGTTAATTTTTTATTTATAATGTCATTTATCAAAATCATTCATTAATAAAGGAATCACTACATCATCATTGTGTCATAAATAAATTTATTTATTTGATGTGTAAAAATTATAAATAAAATACCATGATGTGTTAAATCTTTTTAAATTTATAATTAATATTTATAGTCGAATATATTACTTATATAACCCCATATAAAAAAAATTTAGTAAAAGATTCATATTTATGTTATATTTTTCTTTACATTAAATTAATTCTTATAAAATGTCATTTTCACCTCAATGTGGCTCCATGGGGTCCCAAAAGCTACCCAAGGATGAACATGGTCTGACATATATCATCCAATAGTATTAGGAAATATTTTATGATAGTTTTATATTAATATAATATTATTTCTTTTACCATTATTTAAAAGATTTACCCTTTAAACGTGGTAAATAAAATAATTACTGAAGTTACTATTCATAAAGTCCAAAATTAAAATATCACTATTCACACAATTGGGACCTCTTAATTCAAAATATAGAATCTATTTCTCCAAATTAAAAATAAAAAAATTTCAGTAATTTTATTAAAATTAATTCCCGTTGTCAAAACCAAAAGTGGGTTCGTAATAAGTAAAAACTATAAAAATATTGACATATGTTTATATCCAATTAAAATGTGAAATTACTTCCAATTTCCATAATTGGATTAAATGATAAAAATATAGTCTAATTAAACATTAAAATAAATTAAAATAATAATCTATATTTATAAATAAATTAGATTAAAATGCAGTTTTGAATTAAAATTCAGTATTTTTAACTATCCATTAAAAATGAACTTTATCAAAAAAGTACCAAAATTTCAACCCAAGTAAATTTTGATGTATCTATTATAAAGAATAATTTTATTTCTTAAAATATAACATATAAAAGTGACAAAAACTAGATTTAAAAAGTGTTCTCCACCAAAAGGAGGTGAAAAAACAATTTAAAAATATTAGAGTATTTCATGATTAAAATCGAATTCATTCTTATTTTAAGCCTCTAAAATTTATTATATAAATGTAAAGAAATTTAATAATCATTTTGTAGTTATTTATATCCACTCCTTCCAAAACAACTACTAGGTGTTTACTACCATTTAAAATAATAATAATATTATATTATTTTTCGGTATAACTCAATGTTGTGTGCAACGTAAGATTTCAAAGAAACCCTTTGTTGCATGTTGAATAATTTATCAAAAACAGTGTCATATTTAGAATAAAATTAATATATTATTCATAAATATTAATAGATATTAAAATATATTATTCTATTCATACACTATTAATTACATCATTCCCCCCTTTTGGAAATTGTGTCCTCGCAATTTTAAAATTGGTCTCAGAAACTTTATTAAAATTTCCACATTAGAAAATGGGTCAACAAAACTATCACTTTAAAAAGAAAGAGATATAAGTATAAAGGTCACCTTAGAAAACCCATAATAGTATTATATATAGGAAAACATGTATATGGAGAGAAACTAACCATCATGTTCTGATGGAGAGTGATAGAAAACATGATCAGGAGAATGTTAAAAACAAGAAATCAACAAAGTTGAGATGGGTTAAACAGTCTTTGATTTCTTAATAGCAAAAGTAAATGAAAAATATATTTGTTTTAAGGTTATTTTCATAATGTTGAAGAATTTATTTATGAGATTTACTAATAACATAAGTAAATATACTTACTTTTCATGTAGAGTTTCATCCTATAATAAATTTCCACCACAAACTCATATTTTCTCCAAATGATTAGTATTCAAGATGACCTGGTCACATATAATGTTCTAGAATCAATTAAATAATCCAAATAATATTGAAACCCAAAACATAGAAGTATTTAATCACATATTCTTCCATGATAAATTTTAACATTTATCTCTAAATAACATCGACTACTCTAAAATTCTCATACTGGAAAAAAATTAAACTAATCACATATTCTATATGATATGTTAATCATATCTATAAATAACCCAAATATCCATATGTCCTGAATAAAAACAAATATTCTTCCAAAATAAAATTTCAACTATTAATCTACAAATGAAATCTCATAGTATTCTATTATCCTTTGGCATAAATTACTCACGAAAGAGAGAATGTCTTCCAAAATAACATTTATCACTTAATCACCATGTCATTTTCCTATATGATGGATATCCAATTTAAAAAACATAAGTTCCAAAATTAAAATTATTATTAATCCATAAAATCATTTAACTAAAAATAATAAGTCATACTAATTGTGTACTTCACATATACCAGTGGTAGAAGATTCACCCTTGTCGCCCTTTTGTTGTGGATTCGATTCCCATGGCCTTGTCAGACACGACGGGTTATCACCCATCTTGTGGGTTTTGATATTTATAAAACCATATAATTCTTATAAAATTATCAAAAATAAAATAATTTCCTCAAAAATAACCATAACCTATTGTATCCTCAAAGTTTAACTAATACCTTTCATTTTTCATCCCAAAATGTAATAACAATTTATCACCTCAAAAAAAGATCTTATGAACCACTAAGGTTATCCATTATGTACACACAAGAAAAGATTATTTTTTCTTGAATAAAATTTTCACATATCAATCTTATGGGTTAGACATACTAGAAAAAGTATTCCAATGTAATCCCATAATGAAAAGATCCTTAATACTTTTAAGTATTTCATCATCCTACAATATACCATAACTCTTGAATCATTTATATATATAATTCTTACACATTCAGTGTTATTCATGATCCATTAACTATGAATTTCCACCTTATTTCGTAATATGTCATTCCTTTAATTCAGATATCATGATCTGTAGGATTTTCCCTTTCTCTTTCTGCATGTTGTCCTACTTTCAAAAAGAAAACGTTCACACCACTTCTATAATTTCACTTTTCAATAGAGTTGGAAAAGTTGTGATCATGAAATCATATGAAAAAGATACCATGTAATATAAAAAAAATTATAAATTATTAGGTGTTTTATAACTCAAAAAATTCTTTCTGCGTAATTTTAATACTCAAGAAGGTGTCAAAATCATTTTAACATGCTTTTTACATAATAGTAATGATCAAATCATCAGAGAGGTATAAGAAGGATGTGAAAGATATATTTCCTTACATCATGAAAAATGATTCTTAATATAATAAAATGAATCAACACTTAAATATGGAATATATTATTATTAAAAAAAATAATCCTCTATAGGGTAAAGATAGCATAAAAACATTTATATTACACTAATCCATCAACCACCTTATATCTCCATTTTTTAGATTTTTATCCAATAAACCTATTTTACTATAACCCTCCAAAATTTTATATACGATAATAACCCTCTTAGTTAGATGAGATCCATTACCTACACCCAGATAACACCCTAACCTATAAAGTTATCTAAACCAACCTCTCATACCAACTATAAGGCCCCATCCTTAAACATTCTATAAACATTAGTGAGGTAAGGAAATCACATTGAGGATATTTTCAAGTTTAGATTTTTACATAATTAGGCCATAAATATTACAGTACATCTCAAATATTAAAAAGTATACAAATCTATTCTAAAAAAACTTTCACAACAGTAAAACTCATTAAACAAAACAACAACTCTTTTCTTGATAAAAATCTTCTTGAATTCTTCCTTTCTCTTACCCTTTCTTATACCATATGAAAAACATTTCAAAAACATTTGATGACAATAAAAGTCTCAGTAAGGGATATAAATAAGGGAAGAAAAGATTATTCCATCCATACATACAAATCAATGAAACCCAACTTTTCAATCATTATAAATAATTTCTTTAACATACCTCATGAAATCAAAATATTTATTAATAACACATCGAAATCATAAATCATAAAGGTGACTTTTGTAATCCATAACATAATTACATTGTAGCCTTCACAAATACATGGGGAGTTTTGTTTGGAATACCCATCACAATATATTCCCCAAATCACTTAATTGAAACATTAACAATTACCACCGTCAAGTTACCCAATGAATTGGAGAGATATCACGGGCTCACCTACCCTATGTTTATCACGGAACAACCCGTATTTGGTTTATCGCGTAGCCACCCATCAAATGTTTTAATGCCATTACATAATCATAACACATATAATATTGAAATTATCAATATTTCACTCATCAATTATAATAAATTGATTCAATATATTTAAATATTCAATCCATTTCCAAAACCATTTAAAACATCTAAAAAAGATATTTTTAAATCAATGTATCCCATGCCACTTTAAAACATTTAAAGGAATTAACATTTTAAAACAGCAATGAAAATATAAATAAATACTTAAAACCATTTAGAAAAGATGGAAATTAATGATAAATATTTATAATATTAAATCTTAAAAAAATTTAAAATAGTGTTTTAGTTAAAGAGTCCCTTACCACTTGAGAAAATACTTGAAAACAAATAATTAAATAATAATGTTAAAGGAATCCTATAATATCATGAGAATAATGATATTCATGATATAATATGTAAAAGGTTATTATATACACCTTATAGGATAATAATGGTGCACAATATCAAGATATACCTCAATAAAATGAGATTGGGACGCAGTCCCTTAAAAAGATTGTATCACTATATTAAGTACAAATCCATGAAATAATTATATGTGAAAAATATAAATACACCCAATATAAGTGGATATTAAGTGTAAAAAAATCAGAGATCATTCAAACATATTCTTGGAAAAACAAAACCAAAGATTTTTATATTCAACTTAATGAAGGGAAATTGGGTTAATTTTTTTGTTACAAAGATCGTATAAATGACATAATAATTTATCAATGGGGGGATTATGTGTAGAAACAGAATGTACACATAAAAATAAGTGTTAATTAAAAAATAAATAAACAAATAGTTATTCCACACATAATCTTGGAATAATATAATCAACAAAGTATGGGTAAACCCCAAAGAGTGGAAATTGAGTTTATAAATTCCTATACAAAGATCATTTTGTTAATAAAATAGATCTACTAGGTGTATTAACTATAAATACACACAAACTTAGTATAATTCAATATATTAAATAAAAATTTATTTCTCAATTAAAAATTTATGAAATGAAATTAGAGAGGAAAATCTCTCTCATCACATGAAAATAAAATGTACATAAATAATGATATATAATAACATATCCCAGCATAAGAAAATAGGAATTAATGTACATAACATAAAATAAGTCTTTGACTAAAAGAGGTGGGTGAAAGGTTTCATTACCTTGAGTATGACTTGTCTCATTCATTCTTTATATTACGGAATAAAAAACATAGGTTAATTTCTACTTTATTCATAACCTTTTTCAAGTTTATTTTTAATTTTTTATTACTTATCATCATGCTATAAAAATTATATAATTATTTAAGTTTATATCAGTTGTTTTGTCGATATTCGGTACTAGAGTCGAAAATGAACTTGATATAATTACAAATTTTTCATGTTGTCAAAATTATATTTTCTATATAATTGTATTCATGATTTAAATATCATATATATCCAGTATATATATTTATTTATTATATTCCATAACATTTTGAGGTAATAAATGAAATTCACCATTCATGGAGACGATAAGTTGTACGTACACATTAACGCTACTTTCATTTCATTTTTATATCCAAAGGAATGAAAACTAAATGATACATAGGTATATTATAAATATAGTATAATATCATATTTTATATAAATTACATAATTTTATTAAATCCTTTCTTTATATGTTCTATGTATGTCATGAACGAGTCATATCAGTTTGAGGGGGTGGTAATCCGCACTTCCTCAAATGAAATTATCATATTTACACATTATGGAAAGCATAAAAGTATAATTTAAATAAAAAACATATGTATAGAGACAATATAAATATAATATATATCATATAAAAATATAGTTCCATCATAATGGACACAATGAGAGGTGGTAGGGGAAAATTGAACAATCACTGTTTCGGGAGGCAGTAGTTCGTCATCCATAGAAACAGTATGTTCATATCCATTAGATGGAGGTGTGTGTAAGTGTAGTTCGAATACTTATCATAAAAAAATTATATTATATTGAGGATACTTGTTTTGTTATGTAATCCAATAATAAGAATATAATAGGGATTTAATATGTAAAATAAAGTAAAATAACTTTAGAGAATACTCTTCCTCTTAAAATGTGTAACTCCCTTTGATTTGAGCCAAAAGGTTTCCTTGAATTGCCTTATTACTATGGTAATGATTCTAAGATGAAGAGAGGGATTTTTTGAGTTTATTTTTCTAGAGGATATATGATCAAATGTGATTGATAGGTGTGATTAAATGCGTAGGGATGATGTCCTTTTATTAGAGGGGCGAGGGGAACATTAGGAAAGTTTTGAACTATTATTTTATTATAAAATTATTTTCGATTTCAAAAGGTCCTAAAGTAATTTATTACAAATATAAGATTCTTTTGTGTCAAAAAACACTCAACAAATAGGTTTTAGAAAATTATAGGTCACAAATTTAACCAATCTTGTAGCTTTAACCCTTAGTTAACTAATTTAACTATTACCATGTCTTCTTGTATATTAATATTATATGGTTAATATAGTTACTATAAAATTAAAATAGAACCTAAAGTGGTTCATTAATGACATTTGAAACATTATATAAGTAATTTGGATGAATATTATATTTCTAGGACTATTATATAATTTAATAAAATAGTATTTGTTTTAAAAACTGATTTATGTCAATTTTTATACTATTCATATCATGACTTTTTAAAAATCCATAAAAACATGATTATTTCAAAAACACATCCTTTATTTAAATATAAAAATTCATAATCATCCATAAAATTCATTGATGGCATAAAAAGTTTCAAAATAAATTCATTTTTGTGTTTATAATCTCATTTATTTAAATCATTCATTAATAAATGAATCACTACATCATCATTGTGTCATAAATAAATTTATTTATTCTATGTCTAAAAATTATAAATCAAATACCATGATGTAGGAAATAGTTATTTTATTTATAATGACTATTTATAGTCTAATATATCACTTATATAACCCCATATAGAAAATTAGTAAAAGATTCATGTTTATGTTATATTTTTTACATTAAATTAATTCTTATAAAATTTTATTTTCACATCATTGTGGATATATGGGTCCCAAAATCAATCCAAGAATACACATGGTCAGACATATAATATACAATTGGATTGGTACATGTTTAAGGTAGTTTTATATTATTATAATATTATTTTTTACCCTTATTTACTAGATTTACACTTTAACCATGGTAAATAAAAAAATTACTGAAGTTACTATTCATAATGCCCAAAAATAAAATGTACCGATTTAAACAATTTTTACCTCTTGATTAAAAATATGGAATCCATTTATCAAAATTAAATACATAGAATTTGTAGTAATTAATTTAAAATTAATTCCCATTGTCAAAACTAAATGCAAGTTTTTAAGAAGTAATAACTATCAAACGATTGACATGTGTCTTTGTCTAATTAAAATGTAAAATTACTTCCAATGAACACAATTGTATCAAAGGGTAAATTTATAATATAATTATACATTAAAAAAATTAAAATGACAATATAAATATATAAATAAATTAGATGAAAAGGCATTTTTGAATTAAAGTGTAGTATTTTTCACTATTCAATAATAATGAAATTTATTAGAAAAAAACCAAAATTTCATCCAAAGTAAATTTTGATGTCCTGCTACTAAAGAAGAATTTTATTTTTCCAAATATAATATATAAAAGTGACATAATCTATATTTAGAAAGGGTTCTCATCAAAAGGCTATAAAACGACGTTAAAGAAATATTAGATTATTTCATGCTTAAAATCATATTCATTATTATTTTACGCCTCTAAAATTTATTGGATAAATAAAAATACATTTAATAATCATATTGTAGTTATTTCTATTCATTCCCACTAATATAGCAACTATGAATTAACTACCATTTAAGAAAATAGTATTATTATATTATTTTTTTGGTATAACTCAATGTTTTGTGCCACGTAAGATTTCAAAGAAACCTGTTGTTGTGTGTTGAGTGCGCTATCAGACAAAGTGTCCTCTTTAATGTAAAATTAATATCTTATTCATAAATATTAATAGATATGAAAATTTGTTATTATATTAATGACTGGGTCATTACATCTTTACCCCCTTATGAAAATTGCATCCTTGCAATTTTAAAATTGGGCTTAAAAACATCATCGAAAGTCTCACACCAGAAAAGAGTCAATAAAACTATAACTTTAAATGAAATAAATATAAGTAAAAAGTTCACATGAGATAAATCATACTAGGATTCCACATAGGAAAACATGGATATGGAAGAGAGACTAACCATCAAGTTCGGATGGAGAGTTATAGAAAACATGATGAGGGGAAAGTTACCAATAAAAAAACCTCATACATGGGATGGGTTAAAAAGTCTTTGATTTCCCAGTAGTAAATGTAAATAGGAAACATTATTGTTTTAATGTTATTTTCATAATGTTGTGTAATTTATTTATGATATTGACTAATAACATTAGGAAATATAATTACTTTTCAAGTAGAGTTTCATCCTTTAATAAATTTCTACCACAAACTCGTATTTTCTCCAAACAATGAGTATTCTAGATGACTTGGTCACAACTGAAGTGCTAGAATCAACTTATAGAGAATCACATAATCCAAAAAAGATGAAATATATATTTTCATTTTTGTTGGAAATTAATCAAAACCAAAATGGTTGGTACAAGATTAGATAATCCCCAAAAGATATTCCTTTATAAAAATAAATACTACACTTAATATCCAAAATTCACCAAAAAGTACCCAATGTTCATCAAAGACAATTAAATACAAAATGCTTCGTAAAATTATTCAATGTAATCCAACTAATATTGAAACCTAAATCTCAGAAATATTTAATCACAGAGTCTTCCACAGTAAATCGTAATATTTGTCTCCAATTAACATTGACTACTATTAAAGTCTCATACTCAAAAGTAATTAATCTAATCAGATATTTTCTATGATAGGTTAATCATTTCTATAAATAACCCAAATCTCCATATGTTAATGATAAAAAAATAGATTCTTCCAAAATAAAATTTCAACCATTACTCTACAAATTAAATCACATATTATTCCA
Organism: Viscum album; assembly: GCA_963277665.1. NCBI lineage: Eukaryota > Viridiplantae > Streptophyta > Magnoliopsida > Santalales > Viscaceae > Viscum > Viscum album. Next base: position 1,313,201,402 of record OY728133.1, read on the forward strand.
TTTTTCTTTGGCATAAAATGTTCCCAATAGGGATAACATCTTCCAAAATAACATTTATCACTTAATAACCAAGTCATTTTCTTATACGAAGGATATACATTTGATAAAAAATAAGTTCCAAAAATAAATTTATTCTTAATCCTTAAAATCATTTAACTTAACGTAATAAGTCATACTAACCATAGACTTCATATAGGTCAGTGGTAGGTGATACACCCTTTTTTCCCTTTGGTTGTGGGTTCGATTTTCATGGCCTTGTCGGACGCGATGGGTTGTCACACATCCTGCGAGTTGTCCTATTTCTAAAACCATATTATTATTATAACATTCTCAAATATAAGATAATTTACTCAAAAATAACCAAAACCTATTTTATCATTAAAGGTAATATAGTACCTTTAATTTTTCATCCCACAATTTAATAACATTTTATCACCACAAAAACAAAAGATCATATGCAACCCTAAAGTTATTTATTATTTCCACACAAGAAAATATAATTTTTTCTTGAATAACATTTTCAAATATCAAACTTCAGGGTAACATATACTAGAAAAAGTCTTCCAATGTAATCCCATCATCAAATAGTCATATTACAGCATGTTGTTCTCTTGGTATTCCAGATAACATGGTCTTCATGATGTTCCCTTTGTCTTCAATATAACATTTTCTTCACGATGTTCCCTTTGTCTTTCGGCATGTTGTCCTACTTTCCAAAAGTAAATGTTCACTCCACATATGTAATTTTAGTTTTTGATAGATTTAGAAAATTTCAGATCATGAAATCACATGAAAAAGATACCATGACCCATAAAATTATTTTATAAATGAGTAGGTGTTGGATAACTCAAAAAAATTCTGGCAGGTAATTTGAATACTCAAGTAGCTGTCAAAATAACTTAAACATGATTTTTCAAAAATAGTGATGATCAAATCATCAGGGAGGGATAAGAAGGTTGTGCAAGATCACTTTACTTCCATATTTACAAATGACCCTTAATATGATGAAAAGAATCAACACTTAAACATGAAACATATTATTATTAAAAACCAAATCCTCTATAGGGTAAACATAACATAAAAACTTTTATATTACTCTAATCCATCATCCTCCTTATATATCCATTGTTAAGGTTTTTATCCAATCAACCTATTTTACCACAACCCTCAAAATTTTACATATGATAATAACCCTCTTAGTCACAAGAGATCCTTTACCTACACCCAGATAACACCCTAACCTATAAAGTTATTTAAACCAACCTATGATACAGACTATAAGGCCCCAGCCTTAAACATTACATAATCTTGAGTTAAGTCAAAAATTCACATTAAGGATATTTTTAGGTTTAGATTATTAAATAATTTGGCCACAACTATTACATTACATCTCAAATATTAAAAATTAGACACTTATATTTTATTCGATTTTTTACAATAATAAAATTCATTAATTAAAACAACAATTCTTATCATGATAAAAAAAACTTCTCGAATTCTTCCTTTCTCTTTACCTTCCTTATACCCTATGAAAAACATTTGAAAAACTTGGGATGAGCATAAAAATCTCAGTAAGGGATATAAAATAAGGAAAGAAGACATTAGTCCATCAATACAAAAAAATCAATGAAACCCTACTTCTCAATCATCATACATAATTTCTTTATGATACCTCATGAAATCATAATATTTATGAATAACACGTAGAAATCATAAATAATAAAGGTGAATTGTGGAGTCCATAACATACTTACAATGTAGATTTCATAGATACATAAGGAGTAAGATTTTTAATACCCATCACAGTATATTCCCTAAATCTCTTAGGATAAACATTAACTTTTACCTCTGTAATGTTACCCAATGCATTGGAGAGCTATCATGAGGTCACCCACCCTAGGTTTATCACAAAACCATCCATATTTGGATTATCATGTAACCACATGTCAAATTTACAAGTACCGTTACATAATTATTACACATAAAAGATTGAAATTATTAATATTTCACTCATCAATCAAAAGAAATCAATTCAATATATTGAAATATTCGATTCATTTTTAAAACCAATTAAAATATTTTATAAATATATTTTTGAATAAAAGTGTCCCATACCACTTTGAAACATTAAAATGAATTATCATTTCAAAACAGTATTTTCCATATAAATAAATCCTTAAAACAATTTTGAAAATATGGACATTAATGATAAATATATAAATTATTAAACCCTTAAAACATTTAAAATAATGTTTTAGTTCGAGATTCCCTTACCAGTTTAGAAAATACATGGACAAAAGTAATTACATAATAACAATAAAATAAACATATAATATCATTATAATAATGATATTAATAATATAATATGTCAATGGTTAGTATATACACCTTATAGGATAATAAAGGTGTATAATATCAAGATATGACTCAATGAAATGAGATTGACATGTAGTCCCTTACAAAGATTGTATCACAAGATAAAAGATAAATCAATGACATAATTATGTTTTAAAAATATAAATACATCCATAATAATAGGATATTAAGTGTGAAACAATAACAGGTTATTCACACATATTATTGTAAAAAAACCAAATACATGGATATTTAACTCAATGAATGGAGATTGAGTTAATATTTTCCTTACAATGTTCGTATAAATTATGTAAAAATTTATCAATGGGGTGATTATGTGTAGAAATATTATATCCATAGAAAAGGAAGTGTAAATTATAACATAAATAAACAAATACTGATTCCACACATAATCTTGGCATAATATGATCAATGAAGTATGCATAAAAACCAAAGAGCAGAAATTGAGTTTAGAAATTCCCTTATAAAGATAATTTTTTTTAATAAAATAGATCAATTGGTTGTATTAACTATAAAAACACAAAAATAAAGTATAAATAAAAAATAGGATATCAAAAATTATTTTTCACATAATCATATCATGACATAATCAAGAAGTATAAGATTAACTTGAAGAATGAAAATTGGGATAAGAAGTTCCTTTAACACCCCGCCTATACCTCATTGGCATGAGGAGGCGGTGAGGGTTACTTGGCCTTAAGAGACGTTCCCAAGGCGCCAAAGGCTGGAAATAAATTTCGAGGGCTTCAAGAGAGAAGTGGGGAATTATTTTCCCTCAAGAGGATAACCCAACCAACCAATAATCAACAACGATAATGCATGCATTTGTTTTCAGTCAACCATACCATAACACCCCAAGGTTCATACAACCCAATAATTCCAAAACATCAGAGTACAACAGAAACGAAAAGACAATGAAGACAATCTATGACACCACCACCGCTCCACTCCAGCTCCAAACTCCATGCACCACCAAGCGTCCCGAGGAACTGCTAAAATATGGAGATGCCTTACCTTTTCCCATGTCTCGGTATACTACATCTGCAAAGACACCAAAGTGCCAAAGTAGGGGTGAGTATAACTACTCAGTAGGATTTCCCCAAATGACTTCCCTACACACACCACTAGGTTAACTGTTAACACATTTATATAAAAAAAATTATATAAAACAAATCCTTCTGCAAACTGATTACAAAATACAAACATGCCACAGAAGGGAAAACCATCACAACTGAGCCACAAACCAGTTACCATGTTCATATTTCACTCACAATCCCCATCCACAAACATCACATAGTCAATAAAATAACCAACAACAGGGGTAATTTATTGGGCAACCCGTTCACAACCCGACAAGTGGTACTTTCTCAATCACTTACCTTGATGGAGGCCCTTCCGACCATTATCCATCCATCTCCCTGATTATAGTGGCACTTTCTCGACAACTCTACAATATAACAACCCATTACAACACAGAATCCCATCCATATCCACACAAGCACAATCCACACAAGTTCACACATAATTTCAAACACCATCACATGCCATTAACATTCTCAAGTTCAATGTCATTTCAAAATCAAAATTTTAAAATCATCCAATTGAACCCATTCCCAACAAAACCCATTTTTTCCCAACAATCCCAAATTTCTTCACCCATACATTTTCCAAAAAAATTTACACATGGTTTAACAATTAAATTTCAAACAAACTATTTAATTTTAAATGCACCACACAATTCCACCAAGGGGAGTCGAGAGAGAATCCGCCTACTTCTTAGGGTTTGGTGAAATCGAATTTTTCCCCAAACCCACCTCAATCCGGTAGAACGCCTCCTCGAAGCTCCCTTAAAACCATTTCCTAACATCAAAGGGCCCAAAGGATAGAATATTATGCCAAACAAACCCTAGATCTACACACAACAAGTGTAGTTCTAGAAAATCAAGAAGGAGGGAAGAGCAGATCTAGAGGAAAACACCAAGGAACCATGGGAGGAGACTTACTCGGGAGAGATCGCCTTCAAACCACCTTGAATCCTCTTCAAGACCCTCCCAAATGGAGTGGGAGAACCCTTATAGATCATGAGAACCGAAAAACCCGAGTGTGTCTCAAGTGGAAGGAATAGAGTAGTGAAATGAGGGAATCCTGAGTGAGCCCGGGTTTTATAACCCTAATTTTAAGTGGCCACACGGTTATCCCGCGCGGTTTGGAAAACCATGTTCACTCCACTACCTCGAGAGCTAGGGTCCGCACAGTTCCCTCACACGGTCTGGAAAACTGTGCTCAGGCCGTGTGAGGCCTACTGTCTCGAGAACAAGGGTCTGCACGGTTTCCCGGGGAATCCGCACGGTTTACACTAAATGTGCTCAAACCGTGCACCCCTTTAAAGGCCTCCAAACACATCCAAACCCAATCCAAAATCTCCCAACCTCTTCTCAACTCATCTCATGCACTTTAACCGCATAAAAAGGCATAAAAAATTCCAAGTACCTCAAACTGGGGGTACTACATTCTCCTCACCATTGGACTTTCCATCCTTAGAATGTAGTGAACCCGCCCTTTGTCGAAAGAGCTTGGGCCACTGTTCGGCCATATATTTCTCACGTTCCCAAGTTTCTTTCTGGATATGGCCATGTTTCCACAAAACTTGAACTACACTGATGCTTTTACCAGATAATAATTTCTCTTGCCTATCCACAACCCACACTGGCACGTGCACCAATGAAGCATCTGGCTCTAGCTCAACATGATCCCATCGAATAACATGGCCCAGATCCGAATGGCACTTTTTCAGCTGTGACACCTGAAATACATTGTGTACCGCACTGAACCTAGGTGGAAAATCCAACCGATAATCCACCTCACCAACCCGCTCAGTAATCTCAAAAGGTCCAATGTACCTCAGAGATAAATTTCCTTGTTTCCCAAACCGACGATGTCCCAACCGAGGAGAAATCCTCAAGAAAACATGATCACTCACCTCGAACGACAACGGTCATCGACGATGATCCGCATAGGATTTCTGATGACTCTAAGCCATCTCCGTCGTCTTCCTGATCAACTTGATCTTTTCTTTAGTCTTCTGGATAAGACTCAGTCCAACCATCGAAGACTCAACCGTTCCACCCACTATAGTAGAGAACAACACAATCACCCATACAATGCTTCAAACAGAGCCATCTTTATGGATGCTTTATTACTGTTATTATATGAGAATTCAACCAAGGAAAGGTGCTCCTCCCATGAGCCACCAAAATCCATCACACAAGCTTGCAAAATATCTTCCAAGGTTTGTATCATCCTCTTGGATTGGCCATCCATATGAGGATGATATGTTGCACTCATGGTCAACTTTTTTCCAAGAGATTTCTGCAAAGATTTCTAGAAACGAGATGTAAACCAGGGATCTCTATCTGATACAATCAAAGCTGGAACACCATGCCTCTTTACCACCTCCCAGAGATAGATTTTGGACAGATCCTCCACCTTATGAGATTCACGAATTGGGATGAAATGGGCCGACTTCATTAGTCGATCCACTATCACCCAAATGGCATCGTGTTTTCTGACCGTTATTGGGAGACTTGTGACAAAATACATCGCTATCTGCTCCCACTTCCAAATAGAGATTGGTAAATACTGCAACATTCCTGCTGGCCTCTCATGCTCTACCTTGACCTGCTGACAAGTCAAGCATCTTGAAACAAACTCAGCCACCCTTCTTTTCATACCATCCCACCAGAACTGCGCTTTCAAAGCTTGATACATCTTCTGAATTCCAGGGTGAACAACCCTCCTGGAATGATGGTATTCCCTGAAAAGATCCTCTTTACAAGCCACCAGTACAACTATACGATTCTGGAATCACAAAACTGATTCTTTATTATGTTTCCAACCCTCAATGGTCTCCCCACCATTATGTCTTGACCCCATGGTCAAACATTTAGGATCAGATATCTGTGCCCCTCTAACCAGTTCAACCAAGTCAAGAATCAATATAACCGGAAAGAAGACCAATCTATCACCCTGGTCTTCACATTCCAACCACATATCAACTATAATCAACATCAACTTCCACAGGTCCGATTCCTGCTTCACAGCCTGAGCATATGATTTCATACTTAATGCATCTGCCACCGAATTTCCTTTACCCGGTGTGTACATTAATTCAAAATCAAACATCTAGAGAAATTTCATCCATCTCCTTTTCCTCAAGTTCAGATCCCTTTTTGAGAAAATGTGCTTCAAACTATTATGAACTGTGTAGACCGTGAATTTCTCACCGAAGAGATAATGGGGCTACGTTTTCAAATCATGAACCACTGCCGCCAACTCCAAATCATGAGTTGGGTAGTTCTTCTCATGAACCCTCAATTGCCGTGAGCCATACGCGACCACATGATCCCCTTCCATGAGAACACTCCCCAACCCTCATCCCAATACATCGCAATACACCACATACCCTCTTCCTGGTTCTGGAAAAACCAACATCGGTGCTGATATAAGGAGACCCTTTAACTCTTTAAAACACTACTGACACTGTTCACTCAACTGGAATGGATCATTCTTCCTTGTCAAAGCTGTCATCGGTGAAGCCAAACATGAAAAATCATGAACAAAACACCGATAATACCCAGTTATACCGAAGAAACTCTGTATCTTAAAGACGTTCTTTGGCGGTTGCCATGAGATAACGACCTCTATCTTTTCTGGATCCACAGAAACACCCCTTTTTGAAATCACATGGCCAAAAAAATGGACTTATTCTATCCAAATGTCACACATTGACAACTTGGCACACACCCGATGATCTCGCAAGAACCCTAGATCTATCACCAAGTGTAGGTCATGCTCATACCTTGTCTTCGAATACACCATAATATCATCCACAATCACCACCATGAATGAATCTAGATATATCTTAAATATCTGATTCATCAATTCTATAAACACCACTGGTAGATTCGTTATACGAAAGGGAATCACCACGTATTCATAATGGTCATATCTACTTACGAAAGCTGTTTTAGGAATATCCTCCTTCCTCACTCGCAATTGATGATATCTTAACCTTAGGTCTATTTTGGAGAACCATTGGGCTCCCCTCAACTGGTCGAACAAATCATCGATTCGTGGAAGTGGATATATGTTCTTTATTTTAACTTGGTTAAGTCTATGATAATCAAAACAGAGCATGAAAGTTCCATCCATATTTTTTACAAATAGCACCGGAATTGCCCATGGAGATGTGCTAGGCCGGATAAAGCCTTTATTTTCTAACTCCTCCAACTAGACTTTCAACTCCATCAATTCTGAAGGTGTCATCCGGTAAGACAGAAGTTAGATAGGGCTGGTCCCCAGAAAGAGATCAATCATAAACTCCACTTCTCTTACACGAGGTACCCCGGAGAATTATTCGGGAAAAATTTCCATGAACTAGTTGACCACTGCTGGAAAAACACTATTCCAGACACCCTATATTGATTCCAATGACCATACCGCCAACTGATACGATAACGTGCCAACTTCCAGTGCCAACAAGCCTACTGCAACATGCTTCTCATGCCTCTCTCCTATAAAGAGATGTCCAACGCCATCATGCGTCGTAAAACTCACTGTTCGCGCATTACAATCGATGTGGGCCTTAAACGCTATTATCCAATCCATGCCCAAGATTTCATCATAGCCATCCATCTCAAGTACTGAGAAATCCCACACTATCTCAATTTTTCCCACAACGATACAACATGATCTACACAAGAAGGTTCGACACTCTTTTCTACCCAGAGGGGTTTGAAGTCTCAGAACCGAATGCATTATATCTACTTTAAAACCCAGCAACTCAATAACACGTGTAGAAATAAAAGAGTGTTAATCAACCATATCAAACAACACTTGCATGCATGTAGAATTTAAAATAATCATACCTCGCACCATGGATGGTCCCGACTGATCATCCATCACAAGCTGCTCAGCTTTGAACAATGCCTTCGTTGTCACACTCTGTTCTTTATTTCACTGCTGAGTGGTCATGGTATTCCGAGAATCACCATGACTAACCTTACCTTGATGAAGAGGGGTATTCTGCTGCCCCTGTCCCGTCGAAGCATAGGACGCCTGCGATCATTGCGGAGTGTCATGCATGCTTGTCCTCGGAGCATTCCTATAGTAGCGCAAGAGGTGCCCCATCTGCTTACAAATATAACATGCTATGGGTTGTTCCGTGAAATCCCGTATGATATGCATCGAGGAGCCACACTGAAGACATCCCAATTTACTCTGGGGCTTTGGAGGAAGGTTCACCAATCCCGTTGTCACATGTTGTGTCTTTCCCTCACTCTACGAATATGTGCCCCTCTTTTACTTGAACCCGCCATTAGAGTTCCCACTAGTCCCTATGGGTATTACCACGCTTCCTCTGCCTGGAGTTCCCAGCAGATCTCGCTCAGCTACCGAGGCTCGATTTACGATTTCTATATAGTCCCCGATACACATCACCACTATTTTAGAACAGATTTCCTACCTCAAGCCCATCTCAAAAATCCTTTCTTTCAGTGATGTGCTACCCGCCACCTCGGGTGAAAACCGCACTATGCTCATAAACTTAGCTGCATACTCCATTACTGACATGTTTTCTTTCTTCAAACTGAAAAATCCAGTTGTATTCTGAATCTTGAACGTGTGAGGGTAGAATTGTTTGTTAAAAAATTCCTCAATGGTTTCCCATGTCATACCGTTGTTCGTCCCCGCTTGGACTACCAGCTCCCACCATTTAAAGGAAATATCCTCCATCTTATATGTTTCTAGCTTGATATTCAGCTCGACCAGGGTCCCCAAGAATTCAAAAATTCTATTTATTCGGGATAGCCACACCTCTACTCTTTCTGGGTCCTCATCACTCCTAAAATTTGGTGGGTTTTTATTCTGAAACTGAGCCACATAGTCGAAATTCTTGGGCTCTTCCACTCTATTTATACTTCCCACCACTTGTAAATCTTGATCTATACTTTTCACTAGCTTCTGGTTCACCTGGGGCTCAGGTGCAACCACATTCGCATCAGCCGCTTCCGGTTGGTCTCTACGACGCCTACCCGATGCCATTTCTATAAACATAAAACAAACAAGCATGAGTCTTGCTTCCATATACATCACTAATCAAACACGTCAAATACCATTTCATAACAATCAATCACAACCAGGCTTTCTATTCGTGCACATTTCCCATGTTGCACCCTTTTTGAAAATCGACCATTTTCAAAATATTACCAGTTTTCATGTTTCAAATCCTTCCGGTTTGAAACCCAATTGAGATTTTTCAAAATCCACACATTTCTATCATACCCTAAATCATTATACCCCAATGAAATATGCATCCAAGTGGGAAGTCATTTCTACCATGAATACCATGCTCATCTCATTGGCTACACCCATGACAATGAGATTTCCAATACCTACAAGTGTCTCCAAAACACTTATGTACCCAACTCCCTGGTAACTTGGAGTTCATCATAAAAGGGTTAGCTACATCATTTCATTCTATGCATTCCAAGATCCAATAGTCCTACACCATGCTACCATCCCGACTCAAGGAATAACCAAGAACGAATGTCAACACCAAGACTGATGATCAACACAATTAATTGAACAACTGCTCTCACTTGAAATCTAAGGACCGAACAAACTGATAACACTTGTAACACCCTACCCCTGCCTCATTGGCTAGAGAAGGTGGTGAGGGTTACTTAGCATTAACCATTGTTACCAAGGTGCCAAAGGCTGGAAAAAAATGTCGAGGGCTTTAAGAGAGAAGTGGGGAACGGTTTTCCCTCAAGAGGATAACCCAACCAACCAACAATCAACAACGATAATGCATGCATTTGTTTTCATCCAACAATACCATAACACCCTAAGGATCATAAAACCCAAAAATTCCAAAACATCAGTGTAAAACAGAAATGAAAAGACAATCAAGACAATCTGTGACACCGCCAGAGCTCCCCTCCAGCTCCAAACTCCATGCAACACAAAGCGTCATGAGGCACCGCTAAAAGATGGAGATGCCTTACCTTTTCCCATGTCCCGGTATACTACATCTGCAATGACACCAAAGTGCCAAAGCAGGGTTGAGTACAACTACTTAGTAGGATTTCCCAAAATGACTTCCCTACATACTCCACTAGGATAACCGTTAGCACATTTATATAAAACATTTTATATAAAACAAATCCTTCCGCAAACTGATTACAAAAGCCAAACATGCCACACAAGGGTAAACCATCACAACCGAGCCACACACCAGTTACCATGTTCTTATTTCACTCACAATCCCCATCCACAAACATCACATAGTCAAGAAAACAACCAACAACCGGGGTAATTTCTCGGCCAACCTATTCACAACACGACAAGTGGTTCTTTCTTGGCCACATGCCTTGATGGTGGCCCTTCTGACCATTATCCATCCATCTCCCATGATTATAGTGGCACTTTCCCGACTACTCTACAATATCACAACCCGTTCCAACACAACATCCTATCCATATCCACACAAGCACAAGACACACAAGATCACACATTATTGAAAACACCATCACATGCCATTAACATGCTCAAGTTCAATGTCATTTCGTAATCAACATTTTAAAATCATCCAATTGAACCCATTCCCAACAAAACCCATTTTTCCCAAAAATCCCAAATTTCTTCACCCGTAAATTTTCCAACAAATTTTCCACATGGTTTACCAATTAAATTTCAAACAAACAATTTAATTGTAAATGCACCACACAATTCCACCAAGTGGAGTCGAGAGAGAAGCCACCTACCTCTTAGGGTTTGGTGAAATCGACTTTTCACACAAATGCACCTCAATCTGCTAGAACGCCTCCTCGAAACTCCCTTAAAACCCTTTACTAACATCAACAGGCCCAAACATTAGCATATTAGGCCAAAACAACCCTAGATCTACACACAACAAGTGTATATCTAGAAAATTAAAAAGGAGGGAAGATCATATCTTGAGGAAAACACCAAAGAACCGTGGGAGGAGACTTTCTCGAGAGAGATTGCCTTCAAACCACCTTAAATCTTCTTCAAAACCCTCCCAAACCGAGTGGGGAAACCCTTCTAGCCCCTATGAACAGAAAATCCTGAGTGAGGCTCGAGTGGAAGGAAGAGAGAGGTAAAATGAGGGAATCCCAAGTGAGCCCTATTTTTATAACCCTAATTTTAAGTGGTCGCACGGTTATCCCTCACGGTTTGGCAAACCATGCGCTAACCGTGTACACTCCACTACCTAGAGAGATAGGGTATGCACGGTTTCCTCGCACGGTCTGGAAAACCATGTGCAGGCCGTGCGAGGCCTACTGTCTTGAGAAAAAGGGTATGTACGGTTTCATGGGGAATCTGCACCGTTTACACAAACTATGCTCAAACCGTGCACCCCTTTAAAAGCCTCCAAACACATCCAGAACCAATCCAAACTATCCTGACCTCTTCCCAACTCATCTCAAACACTTTAAATGAATAAAAAGGAATAAAAAAGGCCACATATCTAAAAATGGGGGTACTACAGTTTCCCTTCAAAAATTCGGCTTCTTAACAACGTCACTTAAAAACTCAGAAAACAAATTCATAAGAGAAAAAAGGGTCTCTCATAACTTGGTAATAAAATTTACAATAATAAAGATATTTAATAACATATCCCAGAATAATAAAATTGAAATTAAGATACATAACATAAAATAAGTCTTTGATTAAAAGAGGAGGGTGAAAGGTTCCCTTACCTTGAGTCCGACTTGTCTCATTCATTATTTATATTCCTCAATAATAAAATTAGTTTAATTTATACTTTTTCAGAACATTTTTCATGTTTATTTTAATTTTTATATTATGTATCATCATGTTATAAAAATTAAATAATTTTTTAAGTTCATATCGGTCATTTTGTCGATATTTGGTTAGAGTTGAAAATTGACTTCATATAATTAAAAAATGTCCATGTGGTAAAAATTAAAATATCTCCATAATAGTATCCATGATTTAAATATCATATATATCCATTATATATATTTATTTATAATATTTCATAATATTTGGAGATAATAAATGAAATGCACCGTTCATGGAGATGGTTAGCCGTACGTATGCATGAACGATACTTTCATTTATTTTTCATATTTAATGAAATGAAAACTAAATGATACGTAGGTATATTATAATTACAGTATAATATCATAATTTATATACATTTCATACTTTTATTAACATTATCCTTTATACATTCCATGTATGGCATAAACTATTCATATCACTTTGAGGGGGCGGTAGTCTGCACTTCATCAAATGAAATTATTGTATTTACACATTATGTAAATCATAAAGTTATTAGTTAATTAAAAAACAGAAGTATAGGGACAATATAAATATAATATATATCAAATATAAATATAGTTCCATCATAATGGCCACAATGAGAGGTGGTAGGGGAAAATTGAACAATCATCATTTCGTGAGGCAGTAACTCGCTATCCACAGAAACAATATGTTCATATCCATTAGATAGAGGTGCACGTATGTTTAGTATAAATACTACAATAAAAACATCCATCTATATTGAGGATAATATTTTTGTTCTTTAATAAATAAATAATAATATAATATGGATTCATGAAGTAAAATAATGTAAAGGAACTTTAGAGAATATGATACCACTTAAAATGTGAAACTCCTTTTGATTTGAGCCAAAAGGCTTTCTTGAATCACCTTGTACCTAAGTTAATGCTTCTTGAAGGAATAGAGGAATTTTGGGAGCTTATTTTGGTAGATATTTGACAAGACAATGGGATTTAGAGGTGTGATTAAATGGGTAGGTTTGATGCCCTTTTATAAGAGGGAGGAGGTGAACTTTATGATGTTTTGAAGTATTATTTTATTATAAAATGTTTTTTAGATTTAAAAGGTCCCAAAGTCATTTCTTTCAATGATAAGTTATTTTATGGACGAAAACCTCTCAAACAATAGGTTTTAGACAAGTCTATGTCCCAAATTTAACCTTATATTTTTGCTTTAACCCTTAGACAACTAATTTAACTCTTGCCATGTCTTCTTGTATATTCATATTATACGGTTAATATAGTTACTATAAAATTCCAAAAGAACCTCAAGTGGTTCAATAATGGAATTTTCAACATTATATGATTAATTTTTCCTAATATTATATTTTTAGGACTATTATATCATTTAATAAAATAGTATTTGTTTTATAAACTCATTTATGTCAATTTTTATACTATTTATATCATGACTTTTTAAAAATCCATAACTTGATTATTTCAAAAAAACATAATTAATTAAAATTAAAAAAGTCGTAATCATATATCAAATCAATGTATGGCATAAAAAGTTTCAAAATAAATTTATTTTAATATTTATAATCTCATTTATTTAAATCATTCATTAATAAGGGAATCACTACATCATCATTGTTTCATAAAAAGGTTATTTATTTTATGTGTAAAAAATAAAAAATAAAATTCCAAGATATAGGGAATATTTTTAAATTTATAATGACTATTTATAGTTAACTATATCACTTATATAACCCCATATAAAAACAATTATGAAAGATTCATGTTTATGTTATATTTTTCTTTACTATAAATTAATTCTTATAAAATGTCATTTTCACATCAATGTGACTTCATGGGGTCCCATAATTGACACAAAGATGCACATGGTCGTACATATATCATCCAATAGGATTATGACACGTTTCAGGGTTGTTTTATAATATTATAATATTATTTGTTTCCTTTCTTTTCCAGATTTACCCTTTAACCATGGTAATTAAAATAATTACTGAAGTTACTATTCATTATGTCCAACAAAATATACGTATTTTATAAATTTTTATCTCTTGATTAAAAATATGGAATCAATTTCTACAAATTAAAAACAAAAAATTTGAAGTAATTAATTTAAAATTAATTCCCGTTATCGAAACCAAAATGAGTTCTTAAGAAATAATAAGTATCAAATGATTGACATGTGTTTAAGTACAATTAAAATGTGAAATTACTTATAATGACCATAATTGGATTAAATAATAAATATATAATCCAATTATACTTTAAAAAAATTAAAAAGTCAATCTAAATATATAAATAAATTAGATGAAAATACAGTTTTGAATTAAAATGTAGTATTTTTCACTATTCATTAAAAATGAACTTTATATCAAAAAAACCAAAATTTCATCCAATGTAAATTTTTATATCCCTATTATAAAGAAGAATTTTATTTTTCCAAATATACCATATAAAAGTTACAAAAACTATATTTAAAAACCATTCTCCATCAAAAGTCGGTAAAACAACCTTTTTAAATTATTAGAGCTTTCATGCTTAAAATCAGATTCATTCTTATTTTAAGCCTCTAAAATTTATTGGATAAATGTTAAGACATTTAATAATAATATTTTAGTTAGTTATGTTGATTCCAACTAATATAATGGTTGTGCGTTAACTACCATTTAAAATAATATTGTTATTATATTATTTATTTGGTATAACTCAATGTTGTGTCTAACTTAAGATTTCAAAGAAACTCATTGTTTTGTTTTGATGAAGCTATCATAAAAAGTGTCCTATTTAACATAAACTTTATATATTATTCATAAATATTAATATATATGAAAATTTATTATTCTATTAATACAAATGTCATTATAGTTTGAGTTGGAGTTGTCTTTCTGGACAGAGATCTCATCAGAAGATCACACAGCTAAAATTATTATTACCAGAATAAGGAAGATTAAACTGAGAAATTGAGAAGAGTTTGAGAAACTTTTTCTATGTACTGATTTCATCGGATTTATTTAATTGAACAAAGTTCATCATGTAGTTGGGATTGGACTCAGGGTTATCAAACCGAGTGATTTTTTTGGAGAAATTGGAACAAAGTATTTGTACTTTTGGAGTGGCTCACTGTTCATAAGAACACTTTTTAAACTAATGGGAGTCAATATAATCATACCTATCAGGTGATATAATGTGTCTAAATGTAGTTAAAACTAGGTGTATTGACTTCATAATTATAGTGAATTTTCATATACCCATGGGAGTGGCTATGACAAGGGTATAGGTTCCCATGTTGAGGATAAACCTTATAAATATCATGTATTTTACTTATTTTCCTATTTTTTTCATGCATTAGTATTTACTATTAGATGATAAGGTTATTAAATATAATATTTTATAAAGGTTATTCATTAAATGAATTTAATCTTATAAAAAGTTAACAACTGATTCAATCCCCCCCTCTTAATTGTTATTTGGTGTTTTAAACTTTAATTTATATCAAATACAAGGATCCCTTATTGAATCCTTATCATGGATAATCTCAATTCTATAAATAATAGAGGAATTCCTACATTTAATGGAAAAACATATTATTAATGGAAAAATATTATTATTCCATGCCCTTTATCTCTTGTCTTGGATGTTGTTGATGCTATTATAATTGGTTTTCCGCCTATTGAGAAAGATGATCTTATGAAATTTACTAATAATATAAATATTGAATTTGATGGAAAGGCTAGAAATGATATCCTTTTCTCTCTATCATAAAATCTTTATATGATGTTTATGAGTCACAAAACTTCAAAAAGAATGCGGGATAAGCTGGAAAGCATATTTGAATGGAATACTAAAGTGAAGGAAGAGAATCTAAAAATTTTGAATAGTAAGTATGAAGACATAATAATGACAGATAATGAAACTATTGATGAGTAAATAATCAGATTTAATGAATTTTTATGCAACATCAAATGATTTAGATATGTTTTAGAAGATTCTATAATTGTGGAGAAAATTATGAGAAGCTTTCCTGACAGTTTTGATTCAAATATTTATGCATTAGAAGATAAAAATGATTTATCTTTTCTTTATTTTATCAACTTTATTAATTATTTTGAAATGTGAAAATCTGAAACGTTCAAAAATAAGATGAAAAATACAAAGGTTTTATAATACAAGAGAAAAGGAAAAAAATCAAGATGTTGAAGTTGTTGATCCATGTGAATGAAAATATAAAGAGGATCATTAGTTGAATGTTAAAATCATGTATCTTATATCCAAGAACTATCAATGAGGAATAATAAATTATGGAAGTAAACGTCCTCTTAAATTTTTTGAGTGTGTTGGAGTCAAGAACTTTTCTATGAATTTCCCTAAGAAGAAAGTTATAGAATGTCAAGATGATTTTGATGAAAAATCACAGCGGAATAAGTGAAACAAAAGTTCAAAAAAAGGGAAGTCATCTAAAAATATAAGAAGTTCACTTGATACAAAAGAATTATGATGAGTAAGAAATCTAAATTAGACTCAAATGACAACAATTCATCAGATGATGAAAGTTCGTAATAGTTAAGAACATTCATTTCAAAATTTTAGAAACAAAAGAATCATCAGATAGTGAATAAGAAGAAGGAAGTGAAGAATATTACATATAATATTTACTTAGAATAGAACTTGTTTAATGTGTGGAGAAAAAAAAATATATCAACAGATATATGAGAATGATAAATATAATACTGTAAAAGTTAGTGTTGGTGATAAGGATGTTTTCAAGAAAGAATAATAATACAACCATGAGATCTTAAGTTACAAACTTATAATAGCTAAATAGAGAAATTTTGTTGAAGATATGAGTAAGAAGTTGGATTAAAAGAAAGTTGAATTTAACAAGTCTCAATAGAAACTACTTGAGGCCAAAAAAACCATAACAAATATGAATTAAAACATCAAAAAAGATTCACAAGTAAAATCTGAGAATTCTAAAGTTGCTGGGAGAGCTCAAATCATGAATTAGTTGAATTAATGACCCATAAAAAATAATGTTTCATATGATTTTTCTAAAATTTAAGGTTCTATAAAAGGTTTATTAAAATATTGGGTATAAAAAGGATCTGAGAAACCCATTGTATCAAAAAAAGATGAAAACCCTCTCATGATGAACTATGGTCCACATAAAAATATTATTAGAGAAGGAAGATGTTATCAAACTCAACAAAGTTTCGAGAGAGAAAGATCTTACTTCAATATAAAATCATGATTTCATGGTTTTTGTTTCTATTATGGAATCTATTTTCATAATAATTAAATTTCTTTGAAAAACTTACCTCGACCCAAAATAATGTCTATGCAGAGTGGAAGAAATAGAGAAAATGTAATGAGTAACAAATCTAACATACAAATAGTTAAAAATTTGAATTCTCAATATGTAACAAACATTCCAATAAAGAATCAGTTGTCTATCTGTAATAATTTTGTGGAATATGTTATCAACTAGTTAATTTTTATAAAGAATGTATGAAGACTCTTCTAGGATTGTTTTTGTATGAAATAAAATAAAATGAAGAATGAAAGAAGAATGTTGAAGAAAGATCCTCTGTTTTGAGACTCCCTTGAGAGAAAGTAAATATAAACATAACATGGATTCTTGACTATGGTTGTTCTTCACACATGACAGGTGATTTAAAAATCTTGAAAAATGTTGAAAATCATGATGGGGTTATTTTTAACTTTTGGAATGATAGTTATTTAAAAATCAAAGGGATCAAAAGAGCTAATATTGAAGCTAAAAAGTTAAAATCTAATTAAGTCTTGTTTTTTATGGAATAAACTATAATATACAGATTTTAAGTCAATTTTTCAATATAGAAATGTTATTTATCTTTAAAAAATATTCTTTTGTTATCAAAAGTGTGAAAATTTAAATGTTATTACAAATTGAGAAATAACAAGTGGGAATATCTTCCAAATATGCTAATTTAACAACTCTATTGAATATGAAAATAAGTTGTGGCATAGAAGACATGTCCACCTTGTGAAAAAAAACATGAACAAACTTTCTAAGGTTTATTTTGTTTGAAACATTCCATAATTTAAAAGAATGAATCAGGTGTTTTTTTAACATGTTGGAAAGGTAATATGCCTAATAAAATTCATAATAGAGTTTAATTCAGTGTACCATACCTATTAAACTTATTCATACCGATTTATGTGGGTCAACGATAAATCAATAAATAAAATGGTATTTTAAATTTATCACATTTATTAATGATTTCACTTGTATGAAAAACACCATGTTTATGAAACACAAGTCAGAGGATGTAGAAATTTTTAGACTCTTCATAAAAGAAGTTGAGAAGGAAATAGGGGTTTATATAAAGAATTTGAGAATAGATAATATAACAGAGTCAACTTATAATAAATTTTAAACTTATATAATAAAGTATGGAATCAAAAATAAATATAATTCTCCATACATGCCATAATAAAATAGAGTAACATAAAGTAAAAATGATATTTTTTTGTAAATAGGAAGAATCATGTTAGAAGAATACAAATTTTCAAAGTTCTATTATAGTGAAGATGTCAGTAATACTATAAATGTTCTAAATAGATGTTTGTTAAGACCGAAACAAAACATTAATTCTAATAAAATGAGTAATAAAAAAACCTTCATTAATATACATTAATATTTTTGGCAGTCTATGTTTTCTTAAAAAAAACAGATCTTGTAAAGTTTTATTAGAAAGACGAGGAATGAACTTTTATGGGTTACTCAGCCAATGTAAGATGTTTGGAGTGTTGGAAAATTTTTTTAACAAAATTTGGTTGAATCATATGATGTGAAAGTTATTGAAAATATAAACTCTTTAACAAAATTTATAGATAATGTTTATGTAGATAAACTGAAGGTTTACAATGAATGTGAGAATGATAAACAATAGACCTATCAAAATTTGAAATAATTTTATGATGGGGAATGTCATGCTGGAAGAGTACATTTGAAATTTACTACTATAAAAAAATATTGATATTGAAAATATTCCTGTGAATTGGAAGACACCAGTTCAAACTAGAAGAATGATGATATTAGAAAATCAAACTTACCTTATTTAAAAATTTGAACCAAAATTAGTATCATAATCAATTCAACACAAAGAATGGGTGAATCCTACGAATGAAGTGTTTGATCAAATTGATAAAAATGAAACATGGGAACTTGCACCATGTCTGAAGGGTAAAAAATTTATCGTAACAAAGTGCGTTTACATAAAAAAGTTGAACTAACATGGAGACGTTTCAAGAAACAAATAAATAATTGTTTGTAAAGGTTGTGCATAGTTTTAAGGTGTGGATCTTGATGAAACCATTTATCTCATTTCATGGATAGAAACTGTTAGAATTTTTCAAGTAGTGGATGTTCAGATGAATTAAAAAGTGGATCAGATGAATGTAAAGTCATCCTCTCTAAATACTGAGGTTAAAGAAGAAGATTACATTGAGAGAAACCTTGTTGATTTCAAATTGGTGAATATGAAATCAATGTTTTTAAATTGAATAAGGATTTTAATGGGTTGAAATAATCCCCATGTTCATGGTATTCAAAACTTGATATTTTTTTGAGAATGATGATTTTTTTAAGGAAAGCTTGATAGTAACTTATATATGAAATAATATAACTCCATAACACTAATTTTGATCGTGTATATGGATTTTATAATTTTTGTGGGGATGAAGAAAAAGTTTGTAATTTTTTTGGGGAAATTAAGAAGAACATTGATATTTCAATATTGGGAGAAGTAACTTTATTCCTTGGTTTACAAGTTTAAAAAAAAAGGAAAAATACATTTTTCATTATCAAGAAACGTATGTCGAGGAATTGTTACAAATGTTTTGTATGGAAGAATACAAATAATTTACTAATCCTATGTTATTTTTGATGAGGATGAGTAAAGATAAATCTATAAAAAGTGTGAATTATAATGATTTTTGAAAGTTTATAGGAAGTTTTCTTTATCTCACAACCTCAAGACCAGATATTGTTTATGCTATAAATTTTTGTGCCATGTATCAATGTAATTCGAAATGCTATCATATATTGGTAGAAAATAGAATGATAAGATATTTAAAGGGAATGAATTCAAATTTTATTTTATAAAAAAGAATTTTTGAAATGAACTTTAATGGTTGTACTAATACTGATTGCACTGGAGATTTCAATCATGGAAAATTAACTTCAGGAGGATCATTTTTATTGGGATAATTTTGTGTGGGTTGTCATAGTAAGAAATAATTATTAGTAACTTTGAGATTAGAATAATCATTTTATTTTGTAGCTACTCAGGCATGTACACAAATTTTATGGATGAAATTTCAATTGGAAGACTGGAATGTGAAAATTTTAAAACCATTGAAGATAATTTGTGATAATAATAGTGTAATTTATCTTTCTAAAAATCATATCTAATATTCAATATAAAAACACATTGATATAAAGTTTCACTTTAAGAAAGAAATTTTTTCTACTGGAGATTTTATATTGGAATATATCTCAACAAAGTATCTAATTGTTGATATCTTCGCAAAATCTATATTTAAAGGGATATTTGTAGAATTGATGATGAAACATCATGTTCAACCTCCTTCAATGGCTTCCTAAAAACTCATAAGGAAGTTCCTACACTGATTATTTATATTATATTGAAAAATGGGGAGAAATGTACAACTTTCACTTGTAAGATAATGAAGTATTTTTCTTACTTAAATGAATCAAAGGATATGGTTATCATAGCATGGGGGAGAGAAAAATAAGAGTTATAGGAAAAGATAAAAGTGAGGGGGATTTTATCATAAAATGAATGTAATATTTTTTTATCACTAAGGGAGGCAATTACTTCAAAAACATTACTTTATCCAGTAGTGTGGTGTTAGGTAACTCTCTTTTGAGAGATGATATGTTTTGATAAAAGTTTAAAACCTTAAGTTGTTTTAAAATTTGAGTTGTGAAAATTTTCTAAGATTTGAAAATGATGTAAACGAGTGTTTTCAAAAAATCTAAAGTGGTAGATTGAAGAAGCTTTGTGATGTTTTTTGTTTTAATAAAGTCTTTTATTTTTTAAACTAATATTTTGTACAATAATTTTTTTTAAATAGGTAAAAGTTTTGGAATGTTCAAACCCAAACAAAAAAAAGTAAGCGGAGTTTTGTTTTTGAGAAAGTTGTTTTCCAAACACAAATTATTGTACTAAGAAAAACTAGGCACATAAGTTGTAAAAAAGATGAAGTTGTTAACCGAACATATCATTAGTCTTAATCCATCAACACAACAATGATGTTTCATCAGAATCATCGTTGATAAAAAATTCATAAGATTTTGGGTGAGGAACTCATAACATTGCTGAAGAAGTTGAATAAATACAGTATTCTCCGGAGTTAGAAAGTTATTAAAATTTATAACCTAAATTTAGACAATTATTTTATGATCATGGAGTTCTCATAAATCATGAAACATTCTTATGATAAAATATGTTGAAGAAAATTATGAATCATAATGTTTTCTTCGGTTCCCGAAATGAAGATGAATATTTCATAGGTTCTATAAACAAGATAGAGTTTTTAAATGAGTTGTGACACTAATATTTCATCATAATAAGAAGTGAATCATAATGAAAAATATAATCTTGATGAGAAATTGAAAAAATGATGATGTTTGATGTTTTATATATCTATAGATTTAATTCACCCTTACATCATTAATAGATGGGTCGAGAGAAAAATAACAAAAGTATTGTTTGTTTGTCAGGTTGGTGATGAATAATCAGACAATAATTAGTGTTAATATATTAGACTTTCATTGAAACTTGCCTATCAGAGTAAAATAGAGATCGATACAATAGACGAAGGATGATACTGATAGGTCATCGAACACAAACTGAGGATGTTGTGAAATATTGAATAAATTTTGAAATGTTGTGAAGAAATTGTAAAAATGTTGTCAAGAAGGCTTGAAGTTGATACTGATGTGTTTTCATGAGGGTTTAATATCTTTGTTGGTTGTAATTATTTCTATATAAAAAAGAAAAGTATCAAAATTCTAACAAATTTGAAACAATATTTAAAGAAAAATGGTTTCAATGTTTTATGTATTTCAATTGATACTTAGAATTGTAATAAGAAGTCTTTAGTCTTACATATGTTTTCATTATAATGAATAATTATTAGAAAATTTTTAATCAACCTTTATATGATAATTAATAATCTTGAATAAAATTCTATAATATTTGATGTGGTCAAACATAAAGTTCAAATATTATATAATTTTGGAGTTTTTTTAATTTGAGTAAGAGGGAAACGTTTTTCAATTTATTTCCTTTGCTATTCTGGTATGCCTATAAATATATTTACAATATATCCATACATTATATCATTTTCACATATGCAAAAGGTGGATCACTATAGAGTTTGAGTCAGAGTTATAATTCCAAACAGAAATATCATTAGAAGATCAGACAGCTGAAAGATTTCTTACCAGACTGAGGAATATCAAACTGATAAATTGAGTAGATATTGAGAATAGTTTCATCATAATAAGTTCATCACAATCATTGTATCAAACATAAGACATAAAACAATGGGAATCAGACTCAGGGTCATCGACGCTCGGATTCTCCTCCCCTCTAGGGTTTCCGAGCACTTTCTCAGATTCTCCCCTTCTTTCTCAACCTCGTCCATAGATCCTGGATTTTCCCTTCCATTATCGGCCTTGTCCTCTCCTCTAGTGCTCGTTGTTGTGGGATTTCTGTGTGGTTTTTCCTCTTTTGACGAAGGTATGTGCAGTTGATGTCCTCTGTAATCGTACCCTACTCTGGCTGCAAGTTTCTCTCTCCTATCCTGTTTGGAGTTGGGGTGTTGTTTTCATCAAGAATTTGGGATTTGCGGTGCTTTGGATGGAGGGTTTTTGACGCAATCGGATTCAGTAATTTTCTTCAATCTGTTTCACGCATGGATTCCCAAACCCACTCTGAACTGGGGTTTCAACTCTCCTCTCTAGGTCGGAGTTGGATCGATGGTTACACAATGGTTTTGGGAAATACGGTTAGGCAGTCGTGATTCTTCCTATCAGGGTTCATCTCCACTTTTCTTTAGGGATTCATCCCCAATTTTATTTTTCCTTTTTGGTTCTCTTTCTTGTTAGTGGTGTTTGTTCTCGTCAGAAGTTTTGCTGTCTTCTTTGGTCATCCAATTGAATTGCGTCTGATTTTATGTTGTTCTAGTTCAATGATGTTATTCTCTATGGGATTAATGGCACTTCCTTCATTGTGGCTCACTGTGATGATCTTTTACACTCTCATGTTACTCTGGCTGCTAGGTTCTTTGATTCTTTCTAGGTCTTTTGGGTGATATGGATTCCGTGGTGGCTTTGGGATGTGTTTTTTTGAGTGATTGGGTGTTCCCGGAGGAATGAATGTGGTTTTCCTCTCCCTTTTCTGGGTTCATTCGGTGTGGGTTAGATATTTTTTTTTTTGATTTTGTCCAAGTTGATTTCAGTTCATCTTTGGAATCAACGTCAGTGGTGTTATGTGTTTTTACTAGTATGTGGGAACTTCTTTCGACGTCGAGGTACAACAAGGGCGATGTTGATTCTGTCCGAGAGGTACTGATTCTTGCCCACGACCTATAACTGTGTAGTGGTGGTGACGAGAGGGGTGTTCCTGTTTCTTTCACATTTCAAGGTTCCTGCTTCTCCCAAGGTTTGAGGTTCTTCTTACTGAGGCGGTGCAATAGTTCTATGTTTGAATGTTTCAATTTCAATTTTGAATCTTCAAAGGCGGTTCATGGTTCGATGATTGGTTTTTTCAATGGGATCCAGGCTGTTCTTTTTTATTGTCATATGTTCGAACTGTGACTTCTTCTTTTGGGATGTTTTTCTGTTTTTTAATTTGAATTTAAGGTTCCCACTTGTCTAAAAAGTGGTTTATTCGTAAAAAAATGGATTTGGAGAGCTATGGAATGGATATAGGTCCTCACACTGAGGCTAAACCATGTAAATCTGGTGTGCTTTACTTACTTTCCTACTTTTTATAACATGAGTATTTACAAAAAAATTATAATTTTTTGACCTCTTATAGGTTTTAGGGGTTAAGTTATATAATTATTGATACTTATAAAAATCTAACAACTGATTCACCCCCCCCCTTAGTTGTTATTTGATCATTTGGAACTTCATCATTAATCACAATGAAGTTAATGATCAATATAAATTTAAGGTCTTATAAACTATACATATATGATGATTTAAAAAATTATTTTATTCATAAAATGTTAAGGTTATGTATGAAATTTTTTTCACGATCATTTTCCTAAAGTTGAGGAATTTTTTTTTCTTATATTATAATTAAATTTACTTACATGAAATATTTATATTTCAAAAGCATAATTTCATACTATGGTTGTGCCTCAGTAAATTTCTAATTCTTTAATTACTCTAATAAATAAATATGAAAAAAATATTTTTTTATTCCTAAATCATTAAAATTCACTTTTAACATATCAAAATATCCATAAATGAGTGAAAATTATTTCTATCTATCTATAAATATTTTGTAAAATCAATATGGTTAGCACAAGTTATCCAATATGATATATTAATCTCTAAACCTCAACCATAGCACCACTAGTTCATCATTAACATTTATTCATCAAATTTGTTATGTAAAATTAATGACACATTAATCAGAACGTCGCATAGGCTAGTGGTAGGTGTTAAACCCATACCACCCTTTGATTATAGTTTCAAGCCTTGTAGCATTTTTGAATGTGAATGCTTGTCACCCAAAATGGAGGTTTCCTTTATCTAAAACCATATTTATATAATTAATGTAACATTACCAAAGTGTAATAAACCATGATTGACACAACATCAATGATATTATAAACTCTAAAGGTCACTAAAACCATTAAACATATTCCCAAAATATTATGGGAATTATTCCTTAAATAACTTTTTCACAAAAAAATATACTAAACCAATGGGTTTTATTTCTATAAATGTCTCCAAAAATATCATTAATATTAGTAGACTCCCATAACATAAAACCTAAAAAGGGTTGATTAATACATTGAGCTTATAATCAATCTTAAACTCTGAAACCCATGATCATCTCCATATATCTTAAGTTAATGAAGAAATATGTGCTTTTAAAAATAAACATAATCCTTAGATTTTTAATGATTATTATAACCAAAATACCATTGGTAATAAAATATCATATAACATAGTTATTCAAACCCAATACATAAACACCTCAACCCTTTTTCTTCAACATAAGTCCTTCCTTAGTCTAATGGTTAACCTATAGAAGAGTACATTGACTTTTATAATTCTTAGGTTCCACACATTTAAGACAATGAACTATAAATGTATCCCAATGATGAAATTTATTTCTCCCAATGTACTCTTCATTTTTCCTTATAAATTCATTTTTTATACCCTTCTATTCCAAATGTAAATAAAATCTCATTACTATGGTAAAAGTTCATGGGTTTCTCTTTCCACATTTCTAAAATGGTGAAAATCTAGCCTTATTTCTTCCATGGTCTCTATCACTCGAGCTCTAAAAGAACTCTATATTTCTCTTATTTGGTGTGTTTGGGAGTTAGTTACGGTGTAGGAAACTAATCATATTTTTGAATAAATAATTTGGTATAATCATGATATCTTTCACTCCAGTAATCATCCCATTTTGTTTCTCATTATCACTAAATTTACCTTTTTTTCAATGTTAACTTGATTCCTTTAGGGTCCATCCATTGAATAAAACCAAAAAACATAGTGTGAGTAACACCAATCATCATGTGAAAAAACTTAATCATTAATAATAACTTATGGAATTTATAAATCATGACATGTTACTTATAATCTAATACACCTTAGGTTTAACATAGGTTATTCATTATCATCGTCTATTAAAATAATTCATAATGGTTTGTAAAGAAAATTTGAATTATCTGAGGAATATCCCCTATGAGTTTCAAACTATTTGTGCAGCAAGGCCCATTATTGTATACCAAGTAAATCTTAATTCATGAAAAATATTTTTTAGAGTTATTACCCCTATGTGCATCTGTTATTCAACCACATACAGTTTTAGTATCCATATAGGGATGTATTTCCTAGAAAACTCATATAATCTCTACCCTAAAAACACATTAGTATGTTCTTATATACCTATCCTCAAAGTCTATCATAAGGATATATTCCTTAATCTATGTTTTCCTAAATCTAGTTCCCAGTGTTTCTAATAGAATTCTTCTAATATGAACTTTAATGACCCTGAATACAGTAACCAAGAGTTGGTGACTAGTTTATTACACTAGAATTAGATACAAGGAATGACATCATGAAGGACCAAATAGTTTAGTAATCTTGTTAAACTAGATACATGTATTATTCACATATTATTTTTTAATAAATAGAATAATACATAGTAGTTATTAAATTATATTAGTATTACCTCTAGAATATCCCTTTATATCATTCATAGTATACTTCTTGGATTCTTGGGAATGAAAAAAATTAGGATGAGATCAAATTCTCAATAAGAGTTATGTAAAGTGGAATATATCATGATTAAATGAAAAAAAATATTCAATATGGCATGGTAAATATCTAGAAACACATTAAATATAATCAATAACTTGAATATCATGATAATATAAGGAATAATAAATATATAAAATTAAATAATTTAACACACATTCTATTTAAATAACTTAACTATTATGAATAGATAAAGAATAGTAAATATGGAAATGTAAATAACTGAACACACATTACATTTATGTAACTTGAATATTATGAATAGATAAGAAAAAAATATTGTAAGATAAATAATTAAACAAACATTTTATTTAAATTACTTGACTATCATGAATTGACAATGAATAATCAATATGGAAATGTAAATAATTGAACACATGTGTCATTTAAGTAACATAACTATCATGAATAGTTAAGGCGTAATCAGTGTGGTATGGTAGAGAACTGAAAAAGCACGCCATTTAATCAATAACTGAGAATGAAATGAATCCATAGATATTATTATTGAAAAAATATCATAGATAATAATAACAGGATTCTTTATGAATGAAATGTTTAATTATTGGATTTCATGATCTCATGAATCATGATAAAACTACAATCAAGACCTTTCACAAGATAGTATAAAAATATGGTTAAAAACTCATTTAATGATTGCTTATTTATTTTCCTCACGTGACTACATCTTCATAATGGGGATATATATTTTGTGTCCCTACATGACACTACATGTCAAAATAATTCCTCACATATCTAATAATCTATTTAATTCATGATTAATGTGTCTTATCATCAAATATATATATAGAGTAAAGGATATTGATTTATCAAAATTTACCCAGATAAAAAAATAAATTTTTATGTAGAACACCATATGTGAAATGATATATGGTTTAAGTAATAAACATATTCTTGGTAAATAATATGAATATTTAGGGGAAATTTAATATCCAATGATCACAAGAAAGTGAATATTTCAAGGGAATGTTTCGGAATACAAAAATGAATCAAAAAAAGTAAATGTTAAAACCTTACTTAGAAAAAATGGTCCTCAACCATCCATGGAAACAATAAATATGGAATCAGTAAAACATATCCCTAGTGAAGTATTAGTAAAATAAAGGTTTTTCATCGTTGAAAAATAAAAAACAATAAAAATATCTTT
Source organism: Viscum album (assembly GCA_963277665.1). Classification (NCBI taxonomy): domain Eukaryota; kingdom Viridiplantae; phylum Streptophyta; class Magnoliopsida; order Santalales; family Viscaceae; genus Viscum; species Viscum album. The sequence continues at coordinate 1,313,229,396 of OY728133.1, forward strand.
AAAAACATTCTTGAGGAAAATATCCTTTTCATTTTGACAATCTCATTTTAAAACCAATAGTTCACAAAACATTTTGAAAATAATTTTATTTGAAAATTAAAATGTAAAATTTGAAAATAATCATTAAAACATTGATTATTCATGATGGTGGGAAATTCCATACATATTTTACATGTTAAAACAAATATTACCTTCACATTTTTGGTAAAATCCAAACGGTCATTATTTAGAAAATGATTGAATACTACTTTCAAAGAAATTGTAAAAATTAAAACATCGGTAAAAACATATTTACTAAATAATTTTAATAATGCTAAAAACATTTTTTAAAACACTTTAAAAAACATGTATTTTGTTGAAAAAAGTATTTTAAATCGAAGAGATAAATGAAGGTGAATTTTATTAAAAATGCTTCCTTATGAATTTTAAGTTAAAAGTTTATAAAATAGAATTATTACATTAAAAAATTAATTAATAACTGTATGAGATGAAAATTAAATTCTTTTATTATATAATTATCAAATAAATTCCTTCAATTGAAATTTAAGTATAAAAGTCTTGATTAAAATGAGATTTTGAAATAAAACCTTACAAAGATCATAACATTGAAGTAAGAATTAATCAAGGAATATGAATAAAATTCAAAAATTTGTAAATAAAAAATAATATTTTCAAAATTACTTACACACATAATATTTGAATGTCGAATATAATAATGAATTATTATAACCCATTAAAGAGAAATTGAGTTATAAATTTTTTTACCACTTGGTAATTTTCAACTCAATTCCCCATGGATTAAATAATTAACATTAAAACTTAAAATACCATTAAGTATTAATAAATCATGATATTACATGTAAAAGGGGTTGTATATACATCATATAAAAGAAATTAGGTGTATAATATTACAATATGTCTCAATAAATGGAAATTAAGATGAAGTCCCTTACCTCAAGCTTCCTTTTGGTTGAACATGATTTTGTGTCATATATAATGGTTTTAATCATGTTATTAATCTATACCAAAACCATATAAATATTTATAATATCATATATGATGCCATTAACACATTTTATCACCTTTTTTAATAATGTTTCATAATTTTCTTTCTTTCATGTGTTAATTACCTTCTTTTCTCATGCGTGTTTTTCCATGAATGTTTCTGTTATTTCATATATTATATAGATTCATCATATAAAAAATGATATTAATGTTATAAATATAATTATTTTTATTATAAAAGTTTTTAGAATCATTATTTAAATTTGAACATGGAGAATGGATCAAATCGCTTCATTGAGATGGTAGGTCGTACGTACGTAGGAACGACGTTATCATTTCCTTAATGGGTGAAAGGGTAAGGAATTGTCTAATATATTAATACTAAATAATCAATATAATATCATATATATAACATATATTCAATAAATATATCCTTATTACCTTACATGTAAATCATAAGTAAAAAATGAATGACATCGCTTCACGAAATGGTAGTTCATAGTACACGCGAGAGACGTTATCGTATTTTAAACGGAATGGAACATAAGAAGGTATGTGTGACATTAAAATTAAATAATTATAATTATATCATAAATATCATATACATGTGTTAAATATATAATTATATCCATCCATTAAAATTGTTGACGTAAAACTAATTAATCACTTCGTAGGACAGTAGTCCGCCGTATACACAATCGATGGTTTCATTTCCCATTTTACGGAGGAGGGGATTAATATAGGTCATAAACATAACATAATAACATCTAATTATATTTAATATACTTATTTTATTATATTATAATTATTTAATAATATTCTGAGGATATTTAATAAGAAACATAATAAAAACTTTTCTTTACAAACATTACCCCTTTCTCAAAAAACATAATTTGGTTTGCAAGAAAATCCTTTCTTGTTTTCCTTTTTGATAAAAAGATTGATATAGGATATTTGTAGGGTAATAATTAATTTATTGTTTAGGTATTAAGTGAACCAAATGGATTTGGAAGTATGAATATGGGAGGGGATAAGGTGGTAATTTATAAGTGAGGGAGAGGACACACAAGACATTTTTAAAAAGAATCAATTACCCCCAAGATTTTATCATGCCAAAATCCTCCAAAATAGATTAATTTTAAACCATATAGGTTATAAGGTCTAAATAAATCCATAAAAATGGTTTTTTATATGTTTTTAGTTCAATTTATCATATACCTATTATGTTTACCCCCTAATAAATTATTTTTTACCTTAACCACGATAATTAATTCTTAATGACTTTACTATTAATAATGGTCAAAAATTAATTTGATATTTTTATATAATATAAATTTTGATGATTACAAATATGGAATTCATTTTTACAAATTCAATTTACCAAATTGAATTAATCCGATGTAAAATTATACCCATAGACATGACCAAAAAGTAGGTATTGAAAGAGAAATTTCTCATAAGTGTAGAATTTTTCATACGAAAATTCAATATGAAATTAATTAAAATTACCTAAATTAGTTAAATTTTAATATAATTTAAATAATTTTACTTTAAAATAAATATAAATATAATTTAACCATGTAAATTATTTAATCAAAAAGATAGTTTTCAAAGAAAACAATATTTTTCACTATTCAGTGAAAAATGAAACTTTTCAGAAAAAGAAATAAAATTCACACTCAAATAATTTTGATATTCTTATTTAAAAAATGGTGTTAATTTTTTAAAATAAATTATCTAAAAGTGGTCAAACAAAATGTCAAATTATGTACACAAAATGCGATTAAATCGTCTTTAAAAAAAATACAGTTTCTTCATAAGACATTTTTTTATTTTAAATTATTCTTATTTTATTTATATATAATAGATAACCAAAGGATTTATTTATAAATTTTTAAACCATATTGTAAGGACATGGCCTTATCATTACATGTTCTAGTGTTTTTAAACTATAATTCATTTATAATTATGAAGATATTTTTTGTTTAGAGTTTTAGATAATTAGGAAAAACTATTACAAAGTAAAACCATTCGTTATAAGTGGACACTTATAATATGTATCCATTTCTTCGACTAAAAAAATTTATATAAAAATGGTTTCTTTTCAATAATATATTCACAAATAATATCCTGATGTTTTCCTTGTCCCTACTCATCCTTAAACCCTATGAAAACATTTTTAAAATGTGGGATAAGTACAAAAATCTTAGTAAGGGGCATAAAAAATAAGAAATACGTTAGTTTGGTGAAATAACTTTTAAATCCAATGAAATATTTACCTTTATCTCAATATTCATTGGGATAAGAAAATAAATCATTTTCTTATGAAATCACACATTCTCTTAGCTCAAAGATAATAATTAAAACACATTGCAAGAAAATGAAAACCCCTATTATAAATATATAGCATCATATTCATAACTTTTTTAAACCCATGTTTGAAATAACTGATGTAAAGTTCAATACATAAGAGAAACACTTCAGAAAATCACTTTTTCTTGTCTCAAAATACAATGTACATTACCCAATGCATTAGAGGGCTATCCGGGCACACCCAAAGCTATAACGGGATCAATCAGTGCCATATAGGAACACCCAATGTTCAAGATATATCAAGATCGCCTTTGAGATATAATGGGGCTCAACCATTCATATATTGTGTATCATTCTCACCAATTTCACATATAATGATCAGGTACTATATCATGAATAAAACATTTTATGCTTCCATTTTTCATCATAAAACCTTTGAAAAATATTTAAAACACATATGAAAATCACTTTAAGATATTAAAATATCCTTTTATTTTTAAAAAAATTAATAATAAATACCTAGAATAAGTTATAATGGTCCTTATTTTATGAAAATATCATTAAAACGTTATTTAAGAAAAAAACTCTATTTTAAAAAGAGTTATTTTTTCAAAAAAAGTTTTGAACTTAGAAATGAAAAAAATTTATTGGAAAATAAACGTTTAAACATGTAAATTCATATTCAAAATATTTAGGCATCATGGTGGTGGGAAAATCCTCTCACATTGAATAAGTTAAAAAAATTCCTTTTTTACTTTTGTAAATAGGAACTTTAGAAGAGTATTTTTAAAAGACATTCTCTTCCCTCGAGTCCAATCTGTCGCATACATCCTTTATCATAAAAAATAATAATGTTAGGTTAATTATTTATGTCTTTATTAATAAAAATTTTCAATTCCATTATTCATTTTGTATCACTTATTATGATTTTAATCACTTAATCATTAAAATTCACATTGGGTGTTTTGATGATATTCATTAATTAAGTTCAAAATTACTTTGGTTGGTTAACTATGGTCAAATAAGTTAAAATTCCGTCATCTCAAGAATAATATTCATGACATGATTATCACTTTTATATATCAATTATACTTTTAAATTTATCTAATAAATATTATTATAAAATATGGACTATGTTAAAATCATGGAGAAGGTAAGTCATATGTATGAAATATTAACGTTTTCAATTCTCGACGATCAATATGAAAAGAAGGTAATTATTATTTTATATTTACAGGATGATCATAATATTAGAAATATTATATTAATGGTTTAAATACACTAATATACACCATTCATGTGATGTGATGATGGAAAAAAATCACATCACTTCGTAGAGGTGGCAGTCCACATGTACACATGAATGATGCTATTATCTTTCTATGAATGGAAAGGTAAGAATTTAATTTATATATTAATTTTTTAGAAAGATAATTATGTCATGAATTTCATATATAAATATTAATTCCATCATTATAATCCATCCATGAGATATGGTGATGGAAAATAAATTACCCTGGTTCATGAGACGGTTGTATATCGTCCCCTCTGATGAAGAATTATTTTCCCATTCAACGGAAGAGGAGATATGTAACATCCCCTAACCAGTAGACACTATAATTTCTTCCACAATATAGGTCACCACATGACCTCAGGCACACCCTCCCCCCAAACACCATAGGCTACTTACTAGTAGTGTAGTTCTAAAGACAAACCAGGGGGAACTATACCCACTTATCAGAGTAAAGGCACAAAAGAAGTAACATAAAAAGATATAATAACTAGCAGTAATATTAATATAATGCAATAAGACAAGAACCAATAAGTAAACAAGTATCATATGATATTTCAATAAAATTAATACACTAAATTTCAGACAATCATAAAAATAAAATCCAAAATTGAACCACCAAAGACCTTGAACACGGACCCAAGTCCAAACCGGGTCCTAACATCCCATGCTCCAACCAAACACCCCAAGCATGGGCCAAAAAAATGGCCCCTATCTTGATCCTAGACCTGAAAATAGTAACATCTTATCTAGTACCCCAAGTGTCATGGTGGCTCGAGTAGATTGTGAGTATAACACTATAGGCCACCACCAACAGTGTCTAAAGTAATAACTGGTATATACAATAGTTTGTGTAGGTAAACAAATGAAATAAAAATTAACATGGAAACAAAAAGGTACATATCCCACCATTAAGAAAAAACAAAAAAAATGTAACATTTTCCATTAAGTTTTTTAGGGTCAACCAATCAACTAAGACAACTCCAGCCACACTGGGAGTCTAAGCCATAACAAAAGAGGTTACATACCTTTAAACATTAGTGACATTCACAAATCACAATTTTATCAACATAACTTAGATCCAATTGATGACAATATTTACTCAAATAATTTTCATCATTTATCCCATTGGATTAGAATTTTCATCAATAACACTACGACTTATTCTGGTTAACTGTTATGGATAAGGAGATAAGTTCAATACCCTATCTCACTAGGGTAAACATTTCAAAAATAATTTCATCACAATTACCATGGAACATGTGTCCATGTAATCTAATCAAATCAAACTATTAAGAGAATAGAGTCTTAGTACTCTCCCTAACTCATGCATTAAAGGGGGTGGGGTTTATAGGCTTAGTCTAACCTGACCTGTGTGAATAGATGCTCAAGTCTAATAGCCCACACATACAACCAATCCATGTTCACCTGATTCTTTATTCATATACCACATGTATCACATATCAACTAATCTCAATTAAATTAACACATAACATTCACAATTCATTGTTTGCTCAACATATATTTCATCATCATTCCTTAACCTATTTACACATTCTCATTTACATGCCTTATTCCAATTAACACATTTATCATTATCACGCCTTATAAAATTGAAAAAATTACACTTTATAATCCATTACTCATTTAACTCATCAATATTATACCAAACACAGACTATAACCATTAAACTCATTTATCATTTACAGTCATAACCCATTACACATTCCCCACATATAAGGCATAACCCTTTAACACATACATCACTATTCCAAACACCCCCTTATGTTATCATATCAACAAAACTATAATTAACATCAACTTAATATCACAATTAAATGATAACACACAAATAAAATTACTCATTTAAAACCATCATGAATCCACCCATGAAAATAAAGGTCTTCCTTTTGAAAAAATAAACAATGCCCTAAGCTTTCATTTCCATTACCAACCATTTAAAACAATTACTATGAATTTTCACAAGGAAGGGGTTACACCCCCATTTAAATTCATCATTTAAAATCCATTTATAAGAGTCCCATTTTCAAATTATTTTGAGGTAAACACATCCTTTGAAAACATTCATCACATTCGAAATATCTAGTCCTTCATTAAAACCCATGGTCGGGTCAAAAACAAAAACACATCATTTAAAACATTTCAAAATGCCCCTTAGGAATTTCAAAAAAATATGACATACAATCAGTCCAATTTACCCTTTTTTCCAATCCCACATACCATATCCAAATTTATAACCCATTCAAACTCATATTTCCCTTATCTCAATTTTCATCAATTTATCTCTCCGTTTCTAAGGGTTAAATATAACCTATGGCTAGCCCAAGGTTTAGTCTCACTTCAGCAATGAACCCAATGAGGTCCGTGAGGGGTCCTTCACCACAAACTAAAGCCCAAATCACCTTCCCAAATCATGAACATTAAAACTCAATAAGTCATTCCATAGGCATAACCACATTCACATGTATAAAAATGATATTATGGGAAAAATAATTAAGTCTACCTACGTCATGCTTGTGGATGACCACTCACTAAAACATAGACTATGATTTAGAAACAAACCACATTCAAAGCCCCAATACAGAATACACTATAAAAAGAGGGTTTTAGGTCATCATAATAAAATTATATATTCTTTAAGACTTAATCCATAAAATAGAGAAATGATGAGTGTTAGAATCACCTGGATCTTCGATTCTAACTCAAAAACAATCTTAATGGCCAAGAATCAAAAGAGATTCACCCATGGGGATATGGGGCTGCTATTTAGTCACCTAATTTGGAGGGGGAGAAATGGGGGATAAATTTGAGGATGAAAGAAAAATGATTGATATGGAAAAATGGTAAAAACCCGCTTTTAAAGAGGTGCATGGTTTGGCCGCACAGTTTGGAAAACCATGCACCAACTATGAAGTTCCCTCTGTCCAATAGAAAACAGAGCCGTACGGTTTTCGTGGCCACCCCATGGTTCGACAAACCATGTAGAGGTCATTCATTCACCACTATCCAAGTGGACCACAAGTCTCACAGTTTCCTGGGCCAGTTTCATAGTTTGAACGAACCGTGCGCCAAACAAGAGTTGCACGTTATTTGTCCTCTTCTCTCTTTTCTTTTGTGTCTTGAACCCCCAAGACATCCCTGAAACTCCAAATACACCAATGAATCACTTATTTGAAAAAAACAAACAAATTAAACAAAAATTTAAACAAGGATGTACCTTTACAAAAGGTTTGGATTATACAACCTCCCCACCTTATAAAAGCTCATCGCCAAGCCCGCATTCTCAAGAATGACAAAGACTCTAAAGAAAAAGATTATTCCATGGGCCCACCAATCAACTTTCATATTCCAAGATTCTAACTGAACTCTTCTATTCCATACCCTCACTCAGAACATGGAAACCATCCTACTAGAAAACATCCCCCCTTGTGATCATCAATCTCAAACCTGATGCTCCCCGAGGATTCAACCACACCAACTCATCATTACCAAAATAAAACACAATAAAAAGGTATGGGTGAAATTAATAAACCACAATAAATAGGATACCGACAAGGAACTACACTACCCTGGGGAGATCCAATTAGAACAACTTAATTTCAATCCTCTCCAAAACACATGGATCAACCCAGTTATATCCATCTCACATAGCTTCCAAAAGTTCAACAGTGACCCAACTCAGTGCCTCTATTGGAATACGTGAATTCTATCCACATTTACTAATCTACATTGGTCTACATCCCAAGGCCCAATAGAATCACTCAATTTCTGAACATTCAAAGAACAACCCAATCATATCCTTCATATAAAAGTACTCAACTAGTTGAAACCCAAGGAAAAACTTTTCACCAACACTAATACGCTGAGGTGACTCCTTCCCAAGTGTGTCTAACATGAAACACCGGTTACATCATTAACTGACTATATGTCTTCTATGGTGATGCCAACCATATGCCTTAGTTCATCACCACTATTTTTTGGTGTTGGTAACATCCTTCATCAAAGAGAGACCAACAAAACTTCAAATTAACCTTCATAACGTACCCAACAGATTTCCCAACTCAACACACCCAAGAATCCATGAGAACTCTACCTAACTATTGCATTTATCCTTGGCATTGAAACTACCTAGTTTTTTCAACCCCTCCTCCACCCATATCTCAACTAAGGAATAATTGGTTCTTCTTCAAAATTCATTCCCATTACTAAATGCACTTAACATTCCAACATTAATTAGGGGTGTCTCATATCCCACCACACTCATTCCCTTTTTACCCAGTTAAGTCAGGACATTCTAGCTAACTCACTCCATTGGAGACTAACTTCTGACATTGACATCTTTCTCCTCTCCCTGGACATGATGCCTTCTCACTTAAGTTATACATCCAACACTTTAATGAACCCACCGGAGTCCATTAATGACCTCTGGTGAAACTTCACCATCATAGAATTCGCTCTGCAACCATTTTCGGAATTTATAGCACCCACTAAAACATATCCAATGAAAACACATGGATCACCTATAAACAAACCTGATCTCGAAGCCATATCTTGGATTCATATATCACCACATCCAAGGCCCACTGATCCTTATCTAAGGACAAAAAATGTGTCCCTTGTATTATTTTTCTTGCAACCCCAATTCCACCGCATCTACTTCACTACCTACTCCACACTTCCACAACTCACACACTTCTCCCCACCTTAGGACTGTTTTAATCACTACTTTATTAAAGAAAACTTGACAATCACATCTCATGATTCGACCACAACAAAACCTCAAAACATTAATGTGAAAATATAGCATTTCTATAAATAAAAAAAACATCACCAATCATTACCCATCCCTGGCATCTAAGAAAGGCACCCTCAGAATTTGTTGACATCCCGCAACAGTCGATGGTGTATTTCCCACCATACATATCCACACATATTTCTCCATGAGCATACCCTCTTAGAGGCCCTATATCCAACATAAACAAATTTAGGTTTCTAGTCATAAATCTAGATATCACATAGCATATCCGAGATGTTTTCAAAATATTGTGCATGGTCTTCACTAGTAAAAATTATGCTAAGAAGTCATCAACAAACACCACCAAAACCATCCACCACCAATCCAAAACCCAACTGTATCATGTATAGCCTATGTTTCCCACTGTGATTCCATAGAAGGACGATAGTCACTTATCATGTGCCACCTGTTTTTCCCCATCCCAAATGGCATCGAGCCTTAGAACCAACCACAAGAACTAAGGTGCTTCCTGTGAAAGATACCATGGTATAACCATTATCTTTACAAGAACTAGGTGGAACACACATTGAATTGATCCCATATTTAATTCATGCACATGTTATTCACATTCTAAAGCACCTGCAACACTGGGAAAACATCCCTCAAGGATACGCTCACTTTCGCAAGTCTATAGACTCACATACACCTCTCGATTTGGATCTCTAAAACCAATAACTTCCCACATATCCCTATAGCCTAAACCCATACTAAGAAACACCCCATGTGTACCACTACCAAATTCCAAAACATATTCATGTTTCATAAACATCCAGATCACTACTAGAAACTTTAGTCGACCTCTATCACCCATGTCTCCATGAATTGCAAACGATAACAACCCCTAGAATATAGTCATGCCTAACAAGTTCAGGTCTCTTCCTCCAAGCTACATGCGTCAAGCCTCAAACAACCTGCTGCTCATGGGATGAAACCATACCCCATTTCAAACACATTGTGTATAAATCACCAAAAACCATTTACTCTAGGTTTCAAACCAAAGACACCAACACACGTACATCAGCACCATAATCCCAACACCCACTCTAGGTTCCAAAACACAAAGTGAAAGCTCCAAACCCATAAGATTCATCACCGCCCAGGTACCGACATTATGGTTTAACATACAACATTCATAAACATGACCCACCAGGTTTAGTGTACTCACATTATTGAACATAATCTCATAGACTAAGGGGCATATCCCTTCCGATGGTATAACTAGAACATCTATTTACCAAGAATCAAAATCCAACAAAACTCGTGATCCATAACCAATGTCTCAAATAAGGAACCCCCACTACCCAAACCACCCACCCAAAGGGTCAAAACAAAACCCTAGGGATACCCATTTTCAGTGTCCCTACAGGTTCCATCATTCCCTATTTCCTTTAAAAAATAAACATTACCATTTAAAACCTAAGGTCTCATTTTCAATCATTTCCAACATTCCATTTCAAAACCCAAACATTTAAACTTTAAAAAAGCTTTTTGTTACCCAAAATTTCAAAATAAACAACTCTTTACTCAAATCCACCTTTCATAAAATAATTAATAAACATTTCAAGGGAAGATTAATATAAAAAATTAATTTTAAGAGAAGTACACTACCAACATATAAATCCCAATGAACTATCAATCACAGGAAACATACATATGACCTATCAATCCTATGTGTCTAGCATGATACATGAACTCATGAACCGTCTATTTACATTCTATTCCAAGAGGGAAAACCTCATAAATTAATAACATCACATCTAAGTGCGCCAACTGAGGTGGAATTATCAATCAATCATAAAATCACAAACCAAAATATAAATACCCACCCCTGGAGACTTGGATTTTCCCCCATGCATGTGGTTGTAGGAACCCATGAACAATCTCATTACCAAACCTCGACAAGATCCTAGTATCATATTTTCCATACACAAATCGTAAGAAAAAAGAAACTAGCTCTAATACCACTTTCTAACGTCCCATTCCTGAAAGCCACTATAACTGGTTCCTTTAGTCGAGTCATCACATGAACTCAGGTGCACCTCCTTGTATGCCAGAGGGTTCCAACTAGAAATGTGGGTCTAAATACTAACAAGGGAAGACTATACCCACTTATCAGAGTAAATTCAGAGCATAAATAACATCAAAAGATATAATAACTATTAGGAATAATAAAATAAAGTCATATGAAAATATCAAATAAGTAACTCAATAGTCTATGATATGACAATATGATGAATACACTACATTTCAAGAAGTCATAAAAATGAAATCCAAAAATGAACCACAAAATACCTTAAACACGGACCCAAGTCCAAACCTTATCCTGTCATCCCATGCTCCAACCAAATTTCCCATGCATGAACCAAACATCAGTTCCTTTTTCGAAACCTATACCAAAAAAATAGTAACATCTTATCGGTTACCCAAGTGCCATGGTGACCTAAGAAGGGTGTGAATATATCTCAGTAGGCCACCACCAATGGTTTCAAAATCTATAACTAGTCTATAAAACAGAGTACCTAGGTAATCAAGTGCAACAATAATTAACAAGGAAACAAAATTGGACATGTCTCACCATTAAGAAAACCAAAAAGTAACCATTTCTTCCATTAAGTTTTCTAGGGTGAACGAATCAACTAAACTAACTCTAGTCACACTGACAGTCTAATCCATAGCATAACGAATTACATACATTTTATAATAAGGGATTTTCACTATTCACAATTTTATCAACATACCCAAGAGCCACTTGTTGGAAAGGTTTACTCAAATAATTTTTATAATTTATCCCATGGTTTGGGAATTTGCATCAATAACATTATTGAATATACTAGTCAACTATTATACATAAGGGGATAAGTCCAATTCCCTATATCACTAGCATAAACATTTCACAAAAAATTTCATGACACTAAACATGAAACCTCGGTCCATGTAGTCTCGTAAAATTTAATCATTAGGGGCCTAGAGCCTCAGTCCTCTCACTAACCTATTAATTGAAAGGGGTGGGGCTAATATTCTCATTGTAACTCGAATGTTGGGCATAGATCACCATGTATAGTATCCCACACATATAACCAATCCTTATGCACATGCTTCTTTATTCATATACCACATATATCACATATCAGCTAATCATAAACCAATACACACATAACAATCACAATTCATTATTTACTCAACATATAGTCCATCATCATACCTTAACCAATTTACACATTTTCATTTACAAGCATTAACCTAATTAACCCATTTATCATTCTCGTGCCTTAGCCAATCAAAAAAATTACCCCTTTTTAATCCATTACTCATTTAACCCATCAACATTATTCCAAACATAGACCATAAACACTAAAAACATTTATCATTTACAATCATAACTCATTATATATTCCACACTTACAAGTCATAAACCTTTAACACATAAACCACTATACTGAAGACACATTTTATATCATGTCTACTAAAAAACAATAAACATCAACTTCATATCATAATTAAGTGATAAAACACAAATAAAATTATTCATTTAAACCCATATTGAAGAAACACTTTAAAATGCAGGTATTCCTATTAAAAAAACTAAACCATTCTCTAAGGATTGCATTTCCATTACCAGCCATTCAAAATAATTACTATGCATATTCACAAGAATGGGGATACACCCCCATTTAAAATCACCATTTAAAATCCATTTATAATTATTCCATTTTAAAATAAATTTAAGGTCAAAAAATCATTTCAACACATTACTCACTTTCAAAAAAGAATGTCTTTCATTGAAAACCATAGTCATTTCAAAACCTAAAACACATCATTTAAAACATTTCAAACAAAAATCTATCATATAATCAATCCAATTTACCCTTTTTACCAAGACCACATACTCGATCCAAATTTATAACCCATTCGCTCTAATATTTCTTTTATCTTAGCATTCATCCATTTATCTCACCATTTCCAAGAGTTAGACATACCCTATGGGTGTCTCTTTCCACTATAACATACATATTGTAAGACAATTTTGCAATATAGTAAAATTATTTATCATTAAAAGATATTCTTTTGTTATGAAAAGTGTGAAAATTGAGAATTTATTACAAATTGAGAAAGAACCAGTGGTAATATCTTCTAAATAGGATAATTTAACAACTCTATTGAAGATGAAAATAATTTTTGGCATAGAGGACATGTTCACCTTGTGAAAAAAAATCAACAGTCTATCTAAGGTTGATGTCGTTTGAAACCTTCTAGAATTTAAAAAAAAATAAGGTGTTTTTTAACATGTTGGAAATGTATGATGACTAATAAAATTCATAATAGTGTTTAGATTCAGTGTACCATACCTCATGAACATATTCATTCTGATTTATGTGGGTCAATGAGAAATCAATCAATAATAGGGGATTTGAAATTTATCACTTTTATTTATGATTTCACTTGGATGAAAAACATCATTTCATGAAGCACAAGTCAGAGGTTGTAGAGATGTTTATAATCTTCATAAAAGAATTTGAGAAGGAAATATGGGTTTATATAAAGAATATGAGAATAAATAATAGAACAGAGTCAACTTGTAATATGTTTCAAACTTATCTAAGAAAGTATGGAATCAAACATAAATATAGTTCTCCGTACATCCCATAATAAAATAGAGTAACATAAAGGAAAAATGGAAATTTTTTGGAAATAGGAAGAATCATGTTAGTAGAATACAAGTGTTAAAAGTTCTATTATAGTGAAGATGTTAGTACTACTATAAATGTTCTAAACAGATGATTGTTTAGACCAAAACACAACACGGCTTCCAATGAAATGATTAATAACACAAATACTTCATTAAAATACTTTAATATTTTTGGAAGTCCATGTTTACTTAAAATAAAAAAAACAGATCATGTAAATTTTGATGAGAAAGATGGGGAATGAACTTTTATGGGTCACTCGCCCAATGTAATATGTTTCAAGTGTTTGAAGTTTTTTTTAACAAAAGTTGGTTAAATCATATGATGTGAAAGGTATTGAAAATATAAAATCCTTAAAAAAATTTACAGATAATGTTTAGGAAGATAAACTGAAGGTTTACAATGAAAGTGATAGTGATAAAAAATAGACTTATCAAGATTTGAAATAATTTTATGATGAGGAAAGTGATGCTGGAAGAGTAACATTGAAATTTACTACTTTAAAAAGTGTTAATATTGAAAATATTCTTGGGAATTGGAAGACACCGGTTCAAGCTAGAATAAAGATGATATTAGAAAATAAAACTTACCGTATTTCAAAATTTGAACCAAAATTAGTATCATAATCAATTAAACACAAAGAATGAGTGAATTATATGAATGAAGATTATGATCAAATTGAGAAAAATGAAATATGGGACCCTATACCATGTCTTAAGGGTAAATTTTTTTTTTAATAAAGTGTGTTTACATAAAAAACATAAATGAACATGGAGAAGATTCAAGAAACAAAGAAATAATTGTTTGTAAAGGCTATGTATAGGTGGAATGTGTGGATCTTGATGAAACCTTTTATCTCATTTCAAGGTTCGAAACTATTAGAATTTTTCTAGAAGTGGATATTCAGATGAATAAAAAATTTAATCAGATGAATGTAAAGTCATAATTTCTAAATAGTGAGATTAAAGTAGATGTTTACATTGAGAGAAACCTTGTGGATTTCTAATTGATGAATACGAATTCAAAGTTTTTAAATAGAAGAATGATTTGCATGGGTTGAAAGAATCCCCATTTTCATCGTATTAAAAACATGATATTTGTTTGAGATTGATGATTTTTAAAGGAAAACTTGATAACAACTTATATATGAAAGAAGTTAACTCCATAACACTAATTTTGATCGTGTATATGGATGATATAATTTTTTGGGGGGATTAAGAAAAAGTTTGTATTGTTTCTTAGTAAATGAAGATGAACATTGATATTTCAATATTGAGAGAAGTAACTTACTTCCTTAGTTTACAATTTTAATATAAGGAGAAATATATTTTTCATTATCAAGAAAATTATGTTGGGGAATTATTACAAATGTTTGGTATGGATTAATACAAACAATTTTCTACTCCTGTTTTAGTAGGGATGAATATGAGTAAAGATAAATATATAAAAAGTGTGAATTATAAATATTTTTGAAAGTTCATAGGATGTTTTATTTGTCTCACAACCTCAAGACCAGATATTGTTTATGCTATACATTTTTGTTCCATGTATCAAAGTATTTATAAATACTATCATATATTGGTAGAAAATAGAATTATAAGATATGTAAAGGGAATAAATTCACATTGTTTCTTTATGAAAAAGAATTTTTGAAATGAACATTAATGGTTGTACTGATACTGATTGCATTGGAGATTTCAATGATTGAAAATAAACTTCTGGAGGATCATTTTTTTGGGATAATTTTGTGTCAGTTTTCATAGTAAGAAACAATTTTTAGTAACTTTGAGCAGAGAAGGTTCATAATATTTTGTATCTACTCAGGCATGTACACAAATTTTATGGATGAAATTTCAATTGGAAGACGGGAATGTGAAAATTTTAAAACCATTGAAGATACTTTATGATAATAATAATAGTGTAATTTATCATTCTAAAAATCATATGTAATATTCAACATAAAAACACATTGATATAAAGTTTCACTTTAAAAAAGAAAATTTTGCTACTGGAGATTTTATGCTAGAATATATCTCAACAAAGTATCTAATTGTTGATATCTTCAAATAATCTATATTGAAAGGGATATATATAGAATTGATGATGAAACATCATGTTCTGACTCCTTAAATGGATTCCTAAAAACTCATAATTAAGTTCCTCTACTGACTATTTGGATTATATTGAAAAATGTGGAGAAATGTACAACATTCACTTGTAAGGTAAAGAAGTATTTTTCTTAATTAAATGAATCAAAAGATATGGTTATCATAACATGGGGGAGAGAATCATTAGAGTGATAAGAAAAGATAAAATTGAGGGGGAGTTTATCTTAAAATGGATGCAATATTTTATTATCACTAAGGGATGGAATTACTTCAAAAACATTAATTTACCCAATAGCGTGGTGTTAGGTAACTCTCTTTCGAGAGAGGATATGTTTTGATAAAAGTTGAAAACCTTAAGTTGTATTAAAATTTGATTTGTGAAGAAATTCTAATAGATGAAAATGTTGTAAATTATTGTTTTCAAAAAATCCAAAGTGGTAGATTGAATAACCTTTGTGATGTTTTTTAATAATGTTTTTTATATTTTTTAAACTAATATTTTGTAAAATAATGTTTTTTAAATAGTTGAATGTTTTGGAATGTTCAAACCCAAACACAAAAAAGTAAGTGGAGTTTTGTTTTTCAGAAAGTTGTTTTCCAAACACAAATTATTGGACTAAGAAGCACTAGGCACAAAAGTTGTAAAAAAGATGAATTTGTTAACCAGACATATCATCAGTCTTAATCATCAACACAACAATGATGTTTCATCATAATCATTGTTGATCAAAAATTCAAAATATGTTTGGTGAGGAACTCATAACATTGCTGAAGAAGTTGAATAAAAACAATAATTTCAATAGTTAGAAAGTTATTAAAATTTCTAACCTAAATTTAGACAATGCTTTTCCACTCTTGGAGTTCTCATAAATCATCTAACATTATTATGATAAAATATGTTGAAGAAAAGGATGAATTGTAAAATTTTCATCGGTTCCAGAAATGAAGATGAAGATTTCATCAGTTCTATAAAAAATGATAGAGTTTTTAAATGAGTTTGATGCTAATAATTCATCATAATAATAAGTGAATCATAATGAAAAAGATAATCTTGATGAGAAAGTGGAAAATGATTAGGTTTGATGTTTTAGAGATCTATTGAGTTAATTCAACCTCAGATCAAGAATAGACGGGTCGATAGAAAAAGAACAAAAGTATTGTATTTTTATCAAGTTGTTTATGAATAATCAAACAACAATTAGTGTTAATATATTAGACTTTCATTGAAACTGATCTATCAGAGTGAAACAAGGATCAATATAATAGACGAAGGATGATACTGATAGGTCATCGAACACAAACTGAGGAAGTAGTGAAATATTGAATAAATTGTAATATAATGTGAAGAAATTGTGAAAATGTTTTCAAGAAGTCTTGACGTTGATACTAATGTGTTTTCATGAGGTTTTGATATCTTTTTTGGTTTTAATGATTTATATAGAAAAAAGAAAAGCAACAAAATTCTAATATGTTTGAAAAAATCTTTAAAGTAAAATGGTTTCAAAGTTTTACGTATTTCTGTTGATACTTAGAATCTTAATAAGTAGTCTTTTGTCTTACATAGGTTTTCATCATAATGAATAATGATTATAAATGTTTTAATCAAACTTTATATGATCATTACAGAAGCTTCAAGAAGCTTCTCTAATATTTGATGTGGACAAACATAAATTTAAAATATGATAGAATTTTATAGGTTTTTTAATTTTATTATGCGGGAAAAGTTTTTCAGTTTCTGTCCTTTTCTATTCTGGGATGCCTATAAATAGATTTACAATACATCGATACATTTTATCCTTTTCAGATACGCAAAAGGTGGATCCCTATAGAGTTTGAGTCGGTGTTATCTTTCTCGATAGAAATATCATTATAAGATCAAATAGCTGAATGATTTCTTACCAGACTGAGAAATATCAGACTGAGAAATTGAGAATATATTGAGAATATATTCATCATAATAAGTTCATCAGAATCATTCTATCATACACAAGCCATCAAACAATGGGAATCAGACTCAGGGTCATCTAACCTAGTGACTTTTATGGAGGCTTTTGATCATTGAATTTATAATTTTTTTGTGACTCATTGTTTGTAAGAAAAAATTTTAAGCAGACGGGGGTCAGTATAGTCATACATCGCGTAGGCTAGTGGTAGCTGTTAAACCCTTTACACCCTTTGGTTATAGTTTCAATACTTGTAGAATTTTTTAATGCGAATGGTTGTCACCCAAGATGGTGGTTTCCTTTATCTAAATCCATATTTATATAATTACTATAACATTACCAAAGTGTAATAACCCATGATTGACTCAACATCAATGATATGATAAACTCTAATGGTCACTAGTACCATTAAGCATATTCCTAAAATATTAACGGCATTATTCCTTAAATAACTTTTTCCCTAAAACATATACTAAACCAATGGGATTTATTTCTATAAATGTCTCCCAAAATATACATAATCACAGTAGACTCCCATATCATAAAACCTAAAAAGGTTTGATTAATACTTTGAACTTATAATTAATCTTAAACTCTGAAACCTGTGATCATATCCATATGTCATAGGTTAATTAAGACAAATAGTCTTTTAAAAATTAACATAATCCTTAGATGTTTTATGATTATTATAACCAAAAAACAATTGGTACAAAAATATTCAGTAACATAGCTATTCAAACCCAATACATAAACACTTGAACCCTTTTTCTTCAACATAAGTCCATCCTTAGTCTAATGGTTATCCTATAGAAGAGTACATTGACTTTTATAATGCTTAGGTTCCACACATTTAAGACAAATAACTATAAATGGATCCTAATGATGAAATTTATTTCTCCCATTGTACTCTTCATTTTTCCTTATAAATTCATTTTTATACCCTTCTATTCCAAATGTAAAGAAATTCCCATTCCTTTGATACAATTTTATGGGTGTATCATTCCACATTTCTAACATGGAGAAAATCGAGTCGTATTTCTTCCATGGTCTCCATCACTCGAGCTCATAGAGAACTCCATTTTCTCTTCTTTGGTGAGTTTGGGAGTTGGTTAAGGTTTAGGAAACTAATAATATTTTGGAATAACTATTTTGGTATAATCATGATATTTTTAACTCCAGTAATAATCCCATTTGGTTTCTCATTATCATTAAATTTACCTTTATTTTCAATGTTAACTTAATTCCTTTAAGGTTCATCCATTGAATAAAACCAAAAAACATAGTGTGAGTAACAAAAATCATCGTGTGAAATAACATAATCATGAATAATCACTTATAGAATTTATAAATCATGACATGTTACTTATAATCTAAAACACCTTAGGTTTAACCGAGGTTATTCATTATAATCATCTATTAAAATACTTCATAATGGTTTGTAACGAAAATTTGAATTATCTGAGGAATATCCCCTCAGAGTTTCAAACTACGTGTGTAGAAAGGCCCATTATTGTATACCCAGTAATGCTCAATGCATGAAAAATATTTTTTAGAGTTATTACCCCTATGTGTATCTATTATTAAAACACATACTGTTTTAGTATCCATATAGGGATGTATTACCAGAAAAACTCAAATAATATCTTCCCTAAAAAACATTAGTATGTTCTTATATAATTATATTCAAAGTATATAATAAGATTATATTCCCTAATCTATGTTTTCCAAAATCTAGTTCCCAGTCTTTCTTCTAATCTTCCTCAAATACTAACTTTAATGAACCTGAATCTAGTAACGAGTTGGTGACTAATTTATTACACTAGAATGAGATACAAGGAATGATATCATAAAAGACCAAATATTTTTGTAATATTGGTAAAATAGATACATATATTATTCACATATTATTTTTAATAAATAGATTAAAACATAATAGTTATTAAATAATATCCGTATTACCTCTAGCATATCCATTCATATCATTCATAGTATACTTCTTGGATTCTTGGGAAAGAAAAAAATTAGGGTGAGATCAAATTCTCAATAAGAGTTATGTAAAGTGGAATATATCATGATTAAATGAAAAAAATATTCAATATGGCATGGTAAATATCTAGAAACACATTCAATTTAATCAATAACTTGAATATCATGATAATATAAGGAAAAATAAATATATAAAATTAAATAATTTAACACACATTCCATTTAAATAACTTAACTATTATGAATAGATAAATAATAATCAATATAGAAATGTAAATAACTTAACACACATTACATTTAAATAACTTGACTATTATGAATAGATAGGAAATAATAAATATTGTAAGATAAATAATTAAACACGCATTTTATTTAAATTACTTGACTATCATCAATATATAATGAATAATTAATATGGAAATGTAAATAATTGAATACATATGTCATTTAAGTAACATAACTATCATGAATAGTTAAGGAATAATCAGTATGGTATGGTAAAGAACTAAATCGCATTCCATTTAATCTATAACTGATAATGAAATTCATCAATAGATATTATCATTGAAAAAATATCATAGATAATAAAAATAGGATTCTTAATGAAGGAAATGTTTAATTATTGGATGTTATGATCTCCTGAATCATGATAACTCTATATCAATACCTTTCACAAGTTAGTTTAAAAATATGGTTAAAAACACATTTAATGGTAGCTTATTTATTTTCCTCATGTGACTACGGATGCATAATGGGAATATATATTCTGTTTTCCCACTTGTCACTACATGTCAAAATAATTCCTCACATATCAAATAATCTGTTTATTTCATGATTAATGTCTCTTATCATCAAATATATATATTGAGTAAATGATATTGATTTAACAATATTTACCAAGATAAAAAAAATAAATTTTTATGTAGAACACCGTATTTGAAATGATATATGGTCTAAGTAATAAACATATTCTTGGTAAATAATAATAATATTTAGGGTAAATTTAATGTCCAATGATCACAGGAAAGTGAATATTTCAAGGGAATGTTTCTGACTATAAAAATGAATCAAAAAAAGTAAATGTTAATACTTTACTTACCCAAAATGGATCTAAACCATCCATGGAAATAATAAATATGGAATCAATTCACAATATACCTAGTGAAGTATAAGTAAAATAAAGGTTTTTAATCATTGAAAATTAAAAATACCATAAAAATATCTTTAAAAACATTCTCCAGAAAAATATCTTTTTCATTTTGACAATTTCATTTTAAAACCAAAAGTTCCCAAAACATTTTGAAAATAATTTTATTTGAAAATTAAAATGTAAAATTTTAAAATAATCATTAAAACATTGATTATTCATGATGGTAGGAAATTCCATACATATATTACATGTTAAAACAAATATTACTTTCACATTTTTGATAAAATCCAAACGATCCTTATTTAGAAAATGATTGAATTTTACATTCAAAAAAATTGTAAAAATTAAAACATGGGTAAAAAAAATATTTACAAAATAATTTGAATAATGTTAAAAACAATTTCTAAAACACTTTAAAAAACATGTATTTTGATGAAAAAATGATTTTATATCGAAGAGAGAAATGAAGGTGAATTTTATTAAAATGATTCTCATTAATTTTAAGTTAAAAGTGTATAAAATAGAATTATTACATTAAAAAATTAATTAATAACTATATGAGAAGTAAATTAAATCGTTTTATTATATAATTATCAAATAATTTCTTTTAATGGAAATTTAAGTATAAAAGTCCTGATTAGAATGAGAATGTGAAATAAAACCATACAAAGATCATAACATTGAAGTGAGAATAAATCAATGAATATGTATGAAATGTAAATACATATAAAAATTTTTAAATAAAAAATAATATTTTCAAAATTCCTTACACACAAACTATTCTAATGTTGAATATAATGAAGAAGTAATATAACCCATTAAAAAGAAATTGAGTTATAATATTTTTTACCACTTGTTAATTTTCAACTCAATTCCACTTGAATTAAATAATTAAAATTAAAACTGAAAATGGCATTAAGTATTAATAAATCATGATATTACATGTCAAAGTGGCAGTATATACATCATATAAAAGAAATTATGTGCATAATATTATAATATGTCTCAATAAATTGAAATTAAGATGAAGTCCATTACCTCAAGATTCATTTTGGTTGAAAATAATTTAAATTCATATATAATGATTTTAATCATGTTATTAATTTATACCAAAACCATATAAATATTTATAATATCACATATGATACCATTATCACATTTTATCACCTTTTTTTAATAATATTTCATTATTTTCATTGTTTCAGGTGTTAATTACCTTGTTTTTTCAAGCGTCTTTTGTCCTGAATGTTTTGGTTATTTCATATATTATATAGCTTCATCATATAAATAATGATATTAATGTTATAAATATAAATTTTTTTATAAAAGTTTTTATAATCATTATTGAAATTTGAACAAGGAGAATGGATCACATTGATTCATTGAGATCGTAGGTCGTATGTATGCAGGAACGATGTTATCATTTCCTTAATGGGTGAAAGGGTAAGGAATTTTCTAATATATTAATACTAAATAATATATATAACATCATATATATCACATATATTCAATAAATATATCCTTATTACCTTACATGTAAATAATAAGTAAAAAATGAATCACATCGCTTCGCGAAACAGTAGTTCATCGTACACGCGAGAGACGTTATCGTATTTTAAACGGAAGGGAACGTAAGAAGGTATGTGTGATATTAAAATTATATAATTATAATTATATCATAAATATCATATACATGTGTTAAATATATAATTATATCCATCTATTAAAATTGGTTATGTAAAACAAATTAATCAGTTCGCAGGACAGTAGTCCACCGTATACACAACCCATGGTTTCATTTCCCATTTTACAGAAGAGGAGATGAATATAGGTCATAAAAATAACATAATAACATCTAATTATTTTTAATATACTTATTTTATTATATTATAATGGTTTAATAATATTTTCATGATATTTAATAGGAAACAAAATGAAAACTCTTCCTTACAAACATTACCTCTTGCTCAAAAAACATCATTATGTTTGCAACAAAATCCTTTCTAGTTTTCCTTTATGATAAAAAAATTGATATAGGATATTTGTAAGGTAATAAATAATTTTTTTTTTTTCAGGTATTGGGTTAACCAAATTGATTTGGAAGTGTGAATATGGGAGGGGAGAAGGTGGTATTTTATAAGCGAGGGAGAGGACACACAAGAAATTTCTAAAAAGAATCAATTACACCCAAGATTTTATTATGCCAAAAGCCTCCAAAATAGATTAATTTTAAACCTTATAGGTTATAAGGTCCAAATAAATCCATGAAATTGGGTTTTTATACGTTTTCAGTTCAATTTAACATTTACCTTTTTAGGTTACCCCATAATAAATCATTTTTTACCTTAACTTCAATAATTAATTTTTAATGATTTTACTATTCATAACGGTCAAAAATTAATTTTACATTTTTATAAAATATAAATTTTGATGATTCCAAATATGGAATGCATTTTTAAAAATTCAATTCACCAAATTTAATGAATCCAATGTAAAATTATACCCATAAAAATGACCAAAAAGCAGGTTTCGAAAGAGAAATTTCTCATAAGTGTAGAATTTTTAATACGAAAATTCAATATAAAATTAATTAAAATGATATAAATTAGTTAAATTTTAATATAATTCAAATAATTTTACTTTTAAATCAATTAAAATATAATTTAACCATGTAAATTATTTAAAAAAATAGTTTTCAATAAAAAACAATATTTTCACTATTCATTGAAAGATGAAACATTTCATAAAAATAAATAAAATTCACACTGAAATAATATTGATATTATTATTTAAAAAATTGAGTTAATTTTTTAAAATAAATTATCTAAAAGTGGTCAAATATAATTTAAAATTATGTACACAAAATGCGGTTAAATTGTCTTTTAGAAAAATACAATTTCTTTAGAAAACATTTTTTTTCTTTTAATTTATTCTTATTTTATTTATATATAATAAATAACCAAAATATTTTTTAATAAATTTTTAAACCATATTGTAAGGACATGGACTTACCATTACATGTTCTGGTGTTTTTAAACTATAATTCACTTATAATTAGGAAGATCTTTTTTTAGAGTTTTAGATAATTAGGACAAACTATTACAAAGTAAAACCATACATTATAAGTGGACACTTATAATCTGTATCCATTTCTTCCACTAAAAAAGTTATATAAAAATGGTTTATTTTCAATAAAATATTCACAAATTTTATCTTGACGTTATTCGTGTACCTACTCATCCTTAAACACTATGAAAACATTTTAAAATTTTGGGATAAGTACAAAAAGATTAGTAAGGGACATACAAAAGAAGAAATATGTTAGTTCGGTGAAAAACATGTAAATCCTTTTAAATATTTACCTTTATCTCAATATTCTTCAGGATAAGAAAATAAATAATTTTCATATGAAAACACACATTCTTTTAGCTCAAATATAATAATTAAAACCCATATCAAGAAAATGAAAACCCCTATTATAAATATAGAGCATAATTTTCATAAATTTTTTAAACCCATGTTCGAAATAGGTGAAGTATAGTTAAACAAATAGGATAAACCCTTCGGAAAATCCCTTTTTCTTGCCTCAAAATACAATGTACATCATCCAATGCATTGGAGCGCTATCCGGGCACACCCAAAGCTATAACAGGTTCACTCAGTGCCATATTGGAACACACAATCTACATATTATATCAAGATCACCTATGATATATAATGGGGATCAACACTTCATATATTTTGTATCATTCTCACCAATTTCACGTATAGTTATCAGGTACTATATCATGAATAAAACATTTTATGCTTCCAATTTTCATCATAAAACATTTGAAAAATATTTAAAACACATATTCAAAGCACATTAAGATATTAAAATACCCTTTTCTTTTAAAAAAATTAATACTAAATACCTATAATAAGTTATAAGGGGTATTCTTTTAAGAAAATATCATTAAAATGTTATTGAAAAAAAAACTCTATTTTAAAAATAGTTATTTTTCAAAAAAGTTTTGAACTTATAAATGAAAAAAAAAATTTGAAAATAAACATGTAAACATGTAATGTAATAGTCAAAATATTTAGGCATCATGGTGGTGGGAATATCTTCTCACGCTGAATAAGTTAAAAAAATTCCTTTTTTACTTTTGTAAACATGAAAAGAGTATTTTAAAAATAAATTCTCTTGCCTCGAGTCCAATTTCTCGCATAAATCCTTTATCATATAGAATAATGAAATTAGGTTAATTATTTACTTCTTTATTAATAAAAATTTTCAAGTTCATTATTCATCTTATATCACTTATTATGATTTTAATCAGTTAATCATTTAAATTCACATTGGATGTTTTGATGATATTCATTAATTAAGTTCAAAATGACTTTGGTTGGTTGACTATGTTCAAAGAAGTCCAAAATCCATCATCTCAAGAATAATATTCATAACATTATTATCACTTTTATATATCAATTATACTTTTAAATTTATCTAATAAATATTGTTATAAAATATGGACTATGTTAAAATCATGGAGAAGTTAAGTCATATGTATGAAAGATTAACGTTTTCACTTCGTGATGATCAATATGAAAAGAAGGTGATTATTATTTAATATTTACAGGATGATAATAATATTAAAAATATTATATTAATTCATTAAATACACTAATATACATCATTCGTGTGATGTGATGATGGAAAACAAATCACATCGCTTCGTAGAGGTGGAAGTCCACAAGTACATATGAATGGGGGTATTATCTTTCTGTGAATGGAAAGGTGAGAATTTAATTTAAATATTAATTTTTTAGATTTATAAATATTTCATGAATCTCATATATAAACATTAATTCCATCCTTATAATCCATCCATGAGATATGGTGATAGAAAATAAATTACACTGGTTCGTGAGACGGTTGTACATCGTCCCCTCTGATGATGTGTTATTTTACCATTTTACGGAAGAGGATATGTGTAACATCCCCTAAATAGTAGCCACTATAATTTTTTCCACAATCTAGGTCATCACATGACCTCAGGCACACCCTCCTATACGGTAGAGTCTACTGACTAGTAGCGTAGGTCTAAAGACAAACCTGGGGAGAACTATACCAACTTATCTAAGTAAAGGAACAACAAAAGTAACATAAATAGATATAATAACCAGCACTTATATTAATATAATGGAATAAGACAAGAACCAATAAGTAACCAAGTATCATATGATATTCCAATAGGATGAAGACACTAAATTTCAGACAGTCATACAAATAAAATCCAAAATTTAACCACTAAAGACCTCGAACATGGACCCGAGTCCAAACAGGGTCAAAACATCCCATGTTCCAACCAAACATCCCAAGCATGAACCAAAAACATGGTCCCTATCATGATCCTATACCTGAAAATAGTAACATCTTTTCGGGTCCCCAAGTTCCATGGTTTCCTGAGTAGGGTGTGAGTATAACTCTATAGGCCACCACCAACAGTGTCTAAAGTAATAACTGGTATATAGAATAGTGTGTGTAGATAAAAAAGTTAAATACAAATTAACATGGAAAAAAAGGTACATATCTCACCATTAATAAAAACAAAAAAAGTAACATTTTTCCATTATGTTTTTTAGGGTCAACCAATCAACTAAGCTAACTCCAGTCACACTGGGAGTCTATGCCTTAGAAAAAGAGGTTACATACCTTTAATCATTATGGACATTGACTAATCACAATTTTATCAAAATAATGTGGATCCACTTGATGACATGCTTTACTCAAATAATTCTCATCATTTATCCCATGGTATAAGAATTTTCATCAATAACCGTATGACGTATTCTAGTTAACTATTATGCATAAGGAGATAAGTTTAATACTCTATCTCACTAGGGTAAACATTTAAAAAATAATTTCATCACACTTACCATGGAACCTCAGTCCGGGTTGTCTAATCGAATCAAACTATTAGGATAATAGAGTCTTAGTACACTCCCTAACTCATAAATTAACGGGGCTGGGGTTTATAGCCTTAGTCTAACCTGACCTATGTGAATAGATGCTCAAGTCCAATACCCCACACATACAACCATTCCTTGTTCACGTGATTCTTTATTCATATACCACATATGTCACATATCAACTAATCTCAAATCAATGAACACATAACATTCTCAATTCATTGTTTTCTCAACATATAATTCATCACCATTCCTAAACCTATTTACACATTCTCATTTACATGCCTTATTCCAATTAACACATTTATCATTCTCACACCTTATAAAATTGAAAAAAATACCCTTTTTAATCCATTACTCATTTAAGTCATCAATATTATACCAAACACAGACTATAACCATTAATAAACATTTATCATTTACAATCATAACTAATTACACATTCCCCACTTATAAGGCATAACCCTTTAATACATAAATCACTATTCCAAACACTCCCTTATGTTATCCTATCAACAAAACAATAATTACCATCAACTTAATATGACAATTAAATGATAATAAACAAATAAAATTACTCATTTAAAACCATCTTGAATCCACCCTTGAAGATAAAGGTCTTCCTTTTGAAAAAATAAACCATGCCCTAAGCTTTCATTTACATTACCAACCATATAAAACCATTACAAATAATTTTCACAAGAAAGGGATTACACCCCCATTTAAAATCACCATTTAAAATACATTTATAAGAATCCACTTTTCAAATTAATTTTAGGTAAACACATCCTTTGAAAACATTCATCACTTTTGAAACATCATGTCCTTCATTAAAACCCATGGTCGGGTCAAAACTCAAAACACATCATTTAAAACATTTCAAAATGCCCCGTAGGAATTGCAAAACAATATGACATAAAATCAGTCCAATTTACCCTTTTTACGAATCCCACATACCTTATCCAGATTTATAACCCATTCAAGCTCATATTTCCCTTCTCTCAATTTTCATAATTTTATCTCTACATTTCTATGGGTTCAGTATAACCTATGGGTAGCCCAAGGTTTAGTATCACTTCATCAATGAACCCAATGAGGTCTGTGAGGGGTCCTTCACCTCAACCTAAAGTCAACATCCCCTGCCCAAATCATGAACCTTAAAACTCAATAAGGTAGTCCATTGGCATAACCACATTCATATGTATAAAAATGATATTATGGGAAAAAACATTAAGACCACCTACATCATTCTTGTGGATGACCGCTCTCTTAAACTTATCCTTTGATTCAGAAACAAACCACCTTCAAAGACCCAATATATTATACACTATAAAAAGAGGGTTTTAGCTCATCATAATAAAATTATATATTCTGCAAGCCTTAATCCATAAAATAGAGAAAGGACGAGTGTTATAATCACCTGGATCTTCAATTCTCACTCGAAAACACTCTAAATGGACAAGAATCAAACCCATGGGGATATGGGGCAGCT
Organism: Viscum album; assembly: GCA_963277665.1. Taxonomy (NCBI): domain Eukaryota; kingdom Viridiplantae; phylum Streptophyta; class Magnoliopsida; order Santalales; family Viscaceae; genus Viscum; species Viscum album. The sequence continues at coordinate 1,313,258,140 of OY728133.1, forward strand.
ATTTAGTTACCTAAGATGGAGGGGGAGAAATGGGGGAGAAATTTGAGGATTAAAGAAAAATGATTTAAATGGAAATATGGTAAAAACCCACTTTTAATGAGGTACATGGTTTGGCCGCATAGTTTGGAAAACTATGCGCCAACCGTGCAGTTCGCTCTGTCCAATAGAAAACTGAGTCGTACTGTTTTCCTGGACACCCCGTGGTTTGAAAAACCATGTGGAGGTCATTCATTAACCTCTATCCAAGTGGACCACAAGTCGCATAGTTTCCTGGGCCAGTCACATAGTTTGAACGAACCGTGTGCCAAATAGGTGTTGCACGCTATTTGGCCTCTTCTCACTTTTCATTTGTGTCTTGAACCCCTAGGACATCCCTGAAACACCACATACACTAATGAATCACTTCTTTGGACAAAACAAAGAATTTAAACCAAAATTTAAACAGGGATGTACCTTTACAAAAGGTTGGGATTATATAACCTCCCCACCTTATAACAGCTCATCGTCCAGCCGCATTCTCAAGAATCACCAAGAGTCCAAGGAAAAAAGATTAGGCCATGGGCCCACCAATCAATTTTCATCTTCCAAGATTCTACCTGAACACTTCCATTCTATACCCACACTCAGACCATGGAAACCATCATACCAGAAAACACCCCCCTTTGATCATAAATCTCATACCCAATGCTCCCAAAGGATTTACCCACATCAACTCATCATTACAAAAATAAAACACCAGAAAAAGGTCTCAGTGAAATTACTAAACCACAAAAAATAGGATACTAAAAAGGTACTACACTACCCTGGGGAGAGCCAATAAGAACACCTTAATTTCATTCATACCCACAACTCATGTCTCATCCCACTTAGATCCATCTCACCTAGCTACCAAAAGTTCCACAGGGACCCAACTCAATGCATCTATTGGAATTCGTGAATTCCAACCACATTTACTAATCTACAATGGTATACAACCCAAGGCCCAATAGAATCACGCAATTTTTGAACATTAAAAGCACAACCCAACCATAGCCTTCATATGAAAGTACTGAACTAGTTGAAACCCAACGAATAACTTTTCACCAACACTAATACGCTGAGGTGACTCCTTCCCAAGTCTATCTAACCTGAAACACCGGTCACGTCATTAACTGACTATATGTCTTCTATGGTGATTCCAACCATACGCCTTTGTTCATCACCAACATTTTTTGGTGTTGGTCACTTACTCCATCGATGAAAGTCTAAAAAACCTCAAATTAACCTTCATAACTTACCCGACACATTTCCCAACTCATCACACCCAAGAATCCATGATAACACCACCTAACTATAACATTCATCCTTGACATTGAATCTACATAGTTTTTTTCAACCCCTCCTCCACCCATATATCAAATAAGGAATAATTGATTCTTACTCAAAATCCATTCCCATTACTAAATGCACTTAATATTCCAACATTAATCGGGGGTGTCTAATATCCCACCACACTCGTTCTCTTTCTACCCAGTTATGTTAGGACATTCCAGCCAACTCACTCCATTGGAGACTAACTTATGACATTGACATCTTGCTCCTCTACCTGGAAATGATGCCTTCTCACTTAATTTATACCTCCATCATTTTCATGAACCCACCGGAGTCCATTCATGACCTCTGTTGAAACTTCACCATCATAGAATTCGCTCTGCAACCATTTTCAGACTCTATAGCACCCACTGAAACATCTCCAATGAAAACAATTATATCACCTCTAAACAAGCCTGATCTCGAAGCCATCTCTTGGTTTCATATATCACCACATCTAAGGCCCACTAAGCTTTATCTAACGACAAAAAATGTGTCCCATATAGTATTAATCTTAGCACCAAAATGCCACCGCATCTACTCCACTTCCTACTCCACACTTCAAGAACTCACACATCGCTCCCCACCTTAGGAGTGTTTTTCTCACTACTTTATTAAAGAAAACATGACCATCACATCTCATTCTTCGACCACAACTAACCCTCAAAACATTGATGTGACCATATAGCTTTTCTATAAATAAGAAAATCATCACCAATCATTACCCATCCTAGGAATCTAAGAAAGGAACCCTCAATATTAGTTGACATCCTGGAATGGCCGATGGTGTATTTCCCACCATACATCTCCACACATATTTCTACATGAGAATATCCTCTAAGATTCCCAATATCAAACACACAAAAAATTTGGTTTCCAGTCATAAAACAATATATCACATAGTGTATCCGAGATGATTTCAAAATATTTGGCATGGTCTTTGCTAGCAAAAATTATGCTAAGAATTCATCAATAAAAACCACCAAAACTATCCACTACCAATCCAAAACCCAACTGTATCATGTATAGCCTTCAATTCCCACTGTGATTCCATAGAAGGATGATAGTCACTTATCATTTGCCACCTGTTTTTTCCCACCCCAAATGGCATCGAGCCTTAGAACCAAACACAAGCACTAAGGTGTTTCCCGTGAAAGATACCATTGAATAACCATTATCTTTACAAGAACTAGATGTCACACACTTTGAATTGATCCCATATTTAATTAATCCACATGTTCTTCACATTCTAATGCACTTGCAACACTGGTACAACCTCCCTCGAGGCTACCCTCACTTTCCCAAGTCTATAGACTCACATCCACCTCTCAATTTGCATCTCTAAAACCATTAACTTCCCACTTATCCCTACAGGCTAAACCCATACTAAGAAACACCCCATGTGTACCACTACTGAAGTCCAAAACATATTCATGTTTCATAAACATCCAAATCACAAAAAGAAACCTCAGTCTACTTCTATCACTCATGTCTCCATGAATGTCAAACGATACCAACCCCCTAGAATATAGTCATGCCTAACAAGTTCAGGTCTCTTCCTACAAGATACATGCATCGAACCTCAAACAACCTGCTGCTCTTGGGATGCAACCCTGCCCCATACAAACACATTATGTCTAATTCACAAAAAACCATTTACTCTAGGTTTCCAACCAAATACACCCACACATGTACATCAGCACCATAATCCAAACACGCACTCTAGGTTCCAAAACACAGTGTGAAATCTCCAAACCCACAAGATTCATCAGCACCCAGGTACCAACATTAAGGTTAAACATAAAACCATCCGAAACATGACCCACAAGGTTTAGTGTACTCACATTATTGAACATCATCTCATAGAAAAATGGGCCATAGCCCTATCGTGGGTATAACTAGCACATATATTTACCAAGAATCAAAACCCAAAAAAATTGTGATTCATAACCAATGTCTCAAAAAGGTAACCCCCACTGCCCAAACCACCCACACAAAGGGTCAAAACACAACACTAGGGATACCCATTTTCAGTGTCCCTATAGGTTCCATCATTCCATATTTCCTTTATAAAATAAACATTACCATTTAAAACTTAAGGTATCACTTTTCAAACATTTCCAACATTCCATTTCAAAACCCAAACATTTACACTTTCAAAAAACTTTTTGATACCAAAAATTTCAAAAAAAATCTTTTCTCAAAACCACATTTCATAAAAATTTCATTAATAAACTTTTCAAGGGAATATAAATAGACAAAATTAATTTTAAGAAAAATACACTACCAACATATAAATCTCAATGAACTGTCAATCACAGGAAACATACAGATGACCTATCAATCCTATGTGTCTAGAAAGATACATGAACTCATGAACCCTCTATTTATATTCCATTCCAAGAGATAAAATCTCATAAATTAATAAAATCACATCCATGTGCGCAAACTGATGTGGAATTATCAATCAATCATAAAATCACAAAACAAAAAATAAATACCCACCCCTGGAGACTTGGATTTTTCCCCCAATGCATGTGGTTCTAGGCACCTAGGAACAAGCTCATTACCAAACCCAAACAATATCCTAGTATCATTTTTACCATGCATAAATAGTAAGAAAAAAGACAGCAACTCTGATAACACTTTGTAACATCCCCTTCCTAAAATCCACTACAACTGGTTCCTTTAGTCGAGTCATCACATGAACTCAGGTGCACCTCCCTGTATACAAGAGGCTTCCGACCAACAATGTGGGTCTAAATACTAATATGGGAAGACTATACCCACTTATCAAAGTAAATTCACCACATAAATAACATCAACAGATATAATAACTAGCAGGAATATTAAAATAAATTCATATGAAAAGATCCAATAAGTAACCCAATAGTATATGATATGACAATATGATGAATACAATACATTTCAAGCAGTCATAAAAATGAAATCCAAAAATGAACCACATAATACCTTAAACATAGACCCAAGTCCAAACTTGGTCCTGTCATCCCATGATCCAACCAAACTTCCCATGCATGAACCAAATATCAGTTCCTTTTTCGAAACCTATACCAAAAAATAGTAACATCTTCTAGAGTACCCAAGTTCCATGGTGACCTAATATGGGTGTGAATATATCTTTGTAAGCCACCACCAATGGTTTATAAATCTATAACTAGTCTATACAACAGTGTACCTAGGAAAACATGTGAAACAATAATTAATAAGGAAACAAAATAGGAAATATCTCACCATTCAGCAAAAAAAAGTAACCATTTTTTCATTAAGTTTTCCAGGGTGAACGAATCAACTAAACTAAATCTAGTCAGACTAGGAGTCTAATCCATAGAATAAGGGGTTACATACATTTTATAAGAATGGATTTTCACTATTTAAAATTTTATCAACATACCCTAGAGCCACTAGATGGAAATGTTTACTCAAATATTTTTCATAATTTATCCCATGGGATGGGAATTTGAATCAATAGCACTATAGAATATACTAGTCAACTATTATACATATGGGGATCTATCTAATTCCCTATCTCACTAATGTAAACATTTCACAAACAGTTTCATCACACTGAACATGCAACCTCGGTACAAGTAGTCTCATCAAATGCAATCATTAGGGGCCTAGATTCTCAGTCCCCTCACTAAACTATTCACTAAAAGGGGTGGGGTTAATATCCTTTTAATAACTCGAATTTTGGGCATAGATCATCAAGTCCAGTATCCTACACATATAAAATATCCTTGTGCAAATGCTTCTTTATTCATATACCACATATATCACATGTCAACTAATCTTAAACCAATACACACATAACAATCACAATTCATTATTTTCTCAACATATAGTCCATCATCATACCTTAACCAATTTACACATTTTCATTTACAATCCTTATCCCAATTACCCCATTTATCAATCTCATGCCTTAGGAAATCGAAAAAATTACCACTTTTTATTTCATTAGTTATTTAACCCATCAACATTATACCAAACATATACCATAACCATTAAAAAAATTACCATTTAAAATAATAAAACATTATATATTCCACACCTACAAGTCATAACCCTTTAACACATAAACCACTATACCGAACACCCATTTTTTATCCTATCCACTAAAAAACAATAAACATCAACTTCATATCATAATTAAATGATAAACCATAAATAAAATTATTCATTTAAACCAATATTGAAGAAACCCTTTAATATACAGGTCTTCCTATTTAAAAAACTAAACTATTCTCTAAGGATTTCATTTCCATTACCATCCATTCAAAACAATTACTAAGCATTTTCACAAGAAAGGGGCTACACCCCCATTTAAAATGACCATTTAAAATCCGTTTATAATAATCCCATTTTCAAATAAATTTAAGGTCAAAAAATCATTTCAAAACATTACTCACTTTAAAATCATCAATTCATTCATTAAAAACCATAGTCATGTCAAAACCTAAAGCACATCATTTAAAACATTTCAAACAAAAATCTAACATATAATCAATACAATTTACCCTTTTTACAAAGAATACATACCCAATACAAATTTATAACCCATTCACTATAATATTTCCTTTATCATAGCATTCATCCATCTATCTAAGCATTTTCAAGGGTTCGACATACCCTATGGGTAGCCCTAGGTTTAGTCTCACTACATCAACGACCCCGACGGGGTCCGTGAGGGGACATGTACCTTAACCTAAAGACCAAAACACCTTCCCAAAATAAAGAACATTAAATTTAAATAAGTATTTACATTAACACAACCGCATTCACATGTATAACAATGATAAAATGGGGAAAATATTTAATACCACCAACCTCTTGCTCGTGGAAGATCAATTGCTTAAACATAGACATTGATTTGAAAACAAACCACCTTAAAATACCCAACCTATAATCCTCTGGAAAAGGAGGGTTTATGGATTTAGAAAAAAATAGATATTCTACAAGACATAATATATGAAATAGATCTATGAGGAGTGTTAGACTCACATGGATCTTTGATTCTCACCCAAATATGATACAAGTGGCTAAAAATCAAAGGAGACTTTCTCATAGGGAGAGTGGGGGTTGTTGGTTTGTCCCCTAGGCTAGATGGGGCCAAATGTGGGAGAAATTTGGGGAAGAAATAAAAATTATCATGAGGTAAAATGTTAAAAATCCAATTTTAATGAGGTTCATGGTTTGACCGCATGGTTTTCTAAACGGTACGGTAGTCCTGCGATCACCATTGTCTAAGTGGACCACAAGCCACACAGTTTCCTTGGCCTGGTGCATGGTTTGATCTAACTATACACCAACCATGTGATGCATAATCTTTTACCTCTTTTGTATCTTATTTTTTTCAATAAACCCCTAGTACATCCATGGAACTCCTCATACACCCAAAAAACACTTCGTTAGACAAAACAAGGATGTTTAACAAAAAATTAAACAATGACGTACCTTTATAAAAGTTTGGGATCTTAAAAATGGATATAGATCATGAAAAAAACATAATAACATATCAATATATTTAGGATAATAGAATTGTTATTTTATCAGGTTTGAATAATGTTTTATGGATGTGGAAGAAGAAACAAAACTAAAACATTCAGATAAAAACTATACATCTTCTTTGGAAAACCACATTTGATTAACACCTTAAGACTTTTAAGGTTGGTTTTATGCCAAAAATAAGGCCTCTATAATGTGGTTAGGGACTCAAGGATGGTATTTGGTTTTTTTATTTTCTAAAAAAGGTGTTTTCAGTGTTCATAAATGAAAATAAGTGGTTCCCATTTATAAGATAAGGGAGGGGCACTCCTGGTATTTCTCAAAATAATAAATTAATATAAATTTATAATTTATACGAAATAAATCAAGACTTCTAAATTTAGAATATAATATGAGGATGGGTATAAATATAGTCATATAAGAAAAATTAGATAAGTTTTGACTATATTTATCCCCTTATCTTTTGGTTTTAACCCTTATTTAACCACAATAACTCTTACCATGACAATATGGATTTTTACAATTTGAGGGTTAATATAATTACTATAAAATGAAAAATAGACAATAAATAGAGAATGGTTAATATTTTAAACATTATCTTAATAAATTGACTGAAATTAATATTTTAATTAATTTTATTTTATTTAATAAAATATTAGTTATTATAAAATATTAATAAAGTCAATTTTTAGAACAATTCATTATTTTGAATTTAATAATATCACGATAAAACTTATAATTCAAAACAATTATTTATGTATATACCTAAAATTTCAAGGTAATATATTAAATTCATTGGTTGAATTAATTATCTTGAATTATATTTATTTTAATATTTTTAACATCGTTTATTTTATTTTTCAATTAATTAAATAATTATAGCATTATAGTTGTGATAGCATTTAAGGTAATTATTTATTCCCTAAAAAATAGAAATAAATTACCATGATGATGATTAATATTTTATATTTCAATGGAATATTTATAGTCGAATATATCCTCTAATTAATACCATATTAAAATATATCACTTATTAAAAATAAGAGAATTTCATGTTTGACATTTCTTTAAATAGAATACTATAAAAGTCATTATCTTATCTAATTGGTTCCAAATGGACATAAATAAATTTTTATAATGAAAATAAAATTATTATGATAAAAATAACAATTTATATTTTTTCAATATTTATTTTATCTCACACATATATCATGACAATGCATTTAATGTGTTATTTTGAGTTTATTGGCCTTACGTTGGAATTTTACAAGCATTTGGATATGTCACTTTTTATATAACTATAAAATTATTTTATAACCATAAAAATCATAAATAATACATATTTTTTAATAAAAAAGTTGATCAATAACTTATATAATCCCAATAGTTTTTTTAGGATACCAAAATTTACTTTTTAAGTGTTTCACAGGATCTACGTCATCACTAAAAATGAATTTCATATTTATATGGAATAAATTCTAGCCTCTACGTTTTGAATTATTTATGAATGGTATTTTTTTTTTAATTATTTATTAATTACATGAGTTTCATAAATTTTTATATTATTTTTATTTCATGGTGATATCATTAAAGATATCTCATTTCATTAAAATACTATTTTTTCAATTCAATAAAATTTTAACTTTTTTAAAAAATAAAAAAAACACAACTATGGATAAATTTTGATTTATGAATCCAAAAATAAATTACATTTCATAAAATTAAATTCCTCTAATTTTTGGAAATTATTTTTAAAATAATCATGCAAAACTCAATGAAACTCTCTTTTTCAGGAAAAAAAGTTTTTCTTAAAAATGATTATTTATGTTAAAAAATGACTTCATACCAAAATAAATTATAAAACTAATTCCAATTAAATTAATTAAAATATTAATAATATAATAGAACTAATTTTATTTGAGATGATTTTAAAATAAAATGTAACTTCAAAAATTTTTGAAACAGAAATACAGTTTCCAAAAAAAAATCGGTACATTTCACTATTCATTATAAAATCAATATTTTTCAAAATAATATCCAAAATTCATATTAGGATAATTTTTACATTCTGGATTAAAAAATTAAATTCATTTTTTCAAAATAAAATTCTATAATTTAAACATTTATCTTATAAATAATATATTTTAAGAAAAAAAACTTCCTTCTTTATTTTAAGAATTATTTAATATATTTATAATCAATATAACTACACACTTCAGGAATACTAATAAATATTATAATTATTTATTATATCATTAAATTGTTTTTTAAATTCTCTCCCCCCCTCCCTTGGAAATTGGGTCCTCGTAATTTTGAACATGGCCTCACTGACAAGGGTTTGACCTCTCAATATATCATTATTGAAAATCTACATTGTAGAAAGAAACAACGAATAATACTTATGAAAAAAGAGAAAAGCTCATGAATTTCACATGGATATGGAATAGAAAATATAACACCCAAGTACAGATAGAGAGTGATAGATATCATGGTTATGTGAAGGTTAACCATCACAAAACAATAAATCTTTCATAGGTTAAAAATTCATTGATTTATCAATGAGAAAAGTAAAAGAATAAAATTTTTATTTCAAGATTAATTTAATATAGTTAAGGAATTCCATTTCCATCTATAATACTAACATAGGAATATATACATACTTGAAATGTAAAATTTCATCGTTTAATCATTTTCCAACAGAACCACATCTTTTACTCCAAATGATGTGTATGAATTTGTATGAATGGAGCACTAGAATAGAATTATATAGTTTAGAAAATCCACAACAGATAAACAATATAGTAACACAATCCAAAATGGTTAGGACAGGATAATATAATTCTCCAAAAATAATAAAGAATTATAAGATGAAATAATTATTTAATCTCAAAAATTCAACAGCAGTACCCAAAGTTTGACATACATCCTTCAATAAATATCTATACATACAATTACTCAAAAAAAAATATTCTATACTAAGATTGAAACATAAAAATCATAATGATTTGATCACATGTTCTTCCAAGATAATTTTAATATTTATCTCCAAATCAAATCAAGGACTCTTAAATTATCTTACCAAAATTTAATTACCCTAATCAGATAATCTCTAAGATATGATAATCATTTATATAAATAATATGAATCGCCAAAAATCGCCAACAAAATCATATATACATCCAAAATATAATTCAACCTTTATTCCACAAATAAAATCACATAGAATTATTATTACCTTAATCATATAGGGTTCCCAAAATAGTGAACACCCTCTGAAATAAAATTAATCAATTAATCCCCAAATAATTTTCCAATCCCATGGTTATCTATTCGATAAAACATAGGTTCCTAAAATGAACATAACCATTATCCATCAAATAGTTTAAATAAAAAACAAATTTATTCTAACCAGGACATTATGTAGTCCAATGGTAGGTGATGCACCTTTATCACCCCTCCATTGTGGATTCAAACCCCGTGAACATGTAAGACACAATGAGTTGTTACATGGTCTACACTTTTTCCATTTCTAAAACTATATAATTCATATAACATTCCCAAAAAAGTTGCTAAATCTTTCAAAATAAACTTAATATATTCATCATTAAAATACTTTTGTTGACCTAAAATTTTATATCATACTTTTCATTTTGCATCCCAAAATTTAACAACCCAAAATTACCTTAAAATTAAATTGGTCAAAAATATCATTAGTCGCCTTAAAATTTCATAACTTAAATCCCCAAAGGTGTTATGAGATATTGAACTTGTGGTTAACCTTAAAATTATAAATCCTTGATGCTATATGTCACTCTTAGGATAACCTATCATGAAAACATCCTAAACTCCAAATATGTCTAAACCCTTATCTAATAGAAACTATAAGGACCTAGCCTTATCATAACATATTCTAGTGTTTTTGAACTACAATTCATTTACATACAATTTGGAGTATCTTTTTGGTTTATAATTTTAGATAATTATGGAAAATTATTACAATGTAACCCCATACATTATAATTGTACACTTATAATAAGTACCCATTTTTTATAGTAAACAATACTTTTTAATATAAAACACGGTTCCTTTTCATGATAAATCTTAAAAAATTTGATCTTCACTTCATCTTTTTCCATAATCATCTTTAAACCTTATGAAAATATTTTAAAAACTTGGGATGAGAACAAAAAATATTAGTAAGGGTCATAAAAAGGATAAATAAATTAGTCCAATTAAAAACTTTTAAATCCCATAAAATATTTACCTTTATCTAAATATTATTTATAGTAATGAAATAAACTATTTTCTCATGAAAATGTACACACTTTTAGTTCATATAAAATTATTAAAACCTATAGAATGAAAATAAAAACCCATTTTGGAAATATATATCATCACATTTGTAACCCATTTTCAACCTATGTTAGAAATAACTATAGCCATAGTTAAATACATAGGATAAACCCCTTGTAAACTCCCACTTTCTTACCTAAAAATACCAATAACATTACCCATTGCATTAGAGTTCTATTTGGGTACACCCAAAGCTGTAATGGGATCACATTGTGATATCTGGGTGCACCCAATGTATATGACATATCGGGCTCACCCATGAGCTATAATGGGGATAAACCCTTCATATAAGTTGTATCAAGCTTACCTATTTCACATAAATTTCTAAAGTACCATATCATGAATCATGCATTTTATGCTTGTAATATTCAACATAAAACCTTTTAAAAGTCCTTAAACCCCATATGAAAAGTGAATTCATATATCAAAATATTATTTTCTTTTGAAAATACATTTTCAATACCAAATATCCAGAATAAGATTAAACCGGATTTCTTTGAATACAATATTATTAAAAAATCTCAAGGAAAATAATAATTCAATTTTGAAAAAAATTATTTAAAAAAAGTGTGCACTTATAAATGAAACAAAAATATATTTAAATTAAACTTGTAAAAATGTAAATTATTATTAAAAACATTAAATAATCATGATGATAAGAAAGTATAATCATGCTATATAATTTAAAAAAATCCCTTATTAAATTTTGTTAAGTGGAACTTTAAAAAAAGATTTCTAATAGAATGTCCCTTACCTTGAGTCTAATTTGTCATGCATGTCCTTTATATTTTTTAATAATAAACATATATTAGATATTTAACTTCTTAATAAATTTTTTTAAGTTCATTATTCCTTATATATAACCTATTACCATGTTAATTACTTAATCATTTAAATTCGCATTAGGTGTTTTGATGGTATTTGGTACTTAAGTTCAAAATTATATTGCTTAGTTGACAATGCTCAAATAGGTAAATATTAAATAATATCCATGATAATATTAATTAAATATTTATAAATTTTATACAGAAATTATATTTTTAAATACATCTAATAAATATGGGTATGAAAAATGAACTACGATGCAATTATGGAGACGATAGGTTGTACGTACGCATGAGTAAAGCTTACATTTTTCAATGATCATTATAGAAAGATGGTAAGTATTATTTTTTATTTATAGGATAATCATGATATAAAAGATTTCATACTAATTATTTAAAAATAATTATATGTCATTCACGTGATGTGGTGATAAAAAAATCACATTGCTTCGTGGAGGTGGTAGTCCACAGATACATACGAATGACGTTACCATTTTTATGTGTATGAAAAAGTAAGAAAATAAATTGTATATTAATTTTTAGGAATGATAAATATGTAATTAATATAATATTTAAATATTAATTACCCCATTATAATTCATCTATGAGGGATGGTGATGGAAAATGAATTATATTAGTTCGTGAGGTGGTAGTCTGCCATACACACAGACGAAGAATTATTTTCCCATTAGATGGAAGAGGAGATGGATATAGATCATTACAAAAACATACTAACATCCCATTATATGTAGGATACTGGATTTATTATTTTATCATGGTTGAATAAATGTTTAGGGATGTGGAAGAATTAAGAAACTAAAACATGCAAATAAAAACAATACCTCTTCTTTAGAAAACCACCTTTGATTAACACCTTAAGCATTATATGGTTGGTTGTATACCTAAAATAAGGCCTCTGGGATTAGATTATGGATTATATGATGGAATTTAGTCATGTTTTTGATTTGAAAAAAGGGTTTTATGTGTGAATAAAATAGAATAAGAGGTTTCCTTTTATAATAGTGGAGGGGCACTCTTGGTATTTCTAAAAATAATAAATTAATATCAATTAATATTTAATACCAAATGGATAAAAACTTATAAAATTAAAATATAATTTATTATGAATCAAAATAACATCATAAAATAAAAATTAGATAAGTTTTGACTATATTTATACCCTTATCTTTTGGTTTTAGACCATTTTTAACCTCTATAACTCGTATAATGACAACATGAATTTGTACACTTTTTGGTTAATATAATAACTATAAATTAATAAAAGACAAATAAATGGACCATATTTAATATTTTAATCCCTGTACTACTCTATTGGACGAATTTTATATTTTTAATATTTTATTTCAATTAATAAAATATTATTTATTATAAAATATCAATAAGGACAATTTTTATAACTATTAATTACTTTTAATATAATAATATCAAGAAAATACTTCTAATTAGAAAAAAAATACATTATTATATACCTAATATGTTAAGGTCATAATTAAATAAAAAAAACATTTATTATCACAAATTATATTTATTTTAATATTTTTAATACCATTTATTTGATTTATTTCATTAATTAAATAATTACTCCATCAGAGTTGTGAAAACTTTTAAGGTAATTATTTCTTCCATAAAAATTAGAAATAAATTACCATGATTAATATACATATTTTATATTTCAAAGAACTATTTATAGTTTAATATATCCTCTTGATAAAACCATATTAAAATATTCCACTTATTAAAAACAAGAGTGTGACATGTTTGACATTTCATTAAAATAAAATCATATAAAGGTCATCATCCAATCCAAGTAGTTCTAAAAGGACATAAATAAATTTATATCATGAAAATAAATTTATTATTATAATAATATCCATTTATATTTTTTTAATATTTATTTTAACTCACATATATATCATAAAAAATTTAATGTGTTATTTTTAATTTTTCAGCCTTGCGCAAGCATTGCACAATAATTTAAATAAGAAACTTTTTATGTAACTCTAGAATTTATTTATAATCATAAAAATCATAAATAATAAATAATATTTAATATAAATTTCTATCAAGGACTTATCTAATCCCAATTATTATTTTTAGGATACCAAATTTTACTTTTCTAGTGTTGTTTAGGCTTTGCATCATCACTAAAAATGATTTTCATATTTATTATGGAATAAATTCTAATATATATTTTTTCAATAATTTATGAATTATATTTATTTTATTTTATAATTATTTATTCATTGAATAAGTTTCTTAAATTTTTATATCATGTCTATGTCAGGGTGATATCATAAAAGATATCATAACAATATTTTTTTACTATTCACTAAAAATTTAAGTTTTTTGAAAAAATGAAGAAAAGAATATGAGGATAAATTTGGAGTTATGAATCAAAAAATAAATTATATTTCATTATATTCTATTAATATAATTTTTATAAATTAATTTTAAAATAAGATCACAAAACATGATAAAACCCGCATTTTAGAAAAATACAGTTTTTCTTTAATATGCTTATTTATGTTTAAAAATGATTATATACCAAAATAAATTATAAATTTGATTAAAATAAATTTAATTGAATTATTAATAATATAATAGAACTATTTTTTATTTCAATCCATTTTAAAATAAAATATAACTTCACAAATGGTTGAAACACAGTTTCTAATAAAAATTGGTATTTTTCACTATTCACTTGAAAATCAATATTTTTAGAATATTCTACAAAATTACAATTAATATAATTTTGAAATGATGTATTCAAAATTTGAATTAATTTTCTAAAATTAAAATTCTCTAATTTCACAATTTTTCTTTTAAATAAAATCTTATAAGAAATTAAACCATTTTCTTTTATATTTTAAGAATTAATTAATATATTTATAATGAATAAAACTACATAATTCCATAATGATAATAAATATTATAATGGTTTATTAAATCATTAACTGGGTTGTTACACATGTACTTTTCATAATTTAGTTAGTACTATTCATACCCACCAATTTAACGGTTAGGTTATAATGGTATACTATATTATAGATCATTTTGACTCGAGTTTGTGTGTTTTGTAAGCTATTATAGTTGTCATATTTATTTAAAAATAAACATATCAAAAATTATTAGGGTATTAAATTATTTTATAATCTTTTTTTGTGTGTTATATATGCTATCGAACCCAACTTTCATCTTTAAAAATATACAGGTGTTACACCTGGTTATGACCATGTACTTCTAATCGTAACCATGTACTATGGTTGTTCCCATATACCTGGTTGTGTCTAAGTATTGGATTGTTCCCATGTACTATGACCATGCACATGTGTCTAGTAATTTCCATGCCAATGTACCCCTTGGGTACATTTCAAGCCTCTAGAAATGGGTCACATGGCGTGTTCCATGTGTCACATGACATGTGATACCTTTCTATGCACAAAAACCCTAAAGTCATAGAAGGGGGGCTAAAGAACAAGTGTTAATGGGAATACACACCTTATAGTCATGAATGTTCCAAAAATTATATACCATTACATGCATTAACCTATTTTGTTTTCGATATCATCTCTATCACTATTTATGCCTATAAATCATGGATCTAGGGTTGAGCAACCTTTCCATCACTGATGGTCGGATTCCTTCCATATGATTCACTTGGGAATCAACTTCCATCACACTTAAATTTATTCCATACTTCATTTGTGAAATTCTTATATAATCCATGTCTACCTCTGATCAACCATCGTCATCATTGCACTATGATCACTTAGTCGATTATGAACCTGAATCTGAAGTATTGATCCATTGCGCCTAATAAATGTCGCACAATGATTAATTATTAGGTATTGTTAAAATCTTTTACTAAGGAAATATCAACAATGAACATGTTATTAATATGGTTATAAATTAACAAAACAAAAAGAGGAAGGAACCTCATACATTTTTCATTTTGGACTTGACTTTTTTTCCTCAGAATGATGAACGAAGAACCATGATGTAAATAATATAAATTCCTATATCCTAGGAAGATAAATATGACACTGAAAACAACAATGAAAAGTTAATCAATTTGTTGATGGATCTAATTCAAATTCATCATGGAATAATCAATGAAGAAATAAACCAATGGAAAATAAATTCTTTTCTTCGAGTTAGGATTGATTGCTCATGAAAAATGGATTTTCATTGTCCTCATTGGTGAGATCCACAAACTTAATTATAGTCGGTGATCCCTATGGTACTATGATATCTAATCCATGATCCCAAAATCCACTAAAACTCCTTCATGCTCTCCTATCAAATCCCCATGTTTATGCAGATATTCCTGAGATTTTTCTATAAACATGTTTGTAAAGATGGATGTAGGTCATGCTAAAAAAAATAACTATACTATTTCTCCCATGACAACTTTTTAACTGAACATCTGACACCAAAAAAGGTTATATCACACCTAGGGTAAAACCCACATTCTAGATTAAAATTTGGTCTCATATTTCTAAAACAAGACTTTGTTTGGGGGTTCTACCATCAATTATGAAAAATTATGCCTGTGTGATATAACATATTTAATATTTTTATTATAAGAACCCCAAGTCTCACTAGACAATAGATTCTTGTTTTGTCTCAGTTTCTAACCCCAAAAATTTTCCTTCATATATTAGAAATTACTAGAAGGAAAAAAATACATTATAGTTAAATTGGTTCATCCTATGGGTAAGTTTTTTTTAAATTTTCTTGGATGTGATTTTGATGCTTACTTTTCCATGAGTCCAATTGATAAGTGTGTGGGAAATTATAGATATAGTTTTTTTTATTTTTCATAAGTATTTAAATTTTTTTACCTCCACCATTTTTTATATTTGATCTTAATTGAATCATTGTTGGATTTTTTTATGAATTTTGAGCTTAATTGAGAAAAAATTATTAATTCTGGATTTTGAATAATTTTTAATGTCTTTTGAATTTTGGGAATAAAATTTTATATACAAATTAAAATTGAAAATTTTATTTTTATAGAATTATATCTATATTAAGATTAATTTATATCAACATGACTAATATTTTATTTGAACTCTTTGAAGCTCAGATAATTCATGCAAGTTGTAAAGTATTTTGGAAGATATAATTGACCACCCTTTAATCAATGAGGTGTATCTAAAGATACACAACTGTAAATGAGGTGATTCTAGTTTTCACATATATAGGAATCATATAAACACATAAAAAATATATTTCATCGAAAAAATGAATTCATTAAGGAAAGATATTAATGCATCAAAGTGGAGGAATATGAATACCCTCTTTATCTAGAAATATATTCTAAAGTAAAAAAATAAATACATTGGATACACATGTCAATATATTATGAGATTTGGAGGGTGTATGAAAAATAGATATCAAAATAAATTTAAACAAGGACATTTTCTAGTAATCATCCATTTACTTTCCCAAAATCAGGACTACTTTCAAAGAATAGATTCTAGGAGGTAAAAATTTTCAAAAAAGTTTATTATAGATTTGAGTCTCTATTTATATTTCAAAGAGGATGGTTAAAGAGGAAGGCCATGTATTTTTAAGAGGAAAATTATAAATTAGATAGGATTTAAAATGGATCTATCTATCAATGAAGAGATAAACTCAATGTATTGGTGTCTTCATTGTATTTATATTATATTTTTATGGAAACTATTTTCATGATTAAAGGAGGTCTCTTTTCTCTCTGGAATTCAATTTTTTCTATTTTGTTCTATATTTTTTTACCAAATTATGACTATTAAAAAATTTCATTACATTTAAACATTTTTTGTGATGTATTCCCATTGATCACAACAATCTCAATTAATTTTTTATTTCATGGAGGTCTTTAGGAAGCCAAATCACTTTTATAAGTGAATTAACTTTAATATGAGAGTTTTCAAAATGGGTTTTTAGAAATAAATGTTTTAACATAGAGGTATTTGAGTTAAAAATGATAAATATAATTTGATACTTCAATTAAATAATTATTTATGGGGTATCCAAGGATAAAATCTTATCCATTTATTCTATCTCAATTATGGTTTCTCGTCTCTTTTCTGTTTTCCCTTTATCTAAATTCTAACTTCAATTTGTAACTTATTTTTAATTTTCTTAACATTAATTGAAACTAACAATACAAACTTTTCACTTTTCCATTTAAAAAATTAACCAAAGTGATAGTTTGTAAAGTTAGACTACAACCTCCTCATGAGACAACCCTGTGGTCACCACTATATTGAATTTATATGGGTATAAATTATTGAATGAGGTAATGTGACTAAATACTGACTATAATTTACAAATTTTATATATAGGAAATATTATTTATAGCATTCATAATAATAAGTATATGGTTAATTCTAATATCACTTATATTTATCATTGTTTCCTTAGATAAAAAAAATAGAAACACATCCAAAAACTCCATAGATAAGTATTATTGGATCTATTTGATTATGAATAATTTGATACATGTGAATATGTTTTACTTATAAAAATGACCAAAGAAAACTTTAAAGGAAAAGGTGAAAGGTATAATGGAATCCTATATCATATACAAAATTATGTGTGTAATCCAATGACCACACATGAAAGTGGTGGTTTTATGTACTTAAATAACTTTACTGATGACTTTCATCGGTATGGTTATGTGTTTCTAATAAACATAATTATAAAAAATTCAAAATCATCCAAGATATTCATAAGGAAGTTAAAAGTCAATTGGGAAATTTTATTAAAATTATATGATCATATTGTCATGGTGAATACATGAACCAAAAATTTACTAATCATATTAGGGATTATAGAAATGTTCCACAAATCACTTCTCCCATAATTCTAGAGTGTAATGGTGAATCCAAGAGAAGGAATTATACCCTGTTATATGAGTTAGTATGACCTTCCTATTATATTTTAGGGTTATTATCGAAAAGGTATTGTAATCCTACAAAACCGTATTCCATTTAACGTAGTTATAAATAAATCACATGACATATAGAATAAGAAAAGTACCAAATTGTCTTTTAGGATAATTTGGGGCCATGAATTATATGTTTTATATATGGATTCTGATAAAATTGTCCCTAAATGAAAAAAAATTATTATTGGGTTATCCTCAAGAAAAATATATATATTAATTTTATAAACTTACTAAATAGACAGTGTTTATAGCCCTATGTGGTGTTTTCCTTGAGGAAGAACACATGATTGGGGTTTCAGTGATAGGGAAGTAGAATATAGGGAAATTAAAGACAAAAAAAATAAACTATTTATTATATGGAAATTGATCCATTTATAAAAAGAGTTATATAATAAGAATCTATATAAATTACTTAAAAAAATATATATTATTTTAGGATTAATCAATAACCCAAGTGATATGTATTTATCATTGAAAATAATGATGATGTATAATTCATAGAAGATAAACCTACTCCATGTCGATAGTCCATTGAGAATTATAATTCTAAAAAAGTATAAAACCCATGGAATATGAAATGGAATCCATGTACACTAACTAAGATTGAAACATGAGGGATGGACCTAAATAGTTGAGACCTATAGGTTGTAAGATGATTTTATATAAGAATACTAACATGTATAATATATTTTTTACCTATAAATAATGATTGGTGGAAAATATTTATAATAAAATTCATATTATTGAATATGAAAATACCTTTTCAAATTTCATGATGATAAATTCCATTAAAATTATATTGAAAATTTGAGGTCATTTTTTTTGTGATATATATAAAATAGATTTCAAAAAATATTTCTTTATTGGAACTTCATTTAAGGATATGTATATTATACAACCCAAAGGTTTTGATGTACTAAATGATTTTTTTGATGTACGAAAGTTTTAATGGTCTATTTATTTACTGAATTAAGATTATTAGAGTTAAAATATATAGTTTTTTTATGAAATAATAGAGTTCGGTTTCATCAAGAACATGGATGATTCCTATTTATAAAATAATATTAGTGAGTTTGTAGTGTTGGTTCTGATATTGTATGTAGATGTCATACTTCTTATCAAAAATTACATCCAAAATCTCTACTCTTTGAATGTGTAATTTGGAAAATAATTTTTCATAGAAGACAAGGGTGGAACAACCTACATATTGGGTATAAATATTCATAGAGTTAGATATAAGAAACTACTAACTCTTAGTTGGGATACATACATTAGTAAATTTCTAAATTGGTTTACTATAGAGAACTATAAAAAGGGGTATTTACCAATGTAACATAGAATGAATCATAAGAAGATTCAATGTCCTTTTCAGGATTTAAAAAATATGGATATAATTATCTGTACATACTCCAAAAGTTCTATAATGTATGTTATGTTTTGTACTTGACCTAATGTTTCCTATACTATAATCACAACCATTAGATATCGATATAATCCTAGTGAGAAAAACTATATTGCTTTGAAGAACATCCTGAAGTACTTAAAATATACTAAGGGTATGTTCTTGGTATTGGATAGGGAGAATGATCTCTTTATGAAGGGTTACATAGATGGTAGATTCGAATATGAGAAAGATGATAAGAGATCTCAATATAGTTTCATGTTTATCCTGAATGATAGAGCTATAATTTGGAAGAGTTCCAAAAAATCCATCATGAATGACTTTAAAATAGAGGTGGATTATATTGATACATTATGTTCTATGAATGATTTTATTTAGATCTTGAAGTTTTTATTTGAACTTGGGGTGGTTCCTCACTTTGAGGTGTCAACTGAACTTTACTGTGATAAAAATGGGTCCATTGTTTAGGAAAAGGATTCTTGTTATCACAAAAATACTAAACACATCCCTTTTAAATACTATATTATATAATAAATCATTGATAGGGTGATTTTAGGATCTGTTGGGTTGTGATAGAGGAAAATTTAATGAATCTATTGGAAAATCCATTACTACTGTAATAGCATAACATTCATGTTAAATATCATGGTATGTGATGCATAATAGATTCATGTAATGGATGTAAATGTATCATGATTTTATAAATAATGTAAAAATATGTTTATCATTAATTCATGTGTGTTGTAATATACTTTTCATGAATATTCGAATAATAATATCCCCTCATTGTATGACTTTGAGTTGTCCCTATCCCATGATCATCATGGATTATTTTGGGTTTGGACGATGTGTTAAGGTTTAAATGAATAGAATTGTGTAATCATTATAAAGTGTTGTATATGTGATAAAAATAATATGTTCATGCGGTAATAAATAGAGAATTGTTACTTGGACCGATCCACCAATGTAAATATCATGGAATTCCATAAATTCATCAATATACTTAATGGGTGAATGCATATCATCATCCCTTATTACCTGAGGTTGGTGAGATGCCTAGCATGGAAAACATCATGCTTTAACATCTTTATTATACAATCCTTGAGGATTAGATTATCAATGGAAGAATATGCATGTTACTGATCATGTCGTTAGTTAGAGAACTTCTAATATGTTATTTTATTACCCATATAACGAGAAAATACATCCAGACCCTTGATTTAATTGAATTGAGGAAATGCATGACCATTATTAGTTATTTTACATATAATCTTCTTAGATACTTGGATGAGGTACATGTCTTATATTAATCAACATGATCTATCTATTTTGAAAAATTAAGAAAAGGATGAGTTAGACTATACTAATTTAACATGTTACAGGTTTAGAGTTCACTTGATGTCATATAAAAATTAATTATATAGGTATACATAAGATATATATGATACATATTATCCTAGACACATTAATATGTAGATATAAGTATATTTTATTGGGGTCACACAAGACCCCTTAGTATATTGAGTATCTCCGATGATTTTTCAGAGGATGATTTTTTATTACATCTATGAAATTGGGATTTCATGATTTTTTTTCAATACTAATTATTCCCATAGTGTACCAAAATTAAACCGTTGAATAATGATTAAATTTGGGAAAAATATTTTGTTCTAAAATGAAGATATTTTGGTAAACTGTCTCCAAAAGAGTTTCAGATGTATTTAATAATATTTGTAAAGGTTTTCATAAAGTACTTATGGTTTTTTTGTGTAAGTGGTTGTTTTATATAGATGAACTAAAAGTTTGTACTATATTTAATGAAATAACTTATAACAAAATAAGTTATATGAATATGATTCATGTCTGATGCTATGATGGGCTAATAGAATAAGAATTATACGATGATTCTATTTACCTTAATTATATAGTATGATTGGATTTTTATATATGGACCTAAATGAATATATGATGAAACATATTATTCATGGTTCTTGTTATTTTTGAATCATGAGAATATTTATTTATGTCTTGAACACTTAAATTCATTTAATAGTTAAATGAGTTATACTCCAACAAGAAAAAATTATCATCTACTATGAGATGGTAGTTGATGCTCCAACTCTTCAATACATGTCTAAGTGGCTGTAAATGGAATAAAATCACTCCTTTTAAAATACCCTCATTACTTGAAATATGGTCAAAAAATTATTATTTTCCTTAATCCTTTGTTCAACTTCGTTGAAGAAGGCGTCAGAATCCCTTCGAAGGATCTGGCCCCTCTTATTGCAAAAAATGATCCATTGGTAATTGTAATCTCACTAGATGAGGGAGGATTTTTTATTACTAATTTAATTTCCATAAAACATGCATTAAATAGTAAAAGATATATTATTCATCTATTTTGGTTTGCATGTATTTTTATTTGTTTTATTGTATGTTGCATGTATTATAAATAAATCTGACTTATTCATGGGTTTTATTCTATTATTGATTCATTCAATGAATACCCTAAAACCTATCATGACCAAGGGAGAATGAGTCATCATTGGGGAATTAGGAATGGATATACCTAGGTGGAAAATACACCACCACAACCATTTTCAATTGTATGATAAAACACTATTTCACAACTCATTTTGATAAAGCACTTCCAAAAGAACTCAACCTTGGTGGATGATAAACAACTTATATCACTATTGAGTTAGACAACATCCCACTATCACAAGTCTCCGTGTATGTGATAAACCACTGAGATAGAATCCATCGGTTGATGATGCACTACCAATAGTATCCTCTAGATGGATAATGAACCATAAATATTACATATTAAGTGGTTGATACATCACCGATATAAAATATCAGGTGGATAGTAGGATACTAAAATAATTCCCAAGGTGATGATGTACCACCAGGATAGATCTCAAAAGTATATTGTTATCTACTAATATGAAAATTCAATTAGATAAATTACCACTAATATGACATCCCAAAGTGGAGGAAGTTCCACCATTTGATTGTCCTCTTAGTAAATTATATATCACAATCCCTATTTAAAATGGACAAGGTAACACTATTGATTATATTTAAGTGGATGAGGAATTACCACATAAAAATAAAATAACAATACGAATGATATATCATTTAAATTTAATTAAAAGAATCTATAATGATCAAACATGTCATGGGTTGCATTCTGTTGCTACCCACCCATTCAAAGTCCCATGTTTATTCCATTTCAATACTATCCTATATCTCAATCAATCCAAACCACACCAAGTAACACACTATGTCACTATACCAAGATCCTGGTATTAGTTATCATTTATTATGTAATTCCCTATGGGTCACAGGTATGGGAAATTTTGAGTTTGTTCAATCTCTTTTAAGATTTTAGAGTCTTTCAAGAGTTGGAATGGAAAATTTAACGTTTTTTGGGAAAGGAGGCCAAACATACAGTTTGGATACAAGGTTAGTACCTACTATGTAGTTAACAGGGAATATGTATTAGTGTCTTTACAATTAAACTTTACCCATTTTGACCACAACTTATCTGACTATGTAATTTTATAGAAAAATAATACATATTTTTGGGGTTTTTAACAGTGGTTTTCATGTTTCTTGAGTATGGTTTTTTAAATCATGCAACCCTATCCAATAAACAATGTGATTTTAATTTCCATGGAAAGTGCGCATTTCCTGGTTGGCACATGGTTTTTAAATTGTGTTTCCTAACTATACACCTGAATCTAAACATTTTAAAATATAAAATTACCGTGATGCCCTTATTCCTTTTAACCCCTAATCACCAATTAATTTTTCTTTAACATGAAACAATCCTTACTTAAAGATCTACAAGATCACCCTTTTGATTCCTTGGTTTTATTTTATCATTCTTGGTGGATATCTTTGAGGCAAGTCTTGTTTTCCTCTCTATTTTTCTCATTTCACCAGATATCTTCTTGATATCTCTTTCTCTATTTTGATGAAACCCTATAATGATGTAATTATTTAATCAAAAGGGTTTGATAGGGAATTTTTTTTATATTATATATAGGTTTGTGGGGATATTATCTCTTTGTTACCCATCACCATTTTTAAGGAAAAATTATTTCCCTTATTCTCGATGTGGGTGTATCTATCTTATGGTCTAAACCTAGGAATTCTATATGTAATTATGATTATTTCCTTTGGTTTTGAATATTAAAATTGATTTGTTATCTTTATTGGTAATAAAATTGGGTTTAGAATGGTTTTTCTTTTAAACCATGTTTTATACACTATATGTGTTTGAAAAAATGACTCAAAAGTTGTTTTGAAAGGGAAATGGATTTCAAAAAATGGGAGCAGTTTGATATCACTGTATAAAATGTTTTATGGAAATTTGGGCTTGTAATTAAAATAGATTATGCCTTGGAAAATGTTTTTGAATCATGTTTTTGGCCCATTCCTTGAAAAAATGATTATAAGCCATCGTGTTGTATTCCTTATCAGTTTTGTTTTATACACCCTCAATTCATGGATTTCCCTCTTTAGATTATTCTATATTACATTATGTGCATGTCATTTTTATATTCTTATTTTCCCACTTATTTATGATAAACATATTTATTATTGGAAAACATTATTTATTTGTTTTTTCCTTTAGAAATTTAAAATGTCATATTTATCTATTTTACTGATTATGGAATAATTTTTAAAGGAATGGAATGATTTTGAAAAGAAAACCACAAGATGATTTATTAATAAGAAATTTATTTCTTTTTAAAGTATTCTATAAATATGTTTTAAATAAGGATTGATAGATGCACATGGTTAGACATTACAACAACCCTACTTTTCTTACATTACTTTTACATCATTTTAATGATAAATAACATAAAATCATTACACGGAGAGGATTTAATGTTTTAGTTTCTTTGGAAATATTTGACATTAAATAACATTTATAACACAAAAAATTTATTTAAATCCTTATAATTTAGCTGCTTATTGTCTATTGGACTTTCCTTGGTAAACGTAGTCACCTGAGGATGTACATAAAAAAGGAGTGATCTAAAATCCCAGTAATAGGATATATAATAACATTAAGAAATATAAAATGGGATTATCATAACCATTATCATCATAACATAGGAATAGGATCATAATCATGAGAGGAAACATTAAGAAAAGACTTGTAATGTGGCAATGAATAAAAAATAAAACATCATGTATTAGTGGTTAACAACCACACATAATTGTAAACAATGATAGAACCATGTTAACACATAATTTCACTTTAACTCATGAGATTCACCACATTACCCAATTAATTGGAGCTCTGTATAATTCTAGGTGCACATATCACATTCAAACATTCATATTGCACTATATAATTCTGGACACACCCATTACATCATAACATTTTCATTATCATGCGTGACACATTGTATATATATAAATAATGAACATAAATAACTCATGGAAAGGAATGGGTTTCATCTCATAAGAACACATTCAAAAAAATTGGGTTCTCAAAAGAAATAGGGAATAACATACTTGATACAAGAACCATCAACCTTGAGTGAGAAGTAAAAGGTGTGTTTTTAAAAGAAAATTTCTTTTAGAAAACATTTTGTTTGACAGAAACTCCATTGGAAAACATGTATATCCTAGAAAAGGTAAGACAATTATGAAAAAATTATTTTTAAGGAGTAACCATACCGAAAATGGAGTGAAAGAGGGAGAACCCGAAGAAAAAAAGTTCTGTTCGAGAATTTCCCCTTACACTGTATCTGAATGATTTATTCATTTTATTGTCTTGTAATGACATTATATTCCTTAATTAGAAATCCCAGAACCTTTAATACATTAATATGGTTCATTATTGTTTTATTAAGTTTTTTTATTGGCCTTTGGGTGATTTATAGAGTTTAAATCCATTGTTTGGAAGTGTTCTTTTTCTTAGTTTTCAGGAATGGTTCACTTGTACACATGAATGGAAGTTCATTTAAAACATTGATAAACATACAAAACTAATATTACATGTTATTTTTGATATTAAATGAGTTTAAATGATCTTATAATGAATAATTTTATATACCATGTGGATAAATCATTAGTTAAAATTAATGATGATCGTTTTAGGTTAATTTGGGCAGTTTTTGGATCAAAACAGCCATGTTTTGTTTTATAAATTAGTATTATGAATAAGATTTTATTTAAAAACATAAAAGGGGTTACGAAATACATAAAAAAATATGGATTCAACCATTTAATGTTTTCATTGACATCCTTGAAGTATTTTAATGAAAATGGAAGTGCCTCACCATTGATATAGGCAAATTAACACATCACGGGCAGTGATTTCATTTTTATATACAAGGAGAGAGATGGAGGAGTATAATGAATAATCTTACATTAATAAGATATCATACTAGTATATCAATAATACTAGAGTTATAATGACATTTTCATAATATAAGTTGTGTATAATAGAAGAAAAGAAATGAAATTTGAACAGAAATTGAATGAAAAGAGAGAGAGTACCTCTTGAATATATCTTCTTTTAGGGTCTATTTAGGGAAGAGGTTTTGGTAGTTTTATCATACCAAGGGATACTGGACATGGGGGGCTAGGTAATATCTTTGGGTAGAATTTGGATAAGGCTTTAATCTTGATAGGTGTGAATATGTCACATATAAGACTTTTTGTAAGGGTATTTGTCATGTAATTTATATTATTTCATTGTTTTGGGGGTTTCCCATGCATTATTTGGAAGAAATGGTGGGTTTTCATGATTTGGGCCCAACTATGAGCTCATTTCCTGATTTAAAAACAAATATTTTTTCATTTAGAACTCCTTAATTTTTCAACATTTTTCATCCATTCCAATTTCTACTTGGCGTCCCATGACCTATCCAAACCACCATATCCATTTGGACCCCTTAGAAACTCATTATAATTTTGGATTTGGATGATTTAGTTAGGCATTGGGCCAACCCGTGATCCCATTTCCCGCTTTAAAAAAATAATTATTTCATATATCATTCATTTTTTACTATTTTTTTATGATGCCACCTCTCACTCGAAGCCAACCGACCTAGTCACTCCCCCATGTTCGTGTCTCCATATTTGGAGCTCATTTGCATCACGGATTTGGGAGAAATTTCTCAGGGTTTCTTAAATCATCCAGATTTGATAAGGTAATTTTTTTCTTCCAATAATAATTAAATTTTCAATCTTTTCCACCATTTCATCTCATTCCAGCCTCCTTATCAGTTTTGGTTTCTTGTAGATTCAACCTTTGGTGTATTTGGGGAGATTTTTTCAAGATCATTCAAGTAACTGGGTTCCCTTCCTTCCTCCTCCATTTGCTTAGGATTTCTTCCATTTTCTTAGGGGGTTTTCTATTATTATTGATGTTCCTAATTTCGATAATTTAAGTCTTTAAGTATAGGGTTTTATTTTGAATTTTTTGGTCCAATATTGTTGTTTTAGGTTTGTTTTCACTCCCTTATGGTGCGACGGTGGTTCTGTAGAAGTTTCTCACTAGAATTTGAGAATTTTGAAATATATGGTAGGTGATTCCATGTGTAAGAATTGTAGAATGAGTTATCTTTATATATTTATGTTTCTTTTTTGTTTCTATCTCATTATTTTTACTATGAAAACTTATTTTTCTAGAATTTGTTATTTGGTTGATTTTGAAGTGCCAATTTTGTGTGAAAATGGGTGTTTTTACTTGTGCACTACATGTTTTAACAATTGGTGTTGTTTTATAATTCATTTAATGGATTTATAAAAATGTTTTAGTGCTGAAAATTCTAGTTTTTTGAAATATTGGTATGCATTTTGTGTTAAAAGAGGGATTTAAAATGGATTTTATGTGCAAAGTTTTGTTATAACTTGAATAATTGTTTTATAGAAATTTTAAGTGTTTTTTGAGTTATACAAATGGTGAAAAGCATGTTTAGCTACTGTTTTGAGTTTTTGTGACCATAAATATTATTTTTATCTGTAAATGTAATTTTTTAGCATGTGGAACTTGTTTTAGCACAAAGAGGGAAACTTGGGTATCTAGCTGGGCGGACGTGTACTAGCATGCTGGTGATCGGAGTGGTTTTTTTTTCAGTTTCACATAGCAAGTTTGACATTTAAAACACTAAAAAACATATATGATGATGATTTAGGGGACCAGTAGGTTATGGGTTATTACCCTACTAGTGTATGATGCACGAGAACAGATATTGTTATGGATACTTTCACACCGAGATGCGAGGTACATAGGGCTCAAAACTAACTAGTGCCTAGGGGTGTTCCCCTGTTGACTATTCATTAACTATTTGGCATTTATCTTTGTCTTATGGTGTGTTTGGATGGAAAATTTAGTATATTACATGTTCTATTTAAATGTAAATATTCTTTAAATTTACCCATTTTGAAAACTATTTTAATTTAAAAGGTGCACCTTTAGAAATTATTGTTATTATTCCTTGTTTAAAAAACTTGTGAGATTTTTATCTTGTAATGATTGTCACATGAAATATTTGGGTGGTATCCTATTTAGATTAGGCTCACACCCTAATTACACCTTTGGGTGTAAGTAGGATCGTTTATGTTTCACATAGGTAAGGGAAAGGCTTTTGGAGATGGTGGTTCAGGTTGCTAGTAGCTTCCATTGTACGGTGTTCTGGAGATGGCTCGTGGTTGACGAACCCTTATTGTGTGGTGATTTTGGGTTGTATTTTCTGAAAATTTTGTAGATTGGGGCCCCTTATTTCATGTAAAAAACATTGTATTCAGTTCTAAATTTTTAGTTAAGGCTTATTTGGCATGAACAGATTTGTTTTATTGATTTTTTTGTTGTCTTATGTATTCTAATTCAGGTAAATAATTCCCAAACCATTATTTATGATACCCTAGCACTTTTGAAATTCCATAGGGATAGGTAACACCCTTCGGGACTTACCATGGGGTGGGTTGGTTGCTGGTAATGATGACGACCAGATTTGGTTCATTACAAAATGGTACAAGAGGAGGTTAATGTTTTTTGGTTATATTATTATTTTGGTATGAGTCAGGCTAGAAAGGAACTAGGACTATCAGAGATCAGATCTTTGGTTGTGATTAGGGTATCTAGACTGCACCTTTCGTGACAAACCATGAGTCACCATGGGACGTTGGAATTGTTTGTTTGGATTCCCTTCCAGGTGATATGTGTGGGCTGCAAACTGCATGTGGAAATCGGGTGGGGGTGAAGTAGTTGTTTATTTTATTGTTGTAATGTGTTTGGAATATTTATATTTGATGTTATTGATGAAATTTTCAGAATCTTTGTACTGATTTTTGTTCTTGTGATGGTTTTATTTTATAGCAACATGCCTCCCATGAAATCTCTCATACACCCATGGGAGGAAGCCGGATAGAGTTATCCCTCACCGCTTGATCAGAGGATAGTAGAGGTCATGGTTCGGGCTATCCATGTTATGGGACAAGGAAAAACTCCTATTCCATCTCTAGTTAGAGAATATGGGACCAGTACTAGGAAGGAAAAAGACCAGGAGTTTCTAAAAAAAAGCCTCCAACTTTCCGAGGTAGAACAGAACCCTAAGAAGCGGAGGAGTGTCTTGAAAAGATCAAGCGCATGTTTGAGTTCCCGGACACAACTGAGGAGGTCCGTGTGAAGTGTGCCTATTTACTATTATAGGATAATAGTTGTAGGTGGTGGGAATAAGTGCTTCAAGCTGGAAAACATGAGCAGATGAGTTGGAAGAACATCAAGGTTATCATCAATGACCAATACTGCCCTGAAGTTTTGGAGTATGATCAATCTCGAGAGTTTATGGAGCTTGTTTAGGGGTATCTTTTTGTTCTGGAGTATGCCAACTGTTCTGCTGTGCAGGTCCTGTATGCTCCGAAAGTGGTCTCTAATGAGAAGAAGAAGGCCCAGAAGTTTGAGAGTGGTATAAAACCAGAGATCTATTCCCAATTCTTCTTGTTCATGCTGAAAACCTATGTAGAGGTGGTTGAATGAGTTTGTTTGGTATAGATTAACTGCAAGGGGAGGGATAGTAATTCTGGGATGATATTAGGTCTATGTAGTGGCAACTCTTCTGAGAAGAAAATAAAGCATGAGAAGCAGAAAAAGAAAGGGGTGGCAGCTCAAGACAACCTTCCAGGCATTTTTCTTCAGTTGATTCTAATGCAAGGTCCATAATGTGCCACCAATGTGAGAGGCCAGGGCACATATGACCAGAATGAACTTTTCCTCTGAATCCTTGTTATCAGTGTGGAGGTATGGGACACTTTAGTGCTTTTTTAGGATGGCACGTCCACTCTAAAGTGGGGAAGGATCAGTGGTTTACAAGGGAGTACCATCTCATTTAGAGCTGTAGAGGACATGTGGGTCTCATTTTTCTAGACATGGAGGTCGGGTTGAATCATCTTCTTGGTAGAGACAGTTCAGGGTATAGCCACAGCCTAGAGATCATTATCAGGCAGATACTAGGAATCATTATGTGTTGTATCAAGCACCAGCAACATTAGAGGTGGGTCCATTGACAGTTCAAGGTACCGTTTTTATTGCATCTTCTATAGATATATCTCTTTTTGATACT
Organism: Viscum album; assembly: GCA_963277665.1. Lineage (NCBI taxonomy): Eukaryota > Viridiplantae > Streptophyta > Magnoliopsida > Santalales > Viscaceae > Viscum > Viscum album. The sequence continues at coordinate 1,313,289,157 of OY728133.1, forward strand.
AGGGCCTCTGTTTCATTCATCTATATCCGTTTTGGGAACACGTTGATTTTTCTAACTGAGATTTTTTCTTTTCCGATGGAGTTGGTAACTTTGTTGGGAAATAACTAATAGGGTATAAGGTGTAATGACCTGACACTTGTTACCTAGATTCGGTGTATTATTATAAAACATTTTCATGATCACGAGAGATCAAATCCTAAAAGACCAATTAGTTTAGTTGCCTTGGAAGTACTAGATACATACATAAGTTTTACATTACATCATGAAATAAAAACAACAACAAATTTTTTTCCCCTTTGAACACACTTATATCCCTTAGCCTATCCCTATAGATCAACCATAAAATACTTCATCACATCCAGGGAAAAATAAAACATAGAAATTGGTGATCTCAGATGCTTAGTAAGGATAAAAATATAGTGGAATATTTTATAAATAAGTATAAACATTTAAGGAAAAGTATAATTCTAAACATAATCATTATAAACTTAATCTTCAGGATAATATGGAAAATATAAATCAAATAATGCAATTTACTTATTCACATGGATATTCTATTAGTCAAATAATCACATGCAATTTTAATAGCCAATTTCTTAATGATGGAATGCATAATGTCAGACTTCATAACCACATAGTCAAGGCCTCATGACAAGACTAAAAATAAAATTTTTTCAAGGCCTATTTCAAAGACACTAGTTTTTCTCATTAGACCTACCGATGCATCGAGGAGCTATAGCGGGCTCCACCCGTTACTTACCAAGTCTAATGAATTCCTTGCATGAAAAGGTTGAAACATAAGATAAAAATTTGTATTAAAACTAGAATAAGAAATGTCAATACTTTAACTATAAAACTAGAATGGTATAAAAATATCACATCCACAGTCAAAAATATCACAAAACCTTCAATACAATATAGAAGATTATATCATAATAAATCAACTTCAAATAAGTGTAAAATCCAATAAAGGATGTTGATATAGTTGAGATAAAAACTATTTGAGAGAAATATCTCTTACTATTTTGAAAACATTTAATAGTCGTGTAATTATAAAAGAAAAAATTTATCTTGAAAATATTCTTATAATATTATAAGGGAAGCTTCAAAGGTGTTATAACAGTGTAAAATAGCCTCACCCACCATATAAGTTAAAAAATACATTCTTACCTTAATTTTTTGAAAATGTCATAAAGTACCATGTTTGAAAAAAAAACAGAAATATTACATTATAAAAATTTTATAAAAATTCAAACAAGGGTATAAATAAATTTAACCCATAGTCTAGGAAATAGTAAAAGTGTTTTGAAATACATTTTTAAGAAACACAGATGTGGATGATGAAGAGGTCCTAATAGATACTAATGTATAAACATCCTCAGATAATGAAGAGATTGTAGAATTAACCCTTACCTTGTACTCTTCCATGATCAAGGGTATTTTAACCTCATGTATAATAGTTAAATAATTGTTATTAATTTATACAAGAACCACATACATAAAAATGATATCATATATGAACTTCTAATATTTATTTATTAATAATATTTCAATCGTATCGTTGTTTTGGGTGTTAGATGATTTGTTTTCCTTTATATGCTTGGTTATATAAGCCATTTTGTTATGGATAGGATGTATATGATTCATATCCATAATTATATTAAGTTCTTAAACATTATTTTTAATCATAAAATGGAAATTATTCTTGAATGGTTACGATGGGGTATGAATCTTATTGTGTTTGTGGAAATGGTAATCCGTACGTACGTACGAGCGACAATATCATTATATTTATGGTGAAATAATATGTAATTGGATGGTATATCATATATACATAATAATTAACATTTTATATTTATTATTTTCCTCAGTTATACTCATTATTATACCTATCCAAATAATGAAGTGTTTGAGTAACAAACCACACCATGACGTGAAGACGGTAAGTCGTACGTACACACATTTGGTGACTTGTCATTCATATGATGGATATAATAATGAATATGGTTGTACCATATTTATAATAACATCACATTTTGTATAAGGTACTTGAGTTATTATTTTGGTATGGAAACAACAAAGAAATAGGAAGTGGAAGAAGAAAAGAACTTTGAAAGAGGCAGTGAAATTATTACCTCTTCTTTGAGTGTTTTCTTTTGAGTTGATCAAACGGGATCCTTAGCATGTATTTATGATAAATGTAAGGCATCTATGTCAAAGTGAGGGTATATGGAATGATATTTTAGAAGGTTTTTGATTTTCCAAATGGATTTGGAGGTGTGATTTTGAGAGAAGGGGGAGTACCCTTTTATAAGAGAGGTGAGGGTCACTTTTGGAAAAGATTAAAATATTATTTTATTATACAATTATGTTCGGTTAATAATGGCTCCAACATGATTTATTTAGAGGATAAGGTGGTTATGGGTTGAAAACCTCTCAATCAATAGGTTTTATATTGGTTTAAGTCACTATATTAACCTTATCTTTTAGATTTAACTCTTAGTTAAATAGTTTATCTTTTACCATGTATTCTTGTAATATTATAATAAATGTTTAATAATATTACTATAAAAATACAAGAAAACCTAATGTAGTTAATTATTTACATATAAATCTGTTAGGACCAATAGGGGCCTATATACTCTGAGAGGGGGGTGAATCAGGGTATGGATATTCTTTCGCAAAGTTATTCCGGCCCCACTAGATCTTGACCTCTTTATTACAAGGGTCACTTTGTTTGCACTCGTGTGATTATTATGATCACTTCATTTCTTATTTATCTGAAGATGATGCTTTAAATGCAATGCAGCGAAGCAATCAGGAAGACACAAAGATTTTTACTTGGTTCACCCTCACTGGGCTACATCCAAGGAGCTTACGCCGACAAGTTGTCGGTCGTACCAAATTCCACTATTCTTCACTAGATGTGGATACAAAGTTCGGGCTAGATCACTTCTATGCCCAGGTTCACTTCCTTTAAAAAGTTTAGGGTCAGCTCACTGCTTTACTAAGGGTCACTAACTGCTTCTCATTCTCTGGATCACTACCGGTGGAGAGGATGACCTTCTTTCTCTTCCTTTTCTCACTTCTCTTGGAAGGAATCCACTCACAATTTATAGACCTGTAGGTCTCTTCATTTTCATGAAAGAATGCATCTTCCTCTGTAAGTAGATGCTCTATTGAAGCCCAATTTTCACCCGTAGATGAATCTCTATTTGAACTGAATGTATCGATCAAACTTCTAGCTTCTACACAACCCGAAAATCACTGATGAAAATAAACCTTACTCGGTGCACAAGTCAATATCGGCGCGCAAGTATCGGCGCACAAGTCTCAACGGGCGCGCAAGTCCTCCTCAGACACTTGCGCGACACAACCTCTTCAACTCCAAACTTGCGCGACAAACTTCCTTTTACTCCCAATCCAATATCGGCGTTCAACTCCACACTGGCACGCAGCTTCAAACACTGGCGTGCAACTATCACCCTGGCGCACAAGTCCCACCTGCGCGACCACACACACCACTTGTGCGAACACCACACCTGTGCAATGGGAGCTCTGATTTCTCAAAGTGTTGAACTCCAGTTCAGAATGAAGAGGGGTGGTCCAGAATTTATAGGCAAATTGACCACCCTACGCGATGGCGCGCAAGTCACCTGCGCAACCCAGTCTCGGGGCACACGTCTTCTGTCCTCTTAGACACTTGCGCGACCAACTCCCAAACTTGCGCGAACATGTTTCCTTAGCCATATTTTGATCTTCTAATCTCGAAAAACATATGGCACGCAAGTTTCCTATACTACAAGACCTCAGCGCACAAGTCCCTTTACCAAAAACACTTTTCTTCATTTGTCGATTTTTAGGCCCAAAAATTTGGCAAACACTGGAAAACGGTGCCACCGTGTATCTGTTCTTTCATACCGCCGCCAGATCATCCATTCCTTTTGTCGATGTTCTTGAATCAAACATGGATCATTGAACTCTTCTCTTGAACTCGACATTCCATCATGAAATCCTCCTTGTCAACAAATTTGTATGTCATTGTTTTTCTTTGTCAAAAATCACCACTCAGATGTCCACTTTGTCAACAAACACAATCACCTCAAAAATGCTTCAATGATACCTTGCGGGATTTTTTCCCAACACAATCTTTATCTAATTCCTTTGGTCTAACCATAGGTTTTTAGGAATATTATATCAATTAATAATATAGTATTTGACTTAAAAACTCATTTATGTCATTTTCTGACACTATTTAGTATTTGATTTTTTTAAAGCCCTAAAAACTTGATTACATCGAAAAAACATTTAATCAGCACTAACATTTTATATTAACCTAAAAAATTTGTTTAATTCATCAAAAGTCTCTATTTACATTTATTTGGATATTTATAATATCAATTATTTTAATCTTTCGTTAATAAGGTAATTATTGCACCATCATTGTGTCATAAATAAATTTAATTTTTTAATGCCTAAGAAATAATAAGTAAAATACCATTATGAAGGAAATATTTTTAGATTTATAATGAATATTTATAGTTGAATTTATCTTATGTTTAACCCTATATTAAAAAAATATTAATTATGAAAAGTTGAATTTAACACTTTTTACTCTTCTTTAAATAAAATAATAATAAATGGGTTAATCTAATCCAAGTGGACCAAAAGGATCATATTTTATTCATAACGATGAATTTGGTCGAAATTAACTTATCCAATAAAATTAGGACATGTTTTAGTGTAATTATAATATCATTTTTTACTAATTACACTATATACTTTTAACTGTGGTAAATAAAAGTCAAATGATATATACTATTCACTAAAAATTATTTTCATCTTATTGAACCAAATTGTACTCACTGATTTCATCCATGTCTCTCAGATTTTTGAAATTCAATTCACAGAACCAGAAAAATTATGTTTTATGAAAATTTGTAAATGCACCTAGGAGGTGGGTAAAAGCCGGTAAAAAGTTCAATAAAGTTTTATATATCTAATATTAGTATAAAATGACTCCAATGAATTACATTTAATATATATAGGTATTATGCATATATTTTTACCTAAAATAAATATAAATTAATTAATTAATTTTTTAAATAAAAATTTAGTTTTAAAAAATAATGCAGTTTTTTTCACTATTCATCAAAAATTGAAAGATTTGAGAAAAATACAAAAAATTCACCCTAAGCTAATTTTGATAATCCAAATCCAAAAATGAACTCCATTTTGAAAAATAAAATTTATAAAATTTCAAAAAGTGTGTATTACTATTCATAAGGGCTAATTTGGTTGGTCGTTGTGTGTTAGAACTCGAAGTTGTGTACAACGCAAGAAATTATATTATTCAAAGAGAAGTGTATTGTGGAAGCTTGGGGTGTTACATTATTCCCTCCTTAAAATAATTTCATCCTCGAAATTTATAAAATATTATTGTACAAAAATATTCAGGTGGTTCTTCATCATAATTTTCTCGGGTTTCCACGTTGACTCTTCCATCTTATGGTTTACCGATAGAACTTTCACCAGGCGATTATTCTAGTTTCTCAACACTTGTTCTCTAGTATCAAGAATTATGATAGGCTATTCATAATAAGATAGGTCAGGTTCCAGTTCTATTTCTTCATATGTGAGTACATGCTTTGGGTCAGGCATGTATTTTCTCAATAGTGATACGTGGAACACGCAGTGATCTTTGGAGAGACTTTGTGGCATTACCAAATTATAAGATACAACTCCAATTCGTTCTAGAATGTTGAAAGGTCTGATGTACCTGGGACTCAATTTTCCCTTCTTATCAAAATGTATAACACCCTTCCATGGATATACCTTTATGAAAACATGATCTCTTACTTGAAATTCCAAATCATTCCTTCATGTATCATCATAGCTCTTTTTCCTACATTGAGATTCTTTGATGTGGGTTTGGATAACCATCACCTTTTCCATTGTTTCCTCAAAAAGTTCTAGGCCTATGAGTTTTCTTTCACCAACATCATCCCAACAAGTTGGTGTGTAATATCTCTTTCTATATAACACTTTATATGGTAAAATCTGAATACTTGAATGGAATCTATTGTTATAAGAAAATTATACCATAGGTAAATACTGATTCCACATACCTTGAAAGTCAAGTGAGAAATATCTCAACTTGTATTCTATATATTGAATAGTCCAATCTGATTTTCCATTAGTTTTATGGTGGTAGGCAGTACTCAAACGAAGTTCAATATCCAAGGGCTTATGTAAACATTTCTAGAATCTTGATGTAAAATGGGGATCACAATAAGAAAATAATCGATATGGGTACTCCATGAAGTCTTACAACTTTATTAATATATATTCTTTCTAAATATTCATGTGTTAAATATTCTCTTATATCAAGAAAATATTTTGAATTGGTAAGATGATCAAAAATGACCCATATTGCATCTTCCCTTATATGAGTCTTTGGTAGCCCCGTGAAAAATTCCATCATAATATCATCTCATTTCCACTCAGGAATGGGAAGTGGTTGCATGAATCCTAAACGATGTTGTCTTCCATCCTTCACCTGTTGAAAAACCATACATCTTGACACATAATCTGCAATCTCCCTCTTCATGTTGTCCCACCAAAAATATTCCTTAAAATCTCTATACATCTTAGTGCTACTAGGGTATATAGAGAAATTGGAGCTATGAGAGTCATCCAATAATTTACTTTTTAGATCTGTTATATCCGGAACATAAAGTCTCTTCCCAACTTTCAAAATCTCATCTACATATACGAAGTCAATCAATATCCCATCATTCAAAACATTATTTTTCTTTTGAAATTCTTCATCATTAGTCTGATAATTTTTTATCATTTTTAGTAAAGATGGTTTAGAAACCATTTGAAAAATTATTGATGTTTTACCTTCCATGATTATTCTCATATCCATATTTACTAGATCCATGAACATAGGATCCCTTTGAACTCTAATCTTGTTCAAAACTCCATGATCCTTTCTACTGGAAGCATATGGCACTATATTTTCCATCCTTGGGTGGTAGTGTATAGTGAAATCATAATCATTGAGTAGTTCAAGCCATCATCTTTTCCTTATGTTGAGTTCTTTCTGTGAGAAAATATACTTCAAACTCTTGTGATTGGTATATATCTCACATTTTTCACCATAGAGATAGTGTCTCCATATCTTCAAAGAAAATATTACAAATACTAACTAAAGATCATGAGTAGAATAGTTTTGTTCATGAATTTTTAGTGGTCGTCATGCATAGGCAATAACTCTATCATTCTACATAATGACACAAAAAATTCCATTCTTTAAAGCATCACTATAAATAAAAAACTCATCATTCTCCAATATAAGAGTCAATATTGGATCATGGAATAATATTATCATCAATTATTCAAAACATTCTTCACACTCTTTTGTCCAAACAAATTTATCCCCTTTACGTGTGATCTTGGTTAATGGGTTATCCAATCAGGCAAAATTCTGGACGAAACGCCGATAATAACCTATTAAACCAATAAAACAGCGTACCTCAGTGATACTTTTCGGTTCTGGCCATTCGTAGATTTTCTTGTTCTTTGAAGGATCAATAGAGATTCCATCTTTAGAGACAATATGGCTATGAAAAGAAATCTCCTTAATCCAAAATTCTCACTTGCTAAACTTCCCATATAATTTATTTCTTCTAAGGGTTTTCAGAATAGTGGTCAAGTGATTTTCATGATCCTCATAGAATTTTGAGTAAAAAAAGATATCATCAATTAATACCACTACAAAGTCATCAAGATATTCCTTGAAAACTCTATTCATTAGATCCATGAAAATAGATTGTGCATTAGTCAATCCAAAAGGCATTAATATAAACTCGTAATGCCTGCACCTGGTTCGAAATACTATTTTTGTAATGTCTTCCTTCTTCACACACAACTGATGATATCCAGATAAAAGGTCAATCATTGAAAAATATTGAGCTCCATGAAGTTTGAATAAATCATCAATGAGAGGTAGGTGATAGTTGTTATTTATTGTTATAGCATCGATCTCCCTGTAGTCAATGCACAACCTCATAGATCCATCTTTATTCTTAACAAAAAGAACAGGGGCTCCCCATGGAGAAACACTAGGGTGAATAAATCCTTTATTACTCAAATCCTCTCATTGTTTCTTTAGTTCCATTAATTATATAGTGGCCATTCTATAAGGGGTCTTCGATATGGTCCTTGAACTAGGAATTAAATCAATATAAAACTCAATTTATTGTTCTGGAGGATGTCTTGGTAAATCATCAAAAAAATATCAACATATTCTTGAACAATAGGTAAGTCCTCTATTTAAACATTCCTTTCCTCACACATGGTTATTTCATTCTCTTCCTCTCCAGTAATTGAATTTAGTAGAGCTACTTGGGGTGGATCTAGATAAGAATCATGTGGTGATGTTTCTTCTCTAAAGATAAGGTACTCGTTATCATCATCGATAATTGTAACCTCCTTCTTCTTACAATAAATTTTCACATCATGGTCTGAAAGAAAATCCATTCCGATGATTATATAAAACTCAATCATGGTTGTGATGATGAGATAAGTAGATAAAGAACATTTATATGCCATAATGGGAACTGATTCACAAAACATTGTTGTAATGATATTTCCCTTACGAGTTTTTACTGAAAACTCCCTTGTTAAATCAAATTGGAAATAAATAATTTTCTTAGCAAACTGGGAATATATGAAACAATGAAATGATCTAGAATCAAATAAACCATTGGCTAAACTTTAGGAAACCATTAAATTACCTTCCACCACATCTTTCGGAGCTTCAACCTCAGCAGTAGTGATTTCAAAAGATTGTCAATTCTCCCTTGGCCTTTTTTGAGGTAAGTTTCCTTGGCTCTTAGGACATTTGTTTGAATAATTCCCCTTTTCTTTATATCTATAGAATTCAACATTGACAGCCTCTTTCTATCCCTTAAAATAATGATCTTGGTGGCCTTTTCACCACACTTATAATATACTCTCATTCCCTTCAGGAATGTACCGGGGTGTTTCTACCCGCATTTACCATAGGATGGATATTCAACTTTTCCTGTATTCCCCTCACTTCCATTTCTAGAGTGTTCAGCAGATCTCTTCTTCTCTTGATTTTCTTTAAAGTCCTAAGACATAGATAATTCATTTTCTGTTGTGATAGCACATGAGACAATATCTTCGTATGATGAGAAGTATTGTGAGACTAATGCTCAATGGAGAAATGGTTTTAACACATCAAGTAATCTATCAATATTACTCCTTGGGTTATGTATATAATATTTTTCATGCCTTTCTAACCTTGTAAAGATAGCCTCATACTTTGTGACATTATCATACTTCTTTTTCCTCATACTCAGAAATTGTCTTTCCATATCCCCTCGATGTTCATGAGGAAATTTTTTTTCTAAGAAAAGATCTTTAAACTCCCTCCATTCAATATTTTATACTTCTTAATCCTCCTTTGTGGTTTGAATTAATGAACACCATTTATCTACATCTCTTATGAGGCGATAAACTACCATGCCAACTTTTTCTGTTTCGCTACTCCCCAAAGCATGAAATATTTTCTCTAAGGAGCTTATCCATTGCTCAACTACAAATGGATTTGTAGTACCATTGAATATTGGTGGTTGTAGCCCCATGAAGAGATCTAACATTGATCCTCTGCATTGTGAATCAGGGTGATCCATACGGGTAAGGTTATTTTTTATAACCTAAGTGAGTTGTCCTAGTATGGTTATAAGCTGATCAGCACCAATTGCATCACCAACTCCACTATAATTATCATGAGTATGAGGGAAATCTCTAAATGGATTATGCGCGTTGATACCGTTTACATTCCTTCCACTATGCACCATTTCAAAACAATGTCATACACTATATTAGTTTATGAATCGCAATACATAATTTCAAACTTGTAAAGCACTTAGCATAAATTGAAGATTTTATGGATATAATCCATAATCATAAAAATATTTTATTTGAAGAGTTATATACTAAAAAATCCTTTATAATGGATTGAAAAGAAAATGTGAATTATCCTAAGTATATATCCCAGGAGCATTGTAACCAAGAGTGCAGTGAGGCCCCTTGTCATGTACCAGAATACCCCAGGTCAAGCCCGAAACTCCTTGTCAGATTTTTCACTCCTAGGTAAATCTGTGCCAGAGCCGCCTTTACCTACTCATATCCAGACAAGGATTTATTTCTTGGAAAACTCACAAAATCTCTACATTACCAAAATTCTAGGAGGTTCTTCTATACTAATCCTCAAAGTTTATCTTGATGTAATGGTCTCTAATCAGAGTTTTTCTAAATCTAGCTTCCATGTTTTGTAATAAACTTCCACTGATACCAACTATAATGTCCCGAACCTAGTTACCAAGATTCGTTAAATTATTACATAACATTATCATGATCACAATGGATCAAATCCCAAAAGACTGATTAGTTTAGTAGCCTTGTAAGTACTAGATAATACATAAGTTTTACATTATATTGTGAAACAAAAACAACAATAATAATTTTTTCCCATTTTAACACACTTGTATCCCTTAATTATCCCTGCAGGTCAACCATAAAATACTAATTCATGTCCTAGGAAAAACAAAACATAGAAATGGTTGAGGTCAGATGCTCATTAAGGATAACAATATAGAAGAAACTTTCATAAATAAGTATAAAAATTTACGGAAATGTATAAGACTAAAGCATAAGCCTTTTAAACATAATCATCAGTATAATGTGGAAAATATAAATCAAATAATTCCATTTACTTATTAAAATAGATATTCTACTAGTCAAATAATCACATGTAATGTCAATATCCAATTTATTAATGATGGAATACATAATGACAGACTTCATAACGACATAGTCAAGGCCTCATGCCAAGACTACAAATAAGATTATGTTAAGGCCTTGTGCCAAGACACTAATTTGTCTCATGAAACCTACCAATGCATCGAGGAGCTATAGCAAGCTCCACCCGTCACTTTCCAAGTCTAATGTTATCGTCATATGAAAAGGTTGAAACATAACATAAAAATTCGTATTAAAACTAGCATAAATAATGTCAATATGTTAACTATAAAACATGAATGGTATAAAAATATCACATCCATAGTTAGACATATCACAAAACCTTCAATACAATATGGATTATTGTATCATAATAAATCAACTTCAAACAAGCATAAAATCCAACAAAGGATGTTGACATAGTTGAAATCAAAACTATTTGAGAGAAATATCTCTTTCTATTTTGAAATGATTTAAAATTTGTGTAATTTTTAAAGAAAACATTTATTTTAAAAATATTCTTATAATATTTTAAGGTAAGATTCTAATTTTTTCTAATGGTGGAAAATATCCACATCCACCGTATAAGTTAAAAAAGACATTCTGACATTAATTTGTCAAAAAGGTCATAAAGTACCTTGTTTGAAAAACAACGGAAAGCATACATTATAAAATTTTTATAAAAAGTAAAAAAAGGGTTTAAATAAATTTAACCCATAGTCTAGGAAATAGTAAAAATCTTTTGAAATACATTTTTATGAAACACGGATGTGTATGATATAGAGGTCCCAATAGACACTCACGTATAAACAACCTCAAATAATGAAGAGATTGTATAATTAACCCTTAACTTGTACTTTTCTATGATTGAGGGTATTTTAACCTAATGTATAATAGTAAAATTATTATTATTAAATTATACAAGAACTACATACATAAATATGATATCATATATGATCTTCTAATATTGGTTTGTTAATAATTTTTCAGTAGTATCATTGTTGCAGGTGTTCACTGATTCGTTTTCCTTTATATGATTGGTTGTGTAAGACTTGTTTATTATGGATAGGGTGTATTTGATTAATATTTATAATGATATTGAGTTACTAAAAATTATTTTTAATCACAAAATGAAAATTATTCTTGAATAGTTACGATGGGGTATGAATCTTATCATGTTCGTGGAGATAGTAATCTGTACGTACGCACGAGCGACAATATGATTCTATTAATGGTGAAATCATATGTAATTTGATGGTATATCATATATAAAGAATCATTAACATGTTATATTTATTATTTACTTCAGTTTGACTCATTATTAAACTCGTCCAAATAATGAAGTGTTTGAGTAACAAACTACACCACGATGTGGAGATGGTAAGTCGTACGTATGCACGTATGGTGACTTGTCATTCATATGATGGATAGAATAATGTATACGGTTGTACCATATTTATAATAACATAAAAGTATGTATAATGTACTGGAGTTATTATTTTGGTATGGAAACAACAAAGAATGAGGAAGTGGGAGAAGAAAAGAACTTTGATAGAGGTGGTGAAATTATTATGCCTTCTTCTGGTGTTTCCTTTTGAGTTGATCAAAATGGCTCATTAGGTTATCTTTATGAACAATTTAAGGCCTCTACGTATAATAGAGGGTAGTTGGGATGATATTTAACAATGGTTTTTCTGAGACAAATGGATTTTGGAGGTGTAATTTTGAGAGATGGGGAAGTACCCTTTTTTAAGAGAGGTGAGGGTCACTTTAGAAAAAGCTTGAAATATTATTTTATTATACAATTATATTCGGTTTATAATGGATCCAAAATTATTTATTTCTAGGTTAAAGTGGTTATGGGTCGAAAATACCTCAACCAATAGGTTTTAGACAGGTATTGGTTACTATATTAACCTTATCTTTTAGATTTAACTCTTAGTTAAATAGTTTAACGTTTACCATGTATTCTTGTATTATAATAATAAATGGGTAAACTATCTTACTATAAAAATCCAAGAAAACCCCATGAGGTTATTTATTGATATATCTAACCTTATATAAGTCCCCTGGATGAATCTTAGATTTTAACGAATATTATATCAATTAATAATATAGTATTTGTTTTAAAAACTCATTTATGTCAATTTTGACACTATTTAGTATTTGATTTTTGTTAGTCCTAAAAACTTGATTACTTAAAAAAATCATTTAATCAACCATAACAAGTCATATTAGCCAATAAAATTCATTTAATTCATCAAAATTCTCAATTTACATTTATTTGGGTATTTATAATATCAATTATTTTAATCTTTTGTTAATAGGGTAATTATTGCATCATCATTGTGTCATAAATAAATTTAATTATTTAATGTATAAAAATTAAAATAAAATACCATTATGTATAAAATTATTTTAACTTTATAATTAATATTTATTGTCTAATTTATCTAATGTGTATCCTTATATAAAAAATGTTTTAATTATGAAAATTTGAATTTAACACTTTTAACTCTTCTTTAAATAAAATAATAATAAATGTCCTTATATAATCCAAGTGGACCAAAAGGATCATATTTTATTCCTAAGGTTTATTTTGGTCTAAATAAAATTATCTAATAGAATTATGACATGTTTTAGGTTAATTATAATATCATTTTTTACCTTTAATTAATCTATTTACTTTTAATTGTGGTAAATAAAAGTCAAAAGTTACTATTTACTAAAAATTATTTTCATTTTATGGAACCCAATTTTACATACTAATGTCAACCATGTCTCTAGTATTTTTTAAATTCAATTCACCGAAGTGGTAAATTGACGTTTTATGCAAATCTGCAAAAGCACCTAGAATGTGGGTAAAAGACAGTAAAAAGTTCAATAAAATTTTATATATCTATTATTATTATAAAATGACTCCAATGAATTATACTGAACATATATAGTTATTATGTATCTTTTTTTTACCTAAAATAAATTTAAATAAAGTAATTAATTATTTGAATAAAAAGGAGGTTTTAAACAATAACACATTGTTTTACACTATTAATCAAAATTTGAAAGTTTTCAGAAAAATACCAAAAATTAACCCTAAGATAATTCTGATATTATGAATCCAAATATGAAATTAATTTTGAAATATAAAATTTAAAAAATTTCAAAAGGTGGGTATCACAATTCATAACGGCTAATTTGGTTGGTCGTGGTGTGTTAGAACTCAAAGTAGCATACAACGAAAGAAAATGTATTATTCAAAGAGAAGCATACCATGGAAGCGTGGGATGTTACATCATGTGCCCATCATGTGTGCCTTTTATATCAGGGTTTGAGATGGAGTGGGACCTCCTGATCCATGATATGAATCTATTTGACGTGATACATGGCATGGATTGGCTGGAACACTTTCAAGGCACACATCGATTACTATAGGCAGGGGGTGAGTTTCACTACACATGATGGCAGTCTACAGGTTTTTTATGGGGAATGGGATCCTTAGTTGGGTCATGTGGGACCCTCACTACCAAATTTTGGGAATCATATCTTCCAATTATCATCACTCACACTAGAAGAAGATGGTCATGCTCTTGAGGGTAAGTTACCTTATATAGTTGATGAGTTCCCTAAGGTATTCCTAGATGACTTTTTAGGCTTACCCCTAGATTGGGATGTGTATTTCTCGATCGATTTGGCACTGGGAACACTACTAATATCTCATCCCTCATATCGTATGGCCCCCACCTAATTGAGGGAATTAAACATTCAGATGGACGATTTAGAATCCAAATGATTAATTTGCCTGAGCATCACTCCTTGGGCCGCTTTTATTCTCTTTACGAAGAAGTATGATGGCTCAATTTGGTTGTGTATTGATTACTAGGAGTTGAATAAGGTAACCATCGAGAAAAAATATCCTTTTCCCTGAATAGATGACCTGTTTGATCAATTTAAGGGGTAAAGTGGTTTTCTAAAATAGATTTGTATTCGGGTTACCATCAAATCAGGGTGAAATAGTTAGATATCTCGAAGATAGACATCCAAAGCAACTACATCCACTTTGAATACTTGGTCATGCCCTTTGGATTGATCAATGCTCTAGTGGTCTTTATGGAACTCATGAATAGGTTGTTCCACCAATATCACGACTCCTTCTTTGTGGTATTTTTTGGATGACAACCAAGTTTACTTTGGATCCAAGGAAGAGCATGAGAATCATTTTCGAATCGTGTTGGGCACTTTTCAGGATCACTGCCTTTATGCAATGTTGTCCAAGTGAACCTTATGGATCAGGGAGGTAATGTTTCTCAGGAATGTGATCTCAGAGTAGGGTTTTTTTGTGGACCCCAAGAATATCGGTGCAGTTATGTCATTGGAGAATCCAAATAACATGTTCAATAGTGGGAGTTTCCTCATCATAGCTGGTTATTATAGGTGGTATGTTCAGGATTTATCTTGTCTTTCTTCTCCCATGACCGTGCTCACCTTGAAATGGCTGAAGGTTTTTTGGGGCCCAGAATGTCAGGAATCCTTTGAGGAGTTGAAACGGCGGTTGACTATCGCCCCCATGTTGATCTTTATAGAATCTGGAAAGTGATATGTGGTTTATTGTGATGCTTTAGGTATGGGTATTGGGTGCATACCAATGCAGGATGATCATATGAGGGTGTATATCTCCTGCCAACTCTGACCACATGAAAATAATTACCCTACCCATGACTTAGAGCTAGCAGTTGTGATGCATTCTTTGAAAACAAGGCGTCACTACCTCTTTGAAGAGAAGTTTGTGGTATATTCTTATCACAAAATCTTGACCTACATCTTCTCTCAGAAGGATCTCAATTTGAGCCAGCACAGCAGGATCAAGTACTTGAATGGATTCGACTTTGACATTGTCTATACCCTGGGAAAGAGAAATGTAGGGGTATATTATTTGAGTAGAAAATTACAAGTGCAAGCCTTGGGGAATTTTTGTGTTGAGTAGACTCTAATGGGGCTCTTTGCACAAAAGTATATAGAAACCAAAGAGCATAGTAGAGGTGTGTTCTTGATGAACATTCAGTTTAATCCTTCTCTCTTGGAGTTGATTCAGCGATAATATCCTAGTGATGAGATTTGTAAGCGTTCGAGGATATTTCTTCATTGTGGGGAGACGTTTTTTATTGGTTATTGTCTCCCGGGGGTATGTTGTGCTTCAAGAGCCATTCAGTAGTTCCATCAACTCTGCAGAAGGTGGTGATGAAGAATAGACACCAGTCTCAGTGGGCTATCAATACAGGTGACACCAATATTTATTATGATGTGTGACGATAGTTCTGGTGGCTAGGTATGATACCGGACATATATGACTTCATCTTGAGATTCTATAAATGTCATCAGGTGAAATCGGAGCACTAAAGGCCCTCTGTATTTCCCAATCCATTACCCATTCCTACCTATAAGTGGTACGAGGTCACCATGGACGTCATTTTTGTCCTACCTCGTACACCTCATGGTAATAATTCCATTTGGGTGGTGATTGATTGTATAACCAAATCGTCCCACATCATTCTGATTAAAGATATAACTACAGTGGATGAGTTAGGCCAATTGTATCTTTAGGAGGTGGTAAGGATTCATGGGGTTTCATCTTCATTTTTCTCGGATAGAGACCCTCATTTCACTTCTCAATTTTGGTAAGGCCTTATAAAGTCCTTGGGGTCTCAGACTAAAATTATCATGGCATACCATCCTCAAACGGATGGTCAGACAGAGCGGGAAAATCAGATTTTGGATTACATACTTCGTGCATGTGTTTTGGACTTTGGAGACTCCTAGGATATCCATTTTTGATTAGTTTAGTTTGCTTATAATAATAGTTAGCAATCCTCAAACTGAATTGATCCCTTTAATGCGCTCTATGGTCGGCCTTGTCGGTCCCCCATATGTTGGGATGGGGTATGTGAGACCTCACTGTTGGGGACGAGTCTTGTGCAGGAGACTTCTAAGAAGATCACATTGATAAAGAAGCATTTATTGATATCTTAGAGTTTCCATAAATCATATCCTGATCAGAGGTGTTGATACCTGTAGTTTGCGGTGGGTGATCAGGTGTTTTTGAAAGTAGCCCCTCGTCAAGGTCATCGTCATTTGGAAAAGTAGGGAAAGCTAACACCGAGGTATGTCATACCTTTTGAGATTACAAATAGGATTGTAAAGGTGGAATATAGGTTATATTTACCTTCTTATTTTACATCTATCCATGAATTCTTCCATGTCTCACAATTGAATAAGTACAACCTGTATCTATACCATGTGCTGAATTGGGAGGAGTTGGATATAGATCCCGGTCTATCTGTGGTTGAGAGACCAGTGTGTATTGTGGACTCTGGAGAACAAGTTCTTAGATTTAAGACTATTCATCTAGTTTGATTCCTCTTGAAACATGGGACTGATGTTCATGAGACATGGGAGCGGAAGTCTTACGTCAAAGAGTAGTTTCTGTTTCTTTTATCTAATCAGGATTCAAGCTATCTTTTTTAGCACAGAATGTTTTTATGGTGGGGGATAATGTTCAAATCCATGACTTATTTTAAATTAATTTTTCATGTAATTTATATTCTTTCTTGGTTTTAGGGGTTTCCCATGCATTTTGTGAAAAAATGGTGGGTTTCATGATTTGGGCCCAACCTTGAGCCCATTTATAGATTCAAAAAAAAATTCTTTTATAAATCCTATATATTTCAGAATTTTTCATCCATTACAATTTCTACTTGGCCTCTCATAACCTATTCAAGTCACCATATCCATTTTTACCCCTTAAGAACTCATTATCATTTTGGATTTGGGTGATTTAGTTAAGAATTGGGCCAACCCATGAGCCCATTTCTGGCTTTAAAAAAATTAATTCTTTAATATCTCATTCATTTGTTAATATTTCTTAGTGATTCTACCTCCCACTCAAATCCAACGGACCTAGGCATTCCCATATGTTCTTTTATACCTTTTTGAAGTTCATGTGCATCGCCGATTAGGGAGAAATTTCTCAAGGTTTCTCAAATCATCCAGATTTGAGAAAGTAATTTGTTTCATCCATAAGTCATTAGATTTTTACTCCTTTCCCCCCATTTTAGTCCCCAATTGACCCCCTCATCCTCATTAAATCCTCCCTATAATTTTTTGTTGCTTATACATTCAACCTTTGGTGTATTTGGGGTGATTTCTTCCAGATCTCTCAAGTAAATGATTTTCATTCCTTCCTCCTCCCATTTTCTTAAGGTTTCTTCCATTTTCTTAGGGCTTATTCTATTATTCTTTAAGTTACTAATGTATAGAATTTAATTATTATAAACATGTGTTTTATTTTGTGTTTCTTGGTCCAATATTATTGTTTTAGGTTTGTTTTCACTCCCTTGTGGTGCGACGATGGTGCGATTGAAGTTCCGCACAAGGATTTGAGAGTTTTGAAATATATGGTTTGTGATTACATGTGTAAGCATTGTATAATGAGTTATATTTCTATATTAATGTTTATTTTATGTTCTTATCTCATTATTTTAAGTGGGAAAACTGTTTTTGGTATAATATTTCAAGCGGTTGATTTTTAAGTGCCAATTTTTTTTGAAAATGGGTGTTTTTATTTATGTACTCCATGTTGTACCAATTGGTGTTGTTTTATAATTCATGGAATGGATTTATAAAAATGTTTTAGTGCTTATAATTCTGTTTTGGTGTAATGTTGGTATGAATTTTTGGTTAAAATATTGGTTTTAAATGGATATTATATTCAATGTTTTGTTATAACTTGTATAATTGTTTTATATAAATTCTAAGCATTTTTTTGGGTTATACAAATCGTGAAAAGAATATATAGCTACTGTTTTGAGTGTGTATGAACATAAATGGTATTTTTATGTGTACATTGAATTTTTTATCATGTTTAACTTGTTTGAGCACAAATAGGGATACCCAGTTATCTAGGCGGGCGGACGTGTACTAGCATGCCAGTGATCCAGAGTGGTTCTTTCCCTGTTTCACTTAACAAGTTTGACATTGAAAAAACTAATAAAACTATGATGATGATGATGTTGGGGAACACTAGGTTATGGGTTATTCCCCTACTAGTGGTTCATGCATGATAATAGATATTTTTATGGTTACTTTCACACCGAGATGCGAGGTACCTAGGGCTCACAACTAACTAGTTCCTAGGGGTGTTCTCATATTGAGTGTGCATTGACTATTTCGAATTTATATTTGGTTTATGGTGTTCTTGGATGGAAAATTAATTATATTACATGTTCTATTAAAATGTACCTATTTTTTAAAGTTACACACTTTGAAAACTATTTTCAATTAAAAGATGCACCTTTAGAAATTATTGCTATCATTCCTTGTTTAAAACACTTTCAAGATTTTTATCTTATAATGCTTGTCACATGGAATATTTTTGTGGTATCCTATTGGTATTAGTATCAAACCCTAATTTAAATTTTTGGTTTATGTTGACTTGGTTATATTTGACACGGGTAAGGGCAAGGATTTTTGAGACGGTGCTTCGGGTTTCTAGTAGCTTCCGCTGTGTGGTGTTGTGGAGACAGCTCGTGGATGATAACCCATTGTCATGTGGTGGTCTTTGGGTTGTATTTTCTAATACTTTGTTAGTTTGGGACCCCTTTTTTCATTTTAAAAATATTTTATTCAGTTATAAATTTTTAGTTAAGGATTGCTTGGCATGAATTTTCGGATTTGTTTTATTGATTGTTTTTTGTTGTCTTATGTATCCTAATTCGGGTAAATTGTTCGCAAACCATTATTTATTGTACCCAGACACATGTTCCATCCCATGGGGATAGGAAATTACCTTAGTGCATTTACATGGGTTAGGTTTGGTTCTGGTAAGGATAGATACCATATTCAGTTTGTGATAGAATAAATGAGGGTGTGAGTGTGGTATTTATAGTGGAGGGGAGAGTGGTTTTCACAATATTATATTCATTAATTTATTATTTCTCCAAAATATAAGAAATAGTGATGATTCCATGACCATGTATAGTAATAAGTGCATGTGAGTTCGAACCAATTGGTTTTACATTAGCATTACATCATTCATGTCTCTATAATTAATGTATTTAGCTTATTTGGAAAATTATAGTATTTCACTATTCGTCAAAAATTCAAGTATTTCAAAAAAAACCCAAAAATTAACCCTAACTATTTTTTGATATTTAGAATCCAAAAATTAACACCTTTTATCAAAAAACAATTTTAGAAATATTATTACTTTAATTTTTAATTAAAATCATAATTTACTAGAGAAATACAAATTGTAAAATTAAAATTGATATTATTAGGCTTTTAAAAAATTAAATAAGGTCTTATAAAATCATAATAAAACCAAAATACATAAAATTGTTAATTTATGAACCCATTTTAAGGAAATAATTTTTTTAAAATTAATTAATTAATTATAATTATTTATTTATTACTTACAAAAATACCAATACTTTTACTAGGGTCATATTATCACTTATAAGATACCTATATATTTTTTATACATTCATGGGTGAGGTTACTATTATTTATGAATTTTTAATATTCATGAGGTTAATATTACTATTCATAAGTGTAGGTTTCTATTCCTAAGTGTAGGTTTCTATTCACCGAAAAATAATGTTTTTCCTATCAGACTCAAAACATCTTACTCATCGCAACCTTGTATGTCAGATTTTCGAAATTCAAAACACATAAGTAGAAAATTTATGTTTAAAAGTCTCACAGTATTTCATTTAAGCATGATGTGTCATTGCGTTTCCTAATGTAATTTTATATTATTATGACAATACTATAATAAGAGAGAAATTGCATTGATAAAAGTTTGGTTCATTACAAACATTTTATAGATTCATTGTGGTATCATACTAGGCTCTTGAGATCACATCCTACTTTTGAATTTATGAGTTTATAACCTTTGTTTTATAGGATACATCTAAATGGAAGATAATCATATAGAGGAAAACTCTCATTTCTCATGTTTTTTATGGTCTTCTTATTGTTCGTTGAGACCTTGATATCCAAATGTAGGATGTAACCTTTTTGGTTGTTTTTCAAAATATGATATATTCTAGTTTTCCACTTTTGTACTTTGTTCAATTTATATCTTATCATTTGTCATTTGATGATGAAATTTTTCTTGTATTTCCTTTATATGATACCAAAGTGATTGTTTCCATTCTTCAGTGATCAATAATTCTCATCAGGCCTTGTGATGAAGCAACTCATGGGAAGTTATGGGTTTACCCAGGTTGATCTATTACAAAATGGTATCAGAGACTCAGGTTGTGTTAATGCATATGCTCATTCTTGTTTATCACCCCTTGTGTTTATGGATTATTGATGTAATAGAGATAAGAATGTTAAAACTTGAAAGGTCGTATGGTTGTGTTCCTGAACTGCTCACTTTGACAAAAAGTCACAAGTTACCATAGGAATTTTGGGGTTGTCTAGTGCTCTCGTTTTTTGGTTTTAGAATATTTACTTAAGTACTTTAAATTTTATTTACAATAATGGGGTTGAATTTTGTTCTAAGCTGTTTCAGTTCTCTTGTTTTTATATTATGACACCACCAATAAGAATGCCCAAGATTTCTAAAGATGAATCAATGAAGAAATCCATACATTAAAATCCTTCAGCTGATCCATTTCTGGTGGAAACTATCATATTAATGATCCATCATATGGGCTAATTCTCCAATACTATACTAGAACAAAATTTGTACCATGATTTAGAATTTACTATAAAATATCCAGCTATCTTCTATAGTCACAAGGGTCCACAAGATGCATAAAAATGGTTTGAAAGTATTGATAGGATTTTCTACTTTCCAAAACTCCAGAAGACTTTAAAGTTGGATTCTACACATATATGCATAAAGGTATGGGAAAGAAGTGGTGAGGATTTTTTATGAAATAAAAGTTTAAAAAATTCCCCAACTAGGCTACCTTCAAGAAATAAGTCTATTATAAGTTTTATAATGAGACTTTGAGAGTAGTTAATTCATGAGAGTTTGTTACTTTAGATAAGGGACTTCATTTTGTTATAAAGTATGCCACTTAGCTTTTCCAAGTTGGTACACTTGTCTCTATAAATTGCTTCCAATGACTAAATGAAGTTGAATAGGATTGAATTGGGTTTTATGGAAGTTATTAGAATTACAATAATTCTTATGTGACTAACCACCTCTGCATAGTTTGTGAGCAAGGATGATATGGTTGAGGTAGAAATAGTTAGTAATATAGGGATATTTTGAGAATCAATGATGAAAAAAGCAATCAAGAGTTTTCTTTTTGGTTAGAAAAATATGTGGGGTGTCCAGAATTGAAATGAAAGCAGTAGAGTGAAATAGTCATCAGGGAAGATTTAGGTGATCTTCTACCAGTACGATAAAAGTGGACACACCAAGCCTGAATTTAAGGATATACCTAGAGTGTGTCATACTGGTCAGAAATATAGTAATCCTAAGTGTTTTTATGAGAGAGTATCCTAAGGAAGTAGAGTTGGATTTTCCTTCACCAAGGGATCATAGTTTACACATGTTTCGAAAAAGGGATCAGGTCTCAACCTCATGCTAAGAGAGATACTAAGGTGGTAATGAAATGGAAGGAAGAGGTTTTGCATTTGTATGCGGAATAGTGTGCACTAGAGGATACAAATGTGGGACCAGCTATCATGAGAGGTACTATGTTCAAATACTCTTTTATGGTTATATATTTTTTTAATACAAGTAAAAAAAATCCTTTATATCATCCATGATTATTGATATATTAGTATTTTTTTCAAATCATATGTATTTATTGATGAATCTTTCCACTATATTGGGAATGAAGTTGGAGTAGGTATTTAAGTATTCTGAGTGTTGGGTAATGATCTCAGACTTAAGATCCATTTAGTAATTTTTAGTTCTTGATATTTAAAACTTTGATCTTATTGTTGGAATGGATTAAATGATTATATTTAAAGAACAAATCAATTTTTATCATATTTGAGTATAGTTTCTTTCTCTGGATGGGGTCACTCACATCTTCTACGGTGAGTGAGATATACGTTCATGGAGGGAATGTCCGGTTTTTCTTTGTATCAAGTTTAACTCTTAGTATTTTTTATCATTTTTTATTTATTTCTCTGATCCATGTCTTAGTGGTCCTCTTCCAATGGTGTTTAATGGGTATCCCCTCATTTTTTCAGATCATTTATATGGGATACCACCTCACAGGGAGGTGGATTTCTCTATAGATGTTCTTTCAGAGATGAGAACCACTTATATAACTTTGTATC
This sequence comes from Viscum album, assembly GCA_963277665.1. Lineage (NCBI taxonomy): Eukaryota > Viridiplantae > Streptophyta > Magnoliopsida > Santalales > Viscaceae > Viscum > Viscum album. The sequence continues at coordinate 1,313,312,305 of OY728133.1, forward strand.
ATATGGATCCTACTGAATTGAAATAATTAAAGGTACATCTTATGTATCTTGAGGATAAGGAATATATTCATCCTAGTTTTTCACCTTAGGAATCACAAGTGATCTTTGTAAAGAAGGCATATGGGAGTCTCTGGAATTTTTTATTACTGAAAACTTAACTAGGTGATAGTGAAGAAAAAATATCTATTTCCTAGGTTTGATGACCTTTTTTAAAAGGTTATGGGGGTTCGATGGTTTATGAAAATTTATCTGAGATCGGGGTACCATCATTTGAGCAGCTAGGAGAATTATATTCATAATATAGCATTCATAATAATGTTTGGGAATTATGAGTATTTGGTTATTCCATTTTTTTATACTAAAACTCTAACAGTGTTCATGTAATTGATTACCAAAATATAACATCAGTTATTGGATTAATTTTTGCTTGTTTTGTGGAATATATTATTACTTAGTATATATTGGAGAAGGATCATGCTAATCCTTTGAATATTATCCTTCGAATCCTAAGAGAACATTGTCTATATAAAAATATATCTAAATGTAAATTTGAATTAACGTGGTGAAATTTGTGGGCTATATAAATTATAATAAGGGTGTATCAATAAGTCTTTAAAATATACAAATATTGAAAGAGTCAATGGAATAGTGGGGCTTGATGCTGTTATTTTTTAAGATGTTCTTAGATAAAAGGAGAGCTAATAGATATATATTCCTAGCTTGTACTCAAGTAGGATCATTTATGGTTGATTATATTTGACTTGGATTGGCTGAATATGTAGAGTGTTATCATTTCAATATGAATATTTATGGTGCAGGGACCTTGGATGAGTGGTTTTAGTCTATTGATAGAGTTCTGTACTTTCAAGGCAAAATTGTTGTTCAAATTGACTTGACATAGAATTTTATGGATAATGGAAATAAATTGAGATTTCCTATAAACCCTAGAGCTACCAATATATACTGTGAATTGAGATTTTATTACTGGTGTTTAGTAATTACATGATTTATTAGTGGGTTTGTATCTCGGTGACTCGTATATTAGAAAATCATGGTGAAAATCATAGGACAACGAGTTTATTGTAACCTTTATTGATTATTATGTGTAAATGGGGTGAGATATCCATGGAATTGGTTATTGGGATACCTCAAAATCCAAGTGATGATGATACTATATGGTTTATTATTGATCAAATCATGAAATAAACACATTTCCTTCCAATAAAAGAGCCTAAAAGATAGCGGATCTAAGGAACTTGTATGTGTGGACAGTTTTTAGACCTCATGGTGTTCTACTAGCTATTGTTTTGGATGGATACCATCACTTTATATCCTAGTTTTAGAGTGGATTACAGACACTGATGGGTTCTCATTTAAAATTGAGAACAAATTATTATCCATAAATGGATTGTCGAACTAAGTGATCCATCAAAATTCTTGAGGACATGATCTAGGAATGTGTTATTTACTTCATTTTATTGTTGGAGAAACATCTACCCTTTGTATAGTTTTCTTATAAAAATTTTTATTAGGATTTGATCTAGATGGTGCAGTTTTATTAGTTGTTTGGGATTCCATACAGGTCTCCTTTTTGATTGAAATATTTTATAGAATAGTCCTTAGTTATACAGATCATCATTTAAGAAACAACGGATATAAAATAGTTGATCAGGAAGATGATAGAGATAGATCAATGTTTTCATAAATATTTTCCCAATATTCTTCATCATCCAATGGAATTTGAGGTTGGTGATTGGGTTTTTCTCATATTTTCACCTTGGTTGGAAAATAGATGATTTAGAAAATCGGGTATGTTAGCACCTCTTTATGTCAGACCGTTTGAGATCATAGAGTGACTCAAGATGGTAGATTATCATTTAGACTTTACTTATCATTTGACATATAACCATGATGTGTTACATTTTTTCTAGATGCATATTTATTAGATGAACCCATTCCACATGATTTCGTTGGAGGACATTGATATTGATCTCAACACATCAATGGTTTAAAGACCTATTCATATAATGGACAGATAGGATAATGTTAAACATGGAAAAAAGATTCCATTTGTTCATGTGATATGGAAAAGTGGTAGAGACAGGTGTGAGGAATGGGATCATGATGACTTAATGATGAATCATTAGACTTATGATTTCTCAAGTATGTGATGTTTATTTTTTCTAGTGATAGAAAAATTTTATGGTAGTGAAAATTGTGACACCCTATGGGTTACAAGTTTGGGAAATTTCTAGATTGATCTATCTCTTTTTGTTGTTTTAGAGGTTTTTGAGAGTTTCAAGAGGAAATTTTGAAGTTTGGGGGAAAACATCAAGGAACATGGTTTGGGGGGATATTTTGGGTGAATGGTTAGTACTAAGCATTTAGTGGCCATGTGATATGGTTTTGCATTTTCCAGTGGTTTTTTTCATGGTTTGGGCATGGCTTGTCTAACCACGAAAGTTTCTACGAAAACAATGTGGATGTTAGGGATTTTTTCAATTGGTTGTCACATAAATTGATCATGGTTTTTCAAAACATGTGATCTTCTCTAGAAAACAATGTGATTGTTTTCATAGGATAATGTCCATAGCATGGTTGGCACATGATTTATCAAACCATGAATCCAAACCATGCAGTGTAATATTAAAATTTTAAAATAGTAAATTACCCCAAAACCGTTGTTCATTTTAACCCCTAATCACAACATAGTTCATTATCATCTTTAAAAATACCCTCCTTGACTCTCTATAGGATCTCTACTTATATTTCTCAGTGATCCTTGATCTTTTATAGTGGTTCTCTTTGAGTTAAGATTAGTTTTCCTCTATGTTTTTTCTCCTTTCCTTAAATCCCTTATTGATCTATATTCCACTTGTCTTGATGGAATACTATTGGGCTATTATTTCCATATCTATTGTTTTTTATAAGGAATATTTTTTTCTTGGATATAGTTTAATGAGGACACAATCTCTTTGTTTCCCATTACCAGTTTTAAAAGTTACATTGTTTCCATTATTTTTAAGGTATGTTCCTTTATCTTATGGTCTTAACCTTGACATGATTTGTGGTATTATGATTCTTTCCATTGGTTTTAAATATTGAAATTTGTTTTTAATATTTTGTAAAAATAAAAAGGGTTTTCCAAAAATTATTTTTAAATTAGGTTTTAGGCACTTTATATGTTTGAAAAAATATAATGAAAATGGTTTTTAAAGGTAAATGGTTTTTTAATCGTGGGAGAAGTTTAGTACTGCTATAAAAAATGTTTTACGTAAATTTTGTCTAAGAATTGAAATGGAGTAATCCTTAATTTTTTTTATGAAACATGGTTTTTTCTTATGCCATGGAAAGTGTATATAAAACTTTATTTTGATTTCCTTGAATGTATTGATAATGTAAAGTAAATTTGGAGACCATGGGGTATGAGGAAAAACTAAACAAATAATATCTCTAATGTATTTAGCTATCACTATGGGAGGTACCCTTAATGTCATGGTGACTAGGGGTAGTATTTCTATGGGAATATGGTTCTTAGACCTTAGCAGTAACATATGTAATCTAGTGTTCTATTTTCTATCTTTGTGGTTTAGTCGTGTACACCCTCATGTCATGGATTTCCCTCTTCTAATGATTTGAGATTATATTACATGCATGATATTTCAGAAGGCTTATTTTACAACTTATTTCTGAAATTCATATTCATTCTTGAAAACTATTTTTTATAGTTCTATTCCATTATAAATTTAAAATGGAATATTTATTTTTTTTTGATTATGGAATAATTTTAAAAGGAATGGAATGATTTTTAGAAAAAACAAATGATTATTTATAAATAGAAAATGATTTCTTTTGTCATGTTTTATAAATCTGTTCTAAATTGAGAGTAATGGATGTATGCGGTTATAAATTTTATAGATTATTAGTGGTATCCTATAGGGATCTTAAGATCACACCCTACTTTTTTACTTTGGGAATTTGTAGCCTCGGTTTTATATGATATGGGTAAAGGGAAGATAATTATGTAGATGATGACTCTCCTTACTCATTTTTTCTACTGGTTGGTTAGGATGGAGGTCACTTTTGGTCACCTAGATATGGACCCTTGGGTTGTTTCAAGTTCCATGTTTTGATGGTATTTTTTTGTTCATTGAGACCTTAATATACAGATGTTGGATTTAACCTTTTTGGTTTTTGTGTCACATGTGATATATTTTAGTTTTCCTCTTTGGTACTCTATTTTTTTCATCTTTTAATATGTTAGTTGAGGTTGAAATTTTTCCCATGTCTCCTTTCTATTATACTTAGGTGCTTGTCTCCATCACTCAATGACTGGGTACACACTTTGTCCCTTGTGGCGGTCCAATTTGGGTGAAGTTATAGGTTTATACAGGTTGGGTTTGTTTCAAATTTTCACCTATCCTAGGTCCAATTTTATGGTTTAAAAATTATTTTTGTATAAAAAAGATCATCCTTGAGAAATGGTTTTGTTTCACACCTCTCATGGGACACTCATGGCATTTCAAGTTTCAATTTTACCATAGGAAAATCATGTAATCACTACCACAAAATTGGGTTTCCACAGCGCCACCCTTTATCAATGCTAAAAAAGAACTGATAAAGGGGGTACCTTTATCAGTGCTAAAAAATCCCACATAAAGGGCACTTTTAACAACACTAAAAAAGTACTGTTAAAGGTCCCCCTTTATCAGCAATTTTTTTAGCGCTACTCAAGGGGACCCCTTTATCAGTGCTTTTTTAGTAGCACTAATAAAGGGGGGCTTTGTCATCCCATTTTATTAGCGCTGATAATGATTATATTTCAAAAAATATTGAAAAAGAATATATTGTTATATAAGTATATTTTTATTGATATAAATATAATATATATTTTTTAAATATGTTTTAGATAAGTATAAATAGACTATTACATTTAATATATAATAAATGTAGTGAAAATGGCATTAAAATATTTTAAAAAATATTATTAATCAATAATTTTTTAATTATCATCGATTAATAATAATTTAATATCTATTTGAAGACACAAAAAATCAAACAAATTAATACAAGTTCTAAAATAAGTTGAAAATGTAACTCAAACTTTAAATGACCATAACTTTAGATCAGAGTGTCCATTTGAGCTCTACAGCATATCAAATCAATGATTGAGATGAGATCTATGAAATTATGTATAAAGGTAACCTTTTTTCAAAATTTTCAAGGCCCACAAGAGCCCATAAGTTCTACAAAACTGAGTTTTTAGTCGGGATATCCCGATTTTTTAACATTTAAACAGGTATAACTTCTGATTCTAAAGTCCTCTAGGCCTATACCACATATCATATTGAATATTGTTTAATTTTCTTCAATTTTACAAGTTGTGTATTTGAAATAGATTTCTAGATTAGAATTTAAGGTCCTTTTAACTTTCTATGACTTTTCAAATACACTTATATATGTATTTATTCGTAAATATGTATGTATGTGTGTGTGTTGTATATATGTATGTATGTATGTATTTATTTATTTATAAACAATTCTAAATACATATTTCATAAATGTATTTAAAACTAATCTTATAAATATATATTAATATACAAATAAATATACAGATAAAAAATTATAACAAAAAATATATATATATATAAATATAAAAATAAATTAATAAACATATAAATATATATATACTAATATATGAATAAATATATATGAATTAATATAACTAAATATATTTATATTAATATGAATTTATATTAATATACGAATTAATATAACTATATATATATAAATATATATAAGTATATACTAATATACGAATAAATATATATAAATATATTAATTTATGAATAAATATATATGTATTAATATAACTAAATATATTTATATTAATATGAATCTATGTTAATATATGAATAAATATAACTATATATATAAATAAATAAATATATCATTAAATAGAGAAAAAACTAAATAGCTTAGTGGTAAAGGTGGAGGCATGCAAGGGGGGAGGTCTCCTGTTCGAGTTCGGGGGGAAGCAGGGATGGGCATGTGGGAAATTGCAGGATGCGCGGGAAAGTGCTTGATGTGAAGGAAATTGCAGTGCATGGTAGAGTGGGAGGGGGTCTGCCTAGTACTGATAAAAGAGGGGGTTAAGCGCTGTTAAAATCTCCCTAAGCAATTTTTTAATTTTTTTTACTTTTATCCGCACTTTTTTTAGCACTGATAGAAGGGGAATTTATCAGTGATTTTCTTATCGCTAATAAAGGGGACCCCCTATCTTCACCTCGATTAATAGCCTTTTCTAGCACTTTTAATGCCCTTTTCTAGCATTGATAAAGGCCATATTTTCAGTAGTGAATACAATTAAATTTAGTTTTAGGTAATTTAAAACAATGTTTCATTTCACATATTCCATATGATTCATTCAAACTAAGTAAAAAATATCAAGAATTTAAGGGATCACTAACCTAGGTCTAGTTGGATCCTGTTCATTTTAAACCACCTTCTAATTAACCCTCAAATTTGAAAAATGGGAAATATGATATAAGTTATGGAATTATGAATGACCAATGGTCATGGTGAAACTACAAAAGAATTGATAAATATATATATTAGGAGAGTCATGGCCTTACCAATGATGACCTCCTATAATAGATGTGATCCAGATCTGAAAATGAATGGAGATGATATGACCTTTAAAAGAGAGAAACATGGAAGAGGGGTAGTGGGAGGTGAGATTTATGTTGTGTGGGGAAATGAGAAATAACTCACGTATTTTTCCTTTTAAACCCTTAAGATGGATTTAATTGAAACCTATAAAAAAATTATAAAGTGTAGAATTACGGCATTACCCAATGGATCATGGAATAGCACCCATCCAGGGTTATACATATGGAATGACCCCTTCCACCATAGTATAATACCCTTCTCGCATGTAAAACCAATATCATGATACCTAAACATTTACAATATGTCCTCCCCCTTTAAAGTGTTAATATAGCAACATACCCTTACAATTGGATTCTATGCTAAACAAATACTCTTTTCATACTTTCTATAATACTAATTAAAGTTACCTAACTTAAAACTTCAATGATCATCATGTAAAAAAAATTGAGTCACTTATATACCCAACACCTTTTAGACTTAGGGTTTTAGAGAATTAGAAAAAACATTTAACTAATAAAACTCATATATTTATTATTTAATGGATATTATTCTCACTATACTAAGAAGTTATTATTTCCTAATAAGTCTTCAATTTATCCCAAAAAATATCCACAAATTATACTATTTTAGATAAGTCATACATAACACTTCTCATAATAACCTGAGGAAATGGAACCATAAGAAGGGTGAGCTTAAATGCTCAATAAGGTTAAACATAGACATTAATAATAAAAGATAATAAGTGAGAATAATATGAGAATAAGGGAATGAGAACATAATCAATGTTCATGTACATAACTGAAGAGATTCATACCGAATATAACATAGATCAAAAACCATGAAAAATGGCATAAATATTTTCTATATCATATGTGATCAGTCAAAATTGTATCATTAATCATGATCCGTAAAATCACAACATTATCATAATAATATGGCATAAAATTGTGGCATGTTAATAATAATTAAAAATCATTTTATTTTCCAAGGTTCTTTGTCAAGACCATCATTACATATTGGATAGTGTCCCTTAATGGATTGGATTTTATCCCCAGTTCCTCATATGTTATCTAATAAGATATAATTCATTTCCCAATGAATTATAGGTTTATATAATTTAAATCCCAACCATCACTTAATAGGCATATTCCCTTAGGGTTTTGGGTCAACTCCTCATTCCTAATCATCTTATTAGATAAAAATTTACCCAATATAGTATAGGGATAAATAATTCTAGACCCATTCTTCACATAATTAATACCATACATATATGTGACATAATAATATAAAAATATTCATAATTTCATCACATCTTACTTAACCCATTTAAAATAAATCGTTTTCATGAATACTTCCATAAAACATCACCATAGGTTATCCAAAGAAATAAGGTGTATGGTATCATTAGAAAATATTCTGAGTTGACTATAAAAAACATTATATTATTCTAAAATGGATGAGAAACCCATATAAATAAAAATTATTACATAATATTTTCATATGGAATCACATAAGATGAAATCAAGAATTTGATCTGTTGATACTAAAGATTAAATCATCCAAGGATTTAAAACATAAGATAATTATAGGTTATTTAAAATATTAATTTATAAAATATATATTATTTAGATATAATGATTAAAATAGAAGTGAAACTATAAAATAATTACTTTAATAAGTTTGTAACTTCATTTTACAAATGATGCTATAAATCAATTTAAAAACTCATTTCATAATGTGACAAGTATAATTTTAAAAACTATTTATGAAATAATTTATAATAATGTATCCTCGAAAAAAAATATAATTATGTAAAAAAAATTAGTGTATGATTAAAATATACATAATTAAAATTAAATCCTTTTTTAAATAATTTTAATAAAAAATATATCCTTTTTATTTTGATAACCTTTAAAAATATTTTTTTTTTCAAACAATGGGAATAAGATATTATTTTAAAAACCATGGAAACTTTTAAATTAATATTAAAAATAAATCATAGTCATTATATAAATAAAAGGATCTCATGTGGTAAAAATTAAAGAAAATATTCTTTTTTCACTTTCATAAAGAAAGTAAAAAATGTAATGTATATAAAATTTTGAAAATATTCCGTTGATGAAATTTGTGAATAAATTAAAATATTGTTAAAATTGAATTTAAACAACCATTTGAGTTTATGTAATAAAATTATTAAAACAATTTAATGATCATGTATATGTAAGAGAAAGATTAAGGTAAAATACTTAAAAAAATTAAAGCAATGATTTTAAATAAAACACTTTATGGGTATAAAAATTGAGCTCCCATGAAATAAATAAATTTAATAGGAACATAAAATTACATGAGTATAAATATATCCATGATATAATATTTCAAAAAAGTCAGTATATACGCCATATAAATGAATATAGGTTCATAAATCAAAATATCTCTTAGAGAAATAAATTTGAGACGGGAAACCCTTATGAATTTTATAATATTTGAATCAGTACCTATTAAATGATAAAACCTTATATTAATTTTAAATATAATTGATTAAATTAAAATTATAATAAAAAACATCCATGTAAATTATAAACACCACAAAAAAGAAAACAAGTGGTGAATATGAATAATATCTTTGTATAAAGAAATTGAAATAAAAAAATGCTACCAAATCATAACATTTTCAGTAAGAATCAATAAATAAATTGATTAGATAAAACATTTTGAATCCAAATAAAACAGGTGTAAATAATATATAAAGAAATTAGGTTTCATAATTCACATAATATTAGCATAATATAGTCAATTAGAAGTAATATAACTCAAAGAAATGAAATTGAGTTAAAAATATTATTACCTCAGACTTCCGCTTAGTCCCACATTATCTAAACTCTTGTATTATAAATTCAGATTTATTATAAATCTATATCATAAAAATATTTATATTTATATTTATATATACCATTCACTTATAATTTTTTATTACCAATTTAGTAATAATTCTTTATAAAAATCAATATTTTTGTGTTAACTATTCATTTTTTTACACATATTCTATTTTTAAATTATTGGTCCTTGAACCTCGTTCATGTTTCAATAATTTTTTTTAAGTTTTATTATACATTTTCTATATATTTCTATAGTCACATGGTCTTTTCAAGGAACTTATGGTGATGATTTTCATAAAAAGCATTAAATAGTAATTTTTTATAAATTATGATCCCATAAAAAGAATTTATTTTATTATATAATTAAAATATGTATATATCCATGAAAAAAACATTAAAACATGTTAAATACATCATTATTTTATAATATTACTAGAAGATAACATTCCTTAATCATTCATGACATAAACAATATAACAATGCTCATATAGGCGGTATAACTGACCAAAACAAGATCATGTTATTATATACTGATAATATAAATTTTAAATAATATTAATCATGTAAAAAAATATAATTTTTAACCAATAAATACATTTTATAACCATCCATGTGTGTAGGTGATGAAGAAAAATATATCATTCGTGGAGGTTGTTGTTTACACGTACGCACAAGTGACAGTTTAATTTTCCAAAGGATGGAAGTAAGGTAGATAATAGTTTTCATCAATATAATATCATTTAAATGTGATAATAATATAGATTTTATTACATTATAATGATTAAAATATGTTTTAATTAGTTTTAAGAAGGAAAAACTTTAAATAACTCAGTTAAGACAATTACCCTCTTCTTTTGGTATCCTCTTTTAGATCTCTCATTAAAACATCCTAGGTTGGTCTTTTGGTGAGGAAAAAACCTCTATGTAATGGATAATGTTTTTTTGAAGTGGTTTGGGTAGATCTTGGTTTATCTAAGGTGTTAAAAGTGTGTGGGGAAGTGAAGGTTGAAGGGATCCTTTTATAAGTGAGAGGAGTGGCACCTTTGTAAATACTCATAAATTTAAAATAATATAAATATCATTCTCAAGTAAAGTGAAAAAGATATATACAAAATTTTAATATAATATTGGGATGTTGAAATCCACTCAACCAATAATATAAATATAATGTTTTTATGATATTTTAATCCTCGTCCCTTGGTTGAACACATTTTAACATTGACCGTAATGACTTAACTTTTACCACGATAACTATTATTTATGAAAAAACATGAGATGAAACTTTTTCTTAAATATGAATATTTCTATTCAAAATATGGAATCTGTTTCACAAAATTAAATTTATATAGGTGGTGAAAATTTATATTAATATAAATATGAAAAATGAAATGAAAAATGATTTTTGGAAAAAAATTAAGCATAAAAAAGTTTTTACACAAAAATCAAGTATATAGTTAATTCATATAGAATTTATTTATTTATGAATAAAAAATAATAGTTTTATGACTTTCAAATAAAACCAAAATTGAATTGATTATTTTTATTACATAATTAAATTAAAATTATAAATATAGTTTTTTATTATAATAAAATATATAACTTAGGTTCCAAAAGTCAAGCATGGGTTTCAAAATTAAACATAATAGTTTTAAACTATTATTTAACTCATTAAATACATATTTAGTCTATCCAATTGTTTTATCTATTTTTAAGAAATTTTTTATAACAAAATGATTTCATTAAATGTACAATTTTTGTAAAAATGGTATTTATCACTATTCACCTAAAAAATCAAAAATATCAGAAAAATCCAAAAAAAATAAAAAATAAGGTGATTTTTTCATAATTAATAAAAAATGAAGTTTTTTGTCATGTTAAAATTATGAAAATTATAAATTTATCTTTCAAATAAAATATATATAATATACAATATAAACAATATTTTAATAAATTGCATTTTCATTTATCTATGAATCGTTAAATTAACATTCCTTATAGTTGATTAATTATTTCGTGGATGTTATAAATTTATAATATCTTTAATTTATTCAATAAATTATATTTATATCATAATAATAATAATAATATGTGAATAATTATAGTACATGTTTATATATTAAATCCTTTTAATATTTTTTATTTACTTGAGGTTTTATTTTTATTGTAATTTTAGTAATGATGTTTCACGTTGTATTTATTAATGTTTACCTTGCCTGAATTGCCATAAGGCCTTATATTTATTTTATTATGGATAATACACCTTTTAAGGGTTGAAGGGGGACCCGTACATGACCCGTAGGCCCAAAGCACAAGGCCCGACTGACCCGCAATACATGACCTGAAGGCCTAGAGGCATACCATACCCATTACATGACTCGTAGGCCCAACCCACTAGTACTGCCCCTCCCAAACTTCTACTTCCTTGATCACCAAGATCCCCACCCTGAATTGCTATTAGCTAGCATCGCCCCGTACAAAGCTACACGGTGCCCGGTCCATATGGCGGCTGTCATACCCTCTCATTCTTCTAATCTGGTTAGCTTTACTTCTGGAGGATTCTAGTCTTGTTGCTCTGATCCTCTTCTAGGGCCTGTTATGTGTGAACAGGGCTACTCCATGGTCTCATTGGCCCGAAGGCCCTACAGCCCGAAGGCCTTGGATGACCCGAAGGCCCTTGAGACCCGTAGGCCCAAACCGGTGGCCCGAAGGCCCAAATCGGGTGAATAGTTCTACCTACTACAGTACCTGTCACGACCCTACTTCACCAAAATGAGGGAAGGGTCAGAAGGTTGCCATGATCGTCCTTCTTTAAGTTGAAGGAGAGATAATGACCCCCAAAACCCGGCTTCTATAGGTCCCGGAGTGGCGACTATCACCAAGGGTATGGAAATTACACTCAAGTGGAAGGAATTACCCTTTTGTTTTATAGGATCGGAAGATAAGATGATGAAACCCAAAAACACCAAAATTAAAAGAACAGTAAAGCCAAAAGTAAACCATTCCCACATGCATGTTCCGAAAATAAAATCCATACGGTAAAAAGTGACTACAAGGGTAAGTACAAAATAAAGAAAACAACAATTGCGACTGCCCCAAGATCCGAGCTAGTACAGTCCTGCCCGATCATCGAAGTCCTCCTGTAAACCTGAAAGCAGTTTTATATACAAAGGGTGAGAAGATAGGTACACTCGGTAGGGAAAACCAAAGACTCTCGTGCATAAGTGGGGGAACATACTAAAGTTCCGTGAGAAGCAGACAACCAACACTATCAAGGAGTTCGCTCATCCCACTCACCGACTACACTCACCAAATAACAAAAGTCAAGTAATATATATAATAAGAGAACATCGATGTTTGGGTACCCCACGCCACTTTCCCATTTGTTATTGAGACATCCTACACATCAAAAAAATCCTGCCATTCTCACCGCTGTCCCACTGCCACACCCTCCCGCACACACCTGGACCACAACCGCATGCAGTCCCACTGCCGAATCCCACCCGCAAACACCTGGGCCACAACTATCACACGTAACCACGCCTGCAAACACCTAGGACAGAACAACCACCACCACGCCCGAAGACACCTGGGCTAGAAGATCCACTGCCATGCCCGATGACGCCTGGCCCTCATCCCGAAGATACTTGGGAAACCACCTGCCCGCACACACCTCGTCCATAAATGCCACACTAACCCACCTAAAGATTCTTGGGCTAATCACGGACCTCAGGCCATCACAGCCTACCCAAAGGTACTTGGGCTATCCGGGAAAGGGAGTAGAAAAGGATCTAATAACCAGCCGCTAAGAATTGTGTTGGGAAAAACACCCTCCCCCGTGAAATGGGGGTGTTCGGCACTAAGTGCTCAACTTGGGTGGGGTGATAATAAGAAGCACAAAACTACAAGTATATACATAGGTAATAATCACTCACCCAAAGCTAGTTATTTCTTCAGACAACCTACAGATCACAACAGCACTCAAGTCCGAGTCACGATTCTCGCCAACAAAACTCGTTTGTCCCATTCTTGTTTTCATGTTCAGTAATAATGATTAAAAAAAGGTCATGCACCTACTTGGGAAACTAACACTATAATCATAACCAAGGAAATAATCCAGCCAAACGTCAATTTAAACATTCAAACCCGGTTTTATTGTAATGTTACAACGACAAGGGGATAAGTGAGATCCCTCGAAATACTGAAACCAAAGACAACCCCGAGACACTACCCCATGTCCCCCAAAAAGGTTTCTCATCAAAAAAGGATCCCACCACAATTCTTGATATAAACAAGGTAACCACCCGGTCATAAAACTCACAACCACCAAATCCGTAACAACAGGGAATCCCATTCCCAACTTCACAACCACCGAGAATATAAAAAAAGGGGATCTCATCCCCTCCCACATCTCCTGAAATCGGCCCATAAAGGAGAAAAATAAAACCACTACCACCAAGAAAAGCAGGCCTATGCAGGTATTTTCAGATTTAAAAGATTTTACACACTCCATGATTTCAATTTCGTGTGCTTTAAACAGGGGTTATCAAGAAGGGTTTATCCTGGTGCTTTCAATTCATTTTGCCAGGTGTACGTGATTAACCAATTTCCCTTTTTACAGCAGGAGTTCACAACCACAAACAAGTCATTTCAGACATCCCCAGGGGTTTATTAGTGCACAGGGAAAGACCACCAATAGTCATGATTTTCAGGAGGCGTAAGACCGCTCATTTCAGAAAGATGATCACAACATAAAATATCATCAATGATCACAACCCCCCTTCTTTATTCATATAATCAGTTCATTATCTATAGTTAGGTCTGATTTAACCAATTTTACAGAACCAAAAGCACGCCCACCCCGCATGATACACAAAAGTGAGAGATGAAGAAAATCCCTACATAATGATCAATGATCGACGCTATGGCCAGGGTAGAACTTCACGGATAGCGATGCGGTTCGCCTCAATGAAAATTACTCTCAGCATAGGGTGATCGGGAAAAGAAGAAACCCCGGATAAACCTTAGTTTAAAAGAGTCGTGGACGGTTGAGATAAGAACGCCAAACCACGTAAGGAGCGTGGGTCGTGGGTTGACCATGCGACCCCACACGTTATCAAAGGGTTTGGGTGCTTTAAACCGACGCACACACCAGGTTAATTTATTAAATATTTAATTATAACATTTATGTCGTTACCGGGCGTTAGAACAAGCTTAAAGGGGGTCAAAGAAGGGTTTAAACCTCAATTTGCGCACGTCACTGGAAAACCAAAACCCCGACAAAACTGGGAGACGTCGATCGGTCGCGATGCTCTATCTCACCGATCGGTGGTGCAGATCGGTCTCACCGATCGGTCGCGTCGATCGGTCTCACCGATCCCTCGCGTCGATCGGTCTCACTGATCGGTCTCCCCGATTGGTCGCGCCAAGATGCTACCCCTTTAGGATCAAGATTTTTGGCAAAGGAAATGACCAATAGAGTCTGGGTCATCAAATCAGATACCTCTTAAACTATTCTCTCCCTAGAGAATTTAAAGAACCCAGAAGGAAAGAGCGGGTCTGAACAACCACCTCAAAAGATACCTCTCAAGAGTGAACCTCATCGTTAACTAAGAACACTTTCCTATTTCGAACCAAGCAACATATCATGTCAAACTTCCCAAGCATGTGGGGGTTGGGGACTCTCCTTCCCCATGTCAAGATATTATCCGCTTTGGCCGGCACTAACTTTCCACACGGGTTTAATCGCATCTACCTTAATGCGTATTGATTAGGGGTCGGGTTCTCTCCGCCCTCACAGCCAGGACATTTCACACACATTCAGAAGAAAAAAAAACTAGCATTTCATATCGAACAAGGTAAAACATCATACCACAATAGCTATAACAATGGAACAAAACTCAAAACAACTCTGGGTACTGGGCACGCATCTATGCTTCCCTCTCCCATGTACTCTCCTCAAGCCTACCATGTCTCCACAACACACGAACCAAGGGAATGGTTCTCCCATGAAGACCATTTTCTTTGCGATCCTCGATCATCACTGGTCTCTCCACAAAAGTCACGTCATCATCGATGTCCAGATCTCCACAGTCAAGGACGTGTGAATCGTCATGCAGATACCGACGGAGCTGGGACACGTGGAAGACATCATGTATGCTCAGTAGCGGCGGTGGTAACATTAGCTTATAGGCCACCTCACCAACCCACCGTAACACTTCGAAGGGCCCGATGAACCTGGGAGAAAGCTTAATCCCCTTACCGAACCTCCGCTGCCCACACCGAGGGGAGACCTTAAATAACACGTGTCCTCCAACCTCAAACTCCAAGGGCCTCCTCCTAGTATCAGCATACGACTTTTTCCGTTCCTGGGCCTCCTTCAACCTTTACTGTATGAGCTGAACCTTCTCTGTCGGGCTCTGCACCACCTCCGGGCCAAGGATGCCTACCTCTCCTACTTTGGACCAACACACAGGTGAACGAAATGGCCTTCCGTAAAAGGATTAAAACAGGGCCATACCGATGGTAGAGTGATAGATATTATTTTAGGCGAACTCTACCAGGGGAAAGTGTCGCACCCATGATCCTCCTGAGTCTAGAACACATGCCTGTGGCATATCCTCCAAGGTCTGGATGGTGCGCCATGTTTGTCCATTTGTCTTGGGATGGAAAGTAGTGTTAAGGCATAACTGTGTGCCAAAATCATACTGCAATCCTTTCTAGAACCGCGAGGTAAACCGTGCATCCCTATCTGATACTGTAGACCTCGAAACTCCATGAAACCGCACCACCGCATCCACATACATTCATGCCAATGCATCCACTGTACTCGACTCCTTGATCGCCAGAAAGTGGGCCGATTTCGTCAACCGGTCCACTACCACCCAGATGGTGTCGTATTCCCCTTGGACCTTGGGAATTCCCATGACAAAATCCATCGAGATGTCATCCCACTTCCACTTGGGGACATCTAAATACTGCAGTAGGCCACCTAGAACTTGGTGTTCAACCTTCACTTTATAACACACTAAGCACTTGTCCAAAAACTCCACCACTACCCATTTCACTCCAGGCCACCAAAACTGTCTCTTTAGTCCCTGGTATATCTTGCCAACTCCTAGGTGTACCACCAGGGATGTGTTGTGGAACTCACTGAGAACCTTTTCACGCATCACTCCTGGGACAAACAACCTTCCCTGGAAAAGCATCTCGTTCTGAACATCCTCTGTCCATCCCTCCGGAGAATTTCCCTGGTCAACTCAGTCACGCATTACTTCGTACTCTGGGTCTCCCCACTGAGACACCTCCACTGCTGCAACAGAGACAACTGCACTGCCATCTGATATAGGCAACCTCTACCACCATCCATCCTCGCATCCAGGTGCAAGGCAGCCAACTCCTCCATCGCCTTCCAAGCATCCGCTGACTCTCGGACCGCATCCTTATGCGTCCCTCTTCTCAAGGCATCGGCCACTACATTGCCCTTGACCTGAGTATACGAGATCTCGAAGTCGTAATCCTAGAGGAACTCCACACATCTCCGTTGTCGCAATTTTAGGTCCCGCTGGGAGAAGATATACCTCAAGATTTTGTGATCTGTGAAGACCAAAAATCATTCTCTGATGAGGTAGTGCCGCCATAACTTTAGCGCAAAAACGACAACTGTAAGATCTATGTCGTGGTTGGCGTAATTACGCTCATGAGGGTGTAGCTGCCTGGACCCATAAGAGATCACACCTTGCTCCTGCATCAACACACATCCCAGGCCATGTCTTGAAGCATCGCAGAACACCTCATATGCCTCCCCTTCTTTTGTAAATCTCAACACTAGGGCACTAACCAACTTCTCCTTCAGATATATGAAGGCTGACTCGCACTTCTCACTCCACACGAAAACCTGGACTTTCTTGGCCAGGGCTATCAAAGGGGCTGCTAGTCGGGAGAAGTTGGGTACGAACCTCCGATAGTAACCCGCCAGCCCGAGGAATCTACGGACCTCTGCTACACTCTTGGGTGATGTCTAAGAAAAAACTGCCTCAACCTTTGATGGGTCCACCGCTACCCTCTGCTCGGACACCACGTGCCCGAGGAAGTGCACTTCTTGTGTCCAGAACATGCATTTCGACAACTTCCCATAGAGTTGATGATTTTGGAGGACCTCTAGAACTGTCCACAGGTGCTCTGCATGGTCCTCCTCTGATCTTGAGTAGACTAGGATGTCTTCGATGAAAAAAACTACAAACCAATCTAGGTACTCCCTGAAGATGGAGTTCATAATCCCCATGAACATAGTCGGGGCGTTCGTAACACCGAAGGTCATGACTACGAGCTCAAAGTGTCTATATCTGCACCTGAACGTCGTCTTCGGGATGTCTCCCTCCTTCTCTCTCAGATGGTGGTACCCAGACCACAGGTCAATCATCGAGAACCATCCTACCCCTTTCAGCTAGTCGAAAAGATCATTTATCCTCAGAATAGGGTATCGATTCTTGATCGTCAACTGATTCAGCCTCCTGCAGTCTATGCACAACCTGAGACCACCATCTTACCTCTTTAAGAACAAGACCGGAGAACCCCACAGTGATGCACTCGGCCGAACATAACCCCTCATCATTAGATCATCAATCTGGACCCGCAACACCCATAGCTCTGAAGGTGCCATCCAGTTAGGAGCCATCGAGATCGGACGAGCGCCGGGCTGCAGGTCTATCTCGAACTCCATATCCCATCGAGGGGGTAGAGAAGTTACCTCCTTAGGAAAGACGTCCATAAAATCATGGACAAACTCTGGCACCTCCACCATCTCATCATCTACTAATTTCACTGACAGCTCGGCCAACAAGGAGAGGCGGGGTTCCCCATGCCTGCTGCCCTTCTGACTGCTCCGCTCGCCTGTGAAGGTAACACGTCAGCCACCCAAGTCTGAGAACACAACCCTTCCTCAAAAAAAGTCGATGACGGAACACACAGAAAATAGCCAGTCGATGCCTAGGATGACATCGTATGGTTGTATCTGTACCAGAAGAAGATCCTTAACCGACTGATGTGGCCCTATCATCAGTCTGCATCCCCGACAAACAAACAACAAGCCGGTCTGACCTCCGACTGGTATGCTCAACACCAATGGAACTGGAAGTCTCTCAGCATCTAGACATAAGGCACGGGCTAGACTGGGTGCAACAAAGGAGTGAAAATCTCCGGTATCGAACAAGGTATAAGCAAGAGTGCTAAATAAACTGATCATACCTCGAACAACCTCCGGCCCTGGTGGAACTGATGCCTCCGCAACGTGTAGATATCCATGCCCGGCTCCTCTTCCCATCAGTTTTCGGCCACTTCCCTGACCACACCCCGGTCGAGGTCCCTGAAGAGCGCCCTGAGGTCTGCCCCCTCCTCCTATGTCTGTCCTCGGAGGCGCGGGAGCTCACTGTCCCTACTGCTGCTGCTGGAAAGGCCTGACTGGAAGCTTCTGCTGGGGCGGGTGTTGGTGTTGTCCGCCACCGCCGTTCTGTGCCCAGTCCGATCACTGACTCCAAATATTTCCATGACTCCCACAGACAAAGCATCGCGGTCCCGGGCCCGAAGGAAAAGGGCGAGGACCGGGGGATCGAAACTGAAACTGCTGCGGCCTGCTCCATGTAGGTCAGAACATGGAGGGTCATGACGCTGGAGGCATGGGGCTGACGGCCTTCCCCTTCTATGGTCCTAGCTGGATCCCCTCTCGTGATACACCTCCTAGATCATGCATCATCTCCACCACTTCGGCCTTCTTCTGGACCTCTAAGTACGTCGGCATGGTAATGGGGTAACATCATAATGGAGGGAGAGTCGGAGCGCCTCCTCCAGACATCGTGCCCAAGACTCCTCATTAGGAAAGAGGTTTGGAGAAAAACATAGAAGGTCCTTGAACTTGATTCCTAGTTCCCCCACTAACATACTCCCCTGTTGGAGGGAGAGTAGCTTTTGTCTATTTTCCGTCTTCATCGTCGAGGAGAGGAATTCCGCCCGGAAATCCTTCTCGAAATTAGCCAATGGCACCTCAGCCTCTCACCTCTCCCCCAGGTAAACCATCCACCACTGACGCGCCGCTCCCCGCATCTGGCTAAGGGCCATAGGAACCCAGCACTCGGTCGGGGCCCGAATCAGGCCGAAGGCTATCACTAGCTCCTCTAGCCAGCCTTCCGTCTTCATGTCAGAGGTGCTGCCCTCGTACTTCTTGAGGGTCTGTCGCTGGAAGGCCCGAAGATTCTTTTGCCACTGGTCATCCTCTTCCTCTCGAACATCCCTCTGCCGATTGGCCAAATTAGTCTCTGTGGCCTCAATCGCATGTACCACAAGTGGTCGCCTTCCAGGTTCCATAGCTGCAAGGTAAACGAGGAATGCCTAAGCCCATGTAGTGCAGAATATTGTTCATAAAATTTCATGAACATTTCATTTATTCTTAATTCCCAAGACATCTCAGAAACATGAGAACACAAGTCATTATGACGCATGTACCTTTCCTAGGGTCTCTACCCTGCAATTAGTGTGTCCTCACTTGGTCGTTCGGTAGGTCTAGAGTCCTTGAATCGGATCACGGGGGGCCCTAAAATCCCATGTCCTAGCCGGTCTTCCCTGGCCTAATTCACACACCACGGTCACCCAACGTTGTTGCCTTACCATCCCATGCAATCCTCACTGTACCTAACTCTAGACTCCATCCTATCTCTCCAACCTCAAGCCTCTAATACCATTATGTCACGACCCACCTTCACCAAAAGGAGGGAAGGGTCAGTAGGTTGTCAATCCCTTGCTTCTTTAAGTTGAAGTAGAGATAATGACCCCAAAAACACGCCTTCTATAGGTCTCGGAGTGGAGAATAGTACCGAGGGTATGGAAATTACACTCAAGTGGAATGAATTACCCATTTTGTTTTATAGGATCAGTAAATAAGATGATGAAACCCAACAACACCAAAAGTAAAAGAAAAGTAAAGCCAAAAGTAAACCATTCTCACATGCATGTTCCAAAAGTAAAAGCCACAGGGTAAAAAAGTGACTACAATGGTATGTAACAAAGAAAGAAAATAGCAACTACGACTGCCCCAAGATCCGAGCTAGTACAGTCCAGCGTGATCCCCGATGTCCTCCTGGAAACCTGAAAGTAGTTTTATATACATAGGGTGAGCATACAAGTACACTCAGTAGGGAAAACCAAAGACTCTCATGCACAAGTGGGGGAATGTACTAAAGTTCTATGAGAAGAAGACAACCAACACTATCAAGGAGTTCACACATCCCACTCACCGGCTACACTCACGAAATAATGTAAGTCAAGTGATATATATATTAAGAGCACATCGATGTTTGGGTACCCCGCGCCACTTTCCCACTGGTTACTGAGACATCCTACGCATCGAACCAATCCCGCCATTCTCACTGCAGTCCCACTGCCACACCCGCCCGCACACACCTGGGCCACAACCACACGTAGTCCCACTAACGAATCCCGCCCGCAAACACCTGTGTCACAACTGTCACACATAACCACACCTGCAAACACCTAGGCCAGAACAACCACCACCATGCCCGATGACACCTGGGCTAGAAGATCCACTGCCACGCCCGAAGACACCTGGGCCTCATCCCAAAGATACTTGGGAAACCACCTACCCGCACACACCTGGTCCATAACCACCACACTACCTCGCCCAAAGATTCTTGGCCAAATAATGGACCTCAGGCCATCACAGCCTACCCGAAGGTACTTGGGCTATCCGGGAAAGGGAGCAGAAAAGGAGCTAATAACACGCTGCTATGAATAGTGTTGGGAAAAACACCCTCCCCCATGAAATTGGGGTGTTTAGAACTAAGTGCTCAACTTGGGTGGGGCGCGAATAAGAAGCACAAAACTACAAGTATATATATAGGTAACAAGCACTCACCCAAAGTTAGTTTTTTCTTCAGATATCCTACAGATCAGAACATCACTCAAGTCCGAGTCATGACTCTCGCCAACAAAACTCGTTTGTACCATTCTTGTTTTCATGTTTAGTAATAATTTTTAAAAAAAAGTTCATACACCTTCTTGGGAAACTAACACCATAAGCATAACCAAGGAAAGAATCCAGCCAAATGTCAATTTAAACATTCACACCCGGTTCTCTTGTAATGATACAACGACAAGGGGATAAGTGATATCCCTCAAAGTACTGGAACCAAAGACAACCCCGAGACACTACCCCGTGTCCCCCAAAAAGGTTTCTCATCAACAGAGGATCCCACTCTAATTTGTGATATAAAAAGGTAATCACCCGGTCATAAAACTCACAACCACATACATGACAACAGGGAATCCCATTCCCAATTTCACAACCACCGAGAATATTAAAACAGGGGATCTCATCCCCTCCCACATCTCCTAAAATTGGACCATAAAGGAGAACAATAAAACCACTACCACCATGAAATGAAGTCCCATGCAGGTATTTTCAAATTTAAAAGATTTTACACACTCCATGATTTCAATTTTGTGTGCTTTAACCAGGGGTTATCAAGAAGGGTTGATCCTGGTTCTTTCAATTCATTTAGCCAGGTGTACGTGATTAACCAATTTCCCTTTTTACAGTAGGATTTCACAACCAAAAACAAGTTATTTCAAACATCCCTAGGGGTTCATTGGTGCACAGAGAAAGACCACCAATGGCCATGATTTTTAGTATGTGTAAGCCCACACAATTTAGAAAGATGATCACAACAGAAAACAACATCAACGATCACAACCCCCCTTCTTTCTTCATATAATCAGTTCATTATCTTTATTTAGGTCTGGTTTATCCAATTCTACAGAACCAAAAGCACGCCCACCCCGCATGATACACAAAAGAGAGAGACGATGAAATTCCCTACCTGTTGATCAACGATCGATGCTAAGGCCGGGGGGGAACTTCATGGATAGCAATGCGATTCACCTCAACGAAAAGTACTCTTAGAACAGGGTGATCATGAAAAAAAGAAACCACGTCTAACCCTTAGTTTATAAGATCCATAGACGGTTGAGATAAGAACGCCAAACCGTGTAAGGAGCGGGGGTCATGGGTTCACCACGTGGCCCCACACCTTATCAAAGTGGTCGGGTGGTTTAAACTGACGCACACACCAGGTTAATTTATTAAATATTTAATTATAACATTTACAGCGTTACCGGGCTTTAGAACAAGCTTATAGGGGGTCAAAGAAGGGTTTAAAACTCAATTTGTGCACGTCACTGGAAAAAACCCACAACAAAGCCGGGAGACGCCGATCGGTCTCACCGATCGGTCGCACCGGTCGGTCTCACCGATCGGTCGCGCCGAGACTGTACCCCATTAGGATCCGGATTTTTGGAAAAGGAAAGGACCATGAGAGTCTGAGTCATCACAGTACAGAACAGTAACTACTACAATACTATTGCAGTATTGCTATAATAACCCAGAAATTCGCCTCCACTTGGTTTTGAACTTGAGTCTCTTGTATACCAATAAGGATCCCTTACCACTCGGGTATGGGCTCGTTGGAAATGTTTACCTTGAATTGTGATAAATTATATTGTATTTTTTTTAATTAGTAGTTATTTTATACAAGATACTCAAAAAATATTTCTTTAAAGGAAAACACATACTAAAATCTTCAGCTGTTACAGTACAACACTCCTCTATTGGCCTAGTTCTATATAGAAACACCCTTTTATTATGGCATAAAACAACCCCCTAAATTAGGAATTTATAGAAAAATATAGGTATTATGTCATGACTAGTCATATGGAAAATAATTTATTCTCATGTAGATCAAACATTACTCTTACGCAAACCCTTCCATGCCGCAACCCTTCTCCGCTATAACATGTTCCCCAACCCTCTACAAACATAATCATACACAACCCAAATATTACTCATATTCATCCCCTTTTCATTCCATAATTCCATATGTTTTATCATGACCCATGAACTCTATCAACAATTATATCTTGATCCTAGGGCCAACTACTCAAAATTGACTCACGAGCCCCTGTCAACACTTCTAGTAGCCCAAAAACACTGTAATATATGAGATTTGAAAAACAATTACTAAAAATTAAATGTATTATAGATTTAGGGTATTATAAAATTTTATAAATCACCATCCTACACATGTACCATGTTCAGAAATATTCTTTCTTAACTTCCCATGATCATATAATTTCATGAATCTTTCTCCACAAATGCAAATGACCATTAATACTTTTCCCATTTTCCATAACAATCTCTAACAATGTAGAGTCATCCTTATGTGATATATATTTATAAAAAAATTATTTATTTATCTACCCATTCATGTTCCTTATTCCCTTCACTTTTATTTATTGTCCATGATCCCTCCACTAGTCCCATGACTTCTTTTTCATCCATAAATGACTCTCAAATCACAAAACATGAACCTTGAATTATTTTTTAAGGTATATTATTATTACTAAATGGTATTTCAATGTTAGGATATATCAAAAACTTATGGTGTGATATATATTAGATCGATGAAAATTTCATTTATAAATTGTGTCACATGGAGTGATATGTGATGTTATCTCATGTGACGTATCAAAAGGCCTATACTAAAACATTTGATATATCATGTCTCCTAATGCATTATTAGGTATGTGTTGCTTCATCCATTATCATTTACTTAACATATATATATATCCCTATAACACATCATTCCACTATCTATTGTATCCTCTGAGTTGCTAATTTCATGTTGTGATATTCCATGTCACAATGTGTCACATTTTTTTGACTCATGAATCATCATATTCATAGGGTCATGATATACATATTTCTACTAATGACGTCTCTAAGTAAATCCTTTGATAAATCATAAAAATTATGGGAATTGACCCATGTATATAAAATTACTTTTCAATACATTAAATTCCCCCATATAATCCCTATAATATTTTATATATTTCCCCCGTGAAAAAGAACAAATTTTTCTATAATAATTCAAATATAAGATTAAAAATACACCTAAAATAGAAGAACATATCAATTTATTATTATGCTACAAAATTATCTATATAATATAGTTTTTACAATTTAGATTCATTTTTTTGTGATAGAATATACTCAAAAATTATTTATTTAAAGGTAAACATAAACTAAAATCTTGGGGTGTTTTAGCTTAGTTACCTATTTTTGGCCCGCTTCCACAGTTAAATTCTATTTAGGTACAATTAAAAACATTCTTCTTCTAGAATGTATTAACAATATAGTGAAAGTGTTGCATTATGACTAATTTCCTACAGAGAAATTTGATCTCATGAAACTCAAGGGCTACTCCTATATAACCTCCACCATGGAGCATCTTTCCTCTACTATGGCATAATCCATGACCCTCATTATAATTTAATCTTATAAAACTCAAGTATTAATCTTACACAACCCCTTGAAAGTCTTTAACTCTCCATGTTGCGTTGTGATCATCCACCTATAATAGAAATTATAGAGTAATTTCAAGGACAAAACTAGGAAACTAACCCCTATTCCCATTCCAACGCCTCAAATAACCCAAAAACAGTGTAATATTAGTGATTTAGTAAAAATGAAAAAATCAAACCATGTATGGAAGTGAGGTGTTACAAAATTATCCAAACCACCATCCAACACATGTAACTCATGAATCATCATTATCAAAGGATTGTGAGCAACATGTTTCCACTAATGGTGTATCTAAGTAAATCCATGGATAAATCTTAAAAATTGTGGGACAATAATCCATACATATAAAATTAATTTCTATACTATAAATTCCCTTATAAAATCCTTATAATATTTCAATTATTTAATCCATGAAAAAATTGATCAATTTTCGAATAATTCATATGTAAGATAGAAAAGACACATATAATAATGGAAAATGACAATTTAGTTTTATACCATAAAATGATGGATGAAATATAGTGTTCACAATATGGATTCCTTCACAATTTATTATATAGTATAGTTTGATATATTGATATGATCTACAATGATATGAATCGATGCCTCCAATATACCATTCTTCTATATGTGATAACTAGTCATAATTTGTAAATCATTTGTATCCCCATGTAATATACACATAACTTCATTTGAAATATTTCTTTGAAGAATCATATAAAAAAATATGATATGACTAAGTCTCCGCCAATTACATGTGAATATTGTAGAATTTCCTTTCACATTGTACATAACATAATGTGATATTCCCTAGTCTCTTATTATAGTATGCTGGTAGAATAATTTCCCTTATTTTCCAACACACCACACTTCTCCGTATCATCTCTAATGGACATAATCACTTTATAAACACGTCTCCAACATTATTACCCTAATGTTTTAGTCTATGATATATCTTGTCCATTTTTTAATAGAATATTAAGTTCCCAAAACATTCACTCATGCATAGAATAATTGATCAGAATAAAATTTTTATTTCATACCTATAATTTATCTTATATTCGAAAATCTTTATTTCGAAATTTTTTCAAAATTTATATATTATATTGGAAATATATTTAATTAAATTTCATATCATTTACTTTCATAATGTGATATTATATTTTACAAATTTTTTTAACATGCTTCCAAAGCATCAAAAATCAACATAATCATATCTTTAGTAGAATTTATCACATGTCATAGTCCTTTATCTAACCAGATATCAAATTTTGTGACTCTTCCAACAATGCTTCAAGATGTCCACTCATCTTCAAGAATACTACAATCCTTGACTTTAGTTATTTAATATGCTTCAATTTAAGAATTATATTACCTCTTCATGGGTTTATCC
Organism: Viscum album; assembly: GCA_963277665.1. Lineage (NCBI taxonomy): Eukaryota > Viridiplantae > Streptophyta > Magnoliopsida > Santalales > Viscaceae > Viscum > Viscum album. Next base: position 1,313,338,670 of record OY728133.1, read on the forward strand.
TTTCACTTATATGTATTGATAATAAATCCAACATGAAAAAAATATTTGAGGTTCAACGAAGTAAAAAAATTATATAAATACTACAATTTTATACATGTAAAGTTATATATAATCATATTTTACTATTTTTGAAATATAAAAATGTATTTAATTATTAATGGTTACATAGTCTCCAAGGTAAAAAAATTAAATATATTATGGTAATTTCTTATAAAGATTCATGAAAGATATAATCATCCATAACATGTCTAACATCCCTAAAATGATATCTATATTATGTGTATGTTTTTTTAGTATTTACATTTTTAGTTAAAATGGTTACTAAATATTCTCATAATGATTTGATTATTATAATCTATGTATACTTCTATTATTAATATACATATGTTAAAGTATATTTATAGAAGAAATAGTTTTCGTACTACATTTTTGGGGAGTTTATTATAGCTTAGTGCTTATTTTATTGAATGTTTATATTTTTGAGTTAGAGTTTGTTTATTTTTTGAAAATGAAAATTCCTCACAATATTTTATCTATTACTATTTGATAGCATCAAATAAATTTATATTTTTTATTTTTATTGGTTTCTTATAAAATGGACAGTTATAATTTCTCATATCACACTTTTTAACCATATAAAATATTTATTTTTAATTGTCTAATTATTATTCAATATATTTGTTTATATTAATTCAATTTAATTTGTATTCAATTTATTTATTATTGAATTTTTATTAATAAATTTTTAGTGTTAATATATTTAAATTTGGTTTCTCATTATTATAAACCTACTGTAGTGTACAAACCATAATCTTGTATCAATTGTGACTTGCTATGCTACCGCATGACTATTTTGTACCTACTATAAGATATAATTTTTAAACTTATCATATAAAGAAATATTCAAAGCTTTTCAAGAGACCGTATGTGTTAACATCCAACCAATTCTCGGCCTGCATCATGATTATAGTATTTTATCTTTAGAGAAGCTAAAATTTCATCACACATCTCACTTATATCTACCACATTACCTCCTACATCAAACAAATACATTAACTCATGACCTATCATTCAGAAAATCACTCCATCACATGCATTCAGAAGTCATGATAAACTATAGAAATATCGGTATTCATTATAACATAAGAATAACGATCAACCTCACTATATATTTCATGCTCTACAACTACAACACCTAATTAAATCGACCATAGATTTACCGTCTTCTCATCAACTACATGGATATATTCTCACCTTTATCTTTACATGTATCAATTATCTCAATTATCACTACATGAAATAATGGAATCTACCATAGAGAACCATAATCATTTAAGATACTATGATAAACTGTATAATTTCTAACTACACAACCAACTATGATGCATGAGTTTCCACAAGAGAGCTACTACATAAACTTTTAATCTACCATAAGGTTTTAAGATGTAGTGAGTATAACCCACCACATGATATGTCAAGATTATTCATATGATGGGTGCTTTGACCATAGGTTCCATTTATGGTATGTTAATTGACCACAATAGTAGATACCTCATAGTCACTCTACACTCGTGGAATGTCTAACACTTTACTTGCTTTTGAAAAAATATGAAAATTTTAACATGCTCTATTTTTCAATTCCTTTAGTACTTCTTATTTACTATATTTTTATTTTAGATATTTTAATTAATTTATTGATTTTATTAATTAATTATAATTATATATAAATCATGTTAATAATTTTTATTTTATGTTAATCATATCTAAATGAATATTAACTTTTTCCATGTTTCATATATACCCTACATCATACATTTTTTTAGAAAATCAAATTTATATATTATGAGTTATTTTTTGGTTTTATTAAATTATAAATTAATATTTAGTGATAAAAAAATTATTCAAGATTTTTTTAGTATTTAATTTAGTTTTGTTATATTTTGACGATTTATATTTCTCCATGAATTTGGAAAAAATTCAAATTTTGAATTTGAATATTACAATACAAAATTGTGCAATATTTATGGGATTTCTTTAAACTATTCTTATGGATATTTTTTAGATTGTTTGAAAATGAATTTAAACCAATTTTGATTACTCTATATGTTTTTATATTCAAATGATAATTATTATGATTATTAGGGGATAATATTTTTCTCTCTCTTGGATAATTAGGATGCTTGAATTCAAATAGTTTTACCCGATTGGAGACTGGCTTGTTAGTGTCTTTTGTTCTATTTAAAGGGATTCAAGACCCATTCAAAGAAACATAAATTATGAGATATGATACTAATTCTCTCTGATAGATTCCTTTAATTTGAAATTTTATATTTTCAAGTGGTGTGAAAATATGTGAAGTCTTGTGTGATCATTGTTTCATATGTTAGATGCTCTCTCAAGGAACTAAAACCTATATGACTACTAATGCTACCTTAATAAGAAATTATAATACACTACTCAAAGACCATTTTATATGATTAATTTATATTATTTGAATCCATATGTCTCATTATGTTTGAGTCTACCATAATTATTTCCATCTCTCTCACTTGTACTCAAACATTGCTTTATGATTTTCTAACCCAAAATCATTCTCTCTCTCAGGTTTTAACACTCAAATTCTAAAGTTAGGATATTTTTTTGTGACTCCTAGATTATAAATTCTTGATAGGATATAAATTACTTAAAAAGTACATATTTTAATTGTTGTGACTCCCAAAACAAAATTCATGTGTCTGGTTGAACCACATTTGAAAAAGTTAGGATTGTAACAGGTTATGATTCAAAAAATTCGATTATTACTGAATTTATATACATCAAGAAGGTGAGATATTTAAGATACCAAAATAATATAAAAATATCAGTGTTAATTATTTATTTTTTGTTTATACTATCATATTCTTTACAGGATAATTAACTCTGATAATTAACTTTGATAGTTAATTTATTTTTTTAAAAAACTGAATCTTCTTTATCCCCCCTTTAGACCATGTATTATTAGCACAGGGACCAAAATAAATACACCATTGTATGTTCCTCTTGTATATAGAGTATTTTTTATATTTTATTATACTAACTTAATTTTCATAGACCTCTTAGTATAAGGGAAAATTATTATAAGATGAAAGGAATGAAATTAAAGATGCAAGGATTCCTTATAAGCCACCTCACTTTTATAGAAATGATTATGGTTGTTATAATTCCATAATGGACGTATTAATAAAGTATTTAAGCATTGAACAATGGTTGATCATGGTAAAACCATAAAAATATACTGAATTTAACATGGATATGATTGTTGGTAATAATGTGTTTAAATATGTTTTGAATTAAAAAGTAATAAATATGTTATATTGGGTTATTAAGGGAAGTTTGTTTAGTCATATGTCTTCCTATAAGACAGATCATGAAATTTGGAAGATTTTTAAAATTACTCATCTCGGATCAGATAAGATGATTAGAAAAATATTAGAATTCTACGGAAGGAGTACCAAGATTTCAAGATAGGTGAAGATGAAACCATCAACAAGGTATTTCATCGATTCACAAGAATTGCGAATGGAATGAATTATCTTAGGGAAAAAGTGGATTAATCGGTGATTTTTTATTTATTCCTAAGATATATACTCAGGAAGTGGTATGAAATGAAGGTTTTGATAAATGAAAGTAAAAATATAAAATAATACTCATTGGATGAAGTCCTCATATCAATTGTTCAATATGAACTTGAGGTAAAGATTATTGTATTAGAATAAACTTCAAAGAATAAAGGTATTTCATTCAAATGACATATAATTTTTTATTATAACTCTTATTAATCTGAGGAATGAGAAAGTAAAAAATGATAAATTTTAAAAACAAGAAAAGGTATTTATCATATGATGAATAAAAATTTAAATTTCATTAAGTAACCCAGAAAAGATCAGAAGGATGACTGGAAAAGAATTAAAGGTACCACATGTAAGTATAATAGTGTTTCATAACAAACCTATTATGAATGTAGGAAAAAAGGAACACATTACATCCATATAATGTTAGATATATCTTCACTAAAGAAATTAAATTTAAGAATATAGAATAAAAATAGTTATTTATCCTATGTTTGATGACAGAAAATATAAATGAGGTCAGTAAATATTAATATTCATGAGCTAGTTATGTTTTTGATATTGATGGTTATAGCTAAGATGATCTATGTGAATAAAATAATTAAATTCAAAAATATGTTATAAGTGTTATAGAATTGTATAAAGAATCAATAGAAAATAAAAATGATCTTATCAATGAAAGTAAAAAATTGATAAATAAAATAATAATTTAGGAATCTTGGTTGATTTTTTAAATAAATTTCAATAAAATGAAATGGAAATTAATTGAAAAGAAAATTATAAAATTAAGGAAGAAAATGAAAAATTGAGAAATTATGTTGTATGTTAAAAAAGAAAAATTTATGATGATTTTGATGCTATTCACGATGATAATTTTAATCTCAAAAAGTTTATAGTTTGAAAGAAGTTGAATCTATATTTGTTTAAAGTAAATAAAGATACTATAAGATAATGGTCCTGATGAAATTGAATAAAGATAAACATATTTTTTTTATAATCTTCATGTTTCTAAAATGTTCAAAACATATTTTTTTAAGTGTACTAAAGAATTATTATCTAATGTAATATTCTTTAGATTTGGTATGAAAGAAAAATATATTAATAAATGTTATTTAAGATTTTATTAATCGCTTGTCTATACTAAAACTTCTATTTTTAATAATTTATCTTCTGTAATACCTTATAATAAATATTTAAAATCATTGTAGTTGTGTAATAATTCTTATAAAAACATGATTGGACCCAAGATAACATGGGTAATAAAATTATTTTCCACTTAATGAATATTTTTTCGGAAACATGCATTATTATTTTCAAAGATACATGGTATTTTAATTGTATCTACTCAGTACATATTACTAAAGATCCATTAATGTTTTTATCATATAATAAATGTGATTGTGGAAATGTGACATTTGGGGATAACTCAAAAGTCAATGTTAAGGGATTTGGGGGTGTAGGTATATCTAATAAGTAAATATTTTGATTTTTAAAGTATAATATATTAATGGTTTGAAACATAACATAATTAGTATTTTAAAATTTTGTGATGATTGAATGAGTGTTAAATTTAAAGATAAAAAATGTTTATTTTTCAAAAATGAATATGTTATATTTTATTCTAATGGGAAAGAGAGTATTTATTCTTTTGATTTATATAAGTTAACTAACCAATATTTAATGTGTATCAATAATATAAAAATAGATAATATATTTTGGAATAAGTGTCTTTTATATGTGAACATTAAGTTGTTACACAAACATTCAAAGAAATAATGTGTGCATGATATACGTGATTTGAAAATTATTAATAATTTTACTTGTGATTATCGTTTAAAATGTCAATAAGATAAGATTCATTATAAATATATTATATTAGTTATAACTATTATACCATTAGATCTTATTAATTTTGATTTTTTTATTCCTTATCATGTTTTAAGATTAGAATGTAAGAAATATGTTTTTTTTATGTATAATTATTTAAGTAGATTTACTTGGATTTATATTTTGTCTCATACATGTGAAAATTTATATAAATTTATAGTCTCTTGTTAGTTATTTCAAAGTAAAAAAGTTTATTCAATTATTTCTATTAGAAATGATAATAGAGGTGATTTTTTAATATTTATTTTGGAAAAAAATTAACAAAATAGTTGCTTTCATTTTTCTCTTCTATTAGAACACCATAGAAAAATGGTGTTGTTGAATAGAAAAATAAACTATTTTAGAAATGGATAGAACTATGTTAAATGAATATAATTTACCGAATTTTTTTCGGATGAATATATTAATATATATTATTATATTTTTAGTGTAATATTGATTATATTGTTTTTAAAGAAAATCTATCATGAATTATTTAAAGATAAAAAACTAAATGTTTGTTTTTAAAAAAAAATATGTGTAAATTTTATTTTTAATACTAAGAATAACTTGGATAAATTATAATATAAATGTGATAAGGGAATTTTTATTGGTTATTATAATATAATTAAATATTTTAGAGTTTATACTAAAATATTTATGAATATAAAATCATATGTTCATGTTAATTTTTTTGATGTTGTTTTGAAAAAATTAGTATATTTTAGAGAATTTTCAAGATGAATTCAATTATTTTAATCTTGGTGAAGAAAAAATTCAAGATGGTAATTTAATTATTAAAGGGGGGACACACCTTCTCATTCTATTTATAAGTATTTTAAAATTAATAAAGACTACCCTGTTGATAATTTCATTAGTAATGTTGATTCTGTTTTTGAAACTATAAATTTAGTTTTAAATATTTATGTGAACTATACTTTTGTATCTGATTTTTTGATAAATAATTTTATTTATGCTTTGAATGATGATAATTTTATTATTTCTATGCAAGATAAACTTATTCAATTTTATATAAATATTTTTTAATTTAGTTGAACCCCCTATAAATAAGAATGTTATTGGAACTAAATGAATTTTTATGAATAAAATGGATGAATCTGATCATATTTTTAAGAATAAATATAGTATTGGAGTGTACGGTTATTGCTAATAAGATGGAATAGTTTTTTATGAATATTTTTATATTGAAGCTAGAATTAAATATATTAAAAAATTTATTGTATTTTTCTGATTTTAAATGTTTTAAGTTATTTTAAATGGATATTAAAAGTGCATTTTTATATGGTTTTATTTATTAATAATATTATGTTTCTCAAACACATGGTTTTGAAAATTAAAAATTTTAAAATTAGGTTTTTACATTATCAAAAGTTTTATATAGTCTTAATCAATAACCTCATGCTTAGTATAATAGAAATAATTTTTTTTGAAAAATTATTTTAATAAAGGTAAAGTGTCTCCTGATTATTTTATTAAAATTATTAAAAATTTTATTATAATTATGAAAATAGATATTGGTAATATTTTTTTTGGATCTCCAAGTGAATTACTTTTTAATTGGTTTTATAATTAGATGGAAATTGAATTTGAAATTAGTTTAATGGTTGAAATTAAATTATTTTTAGGTCTTTAAATTAATCAAAGTAATGATGTAACTTTTTTTGAATCAATCTAAATATACTAAAGATTTAGTTAAGTTTTTTTGTTTAGATTATTGTAAAACTTTTAATCCCCTTATTAGTACTAATTTTAAGTTTCATTTATATAATGCTAGAAAACATATAGATTCTAAAGTTTATAAAGGAATCATTAATAATTTTTTATATTTGACTACTTCTAGAACTAATATTATGTTTATAATTTGTTTCTTCACAAGATTTAAATATTTTTAAGAATAATCCAATTTAAATGTTTTTAAGAGAATTATAATATATGTTAAATGGAAAATTAAGTATGGATTATTCTATTCAAGATATTTTTTTTTTATTTTTTATTTTGGTTCTGATTTTGGAGGATGTAGACTTGATAGAAAAACTACCTCAGGTATGCGTCATTTTCTTAGTAAAATCGTAGTTTCTTGTAGTTCAAGATAATAATATTTTTTTGCTTTGATAATTTTTAAAAAGTAATATTTTATAGTTCTTCATATTATTCTTGATCATTATGGATTATGCAAAAATTCTATGATTATAGTTTTAATTTTGAAAATATTCCTATTTATAGTGATAATTCTTCTATAATTTCAATTTCAAACAACCATTTATATTATTATAGAACAGAGAATATTGACATGTGATTTTATTTTATTTAAGATTATGTTAATAAAGAAGATATTTTTCCTGAATATATTATAACTTAAAATCAATTTTATAATATATTTTTTAGACTATATATTTTTTAAGTTTTTAAGAAAATAATTATTAAAATTGAAATATTATAAATTTAGATTGAAAATCTTATTTTTTAATTTTTTTACCTGACTTAATAAGAATTTATTTGGGGTTCTTTTATGATGTTTAAATGTAATTTTTCAAAATCAGTTTTCAATTTGGTTGTAATAATTTTTTCTTTTTTAAAAATTTTCAAGAAGGGGGGAATTATGTAAAATTTTGTTTTGATTTTTTAATTTTCATAAGGGGATGTTTGTTGAGGAAATTTTTAGAGATTAGTGTTTTTTATTTATTTTTTATATTTTTTTGTTTATGTTTTTTTATGCTTTGAATATTACCATTTCTCCCAATATTTTATCTATTATTGTTTATTAGTGTTAAATAAAAATATATTTTCTATTGTATATTATTTTTTTATAAAATGGATAATTATAATTTCGGGAAAAAATTACTTTGATAATGTTTTAAAAGGATTTTTCAAACATTGTTTAACCTTATAAAATATTTATATTTTTATCTAATTTATATTTATGTTATTTATTTTTATTAATTCTATTGAATTTTTATTCAATTTATTTGTTGTTGAATTTTTATTCATTATTTTTTTGTGTTAATATTTTTATTTTTGGTTTATCAATAGTGTGAACATACCATAGTTTTCCAACTGTAATATTGGGTCAAACATGCCTTTCTATGCTACTGCAAGATTGTCTTACCTACTATAATATATAAATTTTTTAAAATATTATATGAAGTAATCTTTACGGCAAGTAAAATAAATTCATGAGTTAACTTCCAATATACCATACGTGAAATGGCCTACATCATTCTTATTGCATTTCATATTTGGAAATTCTACAATTTCATCACATTGCATGTTATTATTTACTGCCTGAATATTTACAGCAGCCACATACATCCACTCATGACCTACCATGAAGAACATCACATTGTCTCATGCATGTACTCCGTGTACTAAACTACTACAAGATGAGTATTCATCCTAATACATGAATGAATCTCTACCACTCATTCCATATTTCATGCTCTCCTACCACAACACCTTCTCACATCGACCACGACTTCAACATGTAGTCATTAAACACAGGGATATATTCTCACCTCAAGCCTCACATATATCAATTATTTTAGGGATAACTACATGAAATGATGGATGTTTTCATGGATAACCACAGACATTAAATCTAATATGATATAATTCATAATGTCTAACCATATGAACTACCAAGATGCCTCATCTGCCACTAGAGATCTGCCATATGAACTTTAAATATACTATAAGGATAGAATCTATTGTAATTATGATAGACTATATGATATGTCAATCTTCTTCATGTGGTAGTTATAGTGATAGTAGATTCCCTTCACGATAATTCAACCAAATACACCAGTTGATACCTCATGGACAACCAGTACTCATAGTCTTTCTAGCACATTACTTATTTTACAAAAATATAACAAGATTTAGTATTATATGTTTTACAATTATTTAAGTATTTTATAGTTACTAAATGTTTAATTTAAGTATTATAATTATTTTATTAATTTTATTAATTAAATTTTATTTTCTAAAAACCATGTGAAAACTTTTTAGTTTATTTTAATCAAGTATAAATAAAGATTAAATTTGGTCATGTTTCACATATAACCTAAAATATACATTTGTTTTAGAAATTTTAATTTATATATTATGAGTGATTTATTTATTTTATTCATTTCTAAATTAATTTTTACTGATAAAAATATTATTCAAACTTGTTTTCTAGTATTTAATTCAATGTTATTATATTTAAAATATTTACGTATCTGCATGAATATGGAAGGTTTGTTTTTCAAAATTCTAATTGGGATTCTTAAAAAAAATATGAAATATTTAAGGTTATTATTTAATCTATTATTATAGAGAATTTTTATATTTTATAATGATGAATTAAAAATTATTTTAATTAGTATTTAAATTTTTAAATTCAAATGATAATTTTTTTGATTATTATGGAAGAATTATTTTCTCTCTCTTTGATAATTATGATGATTTAATTTGAATTGTTTTACTCTATTGGATATTGGTTTGTCATTGTTTTTAAATTCTATTCAAATGGAATTGAAACACATTCAAAGAGACATTAATTATAATATATGATACTAAATTGTTTTGATGAATTCCTTTGAGGTGAACTTTGTAACAGCCCAAGATTTTATAAAAAAATATTCTTTTTAATTTTATTAAAGTCTTGTGTTGTACGATACACCAAAAGGAGCTTGCACAACATGCATCCTTGACTTGCCTTGCATTACACGCAATCACGACCTTCCTCGATAGCGTGTGTAATACGCAATACCGAGTTTCACTAAACAATGATATGCTATTAAAACTAGCCGTTATGAATAGTAATAATCACTTTTTCAAATTTTATAAATTTTATTTTTCAAAATGGACTTCATTTTTGGACTCAGAATATCGAAATTAGCCTAGGGTGAAATTTTGGTATTTTTCTGAAAACTTTCAATTTTTGATGAATAGTGAAACCACTAAGTGGTAGGTTAAAAACTGAATTTTGCATAAAACTTAATTTTACCGCTTCTGTGAATGGAATTTCGAAAATCCGAGAGACACGGTTAATATCAAGGACTAAAATTTGGTTCAATGAGATGAAAATATTTTTTCGGTGAATAGTAACTTTTTACTTTTTTTACCGCGGTTAATAGTAAATTGGGTAACTAAGGGTAAATATGATATTAATATTACCCTAACACATGTCATAATTCTATTGGACAAGTGTAATTCGACCAAAAACAAACTTAGGAATAAAATAAGACCATTTAGGTCCACTTGGATTAGATTAGGACATTTATTATTAATTTATTTAAAGAAGGGTTAAAATAGTTAAAATCAAAGTTTAATAAGTAAATCATTTATAATATGGGGTTATACATAAGATAAATTCGATTGTAAATATTAATTAGAAAGCTAAAAATATTTCCTACATGATGGTATTTTATTGGTAATTTTTAGACATCAAATAATTTAATTTATTTATGACACAAATATGATGCAGTAATTATCTTATTAATGAAATATTGACATAATTGATAATATAAATACCAAAATAAATGTAATTTAAGACTTTTTATGAATTCCAATAATTTTCTAGGTTACTATGATATATTAATGTTGATTTAATCAACTTGGTTTGAACATATAATTCTGTTATGACTTTCACAAAAATCATATATCAAATAGTGTCAAAATTGACACAAAATAGTTTTTAAATAAAATATTATATTATTAATTGTTATTTTATTCCTAAAAATCTAAGGTTCGGACAAATGACATAAATAAGGATATATATATTAATAATAAACAATTTGGGGTTCTTTTGGCATGTTATAGTAAGTTTATTAACCATATAGTGAAAGAAAACAAAAAGACATGGTAAAAGTTAAATTATTTAACTTAGAGTTAAATCTAATTGATAAGGTTAAAATAATACCCTAAACTAGTCTAAATCCTATTGGTTGATAGGATTTCGGCCCATCCCCACCTTACCTTCGAAATAAGACCCTTTGGAGCCATTATAAACCGATTTTGACTTTAATATAAAATAATATTTTGAGATATTCCTAAGGTGCCCCTCTCCTCCCTTATAAAAGGGCACCTCCTCCCCCTCCTCCTCACACCAATTTGAGCACTCAAGCTCGGCCAACCCCGGACATGTTCCCTTCTCCACTTCCCTAGAAACATCCTAGAGGTTCTAGTCTTCCTCAATGACCAATTTTAGTGCCCTAAGAGGAGGTCTCAAAGAGGCGCTTCAAAGAAGAGGTAATTACCGTTACCAATTTTTTCATCTTTATTTCTTCTTCCACTTCTTCTTCTTAGGTTGTTTCATTATTAATTAATAACATCAGTATTACTCATATACTGATATGTCATTATAAGTATGAAACAACCCTATTTCACAATCTATCCATCCTACGGAAAAAGAAATCACCGCGCGTGCGTACGTACGGAATACCGTCTCCACGCCGTGGTGTAATCTATTTTCCACCATCACCTTACAAGGATGGGTATAATGATGTAATGAGTAACTATATATGATTATTATGAAGTAATATTGATACTGAAATAATATATATATACTCCAATACAATTCCACGATCATAGGAACGATATCATCACTTGTGTGTACGTACGGAATACCGTCTCCACGATGTGATGTGACTCGTTCTACATGATCTTCATTTCATAATGATTATATAAATGAATTGAATGAATGAATATGGTATATAATACACTAATACCATTCTGTAAATGAATTATCTATAACCTAAAGATAAGAATAAGAATTTATTTGACAAAACACGCATAAGAACAAAAAGTTATAAAGACCCGAGTAACAAGTAACAATGAAATATTACTAACAAGAAGCTAATAATATGACCATATATGATATCATATCAATATGTATGATTATGGAATAAGTCAATAACATTATTTAAACCATTATACAGGAGCTTCGGACACGAACAAAGCAAATCGGACCTAAGGTAAGGGAAATATCACAATCTCATTTTTATCCGAGATTGTTTATTTGTAAGTATTTACTGGGGTGTATTTTATCATCCACATCCATGTTTCATCAATATGTAATATTATTTCCATCCACCTACAATTGTTTAAATCCATTTTTACCCTTCGGTGAGATTTAGTAATATTTATGAAAGGAATCTTTTGTCGTTTTTCGTACGAGATACTTTTTGACTTTTCCGAAAAAAGTACGAAGAATGTTTTTTTTAACTTATACGGCATGAATGGATTTTTAAAACATTATTTCCAAGAATCTTCCTTTACAAGTTTTCAAGTTTATTTTTAATCAACTTCTTTTATTTTAATGTTGTATGACATGTTATGAAAGGAAAAATGTTTTTAAAGTAGAAAGGATATTTTCCTCAAGAATGGAGTTCAAGTATTTTATAAAAATTATTTTCCATCTAAGATAATAAAAGGGTTCTGTTTTTTCCCTATTATTACATGGATTTGATTATGTTGTGATGGAAATATTTTTATGAATTCCTTTATCTTATATGAATTTTTTTATGATGTCATGATGTTTCAAGAATCCCATTTTTGTTACATGTGTTATGTGATGATGTATGATTTATGATTATGTGGAACACATAAGAAAGGATTCATTATAAGATGGGTGGGACCTATATCTCCCTCCAATGCATTGGGTAATGATTTTATATCTCATGAGATAGACATGGCTGGAATGGTAGGTTATACCGGTTCAGTGAAACAGGACTGAAACGAGGGTTACTCGATTCAGAAAGGGACTTTGTCCACTAAGATAGTCTTGGCAATGAGTCTTGACTAACAAGAAATGATTCTCTATGATTATGTGTGAATGCCACAAAGTTTCATGTTTTATGTTATGATTATTGTGATTACATTTCACTGCCATGATTTACCCCATGTTATGAAATTATGATCTCTTTTGCAGGTTAAGATTTCCAAAAGTTATGTGCTTATGTATATGATGTGATTGATATTTCTTTTGTTTACCCTTACTGAGCATTTGAGCTCACCCTTTTATGTTTCCTTTTCCCCAGGATATAAAGAAAGGTTTTAGGTATAAAAAAAAGAAGATCTTTATGGGAGATGTTGAAGATCTTTCACCACGATTAGAAGATTATATTCCGAGTTTCCAAAGACACTAAACTATTACGGTCCTTGTGTGTGTGTTTTTGTTATGTACTAAGTATTCCGCAAAAGTAATGTAATGTCCATGTACGTCAAGATACGGGTCTCTACAGTTGGTATCATAGGAAAGGTTTAGTCAACCTTTGGAAACTAGGATGCGAAAACGTTAGTGAGATCCCTAGAGATATTTCTACGGTATGTCTAGGGATGTCCCTAAGGTTAAGTAGACGTATAAGTTATAGTAGTAGAAATATGCTAACGATCACAGAATTAAACATAAGATGTTAGATATTGAAGGTACTCCCCCTTTATTATGTTGTTTTCCGTAGCATGATTTTTGCCTCTCACGCTATTCATTTTGGGTTTTAGAAAATTGCTGGAAACAAGATGATTCATGATAATGGAGGATATGATGGGCAATGGAATGATATTCTTCATGAGAAACCAAATGAAATGGGATTTGGAAGTCCAAAAATCATTATTATGCCGAATCAGCAATCTCATAATATGATCAATAAAGTAAAATTTGGTAAGTTTCCTGACTCGGCTAATAAGAGAAAGATGGAGTTTCATGATGATCATAGAGGAAAGAAAGTTCAATTTCCCCTATGTAAATCATGTGGGAAGAGGCATCAAGGAGATTATTTCAAGGGAACTGGAAGATGCTTTGGGTGTGGAAAAGAAGGACACAAAGCAAGTAAGTGCAAAGGAAAAGGGTCGGTTAACACCATGGATGAGGATAATGGTATTGCTACGACATCAAAAATGGTTAAGTGTTTTAAATGTGGAATGTATGGGCATTATGCAAACAAATGCCCTAAGGGAAAGACTCATGAAGAGAATCAGTATGGTCATATGGGTAGAATTTATGTGGATGATGATGAAGAGACTACAAATGATATGTGAGATGAAATTTTTTTTGAAGCTCGGTCAATGGTTTGAGAATTTAGTGGAATGATTACATGTTTATCATGTGTAATTTTGTATAAGTAATCTCATGCTACTATGGAATAAAGAGACATCTATGGATTGTTACACTGTTGTCTTTCCTTGTGTTTTGAAAGTGTATGATTAATGTTACCAGTATCCATGAAAGGTTATTCAGATATTTTTGGAATGTAGATGATATGTGCATAATGAAGGGATAAGGAGAAAATTAAATGTTTGATAGTATTCATGAGATCATGATTGATATGAGGACTAAGTGATATCATGGTTTGAGTAGGATTTCGGTATGTGAAAAGTGTTAACTTTTAACTGCATTCATGTTTTCACTAAGGTATTCAAGAGAATACACGATTAAGGACTTTGAATGTTTGGAATGTGACCAACAAAACATATCTTATGATATATGGGGATCGATGATGGTGTTAAATCTCTGGTAATCATTTTCACTATATTATGAGAGTCGACTGCAGTATTATGGATAAGCCTAAAAGATTGGAATGGATTATGTTGGACATAAGTTAGTATTGTTTGTTTTTTCGATATTATTGATGGGATGTTATATAGTTTTGGAAAAAGGACAACCTGCAGGACGGGCGGCAGCCCATCGCGTCGGACAAGGCTGTGGAAATCGAACCCACAACCGAAGTGCGAATGGCCTTTATCGCCTACCACTGGCCTACAGGAAGTCCCGGTTTATTAGAAACTAGTTTTATTATATTAATAAGTATGATATATGAAGTATAAGTCCATTTTAGGAACCGTATATGATTAATCTCACTATAGATCGACTTATGCATATAATTTTTGCTAACCTTTTGTTTGAGACAGATGGAATGACCCGTCATTCTATCACATGATCTGCTAACACTTCATGAATAAAAAATTCAACTTCATTTATTTAAGAGATGAAGTGGAAATTGTTCAAGGCACGAACAACAGTGAGATTGTACCAAAATAAAGTAAGTATTTATTCTAATTCAAATTCTTCAACTTTAGGGAAATGATCTTGAAAACCAAAAATGTTGTCCTAGTGCCCTTATATCTGATGAATCAGATGGTACCCTAGATCGTCACAAATTTATGGCTTTGTGATTACTGGCTTTTCCATAGCCATGTTCTCTACCACTCTCCATCAGAACATGATTGTTAGATTTCTCTTCCATATCCATATTTTCACCTATGTGGAAACCCAATGATTAGTTTATTTGGGTAACCGTTACGTTTCATACTTTTGTTTTTAAAGATTTGTTTTGATATTCCTTTTTACGATGTGGGTTTCTATTAAAGAAACTTTCGAATAGTAAACCATTTATAACCCCGACGAATTTCGAGGGCGAAATTCATTTTAAGGGGGGTAGAATGTAACAGCCCAAGATTTTATAAAAAAATATTCTTTTTAATTTTATTAAAGTCTTGTGTTGTACGCTACACCAAAAGGAGCTTGCACAACACGCATCCTTGACTTTCCTTGAATTACACGCAATCACGACCTTCCTCGATAGCGTGTGTAATACGCAATACCGAGTTTCACTAAACAATGATATGCTATTAAAACTAGCCGTTATGAATAGTAATAATCACTTTTTGAAATTTTATAAATTTTATTTTTCAAAATGGACTTCAATTTTGGACTCAGAATATTGAAATTAGCCTAGGGTGAAATTTTGGTATTTTTCTGAAAACTTTCAATTTTTGATGAATAGTGAAACCACTAAGTGGTAGGTTAAAAACTGAATTTTGCATAAAACATAATTTTACCGCTTCTGTGAATGGAATTTCGAAAATCCGAGAGACACGGTTAATATGAAGGACTAAAATTTGGTTCAATGAGATGAAAATAATTTTTTGGTGAATAGTAACTTTTTACTTTTTTTACCGCGGTTAAAAGTAAATTGGGTAACTAAGGGTAAATATGATATTAATATTACCCTAACACATGTCCTAATTCTATTGGACAAGTGTAATTCGACCAAAAACAATCTTAGGAATAAAATATGACCATTTAGGTCCACTTGGATTAGATTAGGACATTTATTATTAATTTATTTAATGAAGGGTTAAAATAGTTAAAATCAAAGTTTAATAAGTAAAGCATTTATAATATGGGGTTATACATAAGATAAATTCGATTTTAAATATGAATTAGAAAGCTAAAAAGATTTCCTACATGATGGTATTTTATTGGTAATTTTTAGACATCAAATAATTTAATTTATTTATGACACAAAGATGATGCAGTAATTATCTTATTAATGAAATATTGACATAATTGATAATATAAATACCAAAATAAATGTAATTTAAGACTTTTTATGAATTCAACTAATTTTCTAGGTTACTATGATATATTAATGTTGATTTAATCAACTTGGTTCGAACATATAATTCTGTTATTACTTTCACAAAAATCATATATCAAATAGTGTCAAAATTGACACAAAATAGTTTTTAAATCAAATATTATATTATTAATTGTTATTTTATTCCTAAAAATCTAAGGTTCGGCCAAATGACTTAGATAAGGATATATATATTAATAATAAACAATTTGGGGTTCGTTTGGCATGTTATAGTAAGTTTATTAACCATATAGTGAAAGAAAACAAAAAGACATGGTAAAAGTTAAATTATTTAACTTAGAGTTAAATCTAATTGATAAGGTTAAAATAATACCCTAAACTTGTCTAAATCCTATTGGTTGATAGGATTTCGGCCCATCCCCACCTTATCTTAGAAATAAGACCCTTTGGAGCCATTATAAACCGATTTTTACTTTAATATAAAATAATATTTTGAGATATTCCTAAGGTGCCCCTCTCCTCCCTTATAAAAGGGCACCTCCTCCCCCTCCTCCTCACACCAATTTGAGCACTCATGCTAGGCCAACCCCTGCCATTTTCCCTTCTCCACTTCCCTAGAAACATCCTAGAGGTTCTGGTATTCCTCAAAGACCAATTTTAGTGCCCTAAGAGGAGGTCTCAAAGAGGCGCTTCAAAGAAGAGGTAATTACCGTTACCAATTTTTTCATCTTTATTTCTTCTTCCACTTCTTCTTCTTAGGTTGTTTCATTATGAAGTAATAACATCAGTATTACTCATATACTGATATGTTATTATAAGTATGAAACAACCCTATTTCACAATCTATCCATCCTACGGAAAAAGAAATCACCGCGCGTGCGTACGTACGGAATACCGTCTCCACGCCGTGGTGTAATCTATTTTCCACCATCACCTTACAAGGATGGGTATAATGGTGTAATGAGTAACTATATATGATTATTATGAAGTAATATTGATACTGAAATAATATATATATACTCCAATACAATTCCACGATCATAGGAACGATATCATCACTTGTGTGTACGTACGGAATACCGTCTCCACGATGTGATGCGACTCGTTCTACATGATCTTCATTTAATAATGATTATATAAATGAATTGAATGAATGAATATGGTATATACTACACTAATACCATTATGTAAATGAATTATCTATAAGCTAAAGATAATAATAAGAATTTATTCGACAAAACACGCATAAGAACAAAAAGTTATAAAGACCCGAGTAACAAGTAACAATGAAATATTACTAACAAGAAGCTAATAATATGACCATATATGATATCATATCAATATGTATGATTCTGGAATAAGTCAATAACATTATTTAAACCATTATACAGGTGCTTTGGACACGAACAAAGCAAATCGGACCTAAGGTAAGGGAAATATCACAATCTCATTTTTATCCGAGATTGTTTATTTGTAAGTATTTACTGGGGTGTATTTTATCATACACATCCATGTTTCATCAATATGTAATATTAATTCCATCCACCTACAATTTTTTAAATCCATTTTTACCCTTCGGTGAGTTTTAGTAATATGTATGTAAGGAATCTTTTGTCGTTTTTCATACGAGATACTTTTTGACTTTTCTGACAAAAGTACGAAGAATGTTTTTTTTAACTTATACGGCATGAATGGATTTTTAAAACATTATTTCCAAGAAGCTTCCTTTACAAGTTTTCAAGTTTATTTTTAATCAACTTCTTTTATTTTAAAGTTGTATGACATGTTATGAAAGGAAAAATGTTTTTGAAGTAGAAAGGATATTTTCCTCAAGATTGGAGTTCAAGTATTTTATCAAAATTATTTTCCATCTAAGATAATAAAAGGGTTCTGTTTTTTCCCTATTATTACATGGATTTGATTATGTTGTGATGGAAATATTTTTATGAATTCCTTTATCTTATATGAATTGTTTTATGATGTCATGATGTTTCAAGAATCCCATTTTTGTTACATGTGTTATGCGATGATATATGATTTATGATTATGTGGCACACATAAGAAAGGATTCATTATAAGATGGCTGGGACCTATATCTCCCTCCAATGCATTGGGTAAAGATTTTATATCTCATGAGATAGACATGGATGGAATGGTAGGTTATACCGGTTCAGTGAAACAGGACTGAAACGAGGGTTACTCGATTCAGAAAGGGACTTTGTCCACTAAGATAGTCTTGGCAATGAGTCTTGACTAACAAGAAATGATTCTATATGAGTATGTGTGAATGCCACAAAGTTTCATGTTTTATGTTATGATTATTGTGATTACATTTTTCTTCCATGATTTACCCCATGTTATGAAATTATGATCTCTTTTGCAGGTTAAGATTTCCAAAAGTTATGTGCTTATGTATATGATGTGATTGATATTTCTTTTGTTTACCCTTACTGAGCATTTGAGCTCACCCTTTTATGTTTTCTTTTCCCCAGGATATAAAGAAAGGTTTTAGGTATAAAAAAGAAGATCTTTATGGGAGATGTTGAAGATCTTTCACCACGATTAGAAGATTATATTCCGAGTTTCCAAAGACACTAAACTATTACGGTCATTGTGTGTGTGTTTTTGTTATGTACTAAGTATTCCGCAAATGTAATGTAATGTCCATGTACGTCAAGATATGGGTCTCTACAAACTTTCATACTTTAAGTGGTGTGAAATTTTTTGAAGTCATGTGAAATCATTGTTACATCTATTGGGGATATCTCAAGGGACCAAAATCAATATGAATAATACTACTAACTTGAAGATACATTCTAGTCCACTACTCAAAGACCAGTGCATGTGCTTCATCACTCTTATATGACTTCATCTATCTGGTTTAGTTTAAGTATTATATATGTCTTTATATCTATCACACAAGGATTCTAACATTGATTTACATTGTTCCAACCTAAAAGTATTCTATCTCTTGGGTTGTGACTCCCAAATAATAAATTTCGGATATTTGGGTTGTTACTCTTGTATTCTAAATTCAGGACAGGATATAACATCCTCGAAAAGTATGTATTGTAAGGTTTGTGACTCCCCATACACAATTCAGGTGTCTATTTATACCTCCTATGGAAAAGTTAGGATTTTAATGGGTTATGATTCCCAAACAAAAATTAGGCTATTAGTGAATTATCTTCTCTCAGGGAGTATAGAGGTTTAAGAGTAAAGTAGTTATACTTTGCACCAAACTACAATAAAAATACATACCTTCATTTTTATTATTTTTTCTATTATATATTTTCACCTACTTTTCATGATAATTAACAGTAATAATTAACTTTTATAATTTATTTATTTTCATTCAAAGTTTAATTAAGTCTATCACCCCCCCCCACATACCATCTATTATCACCATATGGGACATAACGTGCATGAACATAGAATGTTCATTAGAATGCTGTAAAGTTGGGTCCTTTTACCTTATTAAATGATTTTTCATTTCAAGGGGATAATAAACTACTACATATTATGATTTATTCATTTTTTACCTTTATCAGTGCTAAAATATGATAATAAAGGGGAGTATTTTTTAATTCTAAATAAAAGCAATAATAAATAGAATCTTTATCAGTGCTAAAAAATCACTGATAATGGTGAGCCTTTATCATTTCTTTTTTACCACTCATAAAGACTCAATTTATCATCACCTTATTTAGCACTGATAAAAGAATCCCCTTTGACAATGCTAAAAAAATTGATAAAGGACACCATAAATAATTTAATTTATATTTAAAAATATATATATTTTCAAATATGATTTATATAAAAATAAGTGTATATATATATAATATATAGATATGATTTATATAACTATATTATAATAAAAAAATATTTTCAATTTTATTTTCAAAATTTTGTATGTAAAAAATTGTCAAATTTATATTAATCAATAAGAAATTTAATAATATATTTATATAAACTAAATAAAAAAACATATATCAATATAATGTATTAATATTTTATTTAAACAATTATATAAATATATAAATGAATATATATTTATCTAAATATAGTTCATATTTGAATTTATATATTTATATTTATATTAGGTAATTTAATATATACACATATATTTGTATACATGTGTATGCATGTGTATGTATGTGGATGTATGTGTATATTTGTATGTGCATGTATGTATGTGTATATATTTTTATGTATTAGTATATATTTTTATGTATGTGTGTGTATGTGTATGCATGCATATGTATGTATTGTGTGTGTACATGTGCATGTGAATATGTATGTTTATGTATATGTTCATGTATTCTTATGTATGTGTATGTATGTATGTGTATATGTATGCATGTATGTGTGTGCGTGTGTGTGTGAGAGAGTGTGTGTGTGTATGTGTGTTTGTGTGTATGTGCGTATGTGCGTATGTGTGTATATGTGTATGTGTGTATGTGTGTATGTGTGTCTGTGTGTATGTGTGTATGTGTGTATGTCTGTATGTGTGTATGTGTGTATGTGTGTATGTGTGTATGTGTGTATGTGTGTATGTGTGTATGTGTGTATGTGTGTATGTGTGTATGTGTGTATGTGGGTATGTGTGTATGTGTGTATGTGTAGGTTTATGTGTGTATGTGGATGTGTGTGTGCGTGTGTGTGTTTATATGGTATGTGTATCGTTACATAGTATGTGTGTGAATGTGTATGCATGTATATGTACGTATATGTAATTGTATGTATATGTATGTATGTATGTGTATATGTATGTATGTGTATATGTATGTATGTGTATGTGTATGTATATGAATATATGTGTGTGTGTGTTTGAATGTGTATGTGTATGTGTATGTGTCTGTGTCTGTGTATGTGAATGTGTATGTGTATGTGTATGTGTATGTGTATGTGTATGTGTATGTGTATGTGTATGTGTATGTGTACGTGTATGTGTATGTGTCTATGTCTGTGTCTGTGTATGTTTATGTGTATGTGTATGTGTATGTGTATGTGTATGTTTATGTGTATGTGTATGTATGTGTATGTGTATGTGTATGTGTATGTGAATGTGTATGTGTATGTGTATGTGTATGTATGCATGTGTATGTCTATGTGTATGTATGTGTGTATGTGTTTGTGTGTATATGAATATATCATAATATAACAAGAAAAGTCATTTTTTTCAATTTAACATATCATAATATAGTATTTGTTTATATATATACATATACATACACATAATGTTTGGAAAAGTTATTCGGTTTTTCAAATGTAATAAATGCAATTTTATATAGAAATGTATATATATACACATTTAATATTTTTGAATTTTTTCCAATTTATAATACGTATTCATACATTTTAAATTATTATTATTTCATATTTTTATATGTTTTTAATTTATATAATTAATATTTAATCAATTTATTTTAATACTTTTTTATTTAAATCTTTATACAATTGTTATTTATTCACTTTTAATTATTAATTTATTTTGAATCACTTATATTTAAATGCACTTTTTAATATTTATTCATTTTTATTTTAATAGTTATTTATTTTTAATATTGTTGTAACTAATATAATTAATATTATTTATTCATTTATTAAAATTTAATAAATTTATATAATTATAATTATTAAATTTTATTCATTTTTAATATTTATTCATTTAATATTATCTATTCATTTAATATTATTTATTATTTTTTAATATTTTAATATTTTTAATTTTTTTTGTAATACATCGATTTTTAATATTTATTTATTTATGATTTTTATGATGTATTTATTTTTTATAGGTATTTATATAAATTTAAATGTTAATATTTAGAACTTTTAATATATTTTTAATTAATATAATTATTATTTATTCATTATTATTTTAATATATTTGAATTTAAATCTTTATAAAATTATTATTTATTCATTAACAATCTTTATACAATTTTTATTTATTCATTAATTTTTTCTCTTATTTTTAAATTTATTTAATTTTTTTTATTCCTTTCTAATATTGCATTAATTTATATAATTAAAATTATTAATTCATTATTTAATATTTTTGCAATTCATTCATATTTAATTTTTTAATTTTTTTCATTTTTAATATTTATCCATCCATTATTATCTATTCATTTTTTACACTTATTCACTTTTAATATTTTTTTTAATTTATTCATTTTTAATATTTATCTATTAAATATTTTTATATATTATTCATTTTTAATATTTATTGATACATTTGTATTTATTAATATTTAACATTTTTAATATGTTTTTAATTTACATAAATAATATTTATTCATATTTATTTTAATATTTCTTATTTAAATCATTATGCATTTATTATCTATTCATTTTTAGGTAGTAATCTGTATTAAACTTTTTTATTTAAATGTGATTTTTTAGAATTTATTCATTTATATTATTTTTGTAATATATAAAATTTGTAATATTTATTCATTTTTAATATATTTGTAATTTCTAATGTTAACATCATTTATTCATTTATCATAATATTATCACATTTATTAATATATTTGATAGAAATAATACTGTATGCTTCTTTTTAATATTTTTGTAATTTATTTATTTATTTATTTTTTATTTTTTATTTTTTATTATAAAGTAATTTGTTAATGTATGATTTATCAGTGCTTATCTGTTAATGGTTATAAATATATGATTTATTAGTGATTTCAATTTTATCAGTGGTAAATGTGATTTTTATTAAAGCTTTTTACTATCACTGATAAACCTTATTCCCTTATTTTAAAAGAAACATTACCAAGATCACCCCTAATTGCATTGTGCATGCTCTCATGGAATCTCAATCATGTTGTCTCCTCCTTTGAATATTTCAGAAAAATCGACTCTTAAATCAAAGGTATATTATTTGTTATTCTTTTTTTATAGATTTGTAATCAATTTTCTTGATTTTTTTGGTTCTTCTCATTTGTTCTTCTCATCTCCTTGATGTTCTGGCACTTATTTTTGTGATTTTTGGTTCTTCTCATTGGTTATTCTTTTCTAATCGATGTCCCCCCACCCCCGCTCGAATGATATTTGGTTATTCTTCTTTTACTTTTGGAATGATCACTCAATGTATACAAAAATCATGTACATTTAACCTAAAATTTTTAGTCACGAACTCATAAAAAATAATCTCTCAATCATTTATAATAGTATTTATTTTGATTCACAATCATTTTGTGCGAAATTATAATTTCTTTTTTTCATTTTTATTTAGATTTTATCTGTAATTTTATTTGACTAATGAAAAATACTCTCAATTTTTTTATGTGAATTTCTTAATTTTCTTAGTGAAATAAAGGGAAGTGATTATTTTATTGATATTTAAATTCAAAATTTCATAAAATTCATTTAAAAGTAGTTTTTCTCATTATAATTGTTATAATTTACAAAATATTGTTAAACATCATTTTAAATGTTATATTGTTTTCAAGGAGTAATGAATCAAAATTTAGAAAATTTCAATTTTTTTAGATTTGAAATTTTTTTAAACATTAATTTTTCTAATTTTAATAAAAATGTTGTTTATTTTATGGATTACCTTACTCATTAAAATTATTTTTGTGATTAAATCCATCCTCTTTATGATTTTTAAATTTTAAAATTTAGGTTATTTTGTTAAAAGCATTCATTTTTCTCATTCTACCCACAATTTTAATTATTTTCCAAATCTCATGGCATATTAAAAAATTTATTTTGATTGTAATCATATGAAGAATTTGAAAATTGATTAGATGGGTCATTCTATGGTTTTAGATTATGAGATAAATTAAAATAATTTTATTATGATCTAAAAAACTATCGTCAACTCATACCAAAAAGGTCTAAGAACCAAAAAACTATTGCCCTAAAATTTATTAAGAAAAATCAAAGACAAGAGAATAGGCATTACAAGGAATTTTAACAAATTTAGGAGTGAGTCACACCCCGAATGTCTGCATTGACCAAAGATGAACAGTACTCATTAATTTTTATGAACCAAATCAATATAATATCTATGATTTCCTTCTTTGATAAAGCGTTCGCAACTTAATTGGACTCCATATATGCATGTGATATCATAAGGTTGAGGTTGCTGGTGTTTTGAATAAATTTAATCTAATGAGGTATCACTTTCTATGTTACATTTCTGGTTCTATCTTTCATCGCATCAACGTCTAGTTTTGAATCTTATTCAATCCATAATAAGTTCCATTTATGAAGCACAACCTGGTTGACAGCTTGTAGGATGGCCCAAAGTTCAGCTTCAAGAACAACTCATAATTATGACAATTTTATATTTTAAATTCTTATTTTTAAAAATTATTGTAATTAAAATAGTATCATGATTTATTAAAATTATAAGTTTGAGTTTGATTTTTTAAAAATTTGATAGAATTTAAAAAACAAATCTAAAATATTTTTTTTATTATAAATACAGAAGAAATGAGTATAAACACAAGTAATATTCATCGAAATTCACACTTAAAATTATCAAAATAAAAAAAATGTATAAAAAATAATGAGGATTGAGGAAAAACTCAATTTTGAAAGTATGTTAATAATGATGTGATATATTTGTCATTTAACATATTTGTTTCACCAAAATTCACTAGTAAACCATGTTTGATCCATAACCATTTTCCCAAATTACATTACTATACACCACAATATTGTATGATCCACCACAATTTGATTTATGGTATCTTCAAAATTCTTGTTTAGATTTTCTTTTTTATTGGAAACTCTGATTTATATAAAGACATGTTTTACCAAAAATGTTCACAAAATGTGAAGCAGATGAAACAATATTATATCACATAATCAGAAATACTTTAAGTAATATATCTAACTCTAAAAATATAAAATATTAATTTTTATAAAATATCTAAAACATTATATTCAACAATAGTTTACACATCTCAAGGATGATTTTATAAATGAATTTAGGAAATACCTATTTGGGGATGCTAGTTTGTGGATGAAATATAGTGTATTTCAAAAATTTAAAAATTTAATAACCATAATCAATGTGATTAATTTATTTTAAACATTGTAGAACCATTTATAAAAATAAGTAATTTGTTTTTATATATTAATTTATAATGAAAAATTATTATATATACCTTAATAATTATGCAGTTTTAAAAATTCATAGGTTTCTTGTGAACATTGATAGTGATAGGGAGTGAATTATCTCTATTGATGAATCCATTTAAAAAAAATAGAATGTTTTGTGATATGTGAATTCTTGTAAAAAAATAAAAGTGTTATAATACTTTATATTCATATAATTATCTATCTTTATATGTTCTAACAATTTTTTATTTCAATGAAAATGTATATCTTATATAATGATTGTATGTTTCTGTGTGTATGTGTGTGTAAAGAATATCCTTTTAGGATTCTAATATCATACATTCTGTTTATTTATTTATTTTTTTTAAATAGGAATACTACTAAATCAAATAGGATATATATGAATTAAAAATAGTTGTATGTCAATCGTATAAAAAAAGAGTGTGAGGCTGGGGTTAAAGAGTTTGTCATGTTTTGAAAATATTGGGCATACAACCCTTCTCAAGTCTTGTGCCCATGTTTAGGTTATTATTATTCAAATTAATTAGTCTAGAGGAGTTTGAAAAACACTTTATCTATCATGGAATAGATAAAAATTTTAAATATTCAACTAAATATGGTGAAGAAACGAATGTTTCTGGTAACTGGGATAACTCTAGGTTTTATGGACTATCTTATATGATTACTAGTGTGAATGATCATAAAGATCATATTAAGGATATGATTACAAGTATAAAAAATTATGAAGATAATATTGAGGAAATTAAAATTATAGTTTAAAAAGAACTTCATGATTTTCCAAATTTATTTTAAAAGTTAAAGATTTGTGAAAAGACGTCATTGTGTGCCTATTGTACTAAATATACAAAATTGACATCCATAATGGATCTATAGAATTTAAAATCTAGTAAGAGTGATACTATAATTATTGGACTACTTTATCTCTTTAATGATATAATACGAGAATATAATGAGTATAATTTCCAAACATATTACATTAAACAAATGTTATGTTCAATGGGTATGATCTATGAAAGACTATATGTCTATCCAAATGATTGTATATTATTTCACAATGACCATGAATCACTTAATAAATTCCCAAAGTGTGGTGACTCTTGATATAATAAATATGTGTCAATTACTTCAAAATTATTATGGTAATTTGCTATTATTCTGAGGTTTATTAACCTATATAGAAGATAGGAGACTACAAGACAATTTACATGGAATGCATATACAAGAAATCAAGACGGGAAACTTCTTCACCCAGTGAACTCTCCTCAGTGGAAGAAAAATGATCGAGAGTATCCTAAATTTTTAAAACAAACAATAAAAATTTGTCTTACACTATCTATAGATATAGGGAATCCTTTTGATGTACAAAGTATCACTCACAGTACATGTTTAGTTATATTGGTAAATTATAACATTCCATGGTGGTTATGCATGAAGAAAAAATACGTTATGTTGTCTATGTTTATATTAAGACAAAAACAAATGTGTAATGATATTGATGTTTATTTTGATCAATTAATCAAAGATATGAATTTAATGTGGGGTTTAGGTTTCATGTTATGTGATTCTTATAGAAATGATGATTTTACATTGAGATCCATGATATATGGGATGATAAATGAATTCTTGTGGAATGTTTTTAGGATGTAGTATTAATGGAATGAGTAGGTGTCCCATTTATAAAAAAGGTACACACTTAGTTAGTTTGGAACATCCCTCATATTCTATGTTTCTATGACATCACAAATTTATTCCTCTATTACATAAAACTAATCTTGACTAACATCATTCGAAGGGAATTCAGAAGAAGGTACAACACTATCTCCACTAATAAGTGGTCAACTATTTCTGAAACTAAAGAATATGGTAACCACTTTTGGTAAAGTTTTTTCAAAAAACCATATGAAAACCTATTGAAAAAACTAATTAGTTTATTTTTCAAATTAACATACTATAATGGTTTGTACATTAGAAATTGTCTTGGTGTTATCCACATAAAAATATATATTTCTGATTGTTTCATTAGCACATTACTAAATACACTCATAAAAACAAAGGATGGAATTAAGGCAAGTTTAGACATGATTTATATGGGGATAATGGAATATTTATAACTAGTGAAGGGTGAAAGATGGATTTTTCTTCTTCCAGTAGCTTAAACTCTTTCCAAGAAAGAGAGATATAAGTTTTTAAACTTATTAAATGATGTAATGGTTCTTTCAGGGTTTTTATCAAATATCAAGAATATCATTTTAATGAGTGATTTAATGGTAATGGTCCTGAAATAATATTACTATAATTTATTGATTCAATATTTAATGATAATATATTTACATTACATTTTACATAAAAATATCCATCATATATTAACCAAGATTTTTTTTCTTTTTCAATGGTATATGCAGTGAATTTATAGACCCGCAAAAGTTCCAACTGTGGAAAGAGAAATTACTATCTTATTAAGTAAATTATAGATGTTCTTCCTTCCATCATTCTTTGATATGGTGTTTCATTTCTCGGTTCACTTGGTTAGACAGATCTAGTTATGTGGCCTAGAACATTATAGATGTATGTACCCACATTGGAAAATATATGAATATTTTGAAGGGGTATGTTTAAAATTGAAGTCAGACAGAATATTGTATTAAAGAAAAATATATTGATAAGAAAGATATTGAATTGTGTATTGACTACCAATCTAATGTGTATAGAATTAGTCTCCCAAAATCTCATTATAATGGGTAACTTGTGGGTGAAAGAATTTATAGAATATATGTTGTCACATTAACCATCACACAGTGAGAGAATAGGTGCATTTACTGTAACATCCCAAGAAAGTAATGAATAATAGATATTTTTATATACGTCTATTAATGAATTAGATAGTGTTTTAGAGGATTAAAATGAAAATAAATCCAATCTTAAGCACGGAATACACTAATATTCTTAAAAGATTGTTTTACTACCTTTTGATGGAAAACCATTTTTAAATAAATATTTTGACAATTTTATAATCTATATTTGTCAAAATAAACATATTCATTATGATTGGGAAATTTAATTTTATGTTGGATAAATTTTTGGTATTTTTCTGACAATGTTCATTTTTTAATGAATAGTGAAAAATACTGCATTTTACATCAAAACTGCTTTTTTCATTTAATTTAATTATATGGTTAGATTATATTTTTAATTGGTCTTAAAGTGTAATATTAATATAATTTTACCATTTAATACAATGGTGGACATTAGGATTAATTTCACTTTGGAATTTATCATAAACTAATGCCAAACTTTTCATAGATATTGTTTCAAAAAAACACGCTATTTGTCATGACAGCGGGAATTGATTATTAAATTAATTAATGTAGCTTATATGATTTGGATTTTTTA
This sequence comes from Viscum album, assembly GCA_963277665.1. Taxonomy (NCBI): domain Eukaryota; kingdom Viridiplantae; phylum Streptophyta; class Magnoliopsida; order Santalales; family Viscaceae; genus Viscum; species Viscum album. The sequence goes on from OY728133.1 coordinate 1,313,368,029, forward strand.
AAATAGACATAATTTTTGAATTCATAATATCATATATAGCTTAGGGTGAATTTTTGGTAATTTTCTGAAAAACTTCAATTTTTGATGAATAGTGAAACCACTAAGTGGTACTTATAAAAACTGATTTTTCTGTTTAAATGAAAATTTTCCATCATTGTGTTTTGAATTTAAAAAATCCAACATACAGGGTTGTCATTAAGAAGTAAAATGTGGTTCAATGAGATTAAAATAATTTTTTGGTGAATAGTAACTTATTAAGTTTTTAATCGCGATTAGTGGTAATTAGTGTAGTTTAAGGTAAAAATAATGTTTTAATAATATTAGATGAGATTTACACATGTCCTACCCTCATTGGATGTGTCATGGCCGACCAAGACAAGCCATGGGTCAACTAGGGGACCCCATGGAGCCACTTTGGTTGGGAAATGACATAAATAACTTTTTATTAAATGTTAAAGTAAAAAATGACACAAACATGAGATGTTTTACAAAAACAATTTTTAAATGGGGTTATACAAGTAATATGTTTGATTATAAATATTCATTAGAAATCTAAAACTATTTACTTCATCATATTATTTTTTTTATAATTTTTGGACATTAAATAAATTAAATTACTTATGACATCATGATGATGCAGCGATGACCTCATTATTTAACGATTTAAATAAAATGGAATGTTAATTTAAAATCTAAATCCTACACATAGAAAAAACCAATTGGATGAGTGGATTTCAAACCCTTATCACCTTACCCTCGAATTATATCAATGTGGGACCTTTTGAATCCGAAACTCTTTTTAAAATAAAGTAACTTATCTTTACTTTCCAAGAGTGCCCCTCCTCTCCTCTTATAAAAGGCCCCCACCTCTACCTCCTTACCCACACTCCCAAAGCCTTTGGATCGGCCAACCCCTGCCCATTTTGTCTCTACACTTCCCTATCTTACTCCTTGAAGCCTCACATTGGGCAGAAGTCTTCCCAAGGTATCCTTTGAGCTCAAACTAAAGAGAGTTACCCGATTTTAAGGTAATGTCTTCTTTTGAGTCCTTTTGTTTTATTTTGCTTCTCCAACCCCCTAAACTCTATTTATTATTTTCTTTTGTAGCACCTCCAGTATCCTCAATATACTAGTATGTTCTTATAATAAGGATTCTAGCTACACTTACACACACCTACATCTAATGGTTAACGAACATACTGTTCTCGTGGATGGTGAATTTATGCCACCTGAAACGAAGATTGTTCAACATTCTTTTAACACCTTCAAAGGTGGCCATTAAAATGTCACTATATTTATATATGACATATAATATGTTTATGTTTTCCTTAAGCTTATTTTTTTTCTTTTTGGTCATACCTTTATGGTTCCCATTATGGGTAAACGTGATATCTTCATTTAAGGAAGTGCGGACTACCTCCCCCTCAAAGTGATTTGATTCTTTAAATACCATATGTGGGACGTATAAAGGATGGAACTATGATATTATATATGATATTATACTGGAATTATAATATTCCTTTATATCATTATGATTCCATTCTAAAAAATACGAAATAGAAATGAAAGTAGCGTTCATGCGTACGTACGACTTACCGTCTCCATGAACGGTGCATTTCATTTCTTAACTCTAAATGATTATGTAATATTATAAATTCATGCATGTACTGGATATATATGAAATATAGGATATCTACATCATGAATACCATTATGTATATAATGGATACATGAACAACTTGTAATTATAAAGGGTTTATTTTTTACTCAAGTACCAATGATCGTTAAAATGACCGTTATTAACTTAAATAATTATATAGTGTTCATGACATGGTAATAAGTGATATAAAAGGAATAATGAACTTGGAAAAGGTTCTTAAGCAAGTTGAAATTAACTCAAGTTTATTATTCAGGACATTAAAGAACGATCGAATCTAGTTGGACCCAAGGTATGGGGCATCGTCTCAATCTCCTTACATTGAGGCATATTTTGTTTTATACACAACCTTCTTTTATACGGTGTATAAACCCCTTTGACTTTTACATTTATTCAAAAGGAATCTTTTTTATATGAAGCGTTTACTAATCGACAAAAGGGAATGTTTTTGTTGTATGTATGCGATGACAATGACTTCTCCGTCGCCGTGACTGTTATTTGAGTTTCAGTTTCCTCTACAAGCCATACCTTCTTTTTAAAAGAAAAATAAATACCATGTTTTAATTTTCTTTTATTTTGGTATTGAAAATTGTTTTCATAATGTTTTTATATCAATGTGTTGTATTGATATCTTGTGATTTAAAGGTGGAAATGTTATGTTTCCTTTATGCATGTTTTATGTGATACGATTATGGTGAGGTTCTTGGGAATTATTATGAAGACGGGTGGTTCCGTGATAAACTAAGGGCGGGTGAGCCCGATATATCTCTCCAATGCATTGGGTAACGCGAAGGAGTGAAATGTTAAGGTTTCTCCGAAGAGATTTAGGGAATATACTGTGATGTGTATTCCAAACGTAACCAAGAGGGTTACTCCCTACGTAAGAATGTTATGAATGCCTCAAGTTACCTTTATGTCTTATGATTTGTATGATTTATTCACGATTTGATGAGGTATGTTAAAGTTCTTATGTTTTATGGGTAAAGTATGATATCATTACTATGTATATATGTACCCATGTTTCCATTCCATATTTTTATATCCCATACTGAGCTTTTTATACTCATCCCAAGTTTTTTGAAATGTTTTTCACAGGTCAATGGAAAGGTACATGATATGATGATAGTGTCAAGGATGTATCAAGAAATATTCCATGTTTTATTTTAAATATGTTTCCATTGATGGGAATGAAGAATACTATATTTATGTAACCACATTGTTTATATGTGGAATGTAATGTAAGTTTTATGATCTAATTATCTAAAACTCTAAACCTGAAGAGATCCTCAATGTGTAATCTTGTAATAACTCAAGATTAAGTAAGGTTTAAGGCTGGGGCCTTATATTTACATTTTAAATAACAATTTAGAGGTTTCTACATATGTTGAAACCCATAAAATAATTCTTCATCATATAAAATCAAGGGCTGAAATATGGATATCAAATACACATAATATACAATCTATATTATGGTTTTGAGACAATATTTTTATTGATTCGACTAAAAATATGAATACAATTTCAAAATGACTTCAATGGTTATCTAGGGGACCAAGTGTGTAGGTATTGTATTATAATTTTTATGTAATTAAAAGTTATTCTTTTATATAAAAGAATGTGATGAATGTGGTACCACGTAAAATAGTGTATCTAATATTATGGAAAAAATTATGCATGTATATGGTACTAATGGCATAAATCCAATTTCTATAAATATGTTATATTTTTTCTTCGTTGAAAAAATATTGTAGTCAAATTATACAACATTAAAAGTGGTAATTTTAAAATTCAAATTATTTTATAATAGGAGTGAAGTTAAATTGGATGAATTTGGATTCATGAATGTGGATTTCAATAAGTAAGGGTGAATGGATGAACCATTCACAATGAAATTACAGGATTATGGAACAATTTTGTGACCACATTGAAGGCACTAATTTTTAAGAGATTTGGGTAACATTATGAAATAATTTTTATATTTTACTAAAAAAGAAAATAATAAAACATTGAATTACTTTTTATGATCCTCTATTGACTGCCCTTATACTAGATTTCTATTGATTTAAATTTGTATTAATGCTCACTAGAAAGGATCTTAAATCCTTTCAAACAATTATTACAAAGCATCATATCACGGATGCATAAGGGAAAGTAAACCCCCACTCACCATAGATATATACAAACATGATAAACCAAGAAACATGTAATTAATTTATTGGTAATCATGAGGAGGCATCATTTTAGGTACATTGTGATTTTTACAATTTTAGTTGGAAATAATTGTATCAAAAACTTCGATTAATAATTACTAATTTATTAACAACAATTGAGTGTTAATAATAAGCATCATGCATTAGAATCATCATACCCCTATTGTAAAGCAAGTATGGGGTATACTTCACATAAAAAATGGTATGTATTTTAAATATATAGTAATAATTTTATCTCACATGAAAAAAATATAATTATGTTCCTTTATTTATATGTAAATTGATGAACCAAAATACAAACCCACTTTCATCCCACTTCATGTGACACGGAAGGAGGCTCATGTAAGGTGAAATACTAGTAAATTAAAATGCATAAAATAGTATGGGAATCATGTGTAGGTATGACATAATAAAAATTTGTTATACTTTATATATACTTTAAAAAAATAACTAATTATTTTTTATATTTTTTTATTAGGTTTATACACAATAATCTCTATCAGTTAAACCATATGAAAAAACTACTTTTTGTGTCCTTAAAGCCTCCAGAAAAATATAGTCACATCATATTTGATGATTCTGGAGTGTTTCCTTGAACATATATCGAGAAAAGAAATGAATAGGTGGATAAAGATAAGAAAATGGATGAAATGCAGTCATGAATAAATTTTCTAGAAGAAAAACTTAATTTGTAGTTTGAGTTGTTAGAGAATGGTGTGGAAAGGAATCAAAGAGATGAAACAACACAAAAATAGCCACAATAATAATATCCAACACCCCCTGATTTGAGGCTATCCATTCCCTTCAAAGACCATCCTTACCAGAGATAAATTATTTGTACGTAACTATTTTTGTGAAATTTGAATCAGGTAGATACTTAAACATTTCTTGTACTAATGTTCTACATGGTCAAATTGGTTATGAATTAATTATAACAGCACTCATTGGTTGCCTTATTGTGAGTGGTATCGATTATAATATCCAAAGAGATATTCAAAATAATAAACATCCAAAAGATCATGTTAGAGTAGGGATTAATGTTAATCATGAGCTAAGTTTTGTGCTACATGTTCCCTGTGATGATATAGATCTTTTCATGGATGAACTTTCTATTATAACTTTTGTAGCATGGTCATTTTATATTATAAATATACATGTTAATAACTAGGTATGTATTTTCTATTTATTTTTTATAAAAAACCGTTAACAATTTATGAAAAAAATAATGAACTAATGAATGTTATAATTGATGGAGAAAAGGAATGGGAAGCGGAAGGTCGAATAAAAACAATCTAAAGGGTCAACCAATCAATCAAAAAGGCCTTTTGGGAGTACCTTCACACTAAAATTTAACTAACACATTTACTAATATTATAATTTCATATAGATACAATGTTCAAAGATAATAATATGGTCTTCATTTATTTTAAAGAAAAAATATATGAATATTCCATTATAAGCTATATTGGTCTTCATAATGTTGATGAAATCATCAAGCATGGGTACTTGGGAGTCTCAGGTTTAAATGTATACATGATTTTTTGTTCCATAATATTTTTTTTCTATAGACAATCTACTATTTTAATTATAGATAAATTTTATTCATATTTTTTAGGCTTAAATATCAATACAATATAAAGGGAAAACCCTGTGAAAAAAATTGAACTCGTTAATCCCCATATCACTTCTGCACAAAAATAGTTATTGGAAGAAAATTAATATTTAATAATAGTGGATTGGATGGACGTAATTATTTAAAAAAACTTGTTGATGAAAATAATTCTTAATTCCCATAATTTAGGGGTAAAATTTGAAAATCTAATCATTTAAAATATATTTTCATATATTTCATTACATTTCATTTTTGTTTTTTAAGAATCATTGGTTTCTTATTGCAATAATTTTACATACTTAAAAGATTATTTTTTTAGATTCAAATCATTTATTATAAACAAATATACCACAAATGATGACCTTTATAAATTTAGAATACACTACATTCAATATTTTACAAATAAACGTTAAGTTATACGATTTTTATTATAGATTAATGAAAATTTTGTTTTGATAGGGAGGTGTTTAAATATCATCAAAATAATGGTATGATGATAGTTAATGAGAATAAAAATCCAATCTATTTTCATAACTAGATAAGTATTGTGTTATATATAACAATATTTCACTATCAAAACAAATTACTTATTTTACTCAACTTTTATATAGTGTTTGAAACAAAATAATAACAATGATTTTGGTTATTATGTTTAAACATTTATGAATGATATCATATTTTATTAACAAACTAGAATCTCCAAAGAGGTATTTTCAATGATAATTAAAATTTCATTAAAATATTTAATAATTTTTTATTTATTTATATTTTTCGAGTACTACCAGGACTGTCGATAGTCCAAATATTCAAAATAGTAAATATATTTTTTTAGAAACTAGTGGGAAGAATACATGGTGATATAATGTTTGCATAAATCATGAAGAACTGACTTCCTGCCACATTTATAATTTTTTTATTTCATAGATATCATGAAGATTTAGTTTCTCTACTACTTATTTAGTAACATTTCATACCATTTTAACTACTACTTATATAGTTAATTCTCTTATCACTTTTATTTAATACTTATTTAGTTAATTTTCATAGAGATCATAAAGATTTGGTTTAGAATTTTTTTATGAAATCATTTTCCACCTATAATGATCAAAAAAGGGCACCATAAATATTTCATGGTCCTTTAATGATAAAATGTGATTTTAGCTTTCAAGAAGGACCATGAATTTTGTATGGATTCCTTTTGTGCACTTTATAGGCATAAAATTATTACAAAAAAATTAATTCTCGATGAAGGATTTGATAAGCATGATGCACTAATGTACTATTTAATGATATCATCATATATCTATTAGTTAATTATTTTATTTTATTTGTGTTTGGTAGTGATTTCAGGAATTTTCTTTTGGATCCAAGACTTTTTAATAAATTGTCAATGATACAACATTAGAAAATTAATTTGTAAGTCATTTAGATGTGTATGAATCAAACACATGTCAATACAATATATGATATGCTCAGTGTGACTCAATGTGTATGTTTTCAGTTTAAAAGATACATTTTAGTTCAAAATGTACATCACGCACTGAAAACCAAGAAAATTACCCCATATTTTCTTGATACTTTATGATAAAGATTAATAAGACATTTTTTATGTGTAGGAATCAAACTCATATCAATCTGATACATTGTGTTCCTAGTATGACTCAAAGTGCTTATTGTTCGTTTAAAAGAAGAATTTTTAATTGAAAACACACTTTACATACTAAAAACCAAGGAAATACACTCATATTGCCTTCATACATTAGTAAAAAGATCTATAAGTTATTTTAAATGTATAATAATCAACCGCACATTACTATGACACACAGGGTATCTAGTATGACTCAAATTATGTGTTTTAGTTTAAAAGTTATAATTTTGTTCAAAAGAATTTTTACTCACTAAAAATAAATAAAACACAATTGGATTATCTGGAAACTTTATAAAAATGATCTGTAAGTCATTTTTTAGGTGTTGAAATTAGACTCACATCATTTCGACACATGGTGTGTCGAGTAAGACTAAAAGTGTGTGTTTTTATTTAAAATCAATATTTTTGTTCAAAACACATATCATATACTCAAAACAAATAAAATTTGTTTGGATTGTGTTGATAATTAAATATAATAATTCTTAATTAATTAGTGATATATATAAAACCATCTTACATCAATCAGACACATGGTGTACCTGGTACGACTAAAAGTGAATGTTTTTAGTTTGAAAGTAACACATTAATTCAAAGCATGTGTCACATACTCAAAATCATTAAAAAAATTCATTTATTTTCTTAATAACTTAGGGAAATGATCTATAAGTAATTTTTGATTTATAGGAATCACCTGCATGTTATTCTAGCACACAGTGTTCCCGGTATGACTCAAAGTGCATGTTTTCAATTTAAAGTGACACACATTAGTTAAAAATGTGTGTCACTCAGTGAAAAAAATACAATACACACATATTGTCTTGATATTTTAATAAAATAATTTATAAGTCATTTTTTATGGTTAGGAATAGGCCACACGCAAGTCCGATACATAATATGATGATATGGCTAAAAGTCTACAGTTTTATTTAAAATCGATATTTTAGTTCAAAACATAAATCACATACTCAAAACTAAGATAACATGATCAACTTATCCTGATACATAAGGTAAATTATTCAAAATTCATTTTGGATGTGTATGAATCAATCTCATATCAATCTGACACACGGTGTTCCCATTATGAGTCAAAGTGCATGTTTTTAGTTTGAAAGTGACATTTTAATTCAAACCACACATCACATACTAAAAAACAAGAAATCATGCTCATATTATATTAATAATATTATAAAATTATTTGTAAGTCATTTATTAGGTTTAGGAATCACCCATACAATAATCTGACACATGGTGTTCCCAATATGACTCAAAGTGTGTGTTTTCAGTTTAAAAGTGACATTTCAGTTCAAATTTTGTGTCACTCACAAAGAATTAAAAAGCTTCACTCATATTGGATTGATACTTTAAGAAATCAATTCATAAGATATTTTTGACATGTAGGAATCATCCACAAGTCAAATCAGACATGCGGGGTGGTTGATATGGTTGAAAGTGCATGTTTTTATTTAAAATAGAAATTTTAATTCAATAAATGCATCCCATAATCAAAACCTATAAAAAGTGATAGAATTATATTAATACTTTAGGAAAATGATCAATAAATAATTTGAGACAAGTATTAATCACCCACACATTAATCTGATACATGATGTGCCTCATATGACTCAAAGTTTATGTTTTCTATTTAAAAGGGACATTTTAGTTCAAAACATGTGTCACTCACTTAAAACTAATAAAAAATTCATAAATTGTCTTGATACTTTAGTACAATGATCTATAAGTCATTTTTGACATGTAGGAATCAGTCACATGTTAGTTTGACCCATGTCATGGCTAGTATGACTAAAAGTGTGTTTTTTTATTTAAAACACATATCACATACCTAAAACTGAGAATATGTGCTCAGATTGTCTTGATACTTCAGTTAAATGATCCATATGTCATTTTTTATGAGTATGAATAAATCATGTGTCATTCAAACACACATTGTTCCCAATATGACTCAAAGTGTGTGTTTTCAGTTTAAAAGTGACATTTTAGTTCAAAATGGGTGTCACCCACTAAAAACTAAGAAAAAACACTTCAGTTTTCTTAATTCTAGGAAAAAATTATTAATAAGTCAGTTTTAATGTGTAATAATCATCCACATTTCAATCAAACACATTGTGTACCTATTATGACTCAAAGTACATTTTTTCAGTTTAAAAGTAACATTTTAGTTCAAGACGTGCATCATGTATTGAAAACCAAGAAAATGAACTCATATTTTCTTGATAATTTAGAAAAAAAGATCCATAAGTTATCAGTGATGTATAGGAATTAATAACACATCAATCTAAATAGTTGTGTATCTAGTATAATTAAAATTGTGTGTTTTAATTTTAAATAGACATTTTTTTAAAAACACACTTCACATACTTAAAATTGAGAAAATAAATTTATATTGTATTTATATATTAAGACATTGATTTATAATTAATTTGTGACATGTAGAAATTAGTCATACAACAATTTAACACACGATGTGCCCAGTATGACTCAAAGTTTATGTCTTTAGATTAAAAGTGGCATTTTAGTTCAAAATGTGCATCACTCACTAAAAACAATGAAAACCAACTCAAATTGTATTAATACATTATAAAAATGATCCATAATCAATTTTTTATGTGTAGCAATCATCTTCATTTCAATCTAACACAATGTGTTCCCAACATGACTCAATATGTGTGTTTTTAGTTTAAAAGTGACAATTGTAGTTCAAAACACACATTACCCATTGGAAACTAAGAAAACACACTCATATTTCCTTGAGAGTTTGAGTTAATGATACATAAGTCATTTGGGATGTATAGGAATCTATCATAAATCAATCTAACACATGGTGTGGTTGGTACGACTAAAGGTATGTTTTTTATTTAAAATCAACATGGTAGTACATAAAACACTTTACATACTCAAAACTGCGAAAGAATGATTAGTTTGTCTTGATAATTTTATATAAAAATACATAATTTATTTTTGACATATAATAATTTTGGGCACATTAATCTAACACACGGAGTGGACAATATTACTAAAAGTTTTTTCTATTATTTAAAATTGGTATTTTAGTTCAAAAAACATATCACATATTCAAAATTGAGAAGGCAAACTTGGAATGTGTTGATACATTAGGATAAAAATTCATAAATCATTTCAAATGTGTATAAATTAACCAAATGTGAATATGACACATAGTATGCCCGATATGACTAGAAGTGTGTGTTTTCAATTTAAAAGAGACATTATATTAATGTATTGTATCATATTTATGTTCCATTTATTTATTTATATTATTACTAATATAATAATTGTTTTTTATTACAAGTACACTTTTATTTTGTTCTTGAGTTGGGGTGGTGTGTTCAGAAATTAGTAGCATGATGAAACTCTCTTGAGAGGGGTCTGAAAGATAGCAGGATACAGGACCACCCATGGTTCTTTTGAATTCAATAGAAAATGTAATTTCTGTTATAAATTGTAAAACCCATTGTGATTTTAGTGTATATAAATTCTTATAATGTATTTTTTTTATAATTTTAATTTTTTGATTACTTGAAATTAAATTTTATTATTATTTTTAATGGGGTACTATAATTTATTGTAAATGTGGTATCACATTTCTATAACTTGTAACTTTTATCAGCTATAAAAATTGCATTGATACATGGTAATTTTATTAGTTCTAAAAATAGAACTGATAAAATTACACTTTATTAGCACTATTTAAAGCATTGATAAAAGTGTATGGATTTTAAATATGCATATAAATTAATCAATTATTTATAACTAATAATATCCTTTTTACGTGATGATAAATCCCTCTTTTTTTTAATGATAGTTTAATCTCTTACTACATCTTAAAATTGTTACTTCCTTATAATAAACTCATTTTTGATGTTAAAATTGAAATTAATTTAATGATATTATTTTCTTTATATGATCTTTAATTTTCTTAATATAATATTTAAATATTTTAGATCACGTTTTTAAAAGCATTGAAAAGAGACTTTGTCACCACAATCCAAACACACTTAAAAGTTGAGTCATTTACCAATGCTAAAACAAAATTAGTGATAAAGATCCCCTTTACCTATAATAAAACAAAAAATATTCTAATGTTCGCCTTTATTAGACTTTTTTAAAGCATTGATAAAGAGTGTATTTATTAGTATTTTTTAATGTTGATAAAGGTTGAATTTTTTAGATTTTTCTTTATTGTTGATAAAATTTTAAAAAATTAACAAGATGTCATTCAAACCCATTTCTTTTATCAATGCTTTGACCCCGCTTTATCAATGATGTGTTCCCCTCACATGCTCAGTCATATTTTCTCATGCCCACCCCCTTTATCAATGCTTTCCAAAACCTTTATTAGATATTTCATGCTCTTCAGCCTCACTTCTGCCTGTAATCGAACCTCCGACCTCTTCCATCAATTCCACCGTTACCACTTAATCAATATTAGATATATATTACTATTTGGTACAAAATAAATATAAATAATTATTTATATAATTATTAAATATGTACAATAATAATTCCTTACAAAATATCATTATTTTCATTATAAAATAGAAAAAAATGTTTTTTTCACATTCAACTTAAAAAGAAGCATGTCAAGCTAGTGATGACCATAGGAAAAAGTGTGAGTTTCCAGATATAAAAATGAAATTTTCAAAAGAGGTACTAACTAACTTCAAACACCCACTAAAAATCAATATAACAAATACTCATTCATTATTTAAAATGGCATGCCTCCTATATGAAGTCACTTACTTCCCTATTTCAATTCAAATTCAATTTTAAATTCTAAGAGTGATGATTGGTTAGATAAAATAGAATTAAGATCATAACAAAAGGTGCCTTCAATTTACACTTTCTATAAGTTTTAAAAAAATTAAATCACATTATTGATACAAACTCAAATGATATTCAAAAAATTCAATTGTCCCCTTTTTCATCTAGGCTCAAAATTCCCCTCACCTTAATGAACACATTTTTGACTTCTTGGAACTTTATGTTTTTTTATTTTTTTTATTTTACCTATCCATGTATGTGTGTAGAGAACTATGAATATTCACTTATTTGATATGTATTGAGGTCTTACACATGCACACACCCAATACCTTGAGTCATAGATGTTCACCATGGGATCCCATTTGCCCATTTTACTCCATTTTCAAGGGACTTATAAGATTTCCATTTCAGTTGTCTCTCTAAAGTGATTATTTTTTATTTTAAAAATATTATATCTATAAGTTCGAGTTAAAATTTCTAGTTTCATATAGTTATGATAATATTTCCACAAATATCTATCCTATATCATTCCTTTACTTAATTCCTAAACAGAATATTCATAAAAATAGTGTGAAACATCACTTAGCAATCATACATCCCCCAAAATATCAAAAATTAGTGTGACATTTAGTAACCAACATGAAATTATCTTCTAGGTAGGAAATAATTGATGTGCATATTGAAACAAAAAAACCTTCATGTTGTGATAAAATTGAAAAACAATTAACTTTTTTAACAAAAAAGGGGGGATTTGATGTGATAGGAAGACCACTATCCCCTACACTTAAAAATCAACAATGTACCCATTATTAAATCCTAAGGAGGGAGGTAGTTACGTTCAAATTAGATGGGAAATTAAGTTGTAAAATTATTGTGAAGGGGGTTACATTAAAGTTCCAAAATCACTTTCCACAAAAAAAATGAAGGAAATTCAAAAAAAATTAATTTACAAGAGAAACCCCACCATGCACCTCCAGCAAACAAGTGGACTTTTTTTGAAATATTCATTCTTTTATATGTTAAAAATAGACAAATTATTTTCTCAATGCAGTTCAAATAGTAGCATGATCACCATTATTGTATTGAATATATTTAATCAAGGTGAATTCAATGGGTGAAATCAGATTTCACAATTCAATTCAACTAAAATTTTCAAATCACTAGATTCTAGAAGCTAACACCATAGAAGTAAATAGATTCACAAGTTTTAAAAAAATATCAGGGGGACTCCCCCACACATACAAACATACATCATGAAATAAAATATTAGTAGTAAATAGAAATAGAAAAAATTTATAACAATACTTTTCTAACTATGAGAGCATTGACCATGAAATTTTATTCAACAAATCAAATTTTTTAGTACTAAGTAAGGACTAATTGAGTTCTAGTGACAAAAAAATATAATGTAAAAATAAAAACAAAAAATAATAAATAGTAAATGGAATGTGGTGAAATAATGAAGAGAAATAGAATTGTGTGATTGTAAAATTGAGTACTAGTACATAAATACATGAAATATAAAAGAGAAATAAGGAAGAGAGAATAGTCAATTGATGAAAAGAGGAAATTAGTTGGCCAATATTAATACTCATTTTCACTTTTTCAGTCATTATAATTTAAATATTTGGAACTAAATGAAATTGGATGACTAGATTTGTCTTTAGTTCAACCTGTGACTAAATTACCTCTACAGTTTATCAACTATAGAGATCTTACAATTAGAAAGTGAGAAAAAATCAATAATCAATGAGTTCAAATTGTTAGTTAAACTTAGGGTTCCTCTCTCTATTGAGCTTCATACACTTTTCAATTATAACATCATATTAAAAATAGTTTGAATTTAAATCCAATCAAGATCAATTTTCATGGATACTTGATCTTTTGCAAAAAATGATTGTCTAGAGAGTGAGAGAGAGAGAGGCATCCAGTAGAAGATAAATTCAAGCACAGATGAAAATTAGATCAACCAACACCACCTATTCCCCTAAAAAAGATTTGATGAAAATAATAATTGAATCCAACATATTAAAAGAGTTTAAAACATAATATTTCATGTTGTCAAAATGATGAAAATAGAGAGAGAAGAGTGTTCTCTCTCTCCCTACCTGATCCCCAAAAACTCCAACTATCCTGATTTGTATCCTCTTTCTGATGTGAATAGTGTATGGAATGATTCTCTTGGATTTCCCCCTCCTTGATGTTGGTCTCAAAGAGAGAAGTGGATCTGATACATCTGGATGGTTCTTGAATGTGGGTTGTGATCTGAATAGCCCCTATGATTTGTTTCTCCAAAAGTGGTGATGTAATACTCAAGTTGCTTCTGGAGACTTCTAATTATCCTCATCATCCCCTATCACTACTCCTGATGTCTTCTCTCACCTCCTAATGGGGAATTCATCATGCCACTTCCTCCTCATTGATGACTGAAGCATAAGCCCATCAAACTGAATTCCCAACTCCTCGACTTGTGACATCCAGCATGATCCTGCACCCAAAATCAATCAAAAAAATCATAAAATAAAAAAAAACAGTTAGTTCTAATAGATAAATATACATTTATATTACTTAATTATATTATATGAGAATTAAATATATATCTAAATATAATATTTTTTATATTTACATAAACAAAAATATACTTATTATAAATATATTTATATAAACCTATTTTTATTTAAAATACTATTAGTAATGTGTGTGTGCATGAACCAAAAGTGGGGGTGGGGTGGGGTCATTGTTGAGAAGAGGGCGAGGGGGTGGGCAGAAGGAATCTCCACGGCCTTTGGGTATTCTCCTATTGAGAGATCTGGAAGTCGGTGGGGAATATTCTATCAGAAGTAGTGGTGACGTACATGGTGACTCGGTAGTGACACCCTTCAGGTCTTCCTTCAACTAGGATGGCATGGTGCTCATGGTGCTTGGTAGCTTCAAGCACTTTGGTGGGTTCTTCAACAGGTGAGTGCAGCTCGAACCCTGTGGATTGTCTTCTTCCTCACTAGGACCGATATAGGGAAGAAGCATGTTTCATGGGGATCTTATGATAGTGACTTGGTTCATATATGGTGTTTGGATATTAAATCTGGGGTTTCAGTTCCCAGATCTCACAAGTCTTTTTTTTCTGCTTTGGGTGTTTTGAGTTTTAAATTTGATTTCATTTTCTTTGATTTGGATCGTTTGTGGGTTTTTTTATGGTCATGGGGAGTCGAGGTGCTGGCGATGAGTGGATTTTCAGTGATCCTCCTATCATTACTGAGAGGAAAGTGGCAGTGAGTGGGTGCCGATAATGGGTGAGAAGGTAATGGTGGCTTAGCAGGGGCAGTAGTGAGTGCGGTTCAGAGTAATCATTGTAGTCATTTCCAAAAGTAGGTGCAGAAGTTGCTATTGGAAAATTTCATTAGTGGTTGTAGGAGATAGGGAATAATCTTGATAGTGGGTGAGTGAGGAGGTTCCACCGGTGGGTCACAATTATTGGGTTAGGTATTTACAATTAAAGGTTGGATGATCCACCATTGGGGGTTTCCAATGGTGGGTGGAGCTAGTTGTGAGTGATTGATGGGGTTGGGTTCACTCTGGTGGTATGTTGGGGCAGCGACAACACCTATTAGACAAACATAGTAAATTATTTTATTTTTCAAATTTCATTTGCAAAATGAAACACAATAAATTAATAATTAAATAAATTAGTATAGAAAATAAATTGAAATTATTATTTTGAAAATAAATTGAACTAAAAAAATTAAATAATTAAAAAAACATAAAACAAGGTGAAGTAATTAATTATTGTATTAAAATAATTATTTAATTAAATTTATGAATTAATTAAAAATAAAAAGAACAATTAATTAATTATAAAAAGAATAAAAATAAATTAGTTTAATTACTCAACTTGGGAATTATTAACATGAAAAACAATAACATAAATAATTAATTAAATAAAAGAATAAATGAAATAGTTATTTTGAAAAACAAAAAAACATGTAAGAAAAATTAAATAATTAGTGAAATTAAAAAGGAATAAACAATTTAATGAAAACCAAAGAATAAAAAATAAAGGTTAAAAAACAATGAAGTATTTAATTTTAAAAATATTAAAATAATGACTAAAAAACATAGAAATACATATTTAAAAAAAATAATTGTTTTAATAATAATGTAAAAAATGGACAAAACATGATAATTATTAATTAAAATACATTTTTTTGATACTTATAATATAATAAAGTATGAAAAATGATGTAGGAAAGTGCATCAAAAAGCATCCACATCAAACTCCCCCACAGTTAAATATTTTTTTCCTCAAACAAATCCATGCTTTTGCCTTTATAAAATAGAAGAAATGATTTATAATAGTTAGTTAAAAATGATTATGTCTTAATTTTAAAAACAGAGGCACATAATAATAGATGGATTTTTCAAATGAAATGTTCAGAGAATCTCCTACTTAGACTCAAATACACACTAGGAAATAAGGGTGCACATATTCATTTATCATTGAGGATGTCATTCATCCTATATGTAATCACCTACTACCATAATTAAATTCTAGTTCAAGTTCTAATTATAATAGTGATGAAATATTACATATAAGTGGAAATGAAATCTTAACGAAAGGCACCTTCAATTTTCACTTTCTTCTATGTTACAAAAATAAAAGTTAAATTTTACTACTACACCATTATTATATTTATTTTTTACCTAATAATTTATATCTAGAAACCTATACCCACTTCCTTTAGGTCCTAACAATAAATTTCCTAGTAGTCAAAATGAGTTCATTACAGTGAGGGGAATTTTGAACCCAGATGAAGAAGTGGAAATTCACTTGTAATAACATATACCTTTAATTCACAGTCTCTATTCTATCAATTTTTCTTATTTTTTACCTAGAAGGATGTAATGATTGCATGCGAGTGACCAAAAACAAGACAAAGAAAAAATCAAAACAAACAAAACAAGCAACAATGAATGGAAGGTGGTGAAATAGTTAAGAAAATAGGAATTGTGTGACTTTGAATGTGAGTTCTTGTTTAGAAATACAGGAATGCTAGAATAGTGGCAAGTAAGAGATAATAATAAATTGATAAAAAGGGGGAAATTTGTTAACTAGTATTAATACTGGTTTTCTCTTATTCAGGCATTTGAATTTAAACATCTAGATCTGATTGAAAGATGTGGGTCAGATTTGTCATCAGGTAAACCTATGAGTGAATGACCTCTTTATCAATTTTAGAGATCTTACCATCATCAGGTGAGAACAAATCAATAATCATTAAGTTGAAATTATTGGTTGAACTTAGTGTTCCTCTCTCTCTTGAGCTTCATTCACTTTTCAATGAAATCCTTAGATTGAAAATAATTTGAATTTAAATCCAATCAAGTCAGTTTTCACTAATACTTGTTCTTTTTCAAATAATGATTGTCTGAAGATTGAGATAGAGAGGCATCTAGTATAATAAAAATGCATGAGCAGAGGAATATCATATCAAGAAACACAGCCAATTCCCCTGAAGAAGATTATCCAAAAATAATAATTAAATCCAACATATTAAATGACTTTAAAGCATACGAGTTCATTATACAAAAATGATGAAAATTGAAGAAAATAGAGAGAGAAGAGTGTTCTCTCTCTCCCTACGTGATGTTCAAAAACTCTGATTCTTCGGATTTGTATCCTATGTCTATTGTTAATGGGTTATTGAATGATTCTCTTAGATGTATCCCTCTTTGATGGTGGTTTCAAAGGGAGAAGTGGGTCTAATTTATCTAGTGAAGTGGTCTTTTCCTCCTCTTGAAGTGTTTGGAATTAGTCCCCACTACCTGGGCAGTTCTCAAATGTTTGTTATTCACCAGATTCTGATTCTTCTGGAGCCTTCTTACCCTTGTTGCGATCTCTTTTTAGTGCTCCCTAATGTATTCTCTTGCCTCTACGTGGCACATTCATGTGCCTCTTCCACCTCATTGATGACCAATGTAGAAGTCCCTTAAACAGAATGTATAAGCATGTTCCATGCAACACGATCCATCCTTACCAACATCAATGACATGAGTAGAAAAAAATAATTGACAATAATTAATGAATTAATTAATCTAATTATATTTATACTTGTATTAAATATGTACAAAAATAAATATTTCTATATTTAGGTACTATTAATTATTAATATACATGTACATTAAAACTTTTGAAATATTCATAAGATATGTTAATATTAAAATTTATTTATATATACCTATTATTACTGTTAATATTATTAGATATATATTATTATTATTATGTACAAAATAAATATGCTAATTATTTATATAATTATTAAATTTGTAAAACAATAAATGTATTTATAAAAATAAATATACTATTATTATTAATCTATTTTTTTTACTTTGTTATTTTTATTAAATTATATTAATTATATTTATATTTTATATTTTATATTTTTAATTCTAAAAAATAAAATAATAAACAAAGGATGGGTTTTCGACTGGACGGAGGATGAAAAAGTGGGCTCGTGAGAGAAAGAGGGGAGAAGAGGTGGCTCACGTTGACCGAAAATAGCAGTGGCCAATGATAATGGTGGTGCAGCCTTTGGTAGCATGTGGTGATGCCCGAATGAGTGGTCTTGGTTGCTTCATATTCTATATATTTGGTAATTTGTGGCCCTTCTTGGTAGATATATGGTGATGATGGAGGTGAGGTGTGATTTCGAGTGGCAGTAGTGACTTGGTCCAGATCTGGATCGGTATGCTCATCCGGAAGGTTCTGTAGAACTACATAGGATCTTCAACATAGGGAAATCTCAGGTTCCACAAATCAGTGATAGTGGGATTTCATTTGTGGGTTCTTCTTTAATCTAATTTTGAAAATTTTGAGTTTGAATCATGTAAAATCGTGTGGTTATTCAATTTCAATATGTGGTGACTGATTGGAGCAGTTAGTTGAGATAGACTATTAGTGGGTCAGTGTAGAGGAAACTATAGATAAGGGTAGAGTTGAATGGTGGATGAAGTTGGAATGTGATGGTGGAGGGTCCAGCTGTAGGAGGCTCGGGTGTGTCATCATTGGGTTGTAGTGCTGATTGGTTCATGGTGGGTTAGAAGCTATCATTGGATCCAACGATGGGGGAGGACGAACATAGTGGTGGGTTGGAAAGTAGAGAGTTGAGGAATGGTGTTATTGGGTATGGTATGTGCGACCAAGAACAAAAGAATAAAAATAGAAAAAATAGAAAAATCAAAAAAAATCAAAAAAATACAAAAATACAAAAATACATTCAAAAAAACTCTCAAAAAAATTCCAAGAAACTAAAAAAAATTGTTGAACCTATTGCTTTATGAAAACAAGGTCTAAACCTAATACCTTAAAACCTTCCAATCCTATTATTTAAAAACACCATAGTGAATTTAAGAACAAATAGGAAATCAAAATGGAAGACAATATAGAACATAAGAATGAAAACATTAACAATCTACCACTTAGAAATGTGAACCCACCTAATAATGAAATGATTGAGAGGAAAATTTTGAGAGAGTTTTTATTTACTTATATTTCTATTAACCCTTCTTACATTAGGCTCTCACCTAGATCTAGATATTATTAAATAAAAAATCAATGTTGTTCCAGATACCAACCTTTAATGGAATTACCAGTGAAGACTCCCTTGACTTCATTAAGTACTTCTACTATAGTGCCAAATATTTTCCACTAAGAGGCCTGAGTGAGGAAGAACTTAAGATGAGAGTGTTCCATTTATACCTCAAGGGAAATTATATGTCTTGGTTTTAACAATATAGTTGGAAATATTTGTCACTTGGGATCAATTATACAATTATTTTACATTGAAATTATATCCTAAGAGAACGAATTCAGAGATTAGGCACAAGACCACCAATTTCTTTCAAGATGAAGTAGATATATTCCATGAAGTTTTTAATAAATTCAGGGGATTCCTTAGACAATTTTCAAACCACAAGTGCACTCCCCAATTACTCATGGATACTTTTTACAATAGTCTTCAACCCTTACCACCAAACCTTGGTGGACCAATCTGCTAGATGGGACTTTATTGATAGGAATACTGAGGAGTTAAAACAAATTTTTAATACACTAGCATAAAATTCATAGCAAAAATGCTCTAGGAGAAGAACCATAGCAAGGAAGGAACCTAACCCTCCTCCTCAATATGAACCCTAAGCTATTTTTTTCAATGAAAACACTCATAATACTCTTATGGATAAATGCCACCACTATGGAACGTTTGGACACTCACATACATGTATGTCCAAATTTTGATATGAATACCCAAGATCCCGATAGTTCTAACTTTGTTGTCTATGGTCCTTAGATATAGCCAAGGGATGGCACTTTTTCAAACACCTCTAACCAGGGTTATTGGAATCACCCAAACATTTCTTGGAGGGAGTAGGGAGTTATTCGACGTGGCTACCCCTCCTGGTTTCTAGCAACCACTTAGCCAGCTGTTCTAACCCCATACCAAAGACTAGTCATCCAATTCACAAGATAAAGTTATGGGCATGTTCCAATAGTTAATAAGAATTTTTTATGAAAAAAATACTAAAAATGATTTTGATAAAGTGAAAATGGATTCAAAAATGAAAAACATGGAAATAAAAATTGGCCAGTTGGCAAGGGAGGTTGGCAGTAGAGATAAGGGTAAGCCTCCAAGTACCACTAAAGCCAACCCCATAGAAATTTTCATTGTTGTGATAAAAATAAGTTGTCTCCAAACACAACAATAGTCTAATAAAATTCCCCAAACTACTGAAAATAAAAAATTGGATGAATCAAAAAATTAAAATCTGGAAAATGTTCAATCTAGAAAATTTGACAGTAGCTCTAGAAATACTCTAGACCCTATTGTTCAATATAAAAACATAAATACAATGAATTCAAAAACAAAGATAATAATGGAATGAAAAAACATGAATATAAATTTTAAGATATTACCTAAATTGTTAGAAAATTTTCCCCAATAATACATTATTCACAAATAATAAAAAAATAAAACCACGATTTTGAGCTGTTGAAATTTCTTAAGGTTGTTAAAAAACTAAACATTGATATTCCCCTTCTAGAATCCTTGATTCAAATCCCATCATATTTATAATATCTTAAGAAACATATCTAAAACAAAAATACCCTATAAACGTTTTCCACTTACAATCTGATAGAGAGGTGTAGTGTGGTGTTATAGAATAAGATACCTCCTAAAAATCAAGACCGGATGAGCTTTTTGATCCCTTTCACCTTTAGAGATAGAGGTTGACAATTCAATTTTCTGTGTAATCTAGAAGCTAACATCAACTTTATTCCACTATCTCTATTTCAACACATAATATTATGAGTTACCTAACCCATAATTTTTCTATTATAGATTTATGACAGATCCATCACTCACCTAGTGGGTAGGGTAGATGATTTTCTAATGGGAGTAGGGAGACTCTTTTGCCTACTAAATTTCTCATACTATATACAGATTGTGTCCGTGAGGTAACTATCATTCTTTATAGGCCCTTTCTAACCATAGGGGTAGCTATCGTAGATGTATCAAAGGATAAATTAATTTTAAAAATGCGAGAACAAAAAAAGAATTTAATGTTTTCAAAAAAAATAGATAACCCACCCACCCAATATTCCCTAGAGATGAGTTGTTAGTAGCTGAAGAATTTGTTGATGTTGATGAGGATGAGGAAGAGTTTTTTATGATACTGAAAGAAATTAATGGTGAATATTAGATCCCTACAAAAACCACCATAAGAATTTGTTCTAATAAGGATAAGTAACCAATAGATGAGATTTTGGGGGGGTTTTTTGGATCACCTAGATGAGTTTTCCTTAGAATTAATCATACCCCCAAAAGAAGAGTCTAAATGTGAGGATCATTTTTCAATAAATAACATTGATGAAGAGGAATCCTTCTATACTATCTTCTTTAAGATGCATCATGAAGACCTTAGTCCACCTTGCCCCAAGTGTCTTCCCTCAAGTTAAGAACCACCCCATCTGGAGATTAAAACAATCCCTACCTATTTGAAGTATTATTTTTTAGGATAGAACTGCACATGCTTGTGATTATCTCATCCAGTCTGGAGAAAACCCAATAGGACAAACTTATGGTTGTATCGAGGAGTAAAAGTTTATCATTGGCTAGTTAATTTCTGCCATAAAGGGTATCAATCCATCATTCTATGTAAAAAAAATTCCCATGGAACCTAAGTGTAAACCAAGAGTAGAAACCCAAAGAAGAATAAAACTGAACATAAAAGAAGTTTTCTAAGAGGAACTTATCAGATTTCATGATGCTAGGATTATTCTTCCAATTTCTGATAGTCATTAGGTAAGTCTTGGCCATGTATTCCCCAATAAAAGTGGAGTAAATACGGTGAAAGATGAGAAAAATAAGAAAATTCAAACAAGAGTTGTGATCAAATAGAGGTATTATATCGATTAAAGGAATCTTAATTTTTCCACAAGGAAGAATCATTTTCACATGTCATTTTTGGAACAAATATTAGAGTGTTTGTCTAAAAATTAGTTTTTATATTTTCTTGATCGATAATTAGGATATAAGTAGATTTTCATTTCTCCTGAGGATTATGATAAGATCACCTTTAATTGTCTATTTAGGACATTTTCCTACCAGAATATTCCCCTTAGCTTGTATGGTGATATTATCATATTCCATAGATTTATGATGGAAATTTTCTCAGACAATATTGAAAGGATAATTGAAGTTTTAATGTATTATTTTTTATTAGTAGGAATAAATTTTGAAATATTTCTTAAAAATTTATAAGCTGCTTTGGAATGATACTAAGATAAAAATATTATCTTAAATTGGGAAAACTTCTAGTTTATGGATACTAAGGAAATTTTTTAGGGACATGGAGTCTATAAGAACAGAATGGAGGTTGATAATTCCAAAATCGTGATTATACACCCCCCCCCCCCCCCGAGAATGTTATGGGGATAAGAAGTTTCTTGGGTAAGGTTGGGTTTTACAGGAGGTTAATTAAGGTTTTTTCCATGATCACCAGACTACTTTAATCCCTTCTTGTTATGGAAACACCAGTTTCATTTAATGAAAAATGAATGGATTCCTTTAATTTTCTTAAGGAGATGATAAATACCTCACCAATAATCACTTCTCGGGACTGTTGGTTCCCATATGAAGTAATGTGCGATTCTAGTGACCAAACTATAGGTTCAGTTTTAATGTAGATGAACGATATAAAGTATCAGGTAATTTATTATACCATCAAGCTATTTGATAATGCTAATAATAATTATTCCACCATTAAAAGGGAATCAACTTTTGTGATGTTTTCCCTAGAAAAATTTATACAGTACTTGATTGGGTCTATGGTGAATATTTTTACTAACCATGTAGCCCTCAAGTACTTACTTTTTAATAAGGGATCAAAACTCAGGTTCATGAGGTGGACACTACAATTTTAGAAGATTTATTCAGTTATCAAGGATAAAAATAGGGATGAAAATGTGGTGGTAGACCATTTTTCTAGTTTTCCCAACACCCAAATTGGGAACCAAGAGAGATAAATACCACATTCCCAGATGGGAAATTGTTTTTTTTGGGTTTTGTACAGAAATCTGTTTGGTTTGTAGATTATGAAGATTTTCTATCTATTGGTGTAATAACAAAGGACCATTCATAGAACCAAATAAATATGTATATATATGCGTTGAAATACTATTTATAGGATGAAACTATTCCTTTTTGGTGATGTTCTGACAGTATTTTTAGGAGATGAGTTTTTTAGGAGGAAATGTTTTCCATACATAAGAGTTTTTATTCATCACCCTAGGGTGGCCACCATTGCGGAGAGATGACTTCTTAAAAGGTTTTAAAAACTAGTTTTTATTGGATAACATTGTTCAGAGATACTAGGAGTTTGGTCATTGGCTATAATAAATCGTAGATGATTGAAAATGTAGGTAGAATGAAGGAGATGCCTCAAAAAATCTAGAGGTTAGAGTTTTTGATTTATGGGGATTAGATTTCATGGGAATTTTTCTTTCCTGTTATAGGAATGAATAAATTCATGATTTTGTGGACTATGTTTCCAATTGGGTTTAGGAATTGTCTCTTCCAAATAATTCTACTACTAGTGTAGTGAAATTCATCAAGAAAAATATTTTTTCAAGGTTTGTAGTACCTAGATCTTTCATTATAGATAATGGAACCCACTTCAAGAATTAAATGTTCAAGAATTTTATGGAAGAGTATGGATGTTCTCATAGAATATATACCACCTATCACCAATAGTATAGTGGGTATGATGATGTTTCTAATAGAGAGCTCAAACAAATTTTGGAAAAGATGGTTTCTAGCTCTAGGAAATATTGGTCGGTGAAGTTAGATGAGGCTCTATATGCCTACATAACTTCTTATAAGACTAATATAGTGATAACACCATACTATATTTTCTTTTGAAATACTTTTTATTTATATGTGTAATTGCATAAAAAGTCTTCTTGGGCAATGAATGCAATGAAATTTTATTTTAAATCTTCTAGTGAGAGAAAGATGTTAGATCTGGGTGATCTAGAGTAAATTAGGAGGGTATCTTATGCGAATGATGAAATTTAAAAACAAAGAAAAAAATATTTTCATGACTCAATAATTCAAAATTATGATTTCAAGGTTGGTCAGAGGGTCTTGTTGTTCATTTCTATACTGAAACTTTTTCTAGGAATGTTTAAGACCAAGTTGTCAAGGCCCTTCACCATATTGAGAGTTATGGTTAATGGAGTTGTGGAGATAGTTGGAGAGTAAAATACACCATTATTAGTTAATGGATAGAGGATCAAACAATTCTTTGAAGTGAATACAAAGGGATTGGCTACCATTTATCTTCTTGAAGGATGAAGTTGTCTCAAGTCTAACTGAGGACTCTAAGCTCAATGTTTCATGGGAACTAACCTATAGTTTCTATTTTTTTCTTTTTAATTATTATTTTTAATAAATATAACTACTATTGTTTGATTTTTTTTGTGTATATCTAATGGTGTTACATGATTTTATATTATTAGATCTGTTACTGCTGTTAGAAACTCATCAAAGGAAACCCATGGGAGAAAACCACTACATCTTATGGATAAAATATATTTCCCTCGATATTTGGTTAAATTTTTCATGAACTTTAAATTTTGTATTCCTATATACATTTTCGAAACCTTGCAGAAAATTGATATGAATAACCAGAACACTTTACTAAATCATACCTAATAGGATCTGATGAATAACAATTCATAGTCAAAGCCCTCATAGTTAGGAAAGTATTGTTATTCTTTTTTTAGTTTCTATTTGCGGCCCAAATTTTATTTCATGTTGCAAGTTTCTAATTGTGGGGGAGTCCCCTAATGTTTTTTTGAAACTTTTGAATCTATTTCCTTATTGTGTGTTAGCTACTAGAATCTAGTGAGGTGAAATTTTAGTTGAACTGAATTGTGAAACCTTCTTACAATCATTTCATTAACCTTGATTAGCAAATTTCTATACTATATTGGTCAGCATGCTACTATTTGAACTGATTTATGAAAAATAATTTTTTTATTTTTAACATCTAAAATTGTGATTATTTCAAAAAAATGCACATGTTTTTTTGGAGGTGGTTAGTGGGGTTTTTTATATGGTTTTTCCTTCATTTATGTGTGGTAAGTAATTTTGGAACTTTAATTTAATTCCCCTTCACAATAATTTTACTTGTGAATTGTCGATCTTATTTTAACTTAACTATATCCCAACATAGGATTCAATAATATAGGCATTGTTGAGTTTTATGTGTGAGGGAGATTGGTCTTTCTATCACATCAAATTTCCCCTTATTTGTTTCAAAAATTGGTCAAAAAATTTAAATTTTCTCACATACTAAGTTTCTTTAGTTTTCAATATTCACATCACATTTTTCCATCTAATATTATAATTTTGTAATGGTTTATAAGAGTTGCACTTATTTTTGATATTTTTACGGATGTGTGATTTTTGAGTGAAGTTGCACACTTTTTTATGAATATCCTATTTATGAACAGAAGAAGGAAGCGATATGGGATATATATTTGTGGAAAGATGATCATAACCTTAGGAAATAGTAAATTTGAACTCAAACCTAGGGGTATCGTACTTTGAAAATAAAAAAATAATAACTTTAGGGAGTCAACTCAAATAGTAATCTTATAAGTCCCTTGAAACATGATTAAAATGGGAAATTGGGATCCCACTATGAACATATGAGACTCTAGGAATTTAGTGTCTTTGTAATCCATTTTCACATATCAAATAAGTTCATTTTTACAGTGCTCTACACAAATACATGGCTGAGTAAAATTCAAAAAAAATAAAAATTAAAGTGCATAGTTTTCAAAAATGATTTCATTAAGATAAGGGGAATTTTGAACCCGTATGAAAAAGGGGAAAACTAAATTTTTTGAATATCATTTGATTTTGTATCAATAAGGTGATATAAAAATGATTTTTAGAATCTAGGAGAAAGTGTAAATTGAAGGTTCTTTTTGTTAAGATCTTATTTCTATTTTATCTAAAATGTCATAACTCTTATAATTAGAAGTTGAACATGAATTGAAATAGGGAAGTAGGTGACATCATATATGAGGCATGATATTTTCAATGATGAATTAGTTTGTGTTCCCTTGATTTTCAGGGGGTGTTTGAAGTTAGGTTTGACCTCTTTTCAACATTTTATTTGTACAAACAGACTCTCATGTTTTGTTCCTCTATTCATAACTAGTTTTACATGCTTCATTTTCAACTAAATGTGAAAAAAATCATTTAGTCTATTTTATAAAAACAAAAAACAAGCAATTGTTTGAGGATAAAAAAATATTTAAGTGTGGGGGAGTTTGAAGTGGATGTTTTTTAATTCCCTTTTCAACATAATTTTTTTATTTTATAGTATTATTAAAATAAAAATAATTCATTTAATTTAATAATTACCAAATGTTATATTTTTTTATATAATTAATAAAACATATATTTTTTGTTAAAATTTGTTTTTTATAGATTATTTTTTTCATTTTGAATAATTTAAAATTAATTAGTTAATTATGTTTTAGCATTCATATTTATTGTTTTTTATAAATTATAATTTTTCATTCTTCTAATTGTTTCATTTTTTCATTGTTTTAAGTTTTTTTCAAAATAACTATTCCATTGATTATTTTATTTGACAATTGTTTTTGTAATTATTTTTTTAATTAATAAATCCTAATTTGAGTAATTATTCTTTTTATTTTTATCTTTGTAATTAATTTATTTTTTCTTTGTATTCATTTATTCGTAATTTAATTAATTCATTATTTTAATTCTTAAATAAATAATTTTCTTTTTTTTTTCAATTTATAGTTAGTTTTATTTTAATTATTTTTCAAAATAATAATATTTAATTTTTTTAATATCATTTTATTGTTCAGATTTATTTAATGTTCATAGTAAACAATTTTAGGTTTTTTAATTTTTTCAAAATATATTTTTCATTATTTATTTTATTTTCATTTTTATTTATAAGAAATAATTTGCAACGTTTTCTATTTAAATAAATTAAATTTTTCAATTTTACTATTTTGCAATGAATTAATTTTGTTTTATTTATATTTTCTTTTAATACAACACATAATTAATTTATTTTGTGTTTATTTATAATTAATTAATTTTTTTTAAATTTTATTCCTTTTTAAATAAATTCATTTTTTTCTCACTTGTTTTAATTTATTTTTTTGTTGAGGTTCATCTTACTGCTACCAAGTGACTTACCAATGCCTCATCAACCGTTTTCATCACCCACTACCAAAAATTGTCAATGGTGACTCCTTGGATTCACAGCTAGAACTAACCAGGAGTGACTATGTTGACTCATTATTAGTCTTTCTCTACCTCCCAACCCACTGTTGACAAATTCTAATAGTGAATCCCTCACCCACCATTGGCAATGCCAATGGTGAATCCTACCCACACTCACTACATGTTGATTTTTAGTATTTTTAGTTTGAATAATGTGGACTCTAGTGGTTCTTCGATTTCAATCATTGGTGATTGATTGGAGTGGTGAGTCAGGGTGGACCAGCGTTGGATCAGTGTGGTAGTGACTATAGTGGAGGGTCGAGTAGAATGGTGGATAAAGGTGGAATGTGATGCAGAGGGTTATGATGGAAGAGACTCGGGTGTGTCGTCATTGAGTTGCAACAGTGACTGGTAAATGGTGGGTTAGGATCCATAATTGGGTCCAGTTATGGGTGAGGATCTTTTGAATAAACATTCATTCTCAATGCTCTCATAGTTAGGCAATTATTATTATTATTCTTTTTTCATTTCTACTTCCTTATCATATTTTATTACTTGATTCATGTTTCTAAGTGTGGGGGTGTCCCCCTGATGTTATTTTGAAACTTGTGAATCTATTTCTTTATTGGGTGTTAGCTTCAAGGAGAATTACTTCTAAAATTAGGCATAAAATCATTGGTTTATTTCAAGATGAGGGAGAGTTATTCCATTAATCCTTGTATAGATTTAGGGGACTACTCAGATAGTGTCAAAACCATCAATACGCTCCCCAATTCCTCATGGACACCTTCTATAATAGTCTCACCCCTTAAAACCATACCTTGGTGGACCAATCTATTGGAATATATATTAGTGGTGGGATTGTTGGGGAGTTGAAATAAATTTTTAACACATTAGCACATAAATCACAACACAAATTCTCTAGGAGAAGAACCATTGTTTGAAAAAACTCAACACTGTTCTACAAGATTAAGCCCAAGCTATTGGGTTTTTCAATGAAAACACTCGTAATAGTATTAGGGAGAAATTCTACCATTATGGCATGTTTGGGCACACATAGAACTGCTATCTGAATTTTGATATAACTGCACAAGCTCTAGATAATTCCAATTTTTCTAGTTATGGTCCTAAGATGCATCTTAGGGAAGATCCTTTTTTCAAACATTAACAATCGGGGGAATAAGAACCACCCAAACCTCACTTGGAGGTATTAGGGAGTTCTTCGACCTATTTCCCCTTCTGGTTTCTAGCAGCCACCTAGTATATAGTTCGAACCCCAACCCAAATTTAAGTCATCTAATTCACAATATAAAGTGAAAATAATGTTTTATTAGATGATAAGAAGATTTGGTGAAAAAAAATACTAAAATGATTTTTAAAAAGTTTGACTGG
Organism: Viscum album; assembly: GCA_963277665.1. Taxonomy (NCBI): domain Eukaryota; kingdom Viridiplantae; phylum Streptophyta; class Magnoliopsida; order Santalales; family Viscaceae; genus Viscum; species Viscum album. Next base: position 1,313,397,180 of record OY728133.1, read on the forward strand.
ATTCAAGAATGAAAAATATGGAAATTCAAGTGGGGTAGTTGGGTAGGGAGGTTGGTAGTATAGATACGGGTAAGCTTTCAAGTACCACTAATGCTAGATATAGAGAAAATATTATGGAAGTGACCATCATAAATTGTCTCTAAACGCATAAATATTGTAATAAATATCCCCAAACTACTTAAAATGGAAAATTGTTTGAATCTAAAAATTCAAATATAGAAAATGTTGAATCTAGAAAATTGGATAGCAGCTTTAGAAATACTCTAGACCCTATATTTCCAGCTAAAAACACTGAGAAAATTAATTGGAAAATAAAGATAATAAGGGTAAGAAAAACTTGAATAGGAAGATGAATAGATTCCCAAAATTATTATAAATGTTTTTATTTGTAATCACTTTATCACAAATAATAAAAAATGAAACCCACGATTCTTAGTATCTAAAATTTCTCTAATTGGTTAAAAAACTAAATATTGATATCCTCTTCGTGAAATACTTTATTCAAATCCCATATTATTTAAAATTTCTCATGAAAATTTCTCAAAAAAAAATACACTAGAATAGTTTCCCACTTACAATCTGACAGAGGAGTGTAGTGTTTTGTTACAGAATATGATACCTCATAAGCTCCAAGTCCCAGGGATCATTTACATTCCTTGCACCTTTGGAGATAGAGGTGTCCAATTCAATTTTATGTGTGATTTAAGATCTAGAATCAATTTTATTCATTTATATTTATTTCATCACATGAGATTTGGAGTACCACAACCCACTAATGTTGTCTTATACCTTGTTGATTGATTCATTACTCACCTAGTGGGTACGGTGGATTATTTTCTAGTTTGAGTAGGGAGACTCTTTTTTTGTTGACGTTCTCATACCAGATATGGAGTGTGACTAGGTAGTATATATAATTCTTGGTATTCCCTTCCTAGATATAGGGGGAGTCATGATAGATGTCTCAAAGGGAAAAATAATTTTCAACTTGGGTGAACAAAAATAAGAGTTAATTGTTTTCAAGAAAATTAAAGAACACACCCAACCATTCCTAGAGATGAGTTGTTAATAGTTGAAGGTTCTATTGATGAGGAGAAAGAATAGTTTTTGAGGATGTTGGAAGAGATTAATTTTGAACCTAATACCCCTGTTGAAACTTTCATGGTGATTAACTCAAGTAAGGATAATGAACTTGTAGATGTGTTTGATGGAGAGTTCTTAGAACATCAGGATGATTTTACCTTCGAACACATCATTCCCCTAAAAGAAGAGTCTATATGTGAGGAACATTTTTTTTTGAAAATAACAGTGATGAAGAGGAATCCTTCTACACTACATTCTTTAAGAGGTATCATGAAGACCTTGGTCCACCCAATACCAAGTTTCTTCCCTCAAGAAAAGCATAAACTCATCTGGATATCAAAACCCTACCAAACCATTTGAAATATTCTTTTTTAGGATAAAGTTCAAAAATACCTATTATCATCTCATCCAAACTGTAGATTATTCAAGAGGATAACCTATTATGTGTTTTAAGAAAATAAAATTCTATTATTATTGGAAAAATTACATACATAAAGGGGATACTTCCATCATTCTTCATGAAAAAAATTCCCATGGAACATGAGTGTAACCCAAGAATGGAAGCCAAAAGAATACTAAACCTAAACATGAATGAAGTGTTCTGAGAAGAAGTTATCAGATTTATTAATGTTGGGATTATTTTTCCAATTTAATATAGAATTTGGGTAATTCTTGTCCATATATTCCACATGAAAAGTTAAGTGACAGTGGTAATAAATGAGATAAATGATAAAATTCAAACAAGAGTTGTGAACAAATGGAGGGTCCTTATCGATTATAGGAAACTTAATGTTTCCACAAGTAAGGATCATTTTTTCAATCCATTTTTTGAAAAAAAAACTGTTAGATTGGTTGGTTGGAAATTATTTTTTTCATTTTATTATTGTATATTCAAGATATAACCAAATTTATATTTCTCTTAATGATTAGTAGAATACCACCTTCACTTGTCTATTTGGGAAATTTTCCTATTGGTAGATTCCCTTTGGCTTTTGTGGTGCTCCAGTCACAATTTAGAGATTCATGATGGCAATTTTCTCAAACAATATTGAAAATATGACTAAAGTGTTCATGGATGATTTTTTAGTTGTACGAAATAATTTTAAAAACTATCTTGAAAATTTTGATGATATTTTGAAAACATTTAAAGAGAAAAATCGTGTCTTAAATTGGTAAAAGTGTCAATACATGCCTTATGAGGGTGTTTTATTGTGACACAAAGTTTTTAATAAGGGTTTGGAAGTTGATAATTAGAAGATAGAGTTTATCCAAAATTTTCTCCAACATGAGGATGGCAAAGGGATTATAAGCTTTTAGGTATATGCTATATTTTATAAGAGGTTCATTACAGATTTTTTTATGATTAATAGGACACTTTTCTCACTACACTTTAAGGATGAATCCTTTTTATTTTATGATAAATTTGTAGAGTACATTAATTTTATTTAGGATAAGCTGACGACCTCACCAGTGACCACTTCCCCATAGTAGAAATTCTCATTTTAAATAATGTGTGAAATAAGTGATCTAGTTATGGGTACAATTTTGGGGTAGTGGAAGGATAAGAAGTTTTATATCATTTAGTATTCTATAAAGATGATTGATAATCCTCAAAAGAACTATTCCACCACAGAAAAGGAACTGGTTGTGGTGATGTTTTCTCTGGAAAAAAATTTATAATACTTGATTGGATCTAAGGTGATCAAATTTTCAATTCATACAACCCTCAAGTAATTACAAGTTAAAAAGTATTAAAAATATAGGATCATGAGGTGGACACTTCAGTTGTAGTAGTTTTATTTTATTATAAAGGATAAAAGTGGGGATGAAAATATGGTGGCATAACATTTTTCTAGGCTATCCAACACCCAAATTTAGAAACTGATAGAGATAAAAACCTCATTCTCAGATGAATTTTTTTACTTCTTCTATAAAACAATCTGATTTGTTTTTAGATTGTGCTAACGTTCTTATTATTAGGGTAATTCCCAAGGACCTTTCATTAAACCAATGAAATTTGTATATTTTTGAGTTGAAATTATATTTTTGGGATAAATCTCTTCTTTTTAGAATATTTTTTATGGTATTTTGAGGAAATGTTTTGTTAAGGAAGAAATGATTCCCATACTTTAGAGTTTTCATTCATCACCTTGGGGTGGATTTAGGAGAAATAACTGCTTAAAAAGTTCTACTGGATGGTTTCTACTGGACATCACTGTTCAAGGATGCTAGGAGTATAGTCACTGGTTGTGAAAAGTGTCAAATTAATCTAAATGTTGTAAGAAGGAAAGATCTACCTCAAAATGGAATTCTTGAGGTTAATGTTTTTTATGTATGGGGGATGTATTTTATGGGACCCTTCTCATACTCTTATGGGAATGAATATATACTTATTTTTGTGTACTATGTGTCCAAATGGGTTGACGTAGTGGCTCTTCCCCGTAATTTTTCTACCAATGTAGTAAAGTTTATAAAGAAAAATATTTTTTATATGTTTGGAGTGCTTAGATATTTAATTACAAAAAAATGGAACCCACTTAAAAAATTAAAAGTTCAGTAATTTTATGGAAAAGTATGGATGTTCTCAAAAAATAGGTACCACCTATCACCCATAAACTTGTTTGAAGGTTGAAGAGTCTAATAGGGATCTAAAACAAATTTTTAAAAAGATAGTTTCTAGCTCTAGGAAATATTGGTCTATGAAGTTGAATATAGCTCTGTGGCCCTACAAAACTATTTACAAGACTCCTATAGGGATGTCCCCATATTGGCTACTATGTGGAAAAAATCCTCATATGCCTAGAGAATTACAGAAAAAGTATTTTTTGGAATTAAATTCCTTGAACATTGATTTTAATATGTTTGTGAGATAAGGTTGTTATACTTGAGTGAACTGAAGGAAATTAGGATGGAATATTATGAGAATGATAAAATTTACAAACATAGAAAAAAAGTTTTTCATGACTTGAAAATTCAAAATAGGGATTTGAAGGTTGGTCATAGGGTCATTTTGTTTATTTCTAGACTAAGACTTTTTCTAGTAAAGTTTAAGACCAAGTGGTCAGGGCACTTCACCATTCAGATAGTTCTGGTTAATGGAGTTGTGGATCTAGTTAGAGAATAAAATAGACAATTCTTGGTCAATGGATAGAGGATCAAACATTTGTTAGTAGGGAAGAAAATGTAATTGTCTTACATTTCTCTACTTGAATTATGAGGTTGTGTCAAGTCTTAATGAGGACTATAAACACAGTGTTTCATGGGAACTAACTCACGGTTTTTGTTCTGTTTTCTTTTTATTTATCCTTAGAGGGTCAAACCATAGGGAAAGATTGATTGTGTGATAGTGGCCAAAAATAAGATAAAGAAAAAAAATCAAAACAAAAAAACAAAAAATCGTGAATGGAAGGTGGTGATATAGTTAAGAGAATGAGAATTGTGTGATTGTGAAAGTGAGTGCTAGTGCAAGTGGGTAGGAAAGAATGAAGAGAGGTAAGAAATTGAGAACAGTCAATTGATAAAAATAAGTAAATCAGTTAGCTGGTATTAATACTAATTTTCACTTGGTCATATATTATAATTTAAACATATGAATCATATTGAATGAGGTTGGACAGAATTTTCATCAGGTCGACTTGTGACTGAATGACCTCTACTGTTTATCAACTGTAGAGATCTTATAATCACTGAGTGATAATAAATCAGAAATCACTGATTTTGATTTTCAGATGAACACAATGATCCTATCTCTCTTGATATTGATTTAATTTTTAATGAAATCCTTATATTGAATGAAATTTTAATTTAAATCTAATAAATATTGGTTTTCACTGATACTTGATCTTTTGAAAAGAATTATTGTCCAGAGAGTGAGAGAGAGACACATCCAGTATAAGATAAACATATGAGCAAAGGAAAATAAGATCAACCAACATTGTATATTCCCCAAAATGATATTAGCCAAAAATCATATTTTGATCCAACATATTAAAAAAGTTTAAAACAAAAGAGTTTTTGTTAAAGAAATAAAGAAAATAGGAAAAAAATAGAGAGACAAGAGTGTTCTCTCTCCCTGCTTGATCTCCAGAAACATTGATTATTTTTATCTGTATCCCCATCCTGTTATGAACGTTGTACGGAATGATGCTCTCAGATTTCCCCCTCCTCAATGGTTGTATTGAAGGGAGAAGTGAATCTGATCCTATCAAATGACTCTTACCCGAATGCCCCAAAGGCCTTATTTTTATTGATTTTTTGATAACCCCCCTTTCAAGGGATGAGGGGAACCCTTACAAGGATCGTAGTCTTAGCGATTACATGACCCATAGGTCTTAGAAAAAATATCCAGACCATAACTACATAGAAATTCTCCTCCCTAGATTCTATATCGTGATATTATCTCTCCATCTTTGCATGGTTATTCGGCTAGGCTTCCCGCACATGCAATTTTATGGACCCGATGGAAACACCATACCCTCTCTTTCTTCCAAATCCATTTTCTTCTACTCTAATAAATATTCCAATCTAGAATCCTCATATGGATTCTACTCCTTGTAGAGTCTTCCTGGTCCATGAAGCACGATTTTAGATGGCCCGAATGCCTTGAGTTGGCCCAAAGGCCTTGAAGGACCTGAGAAACAAACTAGTGGCCCGAAATCTCAAACTGATGAATAGTTCTGGTTGCTATATTATCGAACAGTACCTACTATAGTAACTGCCATATTACTGCTACAGTACTACTGGATGGATCTCAAATGTGGGTTGTGATCCAAAGAGCCCCCATGATCTGTTGCTCCTAAAGTGGTGATATGTCGATCCTTCTATTTCTCAAGACTTCTAATTATCCTTGTCAGCCTTTGTCACTATTCTCAATGGCTTCTCTTGCCTTTGTATGGAAAATTCATCATGGAACTTCCTCTTCATTGGTGAATGAAGTATAATCCCCTCAAATAGAATGCCCAACTCCTCAACCTGTGTCATGCAGCACAATCCTGCAACTTGAACCAATCAAAAAAATCAAAAAATGTAAAAAATGAAATATTCTCATCCAATAGATAAATATAAATATATATTACTTAATTATAATAGATGATTCTTAGATATATATATATATATATGTTTTTATATTTTGATACTTATATTATATGTTATATTTATCATAATATGAAACTAATTACAAACAAAAAAATTACTTAATATAAATATATTTATATAAACATATTATTATAAATAATACTATTAGGAATTTTTGTGTGTATGTGTGTATATATAATATTTAGTTATATTTACTATTATATAATTACTAAATTTAAATATAATCATTAACTATGTACATAAATATATGTATTAATAAATAAATATACTTATTATTTTTTATATTTTTCTATTATTATTATATTTATATATATTATATTATATATAATTATATATAGATATAAAAAATGAACAAAAAGAGGGGGTGGGGTAGGGTCGGTGTCAAGAAAAAGGGGAGGGGTGGGTAGTAGGGATTTATGCAGCCTCCAGTTATTCTCCTACGGCGAGCTCTGGTAGGTGGCTCAATAGCTTCTTTTGGAAGTAGCAGTGACATGTGGGGTGACTCAACAGTAACACCCTTTGGGTATTGGTTCAATAGCGATGGAATAGTTCTTAGGGTCCTCAATAGGTCTGAGATCTTTGGTGGGTTATTCAACAGGTGCGTGTAGCTCAGACTTAGTGGCTTGTCTTTTTCTTCGATTTGGCTTGTCTGTGGTTTTTTTTATGGGTGTGGGGAATTGTGGTGTTGGCAGTGAGTGGATGTTTAGTGATCTTTTTGTCGTTGGAAACAGAAAAGTGGCAGTGAGTGGGTGTCGATGGCAGGTGAAGAGGCAATTTTGGGTCAATAAGGGTAGTGGTGGGTGAGATTCAGATGAGTCACCATTGGGATATCCAACGGTGGGCGCATAAGTCATTACCAACTATGGGTGCAAGAAATAGGGAGGAAGGCCAATGGTGGGCGAGTGAGGAGGTTCCTCCAGTGGGTCACGAGGCTAGTCGTAGGTGTTGGAAATAGAAGGATGGATGATCTACCGTTGGGGGTTTCCAACAGTGGGTGGGACTTGGAGAGGGTGATTGTTGGAAGTGGGTTCACCCAGGTAGTGGGTTGTGTTAACGACAACACTTAAATAAACGAAATAAATTAATTTATTCTAAAAATTTCATATTCAAAACAAAACAAAACAAATTAAAAATTAAATAAAAGAGTATAAAAAAATTATAAATATTATTTTGAAAATCAATTGAACTAAAAAAATAAAAAATATAAAAAAAACAAGACTGTGAAGTTATTTATAATCAAATAAAAAATAATTAGTTAATTAAAGTTATAGATTAATTAAAATTAAAAAAACAATAGATTAATTAAAAAAATAATAAAAATAAGAAGATTAATTACTCAACTTAGAAATTATTTAATTTAAAAAATAATAACATAAATAAATAATTAATTAAAATAATAAAAGAAATAGTTATATTAAGAAATGTAAGAAAAATGAAAGAATTAATGGAATTAAAATTAAATAAATAATTTAAACAAAACCAAAGAATAAAAAATAAAGGCCAAAACAAAATGATGTATTTAATTTTTAAATTATTAAAAAAATGACTAAAACAAACATTAAAATATGTATTTGTAAAAAAATTATTGTTTTATTAATAATGTACAGAAAAGACAATATTTGATCATGATTAATATAAATACATTACTTTGATATTTATAATACAGTAATATACAAAAAATGATGTGGAAAAGTTAATTAAAAATCACCCACATCAATTTGTATAATATTTTATGATATATTTATTTATGAATTTATATATATATATATATACATGATTCATTTTTATTTATATATTTATTTATATAATCATACACATTTATATAATTATTTTTAAATTCATTTTAAAAATATGTTTATATATTGTATATTTAGATATAAATTTTTTATAAGGTATTTATTAATATTTACAAGAAATACATTTATATACTATATTTAATGATAATGATATATTTATAAAAATATATTTATATATGATGTATATACACAATATTTTCATACACATATAGACACGCATATATTTACACACACATACACATTTATTTTTCACACATAAACACAAAAATATTTACATATATTTATTTATTTACGTATATTACAATATAAAGATAAATATATATATATTTATTGATACACACATATTTATGTATAAACGTTACTTTTATAGGTACATATATATATTAAGGAATTTTTATATGGTAAATAAATTAGATAATATTTTATTTTAAATAAAATGAATTGTAAATATTTTTTTTCATATAGTTTATATATTTAAAAATAATTTGCTTTGAAAATATGTTTAAATATTTGTCTGTAAAATTGATTTGTTATATATAAATATATGAATATATATATATATATATATATATAATACTACAATATAAAAAATGAAAAAAATTAAACACTATAATATCCATGTGACATTAATACAAGAGAAGAAATTTTGTCCCATCTGAAAAAAATAAAAGAAGACTCCCACAAATGAGCATGAAATTCCATCAAATGTACAAAAAAATGTTAGTTTTGAAGTCCTTTCGGACCTTTTTTACCTCTAGAAAAAACTCCCCCCCAATCACCACATAATGGACTTTTATAGAAAGTTTCAATTTGATACGTAGTAGAGCCCAAATGGATACCAAGATCAAAAGTCACACTGCAATAGATTGGTGAAAAATCATTGTATTCTTTTATCAGCTCTTAATAGAAATCACTAATAAAAGCATCACCTTTATCAGTGCTAATGAAGTTCACTTTTATTAGTACTAAAAGAAGCCCGATAAAGGTGTAGCCTTATCAGTATTTTTTACCACTGATAAATGTTTTGATAAAAAATATTATTAATATATATAAAATTATTATATTTATAATCAAAAATAATATTTATTTATATATATTAATTAAAAAACGCATGATTATAATTAATATATATATGATATATTAATATATATATATATATATTAATAATTAAAATATATATATAATATTTAAAAAAGTATTTATATGATTTTAAATAAATATATATATTTAAATAATTGTAATATTATAATATTTTTCTAAATAATAAATATATTTATTATATTTATAATTATATATGAATACTTTTTAAATATATTTATTTATAAATATAATAATAAATATATATATTTAAATAAATATATGTCTCTAATATATTGGGTGAATAAATAAATAAATATATATATATATATCATGAGATGATGATGATATCTATTGACTGACTGAATGGACCGAAGGCCTAAATTTTTATTTATTTTTTGGATAAACCCCCTTTAAGGATAAAGGGGGAAACCTCACATGACTTTAAAGATATAAATACATAAATATAACTTTGTCCCAAAACAAGACTACTAGAAATACCCCTCCCTAGCATCAACATCGTAATGGAAAGCCTCCACTGGTGCATGTCTACTCAGCAAGATGCCCCGTGAAAAAATGTGTGGTCCTGGTACCAATGGCTAGGCCATACCCTATCAATCTTCTGAATCTGAATATCCATGCATAGTGAAAGCTACTTGCTCTGAATCCTATTCTAAAGCATTTCATTGTATAATGTCTGAACAAAGCCATATTCCAAAATACAAACCATCAAATGATAAACTGACTTATCTTTCCCAACTAATTCTCAGAACCCATCCAATGGATGAACCATCCTCTTGAGGTTTTCTACAGATCCATCCATTGGCCATGGATTCAGAAGAAGTCTATCTATCCTAACATCATTGTCAATTTGACTCAACCCCTATAACCAAAAACTTTGGTCTGCCCTTACTCCAAACAAAATCATAGAACCAGAGAACCTCCCTCACCAAGTTACAGCTCCACCACTTGGAGCTCTCAAACTCAGCATCAAACATCATAAAAAACAAACATCAATCCATTTTCACCATCTAGGTTACGAATCCAATAGAAACTATAACAAAGAAAAACCTCAACTAAACTCCCTCCACTACCTTGTCTTTATGGAACCAACACATCGCACAACCAATGACATGTACAAAATGTCACTACTAAGAACCACATCCGCCGATGCAAAATCATCACCACAGTTCCAGATTGGTGACTGGCCATAGAACTGGAGCTAATCTAAAGACCCCAACCCACAAGCAAGACACAGTAGGAAACATTTTCACCCAAAACTAAAGCACAACAATCAAAAATCATGGGAAAACATCACCACGATGAAGTCCACCTGAATGTTAGACCACACCGAAAGATGTCTTGGTGCAAATCAGATTGATGTCTTGACGTCCCCATGATGATCCCTCCTAGAGACCACAATGACCGCCACACACACTCCCATCTGACAAAGAAGACAGGGCGTGGACCCTCAGATAGTAGAAGTAGGATATTCTACCACGAGCTTCACTACACTTCCAAATAAACCCTACCCAGCAAAGGTAGGAAGAGAAAGGATATGCAAAACATTGTGGGAAATTCTAAGGCGGCTCAGCCCACAAAGTCACCATGACATCACCACTGAGATAAGAAACACCGTGATGAGACCGTCGAGAAGGAGAACTGAAGAGATGCTAAGGCCGACCTAAGACGGAGGGACAAGAGGTGGCGATAAGGGAAACCCTAGCGAGTCGACACCCCTTATGGGCTCATCCACCTTCTCTTTTTCTGATGATATCAATTGACATGATTTTCATTATTTACGTTCATATATTGATGCATGAGTATAATTGACATTATATAATCATAAGTTTATTTGTATATGTGATTGTGGTATGTTATGTTTTAAATGATAAGATTACCTATATTATGATGACGTATGCATATGTTACATATTCATGACCCATTTATACATTATCATCCTTATTATTCATGCTTCATATATGTTACGATTTATTTTTTATGACCTATACATTACTATGTATGATTTATTCATGTTATACCCATGAACTTATTATGTTCTCATAAATAATTATAAAATTACAATAAATATATTTAAATAAAAAATAAATTTATTATATTTATAATTATATATAAATACTTTTTACAAATATTTATTTATAATTATAATTATATATAAATATATATATTTAAATAAAGATAAAATTATAATAAATGTATTTAAATAATAAATATAGTTATTATATTTATAATTATAAAATAATTATATAAATATGCCAAAAGTGGTGTGAACCATGAGGTATAATTATATAAATATATTTATAATTATATAGAAATATTTTAAAATATATTTATTTATAAATATATAAATATATTTTTAATTATATAGAAATAGTTTTAAATATATATTTATTTATTTTTAATTATAATTAATATATATATATAATTATATAAAAATATTTATAATTATAATTATAATTATATATATATATAAATAATTATAAAATTATAATGAATATATTTAATAGATTTATAAATATTTATAAATATTTATAAAAATATTTATTATATATATAACTTAAAATGAATATGTATTTATTTATAATTATAATTATATATATATAATAATTATAAATATATATATTTAAATAATTATAAAATTATAATAGATATATTAATTATATTTATAATTTTATAAATATATATAATTATATAAATATATTTATATAAATATATTTATGAATATATACAAATATTTATAAATATATATAAAAAATATAAATATATAGAAATATATAGAAATATATTTATTATAGATATAATTATAAATAACTATTTATTTATTTATAATTATATATATATATATATTATAATCTTATAAATATATATATATTAATATAAATAAATTATTAATATTAGACCGTTATCATTGCTAAAAAGCGTTAGTAAAATGTGTATTTATCAGTGCTAAAAAACGCTGATAAAACAAAAATTAATCTAGGTTTTTTGAAAGCACTAATAAAATCCTTACATGTTCTTATAAATTGAACCCAAACATAACGTTGTCACCACTCGTGTCTTAAACATTGTAGAACCAGAGCTCTGTCATCACTACTATCAGACCCTACTACTACTGTCGATCTACATTCTCGATGAATCGATCTATCCAAATCTAAGGTATGTGCAGATTTATCTTATTAGCGCCTCTGATAAAACTATTTTTTCAGTGGCACCTCACCTGCATGCATGTTCACTTCTTCTTGACAAACTAAATGAATAGATCTTATCCTTGTTGTATTTGTTTTGAGTACGAGTCTATTATCATACTCCTTCTCAACGCCCTAGATTTGGATACAATAGAAATTTTATCATTGATAACACTAGTTTGGGGTCAAAGGTATTAAATAGTGGTGTGTGGGACTATCTCTACTTCAGATCTAGTTTTATTTATCTTAAATATGGTCCTAACCATTTTTTCCGACTGTAGCCTATGGAATGTGAGGAGACACTTGTTTTTTAGGAATCGTGTCACGAGAAGTGGCCATCTAGTCAGATGGATCGGAATTTACCTACTCCACATTAGACCAATCATTCCCTGAACTAGTCCTAAAATTTTATGTTTTAGTCATTGCAATCGGTCAAATCACCTCTTGTTAAACTAATTAGATCAGGGAGATTGAATTTTATCCTAAAATTTTAAAGAACAACATAAGTAGTGTTTTTTTTACATTTTGACCTGTAGTTATTATCATTCCATGTTTTCTTATGTTTTGTTTTCTTATTTTAATTTCTTGAAATTTATAATGATTCTATATGTGTAATATATATGAAATTATTCTCATTTTTATGTTTTCCTATATTTATTCATTCATTTACATATCATATTTTGGTATTTCTCTCTCTAATGGTTTTGATTTAAATAGACAGTGCTAGTATGAAATGTATGTAAATATTTAGTGTGTGTGACATTAAGTAAAACCTCTTCATGTGTAATGACACAAAGTATTATCAATGGAAATTCCATTCTTATAATTATGTCATATTGTGTAAACACTTAAAATCACATATATAACACAATAAAAACATTGTAAATGATGAATGAATGAAATAAGAGGTATTTATAGAAGTTAAGAAACATATATTGAAAAAATAGTGCTTTGACCTTATGAATATTAATATGACCCTTATGAATAGTAATCCAGACAATGGAATAGTAACCCCACCTTTGAAATTATAAATAAAATTCAATCATCTTATAAACGGTAATATGATATAACTATATCATAGTATATGTAAATAAGTGTAGTTGGGGGCTTACTCGAGTGGCAAAGGATCCCCATAATCATGTATTAGACCCAAGTTGAAATCTGGGTAGGAGTAAAATTCTTGTAGGTAGTCATTGATGCATGCATGACTCATGATGTAGGTAGGTGGTCACTTAGGTATGACACATGCCCGGTGACGCATGCAGTATAATGCAGGCATGATGTTAAACTGGGCCTTTGGGCTAGTTTGTGGGTCTTTGGGCTATATAATGGGATTTATGCCCACTGGGCCTTTGGACCATGTACTTCATAAATAAGGATTGATAAGGGATTTATCCCTTGGGGGGATATGTCCTACATTTCTGGCCTGTGTGTGTATTTTTAATGAAAGTTTACCCTAAACACCAATTATATATAAGTAAATAACTATTTAAAAATTATTAATTAAGTGTTTGTATTTTTATGGTTCATAAAAATTTTATTACAATTTTTTGATTAATTTAATATAAAATTTATTTTTATAAAATGTATTCATAAATTAATATTTTTTTGTCGTATTATTTTAAGATAATTTTATGAGACCTTGATTTTTCAATGTGTTATAAAAGCAAATATAATTTTTAAATATATATTTTCTAAGTAAATGATGATTTTAATTAAAATTAAAATTTCCCATATTTATAAAATTATTTTCATAAATTAGAGTTTATTTTTTAATTACACACATAGAATAATGGTAGGGGTGAATTTTTCATATTTTTCTAAAATACTTGAATTTTTTGTAAATAGAAAAATACGACAATTTATAATAAATGATAAATACATGAATTATGGAGTCATGGATGATGTATGTATAATGTAATCCCAAAATATCAAACCATAATTCATTATTTTATAATATTCTATGATAATTTTCAAACTATTCATATTCTTGGTCCAAAATAATAAACTAATGAATAAAATAATGAGAAAACACCCCCCACCTCCACTATAAATACCACCCCTCACCGCCTCTTATCCTCACACCTATCAAAACATGGTCCTTATCTAAATTCTACCTAATACTATTCCAAAACCTCTCCCCCATATCTAGTAGCTTTTGGTCTTAATAAAATACCAAAATCAATCCCCTAAGGATGTTCTCAAGAAGAAATAATCAAGAGGCAAAACCCTCTTCTCTTTCCTTTTATTTCTTTGCAATTTCCATTATTTTATTTTTCTCTACTCCCCTCCCCTCAACGAAATGGAATGATAAATCTACTACATTACATATACTATAATTTTATTATTCTAATTTAATAATTCATCATAATCTCTCTTTTCCCCTCCTTTTATACTAAAAATGAAAACATCGTTTGTGATATGTTAATTAATCACATTCAACAACGACGATGTTTTCAACTTCCATTATCATCTTCAAGGAAGGTCATGAAACCATTTTTATGGTTTAAACAGGCTATAATATATTTATTTTACCTTATTTAATGTTATAGAACCATAATATATATATAAAATATCAAATAATATAACAAAACTAGTTCGTTGTGATCGAAACCCTGCTAAAATTAATCTAAATCATTATCATTAACATGTTATCTAATGATTCAACCTCACCCAAAATAACCAAATGAATTATATGATAATTTAATCTTATATTGGTTAATTCATAACTTATAACTTCAATTATATACAACTTTTATCATCTTACATGATTATCTTTACATGTATATAAGTAAACTGATCATGAAAACCAAGGAAACTAACACTCCTGAACAATGAAATTAAATCTCATAACCCATAAAATGTGACATAAATGAACAAAAACAAATATTTTTAATAAAATAAATGTTTAAAAAGTTCTAAATTAATTAATTAATGGATTTAATTTGATTATTCTGGACACGAAGATCAAGTACAGAATCGTTTCGGACATAGGGTAAGGGATTCTACCCGAACCTCCATTATTCCTACAGGTTACTCTTCCTCTCTTTTTACCCAAATGAAATTATATTTCATTTATATTTAAATAATATAAATTATGTTTATATTTTACAAACTCATTTATAAATATCTATTCATCTTTATTTTTAGGTATATACATGTTTTTAAAAGGTTCCCTACTCAATTCTTTTCGATAAGCAAGCCCAATTTAAGGAAACTTCCCGAATTCGTACCCAATTTCAAGTGCACTATATAATATAATTTAATCCACCATTATTTTTCAAAAATAAATAATTTTATTATGAAAAATTTATTGGTTCACTTCTGGTTTTACATAAAAAATTATTCCCTTTTCTTCTCTAAATGCACTTTTATATTTTCCGTAAACCACACCAAGATTTTTAATTCTAATGTTTCTTAAATACACTTTTTAAAGGTTATGAGTTCATTTTGATGTCAATTATCATGAACTATGCCTATTTTCCTTTATAAATGTCTATGTATGATTTAATTCCTTTCATTCACAAATAATTTTATGATAATCCCATTTATTACGCTTTATGAAATGATTATGATACATATATCTTTCCATGGGTATCCCTTATGCTTATTTTTCTTTTGGAACACATAATCATGAACATATTATTATTGGTGTTCCCAGATATCACTCTAATACATTGGTTAATATTTATCTCATAATACATCATGTGCAATGGTCTTAGTGTTTATCCATGACTCATGCTCCTCGTGCAACGGTCTTAGTTGTTATCCTTGACTCGTGCTCCTCTATGTGAAATGATCCTTGAATCGTGATTAATTCATGTTTTATGTTTCTTCCACATTACCTTGATTCCATTATTATATGTTCACATGTTCTATATGTTATTATTCCATATTTTTAATCATGTTCCATGCCTTTTTATATCATTATATTATTCTTTCTAACCCATGTGCTAAGTTTTATTTTAATGTTCATTTCCTTAATGGGATTTTTAGATCATGACTTTGTTCATGTATTATCCCCCAGGCTATCCTATGAATATGTAAGAGATCAAATTATGTTAGGATATCTTTATGAAGATTAAATAAATGGTGTTCTTATTTTGTAATCATGATGTTTAATTATGTACCTAATCTCCAAGACACTATACATTACAATCCTTATCTCATATTTTGATTTTTAATTATGCTAAAAATCATGTAATGATATATGTAAAAGGCTAGGGTCACAACAGTAGGTATTATAAGAAAAGTTTGGTTATTTTTTGTAGATTAGTACTAGAGAACTTTACTAAGAACCTTAGGGATAAGACTAAGTATGAAAAATTATCCCTAAATTGTTTTAGGTATAGAGTAAGTGGTTTATCAATAAAATAAATCCATGTTTGAATACTAAAAGTGGATGTGGTTCAAAAATAGATGTAACTAAGATTAAAAACTCTGAAAAGGAGTTCTGGGCCTGACTTAGGTTAACCTAGTACATGACAATGGGTCTTACTGTGCACCTGGTTTAACACTCCTAGGGGATATGCTTCGGTAAATTCATAATCACATTACAAACCATTATTAAGGGAACAAAAAAATTCCCATAAGAATATATTTTAAGAAATAGATCATGGATACCCTATATTAGATCCTAGGGAATCATAAGTTAGGATTTCCCTTTCCATTAAAAATTTATACCTTACTATTCAAAGTTTCCTTTTATTATGATTAATAGTTAAGTATTAAACCCCCTAATTGTACTTTATTTTTCTTAGTTAATGGATGGGAATAGAAGAACTCATGCCAACAATAAATGAGAAAGGATATTAATGATTTCCCTAATGATATGCCAAATATGATGGGAATAGGTGCTCAAAACTTCATGATAGTACTTTCTCAATTGTCTCAAGTTATGAATAATAACATGAATTGTATGAAAAGTCCTCCTTCTCCTAAGATATAGAATGTTTCGGTCAAATCCTTTATGCAGAAAAGGCCTCCCATATTTAGTGGATCTTCTGATCCTCTCCTTGTGTAATAGTGGATTAAATCCATTTAAAATATATTCTTTGTCCTTCAGTGCTCATAAGAAGAGAAAGTTGTGTTGGTGGTGTATAGTTTTGATGGAGAAGCTGATCAGGGGTCGACACTGATAAAAAACCTGATTTCCAAGGAGGAAATTGATTCCATGGATTGGGAAGAATTCAAGAAAATGTTTTTTAATAAATATTTTCCCCAAACCCTCTACCTAAAGATGTAATTAGAGTTCCTCATACTTAATCAAAAGGAAGATGATTCTATCGGAGAATATGAAGAAAAATTTACAAGGCTTTCAAGACACGCCTCTGACTTTTTCAGGAACACCTAAAGTAAGGTGGATCACTTCTTTAGCTAACTAAATGTAAGTACCCAGCCTTAAATAATACATAATCTTGAATTAAGTTAATAGTTCACATTGAGGATCTTTTAAAGTTTAGAGCTTTAGATAATTAGGCCATAACTATTACATTACATCTCAAATATTACAAAGTAGACACTTCGACTCAGTACCAATTTTTTCATAAAATTAAAACTCTAATAATAAAACAATAATTCTTTTCTTGATATAAATCTTCTTGAATTATTCCTTTATCTTAACCTTCCTTATACCCTATGAAAAAAATTTAAAAAAAATGGGGTGAGCATAAAAATATCAGTAAGGGTTATAAAATAAATAAATAAAACATTATTCCATCAATACAGACAAAACATATGCTCTTTAACATACCTCATAAAATCATAAGATTTATGAATAACACATAGACATCATAAATCATAAATTTAACTTGTGGAATCCATATAATACTTAAATTTTAGATTTCAAGGCCACATAGGTTGTTACGTTTGGAATACCCATCACAGTATTTTCCATAAATATCTTAGGAGAAACATTAATGTATACCTCCATCACGTTACCCAATGCATTAGAGAGCTATCTCTGGCTCACCTGCCCTAGGTTTATCATGGAACCCCCTATATACATAAACAATTCCTAAGAACCATAGAATAATCATAACACATAAAACAATCATAAAGGAAAGATAACTTTTCCATTTTACAATCAAAATATATCAGCTCAAGATATTGACATAATCAATCAAATTTAAAAAGACACATTTAAAACAGTTAAAAATAATATTTTTGAATCAAAGTGTACCATACCACTTTGAAACTTTTAATGGAATTAACATTTTAAAAAATTAATGTATATATGAATAAATCCTTAAAATAATTTTCAAAACATATACATTAATGATAAAGATTTGTAATATTAAATCTTTAAAACATTTAAAACTATGTTTTAGTTAAAGATTTCCTTTCCACTTGAGAAAATACTTGAATAAAAATAACTAAAGAATAACATTAAATGAAACCTATAATATCTATATAATAAGGGGATTCAAGATAAAATATGTGAAAGGGTATTATATACACCATATAAAAGTGAATTGGTGTATAGCAACAAATAAGTCTCAATGGAATGTAAATGGAGACAAAATCCCTTACAAAGATCTTATAAATAACGTAAGAATTTATCAAGGGGGCGATTATGTGTTGAAAAATTATATACACAAAAATGGAAGTGTAATTTACAAAATAAATAAATATTTTTTTATTCCACACATAATCTTGGCACTATATAATCAACTAAGTATGTGTCAAACCCAAAGAGTGGAAATTGAGTTTAGAAATTCACTTCCGAAAATTCAACAGCAAAACAACATCACTTAAAAATTCAGAAAATGAGTTGATGGGAGAGAAAAGTTTCTCTAGTCACATGGACATAAAATATTCATCAATAAGGATATATAATAATGTTTCCAAACATAATAGAATGTAAATTAAAATACAAAACATAAAATATGTCTTTGACTAAAAGATGAGTGTGAAAGGTTCCCTTCCAAAGATCTTTTTTGAAATAAAATAGATCGATTGTGTGTATTTACAATAAATACATATAAATCAATTATAAATACAATATTGTACATAAAAATTTCTTTATCACATAATCATAGCATAACATAATCAAGAAGTATAAGATCAACCCCAAGAATAGAAATTAGGTTAAGAAGTTCCCTTACCTTGTGCCCAACTTGTCTTGTTCATTATTTATCTCCATGAATAAAAATATTAAGTTAATTATACTTGATTAAGAACTTTTTTCAAGTTTATTATTCCTTTTATATTAATTATTATCTTTCTATAACAATCAGGTAATTATTCATCTTCATATTGGTCTTTTTGTCGATGTTCGGTACTTGAGTCAAAATAAACTTGTTATAATTAAAAATTGTCCATGTGATCAAAAGTACATTATCTCCATATTTTTATTCATAATTTAAATGTCATATATATCAATTATATATTTATTTATAATATTCCATAACATTTGTAGATAATAAATGAAATGCACCGTTCATTGAGATGGTAAGTCGTACGTACGCATGAATGATACTTTCATTTCTATTTCATATTTAATGGAATGAAAACATAATGATACATAGGTATATTATAATTAAATTATAATATAATATTTTATATATGCTACATAATTTCATTAACACCATCCTTTATACGCTCCATATATGGCTTGAACGATTCTTATCACGTTGAGGGGGTGGTAGTCCGCACTTCCCCAAATTAAATTATCATATTTACCCATTATGGAAACCATAAAGGTATGATATAAATGAAAATTACATAATAATAGAGACAATATAAATATAATATATATCACATATAAATACACTTCCATCATAATGTCCACCATGAGAGGTGGTAAGGAAAAATCGAACAATCATCGTTTCTTGAGGCAGTAGTTCGTCGTCCAGAGAAACTGTATGTTCTAAATCTATTAGATTAAGGTGTTTTTAAGCGTAGTTTGAATAATTATCATAAAAAGATCCTAGTATATTGAGGATAATATTTTTTTATGTAATAAAATAATAATAATATAATATGGAGTGAAGAAGTTAAATAAAAGAAGAGAACTTGAGAGAGGACGTTACTTTTAAATTGGGTAACTCCCTTTGGTTTTAACCAAAAACCATTCTTGGAGTGCCTTTTTCCTAAGGTAAGGATTTTATGAATAATAGAGGTATGTTAGGAGATTATTGGAGTAGAGTTTGGATGATCCAGGAGTCTTGAGAGTTCTGATTAATGGGATAGATGTGATGGCCTTTTATAAGGGGTGTGGGGATCTTTAGGAAAGTTTGAAAATATTATTTTATTATAAACATAATTTCGATTTAAAAAGGTTACCAACTAATTTAACTAGAATATATGGTGACTATTGTTCTAAATCCTCTAAAAAAATATGTTTTTGACATGTTTTTGTTTCATATTTAACCTTATCATTTAGCTTTAACCATTAGTTAACTAATTTTACTCTTATCATGTCTTCTTGTATATTCATACTATATGGTTAATATAGCTACCATAAAATACCAATCCAAAAACAATTTGTTCATTAATGAAATTATAACCCTTATCTAAGTCATTTGGACTAATATTATATTTTTAGTATTATTATATCAATTAATAAAATAATATTTGTTTTATAAACTCATTTATGTCAATTTATATACTATCCATATCATGAAGTTTTTAGAAAATCCAAAACAACTTGATTATTTAAAAAAACATAATTAATTTAAAGATAAAAATTAATAATTATCTCTAAAATATGTGTATGGAATAAAAATTTTCTGAATAAATTTATTTTACTATTTATAATCTCATTTATTTAAATTTTTCATTAATAAGGTAATCACTACATTACTATTGTGTCATAAATAAATTTATTTATATGATGTCTAAAAATTATAAATAAAATACCATGATTTATTAAGTCTTTTTATGTTTATAATGAATATTTATAGTCTAAAATATCACTTATATAACCCTATATAAAAATTTTTTCACTAAAAGATATATGTTTATGTTACATTTTCTTTAACATTAAATTAATTTTTATAAAGTGTCATTTTCACATAAAAGTGGATCCATGGGGTCCCAAAATTGACCCAAGGAAGCCCATGGTAAGAAATGTTTCATAAAATAGGTATAAGACATGTGTTAGGGTAATTTAATATTATTATAATATTATTTTTTACCCTTATTTACCAGATTTACCTTTTAACCATGGTAAATAAAATATTTACTGAAGTTACTGTTCATAATGTGTAAAACTAAAAGATACATATTTACACAATTTGGACCTCCTGATTAAAAATTTGGAATACATTTTTCCAAATTCAAAATACATAAGTTTCAGAAATTAATTTAAAATTAATTTCCGTTGTCAAAACCAAAAGGCTTGTTTTTATGAAATAATAACAATCAAAAGATTGACATTTGTTTATGTCCAATTTCAATGTAAAATTACATAAAATGATCAACATTGGATTAAATAGTAAAAATATAATACAATTAAATTTTAAAAAAAATTAAAAAGAAAATTTGTCTATATAAAAAATCAGATGAAAAGATAGTTTGGACTCAAAATTCAGTATTTTTCACTATTCATTAAAAAAGTAACTTTACTAGAAAAATACAAAAAGTTTACCCAAAGTAAATTTTGAAGTCTATATTCAAAAGATGAATTTTATTTTTTCAAATGGATCATATAAAAGTGACAAAAACTATATTTAAAAAGGGTTCTCCATTAAAAGATTCTAAAATGACTTTTTAAAAAATATTAGAGTTCTTCAGGCATAAAATTGGATTCATTATTATTTTAAGCATCTAAAACTTATTGGATAAACTTAAAAACATTCAACCAAAATTTCTAATCATTTTTTAGTTAGTTATTTTCATTATCGCCAATATAATGGCTGGAAATTAACTAACATTTAAAATAATAATAATATTATATTATTTTTCGTTATAACTTAAAGTTGTGTGCAACGTAAGATTTCAAAAAAAACTCGTTGTTGCGTGTTGAGTACACTATCAGAAATAGAATTCAATTTAAAGTAAAATTAATATTTAGTTCACAAATATTGATAAATATGAAAATTTTATATTCTTTATTTACCTTGGATGTTACATCCTTCCCCATTTTTAAAAGTGCATCCTCGTAATTTTAAAATTGGGTTTGGAAACATCATTGAAAGTACCACATCAAAAAAAAATAGTCAATAAAACTATCACTTAAAAAGAAATAAAGAGATGTAAAAAAGGTCACATAAGACAACACATACTAGGATTCCATGTAGGAAAACATGGAT
Organism: Viscum album; assembly: GCA_963277665.1. NCBI lineage: Eukaryota > Viridiplantae > Streptophyta > Magnoliopsida > Santalales > Viscaceae > Viscum > Viscum album. The sequence goes on from OY728133.1 coordinate 1,313,419,689, forward strand.
ATGGAAGAGAAACTAACTCTCGTAGACTAAAATAGAGTGATAAAGAACCGAATCACTGAAAGTTAACCACCACAATACCATAAATTTGTGGTTCGGTAAAAGTTTGTTGATAAAATAATGCGTATAACATTTTTTATTGAAAATTATTTTAATAGAGTTGAAAATTTATATTATTACCTAGATTAAGATCATAAGGAAACATACTTACTTGTCATGTAGAGCGTCGTCCTTTAATAAAATTATACCACAAACTCATATTTTCTCCAAATGATGAATATTCAAGATGAATTGGTCACTCCTGAAGTGCTAGAATAAACATCTAGAGAATCACATAATCCAAAAAAGATGAACTATATATTTCCCCTGTCTTTAGAAAAAAAAACAAAATGGTTAGTACAAGATTAGATAATCCCAAAAAAGGATAATCATTTATAGAAAGAAATACTTCTCTTAATATCAGAAATTCAGAAAACAATACCTAAAGTTCAGAAAAGACCATTCAATACAAATTTGTCCTTAAAATTCTTCAAAATAATCCAAATAAAATTGAAACCCAAAATTTATAAGTATTTGATCACACAGTCTTCCATGATAGATCTTAACATTTATCTCCATTTAACACCGTCTACTCTTAAGGTCTCATACTGAAAAGTAATTAACCTAATCACATATTTTAAAATTTAGGTTAACCATTTTCATAACTAACCCAAATATCTATATTTAAAAAATAAAAACATAGATTATTAAAAAATAATATTTCAACCATTACAACACAAATGAAATACCATAGTATTCTATTTTACTTACGTATATAGTGTTCCCAAAAGAGAAAACATCTTCCAAAATAGCCTTTATCACTTCATCACCAAATCATTTTATTATACTAATGATATCCATTTAATAAAACATAATATCCCAAATCAACTTATTCTTGATCAGTAAAATAATTTAAATAAAATATAATATGTCATGTTAACCAGGGACTTCACGTAGGTCAGTGGTAGGTGATGTGCCCTTGTCGCCTTTCAGTTGTGGGTTCGATTCCCACCGCCTTGCTGGATGTGACAGGTTGTCACCCATAATACGGGTTGTCCGTTTTTTAATCCATATCATTATTATAACATTATCAAAAATTAAATATTCTCTTCAAAGAAAACCATGAATTAGTTTATCCTCAAAGGTTATCTAATACCTTTCATTTTTCATCCCAAAATGTAATAACCATTTATTACCTCAAAATAAAAGATCATATGAACCCCTAACGTTGTCCATTATGTACATACATGAAAAGATAATTATTTATTGAATAACATTTTCACATATCAAAATTCAGGGTTACACATACCAGAAAAAGTCTCCCAAAGTAATCACATCATCCAAAGAGCCTTAATACTTTTAAGAATTTCATCATCCTAAAATCTACCAAAACTTGTGAATCCCTTATATGTATAATTATTACTCATTAAACATTATTCATGATCCATTAACCATTATTTTCAAACTTATTTAATAATAATTATTTCCTATAAACAAAATCATGAATCATATACTAAGATTTAATAATGTAAAAACATCAGCTAAGAAATAATCCATACCTGTCATTTGTTATTGTCAGTTTCATCATCCTCAATTGGAATGGCATTAGGTATTTTCAAACATACATTTGTACCATACTACTAATCTCATTCCCAAACCTTATTCGTAGGACATTTATTTATATAATATCCATGCACACCACATTTAAAACATTCAATTGATCACTCATAAAGAACTTTTTTCCCATTCCTGGAGTCAACTAGATGCTTTCTTTTTTCATAGAAGGTTCTTTCTTTATGACCTTAATTACCACATCTAAAACATATTCCATTCCTTTTTATGAATTTTAATAGGTGTTTCTTTCCAAATCCTTAACATATAGGTTTTTTAATATACTTATCTTGATGATTATTACCAGAAATTCCATTGGGATTCATTTCTCGTATATTTGATGCCTTAGAAAATCATTAATGTTAAAGTGGTCAATAATGACTCTAGATAGTTGGTTTATAATAACCATAAGAGTAATCATTGTAGCTTCTATTTCATTCGGTTTCTCATTCATAAAACCATAGCAGTTCCTTCACATCTATTGTTACTTGGGTTCCTACAAGATCCAACCATTTACTAAAACCAAAAAGTTCAGTGTGAGTATATTAGAAAAATCATCATATAATATCTTATGATGAGGGTAAATACTAAGATATACTTATTTATGTTATCTTAAACTCATTAAATTTAACTAAAATAACTATTACTCTTTGTAATATGCTAACCATTATGGATATGTCACTTATGCTTAAATAACACCCTAAACACTAAAGTTATCTAAACCGACCTTTGATAATAACTGTAAGGCCCCAGACTTAAACATTACATAATCTTTAATTAAGTTAATAATTCACATTGAGGATATTTTCGGGTTTAGATCTTTAGAGAATTAGGCCATAACTATTACATTAAATTTGAAATATTACAAAGTAGACACTTCTACTCAGTACCCATTTTTCATAAGAAAACTCTTAAAAGAAAACAAGAATTATTTTCTTGATATAAATATTCTTGAATTATTACTTTATCTCACCCTTCCTTATAACTTGTGAAAAACATTTCAAAAACTTGGGATGAGAATAAAAATTTTAGTAAGGGTTATGAAAAAAGAAATAAAACATTATTCCATCAATACATACAAAACATATGATCTTTAACACAACTCATGAAATCATAAGATTACGAATAACACATAGAAATCATAATTCATAAAGTCAACTTGTGGCATCCATATCATACATACATTGTATCTTTCATAGATACGTAGGGAGTTACTTTTGTAATACCCATCATAATATATTCCCTAAATCTCTTAGGAGAAATATTAATGTTTACCTCCATCATGTTACCCAATAAATTAGAGAGCTATCTTGGGCTCATCTGCCCTAGGATTATTATGGAACCACCTGTATACATAAACAATGACCAAGAACCATAACATAATCATAAAAAATAAAAAATCATAATGGAAATATAACATTTCCATATTACAATCAAAATATATCAGTTCAATATATTGATATAATCAATCCAATTTAAAAGACACATTTAAAAAATTTAAAAAGAATATTTTTGAATCAAAGTGCCCAATACAACTTTGAAACTTTTAAAGGAATTAACATTTTAAAACTTTAATTTCCATATAAATAAATCCTTAAAAACATTTTTAAAACATGTACATTAATGAGAAATATTTAGAAGATTGATTCTTTAAAACATTTAAACAATGTTTTAGTTAAAGATTGTGTTTCCACTAGAAAAATACTTGAATAAAAATGACTAAACAATAACATTAAATGAAACCTATAATTTCATGAGAATAAGGATATTCAAAATATAATATTACAACGGTTATTATATACACCATATAAAAATGAATTGGTGTATAACAACAAATAAGTCTTAGTGGAATGTAAATTGAGAAAAAATATCTTACAAATATCTTATAAATGATGTAAGAATTTATCAATGGTGTGATTATGTGTCGAAAAAGTATATCCACAAAAATTTAAGTGGAAGATAAAACATAAATAAATAAATAGTGATTCCACACATAATCTTGGAATAATATAATCAACGCAGTATGCGTCAATCCCAAAGAGTATAAATTGAGTTTAGAAATTCCCTTACAAAAATTCCGCAGCATAACTGTAATGCCCCAACCCCAGTTACCCAGAGTCGGTCCATTATTACATAACATTGGCATGATCACAAGAAAGATAAAATCTCTAAAGACTGATTAGTTTAGTAGCCTTGGAAACACTAGATATATTCATAAAGTTTTACATTACATCATAAAAATGAAAACTACAACAACATAGTCTCCATAGTCCACACTCTTATCCCCCCATACTATCCCTACAGGTCATTCATAATTTACTTCTTCACATACTGGGAAAAATAGAACACAGAAAAGGGGTGAGCTCAAATGCCCAGTAAGGATAACAATATAGCGGAAACTTTCTTAAATAAGAATAAACATTTAAGGCAATGTATAACTAAAACAAAAGCCTTTAAAACATGAACCTCAACATAGTATGGAAAAAATAAAATTAAATAATTCCATTTACTTATTCACATGGATATTCTATTAATCGAATAATCACATGAAATATCAATAACCACTTTTAGAATGATGGACTGCATAATGCCAGACTATCATAACCACATATCCAAGGCCTCGTGCCAAGACTACAAATAAGATTTTTCCAAGTCCTTGTGCCAAGACACAAGTTTGTCTCATGAGACCTAACGATGCATCGAGGAGCTATATCAGGATCCACACGTCACATATTAAGTCCAATGCATTCCCATATGAAAAGGTTTAAACATAACATAAACATTCGTATTAAAACTAGCATATGAAATGTAAATAATTCATCCATAAACCACAAATGGAATAAAAATAACAAATCCATAGTAAAACATATCACAAAACCTTCAATACAATATAGAAGTTTTGTATCATAATAAATCAACTTCAAATAAGCTTAAAATCCATCAAAGGATGTTGACATAGATGAAATCAAAACTCTTTTAAGAGAAATATATATTTCTATTTTGAAATTATTTAAGAGTCATATATCTATAAAATAAAACATTTCCTTTGAAAATATTCTTATATGCTTGTAAGGGATGTTTCGACGATTTTATAATGGCGGAAAATAGCTGCACCTGCCGTATAAGTTAAAAAAACATTCTTACCTTAATTCTGTCAAAATGGTTAAAAAGGACATTGTTTGGAAAACGATGGAAAGATTACTTTATAAACCACTTATAAAAGTCAACAAGGGTATAACTTAATTTAACCCATATTCTATTAAATAGTAAAAAAATGTTTTGAAATGCATTTTTAAGAAACATGTATGTGGATGATAAAGAAGTCCCAGTAGATTATTACATATAAACAACCTCAGATAATGAAGAGATTGCGAAATAAACCATTACCTTGTAATTTTCCTTGGTTGGGGGTAGGTTAACCTCCTGTATAATGGTGAAATAATTGTTATTAAATTATAAAAGAATCATATACATTATTATGTTATCATATATGATCTTTTAACATTTCTTTGTTAATAATATCTTAGTATTATTGTTGTCTCGGGTGTTAACTTACTCATTTTCTTTTATATGTTTTCTTACTTAAGTAGTGTTTTTCATGGATAGGTTGTGTCTTATTCATATCAAGAATGATATGAATTCCTTAAACATTATTTTTAAACCATCAAATGACAATTATACTTGAATGGATATGATGGAAAATGAATCTCATCGCGTTCGTGGAGACGGTAGTCCGTACGTACACACGAGCAACAATATCATTCTTTTGATATTAAAATAATATATAATTGCATGGTATATCATATATACAGAATCATTATCATGTTATATTTATTATTTACATGAATTACAAAAAATTATTATACTCATCCAAATAATAATATATTGAATAACAATTACACCACGACGTGGAGACGGTAAGCCGTACGTACGCACATATGGTGACATGTCATTCAAAGGATGGATAGAATACTGAATATGGTTGTACCATATTTATAATAATATTAATGTATATAGGAGATACTGGATTCATTATCTTAGAATGGTAATAACAAATAAAGAAGAAGTTGAAGAAGAAATGAATTTGAAAAAGGGTGGTGAAAACATTACCTCTTCTTCGGGTTCTTCCTTCTGATTTGATCAAAAGGGCTCCATAAGTTGGCTTTCTGATCAAACTAAGGACTCTAGGTTGTATTGATGGAAGTTTAGAGAGTATGTGTGCAGGGTTTGGCCGAATAAAAAGGCTTTGAAGGTGTTAATTAATGATAAGGTGGAGTTCCCTTTTTATAAGAGGGGTGAGGGGCACCTTTGTAAAATCTAGAAATATTATTTTATAATAAATTCATATTCTCTTTGTAATGGCTCCAAAGTAGATTATTTAAAAGTTAGGGTGGTGATGGGTCGAAAACCACTCAAACAATATAATTTAGACAGGTTTTTTTCATTATATTAACCTTATCATTTAGTTTTAACTCTTAGTTAATTAGTTTGACACTTACCATGTCACTTTGTATTTTTATATTATATAGTTAATAAACTTACTACATACCTCCAAGAGACCCACAAGTGGTCCATTAATGATACAACTATCATTATATAAGTCTCTTGGCAGATTCTTATATTTTTAGGAATTTAATATCAATTAATAATATAATATTGTTTTTAAAAACTCTTTTATGTCAGTTTTGACACTATTTGGAAAATTGATTTTTGTGAAAATCATAACAGAATGATTACTTCTAATTAAGTTAATTAAATAAATTCTAACATTACATATTAACCTATAAAATTTGTTTAATTCATAAAAAGTCTTAAATTATATTTATTTGGGTATTTATAATATCGATTATTTTAATTTTTCACTATTATGTTAATTACTGCATCATCATTGTGTCATAAATAAATTAAAATATTTAATGTCTAAAAATTATAAATATAATAAAATTATGTAGGAAATCGTTTTATCTCTCTAATGAATATTTAAAATCGAATTTATCTTATGTATAACCCTATATTAAAAATGTTTTAGTAAATAAACTTTGATTTTAACTCTTTTAACTCTTCATTGAATTAAATAATAATAAATGTCCTAATGTAATCCAAGTGGACCTAAATGACAATATTTTAATCCTATGTTTGTTTTGGGTCAATATAAACTTGTCCAATAGAATTATGACATGTGTTAGGGTAATATTAATATCATTTTTACCCTTAATTACCCTATTTACTTTTAACCGCGGTAAATAAAAGTAAAAAGTTACTATTCACCAAAAATTATTTTCATCTCATTGAACCACATTTTACTCCTTGATATTAACTATTTCTCTTGGATTTTTGGAATTCCACTCACAAAAGCAGTAAAATTAAGTTTTATGGAAAATTCAGTTTTTTAACTACCACTTAGTGGTTTAACTATTAATCAAAAAATGATGTTTTTCAGAAAAATACCAAAAATTCACCCTAGGCTAATTTTGGTATTCCGAATCCAAAAATGGAGTCCATTTTAAAAAAATAAAAGTTCTAAATTTCAAAAAGTGTGTATTACTATTCATAACGTCTAGTTTGATTGGTTGTGGTGTGATAGAACTCGATGTTGCTTACAACACACGCTATTGCATTATTCAAAGAGAAGTGTATTGTAGAAGCTTGGGGTGTTACATTCCCCCCTCCTTCAAATAATTCCATCCTCGAAATTTCTAGAATAATACCGCATGAAAATACTCGGGTGGTTCTTCATCATAAGTTCATCGGGTTCCCACGTTTCCTCTTCCATCATATGGTTTCTCCACAAGACTTTTACCAGACGAGTCGTCCGGTTTCTCAGTACTTGTTATCTCGTAACAAGAATCTTGATGGGCTCTTTGCAATAAGATAGATCAGGTTCCAGTTCTAATTCCTCATAGGTGAGTACATACATTGGGTCAGGCATGTATTTTATCAATAGTGATATGTGAAACACATCATGAACTTTATAGATATTTGTCGGCATTTCCAAATGGTAAGATACAACCCCAATTCGTTCAAGAATTTCAAAAGGTCCGATGTACCTGGGGCTCATTTTACCTTTCATACCAAAACGTATGATTCTCTTCAATGGAGATACCTTCAGGAAAACATGATCACCGAATTGAAAATCCAAATCCTTCCTTCGATTATCGACATAGCTCTTCAACCTACTTTGAGCTTCCTTGATATGGTTTTGGATTACCTTCACCTTTTCCATCGTTTCCTCCACCAGTTCTAGGCTTTCAAGTTTTCTTTCACCAACGTCATCCCAACAGGTTGGTGTGCGACATCTCTTTCTGTAAAATGCTTCATAAGGTGCCATATGAATACTCGAATGGAATCTATTATTATTTTAAAATTCTACCAGAGGTAAATATTGATCCCACATACCCTGAAAGTCAAGTGAGTAGGATCTCAACATGGCTTCTATGGTTTGAATAGTTCGTTCTGATTGTCCATCTGTTTGAGGGTGGTAGGTAGTGCTCAAATGAAGTTCAATATCCAAGGGTTTCTGAAGACTTTTCCAGAATCTTGAAGTAAAACGGGGATCACGATGAGAAACAATCAATATTTGTACTCCATGAAGTCTCACCACTTCATCAATATATAGTCTTGCTAGACGTTCCAGTGGTAGATCTTCTCTTATAGCAAGAAAATGTGATGACTTGGTAAGACGATCAACAGTAATCTATATTGCATCGTTCCTTCTAGGAGTCTTTGGTAGCCCCATGACAAAGTTCATCACAATATTTTTCCATTTCCACTCCAGTATGGGAAGAGGTTGCATGACTCCTCCAGGTTGTTGCCTTCCAACTTTCACTTGTTGACAAACCATACATCTTGACACAAAATCAGCAATCTCCCTCTTCATGTTGTCCCACCAAAAATGTTCCTTCAAATCTCTATTAATTTTGGTGATCCTAAGGTGTATAGAGAAAATGGAACTATGATCATCATCCAGCAATTCCCTTTTTAGATCAGGTATATCAGGAACACAAAGTCTCTTCCCCAATTTCAAAAATCCATCTTCATACACAAAGTCTCTCAATCTCCCATCATTCATAGCTTTAATATTATTTTGAAATTATTCATCATCGTTCAAATAACTCTTAATCCTTTCTAGTAAAGATGGTTTGGAAACCATTTGAAAAAGCATTGATGTTTCACCTTCACTGGTTATTCCCATGTCCATCTTCACTAGATCCATGAAAATTGGATCCCTTTTAATTCCCATATTGTTCAAAACTCCATGATCTATTCTGCTCAAAGCATCTGCCACCTTGTTTTCCTTCCCTAGGTGGTACTGTATCGTGCAATCATAATCCTTGAGTAATTCAAGCCATCTCCTTTTCCTCATGTTGAGTTCTTTTTGTGAAAAAAATATACTTCAAACTCTTGTGATTAGTACAAATCTCACATTTTTCACCATAGAGGTAGTGTCTCCATACCTTCAAAGCAAAGATCATAGGTGCTAACTCGAGATCATGAGTAGGATAGTTTTGTTCATGATTTTTCAACTGTCGTGATGAATAGGCAATAACCCTATTATTCTGCATAAGGACACAACCAAGTCCTTTCTTCGATGCATCACTATAAATAACGAACCCATCATTCGCCGATGGTAGATTCAATATAGGGGAATTGAATAATCTTCTCTTCAGTTCTTAGAAACATTCTTCACACTCTTTTGTCCAAACAAATTTAACCCCTTTACGTGTGAGCTTCGTTAATGGGTTAGCCAATCGGGCAAAATTCTGGATGAAACGTCGATAATAACCTGTCAAACCAATAAAACTGAGTACCTCAGTTATACTCGTAGGTGCTGGCCATTCATGGATTGCCTTGGTATTAGAAGGATCAGCAGAGATTCCATCTTTAGAGACCATATGGCCAATAAAAGAAATCTTCTGAAGCCAGAATTCACACTTGCTAAACTTCCCATATAATTCATGTCTTCTCAGAGTCCTTAGGATAATGCACCAGTGATTTTCATGATCTTTGTAGATTTTTGAGTATAACAAGATATCATAAATAAATACCACAAAAAATTCATTGAGATATTCCTTGAAAACATTATTCATCAGATCCATGAATATAGAGGGTGCATTAGTCAATCCAAAAATCATTACTGTAAACTCGTAATGTACATACCTGGTTCGAAATGCTATCTTTGGAATGTATTCCTTCTTCACAAAAAACTGATGGTATCCAGATCGAAGGTCAATCTTTGAAAATTATTTTTCTCCATGTAGTGGTTCAAATAAATCATCAATGTGAGGTAGGGGATACTTGTTCTATATTGTTGTAGCATTGATCTCCCTGTAGTCAATACATAACCTCATAGATCCATATTTCTTTTTAACAAAAAGAACAGGGGCTTCCCATGGAGAAACACTAGGGGTAATAAATCCATTATTACTCAATTCATATAGTTGTTTCTTCAGTTCAACTAATTCTATTGTGGACATTCTATAAGGGGTCTTTGATATAGGCCTTGATCCAGGAATTAAATCAATGGAAAATTCAACTTCTCTTTCTAGAGGATGTCCAGGTAAATCTTCCGGAAACACATCTACATATTCTTTCACAACAGGTACATCCTCTATTTGAACATTCCTTTCCTCACCCACAGTCATTTCATTCTCTTCCTCCCCAATAATTGAATTTATTTGAGCTACTGGTGGTGGATCTAGATAAGAATTAGGTGGTGACAATTCTTCTCTAAAGATAAGGTGTTCCTTATCATCATCATCAAAAATTGTAACCTCTTTCTTCTTACAATAAATCTTCGCATCATGGTCTGAAATCCAGTCCATACTGAGGATTATATCCAAATAAATCATAGGTATGATGATGAGATCAGCAGATAAAGAACATTTATGTGCTCTAATGGGGAATGATTCACAAAACTTTGTTGCAATGATACTTCCCTTAGAAGTTTTAACTGACAACTACCTTGTTAAATCAAATTGGAAATATCTAATTTTCTTAAAAAATGGGAAGATATGAAACAATGCGATGATCCAAAATCAAATAATTAATTTTCTAAACTTGAGGAAACTAATAAATTACCTGCCACCACATCTTTCGGAGCTTCTACCTCAGTAGTAGTGATAGCATAAGCATGGCCTTGATCCCTTGGCCTTTTCTGAGGTAAGTTCTCATGATGCTTAGGAAATTCATTTGTATAATGTACTGTCTCCCTGTAATTGTAGAACTGACCATCGGTAGCTTCCTTCTTCCCTTTGCAATCACGATCCTGGTGTCCTTTTTCACCACAATTGTAACAGACACTCATTCCCTTCAGGAAAGTACCTGGGTGTTTCTTCCCAAATTTACCACAGGATGGATATTCAAATTTCCCTTATTCCCCTTATTTTCATTCTCAGATAGATCAGTAGATCTCTTTTACTCTTGCTTTTCTTTAAAGTCATAAGACTTAGATAATTCTTCTTCTGTCTTGATAGAACATGAGACAATGTCTTCGTACTATGAGAAGGATTGTGAGACTAATGCTCGACGGGGAAATGGTTTTAACCCATCAATGAAATGATAAATCGTACTTCTTGGGTTACGTATATAATCTCTATCATACCTTTCTAACCTTGTAAAGTTAGCCTCATAATTTACGACATTCAAATCCTTCTTTTATCTCAGACTCAGAAATTGCCTTTCCATATCTGCTCGATGGTCACGAGGAAAGTATTTTTCTAAAAAAAAATCTTTAAACTCCCACCATTACATATTTGATACTTTATCATCTTCCATCATGTTTTGAATCAATGACCACCATTGATCAACATCTCTAGTGAGGTGGTAAACTATCATGATAACTTTTTCCCATTCACTACATCCCAAAGCCTAAAATATTTTTTCTAGGGAACATATCCATTGCTCAGCTACTAATGGATTTGTACTCCCATTGAATGTTGGTGGTTGCTGCCTCATGAAGCGATCTAACATTGATCCTTCACACTGTGGATCAGGGTGCTCTATACGGGTATGGTTATTATTCATAACCTGAGTGAGTTGTCCCTGTATGGTGATTAGTTGATCAGCACCAGTTTCATCACCTGCTCCACTATAATTATCTTGAGCAGGAGGGAAATCCCTACATGGAGTTCGTGCATTGATATGGTTTCCATTTCTTCCACTAGGCTCCATTTCTAAAAAATGGAATAAACTAGATCTGTTTATGAATCAAAATACATAATTCCATACTTATAAAACACTTAACATAAATTGAACTATTTATGGATATAATCCATAATTGTAAAAATGTTTTCTTTGAGGAAGTATATACTCATAAACCCTTCATAAAGATTTGTAAAGAAAATGAGAGTTATCCTAAGCATATACCCCGGGAGTGTCGTAACCAAGAGTGCAGCAAGGCCCATTGTCGTGCATCAGTTCCCGTTCGAGTCTAGCTCAAAGCGGTGTTTTCGGGTTATACCTCTAGGTACATCTGTGCCAGAGCCGCCTCTACCTGCTCGTATCCAGACATGGATGTATTTCTTGAAAAACTCACAAAATCTCTAAAATACCAAAATTCTAGGAAGTTCTTCTATACTAATCCTCAATGACCATCTTAAATCTATGTTCTCAAATCAGAATTTTTCAAAATCTATCTTCCAAGGTATGTACTAAACTTCCTCTGATACCAACTATAACTCCCCGAACCTAGTTACCCAGTGTCCATGCATTATTACATAACATTGTAATGGTCACAAGAAAGATCAAATCTCGAAAGACCAATTAGTTTAGTAGCCTTAGAAACATGAGATATATTCATAAAGTTTTACATTACATTATAAAAATGAAAACTAAAACAACATAGTCTCAATAGTCCACACCCTTATCCCCTCATACTATCCCTGCAGGTCATTCATAATTTACTTCTTCATATCCTGTAAAAAAAAAACATAGAAAAGGGGTGATCTCAAATAATCACATGCAATATCAATAACCACTTTCATAATGATGGAATGCATAATGTCAAGCTATTATAACCACAGAGCCAAGGCCTCGTGCCAAGAATACAAATAATATTTTTCCAAGGCCTTGTGCCAAGACACTAGTTTGTCACATGAGACCTACCGATGCATCGAGGAGCTATAGAGGTCTCCACCCGTCACATATTAAGTCCAATGCATTCCCATATGAAATGGTTTAAACATAACATAAAACTTAATATTAAAACTAGCATATGAAATGTAAATACTTCATCCATAAACCAGGAATGGTAGAAAAATAACACATTCAAATTAAAACATATAACAAAACCTTAAATACAATATAGAAGTTTTGTATCATAATAAATCAACTTCAAATAAGCTTAAAATACATCAAAGGATATTGACATAGATGAAATCAAAACTCTTTTTAGAGAAATATCACTTTCTATTTTGAAATCATTTAAGAGTCATATATCTATAAAATAAAACATTTCCTTTGAAAATATTCTTATAGGATTGTAAGGGAAGCTTTGACGATTTTATAATGGCAGAAAATAGCCGCACCCGCCGTATAAGTTAAAAAAACATTCTTACCTTAATTCTGTCAAAAAGGATAAAAAGGACCTTTTTTGGAAAATGACAGAAAGATTCATTTATAAACCACTTATAAAAGTAAACAAGGGTATAAATGAATTTAACCCATATTCTAGTAAATAGTAAAAAAAATGTTTTGAAATACATTTTTAAGAAACATGGATGTGGATGATAAAGACGTCCCAGTAAATTATTACGTATAAACAACTTCGGATAATGAGGAGATTGTGAAATAAACCCTTACCTTGTACTTTTCCTTGGTTGGGGGTAAGTTAACCTCATTTATAATGGTAAAATAATTGTTATTAAATTATACAAGAATCATATACATTATTATGTTATCATCTATGATCTTTTAACATTGCTTTGTTAATACTAACTTAATATTATCGGTGTCTCAGGTGTTAACAAACTCATTTTCTTTTATATGTTTTGTTATGTAAGCCATGTTTTTCATGAATAGGTTGTATCTTATTCATATCCAGAATGATATCAAGTCCTTAAACATTATTTTTAAATCATAAAATGATAATTATACTTGAATGGATAGGATGGAGAATAAATCTCATCGTGTTCATGGAGACGATAGTCCGTCCGTACGCACGAGCGAAAATATCATTCTTTTGATATTAAAATAATATATAATTGGATGGTATATCATATATAAAGAATCATTATAATTTTATATTTATTATTTACATGAATTAAAAATCATTATTATACCCATCCAAAAAATAATATATTGAATAACAATTACACCACGACGTGGAGACAGTAAGCCGTACGTACGCACGTATGGTGACATGTCATTCAAAGGATGGATAGAATAATGAAAATGGTGGTCCATATTAATAATAATATTACAGTATATAGGATATAATGGATTCATTATTTCAGAATGGGAATAACAAAGAAAGAATAAGTTGAAGAAGAACTGAATTTGAAAAAGGGTGGTGAAAACATTACCTCTTCTTCTGATTCTTCCTTTTGATTTGATCAAAAGGGCTCCTTAAGTTGGCATTCTGATCAAACTAAGGAATATAAGTTGTATTGATGGAAGTTGATAGAGTATTTGGGCTGGGTTTGGCCGAACCAAAAGGCCTTGAAGGTGTGAATTAATGAGAATGGGGAGTTCCCTTTTATAAGAGGGGTGAGGGGAACCATTGGAAAAGCTAGAAATATTATTTTATAATAAATTTATATTCAGTTTATAATGGCTACGAAGTAGATTATTTAAAGATTAAGGTGGGGATGGGTCGAAAACCACTCAACCAATAGAATTTAGACAGTTTTGGGTCATTATATTAACCTTATAATATAGTTTTAACTCTTAGTAAATTAGATTGACACTTACCATGTCACTTTGTATTTTTATATTATATAGTTAATAAACTTACTATATACCTCCAAGAAACCACCAAGTGGTCCATTAATAATACACCTATCATGATATAAGTCTCTTGGAAAAACCTTATATTTTTAGGAATTAAATATAAATTAATAATATAATAGTTGTTTTAAAAACTCTTTTCTGTCAATTTTGACACTATTGGGAAAATTGATTTTTGTGAAAATTATAACAGAATGATTACTTCGAACAAAGTTAATTTCAACAATCATAACATATCATATTAACCTATAAAATTAGTTTATTTCATAAAAAGTCTAAAATTATATTTATTTGGGTATTTATAATATCAATAATTTTAATTTTTCACTATTATGGTAATTATTGCATCATCATTATGTCATAAATAAATTGTATTATTTAATGTCTAAAAATTATCAATAAAATATAATTATTTAGGAAATATGTTAATATTTCTAATTAATATTTAAAATCGAATTTATCTTATGTATAACCCTATATTAAAAATGTTTTAATAAATAAACTTTGATTTTAACTCTTTTAACTCTTCTTAGAATTAAATAATAATAAATGTCCTAATCTAATCCAAGTGAACCTAAATGATAATATTTTATTCCTAAGGTTTTTTTTGGTCGAGATACACTTGTCCAATATAATTAGGACATGTGTTAGGGTAATATTAATATCATTTTTACGCTTAATTACCCTATTTACTTTTAACCGTGGTAAATAAAAGTAAAAAGTTACTATTCACCAAAAATTATTTTCATCTCATTGAACCAAATTTTACCCCTTGATATTAACCGTGTGTCTCGGATTTTTGAAATTTCATTCACAGAGGTAGTAAAATTATGTTTTATGAAAAATTCATTTTTTTAACTACCACTTAGTGGTTTCACTATTCATAAAAAAAATGACGTTTTTCAGGAAAATACCAAAAAATCACCCTAGGCTAATTTCGGTATTCCAAATCCAAAAATGATGTCCATTTTGAAAAATAAAATTTATAACTTTCAAAAAGTGGGTATTACTATTCATAATGGCTAGTTTGATTGGTTGTGGTGTGTTAGAACTCGATGTTGCGTACAACACACACTATTGCATTATTCAAAGAGAAGTGTATCATAGAAGCTTGTGGTGTTACACTAACAACGTCACTTAAAAATTCAGAAAATGATTTTATGAGATATAAATGTGTCTATAATCACATGTACATAAAATTTACAATAATAAGGATATATACTAACATATCCCAATATAATAGAATGTAAATTAAAAGACATAACATAAAATTAGTCTTTGACTAAAAGAGGAGTGTGAATGGATCCCTTACAAAGATCATTTTGTAAATAAAATAGATAGATTATGTGTATTCACTATAAATACACATAAATAAAGTATAAATACAAGACAGTACATAAATAATTCTTTATCACATAATCATATCACGACATAATCAAGATGTAGAAGATCAACCCAAAGAATAGAAATTGGGTTAAGAAGTTCCCTTACTGTGTGTCCAACTTGTCTTGTTCATTCTTTATCTCCCTGAATAATAAAATTATGTTAATTATACTTGATTCAGAACATTTTTCAAAGTTTATTATTCCTTTTATATTACTTAATATCTAGTTATAACAATCATGTAATTATTCATGTTCATATTGGTCTTTTTGACGATGTTCGGTACTTGAGTCAAAATGAACTTGTTATAATTACAAATTGTCCATGTGGTCAAAAGTCTATTATCTATACATTTTTATTCATGATTTAAATATCATGTATATCCATTATATATTTATTTATAATATTCCATAACATTTGGAGATAAGAAATGAAATGCACCGTTCATGGAGGCAGTAAGCCGTACGTACGCATAAACACTACTTTCGTTTCTATTTCATATTTAATGGAATGAAAACATAATGATACATAGATATATTATAATTCCAGTATAATATCATATTTTATATATTTTATATAGTTCATTAATACCATCCTTTATACGTTACATGTATTTCATGAATGAGTCCTATCACTTTGAGGGGGCGGTAATCCGCACTTCGTCAAGTGAAATTATTGTATTTACCCATTAATGAAACCATAAAGGTATAATATAAATGAAAAATACATAAATATATATAAAAATATAAATATAATATATTTCACATATAAAAATATTTCCATCGTAATGTCCACCATGAGAGGTGGTACAGAAAAATCAAACAATCATCGTTTCGCGAGGCAGTAGTTCGTCATCCAGAGAAACAATATGTTCTAAATCAATTAAATGAAGGTGTGTGTAAGTTTAGTTAGAATACTTATAATAAAAACATAATCGTATATTGAGGATACTATTTTTATTATGTAATCAAATAATAATAATATAATATGGAGTGAAGAAGTAAAATAAAAGAAGAGAAATTGAGAGAAGACGTTACCTTTAAATCATGTAACTTTCTTTGGTTTATACCAAAGGCTTTCTTGAATTACCTTTTTCCTAAGGTAAGGATTATAAGAGTAATATAGGGATGTTGTATGATTATTGGATCTTAATGTTTATGATAAAATAGGCTTTATAGTTGTGAGTAATGGGTTGGAGGTGATGGACTTTTATATGGGGGAGGGGCTCTTTAGGAATGTTTGACAATATTATTTTATTATAAACTGAATTTCTATTTGAAAAAGTCCCAAACTAATTTAATTTGAATATAATGGTACTATTTTTAGAAATAATCTCAACCAAAAGGTTTTAGACAAGTTTTGGTTTCATATTTAACCTTATCATTTTTCTTTAACACTTAGATAACTAATTTAACTCTTATCGTATATTCTTGTATATTCATAGTATATGGTTAATATAGTTACCATAAGATTAAAATAGAACCAAAATTGGTCCATTAATGACATTATAAACCTTATATAAATCATTTGGAAAAATATCAGATTTTTAGGATTATTGTATCATTTAATAAAATAATATTTGATTTAAAAACTCATTTATGTCAATTTATATACTATTCATGTCATGACTTTTAAAAAAAATACAAAACAACTTGATTATTTCAAAAATACCTCATTAATTCAAATATAACAAGTAATAATTATCTCTAAAATTCATGTATTACATAAAAAGTTTCCAAATAAACTTTTTTTAATAATTATAATATCATTTATTTAAATCTTTCATTAATAAGGTAATCACTACATCACCATTCTGTCATAAATAAATTTATTTATATGATGTCTAAAAATTATAAATAAAATACCACGATTTAGAAGATATTTTTATATTTAAAATTAATATTTATTGTCTAAAGATTAGTTATTTAACCCGATATAAAAATTTTTGTACTAAAATATCTATGTTTATGTTACATTTTCCTTAACTTTAAATTAATTTTTATAAAGTGTCATTTTAACTTAAAAGTGGCTCCATGGGGTACCAAAATTGACCCAAGGATACCCATGGCCAGACATGTATCATCCAATAGGTTTATTACATGTTTTAGGGTAATTTATTATTATTATAATATTATTTTTTACCCTTATTTACCATATTTAACTTTTAACCATGGTAAATGAAATATTTACTAAAGTTACTATTCATAATGTCCAAAAATTAAATTTACCTATTAACACAATCTGGACCTCCTGATTCAAAATATGGAATCCATTTTTTCAAATTCAAAATACTGAAGTTTCAAAAATTAATTTAAAATTAATTCTTGTTGTCAAAACCAAAAAGCATGTTTTTAAGAAATAATAACTATCAAAAGATTGATATTTTTTTATATCCAATTTCAAAGTGAAATTACTTTCAATGAAAAACATTGTATTAAATGATTAAAATATAATCCAATTACACTTTAAAACTAATTAAAAGTATAATATAACTATATAAATAAATCAGATGAAAAGACAGTTTTGACTTAAAATGTAGTATTTTTCACTATTCATTTAAAAATGAACTTTATCGGAAAAATACCAAAAATTTACCCAATGTGAATTTTTATGGATATATTCTAAATAAGACATTTATTTTTTCAAATGGATCATATAAAAGTGACAAAACTAGATTTAAAAAGGGTTCTCCATTAAAAGGCGGTAAAACAACTTTTTAAAAAATATTAGAGTTTTTCATGATTAAAATTGGAATCATTCTTATTTTAAGCCTCTAAAACTTATTGGATAAAAGTAAAAACACTAAACAAAAATTTTTAATCATATTATAGTCAGTTCTGTTCATTCCTGCCAATAAAATGGTTAAGCATTAACTACCATTTAAAATAATAATATTATTATATTATTTTTCATTATAACTCAAAGTTGGGTAAAATATAAGATTTCAAAGAAACCCATTATTTCATGTTTAGTACGCTATTAGACATAAAATCCCCTTTAAATTAAAATTAATATTTAATTCACAAATATTAATAAATATGAAAATTTCATATTCTTTATTTACCTGGGATGTTACACTAAAACTGGGTCTATGAAAATAATTGGTGATTTGAGACATCGATAGTTATGTGAAGATTATTCGTTGTACCCTTAAGATTGAAATAGAGATTGGAGACTCTAAGTGGTCTCATGGACTTGGTGACTAAAAGTGGAAAATGGATTCTAATATGGGTGGATCAGCAAATAAATCCCAAGATGGAAGGATGACTAAATATCCCACATGTCAAAATTGTGGGAAGAAGCATCCTGAGAATTATCTTAAGGAAACCAGGAAATGATTCAAATATGGAAGAATGGGGAATATTGCTAAGAACAACTGAAGTGATATGAATAATTCCACTAATATGGAAGAAGGAAGGTTCATATCAACACATAGCATGTAGTACAGTTTTCAACTATAAAGAATGTGGGAATTTCACAAATCAATTCCCTAAGCTCAAGGTTGTCAGAGGAAATCAAAAACAACCTCTAAAGAAACAAGGAAGGGCATATTATAACACTATTGCTAATGTGGAGTCATAAAATGATGTGGTGATAGGTATGCTGGTTATTCATTCAAGAATAGTGAACATAATATTTTATTCCACTTCTATGCATTCTTTCGTGCATTTCATGTTTAGTAGAACTATTCAAACACCGACTCAAGATATGAAGTTTGAGTTACCTATGAGAGAATATAATAGAAAAATTATTGTATCTAAAGTTCATAACTCCTCTCCAATTAATTTTTTTGGAATGAGTATCCCAGAAAATCTTGTCTTACTTCCTTTGGTGGATTTTGATGATATATTGGGCATGAATTGACTATCTTTATACAAATCCAACATCAAATATTAAGAAAGGTAGATCACTCTTCAAATCCCAAAGAATCCTACAGTTATTCACAAGTGTAAGGAGGAAAATTAATATCTTTTAGAATCATCGTATCAAGTATTGATATTAATACCTTATGTGTAAGAATATCTCACTAAAATGATTGAGACCAAGGAGATGATCATGCTCAATGACATTCCCATTATAAGGGATTATAGTGATATATTCCCTAAAGAATTTCCTAGTATTACACATAATTGATAAGTTTATTTCTCAATTGAACTTATTCCCAGATTAATACCTATATCACATACACCTTATTGAATGTCCAAAATTGAGATGGAAGAACTAAAAAATCAGTTATAGGATAATCTCAATAAGGGTTTTATATTCCCAATTGCATCACCATGGGGTGAACTAGTCTTATTTATCAAGAATACGGATGGATCAATGCACCTCTTCATAGACTATCATAAACTCAATAAAATCATGATTAATAACAATTATCCCCTACAATGGATAGATGGCTTGATCGATCAACTATGTGAGACCAGTTATTTCTCTAAGGTAGACCTTCAGTCGAGATATCATCAATTAAAGGTGAGAAGAAAGATATTCCCATGACTGCCTTTAGAACATGGTATGAAGACTATGAGTTCATATTGATTCCTTTTGGACTCACTAGTTCTCTATCAATATTAATTAACTTAATGAATACCGTCTTTATATATTACCTTGATAAATTTGTGGTAGTCTTTATTGATGATATTATGACATACTTGAAGAGAAAGGAGGAACATGAGGAGAATTTGAATATTGTTCTAAAGACATTGTGAAGGGAGAAACTATATGAAAAGTATAGTCAATGTGAGTTTTGGATGGAGGAAGTATCATTATTGGCGCATGTTATCACCATAAATGGAATATATGTGGACCCCTCCAAGACAAAGGCAATTGAAGAGTATATCAGGCCAACATCTGTAATAGAGATTTGTAGCTTTCTTGGTCTTGTCAAGTATTACTGACGATTTGCGAAGAACTTCTCACAAATTTAAAACTTAACAACCAAGCTGACACAGAAAGGATTGGAGTTTTTCTGGACTCAAGAATTTGATGAAATCTCTAAGGATCTTAAAAAGAGGCTTGTCACTGCACCAGTACTCGCACTCCCGAAAAGGGGAGAACTCTTTATGGTGTACATTTATTCTTCAAAAAAGGTCGTAGTCTATGTACTGATGCAAAATGAAGTGATATCTTACACCTCAAGGCATTTGAAAATGAATGAGGAAAACTATCTCATGCATGATCTGGAGTTGGTTGCTATGATATTTTCATTGAAAATCTAGCAGCATTATCTTTATAAGGAGAAGTGTGAGATATATACTGATCAAAAGAGTCTTATTTATATATTTACATATAAGGAGATTAATATGCGCCATCGAATATGGTTAGATCTCATCAAGGATTATGAATACTCAATCCGCTAACATCTTAGTAAATCATGTAAGGTAGCATATGCTCTAAGAAGAAAGGATCATATATATTTATCAATGACAATAATTTATAAAGATACAATATTCTTAGACCTTTACAAGATGGACTTGTGAATCATTATGGAAGAAACATCATCAATCCTTTCTCAAATGATTGATCAACCATAACGTGTGAATAAAATAAAGGATTCTCAAAGAAATGATGTGTAAATTTAGAAAAGGGTAAAAGATATTAGAAATGGTAAATACTCAGAGTTCCAAATGGATGAGGAAGGGGACATTATATTTGGGTCATGATTATGTGTACCATCCAATCAAAAGAAAAAGAAGAAGCTTCTAAATGACGCACATAACTCAAACTTCTCTATTCACCCAGGAAGCACAAAGATATATTGAGATATCTAATATAACTATTAGTGGGACAATATGAAAAAAGAGATCACTGAATATACTTTAAATTGCATGGTATGTAATAAAGTGAAGGATGAAAGATAAAATTCTAAGGGGATGATGCAACCACTACCTATACCAACATGGAAGTGGGAGAAAATTAACATGGACTTGGTCACTGTACATACAAATACATCTAGAGGGAACAATGTTTTATGGGTCATTGTGGATCATCTTACAAAGATAGCTCACTTTATCACAATTTGAGAGGATTTCTCACTGGATAAACTTATATGGATATATATCAAAGAAGTGGTAAGTATGCATGGAGTACCACTATAGATTATATCTGATAAAGATCCATGATTCACCTCTAAGTTCTGGAAAAGGCTCCAACATGCTCTAAACATTGATTTGAACTTCAGTATGACCTATCATCCTCAAACTGATGGCCAATCTAAGTAGACTATTAAAACACTGGAAGAAATGTTGGGAGAATGTTCTATGGACTTCAAAGGAGGATGGTCCAACATATTCCTCTAGTTGAGTTCTCTTATAATAATAGATTCCACTCGAGCATCTAAAAGGCACCATATAAAGTCCTTTGTGGGAAAAAATCCGAACACCAATATATTGGGATGAAGTTGGTGAATGTAAGATGCAAGGACCTAAAATGATTGAATGAGTGGTAAAAAAGGTGAAACCCATTTAGAAGCACATCATGGTAGCTCAAAGTCGACAGAAGAGTTATGTAGACAATCTTTGATGGGACCTCACGTTTAAGGTCAGAGACATGGTATTACTCTACATATTTCAGTGGAAGTGGATCATGAGATTCGGGAAGAAATGAAAGCTCAGTCCTAGGTACATAGGTCCCTTTGAGATCCTTGATTGTGTCAGATCTACGGTCTATTGACTAGAAATTCTACAAAACATATCTTAAGTACATGATTTATTGAGCATGTCCCTCTTGAGAAAGTGCATATTAGATCCCTCGCATGTACTGAATTCATAGGTGCTACAGTTGGATAATGATCTCTCTTATAAGGAGCATCCAGTGATGATATTGTATCATAGAGATAATGTTATATGCAACAAGACCACTCAACTGGTCAAATAACTTTGGAAGAACCATATGTATGAAGAGGAAACATGGGAACTAGATCAAGCGATGAAGTACAAGTACCCACACCTATTTTCACCTTAGTGTGTAAAATGAAATTTTGAGGGTGAAATTTCAGATGTGGGGAAGAATGTAATGACCCAAAGTTTTATAAATGGAGATTACCTTATTATAATTATGTTATATAGTGTAATAACATAAAATCACATACATAACACAATAAAAACATTATAAATTATAAATTAATGAAATAAGATGCATTTCTAGAAGTTAAGGAACTTATACTTATGAAATAGTAACCTGAACTTAGGAATAGTATTATGACCCTTATGAATAGTAAACCGAACAATAGAATAGTAACCTCAACTATGAATGTATAAATAAAATTTAATCATCTTATAAATGGAAATATGATATAATTATATCATAGTATAAGTAAATAAGTGTTTTACAAATTATTAATTAAGTGTTGGTATTTGTATAGGTCATAAACATTTAATTACAATTTTGTGATTAATTTAATTATTTAACAGAAAATTTAATTTTATAAAATGTATTCATAAAATAATATTTCGTTATCTTTTTATTTTATGATAATTTAATGATCCTTAATTAATTTTTCAAAGTGTTATAAAAGTAGTTATAATTATAAAATATGTATTTTCCAAGTAAATGATGATTTTAATTAATATTAAAATTTATCATATTTAGAAAAAAAATCATAAAATTGAGTTAATTTTTTAATTCTACATGTTTAAAAATGTTTAGGGTAAATTTTTGGAATTTTTTTTAAAATACACAATTTTTTGGTGAATGGTAAAATACGGTAATTTACGATAAATGCTAAATACATGAATTATGGAGTCATGGATGATTTATAGCTAATGTATGCCCAAAATCTCGAAACACACTTCATTACTTTATTATATTTGATGATAATTCTCAAAGTATTCATAGTATTGAGCCAAAATAATAAACTAATGAATAAAATAATGTGAAAACACCCCCCTCCTCCACTATAAATACTACCCCTAACCACCTCTTCTCCTCACACCTCTCAAGACTTGAGCCATGTAAAAATTCTAACCAATACTATTCAAAAACCTTTATCCCTAATCCAGGATTGTTTGGTCTTAACAAAAGACCAAATCCAATACCCTAAGGAGGTTCTCAAGAAGGAGTGGTAAAACCTTCTTCATTTTCTTTTAAATTCTTTTTAAGTTCCTTTCTTTTCTTTTTCTCTCCTCACCTCCCCTCATATAAATGGTATGTTCACTAAAATAACTTACATATAATAAAATTTGATTATGATGATGTAATAATTTATCATCATCTCTCTTTTTTCCCTCCTTTTATACTAAAAATTAAAACATTGTCCATGATGTATTAATTTATCAAATTCAAGGATGACGCAATTTTCAATTTTCATTACCATATTTAAGGATTGTAATAAAACCAATTTTATAATTTAACCATATTATAATATATTTATTATACCTTATTTAAGTTTCTTTAACCATCATATATATATGATATTAAATAATAGAATAAAACTAGTTCATTGTGATCGAAAAACTGCTAAAATTAATTTAAATGATTATCATAAACATGTTATATAATGATTCATCCTCACACAAAATAACAAAATGACTTATATGATCATTTAATCTTATGTATTTTCATTAATAAATTATTACTTCAATCCTATAAAACCATTCCCATCTTACATGAGTATCTGTACATAGATATAAGTAAACCAATCATGAAAACCAAGGATACTAATGCTCCCGAATGATGAAATTGAATCTCATAACCCCTCAAAAGGGTCATAAATGAACACAATAAAATTGTGATAAATAAAATACATGTATAAAAGATTATTAATTAATTAATTAATGGGATTAATTAGATTTTTCAGGACATTAAGATCAATTGCATAATTGTTTTGTACATAAGGTAAGGGATTCTACCCGAACCTCCATTATTCCTTCAGGTTACTCTTCCTCTCTTTTTACCCAAATGAAATTATCTTTTAGTTGTATGTAAATCTTCTAAATTATGTGTATATGTTCCAAAATCATGTATCAATATCCATTCATCCTTATTTTTCAAGGATATACATGTTTTTAAAAGGTTTCTTACAAAATTATTCCTGATATGCAAGCCTGATTTAAGGGAACATCCATAATTCATACACAATTTCAAGTAAACTACATAATATATTTTAAGGAACCATTATTTTTATAAAATAACTCATTTTATTATTAAAACTTTCTTGTTTCACTTTTATTTTTATATAAAATTTTATTCACTTTTCTCATGTAAATACTCTTTAATATTTTCCTTAAACTGCACTAATTTGTTTTAATTCTTAAGTTTCTTAAATACTATTTTTACATGTTATCACTTTAGTTTGAAATAATTTAGCATGATCTATGTATATTTTAATTTATTAATTTCCATGTATGATTTAATTATTTTTTTAAGGGACACTTTTATGTTACGGCTGTTTTTAATGTTTTTGACATCATTATGATACCCATTTATTTACATGGGTAACCCTTATGTTTATTTTTTATTTGTAACACATAATCATGAACATGTTATAATGGGTTCACCCATATATCACTCCAATACATTGGGTAATGTTTAGTCTCATGAGACATCATGTGCAGAAATCATTGTAGCTAGTCTTGAATCATGTGCCATGTGCAACGGTCTTGGTGGTTAGCCTTGATTCGTGATCCACTATATGAAATGATCATTGACTCGTGATAAAGTCATGTTTTATGTTTCTATGACATTACTATGATTCCATGATTATATGATCACATGTTCTATACGTTATTATTCTATATGTTTAATCATGTTTCATGCCTTTTTATATCATTATGTTATGTTTTCTAACCCATGTCCTCAGCTAAATTTTAATGTTTATTTCCTTAATGGGATTTTGAGATCATCCCTTTGTTTATGTATTTTTCCTCCAAGATCTCCTAGCAAGGTCTCAAAGGATTTTAGGATATCTTTATGAATATTAAATAAAATATGTTTTAATTTTGGAATCGCAATGTTTATTTATGTACCTAATATCCAAGACACTATACTTTACAATCCTTGGCTCGTAATTTGATGTTTAATTATGCTTAAATCATGTAATAATGTGTGTAAAAGGCTATAGTTTCTATATTATGGGTCTGATAGAACTCCACTTTTACACAGTATCACAAATGAAATTTTCTTAATATTTCAAGTAATAGATATATGGATGTGATTGTGATTTATAATAGAAAAATAGATCATACAAGTATTTTCAAAAGGTTATAAGTTTGTTTTATTACAAAAAATTTGATAATGAAATATGACTAAGATATATCTCATTTAATTTTATAAATGAATTATTAAATTTTAAATATTTCACACATATTATTTTTTCCATTATAAAAAAGAATGTGATTTTTTAAAATTTAAATATATATCAAGGTCCCAATAAAACTAAATATAAAATTTCAATAATGATAATCATTAAAAATATAATTTACATTTTAATTTATAATGAACTAGTATATTTTATATAGTTCATTACAAATATAAATCTCTCCATATAATAGTATTTCATAGATATTTTTATGGATGGAAATTCTATATATATAATATTGTTATTTTATAAGTTTTTATTAATGATATTTTGTTTGATTACAATGAATATATTTTCATTATCTATAATTCATAGAAAACACTTTTTATATTAAATGAAGTGATTTTTCACAAAAAAAGTTTTCTATTATAGTATTTTATATGTATTTAATAAGAAAAAACATTAATAATTAGTCTACGGACCCTCTATCATATTTTTCTTAAAACATAGGACGTACGAAAAATGTATGGTATGTAAATGTCTTTTGAAATATTCAATGTGTTTCAAGTTTATAATTTTATAGTTTTATATGACATTAAATTTATATACTTTTATAAATTTTATAGTATATCATTTTATACTAATATAATTTAATAATAGTTTTTTATTAAATATTTATAGTTTTATAGTTTTATTCATTTATACATTTATATAATCTTATAAATTTTAAATTATATTTCATTTACATATATAGTTTAAATATAAAGTTTTATTAATTATTTATAGTTTTATAGTTTTCTAGATTTATAAATTAATATAAAATTATAGTTTTATTCGTTATACATTATTATACTTTTATACTTTCATAAATTTTAGTTTCATATATTTTAATTGTATTCTTTTATAAATCTGAAAAACTATATAATTCTATAAATTATGTATACTTTTATAACATATATGTGCTTTTATATAGTTTTGTAAATTTATATACACTTATAAATTATGTATATTTATTTAAAATATATATTATTTTATAAGTTATATATAATTTTATACTTATATATATCTTTATATTTTTATATACTGATATATATATATATATATTTGTAATTTATACTTTTATACCTATGTACTTTTTTTAAATTTATCAATAGTTTAATACTTCTATACTTTCATAAAATTTATTTCTATGGTCTTTAATTTTATATTTCTATAATTTCATGATATAATTATTATTTATTCGGAAAATTTATTTGGCTAATTAAGAGTTATTATATTATATGTAGTATTTTATGTATTAAATAATAATGGATGGAAGTCAGATGTATAATTTCAATTGAGTGTTGAATGTGTTTCAAAATTATTATTATTTTATTTCATATTCAATAATGTATCGAAGGGGGGACTTATTTGATTCATTTTTATAATTTCATTGGTAGACCGTAGTTTACTCATAAAGGGCATTATCTATATTTATATGATCACATTAACTTTCAGATACCTCCCAGATACACACAATATCACCTCCTACATAATATAGATTGATAATAACACCATGGAAAGATCATGTCACTAACTCTACCCAACCCATATGATATCAATCATGACCTCACTCTCACAAAAGGTGAATTAATGTTTAACCCCATTTCAACTCCTAAACCTACTTTGCATCCGACATCACTTGCATGATTAAAATTAGCATAGTCCTCCATAATTATATCTTCTCTCTGATTTGGTGTTGGCTTCTAAGGGGATGAGTCTTATGCAACAAAATGTAATAATGACTATCATCCTCATCAAATTCATCTCCCAAATAGTTATTATTTCATTTTATTGCCTGAGACTCATCCCCCATCTCTTCTGGACTTGCGCCTATGTTTATTGAACTACTCTCAGTGGTAGTCATCTCATACCAGGTACCGATGAACACTATGGATGAATTCAAATGATAACACCAACCATAATTAGATTAATTGTTTTTTTTAAATTATATTAACCGTTTCCTTTAATGCATGATGAAATTATTTGAAACATTCAAATGTTGGGTTACCCTTATTTGGAAGTCCCCTTTTTCATTTATTTATTTTTTAAAATATTAATTTTACTGAATCAAATAGGATGGATATGAATTAGAAAATGGATATATTCCAATCATATGACAAAAGAGTATGAAGATGGGGAGAAAGAGTTCATCTAGTTAGCCAAAGATCATGCGGAAGACCCTTCTAAAATCCTTTTTCCATGTTTACACTATTGTTATTCAAGAATAATTAGTCCAAAGGAGTTGGAAGAACACTTGATCTATTAGGGAATTGGTCGAATTTTTTTTTTTGAACAAACAGGGGGAAAAGAGAATGTACCTAGTGATTGGAATAAAACTGCATTTTATGGATCATCTACTATGATTACAAGTGTGGACAATGAATAAGAATATATCAAGGATTTGATTACCAGTTTGAATGATGATGAAGATCATATTAAGAAAATGATGACAGTTGAATATGAACTTCATGATTGTACAAAGTTATTTGAGAAGTAAAAGAGATTTGAAAAAATGCCATTGTATACTGGTTTCACTAAATATACAACATTTTCAGTCATAATGAAGCTGTATAATTTAAAATATGGAAATGGATGGAGTGGTTAAAATTTTATTAAATCACTTTATCTCTTGAATGATATGATCTTAGAAGATAATGATTTCCCTATCTGAACATGTGACTCTAATAGAATGATATATTTGTTGGGTATAATCTATGAAAGAGTACATGTTTTGTCCAAATGAATTAATACTATTTCTCAAGGACCAGAAATCACTTAAATAGTTATCAAAGTGTGGAACTTCTTGATAAAATAAAGATGAATTGAGTCCTACTAAAGTTGTATGGTACATTCCAATCCTTCCAATGTTTAGGCAGCTATATAGAAGTGAGAATACTGAAAATTAATTGATGTGTCACATAGATACATGAAATAATTATGGGAAGCTTTGTTAACCAACTAACTCTCCTCAGTGGAAGAGAAATAATCATGGGTATCCTCAATTTGTAAATGATCAGAGAAACCTTCTCCTTTCATTAACTATATATGGAGTGAATTCTTTTGGTTTTCAAAGCAACTCTCATATTACATGGATGGTTATGTTGGTACATTATAACTTTACACGTTGGTTATGCATGAAATGAAAATACATTATGTTATCTATGCTTATATATAGACCAAAACAACTGGGTAATGATATTGATGTTTATTTGGATCCATTGATCATAGATTTGAAATTAATATGAGATTCAGTTGTTACATTTTATGATGATTACAGAAATTATGATTTCACATTAAGAGCTATGTTGTATGGGATGATAAATGGATTTCCTACATATATAAATTTATTAGGATATATAATTAATGAAACTTTAGGGTGTACTATTTGTGAACAATGTACACAATCAATTAGAATGAAACATTCATTGAATATTGTGTTTCTAGGACATCACATATTTCTACCCCAATGAAATAAGTACTGATCTTGGATGACATCATTTGATAAGAGTTCTTAAGAACATAAAACATTGTCTCCACTAACAAGTAATCAACTGTTTGAGAAAACAAAATATATGGACACTTCTTTTGAATTTTTTTTTTCAAAAAACCGTATGAGAACCGATTGGAAAAAGCAATTTTTTTTTTCAAATTACCATATTGGAATTGTATGTACGTTAGAAATTTTATTAATGTTATGCATGTTGAAAAAAAATGTATGTGATATTAACATTGGAATGTTAATAAATAAACCCGAAAAAATAAATGATGGAATTAAGAGTAGGTTGGACATGATTAACAAGATAATGTAGGAAGAGTTGGCCCCATTGAAAGGTGAATAATGGAATTTTATTCCTCTAACTACTTACACTCTTTATGGGATGGATAGATATCAGTTTTTCAACTTCTAAAATTATGTAAAGGTTATAGAGGTGTATTCATTGAATATCAAGAATATTGTGTCAATGAATGATTTATATTTAAAGGATCGAAAATCACATGAATTTATTATTTTGATGAAATATATCATTCCTATATATTTATGTTATATTTTTTCCAAAAATATCCATCATACATTAACCAAACTATGTTTCCTTTTCAAAGCTATATTCAACAATGTTATGAACCCAGAAAAATTTCCAACTATGGAAAAGGAAATATTTGTCATATTATGTGAATTGGAAATGTTCTTCCTACCACCATTCTTTGATATGATGGTTTTCTTGAGTTTTGACTCGGTGAGAGAGATTCAACTATGCAGTTATGTACATTATAGATGGATGTACCCCATTGAATGGTATATGAATATTTTGAAAGGTTATTTCAAAAATTGAAGTCGGTCAAAGGGGTGTATGGTGGAGTGATATATTGTTGAGGAAGTAATTGAATTATGTATTAACTAACTGTCTGGTGTGGAAAGAATTGGACTACCGAAATATCATCACATTGGGTGGATTTTGGGTGAAGTAATTTCTAGATTATATGTTATCACAATCAATATCACAGATCGATAGCAGTCTCACCTTTACGTTTTATATAATATTTTGTAGGATTCCCCATATGTTGAAGCCTATAGATAAATTCTTAGTCATTTTAGTCCATCAATTGATAAAATATGGATATCAAATACACATAATTAATAGTTTATAGCATGGTTTTGAGACCATATTTTTAAGGAGTCGGATGAAAATTTGAATTCAATTTCAGAATGAATTTGATGGATAGACAAAGGACGAAGTGTGTACATATTATCTTACTATGGTTATGTAATTTATGATTATACATTCTATATAAATGAACATTATAAAATATGTTCCATGAAAAATAGTGGAGTTACACTTGTGGCTTAAGTGATGCATATTTATGGTACCAAGGACATAAATCCAATTTATGCAAATATGTCATACTTTTCGATCATCAATCAAATATGGGAGTTGGATTATACACCATTCCAAGTGATGATTAGTTATGCAAGTTGTTTGATAACAGGACTGATGTTAAAATAAATGAAATGAGATTTGTGAAAGTTGATTTCAGTAAGGAAGGTAACAAAGATGAACCATTTATAATGGCTTCACAAGCATTACAAGTATTTTATGTTCTAGATCCTACAAACCAAAAGTGTTCAATTGTATTGTTATTAACCAAATCCACTAAAGGGTCAAATGAAAATTCAACTAAGGATGGACCTTTCATTGGAAAGTCGCAATAAATTTTCATTAGTCCCAATGTAGATGGTGTTTTGAATGTCATAAGATGCCATAATGAAGATATTTGGATACAATATAGAGGGGTAAAATCCCTTCAATCATTAAAAAAAGTGTTCAATAATTAGGTTATATTTTTTGTAATAAACATTGTGTTACCTCATGTTATTATCAATTCATTGTTGAATTTTTTGTAATCTAAATTAAATGTCAAACCACTTATACATATAATGAATTCAACATGTGCTGATACTCTCAATCCTAAAGAACAACAGTTTTATCAACTTACTATTTCTCCCAATGTATAGGAACAACGACCTTCTTCACATGTTGATGCCACCAATCCATAGAAACAATATGTTTCTCAACCTTTTGTTACTCCCAGTGAAGAGGAACAATGACCTTATGCACATACTAATGTTACTAAACCAAAGGAAAAATATATTGACAATTTTGAATCTAATGAAATGGTAGGCACTGAAGAACTGATGTCTCAGAAAAAATAGGAGTTTTGTAGCATGATTGTATTAGAAAAATTATTAATGAAAAAAGAAAAGACATCAAATTCAATATCAGATAGAATGTGTGTGGCCAGCCTGTTAACCCTAACATGTCCATTTTTAGAAGCTTCATTAGGCTCATCACTCAGCAGTATGTGTCGATTGATGTAGATGTTTGGCACTGTATTGTTCCCATTCATAAGATACTGACTCGGGAAGAGTTTTGGATAACATTATGATATCATTTATTTATTTTACTAAAAAATAAAATAATGAAACACCAACTTACTCTTCATCATCCCTTATAGAGTAAATTTATAGTACATGACTCCCATAATAAATTTTTATTAATGCTTATTGGAATGGATCAAAGAGTCTATCGTACAATTCTAACAAAATTTCATCTTAAAGATGTTGAAGGAAAAATAAACATGCACCCACAACTTATGTATGCACTCCTGATAAGTCAAGTATCATAGGATGTGTTTACTAGCCGTCAAGGGGAGATATATTTTCAGGTACAGTGTGGTTGTTAAAACATTGTTTGAAAATACGTGTATTTTTCAATTTGATTGAGAATTTTTAATTTATGAAACAACTAATCAGTGTTAAAAATAATTAACAGGAAGTAAAACCAATATACCCCTACCGTAATGTAAGGATGAGGTATGATTCATTTGAAATGAATGGTACGTATTTTAAATTTACCATAATACTTTTATGTGACATGAAACAATAATATAATTATGTTTCTGTATTTATATGAAAATTGATGAATTCAAATCCAAATCCACTTCCATCCCACTTCATCTTCTATGGAAGAAGGAAAATGTAAATAAATATTGGATACTAATAGATGAAAACACATAAAATGTGTGGAAAACATGTGTAAGTATGATATAAGAAAAAAATTATTTAAATAGATATTACATAATAATGATTACTTATTTTCTTATATTTTCTATATAACTTAGACACAGGAATAATCATCACCTATACTAGATCAACACCTACTATCGGTGTTCTTAAAGCATCCAGAACAGTATGGTCATGTCATAGGTGCGGGTTTTGGGATGACACCCTAAACATATTTTGAGAAATGAAAACAACATGGGGATAAAGATAAATAAATAGAAGAGATGAAATCAATATTATCTTCCCTTGAAGAAAAGCTTTATTGGAATTCAGGGTTGCTATAAAATGTTATGGGGGAGAAAATAGAAGAAAAAACTCAAGAACAACAATTTTATAAAGATTCTGACCCACCCCCACCATCTTTGAGGTGTGTCATTCCCCTCAAATCTCTATCTTAGATGAGGTAATGAATATTATCATAATTGTTTCAATGAAATTTGAATCAGACAAACATAGATACTTTTCCTGCACTAATATTATATATGGTGAAAATTACTATGATTTATATCTATCAACACCCACCCATTCCCTTCTCGTGAGGGCTACCACATTCAATATCCAAGAAGACAACCTACACAACAGACCACTTCCAACATGTCATCTGAGAGTGGGGATTACTATTGATCATGAGTTGAGCACTAAGCTACCTATTCCACATGATGATGTAGATATTCATATAGTCAACCAAGCTATTGGAACATTTATTGAATGGCCATCGGATCTTATAAAAAACATTTCAACAAGGGGTATTCATTTCTAATTTATTTTGCATGCTAAACCTTTAACAATTAATGAAAAAGGTGTGAATAGAAGAATTTTATTACAGATGGAAAAAGGGAAGGGGGTGAAAAGAATGTTTGAATTAAATCCCTCCAAATGATAAACCAACTGATCAAAAACATCTTCATAAATCCCCTTTACCCCACCTATTCGACATTCATATTTACTAACATTGAATGTTTATATGGATAAAAAGTTAAAAAATGGTAATATTCACATAGTTTATTTTGAAGAAAAAAGGTACATAGAGGCCATTGTATACTACATTTCTCTTGATAATGTAAATGAAATCCTCAAGTATGAGTTTCTAAGAGTCTCAATTGTAAATGTATACATAAGGTTTTTTTTCATGATTTTTTTGGCAATAGATGATATACTATGTTAATTATGATTAAATACTTTTCATATTTTTTAGGTGTATATATGAATACCAACAGAAGGTATTACCCAATGAATATAAATATGGACTCATTAGTCCTCACATCACTTCAAGAGACTAAAAAGAAATAGAATAAAAATAATGGAAGAAATAGTGAAAAAACTAGCCAAATCATTTGAAAGAAAACTTATGGATGACAGACTCTTATTAATACTAATGATTTAAGGGTAAAACTATGCAATTTAATCATATAAAATATATTTTCATTACTTTCCTTATTCATTTTTAGGAAACATTGGATACTCATTGCAGTCAATTTGGATAATCTAAATATTTATTTTCTAGAGTCACTCCTTGGATACCCAGCAAACCAACCACGCATGGCGATGTTTGGAAATTTGTAAAACACTGCATCCAATGTTTTAAAAATAAAATTAAAGTTATATATTTTATATAATGGTTCAATGAGAATTATTTTATGATAGGGTGGTGTTTAAATATCATGAAAATCATGGAATGAAGACATTCCATGTGAACAAGGAGCCTAATAAGTTCCACAAGTAGACAACTATCATGATATATATATTATTATTTCACTATCCAAAAACATATCAAAACAAATTACTTATTTTTTTCAATGTTTATACAGTATATAAACCAATGAAATGTAAAATATTGTGGATTTTATGTTTGAAAAGTTTTATTAGGTATCATAGATCATCAATAAAGTAACATCTCGAAGAGGTATTTTCAAAGATAATTACTATTTCATTTAAAAAAATAATCCTCTGTGTATTCGTATTTTTCTAGTACTATTAAGAATTTTGAAAATCCTCTTATTCACAAAAAATTGATTTGTTTAGAAGTGAATGGGTATCATACCTGATATAATAATGTACACATATATCATGAATATGTTACTTCATACTTCTTATTTTGTTGATTTTGTCATAATTTTATCTACTTTTTTCGTTAATTTACTTATAATTTCTATCTGATGCTTATTTTGTTAATTTTAAAGGAGATTAAAAATAAATGGACTCATGTGAGATTGGAATTTGAGTCAACAACTAAAATAATGAACAAAAGTAAATGGGTTAAGAATGTAAACAACCATCATGAAAAGGTGAATTATTACTACCTTTTAAAAAAAGAAAGAGAGTTCAATGATAAGGTTGAAGTGTTTTTTAATATACTATGTTTTTATTCAAAATAGTATATGTCCTCTACACTAGAAAAAAAGTGACATTTTCCAATAGGGGCATATCTATTAGTAAAAGTGTATTTTTTGTTGGTAAAATGTTTTACCAGCACATATGTCCCTATCAATAAACTATTGGTAAAAACTTTGTCACTAAATATTTTTGCAACAGATAAAATAGTTCAGATATAATTATAATAATACCAACAGATAATGTATATGTTAGTTAAAGTGATTGGAGACATATTATTATGACAATTTTTTCTATTAGTGATAATATTACAAACATATAATATCTTTTTAAAAATTACATTTTAATAAAAATTATAAATTTATTACTATTAAAATTTTATATTATATTTATTAATTTATCATATATAATTCATGTGTTTTCTTTACTAAACCGATTATGATTCACAAGAATCTTCAAAATTGGAAAAAATAATTATATTAAAAATGAAATTTAATACAAAAGAATTAATAAAAAAATGAATCACTAGCTCATAAATAGAATCCTTTATACCACCCCATCCCCACCAAATAAAACCCCTCACGCACCCCCACCCCCAATGTACCACCCATCCCCGACCCACCAATGTGTCGTCTCCATCAAGAAACCTCAATTAGCAGCCTTTAGAACACCAGAATCCTCAAGTAGCAGCCTTCAGCACAACTGAAACCTCAAGTAGTAGCCTTCAGCTCCATGATCTCCACCACATACGGATCATCTCTAATATCAGTGAGAAACAAATTAATCTAGCTCCAATACCAGTGATGGGGTCCTTGTATTCAATTCACCCACTTAGTCATGGAATGAATCAATGGATAGAATCGGTGAATCACCAATATCACAGTAGAAACAAGAAAAAATATCACAATGGTTAAACATGTTTAAGAACAATAGAGCACATCAAATAAAAAATGAATATTTGTGTCAAACGTGTTTCAGAATATAACCAAACCAAAAATATTTAAAATTATAAATAAAGAAAATAACACTGAAATATTGGGTGCTAGTGTGCTAAATAGCTTGGCTACACAAGCCTTATCACATCTTATGACTGACTGACTGTTTAATATAAGATAGCTTTTTTCCCTATGCTTGAAGTTCCAACTGATAATTTTTGCAACAAAATATGGGAAAATAGGATTTATACTACATCCCATCGCCATTACAAAGCTAGAAACATGAGTCATCTGGTGTGATATCTTTAAAAAATTGTGAACATTAAGTTGCTCAAACAACCCAATATGAAGCAGTGATGACTGAATCATGAAGTTAAATGGTGGTTTATTCAACTTGGTGAAGAAGGAATTAGAGTTCCATCTATATTTAGTGTATTATTTTTGATAAATATTAAAATAAAATAATATGAATAAATGGGAAATCTGGATTCTTATTCTTGATTTTTTGAATTGTTTTGTTTATTTTGACCAAGGAAATAAAAGAGTTTAGTGGAAATGAAATATATTCATCTCAATACCACCTAATTACCTGAGTATCTAGGCTATCCTAAAGAGACTACCTGACTATCCTTAATGGTGATCCAACCAACCAGGAGAGGCGTAGAGGAGGAAAATCACCCATATAGGTATGTGCATGAGCATGTAATAAATGATCTTATGTGGGGTGACATGGATGACCTACCGGTATGGGGAGTCACATATGATAATTTATTGAGTCAGTTAGAAAGTAATATGTCTTATTAAACAATAGAAGGCCTAAATATTTTTTGATGTCATACTAACACAGGTGGTACACTATTCATTCATTTAAAAATACATACACATGCAATGTTTAAATAAAGTGGCACTTCTTTTATATCTTTGTATTCAACCTCGAGTTGTGTTAGTGTTCTTCAAACCATGATATTGAAATATTTATAAATATATGATCTTTCATTGAAGTAGATAAGATCTTGAGGAACTAATACATGATAATTGGAAGCTTGTATACACTATAAGAACACTAGAATAAGAATAGAAAATACTTTTAAGGGATGATCTTGGATACACGTATAAATTTGATCATGTCGTAATTTATAATGTATGACTTGGTGGATAAAAGAATTTTTTGTGCATATTACTTTGACCAACATAAGAATTTGAGAAAAATACAATAATAATTTGAAGGGATAAATGAAAGACTTCCACTTGTAATACTCTGGACATATAAGCCTTTGTGGAATATAAATTTCATATCTTATAACAATACATATGAATTGCATTTCATGTATGAATTTATAATGGATAATATACTATTTTAGTAAGACTTAATCGATTAGAATAATACTCCAAAGGAAGTGGTTAACTCAATTTTTACCATGTGAATGGATAATAAATGATAAAAATATCATGATTAATGAAAAAAAAATAAAGATGGAATAGAAAAAGTATTTATGGGATCATTTCATGGTAGAAATATAGATTCCAAGATCAAAACTATTGTATGCATGCATTTATTTATATTCAGTTTAAATACAGGCATATATCATGGATATAAAGAGGAAGAATTCCATGATTTGTGTTGAAAATGATCTTGTTTAAGGATTGTGCTCTCATAGTTACTTCTATTGAAATGGGACAAGGTTCATAATATTTAAACAATGGTTAAAT
The DNA here is from genome assembly GCA_963277665.1 of Viscum album. Lineage (NCBI taxonomy): Eukaryota > Viridiplantae > Streptophyta > Magnoliopsida > Santalales > Viscaceae > Viscum > Viscum album. The sequence goes on from OY728133.1 coordinate 1,313,457,538, forward strand.
TTAGAAAGGGGAAGAGATTTATTCAAACTATTAGTTGGGTTCTCCCCGGTGTGTATCTTAGTGACACCCACAGTCCTAGATTCAATAATATCCCAAAAAAAGTGAATTCTAAGGTCTATATGCATTGATATACCATGGAAAACATAGTTTTTAAACCCATTTAAAGAAGCCTGACCATCACAATATACAAAAATAGTATAATTAGACAAGGTAAAGTCATGAATAATACCTTTCAACCAAATAGATTCTTTAATTCATTTGGTCAAAGTTATGTACTCATCATCTATGGTGGAAAGAGAAACTGTTGATTTCATGTTACATTTCCAGGAAATTAGACCACCATATGTAAAAATTATTTCAATTTATAATGACACTACTTTTAATTGATAATAAAACCTAATTCGACAAATGAATATCATTTTGTGCAATGAAAAACCTTAGTCATTAATGATAGAGTTACAAATAGAGTCTTGAATGAAAATTTCAAATTTTATGAATATAACTAGAAAGTTATTATCTCCAGATAGTTGGTTTGAGTTAAAAATAAAAAAAGCATTTATGTTAATGGATTTATAGATGATGTTACTTTTGATAATGTTGTGGAGGTGTTTTATAACTATGGGATAATAAAGGAGGAACCTGAAACAAAAACACCTCGAGTAAATCTATGTTGACAATGAAAAAAAGAGAAAAAAGAGTGATGGAATTGTTAGATATTTGAAAAAAAACTTCAGTTGTTTGGGCTATAGATATTAAGGATGGAATACCTCTTAGACTAGGTTGCAATACCCCCATGTCAGTGAACCAAGACAAAATTGAGCAAAATGGTGAGAAATTCATTGAAAACAAGTGGAAAAGAGAGAAAATGAAACCTGGTTTAATAGCAGATGCGTGGATGGGGTGGTTGTAATGATTCATATCTGTCAATTCTTGCTACTATTATCCTTTTCCATATGCTTACTATAGCTGAAATGATATTTGATGTGAATCTGTGTTCAGAATTTGAAACAGGCGCTAAAGAGGAATGAGAGAATCTTAGTCCACTTGACTCCACCAAGGTTTGTGAGAATCATCAATTGGGTGTTGTACTGGAGAATTTAAAGGATAGGAATGATGCAGAAGTTTATATAAAGAGATGGTTCATTGGGATACAAGTTGATGCATGCAATCATAGATTATGGTAGTGTCCTCTACACGATGGTACGAGACATGGATGTTGGTGTTTCCCAGTTAGAGAAGTTCAGTGCCGAATAAGAATCAAAAAACATGACTAAAATGTAGCTAAAAAAATAGATTATTCACTACCCTAAAATATATTATGAACTACCAATGCCTAAAATTCCTTCAACAAATTCATCTAAATCAAATATATTATGCGCTACCCTAAAATGAATAGATTAATCACTACTATAAAAAGAACAGATTATGCACTACCCATAAACATATTATGCACTATCCTAAAACTCCTTCAACAAATGTGGTTAAAACAAACCTCAATTGAGGATCACAATCCCTAACCATAAATAATCAATAAATAAAACACCCACAATCGGGTTAGGGTTTTAATGGGTCACACACACCGTAAAGAAGAGAAGGAAAGCATAATGAAAATCGAAAAAGAAGATAGAGGAGGAGAAGGAATTCTAACCTAGGGTGACCACAAGTGAAATCATGAGGAGAGACTAGGTTACATGGCTAGAGGAGGGAGGCGTGCAGTCAGGGATCCTCCTGGCTAGGGCACGCGACACGAATAGGAAGGTGATGGGGTGGGGCGACGTTGGGTAGGGAAATTTAAAATAAGATAAAATAATAATAATTATAAAACATTTTTTTACAGGCCTCACACACCATTTAGTAGTACAAAACTAACTTAATCGGGTTATGAGGTGATAATAAAAATGATAATGATGATGTGATCATTATGGTTCAATAATTTTAATTTAAGTAAGAGTTGTGTTATTATTATAATTTAAAAAATATCATGATATATAATAAATTTATATATAAATTATATATAAATAAAATGATTTTAAATTTATATATATTTTGAATAAAAAATATATTATATACATATAATGAAATTCTATATAAGTGAATTTATTTTTTTTAGTTTTTACTAGCGTATAGTCGATCTTATTTGAGTTTTAAAAAAATTATAATCATTTATCATCAACTTTATATCAGATATATATAAATATTATATATCACAAACATATAATTTTTCAATGAAAACATATGATTATATGATTTTATTAAAATACATAATGTTTATAAAATTTAATAAATATAAAATACGTATATCAAAATGTTAGTACTTATATGATAATGCAATAGGTTTAACTGTTGGTAAAAGTTTTTTTGGTGTTAAATGATCAATATCATCAGATATAGTGGTTGGTAAAAACAATAGTTGGTATATAAAATCAATACCAATAGAACTTAAAATCTATTGTAATTGCTCATTTTTACCAACAGCTATATTATCTATCAATAAATAATTGTTGGTATGGGCCATTTTTTGTAGTGCTACTACATTAACATAATATAAATTAAATGTTTTAATACAAATGAAGACAATGTCTTCTGCCCATGATGATGTTACCAATCTTGTATAAGAATATACAATAATGGAGAAAACCCTTTGGGAAGATGTAAAGGTAATGTTATGATATACTTTCTCTATTTTACAGAAAAATTATTAAATGAAATATTGATTTAATTTTCATTATTTCTTATAGAGTTTGTTTATTTTATAATATTTATATCAATCTGTATCTTTCTACACCAATACTTCCTCATTCTTCATCTACAATAAAACATTTTCACCCCTATAGTGTTGGCATTTATCACTTTTCTTCATGTTCCCTCCATTGCCTTTGTAGAAAAAAATGGTGCTACCTATGCTTAATCACAAAGGTAATCTTGATGTTTGAACAATAAAATAATTTTCCATAGTAGTAATGGATTGTTTCATATTTATGTTTAATTTATTTCTTTTTAGTATTACTCACATAAGAATTGTTTTATTATACAGGTGGATTCTTTTGTTCGATTTGGGGTGATTTGTTCGAAGCTTCTCATGCTCATGAGGGATTGGACTTCAAGGATGTAACTTAGATAATGAAAATAAGGAAATGGGTCACTAATGTATACAAACATTATGAAAATGTGAATTCCTACTACTTATTTAATTAGTTTTTTATCATTTTATCTACTAGTTGTAAGATAATTTCTTTATCATTTTTATCTAATTCTTATTTAGTTTTTTCACAAACCTTTTGGGAAGTCATATTTTGTTTTCAATTGTCTACAACAAGTAATAAAAGATAGAACATGTTTCTTTATGATGGAATAGGAAACCGCATGCTGCCTAAAATGTATGTGTATCAGGGATCATGGTGTCTCACTCCCATTAGAATGGAACATGTTCTTTCTTTTCTAACTTTTTTTTGTAGATAGTTGAAAGAAAAATACATATCACATGCTCAATTAGTTGTACCCAAATATGATACACAGTGTTCTCAATATAAATCGGGCTATATGTTTTTAGTTTATAATTTACATTTTATTTTAAAATACACATCACATACTCAAGTGTGTGTTTTAATTAAAAAGTGACATTAATTTCAGTAAAAATTACAAGTGACATACTGAAAACTAAGGAAATGCATTAATATTATTTTTAGAGTTTAATAAAATTTTCCATAAGTCATTTGAGACATGAAGCAATCAACCCCACCTTAATCTGAAGCATGGTGTGACCAGTACAACTCCATGTGTGACTTTTTATTTAAAATTGACATTAATGTTTGTAAATATAAGAAGTGACACACTGAAAAACAAGAAAACACATTTGTATTATTTTGATACTTTAAGAAAATGGTCCATAATTCATTTGTGATGTGTATGAATCAACTACACCTCAATCTAATGAAAAGTGTGACCGATATGACTCTAAGTGTGCCTTTTTATTTAAAATTGACATTAATTTAAGTAAAAATAACATGTGATATATTCAAAATATAGAAAATTAATTCGGATTGTTTTCATACTCTAGGAAAACAATCCATAAGTCCTTTTTGACATGTAAGAATCAACCATTCCTCCATCCAACACACGGTATGACTGATATGACTCCACGTGTGTCTTTTTATTTAAAATTGACATTGATTTTAGTAAAAAGAACAAGTGACATACTAAAAATAAAGAAAACACAGTCAGATGCTTTTGATACTTTATGAAAACTATCTATAAGTAATTTGTGATGAGTAGGATTCAACTGATCCTCATCTTGATGCATAGTTGAGCTGATATGACTCAAAGTGTCTATTATCAGTTTAAAATTGTAATTTTAGTTCAAAACGTGCGTCACTCCCTGAAAACTAACCAAACATGCTCTGATTCCCTTGATAATTTAGTACAATGATCCATAAGTCACTTTTGACATGTAAAAATCAGTCTCATGTCAAACTGACTCGCAATGTGATTGGTATGACTCAAAGTGCATGTTTCTGGTTTTAAATGACATTTTATTAAAAAGAACAAGTGACGTACATAAAATAGATCAAACAAATTTTGATTTTTTTGATACTTTAGGATAATGATCCATAAGACATTTATGAAATGTTGGAATCAACCTTACCTCAATCTAACACACAGTATGACTGGTATAACTCCACGTGTGTCTTTTTATTTAATATTGACATTAGTTTTAGTAAAAAAACAAGTGACATATTGAAAATGGAAAAAATAAATTCAGATTGTTTATACACTTTAGGAAAATGATCTATAAGTCATTTGTAAGATGTAGGAATCAATCACACCTCAATTCGACAAACGGTGTGACTCAAAAAGTCCTTTATCAGTTTAAAATAGGTATTTTAGTTCAAAACATGTCACTCATTGAAAACCAAGCAATCATGGTCCATTTTTCTTGATAATTTTGGAAAATGATCCATAAGTTAGTTGTGTTGTGTATGAAGTAGTCTCATGTCAATCCGAGAAACGATGTGATCGATATTACTTAGAGTGCGTGTTTCCAGTTTTAATTGATATTTTAATAAAAAACACAAGTGACATACTCAAAACTAAGAAAACGCATTGAGATTATTTGGATACATTATGAAAATGACCCATTATTCATTTGTGATGTGTAAGAATTAGTTACACCTCAATCTGATTCATGATGTGACTGGTATAATTCCAAGTGTGTCTATTTATTTAAAATTGACATTAATTTTATTAAAAAAGATTAAGTGTCATACTGAAAACAGAGAAAACACATTTAGATTGGTTTGATACTTTAGGAAAACAATCCATAGGTCATTTATGACGTGTAAGAATTAACTGTACCTCAATATGATGCATGATGTGACAGATATAACTCCATGTGTGTCTTTTTATTCAAAATTGACATTAATTTTAGTTAATAGAACAACTCATGTACTGAAAAATGAGGAAATATATTCGGATTGTTTTGTACTTTAGGACAACGATCCATAAGTCATTTTTTTACATGTAAAAATCAACCACACCTCAGTCTGATGCACGGTGTTATAGATATAACACCAAGTGTGTCTTTTTATTTAAAATTGACATTAATTTTAGTAAAAAGAATAAGTGACATACTAAAAACTGAGAAAACGTATTCAGATTGTTTTAATACATTAGGACAATGATCTATATGTAATTTGTGACATGTAGGAATCAACCGCAGCATAATCCAATGCACAGTGTGACCGATATGACTCCAAGTGTGCCTTTTTATTTCAAAATTGACATTGATTTTAGTAAAAAGAACAAATGAAAAACTGAAAACCGAGCAATCACATTCATAATGTTTTCATACATAAGTATAATGACCTATAAGTCATTTTTGATGTGTAGGAAACAATCATACCTCAATGTGATGGACTATGTGAATGGTATGACTCAAAGTGTCTGTTATCTGTTTAAAATTGACATTTTAGTTCAAAACACATATCGCTCACCAAAAACCATGAAAACATGCTCTGATTGTCTTGATAATTTAGGAAAATGATTCGCAAGTCATTTGTGACGTGTAGGAAACAATCTCATGTCAAACCGACACATGATGTGATCGGTGTGACTCAAAGTGCATGCTTCCAGTTTGAAACGAGGATTTATTAAAAAATACAAGTGACATACTCAAAATTGAGAAAACACATTTTTATTGTTTTGATACTTTATAAAAATGATCCATAAGTTATTTTTGACATGTAGTAAACAGTCGAACCTCAATCTAATGCACTATGTGACTCACATATTTCCAAGTGTGTCTTTTTATTTAAAATTAGCATTAATTTTAGTAAAAAGAACAAGTGACATACTAAAAATTGAGTAAACATATTCATATTGTTTTAATACTTTAGGATAACGATCCATAAATCATTTTTGATGTGTAGGAATCAATTTCACTTCAATATGACGTACAGTGTGACCGGTATAACTCCAAGTGTGTCTTTTTATTCAAAATAGAGATTTTATTAATACGTGTAGGAATCAATTTCACTTCAATATGACGCACGGTGTGACAATTATAACTCTAAGTGTGTTTTTATTAAATTGACATTTTAGTAATATAATCTTTCATATTAATGTATTTATTCATATTAATGTTTAATTTATTTCTTTATAATATTACTAAGATAAGATTCAGTTTCTTATATAGGTGGATTCTTTTTTTCGGGTTGAGGTGATTTGTTCGACAACTGAAACTCTGGTCGGAGTTTTTTTAGAGGGGGTCGCGGGTGCCAAATATGATAAAACAATAACGTTTTTAAATATTTGTGGATAGTAATTGAAGATGAAATTATACAAAACATTGTTTAAAATATATATAGTAGTGTTTTTTTGTATTCGTGATATAAAATTTATTTCAATTAAATTATATATTTGCATATAGGTTACATATATTTGCTACAGTGTGTTGTTATTCAAACATCACATCACAGTAGAACTATTCATAATGTTGATAAAGGCCCCCATTTAACGGCACTAATGACAACATTGTTTTTTAGCGTGGTTAAATCCCTTTTTAATGATATTAAAGGGTCTATATGTAGTAGTGTCATGGATGTTTAAGTTTAATGTATGTTTTCAACATATCTTTTATTTTTTATTAATTTATTAAATTTTTATGTCATCTAATTGCTATTAAATGGCTATTACTCAATAATAATTAGTAAATTATTAATTAATTTTAATTTTAATTTATTTTATAAGTCAATTTTCACTATATATATATATTAAGTGTAAATGCATGTATAGTTTTGAGTTAATATTATTTAATAAAATATATTGTATTTATATAAATATATATTAATATATTATATTTAATGATAAATAATTTTTTATGAAATATAAGTTTTATCAACATTAAAATAACTGTGATAATGGTCAACTTTATCAGCACGGAAAAAATCATAAAAAAAAATTAACTTTTATCAATGTTGAAAAAAGGACTGACAAAAGATGCGCTTTTATCATTGCTTTTAACTAACAGGGATAAATGATGGCACTTAATATCATGGGATCTGTGTAAAAGTTAGTCTTTATGGGTGCAAGCTTGGCACTTTAAAAATTTACCCTTTCTATATCAATGCTAATAAAATTATTCTCATTTTTTATGGACAATTTTTAGAGTTTCAATTTATCAATGGGGAAAACTTCTAATTTTATCCATTTAATTTTTATTTTTTGTTTTTTTGTACATTAATTCCTGTATAAATTTTTAAAATTAGATCATGTATTATTATTAATAAATAAATATTAACATAAACAGCTATTAAACAAATTGCTTCTCCTTTATTTTCATTTAAAACATTACAAATTTAATTATGATATTATTATACATTTTTTTCCATCAATTTATAGATATATAATTATTTTTTCTAAAATGTAAATACTGATTTCTTTCTTTCTTTCAAATGAGAAATCGTATAATATTTAAATTAATTTATGTGAATTAATAAAATATAAAAAAAATGCTATATTTATTTTCAATTTATTAAGGTTAATTGTTATCTAAATTCAAAAAAAAATCAATAAAAAGATTATAAAAAAATGAAATAAAATAAAAAAATACTACAATTATTTTATTTTTAATTCAATATAGATATTTGACATATTATACTATATATTTTTATTTTTATTTTTATTATATATATATATATATTCATATTATCAACACTATGGTATTTTTTTAAGATTATCATATTCATTTGTCATTTTAACCTCCGATTTATTTTTTATTTTTATTATATTTTTATGCTATTACTATATATTATTAACAATTACAAATTTCTTTATGTAAACATACACATTTTTAAAATTAAAATAATTAATTTTTCATCCAAGAAAGCATATAACATTTAATTAAATTTATGTGAAATAGAGAATTACATACAAATATTATAGTATTTTATTATACTCATTTAAATTATTAAATACATAAATTTCAAAAAATAAATTAAATATTATGGTGTGATATATACGTTAACGGCAAACTTGGTCGTGGTGGTTAGGTTTAGTTTTTTTGAGGTCTACAAAAAGGCATCGTGATGGTGGGCTCGGGGGGCGGCCGACCCACTCCAATCTTCCCAAATCTGTCACCGCATTACAGGGGATCGTCGGTGTTTGGATGTTTAGCAATATAGAAATTATAATGCACTAATAATGAATAATTTCGCAATTTAAAAATTTAAAAAAACTCACATACACTAATTTAATATAAACAATCATAACCAATACTACGCCTAAACATAGTTACAAAATAAATTTTGGCCGGTCAATCCCAATCAAGTTGCATGCATTCAGTTTATAAGATAATCCAATCTGGCAGGACCACATGAGCCTTCAGGTTCAACTAACCTTATCTAGTGATTTAAATTTTTGATCCGACCATGTATGATGACCCAATAGAATTTGTCAAACCAGATTTCTAGTTTAGCGTGTCATGAGATGACCAATATTTTTTTACTATCCCGACAAAATATGATGAGTTTGGTTGTTAATCTAGTCACATTTGGGGATTTCAACTTTTTGGCCTAGCCCAACTCAATTCAACAGCGAAAGTTTTGGATCTAGAGTCCGTATCACAAGTTTTTTTGTTCAATTCAACCCAATCCAATCAATCAAGTTTGTTAACACAATTCAAGAACTCAAGTTTCTCAGTTCCCATATGATTAAAATTGAACATTTTATTAAAATGGAATAAATTACAACCAAAACCATGTCTAAACATGAATTTCAATTAATAAATTGAAATAGAACATGAAAATATGAAAGATATTTTTGTGCTAAGAACAACATGTCCAAAGACCACACCAAAGATACTAAACATTCCTTGAATTTTGGATTTATATCTCATGACATAATTCCATGACACCAAAATCAAATGGTTTATTTGAAATTAGTTTTTTTTTTCTTCATAAATTTTTTTTATGAAATCACTATCGTAAAACAAGTTATAGGAAAAATATAAATTTTACAAGAAATTATGTTGACCATATTTAAAAACAAATTGAAAAAATGGACCTCAAAAAAACCATTTACCAACCCATAACACTGCGTGTTTCCAAGCTAGCCCAGAAAAATATTTTTTACAATGCTTTTCACACTAGTCTGATTTTCAGTTAGGTTTTCGAACTAATCCAACAATATCCCGTAATTATTATTTTTCGGGTGAACCCCAATCCAATATCTCTCATTTTTTGAGTCAGTTAAACTTGATCAAAAGATTGAGGTTTTATGTCAAGACTACCCCCTCCACTTATACCACCACTGGGTTGGTAGTGAAGATGATGATGATCCTCGAAGCTTGCTTCCAAGATGCAATGATGATCCCTAAAATCGTGTAGCACCCTAATCCTTAATGAACATTCAGTTCGTTTTGTAAAGAGAACAATTGGATCGCACAATTAGAGCTTGGTTAAGGTCAAATTTTATGATGTTACATTGAAAACTGTGTGAGTTTTGTAGAGGGTCTTCAAAGCCACACACATGGTTGACGCACAGTTTAATAAACAATGCAGCAAGCTGTGTGATGTGCAATGGTTGAGGCATCTTCATCCGCACAGTAGAAGAACAATTTGACAAAACACGCGGCCAAACCTGTTGTCCCAGAATGATGACGAGGGGGGAATGGATGGGTGGATTGTATCATTTTAAAAACATTTGATAAATTTACATCTGATCCCTCTTATGCTTAAAAAGATAAAGTGTTATCATTTCTTTAAACAAATTATGCAACGAAAGATATTTTGGGACCAATTTGGATGGATGAGAATGTAAGAAAAGTTTTCTGTTACATAGTTTTGTCTTTTGTTGTCAAGAAAAGCTAAATCAATTCACTTTGTAAAGAACTTGAAAATTAGACGATGTTTTTTTATTTGTATTTTACAATCATCTCAAGTTTGAAGAACTTGTGGTGCACGCTGTATGAAAGATAAAGATAGTAAAGAAGTGTTTTTGGAAAAATACAATTCAACATCATACTATCCAAAACAAAGAAAAAGGAAAGAAAATGAAGAGGCGCGCAAGTATAAGGAAGGCAGGTATAGGTCGCGCAGGTTAAAGTGGGCACGCAGGCTGCTTTTTTCTAGGGGTTCCTCCCATCTTTTGATAAGGAAAGAATAAGAAGAGGCGCACAAGTATAATGTGTGCAGGTATAGGTCGCACAGGTCCAAGTGGGTGCGCAGGTTGTTTCACTCCAGGGGTTCCTGCCAGCTTCTGCGTAGGAAAGTGAAAAATTTCTTTGAATGATTTGATTTGTATAAGCTCATTAAGAAGCACTGATCCATTGTGTTACCCTATTTGTGCTAAGAGGGAGCACACACACTATTGGATTGTTTTAAAAGTGTTGCACGAGTGTAACGGTATATCCTACTCCTTGTATTCCACATCAAAGGATTTTTTTCTAGTGGATTGTGTGGTACTGGATTGTTTCTGTACCATACCAAGGACGTAGCTACTCTTGTTGAGTAGTGAACCTTGTAAATATTGTGTTCCTATGGTTGTGTGTGTTCAGCAGGGAAGAAACTCTTTAACATGAGGCGAATGTTGTTTCAAAAAGGGGAAACATAAAAAGAAAAATATATCACTGATTCACCCCCTCCCCCTCTCAGTCATACTTGGATCCTAACTGGGAACTTCAATTGGTATCAGAGGGAGGTTCCCTTCATTTATTCTTTGCTGAAGTGGATGAAGAGAAGTTGTTATGAAGAATCTAAATTGCGTGAACAGTAAGGGGATCCCAATTTTTGATGGAAAGAACTATCACATATGGAAGGACAGAATGATGCCTTATCTTATGTCTCTTGGATATGAAGTTCTTGAAACTACAACGGATGGATTTCCTGTTATTGATGAGAAAGTTCCTCTTACTCCTGTCGATAAGAAGAACCTTGAGAATGAAGGAAGAGATAAAAATGCGTTACTCACATCTCTTTCCGAGAGTGAATTTCTAAGAGTGAAAGGTGTTTCTACAGCTAAAGACATATGGGATAAGTTGAAGAACATCTATGAAGGAAATACAAATGTGAAGAAGGAAAAACTGCAAATCTGGAGGCTATAGTATGAAGACATGGAAATGGGAGAATCTGAATCTGTTGGGGACTTCTTTACCAGGATTAATGACATTGTCAATAAAATCAGATGTCTTGGTGAAACGTTGGAGGACTGTACAGTTTTCGAAAAGATCGTGATAATTCAGCCAGACAAATTTGATGTTAAAGTGTTTTCATTGGAAGATAGAGACCCTGAGACATTATCTCTGGATGACTTGCATAGTACTCTCATTACTTATGAAATGAGAAGGGAGAAGACTATGAAGACCAAAAAAAGAGGATAGAGAAATTTCATTCAAGGATTCAAAGAGAGAGAAGTCAAAGAAGACTCTTATTGAAGATGATGCTGGTGAATCCGATTATGATGATGAGGTATGTAAAAATTTTGATGAAATTTTATCCTTGTTTTCAAAAAATATGAAAAGAGGTACAAGGAAATACAAAGAGAAACTTCCCTTGAAAAGTTTTGAATGTGGAGCTGTTGGTCACTTTGCGGCTAACTGTCCTCAAAAGAATAAAGAAGAAGACAGTGATGATGATGAGAGATAGCCAAGAAGGCCATGGAATAAAAAAACTGACAAAGTTAAATATTTTTCAAAGGGTAAGGGTAAAAAAATTCTTCAAATCAAAAAGAAGAAACTTTTTATCTAGAGATGAAGAAGAAAATAGCGAAGCTGAATCTGAGAAATCATCTACTAAGAAAGCTAGAGAGAATACATTTATTACAGTAGTGAATAATGAAGATTACGAGAGCAACAGTTCTGAAGAAGAATAAACTCAACTTGAATATCATCTGAAAGAATAATTGAAACAATGTTTGACGAAGATCAGAACGCTTGAGAAGGAAAACAAAAAGTTGAAAAATTCAATTTTCATATTAAACAATAAACAAGGTTTTCCTGAGGTGAAAATCAAGATGGAAAAAGTGATTTATAATCTGAAGAATTATCTTGAGAATGCAAAGAATCATAATGATATTCTTGATGTAAAGCTGAAAGAAAAAGAAGAAGAGTTTGAACTATTCCAAAAGAAACTATCCAAAGCTAAGGAAATGAATGTCAGTTTCAAGCATTCTATCTCATATGTTAGTGAATGTTCCAGTAATAATGAACTAATGAAGGGTACACATAATTTGCCTTCAAAAGTTGAGAGGAAATATGGAACTGGTTATAATAAGAACAATGTTGGAAAGGCTATGTATGTGGCCAAAGTCAGTAATTCTGAAAAATCTGAAGAACATAAAAATCATTTGTCTAGAATGATTTATACTACTTTTGGTACTGATAAGTTTGAATAGAAATCTGAGCTGAAAAGGAAAGTTACGATTGAAAACAGAAAGGTTGATGGTCAGCAGAGTTCTTTTAAGAAGGCTGTTGAGAAGCATGTTCACAACTCCGGTCAGTATAGAAGTTTCAAAGGAAAATATTCATTCTATGGTTACTGCTAGTATTGTGGTGGATTCGGACACACTACAAACATGTGTTGATTTAGTCAACAACATTACCACTATTCCACATGTTTTGAAAGATAAGGATTGAGGGGGAGTCAATTCGTTCAAAATAGAAAGTCTCCAAAAAAATTTCAGAAGATATCTGAGAAGACTGGTGTGAAAGTTGAGAATAGGTTCCAATCATTTAAAACTGTTTGTGAAAGATGTGATCGACCTAGACATCATTCCAAGGGCCGCCTTAGTGTGTTACCAGAGCAACAAAATATTCATAATAATTCTCAAAAGCCAGAGTTTTTATAATCTAAAAGGGACAGGTCTGATAAGTCTAAAAAGAAAGAGTGTATGGTTGTCTGGCCAGAACAAATTGACTTTGCTAGGAAATTGGAGTAAGCATAACAGAAAGTGAAGGAAAAGGAAGAAAAAAAGCTCTTGTTGTTGAAACTTCTTTGAAATCTACAAAAGGAGAACGTCCATGGATTCATGATAGTGGATGTTCCTCTCATATGATATGAGACTTAAAGCTACTGAATAATGTGAAAGAATTCAAAGAAGGAACAATGACATTTGGAAATGATGAATCACTAAGGATTAAAGGTGTTGGATTGACTATTATTGGAAAATAAATATGAAATCCAGGAAAACACTATATGTTGATGGGCTGAAACATAACCTATTAAGTGTGTCACAACTCTGTGATGAGGGAAACAAAGTAATATTCAGAAAATATGGATTTTTTGTGAAAAGTGAAAATGATGGAAATATAGTTATAAGAGGCCAATGTACAAGAGGGAATCTATTCCAAGTTGGTGATGTGCGGAACTCTTGTTACATGAGTTTGGTGGATGAAAATAAATTATGGCATAAAAGGCTGGGGCACATGTGTCAGGGAAATATGAGCAAGTTATCAAAGCGAGACAGTGTTCGGGTTATGCCTGATTTTTCAAGAGAAAGAGATTTGTGTTGCACTATTTTTGAGAAAGGGAAAATTACTAATTCTATGCACAAAAGAGTTGAAATTCACTCAAAAAGACCCTTGGAACTCATACATTCAGATATATGTGGACCAATGAGAAAGAAATATTCAAATTGAGATAAGTACTTCATTACTTTCATTGATGAATTTACTCGCATTACTTGTGTTATGTACATGAGACATAAGTCAGATGCTCTGGCAATGTTTAAGTGTTTCAGAAGGAAATCAGAGAAGGAATGTGAGTATTCAGTGAAGAAGATGAGAACTGATAATGGTGGTGAGTTTATGAATGAATAGATTTAAAGTTATCTTGAGAAACATGGAATTCGACATGAGTTTAGTTCACCATACACACCTCAACAAAATGGGGTGGCTGAAAGAAATAATCGAAGTCTGGTGTAAATGGGGAGAACTATGTTACATGAACATAGTCTTTCTCATTATTATTGGAGGCAATCCATGAGTACTTATATGTATATTCAGAACTGATGTTTCTATATGAAAAACTGAAATATATATCCATATGAAATGTTATATGGAAAAACTCCAAGTCTGAAACACTTGAGAGTCTTTGGGAGTCCTTGTATTATAAAGAAGAAATGTGGACACCTGGGAAAGTTTGAGCAAAGAGGAGATGATGAAATTTTTCTTGGCTATGCTCTAGAAGGAAGAGGATATAGATGCCTCAATAAAGAAATAGAAATAAGTATTGATTCTTCAAATGTAAAATTTGTTGAAAATACTAAGAAAGAAAATCAGTCATATGTTGATGTCGAAGTCAAGCAGGATAGAGAATATTTTGTTAACAATTTTGATAATGCTTCAGACTGTGTTAATCTTACTCAAGAAGATGAATCTAACTCAGAGATCTCAAGTGATGCGGACGGAGTTCAAACAACTCATCCTAGGTTGAGGAAGCATGTGGAGGCTCAAAACATTATTGGAGATAAAAATCAGAGGGTCCAAACAAAAAGAACAACAAATGCTATATCACATTTTTATCTTTATTCAAAAAATGAACTGAATGATGTAAATAAAAAATTTGAGCATCCAGAATGGGTTAATGCAATGAATGAAGAGCTTGATCAGATAGAGAAGAATGATACTTTGGAACTTGTACCAAGCTGGACAATAAAGACATTATTGGTACAAAGTGGGTTTTCTGGAACAAGCTAAATGAAGAAGGTAAAGTAATAAGAAACAAAGAAAGATTGGTCTACAAAGGGTATTCACAAATTGAAGGCATTGATTTTGATGAAACCTTTGCTCCAATGGAACGATTAGAAACAATAAAAATCTTTCTTGCTATTGCTGCACAACGAGGTTACAAAATCAATCAAATGGATGTAAAATCCGTATTCTTGAAGGGTGACCTTGATGAGGAAGTTTACATTGATAAACCTTGTGAATTTGTTATCGGAAAGGATGAATTTTATGTGTGCAGGTTGAATAAGGATATATATGGGCTAAAACAGGCTCCAAGAGCATGGTATTCTAAATTAGATACTTGCTTAAAGAAGATGAACTTTAAGAAAGGGAGAGTTGACAACAATATCTACATCAAGGAATGTTAGGATTTTTCACTGATCGTTATTGTTTATGTCGAGGATATTATATTTTCTGGAAATTTTGATAGATCATGTGAAAAATTTGCTGAGGAGATGAAGAAGTTATTTGAGATGTCCATACTGGAAGAAATGAAGTACTTTCTTGGGCTACACATTTCATAGAAGAAGAATCACGTTTTTCTGTCTCAAGAAAATTATGCTAAAGAACTTCTGAAGATGTTTGGCATGGGAAATTTGAAGCTAGTTTCCACACCAATTGCAGTGGGAACCATGTTGTCTAAAGATGGGGAAGGAAAGGAAGTGGATCATAACGTGTTTCGAAAGCTGATTGGAAGTATGTTTTATTTTACTGCCTCAAGAACTGACATCGTCTATACTGTCACTTTATGTGCAAGATTTCAGAGTGCTCCTAAAGAATCACATTTGATTTCTGGAAAAATAATTCTCATATATATCAAAGGCACAACAAATTTTGGAATCTAGTATGATGGCTCTAAAAATATTGATCTATTCGGGTATTCTGATGCTGATTGGGAAGGAAATGTTGATGATCGAAGATCCACATCTGGTGGAGCTTTCTTTCTGGGGAAAAGTTGTGTTAGTCTGCATACCAAGAAATAGAATTTAGTAACTCTTAACACAGATGAAGCTGAGTATGTTGCTGCAACTCAAGCTGCAACACAACTAATGTGGATGAAGACTCAGTTAGAAGATCTACTTGTCGAAGTAAAGCTACCATTGCTCTTGGGTTGTGATAATCTGAGTGAAATGAATCTTACAAGAAATCCAGTACAACATTTTCATTCAAGACACATTGATATAAAGTAACACTTCATCAAAGAGGAGGTGGAGAAGAATGAATTGAGGCTAGAGTATGTTCCTACATCAGAACAAGTTGCTGATATATTCACAAAACCATTACCGAAGGAACCATTTTCAAAATTGAGGTTGAACATGGGTGTCCAACCTTCTTCTCATCAAGGTTAAGGTATGTGTTTCTATCCCCAATCTCATCTTTCCTTTGGATAGTGTTTTCAAGGGGGATAATTGTTTCATAAATCTATCCTTATGGATGCATGCATAAAGGGGGAGTTGTGGGTAAGCTGTGAATCCATCATGTATGTGTGTGAACTATTCTAAATGTTTGTTGGAGTGGTTGTAGAAAACAATGTTGTTTTCCAGGAAAGTCAACAAAGTGAAGAATGCTCAGGTAGAAGCTTGAAAGATGATCTGAAGAAGTCTGAGGAGGTACGCTCATGATATTTCATAGTCACTGCTTTTGGAAAGCATGGTTTTGGCTGTCAATAATTCTTGTTTCCTACAATGAGTTAGCTCACATATTCTTAGAATTGTTGATAAGTAATCCATTTCTTAAGTCTACAAATTTGAGGGATTTATGAGTCATGGTTGAAAACAAAATCCAAAGGGGGAGATTTTTGGGACCAAGTTGGATGAATAAGGAAGTAATAAATGTTTGTTGTTATAGAGTGTTGTCTTTTATTGTAAAAAAAAGCTAAATAAATTCACATTGTAAATAACTAGAAAATCAGACGATGCTTTTCTGATTTGTATTTTACAATCATCTCATGTTTTGAGAACATGTGGTGCACACTGTATGAATGATAAAGAGAGTAAAGAAGTGTTTTTGGCAAAACATAATTCATCATCATACAATCCAAAACAAAGACAAAGTAAAAAAGAAAAAGAGGCGCACAAGTATAAGGATCACAGGTATAGGTCGCACAGGTCAAAGTGGGTGCGCAGGCTACTTTGTTCCAGGGGTTCCTCCCATCTTCTAGGAAGGAAAGAAAGAAGAAGAGGCACCCAAGTATCATGCGTGCAGGTATAGGTCGTGCAGGTCCAAGTGGGCGCACAGGCTGTTTTTCTCTAGGGGTTCCTGCCATCTTCTGGGTAGGAAAGTGAAGAATTTCATTGAAAGATTTAATTTGTGTAAGATCATTAAGAATAACTGATCCATTGTGTTACCCTATTTGTGCTAAGAGGGACCACACACACTATTGGATAGTTTTCAAAGTGCTACACGAGTGTAAGGGTATATCCTACTCATTGTATTCCACATCATAGGATTGTTTTCTAGTGGATCGTGTGGTACTGGATTGTTTCTGTACCAAACAAAGGATGTAGCTACTCTTGTTGAGTAGTGAACCCTGTAAATCATGTGTTCTTGTGGTTTTGTGTGTTTAGCAGGGAAGAAACTCTTTAATAGGAGGTGAAGGTTGTTTCAAAAAGGGGAAACTTAAAAAGAAAAAGATATCACTGATTCACCCCTCCCCCTCTCAGTGATACTTGGATCCTAACTAGGATCTTAAAAATAGAAAAAGAGGACACAATAATTTTTATATTGGTTCGGGACACAAAGATCCCCCAGTCCACTCCACAAACACTCTATTTATGATCTTTTTGATTTTCACTAGCATATCATTTTCCAAAGGATCATGATAGTTGAGTGCAAGAAACCACAATTTGTTACAATAACTTTTACAAGGAATTAAAGTAGGACCATCGACAGTCCTCAAAACACTCCACACCTGAGTGTTCAAAAACAAATGAATTTGACGTTGGTTGGAGGAATTCTCTGTGAAAGAATTTAGATACAGATGATGAAACTGGCAGATGAAGTGATATTCAAAGGAATATATGGATAACTTCAAATCGATGTCCTCAAGAAGAATATCTGAACTTGTCGTCGAGAATATTCAAATAAAGAAATAGTACTAAAAAAATCAGTCCTTTTAGAAGCAATATGAACACACAAATGGAGGCTTCGGCCCCAACCTTTTAATGGGTCTCCCTCTACCGAGTCTTAATGAGGTCTTTGCTTTAAATACTAAATTGAGGCTTCAGCCCCAACCTTTAAAAAAATTATAGTGGTAGTAACAAGAGAAATAATAATATCTTCATCTAGAAGTATCCGTTGAGAATAAATAATAATCCTGAATAAATTGAGGTCTAAAAGATCTAGAAAAGATGCTAGAAAAATCATGATTTCAAAACAGACACGGCATTTTAAAATTGAATTTATCATCCATGAGAAACCATAACATACCTTTGAAGTCAGAACAAACTAATCCATTATTGAAGATATTATGAAGCAACATTTTAATCACATTATCAAGAGATTTACTCTAGTGAAATAATAGTGTAAATCTTAGAATAAATCAAAATTTAAATCTCACAGACAATTTGATCAACATGGCGATTTAACTGTGCGAGGATGATTCCAAAAGTACGACTGCTAGAATTTAGTTGCTTCTAAACATAGATTTCAAGAACGTGGAGTATAATACCAATGTTTGATTCGAAACATGAGGTATATTACTAAAGTTAGGTTACATACAATAAATACATATATAATTTTAGCTATTCAATCATGAGGTTACTTAAAAAAATTTAGGTTCATGAACATAATGTTCAACACAAACGTGAGGTTCCGAATGTGGAGTAGACTACCAGCGTTAGGTTTTAACATCAATTTTTGAACAGTGATTCTAGAATCATCACGACTCTTCCATTTTAAGGTACCCCTCCATGGGGTGACAATGAAGGAAGAAGGATAATGAGCCCAAGTTCTGCCTCCAGCAAACCTCATGTGAGAGACTAACACTGATGGGATAAAAATCTCACATGTGGAAGACATTACCCTTTATAAAAATATACAAACATGATATAGGATATCAATGATCAATAAAATCTATGACATAACATAAAATAATGTAACTAAAAACCATCCCACATTACATGTATAGAATAAATAGATACAAGAGTCTCCAAATAAATACCCAAAAAAAAGTCCTATAGTAGCGACTCAATAACATCTCTAATGTTTGAGCTAGAAATCATCATCATGGTTCATGTAGTCCTCCTGGAAACCAAAATAACCATTTTTATATATGTAGGGTGATCATACAAGTATACTCAGTATGATCATACCCCATGTCTCTCGTGTATATGTGAACAGAGCATACTAATGCACTGATGATCAAACAACAGGACCAATAGCACCTAAACATGTTAACAAACCAATCCCATCCTCACTATGACATACTCACTAAATAACACATCCAAGTATTGTAACATAATAAGAAGAATATTGATATGAAAAGTGCACCACACCACTTTCCCACTAATTATCTTCTCTCACACCCCAGCGTCGTACATCTTGACACTACCATCTCTTTCGTATAACATCCTACCAATAGACACCTAGTCCAGCATAACACATCACGTCTCACATGAAGACACCTGAGCCATCACATCACATCACATATCACCCACAAACACCTGGTTCATCACATCACATCACATCACATCACTCAACATCTTTCTTATAGTCACATGAACCATCACATCACATCACATCTTGCTCACAGACACCTGAGCCATCACATCACAACACACCACATCACATCCATACACATAACTTGAATATTAAGGTATTGTGAACATGAAGGACATCAAACTCATTCTCTCGTCCGACCATGCATGACCCCAACTAGAAGCCATCTCATCAAACATAACCACATCACACTTTTGACTTTTGTCCAACAAATCCTGTGTATATCAACATCATATTGAAGAGAAGAGTAGGAGAGAGAGGGTAGTAATCAATCCATTCTCACCATTGGGATATTGGAAAAAACTCCCCCAATACATTCGATTGTTGGTACAAAGTTCCAGACATGGGTGGGATGTTTATAGAAATCGCAAGGAATATAAAATGTATATATAAATAGCCACACACAAGCCCCACCTATGGGTTCACAACTAGAGAACTAACTAACAAACAACATCCCCAATAAACCTCACATCATCCACCACTTTTTCTACCACATCTAAATGCATAACACCACACAAGAAATCCACTAGCCACTTACCACATTCTTCTCGTCATTTCATGTTAAGTCATTTTCAGATTTTTCCCATTACCAACCATTCGATTTTTACAGTCCATTCATTTAACATTTATCAATATCCATTTCAACCACACTTACCATATTATTTCAAGTGTTAATTAACCTTTTCAACCCATTCCATTTCAATTCATCATTTTCAATTTGATTCCATTAGTACCAGGTAACTACCACAACACCACAAAACATAAGAAAAACCCATATTTCTCATGAAAAACCCCAAATTTGGCATAATTTCACAACCACAACCACTTTCCACATATCATCACATCCTCCCCATCACAACCAATTCCCATCACAACACCTATCACATCCCAACCACTTACCATCACAACACATTTCACATCATTCACATATATAATTTTTAGGATTATTAATGGGATTTTTATTGGTTTCACTTCTCTATTTCAAGGGAATTCTCACACAAGATATAATTTCCAGGTGCAAAAAATTTATTAGATGAATATATGTTCTTATATAGTTTCATTCAAGGTGATAAAAATCAATTAAAACATAAGGGTTCCATAGTCACAACAACCATAATGAAAAAAAAACCTCAAAATGACCACAATTTTCAGCAAGATGTCAAGCCTATACATTCACAATATCAAGGTTTCAAAATCTATAAAACATGCAATTTATTATCATTACCCTTTAATTTAAATTAAAAAACAATTATTTAAATTCATTAGGGTGGTGCATACAATCTTCCAAAATGATAACAAGATCATAACACTTCCTACATGATACAATTATACGTGAAACAAAGGATCCCCTACCTCAAACAAAGCTTTAAGAACCATTCCATATGGTTAGAATGGGTGGGAGACAACCATGAATCACCAAGATGAAGGGAAATACCTTGATCACTCTGAACAGAACAACCCACAACATCCTCTCACCAAAACATCACCCAAATGAACAATTTCCTAGAAATAACATTCTATGAATAAATAATAGGGATAAAAAGTAGGGGGATGTAAATATGGAAACTTACTTTGAACCTCCATGGATTGATATCCCAATGACTGGGTTGAAAACCACTGAAAGGGGGAAGAACGACCTCCTTGGGATTCAACCGTGTCACCGAATAATTAAAATGATAGTTGGGATAATGATGGGGTTTGAGGGAATTTTGGGTTTTATACCTAGTCTAAAAAACATACGACCATGACATAACCTACAATACCATGCTGTAATATTTCTAAAAAAAGGAATACTACTACATAAAGTAGAGGGACCATAACGTAGCCTGGCGATTCAAATATTTGTCTAAAGAACATTGATATCTCTGTACTATAGTTTCGATAAAATAGTACAAGAGACCATAAAACCTCAAAGACCCCAATATTATAGAACCCAACAACATGAATGGGGGATACAACGTACCCAACTCCCTGGCACAACTACCCTAAAATAAACCCCCCCTCCAAACATCACCCCCCACGAATCCATGATACAGCCAGGGTCTCCACGCCGCGACTATTCCAATAATAGTTAGTAGTACCAAAATCACATCTCAACCCCCTACACCATAACCAAAACCACTATGATGCAGAACACAGAAGGCTACATTGTAGCCCCGCTCCCTGAAACAACCATGAAAAAAATGGAAAAACCTCCCAAAACACCTCCTTCGAGACTTTATGCTACAATTGACCTCCCTAAACTACAGTTGCACTCCACCATGGTGAAGCCAAATCCTATACATCACAGAATCCTCATTAGATGTATTTTCCATCTTCAACCTCCTTTTACCCTTTGAACTCCTTTGGAACTCCCCCAGACACCTCTACCATTAAAATTCAAGCAAAGAAACAGGTCGAAAGGTCTGAACCATTACATCAGATACCTATAAAACTATTCTATTCATCAAAGATCAAATCCAAACCCAAAAAGGAAAAATAAGGGGGGGGGGGGGGTCCAAAAAATAATCCTGTGAGATACCTCTCATGGACCTCGTTACAAATGAACACGTCCACTAACCAAACACACCAAACTCGGCTGAAAACTTTCACCAAACATGCCTCACAACCAAACCATTTTACCATACATAATTAACCCCCTTTTCACATAACCATTTTCACCACCATCTCATCCTCTACAAAGCCCAAGCCAACGATCCCCACGACCATTACATGTTATGGCCCCATGCACACAAATAATGTAATTCCACTTTTCATATCCATATATTATCTGCTTTGGGTGACACTGAATCTCCCACATGATTTTAAACAAATCACAGTATAACACGCCTTGATTAAGAATTTTTGTTTCCTATATCTATATGATTTATGATTTAACACATATCACATTATCAAGGAAAATCACCTTTCATAAAACAATAATAAACATCACACCAACAAGGAAAATCCAAACAAGGAAAAATTCAAAAACGCTTTGGGTACTGGACACAAATCTGTGTCTCACATTCCCAATTAATCTTCTATGATACATTATTCCTCTACAACACATGAACCAAAGGAATAATCCATCCATATAGAACCTTATTTTAACAATTCTAGATCTATACTCGATACTCTATGAATTTTTCATCGTCCTTGATATATAACTCTCCCTAGTCAATGACATGAGATTCATCATGAAGATACCAATAGAGATGAGAGACATAGAAGACATCGTGGATTCTGTCCAGTTGTGGTGGGAGTCCCAACTGATAATCCACCTTGCCAACACTCCTAATACCTTAAAAGGACCAAAAAACTAGGGTGTTAGCTTACACCCATTTCCAAAAATCCATTGCCTACATAGAGGAGAAACCATTAAGAACATTTTCTCCCCAAACTAAATCTATAAGGGAATTATCCTTTGATCGACATAAGACTTCTTCCAGTCCTGAGCTACTTTCATCCTCTCGCAAACAACCTCAACCTTCTCTGTCATGCTCTGCTTCACATCAATACTGTGAAATGATGACTCCCCAATCTCATCCCATCACAACAGAGAACAACATGTCCTCCCATAAAAATCCTTAAAATAGGGCCATGGCGTTGGATGATTGGTAACTATTGTTATAAGAAAACACAACCAAAGGAATGTGCTTTACCCAAGGTCCACTGAATTCCATAATGAAAACCCACAAAATATCCTCCAACATTTGGATAGTCTTCTTCATATGTCTTTCTACATAAGGGTGAAAAGTAGTGTTGATGTGAAAATGATTTCCAAAAGAATGTTGGAATCCTCTCTAGACCCACGAGGTGAAACAAACATCCAAATATGAGAGAATGGACCTCGGAAATCCATGTAACCACAAAACATCATCCGCATAACTATTTTCCAAAACATCAATAATGACTGAATCCCTGATCTCTAGGAAGTGAGCCGATTTTAGAAACTAATTCACGATTAACTTGATAACATCAAAACCTATTGAAGATTAGGGTAATACTATTATGAAATCCATCGATACTTCATATCATTTTCATTCAGGAACATTTAAGGGTTGCAAAAAACTGTCAGGAACATGATGCTTATCCTTTACCTACTGGACAACCAGACACCAATCCATAAACTCCTAAACCTCCCATTTCATCCAGGGCCAAATAAAGTGAGTCCTCAATCCAAGTTACATCTTAAAAAATAGTGGGTGTACCACTAAAGGCGGGAAATGTAAATCATGAAGGATTCCCCCACACATCGCTATAGGAAAAACATAATCCCTAAAACAACACCTATTTTCGACTATCCTTTGACCAGCCCTTTAAAACATCGCCATGGTAAAGCCAATCACACATCACCTATGCATCTGAGTCCCCCACTGAGACTCCTCCACCTTCCAAACTAGAGAATACTTCACTGTCATCTAAAACAAGCAACCTTAATCACCAACATCCCTTTAATCTATGTTTAGGGGTTCCAACTCCTCTATCACCCTATAAGAATATAAGGAATCCTAAACAAAATACTTATATGAATTACTACTCAAATCATTAGACAAGACATTCCCCTTTCATTAGGTGTAGGATATCTCAAATTCATAGATCTAAAGAAACTAAATCCACCTATGTTGTCACATATTCAGATCATATGGAGAAAAGATATACCTCAAGCTATTGTGATGTGCGAAGACCAAAAAATGATCCCTAATGAGTTAATATCACAAAAGATTCATTGAAAACATAATCACTGATAACTTCAGATCATGGGTGATATAGTTACACTCATGGGGATGTAACTAACTGGACCCATAAGATATCACCACTTTATACTACATTAAGACACACCCCAAACCAATATGGGAAGTGTCATAAAACACCTCAAACATCACCCCTCCTCTGTTAATCGATGCACCATATCACTAATCAATTTCCCTTAGGTTGTAAAATACTACCTTATATTGATTGGTCTAGATGAAATCATGGTCCTTCTTAGGTAATGCTATTAATGGGGTTAAAATCCATGATAAATTAGATATTAACATTAGGTAATAGCCCACAAGACCATGGATGCTCCGAAAATATGCCACATTCTTGGGTGCTTCCCAAGAATCAACTACCTTGACCTTTCATGAGTCCAAAACCACACCTTTCTAGGACACCACATTCCAGAGTAAATTCACCTCTCATGTCCAAAACTCACACTTGAAGTAATTTACATAGATCTATTGGTATCAAAGAACTTGTAGTATAGATTTATAATGATCAAGATGCTCCTACTATGACTTCAATTAGATCGATATGTCGTCGATTAACACAACTAAAAACTAGTATAAAAATTCACAATATGGAGTTCATGATCCCCATGAACATAAATCGTGCATTTTTTACTCCGAACATCATGACCATGAACTCAAAATACCCATTCTTGAATCTGAAAGTATTATTTGGGATATCATCTACTTTGACCCTCAACTAGTGATATCTAGACCATATATCAATAACAGAAAACCAACTAAATCCCCTAAAATCTTCAAAAATATCATAAAGCCTAGGAAGAGGGTAATAATTTTTATTTTCACTTGATTCAACTTCTTGTAGTCTATATATAGTCTCAGACTACCATCCCCCTTCTCGGCGAACAACACTAGAGCACCCCACAATGAAACACATGTTTAGATGAAACATTTATACATAAGATCATCATTCTAAATCCTCAACTATAATAACTTATAAGGTTCATTATGATAAGGATCTTTCAATATTAGTGAGTCACCAAGATGTAAGTGTATAATGAACTCATAATTTTTTCGAGGGGGAAATATCACAACCTCCTCAGGGAAAACATATATAAACTCCTTGATGACCCTAGGAACCTCCACTATCACGACTTCTATTAATTCAACTAACCAATCCCATACTCCCCATAGAATTCTCACCAAATAGCACATCCAAGAATAGTATCACAATAATAAGCATATCCATAAAAATGATACCCCACACCATTTTCCCACTTATTTTTTACTCTCACACAACAATTTCATATGTATTGGTGCTCCCAACTCTTCAGTATAAAATCCTTCCCGTAAACACATAGGTCATCAAAACACATCACATATTTACCAAAGACTACTGATCCATCACATTACATCACATATCACTTGTAGACACCTGGTCCATCACAACACATCACATCACATCTCATCCACATATACTTGGTCCATCACATCACATCACATCTTACACACAGACACCAAGATCATCACATCACATCGATAACCATAACTAGAATAGTAGGGTACCATGAACATGAAGGACACAAACATTGTGAACTATCCCTTTTAGGCATGACCCCCACAATAATCCATCTCATCAAACATCAACACAGTGCACTTTCAATTATTGTCTATTAGAACCCATGAATGTCAACGTTTCATGGATGAGAGAGCGATGAAGAGTGAATAGCTATCCATCCACCCTAACCATTGGTATTTTGGAAAGAATAACACCAAAACATTTGGTCGTAATAATAAAGTTCCTGAAATGGGTGGGGTGAATATATAAATCACAAGTAATGTAAAATGTATTTATAAATATCCAGATATGAGCCTCACATATGGGTTCACAACTATAGCACCAACCAACTCACAACATTTCCAATAAACCTCACAACATATGCCAATTTATATTCCACCTATAAATTTATAACACCACATAAGTAATACACAAGACGCATAGAGAATTCTACCATTCATTTCAAGTTAATCCATTTTTCTTATTTCCCTTTACCAGCCAAACCATTATTACATCCCATTCATTTCACATTTATCATCAACCATTTAAAACAAACTTCCCACATTATTTCAAGAATTCAATAACTATTTCAACCCATGAAATTTCAATCCATTATTTTCAATTTGATTCCATTACAATTTGGAGACTTCCACAACACCACATAACACAAAACCCCCATATTTCTCATACCAAAAATACCACATTGCTGCCATTTCACAATGACAACTACTTTCTAAATCACAACTGCTTTGCACATGACAACCAATTTCCAAATCTCATCACATGTACCCCATCACAACCACTTCCCATCATAACACATTTTTATCAAAACCAATTCCCATCAAAAAACCTTTAACATAATACACAAATATCATTTTTCATATTATTAAGGACATCTTCATCATTTTTACTTCTTTATTTCAAGGGAATTACCACAAAAGTCATAATCACAATATCAAGATGTCAAAAATCTATAAAACATTGGATTTATTATCCTTTCATTCAATTTAAATAAACAAAATTATTTACCTTCATTAGTATTGTGTATACTATCTTCCCAAAAGATAACAAGAGCATAATCCCTCCTGCATGATACAACTAGACAAGAAGAGAAGAACTCCATACCTTTAAGGAATCTTTCCAAACCGTTACCCAAGGTTTGAATCAGAGGGAGACAACCACCAAGAACCATGAAGATATGAAACACCTTGATCACCCTGAACACAACAACCCAAAATATCCTCTTATAAAATCATCATGAAAACCAATGATTACCTTGTAGCATCCTTCTTTGGATGAAAAATAGGGAGAAAAATAGGGGTAATGAAAGAGGGAATCTTACCTAGAACCTTTAAGGATTAATCTCCCAAGTCTGAGGTTGAAAACCATAAAAAGGGATATGAAAGAACACCTTGGGATTCACTTGGGTCACCCAATGACTAAGAATAAAGTTAGTATAATGAGGGGGTTTGAGGAATTATGTTCATTATACCCAGTCCGAAAAACACAAGACCACAACGTAGCCTATAAGACCACACCATGATATTGCTAAAAAGAGGAAGAATATGATGCAAAGGGGAGGGACCACACCACAACCTGGTTGATCAAGATCCATATGAAAAATATGGAAATATCTACACTATATATCTGATAAAATAGGAGAAGGTACCATGGGGTAGACAATACTACTACACCATATAACCCAACAATTGGAATGGGGGATACACCGCAATCCATATATGTGGCGAAGCTACCCTAAAATCAACAAAAACCCTAAAAATCACCGCTAGGACTCCACTCCACAACCAAGGCCTCCATACCGTAACTATACCAAGAATAGACATAGTACTAAAACTGCACCTCAATCTCCAATTTTGCAGCCATCAACTCCATATCATATAACATAAGAGGATATACCATATCCCCACTTCACGACACAACCATACCAAAAATGGTAGAACCTCCCAAAAATACCTCCTATGAGCCTCTACACCACAACCGACCTCTCTAGACCATAGATGTTCTCCTCTATGGTGCAACCCAAGACTCCATGCTATAAATTCCCCCTCAACTGGATTTTCTATCTACAACAACCTTTTTCCCTTAGAACTCCTTCAAAACTCCCTAAAACACCTCCCCCACCTAAATTCCCATAAAGTAATAGGCTATAAGGTCTCAAGTGTTACAAGACCCCTTTTATAACCAAATAGAATACTTAGAAAAACAAATAGTTCCAAAATATAAATATCTTAATAAAGACTTGCAAAATTCTAGGAAAAATAATTATTTAATTAAATATACACATGAAATCCACTCAAAGTAACTTCATTAGTAAAACAAATTAGAGTATTCATGAGCATAAATATCAATGAAAAACGTATTGGTTCTACATTCATATTCCCAATAATATCCCCCTTTTTATAATCACAAAACCCATAGTATCATAAAAAATAAGGTAAAAAAGAATTATTGGTTTATGATTTTTAATTAAAAAAATAGTAATATATTGATCAAGTGAAATAATGAAGTAATAAAGAAATAATTTATTGATGTTTTTTTTGAAAATTTTGAGTTTATCCAGATTTCTCTCGATTTTTTTGAGATCAAAAATAATGTATGAAAATGGAATAAAACACATTTCAATTTTCACAACACTTATATTCAAATTTCATTTAAACCAAAAATAAGTACATTTAGATATTAATGTACATTAAAACATAAAATTAAAACATGGATAAAATATAAATACAACATGGAATTGTAAAATAAATTCAATTTTATAAATAATTAATATTATAAGAGAATTTTTAGATTAGGATAAACAAGGTTAAGGTTCAGGATTTGAAGGACTAGAAACAGGTTAAAAAAATTAGAATATGATACATAAGTGAATTAATCTAGAATATTTTTCTACACTACCATAAGATCCACCATAAATTCTTTGAAATTATTCTTTATATGAGTATCCCACTCTCTTAATGGATTAATCAAATCCCAACTAACCTTCAAGACTTCAACTAGGTTCACATTCAAAAAGTTATGAAAAATCTCAAATACTAAACACACTTTTCCATCATACTACCTAGCCAGTTGATTATATCTCTGAAAATGGTTTTTTCATAATCTAATCTTGCAATTAGTTATTTAAAGTTCTCCAAAAGAGTTTGTAGAGGCACAATGTCACATTACAGATTCTAAATTTTCTCATATATGGTATAAATATCAGTAGATAACAGATCCAACCCTCTTAACACATCTCTATAACCTACTCTGATATAAGTAGAATTTCACCCATGACTTGAACTAGAATATTTTCACAGCATCAAAATTTTTATTCAAAAAAAATATTCATGTCACTGAAATATTAATTTGAAATTAGATCTCATTTCATATTTCAAATATAATTAGATATGTATATTTTCAATGTATAAAAATCTTTTCTTGAAATTAAAGTTTCTTTTAAATTATGAAACTGAGTTTTACGTGACTCATACTCTATATTGGAAATATACACACTTCCCAAGCCCTCAAAATACTTCTTAGAAATATAATGTTCTGCTTCAAAATTAAAAACTTCACCCTTTAATAAGTTGAATTTGGAGACCATTTTCACAAAAACTTATGGGTACAAGCCTCAAAACTAGATTAATACCCAGAATATGAAGACTCCCTTTCAACACTTATTGAGGGCTATATAACTTCTACCAATTTAATTGATTTAATGTCCAAACCATCGCTAAAAGTGGAAAAATTTCCCCAAGACCCTCTATGATCTAGTCAATATCTTCAATAGTCCTTTCCTAGGACTTATCAACTAAAAACTCTGATAAATATTCAATTATTACTTTGAAGTAGCAACTTGTACACTTAATTTATCAATAAAATGGGACCCTTATATTATTTGAAACTATGAAGAATGATAAAATTCCACAATTGGTTGTTCGTGAACATAAAAAACATCATCTCTTATTTCCTCCACAACTAAAATAGGATTCAAAAATTCTTTTTCATCAGATTCAACAACCTTCTCAATAGGTGAATGTTTTTCTCTCCTATGAGGGATTTTAACTAGCTCAACAAAAAATTATATCTCACAAAAATGTTCCTAATATATTCTTGTAAAATTAATCACTTACCCAAATCTTAATGGAAATTTATCATCCAAGACATTCATTATTCTTGTGCTGGTAGGAGCATTATCTCCACCAATAGTAAAATCTTCTAATACCGCAGATTCATTACCATCCACTCGAGGATAAAAAACTCCTCCTTCAAATATTGATTCACTAATATACTCAAAACCAAACCAATAATATCCAAATTACTTTAAAATTCTATGATTACCATCAACACGAGCACTAGGTGGTTCATTTTGTTCTATGATAACTAGAATAATATTCCATCTTGTAACACTCCAAAATAAACAAAACATCCTCAAGGTTATATCTGACATAATGTAATTGTGATAACACCTCAAGATAGTACTGATGTCAGCTATCAATCCTCTCTTGTAAATAAAAAAGATAAATCAACCTTCCATAAGGATAAAAGGCATCCTTGTATCCTTATGGCCATAGTTTTTTATGTATCTGTATATGTACAAACTCTCATTTAAATTAATATAATTCAGTATAAGGAACATAATATACATATCATGAAAAATAATTTTCTTTGACTCTATAATCCCAGGGATAAAAATGGTTTGAATGAACTTGAAAAGGACCTTATGATCATCTTCTAAGTCTGTTAACTTTTCTTATTTTTATTTGAGAATTCTCGAAGAGGAAGAAAATAATTTCATCAGATTTATGAACTCTATATCCTATTGACCATAAGATGAATATGAAATTTCCTTTATAAGGACATCGAAATATCATATCCATAACCACAGAGAAAATAGAAAATTGTTTACCATTCACCTTCGATGAAACTACATCTTCACCATAACTGAAACTAAAATCTATGTTTTTGAAAAACTCTATTACATCTATTAAAAATAAATACTCAACATTTCCTCTATAAAAAATAAATCCCAAACCTTGAAATATTAAGGCTTTACTTAAGTAGTAGATTCATCTCAAAAAACCATTCTAAATTGAATACCTTACCTTGTATCACCATATAATCTAAACTAGAAACTATTTACCTTTTCCCACTGCTGAGTCCGTCATCATCAGTCCCCTTCTCTTTTTTCTTTGTAATAAGTAGTAGAAGTATTAGGGTTCAAAATATCTAGGGTTTAAGAGATCAAAAAATTCAAGAGAATAGAGAGTCAAGGGTTCAAAGGTTGTAGAGATAGAGATGGAAGATGAGATTATCTCAAATGGTTTTAGGTGACATTTGGGTTTCATGAGAAAAAATTCAGTGTAATGATTTTGGATTTTAAAATGAAAAGATTATTTTGAAAATTAAAATAGGATACTAAAAATTAATAAGATAAAATAAAAACCGTATAAAAAGTTAATAAAAATTTAAAATTAAATAGTTTAAAAGATAAATGAAATGAAAAAATTATTAACTAAACAAATATTATCAAAATATAGAAACAATTACACAAAATTAAATAAACCTAACCCCCAAATTAAATCAAAACTTTCAGTGGGAATATGATTAAATAAATATTAGAAAGATGATATTCAATGTTAATATATTATAAATAGATATCGGCCTTTTAAACTATATCCATTAGAAAATAATTTCAAATATCAATATTCTTAGTTTTATAATGGATCACTAGATTTTTAGAAATATTTATGGCACTAGTATTATCACATAAAATAGAAACATGAAAAAAATTAACTCCAAATTTCAGAAGAGTGTGTTTCATCCACAATATTTGTACACAACAATTTCAAGTAGATATATATTTTTATTTAACATTTGATAATGAAACTATAGTTTACTTATAACTAGAACATGAAACCATGAACTTTCCTAAAAATTGATAGGTTCCCGAGGTGCTTTTTATATCCAAAATACAGCCTCAAAAATAATCTTATAAATATTAAATTAAATCAAAATTAGAAGTTTTTTGATAAAGAAAAGATAAATAAATTGTTTATATTAAATATTAAAAAATCCTTTTAAAAATAATCAAATGAGACTTCTTTGTATTTAACTAAAATATTTCATATAAGAAAAAAAATTATATCTGGTATAATAATAGTAAGATGTAATAAAATACCAATAATACCCCTATATAACTTTTTTTTCAATTGGTTTACTAACTTAATCTAAATCAATTTTTTTATATTATTACACCTAGGAACTCTGTATGGATTACTATTTTCAATTACAATATTTTTTAAAGAATAAATAATATATTTACTTTTATTAAAAAAAAATTCAAAATCCTTTTGAAATATTTTAAATCCAATAAAGAAATTTAATTCTCCCATCATACTCATTTCAAACTATATTTTCCAAAGTTCTTAATATTCATTACAAAGTTTTTGATTATAAAAAAATAACATCATCAATATAGATTTGAACTAATAAAATTTCATAAGAAAACATTTTCTTAAATAGATAACCATCATCCAATACTATAGACAACCCATTTTCAAAAATAAAAGAGGTCATCCTCTCATACCAAATCCTTGGTACTTTTTTAAGTCCCTAAAGAGATTTAATTTGTTTAATATAATTTAGAAAGTTAGGATTTTTAAAAACTGGGTTTGTTCAACATAAAATTCCTTCATTAAATAAACATTCAAAAGATAATATTTAACATACATATAGTATAATTTATAATTTATATAATATGTAGAGGCTAAAAGGATCCTAATGGATTCAATACTAACAATAAGGGAAACAATTTCCTCATAATCAATACCTTCCTCCAAATTATAACCCTTAATAACTAGCATAGATTTATTTATAGTAATTATACCTTGATCTTCTTGATTATTTTTTAAGACCCATTTAGTTATTATTACAGGATGGCCTGAGGCTCTATCAAATAACCCTCAATCATTATTTCATTTAAACTGATTTAGATCCTCTTATATAGACAAAAGAAAACTATTATTATATAAAGATTCTTTTACAGATTTATGTACAAATTGTGATTAAAAGGAAGAGAACTAATATAGGTTTCCAAAATTTCTACTAGACCTAACTCCTTCATCAATATCTCCTATAATAATCTCGAAAGGATGGTTCTTTAAAGTCTTAGGTTTTCTTGGTAAGATACTTTTTGGTTCCCTAATTTCATTTTCTTCAGAATCAGATTGATCATAATCATATTCTTATTCGATTTCACACTTAATATTATAATAATCAAGTATCATGCTATTTAAAGAATCAATATATTCTTATATTTATATATTTTTGTGATTAAAGGGATCACACTCATCAAAATTCACACAAACAAATTACTAAAATATCCTTGAATTATTATTAAACACTCTATAAGATTTTGATGTAGTATAATACCAAAATAATATTACTTCATCATATTTTGGATCAAACTTCCCATGGTTTTTTTAGTATTCAAGATATAAACATTGTATCCAAAAATAGTAAAGTACCCAAATTTAATTTTTCTATATTTCCATAACTCATAAGTTTTCTTTTTGAGAAGAGGTCTAATTAAAACTCAATTCATAATATGAAATGCGGTATTAATAGTTTCTTCCAAAAAAATAAGTAGGTAAACTATACTAATTTAACATTTTTATATGCATTTATTTATTTTATATTTTTATTCTTTCAAAAAATTTATTTTTATAGTATTCTTAGAGAAGAAAAAGTAAGTTTAATTCTCATATTTTAGAAAAAATAATTAAATTATTGATTCAAAAGTTATCCTCCATGATTACTTCTCAATGAAATTATTTTGAAATTATTTTTATTTTTAACCATCTTATAAAAACTCATATCAACTAAAAAAAATATTCAATTTTATATTTCAAAAAGTGAACCCAAGTAATTATTGAATGATCATAAACTAACACAATAATAAATAACCATTCAGCCAAGAATTCTACTCTATAAGACCCAAAAAAATCCACATGGATAAGTTCTAATGGTTTAGATGTAAAAAATTTGTTAATTGATTTAAAATATTACTTGTGATTCTTTCCTATTTGATAGGCATCATAATGTATTTTCTCATCAAACATATAAAAAATACAACTACAAACGAACTTTTTAATGAAAAGTTTGATAGATAAAATATAATAAAATGATAGCGATTTATATTCTATTTCCAAGATTCATATACTTTATCATTTAAACAGTTCACATTTTGTTCACACAAGGAACTCAAGTCTAAAGTATAAACACTTTTTATTATAGGTTCACTGAACTAAAGAATTTTATTCATAAAAAAAAACATGCATCATTAGAAAAATTCATAATAAAATAATCATCATAGATTGGAGAAATACTCATTAGATTATTCATTAACCCTTGAATATATAGTACCTTGTTGATCAATATATAATAGGATCTCCAACTTAGCCAAATTTAACAATTTTCTACTGATCATTATCACAAAAGGTAACCAATCCTCTATTAACTTCATATAGTTCATGAAAGTTGGAAAAGTCACTAATTATATGTTGTGAACAACTAATTTCCATATACCATGTGTAATTATTTTCCTTTGGATTTTCACCTAAAATGTTATTAAACAAGATTTTTTTTGGCACCCAAATGATTTTTTGTCATGTAGTGTCAACTAGCTAGGATCTGGGAAATCAAATTAGTTTAATTTTACAAAAAATCCATAATTTACTTTAGATAAATATCTAGTAACATGTGTTTTCTTAACACAGACAATTTTATGATTCCTTGAGAAAAAATCATTAGTTTATTGAATTTTAATTCCATAATAAAAACAAGTATCTTTAGACATGATATGATTCTTTACGATTGGAATAAAATAATGTCTATACAGTTTAGGTTTCTTACTATTACTACATATTCCATATATTTCGTTCTTAGGTGTAGTATTTCTAATAATTTTATTCAAACATTATTTTTCTTCTGTAAACACACCAGTAAAACTTTTCAAGGATTCTAGTTTAACAAGCTTCACTTTAATTTTACTATTATTCTCATTACAACTTGAAGTAGATTTATTTAATTTTTCTTTCATTTATATATTCTAATTTAGCATAGTATATTTCTCACTTAAGATAACATTATGAATTTTCTTGAGAGATTTATGTGATTTCTTAAATATTTTCTATTTTTCTTATAACATGGTTAAATATTCAATAAATTTATCATTTATGTAGTTTTCAAGATTAGAATTATAAATATAAGAATATTAATATTATACTTTATCTTCCTGATCCATAAAGAACATGTTTGTTTTCAGATTTGATTTTTATTATTTAGATTCAAAACATAAATAAATGAGTGAGTCTTTCTATATAATCTGGATAGACTTTATGGATTTATTAACATTTCACTCATAATTAACTATTATATAAAATTGATTCTCATTATTTTCCATTTTTTACATCAGTAATCTATAGACAATCAGTATGGACATTTCTTAGCTATTTTCATTCATAACATATTATTTTCTTTAGTTCTCAATTACTCTTCTTATAATCATTGAATGGTTTCTTAAAACATTTATTTATCTTATATTGCCTATTGAATATTTTGGACAACTGTTAAAACTATTCTCCTAAATTTGAATATATTTAATCAATTGAGAATATAACACCCCTTTGAATTATTTTAATCTTTATTGATATAAACTTCATGAGATATATTTTCTTTTTTGATCATTCTAGGATCCCAAACCATTTCTTATATCTCATCTTTATACATAATTATATTTATAATCATTTAATTTATCTTTAAATCATTAATAGGATCTTACATTCCAATTTCAGCTAAAATAAAATTCCCTACAGTAAGAGAAACTCTAAGAACCTTCAAAGATCGATTTGGTTTTGGAACAACTGTTCTAAGAGAGAAAACACCATTAACTATCTCATTCAATATTCCATTCATCTTAGTGATACATTCACCTTTATATATTATAAAGAATTAGAATTCATTTTAGTAGTATTGTATATGAATTGTATAAAATGATCATTTATTTCATAGGAAAAAAAATTGTTTACCACATTTTAAAGGTATTAGAATATTCAGAGACACACTTTAATTTATCTAGACCAAGTCAAAAAAATAATTGCATTCATGAATCTAGAATTTTGTTTATATTCAGATTCTTTGGTAGCATCCCATCTTTATTGTTAATCCTTGGGGATTTCGTATGGCTTTATACGCTTTAGATAAACATTCAAACAAAAACTTTCCAAATATATGACCGTGTGAAATTTCTAGAATCAATAATTTTTACTATTAAAATATAGATCCCAGATCATTGACATACCTTCTTTAAGGTCATCCATCAACTCCAGTCTTATTTTGAATCATTAAATCAATATTTTTAGAGCTAAAAGAAATTTTCAATGGATCATTGCTCTGATACAAATTTTTCTCCCACAATTGTGATGAAAAAATAATAGGGGGTGTCTTGTGTCATTTTTAAAACACTGGATAAATTTAAAACCGATCCCTCTTAGGTTTAAAAACATAATCTATTATCCTTTATTTTAATAGATATACATCATAAAATAAATACAGTGAGAATACTAAATTTTTATAGTGGTTAGAGGTATAATGATCCACTAGTCCACTCAACTAATACTCTTTGAGAGCTTGATGATTTTCACTATCAGATCCTTTTTCAAGGGATATCAATATCTAATTGAAAATAACTACAAATTATTACAATATAATTTACAATAAGTTGAATCATAACTATAAAAAAACCTCTAAATACTCCATACTAGAGTGTTTAGAAACAGAATAAATTGGCTTTGGTTGGAGAAATTCTCTATGAACTCATTCAAATATAGATGATGCATCTAAAAAATATGGACACATTCAAAGGAATATATGTATAAGTAGAGGTAGGTGCACTTAGATGTTGGTATGGTAATGCAACCGGTTCCACTCAAGGAAACGTCCCTGAATGAGTCGGTTGTTGTGGAAATAGCCCTGGGTGAGGATCCCCAAAAGTTTGTATTGGATGAAAATTATATGAATTTTCAATACATGGGTCATGGAATTGTACAACCAAGTGGTCTAGCCATATCATTGCAGGAAATGAGGGACAAACCTTCCTATGCTGAGAAGGAAAAATCGAGAGGGAGTTTCAAGAATTCTCAAAACCAATTTTCTATACTGGGAGAAGGTGTGGGTCATGCTCCTGGTGAAAGTATTAGGATAGAGGCTCGCCCCGGTGAGGATTCTTCTAAGGGAGGGGAGGTCTTCCAAGTTGATATGGACTCACCTTCAGACTCCTCTAGTGAGTCCAAGGATGTGTGGATTGCAGAGGTTTATTTTAGTTCCTCTTCAAGGAAGGGCACAGACACCATTATTGATTTAGAAGGATTTATCAATCATACCCAAAGGACGCTCTCAAGAAAAGACTATTCCAACTTGCCCAATATTCCCGTAACTAGGTCCAAAAGTAAACATAACCCTTCTTCAAAGACATATAAAGGTGCTGGAATGCTCGCAAGGGATTCTGTCTCTCAAGAATTGGTCAGTCAAGTGTACCTTGTGGATACTAACCCTCCCTCAGTGGAGGTTGCACATCCTCCTAGGCTATAGAGTGAGGATGTGTGACATACTCATCCTATTGGGAATCTGCATGAGGCAGATAATGCTTTGACCCTCATAAACAAATTGCTTCAGTGATGAATCATACAATCTTATTCTTCACTTAGATGAAGAAATGGTGGAGAAAATTTTTGATATTAAGGCACCATAGGAAGTCATCAACCAAATATTGGGGAAAATGCATAGAGTCAAATTGACAAAGGGGAAAGGTAAATGTATTGATAGTTAGAACCACATCTTGATTAGAGGCTTTAACATGGGGAAGATTAACATAGAGGAATATATGTAGTCTTGGGAAATCATAGTGGAACATTATAAAGACATATTGAGGGAAAATATTGGAACTCAGTTATGATTTATTCCATAGATAATGTTTATAATTTTTTATTCTAATCAGCTAAAATTGTTCTTCAACAAAAATTTCATATCTTTTGGTGATTAAACTGTACTTCTGTAAGGGTTCTCACTTCCACTTAAATGTGTTTGGAAATTAAAAATGGTATTGTGGGTGTGGGTAATCAGTACCATTAACTAAATCAACAGTTCTAAAAGTAGGGTTAAAACACAACAACAACTTGATGAAACATGTAATCCTCTAAAGTGTAGTCCTGATTTTTTTAACAAACTATAGCATATGTATCAGAGATAAGTATAACATAAGTAACAATAGATAGAGAAATATATTCATATAGAAGTATCCATTAAGAATAAATAAGTATCCCGAATAAAGTTAGGTTAAAATAATCTGTAATGAAACTGGATAGTTCATTATTTCATAAAGCACATTGAATTTTAAATTTTAAATTTATCACCCATGGAAAATAATAACTTCCCATAGAAGTTGGAAAAAATTAATCCTCTATTGAAGATCTTATGAAATGGGATTTTAATCATTTTATCAAAAGAATTAGTCTACTGAAATCTTAACAAAAATATTGAAATAATTCAAAATTTAAATCCCACAGATGATTGGATCAACATGGGTATTAAACCGCATGAGGTTGATTCAAAAATTATGGCTGCTAGAGTCCGGTTGCTTCTAAAGGTGGAGTTCGATAATGTGGAGTATAATACCAATGTTTTTTTCTCAACATAAGGTATATTACCAATTTTAGGTTACTTACCTTAGCTACATATCAAAATTTAGGTAATAGAATGTGAGGCCCTTTAACAAAATCTAGTTTTATGAACATAATTTTCCGATAAAAACATAGGGTTCCAAATATGTATTTGGATACCAACATAGGATTTAACTTCACTTTCATAATAGTGATTATAGAATCCATTTAAAAGTTTCTAGAATTCATAGTAGAAAATTTACTTCCAAAATATAAATATAATTATATTGACTTATAGAATTCTAGGATAAAATACTTATTTAATTAAGTATAAACATAAAATCCAATCATAGTATCTTCATTACTAAAATAAATGATGGAATTTTTGGGAATAGAAACCAATGATTTTTTATGGTTCAACATTTATATTCTCCAAAAAATTATATAACTCACTAAAATTGGGAAAATGTAACATCCTATATCAAGGTTCCACTCAACAGGTGCCCCAGACCCGGTTGTTCAAATGACCTCAAGAGCATTTCCCCAAATTCCAGAGCCTGCCGACTAGCATCGAGGGCCCAGGTCTGATAGCGGGGAAACTATTCCCTCATTGGTCAAAGTGTAGCGTAGCGGAATATCATACAATAGCGGAAGTAGTAAACAGTAAACAACTGAAATGGAAAACTAAAGTAAAGGGAACCAGTAGTCATATATATAGAGATGCATCATGTCACTATTCCATGAAAGCAGCTAAAACAAGTTACACTATAATACAATACAATACAAAAAAAGTACAAGTATAGTGGAAAACAACAAAACAGTTTGTAGCATCACAAGCTTAAGCTCGGTCCCATGCTCTCCTACTCCTCTGCAACAATCATGTACCCATATAGGGACCCATTCCCCAATCAACACTTGTAACAATATAATCTTCTTGGGCTGAAGACATGACCCAAACAGGGTGTGATAAATAAATCCTAGTAGGCAACCACCAAAGGACCGTGCCTAACTATTAGTGAAAGAGTACAACAGCAGTGTGCAATAGTAAATGCAATAAACTAAGCAGTGCTCAAAAGTAACTAACTACTAGTTATATTATCTTTTTAATATTATTTTAATCATTCAATTTAAGATATCACCACAGTGAATATTTTAATTAAACAGTCAGTGTCCTCATACATGCAAACTCTTACCCTCATGTAAACAGAATATAGCCCACGGGCTAACAGAATCATGCCCTCAGGCTAATCAGAATCACGCACTCATGCTAATCATAATCACTCCCTCAGACGATTGCCATTAGGCACAATGAGTATTTCCCCCAGGCACAGATGTACTATCCTCATACATAATAAACGTAGCCCTGAGGCAAAACAGAACATTGACCTCAGGCTAAGAAGTATATTTCCCTAATGCTAAACAACACTACCCTCAGGCTAAATAGAACACCGCCCTCAGACACAAGTAATAGGTCCAAGACCAAAATATAAGAAATAAATGATATAAAATTCCTCTCAAGGAAATTTTAAGCATGCTAACTTTATGGTATCCCCTCGGGTAACCTGGCCAAACGGCTAAATAGAGGAACGCACCCCTGGGGTGGTCTTGAATCTAATAAACAATCCCAAAAATCAGGTTATAATTGAATTCAAATGGATATTCAATTCTAGGTATTTAATTATTCAAGGCCTTAGCCACACAACACCCCATTCATGGGCGCGTATCACAACGGTACACAAATTCACCACAGTATTTGAAAATAAACACTAGACCACCTACCTCGATTGTCTCTGATCGGTATACGTGAACGATGCCTCCAGAAATTCCCAAGAACAAAGTTGATCTAGGATAAAATAATTCTAGTTCAAACGTAAATATCTTCCCTTAGAGGAAGAGTTGGTAAGAACAATGCAAGGAGAAGGGAGGTCGTACCCGTGTGGTCCCAACGAGATCAACGGAGGCAGAAACAGATTCTAGGTGCATGATCGGGTGATCTCCAAAGCTTCAGCCATCCTCCTGAGATCCTCTGACGTTTTAAGCTTTTTTTGTGAAAAGAGGAGGATACTGCCAATTTTAATATTAAAAAATAAACTACATGGCATGTACTCTCAAGTACACGGCATGTACTTTCCTCATTTAACTGTTCCTCTGGCAGCTACTTTTTCCACCGCCGAACTGTTCATCTGTCGACATGAGTACACAGCGTGTATTTCCAAATACACGGTGTGTACAATCACTCAGCTAGAGGCTACTTACACTGCCTTAATATTCACCTCATGAATTAATACATGGAATGTAAATACCCACTACACAGCATGCAGTCGGTTTTTACACCCTTCATCACCGACAGGCCTACACGCCCTGTGTACTCATCCCACATGGCAAGAGTAAATGGTGTGTGGAAAAGTACACGACGTGTACTTCCAAAATTTGTTATTTTTCCCCATTTTCCATATTTTCTCAAAAACACTTAAGGAAAGAGAAAAATAAGAAACTCATACCTCAAGAATAAGAACCAGGTTCTTATAGGAAAGTTCACTTTTCCCCTATGAATTCTTAAGGGGAAATACCCATTTTCTCCTACTCCTTATGCGAGCCATATGCGACCTCCTCCCCCCTTCCACTCTTGGATCCTTTGATCTAGAGAATTATTTTAGGATTTTAATGGCGATTATTAGTAATATTTTATCTCCATTGGTCTCTAATAATCTCTTCTTTCATTCTTACCTAATTTCTATCTTCCCAATTTAGGTATTTGATTCTGATTCTACTAGAGTGTGGTGGGGTCGACCAAGCACCAAGGAAATTTTGTGATTCTTGCTATAAGTCATACCAAGATGATTTCCACAATCCACTATGTTCCATTTCATTAAGGTATGTCACTTTGGTGATTTTCAAAGAATTTAATCTTAAATTAAATTAAATTAATGTATGTTTTTTCATCACATGTCCGGGATTTAAATCGGTTTGAATATGGGAGTATTCCACAAATTTTGGTCCAGTGATTAGTCATTGTTCTAGTGAAACAAGGTTAAATAGTGGGATACTAGGAATTTATGCCTATTTAAAATTGAAATTAAAATTTTTAATTTCTTTTATATTTATTTAATTAATTATTTAATTATAATTTTGTTATAAATAATTTATTTTGTGGTTTGGTTTTGAGACACAACCTCAGGTATTTTCAATGGTGGACAGATGATCTCGTTGAGGCTTGATGGGAGTTTCTGAGCGGATTTAAAGAGGAGTTATTATGTTTGCAGTAGTTTATACTTATGCATATATCCTTTGGTATTATGAATTTATTTATATTCATGTTTTATATATGGACCCACCACTTTAGGCGATGATCCCCTTTAATGATTATTAATGCTGTCTAATAAAAACTAAAGTCTAAGATGAATTGTACAAGGTTCCAAGGGCCCCAATGAACCCTCGTGTACTAGATAGACATCTGAACCACTGATGGATGAGAATATAAATTGAAACTAGATCCTTGGGATGTAGAAACCCCATGAGGGGTATGTTTTAATTATGTTAAATTGATTTGGGATAGTGTCCCTATGATAAGTGACCTATGAAACATAGGTAGAGAGGGGTGATGACTTAGGATGTGTGGTAATGGGGATGGCTATGGGGATACCCTCAGGAGGCTGGAAGATGGGTCGAGTGTTGAATCCAACCTAGGATGTATGGGAATGTAGAATGAGCTTATGTTCATATCCCTTGTGTGACTTGCCTAAGAGACTATGAGGGCCTCAATAAGACCTAAGGGGACCCTAGTAGGTTCTCCTATGACATTTGACCCTTGTGAGAGGGTGGACTTGGGAATAGGTAGTGGTAGTATTGGGTGTTACCTTAGAACCCATAATTATTATGTGAGCCTGAGGGACTATGTTTATAGTTTATTGGTTTAGGTGTTTAGTCAACCCATACCTTACATTTTTTACTTCTACTTGTTTATTCTTTATAAGACTACAAATTCTCATATATGCTTCTTGGGACCCCTATTAAGGGCCTGATGAGATTTTATGGTGATATTGGTGAATCCTAAAGGTTATTCCTAGGATTTTCCTTAGGACTAATGTACTAATATTGCAATATGACATGGAAAATTATGTCATCATAGATTCCCAATTTTTCGTGGGATATGACTTTTGATCCACGTGAATAATGCCTAGGATGCTGGGATTTACCCTTAAGTATATATGGGATGACATAGATGCCTCAAATCCCTAGGATTTATAGTATGTCCAGTATCTAACCATTTAGAATTGGGGATTTTATTATGATCACTTTTATTATGATGTGATACCTAGGTCATCCCAAGGATCCAACCAGTCAATTTTATTGATTTTGTGTGTTCCTGATTGGGTTTCCCAAGATGGTTGGGATTTGGATGTTTGTCATGGTGACATGGAGAATTTTTTTAATTAAATGATTACCAGGGATTCCTAGTAATCAGACTCAAGAAATTAAATATATTTGAGTTTATAGAGATTCTTATGAAATGTGGGATCAATCCATCGATCCATTTATATTGAGATGTTTTCCCATTTGATCATGAGATTGAGGTATGCCTGGGTTACACTAGGATTATTTATTTTTATGGTTGACATGTAATCGTGAGTGCTCAGAGACACCCCATCATTGGTCGAAGAAGGTATGGTTGATTAGGGTCACCTGCCTAAGAATCGACACTATTTATTGGTAACAGGGTATGACTTGGTCTACCTGATCCATTGTGGTTGGCATAGTCACTATGACATGATTAAATTCACCCCTACACTAGCCAATGTAGGAAATATGGTGGTTATTTATGATCTATAGTTAATTTATTTATTTCAGTTGAGCATGGAACATGGACATACAATGCATATGATCATGATATATGATACCACATTGGTTATTTCCTATTGATTTATATACTCACACCCTAATCGAGTAGCCAAGAAACCTAGGTACCTGAGAATACACCTCACTCATCATAGGAATATGTTGGAATGTTTCTAAGTATGATGCTGATGATCGATTTTAACAATTCATCTAGGATGAAATGCTGGGACTGAGGTGAGGCTTGGAGATGATGTTGAACCTCATGTACTTTTATTTTATTATTTTCTCTTCTATTTATTTGTACATGTGATCATTCTAATTGGAAATCGTCCTTGTATGATCATATTTCTTCCGCATTTCATGTTATTACTGATTTTTTTTATTGTATTTATCCATAGTAATCCTATGTTTATTTATGATGTATGATACATAGTTATTTATTCTATTATTTCTCACTCTGATCAAGGGTTAATATCTCCTTGTGGTACTACCCATGACCCCCACTGTTAGTTATTAGCCTATGGTGTACATGGATGCACACTTGAGTTTTTGTTGAGAACCGATCTGGGGAACCGTTCAAGCATCCTATGAACCAAGATGTTACAAAGTGATATCAAAGAAGGTTTTATTTTTGTCTACTTGTTTCAATATTTAGTATAAAAGTAATATAAGAATGTGTTATATCCTATTATAGATACCATACTGGTGCACTAAGAATACATTTTCCAGTAATAATTCACGGTTACTAGGGGATATTATTGCTATTTTTTGTGATGTTACATTTTTATATGATTTTTACCATGAGTGACTCACATAGATGTTTTAAGTTCATGATTTATTATGGGTTTTTGATCATAGCCCATTGGAAAGTGGCTGATGATTGGATCTGACTCTTAT
Organism: Viscum album; assembly: GCA_963277665.1. Taxonomy (NCBI): domain Eukaryota; kingdom Viridiplantae; phylum Streptophyta; class Magnoliopsida; order Santalales; family Viscaceae; genus Viscum; species Viscum album. Next base: position 1,313,502,196 of record OY728133.1, read on the forward strand.
CCTGTGAAGGAAAGAGGCATATCATTCATCATATTAGGAAAATAGGATCCACATGATATAGTCTTACTAGTGTGATTGTTTTCACTGAAGGTATAGGCTCAGTTATTTAAAATTCCAGCAATTGATCATATGATTTTTTTCCTATATAAGTACTTGGTGGAATTATAATCAACTAGGAAAACTTGAATATTATTTTCTTCTAATGGAAGGTCATGTAGATATATTAAGTGATGAATCTTGATGATGATGATGTGTTCCCTTAGTGTAAGGGATGTATGATGACCCTAGTAGGTTAATGAGGCACATGGTCCCATAGCAGGAAACCCCTAGTGGGTTTCTATTATATAGTTTAATTGTTTAAATTTCTAATGAAAACCAAATGGAATTTTACCATATATATGGGAATCTAAATCTACTTATCCAAACCATTTGACATGGTTCACTTGGAACATATCATCCATGAATATTTCATTATGTATGTAGATATGGTTAATGAGGTTATGATTCTCGAGGGGGTACTCCTGTGTATATATTCTTTCTCAGTGAGAATTGTCACCCTAGTAGGTTGTTGAATCATCATGAGATACCTGACCTATGCATATATGAGACCCTAGAGTGGGCTTTGTAATGTGGATGTTGTGGTTTTTTAGGATGTGAATATGAGGTTTTATGTGATTTATGACCTTATGATATATGGTTTTTAGGATCGGTGGGAAGACTTAGAGACCCTTGGATATGACTAACTGTTTTTGTGAGATGGATTCTTTTTTTGATCAAGGGAAACTTACAAGATTTGTTATCTTGGGTTAGTGGTTTACTTATATATAAAAGCATAGGTAGGTGCTTTAGGGACAAGATTGGTGCATGTGAGGTGCTGTTGGGTGTGTGATATTGGGATGATGATTCCTTAGGGGGTTTGTGGTGACGAGCAACTTGGGTGTTAGTTTCTCTTAGGTATCAAGGTTTGGTTTCAAGGTAAGGACAAGTGTAAAAACAATCTCTATCTTTTTTGTATTTACTTTCGCATTATGGTTAGAGTACAAGTGGAGGTTTGTGGCTAGAATGACGCTGGGAAGTATCTAGACAGATAGTTGGATTAACAAAATAACATGTCGTGGGGCATGTTTGGTGGGTATGGCACATCATCCAGGTTCTTTGGTGTGAAAATCATGGGAGAATGAGTTGATTAATTTGTATGGGTGGTATGGGATTGAACACCTACTATGCTGGATGTGATAGGAATGGTATGTGCTAGCTATGTGTGATACCTGTTAAAATTATGAATCGGTGAGTGGATGAGTGTGAGCCAAGGACTGATGGGATTGATGAAAAAATTGAAATCATAGTGGACTAGTGCTTAATTGAAAGTAGATACATACCTCCATGGTAGAGGCGACAATAGATTTTTATTAGGTGTGGTGGCATGGTAAATCTGGGTGAAATCCTGGCCGGGTATTGACAGGATGATATGAGCATGGCTTGGGAGGAGTGACACATGTGTGTAAATGGAACTTATTGAGGTGGAACTGGAGGATTGATATAAGTAAAGTTGTATAGTTTGGAGACCACCATAGGCGGTTGGAAGATAAATATCATGCATAAATGGTCATTATAATGACATGATTGGTCATTGGATAGTTGAGGTGGTGCTTGTATTCCATTTATTAGGTGATTTAAATTTATATGGTTCCATGAAAATACCATATTTGGTTTTCAGATGTGATATCAGATGGAGTTGGTGTGTTGGCATCGAGCTTGAGGTGATCTTAGTATGACATGACGGTGTTTTTGGGGGTGAAACCTAGTTTCATCACATGGTTTAGGGTGTGAATCATGTGATGATATGTAATAATGGGTTTGTTTGAGTTAAAAACCTGGGAAATATAGGGGAGTTGATACCATGATTCAGGTACATTCTATATGGAAAGATAGAGGTATTTTGAGGTTAGGATGGGAACTTTTGAGGGATGGTTGGAATATGTGGTCTCTATGCATGGGTAATGGATAATTCTCGATTACGATTCATAGATAGAGATGAGAGGTGGTACTGGCATTCGAATAAATTTTTTCTTGCGTGTTTGGGTATGATGAGGTAGAAACCACACTATTCGGGTCATTATACCATTGGTAAAATGTTACAGTAGTCTATTATTATGGTGGGGAGCACTGTGACTTGGATTAATCCATTATGAACTAGGCCATATGGAGGGTAATTACTCCCGGTGGTTGATTAAATAGATTAAACCATAGTGTTTCATGATGGATGAGTGTTTTCTGGAACCATCTTAGTAGTTTACTAATGGTGGAAAGAAGTTTCTCATATTTAAATGAGTTGGGTCTCGGGTGTTCTATATTGTGTAGTAGGATATTGTTAGATGTTACAGAGTAGAATGCAGTTAATTGAGTAGGGATAGGTGAGATGATTAGTTTGGGTGTGTTGGTTTAATGTTCAATAATAATTCTCAAGAAATAAATGTATTATAGTGTGGATATTATAAGACCCCATGTTCATATGGGTCTAAATATTCATGTGGGAATTTGAATTTTCGATTACTAGATAGGTCAAATTTTTTTAGAGATTCAAAAACATAATTACAAGAGTAGGAATATCTTAAGGTGATATTTTTAGATGTATAATGAGGATTGTAAAGTATCTCTATTGTTTGGGTGAGTGTTGGGGGCTTCAAGTAAGTTTCATTGGTTTTGGGGAACTCTAAAAAGAAAGTATGGTTTGGGGTGCATGGTTTAGGGGGGACTATTTAACACCATGAACCTCAATGAAATTTTAGTTCATTTTTAAGGTGCATAGTTAGATCTAATAGTTATAGAACTATTAAGAACAATACATCATGGTTTATATAGAAAACCATGCATATGTTGCAGAGGGGATTAAAATCCACATGCACGGTTGGCACACACTTTGGTAAACAATGCGAACAAACCATGCAAGGTGAAATGATTGAAGAAGTTCCATCTGAATGGTTAGTTCATGGTTTGGAAAAACTATGAGTCCAAGCCATATAGATCATTAAAATTAGTAAAAGACCGGTTTAACCCTATGAATTTTTATGGGATATCCCATATTTTCCGCTCATCCTTTTTGAATGAGTTAGTCATGGACTCCACCCCTAATCACCTCTTAGATAATTTGATTTAAAGCATTCTTGGATATTTCTATTGGGTATTATTAGTAATATTTGAGTATCTTTTTTCTTTTCTCATATCTTCCTTCATTCTTCTCTAATTCTAATTTCCCCAATTTAGAGATTTGATACTAATTCCACTAGAGCATGGTGTAATCAGAAAATAATCAAGTGGATTTTATGTTGCTTGTTAGAGGGAATCCCAATATTACATCCACACTTTTACACATTCCGTTTCATTGAGGTGTGTCAGTAAAATGTTTTTTTAAAGCCTTCAAGTTTAAATTAAATTAAATTAATGTCTATTTTGTTATAGCATATTAGGGATTGAGGAGAGTTCAAATTAGGGTGTATGCAGGTGGTTGTTGGTGACTTGTTGGTCATGGTTCTATTTCAATGATGTTGGTTGATGTGCTACTAGGTATTTATTCCTATTTAAAATTAAAAATAAATTTATTATTTTTTATAGTTAATTAATTAATTATAATTTGATTATAAATAATTAATTTGGTGGTTTGGTTTTGAAATAGGACCTGAAGACTTTATGAAGATGACTAGATTATCTTGGTGAACCAATGTGGGAGTTGTTGAGAAACATTAAAGAGGGGTTCTACTTTAGATTAAGGTAGGTGGTCCTTATGCATATGCCCTTTGTAATTATACACTTATTTGTACACATATGGAATGTGTGTCCTCTTCACTTTAGGTGGTAATCCCCTTTAAAAATTATTTAATATATTTAATAAAAAATATAGTCTAAGATGAATTGTATAAGGTGCTTAAGGCCTCGATGGACCTTCATGTACCATCTATACATCTCGAGCACTGATTATCGAGAATAAAAATTGAAACTAGAGACATAGGATGTAAGAACTCCATGATGGGTATGTTTTAATTAAATTAAATTGTTTAGGCATAATGATCCTATGTAAAGTGACATAGTGACCCCTAGGTAGAGAGGGGTTATGACAGAAGGTGCATGGACGAGACGGTCTCCATGGGGGATACCCTTCGAAGACTGGTGGATGATTTGAGTGTTCGGGCCAACATAGGATGTCTGGGAAACAAGAATGGTCTTAAGGTCATATCCGTAGTGTGACTTTACTAAAAGGCTAGAGTCACCCCAATGAGACTCAAGGGGACCCTAGTAGGTCCCCCTATAACTTTTGACCTTAGTAAGAGGGTATAATTAGGAATGAGTAGTGATGGTACCAGGTGTCACCTTTGATTCCATACAAACGATGTGATCCTGAGAGACTATGGTTAGAGGTGATGGGTTTAGGAATTTGAACAACCCCGACCTTATATTTATAATTTTACTTGTTTAATCTTGATATAATTACATATGTCTAGATTTGCTTCATGGGAACCATCCTAAGGGCCAAATGAGATATGACTATGCTATTTGAAATGCCCAGAGTTTCTTCATGGGATCTGACTTTGGTCCTTATATGACACTACACATCTAGAAAAAGTGGCTACTGCCATGGTCCTATAGCCAAGGTTTTAAAAACGTGGCCATAGGAAAGTTTTCTGTGGCCTATAGCAACAGGTTTCAAAACCATGGTTATAGGTCCTTGCTATATCCATGGTTCTATGGCATATAGCCATGGTTTTTCAAAACCATGGCTATAGGGTTCCCGCGCTTCCGCGGGAAAAACATTACCGCAAAAAAAATTGATGGGAAGACCTATCACCACGGTTTTGAGGCTATTACCATAGTTTATATTAATATATATATATATATATAAATGAAGCATTCTGCAGTGTATTGGAATGAAAAATTGATTCACAAAGGGGAGGTGTAGGGATCGAAACTCATCGGAGACATTTATTCAGGCTACTACCATGGTTTATCGTGGCTATAACTATGGTGGCCAATTTCAAGCCCCATTGCCATGATTTTCCAAACCGTGGAAATAGTCAGGGCCCTACTTCCACCACAATAGCAACCACGATTGGCCAAAACCATGGATGTAAGATTCAACTATAGTTTTGTGGCATATTGCCACCGTTTTGAACTGTGGCAATATGCCTTTTTTCTAGTTGTGATAGTATGAGATGTCATAGACCATGATGTCACCATGGATCCCAATTGTCACCTATGACCTGGATATTGATCCATGTGAAAATTTCCTAGGATTTTAGGATTCATCCTAAGGTCTATATGAGATTCCATGGATTCCTTAGGTCCCTTGGATATCTAGAATGCCTAAGATCCAATTGTTTAGGATTGGGGATTTTATTATGTTCACTTATATTATGATGTGATACTAAAGTCATCCCTAGGATCCAAACAATCAATCATGTTGATGTTACATGTTTCTAATCAAGATTCCTATAATTCCTTGTATTTGACCATTGTTTATGGTGACTTGGATATGTTTTCTTGATTCATTGATTTCCTAGGAAAACTGAGAATCAACCTTGATCCATTCATGGTTTTAGAGTTTCGAGGGATGAACAAGACACCTAGTATATAGATATTGTGACATTTATAGTGATATTTTTGGCCATTTTATCCTAATATATTGAGGAATTCATGAGTTACCACAACACCCCAATATTTTATATATATTTCCTTTGAAATAAACTTGAGGTATTCGATATCTTGCCTTACTCGCAACCCCGAGTATATATGGATTGTGATATTGTAAACCATTATAACCTAACCATTAAATTTGTATGTATGAATAGTAATAAACAAAATTTTAAAATATTTATAATGTTTCAAAATAGTGAAAATTTATTTATTAATGCATAACAAATAAGTACTCAAATTTCAATAATGTCATTTTATACTTCAAAAATATATTTTCTTAAAAAAATAGTTTTTATTTAGTTTTTTTCACATGAAAATAAAAATTATTTACTAATATTATATTTGAGAAAATTAATATAATTATTTTAAATCATCACGTCAATATTATCTTAGAGTAAATTTTTAATACTTTTCTAAAAATATTTATTTTTCAGTGAATAGTGAAAAATATTGATTTTTGTAAAAACTATCATTTATTTTATAGTAAAAGTCCCATTATGTTTTTAATTTTATCTTAAAGTAACATAAGTCACCTTTAATTATAAATAATATAATTAATTACATAATAATAATCATTATTCTTTATTTTTTTATAAGTTTAATTTTGGGTTTAGAAAATATTTTTCTAGAAACTATTTTTATTCACGCAATGTATTTTTATCTTAACAAATTAAATTAACCTATATTGATTAATGTTTTTAATTGGATTTATATATTATATATTAAATCATATATTTTACTTTCATTTTATGTTTTTTACAAGGAAATGAATGTAAGTAAATTCTGTTTTATGCTTACAGATTCTTTTTTAAATTTTTTTGTTGCAGGTTACACAATGATTTATAATTAAATTATCCCACTTATAGAAATTAAATATTTAAAAATTAATTCCATATTTTTAATCAGAAAAATTAATATAATTTAAAAGGTTCAACTTAATTTTTGTTCATAGGAAATTTTAAAAACAGTAAAATTTTGTTACCATGGTTATGGTTAAAACGAGATTATTGCGGGGGGGGGGGGGGGGTTAAACCAAGTGATAATGTCTTATTAGTTGAAGATATTTATAACTTATATTATATTAACTTTTAATACCTATCCATTTGGATCCAATTTCTGATAAAGTGTCCTTATATCATTGAAATATTTTATGAAATTCCATGCATGTCCCTCCTCTCACTTTTAAAAGGGAACCTCTTCTCCTCCATTATTCACACATTTTGATCTTTCTATGTAATTAAATAACTACTAAAAAACATTAATATATTCTTTCCCTCCATACAAGAGATTATGTTCTTATCCTAATATTAATCTTTCAAGGCTTAAGTAGTTACCCAAAGGTGGTATCTCAATGAAGAGGTACAGATCATAACCAAACTCTTTTAATTTTATTTCTTATTATAGTTACTATAAACATGTTTTATTTGTAAAATAATGATGAAAATATTATAATAAATATAAAAATATGTTACTATGATGATTTAATAACCATTTACCATCTCTTCTCAATCAAATGTGACATGAAATTATCACTCGTGTGTACATGTGGAATACCACCTCCAGGTAGTGATACAATTCATTTTACACCTCTATATTTCATTATTAGTTATTATGATATATTTAATGTTTATATATTTTATTTATTATATAAAAATTATTATTTATGGATGAATTAATATTTTAATTTCTTTCATTTCATCCATCAAAAATGGAAACGTCATTCGTGCGTATGTACAAACTACCATCTTCATCGAGTGATGAAATTCATTTTTCATCACTGATTTATTTGAATGCTTATAAATATGTATATAATGAATATATATAATATTAATAAAATTATTTAAATTATTTATATGAATAAATAATGATGAAAGTGCAAGGACCATAACCGCTGAACCAAAATATACATGAAAAATCGAGTAGTTAACACCTGAAATGGTGATGATAATGAAAGATTGTTAATAATAGGGTGATAAGATGTTATAAGTAAACCATGTATGATATTATAAGTATGATTAAGGTTTAGGTATAAAATTATAATAAATTTAAATTTATTATAAAGGAGGTAAGACTGCTTATGAAGTAATACAAACCTAAGGTATGGGATTCATGTTATAATCTCACATTTATTAGGATTACATATGATTAAATTTAATGATGATGAAATTATATGATATATATCTCCAAAATATTTTTCATTGTCTTATACTCTATTTATTTTTTTATGTTACATATATTCATTTTATTTTATTCTATTTAAGTACTCAAAATACCAAATGAAAGTTTTCAAGGAAAACCGTCTTCATTTCTCTCTTCAACGAGGGATATTTTCTTCCATGACTATATTTTTATTTTAAAATTTTTAAATAATGTTTTTCTTTTTATAAAATTATTTATTAAATTAATTTTTACCCATTTATGACTTTTTTTTTATTTTTTTAAAAGGAATATTCTAATAATTTTTCAAACGTGGTTCTTTTGAGTTTTTCTAAAATTATAAATGGGATTTTTATTTCAATTTACATTTCATGAATGAATATCCCTAAAATCCTGAATTATATGATCCCATATTTTTCTAGGTGCATTCATTTTTAGGTTTTTGGTTGAACCTATTTGAGTTTTGTAAAAATTCTTTAATCCTTGTATTTGGAGCCCCGTTCATAGATTAAGTCATTATTTTAGAGGTGTTCATGGGGGTTGGTGAAGCCATAATGGTGTAGGATATTATAAATTAATGGTGTTTTACATGTTTTGAGAAACCATAGAATTATTGGCTAGTTTGTGCAGTCCATCAGCAAGCCAGTGGGTTACTTAGTAGCCTGGTAAGGCTATTAGAGGCCCACCAAATAGCTAGTGTGACCCACCGACCAGTTGGTGGGAACCATGCAACATGTGTCTTCTATAGGATACCAACTATACACCATTTGGGAACCCATTATCTGGATAATGGGGTTTATAGCCATAAATGATTTTTGGAGGGCACAACTAGCATGCTGGTGATACCCACTAGTTAGATGGTGGTGCCTGCCTACTACCCTTTGGTGTCAGGATGGGGTATATAAGTGAGAGGCTGTGATTTTTTACACCATGAAACCAATTTTTACTCTTATTAATTTTTTATTTCGACCATAATGTTGGAGTTATTAATTTTGGAGGTTCTCCAAGGCTCTCAAAGCTTCACCAAACTCTTCCTCTTCCTCCTGATCCATTCTTCAATCCAAAAAACTTGAAATATTGAGTTATTAGAAGTTTATATGTTTATAACTTGTCTTATCTTGGATACCTATTCTCATAGCCTTTACGGTATATATATTTCACTATAAATATGGGATCATTTTGTTTTAGTTTTATCTAGACCTCAAACTTTGATATCTTCTGCTTTGTTGATTGAGGTGGGTGGTCTTGAATAACCCCCTCATATCTGTTTCATTTTCATAGTTTTTGAAATAAGTTTGATCATGCCGATATGTCATAAGAATCACCCAAACAAATGGATAACCCACTGTTTTTATGAAATACATATTCTAGGACCTTCTGTGGATCCCATTGGGTCCATTGGAGTTAATAAAAGGACTTACGGCCACCCGAAAGTGTACCAAACCATTGACCTTACATTAAAACTTGATTTGGTGGAAATTAGATCCCTCATATGAATTGGAAATTGATTGTGAATTGGATTAATAGTGTGAATTAGATTAACATGTGAATTATGATGATTATCTTCATATACAATCCATTGTCTTGAAATATTTTAATTAGTTTGTAATTAGATTAGCATGATAATATGATGAAATATGTTTGTCTTGGCATGAAAATGGTAATTTGCATAAATTGAAAAGGGAAATGGAATTGTTACAATTATTGTGATAATTGGTAACTTATATTTATGTAATTAAATTGTTGATAATTAGTAGTTTGGGTAAATGATGCAATATATATTTTTTGATGAATTGGTATGTATCAAATCATGGTGCATTTGTTTTGAATTGTAAAATCATAATTATAATGGTAATTATCATATGGTATGATTTCCTATTAGTATGTATGTAGCCTTATCATGTAGATTAGCACTGGGTCCTATGATAATTTTTCCTTGGCATGGTCCTTCACCCTGTGAACATTTAAGCGGATCTGACATGGTAATTCATAGAGATCTTAGTATGATATAGTTACTTTTTCTCTTGGAATGATCATGCACCCTATGAATGTGTTAGGATATATAACATGGGAATTATTTTAGATCCCATAATTTCTTGATTACTTGATTCCTAGGGGTAAGATGGTTGATTACATTAAATGATGCTTGTGATTTATCCTCAACAGGAGAATCCATTAGTAGTATGGGAAAATCATCCTAGGTAGAACAATTCGCCAATGAAATGGGTGATTCATCTTGGGAAAGAGGATCCACCAATTGAAAGAGATATCTGGAATCATGAAAAAGGAGGCATGACTGGCCCAGGGTGTTAACCAATATCTTGAGGGTTAGCATGTTTATTTTATATTGTTAATTAATTTATAAATTAATTCCCATTTTATCATACTATTTCATGCACTATTTATTTAGACTGTATTGTCCATACAATATTCGTGTTAACCTATTGTGTTGTACTCACACCCTATTTGGGTGCCATTTGGTACCTATGAAGACTTCATAGATGTAGGTTTAGATAATTTCAAGAGACCCTATAATTGATTAATTATTTTTTCAATGGTATTGGATCATGGAGACAAGACCAATCATGGGGTTTCGGACTTGGGTTTTAGAGTATTTTTTAAGAGTTTTTTTAGTCTTTTACTTGTGTGATTTTTTCATGACATTTAGATTCACATTCAATATGGAATGACATGATTTATTATTATTATTTATATTGTGATTTATTTATAATGTCTTGTTTAGGTTGGTTATTTCATAATTATCTACTAGTTTATTTTATAATTTGTTAAATAATATTTCCACTGATATTGAAACCTTGTTTTAGTGGGTATAGTATCCACACTATATTCCTTACACCCTCACTACTATTTGGTAACCTCTAGCATATGAGGATGCATGCTTTAGGTATCGTAATGACATGAATTAGTCACATGAGGGAGAAATGGGTTGGGGATGTTTTAAAGTGGTATCATATACTAGGTCTAGTTTATTGAATTACTATTTGGGGATGGTAGATAGGATAAAAGGGTGTGTTGGGGCTTGGTAATAAGTTAAAGCATGGGATAAACTAACTCATGTGCGATGGAAAACCTATGTCCTCAAGTATGGGATTTTTTTCATTATGTTATCTTGTTTCATTTGTGATGTTATTTCACCTCGGGTGATTCATTTTTTGTGTGATATTACTATTTTACGATATTTTACTCGTGTGTCAGAATGAAATAATGTGAGTATTCATAAATCGTGGTAGGCATGTTGGGAAATATTTTGGCATGAATTGTTCATGATAGTGATATTTTTATTGCATATTAAATATCTAAATATATAAACTGTGAAATTAAATCCCTCAACATATCTGATAAAAATGAATAGATAGAATTATTTTTATATTCTAATTTACTTGTTAAGTAACATTTGGTGTAACCTTGTGTCAGTGGTTCTTTTTTGTTTTCTTTACCTCTTGAGATTAATATTGTTGTGTATCTTGTGATCTGAGGAGTTTGTTGAACCATTGCAGATAAAATGACTCTACATAATCTTCAGTTTGAGTGTTAGGAAAGTGGTAATTATCACTCCCATCACACATCTAATCCATAACTTCCTGTTGATCTGGGGAACGAGATAGATAATCCCCATTATGATAGTTTCCTATGATTCATTTAATCCATAGAGAGGGAGAATACTCATGCTATTCCATCAATGTCCAAGATGACAAGATATTTCTAGCTATAACACCCACCTACATTTACTGGGGATGGATTCCCTCTGATAGTTTAATTCTGGTTCAAGTTAGTCTAGATAGTCTTTAACAACTTTGAGATATCCCCAGATAGGAGGGTGAAACATGCTATTTATATTCTTTGAGTACCGACCAAGAACTGGTGTGACATAATTGAATAATCTGAACATCAATAGGATCTATCTTTGAATGACTTTGATGTAAAATTACTAAGACACTTCAATCAATTGACTTTGAGGGATGAGAGGTTTCACATGTTCATGCACATGATGCAGGGGAGAATTTCAGTAAAGGAATATGTTACAAATTTCACTAACCTATAGATCTTTTCTCCATATTTAGCAGTATATGATATATCATGGGTACAGAACATATAGGATGGGATTAATTATGAGATAAAGTCATTGTTGAACATATTTCACCTAGAAAACATCACAAACATGATGAATTGGGCTCTCATCACAAAAGGGAACCCAAAGGAGTCCTCAGGTGGTGGGAATTGAGTTTTAGTAAGATGATCATAGATCTATTCTTCTGAAAAAAATAAGTGCTACTATGATAGTTAATTCTAGGGTAGTGACAAGAAGAGAAAATAGGGGAGTGGAAAACCACTTTAGGACCACGACTAGTGGTAGTGTTTTCAATATGGCAGGGTGGCCACATGTACTTCTAATGTCATTTTAATGGGTTTTAATGATCATTTAATGAATATTGATAGTGGAATACATCCCAAACATAGTAGATCTATCTTAAATAATAATAATAACATGTAAGTAAAATCTAAAACATATTACCTAAAAAACACGAGCAACAATAGTTATCTTCTTACTTTGATGTAGTATGCTTGAGGAACATAATTAACAACAGTGAATGGAAAAAACCTGCTTCTAGGGGGTGGAAACTGACCAAAGGATCCACAATCATATCCTGAGGTTACCTAATATTTTAAGGGGTGGTAGATCCTTCTTAAAAAGATATACATATTTAAAAATGGGAAATAAGTTTGGAATATGCTTCATAGGAATCACACATTCACATATTCAACAGAAGGATTATTGCTAAAGCCCAAGTATCCTCAAATGCATTGTATTCATTTCATCCAGTTGGGGTAAAATTCTTTTATTGGATTCAATGAATTAATTCAAAGCCTTTAATCCACTCATAAATGTATTGTAATTGATGAAACCATTCAGGATAAATAATAATGAAAACACACACACACACGCACACACATATATATATCATATATATATATATATTATTCTTATGCATTACATGCATAATAAATATATATTACACACAGACACAGATATTTCATGTATCTCATGAATTAAAAATACTTGCATCACATGCATGTATCAAATGTACACCTTATATAATATCTAATAGATTATATATAAATATCTCATGCATTATATTCATATAAGTTTTAGTGCACATATAATAATCTTCCAATTACACTAAAAACCCACAAGTAATTTATTAACAACTTGAAAACTCTATATGAATCCATCCAAACTCTTTTGTATATGGGTTTTCATCAAAATCTATTTATTTGGAACAAATATGTTTTCAAAATTTTATCCTTATCATGGGGCCTAACTGTGTGACCCCACGTGATTAGATGTGATGAAAACAACTATGAAATCCCAATTTAATATTTTTTATAAAATAAAATCCCCTAAAAAGCATCAGTGTTACTCAAGCTACTAAGGTTCCTGGTGTGATATTTGTCAAACATACTCATATTTCTATACAAACATGTCCCCCAGAATATATGTCATATATATCATCTGTATCCTATATAATCCCTTTTTCCATGACATAGAGTGACCACTAGACAAGAAACATGTCAGTATAGTATTGGCCTCTCATCAATTCTTGATTATTTAAAAAAGATTGAGCAAGATGATGAATACATTAGATATCATTCATCTAGCAGATAAGAACATTACAAGTCACTTCTCCAAGTAGTTAACCAAATCATATGTGAAAAAACTAAGAATGGTTATGGATTTCCTTAGTCTAATTCAAGCAAGGTCGAGATTTATTTCCTTGTTATACATGTGGAAACATTTTATCTTTGTTGTGATCCAACCGACGATATGATCAACAACATATCCAAACACCCCCAGATAGGATAAGTTCATATGTTTACTTGCATAAGCAGGGTATCAAAGTATGAAGGTTCTCATGCTAGGTATGTCACCAACCTTAGGTTCGAGGGATTGATAATAATAATAAACCACTAAGTATATATACGATCGTATAACATTCCATGAGATATACTTTAGAGGATTATTCCAAATAATTATTCTCTACTTATTACCTCAAGAATCTATTCCTCATATCTTATATGAAACCCATTGTAACAATTACAAGAATATATTCAATTTAACATTTACATATCATTACAAACCATTATACACCATGATGATAATTGGTTGGGGACAACTCAATGTTTGTACTTTGAGTGAATATTTATCATTCAACCATTCAAGTAAAATAAATTTCAGAACACATGAATGAATAATAAATGAATTTTAACTTTATTATAAATACATGATATGTTTACAACCATTAAAACCGGTATCTTTATAGTTAAACACATAGAGATATAACAAGACTGTCATGTGGTTACCGTAGTAATAGATTTTTTGAACATTACATACATATGTAATTTCTATCACATCTGTCACACCCACCATTTTTAATTATTTATTTTATTAATTTTCTGGGCATCAGGTAGTTTGTGTTAATGCTCGAATTAAAATTTTTGGGTTCTAATTTAAAAATGTAAATTTTGGACTTGATAGTGTTCAGCGTACCACGGTCAAAGTTGTACAACTTTGACGGAGTCGCCGCACGACCTTGCCCGGTCCACTGCATGACTTGCTCGATGTTTAAGGAAAACAAATAAAATACAATGAAAAATGAAATTGAAATAAAATAATAATAAGTGTGGTAAAATTTAACAAATTATCTTTATAATGAAAACAATAATATTGTTTTAGAACATTGTTATTATTAATAGTGTTAAGAGTATAGAAATTTACTAATTTGTTATTAATAATGTGATAATAATAATTATTTTTTATATTATGTTATGTTAATACCATTTTTATTATTATAGAATTATTAATATCATTAATGCTGTTATTATTACTACCATAAATTATAATTAATTAATTAATTAATTAATAATAGAACACAAAATTGAAAAAAATAAGTAAAATAGAATTGTCTTAATAATGATAATAATGTTATTATTATTTGAGAATATTATTCTTATTATTAGTATGACTAAAATTTTAAGATGTGTTTATTATTATTATTATTATTAATATTAGTGATGGTAATTAATTTATTTTATTTATTATTATTATCCTTGTTTTATTTTATTATTATTATTATTAGTTGTTGTTTTAATTTTTAGATTTAGTTTTATTTTATTTGTTTATTTATTCATTTATTTTTTTCAATTTTTTTTGGTAGGGTTTCCCGCAACCCGTTTCCCCCTACCCCTTTTTCCTGGTCGTGGTGCACCCCCTACCTTTAGAACCCCCATTGCGCCACCTCCCTACCTCCATGGCCAGCCTTCTTGTGCCACCTACCTACCCCCATGTCCATCCCACTTACGCCATGCCCCTACTTCCCGACCATCCCCATCGTGTCACGCCCCCACAGATTTGTCCGGCTACCTCCCTCCTGGATGTGCTTTAGCCTAACCACCTCCCTCTTGGCTGTGCTCATGTCCGACCCTCTCCCTCTCCACTCTGGTGAACACCCTCCACCTCTCTTGTCCCAGCCAGAGCCCCCTCATTTCCAAATCACTACCAGCGGATCCCCTTCAGGTGAAACCCCCTCTGCTGGTGAAGCTCTGATACGACACCCCTACTGGCCGACCTTCTTTGGGCGACCAGCCTCGATGCATCGTCTCCTTCACACGACCAATGCTGATGCACTATCTCTCTTGCATGACCACCCCTCAGTAAGCCTACCGCCTCTTTTTAAGGTTTTACCTCTCCATTAGGGGTCCTATTTTAGGGTTCTAATATGATGTTTATTGTTTTAGTTCTTTAATTACGGGTTGTGCTTGGTTCCTTGTGGTGTGAATGGGATGCGAGTGTGGTTTTGTGCCATTTCTGGAGGAATCTTCATGTTGGGTAGGTGGTTCCACGCATAATTTTTATATGTATTAGTTTAGTTTTTTAATTAATTTTTTTTGTTCCTAAATTAATTAGTTTGGTGTGAAGTTAGTTTTGGTTTTAATTTAGTTGTATTTAATATTTTGGAAGTGATTTATTTTGTTGGGAAATTGGTGAAAAAATAGTTTTAAAAAAATTATTTGGTTATGAAATTGTTTCTTTAGAATGAAATTTTCATCTAGAAGTTGGTGATCATGAATAAAATTATTAACTAGTGAATTAGATTTCTAATTTCATTAATTTGGAACATTTTTTTATTAGTTTACATGCTATGAATGTGATTTTGACTAGGTTTTATTGTGCATTTTCTTTTTTAGTAGAATATTTAGGCACTGTTAATGTGTTTTTTGTGAAATCCTACATTGAGCTATTTATCAGTGTTTTAGAAACTGTGCATTTAGTTTTTTTGAATGTGAAAGAGCTGCAGTGTGTGTTTTTGTGTGTCATCACAATGCGTCTTGTAAGAAAAAAAATTTTGAGTGTGTTTTTTGGGTTTAAAGTCGTGTGGCACATTTTTTAAATTTGTTAACAAATTTTCTTTGTGGTTTTTTAATTGTAATATTATTTTTTAAAATCATAAATTGGTTTAACTGACGGATTAAGTGATGAATATTGAGTTCTAATAAGATTTTGGTGTGCGCTTAATTCGAAATTGGTATTTTGAGTGTGTTTTTGTGTGTAAAGCCTAGTGATAATCATTTATAATTGTTTTATAAATTTTTTTAAAGGGTTTATGAAATTATATAAATGTCAAAAAACATACTTGGACAATGTTTTGGTTTCCATAATATTTCAAAATGGAATTTGTGTGTGAAAATAGTGGTTTTTAGTATGTGTAGTGGCTTGTCCAGTTTGAGTGCATAAATTTGACATGTGGCATGAACATGGATTTTAAAAGTTATTTGATGGTGTAAATGGTATCTTGGCATGCTATGTGTTTTTATTTTCTTTTTTATGTGATGTGAACACATTTTGTACTTGAAACTTGATTGAGCACAAAGCAAGAATCCTGGGTAGCTAGGGAGGTGGACTAGACTAGTGGGATAGTGATCTGAGAGTGGCTTCAACAGTGTTTCACATAACAGGATAGACGATTGGAACACTAACTAATCTTATGAATGGATTAGGGTCATGGTTTCTAAGCCACCTTTTATGAGGGTTGTGGTTTCTAAGCCACGTTTTCTAAGGGTCTTGGTTTCTAAGACACGTTTGTTAAGGGTCGTGGTTTCTAAGACACGTTTCACCAAGACCCAGAGATCTAGGGACCCATGCTAGCCAACACCCATGAGGCCTCTCCCATTTTGGTTATCTGTATTTATTTTATGCTCACCGGAATGACACTTGGGTTATCTTAAAAGTAAGTGTGCGTGTGTGTTTTAATTTATGTTGTTTTCTATAAAAAAAATTCTTTGAAAGATGTTCAAGCATTTATTTCCTTTTTATTAATCTAACTAAAAAATGTATTCATCATTTAATGGTTATGCATGGAATATTTGCTTTTGGTGGCATCCTATTGGGCACTTTACTCACACCCTACATACACCATTGGGAGTATGTAGACCTTGTTCATTGTGTATCTTAGGTTGAGACATCATTCATAGAAATGGGGGTTCAGGTTGCTGATGGTATTCTTGTATAGGTTGGTGTTAGTGGCCTGGGGATGTGGCCTCTCTTGATATTTAGAGGATTGAGTTAGAGTTTTAGTCTTCCTTTTTTGATGAACCTTTTTGGATATTGGCTCAATTTTTAAACCTTTAAATATGAAATGCATTAAGGTCTTATTTGGTTTTATGATTTTAGTTTCAGTTTATTTATTTTGTTTGTTGTTTTGTGTTTACAATTTCAAGTAAATAATTCCCATGTGTTATTTTTGATACCCGGGAACTTGTTCCAGCCCGTGGGGATCGGGAACTCCCTTCAGTTCATGTTGCAGACCTGGTCGGGAGTCGAGTCGGATGGTGACCTAGCATGGTTCATTAAAAAATAGTATCAGAGCAGGTTTTATCTCTTCGGCCATGTTATATTGGTTTAGAGTTTTTGTAGACTGAAGTTATGGTTGTCGGTATTTGACATCCTGGTTAAGAGTAAGGTTCCTGGCCAGCACACCTCATGGAGGGAATCGAGTTACCAGGGTTAGTTGAGGTTTGTCTGAGTCTTTAGTCCCTGTGGTTAATCTTGTTTTGGGGAAATGAAAAGGGAGTAGGGTTAGTGGTCCCGATGAGCTCATAGGGTCTGGAAAGCCATGTGGAGCTGGGGATGTTGTCCTAGAATACTCTCTGTGGCAGTGGCGTGATTGGAGTATGGCCGCCAACCATATGTCCCAGTCACCTGCTGATGCTAGTTTCCTATTGCATCGTTCCTCATCTCTTTGTTACAGATTCATAGGAATCTGGTTTTAAAGTAAAAAATGATTTTGTTTTAGAAAATGTTTGGGAATTAAGCTCTATAAAAAGAGAATGATGTGTAAGGTTTGAATAGTGTGGGTTGAATGTTTTGGTTTTGAAAAATGGAAAGGTCTGGTTTTGATCCTTGGTGTCCTCATGGGAAACCACATGCATGGGTGTATATGGTAATAGAAATTGTCAATGGTACGAGCAGATGAGTGCCTTTTTGGACATGAGGTGGGTGCCAGTGTGGCACAGGAACATGCATGTGTGAGACCAATGGGACACCATTGGTGTTTGTGCAACCCACCAGCTTCGTTCATTTTTAAAATGTTTTGTTAAAGGAAGATTTGGTATTTTGGTAATTGGTGATTGTGTGGTGTGACCTTGTATTTTGGAAAAGTAGGATGTGAGGCATTTTTAGCTAAATTTTTTTGATGGATTTGTGTCCTATGTTTTAATTCTTATTAGAAGTTGGTGTGAAAGTGTGTGGTTAGTGATTCTTTTGAAAAGTTCTTTGGGAAGCCCTTGTAGTGGTTACCCCAACATGTTTAGCATTTATTTACGGTATATATTTACCATTGGTCTAGTTTTATTGGGTCCAATATTTTATTTCTTGACTAGTGTACACCCCCCAAAATCATTAACATGCAATTGAAGTGTGGTCATGCAAAATTCACCATTGGCCGACCCTCCAGTTGATTAAAGGAACGACTCTCCCTTTTGAGTTATAGTACTATGTCTACCCCTTTTTTATTTTCAGTTATGTGGATACTATCACAGCGGGATGACATATGCGAGGGGATTTGAAGGTAGTTCTGGTCTCTTTGTGTTGTTCAATTCTTCAGGTATGATGTTTGACACCATTGTGTCAGAAGGTCCCCCTGTAAACGGTTAAAGGAATTCTAGCAGGGAAGGGAAAAGGAGGTTCAGAGTTATCGCTGCTAACCAATGTATTGAAAGGATTGTAGTGCTTTCATTACCTTCAAGGGTCATGTTTGGTGGCGTCTCACAGCATGAGTTCTCTTTGAAGAGAAAGGGTGGGTTTCGTAGAATCCTTCGGGAATCTTGGTTTTCATAGGAGTGTTTCCTCCTTTTAGTGAGTTCTATTTTTTCTATTCAAATGGGAGTGTTTTTCATGTGTATATCCCTTCTTAAGTTTCTTAGTTAAGGTGAAGAGGTGATGCATTCATATCATATAAACCCTTGTTTTGGTGGATGTTCCATGTGAGAGTAGTTGGATGTCATGGTGTGTTGTGTTTGTTGGTGTTGTCTTGGTTTCGGTGTGGTTGTGTGTCGCACCAAAAGGAGAAGCTCCATTCGAGAGTCTTCAATGCCCGAATGTGAGGTAGGATATGCTTCAAATATTAGGGCTCGATCCAGAGGCCTCAGAGTGAAGCTAGCGCATGGTCAGGATCCTTGAGAGTCTATGGGACCCCAAACATATTTCTGTCGTTGTTATTGAAGGTGAAGGTGGTTTAAATTATTCTATATGGTTGTTCCATTCCGAATAACCCATTTGGGTGTGTAGAGTTTTCCGGGGATATGGAGAGATGTGGTCATCTCATTACCTTAACGTCCTAGGGGTTTGTGTCCCCTGGATGTAATCTCTTTTAGTTGTCTTTATGGTATTTTT
The DNA here is from genome assembly GCA_963277665.1 of Viscum album. NCBI lineage: Eukaryota > Viridiplantae > Streptophyta > Magnoliopsida > Santalales > Viscaceae > Viscum > Viscum album. The sequence goes on from OY728133.1 coordinate 1,313,522,006, forward strand.
GGGTAAATTGGTCTCAAATTTGAATAGTTATCAAATAGGGATGTGGAGATGTTGGTTTGTATTGGGTTGTGATTTTGATGGCCCGGTAGTTGGGGCATGCCCTCCCCGCCCCTTGTAGTGGGTTGTTTGGTCACTGTCGAGAAATTTTCAATGTTTTTGTATCTTCCGACAGTTCTAATGGCGGGGAGATCCATGGTGGGTCTCTTTTATATGTGTCCGAAATGAATTGGTGTTGTCCTTTTCATAATGGTGGGGAGTCCGCCCAAGCCTCCCCGTGTCAGTTTTCTAGTATCGTCTTGGACATTGGTAGGTTTTTAATAGGGGTGAGACCTTCGATCTTTCCCCATGTTGGAATTTGGTTCATTTTCTAATGATAGATTAGTGGTGAGTGATATGAGTGTTCCTTAGATGTGGTCTAATCTTGTTTGTTCATTCCAGTCAAATGAGGTGGTTTTCGTTTAATAGTGCTTGAGGTGTTTCAGTTTATGAAGTTGGTTTCTACGGGTGTGAGAGTTCCTTTTCTTGATTAATCAACTGGAGGTGTCCTATCTCTTTGGGGTGGGTTACACATAGTGGAAATTATTTTTATAGGTTTCTTGAGGTTGTTATTTAAGTCACTTTCTCTAAGAATGGTGCATTTTCCTATTTTCTCTTGTTAATTATGGAGATCCTCTTTGAACCTTAAGGTGGTGTAATTTTCTACTTTGGGGTTCAATATTAGATGTGGCTTTCCAGTGACAGAAAGAAATATGGTGGGGAGAATCGTCACACCCTCCATTTTTAATTATTTATTTTATTAATTTTCTAGGCATCGAGTAGTTAGGGTGTAATCTTGACTTAAAATTTTTGAGTTCTTATTTAAAAATGCACTTTTTTTCCTTGACAGCATTCAACGCACCATGGTCGAAGCTGCACAACTTTTTCTAAGTCACCGCGCGACCTTGGCCGGTCCACCGCACGACCTGCTCGATGTTTAAGGCAAACAAATAATATGTAATGAAAAATGAAATTGAAATAAAATAAAAATAAGCGTGGTAAAATTTAACAAATTTTCTTAACGATGATAATAATAATACTTCTTGAGAATATTGTTATTAATAATAGTGTTAAGAAAATAAAAATTTATTTAGTTTTTATTAATATTGTGAAAATAATAATTATTTTTAATATTAGGTTATTTTATTACCATTTTTGTTTTTATATATTTATTTATATCATTAATTTTTTATTAGTATTACCATAAATTATAATTAATTAATAAATTAATAATCGAAAACACAATAGAAAAAAATAAGTAAAATAAAATTATCATAATAATGATAATAATTTTATTATTATTTGGGAATATTATTATTTTTATTAGCATTATTAATTTTATTCAGATCTTATTATTTTTATTATTATTATTAATATTAGTGATGATAATTATGTTATTTTATTATTATTATTATTATTATTTTTGTTTATTATTAATATTATTAGTTGTTCTTTTACTTTTTAGTTTTAGTTTTATTTTATTTGATTATTAATACATTTTTTTATTTTGTTTTGGGTAGGTTTTCATTCAACACGTCAGCCCCTCCCCCTTCTTCCTGGTTGCGAAAGACCCACCCCCCCCCCCCCCCCGAGTTTTTTTTTAAATACGTTTTTCAAAAAAAAATTCTGAAAAACTGCCTAGTTCAGTTTTTTTTAAAATACGCTACAAAGGAGGCATCGCAGATGCCGCCTTTGTTTTAGCACACAAAGGCGGCATCTGCGATGCCGCCTTCCCCCCCCCCCCCCCCCCCCCCCCCCGCGTCGCCTTTGGCCTGGATCGATGAAATGGTAATGGCGGCCAGGGGGAGGCTGCCATTCGCCTCAGGCTAAGGTGAAAGGTGGATTCCGCGATGCCGCCTTTGGCCATACGCAGAGGCGAAAGGCGGCTTCCGCGATCCCGCCTTCGTCTGAACTCCCTATAAAAGGGCGGTCGCCCCCTCCCCTCTCTTCAATTGATCATTGCCTTCCTCTCTACATCCTCACTTCATCTCTCCGAATTTCACTATTTCTCTAAAAAATTCCATTGCTGTGCGAGTTTTTACGAAGCTTCATTTAGAGGTATGTTTCTTTAATTAATTTAATGTTTTTATTTAATTAATTTAATTTTGATTAGTTGTAAATCTTTCATTTTTAAGTAGTTTAGGTAGTTCTTAATATTTTATTTTTTATTTTTTGTAATTAGTTATATATAGTTTTAAATAATTACTGTTAGGTAGTATAGATTATGTATAGATAAACTTAAGATTATGTATTTAGAAATTTTGGTAGCTTAAATATTATGTGGTTATCTATGCAATTAAATTCCTGTCTGGATAAAAACAAGTGGATGTGGCTCTGGCACAGATGTACATAGGGGTAAAACCCGAAAACACTGCTTCGAGCTAGACTCGAACGGGAACTGGTGCACGATAACAGGCTTTGCTACATCCTGGTTTGACACTCCCGAGGAATATTCTTAAGATGATTCACATTTTCTTTATAAACTACAAAAATTTCTAAGAGAAGAAAAATAAAATCAGTATATTTATCAATGATAAATGATAAATATATTGTAATAGAATCAAATAAGGACATAAGAATAAACGAATTAAAGTTATTATTATTTAATTATAAAATAATAGAATAATAAACAATTAGTTATTATTAGTTAATTTTAGAATAATTAAAAAATAACATAGGATTAAAACATGGATTCATATAATGATTAGTTAATGATACTAATTATCAGTATATTTATCAATGATAAATGATAAATATAATGTTACAGAATCAAATAAAGACATAATAATTAACGAATTAAAGTTATTATTAGTTAATTATAGAATAATATAATAATTAACGATTAGTTATTATTAGTTAATTTTAGAATAATTAATAAATAACATAGGATTAAAACATGAATTCATATAATGATTAACTAATGATACTAATGAACATATAATGTGAAATGAAGAAGAACAAACAAACTAAATAAAAAGACACTCTAAAATTACATTCTAATAAATATCATATGGTCAAATATCAGTAGATTAGTTTATGGCACAGAAAGGCGCACTAAAATTACATTATAATAAACATCATATCATCAAACATAATTGTTAATATTTTGTTACACTATCATAATTTTGATGAAAGAAAAATTTTTGACGTAGAGAGCCATGTTTGCCTATGTGTACTGTTATGGGGAGATTATTCAAACTGAGCAAGGAGATTATTATATTACATAACCAATTACGGTGGTTAGTACAGTTGATTGTGTTACCATAAGTGACCTTCAAGAGAGAATTTGTGTTTCCTTAAATCTGGGACCCGATCAAGAGATCATGTCTATGAGCTATAGACATTTGCAATTTTCAACAACACTGTGGCATATAGCTTGTCCATTGGTTGCTGATGCGTAGTGGGTCCAAGCAATTAATTTATTTTCTCAACAGTTAGATGGTACCATGATGGAGTTATACGTTGTTGTTGTTATTGTACAACAACAACGTCCACTTGTACAAAGACGTAGATATACAAGAGTGGGTGAAGACAGTCTACCCCATGACATTGAGCCTATTCCAAATGATGCAGCAGAAGAGGACAACCTAGATGATCTCCCAGATATACATGTCAATCCGAATTCTGATGAAGAGTTTCGTAATGATGGATCAGATAGCGACAACAGTGCTGATGAGGAGGGACCAACAGAAGATAGAGAGTAGGTTTTGAGAAATGCAATTGTTGTACATCAACCTCGGTCAATAAATCATCCACCACTTTTTTCATCTTGGTCAGAAGCAATGACATGCATGCCTGAATTCGATAATACTGTTCTCACACCGACAACTGAGTTCCCTAGAGTTTTACCAGATAGGTTTAGTGAGGTGGACAAAACCTTTTATATTGGAAGGAATTTTTCCACTAATGATTCCTTAAAAAGCATTTTAAAGAGATTTCATATTGAGAGAAACTTCAACTATGTAGTTCACGAATCATGACATAATAAATATGTTATACGGTTCATGATGTATGGGGATGATTGTATATTTCGCTTAAGGGCTATTCTAGACATTACATTTGGAGGTTGGAGAATCTCAAGGATTGAGGCGGCTCATACATGCGTTCAGCCAAGTCTCACACAAGATCATACTTCATTGGATGCAGAATTTATGTCATCTATTATTGTTGAGATGATTAGGACATGCCAAGATGTTCCAATATCCCTTGTGCAAGAGAGGATTCTACAGACATTAGGTTATAATATTTCCTATAATAAGGCATGGATGGCGAAACAGAAGGAAATTGTGAAGGTATATAGTGATTGGGATGACTCATATCGAGTATTTCCACAATTGTTAGCCATACTGAGGCATCATAACCAGGTTGTCTTCCATCTGGATACAAACGAACATGTGTCTTCTGATAATCGACTTGAACCATATAGTGTTCAATATCATCGGTTGTTCTGGGCATTCCTTCCTTGTATCTCCGTATTTCGTTTTTGCAAACAATATATTCAGATTGATGGAACATTTCTGTATGGAAAATACAAGGGCGTATTGTTGATTGTAGCAACCCAAGATGGAAACCGTTTACCTCTTCCTCTTGCCTTTTCCATTGTAGAGAATGAAAACTATGAATCATGGAGTTGGTTTCTGGCATGTATCAGCAACCATTTCACCAACATTCAGGGAGATTGTTTGATATCTGATCGTCATCGAGAAATTAATGAGGAAATCAATGCAGATCCTGATACATGGAGATACCCAAATGCACATCATCGGTTCTGCATTAGACACATTTCTAGTAATGTGCATAAAAAATTCCACAACAAACCGATGAAGAAGTCAATCACGAGGCTTGGTACATATTTTATTCGTTCTGTTTTACTGTTTCAATATAAATATAAAATCGATTTATGTGAAATATCATCTACGTTTTGTAGCATATGAGTCGGACCAACGACGATTTGAAGAACGTTTTGAACAAATTCGCCAGGCTAATCAAGAAGTTCATGATTATATGATGCGGATTCCAAAAGAGAAATGGACATTGGCATACGACGGGGGAAAGAGGTACAGACACATGATGACAAACATTGTGGAGTGCATCAATGGTATCTTCATGCGTACGTACGGCTTACCGTCTCCATGAACAGTGCATTTCATTCTTACCTCTAAATGTTATGTAATATTATAAATGCATGTATATAATGGGTATATATGATATATATTATATCTATATAATGAATATAATTCTTGATATAATGGATATTATACCCCATGAACAAACTTGTAATTATAATGAGTTTATTTTTTACTCAAGTAGCAATGATCGACAAAACGACCATTATTTACTTAAATAATTACATAGTGTTCATAACATGGTAATAAGTGATATAAAAGGAATAATGAACTTGAAAAAGGTTCTTAAGAAAGTATAAATTAACTCATATTTATTATTCAGGAGGTTAAATAACGATCGAGTCAAGTCGGACCCGAGGTATGGGATATCGTCTCAATCTCCTTTCATTGAGGCATATTTTGTTTTATACACAACTTTCTTTTATATGGTGTATAAACCCCTTTGACATTTACACTTATTCAAAAGGAATATTTTTTTATACGAAGCGTTTTACTAAACCACAAAAGGAATGTTTTTTTGTCATACGTATGCGGCTACGTAGACAGTGTTGTGATGCACGTGAGGCCTCGCCTGTTCCACAGGCAGAGGTTGGCCCTCTAGTAGTCCAGGATCAGCCTATTCAGGATGTGCCTCAGGTGGCATGGGATCCGTCTTTCCTGACAGGATATCCACAGTTCTCTCCATCTTGGGTTCCAGATCCTTCACAACCTTGGATTCTAGAGTCGTCGTCGTCTTGGGGTATAGCTCCATCACAGGCTTTGTTCCCCTCTGCGATGGAGGCAGGTCCTTCTACCACCCTAGTGGGAGAAGGATCTGAATGGCAGTATGAGATGCAGTTGACAGCTCCTCCCACTGACACACAGATGGAGGATGCGACCGTCGATGTTTCAGTGCCCGAGGATCAGCCTTCTCCAGGTCATCAGACTCCACTGCGCACTCGACGCGGACGTCCTATTCACAGACCACCATGTGGGATGGAATCTCCTCGCCATAGACATATACATTGATTGTACATTATTGTTTACATGTTTTTTGTGTACAGAAATCAAAATACAATTTTTACTTGTTGGTCAGAGTGGAATCTCAAGAGTGGGTAAATTAGGTTTTAATTATATATATTTATATAATCATAAAAACATAATAAAAAACATTAATAATTATTAATTACCTAATTAAAAATTATATAATTAATAATTCTATTACTAATTAACTATTTAATTAGTATATAATTAATATTTATATTACGAAATAACTAATTAATTCATATATAATTTGTAATTTGGTAATTAGTGTATATTAATCATTAATTATATAATAACTAATTAGTTAATTAGTAATAAAATTATCAATTATATAATACTTAATTATTACATATATAATAAATATTTAGTTAATTAGAAATATAATTAATAATTATAACTAATTATTAGTAATTGGTAATTATTTATTAGTTAATCAATAATATAAATATTTATTATAATTATTCATTATAAGAGGGCTTGTCCTGAAAACCATTCTGCATTTTCGATGTGGGATTAAGGTTCTACCTTTACTGCGCAGTACATTCTGCATTTCCGATGTGGGATTCTATTTCAAGTACGTGACTTTGAAATAAAATAAAATATAAACTATAAGGCCAATATAAATGAAATTTTAAACATTGATTAAATATATAATAAATAGTTGAAAACAAAAAAAAAATTCTTCAAAAATGTTGATGAAAAATAATCTATTACCTTTCAAAACCGCCTACTTAAAACTAAAAAATGTTTCAAATACGTGAATTTGAAAGACTGTAAAATATAAACTATAAAACAAATATAATTGAAACTTTAAAAATTGAATAAACATATAATAAATAGTTAAAAACAAAAGAAATTTTCAAAAAAATATTGATGAAAAGTAATTTATAAGCTTTCAAAACCGCATACTTGAAACTTAAAATTTTTCATGTACGTGACTTTGAAAAACCATAAAACTTAAAATAGAAGACCAATATAAATGAAAAGTTAAATGTTGATTAAACATATAAGAAATGGTTGAAAACAAAAGCAGTTTCCAGAAAAATATTAATGAAAAATAATTTATAAACTTTCAAAACCGCCTACTTGAAACTTAAAAATGTTTCAAGTACGTGACTTTGAAAGATTATAATTATATTACTAATTAACTAATTAATTATTATATAATTAATAGTTATATTAATAATTAACTAATTATTTATTATATAAGTAATAATTAATGAGTAATAATTAATAATTAATAATTTAATGAATAATTATAATTAATATTTATATTACTAATTAAATAATAAATAATTAATAATTACTTATTAATAATTATTAATTACTAATTATAATGAATAATTATAATAAATATTTATATTACTAATTAACTAATTAATAAATAATAAATAATAATTAATAATTAATTAGTTATAATTATTAATTGTATTTCTAATTAACTAAATATTTATTATATATGTAATAATTATATAACTATTTAATTATTATATAATTAATGATAATATTACTAATTAACTTTTTAATTATAACATATTTATTTATTAATAATTACTAATTAATAATTAAAAATTATAATGAATAAATGTAATTAAAAATTATATTACTAATTTACTAATTAATTATTACATAATTAATAATTATATAACTAATAAACTAACTAACTATTATATAATTAATTTTTAATAATTAATAATTAATAATTATAATGAGTAATTATAATTAATATTTATATTACTAATTAAATAATTAATAATTAATAATTACTAATTACTAATTACTAATTACTAATTAATAATTAACAATTATAATGAATATATGTAAATAAATAATTAGTTTACTATTTTAGTAATTTATTATTATATAATTAATAATAATATTACAAATTAACTAACTAATTTTTATATAATTAATTATTATTAATTACTAATTAATAATTATAATGAATAATTATAATTAAAAATCATATTAAAAATTTACTAATTAATTATTATAATGAATAATTATAATAAAAAATCATATTACAAATTTACTAATTAATTATTATATAATTAATAATAATATTACTAATTAACTAATTAAATTTTACTTAATTATCAATTAATAATTACTAATTAATAATTATAATTACTTATTATAATTAATTATCTTATTTATAATTAACTAATTAATTATTATATAATTAATAATGATATTACTAATCACATAATTATTTATTATATAGTTAATAATTATATAATTAATCATTATATTACTAATTAAGTATTATATAAATAATAAATAATAATTTATAGTTATAATGAATAATTATAATGAATAAATATATTACTAATTAACTACTTATTTATTATATAATAATATTTAATAATTACTAATGAATAATTATAATGAATAATTATATTACTAATTAACTATTATATAATTAATTATTAATAATATTAATTTGATAGTTAAATAAATTATTGTATGTTTAATCCATGTTTTAACTTTAAATTATATCAGTCTTATAGTTTATATTTTAGTCTTTCAAAACCGCAAACTTTAATCATTTTAAGTTTTAAGTAGGTGATTTTGAAAGCTTATAAATTATTTTTCATGAACATTTATTACGAAATTCTTTTTATTTTCGACTATTTGTTATATGTTTAATCCGTGTTTTATGTTTCATTTATATCGTTCTTATAGTTTATATTTTATAGGATTTCAAAGTCACGTGCTTGAAACATTTTTAAGTTTCATGTTGGTCGTTTTGAAAGCATATAAACTATATTTCATCAATATTTTTTACGAAATTATTTTTATTTTCAAATATTTGTTTTATGCTTAATTCATGTATTAAGTTTCATTTATATTGGTCATATAATTTATATTTTATAATCTTTCAAAATCACGTACTTGAAACTTATTATGTTTCAAGTAAGTTGTTTTGAAAGCTTATAAATTATTTTTTATCATCATTTTTTATGATTTTTATTTTGTTTTTGACTATTTTTTATATGTTTAATCCATGTTTTAAGTTTCATTTATATTGGCCTTATAGTTTATATTTTATTGTCTTTCAAAGTCACGTAATTGAAAATTTTTAAGTTTCAAGTACGCGGTTTTGAAAGCTTATAAATTACTTTTCATCAACATTTTTTTGGAAATTTATTTTGTTTTCAACTATTTATTCTGTGTTTAATCAATGTTTAAAGTTTCAATTATATTCATTTTATAGTTTATATTTTACAGTCTTTCAAATTCACGTATTTGAAACATTTTTAAGTTTTAAGTAGGCGGTTTTGAAAGGTTATAGGTTATTTTTCATCAACATTTTTGAGGAAATTATTTTTGTTTTCAACTATTTATTTTATGTTTAATCAATGTTTAAAATTTCATTTATATTGGCCTTATAGTTTATATTTTATTGTATTTCAAACTCACGTACTTGAAACAGAATCCCACATCGGAAATGTAGAATGTACTGCGCAGTAAAGGTAGAACATTAATCCCACATCGAAAATGCAGAATGATTTTCAGGGCAAGCCCTTTTATAAAAGGGAGGCCTGGGTAAGAGTTTCTGTCAGAATCCAGAATGCTGTAATGGCTGTAGCGTTGGATCTTTAATAGCAGAGAAATTCTTCTGAAATTTTTTGTTATATATATATATATAAAAAAAAAAAAACAAAAAAAAAATTAAAAAGATTTCCTTAAGAGAAAGGCGGCATCGCGGATGCCGCCTTTCACCCGCAGTGCAAAGGCGGCATCGTAGATGCCGCCTTTCACCTGTTGCGCAAAGGCGGCATCGCGGATGCCGCCTTGCCCCCGAAATGAAAAGGCGGCATCCGGGATGCCGCCTTTGAGGTGCATTTTTTTGAAAAAAAATTGTTGTAAGTGTTTTCTAGAATATATTTTTTTTTAAAACGAAAAAAATCCCCCCCCCCCTTGGAACCCCTATCGCGCCGCCTCCCAGCCTCCATGGCCAACCCGCTGGCACCGCCTCCCTACCCCCATGGCCAGCCCCCTTGCGCAGCTCCCTTGCTCCCCGGCCCACTTGTCGTGCCACGCCCCCGCGCTCCCATCAAGCCACCTTCCTCCTGGCCAAACTCCTGTCCAGACACCTCCCTCTCGTCCGCGCTTCCATCCTGCCCTCTCCCTCTCTACTCCGACAAACACCTTCCCCCTCTCTTGTCCTAGCCAGTGCCACCTTCTCATGGCTGAAGACCTACCAGCGACTCCACATATGTTTAAACCCCCTATACCGGCGAAGCTCCAATGCGACACCCCTACTTTCCATCCTTATTCACGTGAAAAGCCTTAGTGCGCCATCTTCTTCACGTGATCAGCCCCGACACACCGCCTCTTCCACGTGACCATCCCTCGGTAATCCTACCTCCTCCTTGCAGGGTTTTGAATCTCAGTTAGGGGACCAATTTTAGGGTTCTAATATGAAGTTTATGGTTAATTTTCTTGAATTATAGGTTGTGCTTGGTTCCTTGTGGTGCAAATGGGATGCAATTGTGGTTTTGCGCCATTTTTCGGAGGAATCTTCATGCACGGTAGGTGGTTATACACACGACTCTTATACAAATTATTCTGGTTGTTTATTTAATTTTGTTGTTCCTTAAATAATTTTTCTTGTGTAAATTTTGTTTTTTGAATTTAATTTAGTTGTATTTATATTATGAAAGTGATTTATGTTATCATGAATGTGGTGACAAAACTATTTTAAAGAAATGATTTTGTTATGCAATTGTTTTTTAGAATGAATTTTTCATGTGGATGTGGGTGATCCCACGTAAAATTATTTATTCGTGAATTATATTTTTAATTTAATTAATTTGGAACATTTTTAAATTAGTTTATATGTTTTGAATGTGATTTTGACTGAGTTTTGTGGTGCATTTTCTTTGGTAGTAGAATGTTAATGTTCTGTTAATGTTTTTTGTTGTGAAAACCTACATTGAGCTATTTATCAATGTTTTAGAAACTGTGTATCTAGTTTGTTTTAATTTGAAAGAGTTACAGTGTGTGTTTTGGTGTGGCATGACGATGCGTATTGTCATAAAAGAGGTTTTGAGTGCATTATTTGTGTTAAAGTTGCGAGCCAGATTTTTGAAATTTATTAACAAATTTTCATGGTGATTGTTTAATTGTAAAAGTGCTTTATTTAAATCTACAATATTTTTAACTGACAGTGTAAGCGATGCATATTGAGTTTTGAAAATATTTTTGTGTGCGCATAATTAAAAATGGGGATTTTGAGTGAGTTTTCATGTGTAAAGCTTGGTGATGACCTTTTATAATTGGTTTATAAACTTTTTTAATGGTTTTATCAAATTATATCAATGGTGTGAAACTTGCTTGGAAAATTTATTGGTGTGCATAATTTTTCAAAATGGCATTTGTGTGTGAAAATGGTGGTTTTTAGCGTGTGTAGTTCCTTGTTTGGTTTGGGTGCATAAATGTGACATGTGGCATGAAATTGGATTTTAAAAGTGAATTGATGGTGTAAATGGTATCTTGGCATGGATGATGTTTTTCCTGGATTATTTATATGATGTGAACCCATTATAAACTTGAACCTTTTTTGAGCACTAAGTGGGAAGCCGGGGTAGCTAAGGAGGTGGACAAGACTAGTTGTCTAGTGATCCGTGGGTGGATTTGACCATGTTTCACTTAGCAGGATCAACGATTGTAAAACTAACTATACATATGAAGGGCTAAGGGTTGTGGTTTCTATGCCACGTTTTCTGAGGGTCGTGGTTTCTATGCCACATTTTCTAAGGGTTGTGGTTTTTAAGCCACGTTTACTGAGGGTCATGGTTTCTAAGACACATTTGACTAAGACAGAAATATTTAAGGACCAACGCTAGCTAAAACCCACGGGGCCACTCCCATTTTGGTTCTCCTTATTTACATTACTCTCACTAGCATGACACTTGGTTTATCTTAAAAGTAAGTGTGCATGTGTGTTTTAATTTATGTTGTTTTCATTAAAATTATTTTCATTGAATGTTGTTCAAGAATTTATTTACTTTTCATTTATTTAAATGCCAAATGTATTTGTCATTTAATGGTTATGTGTGGAATATTTTCTTCTGGTGGTATCCTTCCAGGCAATTGGATCACACCCTACATACACCTTTGGGTGTATGTAGACCTTGTTCTTTGTGTATCCCAGGTTGAGTAATCATTCTTAGCAATAGTGGTTCAGGTTACTGATGTCCATCTCGTGTAGGTTGGTGTTTGTAGCCTATGGATATGCCCTCTCTTGTTGCTTAGAGGTTTGAGTTTGAGTTTTAGTCTTCCTTTGTTGACGTTCCATTTTGGATGTTCGTTCGAGTTTTAAGCATTTATATCTAAATTGTTTTAAGGTCCTATTTGGTTGTTTGTTTTTAGTTGTAGTTTATTTATTTATTTTGTTGTTTTGTGTTTGAAATTTCTGGTAAATCATTCCCATGTGTTATTTTTGATACCCGGACACTTGTTCTAGCCCATGGTGATCGAGAATTCCCTTCGGGCCATGTCGCAGACTTGGTCGGGCATCGGGTCAGATGGAAACCCATCCTGGTTCGTGACAACATACCTATGAGACCATCTGATAAAATACTCCCACTAACCTATTAGTGAGTAAAATTTACCAAATTACTATGTTTTAATATTGGAAAGACTTAATAATCATATCACTTAAGTTCAACTCTCTAAACATATATTCAAACTCCTTGATTTTATAACTTCTCATGATATAATATTATCTTCTATTGTTTACTTATAACTATTTCTATGCACATAATCATTATCCTTATAACCCTCTAAATTAAAATTTTTCCTAGAAATATTTTTTAAATAATGTAACTATTCACATTATCATTTTACAAAAATATCTGAATCTATTTTAGGATAAAATGATATCCATTTTGTTGTATTAACCAAAGTAACTCTTAAAATATTTCGTTACCACCACACCCTCAACTATTTTCTAGATAACAAGTGATACACATTATGTATTGGTTATAAAAACCATGAGACAATAGCATTATTCACTTTCTATGGTACTAAAATGTAACTATTTACATTTTCCTTACCATCATATTTCCCAAACTTATTTAGGATATTAACTAAAAAATCACTATAACCTTAGAATGGTAAAATACATTATTTAATAGTGATATTCCCTTTATCATAGTATTTAAATGTAACTATTTACATTTTTCTTTTCTATCACATACCATAACTCTTTAGGATATTAAGTGAAGAATCACTCAATCTCATATTAGCACAATCTTTTATTTGTTAACTTTTAACTTCACTAAGTTCAAACATACTACTACTAACCTCTTAAAAACTGTATTATCTCCATAATATATATCTAATACACAATAAAAACTAATTTTCATTTTAGGTCATAACATTTATTTGATTTTAATAGGAATATCTAACAAATAAACTATTTCTCCATATCTTATATAGTATCCTATGTGTTTAGAATTTCCTTTTTGAAAATAATATTTTATTAAAATAACTCATTGATAGATGTATGGAACACATTCCCTCGTATTGTAATAAATATGTAAAGACCCGTAAATTTTAAGGAATTTTTTTTCTTAATTTTCTTTGGAATTTTACAAGAGCGCATTTTCTGAAAGCACCTGATTCCGAGGCCCGGTGTGCCCGGAATCATTTTCCGAAGTTTGGCTCGGGTACGTTTAGTGAACGGACGAGTGAGTTTTTCTAACTTTTGAACCGGTTCTCAGAATCGAATTCTGAGGGCACCAATGGAATCGCAGCGCCGATAATTGCTTAGAAACACTTCTTCCGGAGTTGGGTTTGCTCGGGTGTGGTTTTTAATTTTTGGGTTTAAAGTTATGAAATAAAATAAAGTTGCGCGACAATTTTATTTTTAATTTCACTTTAAGCCACTTGAAAGCCACTTAAATCTGCTTAAGCGGAGTAGTTACGGATAGGGTGCTATCCAAAATATCCTACCCACTTGGTAGGATATTTGTGGGGTGGGGCCTGCACGAGCCCCAGCGTTTCTTTTCCGCTATGAAACGCTCCCGCAAAAACCCGTCATTATGAAAGTCAACTGACGCGTTTTCTTAAATTCTTAACACACCATTTAATTGGGAAGTTTTATTCGTTGAATTTAATGGGCGGTTTATTCGTTGAAATTAATTCTATGAATTAATTTCATTCGTTTCTTAACAAGTTTTTCTTTTTGTTGGCATGTTAATAAAATAAAGCCAACACACCCTCCTTTTGAAATATGGTGTTAAACCTTTGAAGAACCTCTAAAAATTCTTCATCCTCCTTCGCGAAAAACGCAAAGAACACGAAGAACGCCGACCTCCGACGAAGAACGCTGAACCCGCGGAAATCGACGACGTGACGCCGTGTGCCACAACACCAACATTTCCTCTCCCGCAACGTTTTTCGGCGATGTTCCTTCCTCCGCGACAAAAATCTTCGATCATCCTTGAGGTGAGAGTTTTCGATTCTTTAAATTCCTTTGTGGTTTTTAACTCAAGATAAATTTAATTATTAAAATTAAATCTATTGTTCTTGAACCTCGGAGTTCGTCGACGCCCTTTCGCGACGACGCGACGCCTTCCGCGACGCGATGATCACCTCCTTCCGCGTCGATCAATTCTGTGAAGAATGCACGTGCGACACTTGACGTGGTATGGGTTATTATGAATAATTTATTTTCCCGTGAACGTTTCTTTTAAATTAAATAACTGGTTTCAGAAGAAAAATTTTAATTTATTAAAATTGTTGTTTGATGTGTTGTTTAATCATCCCAATTGTTATCACCTAACGCGGAGGGTGCGGGCCAAACGAACACAGCCCGACAACCCTCCGCAGTTTTTCGTTGTTGTGCGGTTTTGGTGGGTGATGAAAAAATGTGACGCATGGGAGATTTGATGATCCCGTAGTGAAGAACGGAACTCGGGAGGAACAGCGGCGCAGAAGAGAAGGAAAACGGACCACCAGAGCACCTCCGGTGGCCGGCGGAAGTCCCCGGCGGCCAGAGGCGGCGGCGCCGCCGGACAAGGCCGCCGCGGCTGAAGCCGCGACGGCGGCGGCGCCAGGGGACCCGCGGCTGTGCTGGTCCAGTGCACACACGGGACACGGCCTTTGCCGCGTCTGTTGACCAGGGCGGCCCCCGCGGGGGCCGCGGTGCTGTCACGTGGGGGCAGCGAGCCCCCCGCGCTGCTCGGCCACTCGGCCGAGCCGAGCCAGACCGGCCAGCCGAGCCGGGCCGCGCACTGGCTTGGCCGGACAGGGTCCAGCCGGGTTGGACCGGGTCGGGTCGACCCGGTTCGGTCGACCCAAGGGGGGGGGGGGGGGGTCGGGCCGGGTCGGCTCGGGCCCAGACCCCCGTCTTCGGACCGTTTCGGTATTTTCCCGTAACATGAGCTACGAGCCTCCAAACAACTCTCGGTCAGCGGAAACACGATCCTTGGACCGAGACGGTCGTTTCGGTATATCGCAGTTAGGGTTTCAGAATACTTTGAGTTTGGCTGGGTTGGTTTGTACCCGAAACAAACCGGGCCCTCGGAGCGGAAAGGCTCATATCTTGAGCTTCGGACGTCCGATCAACGTGCTGTCAACTTTGTTGTTTTCCTCTAAGTGAGACGGATCTTTTGGCATACCCCGCCCGAGGTTTGGACACATGTGGAGTACGTTCAGGTTGGTTTTCCCTTAAAAAATCCAACTGGGCCCCTAGGACGAAAAAGCCAATAACTCTCAGGCCGGGCATCCGATTGATGCACCGTCTGCGACGTTGAGATCCTATTGACGATACGAAACTTTTGGATACATCAACTTCTGACTTTGTGTCAGTTGATGTATCAGCCTCTCAGCTCGTGGATCGGACCCTCTCGAACGAGCTTACTATGTGCGGGAACCCTAGTGCTGGCTGTGACTGCGACGACGACTGTGCAGAGAACCTCAGTGGACTGTGACTGCGACGACGACTGTGCAGAGATCCTCAGTGGACTGCGACTCCGACGACTGTGCAGAGATCCTCAGTGGACTGCGACGACTGCTGTACTCAGCGATCTTACATGGATCAGTGCTACAGATCCTGTGTGGATCCCATCCTGTGTGGGTAAGCGCTCAGTGGTTCTGTGTGAGCCAGCGCCTACAGGTCCTGTGTGGGCCCGATCCTGTGTGGGTCATTGCGGGGGTTAGTGACCTTTTGATCCTGTGTAGGTACGATCCTGTTTGGGTCATTGCGGGGGTTAGTACCTTTCGATCCTTTGTGGGTCCGACGACTTAGATGAATCAGTGATCATCTCTATCGTCATTTGAAGAAGTATACCAGGGTATGCTGAATCTTGTGTTACATTCCTTTGTGGATTATCCTGTGTGGATTTACTATTTACTCTCCTTTGTGGATTGTGTTGAGCTATCCTATGTGGATTACCTTTGCTCTCCTTCGTGGATTGTGTTGTGCTATCCTGTGTGGGTTTATGTTTGCTTTCCTATGTGGACTGGGTTGTGCTTGGGCTCGGAGGTTGGAGCCGAACAAGATTTGATGACTTATGTATATGTATGGGAATATACCTAAGCAGTGTCGGTTGTTACTTCGTGATTCTATCGTTCCAATGTGGATTATCCTTTGTGAATTCTGGGAGACCTTCGGGGGTCTCGGGGTCCCTAATAGTAGCTTAAGCTCACCCCTGCACGGGCTATGCCCGCACTTCATTGTGTTGGTTGCAGACGAAGTACAGCGCTGATCGTGGTGGAGGCTTGCGGAGCAGGACGGTACCTTGAGGTGGACCACTCGGCGGGATGTACCCGGAGCGGACGGCTTGACCGAGGAGCGGTGGAGTCTATCTGTACCCACCCTTCAGTTGGGACTTCCAGAGGACGGCTCGACGCTGCGGATTTTCCTTTCAGTTGTTGTTTTTCCCTTCAGTTGTACTTTACAGTTGGGCTTGTATTTCCATCCCCTTTTACTTTTAGCACAGCTTGTTACATTTTTTACTTATTGTTTACTCTATCCGCTTGCTTAATCCGTGTTGGTTGTTTACTTTACAAAGGCAATGCATTCCCTGTTTATCGGGATCTATGCCTTGGTGCTATTCGCCAGCCCCTAGCCTATGGAAGGCAGGCTTGGGGTAGTCACGACACGCGCCCCGAGGACGGGTCGTGACAAATTGGTATCAGAGGCGGTCGGTTCTACCGCACACTCTGATCTTTCCTCTATGTGAAGCAACAGTGTTTAGCATATTGAGTGTGGTTATCAGTCCAGGGAGTCCAGTGTTGGTGCGGTGGCCGACGTATCCGTACACTAGGACCCTGACTTCTGATTTCCAACTGAATTCACGAAAACATTGATTGCATGTCTGTTTTCATGTTTTCATCATGATTACTTGTGTCAGCTCACCAGGTATACTGTTCTAACCATGGCGCACTTGTTTCTTTTTCAGGATGGCCCCACGACGGCACCCAGCTAGGGTTCCGAGAGTAGAGCGCGACGACAGCCCGCCGAGCGACGAGGCCTCGGTACAGGGCCCATTGACAGCAGAGGCACCAGCGGTACCTTTACCCGCCGAGCCCCCGATGCTTCCAGCACCGACCGCTGACGATGCACGTCGCGTCGGAGCTCTGCACGAGTTCCAGTGCCAGCGACCACCTAGGTTTTGTGGGGAGACGGACCCCCAGGCAGCCGAGGACTGGCTGGAGGTGGTCGTATGAGTTTTCAGGCTAGTGAGGACACCAGCAGACCTCATGGTGATCCTCGCGGCAAGCCTACTACACGCAGCAGCAGGACGATGGTGGAGCTTGATGCTCCAGGTGAACGATGAGGACTCTATCATCTGGATGGAATTCGAGAGCCTCTTCCGCTCAGAGTTCGTCCCGGACACCCTCAGTGCGGTGCGCATCCAGGAGCTTCATCAGCTGCGGAAGGGCAGCTTGACGGTCGCCCAGTACTCGGCGAGATTCACCGATCTTTCTCGCTACTCGACAGATATGGTATGGGACCCATTCTTCCAGGCCCGGACCTTTGAGCAGGGTTTGAGACATGAGATCAAGGCATCGCTGATCTCCCTCAGCATCCCGACCCTGGCAGGAGTACTGGAGCGAGCCCTTCTGATCGAGATATTTCTTACTGAGTCTACTTCAGCAGCGAGACCTACCGCAGGGCGGTAGGTAGCGGAGTCTTCGGCTGTAGGTAGTCGACGGATGACTCAGGGTTTCAGGAAGACCAGACCCTATCGTAGACGACCTTAGGACACTGGCTCAGTAGTGTGGGGCACACAGCGAGGATCCTATCTTTCGAGAGGCGGGCAGTGCTATGCATGCGGCGGGCAGGGCCACATGGCTCGTGACTGCCCGACCCGCCGTGCCGAGGGGCAGAAGACGGTGGAGGGGAAACCCAGGCAAAGGCAGAGGGTCGACCATGGCGGTCTGTAGGGAGGAGGCAGACGAGGCAGAGGAGCTGGCCGAGCAGCAGGTGGTGGGAGACGCTTTGAGGCTCTGCCACCACCACCACTGGGAGGTCCGCCCCGACCACAGGGAGATGGCGGGCAGAGACAGGCACATCTCTAGGTAGCGGAGGCCTACGACCACGGCACGCCAGAGATGATTCGAGGTACGATCTGTGTCTATTCCACCCTTGCTACAGTACTTATAGACATAGGATCGAGTCACTCTTTCATAGCCGCTGCCCTTGTTCGGATCTCGGAGATTCTGACAGTGTCGTTGGCTCGATCCTTACGGTTAGAGACCCCTACGGGAGCAGACTTGACGATTATGCACTGGTGCTGGAAGTGTGAGCTTACTCTAGGAGGAAAGAGCTTAGGCTGGGATCTTTTTGTAGCGGCGTCGAGGCCTTATGACGTCATCTTGGGCATGGATTGGTTATCTACAGTCCATGCTCAGATTGATTGTTTTAGGCGCAAGGTGCGATCTGTGCGCACCGACGGGAGCAGGTTCACCTTCACCGGCGAGAAGGGAGCCTTCACAGCATAGGATGGTCTCCTGCAGAGGAGAGGACAACCCATCACTCATCAGTTGGCTAGCCTCATCCTAGGAGCAGTGGACGTGCGGAGTCCTAGTTTTCCAGCAGAGGTGGATCAGTATGCGGACGTCTTCCCCGACGACATTCCAGGACTACCTCCTCGCAGAGTGGTATACTTTTACATTGATCTGTACCTGGGGACAGCCCCGATATCCACTCCAGCGTATCGGATGGCCCCCGCTGAGCTTCGAGATCTGCGGGTACAGTTGGAGGACTTGCAGGGCAATGGGTTCATTTGACCCAATGTTTCACCCTGGGCTTCCCCGATATTGTTCACCAAGAAGGCGGACAAGAGCTTGAGACTGTGTGTCAAATATCGTCACCTGAACCAGGTGACAGTGAGGAACAAGTATCTGCTTCCGAGTATTGATGACCTATTCGATCAGCTCAAGGGAGCGCGGTGGTTCTCGAAGAGAGACCTCAGGTCAGGCTATCATCATCTCAGAGTTCGAGACGAGGACGTGCAGAAGACGACCTTCAGGTGCCGGTATGGCCACTATGAGTTCTTGGTTATTCCTTTCGGTGTAACCAACGCTCGAGCAGTGTTCATGATCCTAATGAACAGGAACTTCCAGCCATACCTCGATCGATTTTTCGTGGTCTTCATCGACGACATTTTGGTGTACTCGACCACGGAGGAGGAGCACGCCTACCACTTGCGTGTTGTACTAGACACACTTAGAGAGCACCAGCTTTATGGAAAGCTCTCGAAGTGTCAGTTCTGGATATGTGAGGCCCACTTCTTGGGGCACGTCATTTCTGAGGCGGGAGATGCGGTGGATCATGCGATGATCGAAGCAGTGCTAGCTTGGGAGCCACCCAGGAGCATGACAGAGGTGCGGATTTTCTTGTGTCTAGATGGATACTATCAGAGGTTTGTGCGAGACTTCTCCAGAGTTGCGGCACCACTCTCAGCTTTGACAATGAAGGGGAAACCCTTTGTGTGGTCAGACAGATGTCAGAAGAGCTTCCAATAACTGAGACAGAGATTGACCAGCGCAACTATCTTGAGGTTGCCTGAGGAGGGAGGTGGATACGTAGTCTACTACGATGCATCAGGGACCAGACTCGGGTGTGTCCTGATGTTGGAGCGGGCCGTGATTGCCTATAGATCACGTCAATTGAGGCTGCATAATCAGAACTATGCTACCCATGACCTGGAGTTAGCAACAGTGGTCTTCGCTCTGAAAACATGGCGGCATTATTTGATGGGCGAGCGCTTTACAGTCTTTTCTGACCACCAGAGTCTCAGGTACATTTTCTCACAGAAGGAACTAAACCTTAGACAATGGCGATGGCTCGAATTCCTCCAGGACTATAAATTTGAGACAGTCTATACTCATGGGAAGGGGAACGTGGTAGCCGATGACCTTAGCAGGAGGACGGGCATCCAACTACTTGAGGATGCGACAGAGCAGCTAGCCACTTTGCAGATATCCTTCATGGATAGAGATGGAGCAGCCTTCCTTTAGTCTCTCACAGTCACCCCTCCACTACTATAGCGGGTCAGAGATGCACAGCGTGAGGACGCTGACTATGAGACACGGCGTGCACAGATATCCTCCGGACAAGCGCCTGATTGTTTCCCCCTTGGAGCAGAGCATGATGTCCTTTTCAGAGGACGTAACATAGTACCAGTTGCTTTACGGGTGGAGGTTCTGAGAGAGTTTCACACTTCTCCTTTGGCGGTACATCCTGGAGTGGCGATGATGTACCAGGACCTCAGATGACAGCACTGGTGGCCGAGCATGAAGAAGGTTGTGGCAGAGTTCGTTTCTCGATGCCTCACCTGCCAGTAGGTGAAGGCATAGCATCAGGTACCAGCAGGCTTGGTACAGCCCTTGGAGGTCTCAGAGTGGAAGTGGGACGGGATATCTATGGACTTCGTGACTGGACTTCCACGCACTTCCAGAGGTCACGACTCCATTTGGGTGATTGTTGACCGACTCACCATGTCGGCACACTTCTTACCCATTAGAGAGCAGGGATCAGTGGAGAGCTTGGGGCGTCTCTACGGTCAAGATATTGTACAGCTTCAAGGAGTTCTATCATCTATCATCTTTGATCAAGACACTTGCTTTACTTCCTGGCTTTGGAAGGGGTTGCAGGAGGTGTTCGGGACGCGGCTATGTCTGAGCACCGCCTTTCACCCTCAGACGAATGGTCAGATGGAGAGTACCATTCAGACTCTCAAGGACATGCTCCGCGCATGTTTCCTCGACTTTGGTCGCAGCTGGGAGGACCACCTACCCTTGGTGGAGTTCGCGTACAACAACAGCTACCACTCCACCATCGGGATGGCACCATACGAGGCGTTGTACGGCAGACCTTGCAGATCTCCTTTGTGCTGGACAGACCCTGGGGAGTCATCACTTGTGGGACCAGAGATGGTCCAAGCCACGACGGAGAAGGTCCAGGTCATCTAGGAGCAGATGAGGACAGCTTAGAGACGACAGAAGTCTTATGCTGACAGGAGGCGGAGGCCACTAGAGTTCGAGGATGGCGACCACGTCTTCTTGAGTGTCTCTCCTTGACGTGGATTACAGAGATTTGGCCGAGGCGGCAAGTTGTCTCCACGCTTCATAGGACCTTTCAAGGTCCTCAGCAGGATTGGCGAGGTGGCTTATCACGTGGCTCTACCACCTCAGTTTCACCGGGTGCAGGACGTCTTCCACGTATCTCAGCTGAGAAGATACGTGCATGACCCGACGCATATCATTGACCATGGGGAGCAGGACGTTGATGATGGGGAAACTTTTTTAGAGGTCCCGGTGGAGATTGAGGATCGACAGGAGTGGGTCCTACGTGGATGATTGATTCCTCTTGTGTTCATCAGATGGCATCACGGGATCCTCTAGGAGATCATGTGGGAGATGTAGGCTCAGATTCGTGCTCAGTACCCACATTTGTTTCCCTAGTTTATGATGTAACTTTACAGGGACGTAAAGCCCTGAGGTGGGAGTAATGTAAAGACCTGTAAATTTCAAGGAAATTTTTTTCTTAAATTTCTTTGGAATTTTACAAGAGCGCAGTTTCTGACGGCACCTGATTCCGAGGCCCGGTGTGCCCGAAATCATTTTACGAAGTTTGGATCGGGTACGTTCAGTGAACGGACGAGTGGGTTTTTCTTACTTTTGAACCGGTGCCCGGAATCGAATTATGAGGGCACCGATGGAATCGCAGCACCGGTAATTGCTTAGAAACGCCTCTTCCGGAGTTGAGTTTTCTCGGCTGTGGTTTTTAATTTTTGGGTTTAAAGATATGAAATAAAATAAAGTTGTGCGACAATTTTATTTTTAATTTCACTTTAAGCCACTTGAAAGCCACTTAAAGCTGCTTAAGCGGAGTTGTTACGGATAGGGTGCTATCCAAAATATCCAACCCACTTGGTAGGATATTTGTGGGGTGGGGCCCGCACGAGCCCCACCGTTTCTTTTCCGCTAAGAAACGCACCCGCGAAAACCCGTCATTATGCAAGTCAACTGACGCATTTTCTTAAATTATTAACACACCATTTAATTGGGCAGTTTTATTCGTTGAATTTAATGGGCGGTTTATTCATTGAAATTAATTCTATGAATTAATTTCATTCGTTTCTTAACACGTTTTTCGTTTTGTTGGCATGTTAATAAAATAAGGCCAACACACCCTCCTTTTGAAATGTGGTGTTAAACCTTTGAAGAACCTCTAAGAATTATTTATCCACCTTCGCCAAGAACATGAAGAACGCGAAGAACGCCGGCCTCCGATGAAGAACGCCGAACCCTTGGAAATCGACGATGCGACGACGTGTGCCGCAACGCCAAGGTTTCCTCTCCCGCAATGTTCTTCGGCGACGTTCCTTCCTCTGCGACAAAAATATTCGTTCATCCGTGAGGTGAGAGTTTTTTATTCTTTAAATTCCTTTGTGGTTTTTAACTCAAGATTGATTTAATTATTAAAATTAAATATCTTGTTCTTGAACCTTGGAGTTCATCGACGCCCTTCCGCGACGACGCGACACCTTCCGCGACGCGACGATCGCCTCCTTCGACGGCGATCAATTCCGTGAAGAACGCGCGTGCGACACTTGACGAGGTAGGGGTTGATGTGAATAATTTATTTTCCCGTGAATGTTTCTTTTAAAATAAAGAACAGGTTTCAGAAGAACAATTTTAATTTATTAAAATTGTTGTTTGATGTGTTGTTTAATCCTCCCAATTGTTATCGCCTAACGCAGAGGGTGCAGGCCAAACGAAAACGGCCCGACCACCCTCCGCAATTCTTTGTTGTTGTGCGGTTTTGGTGGGCAATGAAAAAACGTGACGCAAGGGCGATTTGATGATCCCGCAATGTAGAACGGAACCCGGGAGGAACAGCGGCGCAGACGAGAAGGAAAACGGACCCCCAGAGCAACTCCAGTGGCCCGCAGGAGTCCCCGGCGCCCCGAAGCGCCGCTGGACAAGGCCGCGCAGGTCCTGCGCACACGCAGGACGCGACCTTTGCCGCGTCCGTTGACCAGGGCGGCCCCCCGCAGGGGCTGCGGTGCTGTCATGCGGGGGCAGCGAGCCCCCCGGGCTGCTCGGCCGCTCGGCCGAGCCAAGCCGGACCGGCCGGCCGAGCCGGGCCGCGCCCTGGCCCGGCCGGACCGGGTCCGGATGGGTTGGACCGGGTCGGGTTGACCCGGTTCGGCCGACCCAGGGGGGGGTCTGGCCGGGTCGGCCCAGGCCGAGACCCCCGTCTTCGGACCGTTTCGGTCTTTTTCCTGTAACTTGAGCTACTGGCCTCCAAACGACTCGCCCTCAGCGGAAACACGATCCTGGGATCGAGACGGTCGTTTCGGTATATCACACTTAAGGTTTCGGAATACACTGAGTTTGGTCGGGTTGGTTCGTACACGAAACCAACCGGGCCCTCGGAGTGGAAACACTCATATCTTGAGCTTCGGATGTCCAATCGACGCGCCGTCGACTTTGTTGTTTTTCTCCAAGTGAGACGGAACTTTTCGCATAAGCCACCCATGTTTTGGATGCATGTGGAGTATGGTCGGGTTGATTTTGCCTTAAAAAAACCAACCGGGCCCCTGGGACAAAAAAGCCAATAACTCTCATGCCGGGCGTCCGATTGACGCGCCGTCTGCGACGTTGAGTTCCTGTTGACGATACGGAACTTTTGGATACATCAACTCTGGCCTTTGTGTAAGTTGATGTATCAGCCTCTCAGCTCGTGGAGCGGACCCTCCCGAACAAACTTGCTATGTGCG
This sequence comes from Viscum album, assembly GCA_963277665.1. NCBI lineage: Eukaryota > Viridiplantae > Streptophyta > Magnoliopsida > Santalales > Viscaceae > Viscum > Viscum album. The sequence goes on from OY728133.1 coordinate 1,313,546,451, forward strand.
AGAACCCTAGTACTGGCAGCGACTGCGACGACGACTGTGCAGAGATCCTCAGTGGACTGCGATTGCGACGACGACAGTGCAGAGATCCTCAGTGGACTGCAACTCCGACGACTGTGCAGAGATCCTCAGTGGACTACGATGACTACTACACTCAGCGATCCTACGTGGATCAGTGCTACAGATCCTGTGTGGATCTGATCCTGTGTGGGTCAGCGCTCAGCAGTTCTGTGTGATCCAGCACCTACAGGTCCTATGTGGGCCCGATCATGTGTGGGTCTTTGCGGGGGTTAGTTACCTTTTGATCCTGTGTGGGTCCGATTCTGTGTGGGTCATTGCGGGGGTTAGTACCTTTCGATCCTTTGTGGGTCCGACGACTTAGATGGATCAGTGATCATCTCTATCGTCATTTGAAGAAGTATACCATTGTGAGCTGAAACTTGTGTTACTTTCCTTTGTGGATTATCCTGTGTGGATTTACTGTTTACTATACTTTGTGGATTGTGTTGATCTATCATATGTGGATTACCTTTGCTCTCCTTCGTGGATTGTGTTGTGCTATCCTGTGTGGGTTTATGTTTGCTTTCCTGTGTGGACTGGGTTGTGCTTGGGCTCGGAGGTTGGAGCCAAACAAGATTTGATGACTTTGGTATATGTATGGGCATATACCTAAGTAGTGTCGGTTGTTACTTCGTGATTGTATCTTTCCTTTGTGGATTATCCTTTGTGGATTCTGGGAGACCTTCGAGGGTCTCTGGGTCCCTACTGAGTAGCTTATACTCACCCCTGCACGGGCTATGCCCGCACTTCGTTGTGTTGGTTGTAGACGACGGACAACGCTGATCGTGGTGGAGGCTTGCGGAGTAGGAATGTACCTGAAGGTGGACCACTGGGCGGGACGTATCCGGAGAAGACGGCTAGACCGAGGAGTGGTGGAGGCTATCTGTACCCACCTTTCAGGTGGGACGTCCAGAGGACGGCTCGACGCTGCGGCTTTTCCTTTCAGTTGCGGTTTTTCCCTTCAGTTGTACTTTACTGTTGGGCTTGTATTTCCGGCCCCTTTTACTTTCATCACAGCTTGTTACAGTTTTTACTTAGTGTTTACTCTTTCCGCTTGCTTACTCTGTGGTGGTTTTTTACTTTACAAAGGCAATTCCTTCCCTATTTATTGGGATCTACGCCTTGGTGCTAGTCGCCAGCCCCTGGCCTATGGAAGGCGGGCTTGGGGTAGTCACGACACGGGCCCCGAGGACGGGTCGTGACAAAATAGCTGGATAAAAAATTAATCCAAATAGTTTTCTCAAAACATGATATAGAAATCAAATGAATCAAAAATACGTGTATATATATAATCATCTCATAATGAACATTTTTTATCAAACAATCTCTATTATCACCTAAGATAAATGAGATAAAGATACAAATATTTTTCATAGAATCATTTGATATTGATAGAAACATTACATTCAAATTTCTGATGTAGAAACTGTTTACTTCATCATATGAATATAAACTACAAGCTCAATTAATTCTTCCTTTGATTTTAATCTACTATATATGTATAACACTTTATAAAATATACATTCAGTATCACATACCATTCAAAATTGAAGAATTAATTTCTATAATGTGAATACCTAACATTTACATTCTGTGGTGTTCCAAACCCCTTATGGTATTATAAATAATCCCATATCCTAGAATCATTATTACTCCTTGAAAACAATAGTTTTCAATGACCTTGACTACCTTTTTAATGAAACAGTGTTGAACTTTTAAACTAACATTCATTCTTCTAGTTTGAACTTTTACATCCTTATATTATCTATACAGTACCAAAACTTAGACATTATATGCTTAATTCATTTATTCTCGACACTTTGAGAATATCATTTAAAAGTTTCTTGAATTCATTTAATTTGTCATAACATTTCAATAAATGAAAATAGTTTGAATTTACAAAATAAGAATAAGCCTTTTAGGAATTATTTATTCTTTGAAAACATATTTAATCATATTGAATATCATTCACATACCCAATCGTATAGAATATATGAGGTTATAATTCCTTAGTTCATTCAGAATCTAGTGCCTTTGAAACCCCAAATGAATCATTTGATTATTCAATAAGCATCTTTATTTACCTGTTAAACAACTTCAACACATGGTCACTTAATAAGGAAACACATAATATATTTCTGTTTCTCAAGAATATTTCATAAGATAAGAGTCATATGATTTTATTTCTTTAAACTCCTCATTTAATGTTTTAATATAAAGTTTAGTTTGATGATGATGATGATACATTTATCTGTAATATAAATTTTTATCACAAGAATATCATGTATTATATCATTTCATTAATAACTTTTAATGATAGTTATCCCACTAAAATTGATGACCTCATACATCATATCCATTTAGTGACCCAAGATCCATATTTTATCATAACTTACACAGATAATCATATAAGAAACACATGATTATTTAGGTAAGGAATCATCCCAATCAAAATAATTGTAACTCCTATATAGTTGAGTGGATATACCTTTATACAAATACATCATATGGACTCACTTAACTCAATTACTCATATATCCTAACTATTAGGGCTTCCTTGCTAGTGTAACCTGAAGAACAAAAAACAAGAATATTTCAACCAGGGACAATCAAGGGATACTCATTCTTAGCTCAAAAATACCAAACATGAAAAACCACGAGTTACTTATAGATTTCTTTCCTTATATATGATAATCTAGGGGTACTCACACTGAGCAAAAAAATACCTGATTGGATGATTGAGGTATTGAAAAGTTTTTATTTGGAAGGAATCTCACACTTAGTATTTGTGGGGTTTTCTTTTAATGTCTCACCAATTTAATATATATCATATGCATATTAATTTTATAACAATTAAATCCTATGTAATAATTATCTTCTCATGTTCATCCCCTTTTTTGTATACATGATTCTAATGATTTAGTTTTTGAATCTCTATTCTACCCACCAAATTAATGTGTTCAAACCTCATTAATGTTTAACTCTTTACTCAACCCACTAGATTTTTCTAATCACTAATTAATTATAATTCAAGTATATTCATACATATCCAAATGCATTATATGAATAAGGTATATGGATTCTAAATTTAAAGGTATATAGTTTTATGATATGAAAAAAATACACATGAGTAAACCCAGAGCCATATATATCCAACCCCGTTCAATTTTCTAGCCAAGGAAATAATCTAGGAATGGAGGTGGTCTGTCCCTAAGTACCTCTAACTGGGGAGACTTTACTCAACTGAGATTTGAATTCATGAAAAAATATAATACCTAATATGCACAAAATATGACCAACAACTATTCTCATGCTCATAACTAAAATTTAAAACCATGTTCAAGGCAGATGAAAAATAAATTTTGTGATATCAAATCTAGCATGATATTCAAGGCTCTATTCCAGAAGCAATTTATCCATTTAAACTAAAGCATGCACAATTCATCATATTAACAATTTAAAACTATGAATAAAATAGGGAATAAAATTTAAATAACTGAATAATTCAAATATTTAAAAATGAGATAAATATTTATGATTAATTTAATATTCAAATCTAACTATAAACACTTTTATAATTTTCAGATATTTCATTATAGATATTCCAGAATTTTTAATATAAATATTTTTATATTCTATCCAATATGAAAAAAATCATATTATTTATTATATGGAATGTACATTTTATATCTATGATATTATATGAATTATAAACAAATTATAATCCAATTTATATTATGTAAATGTTTTATATAAACTAAATATCATATACTTATTTATTATTTAAAAATTTACCATATCATTATTCAAAATCCTTTTTTATATATCTTATATAATGTTCCAAATAAGGCCCCTTTAATTTGAACAATTTCAAATTAATTAATTATGAATAATTCATTATTTTAAATTTAAAAATTTTATATTTTAGCCTTATTAAATAATTTATAAAACATTATAAACCATTTCTTATGATTTCTAAATAAAAACATTTATTAATAGTTCATACGAATTGTCATACAATTTGTCAAAAGGTATTTTAAATATTCACATTTTATATTTAGGAATTTTTTTCAAAAACATTTATTTAATTAATTAAAAAATTACAATTAATTAATTAATTAATAAAATAACTATAAATTTAAATACACAAAAATAACTTTTATTAAGATTTATAAAAAATTTATAAACCATAGAAACATTTTAATATGTTAGAAACAGAAGTTTTAATAGAATTCCGCCCCTATACTGCATAAGGGTATACTCTCTTTTAACCATACATAGATGCTCTGTGTAAGGGTAAGAGATGTCTTCTTAACCCTGTGTAGAGGTATATATGGATTACCTTTATGTAGTTCCCTCACATAAATATATAAACCTTATGCAACTCTTTTTCCGAATGGTACTTTGAAATTTTCATACACTGCATTATGGTGAACACTAGATATCATTACAAAATAGCTACCAATGATCCTTACGTAAACCCATTAACATAAGGGCGCTACCTTTATGCAACTCCCCACGTAAGGGAACTGATTTTATGAATCTTCCTTGTGTAAGGGTATCCCTTTTACTGAAATCCTTTGTGTAAAGGTAATACAAAGGTTACCCTTACGCATACCTTCTATGCAAGGGTATTGCGTAAGCACTAAAACTTTACACAACAGCTCACGTATGGGTATGATGTAATGGTAAATCATATTTACCTTTATGTAGAACTTATGCATAGCCACATAAGAGTATATTTCATTTCTAACTTTTTGTAAATAGACACATAAGTGTATAACCTTTAAAAACCCTACCTTTGTAAGGATAAATCATTTTTAACTTTATGCATATCATGTTAGGGCCATTTATACATTTCCAGTTTTACAAAAAAACAATATTTCATTTTTATTTCAAACTAGTGACTAAAACATGTTAAAACTTTGAAGAAATTATCTCCAATACCATGGATGGGTTTCTTATAAACATCTAATGACTATTAACAACAGATGACAACCTAAACACATGACATCCATATTTAAGAACAATAATGTAGAAGTATTCCCTCGATGGATTTTATTTGAGGGAGATCACTAAAAGTAGAGAATTAAATAACCCAACCTCTAAGGGGGGTGGGGAACTAGCCAAAGGATCGATGACCATAACATGAGGATCCCTGATATCCAAAACGGTGCAAGTGCCTTCTCAAAGAGATAAATAGATCTATAGGAGGAAGGTAAATTTGAGAGAGGCTTCACAAGTATTGCATACGAATTCCTCCAATAGATTGATTTCATCCTCTTCTTTCGATGAATCTCAAGGTTCCTCTAATGAATTGTATATGTTTATTCCAGTTGGGAAATAATTTACTAAAAGGTTTCAATGATGTAATTCTAATCCATTAATCCACATATAAATGGATTATAACTAATGAAACCATTCAAGAGAAATAATAATAATAATATATATTTATATATTTATTTAATGCATCTCATGCATGAAAAATACACACCTTACCTTCATGTATTAAATTTATACTTCATATAATATTCAATATATTATATAAAAAAATTTAGCATGAATCATAAGAATGTGTACATACATCCTAGGCATGTACCTTTTAGTGCACATCCAACCCTTTTCCATCTATGGAGTTCCATACTTGTAGTAGGATGAGTCATCCATAGAGTTTCTTTAGGACCACATAACATTCAAGTGGTGGAAGAGGACTTGGTCAGGAACTAGAGCTTAGGATGGACATGACTACCCATCAACATACTAGTAGTAGGATTTCCATAAAATGCTCAAGACAAGGAAGCGGATGTGGCACATTGACATAGGATCAACAATACCAGCCAAAAGGGAAATATCAGGGGAGTTAGAATAGATCGCATGGTAGAGTGGAAAGTCATATGCATGCTATATAGTCTACTCCTACCATTCTAGATGTGGGACCTTCCACCATCAGAGGTAATATTCTTATGTCATATACCCTTAACTATATTTGGTTTTTTATAGGATCATCACATTCCTTTATATATTATCAATTTTATAAAGTCTTTAGTTTGTTAGTGGAAAAATTTTATGGGGTTATGAACATCTACACACCATTAGGGGTGTGATCATAGGTTGTCAGACATTTCAAGGACTGTTCTCTAGAAATTAGTGTCTATCATTTTTTTGGGAGGTGTTCATACTAGAAATCATAGGTTTCAACTTGATTTTGGGTATATATTGGTTAGTTCTATACCAATATCATATCAGTTGTTATAAGAGGATAATTAATTTTATATCTTCATAAGGGGAAAACTATATTCACTAGGGTGAATGTGATATTTATTCGGGTCATGCAGACCAATCCAGTGAAGATTATATTGTCTCATGCTCAGATAACTAGACTTGTTTTGGATGATGGTGAGTCACAAAATACTGATTTTTATCCATAATTAAACCATTTTCAAGATATATTTCCTAAATAATTATTTGTCTTACCCCCTATGTTGGATATCAAGTTAACTATTAAGTTGGTGTTGTGAGCTATAGCAGTTTCTATCCCACCTTATAGGATGCCACAAGCAGAGATTCAAGAGTTGAAAATTAAGTTAGAAGCTCTAGATTCTAAAGGATACATATGGTCTATAAATTTACCATGTGGTTCTCCTGTTTTTTATCTAATAAGGATAATTTCACATATTTGTTTATTATTAGGGACTAAACCATATAACTATTAAGAATCGGTATTCCCTTTCATGCATTGATGATATCTTTTATCAACTGAGAGGTGCTTTAAATCTCTCTAAGATTGACTTGATGTTAGGGTACCATAAGTTGAGGGTGATTCCATCTGTTATACCCAAATATAATTTTAGAATCATATATGGATTTTATCAGTTCATGAGGATGATTTTTGGTTAGATGAAGACAATGATGGTATTCATGGCCTTGATGAATCAAATCATCCATCTATTTTAAGATCATTTTTTGGAGGTTGACAATGATGACATCTTGGTGTACTCCTTGTATAGAGATGATCATGACCAATATCTTGAAATACTCCTAAGTACACTAAGAGATCATCATATTTATGTACATCTATATAAATATCACTTTTTTGTTGAGAAATAATACTTATTAGGTTACGTTATCTTAGAGGCTGGAGTGTTAGTGGACCCGAAGAAGGTGTAAACCATAGCATCTTTGGAATAAACCTAGATTTTCTTAGATATTTAGTGATTTATCGGTCTAGTAGGCTATTACTGAAATTTCACCAAGGAATTCTCATATCTGGAATCACCAATGTTGGGAATCACCAAGAATGGGGAGAATCTTGTTGGGTCAGATGCTTGTGAGGAGATTTCACAAGTTGAAGTTCATGTTGACCTCATCATTGGTCCTCACCATAACCGAGATGAGTAAGGAATATACCATGTACTATTACACATATAGAGTCATACTTGAAGAAGTTTTGAAATAAGAGGATCAAGTGGTTGCTTGTGGCTCCATATAGTTATGATTGCATGATAGGAACTACTCTACTCATGATTTGGTGTTAGCTATAGAGGTACGCATCCTAGGATGCTGGTGGTAGTATATCATGGGTGATAGTTTTATGGTATACATGGACCACAAGTGACTAAATTACATGTTTTTATAGTATGGACAAAAACTTAGACAAAGGAGGTGTGTTGAGTATCTATAGTCCTCAAACTTTGAGTTAGAATATAATCTAGGAAAGGGAAACATCATTGTTAATTCCTTGAATTGGAAGACATAGGCAATGGTTGTGTGTGAGTCTTGTGATGAGTGGAAGATGATATAACTCTTTTCAAATATGAATTTGGATGTTCAAGAGTCTTAGGGGTGAATGAATATTTATTTAACATCAGTGGTTCCCATACTCTTAGACCAAATCAAGAGAGAGTAGTTATCTTATGAAGAGAGGTTATATATGAGGGATAGTTTATATGTTGGGGAGACACCATCATCATGAACTCTAAGAATTAATGAAGTTCTTATTATCTACGGATGTACATGGGTTATTATGGGATAACATGAGGAGATGATGAGGGAATTCCTTGTTTCAATTTGGGAGGTACATCCTCTTTTGACAAATATATATCATGATATTTATAGGAAGTACTTGTGGAAAGGGATGAAGAAAAAGGTAGTGGGAATTGTGGTGTTATTTTTCACATATTAATAGGTGATGACCATGAATCATTTAATTTCTATTTTGTTTCATCCTTTTCCCATTCCAGAATTGAAGTGATATGATTTCACAATGGACTTCATGATTGAATTACCAATGATGTTTCATAAAAAATGATGTATTATGGGTGATTATGGATTGACTATGGAATGTATCCCACTTATTAGATATCAGTGATAACTTTATTGTCAATGATCTATGTAGTCTCTATGTGCATGAGATGGTTTGATTACATGATGTTATAAGAAGTATATTTTCAATAAATACCTCAATTTCACATCATGTTTCTAGCTGGTCTTTTAGAAGGTGTTGGGATCATAGGTTCTTATGAGAACAACATATAATTTATAGACTAATGGATAATATGAATGGATGATTCATATTTTGGAGGAAATTTATTGAGCCTATGTTTTGAATTTCATTGGTTATTGGTAGTATCATCTTATATCAATGGAGTTAACTTATAATAGTAGCATTCATGCATCGATCCAAATAGATAATATCAATGATTTTTATGGATGGGAATTCTGTTCACCATTGTGATGGTTTGAGATTGGTGAGTCTGATTTTATTAGACCAAGTCTGGTGTAGGAGACACCATATTAGGTGAAATTGTTTAGAAAGCAGTAGGTGACTGAGTAGATCCAACAGAAATCATACAATAACTATTAGAGGTGACCATTTGAGTTCAAGGATGTTCATCAGGTGTTTCTTCAAGTGACTCCTAGTAAATGGAGATTATATATCTAAAAATAAGGAAATCTAGTTCCTAGGTTCATTAGTTCATTTGAGATAGTGGAGAGAATCAGTAAAGTGGCATACTGATTAACCCTTCCACAGTGCTAAAATGACATGCACAATGTGTTTCATGCATCACAAATTCATAGATATCACCCTGATCCTTCTCATGTGATAGATATCGATTATGTTTATATTAATTTTGATGGTTCCTTTCAAGAGAATATGATCCATATCATGGACTATAGTAAGAAGAATCTTCAAGGGAAGATTGTTGCTCTTATTGGAGTGCAGTGGCAGCATGTGTTGGAATTGGTGCCTTAGAAACCAAATTCTTTGTACTTCATGATAAACCTATATTCATTAGATGAATATTAATAAATTACTTATAACATAGTTATTTTTCTTATACATGACATAATATGTGATAATGTCCTAAGAATAGATGCTGCATTAAAAGGTTATAGTAGATCCCTACTATGATATGAACCATGAATTTCTATGACAATTTTCATGAATATATGTTCTATGGAAAAATGATATCATTTTAAGGGGTACAAATGATACTTTCCATCAGGTATGGGGACTCATGAATCTTTGAGTCACCTTTTCATAGTGTTCACCCTTAGTTATATCCAAAAGGATATTATAAGATCAATAGTCACCAGTAGGAAAACCACATTCAGAAGTGTCATTGGATGTTCCTATTTACGGATGTATGTATTGGTCCTTAAACAATAATATTATCACTAATGGGTATTATGAATTTCACACAAAGATGAATTGAAAAAAACAATGATGATATATGTTCAAGGTGATGTAGGATAGTTTGGGCGTCTCACGAGTAATACTGCATTAACGAATAATTTGAGAAATGATTTGTCACTTATAAGGAAGTAGATATCTTGGGCCCATTAATGGAAATTATATATCATAACTAAATCCATGGCCATGGTGTTCTCTAGGAATGTTCAATTCTACGAAGTCAAAGAATGAGAAATCAAGTACACGGGTTGATGAAACTTTCATACAACATGCTTTATTGAATATATCAGGACAATCAAATTATATTACATTGTAACATTTGTATGAGGTGATATGTCATTGTGACATCAAATTCCTTCTCTTGGGTGCCTTGACCCATTACTAGATAGTAATTGTGTACTTTAGAAAAGCCCGCCTAATACCAACGAGAAAGAGGCATTGAGGGTCACACACTAAGTGTAGCTAGTATCTCAGTTAAATAATTTATTTATTTTACAAGTTGAATAAATATTATTCTCAGTTGTGGTTTAATAATTATTAAATAATGCCTAATCACATTTATTTCGTCTATTTATTCGAGATAATATATTATAGATGAAATATTTATTTATCACCGAATAATGCAGTTATATTTATTTAATAAATAAATAGTCATTATTCAAGGCATGGTAAATATTGAAGAGGGTTGGTGGACCATGTAATGGGTCCAGTGAGAAATGATATTAATTATCATTTGGTTAAATAATATTTAAATATAAAGTGAAAGTTAAGCACATGTCATAAAAAAATATCATTTTTATTATTATTTTACATGGGGTTTCACATTGAATAATAAATTAAGTAAAGACACATGTGCTAATTATTTATAATTTCATGGGGAATTAAATTCCATGTTATTTTATTATTCTCTAAATTAGCCAAGGGGTCATTAAACCAACTAAACAATCCTTGTGTGCAAAACAAACATTGAGAAAATCTCTCAAGCCTAGATATATATTCCCTATCTAAGAACGCTCTCAAGAACTAGAGAGATCCTCCTCCACCTGATCAAGGAGAATGCTTTGGATGCCATTCTCAAGGTCATCGAAGGCGGACATCACTAGCACAAGGATCATCTATTCTAGCACTTAGAAACTCCTTTGACAATGTCTAGAGATATGTGGAGAACATGTGGATCACCACTAGAGGATTCCATCCTCGGATTCTACATCACAATGAAGCTGCACCTCAGACCTGTGATCAGAACCATCAACTAAGAAAAAATCACCTCAGAGGTAATTCTATAATTTAAATAAATTATTTATAAAAAAATTTGAATCCTCTATTCTCAGTTCAGGATTATCTCCTTTGTCTTTTATCATTGATTCAATTTGGTGGATACTAACATTCATCATTGTATTGATCCCAAAATAATCATCAATTATGGTAATTTTCAAAGTTGGGTACACACCCATCCTGTGCTTTCGCTACAAACAGAACCTACAAGTGGTATAAAAGCAGTCATATTTTAATTTATAATTATTTAAATAGATCGTCGATGATTTATTTTTTATTAATTTAGTTTTTCAATTCATGTTTAATCATTCTTGTAATCTGAATTCCGAGATCTATTACTCCCATATTGTTTCTCACAGATTGAATAGAAATGAATATTTTTTTATTAAAATTAAATCATGGATCTCATCAGGAGGTTTTGATGGTTCTGTCCAGATAACACAATAATATATGCAATGTAGTCAGATCTACACACCGTGTATTTGTGTTCAATGAAACATGAGTAATTCGGAAATTACTCAACCCGTGTGCATTAATGACATGCCATGTCGTTAATTATTACACTGTGTGTTGACCAAGAAATACTGGAACACGGTCAGCCGGAACACATGTCGTGTGGCCCACTGGACATGGCGTGTAGTCCCTTCAGGTCATAGTTATGCCGTGTATCCCATAAACGGCTTGCTTGGCTGGTGACTTTGCAACGCGGATTCTATATGGCATGTGGCCCACTAGACACACCATGTACTTAGATTATTTCCAAAGTACACCTCACATTCCATTTACCTAGGTGTTTACTTAGAATGGATGGTGAGGAGGGTACATGCCTTGTGGTTGGATATACATGATGTCTATTGTTTCCAGATTAAAAAAATTTAAAAAAATTTATTATTATTTTATGTAACCCTTGAGACATGTACCTTCATGTGGGTGTAACGCTAGGACACAAAATGTGATAGGTGTTTGATATAAATATATATATAAAAGTTTAATTAACATATGTATAATGTTCAAAGATATAAACATCATGAATGAGTTTTATTATAATTATAATTATATGTGCATTCTACATGTCACAAAGAATAAAGTGTATACATGTATAAATACATGACCGGTAGTTTTAGATGGGTATTCACCATGTTTCTTCCATGGTACAAGTTATGTAAAAGGTTTTGGATGATAATATCAATGAAATTCAAAAAAGGATTAAGATAAAAAGGATTGATTAGTTAAACATAATTATTAATCGATTTGATCATAATTTATCTTAATGAGAACGATTAAAGAATTGAATTCTAGTTTTATTAAATGTGTAATTCATTGCATTTATGTGGATGATCATGAGCTAGAACAGACCATTGTATCTGATTGGTTCCCTTATAATTTATTTATTAAATTAAAATTGTTGGCCTACATGCCTTATCCTTATTAATTTGTAGGGTCTGTGTGCCCATGGATTATTTTATGTACGCCTCCTTCTACCCATCACCTACGTGTGAGTTAAAATCATATGTAATGGATGGATCTCACAAGCTAGTAGAGGAAGTTAAAGTTAGGATTTGAGGAAAAACTGGTCCAAGGAGATATAAAGGTGGAAAGGTGGAAAGCTGTAAACATGAACCTTAAATAGTTCAAGGTGTCTCTCCCTTAGGTTAGTGTTAGTTTATCAACCACTAGATAAACTAACCAATAGTAAAGCTCATGATCATAACCTTTATTTTATTTTATTTTGATGCATGGTTATTCATTATGGACATTTTATGCAATCACATAATTATTGAACTAACAAGAAAAGAATATAAAACTAAAATAAAAATGGATTATGCGTTAATTTTATCTATACATGGTTAATCAATTATGTATATACCACATAACATTAAAAATCATGTGAAAATATAATAAGTGTAAATTTATTCATAAAGGATAATATCCCCCAATTAAATATTAAGTTGATATATACTTCCATTACTTCAGTTATGCCACTTCGGTGATGGTGTAATGGAGAAGGAGAGGAGAATAACCACATCCTTTTTTGGGAGGTACAAGTTTCAAATCATGGGAGTCTGATTTCATGGAGAACCTCTCACCCAGGATCCACTCGCCTTTCCAGGTCACCCGATCCTAACTCGGTGGAAAAAATGAGGTGTGACCCACCTGTGCTGACGGATTGCTGAGTCGAACCATTGCCACTCAGGTCGTCACCCTCTGGGATGCTCTACTATCTCAGATGACAATGGATCATTCCCGGATGGGGCTCTCTCCAGAGTGATCCCTTCATGGGGAGGGGGGTTTCCTGGTGTGAAGGGTTTGGAAAGGCCACACTTGGGAAAATCCATTATATAAAGTAGTACTTTAGTTAGAATCGAACCATAGTTCAATGTGCTTAACCAACCCTAGTTGGGGTTCTTTAAATTATCATAGAATTATAATTTGAATTTTTGGGTTGACATAACATATTTTACATCATGTGTTGACTACCCTATAACAATTTGGTGTAACATAGGTGCAAAGGTTGAGGAAATTCAAAATTAAGGATTTCAAGATTGGGGAGTCCACTAAACAGATCGAGGATATGTGAGTTAATGAAGTTGGAATTTGGAATTCCTAACTAAAACCATTAATGTTTATTGACCAACCCAAGTTAGGGTAATGCAAAGGAAAATATAGATCCTTGCCACTATAATTTCCAAGAAACATGATATTTCGAATCCAATGGTGAGGGCTATTGGGTTTCGAAAAAATAGTTGGAGACTAATAGATATTAATTAATTTATTTTCTATATTTATCAAGATAATGTACTAAAACTATGTTCATCTTAATTTGTAGAAACAACAATAAAAATAACATCAAACATATCATTGTAATCCATACTCGATAAGGAAAACCTTCTAACCGGAACTAACTTTCAGGAGTGGAAAATGTACCTTCATGTTATATTTCTCCATGAGAGGGAACTTTATGTGTTGGAAGAGCCTTTAATAGTTGTGCCTAGAAATGAGGTGGGTGATGAGGAAATCTTGTTGTACGAGAAACATCGGAATGATGATACAGATGTTCAGTGCCTCATGGTATCATCCATGACCAATAATATCTTAAAGAAACATGAGGAAATTGATGTTTATATCATGATGTATCACCTTCAGGATATCTATCAAGGGAAGGAAAGATAGGAGAGGTATGAGATCTACAATGCCTTTTTCACTACTAATCTTAGAGAGTCTATATCAAGTGGACCATATGTAGTCAAGCTCATTGGCTACATTGAGTGTCTAGACATCTTAGGGATTAAATTCCCTGATGAGATGTATATAGATCTCACACTATTACCACCACCTAAGACCGTCTATAGTTTTATTTTGAATTATAATATGAGAAATAATTAGAAGAGTCTATCAGAGCTTCTCAACCTGATTTGAAAAGTTGATAAGCACATAGGGTGTGAAAAACCCACAGTCTTTATGGTGAAGAGGAATAGGATGGACAAGGAAAAAGGGTATAAGATTTATAAACAATATAAAGCTACCAAGAAAAATCCGACCAAGAAGAATAATATCTAGAGATAGCGAAAGGAAAATGAGGCAATATTCTTTGCACGTGGCATTTCAGGCCAATGGAAGAGGAACTGCACCTAGAGGTAAGGAGAACCCAAAGGTGCATTTTTTATTGAATGCAATCTTTCAATTTCTACACATTGGGTATTAGATACAACTTGTGGTTCTCATATCTATATTCTAATGTAAGAACCATGTATATTTTGGATAATTTCTATAGGAGAGGTGGGTTTGAGAGCTTCCAATGTTGCAAGACTAGCTGCTCTTTCCATTAGTGACTACCACCTCACAATGCCAATGAGAATGATTTTGTTTTTACATGGGTATTATTACGTTCCTAGTGTTACCAAGAACATAATTTATCTATCGTGTTTAGATACAAATGGATTTATTTTCACATTTGGAAATAAATATTGTTACATTTATAAGGAAAACATATGTTAAGGTATGGCACATTTAAATAATGGTCTGTATGTATTAAATTATGAGAACCAAGTGTTAGAAATTGATAACTAACCAAAATCATATGACTCGTACAACAACCAGTTGTGGCATCACTATCTTGGTCATGTAAATGTGAAGCACCTAACAAATCTCTATCAAGATGGATTTTTAGACTCTTCCAAGATAACACCACTTGATAGATGTCACACATGTTTACAAGGAAAAATGGCTAAACCACCATTTTGTGGATAGGGTGAAATGGCCACAGATCTTTTAGGATTGGTATACAATAATGTGTGTGGACTAATCCCAGTAGAATCTTGGGGTGTATATTCTTACACCATTACTTTTACTGATGACTTGAGTATATATAGCTATGTCTACTTAATGAGGTATAAGTTTGATTACTTTGAAAAATTCAAGGAGTTAAAGAATGAAGCAGGGAATCATCTTGGTAAGAAGATAAATAAGGCTTGATATGATCAAGGTGGATAATATCTTAACCAAGAGTTCATTAAACTTTTACAAGAGTCTGGGATTCTATCTCAACTCACTCCACCTTATACACCACAGTGAAATGATGTTAGTGAAAGGAGTAAATGTACCTTGTAGGACATGGTAAGGTCAATGATGAGTCATGTAGATATTACATTATCCTTCTAGGGATATTCATTGCCAACTACAGAATACATATTACACCAAGTACCAACTAAGGTGGAAAATGTGATTCCCTTCGAGCTATGGAGTGGAAAGAAACCCACTTTGACACACACATGTGTATGGGAATGTGAGGTGTTTGTCAAGGCTTTCTTAGGTAACAAACTAGCACCCTGGGGCACAATGTGTATCTTTATAGGGTATCCCATGGAAATAAATGGATACTACCTATACAACCCCTCAGATAAAAAAGTGACTATTTCCAGAAATGTCATCTTTTTTGAGAGGGAGTATATCCTCAAAAAATATAGTGGGAGAAAGATTGAATTTGATAATGTTAAAGCTCTTGATACATAGGAATTGGTACAGGAACAAGTTCCAGAGGTCCCCAAGGAAGAGGTAGTTTTGGAAACATAAGAACTGCGTAGGAGTAAAAGAGAGGTAAGGGAATTAAAGAGATATGGTTTCCTTGTCACTAAGGATGGTGACTCAATATTTTTGGATAATGATGAACCTATCTCCTACAAGGAATCAGTAGAAATACCATAAGCTACAAGATGGCTATATTCTATGAATTCTGAGATGGATTTCATCTATCAAAACCATGTTTGGGTTCTAGTCAATGCACCAATTGATTTAAATCTTATTGGGTGTAAATGGGTATTCAAGAAGAGACTGGACATGGAAGGTCAAGTTAGTATATATAAAGTGAGGCTAGGGGATAAAGGTTTTAAACAACATCAAGAAATTTCCTATGATGAAAAATTTTCACTAGTTTATTTGTTTAAATCCATAAGAATCATACTTGACATAACAACTTTCCATGTCTAGGAGATTTGGCCAATTGATATCAAAATTGCATTCCTTAATGGGAAATTTTAGGAAGATTCTTATATGACAAAAGTAGAAGTGCTTGTGACACCAGGTGATTATAAAAGGATATAAAAGTTGTAGAGATCCATTTATGGAACAAATAAAGCATATAGATCATGGAACCTTTGATTAGATGAAGCCATAAGAGAATATGGTTTCATTAATAATGAAAGTGATCAATGTGTTTACAAGAGGATTAAGGGGAATGTGGTCGTTATCCTAGTATTGTATGATGATGACATATTTCTTATTGGAAATTACATACGCATCTTGTAGTCAGTCAAGGACTGGTTGAAAATGTTCATCTCTATAAAGGACTTAGGAAAAACAGACTACATTCTAGGGATCATGATCATTTGTGATATATCTAAGAGGCTTCTTGGAATAAGTCAAAGTACATACATTGACCAGATACTAAATAGATTTACTACGGAACAATCCATGAGAGGATTGGTTACAGTGTCACATGGTATAAATTCTTCCAGTAAATGAGTCCCCAAACCCAACATGAGAAAGATATGATGAGTATGATTCCATACACTTCATAGATAGGATCTATCATTTATTCCATGTTACGTACCAAACTTGATATTGAATATGCACTGATCATGGTAGGAAAATATTAAGAAGATTCCGGAGAAAAACATTGGACTGCTGTCAAGACATTCCTTAAGTATCTAAGAATAACTAAGGATATGTTCCTAGTGTATGGAGGATACGAGCAGCTTGTCATCTGAGGGTATGATGATGCTGGTTTTCAGACAGATAAGAATGATCTGAATTTGCATTATAGATATGTTTTCTATCTCAATGGAGGAGCTGTGAGTTGGAAGAGTTCAAAGTAGCCAGTTTTCACTGATTCTACAGTGGAGTCTAAATATATAGCAACTTCTGATACATTCAAGGAAGCCGTCTAGATTCAGAACGTTTTCTAGGATCTTGATGCAGTGCCTAACAGTAAATGTAACACCCCAAATTTTTCTAAAAATAAATATAAATGCCTTGAACTTTGTTTTAAGTAGATATTTATAACCAACCTTTAAACATAATGTTTCGACTTCTATGTTTTGAATTTCTAGAAAAGTCATCTACAATTGTGTTTAGTAAGTTATTTGAGTCTGATGAAACCAACATGTTTTTTTGTGAATAGTAACATACCCTTATTAATAGTAATATGACCCTAATGAATAGTAAATTTTATTATTATTTTATTTTCTTAAGGATTTAAAATAATAACATCTTGTTTTATTTTTCATCGTGATGTAGAAGTTGATATAGAATTAGAATTATTAATTTTTAAATTAAGTATGATTTTATTTAAAAATTAAATTAACAATATTTAGAAATTTATTTTCAAAAAATGGACTTCATTTTCAAATTCTAAAAGTCGTAAAATGGTTAGGGTAAATTTTTGGGATTTTTCTGAAATTCCTGTTTTTTCGATGAATAGTGAAATACGATAAAATACCGTATAATAAAATTATCAGTAAAATACACTATTTATGACATAATAAGTGATGAAAGGCCACTTAGTTCAAACTAACATTCCATTATTACTATTTTAGGTCACATTAACTAAGACTATTCATAATCATGGGTAAAAATATTATAATAATGATTAAAATAATGAAAAATACTCCCTCTCCTCCACTATAAATACCACCCTCACTACCCTATTCCTCCCACACCTATAAAGCATTGAGCCATGCCTAAGTTATTCTGAATACTCCTCCCAAGTCTCTTCACCACGTCCTAGAGCTTCTGGTCTCACCAAAATACCAAAACGGAAGCCCTTAAGAAGGATCTCAAGGAGAAGAGATCAAGAGGTAAACATCCTCTTTTATTTTCGTTATTTTCTTTCATTTTATGTTATTCTCTTTCTTTTCCATTAACTTATGTTGAGATATTTCATTACATATCCCCCTTACTATTTCTATTATGTAATATTGATGAGATATCCCTTTTCTCTCATCAATCTATTTTTATGAAATTTTAATAGACGTCGTTAGGCTGCTGAATTTTCGTGAGAAATTTCTCAAGCTTTCTTTTATTTCAAGATACCTTTCCTTTTTTCTTATTTATTCAAATCCTCTTAAACAAGAGGCATGAAAGCACCATAATCCTGTATATTCTATATTTTCTCATGTTCATGGTAAATTCATCATCAATCATCTTCTCTTCCCCCACTTGTTCAAGGAATTAAAAACATTGTCTGTGATGTGTTGAATTACCAACATCGTGGACGATGTGATTTAAATTTGCATTAATTCCTTAAATTCTGGTCATGAAACCATTTTTATGGTTGAACCAGGTTATAATATATGTATTATGTCTCATAAATGTTTCTGGAATTATTTTTTACACATGGTTTTAATTTATAAGACAAAATGAGGTCGTTATTATCAAAGAACCACTAAAATGACCTAAACGAACATGATTAATGTTTTAACATACGAATCATCCTTATGTAAGAATTAAAAATAAGAAATGGTATAATTTATGTTACTGGATATATTTAAATACTAATCCATTCCAATTATTTAGTTTCAGTTCCAATCGACAAGAACATCCACCATGAACCAATCATGGAAATCATGTAAAGAACTCACCAAAAAACAGTGCAAGGAGAAAAATACTAACAATTAATGGGTGAAATGATGTTATGAAATGATCATATAAGATGTTGTAAACAAGAAAATATTTCTGTAAAATACTAATAACACTCTTTTAAACATTATATAGGAATTTTAAACAAGTTTTAAGTAAGAAAATCATGAGGTAAGGGAATTCATAACCCGATTTCCATTATTTGGTTAACCTTCTTCATCATTATTTATGTGCTATTAAAATTGTTTTTGTGATGGGTTTTGTTTATCTTATGTTGAATTATGTGTATTTACAGTTTTTAATATTATTACATCCACTCTATTAAGTCTCACTTCAATTATATGATTTATGTATGGGGATTTTCCTTTAAAATCCTCTTTCTAAATTCGGTTTTATGAAATTCTAAAGAAATGTTTTCATGGAATTATTGTTGTTGTATGATTATGTTTCGGGTATTGGAAATTGTTTATGATTAAGGTTTGGACCAATATTTCCCTCTAATTTATTGGGTATGTGTAAGTTTGAGGTCAGCCGTATGGTTATTCCATGTGTAAATGTGATGGTTACACAAATTATAAGGTAGCCGTGAGGGTTACAAATTATAAGGTAGCTGTGAGGGTTACAATGTTATGTAAGTAATTCCCCAAGATAAATTTATGATTATATTTATGTTCTCATGTTTTGTGTGGATCTTTTATAAATCTCATGTTACACAAATTAAATATATATGGGTGACAAGCATGTATTTTTGAAAATATATTCATACGTTACGAGTATTCATAGACTAATGTGCTCTTTCCTTCTTTTTCATCCCTTATTGAGATTTTGTGATCATTCCAAGTTTTTAAATGATTTTCATAGGTTAATTGAAGTGTAAGAAAAATAAGTAATCCATGTTAAATGTTGAAGAATTATCAAGGAGTCATGTTTAAGTTTTAATGTTTTATATTTTGAAAAAAAGGAAACTGTTTTTATGGTAACCACTCTGTAACAATGTGTAATGATATGAATATATTGTCCCAATTCTATAAATATCTAAACATTAAAAGATCATTAATGTAAAAAGGAATTGATTTCTTGAATAAATTCAAGATTCTGTATATTATATGGTCGGGTCCTTATAGTTGTTATCAGAGGAAGGTTTAGATAACTTTAGCGGTTATGGTGATGTTAATAGAATACCATAAATGATTTTCACTCTATGTTTAATGTGAAATGTTATATCATTTATATATTACCATGTTGCTTCATATAATATATGTTTGTTCATAATGGTTGTCCGTAGAAGTAACAAGGATGATGAAGAGGAGAGGCACCGACAGAATGGCATCCTTCTGGATCTACAACCCAAAATGGTAGGGATTGGAACTGAGCAATTTGTGACAGTAATGGATCAACTAATATAGGAAATAAATGGTGGTGGAATCCATGTATGAGAACAACCCGAGGTACCACAATGGAAAATGAAGATAGTGGAACATTTTATGAGACAACACCCTCCTACATTCAATGGATCTTATGACCCAGTTGTAGTTGAAGGATGGATCAAAGCCCTTGAAAAGATATTCAATGTTATGGGATGTCCAAAAAATAAAGTAGTAAGTCTTTAGATTTATTGTTTTGAAGGGGAATCTGATTAGTGGTGGTCAATGGTAAGGAATATCAGGGGTAGAGAGAATTTTGATGCCTTAGAGTGTGATGAATTTAAAAGTCTTTTACTTGAAAAATATTTTCCAAAGGTGGTGCGACTTAGGATAGAGAATCAACTGCTTGAATTGAAACAGAATCATGAAGATTCAGTGGCTATTTATGAAGCAAACTTCACTTGACTAGCGAGGAATTATCCAAATATTATTATGGATCTTGATAAAAAAATCAACCGCTTTTACTCAGGACTTAAGCCAAGGTATCGAAGTGCGTTGGCCTCCTGTGAATTCAAAAGTTATGAGAAACTTGTCCGATGTGGTGAGAGGGTAGAGATGGATTTTTATGATGATAATATGAATTTTGGAAATAAAGAGAAGAAGAGGTCAAGATGGCAAGCTATGGGTAATAATCAACCAAATAAATCTGATGGTAAGAAAATCCAATTTTCAGTTTTTGAAAAGTGTGGCAAGAAACACCCTGGGAAATGTCTTAGCGAAACTGGGAAGTGTTTTAAATTTGGTATGTTTGGACATATGGTCCAAGATTAAAATGAAAATTATCCAAAGAATAATCATGATAAGAAGATTGTAAAGTGTTTTAAATGTAGTGAGATGGGTCATTATAAAAATGCCTGCCCAAAGAGAGATCCGAATGATGAAAAGAATCCAGAATAAAGAAGAAAGGTGTAGTGAGATCCATTGCGACAACGTCAGTAGATGTTAGGCCATATAACGAAGTTGTATCAGGTACTTTGTTTGTTCACTCAGATTTTTCTAAAGTTTTGTTTGATACGGGTTGTACAAATTCCTTCATCTCTGAGAAATTTTCTGGTAAATTGGAAATATCACCTCATCAAATGAAACTAGAACATGTTGTTAAAACACCAGGGGAAATGTTATAGAAAAGAGGAATTATAAGAATAATTCTATTGTGGTCTGTGGAATGAATTTACCTGTAAACTTTGATGTTTTACCCTTAGTCTAGTTTGATGTTATTTTGGGAATGAATTGGATTTCTGATTATCACGCTACGATTAATTGTAGATCTAAAGAATTTTTTTTTGAAGGATTTTTAGTTTGTATACAAGAATGAACCCATACAAATGATAACATATCAGGAAGCTGAGAAACTATTGAAAGATGGAAATGAAAGTTAACTTGCTCATATTTTTGAAAACAAGGGAACTATATAGATTAATGATGTGGAAGTGGTAAATAAATACCCTGATGTTTTTCCTGATGAGTTACCAAGTGGCAAACTTGATCGGGAAGTCAAATTCACAATTGAATTAGTTCCTGATGCTAAGCCAATTTCAAAACCCCCATATCATATGGCTCCAATAGAACTTCTTGAATTAAAAAATCAGTTGGATGATTTTCTTGATAAAGGCTTCATTCATCCTAGTACTTCACCATGGGGAGCTCCTATTTTTATTGTTAACAAGAAATATGGTTTCATGATACTTTGCATTGATTATAGAGCTTTGAATAACATCACTGTTAAAAACAAGTATCCTTTGCCTCATATCGATAACTTGTTTGATCAGGTCCAAGGAGCTCAGTACGTTTCCAAGATTGACTTGAGATCTGGATACCATCAACTGAAGGTGAAGGAGGATGACATCCTGAAAAAAGACTTCCATACTAGACATGGGCATTATGAATGTGTTGTTATGCCATTTGGATTAAATAACACACCTGATGTATTCATTAATCCTATGAATAGATTATTTCATGAGTTCTTGGATAAGTTTGTGGTTGTATTTATTGATGACATTCTGGTTTTTTCTAAAAATAAAGAGGAGCATGAAAAAAATCTAAGGGTTGTTTTAAAAACCTTAAAAGAAAAGAAACTGTATGGAAAATTCAGAAAGTGTGATTTTTGGTTGCAACATATTTCTATTCTTGAGAACATTTTAAATAAGGATATAATAATAGTTTATCCTCCTAAAAAGTGGTTGATAAATGACCAAGACCTACAAATGTTACAAAGATTCATAGTTTTATTGGATTAGTAGGTTATTACCGACATTTTGTTAATAATTTTTCACAGTTATCTAGCCCGATAACTAAGTTAACACAAAAATGGGTTAAATTTGTTTGGAAAAAATAATGTGATGTTTGTTTTCAAGAACAGAAGAAGATATTGGTAAATTATCCAATTTTGGCCTTACCTTCCTAGAACGGTGAGTTTTTCATCTGTAATGATGCTTCTTTGAAGGGACATGGTTGTGTTTTTATGTAGAATGATCAGGTAATTTCTTATGCTTCAAGACAACTTAAACCTCATGAGCTAAATTAGCTGACACATGATTTGGAATTGGCAGCTGTGGTTTTTTCTTTGAAAATTTGGAGGCATCATTTATACGGAACAAAATGTAAAATATATAATGACCATAAAAGACTGAACTATATATTCACACAGAAGGAATTAAACACGAGGCATAGAAGATGCCCTGAACTGATAAAGGATTATGATTGCACAATCAATTACCATCCTGGAAAATAAAAGAATGTGGCAGATGCCTTGAGTCGAAAACATCATGCATCCATAACCATGTTACATTTGGAACATGATCCCTTTATTAATAATTTGATGAATTTTGGCTTAGAAGTTGTTGGTTCAGGGAATAAATTTGTTTTGTTTCAGGTTTCAGTGCAGTTGTCATTATTAGACAGAATTAAGCAAGCGTAGAAGGAATACCGTGAGCTATAGAAAAAGGTAGAATTGGTTAAAATGGGAAAATTTCCAGAATTTAACCTTGATAAATATTGTGTTTTGAGATTTGGTAAATGGTTGTGTGTGCCTTGTGATTCCCAGTTAACGAAAAAATTGTTGTGTGAATCCCATAGTTCTCTATTTTTAGTTCATCTTGGAAGTACTAATATGTATAGGGACCTTGAAGAGTATTATTGGTGGGATGGAATGAAAATAGATATTGTTTATTTTACCGTGAGATGTTTGACATGTAAATAGGTTAAATTAGAGTGGTAGTTACCAAAGGGGGTGATTCAACCTTTTCCAGTGCGAGAGTGGAAATGGGAGAATGTGTCCATGGACTTTGTGGTGGGAATACCGAAGACTTCTCGAGATAACAATGTGATTTGGGTTATTATTGATCGACTGAAAAAATCATCAATTTTTTTTCTATTCGAGATACAATGTCTTTGGATCAACTTTCTCAATTTTACCTCAAGGAGATTGTCAGGTTACATGAATTTCTTCTTTACATTGTATCTGACCGGGATCCTAGGTTCATTTCTAGATTTTGGAAGGGACTTCAGAATTTGTTGAGCACAAAGATAGATTTCTGTACAACTTTTCATCCTTAATCAGATGGGAAGTCAGAATGAACGATTAAGATTTTGGAAGATATGCTTCGAGTTTATTCAATGGACTACCAGGAAAGTTGGGATCAACATCTTTCTTTAGTTGAGTTTTCTTATAATAATAGTTTTCATTCCAGTATTTAGATTACACATATTGAGGCCTTGTATGGGAAGCGGTGTCAGACTCCAGAGTTTTGGGATGAAGTCGGTGAATGAATGTTGATGGGGCCAAAATTAGTAGAAGAAGTGGCTGAGAAAGTGTATATGATCCAATAACATATGAGGATAGCTCAGAGAAGGCAGAAAAGTTATGCAGATAACCGAAGGAAAGACTTCTATTTCAAGGTAGGTGACCATGTTTTCCTTAAAATATCTCCTTAGAAAAGTGTCATACGTTTCGGTAAGAAAGGGAAGCTAATTACAAGGTTCATTGGTCCTTTTTAAATCTTGGATAAAATTGGAACACTTGCATACTGCATAGCTTTGCCTCCGAGTTTGTTTTAGGTACATAATTTTTTTTCATGATTCGATGATGAGAGAGTATGTGCCAGATTCATCACATGTCTTGATCCCAGAAGCAGTTCAGTTGGAAGTGAACCTTTCATATGAAGACAAACCAGTTCAAATTCTTGATCGAAGGGAACATGTATTGTAAAATAAGGTAATCCACCAGGTAAAGGTTTTGTGGAGAAACCACATGGTTGAATAAGCAACATGGGAGTCTGAAAATGCTATAAGGGAAAAGTACCCTCAGTTGTTTAATAAGTAAATAAAATTGTGAGGACGTAATTTCTAGAAGGTGGGGATAATGTAACACCCCATTTTTTCTAAAAATAAATAGAAATTCATGGAACTTTGTTTTAATTAGATATTTATAACTATACATTAAACATGATTTTTCAACTTTTATGTTTTGAATTTCAAGAAACTGTCATCTACAATTGTGTTCAGTAAGTTATTTGGAGTCTGATGAAACCAAATTGTTTTTTTGTGAATAGTAACATACCCTTATGAATAGTAATATGAATATTAATATAACCCTAATTAATAGTAAATTTTATTATTATTTTATTTTCTTATGGATTTAAGTTAATAACATCTTGGTTGATTTTTCATCATGATATAGAAGTTACTATAGAATTAGAATTGTTGATTTTTAAATTAAGTATGCTTTTATTTAAAGAATAAATTAATAATATTTAAAATTTTATTTTAAAAAAATCGGATTCATTTTTGAATTCTACACATCGAAAAATGGTTAGGGTAAATTTTTGATATTTTTCTGAAATTCTTGTTTTTTCGATGAATAGTGAAATACAATAAAATAACGTATAATCAAATTATAAGTACAATACAATATTTATGACATCATAAGTGATGCAAGGCCACTTGGTTCGAACTCAAATTCCATTATTACTATTTTAGGTCACATTAACTAAGACTATTCATAATCTTGGGAAAAAATATTATAATTATGATTAAAATAATGAAAAATACCCCCTCTCCTCCACTATAAATACCTCCCTCACTCCCCTCTTCTTCTGACACCTCTCAAGCCTTTATCCATGCCTAAGTTCTTCCCAATACTCCTACCAAGTAACTTCACCACGTTATAGAGCTTCTGGTCTCACCAAAAGACCAAAACTGATGCCCTTAAGAAGGATCTCAAGGAGAATAGGTCAATAGGTAAACATCCTCTTTTATTTTCTTTCTTTTATTTCATTTTATGGTATTCTCTTACTTTTCCATTGGATTATATTGATATATTTCATTACATATACCCCTTACTTTCTATATTATGTAAGTGTGATGAGATATCCCCTTTCTCTCATTATACTATTTTTATGAAATTTTAAGAGACACTGTTAGGCTGCCGAATTATTGTGAGAAATTTCTCAGGTTTTCTTTTATTTCAATATTCCTTTATTTTATTCTTCTTTACTCGCCACCTATTAAAGAAGAGGCATAAAATCTCTAGAATATTATATATTTTAGATTCTGTCATGTTCATGGGAAATTAATCATCAATCTTCTTCTTTCCCCCCACTTGTTCAAGGAATTAAAAACATTGTCTGTGATGTGTCGAATTACCAACATCATAGACAATGTGATTTTAATTTGCATTAATTCCTTCAAGTATGGTCATGAAACCATTTTTATAGTTGAACCAGGTTATAATATATGTATTATTTCTCATCAATGGTTTTGTAATTCTATTTTACACATGGTTTTAATTTATAAAACAAAATGAGGTCATTATTATCAAAGAACCACTCAAATGATCTAAACAAAAATCATTAATGTTTTAACTTATGAATCATCCTCATGTAAGAATTAAAAATAATAAATGGTTTAATTTATGTTAGTAGATATATTTAAATAACAATCCATTATAATTCTGGAGTTTCACTTCCAATCAACATGAACATCCACTATGAACCAATCATGGAAATCATGTAAATAACTCACCCAAAAACAGTGAAAGGAGAAAAATACTAAAAATGAAAGGGTGAAATGATGTTATGAAATGATAATATAAGATGTTATAAACATAAAAATGTTTCTATAAAATACTAATAACACTCTTTTAACCATTATACAGGATTTTTAAACAACTTTCAAGTTAGACAAGCCTGAGGTAAGGGAATTCATAACCCGATTTCCATTCTTTGGGTTAACCTTATTCTTCGTTATTTATGTGATATTAAAATTTTTTGTGTGATGGGTTTTGTTTATATTATGTTTAATTATTGTTATTTACAGTGTTTAATCGAATTTCATCTACTCTGTTAAGTCTCACTTAAATTATATGATTTATGTAAGGGGTTTTTCCTTAAAATCCTATTTTTAAATTTAGTTTTATGAAATTGAAAATCAATGTTTTAATGTAATTATTATTATTGTATGATTATGTTTGGTTCATGGGAATTTTTTATGAAGAAGGGTGAGACATATATTTACCTTCAATGCATTGTGTATGTGTAAGTTGTAGGTCATTCTTAAAGTTACTCCATGTGTAACTGTGATGGTTACAAAAATTATAAGGTAGCCATGAGGGTTACAAATTATAAGGTAGCAGTGAGGGTTACAATGTTATGTAAGTAATGACCCAAGATACATTTATGATTATATTTATGTTCTCATGTTTTTTGTGGATATTTTATAATTATCATGTTACACAAAGTAAGTATATATGGATAACAAGCATGTTTTTTTTTTGAAAATGCTTTCATACGTTACGAGTATTCATAGACTAATGTGCTCTTTCCTTCTTTTTCATCCCTTACTGAGCTTTTGTGCTCATCCAAAGTTTTTAAATTATTTACATAGGTTAATGGATGTGTAAGACAAATAAAAAAGCAATTTTAAATGTTTAATAATTTTCAAGGAGTCATGTTTAAGTTTTAATGTTTTATATTTTGGAAAAAAGGAAACTATTTTGATTGTACCCACTCTGTAACAATTTGTAATGTAATGAATGTATTGTCTCAATTCTCTAAAGCTCTAAACATGAAAATATATTCAATAAAAAATGAAGTTATTTATTGACTAAATTCAAGATTATGTATGTTATAAGGCCAGGTCCTTATATTAAAGATCCCATTATATTGTATTGTAATAATACTACATCGAAAACTCTTTCAAAAGATCCAAGGTCACATTAATGGATGAAGCACGTACACCGAAAGTATCACCTATTGAGGGATTTATATCAAAGGGGTGAAGTTTTAGTGATAATAGTGTCATTCAAAGATAATGTGGTAGACCTCTTAACTAAAGGGCCATCTCATCTAAAGCATGAATATCATTTGAGTGCTAGCAGACTGAAGGTTATTAGCTGTTGGATCCAGTGAAAGTGGGAGTCTATTGGAGTTGGTGCCCCAGAATCCAACTTATTTGTACTTTATGATAAACCTATATTTATTAGTTGATTATTAATAAACTAATTATCACATCATGATTGTTCTTCTATATGAAATAGTATTTGATAAGGTCCTAAGAATAGGCGTCACATTAAAAGGTCATAGCAGATCCCTGATATGATGAGAACCTAAAAGTTCCATGACACTATTATTTAATATATGTTCTATGATTGGATGATATAATTTGAATAGACACAAATTATACAAGCTATCATGGGTAGGGACTCATGAAACTTTGAGGCACCTTCTCATGGTGTGCGCCTTTAGTAATATCTAGGAGAATATAATTAGAACAAGACCCCCTGGGAGGAAATCCACATTCATAATTTTCATTGGCTGTTTATATCTACGGACGTATGTATTGGTCCTTAGACATTATGATTATTATTAATGAGTATTATGACTTTTTAAATTATTTGTATTAACGAAAACTGTGACAATAGATGTTTTCAGCGAGGTATGATATGTTGGGCACGTCATGAGTAATACTGCATTAATGAATAATGAGAGAAATTATTTGTCACTTCTACAGAAGTAGATATATTAGGACCTTTTATAAAATTGATACATCCTAACATAATCCATGTACTTGGTTTTCTCTAGTCAAGTTCAATTATGGGAAGTAAAAGAATGAGAAATCGAGCAAATAGGTTGATAACACTTGCATCCAACCCGCTTGATTGAAGATATTGGGGCAAAAGGATTATACTACACAGTAACAATTTGTATGAGGTGAAATGTAGTTGTGACATCAACTTAATTATCTTGGTTTTCTTTGACCCATTATTAGATAGTGATCTTATACTTTAGGAAAGCCCGCCTAATGCCAATGAGAAAGAGGCCTAGAGGGTCACACCCTGAGTGTATCCAGTATCTCTGTTAAATAATTTATTTATTTAACACTTTGAATAAATATTATTCCCAGTTGTGATTTAATAATTATTCAAGTATTCATGATCACATTTATTTTTTCTCTAGTTATTCGATAGAATATATTATGGGAAAAATATTTAATTATCTATGAATAATGTAGTTATATTTATTTAATAAATAAATAGTCATTATACAAGACACAATAATTGTTGAGGAGGATTGACAGACCAATTTATGGGTCTGGTGAGAAATAATTTTAAATATTATTTGGTTAAATAATATTTAAATATAATGTGAAAGTTAAGAATATGTCATGGAAATAATATCATTGCTATTACAATTTGACCTGGGGTTTTGCATGGAATAATAAAGTAAGTAACGACACTTGTGCTCGTTATTTATTATTAAATGATGTATTAAATTCCCTGTTATGTTATTATTATCTAAATTATCCAAGGGGTAATTATACCGGATAACCAATCGTTGAGTACATAACATCCTTACAGAAAAGCTCTCGAGCCTAGAGAACTCTTCCCTCTCTAATAACGCTCTCAAGAAAGAGAGAGATCCTCCTCAACCAGATCAGGGAGAACGCTTTGGAAGAAATTCTCAAGGCTATCAAAGACAGACATCACAAGTGAAAGGGTCTTCTGCGCTAGTACTCGGAGACTCCTTTAGAGACATCCGAAGATACAGGGAGCACATGTAGATCACTGATAGAGGATTCCAATCCTTAGATTATACATCGCAACAAAGACACACCTCAGACTTGTGGTCAGACGCATCAATGAAGAAAGAATCACTTTGGAGGGAATTTTATAATTAAATTAAATTAATTATAATCAAAATATACTGATCCTATCTTCTTCGTTCATGGTTCTCTATTTTTTTTCTTTGATTCAATTTTGTGGATACTATTGTTCATCATCATATTGATCCCGGATTAATCATCGATTATTGCAAATTTTAAAGTTGGGTACACGTCAATCCGGCACTTCTACTATGCTCAGAACCTACAACATGGGAATGTTAAAGAGGAGACATGGGAGTGAGAGTTTGATATGTGATCTCAGTGGCCCAATTTGTTCACTGATACCCCACAGTGATTCTTGGGAGTATATCTTAGGGATGAGTTATTATATGGTAGGAAGGTTATATGATCCCCTCTTTTGCCAGGTGTGTTCCATTTTTAGTTTTCATTTAAATCACTTTATGTTTTGTTAAAAAACATTAAACCTTTGATTTTGAGCACCATTAATGGATTAAGTCATTGTTTTAGAGGTGTTTTGAGGCTTAGAGAAGCTAGATTATGGGAGGGTGATAGTGGATAGTGGTGGTTTACAAGTTGGTAGAAAACATTAGAACCACCTGATGGGTGGTTTAGTAGACTAACCAGTTAGTGGGCTTCCTAGTATCCTAGTAAGGCTAAAAGAGCCACATCATCAAGCTAGTGAGACCCATCGATAAGCTGATGGGGTTCGCAACTATGTAGTATTTTTAGAGGACACCACTGGCTAGCCAGTGGTTCCAACTATTTACCCAGTGGTGGTAGGATTTTTCACATAAGTGTGGGGTTGTGATTTATTTTTATTCCTAAAACAACCTATTTGTTATAATTAATCCCCTATTTCAACCATAATACAAGAGTTATAAATTTTGATGGTTCTATAAGGTTTTGAAGACTTCTCTAACACCATTCATCTAACTATTGATCCATTCTTCGATCTAGATAACTTGAAATAGTGAGTTATTCTCGGTTTTAGGTTTAGTTCTTGTCTTATCTTGCATCCCTCTTTTTTTTATCCTTGATGCAATAGATATTTCACTTTTAATAGGTGATTATTCTGTTTTAATTTAATCCAACACTTAAATTTTTATCTATTCTTCTTATTTTCTTGGGGTGGGTGGTCTTGAACAACTCCCTAATGTTTGTTTCATCATTATAGTATGTGAAACAAGTGAGATCGTGCTGGAACACCATGAAAATGACCTAACCAAATGGGTAACACACTTTTTTGATGAAATTAATATTTTTTAACCTCCCATGGACACCATTGGGTCTATTGGAATAGAGAATAGGGCTTGAATCCACTTGAAAGGTGTGCCAAACATTGAAATTAGGTTGGAACATGTTTTGGTTGAACCTAGATCTCTATAATGAATTAGAAATTAATTTATAATTGGATCAATATTTGGTATTTGATTTAAATGTGAACTGTGGTGATTGGATTGATATATAATCACTGGGATTGAAATTGGTTATTTGGATTGTAATCTACTTGGCATGATAATATGATGAAATATGGATATCTTAGCATGCAAATGATAATTGTGATAAATAGATAAGTGAAATAGAATGATTATAAATATTGTGATAATTAGTAAATTAGATTTATGGAATGTAAATGTTGATAGTTTTTTATTGTGGGTAAATTAAAAAATATGGAATGTTTGATGAATTGTAATGAATTTACTTTTTATATATTCGTTTTGAATTATCAAATCAAACATAGCCTGGGAATTCATATAAGGTATGATTTCCACATAGAATGTAAGTGACACTTGAATGGAAATTTGCACCGGGTCCTATGATACATTTTCCCTTGGTATGGTCTTGTAACTAGGGACACATAAGCAGATCTTGCATGGGAATTCACATAGATCCTAATATGATATGATTACTTTTTCCGTTTTCACGATCTTACACCCTAGGAAGACATAAGTGTATCTAGTATGGATATTCACTTAGAGACCAATATTTAATGGTTAATTGATACCTGAGGGATATATTGTTGATTACTAGACATGAAATGGGTGATTCGTTATCAACAGGAGAATACACTAGAGGTATGATTGATTTATCCTAGATTGGAGAATCATCCAGTGACATGGGTGATCCATTTATAGTAGGAGAGTCCACCATTTGATAAAGATATCTTGCATCATTACAAATAAGGTACGGATGACCCCATGTGTCATCTCAGAGCTTGAGGTTTTACACATTTATTTGATGTTCTATATTAATTTATGAATAAATGACTCTATTTATCATACTTTTTCATGAACTATATATTCAGACTGGATTGTTTAGACATTTTGGGTGTTTTCATACCGAGTTGTAAACCCCCTATTCTTGTTCTTTTTAGTACATAAAAAGACTTCATGGATGAAGGTATAAAAAATGGAAAGGGTTACATTACTTTATTGACTTCTTGATGAATAAGATTGAAGCTTGGATATGGGACTGGGCATGTGGTTTGAGACCAGATTTTTGGAGTATTTTATTAGGTGTATTTTTAGTCTTTTACTTGTGTGACATTAGCATGGCATTTAAATTTTCATATAGTAAGTCAGGAAATGTTCTATTATTATTATTATTATTTAGATTATTTGTTATTTATATATATTTTTTAGGTTTGGTTATGAATACTTATCATCTTGTTGATTTTTTCATTTGTTAAATCTTATTTCCATTGATATTTTATCTTTGTTATAGAGTGTATAGTCTCCCCAAAATATTATTCACACCATCACTATTACTTAACATCCTTTGGTGTATAGGGAGGATAGATTTTGGTATTGTAATGACCCAAATCTCTCACATGAGGGAGAACCATATAGGAAATGTTACATGAATACTCTTTTCTTTGAATATTCCTTTATAATTTTACTTGGTTATTTTCAATGAATTTTCTTCCTTAATATTTTAAATTTTTTTATATTTTAAATAATTTATTTAAAAATGAAAGGTAATTTTACTCAAGAAATTTTATATGGATATTTTAGAGGTATTTTCATTTATAGAAACATTCTTTGATGTTTCTTATGATTTACTGGGGATATAATTCAGTGTTACCATCTTTATCCTTTCTCTAGATGGTTTGTGATTATGTTAATGAAATGTTTATGAATCCCATATCCTTTCCATGGGTTATGATTTGATGATATGATGAATGTTTTATGATATTGGGGGAACACATATATATGGTTATAATTATGTGATGGGTGGGCCTATAATTATATAGCCCTCTAATGAATTAGGTAAAGATAGATATCTAATGAGATAATAAAGAGTAGAATGTTGAGTGAACCCTATTTAGTAAGTGACATTTTCCAATGAGATAGTCTCGGTAGTCAACCTCAAATAAGGAAATGATGGAAAGGGGCATGAACCCAATCCACTATGATAGTCTTGGTAGTAAAACTTGACAAAGGAAAGTATTTTATATGATTATGTGCATTCTAAAAAGATATGTATTATGATTATATTATGTTATCATAGACCGTGATTGATTATTGAAGATTCCACACTCTTATTCTTATATACTTTTATTGATAAAACATTATCCCGTGTTTATGATTATGATTTACGAATTGATGGGAATGATTTTCTAATGTTAAGCTCATGTTCTCATACCCTTATGTTTATCTTATACTCAAATATGATCATTGATTGATATCTATTATATTTACCCATAATAAACATCTGATCTCACCCTTTATTAAATTTTCCCTACCCATGTAATAGAGAATGTTTTTAAGTATGTTATGTTTAATAAGGGTTCTAGTGGTGGATAACTTAATGGGAAACGATATAGATCATTTATGGACTAGTTGTTTATGTATTTATGTTTTCAAAAGCCACTACAAATTTGTGGTTATGATGTGTATCATACTATTATATAATGAATATTCCAATAATAGGATTAAGTAATTATATATGTAAGGTTTCGGATTCTATAGTTGGTATTCAAGAAAGGTTTAGTTATTTTTAGAAACTAGGATTTGAAAAATTTAGTAAGATCCATTAGGATAAGACTAAGTATAGAAAAACATCCTAAATTTTTGGTAAGGTATAGATTATGTGGTTTTCCTAGAAATATATCCCTATATGGATATAACAAGTGTACATGGTTTTGGAATAGATTAATCTAGGAGTAATGACATTGAAAATATTCAGTCAATTATATCTTATCCATCATTTTGGTACATGGTGAATGAGACCTTACTATACGCCTAGTTTTAAACTCTTAGGGGATATTATTTGGTTAATCTACATTTTCTATATGATCCAATATAAATTATTTTAATAGATGATAACCAAGGATAACCTAGGTTAAACCCAAGGTTTCTTATATTAAAAATAATGTGTCAAGATTTAGACATATTATAAATGATTTTCATGATTATTTTATTTCATAAAACGATTATTGTTACTCATTCTATGATTTTTGGTTTCATTCAATGGTTGGAACCAGAAGGAACTATTTTAATGCTGAATATGATGGAATATTCAATGATTTTCTGCTCAATAAACTGAATGTTATGGGAGATGGAATAAAAAATACTATTTGTATAATTATGAAACTTTCTAAAGCAATAAAACATAATGAGATTTCAAATGATCAAATGAGGTAATAATGAGTTGTTGAATCCTTCATGAGGAAGTTCTCACATTATTTTATTGG
The DNA here is from genome assembly GCA_963277665.1 of Viscum album. Taxonomy (NCBI): domain Eukaryota; kingdom Viridiplantae; phylum Streptophyta; class Magnoliopsida; order Santalales; family Viscaceae; genus Viscum; species Viscum album. The sequence continues at coordinate 1,313,580,850 of OY728133.1, forward strand.
GTATTCTAATCCAATAATTTGTAAGAGATGAATCAGCTCCATTAAAAAGATATTTTCCATTATCTAGTGCCTAGAACATGAAAATGTTATCTTATATATTTATCATTTGGATGGTGAATTACACTATTGAAAATGTCACTTATCCCAATGGTTTGGAACTGTTGGGATAGGATATCCCAATTTTTTTAGGAAATCGTTGGTCTGTTTGGCATTGCAATCGCTCTATACCAATAGTTTTATGTAACTGTTGGTGTAGGCTACCTGAAATTACTATATTCCAATGGTTTATCTAAAACTGTGGGGACATATTTATACAAATGGTTCTTAATACTATTGGAATAGAACTGTGGCATGCATGCATTATATACCAACGGTTCTTAAAACCCTTGATATATATATATATCAACGGTTCAAGAACCATGGAATCTACTGTCCAATAGCCATGTGTACCAACAGTTCTTGAAACTATTGGAATATATGTAAACCAATAGTTTATAAATTATGGTATTCCCCAAATTAGTTGTATACCAACCGTTCTATAAACCATTGGTATATCATCTTTTCCCACCCAAAAAAACACAGTTCCATACCACTTCCACCATATCAAAACTAGCAGCACTTCACATGGAAAATAAGATAAAACAAAGGGACATAATATGAAATGAAAGATAAAGAATTGGTTACCTAGAAAATCAAATCAGTTCTTCTTCTTATAATCCTTTACATATCCCTCATCCTCGTCTATTCTTCTTGAACCTGTAGTCATCTCCATTATTTTTTTGATGTAGATGGAAGCTTCAGAAATTGGTAAAAGAAACAATGTAGAATGTAGAAACAATGTAGGTCCCCTTTCTTACTAAGATATGCATGATGTCTGCTCACTAAGAGTAGACAAAAAACATCCTTTCTCCAATGCACCGAAGGGAGGTGTAGCAGAAACAATGAATGTCTCCTTGCTCTGAGCAGATTTTGAGACTAAACTAATTCCCTACTGAAAAATTGAGACTATAAGGGTATTAATTTTGTAGAAAGTAGAAACCAAATAATTTTTTCCAAAAAATGCATGAAAATAATTATAGGCAAGTTATGGAAAATAAAATTCTTGAAGTTCACATTAGAGTTTTACAATTTTGATAGTAATAGTTTTACAGCAACAATATGCAAATCCCTACCATGACTGAATCAATAGAGACTTTCCCGATCTTATTTTTAATACTTTCCCAAGGTTGTACCATATCATTTAATATATCTATCTTTATATTATAACCCTCTAATTTGGTTTCCCTATCCTCTATATATGTATTGTGATAGTGAATAACCCTTGAATGTTTTTAATCAAATAATCTATATAAAGAACCAACATAAATTTCAATAAATTAAGTGTTATTAGACCAACCTTCTTTATTCTTGATATTTTATAGATCATAAATACACTTTCTAATTTCCCCCATTCAAGTAATGTTGGGGCCTTTTTGATTTTCGATTTCAATGAGGTGACTACCCCAAGTTTGTATTTTCCTCTATAACCCTTAAAGGCCTTCAATTTCTATTTCTTCCACCTACTAAAATAAATATTATATTTTATAGAGAACTTATTAGTTACATAACTATCATCAGTTTCTTCATCAACATACTCTTCCCATGATCCATTGTAAAAATAATCTCTAAAATATCCAATATTAGAAGGGTGTGACTCATTTACCAAGTCAGTACAAGACATATTAGGATTATTATTTTCTTAAACATCAGGATATTTCACTGAACTAACTTCATCACAAGGATGGGTTGGAGTAGTCTAAGGAGTACTCTTTACACACCCATCCTTCTTATAAAAAAACACATCATTAACACATTATTTTTCCTATTCCTTAGAAGGCTTATCTATAGAATCATGGTTTTGATCCTCTATAGGATTTTTGATTTTCATGTATAGGTTAGATATCCCATATGTAATTCTTTATTCATAATCATGTGACTAAAATACCCATAAAATCATTCTTAAATGCAAAGATTCATAATTATCTTCCCATTCTAATTGAGCCCTATTCCTTGTGAGCTACACTTCCCCAGTGTTCCATATTTTATTCAATCCATTCTTCCTTGAAGGGAAATATCCTTTATGTGACATGTATAATGGTCAATATTCCTAAAAATCCTTTACTTCCATAATATTTATTATTCAATAAATTCCATTGAATGAGATATATAAATTCTCCCATGGTATCCCTTTTTACTGAGTTTTATATTTTTAAATTTTTTAAATTTTTTATCATTATCATAGTTTGTAGGTTTTATTTGGAATGTTTATAATTATTGTATAATATTTCATGAAATTTCATATTGGGTTGTCTGATGGTATCCCTTCCCCTAGAAAATAAATTCTTATCATGCCACTTGTTTGAGTCATCAAAATTTTATCCAAGATAATGATTATGAAGTTAAGACATTCAAGGGTTAGGTCCATTTTGATGGTTCGATGGTAGAAGATACAGATCTAATAGGACGTTGGTGTTACTACACCTGTAGGGTTTATACATTCTTTTGGATGATGATTCAACAAGAATCAAGGTATTTTGTATACTTGATGGATGTAAAAACTTACCCAGTGATCATTTTGGATGTTTTCTGTCAAAATACATGAGTCATGTTACTAGAAGGATACATTGGAAGTAAATTTGAATCCATGTAAAGTTGAGATGAGGATAATATTCTAGGACTAGAAGGTCCTTTACTAGAAGATACATTTTTTAGAGGTTCCATAAATTCCATAGGTGATAGGGGTTGATATCAATGAAATAAACTATTTTCTAACCCATATATGTTCATGTAATATTGAATATGGGGATCTAGTCACCAAATTTCTAGAAGGGGAGTAGATATATGTTATAGAAAACTAAAGGTTGTAGGAGTGGTGGTTCTATCCAGTCAAGGGATGGAAGTAGAAGTGTTTCATGATCCTATGTCATATAAAGAGAGCTTCAAGGACTAGATAAATAATGAAAGATGCATTATAAAGCATGGGACTCGTGTTATGGGATCAACAATTATGGTTTATTGTGGAAATGGTTTCCATATTTGGAAGAAGGATTCATAAGGGTAGTGACATACTGTAAAATCATATTAACTATAGATGGAGTTAGTGGCAAGGTTATAATGTTGATATGGAAGAATGAAGGGAGAATAAAAACATGTACATGTTAGGTGATCTCACAAGATCCATTCTATAACTAATTACATTTTTTAAAAAAGTGGCACACCTGTATAGATGTTATCCCTAAAACCAAAAATTTAATAAGCATCAAAACCTTTTGGAATGATGATCCATGAATGATGAAGTGGATCATATGATGGTCTAATATATGAGAGGTTGTGGATTGAGGGGTGTTTTAAAATATATGCTAGCTGATATTGCCACTAGCTTGAGGACACTATATTGGAAAAATGGAATGGTATCATACAACAATTAACCATTTAGTTGGAATCAATTATAGGACATATATGGAATTCATATTTTTGAAACATAACCCATTGATGTTTTCATGTAGCACATTCCATAAATGGAGGATTATGATGTTTCTATTTCAAGATTATACATGTTTCAAGGATATTTCATTATGTTTGGGGAAGAAACTTCAAAAGATACTATATATTCTATAAAAGGGGCATTTATCAATCTCTTATTAGAAAATTATTCAATGAAGTCAACCAAATCCATGATAAAACTAGAATATAGAACAATCAAGTCTAGGTAGTCTATTATCTTGCAAAGTATGGTGATAAAGACTTTAATGAATTCCGAATATATGAAAAAATTGTCAAAAGATCATTAAAGAAATGGAAAGGCCTTTAAAAAGTTATTGGGTCTTTAATGGACTATAACTATTGCTAGATTTATTTTTAGAAAATGTCATGTATATCTTAGTGATGTTGAAGGAAGATTTCAATGGGAGTATATTTCCAATGATGTCTGACATTCTTATTAATAAAGGTTTGAATGGAAGTTAGTTTTAATATTATGTCTAGAGATTGATATACCAGATAGCTCTTGAAATCTAGGGAAGCTCAGTGGAAGATTATTTAGATGAACAGTTTACTAGAAGGATTATAGGCATGGATATTTTCCAGAACACAGTCACATGATTGGACTTCAATTATTTCCAATGTAACTCAATCTTATTTTATTTAGGAGAAATTCCATGGAGGGATTCATATGAGATTATAGTCTTGGGGAATAATTAGTATTTATTTCAGTGGGGCCTAGATTATTATAAGTGGTGTGAAGAAGAACTATGTGGGAACCGCAAATGGTAGCCGGCTGATGGAACTATGGAGAATGAATGGAAATTTTCTTCAAGTGGTATATTTTTGGAATTGAATTACAAAAAAATTCTAAAGTTGGTTATTGTTAGTTTCTTCATTGTTGTAACTGTATTTAGGTCAACAATTGAAATATCTAGATATTAATTTACCTAATTTTATTATTGGGAAATATAGATGGCGACAATACATCTTTTTCATAGGATATCCAGATTCATGCCAGTGGAATCCTTCACTGGACGCAGCTGAAAGGGAAATGTTCGGCTCATATAACTAGGCCAGTTGAAATGAACAATATTTACTCAATGGACATGATGATGATAGATTTTTTTTAGTAGTATAAGAAAAGTGGTGTCCAAGTGAAATGTACATATGTAGGGTCATCCGGATTTATGCACCAACATTATGGATTATGTCCTAGAGAAATGAGTGATGTATATAAAGGGGGGGGGGATTCTGGTATGCATCATGGTATTCCAGAGCTGATGAAGGATTTGTGTAAGTTATTTATTACATGATATAATTGGAAATTATATGAAAAAACAATCCACAAGGATAATCAAAAATGAAAATGTTTTGTTGTATTCATTATTTTGAATTTTAAATTGCGACATGCATGGTTTACTGATTTTTAGTAGTTAAATCAATAGATTCTATAGGAATTCATACATTTAAAACATCATTGGAGGGACTATAAAAAACTTCCTATGGTGTTTGGGCCTATTTACTAGTTGGGCCTCAAGACTAGTTTCTTTTCCTTAGCATATTAAAGATGAACTTAGTGAGTTTTCTAGCATGAAATTTATGATGTGAATTTTTTTATCAATTTTTTGGGAAAGAGTTTGAAGTTAGAAATAAAATTTCGGCATGATGCGTCCTTATTTTGGATGTCCTCGTCAAAGGAAGAAAATAAATATAAGCAACACAATATAAAGGTGAACAAAAATAAAACCCCCCAGTCAATCTCTCCAATACCCAATCTCCCTACCCTGCAAAGAAAACTGTGTAGTTGCCTCCAGTGCCCTTCTGGATCCCTTCACAGAATATAACTACCCTCTATTCATAGAATGTAGTAAAAGGCCTAAGCGTCCAATTAAATAAATAAAATAAAATAAAAACTAAACTAAAACATACATGTCTCTTGTGACTATACATGTCACTACCCAATATATAAGAACCACAACACCCCAGGGATCAAATCATGTTCCTGCAAGAAAAGTGGAAACCAATATAAATTTCAAAAGGATACTATAAAATAGTACATTCCTATTAATTAATAAATACTCTTCCTATTAATGGTATATAATAAGTTTGGTTTGAGTTTCAGCTTAGTTTGGTTTTTTATACAAGTTTGTTTGGGACATTTCCATTAGATTTAGTTTGACTTATTTTTGTTTATATTATCATGGAAAATTTCAATCATTTGGGTTTTAGTTGATTCAGTTTGATTACATTTGATTCATATCAGTATGATTTAGTTCATTTTAGTTCATGTCAGTTGGGGTCATGAATCTTAAAACCCTGTACAATAATTTTCAAATTGGGATATTATATAACATTTCATGAGTTTAACCTGGTTTTTCATTATATAATCAACACACAAAGGAAGGTTCCCTTTAGGTTTATTATCAAAAAAAATATTGATGTAAAACGAAACACAGTTGGTTGAATGAAGAATTAGGAAATTGATTCATCCAACATATCCATTAACAACATCTTTTTAGCTAGTGTAATCCTATAATAGGTAATAGATATATGTATCATACTTGGAACTAAATTGATAGGTGACTTTATCTCCTTATCTTTTAGAAAACAATTAAATTACAATAAAAAATATATAAAAACTCATATTCTATAGAAGGATTTTCACCACAAGAAAATAGTCGCTCTAATTCAAAATAATAAATGGATATCATCCTACCCAATAATAGAATAGATTATTAGAATGGCTACAACATATGTATGATTCTATTAGAAAAACATGATACCCCCCATCATGGGAAGTAATGTGGATTTTTTAAAACAAATAGTAAATCATGGAATTAATAATAATTAGTTAGTCCATATTAATAGTTATATCCTTTGGTTCAATGTTTGGAGTAAAAAATACATAAAAATGAATGATATCATATAGGGAAAATAATAAGTGGGGAATCTGAGACCTTTATCTCTCCTTTTACCTAGATACATTGCAATTTAAATCACATAATGCATGAAATCAATAAAATGATCTATCATGTACGAAATATAAGTATAAATAATATAATTAGTGGTAATATTTTCAAATAAAACACCATAAAATGATGAATTAATATTAATTATACCTTTCACTATTTTTGGACCTACATCATCTATCATTGGATTATCATATACCATGTGATAAAATTTCCTTCCTAAATCATGTGGATAGAACTTCAAAATTCATGATTTATTTAAAAATCCCTCATATCATCTTGGTATGGAAAACCACGTACAAGTATGCACAGTGGTATAAATTCAGATAAAAACTCTACAATTGATTTGAGTAATTGTAAGAGCTTCGGATCATTAAGATCATCATGCACAAATACATTTAGTGTCCAGCCTTTGGATATTAGTAACAAGTTAGTAGCACTTTATCAGTCACTACAACCATTTATTAGAATGTTTTATATTAATGACTATATGTACCTTTTCCACCATGAGATTCACCACTCTTCATCATTCCTTTAATAGAACCACTAAAACTACCTATGTGAGTATGATAATGTTTATTATAACCTAACATAAAATCTAGATCAATTTTATCCATCAAAGATATATCCAGAACATATGAATATAATGAATGATTCAAAATAATTACATGAGACCAGATATATGATCTATAACCCAACAAAAACCACCATGTTATTAGATTCTCAATCATGATTGCATTTGGTGATAAATGGAAATGTTCATAAAAATTATTTTCATTATGATTCATTTTCCTATACTATTGATTAAGGTGACAGGACTCCATATAATTAGCCCAAGAAATTTCAAATAGTTATTATTTCTCGGTAAAAATAATCATAAGGTATACTCACATCATGACCTAATTCATCAATAGAATAATTTTCACTCCCCACCATCACTAACAAGGACCATAAAACTTGAATACATTTCACCGTACCTTAAAGGAATCTATCATCTCCATGAAGTCAACAAGTTTCAAAATGCTGTAAAACTATTCCACTAACTATTTACGATCATTAACACCATATAATGATCATGATTTATACTGATGATATTCTTATGAATGATATTTTTTGTCATACCTGTATGTTACATCATGTAAAACTATCATATATGTAGGTGAAACAAATTATCATATATATATATGACAATCATTCCAACCACTTCATGTTTTATGACAATCAGAGGGTTCACTCGCAATAGTTTATCAATATCACTTTCAATTAATATTTTAGGGCACCTTCTTGGATGGATCATGCAATACAACATTAATATATAACAAATAAATATCTTTTAAGAGATTCAAGAGAGTAAAATCTATTATTAAAAACACAACATGGGAAATCAAATATCATATAAATTCTTTGAAAAATACTATAATATGATAAACAAACTCCATGGAAAAACGTTCTAACAATAACTCTTTATATGTTAATGATCTTAATGATGCGTGATAAAAATTGACACCCTTATAACAAATATTTTATGTCAAGAAAATCATGCCACCTATATACCATGGATCTAAAAAATATTAACAATTGCATAGAAAATACATGTCCAACATAGATAAAATTTTATCACGAATAGGCCAACATAGCTTGAATAAATGTTAATTTAAATTTTCCTGATAGGATCTTAACAAATCTCTTGATAACTGTCAAAAATAGATTAGATTAATCACATAAATTGTAACTAATCTACTCCATACACAACCAGAAGGAACTTCCCAACCCCCTGGGTAAACCACATTCTCTTAGGTATTAAAAACATCCCTGGAAGAATTATTTATATTCTAGAACCAATAAAAAATAATTCAATATAAAACATAAACAATCAGTATTCCCATACAGAAAACATGACTAAATATTTGATATTATAAATAATTTAATTAACTAAAAATATTGATTACAATTATAAAAAATATATTATATCTCATAATAACATGTGTATCAAATAATCCACAAAGCACTACCATCTCCCATTTTCCCCACAAAATGAACAATTTCATCCTCAAGACTGTGTTAAAGACATTAAATCAGTTATTGAGAATCTAAAATGGGCCACCCATACATTGGACATGCATGAAACATCAAATAAACAGAAGTAAAAAATGATAAATAATCCAAATAAGATTAAGATAATTAACATCAATTCAAAATTAAAAAATGAAGCATAAAAATAAGATTCAATGAAAGTAGAATCAAACATACACTAGGCCAAGTTGATAGATATAATAGAACATACAAAAATAGAATAAAAAAAATTATACACAAATTTCCATTGTAAAATATCATGTTTCACACCATATCCCAACTCAACCATGGATAACAGAACAAGAGATTATTATACTAAAAGATGAATATCGAACATATGCACATAATATGACCTACAAACACACAAAAATAGATATGTAGGATGTAAATTAGTCTTATTCATGCAATTCATACCTAATATAGATTTTTCATGGGCACATAAATCACCAAAAGTCCTAAATTAAATTACTCTAAACAAATAAGGCAGAATAAACCAACCTAAAATGGTGGCAGATGAACCAATATGATCCAAACCGCTTTGCCTTTGGCAGTGGATGCTAAATCATGTCTGAAGTAGACCCAAAATAACAGTGATACTCCCTAGAAACAAGGATAAAATTTAGAATCAGAGAACCTAAAAAACCCTAGGGTTAGACCGAATAAAACCTAACAACGAGAGAGACTAAAACTCTACGAAATTGAATAATTAAAGAAGATAAATTCTTTCCTCAAACTACCGACCAAGAACCCCTAAGAAATTGTTGAGAAATGGTGGGAGGAGAGGGATATGAGAGAGGTGGACATCGGGCAGGGTGTTCAGTTATGGGGGGTCTCGTTCACGATTAGAGAGGATAAAGGGCATGGGGATGTCTCCGTAGGAGAGGGAGACATGTGGGGCCGAGGTAAGTCGGCGTGGGAGAGGGATATGAGAGGGGAGTGGGGGGAATCACCAGAGGGGAGGTATCTGAGAGGGGAAGGGGTATATTTATGGAAGAGAGGGAGCTGAGAGGGATTGGGGGATAGAAGGTGGAGGCCAGGATGTTGAGGTAGAGGTGGAGGTGGAGGTCGGGAGGCCGAGGTCAGGGAGGGGAGGAGAGGGCAAGGAGGTGGAGGTTGGGGAGGGGAGGGGAGGGTTTACACGAGGGGAGGGGATCCGGATAAATCGGCCCTGTATTCTTATAGTTAGCACAATACTGGAAGTATAAAAGAGATTGCATCATCTATACCAATGGTTTTTATAATAGTTTTGTATATAAGTGTTGATATAGACCCATTTTTCCGTAGTGTTAGATCAATGGAGAAATATTATCAATAATACGAGGCAACGGGATAAATTGATTCCATGGAGTTAGATGATTTTAGGTTATTCTTTTTCATTAAGTAATTTCCTCATATTCTTTATTTGTAGATGGATATGAAATTCCATGAGATTAAGGAAAAGGATGATGAATCCATTGGTCACTACGAGGAAAATATTACCAAACTTTTGATGTAAAATTATGGTACTATTATTGAAATGGAATTTAAGATTGGCTGATTCTTTAGTGAATTAAAACTAATTCATGAAAGGTAATTATCCGTAAAATACTGAAATAGATATTAAGAAATTTTTCTATGTTCTATCAAGGTGGAAATATAGATTATATTCACCCATAAATCTCTGGGTTTTGATAATAAAATAAATATATAATTAAAATTAAATTATAATAAAAATCCATGGAGGGAAGAAAATGTTTTTTATTTTATGATAGACATGTGGGAAGAAGTATGAAGGAAATTAACTTAAGGGGACTGATAAATGTTTAATGTGTGGAAATAAAATTCATTAGGAAATAAAATGCTAATGTAATTTGAATAAGTTATCTAATGAGGAAAATGGTGATAAATATCCATAGAATTCACCACCCACACTCCAATAAAATAATTTCAAGGAGTATAAACATTATGCTAACTAGTTTTTGAATCTTATGGTTAATTAAGATGATTGATTCCATCAACCTATTAATCCTAGAGATAAAGGGAAATCACAATCGATTACTATTGCTGATGTAGGGTATGATAAAAAAGTGGTGAAAGGTATACTTACCATCTAATCTATAAATACTAATGTCTTATTTGATTATGGTTCCACGCACTCTTATATTTGAAGAATTTTCTTAGGGTGTCACATTACCACCTGAATGATTAGATATTGAAATATCAGTAAAAATTCCTAATGTCATGACGGTCACATATTATGTTTATAAATAATACCTAATTTATGTTTGTGATAATTTGTTGTTTTTGATTCTTATTATTCAAACTGTTGTTAAATTTTATGTTATTTTTGGAATGGATTGGATTTAATTCTATAAACACCTCATCAAATTTTGTGGAAGGGATTTCACATTTGATATTTTGAACAACCATATGATTTTCTATCAGTTCGATGATAAATATGAACTTCCAATGAAAATTACATTTATTTCATGGGTTTTGATTCCTATTCAAAGTGTTTATTTTTCTCAGATGGTTGGGGAGAAACTCAACATCTATGATATACTTATTGTACGAGATTGTTTGATGTTTTTAGAGTAGTTTCCTAGTATTCCCCTAAATCATGAAGTTATTTTTTCAATAGAACTAATAATTGATGCTACAACTATTTTGAAGACTCTTTATAGTATGACCCCAATTGTGATTCCAAAATTAAAGAAGAATATCTAGGAGAATCATGATAAGAGATTCATTTGGCAAAGTGTTTTACCAAGCTATGAACCTATAATTTTTTTCAAGAAGAAATATAGATCATTGTGACTATGCATTGATTATTGATAACTTAACAAGATCATGATCAAGAGTAAAAATCATTTTCCCAATATTGATGATTTTTTGATTAATTATCTGGGGCTCAATATTTATCCAATATTGATACTCAATAAAGATATTATCAAGGGTCAAATTTGAAGACATAACCAAGAAATATTTTCGTTAAAGGCATGTACACTATGGATTTATAATCATTCCATTTGGTCTTACTAATTCCCCAATTGTCTTCTTATATTTAATATATAGACTCATTAGAGATTAACTTAATTTTTTTTGATAGTATTTACAGATGATATTATAATATATTATAATGGTAAGGATGTGTATAAAAATTAATCGAGGATTGTACTGAAAACCCTAAGGAAGGATAAAATGTTTTAGAAATTTACAAAGTGTGAATTCTAGCTACATAAAGTTTTATTTATGGGTTATATAATATCGACTGAGGGTATATTAGGGGATATATTAATAATGAAAGTTATGAACCATTTTCTAAGAACAAAAACTATGACTATGATCCATAGTTTACTTAGATTGTTTAGATATTATTGGTGCTTTGTGAATTTTTTATCATGACTATCCAATCCACATACCAAGTTAACTTTGAAGGGAGTTATGTTTCTTTAGACTGCTAAATATGAAGAAAAATTCATGTAAACTAACATAAGGTCAGTTAGTACAACTATACTCACACTAACTTGTAGTGGGTAAGTGTTTGTGATTTATTGTAACACATTGAAAAAGGGGACAAATTGTATTCTTATACACAAATACATGGTGATAACTTATTCCTCAATCCAATTGAACATTCATGATAAAAGTTAGTCAACTCATGATTTGAAGTTAACAATGATACTATTTACATTAAATATTTAGACTAATTGTCTTTATAGAGTTATGTGTGAAATATATACTGATCATAAAATTTAAATTATATATTCACACAAAAAGAGTTGAATATGTGCCATATAAGATGGTTAGAGTTTATTAGAGATTATGTCTACTCAAAACATTACCACACTAGGGAATAGAATAAGGTGGATGATGATTTGAGTAAAAAAGATTATGTTAGGTTATCTATGATAAGGATAAAAAAAGATCCAATATTTATGTATTTTTAAAGCATGTACCTTGAAATATTGAAGGAAGGGGAGAAATATTATCTTTCTTAAATGAGTGTTCAACCATTTATCCATGTAAATATTAAAGAGTTAATGAAGAAGGATGAAGAGTTTTAAAATAATGTGAGAAATATTCCTAAGTTAATGCATGATTGTCATTGAATAACAAGTTTTAAGAACGGAGTATGTGTACCATCTATAACGGTATTTAAGAAGGAACTATTGGTATAATATCATAGCTCACCTTTATCTATTCATCCCAGAAGTAACTAGATGTATATATACATGAATGAGTATTTATAGTGAGGAAATATTAATAGAGATATTGTGGAGTATGTATCTTAATTCTTGGTTTGTCAATAAGTTAAGGTTGATAGAAAAAATTCTAAAGGGATGTTAATACCATTACCTATAAAAAAAGGGAAATGGGAAAACATCACCATGTATTTCATTTTCAGACTCCCAAAAACATCTAAAGGCCATGATATTATTTGGGTTATAGTTGATAGCCTTATGATGTCATAATACTTCATTGATATTAGAGAATATTCTCTCTTGATCATATTTAAATGATATATATTAATGAATTGGTAAGGTTTCATGAAGTAACATATTCTATTTCATCTGATCAGGATCTAAGGTTTACCTCAATGTTTTGGAAAAGTATTAAGAATGTTTTGGAAAAAATGTTGTGTTTCAATAATTCCTATTATCCTCAGAAATATGTTCAGTCTAAGGGAACCATTCAAACCTTTAAAGATATTTTTCGACCATAATATTTAGATTTCAAGGTTTTTGGGATTAACACCTTCCTCTAATCAAGTTTTCAAAAAAAAGTGCTTTCATTGAAGAAATCAGATGAATCCCTATGAAATAAACTATGAAAATAAGTTTAGAAATTTTACATAATAGGATGAAGATAGAGAAATAAATCAATTGGGACCTTATCTATCTAAGGAAATTATAGAGAGGTTTATATCTATTTAGCAAAAAATAATTGTAGTTTAGAGTAGAAAAAAGAGTTATGGAAAAAATTATTATGGAGATATGGAATACATGGTTAGTGAGAAGGTTTTACTACTAATTTTCCAATGGTATAATTTTATGAGATACAAAATTAATGGAAAGATAATAACTAGGTATATTTTTCATTTTGATAATCTTGACTGGATTGTGATAGTTTCTTAGATCTTGGAACTCCCACTAAACCTCTCACAAGTTCACATTGTATTCCATGTATCTCTCTTGAGGAAGTATATAACTGATCATTCAAATATATTAAACTCATAGAATGCACCACTATAGTATGATATTTCCCATGAAGAACAAACAGTATAAATCTTGGATAATAGATATAATGTTCTATGGAAAAATATTAATCACATGGTTACAAATCATTCGAGGAATTAGAAATTCGAGGAAGCTATATAGAAACCAAAGGATGTGATGATGAAAAGGAATCCTCATTGGTTTATATCATATTGGTGTAATTTAAAGGGTAAAATTAATTTTATGGGCGGTATATGTAAAACCCAAATATTTTATATGTATTTACTTGGAAATAAATTTGAGGTATTTGATATCCAGCCATACACTCAACCCCAAGTCTATATAAACCGAGTTACATTAAACTGATATAACCTAGCCGTTAAATAGTTAGGTAAGAATAATAATAACTAAATTATGAAAAATATTTATCAAATGTTTAAATAGTGAATGTTTATTGATTAATTCATAATAAATAAGTACTTAATTTTTAGTAATGTCATTTTTCGCTTTAAAAATATGTTTTCTTCAAAAATGGTTTTTATCGAATTTTTTCACATAAAAATTATAATTAATTTATAAAATTTTATTTTAGTAAATAAATATAATTTTTAACGTCATCATGTAAATATTATGTCAGGGTAATGTTTTAGTTTTTTTCTAATAAAGGTTTATTTTTTAATGGATAGTAAAAAATACAGATTTTTGTAGAAACTATATTTTTTTAAGTAAAAGTACCACTATATTTTTAATTTAATATTGAATTTAAGTAATTATAATTTATTTATAAATTTTATAAATAATTTTATAATGATCAACATTACAATTTAATTTGGTATTAGTTACATTTTGGGCTTAAAGCATATTTTTCTAAAAAACAATTCTTATGCACGCAAGGTGTTTTTATCATAATAAATTAAATTAATATTTATTTATTAATGGATTTAATGATATATATATATATATAATATCCAATAATATATTTTGAAATTCGTTTGATTGTTTTTACAAGGAAAGGATTGTAAGTAAATTATGTTTTATACTTAATAATTTATTTTTCTACTATTCGTTTTCATTGTGGGTTGCATGGTTATTTAAAATTAAATTATTCCACTTATAGAAAAGTAATATTTTAAAATTAATTTCATATTATTAATTATCATAATTAATATAATCTAATATGTTCAACTTATTTTTTATTCATAGTGAATAGTAAAAACAGTAAAATTTTGTTACTATGGTTATGGTTAAAATAGGGTTACCTTAGGGGGGGGGGTTAAACCAAGAGATAAGGGTAGTATTTCCACCCAAACGTATCTAATTATTTTTTTCAAGATTTTTCATAATTAAATTTTCCTAAATTTGAATCCCTCAACATTTAGTGCCACTTTCCCATGAAAATGACCTTAAATCATTGATATCTTTTAAGAAATTCCATGTGTGTCCCACCCCTCACTTAAATGGATCATATTCTTCTAAATAATTAAAACCATTTGAGACTTATAGATTTTAAAATACCTTACAAAAACTCCCTAGATTAATTCCATTCATCCTAGATTTTATGGTCTTCTCCTATGACCAATCATTCATGTCTTAAGGAGCAAGCCAAAGGCGGTCTCTCAAAGAAGATGTATAGATCTTAACAAAACAATTTCAATTTTATTCCTTATTCTACATCCTATAAAAATGTTTTATCCATAAAAACATGATTAATCCATTATCATAAATATAATTATATGACACTATGATGATGAAAAAACCATCTATCATATATTCTCAATCAAATGAGAGATGAAAGTACCACTTGGGCGTACGTGTGGACTACCGCCTCCATACAGTGATATAATTCAGTTTTAATCACCATATTTACTGATTGAATATTATGATATATTTAATGTTTATATATTTTATTTATTTTATAATAATTATTAAGTAAGGGTGAATCAATATTTACCTTTCTTTCATTCAATCCATCAAAAAATAGAAACGTCACTCATGTGTACGTATAGACTATCGTCTCTACCTAGTAATGTACATAAGTTTTTATTACATATTTATATTAATGGTTATAAATAAGTATATAATAAATATATATGATATATATACCATTATATAAATTATAAAGATAAATAAACCATGATAAAAGTCCAAAGACCATAACCGTTATACCAAAACATACATGAAAAATGAACCAGTTAACAATCGAAATGATGATGACAATGAAAGAATATTAATGGAAGGGTGATAAAATATTATAATTAAACCATTTATGTTATTATAATTAGTATTATAGTTTTTTATATTATTATAATAAATTTAAATTTATTATATAGGATGTTAGAGGACTCACAAAACAAGAAAAACTGGAGGTAATAGTTTTATGTTACAATCTCATTTTCACTGGGATTTATTTTGATTAAACTTTATGATGATGAAATTATATGATGTATCTCTAAAAAATATTATTTATTTTATTATAATATATTTATTTATATAGATTACATATTTTCCTTTCATTTTACTTTCCTTCTGTACTAAAAATATAGAAACAATATTTTTAAAGAAAAACAACTCCATTTCTCTCTTTGGTCGAGAATATTTTCTTCCATGTATTTATTTATATTTAAAATGTCTTAAATAATATTTATAATATTATCCAATTATTTATTAATGTTATTTTTACTAATATTTTACTTTCTATAAATTTTTTAAAAAGGTTTTTTAATTTTTTTCGAATGAGTTACTTTTGAGTTTTACCAAAAATGTGAAAGGAGTTTTTGTTTTAACATACACCATAAGGATATATTTATCCAACATCAAGAATAATATTTTATTTTAATATTATTTTATAATTATCCTTGTTTATTTTCAAAAGGAATTTTCCTTAAAATTTTATAAATTCTTATTTTTTATATAATAAATTTCAAAATAATCATGTATTTTACTCAAGAAATGTTCTAATGATATTTTAAATGTAGTTTCATCTATAAAAAAAATACATTGATATTTTTTATGTTTTAATAGGAATATAATCCAATGTTACTATTTTTATTCATTATCTATATAGTTTATTATTATTATTATGAAATTTTTATGAAACCATATCATTTCCATGGGTTATTATTTGATGATATAATGAATGTTTTATGATCATGTGGAACACATTTGTATGGTTTTAGTTTTGTTATGGGTGTTACCTAAATTATTTTACCCTTTTCATTTCGTAAATATGGATATCTCATGAGATAATAAGGGATTTAATGAGGTTTAAACCTAATTTCTCAAAGTACTTTGTCCAATAATATATAATTGGGAGTAAACAACGACTAGAGAAATGATGGAATAATAAGTGAACCCAATACACTATGATAGTATTGGAAGTGATCCTTGAATAAAGAAATGATTTTATATGAATAAATGAATTCCATAAACTCATGTATTGTTCTTATTATATGATCTCATGAACCATGATTGATTATTGATGATTCCATACTCATATTTATTTTTTATTTTGATTGATAAAAATTTATGCCACTTTTCATGATTATGATCTTTGAATTGATGTATTTGATTTTCTAATATAAATATCATACCCTTATATTTATCTTATACTCACTTCTGATCATTTATTGATACCTCTTATGTTTACCCTTACTGCTCATTTGAGCTCACCGTTTATTATATTTCACTTCCCCTGGTTATGGATAAAGGTTTTAATTATGTTATGTCTAAGAAGAGTGATAGTTCTAAGGAACATAATAGGAAATGATATATAATGTTTGTGTTCTATTTTTTTATCTTTACGAAGATACTGAACCTTTTTGGTTTTTTCATCAATCTTATTGATATTTAATGAATATTAGGAAAATATGATGAATTACATATGTAAGTTTTGGGTCATTAGGATACGGTATTTATAGGGTTTGAATAATATTATGATGTTCTTAGAGGCACCAGATAGTAATCCAAGAAGCCATGGTTGATCAGGGTCATGATCTTGATAATTAACACTAGTTACCAATGCTAGGGTTGGACTTTACCCCAGGGTATGTTGTGGTTGGAATGGTCACCATGACCTGGTTAGAGATACTCTGACATTTAATGAAGAAGGTAGTATGGTAGTTATTAATTTTCCAATGATTATTTACTTATGTTAGCAGAGGATTCCACCTACACATACATTTCATATGCTGGTGATGTATGAGACTTAATTTGTGGTTACCTACTGAGTTATGTACTCACACCCTTCTCAAGTATCCATGGAACTTGTGTACCTTAGAGGATCCCTCACTTCTAATAGGCATCGGTTAGGAAGTTCCAAAGAATGATGTTAATGATTGAGATGAAAAACTAGAGAATGATTGGAGGATGAGACTAAGGTGAGGCTTGGAGATGTTATTGAGAATATTTTACTTTTATTTTATTCTTTTATCACATATTTTTTATATGTGATCGGATCAATGTGTGATCATCCTTGTATGACTATATTTGTTTTGAATTTAATATTATTACTGACTGGGTTTTTGTATTTATCCTATGTATTATGGTGTTTATTACTAATGTATAGTACCTAGTTATTTATTCCATTCATGTGCACTCTGATTAGTAGTTATGGTCTCCCCACAATACTACCCTAGACCCCCACTACTATTTAGAAACCTCTAGTGTCCAGGGAGGTACACCTAAGGCCTTGTGATGAATCGGGTGGGGTACCAGTAGATTGTCCTATAAACCTGGTTCTTACAACCATAACCTAGGTAATAAATTAACTTTCCAAATAGATAAATTCGATTTCATACAAAACAGAAAACAACTGGAAGTACCAAAAAAACCTAGGCACCAACCACGAACTTCAACAGCTTTTAAACAACCTCTTTGAGCTAGTATCTCCTAACTCAATCACCAACTAGCTCATACAAACCTAATATATATATATATATAGGGTGAGAATACATTTATACTTAGTATTATCCTCTCAAAAATATATTATGAAAATATAAAAGAATCATACTACATCTAAATGAATAAATAAATGAAACTAACACAATACCTAAATAGATAAAACTATATTCTATCCTTAACATGACTCACTCATTATGTAATGAAAAAAGTAAGCATGTCTATATCAAAAAATATATATAATAACAGTACCCTAATTCAACTTCCCTACTAGTTTTTCACTCTCATACCCCAATGCTAAATGTAATATGCTACAATACCTTTAATAAATCATCCTTCACCCTGTACACACATATCTCAACCATATCTTGCAACCACATAATGAGTTTTATATCCATCAAAACCGATGTATCATGTATTATACCTCAATCCATCACAACCCAGGAATGTATACATGTGGTTATCATATTCAATATAGATAGAATACAAGTATGTTTCATATCTTTAAGCCACTATATCATGCACACCCATGTTTAATAAAACTTAGATCAATCACAACCTATGTAGATACAAACACTATACGTTAATCCATTACAACCCAGATATACCTACACATCATGAAAATTGGAAAGGGAGAGAGAGATAAATATGGATAAGTTATCCATCCATTCCCTCACTAACCAAGATGTTAAATAAAACACCAAGAACGCAAAGAAATTGGGGATTGGCTGCCCACCAACTCGTGTGGTGAAGTATAAAAAATAAAAAAAACATAATAATTAGTATATCACATTACCTAATAAAGGAAACCACCTAACATTAGATTCAAATGAAACTATAACCCCACATGGAATAATAATTATAACACCCTGATATTTTATGAAATATTTTGTTTTCAAATAAATTTATTTTCTCAAATAACTTTCATTAAACACAATACCAAGTTTAAACAAACTACAACATACTATTAAAATATTATTATTTAAAATAACAGTTATAACCTAGATGATAAATTATATGGTATGAATGAGACTGACTTAATTACGAAAATTATATGGTTTACACATGTATAAAATAAACTCATTGTCTATCAATTGATTATAAATAAAAATAAAAAATCATTTTAAAGTAAAGGAAATGTTTTTCTGAAAAACTATTTTTATAAATGCATTGTGTTTTTTTCTTAAAAAATAAAATTAATAACTATTTTTGAATAATTTTAAATAAATTTTTATATTATATTAAATTAAATGTGTTATCATTCATATAATATTTTTTCTAATCATGAGATAATAATAAATCTTGTCTTATGCTTAAAAATTGTATTTTTTTGAAAAAACTAGTTAAATTGTATTTTTTTATATTATTTTAAAATTTATTATTTTAAAATTTTATAAAACATGTTTTAAAAAATAAATTCATTTTTGAAATTAAAATACAAAAATTTATATAATGTTAAATGTTTGATAATTTTTTGAAAAGATTATTTTTTCGATGAATAATGAAACATATTAATTTTTACTGAAATACATATTTTATTTTAAAGAATTTTAGAAGATATATTTTGTTTCAATATGGTTTTATAAGTAAAATTATTAAAATTATAATCAATTTTATGTTCAATTTTGATAGGAAATTTTTTTATACTTATGAAAACCTTTTCTTTAGAAAACTGTTTTTCTTCATGTCTACTTGTTTAATTTTAAATTAAATTTTGAAAATTATATGAATAGAATTTGGTAAAAAGAATTCAATATTTCGAATAAGAATAATTAATATTAGTTAATATGGTAAATTTAATTTTTTTACAATGAATAGTAAAAATAATAAAAATTAATTACCATGGTTAAGGTTAAAACAAGTTTATCAGGGGTGTTAAACTATAAGATAAGGGTACTTTTTCAATTAAAATTATCTAAATTCCATTATATTTCCATATTTATACCATATATTATACCACCTAAGAATATATGGCTATTTTCAATCATTTTTATTTGGAATGAATTTATCATTTTGTATTCTTTTAGGAAATTTCCAACTTTCCCCCACTTATAAAATGGTATATCCTCCAACCTTTTGTCCACACATAAATATCCTTTTGGTTTAGAAAATAACTACCAAAAATAATTCTTTACATATCTACCCATGAACTAGAGTCTCTATTTTGATAATAAAACCATTATAGGAAGTCTTTACGTGCAAAACTAAAGAAGTTATCCAAAGAAGATGTATTGTTCTTAAGTGAGAATTTTCATATTATTTTTTCTTATAACTCCTTAAAATATTATTAAATTATGATAAAATAACAACACTATTATATTTTATACACTTATATTTTATTATTTTAATGTAATAACCTATATCCATATCCTCATCCATAAAATAAGAAATGAAACCATCAATTGTGTGTATGATATACTACCACCTGGTGAACCGATGTAATTCATTTTACATAACTTCCTATAATAGATTGATATAATGATGGATTTCAAGTATATTTATATATGATTTTTATGAAATAATTATACTTTTTTTAATTATAATATCATATCAAATTTTTTACCTTCCAATCCATTGAAAAAATGATACAGTCGCTCATGCGTGCAGACTACCGCCTCTACGTAGTGATGTGTTAAAATTTTCATTTTATTTTGAAATATATGGTAATAAGGATAGGTTTAATGTATATATATTAGATATATGACATAATAATGATTCTTTAAAGTTGAATTATTATTTACCTTTCTTTTCTTCTATCCATTGAAAAATGAAGATAATGTTTATGCTTATGTACGACCTACCATCTTCATGATTGGTGTAATTAATTTTTCTATCTATAAATTTTATGTATGAATATATATATATATAATAAATACATATTATATTTATATCATTATTTAAATTATTGATATTATAGAACCATAATCAAAATACAGGGACCAAAACCATTGAACTAAAACATTCATAAAAAACAACGTAGTTATCACCGAGAACAGTGATTTTAATAAAGAACTGTTGATAGAATAGTTGTATGAGGTTATATTAAATAATATATGATATATATTTATATATTATTATGGTTATTTAATATATTTATAATAAATATATATTTATTATATGTGAGTTTTGAACATTTATGAAGGAAGTTGGACCTGAGGTAAGGGATTCTTATCTCGCTTTTATATCCGTGAGACACATGACATATTCACCACTAGTTTATTTTATGTGTTGAATTTAATACCCATGAATGTATTTTATTATTATTATTATAAAAATTATGGGTATTTAAATATGTATATATGGTTCTATCTTTCATGGGGCATACGGTTTGAAAGTTACCAAAGTGGTTTGAGTTTTATGTTAAAATCTCATTATTTATCAGGATTATTTTTAATTATAATTCTAATAATGAAATTTCACGAAATACCTCTCAATAATATCAATAATATAATTCTATTATTATAATATCTAGAAATTACATGTTTTATTTTCATTTTCCACTTTTTTGTACTTAATATTCCAAAAGAATGTTTTTAAGGAAAACTGACTTTATTTATGTCTTAGATCAAAAATAATTATTCTTAAAAATCCACGTGTTCTAAAAAATGTTTTTTATATTTCTATATTAAGGTTTTAATTAATTTTTACCCATTTATTAGTTTTTAATAAATTGTTTAAAAGGAATTTTCTTTTTATTTTATGAATGAAATAATTTTGACTTTTTACCAAAAATGTGAAAAGAATCTTTTTTTAACATTCACGACATGAATTAAATTTTCCATAGTCATGAACACTCAATTATTTGAATATGAATTTAACATTCCACTATAATAGTTTTGTTAGTTATCCTTGACTACCAAGGAAATGATTTTCTACACTTATGTTTATGCCAAAAATCTATGTCTTATTCCAATGTTATGATCTCATGTCCCATGTTTTTGATAACTTTTTGATTATTTTCTAATGAATTACTAATATTTATAAAATAGCTAAATATTATTATCTATGATATTCTGGGTATGGTTTTAAAATATTTTTATCATGTTCTTATATCCCTATTCTCATTTTATGCGTACATGATCACTGATATATCCCGTGTCTACCCTTACTGAGAATCTAAGCTCACCCTTTCTTATCTTTAATTTTACCAGGTTATTAATAAAGGTTTTAAATATTATATGTAAAATAAGGGTGATAGTTATGAATAATTTAGTGGGGGGATGACGTAGTTCACTTATGAACCAGTTTTTTATTTATCCATGTTTTCAAAGGAACTAGACCTATAAAATTCGGGCATAGATTGTTATGTTATGTAATGAATATTCATATAATAAGATGTGATATCTATGTATGAAAATAATGGGTCACTATTTTTTGTATCATAGAAACTCTATGTTAATATTTGGAAACTAGAATGAGAAAACATTAGTAATAATCCTAGGTATAAGTTAAAGTAGAAGAAAATGTATTTGAATTTTGGTAGTGTATAGAGTGAGTGGTTTATAAGAAATTACATCCCTGTGTAGATACTACAAGTGGATTTGGATTTGGAATAGTTTTATCTAGGGGTAATAATCTAAAAAATATTTGTTTGAGTATGTATAATCCATTATTCCAGTGCACAAGGAGTATTCCCTTACCGCACACTTGGTTTGACTCTCCTAGGGGAAATGCTTGGAAAACTTTCATTTTCATTATAAACCATTATGAAGGATTTGAATAGAGGATAACTATAAAGGAACTATATTAAAACTAAGGAATCATATATTTAAAATTAGGTGTCATGGTTTAAACATCCAATTGATTATTTTTTTTATTCTTGATCACCCATATTAATGTCACCAGATAGTCATGCTAACCATTTTGGTTTTACTATGGGATTGAATATATAGTCACTAAGTAGAGGTGGTAATATGTAAGATAAAATATTGAAGTACCCTATTTTGGATTAGTAAAAGTCTCCAGGATTGTTAATTTATATCCTCAATTATTAGATATTGAGTTAGTAGTGAATACCCTTAATGATAGAATGATTTCATCGTAGGTCTATGATTCTTCTTTGGTTGAGGTTTGTGGGAATTTACTTCCTGTAAATATTTTTATTCTCCCTTTGGTTGAACTTGATGTTATCTTAGGAATGTATTGATTTTTACAAGTAAATCCCACATCAATTTCTAATTAAGGGAAGTCACATTTTATATTATGAACCAACCTATGACCATCTATCTATGCAATAATAAATATGAATTTCCAATAGAAATTACATCCACTGTATGGGTCTTGATTCCTATTCAAAAGGGGAATTTATCCCATATTTTTTGGGATAGACTCAAAATAAATATATTCTTAGTTTGGGTAGTTTGTTGACGTTTTTCTATAAGAGTTTCCATGTCTTCCATGAAATCTTGAAGTGGTGTTTTCAATAGAGCCCATACTTGGCACTATGCCTATTTTAAAGAATCTATATAGAATGGCCCTAATTGAGTTTTAGTAATTGAAGAAGTAATTATTGGATAATATTTTCAAGGGATTTATTCATCCAATAGTATCATATCAATGTGAACCAAATCCTTTTGTTAAGAAGAAATATGGATTGATGAGGATCTGATTTGATTATCTAAAACTGAACAAGATCACAATAAAGAACTAGTATCCTCTACCCCATATTGATGCCTTGTTTGATCAAATGTGCAGAGCTCAATTATTTTTAATATAGAACTCTATTATTTATATCATCAATTGAGGGAAAAAAGGAGGATATAAATAATAAAAAATTTTGTACATATTATAGAAACTATGAATATATAGTAATTTAATCTCGTCAAACTAATACACCATTTATATTCATGGATATAATGAATCGATTCTTTAGATAATACCTTGATTAGTTTTTTATAGTCTTTATAAATATTATTCTTATATATTCAAAGAACAAGGAAGAGCATGAAGATCACTTGAGAATTATACTGAAGACCCTGGGGAAGGATATGTTGTATGAAAAATTTACCAAGTGTCAATTTTGGCTAAAAAAAGTTTCTTTTCTGGGTCATATAATCTCAATAGAGGGTATATCTATGAATCCATGAAATTCCTATGTTATTAAAAATTATCCCATACTAACCACTATGAATGAAATTTATAGTTTTCTTGGTTTTACTTGATATTATAAAATCTTTATGGATAATTTATCATGACCTTATAATCTACTCGCCATGTTAAATAAGAAGTGATATAAGTTCCTTTGAAAAAATTAATGTGAAGAAAATTTTAAGGAACTAAAGAGAATGTTAGTTTTCATACCCATGCATACATTACCTTACTAAAGAGAAGGTTTTATAATCTATAGTTATTCATTTATGAAGGGATTGGGATGGATTTTATAAATAATGATATGGTGATAGATTATTCCCCATTACAATTGAAGGTTCAAGAGAAAAAATTATCCAACTCAAGATTGAGGGTTAGCTATGGTAATTTTTGTATTAATGATATTATGGAATTATCTTTATAGAGAAATGTGTGATATATATTAATAATAAAAGTATAAAGTATATATTTACATAGAATGATTTGAATATGCACCAGAGAATATGGTTGGAACTAATTAAAGAATGTGAATGCTTAATACATTAGCACCCTGGAAAAGAGAAAAAGGTGGTCGATGCTTTCAGTGAAAAGGTTGATGCTAGATTATCTATGATGAGGATTAAGAAGGATCTAATATTTATATATTTTCAAAGGATAGATATAAAAATCATGAAGGAAGGGGTGAAATATTATCTTTTTAAATAAGTGTTCAAACATCTACCCAAGTGAAGATTAAATATGAACAAAAGGATGATGTAGATCTACAAAACAAGGTTATAGATATTCTAGATTTTATCCATGATTATGAAGGAATGATATGGTTTAGGAAATTTTTATTTGATCTATAGATACTATATTTGAATAATGAGTTGTTGAGGAATCTCTTTGTTCTTCATTATTTATTCATTATGGAAACAGAATATGTATAAAGATATGAAGGAGTATTTATGTGGGTCAAGATATAGAGACATACTGTAGAGTTTGTATATTAGTGGTTGGTATGTGAGTAATTTAAGTCTGAGAGACAAAAATAAATGGGGATATTAAAATTATGACCTATACTAGAATGGAAATGAAAAAACATCACAATTTATTTTTTTATGAGGCTCCCCAAAAAATATAAAGAATATAATGCTATTTGGGTTACATTAAATCACCTTCTAACGTTAGCACACTTAATTTATATTTGAGAAGATTTCTCTCAAGATTATCTTTCCAGGATATACATTAAGAAGGTGGTAATATTTCAGGGAGCACCACATTCTATTGTATCTTATCAGGATCCTATGTTTACCTCAATGTTATGGCAATGTGTGTAGTAAGATCTCGATATAGTTTTGAGATTTAGAAATGCATTTCATTCTCAGATAAATGGCTAGTCTGAGAGAATCATCCAAAACCTAGAGGATATGTTGAGATCTTTTTCTATGGATTTAAAAGGTGGTTGGAATTGACACCTTTCTCTATTCGAGTTTTCTTACAATAATAAATTTTACTCAAGAATTCACATAGATCCTTATAAGGTCCTCTATGTAAATAATAAAAATCCCATATATTGGTGTAAAATTATAGAAATCAAGCTATTGGGAGATGAGATAGCTGAGGAAATGGTAGATAAATTTAGATCCATTCAATAGAACATCAATGTATATTTGAGTCGACAGACATGTTACACTGTCATTTTTTTGGTGTAATCTAGAATTTGACATTGGTGAGAAAGTTTTTATATAAATTCATCCATATAAGAATTTTATAATATTTAAAAATAAGGGTAATATGATCCTTAGGTATATTTCCCATTTTATATTCTTGATCAAGTAGGTACGGTATCTTATCACTCACCAATTAAACCAAATCTCTCTCAATTTCACAATTTATTCCATGTATCTCTCCTATGGAAGTACACACCTGATCCTTCACCTGTAATGAACTAAGAGTTCATACCACTAGAGTAAGATCTTATTTATTAGGATCAATTTGTGTAAATTTTGTATCATAGAGAGAAATTGATATGAAATAATACCACTCTCCTAGTCAATGTTTTATGTTAAAATAACCAATTTGAAAAAATTACATGAGATCCTGAGGATAAGATAAGGTAGAAGTATCCTTATTTGTTTATATGAATGTAACAAGAAGAAAATTCATTTTAATGGTGGTAGAATGTAATGACCTAATATTTTATGAAATATTTTCTTTAAATAAATTTAATTTCTTTGAAATATTTCATTATAAGAAACACTGAGTTTAAACATACCATGATATATTTTTAAAATATTATTACTTAATGTGACAGTTATAACCTACCCATTAAATTGGAGTGTCTTAATGGTCTAACAAAATTTTGAAAATTATATAGATTAAACATGTATGAAATAAATTCATTAGTTATTAGTTGGTTAGAAATGAAAATAAAAACCATTTAAAAGTAAAAGAAATGCATTTTATGAAAAACTGTTTTTATGCACACATTGTGTTTTTTTATCTTAATAAATTAAATTAATCACTATTAATGAATGATTTTAATGAAATTTATATATTATATTCCATAACTGTGTTATGATTAATATAATATTTTTTCTTGGTATGGGAAAAGAAAAAATCTAGTTTTATGCACAAAAAAGTATTGTTTATAAAAAATGGTTTTATCGTGTTTTTCATGCTTATTTTAAAATTTATTTTTAACAATTTTAGTAAATTAATTTTTAAAAATAAAATTAATTTTATGAATAAATATTACAAAATTACCTTAGAGTAATTTTTTTATAAATTTATGAAAAGATTAATTTTTTGATGAATAGTGAAAATTCCATTTTTTAAGTGTCTTTTGTTTTGAATAATTTACAAAGTTCCATATTGTTTTAAGATGGTTTTAGAAGTAAAATTAGTTCTATTAAATTATTTCAATAAAATTTAGTTCATTTTAATCTATTTTATATTCAATTTTTATATGAAAACATTTTATACTTTTGAAAACATTTTCTTTTGAAACCCATTTTTTAGTCGTGTCTAAATTTTTAATTTTAAATTAAATTATGGACGTTTTGTGAGTTGAATTTGGTAAAATGGATTTAATCTTTTTAATAATCATAATTAATATTAGGTAATAATTTCAGCTTAATTTTTGTTCATAATGAATATTAAAAAAAATAAAATTAATTAATCCGATTAAGGTTAAAATGTGTTTACTAGGGGATTTAACCAAAGGATAAGGGTACGTTTTATTATCGAACATCTCTTAATAATATTTTATTGAAATAATTTTAAATTATATTATCCTATATGTTAATATATTTCCTTTTTGATTCATTTTTATTGGGAATGATTTTATCATTTTGTATTCTTTTAGGAAATTTCTAGGTGGGTTCCCTCCCCAACATAAAATTGGAAACCTTCTATCCTATCCTCTACATAATTAAAGGTACTTTTATTTTGAATAATAAATTTATAAATACCTTCCTTAAATACATAAAATATACCTAGAGTACCTAGTTTTATTATTGAACCATACTAATAAGGCTTTATGTGGAAACCTACAGAAGTAGTTTAAAGAAGATGTATCGTTCTTAATAGAGAATTTTTAGTTTTATATTTATTTACACCTATTTAAAATAATCTCCTGAAATTCTTAAATAATAAAACTTGTATATTACATAAACTTATTTGTTAATATTTTAATTTTATAACTAATATATATCCCCTATTCTATCAAATGGGAAATGAAACTGTTGACTGTGTGTAAGACGAACTACCACCTTGCGAAGCTATGTAAATCATTTTCCATTATCACATATCACATATGGATATAATGATATATTTAAATTATATATATATATATATTATTTATAAAATAATTATACTTATTTAATTATAATATCACATTTACTTTCTTAACTTCCAATCCATTGAAAAGTGATAACGTCGCTTGTGCGAACATGTGAACTTTCACCACCATGAAATGATGGGATACATTTTTTCATTTTCTTTTTGAAATCGATATAAATAAGGTTATATTTAATGAATATATATGACATAAAAATTTTTCTATAAGGTTGAATTATTATTTATCTTTTATTCATTCTGTCCTTCAAAAAATGAAGATAGTGTTAATGTGTACGTACAACCCACCGTCTCAATGAACGGTGAAATTAATTTTTATATCTATAAATTTTTGGGGATGAATATAAATATGTATATAATAAATAAATATTATATTTATATCATGATTAAAAATATGGATATTATTATACCGTAATCAAAGTGAAAGAACCAATACTATTGAACCAAAACCTTTATGAAAAATGTATTTATCATTGGAACAATGATTTTAACAATGAATTGTTAATAAATAGGTTATAATTATATAATTTGTGTTATTATATATATTATTAGGGTTATGGAATATATTTATAATAAATCTCTATTTCTAATACAGGAGGCTTGAACACGTACAGAGGAAGTCAAAAACAAGGTAAGGAATTTTCGTCTCACTTTTATTTTTCTGAGACACATGACTTATTCACCACATATTTATTTTATATGGTACATATACTGACCATGAATTTATTTTATAATTATTACTATGAAAATTATTTGGATTTATATATCCATATAAGGTTCATTATTTCATGGGGATTGTGATTCAAAAGTTACCGAAGTGGTAAATGTTTTATGTTTCAATCTCATTATTTATCAAGATTGTTTATGATTATATTTTAAATGATAAAATTTAACGATATACCTCTCATGAATATCATTAATTTAATTTCTCCTATAATTATTTCTTGATATTACATGTTTTACTTTTATTTTACCCTCTCTATATACTCAATAGTCTAATAGAATATTTTCAAGGAAAACTAACATTATTTCTCTCTTCGATCAAAAATAATTTTTATTCCATATCCCAGTTTTTTAAAAAAGTTTTTAATTATGTTTTTAATATTAATATATAATTTTTTAACATCATTTTTAAATATATTTTAATTTTAAAAAAAAGTAAAATATTTTTTTTCATTTCATGAATGTGGTACTTTTGACATTTTACTAAAAATGTGAAGGGAATATTATTTTAAGGTAAACAGCCTAAAACAAATATTCCACCATCATGAACACTTAATTATTTGAAGATTAATTTAAAAAAATTTAAGGATATTTTCCAAGAAATTTTATTCTTTAATATTTGTGTTTGTGTTTTTTATTTTAAATAATCTAATTCAAAGTGGAGGGGACTTTCTGCTCAATAAATGTTACAAGTGGTATTTTAAAATAACTTTCCATCAAAGATGAAATAAGTTTACGTTTCTTAATCCCTAATATTTATATGATCTAATTATACCATCCTTACTATTTATCAACATGGTTTATTATTATGATGGAAATACATTTATGAAGCCCGTTCGTTTTCCATGGGTTATGATATAATGAATTGATGAAATGATTATGAATCCCATTTCTTTTCTATAGGTTTTGTCCTAATTAAATGTTTATAAACCAATTTTTTTCACAGGTTAGGATATGATGAATATTTTATGATCCTATGAAAAACATCTATATGATTTTTATTATGTGATGGGTTAGACCAGAATTATAAATCCTTATAATGAATTGGGTAAAGATGGATATCACATGACATAATCATGATTGGAATATGGTGTGAAGAGATGTTAGTAATGGTATTTGTCCACAATGATAGTCTTGGGAGTGAACCTTGACTAATATGATGGTTTGGGGAGTGAAACCAATCCACTTTGATAGTTTTGTTAGTAATACATGACTACAATGTAAATTATATTCTATTATTTTGTGTATTTCCCAAATGAAAGTCTTATATTAATTTTTTTGATTTCATGGATTATGTTCTTTAATTCTTTTATGATTCATGTATTATGAACCACCATGATTTATACCATAACTCAATATTATGATCTATAATATACAAGATATGGTTTTAAAATTTCATGATCATGGTCTCATATCCTTATTCTCATGTTATGCTTTTTTGATCATTGATATATACATTTTTTTCCAATTTTGAGCATATGAGATCACCCTTTGTCAAGTTTCCTTTCCCAAGGTCATAATGAAAAGTATTAATTATGATATATCTAATTTAGGTTCAAGTTATAAATAAATTAATGGGAGAATATGTAGTTAACTTATGAACTAATTGTTTATGTATCCATGATACCAAAGGCACTTGACCTATATGGTTTTGGTGTCTATCATTATGTTATGTAATGAATATTACTATATTAAGATTTGATATCTATATATGAAAAGTATGGATCACTATATGACTTCAACCACTAAGGTTAAGGGAACTAAATCTCATTTAACCACACAAGAATCAATATCTAATAATTGTCAATCATTTTCATTTATTAATTAAAAATAACTAAACCTTAATTAATCCCATTAAAAATTCTATTTTAATCAATTCATTTCATCACATTCCATCATGATTTCATAATTAATATTTTAATCTCCAGATTCCCTTTCCATTATCTTAGAGAATTAATCTAACATTCATATTATTCTCATTTAATTTATCAATAATTAATACCATAAAGCACCCTATCCCATGTTTTTATTTATAAGTTCATTTACAATTCCATAATCTTGGTATTATAGGACTAGACCTAATATTCTATAGAAAAAGATGAACTCATAGTGTATAAGACAACTGCAATAAGAAGTTGGAAATAACAACAATAACCATATAGAAAATCAACCATTAAAAGAAAACATCATCCAATATGAGAAAGGATAGATCTCAACATGTACCAAGAATCCCATCAGTTTCCTAACACAATAATCCAATGATAGGCATGTCCTACTCTCAACCTCTTTTATCTTTCCCAATATCAACCTCATCTCAATGCTTGGCATCAATAAAGACACTATCTCAACTTGTTTCATCTTTCCAAGACTTACTAACATCAAAAATAAAATCATTGAAAATATATACTATCATAGATCTTATATACATAATAAAAAACCTATTTTTATTATAAAAAACTAATGGGGAAATAAAATTCATTACAATGGACCACCAGGCCTAAAAAACATGACATAACAATATGGTTGGGATCCCAACAACCTCAAAAAATTCAATATCAACAAAAACCATTTTTCATTAATTTATTGATTAAATCCATTCATTATTCATAGCTTATAGAAATAAAAATTCTAACATTAATAACAAACAATGGCTAATAATCAAACTCTAACATGCTTTGAGTAACACTTATATGATCAATAGTTTCCAAGGAAGAACAACAATTAAATTCATGTGTATCTTTCATTAATCACTTCATATTTACTAGATTTTCAGTGTTTATCAAATTTTTGGAATATCGAACATTCTATTGAAAAAATATCCAAAACAAATAGATTGTACACCATTAAGAAATCCTTATGAGGTATCGTCTACATAACATCTCTATATGTGATAACAATACCCCTATGATTAATTCTTAATTATAGTTATTATCTTCTATTAGTTAAATTACATTGTTACCCAATGAAACTGGAGCATGATATTCCAACACATGCACATAATAACATAAAGGTATTGAATCCTATATCTCAAGATGGAACATTCAACGTTCTCCATGTATGAATGGAAAATAGATATAGATCTACAAATATCTCTCTGAAAAAGAACGCATGATTCCTATTTAAATCATAAAAAATGAATCACCATTCAAAAAATAATATATATCCCATAAGATCCAATTAAAACCAACTACCATAGCATGGAAATAAATAATGAGATATAAAATAACCAATCTATGAAAATGAAACTAACCTTAGCTCACTAATAACCAATATCGTAAATAAAATTGTTAAATCATATCAAAAGGGGATTAGAGTACCTAGAATCAACCCTCATGTAACCTAGGGTATGAAGGAGAATGGATAAAGTTTGATAAATCATACAAGGGTTCCAAATTTCAATAGGTTGGTTAAAATATAATACATTGATGTAACCCTATTAACCACACTTTAAAACCCTAAGATGTCCCATTAAAACTCTCCTCTATAATCCATGATGCAATACCTATTATCTCCCATATATACTAAAAATTGGGGTAATTTTATGATGAAACCTATTCATTATGTTGTATCATTCCTAAAAATGGAAGCTCACAGAAAACATGACCCCTTGGTATCTACAATGCAACCCATACCCATCCCCATGCTCTAATGACCCCTCAGAAGGTAGAGATAAAAAACCTAATATTTTGATTCTTATAAAGTATCCTTAATCCCATGATGTAGTAAACTATTAGGAGGTAGAACCAAGGAAATCATTATCTCAGTTTTTCATATTGTGAGAACCCTAAATATAACTCAAGGTTTATTTGAAAAACTACACCACACCGTAGCCTACCAGCTCAAACTGGAACTATCATCTTCTTGCTGAAATTTTATCTCAACACCAGTCCACTATTTCATTCTTTCTTGAATATATCCAACCAACCACAAAAATATGGGATCAAGAAAAAATGGACCCTTTTATTAGATAACATTAAAATATTTATAACTCTCAATAATTTAAACCAAAACTCAGGAAGGAAAGAATGGTGAAAAAACAACCATCCATTAAGATACCTCTCAAGGATATCTTTTAAACAAGAACACAACTGACACATTAGAAGAACAAGGAGAAAACAAATGAAACCCCATAAGTCATATAATAAATCAATAACTGTGATACATACCATTAAATAAGACCATACATTGAAAAAATTGGGATATTGAGCATAAATTTGAGAATCTCTCTCAAATGTTCACTTCTCCAATCCACCACTTCATCAAAGGACATGAACCAAGGGAATAACATTTCGGTGAAACACCTTCTATTGATGGACCTCAATCTCAACATTCCATTACTAAAATATATCATCATATTCAACTCTTATTTCTCCCTTGTCAATGACATGGAAATAATCATGAATATATAGGTGAAGCTAGAATACATTAAATATGTCATGAATCTAGATTACTAGTAGGGTTAGTGATAACCGATACATAACAGAACCAACACACACTAACACATAAAATGGAACAAAAAATTAGTGAGAAATATTACCCTTATGTCCAGACCTTTTCTACCCATGATGAGGATATAGCTTGAAGAACACATGATCTACAACATCTAACTATAAAGGCATCCTCATATGATCAACATAGAACTTATGATTATCTTGTGATGGATTTATTCACTCATGGATCACCTACACTCTCTTTGTTATGCTCTAAACCAATTTTAGACCAAGAATCTCGAACTCCATAATATTGGTTCACAATAATGGAGATTAGAAAAGTCATCCATAAAACACATCAAAAAGATTATACCAATGGTATAGTTATAACTATTATTATAAATGAACTCCTCCAATTGTATGTTTGTCACCCAAAAACCTCAAAATTAAATAATTAATGAATGTAACATGTGCTATGAAGTCTGAATAGTTTTCATTGTTTTACCATCCATCTATGGATGAAAAGTACTGTTAGATAGATGAGATCTAAAAAGAATGTTGTAGACTCACTATGAAAAATGAAATTTAACGATGTTTTTTACAGATTTTTTTAGAACGTTGCTAATTTATCTACGTTTCAAGAAAAACATTACTAAATTAGGAATTATTCATGAGAAAAGTCAACAAAATAGTGATCTTTCTTGAATAAAATCACAAAATTAGCAACATTTACTAAAAAACTTAGTAAATTAGTAATGTTTTGTGAAAAACGTTTTCCAATTTAGTTACATTTCTTGAAAATATCCCCAAATTAGCAATGTTTCATGAAAAAATTCCTCAAATAAGTGATGTTTCATGAAAAACCTCACTAAAGTATCAGCATTTGATGAAAACTATCTCTAAATTAGTGATTGTTTCATGAAACCTTGCATATTAAGACATGTTTTGAAGGAAACGTCAAACATTTCATGATGTTTTTAAGCAAACATTGATAATTTATCGTTTTTTAAGGAACTGTCACTAATTTAGTGATGTTTTTCAGGAAACGCTGCTACAAAATATTTATTTATGTAGCTCGTTTAACCACTTTGATGTAAATATATATATATATATATATATATATATATATTAATATATATAAACACACACACACACACTGACAAATTTAAATAAAAATATAAATATTTATATAAACACACACACACATATATAAATATATAAATACACACACACACACAGACACACATATAAACAAATATATTTTAAATGTAGTCATGTTTTTAAGAAAATGCGGTTTTTTTTGTGACATTTTTACCTTTGTTTTAAAACATGACTAATTATATATATATATATATATATAATTATATGTATTTATACATACACATATATACTTAGATACACACACACACACACACATATAGACATATATATAAATATATATTAATATAAACATATAAATAAACATAAAACATAACCATATATATATATAATGTAAACATATATATATATATATAATATAAAACATATATATATATATAATATAAACACACACACACATATATATAATTTAAAATTTGAACCTATATATAAATATAATATAATATAAAATATAAAATATAAACACACACACATATATATATTAATATATTGTATATATAATATTAAATTTTAAATACTAAAATGTATATATATATATATAAATATAATATAATAAAATTAAATATTTTAAATTTTGTCATGTTTTGAAGAGAACGTGACTATTTTAGAGAGATTTGTATCAGCGTTTTAAAACGCGTCCAATTACACACCAAACACACACACACACACACACACACACATATTTTTACACACATGCATATAAACACACACACACACACAGATATATATATATTAATATAAACATATAATATATATAAACATAAAATATAAACATATATATAAAATATTAACATATATATATAAACATATATATATATATATATATATACATAAAATATAAAATATAAAATATAAAATACAAACATATATATATATAATATAAACACACACACACACATATATATTAATATATTTATATTAATATATATATATATATATATAAATATACATATATATATATTGATTTTTTAAATACTAAAATGTATTTTTATATATATATATAAATATAAATATAAAATTATTTATTTATAATAGAAATGGGTGAGCTGGCTTCAGCTTTAGGTGTGAACAAATAGGTCCAGCATTTGATTTGTACTTCCTTCTATTTTACACGGTTTGGGTTATTGTACTTCCGAGGGGGCACGCAATACTAGAGGGTGTAACATGTAATGAGGGATAGTAGGAGGAACTGGAGGTGTACAGGTTGAGTGGGAGGAACTTGAAGGCATACATGGTGAGGAGGGCTATCATCATATAGGGTACTAGGAGATGAGGGTGATCCGGAGGAACTAGAGGTGTACATGGTGAGATAAAGGAATTAGAAGGTGCACAGGGTGAGGAGGGATATCAAAATACATGGTGATGGGTGATGAGGGAGAGCATGAGTAATTAGAGGGCCAGCGTAGGTGGGGCCTTAGGAGGGGCGTTTTCAAAAAGACATCAGTAAATAATGTGTCATTTACTGACATATTATTACCAACATTTCAAAAAAATGTATGTAATTGAGGTGTTGTTAATGTAACGCCCTAACCCTAGTTACCCAGAGTTGGTGCATTACTTTAATACATTGGCATGATTACAAGGAATCAAGTACCGAAGGACCGAACGGTTTAGCAGTCTTGGAAAATAGATTACATACATTAATGTTACATTACACTTCATAACATACAAAACTACATAAATAATACTTCACGAATTCCATTATTCCCATGGATTAACCTTGAATATCAATCACTATACACTTCTTGGAATACTGGGAAAAATAAACCATTGAAAGGGGTGAGCTCAGATGCTCAGTAAGGATAACAATACATCGGAAACTTTCATAAATAAGTATAAACATTTTAGGAAATGTATAACAAAAACAAAAGCCTTTTAAACTTGAACTTCAGCATAATATGGAAAAAATAAAATGAAGTAATTCCATTTTCTTATTCACATTGATATTCTACTAGTCGAATAATCACATGCAATATCACAAACCACTTTAATAATAATGTAATGCATAATGCCAAACTTTAATTTCTGTGTCAAGGCCTCGTGCCAAGACCTAAGGTATAATTGTAACCGGAACCCAACCCGGAGAGCCTCTATAATTGAACTCCAACCCAGAGTGCCTCTAATAACCGGACACCAACCCGGAGTGCCTCTAATAACCTGACACCAACCCGGAGGGCTTAATTTTACCGGTCCCCAACCCCGAACATACTAGTCCAACACATTCATCTTAAAAAGAGGATGAAATATAACATAAACATTCGTATTAAAACTAGCATAAGAAATGCATAAACATTAATAATAAACCATTAATGGCATAAAGATAACTCATCCATAGTCAAACATATCACAAATACTTAAATACAATATGGAAGATTTGTATCATAATAAATCAACTTCAAACAAGTGTAAAATTTATCAAAGGATGTTGACATAGATGAAATCAAAACTATTTGAGAGAAATATCTCTTTTTCATGAAAACTTTTAAATTTCACACAATCTGGAAAAGAATTAATTTAAAGAAATTATTGAATCTAAGTGTACCATTCCACTTTGACACTTTTGAAAGGAATTAAAATTTTAAAAACATTCATGTCCAAATAAATAAATCCTTAAAACGCATTTAGAAGACATGGACATTAATGGGCAAGATTTAGAAGAATAAAATTTTAAAATGTTTGAAATTTTATTTTAGTAAAAATTCCCTTAAAATAATCCCTTTGAAAACTCTTTCATAAAATAAGGATATGAATAATAAATATGTCCCAGTAGATACTTACGTAAAAACAACCTCGGATAATAAAGATGTTGTGAAATTAACCCTTAACAATTTGGTAACTTATGAAACATACAACCCATGAAAGAGGTACCATACAATGAATATGTAAATACACATAAATTAAAGTGTATTACACAAAGAATACAATAATGGTCAGTACATACACCACACAAAAGGTAATAGTGTCAGTATGGCATGAATCTCATGGAAATAAGGAGTGAGATGAAAACCCCTTACCTTGCACATTCCTTTAGTCGAGGGTACGTTTATCCTTCTGTATGAAGACTATAGTATGTTATTAAATTATAATAGAACCATATTAATATTTATGATATCATACATTATTCATTTATGACATTATACTACCCATTTAATAATAACTTCCATGTTATATTAATATTTCGGGTAATAATCACTTTCTTTATCGTACATGTTTTAACTTGTTACTCTTGATTGTACCACATAGATCCTGATATAAATACATCCAGAATATAAAACATTATTTATTTATCATATATATTTATAATATAAAAATTTATAATAGACGTATATATGAAATGGAAAACACCGTTTATGGAGATGGTAGTCCATACATATGCATAAACGTTGTTTCCTTTTTCAGATAGTATTGAACGTAAGTAAGTGAATAATATATATGTAAGCACAGAAATAATTATATATATAAATTTATATATTTCTAGTAGCATGATTATATCATATATTACATAATTATTAGTAATATATATTTTTATAATCATCAATGAATAGTGAACTTGGAAATGAATCTCATCGCGTCGTGGAGAGGGTAATCCGTACGTACGCACGAGCGAAAATATCATTCTTTTGATATTAATATAATATATAATATGATGATATATCATATATAAAGAATCATTATAATGTTATATTTATTATTTACATGAATTAAACATCATTATTATAACCATCCAAATAATAATATATATTGAATAACAATTACACCACGACATGGAGACGGTAAGTCGTACGTACGCACGTATGGTGACATGTCATTCAAAGGATTGATAGAATAATGAATATTGTAGTACCATATTTATAATAACCTTAAATTTTATATAAGATACTAGAGTTATTATTTTCGAATGGAAATTACAAATAAAGAAGAAGTTGAAGATGAAAGGAACATGAAAAAGGGTGGTGAAAACATTATATCTTCTTCGGGTTCTTCCTTTGGATTTGATCAGAAGGGCTCCTTAGGTTGGCTTTCTGATCAAACTAATGACTCTAGGTTGTAGTGAGGGATGTTGAGAGAGTATTTGGGTAGGGTTTTTTCAAACCAAAAGTCTTTGAATGTGTGAATTAATGAGAGGGGGGAGTTCCCTTTTATAAGAGGGGTGAGGGGCACCTTTGGAAAAGCTAGAAATATTATTTTATTATAAATTAATATTCGGTTTATAATGGCTCCAAAGTGGATTATTTAAAGGTTAAGGTGGGTATAGGTCTAAAACCACTCCACCAATAGAATTTAGATAGGTTTGGGTTACTATATTAACCTTATCTTTAAGTAATAACTGTTAGTTAATTAGTTTCACTTTTACAATGTATCTTTGTATTTTTATATTATATGGTAAATAAACATACTATATCCATCCAAGAGACCCCCAAGTGGTCCATTGATGATACATCTATCGTGATATAAGTCTCTTGGCCGATCATTAGATTTTTAGGAATTTAATATCAATTAATAATATAATATTTGATTTAAAAACTCTTTTATTTGAATTTTGAAACTATTCAATAATTGATTTTTCTAAAAATCATAACAGAATGATTACTTCTAAAAACGTTAATTAAATCAATAATAACATCTCATATTATCTTATAAAATTATTGGTATTTATAAAAAGTCTCAAATTACATTTATTTGGGTATTTATAATATCAATTATTCTAATTTCACATTCATTAGGTAATTACTGCATCACCATTGTGTCATAATTAAATTAAAATATATAATGTCTAAAAATTATAAATAAAATACTATTATGTAGGAA
Source organism: Viscum album (assembly GCA_963277665.1). NCBI lineage: Eukaryota > Viridiplantae > Streptophyta > Magnoliopsida > Santalales > Viscaceae > Viscum > Viscum album. The sequence continues at coordinate 1,313,620,555 of OY728133.1, forward strand.
ATATTTTTATATTTCTAATTAATATTTATAGTCGAAAATCCAACATATATAACCCTATGTAAACATTTTGTTTCTAAAAGATATATGCTTATGTCATTTTTGTATTTATTTTTACTTAATTAAAATAAAGTGTCCCTATCACCTACAAGTGGTTCCATGGTGTCCCAAAATCGACCCAAATATTCCCATTGACGGAAATGTATCAAAAAATAAGGTTAGGACACGTTTTAGGGTAATTTAGTACTATTATAATATTATTTTTTAACCCTTATTTACCGGATTTACCCTTTAACCATGGGGAATAAAATATTTACCGAAGTAATTATTCAAAATGTCTAAAAATAAAAGTGTCCTATTCACACAATTTGGACATCCTGATTCCAAATATGGAATCCATTTTTCCAAATTCAAAACACATAAGTGGATTAAATTAATTTAAAATTAATTCCCGCTGTCAAAACAATAAGAGTGTTTTTAAGATATAATAAATATCAAAAGATTGATACTTGTTTATGTTCAATTTCAATGTAAAATTATGTCCAATGACCAAAATTGGATTAAATGGTAAAAATATATTATATATATAATTTAAAACAACTCAAATTCATAATTTATCACTATTAATTATTTCGATTAAAAAAGTTGTTTTTAATTAAAATTTAGTAATTTTCACTATTCATCAAAATATGAGTTATCCGAAAAGTACCAAAATTTCACCGTAGGCTAATTTCAATATTCCGAATCCAAAAATGAAGTCCAGTTTGAGAGATAAAATTTATAAAATTTCAAAAAGTGGTTATTACTATTCATAATGGCTACTTTGATTGGTCATGGTGTGTGTTAGAACTCGAAGATGCCTACAACACACACTACTGTATTATTAAAAGAGAAGTGTACCGTAGAAGCTTGGGGTTTTATAGTTAAATAGTGACATTTATAAACATCGGTAAACACCACTAATTTAGTAATGTTTATTTAATGATATTTTTTGAAATGCCAGTAAATGAGGTGTCGTTAAATAGTGATATTTATAAATGTCATGAAATTAGAAATGTTTATAAACATCGTTAATTGGAGACATTTATAAATGTAGCTAATATAGAGACACCTCATTTACCTAAGTTTATGAGAAATTTTGGTAAATGAATTAGTGATTTTTTCAAACGTCTCTAATGAAAAAAAATTTATTAATTAGTATTTTTTGTAGTTACCTCTCTAAACCCTAGAGGTGAAACATTAATCATGATCAGAAATGATCATTATTATAACTCTATAAATCCTCACCACCTCCTCTAAACACTACCTTACTAAAGCCTCTATTAATCATGAATCCTTAATCGTTAAAATGTGATATGACTCATTTAAATAGTATATGATCACCCATATAGCATAAAATCCTCCCTAATCATAAGGAAAGATTATGAAAAAGTATATTGAGATGTCATCCCACTTCAACTGGGGAATATTGAGTAGCTGAAGCAATCCACTAGAAACATGGATCTCAGCCTTCAACCTTTTTAAAACTAAACACTGATAGGAAAACTCTACAACCAATCTCTTCATGTTAGTCCCCAAAAACAAAAATCACAAGGTGTAACACTACTTAGACATGCTAGGATGTAATACAATGGGTGAAATATCAAATTCATAGTGAACCACCCATCATATCACTGAGGGAATGGAAATAATACCCTAAAAAACTCCCTATATTATCCATCCTTATACCATACCTCATATTCATTTCCACAAATAAATCGATCAAACCAAACCACCACCTTGGAATCCCCTAGTTAGGGCTCATCCACTTGTTACACTAAAGATAACTACACCATCATCTAGTAATGATATCCTCTACCATCAGCATCACCCATATCACGGTTTATCATAATGAGTTCCTCTATCACAATCGAAATATCAAAATACTCGCGTGAAACATCATTGCATGACTTCACACTCAAGTAATCAAGTGAAACATTCTATTTACTTGGTATAAATGATGTTTTTAGTCCAAATCATTTAATAATTCCATGCAATTTTAGCACTGCATGTTCAAATCATGCAAGGATAAGATATGCCTCAAAATATAATGACTTGTGAAGACTAAAAAGTACTCACCAATGAGGTAATTCCATCAAAAATTAAAAAAAATCAAAGAATGCACAAGATCACAGGTAGTATAGTTACATTCACTTAGTTGTAACTATCGAGACCCATTAGAGATAACTACTATCTTATACATCTGAACACAACCAAAGCTAATACATGAAGTGTCAAAATAAACCTTGAATGAAATACCCTACATTAGAATATGAATAATCCAAGCATCGACTAACTTATCCCTTAAATACTGAAAATTATCTTAGGACTATTTAGTCCATGTGAAAACTTGATCCATCTTAGTAATATCTATCTTAGGAGTTAAAATCCATGAGAACCTAGGCATGAACCTCCTTTAATATCTTACAAGACAAAGGAAACTCCACACCTATATAACCTTCTTGGGGCCCAATCATGAAATATCCACCTAAATTTTCAAAGGATCCATGGATACTCTATGATGAGACACAATATGTCCCATCAAATATACTTCATACGCCCATAAATCAAACTTAAAAAACGTCCCTAATAGTTGAGAAGTACAAGAAGTCCCAAAACAGCTCACATGTGCTCTGTGTTCTCCTCCTCAGACACAAAATGCACAATAATGTCGTTGATAAACACTATAAAAAACATATCTATAAATTCATAGAACATAGAATTCATCCATATCATAAACATGGATTGAGTGTTTTTAACACTGAAAAAGATCACTAGAAACTCATAATTCACATAAATATACTAGAAATATATCTTATAAATGTCCACATCCTTCAACCATATCTAATAATATCCTAACCACAAATTTATCTTCATGTACCAACTAAATATCTTTAAATGAATGAATAAATCATCAATCCTAGGAGAGTATAACAGTTCTTGACTATCAAAAAATTTATGTGATGATAATAGAAACACAAAATTAGGAAAAGGTAATTTATTTTCAATGATTGAGTCAATTAATAATTCATAATTTTATCAGTTGCATCATGATAGAATGGAGTGTTATGGTGTGCGAAATAAAAGGGTCTATGTAGGAAATGTTGTTGCAGATGATGCCCATGTGTCTATCTAGGGGGAGCCTACTGATCTTGTATTGAATTTTGATGAAGGTATTATCAATGATGTTGTTTAAATATCTAGACAAGGAATCGGGTAGGATCATGTATATGGGGATAGTGTTTTGGCTATTTAGGAGGAAAGTGATATTACAACTGAGGTAGAGTCTGACCAAAGGGATCCTTTAAGTATGGTTACCAAACCCTCTGACCTAGTGGAGAGCATGAACTATGAGGAAAGTGTAGAAAGGGCCCATGAAAATATTGGTTGATCATGATGGGCCTTGGGATAATCCCAAATATAAGAGAGGACATCATCCTCATGGTCATGGACGAACACAAAATTTTGGTAATAGTTGTTAATCCTTCTCGATATTATGGATTTTTTTGTAAAATCTTTCTCACTATTTTTGTTTGCATGCTTGTTTGGATATTTATTTCACCCCATTGTTTTTGTACTTTACTTTTTCATAATAATGTTTTCAGGGCCATTTATTCACAACCCATGGTTCACACCATATTGGTTAGAATACCATTTTGTTTCTTCACAAATAGGACCAAAGCACCATAATGTGGTACAATTGGCTGAATGAATCATCTCCATATAATATCTTCCATATTAATCCTTTAATAGAACATTTCAAAAGGAGATATATTATATAGGGATATCGATAAAGAAGTGATAATTGACTGTAATTCTATCTCAAACTCAATATTACATTGATGGGATAATGACACAACCTCTATAAGAATAACATCAATTTACTCTTCTAAAATCCAAGAAAACACCACTTACTAATCCTCTATTGAACGTACCATAAAATTGACTATCATGTAAGTAAATAACTAGATACAACTCTAACCCATTCAAGTGTCTTGTTCACTAAAAACACTACCTTCTATCTATTAGCACCATTGAATATAACTCACATCCTAAATAAATCCATAATATCCTATATCAAATATATCCAATCTATACCAAAGATGATGTTGTATTGTTGTATCTATAGACATAGAAAATCTTCCCAAGATGGCTGCTTCCCAAGAATCAACTCACAGTCTCTACATATATCATACAAGATAACTCGAACTCCAACTACCATAGTCAATTATAAGGGATTTCGATGCCTCACTAACTCAGATCCCAAATAATAGACCAAGGAAAGTGAAATAAAGGTGTTCATAGTTAGTGAATTAAATAAGGCATAAAACTAAGTATAATATAAGAAGATAATACCTCACATGATTTCTAGCTCACTTTGTGCTAAAAAAACTAAGGCATGCATCTGACCACATATGGATCCATGATATATCCAGCCCCGAAGGTGGCCATTCACATAGCTAGACTCTATTATTGATCCCTAAGGATGAGTGGAATAATAAGGCTATACTCTACCCACCCCATCCTCTATATGCTGATCAAAATCTTGAGCACCATGCTACTACTACTACCTTAAAGGATACTACTACAATGGTTGAATATAAAGAGGGCCATTGGATCCTTGATAACTACCATGGATGGATAGTATCTTTAGATTCTAATGTCCATGAACTCCACATGGAAAAATCTCCATTCCCAATCCACTAGTAGAGGTAAGATAACTTCCATACCTAGTGAAACAGAAAGATGAAGCAGGGAACTGACTCTTAGCTATCAAAATATTCCTCTAAATCTTTTTTTATTATCAAAATATCCACTTTTTGATGGAGTGGGTACCTTATAGATCCTTAAATACTCCCCTATTATAATAATATAGTCCTAGATATAACCCTATCTATAACCTCTTCCTTAATTAACACCTTTATATATGTCGATAATATGAATGAGGTGGTTTGGTGTTGGATATTTGGATGAAAATCCTCCTCTCACTCTACCCTCCTCATTTGAAAGAATATCTAAATAATGAAATAATATGTTCTTATACAAGATACTGAACTCACACCCATTGTAATTACACGAGAAGAGAGTAAGGATCTATTGTCATAATGTTTCCTTTGCAATTGATGAAAGAAACTCAGCCTAAAACTGCTCATGAAACTTCTCCCAAAAAAAATGACTCCTCACAATCCCCAAGGAACAAAAACCATTGTTTCCAACGAAACCCATGCATTATAGTCATAGCCAATGAAACCTAATTACCCCGCTGAGAATGGATCAAACTAAAGACAATTTCCACATCACCCAACCAAGCATTGGTCTCTTGATCTAAGATGGACCCCTCCAACTTCTTCAAACAGCATAACTATATATCTTAGAGAATCTTCCTCAAGGTATTTTTATCGTCTTTAAATATTCAATGATCTGATAACACATCATTCTAAACATCTTCAGAAGGAACCTAATCCAGACATCGACCCGGGCCCATTCCCATAAAAGAACAAACATTGAGGACTACTAAAATTAGAATATGAAATTTTTAATGTTAATTAATAGAATAAAATTCAACCAAATTCCCATTGTTTACTTAATTCTATAATAGAAAAAATAATTCATGATGCATGATCCTAACAGGCGTTTTTACCCTGTAAGCAACATCACTTCAGTTAGTATGTACAATAAACAAGAATGAACTTCTATCGGCTCACAGGGGGACCTTAAATCTTGCGTACTAGCTAGTATCCCATGTTTATAGAACATATTTAGTCTAGATAATTTTTCCCTATGAACCCATACAATACCTAATAGTTATTATCTCTAAAATCCATCCTATATCTCAACTCTTGACTCTGATACCACTCTATATTGACCCCATAATACCCCTGATGGGTTGGTAGTGAATATAGGTATGTCCCCCAAAACCCATCTCTAATAGGGAATGGGTTAGTGAGGGTATATAATGAATACAAATGGCAGGGACTACCATCAATATATAAATTTTAGGATAAGAGATATGATGAGATCAACCAATTAACTCCATCACAGAGATAATAAATAAACCATATCAATACATGGTTTTCATGTCATACAAATATGAAAAAAACATAATTGTTCTAAAATAAATCATAGGAAGAAATCTTGAACTCCATCATTTATTTAAAAACCAATCAAATATTGTAATACATAGCTCAATCTCCAACCAGCTCCCACATACCAAAAAAATAATATATATATATGTATATATATATTCTAGAATCAAATACCCAAGTGTGGCCTTTTAGAACCCTCCACACCAGTAAACCCCCTCCCCATGAAGGGATCACTATAGAGAGAGTCCCAAATGGGAAGGAGCCATTTCTATCCAAGATAACAAAGCATCCTAGAGGGTGATGACCTGATCAATGACGGTTCAACACATTAATCTGTCAGCACAGGTGGGTCATGCCTCACTATGGATTGATCTTCAAACAATAGATACATGTAAACATATCCACATCAAAACATATATATAATAAAGGTACACTACTTCAACATCCCCACAAGTTTCTTTCTCTCACACCTAAAAATTGAACATATTATTCTATAATCCCTTCAAAAAGTCATCTCAAACCCCATACACTGATATCACATATCATCATACACATGGTGTGAATATATCACATATTATCCTACACCCCATGCACACATATCTCAACCACATCTCATAACCAAGTATTTTGACTAATATCCATCATAGCCTGTGTATCATGTATTATACCTCAAGTCAAAACAAAAAATGAAAATACACATGTTTTGACTATAATAATCATATATGGAATAAATATATTTCTTATAACTGCAAGCTAATACAACCCATTCATACATGTATAATATAATTGAGATCCATCACAACCCATATATACATGCACTCTATAACATAAGAAATTATAGATCAAATATGCATACAAAAAATTCCATACATGAAGAGAGAGTGAAGAAGAGGGAGAAGTTATCCATTCATTACCTCACTAACCTAGATGTTGAGTAAAACACCAAAAAGCCATGACATTTGGGAATTGATAGATTGTACAACTCAGGTGGTGGATCATGTGAAATGTAACGCCCTGACCCCAGCTACCCAGAGTCGGTGGATTACTTTGTAACATTGGCATGATCACAAAAGATCAAGTCTCGAATGACCGATTAGTTTAGTAGCCTTGGAAACACTAGATACATTCATAAGTCTTACATTACATCATAAAGTGAAAAACTAATAACAAAGTTTTCATAGTCCACACTCATATCCTCTTCTGACTATCCCTGCAGGTCATTCATAAAATACTTCTTCACATCCTGGAAAATATTAAAACATTGAAAGGGGTGAGCTCAGATGCTCAGTAAGGATAAAAATATTGCAGATGCTTTCATAAATAAACATAAAAATTTAAGGCAATGTATAAATAAAACAAAAAGCCTTTTAAACTTGAACATCAACATAATATGGAAAAAGTAAAATGAGATAATGCCATTCACTTCTTTACATGGATATTCTACTGGTCGAATAATCACATGCAATATCAATAACCACTTTCATAATGAGGGAATGTATAATGCCAGACATTCTGAAACACTTTGTCAAGGCCTCAGCTAAGACGTCTAAAATGATTAAGGCCTCGGCCAAAAACCATAAATCAAATTGGGAAAGGGCCTCGGCCAATCCCACGTCTAGTTGTCTCATGAGACCTATCGATGCATCGAGGAGCTATAGCGGGCTCCACCTGTCACTTATTAAGTCCAATACATTCCTCATATGAATAGGTTTAAACATATCAAAAACCATAACATAATCGTATCACTTAAAACATGCATAAAGGAAACATAACATTTCCACATTTCAATCACAAGATATCAATACAACACATTGATATAATAAAAACGCTTTCAAAACCATTTTCAATACCAAAATAAATGAAAGTTAAAACATTGTATTTCTTTTTCATTAAAAAAAATGATGGCTTCTAGAAGAAGCCGAAATTCAAATAATGGTCACGGCGGCGGAGAAGTCGTTGTCGCCGCATAAGTACGGAAAGAAAAACATTCCCTTTTGTCATTTAGAAAAACGCTTCGTATAAAAAAGATTCATTTTGAATAAACGTAAAAGTTAAAGGGTTTTATACACCGTATAAAAGAATGTTGTGTATAAAACCAAATATGCCTCAATGAAAGGGGATTGAGACGAAGTCCATAAAAAGATCATTTTTAAAATAAAATAGATCTATTATGTGTATTCACTATAGGTACACATAAATAAAGTAAAAATACAAAATAGGACATAATAATATCATGACATAATTTGAAAGTAGGAGATTAACCCAAAGAATGGAAGTTGGGTTAAGAAATTCCCTTACCTCGTGTCTGACTTGACACAACCGTTCTTTAACCTCCTGAATAATAAACTAGAGTTAATATATACCTTATTAATAACCATTTTCAATTTAACTATCCTTTTTATATCACTTATTACAATGATATGAACATTATGTAATTATTTAAGTTAATAACGGTCGTTTTGTCGATCTTTGGTACTTGAGTCAACAATAAACTTCCTATAATTACAAGTTGTTTATGTGGTCGAATATCCATTATCTCCAGAATTATATTCATGATTTATATGTCATATATATCATATATATTCAGTTTATACATTCATTTATAATATTACGTAACATTTAGAGGTAAGAAATGAAATGCACCGTTCATGGAGACGGTAAGTCGTACGTACGCATGAACGGTACTTTCATTTCTATTTCATATTTAATGGAATGAAATCATAATGATATAAATGTATAATATAATTCCATTATAATATAGTGTATAATACCATTTACTCCATCCTTTATACATCCCACATATGTCATTAACGATTCAAATCACTTTGAGGGGGCAGTAGTCCGCACTTCCTAAAATGAAATTATCGCGTTTTACCCATAATGGAAATCATAAAGTATGCCATAAATGAGATATACAGAAGCCTAAGTAAAACATAAACATATTATACATAATATATAAATATAGTGACATCTTAATGGCCACCTTTGAAGGTGTTATATGAGCGTTGAACAATCATCGTTTTGTGAGGCAGAAATTCGCCATCCACAGAAACCGTATGTTCTTTAACAATTAGATGTAGGTGTGTGTAAGTGTAGCTCGAATCCTTCTTATAACAACATCCTAGTATATTTCGGATACTGGTGTTGTTACAAAATAAATTAATAAAAGGAGTTTAGGGGGTTAGAGAAGAAAAATAAAACAAAACAACATTAGTGAAGACATTACCTAAAAATTGGGTAACTCTTTTTGATTTGAGCCAAAGGCTTCCTTGGGAAGAGTTCTGCCCAAAGTGAGGCTTCTACGAGTAAGGGAGGGAAATTGGGAGGGTATTTGAGAAGATTTTGGCCAAGCCAAATGTCTTGAATGTGTGAAGGAGGAGGTAGAGGTGGGGGCCTTTTATAAGAGGAGAGGAGGGGCACTCTTGGAAAGAAATGAAATTTTACATTATTATACAATTCTTTTCGGATTCTAAAGGTCCCACACTTATATAATTCGTGGCTAAGGTGATAAGAGTTATAAATATACCAATCCAATAGTCCTTGGACAAGTGTAAGCCTTGGATTTTATATTATCTTTTCATTTTATTAAAATCGTTAAATAATGAGGTCATCGCTGCATCATAATGATGTCATAAATACTTTAATTTATTTAATGTATAAAAATTATTAAAAAATACTATGATGTAGGAACTCTTTTTATCTTTCCGATGACTATTTATAGTAAAAATATGACTTGTATAACCCCATGTAAAAATTGTTTTAGTAAAACATTTCATGTTTGTGTCATTTTTTACTTTATCATTAAATTAAAGGTATTTATGTCATTTATCAACTAAAGTGGCTCCATGGGTTCCCCAAGTTGAACCATAGATTTTATTGGTCAGACATGGCACATCCAATGAGGTTAGGACATGTTTCAAGATCATCTCATATTATTAAAACATTATTTTTACCTTAAACTACACTAATTACCTCTAATCGCGATTAAGAACTTAAAAGTTACTATTCACCAAAAATTATTTTAATCTCATTGAACCAAATTTTACTTATTAATGACAACCATGTATGTCGGATTTTTGAAAATAAAATCACAGAGGTGGTAATATTTCATTTAAACGAAAAATCAGTTATTTAACTACCACTTAGTGGTTTCACTATTCATCAAAAATTGATGTTTTTCAGAACAATGCCAAAATTTCACCCTAAGCTATAATTGATATTCCGAATTCAAAAATGATGTTTATTTTACAAAATTCCAAAAATATAAGTTGCATTAATTAATTTTATAATTAATTCCCGCTGTCACAACAAATAGCGTATTTTTAAGAAACAATTTATATTAAAAGATTGGCAATTTTTTATGTCCAATTTCAATGTTAAATTAATTCTAATGACCACCATTGGATAAAATGGTAAAAATATATTCTAATTATCCTTTAAAACCACTAAATAGTATTATTTATCACTATATATTATTTTGATTAAAAAAGATGTTTTGAAGTATTTTTCACTATTCATAAAAAATTAGAAGTTCTCAGAAAAATACCAAAAATTCAACATAGGCTAATTTCGATATTCCGAATCCAAAAATGAAGTCATTTTAAAATATAAAATTTCTATAATTTTGAAAAGTGGTTATTACTATTCATAACAGCTACTTTGATTAGTTGCGGTGTTTTAGAACTCAAAGTTGCATACAATGCAAGCTATTGCATTATTGAATGAGAAGCGTACTCTGGAAGTTCGAGGTGTTACATTCTCCCCTCCTTCAATAAATTGCGTCCCCGCAATTTGAAATTTTTCTTTGAAAATAAAAGGTTGAAAAGAGAAAATACCTTTGTGGAAAACCCACATCAGAAATAAGGTTAATAAAATTAAGTCTTAATAAGAGGGAAATGGAAATAAGAAAGTCACCACCAAATTATGATCTCGATAAGGAGAACATTGGTGGAAATTAGAGACATATAATTGGAGGGAAAACGTAAATATTTTTAGGGAGTATTTGAGGTCATCAATCACAATCAACTGTCAAATTGAGGGCCTCAAAGCCTTCAATCTATGTTGATTTAAAATATCATCAGTTCAACAAGACATAAGGTATTAGGATAACACATTTTTTTGTTTTAATATCCCTTTACTAAAGTTTAAGAATTAATTTATTCATTGAATAACAAATAGGTATATATATTTTTATGCTTGACAATTAGAGTTTCAACCTTCAACTCACCTTTCACTCAAAAAGATAATATAACCCAAAAATATTATACTTATCCTAATTGTATAAGGTTCCAAATGTTAACACATACCATTTAGATTAGTAAAATTATATTGTAATAACCAGGGACTTCCTGTAGGCTAGTGGTAGGAAATAAAGGCATGTCGCACTATGGTTGTGGGTTCTATTCCTACAGCTTTGTCCGACGCGACGGGTTATGCCCCACCCTGCAGGTTGTCCTTTTCCTAAAAATATATTACTATACTATTCCAAAAATAATCTTCATAAATGTTTTAACCATAAAAAATACTACCCAATGTTCAACTTAATCCATTCCAACCTTTAAAGTTATCCAAAATACCTCTGTCCAGACTTTCTCTAAAATGTCTCTAAATTCCAAAATCAATTGTAACATCAGATTCCCCAAAAAAATTAAAGTTTCTCTTTTTGTCACATACTAAAAATATTATTACCTTCATCATATTAAATCCTTACTGAAATCAACATGTACTGTAGTACAATCATTATATATATCATATTATTCTAATAACCAGAATATAATCCATGAGTCCAAAAGCACCAATACATTAATTATTCCGCTTCAACTGTAGTCACAGTATAAGATTGGCCTTAATCCCTTGGCCTTTTCTGAGGTAAGTTTCCCTGACGCATAGGACATTCATTTGCATAATGATCCATTTCTCTACAATTGTAGCATTCAACTTTGATAGCCTCTTTCTTTCCCTTGAAATCACGAGCCTGGTGACCCTTTTCTCCACATTTATAACAAACTCCCATTCTTTTAGGCAAGTACCAGGGTGACTCTTCCCACAATTATCACATAATGGAAAATCCTTCTTTCCCTTTTTCCCTTTATCTGTCTCTTGTTCCATTGTTCTCTTCTTCTCTTGCTTTACTTTGTTGTCATAAGACTTAGAGAATTCCTTTTCTGTCTTGATAGCACATGAGACAATATCTTCGTATGTTGAGAAAGATTGTGATACTAACGCTTGATGGAGAAATGGTTTTAACCCATCAAAGAAACAACCAATCTTACCTCTTGGGTTACATATATAATCTTCAGAATACCTTGCTAACCTTGTAAAGTTGGCCACATACTTTGTGACATTCTCATCCTCCTTTGGTTCCAGACTCAGAAATTGCCTTTCCACATCTGCTCTTTGGTCATGAGGAAAGTATTTTTCTAAGAAAAGATCTTTGAACTCCCTCCATTCCATATTAGATATGTCATCATCTTCCTTTGTGTTTTGAATCAATGACCACCATTGATCAGCATCTCCAGTGAGGCGGTAAACTGCCATGATAACCTTTTCCCTTTCACTACTCCCCAAGGCGTGGAATATTTTCTCTAAGGAGTTTATCTATTGCTCAGCTACTAACGGATTTGTACCCCCATTAAATGTTGGTGGTTGTTGCATCATGAAGCGGTCTAACATTGATCCTCCATGTTGCAGATCAGGGTGCTCCATACGAGTAAGGTTATTATTCATAACCTGAGTGAGTTTTCCCAGTATGGTAATAAGTTGATCAGCACCAATTGTATCTCCATCTCCACAATAATTATCTTGAGCAGGAGGGCAATCCCTACATGGAGTGCGTACATTGTTACGGTTTCCATTCCTTCCACTAGGCGCCATTTATATACAATGGCATAAACTAGATTAGTTTATGAATCAAAATACATAATTCCATACTTATAAAATACTTAACATAAATTGAACTATTTATGGATATAATCCATAATCATAAAAAAATGTTTTCTTTGATAAAGTATATACTCATAACCCTTCATAGTGGTTTGTAATGAAAATGAGAACTATCCTAAGCATATCCCCCGGGAGTGTCGTAACCAAGAGTGCAGCAAGGCCCATTGTCGTGCACCAGTTCCCGTTCGAGTCTAGCCAAAGCAGTGTTTTCAGGTTTTACCCCTAGGTACATCTGTGCCAGAGCCGCCTCTACCTGCTCGTATCCAGACATGGATGTATTGCTCGGAAAACACATAACATCTCTACAATACCAAAATTCTAGGAGTTCTTCTATAATAATCCTCAAAGTCTATCTTTGGGCTATGTGCTCTAATCAGAGTTTATCTAAATCTAGCTTCCAAGGTTAGTACTAAACTACCTATGATACCAACTGTAATGCCCTGACCCCAGCTACCCAGAGTCGGTGCATTACTTCTTAACATTGGCATGATCACAAAAGATCAAGTCTCGAAAGACCGATTAGTGTAATAGCCTTGGAAACACTAGATACATTCATAAGTCTTACATTACATCATAAAGTGAAAAACTAATAACAAAGTCTTCATAGTCCACACTCATATCCTCTTCTGACTATCCCTGTAGGTCATTCATAAAATACTTCTTCACATCCTGGAAAATATTAAAACATTGAAAGGGGTGAGCTCAGATTCTCAGTAAGGATAACAATATTGCGGAAGCATTCATAAATAAACATAATAATTTAAGGCAACGTATAACTAAAACAAAAATCCTTTTAAACATGAACATCAACATAATATGGAAAAAGTAAAATGAGATAATGCCATTCACTTCTTCACATAGATATTCTTCTGGTCTTATAATCACATTCAATATCAATAACCAATTTCATAATGAGGGAATGTATAATGCTAGACATTCTGATACACTTTGTCAAGGCCTCGGCCAAGACGTCTAAAATGATTAAGGCCTCGGCCAAAAACCATAAATCAAATTGGGAAAGGGCCTTGGCCAATCCCACGTCTAGTTGTCTCATGAGACATACCGATGCATCGTGGAGCTATAGCGGGCTCCACCTTTCACTTATTAAGTCCAATACATTCCTCATATGAATAGGTTTAAACATATCATAAACCATAACATAATCGTATCACATAAAACATGCATAAAAGAAACATAACATTTCCACATTTCAATCACAAGATATCAATACAACACATCGATATAATAAAAACACTTTCAAAACCATTTTCAAAACCAAAATAAAAGAAAGTTAAAACATTGAATTTATTTTTCATTAGAAAAATGATGGCTTGTAAAGGAAGCCGAAACTCAAATAATGGTCACGGCGGCGGAGAAGTCGTTGTCACCGCATAAGTACGGAAAGAAAAACATTCCCTTTTGTCGTTTAGCAAAACACTAAGTATAAAAAAGATTCCTTTTGAATAAACGTAAAAGTCAAAGGGGTTTATACACCATATAAAAGAATGTTGTGTATAAAACCAAATATGCCTCAATGAAAGGGGATTGAGACGAAGTCCTTAAAAATATCATTTTTAAAATAAAATAGATCTATTATGTGTATTCACTATAGGTACACATAAAGAACGTAAAAATACAAAATAGGACATAATAATATCATGACATAATTTGAAAGTAGGAGATTAACCCAAAGAATGGATGTTGGGTTAAGAAATTCCCTTACCTCGTGTCTGACTTGACTCAACCGTTCTTCAACCTCATGAATAATAAAATAGAGTAAATATATAACTTATTAAGAACCATTTTCAATTTCATTATCCTTTTTATATCACTTATTACAATGATATGAACATTATGTAATAATTAAAGTTAATAACGGTCGTTTTGTCGATCTTTGGTACTTGAGTCAACAATAAACTTATTATAATTACAAGTTGTTTATGTAGTAGAATATCCATTATCTCCAGAATTATATTCATGATTTAAATGTCATATATATCATATATATCAAGTATATACATTCATTTATAATATTACGTTACATTTAGAGGTAAGAAATGAAATGCACCGTTCATGGAGACGGTAAGCCGTACGTACGCATGAACGCTACTTTCATTTCAATTTCGTATTTAATGGAATGAAATCATAATGATATAAATGTATAATATAATTCCAGTATAATATAGTGTATAATACCATTTACTCCATCCTTTATACATCCCACATATGGCATTAACGATTCAAATCACTTTGAGGGGGCGGAAGTCCGCACTTCCTAAAATGAAATTATCGCGTTTTACCCATAATGGAAATCATAAAGTATGCCATAAATGAGAAATACAGAAGCATAAGTAAAACATAAACATATTATATATCATATATAAATATAGTGACATCTTAATGTCCACCTTTAAAGGTGTTATATGAGTGTTGAACAATCATCGTTTCGTGAGGCATAAATTCGCCATCCAGAGAAACCGTATGTTCTTTAACCATTAGATGTAGGTGTGTGTAAGTGTAGCTCGAATCCTTCTTATAAAAACATCCTAGTATATTTAGGATACTGGTGTTGTTACAAAAGAAATGAATAAAAAGAGTTTAGGGGGTTGGAGAAGAAAAATAAAACAAAACAACATTAGAGAAGACATTACCTAAAAATCGGGTAACTCTTTTTGATTTGAGCCAAAGGCTTCCTTGGGAAGAGTTCTTCCCAAAGTGAGCCTTCTAGGAGTATGGAAGGGAAGTTGGGAGGGTATTGGGGCAGAGTTTGGCCGAGCCAAATGGCTTGAAAGTGTGAATGAGGTGGCAGAGTTGGGGGCCTTTTATAAGAGGAGAGGAGGGGCACTATTGGAAAGTAAGGAAATTTTACATTATTATACAATGCTTTTCGGATTCTAAAGGTCACACACTTATATAATTCGTGGATAAGGTGATAAGGGTTATAAATATACCCATCCAATAGTCCTTGAACAAGTTTAAGCCTTGGATTTTACATTATCTTTTCATTTTATTAAAATCATTAAATAATGATGTCATCGCTGCATCATAATGACGTCATAAATAATTTAACTTATTTAATGTCTAAAAATTATAAAAAAATACTATGATATAGGAAATATTTTTAGCTTTCAAATTACTATTTATAGTCCAAAATATGACTTTTATATCCCCATGTAAAAATTGTTTTAGTAAAACATTTCATGTTTGTGTCATTTTTTACTTTAACATTAAATAAAAGGTATTTATGTCATTTTCCAACTAAAGTGGCTCCATGGGGTCCACAAGTTGACCCATGGATTGTATTGGTCGGAAATGGCACATACAATGAGGGTAGGATATGTTTCAGGCTCTTCTCATATTATTAAAACATTATTTTTACCTTAAACTACACTAATTACCTCTAATCGCGATTAAGAACTTAAAAGTTACTATTCACCAAAAATTATTTTAATCTCATTGAACCACATTTTACTTCTTAATGACAACCATGTATGTCGGATTTTTGAAAATCAAATCACAGAGGTGGTAATATTTCATTTAAACGAAAAATCAGTTATTTAACTACCACTTAGTGGTTTCACTATTCATCAAAAATTGAAGTTTTTCAGAACAATGCCAAAATTTCACCCTAAGCTATAATTGATATTCCGAATTCAAAAATTATTTATATTTTACAAAATTCCAAAAATATAGGTTGCATTAATTTATTTTATAATTAATTCCCGCTGTCACAACAAATAGCGTGTTTTTAAGAAACAATTTATATCAAAAGAATGACAATTGTTTATGTCCAATTTCAATGTTAAATTAATTCTAATGACCGCCATTGGATAAAATGGTAAAAATATATTCTAATTATACTTTAAAACCACTAAATAGTATTATTTATCACTATAAATTATTTTGATTAAAGAATTTGTTTTTAAGTATTTTTTCACTATTCATAAAAAATTAGAAGTTCTCAGAAAAATACCAAAAATTCAACATAGGCTAATTTCGATATTCCGAATCCAAAAATGAAGTCCATTTTGAAATATAAAATTTCTATAATTTTAAAAAGTGGTTATTACTATTCATAATGGCTACTTTGATTAGTCACGGTGTTTTAAAACTCGAAGTTGCGTACAATGCAAGCAATTGCATTATTGAATGAGAAGCGTATTGTGGAAGTTCGGGGTGTTACATGAAATTAGAAAATATAATGAATAGTATATCACAAAACCAACTAAGGATAAAGTCCTATCCTTAGAAACAACTGCAACTATCATCCTATATAATTCCTATCATCTACCACTAAGGTTCATGGAACTATATCTCATACAATCACACACACATCAAATCATTATTAATCATTTTATTTAATAATAAACAATTAATAGGAATTAATTAACCCCACTAAAAATTATAGTTCAAACAATTAATTTCATCATAATATAATATGATTTCATATTTCATATGTTAATATTATGATTACCATTCTATGATCTTATGGAATTAGTCTAACCATCCCATGGTTCATATTTAGTTTATCAATCATTACCTTTAATGAAAATACCTCATCCCATGGGTTAATTTATATTTTCATTTGCCATTCCATATTCTAGTATTCTAGGACTCGACTCGATATATCATTAAAAAATATTCACTGATGGTGAATAGTCAAACTAAAATAGGTAGTTTGAAATGAAAAAAAAATCGATAATAAAACCAGGCATCAAAAGTAAACATCACGTAAGATAGAAAATCATATAATTAAACCCATACCATGAAACCAATAAACAACACAACAAAAAAATGGAAATAGGTAATCCCCACTGTCAACTTGTTATAACTATAATAATATCAACTACATCTCAATTCCAGGCATCAATTAATTCTTTCTCCCAAAATTTTCCATTTATCTTGGATATAACAACCCCACACATCAAATCATAGTAAGTATTTACTATAAAATAGAAAATATAAATATAAAAAAATGTATTTTTTATCCCAATAGACTCAATGGAAAACCAAGGCCATAACATCAGGAAACTAGTCCCAGAAAACATGGCATAAGTGTAGGGTTGGGCTCCTAATCACCCTAAACACATTTATCTTAGAATTTTTTTACATCACCTTATTAATTTTTCATATGTTTCATCAAAATGAATCGAAAAATTAGAAGCTGTCTATATCCAAGAATCAATTACAAACAAGCTTCATGAAACACTTTCATGTTCAATAGTTTTCAATGAAGAATGATAATTAAATACACATTCTTCTTTTCACTAACACATCATCTTTACCATATTTATATTTTTTTAACTAATTTCAAGCATATAAATCATGAAATGGAGTAAAAACTCTCACAACAAATTATCTAGAAAATACATAAAGGTATAATCAATATAGAATCATGAATTTCAATCATAATACCCTTTTTATTCATTATTAATTCTAGTTATTATCTGCCTTTTGGTAAATCATATACTTTCTTAAAAAAGTGAATCATGATAATTACACACTTTCACATAACAAAAAAATAGTCTCAAATAACATACCTTGAGATGGAACATTCAATGTTCTCTAAGAAATAATGGAATAAAAAATACCTATCTCTAGAAACCTCTACTATAAGGAACTCACTATCCCTATGGAAATCATCCCATAAGGAATCATCCATCAAACACCAATATAAATCCAATTAGAATAAAATACTTTTTTAAATTAAATATAAATATATAATGAGGGATATTAGAACAAATCATAGAAAAATAAACTAACCTTGGATCCTTATGAATCAATCTTTAGATTTTAAGAAATAAATCCTATAAAAGCGGTCTTAAAGTATATTGAAAATGCCCTCGGGTCACCTAGGATTCAAAGAAGAATGGAAAAATTAAGTAAAATCTAAGTTGGGTCCCAAATTTATATATTTTGGTTAAAACATAAGACCAAAGAGAATCCACCTTTACTATTCCCCCATCCACTAGGGTTTTCACCAAAACTATGGCATAATAAGGGAAGATTATCCATAAGGGGTACGAATCCAAATCCACCTCCATAATCAATAGCATAATACCTGGTTATCTCTAATAGATCTTAAAACCCTAAGTCAAATATATATAATTACTGATATATTATTACACAAAGTTCACATAAATAGTAGAGACAAGAAAACTAGACCCTCAAGGATCCATGAAATAAGCTACACCCACACCACAACAACCATACACCCGGTTGAGATACAAAACTCAATACCCCAGGCCTTATGGCATAACACTAATCCCATGTTGAAACTACCAATCTATAATAAAAACCATCAAAACCATCATCTTGATCCTCCAACCACCAAGAATCACAGCTACATTGTAACAACTATCTCTAAAACAACACCAACTTCAACCTACCATATCATGTAACAACCATCATTTTCTAGCTAAAATTTCAGGCCAATAATACTTCCAATTTTTCATACTTTATCATAAATCTACAACCACCAATAAATATAAAATAATGGATCAATAAAAACAAATCCCTTAAATTTTAAATTTTTTTTATTTTAATCAGGTTATAAGGGTATTCATGTCAATTCAACCCAATATGATAAAGAATGATTTTAGGTCGAATTAATGTTTTCAATTAACTAAATTTTTTAATCTAGATCATTTTGGTTTAGTGACCTAGATTTAATTAATTAGTTTAATTAATCAATCATAAAATTTTCTTGGGATGGTGTAGCTTGACTTGATGCTTTTAATTAATCTCAATTTGATAATCTCAGTCTTTAGTTTAGACCTAATCAACAAAATGTCTAAATTTTTTGGATCAATCCATATTGGTTCAGTGATATAAATTCTGTTTTATATTAACCAAGTATTATAATTGAATATTCTAGGTTATTTTTTTCCATAGAAATCTAAATATTTAGGTCCTATATATTCAATTTAACAATTTTGATTTTTAATCTAAACTAGTCTATTAACTCAAATTAATTAATAGAATCATGTTTCTAAGTTAACTTGATCCATTGACCATGATTTATTATATTCCTTGAATAAATATAATGATTTGGATTTTTGATCTATCCCAACTCGCTTATGCAGTTATGGTTTTTGGGATACCATTCGATCAACTTAGATTTTTGTCCAATTCATTTCATTCTAATATATTAAGTTTGATGACATGATCAAATAACTTAGGCTTTTGGGTTCCAATTCTATGAATTGGGTTTTTGGGATGGATCAACAAAAAGATTTTATAAGTGTTCTTGGAGAATAATTATAGAGTTTTATGGGAGCTCTTTCAAATTTTACCAATCTAGTCTATTGAGATGAGTTTTTATATTAAAATGGGCCAACATAGTTATATTTCCCATGTTTTTAGAATGATATAACACTTTTTGAAATATCTAGTAAACTAATCTAGTAGAAAATTACATGATTTATTTTTTCTAAAGGTAATTATAAAATGTTATATTAGGGAAATGTTTGTAAATTTCATTACTTATTTATGAAATTTTTTCAAATTTACTCATTTTTTTAATATTATAACATGAGTGATGATATAATAATAAAACCATTGAATTTTTTTTGAGTATCCTTAATCAATGATCATTATGAAATATTTAGGGTTATGATTATATATTAATATTAGTGTGGGTAAGAGATCATAAGGATATACAAATTTAACTAATATGTAAATTTTAGAATTCTTATATGCTAGGTTCACCCAAAAATTACTCTCTTCAGATAATTACATAGGCATACCATTGATATTACTCTTAAACTTACTTTTTTTGTATCCCTTTATCCCGTCATTAGTTAGATTCCCTATATATAAAAGATCATGTTTTGAAACCCATACAACATTATTCTATATAATTATAAAACATATGATAATTGTGTATGATATTGATCATTTAGAGCATTTCTCATCACCTAGATGAAAATTTTCACCCCTTACTATATTTTTAGATGCCATGAACTTTAATTGAGTGAGACTAAAAAATATGATATTGTTTAAATAAATTACATGTGTTATATATATAGATATATATATTCATTTTTTATTGATAATCCTTTATTGACGAGTTAAAATATGTGAGATTGAAATATTTAATGTTTCATATCAAATGTTTATGTCTTCAATGACAACGATTATATTAATTTGTATATTATTGAATGGATACCACCAAACTCTTCATAACATGAGTAGATTTCACATATTCTTAGATACCACTCATTGATTATAATTATGACTTGAGGATTCAAAATCATTTTCAATGCTATAAGTTCCCCTTAGGTGACACATAATACAATATGTATAAATATTAATTTTAAAATAAAGTGTTTTTTGTCAAATTTGATTGAGTTTATAAAAATTTATTAGGTATAAAAGTATATCTTGGATTTGGAATAAGATTTTTTATTTAATTCATTTTATGTGACAGAGATATTATTTCAATATATTATTTAATTATATTTAGTTTTTAAATAAATTAATATTTTAATAATTTGAAAAAAAATTATATATCCATTTAATGATATAATAAGAATTATTTAATTATACATAAATTGTGATAATATTTTTGGAACATGAAATATATAAAAACATATGTATCATTTTTTAGACATAATCAGAATGCTTTACTATATAATTAAATTATAAATTCCTACCAGAACATCTGATCATATATGTTTTTATAGAAAATAATTAGTCATTTCTCCTTTGTTTTTCCATAAAAGAGAAGCTATCACTATTTGAAATTAAAGTAATATCCATACAGTGTATTTTTTCAATGATTCATATCATTGATGGATACTTTAGGATTATAAAGTCAATTTTATGGATTTTTTGACCACCAATATTTAGAAAACTAGTGATAAATTTTTATTGAGTTTTTTCTTTACAGGTGGTTAAAGAGATGTATTTTTATGTATATTGAATTATTATTAAATATAATTTTCTAATTTTATAGAAAATATTTTACTATTTTACATGAATTAAAAGCAAATATATGGTATCATATTCAAATTCACATGTTTCTAACATGATACAACCCTTTTTATATATGTGATTCATTAAAAATTCTAGATTTTATTTATGTCACTAATAACAAAGAGATATTAATGATTATATGATAAGTTGAAACCATTAAATATTAATTTATTTTATTTTATTTTATGTATCATATAACTTGTATCATATATATGATATATTTTAAAAATTATCGTAAATATTATTCATTATTCATTAGGTGCATCAACATTATGACCAGTCGAATACCACCTGCCATGTGTTGTCACCAATCATAAATTTTTATTGAAAATCCACTTTAAGAAGAAGTGGGAAACCAAAGTCAACATAGCTAAAGAACACTATGTATTGAAAGAGCTCACAAATTTATTGAAAACAAGACCAAGATTGTTTGAATTAAAAACTCTATAAAACTCACAGTGAAGTGAACTAACCTGAAGATACACCTATGTTATACCATGTGAAAATAAATACGATACACCTATGTTATACCATGTAAAAATATAATATGTATATTTATATTTTTAATTTTTTTGATTTATATGTAATTTCATTGTTGTATATATGATATGTGCATCTATACCTCTATAATTATTTCATATTTTAAAATTTATATTTTAATTAAATTTTATAGTTTTATTTGTTATATTGGGAGTTTTCAAAGTATATATATTATATTTTTGAGACTAATATATACTAATTTTATATTATATTTAAGAATGAAATAAAACTACTATTATTTGAACATGAAATGTTAATGTTTAAATATTTGAAAGTATTATGTATTCTATATATTTAATATAATTTTAATGTAATGGATATGATGACTGTATGTTAATGGGGCCACTATTTGACCTCTTTATCTTTATTAAAATTTAGCCTCTTGGAGAGGATATCTATAAATAACCAACCTATATAACCCTAAAATTTGAACAAGATCACTATGTAACCATAGGAACACTCCCTTGATATCTGAAGGTTGCTGATTAGTATTGAGGGTTAACATTTATCAAATGTGAGATATTTCCCAATTTTATTTTATTTGTATATACTATATATAATCATGCAATGATTGATTTTGGTTACTTGGATCTTGTATCATATATTTATCGTTTAATAAAATCATCCCTAATTATCATTTATGATTGGATTCATTGTAAAATATAATGATTATATTTATTTTTATTCAAAACATGTATATTAAGTATTATTTTTTTTATTAATAACACTGTAACTTTTTTGTTTCCCTTCATATATTATATGTTAGGATACTTTATTATTATTAATGGAATCAATATTATATGTAAAACTAGGGTATTATACAATCTAGAAATGATAATCTGAATGAGTACTTATTAAAGAGGGTAGATATTATAGCATGAGGAGCTCAAAATATTTATTTTAGCATATGGATTCTTACAACACTATTGGTAATTTTTATGAATGGGTATGCAAACAATGTTTTTTATATTATAATTCAATGAAACCAATTTGAAGAGTAAGAGTGAGTGACCCTAACATAAAGGATACATCGATATTTTTAGGAAGCTATCCATTCATCTATACATGAAAATTCCAATTGCAGAAATTATTATATGTAAACTATTTATAGGGTTTAATGTTTATATAAGTCACATTTTAAAAAATATTACAATCCATGGTTTTCTTGAGTAGGTTTATCAAGAAAAATGGGATTTGATAATAGATCAAATGTCACTGTTGTGAGATGTCACTTTGGATTTTGGTATCATTGTTTGTTATTGTATACTGTATTTGATCACAAAAGGGGATATTGAATAAATTTAGGCTAAAAGGTAATTATATGACCATATAATATCCATGGTCTAGTAATTTTTTAATGATAATTAAATGAATACAATATAAGTAGAATAAGTTTTTTTTTGTCTTTATATATGATGACACAGAAAACTAATACTTAACGTCTTGTAATGATGATAGTAAAATAATGATGATGCTGAAAAATAATGTTTTCATGATTTTTGGATTCTTTTTTTCATTTTGTTATGTTTTTTGGTGTTTTTTTAAGAATTATTATTTTGTGATTTGGTTCTTAATTTTGGTTGTATTCACATGTAGTGTTTTGGGTTTATTCTAAGAATCAATTCGCATATACCCATAATTTTACTCCATTTTTAATTTTATTAAATTCATTGATATCATTAGGTAATATATATTTCCTTGTTGTTATTTAATTGTAAAATAATAAAGTTTTGGAACATATTTAGTGATATTTTCACTTGAGGTTAAGAAAAGTGGTGTTTCTATCTTTGATTTGAGAATGAATTATCTTATAATCATTATTCGAAACATGATATTTTATTGGGTTTATTGAGACTCATATTCTCAAAATATGGTCTTCTAGTGGTTATGATTATTACTACATAATATTTTTGAAGAATATACTGATTAATGAATGAAAATTGTAAAACAATAATTTCCTCTCAAGATAGAGGTGTTAAAAATATACACTAAAGTTAAACCATATGTTGAAATTTAAACCACATCATAGATTGTGATAGTAGAAAATATTCCATTTTTATGAGCACTACATCATAGTTCTATACATGATAGTGAATCTGTCATGTAATAACACATGCCTTGACAATTTTCTCCCACTATCATATGTCATGATATGCCTATAATATCTTATGATGATATTAAAAATAGTTTTAATGTTCAAATGATTTTTAAATGATAAAAAATAAATAGTAGTATTGAATCATTTTTTATTAATAGTTGTAATGATTGAAACATTTAGGAAATATTTCATTAGTGGATGAATGTTTGAGAATAAGTTAATTTATAAACAGTGTATATATATGGCTATAAGATGAGGTTCAATATTTGTTAAATGCAAGAAATTCAAATATGTGATTTGTGTTGTGAAGACTCCATAGACCTAAGAACACTAAATATAAATCTCTATATATAAAACTAAGGTTTTAAAGTACTATGATTAAGGGGGAATCATTACCCATAAATAGAAGATTTATAACAGCCCATAGATACCCTAGGGAGAATTATTCCTATATACCAGTTTAATGGATCTTCATTAACCATAAAATTGAAGAGGAATCATGATCCAGTTTCATTATTAAAAAATAAATGTTCTTTATTTATATTTATCAAATCCAAAATTATTGGTGAGATCTTTGAAAAAATGGATATTATTTTATTTTTTCCAAAAATAAATCACTAGAAAATGATTTTTTATAATTTTTTTACTTAAAACTCACATAAAATACAATAAAAAACGGAATAGTCAAGAAAGCCACATCATGGTTTAAAAATTGGACTTTTAAAATTTTTACATGAAAAAAATTTACATAAGGGGAAATTTTCCCTTGGACGGAGTTGTCACATTGGAAAAACCATGTCATAGTTTATATAACAAATGCACGTTTTTTATTTTCATTTTTTAAAATTTGTTTTTCTTAAATTGATCAAAAACCATTTCCAACTTGGGCCTCAGGGGTGGTTGATTATACCAAAGATATTTTCATGGATGTGATGAATTTTTAAATCATTTAATTTACATGGTATATTAATAAATTTTTTATCAATTAAAAATAAGGAAAAATATAATTTTAAAATGATGTATGAAATGTTCATAAATAATAATATAAAATATTATTATGAAAGGAATTATTTATAAATTTACATAAATCATACAGAAATATATTTTAATGGATTTGATAAAGGTTAAAATACAATGAATTGTGCTATATTTATTTTATGTAAATTGATTACATAAAATATGATATGGTTATATAATTATAAATGTTTTCATAAATATTATATATTTATAAAAATTACTGAGTTCATATTAAATATTATTTAAATTTATAACATGAAACAGTTTAAATTGAAATAAATATGAAATATTTATGTTTATTTATTTATGTAATTCCCATAAGAGCATGGTTAAATAGTTTTTTTGTAATTTCTATAACGCCCCGTGATTTTATGGTGTGTATCCACTTAAATAAATTCAATTAATTTGATATTTTACATTTCACATAAAATTATTTAATATAAATAATATAAAACAACAAAGAGAACACAATACAAACTTTATAAATGAAGAATTAGTGAAATAAGAGTTATTTCTAGAAGTTAAGGAACCTATACCAATGAAATAGTAACTTGAACTTATGAATAGTAATATGACCATTATGAATAGTAAATTGACCAAATGAATATTAACCTCACCCATGAAAGTATAAATAATATTTAAGAATCTTATAAATTAAATTATGATATAATTATATCATAGTATAAGGAAATGTATATTTTAAAAATTATTAATTAGTTGTTGGTATTTTTGTAAGTCATAAATATTTAATTACAATTTTATAATAAATAGAATTATTTAAGTGAAAATTAATTTTCATAAAATGTTTTCATTAATTAATATTTTGTTGTATTATTATTTTAGTATATGTTTACAAGACATTAGTAAATTTTTCAGAGTGTAATAAATGATTTAGTAATTTAAAATCTGTATTTTTAGAGTAAATGATAATTTTAATTAAAAGTTAAATTCATCATATTTATAAAATTATTTTCATAAAATTGAGTTATTTTTTGGATTTTACACCTTGAAAAATGGTTAGGGTGAATTTTTGGGATTTTTCTGAAATACCTGAATTTTTGGTGAATAGAAAAATACGGCAATTTATGGTATATATACATTATATGTTAAATACACCATTAATTGAGTCATGGAAGATATAAGAACCATTGGTTTGAACATAAATGTTTCAATTAATTTATTTATTCACAATAATCATAAATATTTCTTATCATGATCCAAAATAATAAAATAATGAATAAAATATTCACAAAACACCCAAATCCTCCACTATAAATATCACCCCTCATTACCCCTTCTCCTTACACCTTCCAATATTTGATACTCGTGGAAATTATTCTTAATAATCATCCAAAATCTCTCCCCCATGTCCAAGATATCTTGGTCTCATAAAAATACCAAAACCAAGGTCCCTTAAGGAGGTCTTTAAAGAGGTGAATTCAAGAGGTAAATCTCTTTTTTCTTTTATTTCCTTTAAATATTATTTTTCATATATTATCCTCTCCTCACCTCACCTCTCCTATAAAAATAGATAGTATAACTATATTATCATTAATATACTGTAATTATATTATTTTAATGGAATATCCACTATCAAACTCATTTTTCTCTCTTTTTTATTTTATAAATGAAAACATCACCCGTGATGTGTCAATTTACTAACATCAAGGGCAATGCTTTTTCATTTTCAATTAACAACTTATAGGATGGTCATAAAAACATAATTATCATTAAAAAATATTTTATTATATATATTATAATTTATTTAGTATTCTATAACTAGTATATATATACTTTATATTAATTACTATGACAAAACTATTTTGTGATGATCTAAACCCCACAAAAATTATCTAAATGGTTATGATTAAAGTTCTATATAATAAATAAACCTAATATATGAAAAAAAAATATACGACCGTTAAATCTTTTAGATTTTAATTAATAACATACAATTCCAATTTTGGATAATTATACCTATTTTATTTGAACTTTATTACATATAAACAAGCAAACCGATCATGAAAACCAAGTAAATGAATGCTCCTAAATGATGAAATTAAACACTATAACTCATAAAAAATTCCATAAATGAAATTAATAGAACTATAATGAATAAAATAAATATAAAAATGGTTCTGAATTAATGTATTTAATTATATTATCCAGGACATTAATATCAAGTGATGATCACTTTTGGACATATAGTAAGAGACTTCATCTCAATTTCCATTTCTCTGAGTCATACTTGGTATTGTGCACCTAATAATTATTGTGTGGGGTATATACATCCCTATTAGGATATGTTTTCATTTGAAATCATATTTATATTAAATATTAATATTATTGTGTCATGGATATGATTATTTTCTTAGTTGTATGCCATTTTACATACAGTGTTTATTTTGAAAGTAGTTCTAATTGGGTAAATATTGATGGATATCTATCCTATAATCAATAAAGATATTCAAAAGCCATATTGTTCTTTAATTAAATATTTTTACGATGAGTTATTTAGACTTTTAGTGATGGCGGAGCCCATTATATCCCCTCTATGCATTGATAGTTCTCATGAGAAAAAACTATTGGCGACAAACCCTTCATGTTTGTCTCCAAACATAATCAGATGAGTTTCTACCCACATACTTACAACATATTTATGGTATAATGGTTCATGTTCCATATACATTAAATCTATTAAATAATCATTTTCTTCATTCATTACTCAATTATTACATTCCACGGGATTTTGACTATGAAAAAATATATGGATACATTTTCATTTTCATTTTTTTGATGGCATGTATTTTTCATACTATTTATCTTACCATAATTTATATACCATATTGACTTTACTTAACTTATTATTGCTTAATATAACCCTTATTGAGAGTTTTAGATCACCCTTATTATGTTTTTCCCCAGGTTATAAAGAGGAAAACTTTGAATAAGCTTTCAGGGATGTAGTTTATTTCATTTTGTTATGTATAATGTTGTATTTTCTATCCTTACCATTGTACTATGGGTATCATATATGCAATATGGTCATCCAAAACTACTAAACTGATTGACTCTTTGATACCTTTTAATCATTCCAATGTAATAAATTAATGCATAGGCTCCAGTTTTCTACTGATGGGGCATTACAATTTCATTATTTATGAAATGGTCCTGAATGTTTATCTCATGTTTTAATATTTAAAATTTTCATTTATTTAGTTTTTCCTTGATACATTTGTAATTAATAAAAACATTAAATATTATTAGTATATGTATAATTTAGTTTAAAGTGATAAAATCCTTCTTATAAATGTTATATCACTAATATATTTGGAGTTACGTTCTAGGTACAACATAATATTGTTTTACTTTGAAAAATGACTATGATTTTTATGGGTTATTAACTAGAATTTAATTTATGATTATGATTTATACATATTAATTTTAAGTATTTTATTGGAATTTTTTTCTCTATTGGGTATAGATATATGGATAGTGGGATTTTGGTTCAGAAATCATATTGTCTTTCAGATTTAGGCTCTATCTAGAAATGTGGGGGTTGGATACCTATCACACCATGCTTTCACTTATAAATATTTTAGATTCATATGATTCTAATATTTTACATTAATGGTTTTCATATAAATTATGCATGGGATAGAATCAAATATACATAAATATAATCAGATTTCATTTTTTGGGTAAGTAACACAAATATTGATCTATAATATGTTTTATACATTAATATGTTTTGAACATATTAATATGGTTAAAGGAAAAAAATAAAAAATTAACCATTATAATCATGAATAAATGTATGGAATATATAATATATATCAATTTTTAAACCCCTTAAAAATAATAATCATTATATTTCTTCAAAATTAAACACTTGTGAGGGCCTCAAATATCCACCTAGGTAGGTTTTGTTAAAGAAGGGTGTCCATATATTTTATCGTGTAAGGCATGGTTTAAATATAAAACCCTAAAATTCACGTAACCAAATGATATTGTGATATTTGAGTCAAACGTATCTAGGAAACACAAAATTTAGTATACCAAAGGAATATATTTTGGATAATTGATATGATGAATTTGGTCAAAGAGTTGGACACTCAGATATCTAAAAGTTATATCTGATAAATTTGACACGATTGTCTAAAAAATAGAAAATAAATGAGATTAACACAAATGTACAATCATATGTTTCGTGAAATATGGATATTGGCCCATCATATTATACTATTTAAATTTAAAATGGTTCATAATTTTAGTTGAAATTTATTAAATAATATTCGTTATTAAAATATTATAAAACCAGATTATCATATGATAATTTTTTTGTTTATAAAATGAAATTATCATTATCAAACATGTATATGAAGTGAATTTTAGAGATGTATAATATTAATGGAATAAAATTGATATATTTCTATAAAAAAATTAATAATTATACATAATTAAGTAATAAAATTCTATGTATTATATAAATCTCTTCTTGATTAACTAGCTGGTTAAGATATTCAACTAATTGATTTTGATTCTTATGTTTAGTATAAGAAATAATTATTATATGTATCCACTCTCATTATTGTATCCATGGAACATACATTGAAAATGAATCATATGATCTTGAATGTGTTTAAAAATATAAATAACATAAAAAGGTCTTATCTGGAAAAATATATCCTTGAGGGGTACATGGTTTAAAAGGCATTGTTTATATACAAGATTACCAAAGGAACTTCAGTATATATTGAAATAACTAAAATAATTTGGTATGCTAAGGATATGGAGTGGCCAATGTCTCCATTAAGGATTGATCTGTTTATAAACTTAATGACACAATAATTTTTATAATTGTTATAATAATTCATTATAAATTAAAATATGAATGGGTTTAATAAAAATTTAACCAATATCCTTAACATGTCAGGGATACATGAGAATGACATGAAAGGTTGGGGCTACAGTGATATGATAATAAAATAAAATTGTAAAATTTTATTCTATAAGAATAAGACAATAAGGTATAATAGTAAGTATAGGTTATTGAAACCTAAAGGTGGAGTTGCGACGGAGGGTCAGTTGTTCTATTATAGAGAACCTAGTTTCTGATGGGGGAATAAACTAAAATACCTAAAGTATTTTAAGAAGAAAATTATAGAGTCCATGTAAGGTATTTTTGTTATAGAATTCGATTATTCTATTTTTTAAGGATGTATGATACCAACAGTATATTATAAACATATTTAAAATATATATAGGATATTAAAACTGAAAAATATTTTGTGGATGAATATTGAATTTTTCATTATAAGGGTGAAGGAAATGGATACTAATTCAATGAGGTGGATTGAATAGATTACTTCAAATATTTCATAATAAAGGATGTGTATTATATATCATTTTATATTTCTTGTATGATATGATATTTATTATAAAAAAATATTTTTTTTAGATAAAATGTGATTGATACACATATTTTATGATTCATCCATTCCAATAACATAGTTAAAGAGAAGATAAGGATGAAAATTCTTTATTCACGACAAAAAGAGTTTGTCCAATATATTTTTTAAAATATGAAGGAAATATTTTCTACCATCCAACTATAGAATATTTTAAATAATAAAATATATTTTTTGAATATTCATACAAAAATATTTAATACCATATAAGATATATATGTTAAAAGTTTATTTTTTTAATATTTCCAAAAATAAGTAAGTGTTATTTACTAACACAAAATATTTTGTGATTTAGAATTATATTTGGGAGAAAATATTAATTCTAAGAGTATAATAGGATAATGTTTAGACATAAAAAAGTTTAAAATGCATCATATAAAGGATTATTGTATGATTTAATGTGAAAGGGACCAGATCTATCTATTCCAACCATTTGGGTGTTTCTAAATATTGTGGTGCTTATAGGATTTATAGAGTGGATATTTCGGTGTATGGATGATTAAAACTATAAGTACGGAGAATCAATGATGTGTGAGGGTTTCACATCACAAATCAGTGGTTTATGGAATGTCTAATTAGCTATGTGGTGTAATAAGATATGTTTAATTGATTACATGTATGGATCAACTACACGATTATATCAGATATGTGGTTGGATTGTTTATGTGGAGCCTTGTCTATGTGACTGAATTTGGCCAAATGATAGATTAGTTTTGTGGATCATCTACATGAGTGACTGACTACATGAGAGATCTACTATGTGAATCAGCATTGTGGATAGATCGACTACATGAATCAATTACATGGATAGATAAACTACATGAGTGACCTACTATGTGAATAAACTATGTGTTTGGATTGGATACATGAATCAACTACATGGATGGATCGACTATGTGAAATAGCTACATGGAAATTCAGAAAAATGGGGAATTTAGCTATGTGAAATGGGTATTGGGGAATTCATAAATGTGAGGAATTTTTCTATATGAAAGGAATATGTGAAAATAGTTATGTGGGAACTCTGGCTACCTAGTTCATATCAGTTTGTGAAATCGCCTATGTGGAGATGTTTTCCAGCTTTATAAGACAACCATGCTAATCTTTTCGTAGAGCGAGTCAAGCACCATTAAAGGAAATTTTTTTAAGGATAATAATATCCTTTAATTTTTGAGAAGGATGAGGCTATAAATTCATCCTTGAGTGTGGATTTTAATGTGATCCGAGATAGCAGGAATTAAATATTTTACGATTTGGAAAATATGGTTTTCTCATATATTAACATGTAAATTAAGGTCCTTTCCATTCATTCATTCTTATTTTTATTATCTCAATACTATAAAATCTATAATTCTTCCCTTGGAGTCACAAATCCCTTCTATCGGCAGATTGAGTTCTCTATCGATGATTTCATCTTGCATGCGCCCCTATTTTGGTGATACGAGTCACATGGAGCTTATTTCTACTAAGTATGGGATTGGTTTCTTCTACTATTTATTTACATGAAATCATAAAGTTGGCATGGTTTATCCCTTTGTATGGAAATTGAATTTTCCTAATAATTATTAAACTAGATTAATAAAAACAATTATATAGTAATCGCATGTTTTTTCTATCTACCATGATAATAGTTTTCGTATTTATTTTCTAGACAATGTACTTTCTATGTTATGATTCTTATCATTTATTTTGATGTTACAAATTGGCATATTGTTCTTGATTTAAATTTTTAAAGAATGTAAAGCTATAATTAATTGATAATTTATTCGCTAGAGAATAAAGAGGCATGTAAAATGAATTTGGTGTTTTTCGAAATTTGATAATGATCAAATTGATGCTGATCACATGTTTAAAAAAATATGTAGTTCCATTTGTTGTTGGAATTTGACAAATAACTAAAATAATGAATATTTTTATTTATGGAAAGAATTAAAGGCATGTTAATAAATTATAATTCCACTTGTTTTCTGAAATTGGAATGTATGCTAACAATCATTTTTAAATTAATATTTCAATTAATTTTGTATCTTGTTATATCTTGATTCCTTAGGTTTATTATACTTATAAGATGTTATTAAATAATTGGTTAATTCAATAAGGAATAAAACCAATTGTTTGATAATGATAATTTCTAGGGCTCTAGTTTACCATTTTCTTAAGAACTTTGAGAGCCTTGTGTTGGATCCATAAGAGCACATTTTCATGTGACAGATTCTTACCATGTTTTAGATGCTATATTTCCTTTTTGTATATTCTTGTTTGTTTCCTACTAATTTTTTGATGTGTTATGGAAGTGTTATTCGCTATGCGATGTGATATGAGGTGGGTAGCATTAGATGTTATATGAGTCTAGGATGTATGATGTGATTTGGGTGGAAAGGTTTTAATGATTTGGAAATAGTTGAACCTATTGATGGAGTGATGCATTGGTATATTCATTTGGGTATAACGGATGTAGCCAAATATTATGGAATGGGATGAAATTGGTTTTACCCATTAATGTGATGCTAATATCTAGGATACATTCTTAATAATTTTTTTAACAGATGATGGATGGGATGCTTATTTTATTTTCATTAATTTCCCCACTACATGAGGCAGTTATATATTCTTGGTTGCATGATTCTTTTTAGTGGTATATTTGGATGGTTTTCCATGATTATTTTTATTATGGAATGATTATAATAATTAATAAATAATTATTATTCCATGGGATTTATAATAATGGAATGAAAATAATGAAAATATGTTACGCTTGAGAAACCATGGAATAATTTTTTATAATGCATGGAGGGCATGAACATTACTCTTATAATTAATTTAATGTAATGTGGAATAATGTTAATGGTTAATTTAATAGTTAGTGAATTTAAAAAAATGAAATTAATACAGGTCTCGAAAATTCTTTTGTGCTTATAGGATATTTGGTCTAAGTAGTGGGAATTGAATTTCTTAAGTTACATTACCTGTAGATGAGTCTAAGACTATGTTATCCCCATAATGCATTTATAAGATATATTATATCAAATTTATTATATTTTTTCAAATGATACCCCTCCTATGTCAGTTAGCGAGACTAATAACTAATGGTCTCTGGGAGGGTGTTTACCCAAACATCCCGATGGGAGGATGAATGGATAACTAACCCTTATGACCCCACTCTCTTCTCTTGGTAGTTACATATACTTGCATGAACAATGATTAATTTTACCATATATTTGGGTAGAGGGTTGTGATGTATTGTGGTTATTTCACACTCATGTATCTCTGGATAAAGTATCCAAAGGATTATTATCGGTATGCTGTGTATAGGTTGTGATGGATTGTGGTACTTAATTGGAATATGAGCTGTGATGGATTTAGGTATAATACCTCATGTGTGATACACATTATATAGGTTGTGCTGGATCACAAGACATATATGGTTACTATATATGTTGATGTGATATGAGATGATGTGATGATGTGTTTCACAAGGTGTATGTTGTGATGCCTTGTTGAGGTGACTTTGGGCCAACTTATTTGGGAGAGAGATGACTCGGGATGTGAAACATTGGGAAATAATGGAGAAATAGTGGTGAAGTGGGAGAGGGGTACCATTGATGTTTCATTATTATATTATATTCTCTCTTGTATGTGATACTTTTTGAGTGTTATCCATGGTGACGTTGGGTACTTAGTACACCAGTTTAGGTGATGAGTTACTTTCACTATTGTTTTCTGTGTTTTATCATGCATTATTTATCTTTTACATGAGAGAGTTTAGGGAGGATCCTATTGAATATACTATTATTCTCACCCTATGTATATATAAACTATTTTTGAGGTCATTCATAGCAATTTGGAGATCAATATGGATATTACTAGATCATGGTTTTTTAGGAGTTGTTTGGGTTTTGTGGCCATTATCATCTTTACCTTTTTAGTATTTATAGTTTTCTTTCAGTTGCAATATTTGTATATGAAATTTCATGTTATAACTTGGGATTTATATATATATATATATATAAGAAGGTGTTGATTGGTGTATTTTTCTTATCTCCCTATTTCACTTGTTCTCTAAATAGGTAATGCCTCTCATATGTTTATTATACCCTATGTTCTAGTTTCCAACTTGAGGCCTACTGGAGGAAAGAATCGGGCTATCACTATCTCCCTTCTCTCATTACTGACTTAGTAGGGGTAATGATGGGGTGGGGTTGTGAAAGGGTGGTATGAAAGGTTTAGGTTTTGGGATTTGATGGATTTTAGAGTTTGGCATATGTGAGATTTAATGGGTTGGTTGTGTAATGGTGTCAACTATGTTTACTGAGTTATGTAAACATGAGAGATCAGTTGATACATGGGTATTTAGGCTCCCACTATGATCTGATACATGGAACTTTATGTTTATTGAGACTAATAAATGAATTGATACTAGTTTCAAGGTAGATAACTAGGAAAGGATCATGCATCATTCTTATTTTCATCAATTTTTGAAATGGGAAGAACTTGGGATAGTTTAAAACATTAACAAGAAAATGAATGAAGTAATTAATTAATATTAACTATTCTATATTCTAGGTTTAAGAGATATAATAGTTTTTTATTTTGGAGATATGGATCTAGATTGGAGACCTTGTAAGGTTCACAATAATGATATTCAGCAGTATGCTCTAGAAGATCACCACATAGTAGATGTTGACAACGATGAAATTTGGAGTAGGAAACTATAAGAGTTTTAGACCCAAATTTTATATATGTACGAGGGATCTATTTAGGATTCAGTTACTGAAGACTGGTTAGTGGGGGTTGAATATCTTTCAGTTTGGTCTATGCTCAGAAGGAGCTTAGGTTTCATTGGATGTAATGATATTTCACATAGTATTGAAGTACTGGAGGTTCATGTTCCTCACAGATTATAAGGAATTGGAATTATCATGAGAGAATTTCCCAAACAGGCTTTAAGAAGTGCTCCCTGATTGAACCATGAAGGCATCCAGTCACCCGGAGATGCTTACCCTTCGATAGGGGAGTTACAGTGTGGAAGAGTTTTAGATCCTTTTCAGGACCCTTCTGAGTTATGATTAAAACCTAATTCCATATAAGGAGACCAGAGTGAGGCATTTGTAAGATTATTTTTATCCAAAAATCCATTAAAATTCCACAATATTTATGTTAAAGACATATCTCAGGGTACTAGTGAGAGATGAAGTCATTGACAGGACGCTGGCCAAAACTAGATCATCATGAGAGGGAAGTCATCAGGATTCCTCATGAAATAGAGTTGTGGTTTGGGGTTCATAGTTTCCTATATAGAAGAGATTTTGGTCATCTAGGTGTAGGTCCCAACACTTAACATATCATTTATCTAAGGGTGGAGGATCTCATACATACTCCAAGGGATCAAATGTGTGTTTTTCTTGTAGAAGAAGATCTCATCATTAGAAAGAGTGCCAAACCCTTATGAGAAGTCAGCGTACACCGAGTATTCCATTGAGGTAGTTTTCTCTAAGGTAGTAGAAGTAGGGTGTTCAAGTTTGGGATCATTATAGGGGAAACGGGGCAGGTATTTTATAGACCCAATGTGATCGTTTTACTTAGAGAGTAGATTTTGAAAATGGAGGTGGTCGTGAGTGGGGTTAGAAAGGTCGTTGATCAGGTTGTGGCTAGCTTCATGCTTTAGTGTTTCCAGTGTCAAGGAGGACATATATTATTCAAGGTACACTTTTCTTGTTTTATAAATGGTTTCATTAATTTTTTTTTTGATTTGGTAGCTACACACTTATTTATATCACTTACCCATGTCCATGATTTGGGTTGTGAGGTATAAAGGATTCTAGTGCCCTTAATGTCGACTATGAAAGTTGTAGGAAGATCTGACTTTTATGAAGTATTTAAAGACTGTGATCTAGTATTAGGGTAGAACCACTCTTGGTCATACATCCTATGTTTTTGGATAAAACCATATGAATACATCCTTCACATGGATTGAATGTTTTTTGTGTAGGATATCATGGATTGATTTAGGAGGTAGGTTGTGTTTTATGATACTGGAGGAGATATAATAGTATTTTTGGAGATAAAGACCCTCAAGTAGGTCATAGTCATGTTTCATCCATGTCTTCCGTGATAGCTAAGCTGATGATGAGTTCATTGAATGTTCAACAATTAGTGTTTCCAAAGGTTATAGAATAATTCTGTGATGTATTTTCATAAAAGGGTTGTAGAGTTACCCCTTTGATGAGAGATCGAGGTAGGGATCAATCTATATCCATGAATGCATCATATGTTGATGTCTCAATATAGGATGATGAATTATGATTTGAGAGACCAGTGAGTATAGATCTATGATATGTTACAGTGAGGTTTGGTTCATCCAAGTGTGTTACATTTGGGTGCTCTAGTTTTGTTCAAGAAGAAGGCTGATATAAGATTGCAGATTTGTATTGATTATCATCACATAAACTATGTGATAGTGAAGAAATATTATACCCTTTATTGGATTGATGATTTATTAAATAAATATAATGGAGCAAGTTGGTTCTCCAAAATTTATTTGTGGTCAAGATATTATCATATGCTGGTGAAAGATGAGGATATTCAAAAACCTATTTCCATTGTCATCTTGTGAATTATGAGATCGTTGTGATTCCATTCAGTGTGATGAATTATATAGATGTGTTTGTGGGGTTTATTATAATAGTGTTTGGAGAGTTCCTAGAAATTTTTGTGGTGGTTTTCATTGATATCATCCTTGCGTGCTTCATATCTAAGGAGGACCATTTAAAGAATCTGTATGCTGTTTTGGGAGTTCTTCATCATGAGTAGCTATTTGGGAAGTTTTTGAAGAGTGAGTTTTTGGTTAATGAAGTTTTATTCTTGGGTAATTTTGTGCCCCAATATAGTGTATCTTTGGATCCCTTACATATATAGGTGTTTGTGTCTTAGGAAAACCCCAAGATAGTTGTAGAGGGGGAAAGATTCCATGGTATTGCTGGATATTACATGAGTTTTATAGTCTATTTATCTTAGTTTGTGACTCCTCTAACATCTTTTACTAGAAATAATTATGAGTTCTTGTGGAATGACTAGTGTTATGTAGCTTCCAAGTACCTGAAGGATAATTTTTTCAGCGATCCAATCCCTTGTTTTCCTATAGAATGAGTTCAATTTGAGGTTTTTGTGAGGCTTCAGATCTTTGGTTGGGTTTTGTTCTAATGCAATATAGATTGGTTGTTTCTTATGTGTCTCAGTAGTTAAATAACCATGAGATAAACTATTCCACCAATGATCTTGTGTTGTCATAAGTTGTTTTTCCTTGAAATTGAGGTGATATTACCTTTTAATTGAGAAATTTGTTGTTTTTAACAATCATAATATCCTGAGGTATAAATTCTACCTGCATGACAAGATCCTTTATTTTCATTGGTGTATGGAATTGTTGTAGGATTATGAATTCTATATTTCATATATGTTATCAAAGGGAAATTTTATAGATGATTCACTAATAATGAATTCACATTATGATGGAGATTCATGGAGAGTAATGGAAGAACTCTCAGCGATGCATCAAGATATGGGAGAGGTTAGAGTAAGAGGTTATCTTTTCCAGTTGTAAGTGTAGTCATGTTTGGTGTAGTTGGTGAAAGTATATCATCTAGGATATTATTATTTAGAGGTTGATAGTGTCTAATTTGTTTTTTTGCAATTCCCCTGATGGTAGGTATGAAGATGGACAACACTAGGTGTTGTTCTAAGGAATAATTTTCATTCTGTTAACAATGCATGAGATAATTCTATATGAGTTCATTAAATCTTCTTTGTATATTTATACCAATACGAAAAATATTTATTTAGCCTTGAGATGTCAGTGTTGCTGGTTTATGGTGAATCATGCAATTTTAGATCTTGTTTCTTGATGTTTGGACTTCAAAAAGGTGGAGGTTGAGCAACGTGTCCTTGGTTGTTTGCTCCATCCATTAGATATTACCTAGTGGAAGTGGTAGGATATCGTGATGGAATTTGTTACTAGTTTTACTCAATATTAGGGAGGCTATGATACTATATGTGTGATAATGTATAGTTTGATAAAATCATCCCAATTTATAGTGATCCGGGAATCAATCTCAGTAGAGGTTTTTTCAAGGCATTATTTACATGAGGTAGTGAGACTCCACGAATCCTCGAGGGTGATCATCTCAGATAAAGGTCCTTGTTTTACCTTTGGGATTTGGAGTAGTCTATATTATTCTTTTAGATATCATTTATTCCTCAGTATTTCTTTCTCTCCCTAGACCGACGATCATACAAATCAGACCATCTAGACTCCTGAATACATGTTGTGATTTCATGTCCTATATTTTGGTGGTTCATGGACGAGGCACATGAGCACAATAGAGTTTTCTTAGACTAATAGTTTCCACTCCACCATTGGTATGTCTCAATTTGAATTTTTGAATGCATGACCTTTTGGTTATCTGTTGTGATGGATTGGGGTAGTATATATAGCAATTCTTGGGTTGGAACTGGTAAAGAATACGGCAAAGATAATACACATAATTCACAAATGGTTGAAGGTTGTGAATGATCATAAAAATTCCTATGCTTCTTATAGGAGGGGGACTTTGGAGTTTTATTTTGGATATCATGTGTTCTTAAAGGTGAATCTTCATAGTAGATAGTGATGGTTTGGTCATGTGTGTACGATTTCTCCCAGGTTTGTTGGGACTTTTGAGGTGTTAGATCATGTTGGACCCACAGAATATAGGATAGAACTTCCCTCATAGATGAGCATAATATACAATGTTTTTTACATGTGACACTATATCGTTATCTTTATGATGAATATCATGTCATCGATTGGGGTGAGATTGATGTTGATAATGATGAAACCTTTGAGGAGTAACATATTGAGATTTAGGACCTCCAAGAGAAGGTGTTTAATGGGCATTATTTCCTTGGGTTTTTGTCTTGTGGTGGAACAATGGCCTGGAAAAGAGTGCCTAGGAACATGAGTCATAGATGCACACTCAGTACCCTGAGTTATTTGATGTTTAGATTTTATCTTGTAGCGTTGTTCTCTTGTGGATGTTAAAATTTCTTGTTTATGATATTGTTCCATCTTAATACTTGTTAGGATCCTTGATTTAGTTTGAAAGGTCTCTTCCCTAGGAGAGTATTTAGGAGTTAGTTGTTGATGTTGCATGGTTATAATCTTGTTTCATGTGATGAGATTTTTGAGCTATAATGATAGAGAGATCCTTGAGAGGTATCTTGCAGGGTGGCTATTCGAAGGACCCCTTTTTTTGTTTTCTCAACGGGTGTGGGATTGGATTCTTGAGGATGAGAATTTTTTGATAGGTATCTGATGTAAGGCCCCAGATCTATCCATTCTGACCCTTTTTATGTATTTAAATCATATGGTTCTCATAGGAGTCCTAGAGAGGTCATGAGATGTTTTTATGCTAAAAACTGGAAGCATGTAGAATCCACGATGTGTGAGGGTTTCACATCATGAATAAGAAGTTCACGGCTAGTTGAATTGGTTACATAGAGCCATTGGATACATAGATCCATTCGCTATGTTAAATGAGTTATGTGGATAGATTAACTATATGGTTGGACTAGCTACATGGTATGATCAGTTTTGGGGAGCCTTAAATATTTGGCTGAATTCTACTACATGAGAAATAAAATATGTGGATCGGCAACATCAGTGATCAGATATATGATCAATTGTATATGTGAATTGGCTACATTAATGGATTAACTATCTGAATTGGATATATGTCTATAAATATTATGTGAGTCAACAACTACATGAGAAATTAGCTATGTGAATTGGATATGTTATTGGATCAACTATGTGAATCAGCTACTTGGCTAGATCAGCTACATGAAATAGCTATGTGTGGAATTCAGATACATAGAGAATCTAACTACGTGAAATGGATATGTGAGGAATTATACTATGTGGGGAATTAATCTATGTGAAATGACTATGTGAAAATGGTTATGTGGTGATTTTATCTATGTGGTGCTTTCGGCTATGTGAAATTGTCTACGTGGAGATTTCAACAAGTTTCATAATATGGCCATGAAAATCATTCGGCAGTGCGAGTCAAGGGCCATTAAAGGATGAATTGATAAGGAAAATTATCTTATAGAATTTTGAAATGTCTTAGGCTGTAAACATATCCTTCTATATGGAGTTTAATGAGATCTTACATATTTGGAATTAAATATTTTTCAATCTATAAAATATGATCCTCCAATATATTAACTTGAAAATGAAGTTCCTTTCCATTCATTCATTCATTTTTCTTCTTTAATCATGACCAATAATTCTATAACACTTCTTTTGGAGCCATTTAAACCTTCTGTTGATGGATCGAGTTCTCCAGTGGTGATCCTATCTTCTGCATGCCCCCTATTTTGGTGTAGCGATTCACATGGAGCTTCTTTCTTATAGTAATGAGATTCATTTCTTCTATTATTTATTTATATGTAATTTTAATGTTGAAATGTTTTATAACTTTGGATGGTAATTTAATTTAACAAATAATTATTGAACCAAGTTAAAAAATAATTGGATTTAGAAATCACATGTTGATTATTTATATCATGATAATGGTTTGCGTCTTGATTTTCTAGATAGTGTGATATATATGTTATGCTTATTATAATGTCTTATGATGCAATAGATTAGAATTTTTTCTTAAAAGAAATTAGTAAATAAGATAAATCTGGAATTAATTTATAATTAATAAGCATTATATGAAAGATGAATTTTAATGAATTTTATGTTTGTTTTAATTTGATATTGATCAATTTGATAATAATAACATGTTTAATTGAAAAAATAATTCCTTGTGTTGATGGTATTTGGTAAATAATGTGAAACATGTTTATGTAAATAATTAAAGGCATATTAATACATTATAATTCCACAAGTTTTTTGAAACTGGAATGTATGTTGGGAAGTATGTTTAAATGAATTGTTTAATTAATTTAATATCTTCTTATAAATTGATGAATTAAGTTTCATATAGTTGAAACATGTGAATAATTAATAATTTAATTCAAGAAAGAATAAAAAATATTTGTTTTATAAATATAATTTCTAGGGCCTAATTTTATCATCTGCTTGAGAAGGATGAGGATCTTGTATAGGATCTGTGAGATATCATTATCGTGTGAAGGCCAAATGCAATATTATGGGGCCTAGATTTCCATATTAGCTATTATTTTTTGGTTCCATATGTTTTTTATATTATATGGATGTGAGTTGTACTATGTGATATGTTATGGGGAAGGGAGTCCTAGAAGTGATATGGTACTAGGATGGATGACCCTAGGATGTATGATTTGATGTGGGTAGGGAGGATAGGATATTGTGGTATAAATTGATTCTTATGATGGTGAGATTAATTGGGATATACGTGTGGGTGTTAGGGATATAACCAAGATAAATAAATAGGTTGAAGTTAGGATTACTCATTGATGTAATGATGAGAGATGGGATGCTTTCTTATAAATCAGTTTAATGTATGATGACCAGGTTTCTTGTTTTATCTGTATTCCTTTTCCCACTACTTGAGGATTATGGATGTTATTGGTTTCATATTTCCTCTTGGTTGAATATTAGGATGGTTTTAATAGAGAACTTGGATTATGAAATTATGTTAATAGAGAATAAAAACTTCTTAACCAATGGGGTTGGTAGTGATATGATACAATTGTTGAAAAGATGTCACTCTAGGGAAACCATGGACTTGGTTTGGATTATGCCCGGAGGGTATGGAATTTACTCTAATTAATAATGTAATTTAATGTGGAATAATTTTATTGGTAAATTTAATGGATAATGAATTAAAAACAGAAGTAATTAATATATCTCTTTAAAATTCTTGTGTACTTGTTGCCCGAATGGCCTGAAGGCCTTATTTTTTATTTTATTATGGATAATCCCCATTTTAAGGGTTGAAGGGGAACTCTAACATGACCCGTAGGCCCAAGGCACAAGGCCCGACATGACTCGAAGGCCAATACATGACCCAATGGCCCAAAGGCATACTATGCCCATTAAATGACAGGTAGGACCAACCCACTAGAACTACCCCTCCCCATCTTCTGCATCATTGATTACCTAGCTCCCCATCTTCCATTACTGATCAGCTAGCATTTCCACTTACAAAGATGTATGGTGGATGGTCCCAGTGGTGGTTTACATACCCTCTAATTCTTCTAATCCAGTTAGCTCTTCTTCTGGTTACTGTTACTCTTTGCTCTTGTCCTCTTCTAGGGCCTACTCTATGTGAATTGGGATACTCCATGGTCTCTGTGTCTTAGAGGCCCTAAGGCCTGAAGGCCATTGATGACCCAAAGTCCCTGAGACCCGTAGGCCCAAATCGGTGGCCTGAAGGACCAAATAGGGTAAATAGTCCTGGATGCTATAGTGCCAAACAACGATTTTTACAGTGCTTCTACAATACCAAATATTACCTACTGCAGCGCCTTTTACAGTGGCTCATACAGTTCCTGCTAAGTACCCACTACTATGCCTTCTACAGTATCTGCTAAAGCACTGCTACAATACCCCCTAAAATCACCTTCACCCGATTTTGAACCTGGGCCTCTTGGATGACAAGCAGAATCACTTACCACTTGGGTATGAGCTCGTTGGATGTGTGCTTATAAGACATTTGATCTTTGTAGTGGAAGTTTGGAGTTCGAGTGACGTTAGCTGTAGTCGAGTCTAAGATTAGGTTATTCCCATTGTATGGTTGTGGGATATATAATATCATGTATATTGTAAAGAACCCAACCCCAGTAGCCTAGATCTGATGCCTTACTTAATTACATTGGTATTATGAACAAGTGATCGCATCCGAGAGAACCAAATAGTTTAGTAGATTATGAAAAACAGATAAATATATAATTATTACATTAAAACCTGAAATGATATACAACATATAAACTCCCTTTGAAACACCCGTAAACTCTTAGTTTATCCCTATAATTCATTCATAATATACATATTCAGATCCGAGGAAAAATAAATCATAATAAAGGGGTATGCTCGGATGCTTAATAAGGGTAATAAATACCATGTAAGATAATATAAACACAAACAATATTGCATGGTGCATAACTAACAACACATTCCATTAAAACATAATCTTGAGCATAATATAGCATGAATAAAAACTATTAAAATAAGCCATAAATAATCACATGAGAAAAAAACATAACCATGGATATTATACTAGTTGAATTATTACATTGAATATCAATTACTAGTATCATAATGAAAGAATGTATAATGTTAGACATCTGAATCATACCATTGATGCATTGTCCAAGACATCTGAAAATAAATGGTTAAGGCCTCGACCAAATCTATAACTCTTTTGTCTCATGAAACCTACCAATGAATCGAGGGGCTATAGCGGGACCCACCCATCACTTACTCATTACAATGAATTACTCATATGAGTGGGGAGAAATATAAACAATATATATATATATATGAAATGTAAATAACATTCCCCAATCTGTAAACATAATCACTAACCATTCTGAGTTATATGGTGAATGG
The DNA here is from genome assembly GCA_963277665.1 of Viscum album. Taxonomy (NCBI): domain Eukaryota; kingdom Viridiplantae; phylum Streptophyta; class Magnoliopsida; order Santalales; family Viscaceae; genus Viscum; species Viscum album. The sequence goes on from OY728133.1 coordinate 1,313,665,306, forward strand.
TATCAACATATCACATAAACAGTCAAAATGATCATAAACCATTTAATAAAATTTGGAAAATTATATCATAATAGATCAATACCAATTAATAAAAATATTAAATAGAGGGTGTTTGAATATATGAAAATACCCTAACAAAATTATTGAATAATTCCTTAGAGAAATACCCTTTTTTACTTTAAAAAGAATATTTCTTTTAGAAAATAATTTTTTATTTGTCATAAAATCATATTGTAAACATATATATCCCAGAAATAAAAAGGGAAGTATAATGAAATTATTTTTTTAGGAATAAATGATGTCCAACGAAAATGAAATCAAGTAAAAGGTGTTTTTAATAAACATTAAAAATGGGCCACTCCTATACAGTTTAATAAAAAATAAAAGAGTCTTAAAAGTGGACCATGGATTAATTGTTTAAATAATAAAAAAATGGACTCAGATAGTTTTTAATGATAAAAAGTTTGATTTTATAAAATTATTATTGGATTAATACAAATTATGGAATAAAATTGAAAATGGGTATGAAATTTGGAAGTTCCTCTTAGCTGGGTTTGTTTATCGAGAGGAACTGAAAAGGGAATCCTCATAAAACATGTATTCTAACATAAAAGAAAGATAAAATGACCAAGATACATGATTTTGGGACATATAATACAGAATTTAAAAGAATTATATAAAAATAATTATGATTTACATTGGGTTAAAGAGAGAGAAGGTGCAACCCGAATGAAAAATGGATGTTTGGGAGAAACCCTTACCTTATGTCTAAAAGAATTATTCACTTGTACATAACATCCTGGTTAGTGAATTTAGATTAATTAATAATTTAATTAATAAACTATTCATCATTTATTTTATTTATTATAATTTTATTATGTTAATTTATGGTCTTTTGTCTGAGTTATAATATTTAATTTCATCATTCGGAAGTGTTCATTTCCTTGATTTTGATGATTGGTTCACTCGTATACATGTACAAAAGATCATGTAAAATGGTAATAGTTATCCATATTTGAAATTATATGTTATTAATGAACATAAAAAATATTAAATTTTTAAATAATTAATTTGGTTATTTAGGTTGAGGATTAATCATTAAAAAATATGTAAGTGATAAACATCTATATTATTTTTGAAGTTTTTTATCACAACAAACTAGTTTAGTTTCATTAATTAATATTATATCTATATTCTTGTTTCAGAACATTAAAAAAAGCTCTAATAAATATATTATAATATAGTTTAACCATATATATGTTTTTATGACCTACCTTGAAAGATTATTTCAAAAATAAAACACGTCATCCATGACGTCGATAAATTAGCACCTCACGGATGATGTTTTTATTTTTAGAATAAAAGGAATAAGAGACCAGACTTGTTGTTAGATTTTCCATTGACATAATAAAATTATAGTACATATAAGGTAATAGATTTATCATCAATTTTTTGATGGATTATGTGAGTATTGTATAAGAAATGAAAATAAAGTGAAAAGAAAATAAAGAAAGAGAAATAGTATTTTACCTCTTGAATTCTACCCATTTAGAACCAATTTAGGGAAATTTGTTTTTGAATTTTTCTGAGAAAAAAACCACCTAGACATGTGTAAGAGTCTTGGTAAATGTATTGGGTATAAATTGGACAATCTTAATGTTATAAGAGGTGTGAGGAGAAGATGTTACTAGGGGTGATATTTATAGTGGAGGAGAGGAGTGTTTTTTGATTATTTTATTCATTAGTTTATTATTTTGGCTCAAGACAAGAAATAATGATGATTACATGAATAACTATATTAATTAAAGAATAATAGTTTTATATTATGGTGTTTAAATCAGTGATTACTCATGTAATACTATATTTAACTTACAATGTATATATACCATAAATTACAGAATTTTAGAATTCACCCAAAATTCCACTATTTAAGAAAAATACAAAAAATTAACCCGAACCACTTTTCTATGTGTATAATTTAAAATTTTAATCCACTTTATGAAAATAATTTTATATATAGAGTAAATTTAAATTCTAATTAAAATTATAACTTATTCAAAAAATACCAATTTTAAAAATATAACTGGTTTAATAACACTTTGAAAGATTAATTTAGGGCTTATAAAATTATATTATAATCAGAATACAAAAAAATATTAATTTATGATTCTATTTTATAAAAATATATATTATTTTAAGTCATTATATTAATTTTAAAATTGTAAATAAACATTAATGTTTCACAAAAATACCAACACTTAATTTATCATTTTTAAAACATTTACTTACTTATTCCATTATATAAATGTAACATATTTTCATTTATAATACACCTAAATTTTATTTATAAATTCATAGGTTAAGTTACAATACAAATCAAAAATATAATATTAATAAAATGACAATGATAGTTTTATAAAAAAATTGAGATTTTCACTATTCACTGGAAATAAATATTTTTAGAAAAATAAAAAATATTAAACCTAATATAATTTTGACATTATAATTTAAAGAATTATGTTTATTTTTTTAAATGTAATTTATAAAATTTTCAACATTTAGTTTTAAAACATGTGCACTATCAAATGGCGGAAAAACTGCCTCTAGAAAACTATTGCTATATTAATGCATGAAATTGGATTCATTCTTATCTTAGGATTATATAATCATTTGGATGAATATGAGAACATTTTATTAAATATAATATATAAATTTAATAAAATTTTAATACTATAAATTCATTTTAATACTATTACATGATTACTTTCTGTGTCATAATCATAATCTCATCCTTTTGTTGTGCTTCAATCTATTTTCACTTCATACCTCACACCTATAAATGAAAGTTCAAAATGACTTTTCCACACCTAAATGACTTTTATGTATCATAATATCCACGAGTAATTACTTCCTCCTTTAAATATTCACTAAAACCAAAAAAAATTAGCAATAAATATACAATAATTCATACATTAACAACAATAATATCCAAATTTCAACTTAATACATTCCACCCTTAAGACTCATCCAAAATAAATCTGTACAAATTCAATTTCAAAAAAGGTCCCTAAATTTTCAAGATATCATAACCATTTCAATAAATAATTTAAATCAACATAAGTATATAACAAAGTCATATTTTAATACAAAATACAATTAAAATTTTATTCCTTATAATATTCTACATATGCCAAAATAACATTAATCATTAATCACCAAATAATTTTCCAATCCAAAAGATATATATTTGATAAAAAATTTCCCTAAAATTCAAAACAACCTTTATCCATTATATAAAAAACTCACTCTAATCAAGACTTCATGTAGGCTAGTGGAAGGCATTTCACCCTTATCACCCGTCATTTGTGGGTTGAAAACCCACAACCATACCGGATATGACGGGCCATCACATGACGTACGAGTTTTCCTTTTTCTAAAACTATAATGATATAACTTCAAAAATATATATGATTGACTTTATTTAAATAAGGTTAATCACTAATTGTATCAATAAAACCAAAAAATATAAATACTTAATCCATTTATTTCCACATAGGTCATTCCATAGTCTATAGTTTATCCTATAGAAGAGAGAATTAACTTGGGTAATTCCCAGATTCCCCATATTTAAGGAAATGAACTAGAAATGGATTATTTGTTTTATTTCCTTCTATTGTACTCTTCATTTTTTCTTGGAAATTATTTGATTTATGTTTTTATATCCTAGACATAAATAATATATCCATTATATTGAGACATATTTCTAGGTGTCTCCTTCCACATTTCTTACATAATGGAAATCAAGAATTCTTTTATCCATGGTCTCCACCATTGGAGATATTATAAAACTCCATCCTTCTCCTATTTGGTGAGTTTGGGAGTTGGATAAGGTATATGTTGTTAATAATATTTCATGAAAACTAATTTTGCATGAGAATGATATATTTCATCCCATTTTGTTGCTCATCGACACTACCTTGTCCATGATGTTCAATGTTAACCTGAATCCTTTGGGTTATAACCACTGACTAAACCAAAAATCATAGTGTGATTAACAAAATTCATAGTGAAGAAAACCTATAATCATTTATAGAATATCATGACATGTCATTTTCAATCTAAAACATCTTTGGATTAACCTAGATTATTCATTTTCATTATATATTCAAATCATTCCTAATGGTTTGTAAAGAAAATGTGAATTATCCTAAGCATATCTCTTAGGTGTGTCAAAGCAGGTGCAAAGTAATGCCCATTTTCATGTACCAGGTTATGCGGAGTCATACCCGACACACCTTGTTAGATTTGTTACCCCTAGGTACATCTATGACAAGATCCGTGTTTTTGACGCTTTCACTAGGGCACGCGCGTCCGTCTCGTTTGGGGATGAGGGACACATATTTTTGTTGCCCCACATTCCCACTTTCCAAATAAGGGTGACATCCATTACTTATTCAGGGATGTCTGCTCCTTGATCGAAACGGGATGATGGGAGTTTGGTTCTTTCTTCCATGGATTCCTCCTCCAAAATCATCACCTAGTCCAGGTCTCCCTTATAGACTTAAGACGTTGTTCGTGACACTCTTCCTGGCCCCATATCATCAGGGACACCATTTAATTATGCGGCTTCTGTCAGGACATTCCAAGGGGTCCTCTAAGGGTAGAAACCTTCAGTTAGGGGATTAGTCATGATGGACATCACTGGCGTGTTTGGACACTAGGGATTGGTGTGTCTGTCTTCTGTCCCTTATTATAGGGATTCTTGAGGGTGTGGAAGCCTGAGGCATCCCACATCAAATGCGGGGAATCATATAAAATGGGAATTTATCTGAGGTTTTCCTCAGCTTCCCATGTTTAACACAGGGTATGCCATAAGTTTAACATCTAGTGGCGACGGATCAGACTGATCAGACCACTGACTAGAGTGGCTTAGTTGGAGGAACCCCCTGGAGGGAACACCCATATTGGGGCCAACATGTGGGTGGCTTCCCGAATGCTGTCAAACGGAACGAGGAATGAGGTGGAGTGATTCCTCCAGTATGTGGAGGCTCAGGTGAGAATCAATATGGCTAATGGAAGGTTCTGTGAAAGGGATGGTGAATGGGATGGAACAGTCATGAGGATGATGAGGGTTTTGGGCTTGAGCCGTAGAGAGGCTTCCTACGTATCCCCATGGCAGGGAATCAAAGTCTGTGTAGTTCTTCTAGCGACGACTTGCCATGGATTGGGGACTTTAACGGCTTACCGCCAAATGCGGTTGACAACAACTTACCACTGAATGGGGGAACAATGGATTACCACTAATTGAGGTCTGCCGTTTAACGTTATGTAGGACGGGGGTGAACCAGCATGAAATATGACCTAGGTCCCAGATAGATGGTGGGATTGAACCTCAGAAAGGTTTTCTATGTACCTCGCCTTGGTAAGGATGAAAGACCATGTAGTTCAGGGTGGGTGTGGGGATTACACTCTAGGCTGCCCAAAGTGTTGGTGAACTGACATGATGATGGTCAAAATGACTAATGGGTGGTGGACATGAACCTCAGGGAGGCTTCCTATGTACCCTGCCTTTGTAAGGATCAAATTCCATGTAGTTCAGAATAGGGCGTCGGTGAACCAACCTGAATGAGGACCTGTGGTCCAATGGGTAGTGGGCTTGAACCTCACGGAGGCTTCCTACGTAACCTGCCTTGATAAGGATCAAATTACTCATAGTTCGGATGATGTGGTGAACCAAAGTGAAGGGGGTCGGAATGACCGTGTGTTGGGATTGAACCTTGTGGAGGCTTCCTATGTACCCTGCCTTAGCAAGGATCAAAGACCACGTAGTTCAGGTGATGTGGCAAGGGCCTTACACTCTAGGCATCCCATGATGAGGCAGTAGTCAGTGAACCGACGTGAAAGTGGACCTAGGGTCCAGGTGGATGGTGGGATTGAACCTCAAGGAGGCTTCCTACGTACCTTTCCTTAGAAAGGATCAAACTCCTCTTATTTATGGTGGTGGTATGTGGCTTACACTCTAGGCTGCTCATGGTGTAGGTGAACCAACGTGAAGGAGGTTAGAACAACTGGGATGGTGGGATTCAACCTCATGGAGGCTTCCTACGTACCCTGACTTAGAAAGGATCAAAGTCCACATAGTACCAAATGGTTTATGGGGCTTACACTCTAGGATGCCCATGGTGTTGGTAAACCAATGTGAAAGAGGTCGGAACGACTGGGTCGGTGGGCTTGAACCTCGTGGAAACTTCCTACGTACTCTGCCTTAACAAGGATCAAAGTCCATGTAGGTTCAAATGGTGTGTGGGGCTTACACTCTAGGATGACCATAGTGTTTTTTGTGGTTGTTTCTTACTCTAAGATCACGTGAGTCATGGTCGGTGTGAGAAACAAGTGATAGAATAGACCTGATGATCACGCCACGAAAGGTGCATTCATGGGAAGTGAAGTGGGGCTTACACGTGGTTAGCAGCCCCGGAAGAAAAAGATTGGGACTTACTCTCGGATGGAGGCCCGATGGTGACAAAGCACAGTAGGAGAGGGACTTGGGACCAAAGAAAGGAGAAGCACTATTCCCAACCATTCCCTTCACTGGACCGGAGGACTAAAGATGAAAGGAGGAGTCGGGATGCTGCATCCGGAAAGAAATCTAGGGGCTTACACCAAGGTGGTCGCCCTTTTCCCCGCAGACAAATGCCACTCCGATAAGGATGATATCATTCCCTGTGGGGGTGATCCCATCTTCATGGGGATGAGTGGGCATGGAGAATGTACATGGTTAAGGGATCCCATGTGCAAGGCACGGGGCGAGGTCACAGTTTAATGTCATGTGCTGAGGATGGTGGCACTTGGTAGTTTAACGTCCTGCAGCTCAAATGACGGTGCTTGGCAATTTTTCATCCCATAGCTCAGACGAGGTGGGTTCACTCCGCACCTGTAGAACTTACATAAATAGTACCTTATTCTCTTTAGTGCAGATAAGGGACATGAAAAGTCGTAGCTAGGGGGAATCATGGAGCGAACCATTGAAGGGTCCACGTTAGCATGGATATGCGAATAAGCAATGGCCATTAGCGTGCCTATGCGAGTAAGCAAGAAGCGATGAAACAAAATGGGAAGTATAGTCCAAGGGACCTTGATGTCCCACATTCATACCTAGAGGGTTGCATGGGAAAGGGAATTTCCAAGAAGAGGGGTTCATAGGCAAGGTCCTTATGAAGCTCTGTTTTTCCGTGTGGCGGAGGGCACTTGTGAAGGAGTGTGCTTCACGAAGTGGGGTGCCTTAGATTAAGAATAGGGAAGAGGTGCATATGGGAGGTGCTTCGTTAAGTGGAAATGCATGCACAAATAACTACCTCATGGAGAAAAGGTTCCTCGCGATGAAAGGTGTCGTGAAGAAATGTGCTTTGCGAAGTACAGTGACCCTTCCTTAGCATGTGGATCATGTGTACATGAAGGGTGTTTTGTGAATCATAAACACTCTACAATGAACCCGATCCCCTTGGAGATCCTCTTCCTTCGAGAGGGCCCTTAGTCTTCATGAACGACATCCCTATCAAAAGAGGGGATCAAAACGAGACAAAGGAGAGGCACTTTGTAAAGTAGAAGTACCTCGCACAGCTCATGGTTCGCAGAGCAGAAGGATGCTTCGCGATTCAGGAGATGGAAAGTCAGAAGGTTATATTGTCTATCCATTGGGATTAGGGGGATATCGGTATTGATAGGGAGGAGATGCCGTGAAGAGGAGTTCACACGGTGCAAATTGGGACTTGGTTGCTTCGCAGCGGGCTCACAAACGTCGAATGGGTTCACGGAGTGTCCCACCTCATTGCTTCACGGCGGGCTCGCAAACTTCAACTACGGTCACGGAGCGTCCTGCCTCATTGATTGGCGGCAGGCTCGCGAATGTCAACTACGGTCGTGGAGCATACCACCTCATTGCTTCACGGCAGCCGTAGTTCTGGGGGGAACTTTTTGAAATATCGTCACGTGGTAGTCAACGGTGCCTTCTTTTGGCTCATACTCTATTCTGAATTTTGGCTCCAACAAATGCCCACCCTCAGACTTGGAGCTGCGGAGAGATCAAGGGTCGAAGTCTGAGGGTAATCACCAAAGTCCTCGGTCGTTCGTGATGCTGGATCATGAATAGGGCTCAAGAGGTGGATAGGGAATATGCGGGCCGAGTGTGCCACGAAGCTCGATGCGAACTGGATGCGCCGTGAAGCTTCGACGGCTGTTTCCTATAAATAGGGGAGTTGTGCTCTCTTTTTTCCTTTACATTCTCCATGAATTTGTCCTTTTGTGCTCTCTATTCGTGAAGCTCTACGTACTCTGTGATTATTCTCCGTGAATAGTCTTCACGATGCACAACGAGTCCTCGACTTCGCGGTTGCGCTCCGCGATCTGGAAACTGAACGCCTAGGAAGCGATTTTTGGAAAGTCTTCACGAATAGTATTCGTGAACGCGCTCTGAGAATGAGCTTCAAAAACCAACCCAAAAATCATCCATGTTCTAGAACTGAATGGAACACCAAGAAGCCACCCATGGGGTCCTTGCAGAGCTGCCCGGAGGGATGAGATGGCAAACAATCTGGGGCTAGGAGAGTTAGTACATAGCCACTCGGACCATAGTTCATTCGTGGAGCTGCTATCACAGATCCAGAAGGACTACCCATTGTGAATAAGGTTTCACTTGTATGGTTTTGGGCTGAGGGATGGCGTCTTCATCCCTGAAGCATGTAGGGAAAAGCCATCTTACTGGTTCCAGAGCACACTTTGTCAGCACCATCGGTTCAGGGCGGCCGATGTTCATGCTTGGGAGGACTTCATGCTCGTCATTGCTGACTGCTTATTCAACCATCTGAAAAATGTCGATGGGAAGGCAATGAATCTAGAGACGTCCCCTCCTCTTTACCAAACTATCCTCAAGGCGGCACTGGGGAACCCAATGAAGGGGTGGTCTGAGGAATGGGACATGTGCCAGGGTGGAAACTTCACGGATGATTGAGCCTGGTCCTACTGGGTAGGCGCCTCGTGTGAGGATTTCAGAGTGGAGATGAGAAGAGTGGGCCTGTATGAGGTAGCTTGGGCTTCCCAATTTCACATCTGCCAGCTGACACAACTAATGCTGGAGCTGTTGAGCCGGTGGTTACTGGGGACCAATACCTTCCACCCACATCACGGGGAGGTTGGCATCAGCTTATGGGTCCTGTATAAGATCTCAGGGGTCCTTTTACTGGGGGCGATGTATGAATAATTCCACCCTGTTATGGGTGCGTGGGAGGATCTGGAATAGATTCCATGACTGGCATTGGCAGTGATGGAGCTCATGCCCCGGGAGGACAAGGAGGCAGTAAGGGATGTCCACTTCATGCAGTGGTTCATGCGATTCCTAAACATCCCAAAAAAACAAACAGTTTCCGGCAAGGCCTCGGACTTCCCCAAAGGGGGCCTAGAGTAAAGAACACTCGTACTGGCGGCTGTTGAAAGATACCTAGTGGAAGACTTGGGGGTTCAGTGTCAGCACTGAGCAATAATCAATAGTTAGGCTGGCATCATTCATCACAGCTCTCATCTGTGGTTGGATCCTGCTGGTGAGGGATACCAACAAGGGAGTGCGACCAAGTAATTTCATCATGGCGTCCAAATTGGAGACTAGAGGGCGGTTGAACCTTGGGATCCCGATGCTCACCATGTTTTATAAGATGTTGTGGCACATTAGCGAGGTGAATATGACATAAAGGATTTGAGGGCCGTTCCACCTTTTTTACCGGTGGATAGAGGCACACATCCGGGGGTTCTATGAGTATATGAACCCTATCTCACCTCCAGGGTCGAACTTCTGCCCCTAGATTCTCAACGTCGTGGGGAGGTTTCCGGCCAATCTGACCGTACCATCGGTGTTGACTCAAATCTGGAAGGTAGAAGAGTTCATCTTTCATCTTTTCCCATTGCCGAAGAGGGAATTCACGGATGATGTTCGGGGAATAGAAGAGCATCAGGCCTACTTTCTAGACTTTCAAGGAGGAGCATTGGTGGCCAGGGTGTACCGTGAGAACCTCGGCGAGCCATACAGCCCACACCGGTTTGTAAGGAAATTCTGGTGCCTACAGCGACTGACCCCACAGGTCTACCTGGAGGTGCATCACGAGGAGCACCCATGTGTGATGATGTAGATCTGTCTCATGTTCACACAGGAGGATGGGAATATGTGTAATGTACTGCCTTCACCGATCGCCATCCTTGGGCTAGTGAAGGAATATGCCCAGAGTTGGGAGGCGGCCTACCCGAGGGAGATGCTGAAGCCGCCAACCATCCAAGATAGTGTCTTCGAGCTTCACCGACCTTAGGGTCGAGGCCGGATGGTGGAAAGTGAATCCCTAAGTGGCAGGGCTGCTATAGCGGTGACGTCCACACTAGTTGAGGGGGAAGCAGTAGTAGTGGATCTGGTGGCGGTAGCGGACTCGGTGGTCCCAGGAGAACAGAGTCATCTAGAGGGGCGGCCACCGAGAGGATTCCACAGGATTTCTACTCAGGCCCAGGGAAATGACTATTCCATACTGACATGTTAGAGAATGTTGTCTTCCCGGAGGCCTGGGACATCTGTAAAGTCAACCAGAAATTCCTCGGCCCATCTTAGTTATGGAAGCACCTTAACCTCCTCGGGATGGACTTGTCGGGGATTGTCCTTATTAGAGCCAGTTTTGCTGTATCCCAGGCCGAGGCGGAGTAATACATGGCTGAAATGGAACACTTTATCCACATCCGAGGTGCCTCGCACCTAATGATAGACCAGGTCAGGGTGCTGTTGGATCGTACGGTTCCTTTGCAACTGTCAGCTGCTGACCTGAGGGAGTGCTTCCCTCTACCAAAAGAATCGAACAAGTCCTCCTGGGGAGAAGAGGTGGGTAGAGGGCGTCCGTTAGAGGAGGGTAAATTCGGCGATCAGTCCTCAGATCTCGAAGATTTCATGGAGGCCCTCGTGGTAAAATCCCAAGTTCCTTCCTCATGGTCTTCCCTTAGGTTACGTTGGATTTCTTATCAGCATCTCCACTATGCAGGAGGACCTTGTTCTTTGACCTCGTTCTCGCCCCTCAGTGGGTGCCGACATGGGACCTTCAGGATCCACAACCATGGCTGCATAAAATTCCATGTTTTCCAGGGCTCGAACACTTGAGGCGGCTCCCCCAGAGTTTCCAGACATGCCAACCATATACGGGGGGCCACGTCTCGGGGTCCTGTTAACATCAGGCCAAGAGAGAGATCAGAGATTTGATCTTTGTATATATCCTCTACCGAATTTACGATTTCTTTCCCCGTACCATGTTAACTGAAATTCACATCCCCCATTTTTTGGTGTGTACAGTCCTTCAATTGGCTTGGGCCGCTACGACGAAGTTGGTCGGGACTTCTTGTAGCACCCTTCCCAGAGGCCTGCCCATGGTCGTGGAGGTGGACATACAACCTGACCAAACTGTAGTTCTCCCGATCGTTGGAGGGGGCACCAGTGGGGCTACGCCTGAGGTTATTGAGGTGGGATCTGATAATGAGGATCAACCGGACAGTATAGGCCTTACCATGCTTGATCCAATTCCAGACGTGGACCCAACTGAGGAGTTCCTAGGGGAATTCCTTGCATACGATCCTACCAACCACACTGACTGGGACGAGACGACTTTTGATGAGGAGGACAAAAAAATAGGTTGTCTCCGATCATGGATGCTGATCACGTGCTTCATCAATGACACCCCCATGAACTATGGTTGGATGAGATGGACAGACTGCGCTCGCGACTGCATGAACTGTGTGCTGGGGGAGTGGATGCCCAGTGTCCTCACATGCTCGTCTGAGATATTATGGAGGAAAAGATTCAGGAGTATGGTCGTGGCCCCGGTGTTGGCTGGTAGCGAAGGAAGGTGGTAAACATCAAGAGGATCCAAGATGTTGAAGACGAGTTCCAACGGCTGCAGAATCGGGGGGACGAGCACTCGACCTCCCACAATGTGAAATCTGAGCTAGTATTGTAATTGAAGGCCCAACTGGAAGAATCTGAAGAGGGACTGAAGTGAGCTTCTGTGAAGATGACCGCCATCTGGGCCGACACAGAGCGGGCCCAGATTGCGGCCAATGAATTGCGCCCTCTCACTGCCAAGGAGGAGAGGGAGTTGAACAGGCGGAAACAACTCTTGAACGCCACCAGCCAGAGGGTAGTGGAGCTACTATTCTCTTTTGACGAGGTCAACCCATCCATGGGGGGAATCGACCCTTGGGTATTGTAATGATTACAAACCCTAAAATGTACTTTCTTTCTTTAATTTTTTGATGCCATAGTATGCATGAGTTCCATTCTTTACATCGGTTTATTGCATCCTTATGATGTTTGTGGAGCATCCAGCGATCATTCCCTAAGCTCACATGGGTCGGGCCCGATGTGAGAAACAAGGGATGACCAGATGGGAATGGGAGGTGTGAATCACGATACCCAAAATCCATAACATTTTGGGGGTGTCATGACAATAAAGAATAACTACTGACCACATTCTAAAAAAATATCTTTATTGTGTTAGCCTGGAATAGGGATACAAAATGAGGGCCGACCGCTGACCATGTTCAAAACATGGAGCCTGACTCAAAATTTCATCTGTTAGTCATTCGTAACATTGGACCAAGACAATAGACGGGCCATAGGCCGAGCATCCATACTGTTAGGGGGTTCCCTTAGACATGAAAGAGGACGAGGGTCCGAATAAGGGGCACGCAATGCATGGAAGGTGGAGTGATGGTTTGTTCGAATAGAATCCAACACTCTCAAAATTATGCCATCGTGGTGGAATATATTAGATGGGTGAATCGGTCTGATAATGGATCATTCGTTATTTTAGATAGGACCTCTCTGGTGAGTGAGCCGTCTCTTCCCAATGTCATCTTGGGGCATCCTGAACATGTTCAGGGAAAAATCGCAGTTACATTCCTACAGGGGGTCAGGCCAAGGGGTCGATAGTGAAAGAGGATGATATTCATGATTCCCAGGGATGGAACTTAGGTGAAATGCCTAGGTGTCTCTACATATCCCATAAGGATGGGAATCAAGCCGTACGTATTTCCGGAAGCACAGTTTAACGTCGTGTGGGATGATGAAAAGCTTGGTTGCGCTAGTGTAAATCCTACCAAAACTACTAAACCCACGTGAGTCATGCTCGATGTGGGAAACAAGGAGTAGTGGTGAGACATTCCCGACACAAGAAGAATCATGTTAGGGCGAAGGGATGCTAGTTGAATGATGGCTCAATGATGCTAACCCATCCATGAAGCGCACCTAGATGCACGAATAAGTAAAGATGAGTATGTAGGAATTCAACTTGAACATGAGGAAGTAGAAATGTGTGAATCATGATGCTCAAAATCTAGATCACAATGATGGTGATGTGACAATGGAGGGATAACTGTTGACCGTGTTCGAAACACAACATCCATATCGCGTTATCTTGGAATGGGGACCAACAAATGAGGGTCGATCACTGACCATGTTCAAAACACGAGGCATGTCGAAAATGTCATTCGAGATCTTTAGGGACGTTGGCCCGAAATGGTAGGTGAGCCGAGGTGGCATAAGACCAGGCCTTGAAGGGGGTCCCTTCAAATATGGAAGAGGATGTGGATCCAAATAGCGAGCTCATGAATCTTGGACATCGGATGAGGGGAATGTACCTATGAAAATTCCACACTTCAGGATCTCTTTCTAAACACATCTGAATACAACAACGAGACGTATTAGATAGAGGGAGTTGAGTTCCTTACCATAGAGATATCTTAGTTTAGGGTCGTAGATTTTGGACCATGGATAGTAGGAAATTCGGGAGGCACATGGTGGGGTAATTGTAAAACTCGACATGAATGGGATCTTGAGGCTCCAACCACCATGTATTCCCTGGGAAGGTTTTAGGTCAACAGACCAAATATGAGTGTTAAGCTGGGCATGAGTGAAAGTGCACAGATGCTCCTATGTACCCCATTAGGATGGGGATCAAGCTGCACACAGTTATAAATGGTGGCATGGTAAGGTACTAATTCTAGGGATAAAAGGGGAGTGCGGGTGTGTCCCTCGCACCAAAAGAATCAGTATTTGATAAATATTGTTTGTCTTTTAAGGTGAATTGTTTTTTTCTGAAGTGACAGGACCGGGATAGCAAGTCTTGGAATCACCACAAGAATCAAGCTGTAATAGGAGTTGAGAAATGGTATGGCATGTGACCAATACAAAATATGATGTCCCCTTGAGTGAGGACATCAAAATGCAGTTCCGTTTTTCGTCATACGGCCAGGACGATAATGTCATAGTTTAAGGGTCATGTGATAGGACCAGGCAAGCATTTTATCATCGCGTGACACAGACATAGTAGAGACAATGATAAGTGGGGAATTTATACCATGTAATAAATCATACCCGATGTGAATAAGGACATAATACCATACCACACCATACACAATTTTGGGAAAGGAACCTTTGTCCAAGGGGCCTAAATAGAGGTAAGAGGGTCAGGGGTAGGAGAGACTAGCTCCCAATTGAGATGGACCCGAAAACGAGATGTCCGGGTGTTCCTACGTATCCTATGAGGATGGGAATCAAGATATACATAGTTTTAAACGATATCTTAGTTTATGGTCTTAGAGCTCGCACCATGGATGAGGGATGATATGGGAGGCACATGGCGCAGTCCTTTCAAAACCTGACGTAAGTGAGGAACCTTGAGGTTCTCACTACACCATATGGTCCTCAGAGAGTTTAGGCCGAGGGGCCGAAATAGAGGTTAGGATTTTAGATTCTTGTGGTTGGACCCAAAGGCGAGATGCTCGAGCGGTCCTACGTATCCTATGATGATGGGAATCTTTTTGTATGTAGTTCTGGGAGAGATATTAGTTTAATGTCTTATAGATCGAACCATAGAAAAGTGGAAACCCTCCAAGTAAATGTAGACCTCAACCCGATCCCTAAGCCGACATGAGTAAAAATCGGTGTGGGAAATAAGTGCATAAGTGGTTTGTTGCACTACTTTGAATGCACACCAAAGGGAAATTGGTGCGAAGCCCTGAATGATTCCCTTATTGTGGATTTTGTCCACCTAATGTGAGAATTCACACTGAGGAAAATTACAAAGAGTTTCAAAGTTCTAATTGGACATGATGAGGTGGAGAAGGATGTGAATCATGTAACTAAAATTTTGGGCTTAATGGGGTTGGCATGGTGATAGAGGATAAATATTGACCGTGTTCAAAACAATGTATCCATATCGTGTTATCCTAGAATGGGAACAGCACACGAGGATCGAATGCTGACCATATTCACAACATAGGATTTGTATAGTCTTATTGACCCTGACCCTCGAGGACATCGACCCATAATGGTAGGAGATCATATGGCCTAGCATCCATTCCACTTGAGGGTCCCTTTAGGTGTGAAAGGTGATGTAAGTCCTAATGAAGGGGAACAAAAAGCCTTAAAAATGGGTTGAAGCATGTCTGAGTAGAGTCCAACATTCTAGATATTAAACTACAGTACCCTTAGGCACATTGTTGAATCGCCAAAGAGGACCGAGGGGCTCATCTTGAAAGAAACCGATTTGAAAAGATGAGTATACAACAAGGGGATAGAGAACCCTCATGAGGAAGAGGTACATGAAATGGTTGTTAAAAACCCAACATGAATGAGGACATAATCTCGTACCACACCATACAACCCTTAATAAGAACTTGGGACTGGGGCCCAAAAAGGCCAAGGGGCCTAAGGCTGGGCCTCGGTCAGGAAGACCCGACCTGTTTGTATTTTAACGTCTTATAGTGAGGAAGAAGAGGAAAGTAATATGTTACCCACAAGGGAAGTGTATGGAATGATGAATAAGCCAACGTGAATGAGGACATAATCCCATACCACACCGTGCAACCATAAATAGAAACTTGGGCCAGGTGCCTGAAAAGGCCAAGGGGCCCGAGGCTAGGCCTCGGCCAGGAAGACCTGAATGGTTTACAGTTTAATGTCTTCCCACATAATAAAAGTATATGACATGATGAATAACCCGACATAATGAGGAAATAATCCCATACCACGCCATAAAACCCTAAATTGGAACATGGGCCAAGGGCCTGAAAAGGCTAAGGGGCTTGAGGATGGGACTCATTCAGGACAGCCTGACTGGTTTTCAGTTTGACGTCTTGCAGTGAGGACGAAGAGGGGATAACGTATCTCATCCGGAGATGTGTACGGCATGGCGAGTAACCTGATGTGAATGAGGGCATAATACCATGCCACACCATTCAATATCGAGAGAGTACTTGGGTCGGGGGCCCGAAAAGTCCAATGGGATTGAGGCTGGGCCTCAGATGGGGAGGCCATATGTCCCCTTGTATAGTTACCGCCCCATCACAGCTCCTAATCCCATGTGAGCAGTGCTCAGTGTAGGAAACAAGGAGCCGGTCTTGGCTCTCCCCGTTATGTGGGGGACTAAAACCTGGATTTTCTTGATGGCAGTTCATCACTTGGAGATATAATGGGGAATAATGAACCACTACACTCAATGTCTAGGACATCTTGGGGTTTTCGAAAAGTCGGAGGACATCTTTTGACCATGTTCGAAACACAACCTCCCTATAGTGACATGAAATGGGAGCAACAAATGAGCATCGACCGCTGAACATATTCGAAATGAGGGACTTGTATTGGATTGTTGATCAACATCTGTGAGGGCATTGGCCCGAAGTGGTAAGAGAGCCCTTAGGCCTTGCATCCATACCGTTCGGGGGCCCTTATAGACGGGGAAGATGATGGAGTCCCAATCAAAGGAGTGGGTGAAGCATAGCTGTACCCATCTTTGAAAGAGGAGAATGTCACCAGGGATTGGGACGTACAACCATATAGAGGTTAGATCATTGTGAATTTGGGAAAAAGTATGGACCCCTACCATATGTCTTGACCTGAGGGGAAGATTCTGGCATTTGGGCTGGGCCAATAGACAAAATGTCTGGGTGTTTCTACGTATCCCACGAGGATGGGAATCAATACATACATAGTTCTTGAAGGCCATGCATTTTAATGTTGTGCGGTGAGGGTGTGAGAGAATAGAAGAACTGGGAGATGGCACATGGTGCGACCGCTATAATCCTGGCATTAGTGGGGCGAAGGAATCCTACACCATATCATGCAAAGATCCTCCGAGAGAACTATACCCTGGGGGGATAGTCAAAGAGAACAGTTCAAGGTTGGGATCAAGACGAGATGTCTCAGCATTCCTATGTATCCCATGAGGATGGGAATCAAGCCATACGTAGTTATAAGGGAATAGGTTAATGTCTTCTGGTACTATACATAGTTTAAAGTCATGTAGAACTGAACATTTTATGGTCATGTTGGACCGGCATGCAATTTAAGGTCATGCGGGACCAAACAGTTTTGGGTCATGCTAGACCAAACATTTTAGGGTCATGCCGGACCTGCTGAGTTAGGCAAAGTATTTCTTGAGATACTTCGCATTGGTGGGAGGAGTTATACACTCACCATCCATGGTCACCAGGGAGTATGCTTCATTGGGGTAAACCCTGTAGACTATGTAAGGTCATTCTTATTTGGGATCAAACTTGGATGGTTTGCTTCCAGGGATCATTGGCATCCAGAGGGCTAATACCAAGTCGCCTTGTAGAAAAGAGCAGAGGCGAACCTTTTTGTTGAAGGCCCTGGCTATCTTATTCCGATGCCTTTACATATTGTGCATGGCATGGAGCCTATTCACGTCAAGGGATTCCAATTCAGCCAGATGAATTTTGGCTACCTTATCTGGTGCCTTCTGGTCATATACCGCTATACGTAATGAGGGAAGCTGAATCTCGATGGGTAGGACGACCTCAGATCCACACACTAGGGAATATGGGGTCACCTAGGTGGAATTATGAGTCATCATCCGATAAGCCCAGAGGGCGTTGGGGAGCTTGTCTAGACAACTCATTTTTGTTTTGGACAACCATTTTCTGCAAAATTTTAAAGAGGGTTTTGTTGAATTCCTTGATCTTACCATTCTCTTTTTGCGTTATTGCGGGATGTATTGTTCGAACGAATGTTGTACTTGGAGTACAATTTCTTCAGTTCGACTACTCGGAAGTTGGTGCCGTAATTAGTGAGGACGGCGCGAGGGACTCAAAATCAGTAGATGATGTTGGATGTCACGAAGTAAATGATAGAACAGGACTTGAACTCCTTGAGTGGAACTGCTTCTGCCCACTTGGAAAAGAAATCTGTGGCGGTCAGGATAAACCTGCACTGCTGAGCTGTCACCGGTGGGTATGGTCCCCTGACATCGAGTCCCCACACTAAAAATGACCAAGAGTACTTGGTAGAGTGGATAGGTTCTGGAGGCCGATGCATGAAGTTAGCATGGATTTTTAATGCATGAAATCTCTTGGAAAACTTGATATAATCATGGATCATAGAGGGCCAGATGTACCCCTATCTCCGGATCTGATGGGACAGCTTCGGCCCATATTGGTAGGCACTGTAGGAACTGGCGTAAACCTCATGCAATACCTAATAAATCTCAAATCATTGGATGAAACAGAGGATAAACCCATCAAAACTATTCTTGTAGAGTATCTGCTCAAGACCGGGGCCACTCTGGAGTGTAAACTATAGCACGCGGTGTCGGATTCGCTCACGCTCGGCCCGATCAGCCGGGAGGCTACAATTTTGGAAATACTCGACAAAGGGGGATCTCCAATCGAGGGTAGTTTCAACCACTGCATCTGAATAACCTGGGGGTCCCGATGTGGAGGCTCTGGCAGTAAGATGGATTACTTGAAGGTCGTCATCATCCTCTGGGGTGACAGGGGAAATCACTCTCTGGTGTGCTACGTGTATAATCAGATCATCCTGCTCGGGTTCTGCAAGTGATTCAGCTAGGCCGACAAGGGCATCGGCTAGACTGTTCTGAGATCGAGGGACATGAGTAACTTTCGGCCGAGATGGAAACCAGGTCATTAGCTGGAGGGTGCGCTCCAATAGTGGTACAAGATCTGGCTTTTGACAACATAGCCACAGTTGACATGATTGATGACTAGTTCGAAATCCCCATTCACAAGTAAGTGGGGTACATCGATCTCAAGGGACAGATCGAGGCCAGTGATAAGAGCTTGATACTCTTCCTTGTTGGTGGTGAAACCTTCTAACAACAATAATGAGTATGGTAGAATGGATTGCACCAGAGTAATAAAGAGAATACCCATGCCTACTCTGCTGATTCTAGGATCGTCTAGTCTCCTACAGGTGGGGCTTCAAGAGGCACCATCAAAGTGCATCTACCAACATGGTATGGCAGGATCTATCGAGAGGATTGCCTCTGTTTCCTCTATAAATGGGAATGACCTCATTGATTTAAGGTTCCATCATTCCAAGCGGTTTTTAATGGGTTTGTCCGTAGAACCGGAAACTTCCAATGATTCTATATCCATATAGACCTACTTTCCAAAGGTAGGTGCTGATTAGTTATGAACCGATAAGGCTTAAGAATTTTCAATGGTCAAGAGGATGGGAGGTCGGACTCATCACACCTTTTTGAGGGGAAATATTTTCTAATATAGTGTCCTATTTATAGATTTATGTTGAGTTTGTGAATCCTTATTACACTACCAAGTATGAAAATGAGCTTTCCTTTAGATCTGAAAATCAATGATTAATATGCATGAGATTTAGAGAATCATTTATATGTATTTGATGTTGTTCACCAATAGAGAATCATTTGTATTTGTTAGAGATTATTATTCAATGGTATCCTTCGACACATTATATATAAATCTTTTGTTCAATATGATAACCATACTGGTTTTAAAGACACTCAGTGGGGCACTTGAAGTTTATTGTCATTCAGAAAAAAAATAGATTATTTTAGAGTTGAGATCGTACCCACAGATGGGCTACCTATGGGCTACCTACATATCCTTTATTTTAGAAACGGAATAAGAACCCATGTAGTTCGAGTAAATAAGTATGGGGTTTATTCATGATTTATGGCTTGAAGAAAGATGTCATAATTACTTTTACACTCTAAGCTCACGCGAGTCATGCTCGGTGTGAGAAACAAGAGGTATTGGTAAAACCAGACAATTGTTCCATGAAGTATGAAATTATAAGAATTGAGTTGGGGCTTATGTATTTATGATTGCCCATATAAACAAATATTGGGATTTACTTTTGGGAAGAAACCCGGGATCAAGGTCCAAAAAGTTATATGTGCATTATGGAGATTTGGATACTCCAACTTGGGGCTTACTCCTGAGGAAGATGCCCAAATTTGGAGGGGACATGTGATTGGGTTTTACTCCTAAGAAAGAAGCCCAAATAAAAAGTAAATAAAGATTGGTTAAGAGGAATTATGACTGGGGCTTACTCTTAAAAAGGAAGCCCAGGTTAATGGGAAGTATGACCGGGGCATTCTCCTGAAAAGGTAGCCTAGGTTAAGGGAATTTGGATTTTGGGAACTTGAGGCTTACTCCTAATGAGGATGCCCAAAATTAAGGGAACTTGAAGACTAGGGATTACTCCTGAAAAGGAGACCCAGGTTTGGGGATTTTGGACATACTCTTGAGGAGGATGCCCATATTTGGGATTTTGAGATTGGGACTTACTCCTGAGGAGGAGGCCAATTTATAAAGGAGACTTCAGACTTAGGACTTATTCCTGAGAAGGAGGCCAAAGTTAATGGAATTTATGAGTGGGGCTTACTCCTAAAGAAGATGACCAAACTTATGACTAGGACTTATTCTTGAAGGGGAGGCCCAAATTAAAAGATCCTCTCATCTTTAAAAGATGAGGTTGAATGTATAAAATCTCTAAACATAGTGATATAGAGATATGTAAATCATTAGGTTTTGAGAGATGTTCCACAAAATTCCTTTTAGATAAAGAATACATGCTAAAAGAAATGTCTTTAAAGAGGGTTTTGAAGGCTGGATCATGAATAGAAGAGGTGGATAAGCATAAGAGAGGTCAAATAGGTAGGAGAGGCACCAAAAAAGAAGTTGGAGAACAAGTCCTGGGTGGGCGCGCAAGTCCTGGTCGCGCATTTATACTTGCACGACACAGGGGTACTTGTGCGACGGTCAACCCTTAGGGTAATACATGAGTGAGACTTGCCTCAAGACCTTAGTAAATTCCCTAGAGGCTTCCATAAGAGTGGATCACAAGTTCTATTGAATGGGTAAGGTGGTGCGCAAGTGTGGCCATTTCCCTTAAGGACTGTCCAGTTAGGAACGCAAGTGTTGATGAGTTTCAACACTTAGGCCTTGATTCCCATGTTTAGTCCTTCCATTCTAGGTAAGAAATTACCTTACAACTGTTCATAAGACTTCCAGAAGAGACTTGGGTGACCAGAGCTCGAATATGAGTTTTGTAATTTTTCTATCCCTGAAATGGGGGGCCCACCAATGGTATTTATAGGCTAGGGAAGACCCTGGGAAAAAAATCAAAGAGGGTGCGAAAGTCACCTGCTCAACCATTGGGTGGTGTGCAAGTATAATTGCACAACCATGGTGTAACTTGTGCGTCCCAAGTGGAAAGGAATCTTTTTTCATGCCTTTGTCAATTTTTTATGTTTCTTCAAAGGATGAACCATTTTGGGTTCAGGTATTTTCCTTTTTAAGTCTTTAGACTTTGTGATGGAAAGGAGCATCAACAATAGTCCCCCTTCAGAGTTGGATCTGGAGAGAGAAAATAGGATTTGAATCTGAGGTGAGAAGAAATATGAAATATGGAAGTTTAAAGTCATGCATGTTGGACTATTCAAATGGCTAATATTTAAGGTTGAAATAGATTTGACTGAATGGATTAACATCAACTCTATTCCATGATAATTTATCTGAAAACATATTACTATGTTCAAGTATGAGGGAAAATATGTAAACGATGACTTAAGAAATTTTGAATCTGAGGAATGATATGAAAAATGGCTAAAAGGAATTAGAAGAATTAGTTACCAATAATGATGATACCACTATTTAACAAACCCGTTAGGGGGGTGAATTATGTAGGGCCACCTAAGGGCATTGACTGCACAGTCAAATAATAGTATCCTTTGGCTCACAGGTCCATTATGTAGACTACTTATGCAAGGCCGCCTAAGGGCACGTGCTGTATAGTCAGGCAAAATAACTCTCAGAAATTTAATTTTCTACTGCTAAAAAGCCAGTGAATGTTTACGAAGATTCATGATTTCCAAATCATAGAGTATATTGTATGGAAAGAGGTACTTGAATATGGAGAAGATATTTCCAAACATGATTGTCTACAAACTGGATGAATGTCACTCCTACGAAGGTCTGGCCCAAACGTAGGGAAGGGAAATATAAAAAATATACTTGAATACTTTCAGATCATGAAAAACAGTATGGGACATGTATGTTAAGGACGGATATTTTTGCGGATCCTTACATAATGTTGTTAAGAAAACTAAGGAAAAAAGAGGTTTTCTTCCCAAGAATGAAGTTACTATTATTTGAAAAACACGTTAGGGGGTTGAATTATGCAGGTCAGCCTAAGAGCATTGGCTACATAGTCAAATAATAGTATCTTTTGGCTGACAATTCTGTTATGTAGACTACTTATGCAAGGCTGCCTAAGGGCACATGCTGCATAGTCAGGCAAGAGAACTCTCAAGTATCAAACATTTTGTGACCAGAAGTCAAGAAAAGGGTTATGGAGATTTGGAAGTATTTAAGGTTAGGAGTATGACACATAAAAATGGGAATTTGATCAATGCATGTAGAAAATAGACAGACCAATGCTAACCATAATCATGTTGTGGCTGGGTCCTAAATTTAAATGTCGGACATCACTACATATCCCATAAGGATAGGAATCAATCCATACATAGTTATTGAAATACATTTTAACATCATGTAGGACGAGAGTATTAGCAATCTTAGTTTAGGGTCACAGAGCTCGGACCACAATAATGAATACACTGTGTGTGTTTTCAAAGGGATTTTTTTGCAAAGAGATTGAAAGTGGAATTTGGGGTTAGGCCCAAAGACTTGGGGCTGGATTCGAGAGATGCTCGAACACTCCTACATATCCCATAAGGATGGGAATCAAGCCACACGTAGTTCTAAAAATACCCTCTACACAGATTACAGTCGTACGTATGAAGGTTGAAAAGGGGACATGAGTGAAATGATTGTTTGACCAAAGATAAAAGGTTCAGGCATTTCCATGTATGTACGTGGTCTTTGGAATAAAACATGATTGAAGATCAATGTAAATAATTCTTCCCTCTTAGGTGAGGGCATCAAAGAATCTTGTAGTTTATTGTCATACAGAACAAAAGTGCGAATAGTTTAAGGTCATATTCATGGATCGGTGGTAAACCAATGTAAAAATTATTGGGTCTGGGGCTGATTCACAGATCAAAATCATATGAGATGGAGGGGAACTGATGTGAAGAGATTGGTTTTGGTCTTGAACCTCAATATATAGCCTACATACCCATCCTAAAATGCAAGGATCAAAGTCTGCGTAGTTCAATTAAAGAATGAATTAGTGATTAAGTTGTTTTTTTAGACAATGAATTAAAAAAAGGTGTCAGGACTTACACATGGTTAGCGGCCCAGAGAGGGTGTTATGGTTGATGTTTTACTCTAAGCTCACGTGAGTCATACTCGGTGTGAGAAACAAGAGGTAACAACATTCTTAATGATGCACAGTTTAAGGTCATGCATGACGTATGAAGGGACTATGCAGTTTAAAGTCTTGTAGTGAGGACTATTGGTTCTGCACAATTTAGTGTCACGTAGCAGGGAAAAATATTGTTTAATGTCATGTAGGACATATTAAGGGACTCTGCTCAGTTTTACATCATGTAGGATGAATGAGAAGTACAGTTTAACATCATGTAGGAAAAATATAGGGACACCATTTAACGTCATGTTGGATGTAAGGGTGATGTACAGTTTAGCATCCTGTAGCTAAGACGATGGGGACAATACAGTTTAACATCATGTTGGATGAAAGGGGGACTGTTCAGTTTAATGTCATGTAGTGAGGACAAAAGTGGACACAATTTAACGTCATGTTGGACATCTTAGGGACTTTTCCATAGTTTAACGTCATGTTGGATGATGGTGTGAGTAGTTTAAGGTCATATGCATGGACCATAGATTATGCAGTTTAATGTCTTGTTGGACGTAAGGTACTTATGTACGGTTTAGCGTCATGTAGTTAGGATGACACAGTTTAACGTCATGTTGGATGTAAGTGAAAATAGTTTAAGGTCATATGCATGGAACGTATGTGGTGCATTTTAATGTCATGCTGGATGATAAAGTATTTGTGTTACACAAAATACTTCTTCAGAAATTTGGCATTGGTTTTAGTAGTGATAAGTTCTCCATCCATTGAGATTAAAGAATATGCTCCATTGGAGTAGACCTTATGTATTTAATATGGTCCTTACCATTTTGGATCTATCTTGAGAGGTTTTATTCCTGGTATCATTGGAGTTCTAAGAACCAATATCAATTCTCCCTGAACAAATGAATGAAGACAAAATTTTTTTGTTGAAAGCTCGTGCTATTCGATTCTGATAGACTTCTAAGTGGTGTAGGGTGAACAATATTTTCTCATATAACCATTCCAATTCATCCAATCGCTTTTGAGATTGTTCATCTGTAGATGACTGATCACAAATGGCTACGTTTAGTGAGAGTAATTGAACCTAAATGGGAAATAATGCTTCCATTCTATATACCAATGAATATAGAGTTTACCATGTTGCAGTGCGGGTGGTAGTCTGATAAGCCCATAAAGCATTAAAGAGTTTATCAGGTCATGATTTCTTATCATTATCCATTATATTTTGCACTATGTTTGAAAGAGTCTTTTTGAAGGATTTTATCTGTCCATTGGCCGCTACATGATATCGAGTTGAATGATTGGATTTGATGTTGTATTCTTGATACAACTTCCTCACCTCAAAAGAACAGAAGTTGGTGCCATTTTCCATCAAAATAGTATGAGGGACACCAAATCTGGTAATGATGTTAGACTTGATGAAGCTAACAATGTATTTTTAACTGACTTCATTGAGTTGTATTGCCTCTGCCCATTTGAAAAAGAAGTTAGTAGCAGTAAGAATGCACTTAAACTGCTTTGCTGTAGCTGAAGTATAAGGTCCCACTACATCCATTCCCCATATGGAAAATGGCCACGACTATTTAGATGTATGAAGCAACTCTTGGGGTCGATGAATGAAGTTGGAATGTACTTGGAAAGAATGACACTTCTTTGTGAAATCAACACAATCTTGTATCATAGAAGGCCAAAAGTATCCAAGACTTTGAATTTGATTAGATAGTCTATGTCCAGATTGGTGGGCACCACAAACTCCTGCATGCACTTCATTCATGACAGCCATTGTCTCTTCACCATCAATGAATCTGAAGAGAATTCCATCAAAAACTCTTTTGTATAGAATTTTCTCTAGGTTATATGGGCTATCATAAAGAGTAAAATTGACAACACTTCGCCAGATTTGTTATTTCCCAGCTCTATCAGGTGAAAGTGTTTCATTTTGAAGGTATTCCCAGATAGGTATCATCCATCCAATAGTATGACCATATTGTTCAGGAATGAGAATAATTTGATTGATTTCCTCTGTTCTGAGTTGAACATAAGGTGAAATTATATGAAAGTGGAAAATACTGATGCGTGTCTCGTCCCGATTTGGATCTGCCAGAGCTGTGCCTATATTAGCCAGTGTATCAGCTTTGTCATTTTGTGATCTCGGGACATAAGAAAATGTCCGTTCCGAAGGAAACTCCCCCATTAACTCTCTAATGTAATTATACAAAGGGATTAACTCTCTTTTCTTATTGAATAATCCTCATTGACTTGTTTGATTACCAAGTCTGAATCACCATTATACTTTAAGTGATTCACTTGTGCTTGATGTTCCAACTCCAATCCTTTGATAAGAGCTTGGTATTGTGCTTAATTATTTGTACTGTCTCCCAACAATGAGAAGGAATAAGGTAGAACAACTTTTTCTGGGGAAATGAGTACAATTTCTAAGCCAACTTTGTTGAATTTAGGATCTTCCATTTTCTTCCCTGTTGGACTTCGGGAAGCACCATCAAAGTAAATTTCCCATATTTGAAGACTATCTTGAATTGAAAAGGGTTCCTCATTAGGAAGTTCAATATATGAAGATGTATCTTCTACTGAAGGGTGTTCAACAAGGAAATCAGCTAGAGATTGGCCTTTTATTGCCTTTTGAGACAGGTATTGGATATCAAATTTTTTCAAAATAACTGTCCACCTTTCTAGACGTCCTGTAAGCATTGGATGTCTAAGGATGAATTTGAGCAGGTTATTGCGAGATACCAATTGGACCTCGTGATGTTGCAGGTAGTGTCTCAACTTCTGAACTGCAAATATTAATTCTAGGAAGCACTTCTCAACACTGGAGTATCAGGTTTCTGCTTCAAGCATAGTCTGACTGAGATAGTAAAGACTGTTTTCATTCCCAGAATCATTCTTGTGAGCAAGAATGGCATCCAATGATCGCTCTAAAGCTGTCACATAGAGGATAAGTGGTCTTCCTTCAACAGGTGGCATTAACATCGGTGGACTCAAGTGATTTTTCTTGAAAATGTTGAATTTATATTGACATTCTTCAGTTTACTGGTATGTGACTCCCTTCTTCATTAATTTGGTGAAGGGTGAACTTTTTCCTACCAAATTGGCGATGAAACACCGAATATAGGCTAAGTTTCCTTGAAGTCCTCTTAATTCTTTCAAATTCCGAGGAGGTGACATACCAAGGATTGAATTTGTCTTCTCAAGATTGACATTGATACCATGATGGTTTACAACAAAGCTGAATTTTTTTCCTGAGGTTACCCCAAAATCACATTTTAAGGTGTTCATCTTCAAATTATGTTCCCAAAGTTTGTGGAATATGACTTCCAAATCATCCAAGGGATTAGAACGTTTCCTGGATTTAACCACCAAATTGTCCACATAACATTCAACAAACTTCCCTAAAAAGGGTTTGAAGATATGATGCATGGCACGCTGATATGTTGCGTCTGCATTCTTCAGTCCAAAGGGCATTACCCGATAAGAAAAACATGCCCTGAGGGGATCTGAAAGTTGTAGATTACTCATCTTCTGGAGCCATTCAGATTTGATTATATCATGAATATCTATCCATGAAGGAATGTTCTTCATAGCCAACTGTGGCATCAATTAACTGTTCTCTAATTGGAACTAGTAAATCATACATAGGACAATGCCGATTAAGATCTCTAAAATCAATGCAAACTCTAATTTTTCCATTCTTCTTTTTCACAGGGACAACATTAGACAACCACTTGGGATATTGAACTTCTCTGAAGAAGTTATCATTGATAAGATTATCCACTTCAGCTTCAATTTTGGAATCATAGGTTGGGTGTGTTCTTCTAGTGGCTTGCTTAAATCCTCGATGTTCTTCTGAAAAAACCAAACGATGAGTAGTGACATCAGGATCAAGGCCTGGAATCTCTGTATAGTTCCAAGAAAATATATCTCGATTTTGCTTTAAAAATGAAATATACATTTCATGCTCTTCAAGAGTCATGGTCGCACTAATTAAAGTGGGGCGTGGATCTTCTTTTGTACCCAGATTTATTTCTCTGAGTTCATCCACAGTGGTAGAGATACCCTCTTCAAATGCTGGCAGATCAACCCTGAGATCTTCCTCTTCTTCTTTAACATGTGTTATTTCTTCTGTTTCTACTTCTATAGTAGATGATGAATAATAAATTTCATGATCAAAAGAGACGTTAAAATTTGAACATCTTGAAGAAGAAGCTTCCATTTCCAACCCGATTGATGATGAAGGGTATTCCTTGGGTAATAAAGAGGAGATGACTAATTGAGAATCAACATCATTGTTCATCTCTGACATTACTATAACTTCTTCTGGCCTGGTTGGAGAAGTATAGGCTTGTTGGATTTCAACATATGAAATGATGACATCCCCATTTGATCTTTCATCATTGCTTGGTGAATCATCAATTTCACCCGTGTTGTCTGGATGAATTACCGTAATTGACATTTTGGAGGTTTCTATAAGAGTATATTGATTTGGGTCTATCGTGTCAATTTGACTGATAGGAAACACATAATCTGCACTCACATGTGCAAATGGTCTTATTGGAATCTTTTCCAAACCATATAGAGCATTAACTTTGGTGACCTCCCTTGTCGTGGATTTCTCCTTACCCTTCATGTGATAGAATTCCGCCTAAATGTATTGAGACTCACATGTTTTGGAAGGGGCTTTATCACTATACAATGTCCCAATTTTACCATCAAAACAATATTTGAGACATTGATGGTATGATGAAGGGATAACCACATGTTGATGTCGCCAGGGTCTTCCAAGCAAGATGTTGAAAGCTGTGTCATGATCAACAACCATGAAATCTGAATTGGATAAAAGATCTCCAAACTGAGTTCTGAGTGTAATATCGCTCAGTGGTTATTGTTCATTTTTATCATATCCTTGTAACATCAATGTATAAGTATATAAATTAGATTATGTGAGGCCCAATCGATGATGTGTACGAATGGGGATGAGGTTGACTCCTGAACCATTATAAATGAAATATCTTCGGACATCTACACCATTGACCTTACCAAATTAGTATAATGGTATAATATGTCGATGCACAACATCATCTTCATCTTCATCTGTGAGAGATATCACTGCATAACATTCTTTAGGATTATTCTCTACATGGTAGTCTTCAGCTGTATAAATTTCGGTTTCCAATTCTTGAGGACTTTACAAAGCCTTGATGAGGGCCTCCTGAAGATCCTTTGATAAATTTAAGGCATCCAAAATTGATAACTTGGCCGGTACTTGGTCCAAGTGTTTCAATACATAATACTTTTGATCAAAAGGTCTGTGTTTCCCAAAAAGAACATGTGGTTTCACAGGTACCTTATAAGTATATGATTTGGAAGTAGATGCATCTTGTATCAGGGTAAGAGTTGACCATACTTCTGGCATTGGAAGATTAGACCGAATAGGTCTATTTGCTTACTGAGAGGAATAAGGTGAAATCTCTAACTGACCCTCCAGAATAACTGTGCCAGGATTGAGTCTACTATTGGTGGAAGAATTTGCTTATTCATGTAGAGCCCGTTGAAGGGATCTGCCACGAGTTTCTACTGCATACACAGTTATAGTAGGGGTAAAATTGGAATACTGGCTTCTGGGATATCCATGTCTCCCTCTGTAACCCAGACCTCTGGAACTCCCTCTAATTCCCCTGTTTGATATAGATAAATTCAGGCTCATCAAAATAGAAACTGCGACTGGGATAAGGATCTGTTAAATGAATCATATTAATAGAACCAATGATCAACTGTTCATCCGATGAAGACTATGGATGATTATCCTATTTGGACTGTGCCTTTTGGTGGGGCGGTGCTCGTTGCTTCAATGTAGATGGCATAAAAATCTTCCAGAGTCAAAGACAATTTGGTCTTTGACACGATTTCATATTCTTCTAATTGTTCCTATTTCTTTGAATTATGACACCCTTTTGAGGATTATCCCTCTGATGAAGAGGTTTTTGCCTTAGATTTCATAGCAGAAGACACAATTGGTTTCTTCAATTGTGTTCTCAAAATGGCATGAGTTCAGTTTATCATTTTTTTGACCATCCAATCATCATATTTTTGTGCATTTTTGTTCTTGACTTCATTCCACTAACCTTTTTCCTCTGGATTTATAGCAGTTACACAAGCTACCTGAGCTGAAGAACCTTTCAACTTGACTTGTCCCGAGTCCACCATTTTCTACAGGAGTTATTTTAGGAAAAAACACTCTTGAATGGGATGCCCCAACATCTGATTAAATGGACAATGGTTGGGATGGTCTTCATCTCCTTCCTCGTTCAACCTCTTGGGCCTTGGAAATTTAACCAAATTATTTTCTAGAGCCGAAATGAATTATCCAGGAACCTATTCATTTTGTAAAGAGTAAATTTTTCTCTTTAAATCATCAAATTGTTTCCGTCATTGATCTCTATGATCATCCTGGATAAATGACCTCTGTTTTTGATGATCAGGAGGCAGAGCCCGTCGGGAAGATGAAGGTTTTGATGTAGAAGCAGGTTCAGATACTTGTTTAAGCATAACTATAGCAGTCTCTACTTTACCCATTCTCCTTCCTAGAGCTGATGGAATTACATGAGATTTATCCTTAGTCTTTATAAGAGAGACTTCAATCTGCTGAGCGATTGAATTATGTTCTTGAAACCCACCAGTGTATTTCTCAGGGATCAACAATGTGCGCAACTCATCACAAAAATTTTCCACACAGATTGGAAACAAATCTTATTGAGGGAGTGCTAAGCTCAGGGAATACGTTAATCCCTTCCAACGAGCAATGAAATCTGACACCCTTTCATTCTCCCTTTTCTTACAATTTTTAAAATAAAAAACTATTGTCTTTGGAAAAGTTGAGCTTAATTAAAGAAGGAATCATTGACGGAGATCCTCCCACCCAGTAATTGACAGGGATTGCAAGCTTGTATACTAGACAAAAGGAGGTCCTTGTAATGAATATACAAAACACCTAAGCTTAAATGCTTCTTGTTGCTGAGGGGTTCCCATCATAGGATTACAACAAGAAAAAAAAATGTGTTAAGTGTTGCTCTGGGTATCCCGAACCATTAAATATTGGGAATGTGGTACTTGAAAAATTTGATGGGGGAGGAATTGCATCTACCCATTCAAGGTAAGCTCTATTTTCCAGTTGAACCGGTGCATTCTTTCCTTCCATATCTTCCAACTGAGCTGCTAATGACTCAATGGTAGTAATTAACTTTTGAGAAACATTTGGTTGAGCTTGGTCCTGTCCAGGTGCAATAACTAGAGCCTGGATAGATGTGGTGGCTGGCAATACAACTGATGATAACACCACCGGTTGTTGTTGTACTTGACCCATAGGATTAGACCTGTGAGGGTGTACTGATAAAGGAGGATATTCTTGATCCATCTTAGTAGCCTCAACAAATTCCCTTGGCTGACTGACTCCAGCAAACTTAGGAGGAAGACTACGTTGAAGAAGTTCTGCATTCAACCTCTTTAAATCCTTCATATCTTCCTATTGTTGTGAAAATAGTTTCTCTAATGAGAGTGATTGGCCTTCTCCAGAGGAAGGGTATGTAACCTGATTCTTTCCATTACCCTTATTGGACACCTTTCGATGAGGGGGAAGTGGGTTACTTGAAGGATTACCTAGATTCTGGGTAATCCTTTGATTTCGGGTACGCACACCTTCTTCATTTGTGTCTGTGCGTACAATCTCTTGAGTAGGAGTTTCCTCATAAGATCCCTCTGAGTGAGCCTCATTTGGTGGATCAGAAACAACAACATTGATGAAATTGAATGATGCATAACGCATTTCATCCCTTCTATCAGTATTTCTACGATATTGTCTTCTTCTATGTCCTTTATTTGACATTGCCTTTTGTTGATTTGATCCCTCAGGAACTTTTTGACAAACCGTAATGTGGAGGTAATCTATTGATAATTTTACTCTTCATTCCTCTTGGGCCTTCTTCCCTAATTGAGAGAAGACTGACTTTCTCTGAGGGATAGATTGAGGATTTTAAAAAGTCCCCAGTCCTACGGATTGAGGCTGTTCCTACTATTTCTGCTCAACTCTTTGAATCATATTTATTGATTATGAGGGTTGGGTTAAAAGAGTACCCATTATGGAAAGCTGGGGTGGTTCTTGAGCTGCTATATCTGAGACCTTCTTGAAATATCTCCTGATCTTGTGGACTTTAGTCCAGAAATTGGCTGGATACATTAACCTGAATCCGCTTTTATCACCCTAATCAAAAGACCGGTGGATGATTTCTGACACTTCTGTCACTTGATGATGTGCATGCTCTAAAAAAGAATCATGTTCGATGTTCTCGTTTGCCTGATGAAAAAGTAATTCAACAAATTTTTCTCAATATTCATGATTTTGAGAAGAACTAGTTGAGGCATGTTCTTGAGCAAGCCTTTTATTACTAACAAATACCATTGACTGTGGCCGGCTGTGGGCAATAACATTGCATGAGACCACTTTCAGTGGTGATTGCTGACTGGAGAGTACAGTGAAATGCAGTGCTCCATGGACACCGCATCCCCTAATATGAATACCACATGGGGCATTGGCAATTAACCAGCGCAATCTTCTATGTGCACCAAGGCATGAACACTGAAGGGCTCTTTGCTGCTTTTCAGCTTTCGGATATCGAGAAACTGAAAGAGATGCCAAGTCAATTTGGTGTTGTAACCCATATATTATCTTGACATGATTTTCATATTCATCATAAGATAATATTTTATTTATCAACTAACAAAGAGTTTTCCATATGTTGAGATGAATATCATGAATTCCATCATCCGTCAACATCTCTGGAATGTCATACTGAGAGTCAGCCAAAGGCCAAATCATAACTGGCACTTCACCTTTCTCTAGTTGTTTCCTCATATTCAGTACTTCCTCCTTATCATTTGATGAAGATTATTATACCTGTTTAGACCAAATATGGTGCTTCTCTGTTGCTTCATCATATTCAACAATATTGGTAGAAAATTCACTGATCAAACTAGAAGATAAATGACCCAAGGGTGGTTCGGAGAATGACCTACAACCTGGGATATCTTCTGATTGAGAAAGTATTTCAACTATTATTGATAAAGAATCACATATGAATGGATTCACATTTTCAAGTGCCTCAATATAAGAGGGATTTCTCGTTACTACATTGTCCATTGGAACATTTTCCAGGCAATGTGAGTCACTACTGCGGAGAGGACTTTCACAACTAAATTCATCATCAGGGGGAGGACCACCATGGTGGGTTACCACAAAAGATGAATCATTTTGATCCTTGGTCTTCTGGCCACACATAGGGTTCTTGTGGCTCTCATCTGAAGATGAAACTTCGAGATAAACCAAATTGTAATGAAGTAAGCCTTCATGAGGAAGTGTCTGATGAAGGCCATCAAAATTAATGTTCCCACTATAGGGAATTGAAAGAGTAGAATCTTGTGTTCCAAAAAATAATTGTCTGAGTGCATCAAGAACTCCAGCATTGAGTAAGGCCTTGTTACAGATTGGCCCTTGGTTTCTTGACTATTCTGGGCGGGTATTCATCTTAGAAACCTTCTTACTCACTTTAGGAATTACTTGTTGACGAAAGTGGTTATTATGGGCAAGTGTATGTGCCTGATCATGATAAAGGATCAGGTTAGGATGACTAACTCCGCTAAAATCAGGTATATGTTCCTGACTTGGTTGTCCGTATGATATGGGGGAGTGCGCCCCACAACCCTCTTGGACTGGAATATATGCGTGTGTCTGTTCCGGAGTGACATATTGATGTGTCACTGCACTAGTAGGGATAAATTTTCATTTCTTTCCCTATGATGCTGCCGAATCTGTTATAATATTCTATCATGCATCCAGAATATGAACAAGAATTTGATTATGCTCTTTCACCATTTATAGAATATGCTTGGTGACTTCAGCTGCTGGAATGGGGATATACGTCCATTCCGTGCATGGAGTAGGTGTATGTTCATGCTCCTGTCCTCCTTTTCCTACCAGTGAATTCTGACAGTACTCATGAATGGGGGAAAAGAGTTGAGTCTACCTTCTATTTGTCATTGGGGATTTCCAATTGACTTTTCTAGGTGCTACCAAATGAGACTATTAGTATGATTTATTAATACGAGTAGGTGCATGTTCTTTCTGATTGCCCTCCACAAATGTGGTTGATGATCTTCCTCCAATACTGATAGACAAGGCTGCTAGAAGGATTGATGAGTGTAAGCAGGTGTATGGGCCTGTTTACCAGTTGTCAGCACATTGGGTTGGCAGGCTTCATCGTATGTCATCAGACGAGCCTTCTGACTAGTTGATGGCTTATAAACAGCTGTATGTTCCTATTTATAGTACTCTGCCAAAATTGCCTGGCGGGATTGGCGTGTTGCTTCCAGACGAGTCTACTGGACAACAGAATTAAACCATATGGGTGTGTGTGCCCGCTCGTTGCTTGCCACCAAGTTAGGTTGATGGACTTATCTAGAGATGAAAGAGATAAGAACATGCTCACTATTGACCGGATTTCACCTCTAGCGGTTCGTCTTGTGTGTTCGAGTCTGAGGGACCTGAGCCGAACCCCTGAAGGTGATACCCTCATCAAATTGAGGTTGCACTGCCGCACGAGTCTGGCGGCGATTATTGGTGGGAGACCTCGGGATGGACTCTTGTCTCTTTTAATTAAGGCCCTGAGGGACCTTCTCATTCACCTACTTAGAATATGGGAGGGAATGGTTGTTGCGTTCTGGGGATAAAGACCCGAAACAGTTGGAGACTGTAGTTAGCATTGCTTGCTTCTTGATTGCTGGTCGTAGGTGTGCGGACGACCAGGGTTAATGTTTCACTTGGAGGGCTTGTCGAGCTGCCTCCAGAGTTGAAATGGTACTGTGTTGATAGTACTAATTAACCAGTGCATTCGATACCCATCATTAAATCTGCTGAGTATGTGATGTTTCCCTCAGAGTGGACAGCGATCCAGAAGGAGTAGAATCAGATGCATTCACAGCAGAGGTTTTCATAGCAGAGGCATTCACAAACATAATCTTAAGAAAATCAATTCTTGTAACGCAGAAGATCTTGGAAAAGAGTTCATATTTGATATAACAAACATAATAAAGATAAGTTCATCCACTACATATTTTGGATGAGCACATATGTTATTGATTTTTTTGTTGGCCCTCTCATTGAGTTTTAATAGGGGCCTACAAAATAATTAAAACATCATTTTAACTTGGTTAAGGATTCACATCAGGTTCCCCAATTTTTTTCCTCTGGAAATGGGAATGACCACATTTATTTAAGGTTCAAACATTCCAATCAGTTTCTAACGGGTTTGTTCGTTGAACTGGAAACATCCAATGATTCTATATCCATTTGGACCTACTTTACAAAGGTAGGTGCTCATTAGTTATGAACCAATAAGGCTTAATAATTTTCATTGGTCTAGAAGATGGGAGTTCAGACTCATCACACCTTTTTGGGGGGAATTATTGTCTACTCCGGTACACTCTTTATAGATTTAAGTTATGTTCGTGAATCCTTATTACACTACCAATAACGAAAATGATATTTCCTTTAGATCTGACAATCAATGATTAATATTTATGAGATTTAGAGAATCTTTTATATGTATTCGAGGTTCTTCATCAATAGAGAATCATCTGTATTTCTTAGAGATTCATAGTCAATGTCATTCTTCGACATATTATATACAAATATCTTGGTCATTATGATAACCATACTTGTTTTAAAGCCACTCTGTGTGGCACTTGAAGTTTATTGTCATTTATAAGGACATAAATTATTTCAGAGTTGGGATCGTACCCATAGATGGGCTACCTACGGGCTACCTACATATCCTTTATTTTAGAAAAGGAATCAAAACCCACGTAGTTCGAGTAAAGAAGTATGGGGTTTATGCATGATTGATGACTCAAAGAAAGATGACATAATTACTTTTACACTCTAAGCTCACGTGAGTCACGCTCGGTGTGAGAAACAATAGGTACTGGTAAAACCAGACAATTGTGCCATGAAAGATGAAATTATAAGAAATGATGTGGGGCTTATGTATGTATGACTGCCTAGAAAAATGAAGATTGAGATTTACTTCCGGGAAGAAACCCGGGAACAAGGTCCATAATATTGTATGTTCTTTATCGAGATTTAGATACTCTAACTTGGGTATTAATCCTGAGGAAGATTCCCAAATTAAAAGGGGACTTGTGATTGGGTTTTACTCTTGATACAGAAGCCCAAATCAAAAGTAAATTAAGACTGGTTAAGAGGAATTATGACTGGGGCTTACTCTTGAAAAGGAATCCCAGGTTAAAGGGAATTATGACTGGGGCTTACTCCTAAAAAGGAAGCCCAGGTTATGGGAATTTGGATTTTGGGAAATTGGGGATTACTCCTAAGAAGGATTCCCAAAATTAAGGGAACTTGAAGACAGGGGCTTACTCCAGAAAAAGAGGCCCAGGTTAGGGGATTTGGGGCTTACTCTTAAAGAGGATGCCCATATTTTTGATTTTGAGATTAGGACTTACTCCTGAGGAGGAGGCCCATTTATAAAGGATACTTGAGACTTATGACTTATTCCTGAGAAGGATGCCTATGTTAATGGAATTTATGAGTGGGGATTACTCCTAAAAAATATGCCCGAAATTATGACTGGGACATATTCTTAAAGAGGAGGCCCAAATTAAAAGATCCTCTCAACATTAATGGATTAGGTGGAATGAATGAAATCTCTAACCTTAGTGATATAAAGATATGTAAATCACTAGGTTTTGAGATATGTTTCACAAAATTCCTTTCAGATAAGGTTGCCAACAAGGAGTCCTTTCCAAAAGAAATGGCTTTAAAGAGGGTTTTGAAGGCTGGATCTTGAATAGGAGATGTGGATAGGCATAAAAGAGGTGAAATAGGCAGGAGATGCACCCAAAAAAAGTTGGTGCGCAGGTCCTACGTGGGCGCGCAAGTCTTGGTCGCGCAAGTTTATTTGTGCGACATAGGGGTACTTCCACGACGGTTAACCCTTAGGGTAATACTTGGGCGATACATGGCTCAAGCCCTTAGTACTATCCCTATAGGATTCCAAAATAGTGGAGCACATGTTCTGTTGAAGGGGTAAGGCGGTGCGCAAGTGTGTCCATTTACCATAAGGGGTAGCCACTTAGGCACGCTAGTGTTGATGAGTTTCAACACTTAGTCCTTGTCTCCCTTGTTTAGACCTTACATTCTAGGTAAGAAATTACCTTAGAAGTGTTCGGAAGACTTTCAAAAGATACTTGGGTGACCAGAGCTCAAATATGAGTTTTGTAATTTTTCCGACCCTCAAATGGGGGGCCCAGCAGGGGGATTTATAGTCTAGGGAAGACCCTGAGAGAAAAATCAAGGAGGGTGCGCAAGTCACCTGCATGACCATTGGGTGGCGCGCAAGTATACTTGCGCGACCCAAGTGAAAATGAATATGTGTTCATGCCTTTGTCAATTTTTTATGTTTCATCAAATGATGAATCATTTTGGGTTAAGGTATTTACCTTTTAAAGTCGTTATACTTTGTGACGGAAAGGAGAATCAACAGCCTCATCGGGAAAATCCAAGTCCAAGAACTGGTCCACGGAGGTCATATGGGTAGCATGAAATTCTACCAATTCCTCTACCTTGATATATTTCTGAGGCACAAACCTGATGTCGAACTGTAGGAGGATTACTTCCCACCGTGCTAGACGACCGATTAACATGGGGCGGTTCATAATTTACTTTAGTGGGTATACCTAGGACAACAATTGTTCCTCTTGGTGCCGCAAATAGTGTCGTAATTTTTGTACTGCGAATACAAGAACAAGGAAACTCTTTTAGATGGGAAAGTATCTAGTCTCCGTGTCGAGGATCATGCGTCTGAGGTAGTAGAGATTTTTTTCCATCCCCTCATTGTTCTTCTGGGCGAGAAGGGTGCCGAGAGATCAGTCTAGGGCAGTCACGTACATCATCAGTGGTTTTTTGGAGATGGGTGTCATCAAGACTGGAGGCTGGAGAAGATACTGTTCGATTTCCTCAACTCAGTCTAGCAGTCCTTGTCCCACTTGTAGGCAGAGCCGTTCATCATGTTCCCGGAAAAGGGCTTACACTTTCTGGACAGATTTGAAATGAATCAGCGTATGTAGGTTAAGTGGCCATGGAAACCTCAAAGATCTCGAATATTACTCGGGGGAGGAATCTGGATGATTTCATTGATCTTCTCTGGGTCGATCTCTATGTCGTGGTGCCCGATAACAAAGCCAAGATACTTTCTGGAGGTGACCCCGAAGACACATTTCAATAGGTTCATCTTCAAGTGGTGGGAATAGAGGAAGCCGAACACTATCTCATGGTTTTTGGGATGGTCCTGGCGCTGGCGGGACATGACCACCAGATCGTCTACATAGCATTCCACCAATGTCCCAAGGATCATCTTGAATATGTGGGGCATGGCTCGCTGATAGGTAGCACATGAATTCTTTAGGCCGAATGGAATAACCTGGTTACAGAATGTACCCCGAGGCGCCCTGAATGTAGTGTAATATTCTTCCTCAGGGGCCATACAGATCTGATTATATCTAGAGTAACCATCCATTAAATAGAGGGCTTGGAACCCGTCCGTAGCATCGATCAACAATTCTGTCACTGGAAGGGGAAAATCATCCTTCAGACAGTGACGGTTCAGATCTCGAAAGTCGATGCATACTCTGATTTTTCTATTCTTCTTACTGACTGGAACAATGTTGGCTAGCCACTTGGGGTACTATACCTCCTTGATTAAGTTGGATCTGATGAGCTTGTCAAATTCAGCCTCGACCATGGCACCATGATAAGGGTGCATCTTCCTGGGAGGATGCTTGAACCCGCGATGGTTTGTCAGGAGGCCAAGGAAGTTGATGGATACCTGAGGATCTAGTTCTGGCATCTCATCAAAACTCAAGGCGAACAAATCGCGGTGATATTTCAGGAAATATATGTACTATTTCTGCTCCTCGTGGGAGATGGTAGCACTGATCAGTGTGTGTCTCAGATCTGCCTTACTACCAAGTTTCACCTATACAAGTTCATCGACTGTGGTGGAGACGCATTCTTAAAAGGCGGTGGAGCATCCTCCAGATCCTCTTATTCTCTTAAGGAGGAGGGATTCCCAATGGGATAAGATTTTTCTAGGTTGGTAGAACCTGACGGGTGGCTGGAACCAGCCTGGACAACAGTAGACATCATATTTGGAGATTCACGCGCCGCTGAGACCATAAAGATGAAGGCAGTCGATCCAATTCCATCTGGTCTTCAACCCAAGGGGCTATTCTTGATGATATCAAAGAAATAGTGGCACATTGTTTTGAGATGGCTAATCATATCCTCGCAAAATAGACACGTATGACGTACTGCCATTGCCATGGGGCAGACATCCAGATATCTTACGGTGGTTGGAGGCTCCGCGATCACCTGATCCTGGTTTGTGTAGGAGTACGGGGTGATTTTACACCTTTACTTGGAATTGGGAATGTTCCTTCCTCTTGTACCAGAAAAAACAAATAATTTCCCCATGTCAGGGGTCGTGGACTCCAATCGATGGATCAAGAAGACATAGGGGTCATCCAGACCTGCCCAGGGGTCAATTGTGATTGTGGTGGGCACAACCTCACTTGCCAGAATCAGCTTATCCTTGTTCTTGTAATAGTCAACGTCCAGATTACTGGATTCACAAGAGGTGAAAAGAGATGAATCACCTTGGAGTATGCCTAATCGACCATTTGGGGAATACTTGAGGAAACAGTGATATGATGAGGGGACCACCACGTGCAGGTGGAGCCATAGTCCGCCCATCATTTCAATGTATGCGATGTCCTGGGAGACAACCATAAACTCGGTACAAGAAACTAGGCCACTGAACTGGGTCTTCAAGCAGATCCTGCCAACTGGGGTCTTCTCTGTCCTTTCATATCCTTGGATTCTTAAATTGGATGAATTCAAGTCATCTTCAAAAAACCCTAGCTTCCGCAGTGTCCACGTCAGGATAAGGTTGATCCCAGAGTCAGTGTCGACAAGACAGTGACAAACCTCCACACCGTTAAATTGGTCGGTGATGTACAACCGGCGGATGTACCCTAGTATGGGAGAGCCATCATCTTCTACTGAGAACAAAATGATGTCCTAACATTTGTAATTCTCAATTATTTCAGCATTAAAGGCTTCTACAGCTGCTACCTCCATCTCAAACTGGAGGCGGCTTCTTAAAGCCTCAAAGAGGGACTCGTGCATATCCAATGATAGGAAAAGGGATTCAAGGATGGAAAGACACACTGGGACACTGACAAGGTTTTTGAGAACATTTTACTTCCATGCTAGGCGTGAACATCCTCTTACACGAGGCCACTCTACGATTGGATGCATGGCAGGCCCTGCCGGCTGGACCGACGACTGGCTTGTGCTGGACATATCCCGCTGCTCACTAGTTAAAGACTGAAGTGTAGCTTCCGGATGAGGGCCGAATTATTAGATCAGTCTATAGCTGGGGGAGGCTGGCCGCGGCCTAGATGAGGTAACTCTGCCTGATTCAGTAGCACAAACAGTGGTGGATGCTGTCTTGAAGACACCAGATAAAGAGGTTGTGCATGATGGGCTCTGCACTGGGCCTACTGTCTGGTCTCAGTGGCATGCATGGCCTGGTTGTAGGTTCCAACTGATGCGCCCCAATGACCCATATGGTTGCGTCTTCACCGACGTTGGTGTCGGCTGGGGATGTTGTGGAAGTTTGCCTGGTGCTCCCCCTCGTCGAGAGTCGTATAGGGATTTACCAACTACACGGTATTAACCAAAACATTCCCTCGACTGTCACTTGATGAATCATCCATCACTGGGTGGATTCTGGGAGGAATCTCTATCTCTAGGGTCATAAAGTCACTGAGAGTGTGGGAAGATGATGACATCGGCGTGGAACATTGTTTTTTCTTACACCACCTGTTCTTTCTATTCTAGGAAGTGGCCGACTGAGATAATGATGCAGAAGTGGTGGTCGTAGATTCTGAAGGCTCCGGGTGATTCAGGCGTGCCCGAATGATGTCATGGGCGTGAGAAACCATCTTGGGAGCTATCTAGCCATCATACTTCTGGGATCCACGGTTAGAAACCTGCTGCCACTCGCCTTCACCGTCGCTACCATTGTCTGAATTACAAAGACACCCATCATTTGTGCCGGGGTTGGGCCTAGCCTGACCATGTTGTTATCGACCTGGTCTTGAAGCCAGTCTTTGAACACATAGAACTTCTTGAGGGTGTGCCCCAAAATCTAATGATAGAGGTACTAGTTGGGGCGATCTGTGAGACTCAACTCTTCCGGCCTTCGGTAGTCAGGAAAGCGTAAAATCCATTGCTCTAGGGCACTACAACAGTAACCAAGTACCTGATTCTCACTAAATGAGTATGTCCAATTTCTTATTTCTGGAAAGGGGCCCCTTGGAACCTAGCCCTGACGTGGATTCAGAGGGTCCTGTTGAGGATGTGGTCCCCGATTATCCCACCTTGGCAGTAGTGGTGCATTACACGGAGGCGCTTGCCGATTCTGAGGACACTGTTGTGCCGGAGGCTAGGCCTGAGGAGGAGGGACTCTACGATTCTGCAGGGCCGATGCTACTGGTAGCAATTCTAGTTTCCCGGGGTCTTATATTTGGGCCACCATAGTGGGATCGGCTCTGGAATCTCTCCTCGTCAGGATAACAAGGGGAAATGGGTGTGCCTGACTGGCCTATTGCAGGGCTTCCTCAAGGCGTTGGGCCTTGTCGGAGAAGTCTCGAAATCCTCCAGGGTAGTTCTGGGTGATCAGAGAATGAACCAGTTCCATCTTGACGTTCGCTATACACATCTTTAGTAATTTCTCTTGAGTCAGTCGCATATGAAGGGAGTATGTAAGCCCCTTCCACCAAGCCATTTGGTGGGATTGCCACCTATCACATTTCCAATGCCTCTAGGCGGGCGATTAGTGCCTCCATTGAATCATCTGGACGTGGGTCCCTAACCACGGGTGCATTTCCGGGTTCATCAATATGGTAGATAGGCTCAGCAGCTCGTGGAGCGGCTTATGGAGCGGCTTGCGGGGCAGCTGGGGGAACCCGAGATGGATTTCTTGTATTGTTGTTCCATTAGGGAGGGTTTGGTGAGACATACCGTGCCCTCTTGTTATAAGCTCTAGCTTCAGTCCTATCCACAGGAGCAGTATGATCAGGGTTGCTTGGGGGAAGCTCCCCGATGGGTAGTTGTTCCTGCCCCTGCTGCCCCAGATTAGGATCACCATAGTCGGGCTGTCGCTCTACAGAAGGTTCAGCCAGGAGTTTGTCAACCAACCTCTTCTTCTCAGTAAGCTGCTAGCGCAGCGTAGCCTTCTCAGGGCCCTCCTATGTCTTCTACATTGAGGAGGATGATTCGGAGTGCTTGACAGCTATGACTTGCTCTTTTCCCTTACTGGAATTTCTACTGAGTACCAACACCACGGTGGGTGAAGGGAGACCTAGGAGGTTCCTTAGTTGACGGGTAATCCTCCTCGTTGGGTCCAAAAATGGTGGAACACCCTCAGGGGGTAAGTCTCTATCGAGAAGCTCCATCTCATCCTCATTTTCCACTGTATCATCTATGTTGACCGTGACCTTTCCCGGGGGCATGTCCTTGATGTCGCCCAGTAGGTCGGGCTGCCTCCAGATAGGACTGAAGAGGAGGGTAGCGTACTGCCCCCAGCCACGAATTATCACATGGGTGGGTAGCCTCCCTGATAATTTTGCAGAGTACCTTGATACTTTGAACACATTGCTTCCGGAGAGCCTCACGGAGAACTGGTTAGTCGGGGCGCTAGGCCACAAGGAGTGTGGATAGATCGACTAGATGACACTGCTCACTAATTTCATTGAAATGCGCTTGGCCCCGTGGATAAACCATGTACCAATAATGAATACTGAAATGTGTCGCCCTGAGGGTGTAGTGGAAACACTCAACTTCCTCTAGGGTGAGGGATTTCGGTATACAGAAATTCGGGGCTGCCATAGGCCAGAACTTCTTGGGGAAGTGGTCCACTGCAAGGATGTTCCAGAAGCTCCTTGGCTTAGATTTAGGGTCTGGCCCTTCATTACCCCACTCGTCAACTGGGGGTGGCTGGGGAACTGGCAGCGGTACTGAGGTAGACTGCTGGGACGACATGCTAGCCGGTGGAGAGTACGGTGAGCGGGCTGACTGGCCGCCGATTCTTGGGCTATCCTCCGAAGAGTGTAGCGACCTGGCCGCCACATCATGATAAGAGGGGCTGACAGCCTCCATTTTTAGCTCCGGAGACAGGGCTACTGGTGATAGGCCACGATGTTTCTTTCTTACCATTGGTCTCCAGAATAGCTCTTTGTGATCTCTTGTGGAGGTAGAGAGCGCTTCCAGTGATAATGGTGATGATTGCACGACTGTATCCTATGGGGTCACCATATTTTTATCCTCTTGGATAAACCTATGAAAGGAGGTATGAATCCTGTGGACCTCGCATTCCAGAAGCACCAGGCTGAAGCAACTTGTTCCTGCCCCAACCCTTGACTCGAATGAGCGAGGGGAGGGTTCCCGACCTGAGTTGTAATCCGCTTCAGAATCTGAGAAGTAGACTTGTTTGATCTCTGTCCGGGCCTTCCCAGGATTCTTCTTTTGGCAGTGGGGACCCACCTTCTTTCCCCTGGGTGGCTCCTCGGGACATGGATGATTCCTGACACGGGGTCCTTCGGCCGCACTGGTGCTGGGGCGGAGAGGGTTTCCACCCGAGAAAGATGGGGTACGAGGAGCATAAGGAAAAATGTATAAGGGGAAATGAAAATTACTTCCATGGATGACACTAGAGTAGGAAAAACCTCTTCTTGTACCAGTAGGAGCATGGCGAGGACCTCCATGCTTGGTACAGGTGGAGCGAGGCTGGCTTTCACCCCTATGGTTGCCAGGGCAAGGAAAAACTTCACCAACTACAAATAGGATGTAGGAAGGATCCCCACGTTGGAGAGGGACCAGATGTGCCGTGTAATTTCATCGGTGGTCGGGAGTAGGAGGAGAAAATTCATATCCAGTGTAATGGGCACGAGAGAGGCTTCCGTACCAAGTATCACTGCCGCTAGGCAGAACCTCATTTAGACTGGGGGTGGCACAGGGTGGACCTCAATGCCGAGCCTTGAAGCAAAGAAGACCCACACTCTCTATGGTAGTGGTAAGGGGAGGACCTCCATACAGGGTGGAATCACTGCGGGTTGGTTCGCGACGACCACTGCTTGTTCCTGCTACCAGGAGAGTCGACCCGACCTACCCGTGGGGTGGTTGGGGCCTTGATCCTAGTTGGGCTTATAAGCGACCCTAATCAATGTATGTAGGGAATTGATGATATGTGTCGGCAGTGGCTTGGTCCATAGTAGCCGTCGATGTTGACGCCCCCTGGCGGGCATCCTCTTTAGCTCGTGACCGATGCTGGCGTTGGGTCAGATGAGCCGGGGCTGGTGGTGCAGGTGCATAGCTTACCAGCTCCTCCTCTGACATGGCCAGGCGACGGGGATGACATTGCCGGATGGGATCCCTTGATAGGAACCCTTGGATCGAGACACTAACCGGGCTCGGCTGTACATCGCCTACCTCATCAGCGTATGTCAGGAAGTCGTCAAAGCGCTCTGAGGACAGGCTTCTGAAGTGGTTGTATGTCGGGGTGGGGAGCAATGGATCCCTGCGCGGCCCTCGCGGGCGGCGTTGACGATGAGGCGCAGACGCCTTGAAATCCAGGTGGGCCATATCCAACATAGGGATGATGACCTCCTCCTCATAACGACATGCAAGGTTGTTGATTACCCTTCAATGGATAACTTCTGTTGGGGAGATGGGGC
Organism: Viscum album; assembly: GCA_963277665.1. Taxonomy (NCBI): domain Eukaryota; kingdom Viridiplantae; phylum Streptophyta; class Magnoliopsida; order Santalales; family Viscaceae; genus Viscum; species Viscum album. The sequence continues at coordinate 1,313,709,902 of OY728133.1, forward strand.
ATGGGAGTAGAGTCCGTCGTAGAAGCAGTGAAGCCACGTGGAGCGGCTGTGCAGGAATTGCCCCTGCCCCTGCATAGACAGGCGGGCGGTGATCGAATTCCTGAGGCAGCAACCTGATTCCTGAGAAGTAGGGAGATGAACTCGTTAGTGATGAGAGAAAAAGGAATCAACTACCAATGCCCCAACTCCATCCCATCTTCCACGATTGGTAAGAGGGATCCACACTGACAATGTCGCAGTACGGGATGTCCAACATTATACTGCCCTGACTTTTGGTGAGTTTCACGCTAGGCCTGCTATTTTCTTGGTGGGACCCGATGCTGGATGTCTGGATCTAGTGAAATGTCAATCCATTGATGCCCCGAGCACTACTAATCTCCATATTTAAGGATAATATGTTATCATCGAGTTCACCATTTCTATTTCCGATGCTTTCTCTGGGGCGTGCGCATTTGTCTCATTTGGGTATGAGGGACGCGGTTTTTTGTTTCCCCACATTCCTGCATTCCAAAGGCGGGTGGCATACATTCCTTATTCAAGGAAGTTTTCTTCATGATCGAAACATGATGATGGGATGTCGGTTCGTCCTTCTGTGGATTCCTCCTCAGAACTTGTCACCTAGTCTGGGTCTCCCTCCTAGACTTAAGACATTGTTTGTGAAACTCTTCCTAGCACCATATCCTCATGGACACCAGTTAATTACATTGCTTCTGTCAAGACATTCCAAGGGGTCCAGTCAGGGCAGCAACCTTCGGTTAGGGGAGTAGTCATGCTGGACATCACTGGCATGTCTGGATGATGGGGATTGGTGTATCTATCTTCTGTCCCATATTATAGGGATTCGTAAGGGCTCAGAAGCTCAAGGCATCCCACAACAAAAATGGGGAATCGTATTCCATGGGCATGTATCTGAGGTTTTCCTCAGCTTACCATGTTTAACACAGGGTATGCCGCAATTTTAACGTCAGATAGGGACAGATCAGACTGATCATAACACTAACTAGAGTGGATCAGATGAAGGAACCCTTGGAGGGAACGTGAATATTAGGTCCAACACATGGGTGGTTTCTTGAATGTTGTAAAACGGAATGAGAAATGGGGTGGTGTGATTCCACCAGGATGTGGAGGCTTCTATGAGAATCATGATGGCTAATGGAAGGTTCTATGAAATGGATGTAGAATGGGATAGAACTGTCATGAGGATGACAATAGTTTTGGGCTTGATCCTTGGATAGGCTTCCTACGTATCCCTATGGTAGGGAATCAATGTACGCGTAGTTCATCTAGCGATGACTTACCATCGATTGGGGACATTAAAGGCTTACCGCCAAATTATTTTTACTTTGGCTTACCACTGAATGGGGGAACAATTTCTTACTGCTGAATGAGGTCCACAGTTTAACGTCATCCAGGACGGGGGTGAACCGACATGAAAGAGGACCTAGGGCCCAGATAGATGGTGGGATTGAACCTTAGGAAGGATTTACTATGTACCTATCCTTGGCAAGGATCAAAGACCACATAGTTTAAGATGGGTGTGGAGCTTACACTCTAGGATACTTGAAGTGTTGGAGAACCGATGTGAAGATGGTCAGAATGACTAATGGGTGGCGTGATTGAACCTTATGGAGGCTTCCTAAGTACCCTACCTTGGCAAGGATCAATGTCCCCATAGTTTGGAATGGGGAATTGGTGAACCGATGTGAAAGATTACCTAGGCCCAATGGGTGGTGGGATTGAACCTTGTGGAGGCTTCCTACGTACCCTGCCTTGACAAGGATCAAATTCCATGTAGTTCAGATGATGTGGTGAACCGACATGAAGGGGGTCAGAATGGCCGGGTGTTGGGATTGAACCTCGTGAAGTCTTCCTACATACCCTGCCTTATCAAGGATCAAAGACCATGTAGTTTAGGTGAAGTGGACTGGGGCTTACAGTATAGGTTTCCTATGATGAGGTAGGAGTCGGTGAACCAACGTGAAAGTGGACCTGGGTGTAGGTGGATGGTGGGATTGAACCTCCGGGAGGCTTCCTATGTACCTTGCCTTAGCAATGATAAAATTCCTTGTAATTCCGGTGGTAGTATGTGGCTTACCCTCTAGGTTTCCCATAGTTTTGGTGAACTGATGTGAAGGAGGTCAGAACGACCGGGGTGGTGGGCTTGAACCTCGTAGAGGCTTCCTACGTACCTTCCTTAGCAAGGATCAATGTCCACGTAGTTCCAAATGGTGTGTGGGGCTTACACTCTAGGATGCCCATGGTGTTGGTGAACCAATGTGAAGGAGGTCAAAACGACCATGGTGGTGAGCTTGAACCTCATGGAGGTTTCCTATGTACCCTTACTTAGCAAGGATCAAAGTCCATGTATTTCCAAATGGTGTGTGGGGATTACACTCTAGAATTCCCATGGTGTTTTGTCATAGTCGGTGCTTTCTCTAACTCGCGTGAGTCATGATCGTTGTGAGAAACAAGAGATAGCAGAGACCTGGCGATCACATCACAAAATGTGCGTCTGTGGGAAGTGAAGTGGGGCTTACACGTTGTTAACGGCCTAGGAAGAAAAATATTGGGAATTACTCCAAGATGGAGGTCTGATGGCGACAAAGCACAGCTGGAGAGGGACTTGGGACCGAATAAAGGAGAAGCACCATTCCCTACCACGCCCTTCGCTGGCCCTGAAGACCGAAGATGAAACTAAGAGTAGGGATGATACCTATGGAAAGAAAGCTTGGGGATTACACCAAGGCGGCTGCCCTTTTCCCCGTGAACAAACACCACTCTGATAAGGAGGATATCATCCCCTGTGGGGGGTGATCCCATCCCCGTGGAGACGAGTGGGCATGGAGATTGTCCAAGGTGGGGGGATCCCGTGTATGAGGCACGGGGCGAGGTCACAGTTTAACATCATGTGCTGAGGATAGTGGCGCTTGGCAGTTTAATGTCCCACACCTCAGACGATGGTTCTTGACTGTTTAACGTCCTGCATCTCAGATGATGTGGGTTCACTCCAAACCCCTAGGACTTATATAAACGGTACCCTTTACTCCTTAGTGCATATATGGGATAGGAAAATCCATAGTTAGGGGGCGTCATGGAGCGAACCATTGAAGGGTCCACGTTAGCATGGCTATGCGAAGAAGCAATAGCCGCCATCGTGCCTATGTGAATAAGCATGAGGAAAAGCAATTCAACAGGATGTATTGTATCAGGGACCTTGAATTCACATCATGAAAACCTGGAGGGTTTCACGAGAATGGTAATTTCCAAGAAGAGGGGTTCATAGGAAAGGGCCTTGTGAATTTTTATTGTTCCGTGTGGCGGAGGGAACTTGCGAAGGAGTGTGTTCACGAATGGGGTGCCTTAGCCTAATCATAGGGAAGAGGTGCATATGGGATGAGCTTAATGAAGTGGAAAGGCATTCGCGGAGCACTTCCTCTTGGAGAAAAGGTTACTCGTGAAGCAAGGTGTCATGAAGCAATGTGCTTCGTGAAGTATAGTGACCCTACCATAGCATGTGGATCGTGTGTATATGAAGGGTGTTTCGCAAAGAATAAATGCTCCACGACGGCCTGGGTCCCCTTGGGGACCCCCTTCCTTTGATAAGGCCCTTAGGCTTCACGAACGGTATCCCTCTTTGAATAGGGGATCAAAACGAGACAAAGGGGAGGCACATCGTGGAGAAAAAGTACCTCTCACAGCTCATGGTTCGCAGAGCAGAAGGATGCTTCGCAATTCGGGAGCTGGGAAGTCAGAAAGTCAGATTGTCCATCCTTTGGTCTTAGGGAGAGACTGATATTTATAGGCAAGAGGCGCCACAAAAAGGATCTTACGCGGCATGAATAAGGATTTGGTTGCTTCGTGGCGGGCTCACGAACATCGAATGGGTTTGCGGAGCATCCCACCTCATTACTTCGTGGCAGGCTTGTGAACGTCAACTGCGGTCACGGAGCGTCCCACCACTTTCTTTGCGGTGGGATAGAGAATGTCAACTACTGTCACAGAGCCTCCCACCTCAATGCTTTATGGTGGCCGCGGTGCTGGGGGGAACTCCCCGAAATATCTTCACGTGGCAGTCATCGGTGCCTTCTTTTTTCTCATTCTCTATTCTGAATTTTAGCGCCAATAAACCACTTCCAGTTTTAGTATCTAGATATGGATGTATTTTTAGGAAGACACACACAATCTCTTCCTTACCAAAATTATAGGATGTTCTTCTATGACTTTACTCAAATCCTATCTTAGGGTTATTTCCCCTAAACTAGTTTCCAATGTTTCAACTAGACTTTCTATGATACCAATAATAAATACCCCAAACCCTATAAACATGAGCCGGTACCTTACTTAATTACATTACATTGGTACTATGATAAAGAGATAACATCCCAAATGACCAAATAGTTTAATAGATTTTGAAAAAATAAACATATATAATTATTACATTACAAGTTGAAATGATATATAACAAAGAAAATCCATTGGAAAAACCCATAAACTCCTTGATTATGTTCGTAAGTCATTAATAATATATATCTTTGCATCCTGGGTAAATATAAAACATAAGAAAGGGGTGATATCATATTCTCAATAAGGGTAAGAAATATAGTGGAAGCTAATATAAACATGAACAATATATCCCGATGAATAACAAAAAACATATTTCATTAAAAATAATCTTTATCATAATATGGGAGGAATAGAAACTGAATAAATAAGCCATAAATAATCACACGAGAAAGAATCCTAATAATTAAAATTATAATAGTTGTATAATCATGTTGAATATTAAATAATAGTATCATTACTAGGGAATGAATAATGTTATACATCTGAAATATATCATTGAGGCATTTTCCATGACATCTAAAAATAAAATGTTATGCCCTTAGCCAAATCCATATTTTTTTGACTCATGAAACCTAAAAATGCATATAGGGGATATAGTGGGCTTATACCATCACATAATATGTCTAATTCAATAATCATATGAATGGGGTGAAATATAAACAACATATACATACAAAACGTTAATAACATTCTCTAATTAGTAAACATAATCACTAACCATTCTCAAAAATATGATGAATGGAATAAAGATATAACATCTACAGTCCAACTGATAATAAACCATTTAATAAAATATGGTATATTATATAATAAAATATAAATCCCAATTAATCATAAGATTCAATATAGGGTGTTGAAATAGATGAAAATACCCTAATAAAATCATTGAGTAATTCTTGAGAGAAATACCCTTTTTTACATTGGAAAGAAGAGTTTTTTGGAAAATAATTTTTTATTTGTCATAAAATAAGATTCTAAACAAGTATATACCAAAAAAGAAAAGGTAAAGGCAATTAAATTAGTTTTGAGACATTAGTGATGTCCAACAGAAGTGAAATCCTATAAAAAGAGTTTTTAAGAAACTTTAAAAATGGGCCACTCCCATGAAGTTTAAGAGAAAATATAAGAGTCTATAAATTTGAAAAAATGATTAATTGATTACATAAAATCAGAAATGGAATAATATATATTTTCATGATAATAATATAGATTTTATAAAAATATTGGTTGCTTAAAAATATTATGGAGTGGACTTGAATATGGTCTAGAAATTGGGATGTTCCCCTTAATCAGGCTTGCTTACCAGTCAGAATTGAAAAGGGAATCCTTATCAATAATGTATTATCTGATAAAATAATGATAAAATGACTAGGATAAATTATTTTCAAATAGATACACATAATTTAGAATAATTATAAAAAAATAATTAATAATTACATTGGGGTAAAGAGAGAAAAAGTGTAACCCGAATGAAAAATGGAGGTTCGGGAAGAAAACCTTACCTTATGGATGAAAGTGTTCTAAACTTGTACATTATATATGTGGTAATGAAATTAGATTAGTTATTAATTTTATTATAAAACTATTAAACTTGTTTTATTTATTATTATTTCAATAATTTAATTTATGGTTTTTTGATGAGTTATAATATTCAATTTCATTATTCAGATGTGTTGGTTTCCCGTGTTTTCAGGATTGGTTCAATTGTATATATGTATGAAAGATCATGTAAAATAGGAATAGTTATACATAATTGAAATTATATGTTATTAATGAACGTACATAATATAAGATTGTAATAAATTTCATCAGTTTATTTGGGGTGAGAATGAATCATTAGATAAGATGTTATTGACAAACATTTAGATTATTTTGGCGGGTTTTTTGATCATCCCAAAATAGTTTAGTTTCATTTATTAATATTATGTACATATACTAGTTATATAATATTAAATTATATGAAATACATATATTATAATATTTTTTAATCATAAAAATAATTTTATGACCACACTTGAATGCATAATTGAAAAACAATAACATATCGTCCATGAAGGTGGTAAATCGGTATCTCACAAATGATATTTTTATTTTTAGAATAAAAAACGGGGAGAAGAGACTTGATGTTGGATTTTACACTAACATAATAAAATTTCAGTACATATAAGATACTTTAGTTGTCATGAATTTTTGTACAGAGTAGGTGAGTAGAATATAAAAAAATAAAATAAAGTAAAAAATAAAATATAAAAAGTGAAAGTGGATTTTACCTCTTGAATTATTCGTCTTGATAACTTCCTTAGAGAAATTAGTTTTTGACTTTTTCTAAGACTAGAACATCACAGAAATGGGGAAGAGGCTTTTGAATATTATTGGTAATAAATTTGACAATCTTTAATTCTAAAGAGGTAAGAGGATAATACGTGGTGATATGTGGTATTTATAGTGGAGGAGACATGTGTTTTTTAATTATTTTATTCCTTAGTTAATTATTTTGTATCCAGAAAATAAATAGTGATGAATCCATGAGTAAATAAATTAAATAGAGAATTATAGTTCTATATTATGGTTCTTACATCAGAGATGATTCAAGGAATAGTTAATTTGACTTATAATGTATATATACGCTAAATTATTGTATTTTACTATTCACTTAAAAATCAACTATTTTATAAAAATCCAAAAAATTCACCCTAACGTTTTTTCAATGTGTATAATTAAAAAATTATCTCCATTTTATGAAAATAATTTTCTAAATATGAGAAATTTAGTTTTTTTATTAAAATAATCATTTATTCAAAAAAAATACTAATTTGAAAATTGTAACTGGTTTTATGACACTTTAAAATAATAATTAACGTATCATAAAATTATATTATAATCATAAGATAACAAAATAGTAATTTATGAGTCTATTTTATTAGAATATATTTTCTTTTAAATCATTATATTAATTATAAAATTGTAAATAAATATTTTTGTTTCACAAAAATTCCAACACTTAATTTATCATTTTTCAATCATTTATTTACTTATTACATTATATAAATATAAAATATTTTCAATTATAAGATACCTAAATTTTATTTATAATTTCATAGGTGAATTTATTTTTCAAATCATAAATATTCTATTAATTATAAAAAATGATAGTTTTATAAAAAAAATCAAGACTTTTCACTATTCACAAAAAAAAATATTTTCTGAAAAATACCCCAATTTCACCCTAAGATAATTTTGAAATTTTGATTTAAAAAATGAAGTTTATTTTTTTCAATAGAATATATAAAAGTTAAACATTTAATTTTAAAACAAGTGCTTCATTAAAAGGTTGTAAAACTGTCTTTAGAAAAATATAGCACTTTTAATACGTATTACTGGATTCATTCTTATCTTATGCCTATAAAATAATTTGGATGAATGTGAAAATATTTGATAATATATAATATATAAATTTCATAATTTGGATAATAATATTCATTCTCTCTAATTTAAGAGCTAGGTTATAATGGCCATTTGAAAATAATGATATTTAATTGTATATCATTATTCATTTAAGTTTGGTGTTGTGGGGAACCTATACGGGGAGGAAATCAATTTAAAAAAAATACATACAATTAAATCTTTGTGTTATATATATATTATATTATTTCATATACTACCTCACCCACTTTGGTTAGGTTGAATAACACCCGTTGGACTCTAGGATGGTGTTCTCCCCAAAATCCCAATGGAAGGATGGATGAATGACTACACCCTGTGGCCCCTCTCTCTTCTCTTGGTAGTCACTTGTGATGGTTTTCATGAAAATTAGTTTTCCCATATATCTATGTAGTGGGTTGTGATAGATTATGCTTATTTAACACACATTTATCTCCAAATATATCTTCTAAAGGATTATTATAGGTATGATGTGTATAGGTTGTGATGGTGTGAGGTGATTACTTAGTGTATGTGATGTGATGACTGAGGTATAATACCTAATCTATGAAAAAAGTCATATGGACTATGGTGGATCCTGAAAACTAATTGTTTACTATATATGATAATGTGATATGAGATGATATAATGATTTGGTTTACAAGGTACATGTTTTGTTACCTTGCCAAGGTGTTTTTGGGCTGGCCTATTTTGGAGAGCGATGGCTCAGGATGTGTGATGTTAGGGCAGAGCGGAAAGCTAGTGGAGAAGTGGGAGTGGGGTAAACAATCTATTTCATTACTATATTATATGTTCTCTTGTATGTGATACTTGGTGATAGTTTTCAATGGTTAGGATGAGAGCTTAGTAACCTATTTAGGTGAAAATTTAGTTTCCTTAGTGTTCACAGTGATTTAGCATTATTCTTATATCTTTTGAATGATATTCGTTAGGGAGGATCATACTGTGTATACTTTTATAATAACCATATGTATATACAAATGATTTTTATGTTCAGTTAGAGCATATTGTAGATCAGGCTAGATATTAATACCTCCTGGTCTTTCAAGAGCTATTCAGGCTTCATGGTCACTACTGTCTAAACCTTATTATTATTTTAGTTTCATTTAAGTTATTATAGTATTTTATGAATTTGTATGTTAGCACATGGTATTTTATTATATATATGTCTAATCAGGTTTTGATTGGTACATCTATCTTATCTCTCACTTCCATATGTTACCTTGGAGGGTAATTCTTCCCATATGTATGTTTATTATAACCTTAGTTTAGTCACCAACCCTAGGCCTACCGGAGGTGGGAATTGGGTAGTCACCATCTCCCTTTTCTCATTAATTTCCCCGGAGGGGTACCCTTGGGGGGGGGGTTACATAATGTGAATGTCAATTTATATCCTAAAGGTATTTATGATATGTTGGTGAAGAATGATCTTTATGTAAAGAGTTACATTTAAATTTTCTACCAAATAATTTTACAGAATTGTTATATTGGAATAGTTCAATATTAATGATTATGAAATTAGGAATAGTTATAATTATTTAGTATATCATATTTTATTAACATCATAGTGTGGGATGCTATGAGATAATGACTTTTTTATATTATGTTCAAATAGTTTAACCCAAGGATTATTAATTCGTATCTCACCAATATTCATACAATATTTCTTCAAAGATGTTAACCTATTAAATTTTTTTAGTGGGAGGATTTATAATGTGATCACATAGATACGTGTTGTGGATTTAATAATAAATTAATGAGTTCAAAAAAGACTCAAAATGTAGTAAACATAATGCATCTCTGTGGCCAGTCATATTGGGTATGATTAGACTGATGGTTATGTATGGTTTTGTTTATATTCTTAAATTTTTTCAATAATATATATTAAATATAATTATTTGAATAATTTATTCCCCAATATAATATTTTTTTCACATTGAATGCATATATTTAGGATGAGAAATGATAATTTACATTTAAAAGTATGACTTTGAATTATACCTAACTGATGACCATTACAGAGTATTATATGTTATAATGGCATGTGAATTTTAACCTGGGGTTTTTTAGATATATAGAATTTTATCTTGAGGTAAAAAAGTTTTTTTATTCCTTGGGTTACCCGCTATGTACACCACATTTAAAAAATGTATACCACATGGAGTTCTAAAAATAATGTATTTGGTATACCGGGGGGTGTATGTTTCATATGAATTCCCCATTACCTATTGTTGATAAGATACTAAGAGTGAAAACATCACTATTTGATACATTTATTACTTTATCCTTGAGGATTAGTTAATCAAGAGGTGGTCGGGTATGTTGTTGATCCTGTTATCAGTTGTTGTTTAACTAAGATGGGATTTGATCTCTCATATGAAAAATATGAAATCTATGCCATTGATTGAGATAAAACAAGGAAGTTTATTACCATAGCTACATAAGAAACATGTGATGTGTAACACCTCAACCCATCTCACTAGGATGGTGACCGATCCATGTGATGCCCTGTGATATCTGGTGCACCTATATGTATTCCAAATGTTTGTATCTATAAGTGAATGCCAATGATAAATGTTGGAGTGACTATACTATCAATATTATAGAATCCAATATAAATAAATATCAACAAGTCATCCATAATAGAATATAAAATTAAACTTATTGAATAAATATATAAGAAAGCGATAAACAAATAAAAATTCACCCATGTTATAACACACTAAACAATATAGGTCATACATCACATTCATCAAGGAAGATCACCGACTAGGATGATCATATACAAATTAAAATCAAAATATATAAACTAAAAAACCCTAGGCCACTCCTTAGTCCCATGTCCAAACCCAATAGAGCTACACTATCCCAATCCCCAATACAATATGGTCTTAGATTTATATACCAAACATACGGTTTGCACAACCACCATGGTGCTTGTCCAATGTGCAAGCTTGAAAAATTATTTGGAAACCACCAATGGTTACACTAATATATTCTATAATATAATAGTTTATATAAGATAAAATAAATAACTATGTAATAAAAAACATGAAAGTAATCACATTGTGTTATTGTGTTCTAACTAGGTTAAGAAGACACAAAACACCATATTTTTTTTCCAATGTTGATGAATCAATGGGTTGTAACCATGAATTACTTAAAGACATGAATTATCCAAGATAGAGAACTATATAATATACTTATCAAAGAAAGGTTATAAAAAACCCAGTCTTATAGAAATGAGTATTTTAGTGTTGGTTTATAAAAACATTATTTAAAAAATCTATGACTATCTGGGAGACAGATAAAAATACACTTTTCTCCTAGAATATCCAAAATGAGTTTCTAGGTGATGGATCCCAACATAGTGATTGCCTAAATATTTGATCATTTTTAAGGTTGATATAAATATAGTGATACCATTAGAATCTAAAAATATCTAATAGTAAATTATTGTCACCCCACACGGCCATTTCATCATGTAATGGATAGGATAAAAATCAACATAAAAAAGGAACGCATAGTCTAAATCCAAGACCCTCATAGTTCCTCACATACCCAATCACTCATTAACTTGATTCACAAACCAACCTCTAGTAATTGTAGACATAAAAATACTTTTCTTATAATGATACCCAACCCTCCCTAATATATATAGATCACACTTTTCATTCAAAGGAGCATCTCAAAATTTGGTATAAAAAATACTAATATTCTATCCTATACCACACAAGGGAAACCAATCAATCCATTTCATAAAACATTACTTGACCTATTAACTTTTAATATCAACCACTACTCATCACCCTTAAGGTGTCATGAAACCTACAGGTAATACCCAAATATATATCAAGATACATAACTGATATGTACTCAAAATCCTTAACGTTCTCAAACACCACTATATAGGTTTCAATACCCGAAGGATTTATCCAAAGAAACCCCATATAATAAACTCATTGGTTAACTCATTACCAATCCTAAATTAACCTAACATAAGGAAGAGAACCCACCCATGATCACTAAATCATATAAGGAACCCACCGTAGGACCTATGCCTTACAATCCTTCACATTCCTCTCTAAATATAACCTAACATTATATAGTTTCAAATGTTTTTCTCATGCATCGATGGTGTACAAAAAGTAGAATTGATATCGATCACCAACCCATCATAATACCTCTAAAATAATCCCCCCTTAAAGAGATACACTATGTACCAAAGACTACTATCATTCAACCTAATAGTAACCATAACCCTAATTATTCTTTAAAGGGGGTTTTATAATATTCCATAAGGCATAATAGTCAGCCTAATTACTAATGGAAATTCCTCATCACACTAACCCATCTTCACTATCCTAATACATACTATCTTAGACTATTCATAATTTACCTTAAGACTAAAACTCAATTCATTCTCTAATACACATAACATGAACTGGTTCCACTAAGAAAACCTAAAATAACCAAACTTAATATATAAATCTTATTATAATCTAAATAGATATTACTAAATTCAAACCACAATTAATTTTCTTTTATTTCCCAAAATTGGGTATCATAATCCCAAACCCCATGAAACTATGTGCCATATCACATAAACAGAATGAATATTTCCTAATATATAAGGGACGACCTTCCTCACACATATCAATGTTACTGACTGCAATACCATCTATTGATTAAACTTTGTTCCCTTGAAATCAAGAAATTATATAAACTTTTCCCAATTGGAATTCTCTACTATAATGGAGTGTGATGTGAAAATAAAGACTAAGGAAATGGGTACTGATTTAGTCTCTCCAATTAGAGTTCATGACCACATATTCCATATTGGTCATCAAAGATACGAATCACTAGGAGGAAAGTGAATGAGAAGGAATATGAGGGTTAATTCCATCGTTTTATGTGGATTGAGAAATTTAGGGAAGACCACCCTTAAAAAATATTATTATTGAAATCTTATAATTATTTTCTAATGGATAGAACATATCTTGTTGATATCCACCATGTACCAAATCATAATCTAGGTGCACCCTATCAATTTAAAAACCAATACGTAACTAATAAAAGTCCAGCAGGGTATATGGTAGAATCTACAGAAATTTATAGAAGATTAAAAAAACATATTTTTTTAAATATAAATTTTATATTTCCATTAATACCTACAATGTTATATAAAATCATTTAGTAATTGTATTCCAGGACTTATAATTTAATGTCAAATCTAAATTTTCAAAAAACCCCAACTCCAAAGTTAGTAAATTTTTAAAATTCATTAATTCCAAAAACCCACAATGTTATATGTCATTAAAAACTTCCCATTATATGAATTTTTATCCATGTAAAGAATTTGAAAATGTATCATGGATTCTAATAACTCACTATAATCTAATAATATCACTCATATACAATTTTTCATCCGATACATACATGAAATCCTCACAACCAGTCCAGTGAAACATGGCTTCTATTGAAAAAAACTACCCTAATCCCTTAAAATGCATCATTAATTCTCAAAATGATGTGTTAAATGAAAATTTGACCTCAGGATACCTGATCAAACTTAAAAAACATATGAAAATGTTATATTATTTTGATTCCATCCAAACATAGAGAATTTCCATCACAATTATAATTTCCCCATCTCAATATGGATGCCTTAAACATGATGAAATCATAAAAACAGTAAACCACATTCACTCATGTTCAACCCTGACTCAAGGTGTTTTATATAAAAAAAGTGTTCATTATTATAAATCTTATTTATGTGTATTTTTATCAATACCATAATCACTTCATTATTGATTCCCCCTCAAACCATTCATCAAATTTATCTTTGATTTAGTCATCTGATACACTATTTCTACATAAAATCTGTTGATCAAATCAATATATGGTATTTACTAAGAAAATGGATAAAATTTTTCTACCTAAACCGTATAATATTGAGAAATTTTAGAAACACACACCTACCTATCCAACTACCACATGTGTCCCATTGAAAATTCCCAATCCAATTCTAAAACTCACATCTTGTTGGTTATCAAATATACCATCTAGACAGAACTGACTTACTTATATCCTAGAAGTAACACCAAACATGAACCATCACTTGTATAAATTTACCCAATAATTTACCCTCAATGTTCTTTTTAGCCCTTTTAAAACATGGTTCATACTCTCAAATATTCAGTGGTGTACTCCTCACCACATGTCTTCTTTAATCACTACCCCTAAAGCACTCACATGCCTAAATACCATAATTTCTTGAGCATTTTCTTTCTTAAAATTTTCTTCCTCTATCCGAAATGTACCATTCATATCCTATGCTTGGTTTAGGAATATTACAAAACCTCCTGCTATTAATATCCAATATCCTTGATGATTACCAGGAAGGTTCGAAGCATGAGTTAAAACCCATGATCCCCAAAATTTATTAATAAAACGTAATGGTCAGGTGATTACATGTGGTACAATGAGATTGTACCAACAATAGAAAAAAGAATAACACGTCAATTTCATCCAATAAAAAGTCTCACAATTTTCCCAAGAATCCCCTCTCATTATAGATGAATAAACCCTAAAATTTTACCTACATATTTCATGAACTAAACTTTCCATATATGTATCTTTGAGTCCATAGGTTGGTTCCCCATTTCATACAAACACCCAATGTTATCACAATATTCCTGATCGTACCCCATGTGTGATCCTTCACCATGTTCCCCTATAGTTCCCTAACAGAGATCCATGATATTGATTAAATAAGGATTCCTAGAATCAGTTATAATTACTTAGAATCCATTTGATTCCAAGACACATGAAATTATAGATAGAACAATACACATCCTTACCATACACAACCCCCTTCACCAATGAATACTCACATATAATTGATATATATTACTACTCATATCATCGATATCACTTAACAAAAAACCATGAGTGGGTATACACTACCATAAATCCTGATCATGTAACCTAACTCAAACCTTTATGAGTTTTATTCCATCATTCATAAATTCACACACCATGAAAACTATCCACACATCCATTTCATTTCAACCACATTATATATGAATCATTACATGTGTTTTCATTTTCATGATACTCAAGGCACTCTCAAATATCAAAACCAATCCCACCATCACACTACTATCATGTATTAATTGAAATTTCAATGTATCCACCCATGATACACTCATATATAATCATACTATAATGTGTACGTCATATACCATATGATACTCACTCACTTTCATTCATGGGAGTAGGAATAAATTATAACTCTTATTAAAAAATCAACAACAATGACCTTACTAGGGTATACTCTATGCTACCCTGATACTAGACCTATTAAGGGAATATTAATTAAAATATTAGTAGAATATTAATTAACTAAAACCAATAGATATGGTTTTTATATGATACTTATTTAATATAGTGAAATTATTGTTTATGTTAACGTGTTATTCTAAATTTGTTTCCAAAAAATATTCTATTTTATATGTTGAAAATTCTCTTTCAAAACCATTTTTATTTTACAATATATTTTAAACTCACTAGCATTAATAAACATACCCATTAATCCTAAATACTGATTATGATGAATTTAATCATGCCTAAAACTACCCCAATCCAAGAGTAATAAAATAATCAATAACCAAAACATCACACATAAACAACAACACAAATATAATAACAGAAACGAAAAACCACAATCCTACCACCC
This sequence comes from Viscum album, assembly GCA_963277665.1. Classification (NCBI taxonomy): domain Eukaryota; kingdom Viridiplantae; phylum Streptophyta; class Magnoliopsida; order Santalales; family Viscaceae; genus Viscum; species Viscum album. Next base: position 1,313,725,428 of record OY728133.1, read on the forward strand.
AGGTAAATTGGAATTTCACTAGATAAAAGCTTATAACGAATGAAGCTAGTATCTATCCCATGTTTTGACAAGTCATATCTCCATAGACAAGTTCCAAATAAGTAATATAATAAAAAAACTCTAATACCCTTTTTAATTACTTTTCCTGGCTCACCTAAGTAGCGAAAAATATGTGTGATGCTATGTGATGATAGGCACACATCCCTATATGCACAAAGCTATTGTCTAGAGGTGAGAGTCTATGATGACAATTTGGGAGAGTGTAGTCATGATATAAAAATAATTATTAAAAAAATAACAACATATCATTAATAATGGAATATAAAAGTACACACATATAATTATAGCTGTAATCAAACTAAAAACAAATAAATATACACCCTTTCAATAAGAAAGGGAATAATATATATCATACATCATATAAATCAAGGTGGATCACCAACTAGGATGATCATATACAAATTAAAAACCAAATAAATAAACTACGACACTCTAGGTAACTCCCCAGTTATATCTATAAATCCAATAATGATATAATAACCCAATCCACTGTACAATATTTTCTCGAACCTTCATATTAGAAAAAAAAGGTTTTTATGTCCTTTGGGGACAACACATACGGTTTGAGAATGAAAACTAAATGTTCCAACAACAATGGTTCCCCTGATATATACCATGATATAAATGTGAATGTATGAAAAAATAAAAAAATATATATATAAGAAACAATATGAAAGAAATAACTGATGGGTTTTATAGGATCATATCATGACCAATGTAGTAGATAAAACCAACATTAATTCTTGAATTATCTTTATCAATTCAGCATGAAAAAAGAACACAACACATAAACCAATTTTCTCAATGTAGTGTACTTTATGTCTTTTGATCATGATAATGTACATTTATAGGAATCACAATGAAACATATGATATAATCTTACATCTAAAGTTTATACACTGATAACTGAAATCCTCATATCCTATAAGAGGACCTTGTGAACATAAAATTTGTTCTAACACCTTCCTTGATGAATAAAAAAGGAGAACTAGGATAAATAGAAATTCAAATATGGTTAGTAAATGTCACACATCCCAATAATAGGATCCATATCCTTTATATATCTTGTTATAATTAAATGTAGGAGGTTAAATGTCGGCTGCAAATTCATGGTAGTCGATATACATATTGATAACTATACTCGTTGGGATATTTATAATAATTTTATGTTTCAATGATCATAACATGTTAGTTATTTCATAAATTAATTATATCATTGATTCATAGAAAAAATATCATATTTTGATGATGTGTTAGTGGGTTTTCACTTGATATCCAATATCACAGGACAATTGTATCATTTGATATATGCATCTTATAACCTTAATAATAACACTATATCGTTATCTGTGATACGAATAATATATATATATATATATATATTAGGCTATGAATTAGGGTACATTATACAATAAAATATACATGTTGAAGTTTATATCAAACAATCTCCCATATACACTAAAATTACATAGGTAATATATTTAAAAATTCACAAATCTTTGTTAATATATCCGAACTCTTTTAGATATTGTTTATAAAATTATATTCATTTTGAAAAATGATTTTTTTATTAAATTTTAATCCTTATTTTTAGGACAAAATATGTGAACCATCTTGATTTAGAATTGATAACAAATATGAAATCTTATGTTCATATATATTAGTAAATAGTGGCCTCCATAAAAATATTAATGTAACTTAATCTATAAATGGTGTGATCTTGAAAAAACATACTCAAATCTCTATATTGACATGTCCACCATAAGATGTACCATATACACCGTATATATACTTATATGATCCATTTTCCCTGAAATCAAGTGACAAATAGACATGAAACCTATCAATGTAGTATAAAACAACTCATATATTTATGATTATCTAAAATTGAATAGACAATTTGAATGAATATTTCACATGTTATTTATTCAATAATTCAATCACATCACATGTCACTCAACTAAGAATGGCCATAATTTCCTCAATTTAATTTAATAAAGGGAATAAATTTATTTTATCATCCTATGAGTGGAAAAGTTTTATCGTGGTTAATCTGTAATAGATGAATTGATCAACAGTATACCTAAACACCCCCTAAATAGAAAGTCTAAATGATTACAAAATAATGGTATAAAATTTTATGGGTTATCTTCTTTGGAATCTTTCCAATCTCTGGTAATAATGATTCATAATAATCATACACCCCTAATTATATCAAAGACTATATAAAATTCCATGTGATATACTTTAGCAGGATAGTGTTGATAAAAATATCAACTTATTATCTCATTATTCCATTATTTGTACCACATATAACTCTTCATATTGAGTACAGGATTCGACTCATGTTAATATTATCATATCATCACAACCCGTAATACTCTATGATTATCCTCAATTAAGAATAAATGAAATTTATACATATAGAGGACATTATTATTTCACTTTTAAGGTAATATATATTCAAAAAACATGAATGATTGATAAATAGAAATCAACTTTATAAAACAATGATATATTTTATAACCATTAAATTCAATATCTCATGCATCTAATACCAAAATATTCATCATGATCATTATTCATTTTTTTCACTGATAGTTTTGTCAAATGATTCAATAAATTTTCAGATGTCTCCACACAATAGATCTTTACATCACACATATCTATAATCTCTTGAATGAGATGGAATTTTCAAAGGATGTCTTAGATTCTTTGGTGAGATAGGGATTACTTGGATCAATAAATAGATTCATTTTTATCATTGTAAAGCTCAATTTATACCTAGATAGTTATAACTACCCCATATTTAGTGATGAGACACTCTGCCTCTATTGTTGTGTCCCCTACAATGGATTGTTTGAAACTCTTCCAAATTATAGATCCACTATTCAGAAGAAACATGAGTCTATATTAGTATATCATATCATTTTTATTAGATAAGGAACTAACATAATTTTAACCCTTTATATTGATCTCATACTCTCCTATAAAGGCAAATAATATATCATTACTTCTTTTCATGTACTTATAGATGTTTATGCTTATAATCCAGTAATTCTTAATAGGATGGTATTGGTTTCTACTCATTATTATAAAATCATAAGTGAAATAAGGTCATGTAAACAACATGAAATATATAATAGATCCTATATAAGACACACAAGGAATCTTATTTATCATTTCTAACCCATTTTAGGGATTTTGAATCATCTTATGATTTTGTCCAAGTAATACTGGTAAAGAACCCTTCTTGGAGTTCTTCATGATAAAGTACATTAGTACTTTACCAATATATGTATTTTTACTTTGTGTAAGAAACCTATTTGATCTATTTATATAGATATTAATACCCAGTATGTAGGCTAATTCACCCATATATTTCATCATGAATAATTTTCCCAACTACATCTTTAAATAATGTAAATTGAGGTCATAATTTCTAATAAAGAGTATTTTATCCACATAAAATATTAAAAATTCAAAAAATAATACCACTAAACCACTTACATACATAAGAATCATCTTTTTTTATGAAAAAAAATCTATTTTATTTCATCATCAAACTAGATGTTCCAAATTTGGGAATATTTATTTAATCCATAAAAGGATCATTACAACATGAAAACCTTACCAACCTCATTAGGAATTTCAAAAACTTTATGTTGTATAATATATATATGGTATACTAAATTACCATTTGTAAAGTTGGTTTTAAATCCATGTGATATATATCTTAATCATAAGAATCTACTACAACTAGAAAAAACCTAATAGACTTTATTATTGGCACCGGTGAAATTGTTTCATTTTAGTTAATATAAATAATTTATTTCTAAACCATTACCACCAAGAGTGATTTATAGGCAGACACACTACCATCCATGATAGTTTTATTTTGAAAACCCAACTTGAACACTATGGATATCACCCCTTAATATTCATCCACCAATTTTCAAACACATTTAGTGTAAATAGATTCCATCTCAAATATCATAGAATGTAACCATTTATTAGAATTAGAAATATCAATGAACTCTTAATAGATATTAGGATCATCATTTGTGAACATTAATTCATAATAAGTTTCCCCAATAAATCCATTAATCTTGGGATACTAACAAATAATACTGTACGTTTTAGGTTCTTATGTTACTTAAATTAGTTATCCCTTCACAACTCTTTATGGAAATTGATGAAATTCCATATCCAGAATAATTAATTTTAATTGGTATTGAACTTTAATAAGTTTAATTTCCATCATCCTAAATCCTTGGATAATATATTAATTCTTAATGGAAAAATATCATTAAGCCACAAATATTCTGTGCTTAGTAGGATTATAAAAGTAATATTTCCCAGTCACTTGGGGATAAACCAAAAAAATTAATTTATTCAATTTACGGATGAGTTTATTGGAATCCAAGAATCGTGTATATTATTTACGACCAAAAATATTTATAAAATACATATTGGGATGGTTTCCATACCATATCTTATATGATGTCATTATGAATTCATTAAATGTAATATGGTTATGTATTATGTATGATCCCAAACTTCATATGAGGTATGTTACATTTAAATTTTTGGTTGAATTAAATTTTAAACACTTAATAAATTGATTGATGAAATAATGAGTGGATTTAAGGGTGTCCAAGGGGTTTATGACATTAAAAATTAAGAAAAAAGGTCATCCATTACTTAGTTCATAGTTGACACAAATATAAAGATAACCATGTGCCATGGACCATGTGACATAACCCCCATAGAAAAAGGCTGGCACAAGGATAGTTCATAGTTAATTAAACCATGTAGTTGGCCAAGCCAAAACTTATATCTTGGCCCCACCTTGAATATAGGGATCCAAACATTTAGTGCATGGCTTGGCCCACCGTGCATCCAAATCATAATCCTCATTAAAAGTGGGTGAATTTACCATTACAACCTTAGGATTTAAGAGTTCTTACCCAATTTCTTCCATATTTCCTCTTATAGTATCCTAGGGTATGAACCCATCCCTCCCAAGATTCCCAAGGGTAATTCTTCTTCAATAATTGGTAATTTAATGCATTATTGGTTGCTAATATAAGCTCCAGGTGAGTCAATCACTCTTTATTCTATTTTATATGAGAATAATAGTGGAATGTTTTATATTCTTCCAAATAACGAAACCCTTTTTTATAGTAGGTTTTTAGACTAGAAATTGGGGTTTTTTGTACTTGAATCAAGGGTCATGTTTAGGTGAGTGATTATCTACAAATATGAGGTGGTTTTTCTGGAATTTGTACCCCATATTCTTGGTGTTTTTTCATGTGTATGTGGTTTTCCTATTGTTATGCTATCCTAAAAATTTATTAGTTAGTAGATAATGATTAATTTGCTGTTTAAATGTTGTATTGGACCCCTCATAATTCATGTTGGATTCATTGAGGATGATTAGAGCAGGCCTATGGTCACCCATGGGGTGCTATACACTATTGAACATAGTAATTATGTTGTTAAATGATGAATTGAATGGTTTATGGGATAAAAAAATGGGAAATATATTTAAGATATCAAAATGGAAAAAAGGTGTGATTAGATTAACTAGAATAAGTCAAATGATTTATGGATTGTAAATAGGTAAACATGATAAATGTTAAAAGTGGTATGCACATGTGGTTAAATGGATTGAGTGGGGTAAAAAACAGTTATAATTTTATTAAATGGTGAAATGGTATTTCTATGGAAATTGGGAACATGTTTAATCCAATGAACTAGGGAAATGTGAAAATGAAATGGTGTACCATTGTTGTTATTATTTGATAAAAAGGTCATTGATGAAAACCTTATAAATGTGATTAATGGTTAGTGGCATATTCGACTGATGCTCCTCTCTATTGGGAGGTCTATACTGATTATCCAAGAACCCAGATGCATCATAGTTTTGAAGGATGTAGTGATCATCCCAAATCTAAGGGTATGGACATAGAATTCCATATCATGGTTGGCATGGTTAGATATAGTGTTCCAAATCCTGATTGGATACTTGCAATCATACTTATTGTAAGCCGAATTGTGACACCTATGACATATGGTTTATATGATCGATGTGGTCCAAAGATGGTTTGATTGGTATGGGTATCACCTAGAACTAAAAACAAATATTGTTAATTTAAATATTTTTTAATAATGTAACATGGTTTATCTATTTTTTGTCTATTTTTTACTATAATTATTCATAAAATGTTATTAGAATCGATATTTCCATAGACATCATTTGTTGTATCCTACTAAGTTGTACTCACACCCTTCTCAGGTCTCCATTGGGTACCTGAGTAGACTCTATGGTTTTAAGTTAAGAGAAGGGAAAATGGCCTATGTTATATGGATACTATGAGAGTTGGGATGGAGTATCGAAGAGAGTACACTACATGATGTTTGGAACCATTTGGGTATTATATTTTGTGTCTTATTTTGGATTTCGTTTGATGCTTTAGACTATAATGACATGACATGTTTACTTATTTGGTTATTTGGTACATCCTATGTTTGGGAATGAGCTATGTAATGTTTTCGTATTTATTAATATTTCATGTTAATGTTTATCTTTATTTACATCACTGGTTTACTATGGGAAAGAGTGTATAATATCCCCAAATATTTAATTAGACCCTTTCTACTAGTTGGCAAACTCGAGAAAATGTGGAGGTGTACATGAGGTCATGTGGAACACTGAACCGAGGACTAGTTTAGTGGGAACTGAGTCAATACATTACAATGTGTTATCGAAGTAGTTTTATTTTCTATTTTCTTAATACCTAAGAAATATAGATAGAATCCTAGGATGTGTCAGGCTATGGAAATTATCTTGTTTATTGTAGTAAATAACCAATTTGGGGGGGGACCAAGTTTCTAGGGAGATATTTTTGTTTTAGATATTTTCTTGTTATAGTTAGATGTTATTTCACCTTGGGGATACACTTTTTGTGTATTGTTATTATTTTTTGAGGTTTTATTTGTGGCCCGTCATGGCACAATGTTTTTATATTCCTAGAAAATTATAGTAACATAAGGAATTATATGACATAAAGTAGGTTATGGTGGGTTGTGGGAGATGAAAAATAATTTCTAGTGTTCATTATGTATTACGAAAATAGCACCTAATAAAAAGTGTAAAATTAATATATTGGGAAGTGATAAAAAAATTATTCCCAATAAATATTATATAATTGTAAAAAGAGGGAAAATATGTAAAATAGGGTGGTTAAAATGGTGTCTAATTCAAAGTTGAAATTTGGATGTTTTGATTACCATTTGTCATCCATGTCCCAAGATAGGTATAATGATGGTAGTGATGCGTATTAAATTATATGTATTGGGATATTTTATGTGGAGTGTGTTTTTTATGGCTTGTAGTGATCCATCATTTGTATAAATTATGGAAACTATATGTTATATGTTTTGAGACATTTTTGGAATTGTAGAAAGATTCCATGACAAAGATACTTGTTAGTTGGAAGAAAAGAGGATATAACTTATAATTCCCCTTTATTAGTGGGATAAGAACCCCCATTAGATCTAGTAAATTGGGGGAAGAACTATTCCATGATAAATTTTCTCATTTGATGTAATTTGTGGAGAGAGGTTGAGGGAGTGAAATACCAAATATGTTTTACATAAAAAGAGAGTTTTAGCTGCATCACCCTCTGGAATTTTCTTTAGAGGGTTTAATTAAGGTAGAAAAGTTCTATGTTGAGTCTATACAGACAATTTTAGACTACATAGAGACCCCTCTACAGAAAAGGGTCAAGTTGGTAGCTTATATGTTACGAGGGAAAACAAATAACTTGGGCGATATTCATGTTTGGGATGAGTAGTTGTAAGGAAGGACATGGAAGGACTTATAAGAGATGTTCATGGATAACTTTTACCATGAGACCAGGAGGCAAAGGAAACCTGAAGATTGTAGGCGCTTTACCAAGGGAAATATGTCAGGGATGAATTAAGTTGTTCACTTCATTAATTTATAAACTTTTTCCTCACTTTTTATATGAGATGAGACAGCTATGGAATGATAAATTCAGGATGGACTTAGATGTGAGATCAAGTCCTAGATAAATATGGTTTTTGATTGAGTAATCCAAATAAACTCTAGTTTATATGGGAAATCTAAATAAGTTTTCTTGTGGTGGTATGACCGTTTCTGATGGGAAATTTAGTGGTACATCATTTGATTATAGGATGAACTATTATGATAATTTCTACTAGGGTAGTGGAAGATAGAGTAACTAAGTGAGGGGATCAGTCTCATAGGGTAGTGATTGAGTGCTCTCGTATCAATGTGGCTGATTGTCCCATATGCATGGTTGTTTTCCACAACCACCAACGGAATGCTAAGATTTCTATAGTATAGTTCACATACATAGGTTTTACAAAAACCCATGACAAATGAGAAGTGATGGGGAACCTAGGCTAAGGTAGAGTACCAATAGGGGTTTTCTACCTCATATCAGGTGGCGAGTTGTAGTTTTGCTGGCTATATGAGTCAGGGTGGTGAAACCGGTACATTGGGATAAGAGAAAGTATATATGAACGGAAAAATGCCTCAGGGAAATTAGATAGGATCATAGAGTAGAGGAATAGAATAACTTCATGTAGTTATTCCTACACCCGTCAGTGGCGAGGATAGAGCATCGACTATTCGAGGTATGATTCTTGTGTCTTCCATGGTTTCTAGTTTTTTATTTGATATAGGAGCCTCAAATTATTTTATATTTTCCCAGTTTCTAAGAAATTAAATTTTGTAAGCAGAGTACTTGTATGGGGTTATGTCGATTGAAACATTGTTGGGGGTGCAATCATAGGGTATCCATCAATGTAAGGAGTGTTCCCTTGAGGTTGGTGGGTACCATCTCCTTTGGGACTTTTAAATGCTCAGATGAAAGGTTTTGACCTAATATTGTGAATAGAATGGTTGGTTACATACCAATATCACATTTATTATTATCATAAGAGAGAGTTTCGTATCTCTTAAAGTTTTCAATTATGTACATCATGGGTCATGAAAAATATTGGAAGAAAATGTAGGGCCGATTATTCTGCAATTGGATGAACTCATAGCATAGGTTGTGAGCTTTTTTCTTGATGAAGAGGGAGTGAAGAATCATGAATTTTCTGAAGTAGTGGATCAATTTTAGGATGTGTTCCCTGAAGATTTCGTAGGGTTTCCAACTAAGATATATCTTTAGTTAATGATTTCAATAGTTCCTAGAGATGAACCAATTTCTATTCCACCTTATAAAACTTCACCAATAGAACACCAGGATCTCAAGACTCTGTTGCAGGAGTTATAGGATATCTGTTTTATTTGCCCGAGTTTATCACCTGGAGGTTATCGTGTTTTGTTTTCCAAGAAGGATGACTAAACATTTAAGTTTTATGTTTATTACAAGAAGTTTCATTAGATAATGGTTATGAAACCATATTTTGTTCCATTTATTGATGATATTTTTGTCAAGTTGAATGGTTTAGGAATATTCTATAAGATTTATTTGTGGTTAGGGTATCCATAGTTATGTGTGAGACCCTTTGATATACCATAGAATTATTTTAGAAGTAGGTATGGTTTGTATGAGTTTCTTAAATTTTATTATGTTAATTAACACTCATACTATGTTTATGTATTTGATGAACCAAAATTTTCACCCATATAGAGATTAATTTTTGGTTGTGTTTGTGGAATACATTTGGCATATTTCAAAACTCACAACAATCATGCCCAATATCTTAACATCATCTTGAGTACTCTAAGAGATAATAGACATTATGCCAATGTATCTAAGTGTTTTTTATATATTGATAAAGTATATTTATTTAGTCACATAGTCTCAAATTAATGTGTTTCTTGTAGACATAGGGAAGGTTCAGGCAGTGGTTTCTTGGGACCATCCTAGGAATGTTTTTGAAAACTACAGATTTTTAGGTTTAACGAGTTATTACCAATGGTTTACCAATGAATTTTCCCACTTGAAACAACTTCTCTTAGTCTTGGCCAATAAGGGATTAAATTTTGAGTGGTTTGGGGCATATTAGGGTTCTTTATTGGAAATAAATATGTGTTTGACTATAACACCAATTATGATTTTACATGAATCATTAAAATAGTGTACTTTGTTTTGTTATACATCTGGGATCAGAATTGAGGTTGTTTTTATGTAGTGAGATCAATTCTTGGAGTATGGATCATGGTAGTTGAGACAACTTGAATGTAACTATCCTACACATGATCTTGAGTCAGACAAAATGGTATCTTCCTTGAAATTATAGAGACATTATCTTCTAGGTGATAAGTTTATTGTCTATATTGATAATAATAACCTCATATTCATCCTTTCCCAGCATGATTTAAATTTACAATATAGAATATGCGTAGATTTTGTGAAATCTTTTGATTTTGAGCTATTTTATACAACAAGAATGAGAAAAGGTGATGTGAATACATTGAGTCCAAAGATGTGGACTCATGAAGTTCAATATTCTAGTTCTAAGTAGAATATGATTTCATTTTTTATTGAGGTTCATATAGCTATTCAAGGGGAGGATGAGTTGATGACACTCATGTCCTTATCTATTGAGCCATATATTTTAAATCATGTTAAGAGGAGGTAATATGAGGAATCAAAATGTTTGTATTTGAGAGAATATTTTGAAGGAAATGAGACATCTTCTAATTATACTATTGATGTGGATGAGATTATTCACAATGATGGCATGCTGTCATGGAAACTTGTATGCAAGAATAGATGATGTGGGACTTTCAATCCTTGAAGTGGGTGGTTCACTCTGGTTTGACCAAGATGTATCATGATCTGTATAGATAGTATTGGTGGTTTGGAATAAAAAATTAGGTTAAAGGTTTCATGAAATGATGATATGCCTTTAAGAAGGTGAAGGATTGACATTAATGATCCTATACACTTTTACAACTATTCCCCATTTTGGAATGGAAGCGGGATAATGTTACCATGTATTTTTTGTTTGGATCTCTGAGGATGACTCAGAAGAATGAAACAATAGAAGTGATTGTGGATCAGTTGAAAAAAAATTTACATTTATTCTTGATTCAAGAGAATTTGACTATTTACATGTTTGGTGGATTATATGTCCAAGAGATAATACATTTTCATATTTTGCCTCATATTATTGTTTCAGATCATGACCTATGTTTTAATTTTCACTTCTGGCATGGGTTTAAAAAGGTTCTGGATAATATAGTGTTCTTATGTACATATTTCCACCTATAGATAGATGGGAAATTATAACATACTATCCAGGTGATAGAGGAAATGTTTAGTGAATTAATCCTTGAATTTAGTGGAACTTGGGAGAACAACATAAAACATGTTGAATTCACCAATAAAAACAGTTATTAGGTGACTATTTATATGTAACCATACAAGGTTCTCTATGGTAGACTTTGTAGATCACTATCGTGTTGGGTGGAAGTGGGAGAATCCATGTTGTTGGGGCTGAGTCACATACATGAGATATCAAATCATGATTAGTTGATATGAAAGTGTTTGGATATGTCCCAAATCATAAAAAAAAGTCATATATTTATTGACATCATTGACTTATTTAATTTATAGCGAGTGATCATGTGTTTCTTTAGGTGTTTCCAAGGGTGGGTCACCATCAGATTTGGAAATAGGTAATGTTGGTGCTTAGGTACGTGGGACCATTTTATATTATGGAGAGGATAAAAATAATGGTTCACTTATTGCCTCTTTCATAGAGGTATAATTGTGTGAACTATGTTTTTCATGTGTCAGATCTCTTGAACAATCACCCCGACCCATCTCATGTGATTGATGTTAATGATTTTGAGCTTGAAGTTGATGATTATATTTAGAAGAGTCCAGTTCATGTTTTAGATCATAGTAAGAATTATTTTTGGGTAATATTTTGCCTTTGGATTGAGTGTTGTGGTAGCATGGAAATGTTTAGGATGAAACTTGGGAGAGGGAGGTATATATGTGGGCTTGGTGGACCAATCCTTTACTATGGATGATTAGTGATGTTTTGGAGTATAGATTGTGGATGAGAGATTATAATGTTGGGATTTTGTAATATTTCGAACTTCATATGAGGTATATAATTTTTATATTTTTTGTTGAATTTATTTTTAAATAGTTAATTAAATGATTACTAAGATTATGAGTGTCATTGGGGGGTGTGTTGGGTTCTAGGATGAGAAATAGGAATAAAAAGGGATATCAATTCCATAGTTCATAGTTGAAAATCAATTAGAGATGGTTGTGAACCATGGATCAAGAAATCAAGAAGCCATACCCCCATAGATAGAGGTTGGAAGACAACCATTGCATAGTTTAAAAAATATATTTGAGTGGCCTAGACAAACCATGTGTCATGGACCCCTCTTGGATATAGGGATCCACAAGGTTGGTTCATGGTTTGTCCAACCATGCATCCAAATGATGAACCATATTAAATGTGAGTGAAATTTTACACCCCCCAATATTTAAGATTTCTTATCTAATTTCTTTCCCATTACCTCCTCTAACATCCAAGGGTATGTAACCCTTCTTCAGAAGCTCTTTAAGGGTGACTCTCTTTAAATCCATGGTTATTTAAAGCACCATTGGTTGAAAATTGATGCTTTGGGTGAGTTTAACAGTCTGATTTATTTAATTTTTTTTGTAGAATCATGGTGAAATTTTATTATTCTTCTAAATACATAATTTTTTTTCATTTAGGTTCATAGACTAAGTTTTGATGTTTGATTTTTCTTGAATAAATGTCTATGTTTAAGAGAGAATTTGTATAATAATTTGAGGATGGTATTTTTCAAGTTATATCCCATATTATTAGTGTTTATTCATGTGTTAGTGTTTTTGAATTTGTTCTATGATGAATCAAATTTGATTAATTGGTAGGAAATTATAAATTGGATGTTTACATGATGTGTAGAACCCTTAAAATTCCCATTATATATATTTAGGATGATTAGACTGGGCCTATGACCACTCGTGGGGTGTTCCACTCTCTTGAACAGGGGAATTGAGTTGTTAAACGATGAATTAAATGTTCATACAAATTTGATGTGTATTTATCATTTTAACATGGAATGAAGGGGTGTTTTGATAAACTTGAATAAGTCAAATGATTTATGGCTTATAAATGGGAAAACACAATAAATGGTTAAAGAGGCATGTCCATGTGGTTAAATGGATTGAGTGGGGTGAAAAATGGTTGTACTGTGCTTAAATGGTGAAATGCAATTGCTATGGAAATTGGGAACATGATGAATATAATGAACCATTGAAATGTGAAAATGAAAAAGTGTAACCTCGATGTTATTATTTGAAAAAAATGTCACATTTGATGACCTCAAATATGTTACTAATTGTTGGTGGGATTTGAAACTGATGCTCCTCTCCCTTGGCCAAGATAGACTAATCCTCTAGGAGCCCCAATGAATTATAGTTTTAAATGATAGACTGATTCTTCTGACTCCAAGGTTATGGACATGGTGTTCCATATCATGGTTGGGATGCATTGACATGAAGTTCCTAATCCCAGTTTGATATTTTAATTGATGATCCTTCTATGACAACTTGCGACCCCTATGACATAGGGTCTAGATGATCGACATGGGATGAAACAAGTTTTATTGGTACAATTATCACAAGGAACTGAAAATAAATGTGGTGAAATTGAATATTGTTAAATAATGAAACATGGTTTTTCTACTGTCTTCATATTGTTTACTATACTTTGGCATACACTTTTATTAGAATGGATATTTATATAGAAATTTTTTGTTGTGCTCTACTAAGTTGTACTTACACACTACTTGGGCCTCTATTGGGAACCCAAGAAGACATCATGGTTTCAGGTTAGAAAAAGTGAAAATTCCCTATGCTATATGAATGATATGGGAATTGGTATGGAGCATGTATTAAGGGACAATAAATAGAATGGGGTCCAATTTGGGGATTGTCTTTAGTGTATCATTTTTTATTTTATTTTTTCAATTTATACTATCATAACATAATATGTTTTTTATTTAGTTATTCAGTACTTCCTTAGTTTGAGAATGTTGTATGTGATGTTTTAGTATTTTTTTATTTAATGTTGATTATTATCTTGATTTATGCTATTATTTGACTCTAGTGAAGAGGGTATAGCCTCACCACATTTTCCATTAGACCCTTTACACTAGTTGGAAGCTTCTAGAGTATGGGGAGGTTCACTTTAGGTCATGTGTTGCACTAACATAGGGAACCCATTTAGTAGCACCCATGCTGGTATGTTACATAGAAAGATAATAGTTTCTAGATAATATCCCTAGAATGAAATATAAAGGTCACATTAAATAATCATTTATTGAACCATTTATAATATGTTATGATTACTCCACTTATATACAACACTTTTTATGATGTTTTTGGATGTGTGAGTTATAAAATAGATCAAAAATTTCTCAGATAATCTGTGAATTCTTAGTTTATGCATTCACCACCCCAATCTAATTGGTTAATTTTTATACTTTTGAACATTTGATTTTATAATTCATTATGAAAATATTATAAATTTTTAAAATTTTAAAACTTATGCATCATCTAAAAATGTAACTATAATGTCTAAATTCATTGATTAAGGTTATAAAGTACCTAAAACCATTACTTTATTGAGTACTCATTGGTCGACATACATAACTATGTATAAGATCTAATAGTCCACTATCCCTTTCACCATTTCCACTAAATGTTGATTTTTTAAATATTTCATAATAAAAAAGATTACCATGTGTCAAATTACTCATAATAAAATGATTTTAACAATAAATCTATATGGAGAATTTTAATGCATTTCTCATTCATATATGTAAGGAAACATAACTAAATGATATAGGGGTTAGAATCAACCTTAACCTTTTTACTACGAATATTATAGATATGATTATCAACATCAAAAATTTATAAACCATTTACCATATTACTAACTCCATAAAATAGTTCATTTATATATATAACTAAATTTTTATATAATAGTGAATGAAAAACTCAGCTTGTCCAAACTAGATATAGTAATCAAATTTCTACTTGTAAAAGGAACATAATAATAGTATTTTAATTCTAGAACTAATCTACTAGAAAAAAATATATTATAAGTGTTTCCCTCAAATAAAATAACTATTTCATCATTGCTAACATGTGGATCTACAAAAAATTTATTCAACTTTATCATATATCCACATAAATATTTATGAGTAAAAATGTATGATACACACTTGTTTTCAAATAACCGTGGGACATATTTGGTGATATATGTTTGTATAACATTGAAATTCAAATCCCCATAATTATTCTCTTTAAAACATTTCTCAACCATAGTAATATTTTATTTACCATTCCTATTAGTGTCCAAAAAATGATAAAAAAGATGTATGTAGGAATTTACAAAAATGATATATCTATGGGTGAGTATCATGTTTTATAAATTTTTATCTGGTAATTTTAATTAAATTACTACCACTAAAAATGATGACACCATACATATTTTATATTTAGTTTGAAAAGACCCATATATCATCATGACTTTCTCCAGTTTAGAATTTAAATAATCCATGATTATGTCTTCTTTACATTTAATCCAATCATATCATATATGTCTCTTATATTGTTGGTCAGATAACTGTTAATCGTAATCCATCATATGGATTCAGTCAACTATATTTCTTTGGTATCCTAACAATTATGGTTTCTTAGATACGTGTAACCCAAATATTAAATTGGATATTGGAACCTAACGATTAGAGCCACCATTAAAATGATTTCCTAATATAAGATAATTCATGTGAACCTAATGTTTTATATTATCCATACTGAAATATCAAGGTCTTTATAAGTGTTCCAATCAAAATAAATCCCACACTTAGTATTTAAGGATTTTTCTTTTTAAATTCTCACTTATTTAATATACATCACATGAATATTAAATACATAATTATTACATCACATTAAATATTCATTATATCATGTTTTTTCGTTTATATATGAATTCTTATAATGATTTAGTTTTTAGAATCCCTATCCCATTGAATTAATTAATATTTCCAAACTATATTAATGTTTCACTCTTCACACACCTCTCAATTTCTGTTACTCACCCAAAACTAGAAGCCAAAAAGATTAACATGTTTCAAAATTCACCCCATGAAAATGAAATATGAAACTATTCTCAAGTAATGTTAAATAATTATATGAAATTAACAATTGAAATATGAGTAATATTAGAACTGTAGATATCCAACCCCATGTTTTCTAGATAAGGAATAACCATCCAGACCAAAGGTATGTTTGACCAAAAGTCCCAATATCCTAGGATACATTACTCAAGAAATATTTCAATTATATCATTATCTGGATACCTAATATGTATAAATTATATTAAACCCCTAAATTTAGGCTAATTAATTTATTAAAAAGAAAAAGTCACAGTGTATAAAAACTAAATCTTATGTTTTCATACCTAGAATGACATAACAACTTTATAATAATCAATATATCATATAAATTTAAGTATACAATATACTCACATTATATAAACAATTTATAAATATGAATATTCAAAAGGAATATACAAGCAAACAACCAATTTATTTAATTAATTAACATGGGGTATTACTATGAATAGATTATATTTAATTTAAGCACAAAATTGTTCCATTTGTAACTCATAAAACCTATAATTTATAAACATTTTTTAAACTATATTAATTTCAGATAAAATATTAAATTATCTTAATTTTTGCAATATATCATATTTTATTATTAATAGAAGGGATATAAATTATAAACTATGATAAGATTCAGTGGATAAGATAAGAGCTATCACGAGACACCTTTAATATCTAATGATATCTCATATATCAATACTATGATAAAATGATCTATTTTAAAAATTATTGGGATTCAATAATAGGATATGATATTTCTTATCATATCCTATGACACATTTTATAACTCATGAATCTCGATTAATTATAATATTCAATTCATTAATCCATACACTATAACCTAGAAAAATATTGTATCACACATTAAAATATGATATATTATAAAGACATACAAAGTGACTTGATGGTTTATGATCAACCACATCTTATAGTAAGCTTTGACATCACCAGAAACACATTACAATATCCACTCTATTTGGGATATTAGTAGACAAACACTTTGGATCATAAGTTAGTGTAGCTTTAGTAACACTGATAGATTTTTAGCATCATATCACAAAAAATATAGGGGAAGTAACACGTTTGATTACTTGTTTTATCATCCTTAAATCAAAATGAATTGAATAACACAAAATATATACTAGGAAACCTTAATGGAGCTTTCTCTATCTTTGTATATCTTGATGGAACATGCTTGATATCGATCAAAAAGAAAAATTCGATAGGCTCTAACCTCTAATGTACATACACCATCCAATATAATATTCTTACACTATGAGGGGAACCTACAAAATCCAAAGGTGTGATTCCATCTTCATATATGATGAAAAATGTAGAACTAGACTAGAATATTGCTTTGACTAAGGTTAGGTAGTGTTTTACACAATAAAAACTAGATGCACAACCTTTATACTACCTCTCATCATTCAATGAAAGAGGTCATATATTGACTAACATCACTTGTATGAAAATATACATTATGATAACATATACCCATTGGGGTGATTATTATTGTTACAAATTTGAACAATGAAAAAATATTTTTCACTCTATAAATGAATGAAATTGTTAATTCATATCTAAAGATATATTGTTTAGAATACATTGTAGTAAATATACACCCAATATCCCATATCATTAGACAATCATGTCATATAGAAGAGGAATATTATGCCTTTAAAAATATCCCTATATTGTAATCTATGATATGAATTACATGAATATTATAGGTAAAAAATCAGTCTATACAATGAAATATGATATATGTATTTTCGTGCACATCTAAAAATCATGTCGGGTCTTTATATGCTAACAAGGCCACCATAACATCCCACCCACATAAGCTAATACTTGTGAATAAATTGGTCATTCCCTTAAAATAGATGAAGAAAAAACTTATATGATATAAATTTATATATAGGAAGTGTATCAAGGGAAGGGTGTTACATTTCTATATTATAGATTTGAGTATCTATACAGTATCCCAAAATTGTACACCCAGATATGGTGCTAAAAGCATAATCATTATATATTGGTTTTGATATCATTTCATGTTACCTAATTTTGATGTTCCATAATTAAAAAATCCAAGAAATTATTGAGTCAATTACTTACCCAATACCTTTTTAGGTTTATAAATTTAGAGAATTAGGAAAATCATTACTATTAAAACCTATATATTTCTCATCCAATTGAAATTTTTTACATTATACCTTGAATTTCATATTCCATAATAAGTCTTCAACATCTCTCAAAAAATTATCCACCCATAATAACATTCACAAAGTATCATTCATAATATTCTTCTTTATAACCCAAGGAATAGAAAAATAAGAAAGTGTGGGATCACGCACTTATTAATGGAATGCATACAGTAGAAGCTATCATGAATACATAAGGCATAAACAATATGGTAGTGTAAAATGATAAAAAATTATTACAAATAGCTATTCATAATGAAAGGGGAATATATCTATGGTCGAAAGAACAAAATAACTAATCATATGGATAATAATAACTGATTTAATAATGACAGAATGTATAATTCCAGACATCATAAACATACCAGTAAGGCCTTATTCCAAGACATCATACATTAATAGGTAAGACGTTTTCCAATTACCAAAGATTGTTTGTTTCATGAGAGATAATGATTCATAGAGAGGATATATAATGTTCAGACATGCATATCACCTACTAAGTCTAATTAATTTATTATATGAAAGAAATGATTAACCATTCAATACATAATCAACATGTCTTAATAACAAACATTTGTATTGAAATACTAGCATAAAAAATGTAAATATTTCCCTAATTAAAATTCAACCTACTTTAGCTGTCAATAGTCAACCATATTTTTCAAATAATTTTATATATTTTCAATGAATCCCTAACTAGTAAATGAGATATCATTGTTGGTAAAAACCCCAATCTGATTAATATAAAATAGGGTATTTACAAAGTATAATTTAACTATTATATAATTATGTTAATAATAGAAATTATGTAGAACCCGTAGATTATAATAAATAACATATACATCAATATGAAAATTAATTTATTTGAAATGAAGGCATTTTAGTAAGGTCATGTCATTTGGAAAATTGAGAGGAAATTTGAAATGAAACTTTAAAAAACAATTTCTGTTAAAACCTTTACAATAATAAAGTTTAAAATAACTGATAATGTTTTTATGAGGATTAAATAAGACCATTGAAACGTTATTTTTAAAATAATTTAAGATAATAAAATCTGGAAAATAAATTATACTTTTGTAGGAAAATAGGAATTATAATATAAACATATGCATAATTGGAGTGAAATCCATTTACAAAAATATTATGTTAATAAAAAAAATTCCATTGAAAATTTAATGGAATAATGAGAATAGCTATTACTTTGGAAAACCATAAAAACCTGAAAAATAATATAATACATGAAGAAGTTCCATGATGGTGGGAAAAACTATTCATACTAAAATTTTTTAAAAAGTATTTCTCTTCACATTATTGTAATGAAAGTAAAAAATTACTTATTTGGAAAACATTAAAAATATTCCTTTTAATCTTTTCAAAAGAAATAGAATTTCATAAAATTGATCTTTCTAAATAATTGAATTAAATTAAACCACTTTATTTTAATGACATAATGAATGTGGATACATAAGAAAAAGGTTCTTAACCAAAAAGGAGAAATAGGGTTTGATTTTCTTATAAACCACTTTCCGTGGAATTTGAGTGCAAAGAGGGGAAAATGCAAAGAATAATTATAAAACACATAATTAACTAGAGTATATGTTAATTCCAGACCTAGATGTGACTTAAATGGTGCCCCAAACCTGTGGTCCACATGGTATTAAGTACACCACCCCATACACCAGAGGCTATAGACTAGCAGCGATGGCCTATGTTATGTCTTTGGGGAGACTACACCCTCTGATCATAGTAGTGAAATAGTTTAATCAAAGGATAACTACATAGATAAAGAATATCAATAATGTAAAAGATAGTGGATGAAAGAATAAACAACTAGACTTGTAACCCGCTATAGTGAAATCAGGGTATACACATCCGACCACTAAATAATAATCAAAATTAGTAAACAGAATCATATAAAAATATGATGATATAATGTCTATACAAAATAGGGAAAACATGCATAAATTGTAGTTGACAATCAATACAATATATAGTATTAAAAAAGAACAAAAAAGGATAAAATATATCCATGAATCCTGAGCTCCATCTTGGTCATCTGTAACGAAGATCCCATACTAAGTCATGAAATAAGTCACACAAATGTAAGAGTATTCTTCCCCTTATCTACAACTACAAGAATATAGTATTCCTTGGAACCATTGGTGGCCAAAATAAGGTGTGATATAAACTAATTAGGCTACCACCAATGACATCTATAAATATCTAATTCATGTATATAACTTGGTAGTGTGCACATTTTATAATGTAAGGCAGTAATAAAAAATATAAATGGGTCATATCTAGTTCTTTGTGGAAAACAAGGGTGAAACTACCTACTTCATCCCATACCAGAACATCTCTATACAAGTATCAAGGGAAGTAATTAATAGTATCACATTAGTAGGGGACACCTTTTCCAATATCATAGTACATGGACACAATTCCTGGTATCACATTATAGGGATTCCATTCCCAGTATCACAATATAAGGATTCTATGTCCAGTATCATTGTATAGGGATGCTATGCCCAATAACAAGGTATAGGGTCTCCATGCTTAGTATCACAGTATAGGGATTCCATGACTAGTATCATAGTATAGGGACTCCATTCCAAAAATCACGGTATAGGGTCGTCATGGCCGATATCATTGTATAGGGATGATATGCCTTGTATCACGATATAGTGTCTCCATACACATAAATATATATAACATGCACATGGGTTTTCATGACCATTGGACAAAATAATCAAGGTCCACCGTGCCCATTATAATTCAAAATTTAATTATCAGTCAAATAGGCTTTACAAATATTAACTGTCATGCTAAGAAGGGTGTAACCATTGTCTATTTAATCACGTGATGTGTTCATAGAACACACATTCAATTCAATTCATTATAAATTATAAGGGAGTTAAACATTATATGCCACAAAATTTATCCACTATCAATATGATATTATAATTTTCAAGTAAATTCAAACAAACCAGTAGGGGTTTTGGCTATAAGTCCATAGAGGCCAATTAAGTATATAGAGGGAACACCCAATGGGATGAATCAATTTGAGGTGGAAGATCACAATATTAATTTGGTTTAAACAATTCATTAGGTTTCATGTAGGACAACCAATTTAATATAGATTCAATTTAAGGGCAACTCATAGTGAAACCAGAATGCGAAAAATATCACATGTTATAAAATATCAAGACTTGAAGGGATAAATAATCAAACACCTACATCAAGCATGTAGTACTCTCATCATCTAGTATTGTCCTTTTTTAGGACATTATCTAGATAAAATAGAATAATAGACAAATTCATTTAAAATAAGGCATATGATCCTACATCAAGATTACATCATCAAGGGAAAGAAAACAGAGAATTGAACCAAAGGATTGAATAACATACTAGAGGATATCCAATGAGATGAAAAATTATAAAATTAAATTTAAAATAGAGAAGTTATTAAATAATATAGGTTATTCCATAGTGGTTGATCAATGGGATAAGAAACTACACTAAATGATAGAAACAAGATAAAAAGAAGATAAGGTGATTTTAATTAGATTTTACTGGGAATTTGGTAATTCTACCAAATATATCAAGGATACATAGTTTGGCCGCATGATTGGCCAAACCATAATCCAACCATGTTCCTCCCACTATCCAAGGAGGGACCCCACACAATTTCATGTACACTGTTTTCTAAACTATGCACAAATTATGTGATCTAGTACTGCTAAAAATTGCAGAACAACCAAACAGGAAATCAACCTTGGGCACACTATTAGGGAAAACCATGTGCCCTACTTTCCCCTTTTAAATTCCCTATATGATTAGGGGAAACAATGCAGAAGGGCACACAAAGTTTCAATTTACCCTGTGGGCTTGTACAATTTTCCACCAACTAAGGATTAGATCTCTAAAAAATCCCTTTAGACCCCCATAACCTTCATGAACTCATTTTGAATCCATGTAAAGTACAAAAACAATTATATCAAAATTAAAAGGATCTATACCTCATATAAAAACTGGGTTCTTACAGTCATCCCCCTTAAAGGAACACATCCCCAAGTTCACTACCAAGGGTGAAAAAACTTTTAATGAGAACAAATCTAGCCACTGGGAATGTATATTGGTCTCTTATTCCAATGTCTTATCCAGTAACTAGAAATGCTTCCATATCACCCATGCTAAAGGGACATACTATCATCATAGAGCCTTTATTCTTCTTTCAACGATTCATATAAGATACACCTCAATAGAAGCATCAACATTCATATAAAAATCCTCGAGATCAAAAGTATGAGACAAGTCAACAAGATAATAGAGAAGCTGTAAAATGTGGTAGATATCATTCAAGGAATGGTTCTTATGAGTTAATATCAACCGATAGGCTACCATCATAAATATTTCTAGGATCCCAAATAGACCGAAATATCATGGAGAAAGCTTCCATTACCTATATATTTTTCTTTACCATGTTTGGGTTATACCTAAAATAAAACACAATCCCCAAACTCAAATTATGGAGGTAATCAATGAAGATCAATATATTTTTTCTATATAGATTCAATAGTATACATCTACTTTATGATTACCTGAAACTACTCTAAAGTATCCTGGAGAAGATGAGGAACCAGTAGCACTGCCTCTCCTACCTCTAACCAACATCGGGGTGAATAAAATGACCTACCATATAGGGGATCATAACTAGGAATCTGTATCATAAGTCGGTAGCTATTATTATAGATAAAATTGATTCTGGGGATATTCTACTCCCAAGAATGGAAAAAATAAAAGAATATTTCTCAGAGCATATTCTTGAACACTTGTATAATTTTTTCCAACAAACCATCTTTTTTAGGGTGAAAAGATATGCTTATAAGAACCTATGTACACATATATTTTGGTAACCCTTTACAGAGACTAGATGTAATTTTAGTTTTCCAATATGAAATGATAGTACGAGGGACCCCGTGTAGTCTTATGATCTTAAAAACATATATTATTCCATGTTCATAAAATAATAAATTTTCTCAGAAACAAGATAACTGGGCTACTTTAGTGAATCGATCCACAATTACAAAAACCACCTTGATACCTCACGGTGTCCTCGGTAAGCTAACAAAAAAATCATCACAACATCCTCCCATTTCCATTATGGGACTAGTAACAATAGTAACAATCCAACATATCACTAGTGTTCTACATTCTCATAATCGTAGGTGGAATACATAGTGATAAAACCAACTATCTAATACTTCATCCCTAGAAACCAATATTGTCGGAGAAATCAAGATACATCTTAGAGACACATAGCTGAACATCCCACTATGAAGCATGTGAGTCTTGCATAATCTCCTCTATCATAACTATGGGAACTTAGATGCACCCATGTATACCAAATATGTCATCATCATAAATCGTATAATCTGAAGGTGGTTTATCACAAGAAATACTCTTTGGTAGGAACACACCTTTATGATCTGAAAACAACCTCAACACTGTTATTTCCATAAGCGAAGAGTTCACTAATAGTGATGAATGTAAAAACTATTCATTATGGTCCTAAAACTAAATTTGAATATCATAAAATAGATACATAAGATTTCATTCACTACTAGCCCTCTAAACTTCCTATGTCTAATACCTCGTGTTCATATCATCAACAACAACATTTCTCTTCCCTGGAATATAGCCATGATTAAATTTGAATTATTGTAGACATTCAACCCATGTTTGATTCCTAAGATTCACGTATCACTGTGTGAAAGTATACACGAGGCTCTTGTGATTCATAAAAATTACAAAATTATCTCCCTGCAGGTATTGCCTCAAATAATTCAAGGCATGTACAACAGTTTCCAACTCGAGATCATGAGTTATGTAATTACATTCATGAGTCCTAATCTTTTATGTTCTATATACAATGACTCAATCTTCCTGCATCATAAATTCTCCAAGACTGATACCTAATGCATCAAAATATCATGTATATATTTTTCCCATCCCTGGTAGGATCAATATTAGTGCTGAATTCAATATCCCTTTTAGCTTATGAAAGGAATTCTTGCAGGATTCTGGCTATACAAACTTCACACCATACTATTCAATCCTGTATGAGGTGATTCTAGGCATGATAAGTCCTATATTAAATTCCAATAGTACCAAGATAGCACCAAAAGACTCTTCATGTCAAATACATTTTTGGGATTCATTCAGGTAACCATAGATCTCACCTTGTCTGGATTGACTGAAACTCATGCCTCTGAGACAATATATCCAAAGAAGAAAACTTTTTCAATCTAGAAGTGAAATTTATTGATCTTATCATACAAATGGTTCTATCCTAGTGTATTGAAAATGATCTCAAGATGAGTGGCATGGTCACTTTGAGTATGATAATACACTTAGACGTCATCTATGAAGGCCACCACAATGTAATCATTATAGGGACCGAAAACCCTATTCATCAATTCCATGAAGTGGTAATGTGTGTTTTTAAGACCAAATGACATCATGGGATGCTCATATAAGTCATTCCAACTATGGAAAGTTGTATGTGGAATATCTGAAGGCCCAAATCAGACCTAGAGATAACCTGATCTCAAGTTGATCTTCAAGAATAACCTCAATCCTCTGAGTTTTTTAAAGAGATAATCTATAATAGGCAATGGATAAAAATTATTAACCATAAGCTGATTCAATTTTTGGTAATCCAAATAGATCCTGAGGTTTCTTTCCACCTTCTTTGAAAAAAGAACTGGTGACCCTCAGGTATAAGTACTGGGATGTATAAAACCCTTAGTTTTTAAATCTAATAGTTGCCTTATGATCTCATGAAACATAGTAGTATCCATCCTATAATGAAGTATGGATGATGTTTTTTCTATAGAAAATAGATCGATAGTATACATTTCCTATCTCCATGGAGGTAGTCTAGAAATGTCACTGCCGAAGACATCCCTAAGTCAATTGACTATAGGAGGGAACTCAGTCTGATGTAGTCCTCAATCATCCATGCTAAGGCTAGCAATTTGGGAGGTCACTCCACTTATCCTAGGATACTCTAGTCCATAACTACATGTCTGGACATACCACTCACCCTTTTTAATGTATATTCTACCCTCTGGTGATGTAAAAGACACCCTTCAATGATAAAAATCCACATAGGCATGATTAGGAACCAACTAGTCCATGAGAATGATATCGAAGCCCCTAATCATAAGGAAGAATATGTCTCATAAGAAATAAAAACTTCCTACCTCAAGAGAACATTCCTTGAACTGGTGTATACTATAAAACTGTATACCCAAAGGTGTATCCAATATCATAACACTATTAGAGAACTAAAAAATGATCCCATGGATCTCCAAATTAGGAACATATATGAAAGAAGGTGATGCAACTATATTTAATAAAGTAGAAAGGATAGTAAATGTTACTAGAATATTACCTCAAACCATAGATGGCCTCACACCTTTGTCCTTCAGAATAGGCTATAATGAATAAATATGGCATAATTCCCAGCCTTGTGCAACACCTTAACTACCTAGAGCGGGTCTAATATACTAACATTGTATATCAGAATAATAGATACCAAAACCATACCCTAGTCCTCTCTATGTCTGTAAAATAGTACTCTAGCTACCTACCTAGCGATGTTCTACTAATACTGATCTTAAAGGTGGATCCAACATAGATCCTTCCCCACTAAAAACTGATTAAAATGGTCCAATAGAAATACTAAGGATTCCCCAATATGATGCAGACTTGAAAATCAATGGGATATTTGGAACACATGGGCCACTAATTCCTAGGCTTCTCACACTGGTGAAAATCCACGTAACTATCAGCATTTGTCACCTGGCTTCCTTTTCTACATATGCAGTCTAAAAGTGTCACATCTGACCCCTAGTCGAACCACTTCCCCATTTGGGTTCTGAACCACCCTGACTCACATCATCTGCTTCCCTATGGATTTGGTCAGTGATTATGTTATACTTTACTATATTATATTTGGTAGTCGATTGGAAAAAATTCACCTTATAATGAATATGATTCCCAAGGCCATCCTCTAATCATCTCGCTTTCACTGTCTCATCCACATTATAGACATGTGTATAGCACTAAAGCACTATAAAATGAGAAGAATTGTCTATAGCTGTTAGAGAAACCTAATGAAGGTTTATGAATTCCCTAGAATGATCAGCCCTTAGGGTGTTAGGGAAAAGGAATAAAATAATCCAAATTGGAAATATTTCCAAGTCACTTCCCGATACTAACAAGCCTAATTTAGTTTATCCCACCAACGTTTTGTGGATCCTCGAATCATATAAGTAGAAAGTTTTACTATACTGTCAGGAGGTGTATCCAGATTCTCTAATATAATCATAACCATATATATTTATAGCCTTATAGATTATGGACTTCCATACTCTAAAAACATGGGTGGATGCTACTACTTGAACTCCTAAGTTAACTATCCCATAGATGTGGCATAGCACAATTCTCCTTGAATCATCTCTATAAGAAATAGAAACCCTCCTCAAAACCATGCATTATCACTCATGTCAGGGATATGAAGGGGTGGAAAAGGTGGATCTACTGAATGTATAATTAGAGGCTTAGGGCCAACCACCTCTGGGGCATGGTCATTACCACCCTCTAGGCATACGACCAAAGGACATCGTTGTGGAAATTATTTAAAATCACCCATCACACACCTTAGATAAGGTTTGATAATGGAATAATCCACTAATCTAAAAATATAATAGGTACAAATAATTTCTATTTAATAGTAACACCCCTCTTCCAGCTGAAAGAGTCAAGTTTGGGTGATACAGACATTTATATAGAACATAATAGAATCTACCTATGACCCACTACTAAGTACATGGCTAGTTTAAACATTGGGTTTTTAAATTTAAATTTTTGTTAATTTATTTATTATATTTCAATTTTTATTTAGGTAGTTGAACCAAAGGGTTTACCACTTCTGATCCATAAGGGCCCATACACCTTATTAACCAAAATATGGAATCCCTTTGATCCATACTGTAAAACATTCCAATCTATGTGACCAATGGTCAATGACTCAATGTTCTATAATTGACTGCTTAGGGTGTCAGCTACATCCAATATGGGAAAATAATATTAGGTTATAATAGAAACTCTAGGTATCAATTATGTTTTCTGGAACTCCTTTATAAAATCTAATTCCATTAATATTTTTATCATAGCATAAAATAAAATAGTATCATACAATAAAATAACTCCTAGAAATCACAGATAATGAAAATAAAAAAATGCTCCTATATGGAATGACATATGCATGCCATGTGAATTTCTTATAAGGTGCCCAATACGATTCTTAATTGATGCTTCCATTACCTAATATATTCAGGATAATGATGAAAGGTAAACCTCAATTATAATATCTATAAAAATCACATATAATGTGTGTCACCCACGGGTGGAATTGAATCAATTGTAATAGGAAGAAAAGGTTGAATGGAAATTTCTTAATCCAGGAAACTTGGAATTAAACCAAATGTGGGTTAGATACTCAAAATCATGAATTATAAATAAGTCCAAAATAATTATTAATCTCATATCTATTGTTTCAAAATAGAAATGCAAGAAATGAAACTCTTGATACCACTTTGTGACTTCCTGACCCAGATTCCACTTAAACGGTGCCCGAAGATGGTGGGCTATATGGACTCAAGTGCACCTCACCATATGCTAGAGGCTGTGGACTAGTAATAAGAACATAGGGTATATCTATGAAGAGAATATTTTCTCTGTTCAGAGTAGCACAATGGTATAATCAACATATAACTAAACATTGGAACTATGTTAATAATGGAAAGAAAGCCAAAGAAAGAATTAGTAACAGGATCAGTAACCCACTGTAGGGGGAACATGATATAAACATACAAAAACTAAATAATAATCATGAAATTTAAAACAAATAATATACCCAAGATTATGATTTCATGTCTCTATAAAATCGGGAAAACATGTATATATGGAAACATACAATCAATACAATACATGGTATATAAAAAGGAACAAAAGAAAAAAAAATATTCAAGCATCCTGATCTCTATCCCTCTCATCTCGTACCAATATCCCATCCAAATTCATGTAATAAGTCACACATACACAATAGGATGCTTCCCCTTATCTACAACTATAATAATATAGTCCGCACAATTACCATTAGTGGCCCAGATAGGGTGTGAGATAAACTCAGTTTACCACCACCAACGATGTATATAAATATCCAGTCCATTTATATAACATGTAATTATGAAAAATATAATAATGAAAAGTAGTAATAAAAAAATTAAATGGGTTGGATTTGGTTACTGAAGAAGAACCAGGATGAAAATACCTACTTTAGTCCGTGTTGGAATATCTCTGAATATGTATTCAGGGATGCATTACCTGGTATCACAATAGTTTGGGATGCCTTCCCAATATCACAATATAGGGATTCCATGACCAATATTGTAGTATAGGGATTCCATGACTAATATCACAATATAGGGAAGCCATTCCTTGTATCATAGTATAGGGACACCATACCCAATATCACTGTATACGGTCACTATTCCCAATAGCACAGTATCGGGATGCCATGTCCAATATCATAGTATAGGGACTAAATTCCCAATATCATGGTATATGGTTTCTATTCTTAGTATCTGTCACAACCCGTCCTCGGGGCCCGTGTCGTGACTACCCCAATCCCGCCTTCCATAGGCCAGGGGATGGCGACTTGCACCAAAGGCATAATTCCCAAAAACCGGGAAGGCATTGCCTTTATAAAAGTAAACAAAACACCACAGAATAAAAGAGGAAGTAATACACTAAGTACAAAATGAAGTTATGAAAAATTAAATGGGCCAGAGTACAAACCCAATCGAAAGTACACCTACAACCGAACAAAAGTACAATAGAAAAAGACAACAGCTGGAATAATGGAAGCAACTCCTGGGTCGTCCTCCTCAGATCCGACCTGAAGGGTACGTACAGATAGCGCAGCTCTTGGATCATCCACCACAGATCCTACCTGAAGGGTATGTACAGGAGCTGCGCTATCTGTACCTACCCTTCAGGTAGGATCCGTGGTGGATGATCCAGGAGCTGCGATATCTGTACCTACCCTTCAGGTAGGATCTAAGAAGGATGACCCATGAGATTCTTCCATTCTTCCAGCTGTTGTCTTTTTCTGTTGTACATGTTGTTCAGGTGTAGATGTACTTTCAATTGGGTTTGTATTCTGGCCCATTTAATTTTTCAGCACTTCCTTTTGTACTTAGTGTATTACTTCTGCTTGTACTCTGTGGTGTTTTGTTTACTTTTATAAAGGAAATTCCTTCCCAGTTATCGGTATTTACGCCTTTAGTGCTAGTCGCCAGCCCCTGGCCTATGTAAGGCAGGCTTGGGGTAGTCATGGCATGGGCCCCGAGGATGGGTCGTGACAAATTGGTATCATAGGAGGTGGTTCTACCGCATAACTTATAACTCTGATATGTTCTTTCTGCGAAGTGATAGTGTTAAGAGTACTGGGTGTCGTTTTCATTTCAGGGAGTCCAGTCTTGGTGCGGGCGGCCGACATATCCATACACCAGGACCCTAACAACTGATTTCCAACTTTGCGCACGAAAACACTGATTGTGTGTGTGTTTCCAGAAGTTTTTAAAAGTCATCTCAAACCAGGTCAGCTCACCATGTATAAATCGTTTGACCATGTCACGTATGATTCTTTCAGGATGCCTTTCCACGGATGATCAGCTGGAGCCCAGAGGGATGTACGTGCTGACAGCCTTCCGAGTGACGAGGCTTCGGTACAGGGACCTCTTACAGTTGAGGCACCGGCGGAGGCACCAGCGGTACTACCATACGTTGAGCCAACGATGCCACCAGCCCCAGCAGTAGGCGATGCACGCCGCTTGCACGTGCTGTACGTGTTCCAGCGCCAGAGGCCACCCAAGTTTCAGGGAGATATGGACTCACAGGCCGTTGAGGATTGGATGGAGACTATGGTGAGAGTCTTCAGGATAGTGGGGACGCCAGCAGACTTCATGGTGATCTTTGCTGCCAGCCTCCTTCAGGAAGTAGCTGAGAGATGGTGGAGCCACATGTTCCAGTTTTGTGATGGGATGACCTTCACATGGGGAGAAATTGAGATCTTCTTCAGGGTGGAGTTTATACCAGTGGGTCTACTCCTCGAGCGTGTTTAGGAGCTGCTGCATTTTCCGCAGTATTTTCGATCATTAGCTGAGTCATCTTTGGGCAGTAGACAGATGGTGCGGAGGTCCAAGAGGACCTGATCCAGCCATACAAGGAGCATGATGTGTTATGAATGTGGCAGGAAGGTTCCCCTGGAACATGACTGTCCGAATCCCCACACAGTTGATCCGCAGGCATTGGAGGAGCCACAGAGGTAGAAGCAGCGACGGGTGCATGAGAAACAAGAGAGCGGTGGACAAGGCAGTAGAGCTCCGAGAGAAGGTGGACAAGAGCAGAACTAGTGGATTCCTTTTGTTCTTGGTAATTCTAGATCCATGTTGCTGTTGTATTTGTGTCTTTGTACTATGAGCTGCAATAATAAAAGACAGTAATCATAGTGACATTTTCTTTCATGTCCTTTTGTTTAGTTGATACTGAGAGGTCTCGGTTTAAACTGTTGACTTTACCCTCACTTTCGAGATTTCGACTGGAGGTGACCCAGTGACCTCACACTAATGCCGACAGTTTGACTCGACACTTGGAGGCGAGAGTGACGGTTTGATCACTTGGTAGTAACGTCGATGCCTTACGACGTCATCCATGGCATGAATGCAACATTCAAGTCAGGATTGACTGTATTAGGAAATGGGAGTGGTTTATCCAGGGGATGAGACTGAGTTTCTCTTTTTGGAAAAGGATAAATCTTAGCAGCTCTTTCAGATCGTAGGTAAAGAAGGTGCAGATCATCCAGGAGTGGATGAAGACTGCACAGTGCAGTAAGAAACAGGAAACTGGTGCCAGTCTTAGAGACTCGGGCCTGTTGAATGTTTCAAGAAGATAAAGCTTTAAGGAGAGATAAATCTGTAGAGCAGCAAACATGGAGGTAGAGATTGGATAACAACATGAGGTGGTGTACATTTTAACATGCTACAACCACCCGCCTTGGTTGTCCCCACCATGGCCAGAGAGCTGGAGGGTGGGGGAAAAGTGTGGCTGCATGCGGTCAAGGAGTGTGACCCAATGAATCTAAAAAAACAATTCAAGGGACAATTTGTGTCCACTATTAGCTGCCGTAGTAACAGACGTTGATATGACTCATTCCTTCCTTCCACGAATCTCGTTCCAGACCTAGAGTTTCCGATAAGCCATAGACTTGACCCTCACATCTATAGATACCTTGGGAGGAGACTCGATAATCACACTTACGCTGATAATGTGGTCAGACCCTCGAGGTGAGAGTTTCGTTTGGAATCTCTTAGTGGCAGCGTCTAGGCCTTACGACTTTGGTTTGAATATGGAATGGGCAATCACAGTTCATACACTAATTGAATGTATTAGGCAAAAAGGGTGTGGTTTATCTACAACTTCAGGATGTGTTTTCCTTGGTCGGCGAAAAAGAAAACCCCAGGCAACACCGGATAAATTCCTGCGTAGAAGGGTGCAGCCGATCACTCTTGATTCAGTCATCCTTACCCTCGTAGAAGCAGGAGTTTTGAGTTTCAGTTCTAAACTGGAATTGGAGGCCTCTTATGTTTGAGGATGACGATCACGTCCTTATACGGGTCTCACCTCGACGAGGTTTACGTAGATGTGGCCAAGGCGACAAGTTATCTCCGAGGTTCAGTGGACATTTTCTGTTCCTCAGCAAGGTAGGAAAGGAGGCTTACCATTTGAACCATCCATATCAGTTGCACCAGGTGCACGATGACTTCCACATATCTCAACTGGGGAGATACGTGTTTGACCCGACACATATCATCGACCATGGGGAGCTGGACATTGGAGATTGGGTGACTTTTGCAGGGTTTTAGTAGGTGTTGAGGATCGACAGGAGCAGTCCGACGAGGATGGTGGATTCCACTTGTGCGTTTTCATTGGTAGCACAGGAACCCCCAGGTGAGCACATGGGAGCGGAATGCTCAGATGCGTGCTCAGTACCGCTTTTGTATCCCTATTTTGTGTTAAAGCTTTATGGGGACGTAAATTCCTGAGGTGGGATTAATGTAAAGACCTGTAAAATTAAAGAAACTTTTTTTCTTAATTTTCATTGGAATTTTACAAGAATGCAGTTTCTAACGGCACCTGATTCCGAGGCCCGGTGTGCCCGGAATCAATTTTCGAAGTTTGGCTCGGGTACGTTCAGTGAACGAACGAGTGAGTTTTCCTAACATTTGTACCGGTGCTTGGAATCAAAATCTGAGGGCACCGATGGAATCGCAACACCGGTAATTTCTTAGGAACACCTTTTCCGGAGATTCATTTTCTCGGGTGTGGTTTTAAATTTGTTATTGTGTTATGTAAATGAATAAAATAAAAGGGGTCAACCAATTTATTTTATTTTAAGTTGTTTAACCTAAGCTAATTGGTTGAGGTGGAACCCACTATATCCTACTCCACTAGGTAGGTAATTTGTGGGGTGGGGCCCACACGAGCCCCACCTTTTCAACTTCCACGAACCCCCCAGCTTTAATTAGGTAACGCACCCGCACCCCCCTTTAAATGTAAGTCAACTCTTGTGTTTAAATTGAATAATCAACGCCTCATTAATTGGGTGGTTTAAACTCTTCAATTAATACAATTAATTGATTGATTCAATTTTTGAATTTCATAATGTTTTGGCGTGAGTAATAAAATAAGGAAACACTTATTTTATTAGAGTTGTTCATTGTGAGAGAGGGCTTGGGAGAAATCACTCAATGCCTTGATGCACTCCTTCCTCGACGAAGAACACGAAGAACATGAAGAACACCGAGCTCCGACGAAGGCCGACAAGAATTCCAGATCCTCAGAGATCGAAGACGCAATGTCGATGAATCGTTTCTCCGAGACGCGACAATCCCCCTTCCGCGACGCCTTCTTCTGCGATGTGCAATTTCGCGATGAACCTTTGATCAACTTTTTCTTCGAGGTAGGGGTTTATTTTATTGTTGTTCGTGATCTCTTCTGTCGCCATTATTAGTTTCAAATTGGGGCGCCTGTTACTGCAATAAAGGGAGGAGGTCAGACCGCACGAAAACGGCCGACCCTCCTACCCCCTTTTTTGTTTGAATTTGTTTGCGGCACGAGCAAGGCAGCGTGGTTGCGTTGCACCGCGCAGAAATAATACGGAATGGGTGGAGAAGCGCGGCGCCGTCGCGCCGTGATGTTAAGAGATTAGCAAAGCCACAGCATCGTCGCGTCGCGCCGGTAAACCAGGATGTGGCTGCAGATTGTTTATTTGACGTGCGGATCGACGGGCGATGTCAGAACGGGCCGCAAAGGCGATTTGATGTCTCCGCAGTGATGTTCGGGTCCCGAGAGGACCACTGGAGAAGACCGCAGGCAAAGAGGACCACAAGAGCACGTTTGGTGGTCCGCAAGAAAATCCCACCGGACGCGCTCCGGTGCTCCGTTTTGCCTGCAGTCTTCTCTAGTGGTCCTCCCGGGACCCAAACATCACTTCGGAGACATCAACTCGCCTCTGCGGCCCTTTCCGACATCGCCTGTCGATCCGCACGTCAAATAAACAATCTGCGACCTCTTCATGGTTTTCCAGCGCGGCACAACGATGACGCAGCTTTGATCGTCTATAACAGCACAGCGCGGCGGCACCGCGCTTCTCCGCCCATTCATTATTATTTCCACGCGGTGCAACAGCACCGCGCTTCCTTGCCTGTGCCGCAAAAAAATTCAAACAAACAATTGGGGAGGAGGGTCGTACGTGTTCGTGCGGTCTGACCTCCTCCCGTTATTTTGATGACAGGCTGCCCAATTTGGAACGAAGAATGGTGATAGAAGAGACCATGAACAACAATAAAATAAACCCCCAACTCAATGAAAAAGGTGAACAATGGTTCGTCGCAGAATTGCACGTCGCGGAAGAAGGCGTTGCGGAAGGGGTTCCTCACGCCGTGGAGAAAAGATTCGTTGGCGTCATGTCGTCGATCTCCGAGGATCCGACGTTCTTGTCGACCTTCATCGGAGGTCGGCATTCTTCTCATTCTTTGCGTTCTTTGTCGAGGAAGGAGTGCTTCATAGATTTGAGTGATTTCTCCTAAGCCCTCTCGCAAAACGAACAACTCTAATAAAATAAGTTTTTTCTTATTTTATTACTCACGGCAAACGTTTTGAAATTCATAAATTGAATCAATCAATTAATTGAATTAATTGAGGAGTTCAAACCACCCAATTAATGAGGCGTTTATTATTCAATTTAAATGCAAGAGTTGACTTACATTTAAAGGGGGGGGTGCGGGTGCTTTACCTAATTAAAGGTGGGGGGTTTCATGGAAGTTGAAAAGGCGGGGCTCGTGTGGGCCCCACCCCACAAATATCCTACCTAGTGGAGTAGGATATAGTGGGTCCCAACTCAACCACTTAGCTTAGTTTAAACAACTTAAAATAAAATAAATTGGTTGCCCCATTTTATTTTATTCATTTACTTAACCCAAAAAAATATTTAAAACCACACCCGAGCAAACGCAACTCCGGAAAAGGTGTTCCTAAGAAATTATCGGTGTTGCGATTCCATCGGTGCCCTCAGATTTTGATTCCGAGCACCGGTTAAAAATTTAGGAAAACCCGCTCGTTCGTTCACTGAACGTACCCGAGCCAAACTTCGGAAATTGATTCCGGGCACACCGGGCCTCGGAATCAGGTGCTGTTAGAAACTACGTTCTTGTAAAATTCCAATGAAAATTAAGAACAAAATTCCCTTGAATTTTACGGGTCTTTATTGTATCACTGTATAGGGATTCCATACATAGTATCATGATATAGGGTCTCTATATCCATAAATATATATAACATGAACAAGGTTCATAATTCCATTATCTATAATCATCGAGGGTCACCATGTAAATTATAATTCAATATTTAATTATCAATCTATAGGATTTAAACTATTAAACTTCATTCTAACATGGGTATAACCATTTTCCATTTAATTAGGTGACATGGCTGTAGTAAACACATTAAATTCAATTAATTATAATTGATAAGGTAATTGAACATGATATTTAACAATATTCATCCACTATCAATATGATATCATCATTTTCAAGTAAATCAAAACACACCAATAGGGGTTTTGGATATAAATCCTTAGAAGACAATAAGGAATATGGAGGGAATTCCCAATGGAATGGATCACTATGAGGTGGATGATATCAATATTAATTGGGTTCTAACAAATTATTAGGTTTTAAGAAGGACAACGAATTTAATAGGGATTCAATTTAGGGAAACACATGGTAAAACTGGCGTGCAACACATATCACATATTACAAATCATAAAGACATGAAGGGATTAATACTATACCACCTACTCTGAGCTTATAGTTCTCTCCTCATCTAGTATTAGCACTATATTTTTCATGGATCAAGATAAATTGGAAGAACAGAAGAATTCCCTGAAAATAGGGAATATGACCCTACATCAATATAGCATAATAAAGGGAAAGAAAAATGACAAACCAAGATAAAGTATTGACTAGTGTACCCGTTGATATCTAATGAGGAAATCTGAACTCAAATTTGAGTATAGATTGAAAAGTTATTAAATAACCTAGTTTACACCAAGGTGGGATTTAAATGGGAGAAGAAACCCCACTACACACTGGAAAAGAGAGAAAAAGGAGAGAGGGATATTTTAATTATATTTGAAGGGAAATTTGGTAATTTCAACCAAAATATATGTGTTACATGGTTTGGGTGCATGGTTAGCTAAACTGTATGAAAACCATTTGTCTCCCACTATCTAAGGAGATACACCACATGATTTCATGTGAATGGTTTTCCCCAAACCATGAAAAAATCATGTAACCTGGATCTGCAAAACATTATAGACCATCTATACAGGTGTGAAGCCCTAGGCTCATGTTCAGGGTAAATCAATTAACCTACTTACTCCTCTAAAATTCTAAAAATAGTTCGGGGAAATTGTATAGACTTGATCACAAGGATTCTACTAACTGTGCGACCAAGTGAATTTTTTCCATCAGCTGGGGTTACGAGCTATGAACAATCCCTAGAAACCCCCTTAACATTCGTGAACTCATTAGGAATCCATATTAGTTAGAACATAAATAATTAGAATGAAATTAATAGGATACATACCTCTTTTAAAAACCATGTTCTTACATTAGAGGAACGTAAATTCTTTTTAAAAGATAAAGATAATATAGTTTCCCAAAATAAGATTCAACCATAAGAAATATCTAATAAAAGTAATATTAAAACATAAATGATTTAAATATAAACCCTTAAAACTTTGGTATCTTTTGAATGAAATGTCATCTAAATTTTTAACAGGATACGATTCTATAAATACCAAGAATTATATTAGATATTGTTAAAAAATAAATTCATTGGGAAGTTAGTACACCATATAAAAGAAAACATGGTGCTCAATATAAAACATTTCTCAAGGAAGGAAATTGAATATGAGAAACCCATTCTAATATCATAGAATTAAAGATAGAATAAATAAATGACGTGATTAAATATAAAAAATCTAAATACAAATAAAATATATGGATATGAAATATAAAATAATCAATGGTCATTGCACACATAATCTTGGAATAATATTTACAATGGAGAAGTAATATAACCCAATGAAAAGAAATTGAGTTAAGAAACCCCTTACCTAATGTCCATAATTGATTCACAAATCCACTACCTTCCTGAATAAATTACATTTTATACTTTATTTAAAACATATTTAATGTTTATTCCCTTAATTTTATCACTTATTATCATGTTTTTTTTCAATTACAAATTCAGTATAGTTCACATCAGTTGTTTTGGGATCATCCAGTTCATAATATCCAAACATGTATGGTATATTTATAATGGCCAATGGAATTGATAATTTTTTTAATAAACTAAATAAGAGTCGAGGAATCAATTACATATCAACCCATAAGTATAGAAGTTCAATAGTCCACCAAATTGGTTCTTTTCCTAAAAACTTTCACAACAAGCCTCTTTTTAAAAGATAGAAATTACCATATATGTTTATTTTTACTTTAATTATTATAATGAATACATTAATATTAAAAAATACTAATAATAAAATTCATTAATTATTAATATTATATTTATCCATAAAATAGTTTTTTATAAAAATTCATTAGAGACTTAAATTCATGTAAACATTACCGGTCACATAGGTTGCGTAAGACCTCCACAACAAGGGATGTTTTTCAAAAGTGTTAAATGAAGGGTGAATTAGTAAATATGTGAGTTTTATAAAATAAAATATATAATTCATAAAATATTTATTTAGGAAAAATTTTAGTTATTAATTTCATTATTTAACTTTAAGTGGATAGTTTAAATAAAAATACCATCTTTGAAAAAAATCATATTTTGACATAATAACGACTTATAGAGGAGTGTTATTTGAGAGGTAACAAGTCATACCGATAATAAATTGATCAAATAGATTAAATTAACATATAATTTCAATAGTTTTAGAGAAATAAGTGATGGTTTAATATTTCTTCAAGATAATGAATCATAATTAAGAAAGGTGAATGAGGCTTGGAAACCCATACCTCGATCTTTGAAACACCACCATTTTATTTATCTTAAGAACTTTAGAGAAGTGAAATTTTTTTACTTCATGGGTTTAGGGATGTAGAATTTGATGTTTGGGGAAGTGTTTTGTAAAATAATTTTGATAAAATGGAACTCATATTTGTCTTTTTAAGGATTATATTAATTCCTTTTTTACAAGAAAAAATTAAGGTAGTTTTCAAAAATACTTATCCTCTATGGTTCAATACTGTACTTTAAAAAATAAAAGTGGTTCAAAAATGGAAAATAGGTGGCTGAATGAAACATGTTACTATATAATTAAATAATGATATTATTTTTCTGTTTTTTAATTCATTTTATAATACATTATTTATCATTAAATATCTTTGAAGTCATTTTCAGATCTATTCACATAATTTGACATTAAAAACACCATGATAAAAATGGAGTTCGAATTTGAATATTTAAAACATTAATCAAATTTTATATTTATTTTATAATATTATAAAATTCTCCACATTATCAAAAACACATTTTTTTAATATATTTAACTATTTTCATTGATTTTCCAACCACTTGCACAAGCCCTTCATCGATGATGCATAAGTGTTCTTGGTAATTATTTCATCACCAAAAATTATAAATAAAGATATATTATAAAAATAATCTATTTATATTAATTTTTATCATATAGAATCATCAATATTGTATTTGAATCTATATCCTTATCATGATATTATAATAAGTTAGAGAAAGTGTAATTTTTTGAAATATAATTTTATCAATATAAAAGGGAATTCATATTCCTAAAATATTGCTCCAAATTTAATCATTAGGAAATAAAATAACAATTTAGGTCTATAATAACCTCATATAATAATTTTAAAATGTGTTTTTGTGATATTGTAAGACTTTAAATCCAAATTTAACACTTTTACCATATTTCAACCTTTACCGTGGGGACAAATTTAGACCTTTGTTATTATTAATTATGAGTCAAAATTAAATTTAACTTATAAAATATTTTGAATATGATGATTAAAAATATAGAATAAATTTTATTAGATTTATTTTATATAATTGGGAAATAATAATTTGAATATAAGTGTCTGAATCATACTGAAAAATAGTTTTTAGAAAAATATCCATTTTATGTATAAAAATGATTTTATACCGAAATCATGTACAATTTTTATTAATATTGAATTAATTAGAATATTATAAATAATGTAGTTCCAATTATACTTTAAAACCAATAATAATAATAATTTTTCTTTTTCAATAATTTAAAAGTAATGATTTGTATTATAAAATCAATATTTTATATTATTCACAAAAAAATCATTATTTTCATAATAATCCAAAAATTCACCCATGGATATATTTTATGTGATGATATAAAAAACTATCTATATTTTATAAAATAAAATTTATAAAATTCATAAATATATATTTTAAATTAATATAAAAAAATAAGGAAAACCTACATTTATAGAAAAATGTAATTTTTATACTTTTAATGGTTTTTATCCATAATTTATTTAGTTCTTATTATTAAATATTGATTAATTATTTCATTAAAACATAACAATAATTTTTTGTATGGGAAAATTTTAATCATATATTTCATAATATAGTCACTCTTATTCATACCCACCAAACCAATAACTAGGTTTTAGCAATCATATTTAAATAATAATATTTCTATAGTATACCATTTTTTGTTTAAGATATATTTTTATGTTGTATGCCATATAAAAAATAGTAATAATTTAATGCATAATTACATATTTTAATATCAGGGTGTCACATTATTAAATTCTAACAAAAATTGTATCCACACAATTTGAATTTTTTCACATGAAAAAGAATATATCTTAACATAGGTATAATATGAGACTTAGATTTTGTTATGATTAGTTTAGTTACCTTGACGCTAATAACTCAGAGCCAGTGAGTGATTAATTAAATTAGTATAAGATACAAGGAATCATATCCCGAAGGACTGGATAGTTTAATAGTCTTGGAAAACTAGAGGCATACTTAAGTCTTACATTACATTTGAATACAAAAATTACAACATATTTTTTTATCAAGAATAACTATATTCCCTATAGCATATGATTTCATATCAGTAATAGTACTCTTCATGGAATTCTAGGGAAAGTTAAATATGGGTGAGATCAAATGATCTGTAATGTTTAAGTACAAGAATATCTATCATGAATTAATTGGAATAATAAACGTGGAAATGTAAATAAGCAAACACATAAGCAATTTAAATAATTTTACTAGAATAATAAATATAGAAAGGTAAATAACATAAACCACATAACATTTAATTAATTACATTAGTGTCATAACTGGATAAGGCATAATTAATATAGAAATGTAAATAAATGAAAACCCCTTCCATTTAATCAATAAATGATAATAAAATGCATCTAGAGACAATATCATTGTGAAAATATCAATGATAATAATAAATGAAATATTAATGAATGGAATTATTAATTAATTGATTCAATAATATCAAGAATCATGTCACCACTACTGAAAATACCTTTAATAATATAGTTTATTCTTTAGGTAGAAACCCGTTCAATGCTAGCTTAACTTGATTGTATCATGCGACCTACTAATGAATCAAGAAGAAATATTATACAGGGACCTACCCATCATTGCAGGTCTAAATAATTCCTTATATATTGATTAATTTATTTAATTCATAAACAACATTCCATATCATCAAATATTTATATTATGTAAAGAATACATATTTTTCTATATTTCCCTATATATAAAAAGGAATTTTAATGTTGAAAAAAAAATATACAAATGTTATATGGATTAAAAAAAATAATATCCATGATATATAACATGGATATTAATGGGATATTTAATATCCAATAATCAAAAGAAAGTTAATAATTCAAGGTTATGTTAATGACTATAAAAATGAATCAATAATGTGAATTATAATACATTCCTTGTTCAAAATGATTGTAAACCATGCTTATAAATAATGAGGATGGTATGAATACAACATATAAAAATTTGGGGAAGAAAATATGGTTTTTTGCTGATGAATATAAATATCATATAATATATTTAAAAAAATTATTGAGTAAAATATCTTTTTCATATTGGAAAATATTTTGAAAATTATTTTCATTGAAAACCACTTTAAAAAATATTAAAAAAAAATATCCTTTTAAAATTGAAATAGAAACATCAAAGAAATGGAGTTTATAATATATGTTAATTCTATACATGCATTCGAAGTTAAAACGAACATTCCATCTTCACTATAAAATTGTGAGTAAAGATTCTTTTTTATAAAATGATAAGAATATTCATTTCACATTTTTAGTAAAATGAAAATGGCCATTTTTTTGAAAAAGAAAAAATATTACTTTGATTTTTTTAATGAATAAAAATGGGTAAAAATACCTTTAATAAATCATTTTTAAAAGTATAGAAATTGTTTTGAAAACATTTTTATAAAACATGGTTTTGGAAGAAGACAAATTTCCTACCAAAGAGAGAAATGAAGTCGGATTTTATTAAAACATTTTTTTAAACATTTTAAATACCAAACGTTAAAAATGCTACATTTATATGAAAATATCATTAATAAATTGAGGATAATAAATTTAAATGGGTTTTTTGTATAATTATCAGTGAATATCATTCTATTGAAATTCAAGGATTAACAATCTCGATTAGAATGATATTTTGAAATAAACTGTTACAATGATACTGATGTTGAATTGAGAAATAATAAATTACTAAATTATGTGTATTAGATGTAAATAAATTTAAAACAAGTGTAAATAAAACATAATATTAACAACATTCATTATACTCATAATATTATAATATCCAATACAAAAAATAAGTAATATTACTCATTGAAAAGAAATTGAGCTATAAAATTATTTACCACTCGGTAATTTTCAAGTCAAATCTAGTTGGATGAAATAATTCAAATTGAAGCATAAAATACCATGAATTATTAATTAATCTTGATATAACATGACAAATGGAACGTCTATACACTATATATGAGAAATTAGGTGCATAACATTACAATATGGCTCAATGAACTGAAATTGAGATGAAATCATTTACCACATGATTCTCTTTAGTTTAATGTTCTTTAAACTAATGTATAGTGGTTTTTAACATGCTATTAATTTATATTATAATGATATTAATATTTATAATACCATATATGTTCATTTTATAACATCTTATCACCCATTTGTTAAGTATATTTCATTATTTTCATCATTTAGATTGTTAATTTGCGTTATTCTCTCATGAGTTTTTCTTCCTGAAAGATCTAATTACTACTTAAATTATATAGTTAATTAATATCCATAATAATAATAATAAAATAATTATTATATTTTTACATTTTTTTACATATAAAAACAATCATTAAATATGGTTATGAAAAATAAAGCACATTACGATCATATAGATGGTAGGCTATATGTACGCATGATTAACGTTTCCATTTTACAACGATCATTATGAAGGGAAGTTAAGAAAAATATAAAATTTATATAATGATAATAATATAATATATACCATAATATAAACTTATATATATCCTATATGTGGTGTGGGGATGAAAAGTGAGTCACATCGCTTCGTGGAGGTGGTATTCCACACGTACATGAACGATGTCATCATCGTTACGTGAGTGCAAATGAAAATAAGAAAATGAAATATATTATCATTACATAATGATAAATATTTCATGAATATTATAATTATTTAATTTATATCACATATAATAATTAAATTTATCATTATCACCAATCATGTGAAGAATAAGTGAAAGAAAAATCACATCCCTTCGTGAGGCGGTGGTACACAGTACACACGAGCGATGTTATCATATCTCTTACAGAAAAAAGTAAAATCATATATATGATATAATGAACATATAGGTATAAATATTTTATAAATAATATATATATACATTATATACATCATCATACCCAACCCTGAGAGGTAAAAATGAAAAAAATGAATGACATCAGTTCGCAAGGTGGTAGTCCGCTATACACACAAATGATGATTTAGTAAATAATTTGATGGAAGTAGAGATGGTTATAGGTCACTAACATATTATAAAGGCATACTAGAATATATAATATTATGATTTTATTATATAATCATTATTTAATAATATTTTAAATAGGTTTAGAAAGAAGTAAAATAAAGATGCTTGTTGAAGAACATTACATCTTCTTCGAATATCCTCCTTAGGATCACATTAATGCCTTCAAAGGTTAGATTTGTGTCAAAAATAAGGCTTATAGGATGTAGGGAGGGTTTTTTTTAAAGTTATTTGGGTAGGTATTTTCCAAACTAAATAGGTGTTAATGTTAAATGAAGAGAGGATAAATGTGACCTTTAATAAGTGGGGGAGAGGACACACTTGATATTTTTGAAAATAATTGAGTTATTCAACATTTTACAAATGTAAAAAGAATGGAATTGAGAAATTATTTAATCTTATATGTTTAATGGTATAAATATATCTAAAAAATCGTTTTTATATATGTTTATACATCATTTTTACCCTTATATTTTTAGTTTAACCCAGGTAATCACATTTTTACCTTAACCAAGGTAATTCATTTTTACAGGATTTACAATTCATTTTGATTGAAAATTAAGTTGAAATTATTAGAAATTAGAAATTATTATAATTAAAAATATGGAATAATTTTTTAAAAATTCAATTCAAATAATTGGAAAATTCAATTTAAAATTAATCCAATATACATGATGAGAAACCAAGTTTTTAAAGGGAAAATGTTCGAAATTTTATAATGTTTTTATATAAAAATTCAATATAAAAATGGATAAAATAACCTAAATTGGGTTAATTGATATAAAAATTAACTAATTTTTCTTTTAAATCAATTCAAAATATAATTTATCACTACAAATTATTTAAAAACCAATGCAGTTTTCAATTAAAATTCAGTATTTTTCACTATTCAATAAGAAATGAAATGTCTTAGAAAAATCCAAAAAATTAAACCTAAGATAATATTGTTATTTAGATTTCAAAAATTAAGTTTACTTTGTAAAATAAATTTTATTTATTGGGTAAAAATAAATTTTAAATTATGTATGCAAAGAGGCACTAAACCATCTTTTAGAAATGTAATTTTTTTCCAAAAATATTTCGTTTTATTTTAAATGATACTCATTTTATTACTAATAAATAAATAACTAATAATTTATTGTAAACTATATATTTTCCCAAATTATTTAATCTTATTAATAACATCAAATTTAACTACAAGCTTATAACTATTATAATAAATAATAATATTTTAATAATATATTATTGTTTGATAAAACTCGGTCTTAGGTATAAAATAAGATGTGAAAGAAATTCATTGTTTCATATAACAAAAGATAAAATTATTGTTTCATGTAATTAAATAAATTTAATATATTAAATTTAATAAAAAATAAATACATCTTAAGGTCTTTGGGGGTTATAATCCCATCAACAGTTGTTGTTGTGTGTCTTACACGCTATCAAATACAATGTCCTTATTTTAAGATTTTAGAGTGTTACATTCTCCCC
This sequence comes from Viscum album, assembly GCA_963277665.1. Lineage (NCBI taxonomy): Eukaryota > Viridiplantae > Streptophyta > Magnoliopsida > Santalales > Viscaceae > Viscum > Viscum album. The sequence continues at coordinate 1,313,770,339 of OY728133.1, forward strand.
AACTTAAATAAATTATATACACACAATTTAAAAATGATCTTTATAATCCATGGTTTGATATTTGAAAATACCTTTGATAAAAAACTGACATCTTAAAAGGGTTAATAAAATTTCCTCTTAATAAGAGAGAAAATGAGAGTACAAGGGTTTTATGAAATAACCCATAACTAGGTTTCTATTTAGAAGAATAATTGTTGGAATGTAAATATGTGGACATGTAAGAAAAGCTAAATAATTATTGATAATGATAAATTTAATTGATCAAAATTAAGTGAATGATCAATGGAAAGTTTGGGGCCTCAAAACTATAAATATGTGATGATTTAATAGACCATATGAATCATTGAATATGAATGCAATATGATAACGTTTTTGTTTTAAGATATTTTCCTGAAGTTGAATAATTATTTTAAATTATATTAGTATAAGAAAATATATTTACTTGATATGTTTCGATTTCATAAGACCAATTTCATCCTTTGGTTGTACTTTAATCAATTTCCAAATTTTCCCGTACACTAAAAAATGAATATCTAAAAATGATTTTTATGAATAAATCACTATGATTACCTTTTAATGTATTGTAAGATCTATAAGAGAGTGAAAAGTCTTACCACTAATCTCTATCTATTTTCCAAAACCAATATTATTAGAATACGTTATCCAATATAAAAATTTAATCTATAAACCTAAAAAATTAAATGGGGCTCCCTCTACCCAGTTTAAGAGGTCTTTGCTTTGATTTAATAATAAATGAGGCTTCAGCCCCAACCTTTAAAAAAAGTTATATTAACCCTAAAAGTTATCAATATATTTAAATTTATTCCAATAAAATATTAATGCATAATTCATTAAATATCTTTTCTACTAAATCATATAATTGAAATAAATTTCACCAAAATGTCCTTAATCTTGGAACACTCCCACCACATAAAACCTAAAAAGATACTTCTAAGACTTTAAAATTGTGATCAATCTTAAACTCATAACCCATGATGGTATCCATAAATCTTAAGTTAATTAATACAAACATGATTCTATAATTTGACACAATCCTTACACATTTCATGGTTCTTATAACCAAAATTTCATTGGTAAAAAAATACTTCTAATTTTAAATCATTAATACTAATAAATGAATATATCATCCACTTTATTTCAATATAGTTTATTCATTGGTCTATAATTTAACCTTTAGATTACTAAATTGACTAGAATAATTCCCAAGTTCTGCAAATTTAATACAATAAACTATAAATGGATCCCTAGGATGATATTTATTTCGTTCCATTATACACTTCATTTTTACTCAGAATTTTTTTAATTTATGCCCTTATTTTCCACACACAAATAATTTTATCATTCCATTGAGACACTTTCCTCAGTGTCTCATTCCACATTTCTATCATGAATGAAATTGAACCTCTATTCCTCCATGTTCTCCATCACTCGAGCTCTTAGAAAACTCTATCTTTATTTTCATTGGTGAGTCCAAGAGTTGGTTAAGTTATGGATTGTTAATCATATTTATAGATAATTGATTAGTCATAATCATGTTTTATTAAATTACTATCTTCAACTATTTTTTTATCATATTCACCACATTTTCCTTCATGTTAAGTGTTAACATGATTCCTTTAGGTTCCATCTATTAAACAAAACCAAAAAGAATAGCGTGAGAAAAAATAACTGTATTAGGAAAACCATAGAATCATTTATGAGATGTCTAAATATTGATACATTAATTTCAATATAATACACCTTAGTTCATTAATTATCATCATCTATTCAAATCCTTTATAACGGTTTGTAAGAAAATGTGAATTATTCTAAGTATATCCACATGGAGTGTCAAATCAGGTGCACAGTAAGGCCTGTTGTGATGCACCAGGTGGTGATTGGGTTAAGCCCAATACACCATTTTACGATTTATTCCACCTAGGTATATCTATTATAGAACCATATCAACTTATATTATCTATATAGGTATGTATTTCCATGAAAAACCATATAATATCACAGTTACCAAATATTTAGTATTTTATTATATAATTATCCTCAAAGTTTACCAAAGGGTTAGGTTACCTAATATATGTTTCCCAAAATCTAGTTTCCAAATTTTGAACTAATATTTAGTCGATATCAACAATAGCGACGTTGTCCCCAATAGACCTAGGCAGGTTCTTTATTTATTTAATTAGAATAGGATTTAAGGAATCACATCCCAAATGACTAAATTGTTTAACAGTCCAGGTAAACCAGAAACATACTTGAGTATCATTAAATTTGAATATAAAAATTAATATATATTTTTTCATTGAGAATAACATTATCACCTTTAGTATATCCTTTCATATAAATCATTGTATTCTTTATGAAATGTTGGGAAATAGGAAAAAACAATGGTGAGCTCAAATACTCAGTATGGGTTAAGTATAATGGAAGCTATCATAAATCAATGACCATATTCAACATGGAAAGGTAAATAACTAAACACACATGAAATTTATATAATTTGACTAAAATAATAAATATGGAAAGCCAAATAACTAAAAACACATTCTATTTATTCACTTACATGACTATCATAATTTTATATGGCATAATCAATATGGATATGTAAATAACTAAAAACACATGCCATTTAATCAGTAACTAAGAATGAACTAAATCCAAAGAAAATATTTTTGTGAAAATTTCGTGGATAATAATAACTGAAATATAAATGATGGAAATTCTTAATTATTAGAAACCATGATTATGGGTATCATGATAACTCTACTGAAATGTCCGTTCACAAGACCATTTAATCTATAGTTAGAAACTCGTTTAATGTTAGATTGACTTTATTTTCTCATGAGGTCGACCAATGCATCAAGGGGATATACTATACCCGACCCCACCCATCACTTTTGGTCCAAATCATTCCTCATGTATAGAATAATCAATTTAATTTATAAACAATGTGTCTTGTCATCAAATATCATTATTAAGTAATGAATATGAATTTATAAATATTTAACCAAATAAGAAAATATATTTCAATGTAGATTAACATATGTAGAAGTGATATATGATTAAAAAAATAAACATATCCATGATATATAATCTATGTATTTTATGGAAATTTAATTTTCAATAATCGTAGGAAAGTGAATATTTCATGGGAAAGTTAATGACTACAAAAATGAATCAAGAAAGTGAATGTCAAAACATTACTTAGTCAAAATTATCATAAACCATCTATAAAAAGAATAAGAATGGTATCAATATAACAAATACCCATTACATTAAAAATAAAGGATTTTTTTGGTAATGAATAAAAAGACCATAAAATATATTGAAGAACATTCTTCAGGAAAATATCTTTTTAATTTTGATTTTTTTTGAAAATTATTTACATTGAAAAAAACTTTTAGAGAAAATATTTAAAAATTTCCTAAAAAAATAAAACGTATTATTCAAATAAAATATGGTCATGAATATGTATATTTATGTAAAATAAATACATGTTTAAATAATTATTCTTTTTTCACTATAAAAAGGTTAGGAAAGTTTCTTGTTCGGAAAATAATAAGAAGATTACTTTTATAATTTTAGTAAAATCCAAAGGGGTACTATTTTGAAAAAGAAAAAATATTTATTTAATAATTTTTAATGAGTAAAAAATACTAATAATTACTTTAATAAATAATTTTTAATAGGTTAAAAAAATTTGAAAACATTTTTAGAGAATGTGGTTTCGTAAGAAAAAAATTTCCCACCGAAGTGAGAAATGAAGTAGGATTTTCTTAAAAAAATTTATGTATCAAGGAATCAGAAAAATGGTACCATTAAAAGAAAATATAATGAATAAAAAGAGGATAGGAAAATTAAATGGGGTTATTAGACAATTATCAAATAATTTCTTTCAACCAAAATTTAATAATACACAATCTCGATTAGAATGAGATTATAGAATAGACCCTAACAAATATCCTAATGTTAATGTGAGAATTTTCCAATGAGTAGATTATGTGTATCAGATATAAATAAACATATTTTTTTTATAAATAAATCATAATATAATAAAAATTTATTACACACACAATATTATAATATCATGGACAATGAAGATGTAAAATATCCCAGTGAAAATAAATTCAGTTATAAAATTATTTTCCAATCGGAAATTTTAAATTGAAATCTCATTGGATGAAATAATTAAATATTAAATTTAAATATTTTTAATTATTAACTAATAATATTATAACATATTAAATGGTTAATATATACACCATATAAATTAAATTAGGTTTATAACATTACAATATGCCTCAATAAAATAAAATTGAGATGAAATCTCTCACGTCACACTTCTTTTTGGTTGAGTGTGATTTAACCTCATTTAAATTAATTTTAAAATTTAATTAAATTTTAAAAGAACCATATTAATATTCATAATATTATATATTATCCTTTTATAATATCTTATCACCCATTTTTTAGTAATATTTCATTATTTTCAACATTTCAGGTGTTAATTGTCTTGTTTTCTAATGTGTTTTTAGTCATGAATGATCTGGTTACTGTGAATATTATATAGTTACATAATATTCAGAATAATAATCATGACAGAATTATCATATTTTTACAATTTTTTTAATTTGAAAACCTATCATGAAAGATGATTATGAAAAATGAAGTATGTTATGATAATGGAGATGGTAGGCTATACGTGCGCATGAGTAACATTTCCATTTTACAATGATCATTGTGGAAAGATGTTATGTAACATATAATCATTAAATAATGATAATTATATCATATATATCATAGTAAATAATTATATGTATCATACATGTGGTGTGGCGATTAAAAGTGAGTCACATAGCTTCGTGAAGGTGGTAGTCTACACATACACAAAAGATGTTATCATCTTTACATGATAGAAAAGGATGGAAATAAAATGATATATATTTTAATTATAAAAAAAATAATAAGTCATGAATATAATAAATATTAAATTTATATCACATAAAACCACTATATTTATCTTTATCACCTTCCATGTGAAGCTTTAGTGAATGACGAATCATATCACTTCATGGGGAGGTAGTCTATTGTACACATGAACAACGTTATCATATCATATAAGGAATGGAAGAAAAAAAATGAAAAAATGACTCTAGTTATGTATAAATATTATAAATATCATATATATACTTTATATCAATCATAATACGCATCCTTGACAGGTGGAAATGGAAAAATGAATGACCCTGGTTTGCGGGTTAATAGTTCGTCGTACACATGAACGATGATTTCACAACCAATTTGATGGATGTGGAGATGGTTATTAGTCATGAAATTTTTTAAAACATCCTAGTATATAAAATATAATGAGTTTATTATATAATCATTATTTAATAAAAATTTAATAAGGTGGGTAAAGAAATAAAATAAAGACGATCATTGAAGAACAATAACTCATATTCTCATATCCTCCGTCGGTTTTCACTAATGCCTTAAAAGGTTGGATTTATGATAAAAATTAGGATTATAGGATGACGGTATATAATTTTTCAATTTATTCAGTAGTTCTTATTTTAACCGAATATGAGAGAAGATGTGAAGAAGAGAGGAGAGGGGTGACCTTTTATAAGTGGGAGAGGGGACACACTTGGTATTTCTGAAAAGAATTGAGTGCTCATATGTTTTTCATGTCACAAGGGTAAAAGATGGTCCATTATCAAACATTATTATTTTAATGGTCTAAATATTTCTATAAAATAGTTTTTAGACAAGTTTATAGGTAATTGTTTACCTTAATGTTTTAGTTTAACCCCTCAGTAAACACATTTTACCTTAACTAGGGTAATTATTTTTTATTGAATTCATTAATAATTTTGGTGAAAAATTACTTTAACTTATTATAAATTATAAATTATTATTATTCCAAATATTTAATCCATATTTTAAAATTCAATTTCCAAATTTGGATTAATTTATTTTTAAATTAATCCAACAGATGTGAAAAGAAAACATATTTTTTAAGGAAAAATGTTCAAAATTTTATAATGTTTTTATATCAAATTTCAATATTAAAATACTTCAAATAAACTAAATTGAATTAATTGATATAAAATTGAACTAATTATACATTAAAACCAATTCACAATATAATTTAACATTATAAATTACTTTAACAAAAAAAGTAGTTCTCAATTAAAATTCAATATTTTTCAATATTTATAAAAAAATTGATACTTCCCAGAAAAATACCAAAAATCACCATAAGATATTTTTTGTATTAAAGTTTCAAAAAAAACATTATTTTTGAAAATAAGTTTTATAAAAGGGGTAAAAATTAATTTTTAATTATGTGTTCAATTTACAACTAAACCACCTTTTAGAAAAAATATTATTTTTCAGAAAATATATATTTCAATTTTAAATCATAATAATATTATTAATAATAAATATATAACTTATAAATATATGTAAAATATATTTTTTCATAAGTTAATTAATCTGATTGATAACCTTTAATTAAATGGTTTGGTTATAACTATTATTTTTAATAATAATATTTTAATAATATATTATTGTTCAAAAATACTCAGTCTTTCATGTAATGAAAGCTATTAAAGAAACTCATGTTTAATTTAATAAAAGATAAACTTAATTTTGTGTGTAACTAAAGATATTTAAGAGATTTAATTTATTTAAAAATTAATATATCATATAGTCTTGATGTGTTTTATTCCCTTCTACACATGGTGTTGTATTTTATACACGCTGTCAAATATAGTGACCCTTATTTAATATTTCGGGGTCTTAAAATTAGTATTTTACAATTCATAAATAGGAAACTTATCATCTCATAAATGTTTATAAATCATGTGTATACAATTATAATAATCACTATTGTGAAATGTTTTCTGAAAGTAGACTTTAATAAAAAATTAATTTTATCAACATATGTTTTGATAGATTTATTATCATTTTGTTTCAATTAAGGAATTATTTTAATATTAAGATATATAATGAGAAAAAGTACTTACTTGATTTTTTTCCATTATATAAGCACAAATTTGTTTCCTTTGTTTTTGGATTGAGTAGTTTTTCTATCTCTTCCTCATCTCATATTTTAAATGGTAAATATAATGGAAAATTTTTTATTACTAATTCACTAAAATTAGCTTTTAATGGATCATAAGATCCATAAAATTGATATAAAATTATTAATATTATTCTTATACATTTATTAAACCCAAAAAGTGTGATAATAATTAAAGATAATACCCATTTTGAATAAATCTTATTGTGATGAAGTAAAACATTAATCTATAATAACATCAAATGTTCCACTTAAATAATTTTATTATAAACATAACCATAAAACTTTTCAGAATATGACTGTTCAAATTCAAAACCCAAATATCATAAATATTTGATCTTATATTCTTCAAAAATCATCTTATCGTTTGTCTCTAAAAAAAATTATTCACACATAAAATTAAATATAAAAATGTATATGCCCTAGACATATATTCCTAAAAATATAATAATCCTTTCCCAAAATAACCATAACCACCATGAACTATAATGAAAATTATATATTCTTACAAAATTTAAATAAGAATTTAATCTTTAAATAATATCAACCTCTTTAAAATATAATCCCACATAAGCCTATAATTCACCATTTATCATTGTTCCTATAAAGTTTTAATTTTTTTGAACTTCTTCCAATATAACTTTAACAAAATACTCACAAAATTTCCCCCATTTTAATCAAAAAGTTATCTATACAATAAAACACATGTTCAAAAAAATATAACAACTCTTTATCCATAATTACCTAAACATTAATGACAACATTAACACTAAATGTTATCATTACATTAGATATTTTATCCCTTGTATAATAATGTTCTTTCTAAATATCCTTCTCATAAAATCAAATGTTAAACCTATGTTTTATTTATTCCTCAATTATGAATCCTTCCCAAAACCCAATAAATGTCTCCCAAAATATCGTTAATTATCATAATCATCCATTATAAAAAACCTCAAAAGGGTATATATTCATTTGATATTATAATAAATCCTAGAATTATTAACCTATGATATTACATAGAAGTCTAAAATTATCCTCATTTGATAACTTCTTAATTTATTAAGTTATCTAACTTCTACTATAATGCCAACTATATAATCTCAAACCCACATATCCAGATCTGGTGATAAAAACAAAATATATTTATACTAATTTTTATATCATCTTAATTGAACTAATTTGGACCTTCAATATTTACAACATTAATAAAATTATTGATTAACTTACTTACCTAAAACCATTCTAGGTTCAAATCTTTAGAAAATTAGTAAAATTAATAATTAATAAAACCCATATATTTCTTATCGAATGTAATTTTTTTCCACTATAACCATATTTTATTATTCCATAATAACTATTAAACATCACCCATAAAATTATCCACTCATAATAATCTCATCTAAGTACCACTCATAATATTATTCTTCATAACCTAAGTAATGGAAGCATAAGAAATGGTATGCTTATGTGCTTAATAATGGAATGTGTACAATAAAAGCTATTATAAATAAATAAGGTGTAAAAAATATAGAAAAGATAAATAATAAAAAATATCCCATATTACAAATCATCATTAATGGTGAATATATCCATGGATGACATAATAGTATAGATAATCACATGGATTAAAATAAAAAAAATTCATAATGGTCAAATGCATAATTCTGAACATCATAATATTACTATCAAGGTCACATGCCAAAACATCATACATTAATAGGTAAGGAATATGACAAATACCCAAAATATTTTATCACATGATACCAAAAAATGCATTGAGAATCGAAATAATACTAGTCCCCACCCATCACATAGTAATTATAATTCATTCATAATATGAAATAAATTAATAAGTATTCAATACTTGGTCAACATCCCTTAATAACAAACATTCATATTGAAAAAATAACATATAAAATGTTAATATTTTCCCAATACATGTTCATCCAGCTTTATCAGTCGATATTGATCTATATATAACTAAAATGTATACATATGTTTTATTCTTATATAATTGTTAAATGAACTATAATTCTTGGTAAACCCCCCAATTTTATTTATATAAAATGTGGTATCTACACCATATAGAGAAACAAGTATATGGTTAATTCAGCAATAGAAATGGTATAGAATAAATCCATGTAAAAAATAATAAATACTCAAATATGACAATAAATTAAAAGGAAATGAATGTGTTACAGTAAAGACAAGTCCTTTTGAAAAAAGAGAGGAAATGGAAGAGAAACTTGTAAAAATATTTTTTTATTAAAAATTTTACATTAATGAGGTTATTAATCAATTCCAAAATTCTTTTATGCAGTATCAATAATACCATTAAAATATTATTTATAAAATAATTTACAAAAATTAAATCTTGAAAAAAAACCTACACTTAAGTAATAAAAAGGGAAGTATAAGTAAAAAATATACAAAAGTGTAGTGAAATCCATTTTTAAAAATTATAGTAAAAAAATAACATTTGACATTGAACAATTCATACAAAAATGTGAATATATATTAATTTAAAAACCATAGAGACCTGGAATAAAATATAAATCAAGAATAAGGGTTATAGTGGTGGGAAAATTTATTCATGATGAAAATGTTTAAAAAGTGTTGTGCTTCATACACTTGACATAAAATTCCATAAAACAAAATTTTCAGGAAACATTAAAAATATACTCTTTATAAATTTAAATAGATGGAAAATTTAATGAATATAAAAAACCATTTAAGTATAGATTTTTTTTTCATAAAATAAATAATGCATATAAATATGGAAGATATTGCTTCCCGACCAAAAAAGAGAAATATGGTCACATTTATTTTATAAACAAACATTTGATAGATTTGAGTACCAGAGAGAGGAAAATGGAAATAATAAATGAAAAATCCAAAAATAAATAGTGTAGAATAAAATAAGAGTGGTTTAAGTATGAAAGTGAAGATAAATCCCCCAAAAAATATTCAAGAATAAAAAATCATGATTAAAAGTGAGATTGAAGCTTAAACCCATACAACTTTGGTTACTTTTGAATCAAAGGATATCAAAATCCTTAATATAATATAGTTATTTAAATCCCATGAATTCCATATATATTATGTCAAAATATATTAATGGGTCAGTAAATACACCATATAATATATAAAATGGTGCTCAAAATAAAACATGTCTCAAGAACAAAAACTGGAGAAGAGAAACCCATAAAAATATTGTAACATTTAAGTGAGATTTAATTAAGGAAGTGATTTTGTGTAATAAATGTAAATACACATAAAAAGTTGGAAGTATAGAATAATATTGTCAAAGTTTGTTTTACACACAATCTTTCCATAATATGGTTAATGAAGAAGTAAAATAACCCAATGAAAAGAATTTGAGTTAAGAAACTCTTACTCTTAAGTAAGGAGTTTCCTCATACACCCATACCTTCTTAAATGAAAAATTATAATAATCATATAATTTATTTATTATATATTTCTAGTTTATTCGCATATATGTATCCATTATATGATGTTTTTTATTTAAAAATTCAGTATAGTTCACATGAGTCATTTTTGGATAGCATGGTTCATAATCTCCAAAAATGTACAATATATTTATAATGGAAAATGTTCATTTTAAAACATTTTAATAAAGTCCATAATATTTAAGGAATATATTTCGTATCATTCGAGAAATATGTATGTTAAATTGGTCATAAAATCGATATAATCCGAAAAACCTTTCACAATAAGCCTATTTTAGATGGTTATATATAACCATGTTTATTTACTTTTACTTTCATTATTTTAATGGATATTTTAACATTATCGAATAATAATAATAAAAAATAAATATTATTTTTATATTCAATAAAAAAATAAAATTTTAAGGGCAAACATGAGATACTTAAATTCATTAAGCAATTATTGTTCACGTAGGTTGTGTAAAACCAACACAATGAGAGATGCTTTTCAAAAGTGTTAAAATGAAGAGTAAATTAGTAAATAGTAGAGTTTAATAAAATAAAATAGATACTACAAAAAAATAGATTTAGGATAGATTTTTGAGTTATTAGTTTAATTTTTGGAAAATTTAGTAGATAATTTAAATGAAAATACCATCTTTGAAAAACAGACATTTTGACATAAAAATGACATATGAAGGAGTGTTCATTAAGTGGTAACTGGGGACCCCCCATAATAAATTAATTAAATAGATTAAAATAACATATAAATTTTATAATTTCATCAAAATTAGTAAGGTTTTAATGTTTTTCAATATAATGAATCACTATTAATAAAGGAGAAAGTGGTTGGAAACCCTTTTAGAGATCTTTGAAATGCCATTATTCTATTGAGCTTAAGGAAATTGGAGAAGTAAATTTTTATTAATATAGGAGATTAATTACATGTAATTTTGATCTTTTAAGAGGTATTTGGGTAGAGTTTTTTGGGAAAACAAAACTCATATGTTTCTTTGAAAGGGTTAGAATAATTTCATTTCAATAGAAAAATATTAATTGTGTTTTTATGAATACTTTGACTTTATGGGTCAATTATGTTATTTAAAAATTATAGGTGGTTGAATAATAAAAAATAGAGGTTTTTCTAGACCATTTTACTATCCAATTTAATTAGTATATAATTTTTCTGATATTTAATTAAATTTCTAAGATATTATTTAACATTAAGGTGCCTTAAAGTCATTTTAAGAACTATTCACATTATTTGACTTCAAAGACACCATGATTACAATAAAATTAAACAAGAATAATAAAAGAATTTATAAAATTTAATTTTTATTATTAATTTTTTTATGAATAATAATTATCAAAAATAAATAAATTTTATTTTTTTTTAAAACTATTAACATTGATTTTTCACTCTCTTTCACATGCATTGCATTTGTAATGTGTAAACAATCTATGTAATTATATAATCAAATAAATTTAAAAATAAATTACTATAATAAATATAGTTTATTTTTTTTAAATTTTATTATATATATTCATATGCATATTATTTATATCTATATCCTTAAAGTGAAAATATAATTAGTTAGAGAAAGTGAAATTTTTTGAAATATAATTTTATTAATATAAAAGGGAAGTTAAATTTATAGAATACAGCTCAAAATCTAATAATTAGTGAATATAATACCAAGGAATGTTAATTATAGCCTCATACACTCATTATAAGATGTGTTTTTATGATATTGTATGGCATTAACCCTCGATTTTACACTTTTACCATATTTTAGCCTTTATTGTGGTGGTAAATATTAACCATAGTTACTATTCATTATGAATAAAAATGTAATTTACCGAATAAAATAATTTTAAAATTATAATTACAAATTTTCAATCCTTTTTCTAGGATTTATATGCATAAGTGATATATATTAATTTTAATATTATTTCATAAAACACAATGAAATACAGTTTTTATAAAAATACTCATTTTAATTTAAAAATGATTTTATTTCAAAATCATGTAAAATGTTTATTAATATAGAAATAATTATATTATTTTTAAAAAATGGGGATAATTTTATTTTAAAACCAATTCAAAATAGAATTTTTCTTTTTAAATATTTTAAAATAAAGGATAGTTTTTTTTTAAATCTGTAATTTTTATTATTCACCTAAAAATATAACTTTTTAGAAAAATCCATAAATTTCACCCTAAGATATATTTCATATTATTCTATTAAAATATAATTCCATTTTTACAAATAAAATTCATTAATTTTGTTTTTTATTTTAAATAAAAAATATAAGAGATTCATCTATTTATATAAAACCACCTTTCTATAATATTAATGGGGTTTATCCTTATTTTATTCAGTTATTTTTTTTCTATATTGAATAATTATTTTATAGGAACTAATTAATAAATTTGAATATAGAAATATTTTCAACAAACATTTCCTAATGTTGTTACTCTTATTTATACTTTCTAAACTAAAGACTATGTTATAGAATTCATATTTATATAATAATATTTCTTTAGTATGTCACTATTTTTTATGCTAAATGTTTTTTTGGTATTCAATATCAAACATAGTATTAATCATAATTATAATTACATATTGAAATATTGGGGTGTTACAATCTATGTGGCGGTTCCTAACATAATGATTCCTAGAATAATTGATCTTTAAGGTAGCAGATTACAACATAATGATATCCCATAATCTCAAAAATGAGTTTACAGGTGGTGGATACCAACAAAAAAATTGAAAAAAATAACTAGGTATTTGGGAAATGATGAATAAAATAGGGACACACCACAAATATCCAAATCTGCATCATAGTAGTATCATGTTCCTATAACTACATTTATCATGTCAAGTTATGGATAAAAATAAATATACAAAAGGAGTAAAAAAAACCAGACCCTATGAACCTCATAGTATTTATCATACATTATCACATAGTATCCTAAATCACAATCATTACACTATTTATATTCGACATAAACTTATAATATAATAATGTGACCTCACTCTAACTACGCTGTATAGACCACCCCTTTCATTCTATTCCTCAACTTATAAGTCAGGCTAAATGGTACCCATAAACTATCCTATCTTATTAAGGGAAACAATATAATATTTTTTTTCATAATGTTACACTTGTTTTTAATTATTAATATAACCCTCTACACATCACTCTTAAGGTGTTACAAAGTTTTTAGGATATACATAAACCATTATCAAGAGACCTACATAATGTTTACACTCAATATTAGGGATTTTAATTAACCAATGGTGTAGTAAAATTACCATAACGCTATATCCCAATACACATAATAATATAAACTCATTAGTGAACCATTTCACAGACCACGCTTAACCTACATTGAGTAATAACACCCACCCGTGATCACTAATGTACACAAGGAACCCACTTCAAGGAACACATCATAACACCCTTTATACATCACTCTAAAGATAAATTAAAGACTTCATAATTTCATCTTTCATTCCTAATCTTTAATGTTTCACAGAAATGTTAGCCATTTAGCATTCACTGTTCCATAAAAAAACCCTAAATGAATCACCCTCTAAGAGTTAAACCAAATATAGAAGATTACTTCCGCTAAACCAAAAATCAACCATGAATAAAATTAACTCTTAAATAGATTTTTAAATATTTTTTAAGAAAACATTTCACCCAAATAATAAATTGAAAGGATTTATCCCACTAAGAGAACATTACTATACTAATAGAACCTATCTTATAATTATTTGGAAAGGAATCCACATGAATGGTATTTTCTAACCCTCCACACCCAGGAACCCCTTCTCTACGAAGAGGTCATCTGAAGAAGCCCCAGTTGGGAAAGATATGTTGTCAGTCGAGATGAAAGAGCATCCCATAGGGTAATACCTCAATCAGAGATGGTTTGGCATAGAAATCCATCAGCCAGGTGAAGTGCGCCCTTCTGATCACCTGATGAGACACCGAGTGACCCAGTATGATGAGTGGTACATGGAAGGCAGAAATTCCCCCAAGAACATGCTCATAGGAATCGAACCCCAGACCTCACCGAACACCATGGATATATCCCTTGACCTTGCACCACTACACCACCACTGAAGAAGCTAATATAACCAATCATAAGTTATTTTCAAATTATTAAAAAATCAAACAACCATTAAGAATCCATTACTCATAATTTGTACCAGTTCCCCATGGTGACACAGTTTCTATGAAAATATAAAATCAAAAAACCTAATATGAAATTATCATTTAAATTATAAGAGTTATTTCTATTAGAAATAATAATTTACAATCCTATAGGTCCCCAAATTAGCTATTTGGAAACCAACCCCCAATGTAATCACATACCATTTTACACAAACAAAAGGCATTCAGTTAAATATATAAGGAACCACCTACCTCATGCTTATCGATGTTACCCCTATGTATCATCAAACTATTTAGCTCTTTTTTTGAAATAAATAAATTATGTAAATAGGTAAAAAGTTTTGTTTTATCTGAGAATATAGTGAGATGAGAAAAACAACGACCACATATAGAGGTCTTACCTAAGCAATACAAGTAGGTGTCCACTACCCTAAATGGATTATTGATCAGACAAGAGATAAAATATTAGGATCAAGGGGAAAGATAAATTGGAAGGGGTATAATACCATCCTTTTATCTGACTAGATGAATATGGTCCCACACTTTGGTAATTTTTTATTATTAAAGTTCAAAATAATCATCTAGAGGCCATCCGATACTCAGTAGACAACCATTAGGTACCAGGTACATGTCAACTAGGTACTCGGTAATATATATTGTATATTATGGAATATTTTAACCCCTCTTTATCTTCGCCCAAAAATCTAAATTTTCACAAAGAATTTAAACATATATAAAAAAATTCCTTATAAATATTCAAATCGTCACAATTCAATTCTGAATATTAATTTAAAAAAACTAATATAAATTCATTTTTCTTAAATTCTTAGGTCCCACTAACTCATAATGACATAGGTCATTACACGATGTGATTATATATTTGGATGAGGAGAATGTGTTGTGATCATCCTTCATAGTGAATGACATGTGATGTATTCATCAATATTTTTAATCAATACACAAATAATCAAGAATGTATGAGATGGATATATAAGATTGAAATATTAAATGTCTCAAAGTGAATAAATGTTATATATAAATGAATTATATTATATAATTAATATTTTATTTGATAAAACTAGTAAAAAAAAGTATTTAGATAATTTTATTTGATTGATTTCATTCATGATCCCATTATAGCTTGAGTTGGAAGGATTTGTTTACCTGACGTAGTTCTTTAATTATAAATATGGATTTTAGAATTAAAAATTGTTTTGAACCCTAAAATGTCTAATATGTTCACACATTATATTTGTGTAAATGAGTATTAATTTTTTTTAAAGACTTTAAGAATACAATGAAGGAACTCCAATCGTTTCACTAGTCTATTACTTATATTTTAAGAAAGATCAGAATATTGTTAGAAAAAAACTAGTATCAAACACACTAGGAGAGAGGGGAATAAAAAATATTAAACATTTTATTCTAGGGGTGATATTAATGAACTACTTTAAGTATTCACCAATAATTGACCCCTTCCTTCTGAACATAAAATCATTGTTTGTGTTTATTCCCATAGTTTCCATTTTTTAAACCCCCCTGTGATGTATTTCCCATGACTAAATATGCTTTAAAATAAAATTTAACATATGATAATGATTATATATGATGGAACATGTGGTGAAAATTAATGACATATTTTCTTAAAGATGTGTTTATAGATATATAAATATATTTTTGGATATGATTTCATATGTTTTAAAATATGATTTAATATAAAGTGATTGTACATTATGTTTATTTGGATTTAATACAAGTGATATATATTTAGAAATAGGCACCATAATTAAACCAACATGGGGTGCCATAATATATTATATGGTGTATTGCATGAAATATTATGTTTTATGAGATTACAAAAGGCTTTATATCATTATAATATTTGATGGATGATTTAAAATATTATATGATGACATTTTGAGGATCATGAATATATAAATGATTATATAAATGTTAAATAATCAATAAGAGGAATGAATCATATGTTATACAGAGTTTTTATAGTTTGAAAAATTTAATCAATGTTTAAATGTTTGATTTGTAAGGATTTACCTTGGATTTCCATAAGAGGAGGATTAATACTTGTGTAATGTGTAGAATCTAAATATGAGATTCATTCTGTAAAAACACCTCAATATAAGAACAAAAAATATCTCTCCACATATATTTTAAAAAGGATATAACATGCCATAAGTATGAGAGAATAATTTATAGGTGTTGGGAGATTCAGAAAACACTTGCATACCCTAGGAGGAAGGGTTACATTGGCTAATTCTAAGTGACATTCATAAACCATAGTAAATAAAAATAATCTAGATTTTGTTTCATTAGTGAAAAATTTATGTTCTATATATATTTATTCATTTCAAAATGAATGGATAAATCTTAATAAAAATATATATTGATTTATTTTTTTATATATTTTGATAATTAATGTCACCACTAAATCTATTTAGGTTGAAACTAATAGTGATAGAAGAATTCATTATAGACAATGAACTCATCAAAAATAGTTATTGTTCTTTGATTTGGTTTTTCATTTGTTTAATTATTAGATTTTAAATATAGATTTTATTTATTATTCTATGTATTTAATCTTGAAATAATATTCATGTATAATAAAGAAAAAATAGTGATAAATATAATGAAATTGTTATAACATCAGTCCAATTTATAGATTTAGGTCATTCTCTAAGATAATTTGGATTCTAAAAAATCATATATAAGAAATTAGTAGTCAAACTAAAAATTAATGATATATAGAATATATTTTTAGAATCATTTTATAGAGATGATTTTATTCAAAAAAATATTATTAAATTCTGAATTTTGGTTTTAATGATATTTTGTAGAGTCGTATTGTTATAATTGTTTCTTAAAAAAAGTGTAAATTAAAACTAAGATGATTCAAAATTCTAAATATATATTTTTGTTTATATTGTGAAAAACTATAATGAGATAAATAGTTTGACTATATGACATATGAATTGAAAGATATTGAATTGGGATGTTTCTTTAAATTTGATATTCTCTTTAGTTTTTCAAGGCCTTATATTTGGGTTTGTGGAACAAAACCTATAATTTTTTTCTTTATAATGATAAAAACCTAATGTATTTTATTTGAGAAAATTAGATATTTTCTCTCACTATTTTTCCCTCATGGGAAGAAACAAACAGTGATGATGAGATACACATGAATATTATAGATGTTGGATGTAGAGTTCGGTAATATATCAGATATTTGATCAAATAATGGAAGAAGTGTTGTGTATCCATTTTATTTCATCATAGCACAAGGTTCACACTTGATTCTTTCTGTGGTAATATCCACAATCCAATTGACAGATCAATTGATTATGATTAGGGGGAGTTGAACAATGTGGAGGTACCACAAATACCAACTAGGTTTATTCTATTAGTTGATCGAACAACTATACATTGAACTAAGGATGACATGGCTTGGTGAAACTGAGGGAGAATATGTGTGTGCCACATGGAATACAATAATTATATCATAACATATACGATGCATCAATACTCTAGGTGTAATAAATTATAGCCAAATTTAGAACATTATGTTATTCATTTGTCCTTAAATTAGAAATTAAATGGGTAAAAATTAGAATTTGTTTAAATATTTAGATTTTAACTAAGACATAAATAATTCATGGTACCTTAGAAAATTTTAAATTGGGTTTTTGAAGATGGTAAGATGGTTAAAGAAGTCTAGGAGTTATTATTTTGGAGTTTTTAGTAGAATAAATTCAAATTGATAGGTAGCATTAAACCACCAGACACTCATAAACGAGACAATAATTTTCCAATAACTCAATAAATGGAGGTATCCACATTAGAGAACCACTAGAATACATATTGAATTCTAGTCAAATTTTTTTTACCATTGTATTGCTGGTTAATGGCCACCAACAATCAAATATTAATAGTTAAATATTTTTTTTAAATATTCAGGGTATTTTTGGCATTTTTTTGTTTTTATTTTACCCTCGAATTGGGTTCTATCAGGTTCAAGATGCTCTAGTATACCAAATATAAGATAGAAAACCCCCTTTTACAATCTTTTTTTCAATCCCCTTTTCACCCTCAATTTGGGCCTTTAGGTTGGATTTTACTCACTAAATCAATGTAGATTCAATACTATATTCCTTATCTTCTATTCTTCATATGTTTTTTTAATTTATCTTTATTGGGGTAATGATTTATGATTTTTATTTCACCAAAGAATGATGAATACATTTTTAAGTATGTGGATACCAAATTTATTGTTTATAGAAATATATTAAATGTTTATTTTTTCAATGATTCATGGTTTTCATGACAAGCAGATTCCTAGAAAATTACAATATGTATTTCTTCAATTAGGTTGAAATTATGGATTTCAAGGATATAAAAAATTTTACTTCTATATTTTTAGTCGTTTAATGTTAGTTATGAGTTTTCTAATATGGTTTAGTTTTTTTAAAATTCTTTATTTATATTTTTTTGGGTTTAATTTGTTATGAAAATTATGTATTGATTCAACAAGGTTGATTCATGTACATCTATTTAATATAAGATCACTAAATGTTTATAATGGAAAGTTGTTTGATCCATACTTTCCTTTTTATTAGGTCATTCATAGGTTTTATTCTTTAATTTATTTACAAAAATACTATAAAAATTCATATTTTTAATTTGTAAATTGGATTGGGTGTTTTTAAAGAATATTTCATTATATGAAAGTAATTTTTTCCATTGAAATTTTACATGAATTTATATGTTATTATTGTTTTTACAAATCCTATGTTTTACTTATTGATATGTTTTCATATGGATTTAAGTTATTATAAAATATTTAGATAATATTTGTTCATTTTTCAATTCTAAAAAATTTATCTATTTATTTTAATGATTATTAATTTATATAAATTTTATTTTATATATCAAATCATTCCATTTTTACCATCTATAAAAATGAAAAATTTACATGTGAATAATTAGTTTATTAATATGATTATGTTAGAAATATTCATGCTTAGAATCACTATGGAAATGTCTATATTATTTTTTGATATAAAAAATAATGACGACTAGGAGTTTTTATAGTTATATCACTAGGTCTACTTATGGTTTAAAATTATGTTCCTCATATGATCATGTATGGGTTCTTGAAGAAAGTTTTTATTATATAAAATTTTATTTATTTAACATTATCTAAAAAATTATTTATTATTCTTTAAATACTAAATCATTTTTCTCATTAATTACTTGAATGAATTTTAAGTCAATAAATAATAATTATCATTTGATTAAGATATTTTATCAGTGATGGTATCGTAGTTGGGTTTGATAGAGTGGGAAGGGATTTTTTTTATTAAATATCTTGATGTTACCTTAATAAAATTTACATAGTAAATTAATATTATTTAACTTGTAAATCTTTCTTCCATTAGGTATGTATATTGTAAAATCTTTCACTTGTGGAGGTATGTCCTTGATTAAGATTTTTTTTTCAATCTATTGTTTTTGGATTGATTAAATGTATCACAGGGGTGTCAGGGTACTTGTGGTGTTTTTGGGGGTTCAAGGCATGAAAGGGAAGAAAATATGAGCTTTCAGGGCATGATTCATGGTGTGCGCATGATTAGTGATAATCGTGCGAGGGGAAGGTCAAATTGTGAAGCCAATGAAAGTGGAATTCTGTAGGGTTGTTGAATGTTTATTCAAACCCTGTGGCAGTTTCTAAGTAACCATTAAACCACAACTACCTTATGAAGTGGTTTGCACACGGTTTGCACATGGTGTGGAAAACCATACAGCCAAGTAAAGTTTGAAAATAATAACAAAAAGTCCATTTTGGGATTTTGAACCCTTTACGGATTTTAATTTCTCATTTTCTACTTTTAAATTTAGTGGAGAACAAGATATTCAAAGGGATTACAAGGATCACTCTTCTTAATAACTAGTTTGTTTTATGTGCCACCATTTTTAGGTCAATGATCTAGGTAAGTCTAATCCCTATATTTTTTTCTTTTTGTTTTATGGCTTTAATTCCACTCTTATCTCCAACCAATTGTCTAAAACCCAATTTTTTTGGTGATATATAGGTTTATTATTTAATGTGATATTGAATTGAGATATATTTCTTTGATTAAGAGGGTGAAAATCAACAGATTTGACGTAGGTGGTCTACAAGTTAAGTCCCATTGCATTGTTCTAGATTTGTGCCTTCATGATTTTGTTGTTGGTCACCTCTTGTGGTGCTTGTGATTATTTTTTTTAGGAATAGTAAAATTGGAATCTAAATAATATGTATAAACCATAATCATTCCAATGGGAGTCATCCAGGATGATTTGACCTATTCAGGGCCATCCATGGGTGAGCAAACAATTTTTGGTCCTAGAAATTATCAAAGTAAGTGCTTTGTTGTTGTGTGATCATGTATATCCCTTATTAAGTATGATTATATGTTTAATAGAAGTAAAAATGGAATATTGGATTTGTGTTTATGTTGGGAATTTATTAAGTGTTTGTTTGAATGAAATGGAAATGGGTGATTTTGGTTAATTGGTATTTGAGTATGTGGCTTATGAAATATGATAAAAATGACTAAGAATGTTAGTGCATATAAAATGATGAATATGATAAATTTGTATTGGTTTTAGAAATGGGAAATATTTTAATTGTTATATCATAAGGGGATTTACAAATACGTTAAATGGGTTGATATATGGAAATTAATGAATAGGCTTAGCGATATAGGCTGGGGAATGAGAATTGGGTTAATGGGTTAAGTGACGTTAATGGAAAATGTTTTAATGGGTTGTAGAACAATATTAATTCCTATGTTGACTATCATGGATTATGAATGTTATATGTATTGGTTGTGTTTAGTTTTTATATTATTAAATATAGTGAATGGAGGAATTATCATGTTCACATGGCTTGATGGTGGGATAAAGGACTCAGGCTCCTCCCAAATGTAGGGTTGGACTAATTCTCTATCCCCACCCAAGAATGACAGGGTTGGGGAGTTTGACTAATTCTCTATGCCTCCAGTGGACTTATTTGATCAAACTACCTAGATTGGGGTTCTAGGTTAAGTGAGATGTATTGATTGTGAAATATATTTTCCCTAATGAGTCAAGGAACTTGACTTGTCACCCTTATGCTTCAACTGGTTTATTATGCCAAGGCTATGGAACATATGACAGAAGAGATTTAAGTAATGAAGATTGTACAAGTAATGAAATTGAAAAAAATGATAGGAATGATTATAGTCAAAATTATCAATTAATGGTTCCTGGATCATCTTTAATTAATTGTATTTTTTTCATATTTTCATTAACTATCATTTTCTTAGATATTTTGTAGACACCGTTGGTGGTGGCCTACTAAGCTATACTCACACACTACTCAGGCCTCCATTGGCTCCTCGAGAAGGCATTATGATAATAGTATAGGATAAGGGGAGGGTATTATTCTAGGCATTTGAGTTAGGCATGATACATACTTAGTTAAGGCACCAAACTTGGATTCAGAGCCGTTTTGGGATTCTGCTGTTTGTTCTTATTTTGGGTTTATTCACTTTATCATTATTTAACATGACATACGACATTTATCTTTTATAATGGTTGTACCCATTTTTGGGAGAAATTAGTTATAAATCATTATTAGGTTATGGTAATTGTTTCTACTATTTATGCTTATTAAATATTGTGTCTTACTATAGTAAGAGAGTATAGTCTTCCCACATGGCAAATCTAGACCCTTGCAACTAGTCGGAAACCACTAGCATATAGGGAGGAATTCATGAGGTCACGTGGAGACTCGGCCTAGGGCACCATTATGTGTATTTCAGGATGGGGAATTTATAAAGTAGTATAAGATCTAGGTTCTTTTCTATGACTTACTATTTGGGGATGGAAGAAATGAGTTAAAAAAGGTGTCAGGCCATATCAATGAGCTCCTTCTTGGGAGTAGCTAACCCAAGTATGAGGGAAAACCCAAGCAACACTGGGTGGGAATTGTTGTTCTTATTGTGTGTTTTTCCATTAGATGTTATTTCACTATTGGGTGATACACTTGTTGTGTGATATGTAATTTTTAGGACATTTATCTTGTGAATGGAATTGAATGGGGTTTTGAATTCATGCATCATTTTAGGAGCCTATGAATATAAGTGATATGAATTATATTTAGAACATACACATGGGATGGATGTGTGGGACATAGAGGGTATAATGAATTTGATTATCTTGAATGTTTTGAACATTTTGTGTAAGGAAACGATACTAATGGGTAAAAAATAAGGAAAAATTTTAAATGATAATTTAGGGATTATTATTGAAAAAGCATGGTAAGGGAATTAAATTTTAATTTAATTATGTTGTGATATGAAAATAGTATTCTTATTGTATAGAATTTGAGGCTTGTAAATGTGTGAGTTAGTTATCCTATTTTAATCATAGTCCTTGGTATAAATGGACGAGGGCAATGTTTCGGGTATGGTAAGACCTATTTGGGTGGTGTATAAAAAATGGTTTGTTTGTGGATAGTGACAAGCCTTCCTATATTCTATGTGATATTTTTATGATTTGTGTTTTAAATATTATGTTTGTGATTGTAAGGGAATGCCACCATGAAGATGAGTGACGGTTGGGAGACCTGAGGATGTTGTCAAGAACATCCACCAATAGGGAAGAAATAGGAACTACTGTTTCAAGATAATAAGTATGAGTAATTCCATGATAAAATTTCTTGTTTTATGTAGATTATGGAGTGAGACTTAGGGCGGGTTGCACCAAGTATGTTTGAGTTAACCAGGGAGTTTCATATGCAACACCCTATGACCGTTATCAGAGTGGGTGGTCCAGAGTTAGTTGAGTTCTGGGTAAAATATATAGAGACAATTATTGATCAACTGGAGAATCATTTTGAGAAGCATGTTATGTTAGAATCCTATATGTTGTGGGTCCAGGAAAAACATTGGTGGGATATTTTAGTTCATAATGAACAAGTAGATGGCATGTTATAGAAAAATTTTCAGGAAAAGTTTCTGGAGCATTACAATCATTAAAATTTTTGGCAGGAAAAGGATACATAGTTTATGATACTCGCTTAGTGGATAATGTTAGTGATATAGTATATAGGTCGGTTCATGGAATCGCAACATTTTGATCCCACTTTAGTGGGAGACAAGGCAGTTATGGAAATGTGATTTTAGGATGGACTTCAACATGAGGTCAAATCCTAGGTAAATATATCTCAGTTGAAGAGGTTTGATGTGGTGATGGATCAAGTCCTCATCTCAGAAGGAAACCTCAAAGAGGCCCCCAAGAGTAGACTTGAAATTCCAGTGTAGAAAGACAATGGTCCGACATTCGATAGTAGGAATCATCTCTTTAAAAATTTCCACCAGGGTAGTGGTGGAATACCTAGAAAGAAAAAGGAATCAGTCTCTTAGGTTGGTGATCATGTTTTCTACTATCAGGGTGGAGGGCTGAGACACGTGATAAGTTAGTGTTCCCAACCACCAGTTGAGTGAAAAGAATATGAAAAAATTGGACATGTGAAGAGGTTCTGTAGAATCCTGTGAAAGTCGAGAAATGATGGAGGATAGAGATTAGTAATGAGTACAGGTAAGGGGTTGGTTACCCAATATTAGGCTGGCATTTAGAGATCCATAGGTCATACCAGTTGGGGTGGTGTGTGAGGAACTCTATGTTTAGACCTTCCATACTAGCAGGGCAGTACAGTGCAGGGAACTCAGGCTGGAACCCAGGGTAGTGGGATAAGCCATCTCTATATAGTTTAGTCTACACCTAGAGTGTAAGACCCCAAGCTTCCATGATACGTTTCCCTTTGAATAATGCACTAGCTTGCATTATATGCATCTTTGAGATTCTAGCACACCGCGACCAATCAAACAAGCCATTATGAATAACAATACCAACTTTTTGAAATTTTATAAATTTTATTTTTCAAAATGGACTTCATTTTTAAATTTTGAATATCGAAATTAGCTTAGGGTGAATTTTTGTTATTTTTTATGAAAACTTTCAATTTTTGATTAATAGTGAAAAAAATTGCGTTATTGGTTAAAACCGTCATTTAATTTAAATAATAATTTCTTTTATTTAAATTTTTTTAGGTCAAAATAGACACATGATTACTATATAAGTTCAATGTAATTCATTGTATTCATTTTACAATAAATTTAGATATATATAATTTTTATTTAACTTTTTACGTCATTTTACCCACCTCTTTGGGGCATTTGCAAATTTGCATAAAAAATAATTTTACCGCTTCTATGAGATGAATTTAAAAAATCCGAGAGACACGAATAATATCAGTAAGTTAAATGTTGTTCAATAAGATGAAAATATTTTTTGGTGAATAGTAACTTTTGACTTTTATTTACCAGAGTCAAAAGTAAATAGGGTAATTAAGGGTAAAAATGATATCATAATTACCCTCACAAAGGTCATAATTCTATTGGATAAGTATAATTTGAGGAAAAACATCCTTAAGAATAAAATATGATCCTCTTTGGTCAACTTGGATTAGATTAGGACATTAACCATTATTTAAAGAAGAGTTAAGAGAGTTAAATACAATGTTTAATAACAAAAATTTTTTAATATAGGGTTACACACAATATAAATTCTATTATAAATATTAAATAGAAATATAAAAAGATTTCCTATATACTGTTATTTTATTTATAAATTTTAGATATTAAATAATTTAATTTATTTGTGACACAATAATGATGCGGTAATTACTTTATTAATAAAATATTAAAATAATTGATACTATAAAAATCCAAATAAATCTAAATTGAGACATCTGATGAATTCTGCTAATTTTATAGGTTAATATGACATCTTAGGATTAGTTAAATAAATTTTAGTCGAAGAGATAATGTTATTATGGCTTTCAAAAAAATCAAATGCTAAATAGTGTCAAAATTGACATAATTGAGTTTTAAAAAAACATACTATATTATTAATTGAAATAATATTACTAAAAATATACAGTTTGACAAAAGGACTTATATACGGTAATATATTTTAATAATAAACCACATGGGGTTCTCTTGGCTTGTTATAGTAAGTTTATTAACTATATAATATAACAATACAATGAGACATGGTAAATGACAAACTATTTAACTAAGAGTTAAATCTAAAAGATAAAGTTAAAATGATGTCCTAAAACTATATAAAACCTATTGGTTGAGAGGTTTTTGACCCATTTCCACATTATCCTAGAAATAATTAATTTTGGATCTATTAGAAATCGAAAATGATTTTGTTATAAAATAATATTTCAAGCATTACCAAAAGTGAACCACACTTATCTTATAAAAGGCCACATACCCTTATCTTAATTTCACACCTCCAAAGCCTTCTGGATCAGCCAAACCATGCCCAAATATCCTATAAACTATCCTCCCTTTGACCTATAGGCCTTAGTTTGATAAAAAAGCCAACCTAAAGAGCCCTTTTGATCAAATCAAAAGGAAGAACACGAAGAAGAGGTAAATATTTCATCACATCATTCAAGTTCTTTTCTTCTTCAACTTCCTCTTTCATTTTTGTTTCCATTATAAAATAATAACTGTAGTATATTCCATATACTGTGATTTTATTAAAATGGTACAACCATATTCATTATTCTATACATCATATGAATAAAAATTCACCATACGTGTGTACGTAAAGCTTACTGACTCCACGTCGTGGTGTAGTTTGTTATAAAAACACATAATTATTTGGATGGGTATAATAATGAGTATAACTAATGTAAATAATAAATATAACATGCTAATGATTCTTTATATTTACGATTTCACCATCAATATAATGATACTGTCCCTCGTGCGTATGTATGGATTACCGTCTCCATGAACGCAATGATATTCATTCCCCATCGTAATCATCCAAGAATAATTTTCATTTTATGATTAAAAATAATGTCTATGAACTTAATATAATTCTGGATATGAATGAAATACATCCTATCCATAACAAACATGGCTTACATAAGTGAGCATATAATGGAAAAAAGACTAGTTAACACCCTAAATGATGATACTACTAAAATATTATAAACAAAGAAATATTAGAGGATCATATATGATATCATATTTATGTATATAGTTCTTGTATAATTTAATAAAAATTATTTATCTATTATACATGAGGTTAACATACCCTCTACTAAAGAAAAGCACAAGGTAAGGGTTAATCGCACAATCTCTTTATTATCTGAGGTTGTTTCTACGTATGTATCTACTGGGACCTATTTATCATCCACATCCGTGTTTTTTTAAAATTGTATTTCAAACCATTTAAATATTTACCAGAAAATGGGATAAATTAATTTATACCTTATTTGACCTTATATTTTTTGAAAGGAATCATTCCGTCATTTTCCAAACAAGGTACTTTATGACCTTTTTGAAAAAATTAAGCTAAGAATGTTTTTTTAACTTATACAGAGAGTGCGGCTATTTTCTTCCATTATAACATTTTCTAAGATTACCTTATAATATAATAATAATATTATAAAAATAAATGTTTTCTTTTATAATTATATGAGTTTTAAAATATTTCAAAATATAATGAGATATTTCTCTAAATAAGTTTTGATTTCATCTATGTGAACATTCTTTTGATGGATTTTAAACTTGTTTGAAGTTTATTTGTTATGAGAAAAATCGTCTATATTGTATTAAATGTTTTGTGATATGTTTTAATATTTATGTTTTATTGTTATACCATTCATGGTTTATGGATAATGTATTGAAATTTCATATGATAGTTTTAATATGAATACTAATTTTATGTTTAAACCTTCTCATATAAGGAATGCATGAGGCTTAGTAAGTGGCGTGTGGAGATATCTATAGCTCCTCGATGCATCGGTAGGTCTCATGAGACAAACTAGTGTCTTGGCACAAGGCCTTGAAAAAATATTATTTGCAGTCTTGAGAAAGACTTGACTATGTGGTTATGAAGTCTTGCATTATGCATTCTATCATTATGAATGTGGCTATTGATATTTCATGTGATTATTAGACTAGTAGAATATCCATGTT
Source organism: Viscum album (assembly GCA_963277665.1). Taxonomy (NCBI): domain Eukaryota; kingdom Viridiplantae; phylum Streptophyta; class Magnoliopsida; order Santalales; family Viscaceae; genus Viscum; species Viscum album. The sequence goes on from OY728133.1 coordinate 1,313,798,193, forward strand.
AATAAGTAAATGGAATTATTTGATTTCAGATTTTCCATATTATGCTGATGTTTATGTTTAAAAGGCTTTTGTTTAAGTCTAATATATTGTCTTAAATGTTTATGCTTATTTATGAAATTTTCCTCTTTATTTTATATTTACTGAGCATCTGAGCTCACCCCTTTCTATGTTTTATATTTCCTAGGATATAAAGAAGTATTATATGGTTGACCTGCAGGGATAGGATAAGGATATAAGTGTGTTCAAAATGGGGAAAAAATGTTCTTGATGTTTTTATTTCATGATGTATTGTAAAACTTATGAATGTATCTTGTACTTCTAAGGCTACTAAACTGATTAGTATTTCAGGACATGATTCCTTGTATCATGCCGATGTTATGTAATAATGCACTGAATCTAGATAACTGGGGTCAGGGCATTAAAATTAGCATTAGAGGAATTGTATTCAAACCCTTAGAAACTAGATTTAGAAATACCCTGATTAGATAACACTACCCTAAGATAGAATTTTAGGATTAGTATAGAATAACTTCTTAGAATTTCGGTACCATAGGGACATTGTGAGATTTCCAAGCAATAAATCATTTTATGGATACGAGCAGGTAGAAGAGGCTCTGGCACATAAGTACTTAGGTGTAAAAACCAAAAAACTTATTTGAGGAAGACTCAAACGGGAATTGGTTCATGACAACGGGCCTTGCTACACTCTTGGTTACAAAACTCCTAGAGGATATTCTTAGGATAATTCCCATTTTCTTTAAAAACCATAATTAAGGGTTTATGAGTATATTCATCCTCAAAGAAAATATTTTTATGATTATGGATTATATCCATAAACTAATCAATTTATGTTACGTGTTTTACATTTTCGAAATTATGTATTGAAAATCATAATCTAATCAACTATTTTCCATTGTATAGAAACTGCTCCTAGTAGAAGTAATGGTAGCTGTATCAATGCACATAATCCATATAGGGATTTCACTCCTACTCAAGATAGTTATAGTGAAGCTAGTGATGAAACTGGTGATGATCAGCTTATCACCATACTGGGACAACTCACTTGGGTTATGAATAATAACCTTACCCATATGGAGCACCCTGATCTATAATGCGGAGGATCAATGTTAGACTGATTAATGAGGAAACAAACACCAACATTCAATGTAAGTACAAATCTGTTTGTAGTTAAGCAATGGATAAGTTCCTTAGAGAAAATATTTCATGATTTGGGGAGTAGTGAAAGGGAAAACGTTGTCATGGTAGTTTATCACCTCAAGGGAGATGCAGATCAATGGTGGTCATTGATTCAAAACACAAAATCAGATGAAGAAGTATCAAAAATAGAATAGAGGGAGTTTAAAGAGATTTTCTTAGAAAAATACTATACTCATGACCATCAAGCGGGTATGGAAAGACAATTTTAGAGTCTGAGGGAAAAGGAGGATGAGAATGTTGCAAAGTATGAGGATAACATTACAAGGTTAGTAAGGCATGCCACAGATTATATACATTACCCAAGGAGTAATATTGATCAATTATTTGATGGGTTAAAACCATCTCTCCGGTGAGAATTAGTCTCACAATCCTTCTTATCATACGAAGATATTGTATCATGTGCTGTGAAGACAGAAAAAGAATTATCTAAGTCTTACGACTTTAAAGAATAACTGGATAAGAATAGATTTTATGAACACTCAGGAAATGTAACTAAAGGGAAGAAGGAAAAAGTTAAATATCCATCATGTGGTAAATATTGGATGAATCACCCTAGTACTTGCCTGAAGGGAATGTTAGTCCGTAAAAAATGTGGTGAAAAAGGCCACCAAGCTCGTGATTACAAGGGAAGGAAAGAGGCTATTAATGTTGAATGCAACAATTATAGAGAAAAGGGGCATTATGAAAATGAATTTCCTAAGCACCAATGGATCTTACCTCAGAAAAGGCCAAGGAAGCAAGGCCAAGCTTATGAGATCACTACTGCTGAGGTTAAATCTCAGAAAGTTGTGGTGGTAGGTAAGTTAATGGTTTCCTAATGTTTAGACAATGATTTATTTGATTCTGGATCATCACATTATTTCATATCTTCCCAGTTTTCAATGAAAATAAGATATTTCCAATTTGATTTAACAAGGGAGTTATCAACCAAAACACCTAAGGGAGGTATCATTGCAAAAAAGTTTTGTGAACAAATTCCCATTAGGGAATATAAACTTTCTTTATATGCTGTTCTCATCATCATACCCATGATTTAATTTGATACAATACTTTGTATGGATTGTATTTTAGACAATGATGTGAAAATTTATTTCAAGAATAAGGAGGTTACCATTCTTGATGATGATAAGGAACACCTTATCATTAGAGAATAAACGTCACCATCTGATTCTTATCTAGATCCACCCCTAGTTTATCTAGTAAATTAAATTATTGGGGAGGATGAGAATGAAATAAATAAGGGTGAAGAAAAGAATGTTTGAATAGAGGAAGTACCTATTTTGAAAGAATATGTTGATGTGTTTCCAGAGGATTTACCTGGACATACGCGAGAATGAGAAATTGAGTTTTCCATTGATTTATTTATTGGTTCAAGGGCTATATCAAAGAACCCTTATAGAATGAACACTATGGAATTAGTGGAACTAAAGAAACAAATAGAGGAATTGAGTAATAAGGGATTTATGCGCCCATAGTGTTTCTCCATGGGGACCCTCTATCCTTTTTGTTAATTTGACAGATGGATATATGTGGTTATGAATTTACTACAGGGAGATAAATGATATAATAATAAAGAACAAGTATCCCCTACCTCACATTGATGATTTATTCCACCAACTTCATGGAGATCAATATTTTTGAAAGATTGATCTTTGATCTGGATATCATCAGTTATGTGTGAAGAAGGAAGACATTCCAAAAACAGCACTTCAAACCAGGTATAAGCATTATGAATTGACTGTAATACCTTTCGGATTGACTAACACACCCTATGTCTTCATGGATATAATGAATAGAGTTTTCAATGAATATCTTGATTAATTTGTAGTGTTATTTATTGATGATATATTTTTATAGAAAAAAATCAACGAAGATCATGAAAATAACTTGTGCATTATTCTAAAGACTCTTAGAGGAAATGAATTACATGAGAAGTTTAGTAAGTGTTAATTATATCTTCAGGAGATTTATTTTCTTGGAAATATTGTCTCTAAGGTTTGAATCTCTATTGATCCTTCAAATTCCAAGGCAATCCAAGAATGGCAGGCACTGACAAGTATAAATGAGGTATGTAGTTTTATTGGTTTAACAGGTTATTATCAGCATTTTTTCCAGAATTTTTCCTGATTGGCTAACCCATTAACAAACCTCCCTCGTAAAGGGATTAAATTTGTTTAGAAAAAAGAGTGCGAAGAATGTTTTGATGAACTGAAGAGAAGATTAGATAATGCTCTTATCTTGACTCTACCATCATAGAATGATTCATTTTTTATTTATAGCGATGCTTCAATGAAAGGAATTGGTTGTGTCCTTTTGCAGAATGATAGAGTTATTGCCTATGCATTATAATAGCTAAAAATTCATGAGAAAAACTATCCCACTCATTATTTTGAGTTAGCAGCTGTAATTGTTTCTCTAAAAATATAGAGACTCTATCTATATGGTGAGAAATGTGAGATTTATACTGATCAAAAGAGTATGAAATATGCTTTATCACAAAAATAACTAAACATGTGGCAAAAGATATGACTTGAACTAATCAAGGATTATGATTTCACCATACAATACCACCTGGGGAAGGAAATTAAGGTAGAAGATTCTTTGAGAAGAAAGGATCATAGAGTTTTGAACAAGATGAGAGTTGAAATGGATCCTATTTTCATGGATCTAGTAAAGATGGATATAGTAATAACCATGGAAGTTGAAACATCAATACTTTTTCAAATGTTTTCCAAACCATATTTACTAGAAAGGATAAAACGTTATCAGACTGATGATGATTAATTTCAAAATAAAATTAAAGTTTTGAACGATGGGAGATTGATCGACTTCATATATAAAGATGGAATTTTTAAATTTGGAAAGAGACTTTGTGTTCCCGATATACCTGGTCTAAAAATGGAATTGTTGGAGGATGCTCATAGCACCAATTGTTATATACACACTGGTAGCACAAATATGTATAGAGATTTGAAAAAACATTTTTGGTTGGACAACATAAATAGGTAGATTTCTGATTTTGTGTGTAGATGTATGGATAATAATCAAGTGAAAGCTATAAGGAAATAGTCTTGAGCATTCATGCAACCTCTTCCCATACTTGAGTGGAAATGGGATAATATTACGATAGACTTTTTCATGGGGATACCAAAGAATCCTAGAAGGAATGAGGCAACAAGGGTCATCGTTGATCATCTTACCAAGTTGGCACATTTTCTTGCTATAAGAAATGATTTACCAGTTGAACGTCTTGAAAGACTATATATTAATGAAGTTGTAATACTCCATGGTGTACCACTATCGATTTTTGCTGATCATGATCCCTGTTTTACATCAATGTTCTAGAAATGTCTTTAGAAGGCCCTAGATACTAATCTTCGTTTGAGCACTTCCTAACACCCTCAAACTGATGGAAAATCAGAACGTACAATTCAAACCTTAGAAGAAATGTTGAGATCATACTCAGTTTACTTTCCAAGTTTGTGTGATCAATATTTACCTCTGGTATAAGTTTCCTATAACAATAGAATTTATTCAAGTATTCATATGGCACCATATAAACCGTTATATAGAAAGAGATGTCGCACACCAACCTGTTGGGATGATGTTGGTGAAGGAAAACTCGTAGGCCAAGAACATGTTGAGGAAATGATGGAAAAGGTGAAGGATATCCAAAACCACATCAAAGAAGCTCAATGTGGGCAAAGGATCTATACCGATAACCGATGGACGGATTTGGAATTTTATATATGAGATCATGTTTTCTTGAAGGTATCTCCATGGAAGGGTGTTATATGTTTTAGTTAAAAGGGTAAATTGAGTCCCCAGTAAATCATACCTTTCGATATTCTAGAACAAATTGGAGTTGTAGCTTATCGTTTGGAAATTCCTCCAAGTATCTCCAAATTCATGATGTGTTCCACGTATCACTGTTGAGAAAATACATGCCCGATCCAACGCATGTACACAATTATGAGGAAATTGAACTGGAACCTGATCTGTCTTATTCTGAAGAGCATGAAAAAAATTCTTGATACAGGAGAACATGTTCTAAGAAACCGGAAGACTCTCCTAGTAAAAGTTCTATAGAGAAACCTTAATATGGAAGATGCAACATGGGAACCAGAGGAACTTATGATGAAGAACCACTCAAATCGTTTTGTGTGGTAGTATTATAGAAATTTTGAGGATGAAATTATTTGAAGGAGGGAATAATGTAACACCCCAAGCTTCTACAATACGTTTCCCTTTGAATAATTCAATAGCTTCCATTGCACACAACATTGAGATTCGAACACACCGCGACCAATCAAACTAGCCGTTATGAATAGTAATACCCACTTTTTGAAATTTTATAAATTTTATTTTTCAAAAGGGAATTAATTTATGAATTCCGAATATCGAAATAAGCTTAAGGTGAAGTTTTGGTATTTTTCTGAAAATATTCAATTTTTGATGAATAGTGAAAAAACTACGTTAGTGGTTAAAACTGAATTTTTATTTAAATTTTTATTTATTTTATTTGAATTTATTTTTGGTCAAAATAGATATATAATATCTATATATTTTTAATGTAATTCATTGGTGTCATTTTATAATAAGTTTAGATATATAAAAATTTTATTGAACTTTTTACCGTCTTTTACCCACCTCCTAGGAGCATTTGAAAATTTGCATAAAACATAATTTAACAACTTCTGTGAGTTTAATATCAAAAATCAGAGATACATGGTTAATATCTATAAGTAAAATGTGGTTCAATAAAAAGAAAATAATTTTTGTTGATTATTAACTTTGGACATTTATTTACCACAGTTAAAAGTAAATAGGTTAATTAAGGGTAACAATGATATCATAATTACCGTAATACATGTCCTAATTTAATTGGATAAGTATAATTCAACCAAAAATAGCCTTAAGAATAAAATATTATCCTCTTTGGTCCACTTGGATTAGATTAGGATATTTATTATTATTTAAAGAAGAGTTAAAAGAGTTAAATTCAAAGGTTAATAACAAAACCATTTTTAATATAGGGTTACACACAATATAAATTAAACTGTAAATATTAATTAGAAATATAAAACTATTTCCTACATTATGGTATTTTATTTATAATTTTAATAAATTAAATAATTTACTTTATTTATGACACACTGATGATGTAATAATTACCTTATTAATGAAATATTAAAATATTTGATATTATAAATATCCAAATAATTGTAAATTGAAACTTCGGATGAATTAAACTAATTTTCTAGGTTAATATGACATGATAGTATTGTTTAAATAAAATTTATTCGAATTGATAAAGTTTTTATGTATTTCAAAAAAATCAAATGCTAAATAGTGTTAAAATTGACATAATTGAGTTTCTAAAACAAATACTTTATTATTAATTGATATAATATTCCAAAAAATCTAAGTTTTAGCTAAAGGACTTATATAAGGTAATATATATTAATAATTATCCACGTGGGGTTCTCTTGGATTGTTATAGTAAGTTTATTAACCATATAATATTATAACACTAGGAGACATGGTAAATGTCAAACTATTTAACAGAGTTAAGTATAAAATATAAGGTTAATATGATGACCTAAAACAATCTAAAACCTATTATTTGAAAGGATTTTTACCCCTCCCCTCCATAACCTCGAAATAATTTATTTTCTAGCCATTATAAACTAGAAATAATGTTATTATAAAATAATATTTCAAGCTTTTCCTAAAGTGACCCTCACCTCTCTTATAAAAGGCCACTTCCCCTTCTCTTAATTTCACACCTCCAAAGCTTTTTGGCTTGGAAGAACCATACCCAAATATCCTCTAAACTATCCTCTATTCAATCTAGAGGAATTAATTTGATCATAAATACCTCCTAATAAGCCCTTTTGATCAAATCAAAAGAAAGAACCCAAACAAGAGGTAAATATTTATCACCTCTTTTAAGTTATTTTCTTCTTCAACTTCCCCTTTATTTGTTGTTTCCATTATAAAATAAAAAATCTAATATCTTCTATATATTGTGATGTTATTAAAATTATACAACAATATTCATTATTCTCTCCATGATATGAATGAAAAAGTCACCATATGTGCGTACGTACGGCTTACCGTCTCCAGGTCATGGTGTAGTTTGTTATTATAACACTTCATTATTTGGATGGGTATAATAATGAGTATAAATGATGTAAATAATAAATTTAACATGTTATTTATTCAATTTATGTATTATTTCACCATTAATATAATGAAATTGTCGCTCGTGCGCACGTACGGATTACCGTCTTCACGAACGCGATGAGATTCATTCCCCATCGTAATCATTCAAGAATATTATTCATTTTATGATTAAAAATAATATCTAAGAACATAATATCATTATGAATATAAATAAAATAAATCCCATCCATACCAAATATGGCTTATGTAACTGAGCATATAAAGGAAAATCGATCAGTTAACACTCAAAATGATGATACTACTAACATATTATTAACAATGCAATATTAGATGATCATATATGATATCATATTTATGTATATAGTTCTCTTATAATTTAATAACAATGATTTAACTATTATATAGGAGGTTAATGTACCCTCGACCAATGAAAAGTACAAGTTAAGGGTTAATTCTACAATCTCTTTATTATCCAAGGTTGTTTTTACATAAGTATCTATTGTGATCTCTTTATCATCCACATCCATTTTTTCTTAAAAACGTATTTCAATTTTTTTTAATATTTACTAGAAAATGTGTTAAATTCATTTATACCCTTATTTGACCTTATATGTTTTGCAAGTAATCATTCCGTCGTTTTCTAAACAAGGTACTTTATGACCTTTTCAAAAAACTAATGTATGAATGTTTTTTAAGTTATACGACGAGTGTGGATATTTTCTGCCATTATAACATCATCGAAGCATCCCTAACAAGATTATAGTAATATTATAAAAATAAATGTTTTATTTTATAATTATATGACTTTTAAATTATTAAAAAATAGAAGGAGATATTTCACCAAAAAAGTTTTCATTTCATCTATGTAAACATTATTTTGATGGATTTTAAGCTTGTTTGAAGTTTATTTATTATGATAAAAATCTACCATATTGTATTGAAGGTTTTTTTATATGTTTGACTATGGATGTGTTATTCTTATACCATTAATGGTTTATGGTTAAAGTATTGACATTTCGTATGATAGTTTTAATATGAATGTTGATGTAATGTTTAAACCTTTTCATATGAGGAATGCATTGGACTTAGTAACTGACAGGTGGAGCCCGCTATAGCTCCTCGATTCATCAGTAGGTCTCATGAGACAAACTAGTATCTTGGCACAAGGCCGTGACAAAATATTATTTATAGTCTTGGCACAAGGCCTTGACTATGTGGTTATGAAGTCTGGAATTATGTATTCCATCATTATGAAAGTGGATATTGATATTACGTGTGAATATTCGACAAGTAGAATATCCATGTTAATAAGTAAATGGAATTATTTGATTTTATCTTTTCCATATTATGCTGATGTTTAAGATTAAAAGGATTTTATTTTATTCTTATACATTGCCTTAAATGTTTATGATTATTTATGAATGTTTCTGCTATATTTTTATCCTTAAAGAGTATCTAGGCTCACCCCTTTCTATGTTTTATTTTTCCCAGGATGTGAAGAAGTATTATATGGTTTCCCTAGAGGGATAGGATAAGGATATAAGTGTTTTTAAAAGGGGACAAACTGTTGTGGATGTTTTTATTTCATGATGTAATGTAAAACTTATGAATGTATCTAGTAATTCCAAGGCTACTAAACTGATCAGTATTTCGGGACATGATTCCTTATATCATGCAAAAATTATGTAATAATGCATGGACTCTATGTAACTGGGGTCAAAAATTTACATAGAGGTGGTGAGGCTGGGCCATCTACTATTCGAGGTACAATTCTCGTAGCTTCCAGAATATCTAAATCTCTATTTGACCTAGGTGCCACACACTCTTTAATATTCGCACAGTTTATAGTTGTGTTGGGCTTAGATGTGGAATAGGTGCGTGGGGTCGTTGTGATGGATACTATTTTGGGGGTGTAAGCGGAGGATATCAAATAGTGTAAAGGTTATGATATTTAGGTTTATGGTTATCATTTTCTATGGAACCTATTTTCCTAAAGATTTCAGGTTTGGAACTGATCTTGTGTATGGATTGGTTAGTATTGTATCAAGCCCACATCAATTATTATCATCATAGGGTACCATTCACATCTCTCTATGGAAATACTTATGTCCTTCGTGGTGATTGGGATTTCCAGGTGAGCCGAACCGGGCCCATTTTCTAATAGTTGAGAAAACTCACAACCCAGGGGTATTCCTTATTCATTATGATGGAGGAATGGAACAAAATGACTTTCCTCCTATGGTGGATTTGTTTTAGGATGTTTTTCAGGAGGATTTATTAGGACTGCCACCCAATAGGGTTGTGGAGTTCATGATTGAGTTGCTTCTAGGAGAAGAACCAGTTTCCATTCCACCATATCTAATGGAACCAAACGAACATCAGGAACATAAGTCGTAAATAGAATATTTAGAGAGAAAGGGTTTATCTGTCACAACACATATCCATAGGGACCCCCATGATATTTTACATGAAGGAAAATGGATCATTGAGGTTATGTGTAAACTATATAAGGATGAATCAGATGAAAATTAAGAACCCGTACCCACCTACAACGATTGATGATCTATTTGACCAACTACGGGGTTCCTTCGCATTTTCAAAAATTGATATGAGACCAGGATACCATCAGTTACGGGTGAGAATTTATGATGTACCTAATATAGATTTCTGGATTAGGTATAGGTTATATGAATTTGTGGTAATTCTATTTGGATTGACCAATGCACCAGCTGTTTTCATGGACATAATGAACTGAGTATTTGACCCTTATCTAGACTAGTTTGGGATTGTCTTTTTTATTGACATTTTTATTTACTCACAAACTCTTGACGATCATGAAAAACATCATAAAATTATATTGGGTACACTAAGAGTGAATTGGATTTTTTCCATGATAATTAAATGTCATTTTTGGATTGATAAAATTATTTTCCTAGGGAATATAATTTCCATGTCTGGGGTGTCAATGGATCCAGACAAGGTACATGCTATAGTGTCTTTGGTGGAGCACAATAATTTTTTTTGAAGTTCAGAGTTTTCTAGGATTGGATAGTTATTACTGAAGGTTAATTAGGGATTTCTCTCATTTGGAAGTGCCACTCTCAGGATTAACCAAAAATGAGGTTAGGTTTGAGTGGTCGAAGGCATGTGAGAATGATTTTCATGATCTAAATAAGCAGTTGAATACCGCACCAATTTTTATTTTATGAAAACCTTGTAAGAGGTACATTTTGTTCTTAATAAATCTGGTGTTGGACTTGGGGTAGTGTTGATGCATGATGATAGGTTTATAGCTTATGGGTTAAGTCAGTTGAGGCATCATAAAAAAATTACCCTACCCTTGATCTTGAGCATGATACAGTGGTTTATGCCTTGAAGTATTAAATGTATTACTTGTTTTGAGAGTTGTTCATGGTTTTTACTAACAATAAAAGTCTCAAGTATATATTATCTAAGTGGGATTTGAACCTTCAATAGTTAAGGTTGGTCCAGTACCTGAAATACTTTGATTTAAATATGGTTTATACACTAGGGAAAGAGAATAGTGTTGTAGATGATTTGATACAGAATACTCAAAATCAAGTGGTTCTGAAATCCAAATCTGAGTGAAGAATGACAGATTTATTTGATGAGATATACCTAGAGGTACATGAAGGGAATTAAAAAAAGAACCTTGAATATATAGAAGTTTAGTATTCTCTTTTGAGCTAGGTCAATAAGAGTTAGCTGGTGGATACATAGTGTCTGGATATGAAGGAAAATATTAAATGTGGTGAGTCAATTTCTAGTTAGTCAGCTGGTGTAGATGGAGTTGTCTATATGATGGTATGGGTTGTAGAACCAATGGATGTAAAAGAATAGTTGATGTACGAATTACATACGTCAAAGTGGGTAGTACATATTGGTCTGAATAAAATGTATCATGATCTTCATTGGTAGTATTGGTGGCTGGGAAAGAATGAAGAGGTTATGTATTTTTTGGTGGGATGCATTACCTGTCAATAATTGAAGGAAAAAAATCAACACCATGAGGGTTGTTACAGTGAATACTCTTTCTAGAGTGGACGTGGAATGACATAATGATGGAATTTGTAGTGGGTTTCTGAGGATGCATCAGAAGAGTGACACTGTCTGGGTGGTTATGGATTGACTGACTAAGGTGGCTCATTTCTTACAAATCTAGGATACTTACACAATTGAACAGTTGGGTGAATTATATGTCTGAGAAATAGTGATTTTTCATGGTTTAGAAAGAACTATAGTTTCATATCATGATCTACATTTCACTTTGAACTTATTGCATGGAATAAAAAGGGTTCTTGGTACTCAGGTATTTTTGAGTACGACTTATCAATCGAATACTAACAAACAATCAGAGAATACATTTCCTATGTTGGAGGACATTTTGAGAGCTTGTGTCCTATCTTTCGATGGTTAATGAGAGAATCATTTATCACTTTTTGAGTTTGCTAAAAACCACATTTTTTAGGCTATGATTCAGAATATAACATTTGAGGAACTTTATGGGAGATAGTGTAGATATCCAATATGTTGGTTAGAAGCTAGGGATTTAGATATGTTAGGACTGATTCTCAGGCATGAGACACTGAAAAAGGTTTAGTTGATTCAGAAATGCATGTCAATGGATTATAGTAGGAATAAATCATATGCAGATCAATATCATAGAAATATTGAGTTTATGGTGTGAGATAGATTGTTTCTTTGGGTGTCTCCAAGATTGTGTCACCATCGAATTCAAAAGAAGGGATTGTTGGCACCAAGTACGTGGGGCCATTTAATATTGTAGAGAGGATCAAACCACTAGCATACCGATTGGTTATTCCATATTGTTATAGTGGAATGAATGATGAATTTCAGGTTTCAAAACATTGAAAGTAAAACCCCAATCCATATTCTGTGATTTATGTTGAATATTTTGATCTTTAAGCTGATACCTCCTTTGTGGAGCATCGGGTTTGTATTGTGGATCATAGAGAGAAGGTCTTGAAAGGAAAGACTGTTCCCGTAGTTATAGTCCTATGGAAGTATGGGAAGGTTCAATAAGAGACATGGGAGAGAGATTCAGATATTTGAGCCCAATGAACTTCTATCTTTTCTTAAAAATCTCAATAATGCCCGGGAAGAACATCTTGAGGACGAGCCATCATAAGTTGGGGAGGTTGTAAGATCTCGGACATGTGGATGTAAGTCATTGAATAATATTTTGGTTTTAGTGTCTTTTTTGTATCAATTAAATATTTCCCAGGGGTGTGAGGGGCCTCGGGTGGTTTCAGGGGTTAAAGGAACAAAAGAGAAGGAAAGAAGAGATTTTTGGTCATGCTTCACGGTTTGCGCATGGTTAGTGCTTAATATTTTTGGGGAAGGAAAAATTGTGTGGCCTAGGGTAGTGGCATTCTGCATATTTGGTGCATGATTAGTCAAACCGCGCATATATTACTAGGTAACCATATGACATCACCTCCATTAGGTTGTTTCTTGCACATGGTTTGTACATGGTTTATAAAAACGTGTGGGTAAAAAGTTCGACCATGTATAGTTGGATAAAATTTCCAAAATGCCATTAGTGGATTATAAACCCTTTCCTGATTTCACCCATCTTTTCCTCCATTGAACCCTAGTGACAAATAAGAGATTCCAAGGGATTCCGAGGTTGACTCTCTTTCATCCCAAGTTCATTTTGTGTGTTGTCGGTTGTGGATCGAAGTTCCAGGTAAGACTAATCCCTTTCTTCTTTCTCTTTTCAGTTTAGGGTTTTTATTTTTATATTATCTCCAACCAGGGATCTAAACACCTTTTTTAGTGAGATATAGGTTGAGGCATTAATGTTTTATTGAATCTGGATCTAAGGATTCAATTAGGATGGCAACCATCAAGGGATTTGAGGTAGGTGGTCTACAAGTTATATCCCATAGATTCGTTGTAGTTTTGTACATGTTTGATTTTTTGGTCATGGTCACCTCTTGTGGTTCTTGTGATTATTATAATATGTATTGGTAAAATTGGAATCAAAATAATAATTACAAAACCTTATGGTTCCCATGGTATGCATCAAGGATGATTTGACCTATTTATGGCCACCCATGGGTGCCCCAATAATTTATGGGCCTAGAAATTAGAAAAGTTCTAGGTTGTTGTGTGATCGTGTATAACTCTTATTGAGTATTAATATATGTTTAATGGAAGTCTAAATGGAATATTGGTTTTGTTTCTATGTTGGAAATGGATTAAGGGGTTGTTGTCATGGCACTAAAATGTTTGAATTTGGTTTATTGGGATTTGGGTAAGTGGCTTATGATATATGTTAGAAATTCCTAAGCAAGCTAGTGAATATGTAATGATGAATATATTAAATTAATAGTGGTATGTGAAATGGGAATTTTTTTAAATGGTTATCATGGGATTCATCTTGTATGATTTGACCAATTTAGGGTCACCCATGAGTGCGTTAATAATTTTCGGGCCTATAAATTAGCAAAGTAATTGCTAGGTTGTTGTGTGATCATTTATAGTCATTGTTGTGTATGATGATGTGTGTAATGGAAGTCCAACTAGAATACTTAATATGTGTATAAGTTTTAAATTTATTAAGGGGTTGTTTTCATGGAATGAAAATGGTTGAATTTGGTTAATTAGGATTTGGGTATGTGGATTATGAAATATGATAGAAATGCCTAAGCAAGTTAGTGCATATGAAATGATGAATATGTTAAATTGGTAATGGTTTGTTAAATGGAAGATATGTTAAATGGGATATCATTAGTTGATTGATGAATATGTTAAATGGGTTGATATAAGGTAATTATTGAATATTGTTAGTGAGCTAGGACTATGAATGAGAATTGGTCTAAATGGACTAAGTGACGTAAATAGTAAATGTTTTAATGGGTTATGGCACAATGTTAATTACTGTGTTCATTTTCATGGATTATGAATATTATTTTATTTTTTGTGTTTGGATGTGATATGGTTATGTGTGGTGAATGGATGAATAAGCATGTGCACAGGGCTTTTTGGTGGGTTAAAGGACTAAGGGTCCTTCCACGGGTAGGGTTGGACTGATGCTCTAGCCCCACCTAGGAATGCATGAGTTGGGGAGTCATTTTGATGATATATGATCCTAGTGGTTGTATTCAATACAATTATTTGGAATGAGACTCTAGGGTAAGTGATATTTATTGATTTTGAAATTTTGTATCCCCAGTGAGTTAGGGAACCCAACATGTCACCCTTATGCATGAGACAGTTGATTATTCCTAGTCCATTGAACATATGATGAAATTGAATTAAGTAATGAAGATTTTATAAGTAATGAAATTGGAAACAATGATATGAATGATTATAGTGAACCTTGTTAATTAATATATACTAGATTGACTTTATTTACTAACATTTTATTTCATATTTTCATGCCCTATCTATGTCCTAGATATTTTGTAGACACCATTGGTGGTGGCCTACTAAGTTGATCTCAAAATATGCTCAGGCTGTCATTGGGTACCTTAGAAGATATTCTTTTTTAAATGTAGGAAAATTGAAATGGTCCTATTCTAGGGAGTTTATTTGGACATGAGACATAAATGGATGAGGTACCAGACTAAGAGTCAAGTCTATTTTGGGGATTCCATTGTTTGTTCTTATTTTGGGTCTGTTCACTTAAGAATTATTTAACATGACATACCAAATTTATCTTTGATTGTGGTTGTACCCAATTTTGGGAGAAGTTAGTTATGCATGTTTATTTTTCTATATCATGTGTTTATGTTATTTATGTTTTTTATTTTCTGTGGCTTACTTTGGTAATAGGTCACAGTCTTCCAACGTGACAAATCTAGTCCCTCGCTACTAGTCGACAACCTACAGTGTACAAGGAGTCATACTTAAGGTCATGTGTGGACTGGCCCAGAGCACATTTTTGTGGCTTCAGGGATGAGGACATTACATATAACCCAACAAAAAACCCATTAAAGGATATGTGGGTTAAGAAGTTATCCTATTAAGTGAATTTAGATAACTTATTTTTTATTGATTATTTTGGGTTTATTTATATTTATCTCCTTTCTAAATTTTATTATGTTCTTCTATTATTATATTTTCTATCTATTCATAAATTTTTAATGGTAATTACTCATTTTTTTATGTTGAATGTTTTGTATCATTTATGAATTTACTTATCAACGATTCACTTGGTTCTTCATCAGTGTCTTCCTTCTACTAGTTTGATCATTTTAGGGTATTATTGATGTAAAATATATAAATATATGTATATGTGATTTTTTATTTCTAGGAGATTATGTTAGTGGAATTGATAAGGTTAGGTTGTATCTGATGTTTTGGAGGTAGTGAGGTTGATATAATTATTTGGTCAATGTTATAGGTTTTTAGGGGTGCGTGTCTTATGGGTTAGGTATGTTTGTGCGACTCTCCTTTTCTAACTCATTTATAGAGTGTTTATATAGTATATTAAGATAGTGTGGTAGTATAAAAGTTAATATAATTATTCACCAAGCTATTTCATGAATACATATTATGTGTTTTTTTAGTGTTACCCCACATATAATTGGTTTTGATAAATATTTATTTAATGGTTAAATTTTTAACATATTATATTAATTATGATTTTAGAATAAAATTAATTATATATTATACACGGTCCTTTTATTCGATTATTTTCAGAAACAGGTTGAACCATTTGAAGCACGATATATTGAGTATAAGATATATATCTATAGCTTGAAAGTACATAGAGAGGGTAATGTAAAATAATAATGAGGACTAATGATATATTAGTTAAATGTATATAATCACACACCCATGCCTCACATAATGTTTGACATCCAACAATGGATCGTGGTGATAGTTGATGTTGTATTGGGGCTAATAGAGCACCACTTCCGATCCTGAGAATATTATATCACCTCAGTATAGTCCCTTTTTCACCATCAATAGGTTACATATTCTTCCAAATACACGTTTTGTTGACTTACTAAGAATATTCAAACAATAATGTAACGTGGAGGGAATTCTTGAGGGGCTTCATCACCAACATTTTCTAACGAATGAAAAACAGAATATTAATGTGATTTAAGATAGTGTGAAGGGATAATGCATGATAAAATATCAATGGGAATATTTTTATTTTTTCTATAAACTATTTTTTAAATTAATAAAATTAGGATAAATAAAGAAAAGTTATCATGATACCTGACCCATTCCATATAATGAGGGTATTTCTTTGTTTAAATGACCTTTGTTACATCTCAAATATATATTCACATCCCACCACTATATGAGGAGGAAAATTTTCATCTATCAACACTAAAATTTATATTAATGGAATTCAACTAGAGATTATATTTCCTGGGAATGTTAGGATCCAATAAAAGATATATTGGAACCATCATAAACTTAGGGTTCAATTTCATAAATTGTTGCAGTCTTATTAGCTCGACACCAGGGTTAAATCATTTATAGAAATTTATCCCCAAAACACCCTTAAAGTGTCTTTTATGATTAATGGAAGTGGAATCAAAAACATTGATCCCTTGATTGATATTGAATAACTTTTATAGTATGTGACTTCCAATATAACATTCCATTTATCCTTTATATCCAAATTGGAAATGTAAGAAACTGACTAAAAAAGTGGAACATGATCCTTGGGAGTGAGGAATACTATTGAGAACATTATTGTTGGACTAGATCAAAAATTTAAAGAATAATCTTACATTCTATATGAATAAAATAATAATAACCTCAATGAAATGTTGAAGGATTTAGTAAGAAGTAAAAGCTAATAAATAAAGCATGAATATCTTCATTTGATGATGGATATTTTTTAGATACACCAGAGTTTCTTTACTTATAATCTCAATGTTCATGAATGTGATATTTAAAATTGGGGGATAAAACTTTTCTTTACTAGTTGATCCAATAGGGGAAAGTATTTTTTTATTGAGTTATAATAAATATCTAATTCCTATTATATTTTTAATACTAGTTTAAACATGTATGTGTATTTTCTTATGATTATAATCAATATAAATATAATTTTTCATTTTTTACTTGATTATTCATCCATACTCTACCCCACTCAATCACCCTTATATATAATGTAAAATGTAATCATGTGGTAATTTTATTGGGGATCATCAACATAAGTGTGGAAGGTAGTATCCGGAAATTTACTACTATTGATCAATATTTCCCGATTGATAGGTTATTAGATATTTGGGGTAGTTTTTTCTATTATAGGACTGGGTGATTATTATTTTCCCCACTATACATACAAGAAAAAGTTATATCCTATAAAATTTATTTCATTTTTAAAAATCACAAAAAACAATAGCCTAGGGTGAAGTATGAATGATTATGAATATATAAATAGTAAAAAATTACTGTAATTTATCAATTTAAGAACCATTATAACAACACACCGGTACTTATAAACTGGGATAAACCACTCATACATTCTTTTAATTATTTCTCTATGTATTTTAACAAATTTACTTACAAATAAATGAAATAGAAAAGATCCCTACTAATACTTAACAACATGTTATTGTAAATTTCACACTTTCCAAGATACAATCCTAGTTTCTACTACTCTACATTACTTGGATTTAAAATTTTATTTGAACACATAGATAATGGTGAGAAAAATAAAAAACACTATCAAAAAACATGGTTCCATTTTATGGAATGAGGTGTTTATTTCATAACACCTATCCAAAAACTCTAAATGACTATAACTCCTTATGATGAAATGTTCCCAAAAACTGAGAGGACCTTATTTTAAAAATTTAGGGAAATGAGAAACCTTAATAGTATTAAAATTTATTTTAATAACATAGAATTAACAGAATCAATTAAAACCCATACTATTAAATGTAAATATAAAAATATGGAAAAAATACTGACTTTATTAATCAAAATAATCATATTATCTTTTTTTATAATATAATAAGTGTTTGAATTATAAATAAGGTTAATTTAATTACTACTTATGTTACATGGAATTTTACAGGATCTAAATAATAATATCATGGTGTTTTCCATAGTGTGTTCCAATTTGAATCTAATAAGAGTGGTAGATGAGTAAGTGAGGCAGATATCATTTCCCTTCCCTCTTGAAGGAGTAGTTAATGAGTAGATGTATAATCTATATCAAGGAAAAATAAAATCCTAGGATAATATATAGATCTATTTCATTCAAATATTATTTCCATCCTAAAGGGTCATAACCATAAGAAAGTAAATATATTATATTATATGATAAATTAAAAGAGACACTCTATGAATATTAAGTGATATTTAAAAAGATTTATACATGATGTGATCATAAAACTCATAAAAATTTGGAACAAAAGGTACTCAATATAAATGAGTTCTTGAGGTAATGTATGAAAAATCACTTTTAAGTCCATGCTGAACATATCTCTAACCCCAATAGTAACAGAATAAACTTGTTCCTTTTATTTTTATGGAAGAATCAATCTTTTGAATTGTGTGCTAACCTCAATTCCCAGGAATGTATTGTTCAGGCTTAAGGAACTAAAAAATATCATGATAAAAATATAGATTCTTATGTCCTATTTCATATGGAATGATTAAGTGGATGGTAGATACCATTGTAAATCATGGAAAAATATGGATAGACTTATAAGAGGAGGGGTTAATCTGAGAAGTGGTTCAGTCACATTGCACCAACTTCATTCAAATATGGCATGGGAGGTGGTGAAAGGAAAAAATATTTGGTGAAGTTTCATCAATTATAAGTATAGAAGGGAGATTGACCAGCCTAAAGGGAGGGTCTCTAGGTTATTTAAGATGCTCCAATGTCATATCCATAACAATAAATATCGATCACACTAGAACATTAGTTGAGGTGATTTTAATTTATGGACGCACAACTAGGTGGGTAAAACTCTTTGATTCATAGGGAACTCGACTCATAATCTCACATTTTTTAGAGGAGTAAACAAATAATTTTCATTCATTCCATCCTAAACCAAAACAGACATATGATTTTTAACTTTATTATTATGTCATATGATCAAAAAAGCATATTTTCATAGGCTCCTCATTGGGGATTTTTTTAGAGAATGTTTATTATCATGTCATTCCAACTATCCAGGTGACCCAAGATGAAGGGGGAATATATTGTGAAAATATATACCCTTAAAATAATGTTAAAATTTTTAGTGAATATTTAATAAAAAATACAAATATCTGAGGAAATCCAGCATTAAGGGATGAAAATGGCCTCTATGTTCTATTGATACCTAATCCAAAGTAGAGAATAAACAAAACAATTTTTCTTTAAAGGTGAGTGTGTAGAGACCCGTAGCTTGACGTACATAGACTTTACATTACTTTTGCGGAATACTTAGTACATAACAAAAATATACACACAAGGATCGTAATAGTTTAGTGTCTTTGGAAACTCGGAACGTAATCTTCCAATCCTGGTGAAAGATCTTCAAAATCTCCCACAAAGATCTTCCTTTTTTTTACCTAAAACCGTTCTTTATATCCTGGGGAAAAGAAAACATAAAAGGGTGAGCTCGAATGCTCATTAAGGGTAAACAAAAGAAATATCAATCACATAATTTTCATAAGAACATAACATTTTTGGAAATCTTAACCTGCAAAAGAGAGCATAATTTCATAACATGGGATAAATCATAGTAGTGAAAATGAAACCCTTACTTAAAACATTACTCATTGTGGCATACACACATAATCATAGAGAATCATTTCTTGTTAGTCAAGACTCATTGCCAAGACTATCTTAGTGGACAAAGTCCCTTTCTGAATCGAGTAATCCTCGTTTCAGTCCTGTTTCACTGAACCGGTATAACCTACCATTCCAGCCATGTCTATCTCATGAGATATGAAATCTTTACCCAATGCATTGGAGGGAGATATAGGTCCCACCCATCTTATAATGAATCCTTTCTTATGTGTGCCACATAATCATAAATCATACATCATCTCATAACCCATGTAATAAAAAATGGGATTCTTAAACAACATGACATCATAAAACCATTCATATAAGATAATGGAATTCATAAACATAATTCCATCACAACATAGTCAAATCAATGTAAAAATATGGATAGAAACAGAACCCTTATTATCTTAGATGGAAAGTAATTTTGATAAAACACCTGAATTGAATTCTTGAGGAAAATATCCTTTCTTCTTCAAAAATCAATATCTTTTCACAAAACATCATGCAATTTTAAAAGAAATATATTTTATTGAAAATAGTCATGAAATCTTTTGGAGGAAGCTTCATTAAAATAAGGCTTTATAAAACCGTAAAAATCCGTTCGTGCCGTATAAGTTAAAAAAACATTCTTCGTACTTTTGTCGGAAAAGTCAAAAAGTACCTCGTACGAAAAACGACAAAAGATTCCTTTCTTATTCTTTACTAAAAACTCATCGAAGGGTAAAATTGGATTTAAACTATTGTAAGTGGATGGAAATAATATTACATATTTAGGAAACATGGATGTGGATGGTAAAATACACCCCAGTAAATACTTACGAATAAACAATCTCGGATAAAAATGAGATTGTGATATTTCCCTTACCTTAGGTCCGATTTGCTTTGTACGTGTCCGAAGCTCCTGTATAATGGTTTAAATAATGTTATTGACTTATTCCAGAATCATACATATTGATATGAGATCATATATGGTCATTTTATTAGCTTCTTGTTAGTAATATTTCATTGTTACTTGTTACTCGGGTCTTTATAACTTTTTGTTCTTATGCGTGTTTTGTCGAATAAATTGGTATTCTTATTTTCAGGTTATAGATAATTCATTTCCAGAATGGTATTAGTGTAGTATATACCATATTAATTCATTCAATTCATTTATATAATCATTATGAAATGAAGATCATGTAGAACGAGTCGCATCACATCGTGGAGACGGTATTCCGTACGTACGCACGAGTGATGATATCGTTCCTATGATCGTGGAATTGTATTGGAGTATATATATATTATTTCAGTATCAATATTACTTCATAATAATCATATATAGTTACTCATTACACCATTATACCCATCCTTTTAAGGTGATGGTGGAAAATAGATTACACCACGGCGTGGAGACGGTATTCCGTACGTACGCACGCGCGGTGATTTCATTTTTCCGTAGGATGGATAGAAGGTGAATTAGGGTTGTTTCATATTTATAATAACATATCAGTATGTAAGTAATACTGATGTTATTACTTTATCGTGAAACAACTAAAGAAGAAGAAGTTGAAGAAGAACGAAATTGAAAAGATCGGTAATGGATATTACCTCTTCTTTGGAACGCCTCTTTGAATCCTCCACTTAAGGAACTAAGATTGGTCTTTGGAGAAGACCAGGACCTCTAGGATTATTCTAGGGAAGTGGAGAGGAAAAAATGGCAGGGGTTGGCCGAGCTTGAGTGCTCAAATTGGTGTGAGGAGGAGGGGGAGGAGGTGCCCTTTTATAAGGGAGGAGAGGGGCACCTTAGGAATATCTCAAAATATTATTTTATATTAAAGTCAAAATCGGTTTATAATGGTTCCAAAGGGTCTTATTTCGAAGCTAAAGTGGGGATGGGTCGAAATCCTATCAACCAATAGAATTTAGACAGGTTTAGGATATTATTTTAACCTTATCAATTAGATTTAACTCTAAGTTAAATAATTTAACTTTTACCATGTCTTTTTGTTTTCTTTCACTATATGGTTAATACACTTACTATAACATGCCAAACGAACCCCAAATTGTTTATTATTAATATATATATCCTTATCTAAGTCATTTGGCCGAACCTTAGATTTTTAGGAATACAATAACAATTAATAATATAATATTTGATTTAAAAACTATTTTGTGTCAATTTTGACACTATTTGATATATGATTTTTGTGAAAGTCATGACAGAATTAAATGTTCGAACCAAGTTGATTAAATCAACATTAATATATCATAGTAACCTATAAAATTAGTGGAATTCATAAAAAATCTCAAATTACATTTATTTTGGTGTTTATAACATCAATTATGTCAATATTTCATTAATAAGATAATTACTGCATCATCGTTGTGTCATAAATAAATTAAATTATTTTATGTCTAAAAATTACAAATAAAATACCATCATGTAGTAAAGCTTTTTATCTTTCTAATGAATATTTACAATCGAATTTAGCTTATGTATAACCCCATATTAAAAATGATTTACTTATTAAACTTTGATTTTAACTATTTTAACCTTTCTTTAAATAAATTAATAATAAATGTCCTAATCTAATCCAAGTGGGCCTAAATGGTCATATTTTATTCCTAAGTTTGTTTTTGGTCGAATTACACTTGTCCAATAGAATTAGGACATGTGTTAGGGTAATAGTAATATCATATTTACCCTTAGTTACCCTATTTACTATTAACCGCGGTAAAAAAAGTAAAAAGTTACTATTCACCAAAAAATTATTTTCATCTCATTGAACCACATTTTAGTCCTTGATATTAACCGTGTCTCTCGGATTTTTGAAATTCCATTTACAGAAGCGGCAAAATTAAGTTTTATGAAAAATTCAGTTTTTTTAACTACCACTTAGTAGTTTCACTATTCATCAAAAATTGATGTTTTTCAGAACAATGCCAAAATTTCATCCTAAGCTATATTTCATATTCCGAATTCAAAAATGAAATCTATTTTACCAAATTCATAACATTGAAGTTGCATTAATTAATTTTATTATTAAATCCCGCTGTTAAAATAAATAGCGTGTTTTTAGGAAACAATATATATCAAAAGATTGACACTTGATTATGTCTGGTTTAAATGTGAAATTACAACCAATGACCAACATTGTATTAAATTGTAAAAATATATTATAAATATACTTTAAAACCACTCAAATTAATAATTTATCACTATTAATTATTTCGATTAAAAAAGTTGTTTTTAATTATAATTTAGTAATTTTTCACTATTCATCAGAATATGAAAGTTATCCAAAAAGTACCAAAATTTCACCTTAGGTTAAATTCGATACTCCGAATCCAAGAATGAAGTTCATTTTGAAAAATAAGATTTACAGAGTTTTAAAAAGTGATTATTACTATTCATAACGGCTAGTTTTAATAATATTTTAATAGCACATCGTTGTTTAGTGAAACTCGGTATTGCGTATTACACACGCTATCGAGGAAGGTCGCGATTGCGTGTAATGCAAGGCAAGACAAGGATGCGTGTTGTGCAAGCTCCTTTTGGTGTAGCGTACAACACAAGACATTAATAAAATTAAAAAGAATATTTTTTTTTATAAAATCTTGGGCTGTTACATTCTACCCCCCTTAAAATGAATTTCGCCCTCGAAATTCTTCGGGGTTATAAATGGTTTACTATTCGAAAGTTTCTTTAATTGAAACCCACATCGTAAAAAGGAATATCAAAACCAATCTTTAAAAACACAAGTATGAAACATAACGGTTACACAAATAAACTAATCATTGGGTTTCCACATAGGTGAAAATATGGATATGGAAGAGAAATCTAACCATCATGTTCTGATGGAGAGTGGTAGAGAACATGGCTATGGAAAAGCCAGTAATCACAAAGCCATGAATTTGTGACGATCTAAGGTACCATCCGATTCATCAGGTATAAGATCACTAGGACAACATTTTTGGTTTTCAAGATCATTTCCCTAAAGTTGAAAATTTGAATTAGAATAAATACTTACTTTATTTTGGTACAATCTCACTGTTGTTCGTGCCTTGAACAATTTCCACTTCATCTCTTAAATAAATGAAGTTGAATTTGTTATTCGTGAAGTGTTAGCAGATCATGTGATAGAACGACGGGTCATTCCATCTGTCTCAAACAAAAGGTTAGCAAAAAATTATATACATAAGTCGATCTATAGTGAGATTAATCATATATGGTTCCTAAAATGGACTTATACCTCATATATCATACTGCTTAATATAATAAAACTAGTTTCTACTAAACAGGGACTTCCTGTAGGCCAGTGGTAGGCGATAAAGGCCAGTCGCACTTCAGTTGTGGGTTCGATTCCCACAGCCTTGTCCGACGCGATGGGCTGTCTCCCGTCCTGTAGGTTGTCCTTTTTCTAAACATAAATTACTATAACATCACATAAATAATATCGAAAAACAAACAATACTAACTTATGTCCAACATAATTCATTCCAATCCTTAGGCTTATCCATAATACTACAGTCCACTCTCATAACAAAGTGAAAACGATTACCAGAGATTTAATACCATCGTTGATCCCCATATATCATAAGATATGTTTTGTTGGTCACATTCCAAACATTCAAAGTCCTTAATCATGTATTCTCTTGAATAACTTAGTGAAAACATGAATGCAGTTAAAAGTTAACACTTTCCACATACCAAAATCCTCAAAATTCTATATACTCAATCCATGATATCACTTAGTCCTTATATCAATCATGAGCTCATGAATACTATCAAACATTTAATTTTCTCCTTATCCCTTCATTATGCGCATATCCTCTACATTCCAAAAATACTGGTACCATTCATCACATAATTTCAAAACTTAAGGAAAGACAACAATGTAACAATCCTTAGATGTCTCTTTATCCCATAGTACCATGAGATTACTTATACAACATTACACTTGATAAACATGTAATCATTCCACTACATTCTTAAACCATTGACCGAGCTTCAACAATTCTTTCATCTCACATATCATTTGTAGTCTCATCATCATCATCAACATAAATACTACCCATACGACCATACTGATTCTGTTCATGAGACTTTCCCTTAGGGCATTGGTTTGCATAATGCCCGTACATTCCACATTTAAAACACTTAACCATTTTTGATGTTGTAGCAATACCATTATCCTCATCCATGGTGTTAACCGACCCTTTTCCTTTGCACTTACTTGCTTTGTGTCCTTCTTTTCCACACCCAAAGCATCTTCCAGTTCCTTTGAAACATTCTCCTTGATGCCTCTTCCCACATGGATTACATAGGGGAAATTGAACTTTCTTTCCTCTATGATCATCATGAAACTCCATCTTTCTCTTATTAGCCGAGTCAGGAAACTTACCAAATTTTACTTTATTGATCATATTATGAGATTGCTGATTCGGCATAATAATGATGTTTGGACTTCGAAATCCCATTTCATTTGGTTGCTCATAAAGAATATCATTCCATTGTCCATCATATCCTCCATTATCGTGAATCATCTTGTTTCCAGCCATATTCTAAAACCCAAAAAGAATAGTGTGAGAGGCAAAATAATGCTAAGGAAAACAACATAGTAAAGGGGGAGTACCCTTAATATCTAACATCTTAGGTTAAATTCTAAGATCGTTACCGTAGTTCTAGGACTATATCCTATACGTATACTTATCCTTAGGGACATCCCTAGACATACCTTAGAAATATCTCTAGGGATCTCACTAACGTTTTCGCATCCTAGTCTCCAAAGGTTGACTAAACCTTTCCTCTGATACCAACTGTAGAGACCCGTAGCTTGACGTACATAGACTTTACATTACTTTTGCGGAATACTTAGTACATACCAAAAATATACACACGAGGATCGTAATAGTTTAGTGTCTTTGGAAACTCGGAACATAATCTTCTAATCCTGGTGAAAGATCTTCAAAATCTCCCACAAAGATCTTCCTTTTTTTTACCTAAAACCGTTCTTTATATCCTGGGGAAAAGAAAACATAAAAGGGTGAGCTCGGATTCTCAGTAAGGGTAAACAAAAGAAATATCAATCACATAATTTTCATAAGAACATAACATTTTTGGAAATCGTAACCTGCAAAAGAGAGCATAATTTCATAACCTGGGATAAATCATAGTAGTGAAAATGAAACCCTTACTTAAAACATTACTCATTGTGGCATACACACATAATCATAGAGAATCTTTTCTTGTTAGTCAAGACTCATTGCCAAGACTATCATAGTGGACAAAGTCCCTTTCTGAATCGAGTAATCCTCGTTTCAGTCCTGTTTCACTGAACCGGTATAACCTACCATTCCAGCCATGTCTATCTCATGAGATATGAAATCTTTACCCAATGCATTGGAGGGAGATATAGGTCCCACCCATCTTATAATGAATCCTTTCTTATGTGTGCCACATAATCATAAATCATACATCATCGCATAACCCATGTAATAAAAAATGGGATTCTTAAACAACATGACATCATAAAACCATTCATATAAGATAAAGGAATTCATAAACAAAATTCCATCACAACATAGTCAAATCAATGTAAAAATATGGATAGAAACAGAACCCTTATTATCTTAGATGGAAAGTAATTTTGATAAAACACCTGAATTGAATTCTTGAGGAAAATATCCTTTCTTCTTCAAAAATCAATATCTTTTCACAAAACATCATGCAATATTAAAAGAAATATATTTTATTGAAAATAGTCATGAAATCTTTTGGAGGAAGCTTCATTAAAATAAGGCTTTATAAAACCGTAAAAATCCGTTCGTGCCGTATAAGTTAAAAAAACATTCTTCGTACTTTTGTCGGAAAAGTCAAAAAGTACCTCGTACGAAAAACGACAAAAGATTCCTTTCTTATTCTTTACTAAAAACTCATCGAAGGGTAAAATTGGATTTAAACTATTGTAAGTGGATGGAAATAATATTACATATTTAGGAAACATGGATGTGGATGATAAAATACACCCCAGTAAATACTTACGAATAAACAATCTCGGATAAAAATGAGATTGTGATATTTCCCTTACCTTAGGTCCGATTTGCTTTGTACGTGTCCGAAGCTCCTGTATAATGGTTTAAATAATGTTATTGACTTATTCCAGAATCATACATATTGATATGAGATCATATATGGTCATTTTATTAGCTTCTTGTTAGTAATATTTCATTGTTACTTGTTACTCGGGTCTTTATAACTTTTTGTTCTTATGCGTGTTTTGTCGAATAAATTGGTATTCTTATCTTCAGGTTATAGATAATTCATTTCCAGAATGGTATTACTGTAGTATATACCATATTCATTCATTCAATTCATTTATATAATCATTATGAAATGAAGATCATGTAGAACGAGTCGCATCACATCGTGGAGACGGTATTCCGTACGTACGCACGAGTGATGATATCGTTCCTATGATCGTGGAATTGTATTGGAGTATATATATATTATTTCAGTATCAATATTACTTCATAATAATCATATATAGTTACTCATTACACCATTATACCCATCCTTTTAAGGTGATGGTGGAAAATAGATTACACCACGGCGTGGAGACGGTATTCCGTACGTACGCACGCGCGGTGATTTCATTTTTCCGTAGGATGGATAGAAGGTGAATTAGGGTTGTTTCATATTTATAATAACATATCAGTATGTAAGTAATACTGATGTTATTACTTTATCGTGAAACAACTAAAGAAGAAGAAGTTGAAGAAGAACGAAATTGAAAAGATCGGTAATGGATATTACCTCTTCTTTGGAACGCCTCTTTGAATCCTCCACTTAAGGAACTAAGATTGGTATTTGGAGAAGACCAGGACCTCTAGGATTATTCTAGGGAAGTGGAGAGGAGAAAATGGCAGGGGTTGGCCGAGCTTGAGTGCTCAAATTGGTGTGAGGAGGAGGGGGAGGAGGTGCCCTTTTATAAGGGAGGAGAGGGGCACCTTAGGAATATCTCAAAATATTATTTTATATTAAAGTCAAAATCGGTTTATAATGGTTCCAAAGGGTCTTATTTCGAAGCTAAAGTGGGGATGGGTCGAAATCCTATCAACCAATAGAATTTAGACAAGTTTAGGATATTATGTTAACCTTATCAATTAGATTTAACTCTAAGTTAAATAATTTAACTTTTACCATGTCTTTTTGTTTTCTTTCACTATATGGTTAATACACTTACTATAACATGCCAAACGAACCCCAAATTGTTTATTATTAATATATATATCCTTATCTAAGTCATTTGGCCGAACCTTAGATTTTTAGGAATACAATAACAATTAATAATATAATATTTGATTTAAAAACTATTTTGTGTCAATTTTGAGACTATTTGATATATGATTTTTGTGAAAGTCATAACAGAATTAAATGTTCGAACCAAGTTGATTAAATCAACATTAATATATCATAGTAACCTAGAAAATTAGTGGAATTCATAAAAAATCTCAAATTACATTTATTTTGGTGTTTATAACATCAATTATGTCAATATTTCATTAATAAGATAATTACTGCATCATCGTTGTGTCATAAATAAATTAAATTATTTTATGTCTAAAAATTACAAATAAAATACCATCATGTAGGAAATCTTTTTATATTTCTAATGAATATTTACAATCGAATTTAGCTTATGTATAACCCCATATTAAAAATTATTTACTTATTAAACTTTGATTTTAACTATTTTAACCTTTCTTTAAATAAATTAATAATAAATGTCCTAATCTAATCCAAGTGGGCCTAAATGGTCATATTTTATTCCTAAGTTTGTTTTTGGTCGAATTACACTTGTCCAATAGAATTAGGACATGTGTTAGGGTAATAGTAATATCATATTTACCCTTAGTTACCCTATTTACTATTAACCGCGGTAAAAAAAGTAAAAAGTTACTATTCACCAAAAAATTATTTTCATCTCATTGAACCACATTTTAGTCCTTGATATTAACCGTGTCTCTCGGATTTTTGAAATTCCATTTACAGAAGCGGCAAAATTAAGTTTTATGAAAAATTCAGTTTTTTTAACTACCACTTAGTAGTTTCACTATTCATCAAAAATTGATGTTTTTCAGAACAATGCCAAAATTTCATCCTAAGCTATATTTCATATTCCGAATTCAAAAATGAAATCTATTTTACCAAATTCATAACATTGAAGTTGCATTAATTATTTTTATAATTAAATCCCGCTGTTAAAATAAATAGCGTGTTTTTAGGAAACAATATATATCAAAAGATTGACACTTGATTATGTCTGGTTTAAATGTGAAATTACAACCAATGACCAACATTGTATTAAATTGTAAAAATATATTCTAAATATACTTTAAAACCACTCAAATTAATAATTTATCACTATTAATTATTTCGATTAAAAAAGTTGTTTTTAATTATAATTTAGTAATTTTTCACTATTCATCAGAATATGAAAGTTATCCGAAAAGTACCAAAATTTCACCTTAGGTTAAATTCGATACTCCGAATCCAAGAATGAAGTTCATTTTGAAAAATAAGATTTACAGAGTTTTAAAAAGTGATTATTACTATTCATAACGGCTAGTTTTAATAATATTTTAATAGCACATCGTTGTTTAGTGAAACTCGGTATTGCGTATTACACACGCTATCGAGGAAGGTCGCGATTGCATGTAATGCAAGGCAAGACAAGGATGCGTGTTGTGCAAGCTCCTTTTGGTGTAGCGTACAACACAAGACATTAATAAAATTAAAAAGAATTTTTTTTTTATAAAATCTTGGGCTGTTACAGAGTGGGTTTTAAATGTTTGGATTTACCTTGGTGAGGTCATCATCCTACCCTTATAGGTTCCTTGAAACAATGACCTTTTACACACCTTGTTTCATGTAATTTTTAGAAATGATAATTAAAATAAGGTAAAATCAATTCTCCCAATGGACAGTTACTGGTGCATTTGGAGATTAAAGAACAAATAAAGGATTGATGGTTCCTCCAACTCAAGAAAAAAGTTAGCTGATAGATCCAAAAGCTTGATCATGGTCATGGCCCCCTTGTTTAAGAATTGGGATCTCTCCCCTACCTCAAAAAGACAATGGATAGTAGGGGTGTATTTAATCTAGTGAAAAATCACACTCACCCAGATATCTGGGTGTATTAGCATCCCCACCAACGGTCATAAACTCAATATGGATGGGCCATGAAATCTTGGTAGAACAAGGAGGGAGGGAACATTCATGATTCTAAGGGAACAATCTTAATTTCTTCTAGTTCTTCCTACATCCATGGATATTTCCTCCTTACTTAATCTCATGCCATATAAAATAATATTTTCTTATTCCACTTCAAATATATTTCTCTATCCTCTATTGAAATTGATTATTCCACTATTTTTTACATACCTCTAGGAGAGATCCTCCCCATAGTTGTCCATTATTTATTTCATTGGGAAATTTAATATGTTGATTGGAAACCAAATTGAAATCTTTTCACTCATGTCGAGGATGAAAATAATGTGGTTGAATTTTTGACATATCGTTACAAACACAATCATACTTTTATCTCCTTTTCTAGAAAAGTTCCAGTTCCCCCTTGGTGTATTTTATTGTTAGGGATGATGCGCTTGGGTTTCATTACTTCAAAACCCCCTGATCACTTATCTCTTGGATTCTTATCCTTTTCCTTTATAATTAATAAAAAAAGTTTTTTTTTTGAAAAAAACAACCCAACCAATGATAGAGAGACAATTACCAATTCCAATATTGATTTGGAAATCAATAGAACAAATCCATAACACCTTATAAAAATGGGCTTATGATTATTCTCCATTAGAAAAATATTTCAATCGAGGATACCAAAAAACATATCAACACCATTTCAACAAAAGAAACCCATTGATCAAACCTCACCATGATCTCAACCTCAAGGTCCAAACGCATAAAACCTAGAGCATTGTGAATTAAAAATTTTAGTAAAATAATTGAAAAAGTATGTAGGGAGTTTAGTTGAAATGATGACCAATAATTCTGACTAACTTCCATATCAAACACTACCTAACTGAAATGGAAATGTGAGTTTTGTAACATCTACTATTGATAAAAAGATTCATAATGACCCAAAACCCATATTGGGATAGTCCAAGGATACTAATTGAGAATAAATTATGATAATAAGGGTAAGGAACCATGTACTCCATCTGAGAAACATTCAAAATATAAATAGAAAATTTCTTCACCATTTCCATTAAGGATAACTCACTATAGGAAGATACATGAAGAAGAAAAATAAAAAGATATTTTGTAAATATTCAAAAAAGTTAAAATAAACATACAATGTTTTGAATCCTAAAAACATATTCTTATGTATTCCAATTTTGTTAATGAACTATACACTAAGAAGAAAAGGATAAAATGTAATGAGAAGGAAAACTTATAATGGAATTTATTAGACATAATCATACAGTAACTTGATCAAGGGACTTTATCCATATATTATACCATTTGATCAATGTCATTAAAATATTATTTATATTATATTAGATATTATATTAATATAATTCCACATTATGCCTTTTATTAATTATATATTAGATATTTAAAGGCAATAAGAGTGGTAGTTCAACTTTTAAGCCGAGCTACTACATTCCCAGTTGGAGTCCTAGAATATTATCTTATATATGTTTTAAAAAATACATTCCTAGATGACTTCTATATACTTGACATGGAGGAAGAAAGATAAAATACTAAATCACTAATCATTGTAGGTAATCTATTTTTTAAGGAATCCTAAACCATGATTAATGTTAATGAAGGAACTCTCACTATAAAGTTTATTGAAATTATATATCATTTTAAAAAAATTTATTCTATATAATTAGATAAAGAAGAAAATTCCATATTCACACTCTCAAATTCTAAGTAACCTTGTTATTATGAGGAAAATGATCTATTAAAAGAAATTATAAATCAGGATAATTAATTGAGTTTTTAAAAACCTTTGAAAAATGTCTATGAACAACTTGTTATCATATAAAATTGCCCAAAAATTAGGTAACTTTTATATTAATTGAAATATTTTTCTTATTATTTTTTTTAATGAAATTGAGGGGTTTTATTTTTTCATAGGAACTCCAAATTGTTGGGGTAAGGGAAACTAAACATTTTATATCTCTTATACAACCACCTATGATTGAATTGAAAACACTACCACCCAAATTGTAATATGTGTACTTAATTGGTGAATATAATTTATTTTTTCATTGATATAAACTTATCAATTAACCAATATCATATGGTCTTTGATCTTTTAGATAAAAAATATAAAGGTTTAATGATGGAGCCTATGATACAAACCTGGAATTAGCCTTTATATTTTTATGTACACAATATACCTTGAATATGAAGCCAAAACTATCATAAAATACTAAAGAAAATTTAAACCAACCATGATGGTAGAAATTATAAATGAAATTTTTATATTATTAGAATTAGGAATGATTTAACCCATTTATAACTCATAATTACTAAGTCCCATCTAAATTGTGCTCAATAATACTAGACTCACAACTATTAAGAGTTAAAATAATGAACTCATGTCTTTGATATTATATAATAGTTAAAGTGTGTCCATTGAATTTAGAAAACTAAATCAAGTGACTGGGAGATATCATTTTACCACAAACATTATAGACTAGATGTTGGAAATACATTAAAAGACCCCATTATTTATTTTTGGTTATTTTTTAAGGATATTTAAAAGTTCCTATTACTCATGAGGATGATGAGAAAACCACTTTCACCTACATGTATTGTACATTTTATTACAACAATATTTCATTCAGACTTTTTAAGGCCTATAATGTATTCCAAATATGTATATTAATCCTTTAATATCAATTTAAATAAACATCTATTGAGGTTTTAGTAGTTCAATTTAATATTTTTAGAAATTAATTTGATTATTTCCTATAAAATTTGGACAAAGTATTGAAAAAATTAATTAAAAGGGATATTTTAATCAATTTTTAAAATTTACACTTCATGGTGGGAAAATAATTTTTCTTAGGGTATCTGATTTAAAACAATGGAATTAAAATTTATAAAGAAAATCTTGAAGTCATAAATTCTTTGCCTTACCCCACAAGTGTAAAACATATTAGGTCCTTTTTTGGGAATGATGGTTTTTTAACAGTTTTATAAAATATTTTAATAAGAGAGTTTTATAACTATAAAATTTTATAAAGAAATATAATAAGCATGTGTTTTATGATTCTTTCTGAAAATATTTTTATGACTTGGAGACCAAGATAACTTCACCACTAATGATACATCCGAAAAATTGGAAAAAAATATTTTGAAATAATTTATGATAGTTTAAATTATATTGTGGGAGTATTCTTAAAATATAGGATTGAAGAAAAAAAATACAAGTCATAACTTATGCTTTCTATAATTAGGAATTAGTTGAAGGCAAAACGATAATCACTAAGAATAAGATTCTTATTATTGTTTTTTCCTTAGATAAATTCATATCATATCTATTCGGAAAAAACTAGCTATATTCTATAATAACATAGCTCTTAAATACATATTAAAGAAGGTGAAATCTAAATCAATATTGGTAAAATGTATGTCGCTACTTCAATAATTTAATTTTCAAATTTAAGTGAAATGTGGAACTAATAATGAAGTAAAAAATTACCTGAGAAAAAAACCTACACAGCTGAGATAATAATATTATAAAAAAAACCTATAAATGATCAGATTCTAAGTGAAATATTATTTTTAATTAAAAGTGAATTTCCATGATGTATTGACATAGTTAACTTTCTTATTATTGATTAAATCTTTGAAATCTCAAGGAACACTAGAAATTAAGAAATTATTTCAAAAAAGGTTTCATATATGGGATAATATATTAATTTTTAGAATCTATAGTGATTAGTTAATTTAAAATCACCCAAATGATGATTAATTGCACTATAAATTAAATTTTTTCTACACCCTAGAGCGGTGGCCATGTAACGATCAAAAAATTTATATATATAATTTTCCATATATATATATATTTGAAACATATTTAGTAAAATAGTATAGTATAAAACATCATGACAAAAATTTATTGCATTAGTTGAGAACATTATATGTAGTCAACAATTAATCCCATTAAAATCAACAGTATTATAAAGGGAAAATAAATATAAAAAATAAAATTACTAGGATAGAAAATCTTGGATCATCTCAATATCCTAGGATTATTTCACTCACAAACAGCACTATAAATTGGAAATTAAAAGTTAATAATGTAATATTAATTTTGAATATGAAAAATATTAAAACCTGATAGAAATTGAGGTAATAGATGAATTGATAAAATTTGAGGTATTAATAATATGTAAAAAACTATTATGACCAATGGGAATTATGATTATCGTAATATAGGTGTCATTATTTTACCATTATAATTAGTGTATATTAAGGTAAATTTGGAGAAATAATTTATATAGAAGGTAAAAAAGGTGCGATGAAAAAGTAGAATCTGGCCCTAAAAATATCATTTAAAAGATATTAGTTGGGAAATGGTATTTATGGGGTTATAACATAAAAAATCCTAAGAATATATTCAAAAAGTCCGGTTTCAAAAGAACCTCTTATGGGAAACATTCAAGTTAGTATAGATCTCAACTAAATTAATTTTATTTGAACCACCCCATGAAATCACTACCATCACACACATTTCCCTTAGGGTTCATCATTATGGATTAAGGGGTTATGTATCTAGACCTTTGTGTTATAAATATAGAGACACTAGATTTTTTCACATAATAGTACATGATTTTAATTATAACAAAAACTAATGATCAAATAGTTTAGTGTCTATGGAGGACTAGGTACATAATTAAAAAACATGAAACCGAAATTAATAACATATTTTATTTAATCTTTATAAAAACATTATAACACCATTAGAGCTTCTATATATATAGGTAATCCTAGGAAATACAAGGACAAAATTAATGTGCTAAAAATATCAATAAGTGAATAAACATGGGAATGAAACAAAGAACATGTGTTAGAATGGAATAACATGATAATATAAAAGGTATTTATCAGGTACGAACATATAAAAAAATTACATAGAGAACATTGAATTATATGTTTATGGAAATAATTGAATGTTGTAGAAACATGCAACATTTCATAAAAATGATCCAAGTCTAACTACCAAGACTATATAAAATGGTGGAAAAAGTCCCATAATATTAGGTTTACTACCTAATCTCATACATACTTCTAATGAGACTAAACATTAACTAATGAATTGGAGTGATATCTAGTTTCACCCATTATAACATGTTTAGGAATATTTTTTCCGCATAATGAATCTAGTATAAGGAATAAAGATAAGGCTTACCCATGGAAAGAAATGGGTATCATAATCTTCTCATAAGGCATAACCAAAGAGCATATTACATTGGTATCTATGAAATAAAGGATTTAAATAATTCTTGGACATATATGAATGATATAAAATAATAAATTATGAATAATTAAGCCTAACTAAAGTGAAAACATTAAATAATTTGTTAGGTAGCTATTTAATTGTGCCACTTAAGCATGATTATAAGGAAAATAATAAAGAGTCTTTAAATAGAAAAAATCAGTAATTATATGCACAAAAACATAAATGAGATAAATTATTTTTTCTTATAAATTGAACTATTTTACAAAATTTTTGGAGGTTTAATATAGTTTATCCAATGTACTTGAAAATTAGTGGGAAAATGAGAAGTTCCCTTTAATCGGGTGTGCTTATTGAAAGGAACTAAGAAGGAGACCTTATAAATCATGTATTTTACCATCAAATAAATATTAATTTAGATATATTAATATTTTTTGTACATATACATATAATTTATATGTATATAAAAATAATTACGTGATAAATTTTTGTAAATTGAGAGAAATCCTAAACTGAAGGAAAATATGGAGGTTAAGAGGGATCACATACCTTTTATTTGAAGGAATTATGTACTTGAAGTTAACATACTAGATAATAAAATTATATTAATTATTTTCTTAATTAATAAACACTTATACATGCATATAATTTATTATAATTTTATTAAGTTCATTTATGGTCATTTCAATGAGTAATAAAGTTCAATTTTGTCCGTCTGAGAGTGTTAGTTTTCATTGTATCATGATTAGTTTAGTAGTGAATAATTATTGAAGTTCTTTTAAAATCGGAATAATTACCTAGATAAGAAATTATATTGTATTAATTTACATTAATTAGTTTAAATGGTAAAATATATAATTTTATTCTAGTGTGAGTATAATTCATTTGATAATACGTTAATAATAAATGTTTATTTTATTTTGGCTGTTTTTCTGACCATCACAAAATTGTTTCATTTTTTATATTATGTTTATATATTAGTTCAAGAATATGAATAAAGATATAATATAGATATTATAATCTTATTTATCTATAATAATGATTTTATTACTATTATTGAAAGTGTTAATGGAAAATGAAAACAAATTATCTAAGAAGATGGTAAGCCCTCACTATTTGGAGAACGATTTCATTTCTTTTTATAAGAGAAGATGATTAAAAGGTATGGATATAAAAACATTCTATTAGATATATAAAATTATAGTATATAAATTATACTAGAGTTATAAATATTTTATGAATGAAATAGGTGGGGATAAGGGTGAAGAAGAAAAGAAATTAAGAGAGGTAGTTTTGGAATTTATCTCTTGAATATAACCTCCTTGAAGGACCCCTTTAGGAACATAGAATTGGTCTTTTCATGAAACTAAAATCAATTTTATGTGAAGATAGTGGGAAGAATATTTATTTTTATATATTTGGGAGAGATTCAAGGCTTCAAAAATGTGGGGAGAATGGGTCGTGAGGGATGATATTTATAATAGAGGAGAGTTGTTTTTTGTAATTTCTCAAAAGATTCAATTATAATAAAGTAATTATATATAAAAATAAAACCAAATGAACATGGATATTAATATAATATAGGATAAGGTTATATTATCATTAACCAATAAAATTTACACATGTTTTGGTTTTATTTTAAACCTTATCATTTTGATTAACCATTAGTTAACATATTTTAATTTTAACTATGATAATAAGTTTTTAAATATGAAAAT
This sequence comes from Viscum album, assembly GCA_963277665.1. Taxonomy (NCBI): domain Eukaryota; kingdom Viridiplantae; phylum Streptophyta; class Magnoliopsida; order Santalales; family Viscaceae; genus Viscum; species Viscum album. The sequence continues at coordinate 1,313,835,563 of OY728133.1, forward strand.
GTTATAATTTTTAATTTTATTGTGTAAAGTTTACAATATATAAACAATTTATGAAATTTTTGATTATATAAAAGTTTTTTTAAAAAATTTTATGATTTTTAAATAATTTAATAAAATATCAATCCCATAAAATGTCCTTATTTTCAATTTTTATACTATTCAATATTTGAATTTTCAAAACATCAATAAAGACAGTAAAATTTGAACCAAATATTTTAGTTTATCTAATAAATTTCATGTAAATATATATAAAGTTTTTTAGATTATATTTATTTTTATTTTGTTAATATATTTTATTTGATTTCCCCTTTAATTTAATAATTATTTCATCATTGTTGTGTATGAATTTAAGATAATTGTTTGTTCAATAAAAATTAAAAATAAATCACATATATGTATATAATTATTTTATATTTCCAAATAATACTTATTATTGAATATATATTTTTTTTAAACTTATATTAAAAATATTACACTTATAAAAATAAGAATGTGACATTTTTTCACTTTCTTTGATTTTAATAATATCTATGTCATTTTCATAGACAAGAGTCCATAAAATGATTAAAATTTTAAAAATTATGTGTTAATATTTGAATTCAATTCATCTTATAAGATTAAGAAAAGAGTCTGTGTAATTTTATAGTTCTTATCTATTCATTAAAAATCCAAACAATTTATAAAATTATAAAAAATTCATCCTAAGATAGTTTTGATATTATGAATTAAAAATGATTTTTTATTTCAAAATAATTTTTCTAAAATTGAAAAAAATTAATTATTTTTATTTTCTCATAGAAATAAATACAATTTTTTTGAAGAAAACATATTTTTGAACAATAAAATGTATTGACTAAAACTTATGTGTTTATTTACTACTAATAAATATATTTTATAATATGGTTATTCCTATTAATATTATCCAATTTAGTGGTTTAGTTATATAGGTTATGTAAATATTTTAACATTATATCATAGTTTTCATAAACTCAATGTTGCGTGCAACATAAGCTACCAAAGAAAGAGAAATATTTCATAAATCTTTTTCATGGTGTAAAATTTCCCCCCTTAAGAAAATTATCCCTAGAAATTTAATTTTAAATACTAATTTGAAATAGGTAATGGTTGTTACCCTTCATTTCTTACTTTGGTTTCCATGTCGTCTATTCGCAATTGCAGTTCCCCTATAGTACTTCAACCAGGTGAGTGGTCATGTTGTGTAGAACATTATCTATATGGTTTAAGATCTTCACTAGCTACTCTTCATAAGAGATATAATTTTCCAACTATACTATCTCGTAATTTAGTACATGTGAGGGATATGGAATGTACTTTCTCAGGAGGGATATGTGGTATACATCATGTACTTGATACATGGTTGGTAGAAGTTCTAATTGATATTCCAGAGCTCTGATGCTATCAAAAATCTTAAAGGGGATGATTTACTTAAGACATAACATTCCCTTCATTAAAAATTTCATTACTCTTTTACATGGATATATATGGAGGAATACCTTATCGTTAACCTTAACTCTAGGTCCCATAGACTATTTTCAGTGGAGATCTTTTATTGAATTTTGGAATCTCTAATATAAACCTGAATGGTCTTCACCTTTTCTGCAATTTTCTCAAACATTTCATGTCCTAATATCTTGTTTTCCCCAACTTAATCTAATAATAAATGTTTTCTAAACCATTTCTATTAAAGAGATTTATAGAGGGCCATTTGGATTCTTTAGTGGAAACTATTTTTGTAACAGAACTCAACCAGTAGAATATGAGGATACCATACTCCCTTGATGTCCATTGAAAATGATCTCAAAATGAATTCTACTGTATGAATGGTCTGATCGGACTAGCCATTTGTTTGGGGGTGATAATTGGTAATAAAGATTAGCTCAGTAATTAGAATATTTTAGATACTTTTCCAATAGCATAGAGGTTAATTTCAGATCTTGATCAGATACAATAGATAATGGTACTCCATGCACCCTCAAAAATTCTCTAATGTATATTTGTGCAAGATAATCAAGTGATAAGTACTCTTGAATTTCGATAAGGTGATATTCCATTATAAGATGATCCACAACAAACCATATAGAATTATTTCATTATAATGTCTTTGGGTGTCCATTGAAAATGTCCATGGTGTTTTTTCCCATTTACATGTTGGTATGGGTTATGGTTGAATCAACACTTTAGAATTTTGTATTTCAGATTTAACCTACAGAAATACCTATAAATTGGATGAATATTCAACGATCACTTTCTTCATATTGTCCCACCAATAGTTCTCTCAGAGATCTCGATACATCTTTGTGCTCCCTGGATGGATATAGAAGGTTGAGTTATATTCATCATTCAAAATAACTTTCTTTATAATATTATTTTATAATACACATAGTTGTAAACAAAATATTAAAACTCATTCCTCATAAATTTTGAATAATGAGGATTTCCCAATTTTTGATAGCATCCACCATCTCTCGAATCTACACATTATTTCTTTAAGTACCCTTTGTCATCACTATAAGGTATGGTTGAGAAATCATTTGAGAAAGTAATGATGATGATAATTTCTATATAATTCCCATGTATATCCTTTATTATTCTAAGAATATTGGATCCTTCTCAATTATCGTCATTTATTGTTTTGTATGATCCTTTATTCTTAGAGAATCGACCACTTTATTTTCCATACTAGGACGAAAGTGGATTTATAAGTCATAATACATAAATATATCTAACCATATTCATTTTTACATATTAGGATTATTATTTATGAATATATATTTAAGGCTCCTGTGATCAGTATATATCATATTATTTTCACCGTAGAGATAATGCCACCATATTTTAAATGTGCTGATCACAGCTACCAACACCAAATCATGTGTGGGATAGTTTTTTTCTCATGAACTATCAGTTTCATTGAGTCATAAACTATCAATTTATTAGTTTTCATAATATAAAAACATAATAACATCTATGATGCATCATTATATACAATAGGGTGTTATCCACTTTTTGGTAGTATGAGTACAGTTGCAAGGATAATCCTCTTTTTTAATGCTTTGAAGTAGTCTTGACATTCACTAGTCCATACAAATTTTAATCCCTTCCATGTATGCTCAGTTAACGGGATTAACAGTTGTTTAAATTTCTTCACAAATCATCAGTAATACCCGGCTAGACCAAGTAATCTACAAACCTCTATTATTGATGTTGGTTTAGGCTACTTATCAATTGCCTATGTCTTAGAAGGGTCCATGTATATTTATTTTTAGGTGATAACATATCTTAAGAGTGATATTTACTCTATCTATAAGTCACATTTATTGTAATATTAATATAGTTTCTTCCTTATAAAATTCTTCATCACAATGTTAAAATTATTCTCAAGTTCCTCATTGCTCTTGGAGTATATCAGAATATCATCTATTAAGACTATCACAAATTTTTTGAGGTAATACATTAATAATATATTCATTAAGGCCATGAAAAGTTCTTGTTTATTAGTGAGTCCTAAGGGAATTAATACGAACTCATAGTGTCTATTCCTTGTATGAAAATAATATTGAGGATATATTCCTTATTCACCATTTGTTGGTAAAATCACAACTGAAGGTCAATCTTCAAAAAATACTTGGCCCCACATAGTTTATTGAATAATTCATCTATCCATGGAAGGGGATACTTGTTCTTAATCATTATTTTTTTAGGTTCATGATAATCAATGCGATGGTCTATTGATCCATCATTATTTTTGATGAAGAGGATAGGCACACTCCACAATGAAGCATTGAGCCGTGTAAAACCCTTTTCTATATTTTCATGTAATTGCTTCTTTAGTTCCCCCAACTCAACTATGGCTATCCTATAAAGAGTCTTTGATATAGGTATAAACATAGGTATATGATCAATTGAGACCCAACCTATTAATTACAAGGGAGACCATACAATTCTTTAAGGAACACATCGGTGTAGTCCCTCACAATGGGTATGTCTTTGAGCATGATCCTATAATTTTCCTCAATGATTTGAGCAAGATTTGAATGATCATATAGAAATAATATCCACAATTGATATTATTATTCTAAATAGGATTCACCCCCCTGCTTAAAATTATACAATATTGGGGGATACCTCATCATGTGAAGAGTGATATCCCTTTCCCAAAATTTGATGTTGTATTTGAATAAATATATCTGATATGAGCCCAATACAGAATCAAACTACACCAAAAAAAGTTAAAAGATATTTTCTAGGAAGTTTAATCCACAAAAATTGATTTAAGAGGAGTTATATACTTTATATGCAATAATTTTATCATTTTCTTTTCACATTAATAACTAAACTTCCATATTTTAAGGTGGTGTTTGAATAGTTTTAGTAAACTTGAAAGATATGAAAGAATTCATAGAATCGTGATCAAAAAGTGAGTTTTATATTCTCAAATGAATAACCAGTATACCTATCACAACATAATTGTTGAGATCCACCTCAGAAATAGTGTTATAATATTCCCTTATTAACTTCCTTGGAGGTTGTTGTCATTGATTGTCTCTGAAGTCCCTTATCATAGAGAATTGGATCACAAAGTGTATTTATTTCTTGTAGTTAAAGCAATACATGATAAGAATTGTGTTCATCTAGACATTATTTTATACTTCCTTATTAGTGGGGTTATTTGTTCCACTTTAGCATTGATTATGATGGTTCCCCTCTTTTCCATACCTGAAGCATCTTCTAGTTCCTCTTAGGTAGATTATAGGATGCTTCTTCCCACACTTTTGACAAGTGAGACACTAGGATTTCACTTCTCCATGATATTTGTCAATTTTACTTTATTAATAGAATTAATTCTTACATTTCTTGTATTCAGTCCCATGATATCAATAAGAACCATCGATCTCTATCTCTACTTTATGTGAACAATGAATAATATCCTCATAACTATCAAAGTATCTAATTTCAAATTCTTATCATAAACATGATTTTAATCCACTAAAGACGCGATCCACCTTTATTTTAGTGCAGACGACAAGTTTAGAAAAATATATTGATATCTTTGTGATGTTTTCCTTATATGATCCAACAGACTCATATTTGTTTTTCTTCAAACTATGGAAATCCCTCTCTATCTTAATGATGACTATTTGTGGAAGATATTTATTGAATAATATTTTCCTGAATTATTCCTATTACTTCGAATCAATTTCCTCCTTATAATTCAATTTTTTGATTAGTGCCCACTACTAATCATCTTCCCCAATAAAATGATATGCAACCAACAAAAATTTCTCTTTTTCTGAGCATTTGATGAAAAAGAATATCATATCTATTGAGATAATCCATTATTCCACAATGAGGGTATCATACGATCCACTAATGATAGGAGGACATTGTGACCTTAATAATTCTACTAAAACCTGATATATCTTCAAAGAAGTTTGAAATTTTACATGATTCAAGTTATTAGTTATAACTTCATCCAGTTGATCCATTACTATCATGAAATTTTGCAGTAATGTTCCCATCAAGTTCGGCATATCATTAGGGTAGTAATCAGATTGACTATCACATTGGTTATTATCAATTTTTCTCTTATTTCCAACCATTAACTAAAAAATAAAAATAAAATTATGGGGATGCAAATACTTAGATAATAAGAATATAAAAAAGTCTACTTTGAACATAGAATGATAAAATTTTAAATGAAAATTATCTCCTAACTTGTGATACCCCATGTTTCTATCTAGATTATCAATGGTGATATAATTATCTATAGGGTTCTAACTAAAGTTTTATAGTACTAACACCCAAAAATAAATAGACAATCTCTGATACCAACTATAGTGACCTTAGAATTTTTCACATAATATTACACGATTTAAAGAAAAATAAAAACCAAGGATTGAAATGTTTAGTGTCATTGGAGGACTAGGTAAAGTATTAAAAAACATGGAACTAAAATTAAGAACATATTTTATATAATCATCATAATGGGATCCAAAATCCCTTTGATATCCTATATCTTCATATTATATCCTAGGGAATACATAGATAAAACAAATATTATAAAAATTATAGTATGGAAATAAACATGGGAATGAAACATAACACATGAGTTATAAAGGCACAACATGATAAAATAAAAGGAATGGATCAATTATAAACATAGAAAAGAATGAAATATATAATGTTGAATCATATGATCGTGGGAATATTGGAATGTGGAAGTAATATACAACATGACATAAACATAAGTCATGACTAACTACCAAGATTATATCACATGGTGGAAAAATTCCCATAATGCATTATATTTAATCCATAATCCCTTAAATTATGTATCATGAGACTAAACATTACCTAAATAAATGTATCACTATTTGGGTATACCCATAATATAATATTCATGAATATATATGCCACATAGTGAATCAATAATAGAGAATAAAAATCAGGGTTAGCCATGGAAAGAATTGGGTATTGTGATCATATAATAAGGCATAACCAAAGGGCATATGAAAATGGTTTCCATTAAATAAAGGATTTATTTCATTATTAAAAATTAATAAAGGAATAATATGATATATCCTAAAAAATGATGTCCAACTAAAGTGAAAACATTAAAAAAGTTGTTAGGTAACTTTATAATTGTGCCACTTAAGCTTGATTTTAAGGAAAATATTAAAGATCCTTTAAAGAGGATAAAGTCTTTATTGTTTGCATAAAACTATAAATGAGTGAAAATATTTTTTCATGATAAACTAAATTATTTTAGAAAAATATTTGATGTTAGAAATATTTTATATAGTGTACTTCATATGGCTATGAAAAACATATGTTCCCTTTAATCAGGTTTACTTATCGAGAGGAATTGATAAGGTAACCTTATAAAACATATATTTACCTATAAAATAAACATTAATTAAGATATATAAATATTTTTGGTATATATAAAGAGAATATAAAATAATTATTTAAAAAAAGTGATAAATTTAGGTAAAGAGAGAGAATGAATAACTCAAAGGAAAAAAAGAGGTTCAAAGAGATCCTTTATCTTATGTCCAAAATATTCACTTTCTCTTAATATTCTAGATAATAAAATTTGATTTTTTAATTACTTAAATAATAGTATCTTATATATCTATTTTATTTATTATACATTTATTAAGATCATTTATGGATATTTTTATGAGTTATAATGTTCAATTTCATTATTCCGGGAGAGTTTATTTTCTTGGTTTCATGATCGATTCGCTTGTGTATAATTATATTTGTTCTTGTAAAATGGTTATAATTATCCAAAATTTAAATTATATAAAATTAATGAAATTATATAATTTCAATTGATCCCGTATATCATTTTTCTTTCATGAATTAGGATTATTCATTGAATAAACTATTAATAATAAATTTGTAGTTTGTTTTGGCTATTTTTTTGACAGTCAAAAACTTGTTTCATTTTATTTTATATTATTTATATTTATTTGTTTCAAAACATGAATAATGTTTTAATAAAAATATAAAAATATGATAAAACATTAATAATGGTTTTATGACCAGCCATGAAGGTGATAATGGAAATAGAAAACTCATTTTACATAGAGATGATAAATCTACATAATTTAGACAACAATTTTGTTTCTTTAAATTAGATGAAATGATAATAAGGAATGGAAAAAATGAATTGTAAATTAAAAATCCCATTATATAAATTATACTGTATTTATTATAATATTTGGGATTAAATAGGTGGGTATGAGCTATAATAAGAAAAGAAATTAAGATAGGCAGTTTGAGAATGTTACCTCTTAAATATCACCTCCTTCAAATAACAATTGCAGAACATTGGATTGGTATCTTGGTTATAAAAAAATCACTTGTAAGTTGGTATATGTAATGGACCAGACCTCTCCAATCCATTCCTTTTTGAAAATTTGGTGTTTGAGGTGTTCTAGGAGGTCAATGTGACTTATCTACAACACTTTTCCAATTTCCACCATTTTTTGAACAGTTCCATCAGTGAACAGATCCAATAGTAGACAGTTGTAAATAGTGCATCTGTAACCTTTTGTGAATAGTTTAATCGGAGGCCCTCAGTGAACAGTTCCAATGGTAGATTGTTGTGAATAGTGCATAGGTAACCTTCTGTGAACAGTGTAAATGGTGTGGTCTAACGGTAACCTCTCTTTCCTTTGAATAATTTCCAATTCTATGAACAGTTCCCTCAGTGAATAGTTCTATTTGTAACATCTAACAGTAACCTCTCTTTCCTTTGAAAAATTTCTAATTCTATGAACAGTTCTATTGGTGAATAGTTCTATTGGTAAACTCTAATGGTAACCTTTCTTTCCTTTACAAATTTCCAAATCTATGAAGAGTTCCATCGGTGAACAGTTCTATCAGTAACCTCTAATGGTAACCTCTCATTCCTTTTCCATATTTCCAATTCTATGAACCGTTCAATCAGTGAATAGTTTTATTGGTAGCCTCTATCGGTAACCTCTATCGATAACCTCTAACGGTTGGTTTACAGTGTTTCCAGAATGGTAGGTGTACAGTGTTTCTAGAATGGTAGGTGGAAAATGTTCTAATGGTGAGGTTCCTGAAAAATGTTCTATCGGTGAGGGTCATGAATAGTGTTCTATCGGTGAGCTTCTAATAGCGAGGTTCATGAATAGTGTTCTATTGGTGAGTTTCATGAATAGTGTTCTATCCGTGATGTTCTAACAGCGAGGTTCACGAACAATGTTTTTCCTTTGCCAAATTTTGAGTTCATGAAAACTGTTTCGAGTTTCCTATAGTTCGCCTCTTTGAAATTTCCTTTGACGTAAAATGAATTTAAAGCCTTATTTTAAGGACTATAAGGCTGATTAAAAGGCCATAACTCCTAAATTAATTTATCCTAAGGCTCAGTATGTTTTTACTTGGTCAAACCGCGTGGTTTAATGCGATCCTCTTTTAATGGGAAATCCCGCGTATCTTAAACTTCCGCTCCGTTAAATCTCTTAATGGGACATGATATCTCCCTCCCTAATTCTTCTTCTTTGTTCTCAGCTATGAGACGCTATAACCCTTCATTCTATTATATAGGATATGCTTAATCAAACTTTCTCCTCGGATTAGTTTCGCTCTGTTTTTGATGCAACCATGCAGTATCGATCAATATTCTATATACGGTATGATCTATATTCATTATGTTGGGTTCATCTCCTTCTGTTTCTCCTCACCATTTAATGGAATTTTACTCCAATGTTCCTAATGGTATTTTCTTGTGTGTAGACGGGTGTGGTGGTGTCTCTGCATCCTCGGGTTGATATATTTGTCACAGAGGGAGGAGATCATAATCTGTTCTGTGGCCCATTCTCAAATAAAGAATGTCAAGAATTGTTTGAGGTAGGGGATTCTTTTCTTATATGTTCCTTTACAGAATACTATATTGTTAGCATGTTTTATCCCAATGGATCACAATGGAATTGACATAATAAATATTTGAACCAGATATATAAATTGATATTGGTCATATGTTATTGCCTCTTATTTTGTAGATAGTGTGATATCCATGCTTTATTTTTTATCAGTTCATTCTTGATGAAAACTGGTAATGAACATAGACCAGAAATAATCTATAATTGTTGTCTATAGATAAAGAGGCATTTAAATGAATCTGGTTTATCTTGTTTTAATTTTATGTAAATAAAATTGGTGTAGCAAGCATGTTTAATTATTTGTGATAACTTACTGATTAGGTTTCCCAAATTTGGAAACTGCAAATATTAATCAGTTAACCCAAGATGGATTAATGAACTTGTTGTTTGATAAAAGATAATTCCGTGTAGGGTTCTGAGTTACCCTCTTGATTGTTAAAGGGAAAAGAGCCAAATTGTTAATATGTTTGTTTTCCTACTGCTTGTGTTGTAATGTGATCCTAGATGGTTCTTGTGATATGTGAGGGAATGGAGGCCTTTCTTTTGTGGCGGAAAATGACACCTAGGGTGGTGAGATGCATCGGCTTATGCATGTGGGTGTCGGGGAGGACACCAGGGATGATGGAATGGGATTGATTTTATTGTTTGAATCTTGCTATTTATTTATGGTTGATTATTTGTTTTACTTTTCCCCACTGGATAAGGTAGCTGGTCTTGCTTACCCTTCTTCTGAAAAGGGGCAAAGATTCGTGGGGTATGCCATCTACTTTACGTGTTTAGCTTCTCTGAGGAGGATGGGTCTACGCTCTGGCTATAGGCATCAAAGACTCGATGGGTAATACATCTACTCACCGGGTTGATCCCCCTTGTGTTTAGTAGCATAGAATATTTTTCTATAATTCTGGTGAATTTGGGAATGTAATTCTATAATGTATAATTGAATAAATGGTTTTAACCCATGGTGTTGGAGTTTTCTGGAACATAACGATGAGGTTGTAATTTTAAATGGAAAGTGGACTTTGGGTGTGATGCAAATGAAATTTAATGTGGACATGTCATTATTTAATTAATGTTTAATGAAATAATAAACGTAAAGTGAAACTAATAAAAATGTTATGAAATAATGTATTAAGGTTCATTAAATTTTTGTGTTCTTATAGGATACATAGACTAAGAAGTACCAGCCGAGAGTCTGAGAGACGTTAGCTGCAGTTGAGTCTAAGACTAGGTTATGCCTATATTGTGGTTGTAAGTTATAATATATTCCGTACTTTTTGTGTTTCTATATGCTACTCCACCCTTTTAGTAAGGAAAACTAACACCCTAGGTATTTTTAGCCCTGTATGGGGGTGGGGTGTTTTCCCCAACATTCTGGTGGGAGGATGGATGGCTGAGTACCCACTTTGGCCCCATTCTATTCTCTTGGTAGTTAGTTGTGATTGTAATAACAAAAGTTAGTTTTCCCCATATATGTGTGTATAGGGCTGTAATGGCTTGTGGTTATTCACACACACATATTCTGGATATTGTATACTATGAAAATCTATAGGCGTAAGGTGTATATGGTGTGATGGATTGAGGATCCTTACACTGTGTATGTGCTGTAATGGCTTGAGGTAAAATACCTGACGTATGATACACATTATGCGAGATGTGGTGCCTCCCAGAAACTACCTGGTTACATTCTTTCATGGACGTGGTGGTTTTGTTGCATGAGGTGCATATTGTGGTGCTTCGCCTAGGTGTCTCTGGGAAAGCCTTTTAGGAGAGAGATGCTTAAGACATACGACGTTGGGGAAAAGTGGAAAAACAGTGGGGAAGTAGTAGTAGGGTGACCTTTATATTATTTATTATATTATATACTCTTGTATTAATTACTTGGTGAGAGTATCCATGATGAGGTTGGGAACATAGTATACCTGTTTAGTTGACAAGTTAGCTTAACTTGTTGTTCATTGTGATTTAGAATGCTTTCATTACTTTTGCGCGAGAGGATTCGGGGAGGATCCTACTGGGAATACTGTTATACTCACCCTATGTATATATAAAATGTTTTTCAGGTCACTTGGAGAAGGTTGGAGATCAAGCTGGTTTCTACTAGCTTGGGGTTGCATGAGCTGTTTAGGCTTCTGGTTACTACTGTTTTTACGTTCTTTTTGTTACATTCAGTTTTCCCCTTCTAGTTGTAGTAGTTTTTTCATGAAATTACATATGTGAAATTGGGTTTTCTTTTATATTTCAGTTTTGAGTTGGTGCTGGTTGGTATATATCTTATCTCTCTATTATACATGTGTTCTCTTAGATGGCAGTGCCTCCTATTTGTGTGTTTAATATACCCTCAGTTCTAGTCACCACCCTCGGGCCTACTGGAGGTGGGACTCGGGGGTCATTACTACCTTCTCACATTTACGACCCAGGATGGGTACACTTTGTGGGGAGGGTTCATGACAGAGTGTTATTAGAGGGAGGTTGAAGGATATGATAGAATTTGGAGTTAGGCACATGTAAGGTTGCATGGGTTGTTAGTGCAAAGGTGTCATTCATGTCGAGTAATTTATGTAAACACTGGAAACTGGCTGAGACATAGGCGTTTAGGGCCCCCTATGATCTAATTTATGGAACGTTAAGTTTACAAAGGCTAAAAAATGAGGTGATACTAGTTTCATGGTAGATACCTAGGTAATTATCATGCATAATTATTCATTATTCTTATGTTTGAATGGGTAAAACTTCGTATATGTTAATCTAAAATGAATAATAGAAAATAATTAATTAATTAATGTTGAGTCTTCCATATTCTAGGTTAAGGAGACCAAACTATTTGTTATTTTATAGGTATGGATTTGGTTCGACGTCGTCATCAGCACCACATAGAATATGTCCACCAGGATGTTCCAATAGATCGTCGTAGGGTAGAGATTGACAACGATGACACTTGGAGGAAGACACTCTGAGAGTTTCAGCGCCAGAGACTGCAGAAGAATGAGGGATCTGTTTCAGATGTAGTCACATAAGACAGGTTAGAGGAGGTCGAGATAGGCTTCAGTTCGATCTATGCTCAGAAGGAGTACTAGGTGACCATGGTTGTGACGATGATGTGTGGAGCTACGAGGAAGTGGTGGTTCTTGTTCCTTGGGAATCATGAGGAGTGTGTGATCTCATGGGAGGAGTTCTGATACAAGCTTAGAGTTGAGTTTTTTGTTCAACCGTGAAGGAATCCTGTTGCAAAGAGCTTCATACACTTCAATAGGGGAGCTCCAGTGTGCGAGAGTTGGGAATCCATTTTCGGAACCTATTACGATATTATTTGAACCACTTTCCAGATGAGGAGGTCAGGGCGAGACATTTCGAGGAGGCTTTGAATCTAGATATCTAGTGTCGGGTCACCCCATTTATGCTAAAGACATATCTTGAGGTGCTGGTGGGGAAGAGGTTGTCGAGAGGACATTGTAAAAAACCGGATCATCACGAGAGGGGAGTCATCATGATTCCTCACGAAGAAGAGCTATGGTTTGGGGTTCCTGGTTTTAGGGCATAAGAGTTTCCATTCAGCCGTGGGTAGGTCCCAACCCTTCACATCTCGTTTCTCTAGAGGCAGCAACTCTCAGGCATATGCCAAGGGATCAAGCACATTTTTTTCTTGTGGTGGTCAAGGTCATCAGAAGCGGGAGTCTAATGCCCCGACCCCAGTTACCCAAATTTGGTGAATTATTTTAATACATTGTCATGATTACAAGGAATCAAATCCCAAAGAACCGATCAGTTTAGCAGTCTTAGAAAATTGATTACATCCATGAACATTACATTACACTTTCTAACATACACTACAATATAAATAATCTTGTGAGAACGCCATTGTTCCCTTAGCTTAACCCTGCATCTCAATCATAAAACACTTCTTGGGATCCTGGGAAAAAAAATCATAAGAAAGGGGTGAGCTCAGATGCTCAGTAAGTGTAAATAATTTTGTGGAAGCTATAAAATTTTAAGGAAAGATATGTAATAAAAACAACAGCATTTTAAACATAAACATGAACATAATATAGAAAAAATAAATCAAACATTACCATATTAAGACTCACATGGATGTTCTACTAGTCAAATAATAACATGTAATAACTAATCTCATAATGAGGGTATGCATACTGCCAGTCTTTCATAACCACACAGTCAAGGCCTTGTGCCAAGACTACAAATAATTTTTTATCCAAGGACTTGTTCCAAGACACTAGTTTGTCTCATGATACCTACCGATGCATCGAGGAGCTATAGCAGGCTCCGCCCGTCACTTAATAAGTCCAATGCATTCCTCATATGAAAAGACAGAAACATAACATAAACATTCGTATTTAAAACTATCATAAGAAATGTCGATGCTTTATCCACAAACCATGAATGGAATAAAAATAGCACATCCACAGTAAAAAATAACTCATTCAATACAATATGGAATATTGTATTGTAAATTAACCTCAGTCAAGAATAATGAAGGATATTGACATAAATGACAATAAACATCAAAACTACTTGAGGGAAATATCCCCCCTTTTCTTGAAAACATTTAAAAGTATCACTATTTATCAAGAAGTCGTTTAAAATATAGTTTTGAATCAAAGTGTTCCATACCACTTTGAAACTTTTAAAAGGAATTTTAATTTTATAACATTAAGGTCTATATAAATAAATCCTTAAAACCATTTTTAATAATGGACATTAATAAAAAACATTTATAAGAGTAAATATTTAAAACAATTAAAATCATATTTTAGTTTGAGTTTCTAACCAAAAGAGAGAAACTTGAATAAAAATATTTGAGGTAATAAAAACTTTATAATATCATGAGAATAAAGGGATTCATGATATACTATGTCAAACTACATTTTATACACCATATAATAGTGAATTGGCATATAACAACAAAGATGTCTCAATGGAATGTAAATTGAGATGAAATCCATTATATAGACTATATCATTAGGATAAGGATAAATCAACGACATAATTATGTGTGAAAAATATAAATACACTCAATATGATTGGATATTCATTGTTAATCAATCATTGGAAATTCACACATATTCTTGTAAAAACAACACCAATGACTTTGATGTTTAACTCAATGAATGGAAATTTAGTTAAGATTACTCTTATCAAGCTCATATCAATGACTTGAGAAATTATCAATGGTGTGATTATGTGTATAAAAGAATATCCACACAAAGGGGATTGGAAATTATGACATAAGAAAATGAATAGTGATTCCACACATAATCTTGGAGTAAAATAATCAATTAAGTATGCATAAAGCCGAATGAGTGGAAATTGAAATTTCAATTACACTAATCAATTTGGTAAATTATTAAAATTACACACATGAAAGAAGGATCATACAATAATGATATAAATATCCATAAGTTGAGGAATATTAAACAATCAATACAATCATGGGCAGTACACACACCACATGCAATAAATAAGTGGTGACCAATGGAAATCTCACTGAATTAAAAGTGAGATAAGAAACCCCTTACCACATTGTAATCAATCGAGTCGTATGACCAAAAGTTAATAACCACCAAATGAATCACATAATACCATGAATATAATGAGAATAATGGTAATATATATCAAATAGTAGTACACAATACACCACATGAAATTAATAAGTGGTGAACAATGAAAATCTCAGATAATTAAAAGTGAGATAAGAAAATCCCTTACCTCACGTCCAAATTGTCTTGTGTGTTCCTTGTTCTTCCTGAATAATAAACATAAGTTAATTTATACTAGATTACGAACACTTATCAATATTATTATTCTTTTTATATCACTAATTACCTTTCTATAATAATTAGTTATTAATTTGAGTTCATATTGGATCTTTTATTAATGTTTGCAACTTGAGTCAATAATAAAATTGTTATAATAACAATTTTTCCATGTGGTCAAATGTCCATTACCTAAATAATGATATAAATTATTTAGTTATCATATATATATTATATATCCAGTATATATATTTATTTATAATAGTATATAACATTTGGAGATAAAAAATGAAATGCACCTTTCATGGAGACGGTAAGCCGTACGTACGCATGAACACTACATTCATTTCTATTTTTTATTTTAATGGAATTAAAACATAATTATCCATAGGTATATTATAATTCTATTAAAATATAATATGAAATATTTTTTACATAATTTAATTAATTCTATCCTTTATAAGTTCCATAAATTTCATGAATGAATCATATCACCTTGAGGGGCAGTAGCCCACACTTCCTCAAATGAAATTATCATGGTCACACATATTTGAAAGAATATTATTGTGTGTTTCAATGAAAATTAAAGAAGCATATAGAAAACATAAACATAATATACATAATATAGAAATTAATTTCCATCATAATGGCCACCATAAAAGGAGATAGGAGATAATTGAACAATCATCGTTTTGTGAGGCGTTAGTTTTCCATCCACAGAAACATTATGTTCTTCACCCATTAGATAGAGGTGTGTGTAAGTGTAGCTCAAATACTTTTTTTAACAACATCCTAGTATATTTAAAATACTGGTGTTGTTAAAAAATATAGGAATAAAAAGAGTTCATGGGGTTGGAGAAGTAAAATAAAAGAAATGAATTTAAGAGAAACCATTACCTTTATTTTGGGTAACTCATTTTGGTTTGAACCAAAAGGACTTCGTGAAGTGACTTCTGCCTAAAGTAAGGCTTCTCTGTGGAGGAGAGGGATGTAGGGAGATTAATTGGGCTGAGTTTGGATGAGCCAAAAGGCTTCATAGGTGTGACTAATTGGATAGAAGTGGTCTCCTTTTATAAGAGAGATGATGGGATCTTTAGGAAAGTGTGAAACAATTATTTTATTATAAACTTATCTTCGGTTTCAAAAGGTCCAAAACACATTGAATTCAAAGCTAAGATGACTAATATTATAAATAAAGTCATCCAATTAGAATTGGACATGTTTTGGATAATATTTTAATCATTATAATCATATTTATTTAAATTATTTATTAACGAGGTAAACACTGCATCATTATTGTGTCATAAATAATTTAATTTATATGATGTCTAAAAATTATAAAAAAATACCATGATGTAGGAAATATTTTAATCTTTCAAATTATTATTTATAATTTAAAATATAACTTTAATAACCCCATGTAAAAATTAATTTAATAAAATATATTTGTTTGTTTCATTTTTGTCTTTACTTTAAATTAATTAATCTTAAGAGTCATTATCACTCTCATGTGGGTCCATGGGGACCCAAAATCGACCCAAGGATGACCATGTTGGGCCAAGACTCATCCAATAATGTTAGGACAAGTGTTAAGGTATTTTTTTATTATTATACTATACTTATTACATTGAATTACCCTATTTATCTTTCACCTTGGTAAATAAAAGTCAAAAGTTACTATTCATCAAAAATTATTTTCAACGTATTGAACCACATTTTACTTATTAATAAAAACCATGTGTGTCATATTTTTGAAATTCAATTCACATAAGTGGTAAAATTTTATTTTAATGAAAAAGTCAGTTTTTGAACCACTACTTAGTGATTTCACTATTCATCAAAAATTGATGTTTTTCTGAAAAACACCAAACATTCAGCCTATGATATATTTGATAATACAAATTCAAAAATGATGTCTATTTTATAAAAATTAAAAACATTGAAGTTGCATTAATTAATTTAAAATTAATTATCTTTGTCAAAACAAATAACGGGTTTTTAAGAAACAATATCTGCCAAAAGATTGACACGAGTTTATGAAAAATTTCAAAGTAAAATTTATCCCAATGACAATAATTGGATAAAATGGTAAAAATATAATCTAATTACACTTTGAATCCATTTAAACAAATAATATAACCATAAAAATAAATTATATTAAAAGTGAGTTTTGAATTAAAATATAGTATTTTTTACTATTCATCAATAAAATGAATTTTATCAAAAAAATACCAAAATTTTACCCAAAGTAAATTTTTATATACATATTATAAAGAATATTTTTATTTTTTCAAATATAACATATAAAAAGGACCAAAACTGTATTTAAAGAGGGTTCTCCATCAAAAGGCAGTAAATCGACCCTTCAATGAATATTATAGTATTTATGCAAAAAATTGAATTCCTTTCTTATTTTAAGCCTCTAAATTTTAGTGGATAAATGTAAAAACATTTAACAAACATATATAATTATATTTTAGTTAGTTCTATTCATTTCCACCAATACAATGGCTCGACGTTAAGTACATTTTAAAATAATAATATTATATTATTTGTGTGCAACGTAAGATTTAAAATAAACATGTTGTTGTGTATCGGGTAAGCCATCGAACAAACCATCCTCTTTAAATTAAAATTATCATTTAATTCAGAAATATTAATAAATATGAAAATTTATTGTTCTTTATTTACACAGGATGTGATATCCTTCCCCCCTTTTGGAAATTACGTCCACACAATTTTAAAATTGGGCTCGGAAACATCATTGAAAGCCTCACATCAGAAAAAGTGTCAATAAAACTATCAATTTAAAATAAATTAAGAGAAGTAAAATGGTTACCTGAGACAAAAAATACATTGATTCCATGAAAACATAGATATGGAGGAGAAAACAAAGTTTCAAGTTCTAATGGAGAGTGACAGAAAACATGATTAAGAGAAAGTTAACCACCATAAAATCATAGACATGTGATGGGATAAAGGGTCATTGGTTCCCCGAAAAAAACTAATTGAAAATGTTTTTGTTTTAAGTTACCTTTCATAAATTTGACTAATATACTAAAGAGCATAATTAAAAACATAAGGAAACATAATTACTTTTCATATATACTTTCACCCTTTACTACATTTCTTCCACAAACTCATATTTTCTCCAAACGATGATTATTGAAGATGGCTTGGCCACACCTAAAGCGCTAGAATAAACTTCTATAGAATCATGTAATCCATAAATTATGAACTATATATTTCTCTTTTCTTTATATATTTAACCAAAAAAATGGTTAGTACAAGGTCAAATGATCCCCAAAATAAATACTAATCAAAATTTCTAAAATTAAACCAACAATACCCAAAGTTCAAATAATACCACTCAATAAACAATTGTCATTAAAACCCTTCAATATAATTCAAACAAAGATTGAGACCCAAAACATAGAAAAATTTGATTACGTAGTCTTCCATGTTAAATTGTATCTCCAAATAAGATCGACAACTCTTAAAGTCACATACTTAAAAGTAATTAACCTAATCACATATTATCTATGATTGGTTAATCATTTCCACAAAAAACCTAAATCACTATAAATTCACAATAAAAACATAGATAAAAATCCACCATTACTCCTCAAATGAAATCCGATAGTATTTTATTTTTCATTAGGCATATAGTGTTCCCAACAGAGTGAATGTCTTCCAAAATAACAGTTATCAGTTAATCACCAAATCATTTTCCTACACTAACGTTATCGGTTTGATAAAACATAAGATCCCAAATAAACTTATTATTGATCAGTAAAATCATTTAACTATAAATAATTAATCACACTAACCAGGGACTTCATGTAGTCCAGTGGTAGGCGATACATCTCATTCAAAATTTGGTTGTGGGTTCGATTCCCGCAGCTTTTTCCGACGCGATGGGTTGTCACACAGTCTGTGTGTTGTCCTTTTTCAAAAACTATATTTTATCACATTCCCAAAAAAATTCTCAAAACAACCATAAAATAATTTAACCACAATTGTTATCTCATACCTCACATTTCCATCCCAAAATTTAATAACCTGGAATTTCGTGAAATTCAAGGATCATATAAACCCAAATTGTTCTTTATACATATATCCACAAAAGAAAAGACAATTCTTCTCTTGCTTCCCTTCAAATCCATAGGACACAGAGAATCATTTACTTATCTTTTTAACACAAGGTACTATTTATTCATATGATGAGAATACATGGGAGAATATTTCCCTTTTAAATTTTGTCTTAATACCATGAAATGTATGACCCTTTTTACTCTTTGGATAATACTTATTGTTGGAGTTCTCATTCCTTCTACTGGGGACCATTTCTAAACAATGTCATACACTTTGTTAGTTTATGACTTGAAATTCACAATTCCAAACTTGTGAAATACCTAACATAAATTCAAAAGTGTATGGATATAATCCATAATCATAAAAATGTTTTCATTGAATACATATATACACAGAAAACCTTAATAATGGGTTTTAATGAAAATGAGAATTATCCTAAGCATATCCACTAGGAGTTTCGTAACCAAGAGTGCAGCAATGCCCATTGTCGTGCACCAGTTCCCATTCGAGTCTAGCTCAAAGCGGTGTTTTTGGGTTTTACCCCTAGGTACATCTATGCCAGAGCCGCCTCTACCTGCTCTTATCCAGTCATGGATGAATTTCTCGGAAAAATCACAAAATATCAACATTATCGAAATTCTATGAAGTTCTTCAATATTAATCCTCAAGGTCTATCATAGGGTAATGTTCCTTAATCAGAGTTCATCTAAATCTAGTTTCCAAGGATTGTACTAAACTTACTCTGATACCAACTGTAACACCCCGACCCCAGTTACCCATAGTTGGTGCATTATTTTAATACATTGTAATGATTACAAGGAATCATGTCCCAAAGGACCGATCAGTTTAGCAGTCTTGGAAAATAGATTACATACATGAATGTTACATTACACTTTCTAACATACAACACAACAAAAATAATCCTTTGAGAAGGCCATTGTTCCATTATATTAACCCTTCATCTTAATCATAAATCACTTATCGGGATCCTGGGAATAATAAAACATAAGAAAGGGGAGAGCTCAGACGCTCAGTAAGGTTAAATAATTTAGCGGAAGCTATAATATTTTAAGGTAAGATGTGTAATAAAAACAACATCATTTTAAGCATAAACTTGAACTTAATATGTAAAAACTAAATCAAAAATTACCATATTAACATGAACATGGATATTATACTAGTTTAATAATCACATGTAATAACTAATCTCATAATGACTGAATGCATAATGCCAGACTTTCATAACCACACAGTCAATGCCTTGTACCAAGACTACAAATAAATATTTTTACCAAGGCCCTGTGCCAAGACAGTAGTTTGTCTCATGAGAACTACCGATGCATCGAGGAGCTATAGCAGGCTCCACCCATCACTTACTATGTCCAATTCATTCCTCATACAAAATGTTTGAAACATAACATAAACATTTTTATTTTAAAATAGCATAAGAAATGTCAAAACATTATCCACAAACCATGAATGGTATAAAAATTGCACATCCACAGTCAAAAACAACTCATTCAATATAATATGGAAGATTATTTTTTAATTTAACCTCAATCGAGAATAATTATGGATATTGAAATAGAGGAAAATAATCATCCAAACTACTTGATAGAGATATCCCCACTTTTCTTGAAAACATTTAAATGTCTCACTAATTATCAAGAAGTCATTTAAAATAGATTTTTTATTCAAAGTGTCCCATACCACTTTGAAACTTTTAAGAGGAATTTTAATTTGAAAAAATTAATGTCCATATAAATAAATCCTTAAAACCATTTTTAAAACATGGACATTAATAAAAATGATTTAGAAGAATAAATCTTTAAAACATTTAAAAAGATATTTTAGTTAGAGTTTCTAACCAAAAGAGAGACTCTTGAATACAAATATTTGAGGTAATAAACACATTATAATATCTTGTGAATAAATGTATTCATGACATAATATGTCAAACTACATTATATACACCATATAAAAGTTAATTGGCGTATAACAACAAATAAGTCCCAATGGAATGTAAATTGAGATGAAATCCAATATATAGACTATATCTTTTGGTTAAGAATAAATCAACGACATGATTATGTGTGAAAAATATAAATACACTCAATATAATTGGATATTCATTGTAAATCAATCAGAAGACATTCAGACATATTCTCATAGAAACAACACCAATGGCTTTAATGTTTAACTCAATGAATGGAAATTTAGGTAAGATTACTCTTATCAAGTTCATGTCAATGACTTGAGAAATTATTAATGGAGTGATTATGTGAATAAAAAGTATATCTACACAAAGGGGAGTGGAAATTATGACATAACAAAATGAATAGTGATTCCACACATAATCTTGGAGTAAAATAATCAATGATGTATGCATAAATCCGAATGAGTGGAAATTGGAATTTTAAATTCTCTTATCTATTTGGTAACTAATGAAACATACAACCATGAAAGAAGGATCATAAAATGATGATTTAAATATCCATAAATTAAAGAATATTACACAATTAATACAATCATGGGAAGCACACACACCACATGCAATAAATATGTGGTGACCAATGGAAATCTCACTGAATTAAAAGTGAGATAAGAAAACCCTTACCACGTTGTAATCAATCTAGTCGTATGAACAAAAGTTAATAACAACCAAATTAATAATCAAATACCATAGATATAATGAGAATCATGATAATATATATCAAATGGATGTACACAATACAACACATTAAATTAATAAGTGGTGAACAATGGAAATCTCATGGAATTAAAAGCGAGATAAGAAAATCACTTACCTCAAGTCCAAATTGTCTTGTGTGTTCCTTGTTCTTCCTGAATAATAAAATTATGTTAATTTATACTTGATTAAGAACACATTTAAATATTATTATTCCATTTATATAACTTATTACCTTTCTATAATAATTCGTTAATAATTTGAGTTCATATTGGATATTTTATTGATGTTTGGAACTTGAGTCAAAAATGAACTTGTTATAATTACAATTTGTCCACGTGGTCAAAAGTCCATTATCTCCAGAATGATATAAATGATTTAGATATCATATATATATATTATATATACAGTATATATATGTATTTATAGCTGTACATAACATTTGGATATAAGAAATGAAATGCACATTTCATGGAGACAGTAAGTTGTACGTACGCATGAACGCTACTTTCAGTTCTATTTTTTATTTTAATGGAATTAAAACATAATGATACATATGTATATTATGATTCCATTATAATATTATATGATATATATTTTAAAAAATTTAATTAACTATATCCTTTGTACGTTACATGAATGTCATGAACGAATCATTTAACATTGAGGGGGTTGTAGTCCGCACTTCCTCAAATGAAATTATCATGGTCACACAGATTAGAAAGAATTTTGGTGTGTTTTTAAATGAAAATTATAGAAGAGTAGAGAAAAAATAAACATAATATACATAATATATAAATACATTTCCATCATAATGGCCACCATAAGGGGCGGTAGAAGATAATCGAACAATCATTATTTCGTGGGGCGTTAGTTTTCCATCCACCGAAACATTATTTTCATCACCCATTAGATGGAGGTGTTTGTAAGTATAGATCAAATACTTCATATAACAACTTCCTGGTATATTTAAGGTACTGGTGTTGTTTAAAAGAGATGAATAAAAAGCGTTCATGGGGTTGGAGAAGTAAAATAAAAGAAATTAAATTAAGAGAAACTGTTACCTTTAATTTGGGTAACTCCCTTTGGTTTGAACCAAAATGACTTCGTGAAATACCTTCTGCCTAAGGTAAGACTTCTAGGTGGAGGAGAGGGATGTAAAGAGTGTAATGGGGCAGAGTTTGGACTATAAGAACCTGATTTTTGCTGCGAAGGACTTTGGAATATTTTTTATGTTATTCCAGAGCATCACCATCAGACGGCGTGCGATTCCGAGCCCCAGAGTGGCCGGAATGAAATTTCAGTGCATTCACACTGGAAACGCCAAATAAATGGAATAACTCCTAAACAGTGATCCGGATCAAGGATCCGAGTGTATGGATGGGTCCAGAATGAGGTGTTTACCTGAGTAACGACATAAAACATGTCGGCGCGGGATGTTTGACCCCTCGCCCACTTTTGGAACATTAGACAGATAATTAAATTAATTAATTGATTAATTTAAGGGTTAAACTCGAGTATCTCTTAAAAGGTGGCTCAGATTGGAAAACTGAGGGCACCATTGAGTTTGGAGCGTGCTGTTTACCCTAGGAGGGGTGTAAGTTTTGCGAGCGCGGGCCGTTTGTGAAAAACGGCCCCAGTGGCGTTTTCGTAATTTGGCGGCCTCGAGCGATAAGTTTAATAACATTCAAACAGAATCTCAGAATCAAATTCAAAGACCACCATTATGCTCGAGAGGTAGTTTTTACCCTAGGGGAGGCTTAACCTCGACCCCGTCGAGAGTTTCGGGTGCGGGATAAATTGGGGGTTAAATTAAATAAATTTTAATTAATTTCATCCTTATTTAAACCCTAACCCACCCCTCTCCTTCCCCTTCACCCCTTGTAGAAGAGGTCAACCAATAAGGAGAAGCTCCTCCTCTCCTCCTCCCCTCAGGAATGGCAACGACGCGACAGCCGATCCTCCGTGAAGCGTCGGGCAACACCCTCGCAGGTAGGATTGTGCGGTTGCATTTTTAATTTACGCACCTTCTATGAACCCATTTATATGTGTCAAATTGAAATTTAATTTCTGAGAAAAGCCCATGTTTTCTTATTACTCATCCCGAGATCCCCAACGCAATTCTCATATTTAAAATCCGAGTCCCGACGTTTTCGCAAACTTCCGGCGAAGTACGCGGGTTTTTGGTTTTTCCGGCAGTCGAACACAGCGGTCCGGCGAGATCGGCGGCGGCGGCTCCTTCAGAGGGTTCAGCGGTCATTGGCGGTTGCTGCGGGGCGGTAAACCGTGGGCTCCAAGTACGGTGGCGCGAGATCCCCTCAGCGGAGCAGGCCAGATGAAGCGGCAGCTTCCAGCGGTGGCTGCGGCTCGCGGCGGCAGTGGGGGACGTAGGTGTTGGCGTGTGGGAGGCGACCTGGGTCGCCAGTTGGAGGAGCAAGGACACACGAAGTGCAGGTCCTACTGGCGCCGTGTGGAAGAAGGCCGGCCTAGTCTTTTTTAAAAATAAAATGGAAAAATTTATAAGTTTATAATAATAATAATAATATTATTATTATTATTATGGAAATGATTTATTTTGATAAATCATTCGTAGGGTGCCCAATATGGGCGCCATCTGTGGCGACGCCTTTCTCGAATCAAGGAGAGCTTTTTGAGATGGTTTTGGGTGATTTTAATCCCCGAGACAGGGGCCTCGGAAGCGCGACATGCCGTCAAGTGGTTGGGTGCTTTTTCTGGGGATTCTTGTTTTGGACGGCGCAGATGCGTCTGATGTCCGTTTTGAGCGACGTCAGCGGTGTTGGGATGCTGGCGCCGGTGCGGAGCATTCCAGGGTGGTTTCGGGCATTGCAACCGAAGTTGAGGTGCGGTCCCCACAACCCGTCCTTTGAGCTGCGTGGAGCTTCTAGCATCATTCATCGGACGTCCGTTCGGGGCATGCGAGCAGTCGATGTTCGGCGTTTTTCTGAGGGCATCGCGTTGGCGCAGTCTGCCCGCTATAGTTCTGCATGATGGTGCGGGCCCCGTGAGGGCCGTTTGGGAGTTGATGGTGATTTTCCATCTTTATCACTGGGTGAAGGTTTTGGAAAAGTGATTAGTCCATCATGTGCGATTTTTCAAGAGGATCGCAACGGTGTGATCCGCCCATTGAGTTTCTGGGCTGGTATGCGGGTCCCACTTATCACCGCTCGTGTGTGGTGCGCCAGAATGCATCTTTTTTCAGTTTATCTATTGCAATCAAGTGAGCAGTTCTTTTGACGTTTTTTCCCACGGGGATCGCAATGGTGCGATGCGCCTGACTGTTTTCGAGGCCAAGGCTCAGGACCACGGGACGTCGTTCGGGCGTAAGGCGGAATTGGAAACTTTTACGTCCGATACCCGTTTGGGGTGAGTAAATAGTCGATCTCACATTTTTTTCCATGAGGATTACAATGGTGAAATATGTTCAGGTGGGCAGAGCCTCAAACGTAATCTTATTAAACGTGGAAATGTGAAAGGTGCCCCGATGGCAGTCCTTCTACCGTGTTTGGAGTGGAATCTTGACGTGTGATAGCGTGCACTCATGGGAGAGTGAGGTTGGTGTTTAAAGAGATTTGGTTGGATGTACCCCATTCGTTGAGGCAAAAAGTAGGAGATGTTATGTCACGCCTTCGCGTTGACGTTGGGTGTCGTGTGCATGATAGCCTTAGGGCTGGAGACATGGTATACTCTTGGAGTATACGAGAATGCTTCGAGTTACACGTTGGGGATGTTTATATCTGATAAGGTTTGTACGATTGGTTGGGGTTGAGATGGGGCCACATGTTGTGTGGGCCCCACGTGCGTTTCGGGTTCTGCTTGGCATATTTTTACCTCTCGCGATGTAGAGGGTCCCTCGATTCTCATTTGTTGACCAGTGGGTTTGAGATTTTCCCCCGGATCTGTGCTCGATGGTTTAGATTAGTAGGGTTGAGTGGATCCCCTGGTCTTTTTCCAGAGTCAGATGGTTCCTCTATACCCACTCTGTGTTCAGTTGGCTAGTGTTGTACCATCCAGTAGAGATGGCCAGAGCAGTTCTGAGTTTTACCCTTCAGCAGGGCTGGGCAGTGGGTTACTCATCGACTTCTTAGGGTTTACCCTCCAGCAGGGCTGGGCATTAGGTCACCCATGGACTTCTCAGGGTCTACCCTCCAGCAAAGACTAGGTAGTGGGTCACTCGATGACCTCTTAGGGTTTACCCTCCGACAGGGCTGGGGAGTGGGTCGCCCGTCGTCTAGTTACAGGTCTACCCACCAGCAAGGCTGGGCAGTGGGTCGCCTGTCGACTTATTCCAGGTCAACCCTCTAGCGGAGCTGGGAAGTGGCTCGCTTGATGATGTATTAGGGTCTACCCTCTAGTAGAGACTGGGCACTGGATCACCCGACGACATCTTAGGGTCTACCCTCCAGTAGGGTTGGGAAGTGGGTCACCCGTCATCGAGTTCCAGGTCTACCCTCCAGTAAGGCTGGGCAGTGGGTCGCCTGTCGAATTATTCCAGGTCTAGCCTCCATCAGGGCTGGGAAGTGGGTCTCTTGAAAATGTATTAGGGTTTACTCTCCAGCAGGGCTGGGAAGTGGGTCACCTGATATCTGGTTATTAATTACCCTCCAGAAGGGCTGGGCAGTGGGACACCTATTGGCATTCCGAGCATAGTCTTTTCTACTAGACTAGTCTGTGGCATTCCTCTGTGATTACCGGAGCGGGACCCTTGGTTGTGCGGGTCAATGATGGAACGACCTTGACTTTGAGGAGACCTCTCGACTGCGGGGCAGTGATGGGGCGTGGTTTGACTTAACCTAGAACTCTCAAGTACGAGGGGCGCTTTCCCCCACTGAGACGCGTCCTTGTGACACGACCTAAAACCGTGGGGGCGAGTCAGTGTTGTCCAAAGCGGATAGTGTTGAGGCGCGGTGGTTTGAGCCCCTTGACTTGTAGTTTGGGGCAGGCATGCGGGATACTGGGAATCGATGGTGTTTTCTTCTAGGATTGTTGGCTACTCGTTTTCTTGGGCTGAGCTATGGGACAAAGATCCCCTTACGACTTTTTTCGGGCTTATTGATTGAGCATAAGCATATGTATATACCTTGTTCTAGTACCCAATTCTTGGGTTTGGTAACTCTCCTTCCCGGAGAGGCAAAGACACATGGGTTATTCCACGTTCTTTCAGTGTCTAGCTTCTCATGGTTGGACGAGTCTACTCTCCTGCTATAGATAGCGAAGACTCGACGGGAAGTTCATCTTCTCACCGTTTCCAGCTCCTTATGTCTGGACGAGACTACCTTCTTTCCTCTTGTTGGGTTGAGCTGGACTCTCTATTGTACTCTTTACTGCACTCTTGTTGTACTCCTTTGCTTTCCCCTGTACGATCTACTGCTCACCCTTTGGTACCTATTTTTTCTCCCTCGAGCCTTCGGGGTATCCTACTGAGTATTTTTATACTGACCCCTGCTTGGGCTTTTCACACACTTGGTGTGCCCTTGCAGAAGAAGGACATTTTTGTCATGACTTTAGAGGAGCTTTGGAGTTCGAGAGCTGGGACCGCGTGCGGTGGTCGTATCCGGGTTCCAGGTGGGAGACCCTTCAGCTGTTTCTTTTTGTTTACCTGTTGCCGGGTTGTGGAAACTTTTCTGGTTGGGTGCGTGTTTTTCCCCTTCCTCATTTTCAGCACTTTACATGTAATGTTTAGAGGTCGATGCACATTTGTGGTATGCATATAACAGTTGCCCTTTTCTTTACTTTTATTTTCTTTTACCATGCACTGTTGCATTGAGTGTGCTGTGTGTGTGTACAGGTACTTAAGAAAAGGCCTCCCCGAGTTGTTGTTCCTTCGGCGTTGGTCGCCAGCCCCTGGCCTATGGAGTCGGGCTTGGGGTAGTTGCGGCTCGAGCCCAGGTAGGGTCGGGTTGTGACATGGGAGATCTATAATGCTTGAGATGTGTGAATAATTGGTTAGAAGTGGTCTCCTTTTATAAGGGAGAGGAGGGGCTCTTTAGGAAAGTGTGAAACTGTTATTTTATTATAAACATTTCACCAGTTTCAAAAGATCAAAAAACACATTAAAGTCAAAGATAAGATGACTAATATTTGAAATAAAATTATCCAAACACAATTGGACATGTTTTGGATAATATTTTAATCATTATAATCTTATTTATTTAAATCATTTATTAATGAGGTAAACACTGCATCATTATTGTGTCATAAATAATTTAATTTATTTGATGTATAAAAATATAAAACAAATACCATGATGTTGGAAATCGTTTTTTTATTTAAAATGAATATTTATAATCTAAAATATAACTTATATAACCCAATGTAAAAATTAATTTAATAAAAGATATTTGTTTGTTTCATTTTTGTCTTTACTTTAAATTAATTAATCTAAAGAGTCATTATCCCTCCGACGTGGCTCCATGGGGTCCTCAAATCGACCCAATGATTACCATGGTCGGACATGACTCATCCAATAAGGTTAGGACAAGTTTTATGGTAATTTTCTATTATTATAATATACTTTTTACATTGAATTACCCTATTTACCATTAACCGTGGTAAATAAAAGTCAAAAGTTACTATTCAAAAAAAAATTATTTTAATATTATGAAACAAAATTTTACTTACTAATGACAAACATGGGTGTCAGATTTTTGAAATTCAATTCACAAAAGTGGTAAAATTTCATTTTAATGAAAAAGTCAGTTTTTAACTACTACTTAGTGGTTTCACTATTCATCAAAAATTGATGTTTTTAAGAAAAATACCAAAAATTCAGCGTAAGATATATTTGATATTCCAAATTAAAAAATGATATATAATTTACAAAATTCAAAACATAGAAGTTTCATTAATAAATATAAAATTAATTCTCGTTGTCAAAACAAATAGCGGGTTCTTAAGAAATAATATCTATCAAAAGCATGACACTTGTTTATGCCCAATTTCAAAGTGAAATTTCTTCCAATGACCATAATTGGATTAAATGGTAAAAATATAACCTAATTAAACTTTTAAACCATTTAAAAAGATAATATAACTATATAAATAAATTAGATTAAAAGTGAGTTTTGAATTAAAATACAGTTTTTTCACTATTCATCAAAAAAATGATTTTTATCAGAAGATACCAAAATTTTACCCAAAGTAAATGTTGATGTACCGATTCTAAAGATGAATTTATTTTGTCAAATATAACATATAAAAAGGACCAAAACTATATTTAAAGAGGGTTCTTCACCAAAAGGCGGTAAATCAACCCTTTAATTAATATATGAGTATTTGTTCTTAAAATCGAATTCCTTTTTATTTTAAGACTCTAACTTTTATTGCATAAATTTAAAAACATTTAACAAACATATATAATCATATTTTAGTTAGTTCAATTAATTTACACCAATACAATGGCTCGATGTTATGTCCTATTTAAAATAATAATATTATATTATTAGTGTGCAATGTAAGATTTCAAAGAAACTATTGTTGTGTATCAGGTAATCCATCGAACATAGCATCCCCTTTAAATTAAAATTATCATTTAATTCAAAAATATTAATAAATATGAAAATTTATTATTCTTTAATTACCCAGGATGTTACATCCTTACCCCCTTTTGTGAATTGCATCCTCGCAATTTTAAAATTGGGCTTGGAAACATCACTGAAAGCCCCACATTAAGAAAAGAGTCAATAGATCTATCACATCAAAATAAATTAAGAGAAGTAAAAAAGGTTACCCAAGACAACATATAATAGGATTCTATAAAAACATGTATATGGAGGAGAAAACAACGTTTCATGCTCTGATAGAGAGTGATAGAAAACATGATTAGGAGAAAGTTAACCACTAGAAAACCATAGACTTGTGATGGGATAAATGGTCATTGATTCCCCATTAAAAAAATTAACAGAAAATGTTTTTGTTTTAAGTTACCTTTCATAAATTTGATGATTTTATTTATGATCTCAATTAAAAACATAAGGAAACATACTTACTTTTCATAAAGACTTTCATTCTTTACTACATTTCTCCCACAAACTCATCTTTTCTCTAAACGATGAGTATTCAAGATGGCTTGGTCACACCTAAAGCGCTAGAATAAAATTCTATAGAATCACGTAATCCATAAAGGATGAACTATATATTTCCCTTTTCATTATAGATTTAACCAAAAAAATGGTTAGTACAAGGTCAAATGATCCCGAAAATAAATACTAATCATAATTTCTCAAATTAAACAAACAATACCCAAAGTTAAATAAATACAACTCAATAAACAATTGTTCTTAAAATCCTTTAATATAATCCAAACTATGATTGAAACCCAAAACCTAGAAAAATTTGATTACGTAGCCTTCCATGTTAAATTGTATCTCCAAATAAGATCGACTACTCTTAAAGTCACATACTTAAAAGTAATTAACCTAATCACATATTATCTATGATAGGTTAATCTTTTCCATGAATAAACCAAATCACTATAAATTCACAATAAAAACATAGATAAAAACACACCATTACCCCTCAAATGAAATCCCATATTATTCTATTTTCCTTAGGAATATAGTGTTTCCAATAGAGTGAACCTCTTCTAAAATAACAGTTATCAGTTAATCACCAAATAATTTTCCTACACTAAGGATATCCATTTGATAAAACATAAGATCCAAAATAAAAATATTATTGATCAGTAAAATCATTTAACTATAAATAATTAGTCACACTAATAAGGGACTTCACGTAGTCCAGTGGTAGGTGATAAATCCCAATCACACTTTGGTTGCAGGTTCGATTCCCGCAGTATTGTCCGACGTGACGGGTTGTCACACAATATGCGTGTTGTACTTTTTAAAAAACTATATTTTATAACATTCCAAAAATAAAATAAAATTCTCAAAATAACCATAACATAATTTAACTATATTTTTATCTCATACCTCACATTTTTATCCAAAAAATTAATAACCTACAATTTCCTCAAATTCAAGGATCATATAAACCCAAATTTTTCTTAATAAATATATCCACAAAAGAAAAGATAATTCTTCCCTTGCTTCCCTTCAAAGCCATAGGACACAAAGAATCATTTACTTATCTAATTAACACATGGTACTATTTCTTAATATGATGAGAATACATGGGAGACTATTTCCCTTTTAAATGTTTGCTTAATACCATGAAATATATGACCCTTCATACTCTTTGGATCATACGTATTACTGGATTTCTCATCCCTTCTACTGGGCGCCATTTCTAAATAATGTTATACCCAAGGACGGTTTATGAATCTACATTCATAATTCCAAACTTTTGAAATAACAAAAGTAAATTGAACAGTTTATAGATATTATCCATAATCATCAAATAGTTTTCATTGGGTAAGTATATACTCATAAAACCTTTATATTGGATTGTAAAGAATATGAGAATTATCCTAAGCATATCCCCCAGGAGTGTCGTAACCAAGAGTGCAGTAAGACCCGTTGTCGTGCACCAGTTCCTGATCGAATCTTGCTCAACGTGGGGTTTTCGAGTTTTACCCCTAGGTACATCTGTTCCAGAGCCGCATCTACCTGCTCATATCCCGACATGGATATATTTCTCGGAAAACTCACTAAATATCTACATTACCGAAATTCTAGCCAGTTTTTCTATATTAAACATCAAAGTCTATCTTAGGGTAATGTTCTATAATCAGAGTTTATCTAAATCTAGTTTTCAAGGTTTGTACTAAACTTATTCTGATACCAACTATAACGCCCCGACCCAAGTTACCCATATTTGGTGCATTATTTTAATACATTAGCATGATTACAAGGAATCTTGTCCCAATGGACCGATCAGTTTAGCAGTCTTAGAAAATAGATTACATACATGTACATTACAATACACTTTCTAACATACAACACAACATAAATAATCATTTGAGAATGCCATTCTTCCCTAAGCTGAACCTTGCATCTCAATCACAAAACACTTCATGGGATCCTGAGAAAAATAAATCATAAGAAAGGGGTGAGCTCAGATGCTCAGTAAGGGTAAATAATTTTGTGGAAGCTATAAAATTTTAAGGCAAGATGTGTAATAAAAACAACAGCCTTCTAAACATAAAAGTGAACATAATATAGAAAAAATAAATCAAAAATTACCATATTAACATGCACATGGATATTCTACTAGTAGAATAATCACACGTAATAACTAATCTCATAATGATGGAATGCATAATGACAGACTTTCATAACCACACAGTCAAGGCCTCATGCCAAGACTACAAATAAATTTTTTTCTCAAGGATTTGTGCCAAGACAATAGTTTTTCTCATGAGACCTACTGATGCATCGATGAGCTATAGCGTGCTCCACCTATCACTTACAAAGTCCAATGCATTCCTTATATGAAACGTTTGAAACATAACATAAACATTCATATTTAAAACTAGCATAAGAAATGTAAATACTTTATCCACAAACCACTAATTGTATAAAAATAGCACATCCACAGTCCAAAATAACTCATTCAATAAAATATGAAATATTTTATTGTAAATTAAACTCAATATAGAATAATGAAGGATATTTAAATAGATGAAAATAATCATCAAAACAACTGGAGAGATATATCCCCCCCTTTTTTCTTGAAAACATTTAATAGTCTCACTATTTATCAAGAAGTCATTTAAAATAGATTTTTGAATCAAAGTGTCCTATACCAATTTGAAACTTTTGATAAGAATTTCAATTTTAAAACATTAATGTCCATATAACTAAATCCTTAAAAACATGTTTAAAACATGGATATTAATGAAAAATATTTTGAATAATAAATCTTTAAAACCTTTAAAATGATATTTTAGTTAGAGTTTCTATACAAAAGAGAGACACTTGAATACAAATATTTGAGGTAATAAACAATTTATAATATCATTAGAATAAATTTATTCATGATATACTCTGTTAAACTACATTATATACACCATATAAAATTGAATTGGCATATAACAACAAAGAAGTCTCAATGGAATGTAAATTTAGATGAAATCCATTATATAGACTATATATCTTGGTTGAGGACAAAAAAAAGACATAATTATGTGTGACAAATATAAATAAACTCAATATGATTGGATATTCATTTTAAATCAATCATAGGACATTCACACATATTGTAGTAAAAACAACACCAATGACCGTGATGTTTAACTCAATGAATGGAAATTGAGTTAAGATTACTCTTAACAAGTTAATATCAATGACTTGATAGATTATAAATGGAGTGTTTATGGGTATCAAAAGTATATACACCCAATGTGGAGTGGAAATTATGACATAAGAAAATGAATAGTGATTCCACTCGTAATCATGGAGTAAAATAATCAATGAAGTATGCGTAAAGCCGAATGAGTGGAAATTGAAATTTCAAATTCTCTTATCGATTTGGTAACATACAAAACATACACCCATGAAAGAAGGATCATACATTGATGATGTAAATATCCATAAATTAAAGAATATTACACAATGAATACAATAATGGTCAGTACACACACCACATGCAATAAATAAGTGGTGAATAATGTATATCTCATGGAATTAACAGTGAGATAAGAAACCCCTTACCACATTGTAATAAATCGAGTCGTATGACCAAAAGTAAATAAAAAACAAATGAATCACAGAATAACATGAATATAATGAGAATCATGATAATATATATCAAATGGTAGTACACAATACACCACATGAAATTAAAAAGTGGTGAACAATGGAAATATCACGGAATTAAAAGTGAGATAAGAAAATCCCTTACCTCAAGTCCGAATTGTCTTGTGTGTTCCTTGAACTTCTTGAATAATAATCTTAAGTTAATTTATACATGATAAAAAACCCTTTTAAATTTTATTATTACTTTTATATCACTTATTACCTTTCTATAATAATTAGTTAATTATTTGAGTTCATATTGGATATTTTATTGATGTTCGAAACTTGAGTCAATAATGAACTTGTTATAATTAAAAATTTTCCATGTGGTCAAAATTCCATTTTCTCCAAAATGATATAAATGATTTATATATCATATAAATATATATATATATATCCATTATATATATGTATTTTTAACTGTACATAACATTTGGAGATAAGAAATGCCATGCACCTTTCATGGAGACAGTAAGCCGTACGTAAGCATGATCACTAATTTTATTTATATTTTTTATTTTAATGGAATTTAAACATAATTATAAATAGGTATATTATGATTCCAGTATAATATCATATGATATATTTTTTACATAATTTAATTAACTCTATCCTTTATACGTTCCATGAATGTCATGAACGAATCATATCACCTTGAGGGGGTGGTAGTTCGCACTTCCTCAAATGAAATGTTCGTGGTCACACATATAGGGAAAGCATATTTGTTTATTTTTAAATGAAAATTACAGAAGCATAGAGAAAAAATAAAAATAATAAAAATAATATATAAATATTTTTCCATAATAATGGCCACCATTAGAGGCGGTAGGAGATAATCGAACAATCATCGTTTCGTGAGGCGTTAATTTTCCATCCACAGAAACATTATGTTTTTCACCCATTAGATGGAGGTGTGTGTAAGTATAGCTCAAATAATTATTAAAAAAACAACCTAGTATATTGAATATACTTGTGTTGTTACAAAATATGTGAATAAAAACAGTTCATGGGGTTGGAGAAGTAATATAAAAGAAATGAATTTAAGAGAAACTGTTACCTTTAATTTGGGTTACTCCCTTTGGTTTGAACCAAAAGGAATTAATGAAGTGACTTATACCTAAGTTAAGGCTTCTCTGTGGTGGAGAGGGATGTAAGGAGCTTAATTGGATATAGTTTGGATGAGCCAAAAGCTTTTACAGGTGTGAATAATTGGTTAGAAATGTTATCATTTTATAAGGGAGAGGAGGGGCTCTTTAGGAATGTGTGAAACTATTATTTTATTATAAACTTATCTTCGGTTTCAAAATGTCCATAACATATTAAAGTAGAAGATAAGATGAATAATATTCAAAATAAAATCATCCAATCAGAATTGGACAAGTTTTTGAGGATATTTTAATCATTATAATCTTATTTTTAAATCATTTATTAATGAGGTAAACACTGAATCATTATTGTGTCATAAATAATTATACTTATTTGATGTATAGAAATTATAATAAAAATATCATGATGTAGGAAATAGTTTTATCTTTACAATGAATATTTATAGCCTAACATATAAATTATATTACCCCATGTAAAAATTAATTTAATAAAAGATATTTTTTTGTTTCATTTTTGTCTTTACTTTAAATTAATTAATCTAAAGAGTCATTATCACTCCCAAGTGACTCCATGGGGTCCCAAAATCGCCCCAAGGATGTCCATGGTCTCCCATGACTCATACAATAAGGTTAAGACAAGTGTTAAGGTAATTTGGTATTATTATAATATACTTTTTTCATTGAATTACCCTATTTACCTTTAACCACGGTAAATAAAAGTCAAAAGTTACTATTCAAAAAAAAAAATTTCATCTTATTGAACCATATTTTACATACTAATAACAACCATGTGTGTCATATTTTTGAAATTCAATTCACATATGTGGAGAAATTTCATTTTAATGAAAAATTCATTTTTTTAACTACTACTTAGTGGTTTCACTATGCATCAAAAATTGATGTTTTCAGAAAAATAACAAAAATTAAGCCTAAGATATATTTTATATTCCAAATTAAAAAATTATATCTATTTTAAAAAATTCAAACCATAGAATTTTCATTAATTAATTTAAAATTATTTCCCGTTTCAAAACAAATAGCGGGTTTTTAAGAAACAATATTTGTCAAAAGATTGACAGTTGTTTATGCCCAATTTCAAATTCAAATTTACTCCAATAACCAGTATTGGATTAAATGGTAAAAATATAATCTAATTAAACTTTTAAACCATTTAAAAACATAATCTGTCCATATAAATAAATTATATTAAAAGGGAGTTTTGAATTAAAATAAATCATTTTTCACTATTCATCAAAAAATGAATTTTATCAGAAAAATACAACAATTCTACACAACGTAAATATTGATTTCCTGATTCTAAAGAATAATTTTATTTTGTCAAATATAACATATAAAAAGCACCAAAACTATATTTAACGAGGGTTCATCATCAAAAGGTCGTAAATCGACCCTTTAATGAATATTAGTGTATTTATGCTTAAAATCAAATTCCTTTCTTATTTTAAGCTTCTAAATTTTATTGGATAAATGTAATAACATGTAAAAAACATATATAATCATATTTTAGTTATTTCTATTCATTTCCACCAATACAATGGCTTGACGTAAAGTACCATTTAAAATAATAATATTATATTATTAGTGTATAACATAAGATTTCAATGAAACCTGTTATTGTGTATCGGGTAAGAAATCGAACATAGCATCACATTTATATTATAATTATCATTTAATTAACAAATATTAATAAATATGAATATTTATTATTCTTTATTTACACAGGATGTTACAGGGAGTGCCCAACCTTTCAGAGTAGTCATCGTGCACCAGGTGATCCGATCCAACTTCCTCCGTTGAGGTAGTTCCAATCGAGGTAGAAGCATCTGGTTGCACCATCTTTAGATTAGTAGAGGGTAGATGGGGCAGGCAGAGGACAACCCCGTGATTCTCCCCATCCTTAGAGAGGAGATCACGGCTGTGGTGGTGGCCGTCATTAGGGTCAGAGAGGCCGTAGCAGAGGTCGTGGTCAGCTTCAGGCTCTAGCATTGCCATCTCTAGGAGAGCCGGAGGTCGTTCAAGGTACCCTTTTCTTGTTTTCTACCCTGGTGTATTCCTTGTTTGATTCAGGAGCGACACAATCCTTCATATCACCTACCCTTGTCCTTGCATTGGGACTTGAGGTAAAGAGGCTTCCAGTGCCCTTGGTGTTGACACCGCCAGTTAGAGGTCGAGATGACTTGTTTGAAGTATGTAGAAACATTGAGATAGTGTTGGGGTAGCAATGATATTGGTAGATTTACTATGTTTATGAATACAACCATATGATGTAATCCTCAACATGAATTGGTTTTATTCGGTGCTGGCTATCGTGGATTTCTTCAGGAAGCCTGTCATTTTCATCGATGCGGATGGAGAGTCGGTGGTATTTGTTAGTGAGTGCGATCCTTGGATAGGTCATAGGCATATTTCGTCCGTATCATCAATGATGGATGAGATGATTTGGAGTTCTTCAGAGGTTTAGCAGTTGGATTTTCCTAGGGTCGTAGAAGAGTACCCTGATGTCTTTCCAGATGTGGGTGTAGCATTACCCCCTCGACGAGAGATCATGTTTGTGATCGATCTACAACCAGGAGAGTCTCCTATCTCTATGTATCAATATAAGATGGACCCTTATGAGTTACTAGAGATACATATATATATTGATGGTTTATTACAGTGTGGTTTTGTTTGTCCAAGTGTGTCACCGTGGGGTGCACTAATTTTGTTCTTGAAGAAGGCTGGCGACATTTTACAGTTGTTTGTCAATTATCATCACTTAAACAAAGTGACAACAATGAATCACTATCCTGTTCCACATATTGATTTCTTACTCAATTATATTAAGGGTTAAAGTTAGTTCTCAAAGATCAACTTATTGTTAGGATATCATCAGATGCGTGTGAAGGATGAGGATATCCCGAAGACTGCTTTCCGTTGTCGTCATGGGAATTATGAGTTCATTGTAATGTCATTCGTTGTGATGATTCTTTAGTTGTGTTCATGGGATTGATGAATGCTGTGTTCCATGATTTCTTGTACAAGGTCGTGGTAGTTTTCATTGATGACATCCTTGTGTACTCCATGTCTGAGGAGGAGAATGCAGAACATCTACAAGCTGTTTTGGGAGTTCTTTGTCAACATCTCCTATTTGGGAAGTTACCAAAGTGTGAGTTTTGGGTTCGAGAAGTCCATTTAATGGGGCATGTTGGGTCCCAGTAGGGGGTATATATGGATACATTGAATATAGAAGCAGTTTTTTCTTGGGAATCCCCTAAGACACTGTTGAAGGTGCGAAGTTTCATTGGTCTCGCAAGCTACGACAGGAGGTTCGTAGCCAATTTCTCACCAGTTGCGACTCCTCTGACAGCTTTGGCCAAGAATAATCTGGAAATCATATGGAATGATCAGTGTCAGGAAGATTTCAAGTTTCTAATGTAGAAGTTAGTAGGTGCACCAGTTCATTTTCTTCCAGTTGAGGGAGTTCAGTTTGATGTTTTTTAGAGGAGGTGGTGAGACTTTATGGAGTCCCAAGGATGATCATTTCTGATAGATATCCTTTCTTTACCTCTAGGGTGTAGAGAGGCCTCTAGTATGCTTTTAGTTCTCATCTATTCCTTAACACTGATTTTCATCCTCAAACAGATGGTCAGACAAAGCAAAACATCCAGAATCTTGAAGACCTGTCACACTCTAGTGTTCTTGATTTTGTAGGTTCATGGATTGGGCACTTAACTTTGGTGGAGTTCACTTACTATAGTAGTTTTCACCCCACCATCGGTATGACTCTATTTGATACCTTGTATGGCTAACCGTACTGTTATTTGTTGTGATGGAATGGGGTCGGAGAGTCATCAATTCTTAGACCGGAACTAGTACATAATACAAAAGAGATGCTTTAGGTGATTCATGAGAGGATGAAGACAGTGCATGATCGTCAGAAATTATATGCTTTTCAAAGGAGGAGACCTGCAGTGCTTAATGTTGAGGATCATGTGTTTCTAAAGGTGAATCCTCTTCATGGTTAGAGAAGGTTTGGTACTGGGAGTATATAAGGCCCCAACCTTAAACCTTACTTAATCTTGAGTTATTACAAGATTACACATTGAGGATCTTTTCAGGTTTATAGTTTTAGAGATTTATATCATAAAACTTGCATTACATTCCACATTTAAACAAAGTGGTTACAGAAAAGATAGTATTCATTTTTTTCATCAAAGGAAACATATTTAAAATAAAACATGGATTCTTTCTTGACACTTCCTTGACACTATCATCAAATCATGTACCCTTCCCTTGACCTATGAAAAACATTTCAAAAACATGGGATGAGCATAAAAAGCTCAGTAAGGGATATAAAAATATGGAAAGGAAACAGGAGTACATGTATACACAAGAATCAATGAAATCATACTCTACTCATTAAACATAATAAATTTAACATACATCATAAAATCATGAATAAATCATAGAAATCATAAGACATAAAGGTAACTTGAGCCATTCATAACATTCTTACGTAGGGAGTAACCCTCTTGGTTATGTTTGGAATACCCATCACAGTATATTCCTTAAATCTCTTCGGAGAAACCTTAACTTTTAACTCATTCGCGTTACCCAATGCATTTGAGAGCTATATCGGGCTCACCCGCCCTTATTTTATCACAGAACCACCCATATTCATAATAATTCCCAAGAACCATAACATAATCGTATCACATAAAACATGCATAAAAGAAAACATAACATATCCACTTTTCAATCACAAGATATCAATACAACACATTGATATAAAAACATTATGAAAACCATTTTCAATACTAAAATAAAATAAAAGTAAAACATGATATTTATTTATCATTTAAAAAAAGGTATGGCTTGTAGAGGAAGCCAAAACTCAAATAATGGTCATGGCGGCGGAGAAGTCGTTGTCGCCGCATACGTACGACAAAAACATTACCATTTTTCATTTAGTAAAAATCTTTATATAACAATATTACTTTTGGATAAATGTAATATTCAAACGGGTTTATACACCATATAAAAAAATGTTGTGTATAAAACAAAATATGCCTCAATAAAAGGAGATTGAGATGAAGTCCCATACCTCGGGTCCGACTTGACTCGATCGTTCTTTAACCTCATGAATAATAAACATGAGTTAATTTCTACTTTCATAAGAACCTTTTTCGAGTTCATTATTTCTTTTATATGACTTAATACAATGTCATGAACACTATGTAATTGTTTATGTTAATAACGGTCGTTTTAACGATCATTGGTACTTGAGTCAAAAAAATAAACTCTTTATAATTACACGTTGTTCATGTATCCATTATATCCAGAGTTATAATAATTATGTAGATATCATATATATCATATATATCCATTATATACATTCATTTATAATATTACATAATGTTTAGAGGTAAGAAATGAAATGCACCGCGCATGGAGACAGTAAGTGGTACATACGCATGAACGCTACTTTCATTTCTATTTCGTATTTTATGGAATGGAATCATAATGATATAAAGGTATATTATAATTCCATTATGATATCATATATAATATCATTAATTACATCATTTACACGTCCCACATATGTCATTAACGAATCAAATCACTTTGAGAGGGCGATAGTCCGCACTTCCTAAAATGAAGATATCACGTTTACCCATAATGGAAACCATAAATGTATGCCATAAATGAAGAATACATAAGCTTAAGTAAAACATAAACATATTATATATCATATATAAATATAGTTTCATATTAATGGCCACCTTTGAAGGTGTTAAAAGAATATTGAACAATCATCGTTTCGTGAGGCAGAAATTCGCTATCCACGGAAACAGTATGTTCTTTAAGCATTAGATATAGGTGTGTATAAGTGTAGCTCGAATCCTTCTTATAACAACATCCTAGTATATGGAAAATACTGGTGTTGTTACAAAAGAAATGAATAAAAAGTGTTTGGAGGTTTGGAGAAGAAAAATAAAACATAAGAACACAAGAGAAAACACTACCTTTAATACGGGTAACTCTTGTTGATTTGAGCTCAAAGGCTTCCTTGGGAAGACTTATGCTCAAATTGAGGCTTCAAGGAGTAAGAGATAAATGTTTAGAGAAAAATGGGCAGGGTTTGGGTGAGCCAAAGGCTTTGGAAGTGTGGGTAAGGTGGCAGAGGTGGGGGCCTTTTATAAGAGGAGAGGAGGGGCACTCTTGGAACGTTAAGAAAAGATACTTTGTTATAAAATGATTTTCGAATAGAAAAGGTCACAAAATTATATATTTTGAGTATAAGGTGATAAGGGTTAGAAATCCACCCATCCAATAGGTTTTTGACATGTTTAGGTCTTATATTTTAGATTAAATTTTCATTTTATTTAAATCGTTAAATAATGAGGCAATCACTGCATCATCATGGTGTCATAAATAATTTAATTTATTTAATATCTTAAAATTATATAAAAAAATTAATATGATGTAGGAAGTCTTTTTATATTTCTAATTAATATTTATAGTCAAACATATAACTTGTATAACCCCATTTAAAAATTGTTTTATTAAAATAAGTCATGTTAGTGTCATTTTTACTTTTACTTTAAATAAAAGGCATTAATGTCTTTATCATACCCAAGTGGTTCCATGGTGTCCCAAAAATCGACCCATGGGTTTTCATGGTCGGCCATGACACATAAAATAAGGGTAGGACATGTGTCATGTTCATTTCATATTATTAAAACATTATTCTTACCTTAAATTACAGTAATTACCTCTAATCGCGATTAAAAACATAAAAGTTACTTTTCACCAAAAAATTATTTTAATCCCATTGAATCAAATTTTACTTCATAATGACAACCATGTATGTATAATTTTTTAAATTAAAAACACAGAGGTGGTAAAATTTCATTTAAATGAAAAATCAGTTTTTTTAAGTACCACTTAGTGGTTTCACTATTCATCAAAAATTGAAGTTTTTCATAAAAATACCAAAACATCACCCTAAGCTATATTTGATATTCCGAATTCAAAAGCGATGTCTATTTTAAAAAATTCAAAACATATAAGTTACATTAATTATTTTAATAATTATTTCCCGTTGTCAGAGCAAATAACGTGTTTTTATGAAACAATAAGTATCAAAAGATTGACACTAGTTTAAGTTCAATTTCAATGTGAAATTAATTCCAACAACCACCATTGGATTAAATGGTAAAAATATATTCTAATTTCTTTTTAAAACCAATTTAAAAGATAATATAATCATATAAAAAGTTATATTAAAAATAGGTTTTGAATTAAAATACAACATTTTTCATTATTCATTAAAAAAGAACATTATCAGAAAAATACCAGAAATTTATCCAAAGTAAATTTCAATGTCCCAATCATAAATAATAAGTTTATTTTGAAAAATATAGCTTATAAAATTGGAAAAATATATATTTAAAAATGGTTTTCCATCAAAAGGCAGTAAAACACTCTTTTAAAATTTTTAGTGTATTCCATGATAAAGATTGGATTTATTCTCATTTTAATCCTCTAAAACACTATATAATTCATTAATAGACATATATAATAATATCTATTATTCATTACTTACATGGGATTTTACATCCTTCCCCCCTTTTAAAAATTGCGTCCCTACAATTTATTTACTTATCGAAAAAGTGGGGGTATTTAGCCCTCATTGCATTTTCAGATTCCCATGTTGC
This sequence comes from Viscum album, assembly GCA_963277665.1. Lineage (NCBI taxonomy): Eukaryota > Viridiplantae > Streptophyta > Magnoliopsida > Santalales > Viscaceae > Viscum > Viscum album. The sequence continues at coordinate 1,313,878,096 of OY728133.1, forward strand.
CTCTTCAATCACATGGTTTTTCCAAAAAACCATTACCTGATGAATCACCTTATTCTGTAACACTTGATCCCTATGGTCAAGAATCTGTACCAGTTGTTCCTCATAATATATGTCATCTTCCAGCTGAACTACCTCTGGACTCAAAACATGAGATTGATCTGGCATGTACTTCCTTAACATCAAAACATTAAAAACATTGTGTACCTGAGATAAACATGGAGGTAAAGCCACTCGGTATGCAACTGATCCAACTCTCTCCAGAATTTCATATGGTCCAATGAATCTTGGGATCAACTTTCCTTTCTTACCAAACCGCATCACACTTTTCCATGGTGAGACTTTGAGAAAAACATGATCACCTACCTCAAAAGAGTGATTCTTCCTCCTGTTGTCCGCATAACTCTTCTATCTGCTCTGAGATGTTCTCATGTGTTTCTGTATCAGCTGAACTTTTTCTGCCAACTCCTCTACCAATTCTGGTCCCATCACCTTCCTTTGACCCACTTCATCCCAGAAAGCTGGAGTTCGAATCCACTTCCCATATAACGCCTCAAATGGTTCCATTTGTATACTGGAATGAAAACTGTTATTATATGAAAACTCAACCAAAGAAAGATGTTGGTCCAAAATTCCCTAATAATCCATCGAACAAGAACGTAGCATATCTTCCAATGTCTAAATTGTTCGATCTGATTTCCAATCTGACTAAGGATGAAAAGCTGTACTAAAATTTAATTCAGTACCCAACGACTTCTGAAGGCCTTTCCAAAAGTTAGAAGTGAACATCATATCACGGTCAGATAAAATGGAGTGAGGAACTCCATGTTACCTGACCATCTCTTTAATATAAAAACCGGAAAGTTGATCTAGGAAAAAAGTATCTCGTATGGAAAGGAAATGAGCAGATTTAGTCATGCAATCAACAATAGCCCAGATTGCAATATTACCATGAGGTGTCTTTGGGAATCCCACAACGAAGTCCATGGATATATTCTCCCATTTCCACTCTGGTACTGGTAAAGGCTAAAGCATCCCTTTTGGTAACTACATCTCTGCTTTAACCTATTGATAAGTCAAACACTTCACTGTAAAATCAGCAATATCTCTTTTCATTCCATCCCACCAGTAATACTCCCACAGATCTCTGTACATCTTAGTACTTCCAGGATGAACTAAAAATGGAGAACTATGAGCTTCACATAACAAATCTCTCTTCAACTGTATATCACAAGGCACACACAATATCTTCCCAAATCTCAAAACACAATCATTATCAATGTTGAATTCAGACAACTTACCCTTCTAAACCAGCTCTACCTTTTTCTGCAACTCACTGTCTTTCTTCTGTGCTTGCTTGATTCTATCTGATAGAGAAGATTTTACTGATACCTGAAACAAAATAGAAGGACATCCTACACCAACAACTTTTATGCAAAATTTCATCAAATCCTTAACCAAAGGATCACATTCCAAAAGCAACATTGTTAATGAAGCATTACTTTTTCGACTCAAAGCATCAACCACTTTATTTGATTTTCCTTGGTGGTAATGAATTGTACAATCATAACCATTGATTAATTATATCCATCTCCTCTGTCTCATGTTAAATTTTTTTTGAGTGAATATATACTTCAAACTTTTGTGATCGGTATATATTTCACACTTTACTCCATACAAATGATGCCTCCAAAATTTTAAATCGAAAACAACAACATCTAATTCCAAATCATGTGTGGAAAAATTTACCACATGAGTTTTCAACTGACGTGAAGCATATGCAATTACCCGATCATTCTGCATTAGGACACAACCATGTCCTTTCAATGAAGCATCACTGTTGATAACAAACTCACCATTCCTGGAAGGTATTTCCAAAACTAGAGCATTCACCAATCTTTTTTTCAATTCCTGAAAACAATCATCACATTATTTTGTCCAGATAAACTTAACACCCTTCTGAGTTATCTTAGTCATTGGACTACATAACCATGAAAATTTTCTAACAATCCTTCGGTAATAGCCTTCCAAACCAAGGAAGGTAAGAATCTCAGTTACATTTTTGGGTCTTGGCCATTCTTAAAAAACCATTGTTTTTGCAGGATCAACAGTTATCCCATCTTTAGAAACAATGTGACCAAGGAAAGAATTTTTTTTCAACCAAAACTCAGACTTGCTGAATTTCCCATACAATTTATTTTCCTTCATGGTTTGAAAAATAACCCTTAAATGTCTTTCATGCTCCTCTTTAATTTTAGAAAACACCAAAATATCATCAATGAAAACCACCAAAAACATATCCAAGAACACATGGAAACTTCTATTTATTAAGTCCATGAATACAACAGGTGCATTGGTTACACCAAAAGCCATTACTAAAAATTCATAATGGCCATATCTTGTACGAAACTCAGTCTTCGGATCATCTGCATCCTTTACCTTCAACTGATGGTACCCCAATCTGAAGTCAATCTTTGAAAAATACTAAACTCCCGGGAGCTAATACAACTTCATTTGATGGCCCGACATCTACTGAAGTAGTTGCAAAAGATTTCACCACCCCTCTCAGCTTGTAGTCTAACTGCTTCCCATAACTCAAGCTCTTTTTCGGACACTCATTTTCATAGTGACCCATCTCATTGCACTTAAAACATTTCACTAACTATAAATCAAATTTGGTCTTACCATCACCCTTATCTTTTTCAATGCAATCACGAGCCTTATGTCCCATCTTACCACATCGGTAGCACCTTCCAGAATTTAGAAGACATTCCCCAGCATTCCTTTTACCACATTTATCACAAACTGGAAACATAGTTTTCTTACCATCAGAATTTTTTGAAGAATTATTCCCTTTCTCCTGCCACCTCAGTCACTTCTTCTGCTGGTAGTTATAGAGCACTTGATCATCGGTAAACTCCATTTCCACCTTCTCAACACATCAAACAAGATTTTCATAACTTTTGAACTCACGATAATCTAATGCCCTTCGATATGTTGGCTTTAATCCTGAGTAAGAACGATTAATTTTACTATCAAGGTCTCGGATTAAATTTGGAGTATACCTTGCCAATCGAGTGAACCTTTCTTCATAGGTAGCCATTGAGTCCTCCTCTTGCCTCAATTCCAGGAATTTGTTTTCCATCCTAAGTCAAACAACCATAGGAAAATACTTCTCAAGAAACATACCTTTTAATTCATCCCAGTCGAGAGCATCAATCTCATCAGCACCCCTGATATTTTTAACCATCGACCACCACTGATCTGATTCACCCTCCAAACGGTAAATAACAAGACTAACCTTTTGATTCTCTGAACACCCCATGACATCAAAAATCTTATCCAGTGCTTTAATCCACCCTTCAGCTAACATAGGGTCATATGCTCCTCTAAATGATGGGGGATGTTGCCTCATGAAATGTTCCACCACTAACATGTTCCTCTGCAGTTGATCTGGCTGATCTCGTGCATGTATACAACCACCATATATCGCTTGATTTAACTTCACCATTACTGCAACAAACTGTTCAGTTCCAATTACGACCATCTCATGATGCTGATTCGGAAGGTCATTTCCTTCTGTATATCTTCCTAGCACTGCTTCCCTGTTTCCTCTACGGAAAACCATTCTGAACAAACATGTCTTAGATGAAGCAACATAGTAATGTTCAAATTCTATATCATTTGATTTTGACCATAAAAAAAATATATTTTCGGATAATCATTTAATAGAATTATAACTCCTAAAGATATCTAAACCGACCTTTGATACCAACTATATGACCCCAACCTTAAACATTACTTAATCTTGAGTTATTACAAGATTACACATTGAGGATCTTTTCAGGTTTAGAGTTTTCTAGAATTAGATCATAAAACATGCATTTCATTCCACATTTAAACAAAGTGGTTACATAAAATATAGTATTCATTTTTTCACATCAATAGAAACATATTCAAAATAAAACATTAATTCTTTCTTGACACTTCCTTGACACTATCATCATATCGTGTACCCTTCCCTCAACCTGTGAAAAACATTTCAAAAACATGGGATGAACATAAAAAAGCATAGTAAGGGATATAAAAATATGGAAAGGAAACATGAGTACATGTATACACAAGAATCAATGAAATCATACTCTACTCATTAAACATAAGCACTTTAACATACCTCATCAAATCATGAATAAATCATAGAAATCATAAGACATAAAGGTAGCTTGAGGCATTTATACCATTCTTATGTAAGGAGAAACCCTCTTGGTTACGTTTGGAATACCAATCATAGTATATTCCCTAAATCTCTTCGGATAAACCTTAACCTTTAAATCCTTCACGTTACCCAATGCATTGGAGGGCTATAACGGGATCACCCGCCCTTAGTTTATCACAGAACCACCCGTCTTCATAATAATGCCCAAGAACCATAACATAATCGTATCACATAAAACATGCATAAAGGAAACATAACATTTCCACTTTTCAATCACAAGATATCAATACAACACTTTGATATAAAAACATTATGAAAACCATTTTTAATACCAAAATAATATAAAAGTAAAACATGGTATTTATTTTTCATTTAAACAAAGGTATGGCCTGTAGAGGAAGCCGAAACTCAAATAATGGTCACGACATCGGAGAAGTCATTGTTGCCGCATACGTATGACAAAAACATCCCCTTTTGTCATTTAATAAAACTCCTCATATAAAAAATTCCTTTTGGATAAACGTAAAGGTCAAAGGGTTCTATACACCATATAAAAGAAGGTTGTGTATAAAACAAAATATGCCTCAATGAAAGGAGATTGAGACGAAGTCCCATACCTCGGGTCCGACTTGACTCGATCGTTCGTTAACCTCCTAAATAATAAACTCGAGTTAATTTCTACTTGATTAAGAACCTTTTTAAAGTTCATTATTCCTTTTATATCACTTATTACTATGTCATGAACACTATGTAATTATTTAATTTAATAACGGCCGTTTTAACGATCATTGGTGCTTGAGTCAAAAAAATAAACTATTTATAATTACACGGTGTTCATGTATCCATTATATCCAGAGTTATAATCATGATGTATATATCATATATATCATATATATCCAGAATATACATGTATTTATAATATTACATAATGTTTAGAGATAAGAAATGAAATGCACCGTTAATGGAGACGTTAAGCCGTACATACGCATGAACGCTACTTTCATTTCTATTTCGTATTTTGCGGAATATAATCATAATGATATAAAGTTATATTATAATTCCATTATTATATCATATATAATATCATTAATTACATCCTTTATACATCCCACATATGGCATTAACGAATCAAATCCCTTTGAGGGGGCGGTAGTCCGCACTTCCTAAAATGAAGATATCACATTTACCCTTAATGGAAACCATAAAGGTATGCCATAAATAAAAAATAGATAATATTAAGTAAAACATAAAAATATTATATATAAAATATAAATATAGTGTCATCTTAATGGCCACCTTTGAAGGTGTTAAAAGAATATTGAACAATCATCGTTTTGTGAGGCAGATATTCGCCATCCACGGAAACAGTATGTTCTTTAAGCATTAGATGTAGGTGTGTGTATGTGTAGCTCGAATCATTATTATAAAAACATCCTAATATATGGAATATACTGGTGTTGTTACAAAAGAAATGAATAAAAAGAGTTTAGAGTGTCGGAGAAGCAAAATAAAACATAAGAACACAAGAGAAAATACTACCTTTAAAAAGGATAACTCTTGTTGATTTGAGCTCAAACGCTTCCTTGGGAAGACTTCTGCCCAAATTGAGGCTTCAAGGAGTAATATAGGGATGTGTATAGACAAAATTGGTAGGGTTTGGACAAGCCAAAGGATTTGGATGTGTGGGTAAGGTGGTAGATGTGGTGGCCTTTTATAAGAGGAGAGGAGGGGCACTCATAGAAAGTTAAGAAAAGATACTTTGTTATAAAATGATTTTCGGATACAAAAGGTCCAAAAATTATAAATTTCTAGGATAAGGTGATACGTGTTCGAAATCCACCCATACAATAGGTTTTTGAGAAGTGTAGTTCTTATATTTTACATAATATTTTCATTTTATTTATATCATTAAATATTGAGGTAATCGTTGCATCATCATGGTGACATAAATAATTTAATTAATTTAATATCAAAAAATTATAAAAAAAATACTATGATGTAGTAAATCTTTTTATATTTCTAATGAAAATTTATAGTTAAAAATATGTCTTGTATAACCCCATTTAAATTTTTTTTATTAAAACAACTCATGTTTGTGTCATTTTTACTTTTACTTTAAATTAATGGCATTAATGTCTTTATCTTACCCAAGTGGCTCCATGGGGTACCAAAAATATACCCATGGGTTTTACTGGTCTTCCATGACATATCAAATAATGGTAGGACATGTGTCAAGTTCATTTCATATTATTAAAACATTATTCTTACCTTAAATTACACTAATTACCTCTAATCGCGATTAAATACTTAAAAGATACTTTTCACCAAAAAATTATTTTAATCCCATTGAACCAAATTTTACTTATTAATGACAACCATGTATGTTGGATTTTTTAAATTCAAAACACAGAGGTGGTAAAATTACATTTAAATGAAAAATTAGTTTTTTTAAGTACCACTTAGTGGTTTCACTATTCCTCAAAAATTGAAGTTTTTCAGAAAAATACCAAAACTTCACCCTAAGCTATATTTGATATTCCGAATTAAAAAATGATGTCTATTTTATAAAATTCAAAAAATATAAGTTACATTAATTAATTTAATAATTAATTCCCGTTGTCAGAGCGAATAGCGTGTTTTTATGAAACAATAAGTATCAAAAGATTGACATTTTTTTAAGTTCAATTTCAAGGTGAAATTAATTCTGATGACCACCGTTGGAGTAAATGGTAAAAAATTATTTTAATTTCAATTTAAATCCAATTAAAAAGATAATATAATCATATAAACAAATTTTATTAAAAAGAGGTTTCGAATTAAAATACAACATTTTTCACTATTCATTAAGAAAGAACATTATCAGAAAAATACCAGAAATTTATCCAATGTAAATTTAAATGTCCCAATCATAAAGAATATGTTTATTTTGAAAAATATAGCTTATAAAATTGTCAAAAGATATATTTAAAATTGGTTTGCCATCAAAAGGCAGTAAAACAATTTTTTAAAAATATTAGTGTATTCCATGCTTAAGATTGGATTTATTCTCATTTTAAGCCTCTAAAACACTATCTATTTCATTAATAGACATAGATATGAATATCTATTATTCATTACATACTTGGGATATTATAGAATATGCTTTCTACCTGATTTTTTGAGCCTTTTGAGGTGTTATCTCATGTTGGAGCTGTGGAGTATCGAGTAACACTTCCCCCACAGATGAGTCAGATACATAATGTTTTCCAGGTATCATAGCTCTGTCATTATATTCATGATGACTCTCACGAAATCGATTAGGGAGAGATCAATGTTAATGATGATGCAACCTTTGAGGAGAGACCTTTGGAGATCCAACACTACAAGGAGAAGGTGTTGCGCGTGCATTTTATCCCCTTGGTTCATGTCTTGTGGTGACACGGTGGCATGGGGGAGAGTACCTGGGAATGGGAGTCACAGAGACATGCTCAGTACCTAGATTATTTTGATGTTTAACTCTTTTCATGCATTGATGTAGCCTTTGTGGTTATAAACATTTCATGTTTATGAGATGGGGTTATTTTGTTGTTTTTGTGGTTTGCTCTTTTTTGAGAGGTATCTCGATGAGTTTTTGTTCAGACCCCATTCAGTTTTCACTTTAGGAGGGTTTTGAATTCTTGTGGATGAGAATGTTTTGAGAGCTATCTGATGTAATGGCCCATACCTCTTTAGTCCATTCATTTGTGAAAATATGGTGTTTGAGGTTTTCCGGGAGGTCAAGGTGACTTATCCCCAACACTTTTCCAATTTCCCCTTTTGTGAATAGTTCAATCGGTGAACAGTTCCAACAGTAGATATTTGTGAATAGTGCATTGGTAACCTACTATGAATAGTGGAATCGGTGGCCCTCGGTGAATAGTTCCATGGTTATACAGTTGTGAACAGTGCATCGGTAACCTTCTATGAACACTGCCAACGGTGAGGTCTAACGGTAACCTCTCTTTCCTTTTCCAAATTTCCTATTCAATGAATAGTTACCTTGGTGAACAGTTCTATCGGTAACCACTAATAGTGAGCTCCTTTTCCTTTTCCAAATCTCTAATTCTATGAACATTTCCTTTGGTGAACATTTCTGTTGGTAACCTCTAATGGTAACCTCTCTTTCATTTGCCAAATTTCCAAATCTATGAACAGTTCCATCGATGAACAGTTCTATCGGTAACCCTAATAGTAACCTCTATTTCCTTTGACAAATTTCCAATTCAATGAATACTTCCATCAGTGAAAAGTTCTATCAGTAACGTCTATCAGTAACCTCTATTGGTAACCTCTATCAGTAACCTTTATTAGTATCCTCTATCGGTAACATCTAACAGTAGGTGTACAATGTTTCCAGAACAGTAGGTGTACAGTGTTTCTAGAACAGTAGGCATACAATGTTTCCAGAACGGTAGGTGTACAGTGTTCTAACTGTGAGCTTCATGAATAGTGTTCTATCGGTGTGGTTCTAATGGTGAGGTTCATGAAAAATGTTCTATCACTGAGGTTCATGAACAATGTTCTATCAGTGAGGTTCTAATGATGAGGTTCATGAAAAGTGTTTCCAGTTTCCTACAGTTTCTCTCTTTTTTTGTTTCCTATGAAGTAAAATGCATTTAAATATTTATTTTAAGGGAACTAAGGCTGATTCAGAGGCCAAAACTCCTATATTAATTTATCTTAAGGCTTGGGATGTTTTTACATGGTCAAACCACATGGTTTAATGTGATCCTCTTTTAATGGGAAATCTGGCGTATCTTAAACTACCACACCGTTAAATCTTCTTAAAGGGACGATATATATTCCTCCCTAATTATTCATATTTGTTCTTGGATATGAGGTGTTATAACCTTTCCTTATACTCTGTAAGAGTTTCATAATAAAACTTCCTCCTAGGATTGGTTCTTCTCTGTTTTTGATACAACCAAGTAGTATCGATCAATCTTCTATATAAGGTATCATCTATCGCCACTCATTTGGGTTCATATGATTTTGTTTCTACTCTCCCTTTAATTGAATTTTACCCCCATATTCCTAATGGTATTTTCTTGTGTGTTGACCGGTGTGGTGGTGTCTCTGCATCCTCGGGTGGATACAGTTGTCATGGGGGGAGGAGATCATAACCTGTTTTGTGGCCCATTCTCGTATAAAGAATGTCAAGAACTTTTTGAGGTAGGGGATTTTTCGCATCTCTTTTCTTTTACATGAGAATATATTGTTAGAATGTTTTATCTCGTTGGATCACAATGGGATTGACATAATAAATATTTGAACCGGATAAATAAATAGATATCGATCAAATGTTATTTACGTTTGTTTTCTAGATGGTGTGATATCCATGCTTTCTTCATTTAGTAGTTATTTCATGATAGAAATTTGTAAAGAACATAAATAAGAATTAATCTATAACTATTGGATATAGATAAAGAGTTATTTAAATGAATCTGGTGCTTCTAGTTTTAATTTTAGGTTAATCAAATTGGTGTAGTAAGCATGAATAATTATTTGTGATAACTTACTGATTAGGTTTCCCGAATTTGGAACCTGCGAATAATAATCGGTTAACAAAAGATGGATTAATGAACTGGTTGTTTGATAAAAGATAATTCCTCGTAGGGTTCTGAGTTACCCTCTTGATTTTTAAAGGTCAAAGAGACAAATTGTTAAGATGTTTTTTTTTCTGCTGCCTGTGTTGTAATGTGAGCCTGAACGACTTTTTTGATATTTGGGGGAATGGATGCCTTTTGGTTGTGGTAGAAAATGATGCCTAGTGTGGCGAGATGCATCGGTTTATGTATATGGGTGTCGGGAAGGACACTAGGGATGATGAAATGACATGGATGTGATTTTTGGACGCTTTCTATTTATTTTGGTTTTATTATATATTATACTTTCACCCACTGCCTAAGGCAGATGGACTTGCTTACCCTTGTTCTGAAAGAGGTGAAGATGCGTGGGGTATTCCACGCAATTTCTTTTTTTAACTTCTCAAGGGAGGGTGGGTCTATGCTCTTGCTATAGGCGACGAATACTAGACGTGTACTGCATCTACTCACCGTGTTGATCCCCCTTGTGTTTAGTATCATAGAATGTTTTTCTAGAATTCTTGGGAATGTGGGAATGTAATGTTGTAATGAATAATTGAATAACTGGTGTTAAACCATGGGGTTGGAGTTTGCTGGAACATAATGATGATGTTTTAATTTTAAATGGACAATGGACTTTGGGTGTGATGATAATGAAATTTAATGTGGAATTGTCATTGGTTAATTAATGTTTAAATAATTAATTAACGTAAATTGCAACGAATAAAAAGGTAATGAAATAATTTATTAAAGTTCTTTAAATGATTGTGTTCTTATAGGATACATAGTCTTAGAAGTAGAAGCCCGGACTCCGAGAGACGTTAACTGAAGTTGAGCCTAAGACTAGGATATTCTGATAGTGTGGTTGTAAGCTATAATATAATTTGTAATTTTTTTGTTTCTATATGCTACTCCACAGTATCAGTAAGGGAAACTGACACCCCGGGGATTCTGAGCCCTGGTGGGGTGTTTTCCCCAACATTCTGGTGGGAGGATGGATGTCTGACTACCACCATTGGCCCCGATCTCTTCTATTGTTAGTTACTTGTGTTGGTAGGCACAATGGTTAGTTTTCCACATATATGTGTGTAGTGGGCTATAATGTCTTGTGGTTATTCACACACATATATTTGAGATATTGTATCCTATGGACTACTATAGGTGTAACGTGTATAGGTTGTGATGTCTTGAGGATTCTTATCTGGTGTATAGGCTGTAATGGCTTGAGGTATAATACCCAATGTTTGATACACGTTATGAGAGCTGTGGTGGCTCCCGAAAACTACCTGTTTACATTCTTGTGTGGAAATGGTGGTTTTTTTTCACAAGGTGCACATTGTGGTGCATCGCCCAGGTGTCTGCCGGAAATCCTTTTTGGAGAGAGAAGCTCAGGACGTAGGACGTTTGGACAAAGCGACAAACCAGTGGGGTAGTAGAAACGGGGTACCCTTGATATTCATTATTATATTATATAATCTTATATGCATTTATTGGTGAGAGTAGCCATGGTGAGGTTGTGAAATTAGTTTAACTGTTTAGGTGAGGAGTTATTTTCACTTGTTGTTCACTGTGCTTTAGTATGCTTTCTTTACTTTTGCAAGAGAGGCTCTGGGAAGGATCCAACTACGTATACTATTATACTCTCCCAATGTATATATAAACTGTTTTCAGATCACTTGGAGCATGTTGGAGATCAATATAGTTTCTTCTATCTTGGGGTTGCAAGAGCTATTTGGGCTTGTTGTTGCTGCTGTTTTTACTTTATTTTGGGCACTTTCAGTTTTCCTCTTCCAGTAGTAGTAGTTTTTCATGATATTACATATGTGCACTTGAGTTTTATTTTATATTTCCGTTCTGAGTTGGAGATGGTTGGTGTATATATTATATCTCTCTTCCACATGTGTTCTCTTAGAGGGTAATTCCTCCCATTTGTGTGTTTACTATACCGTCAGTGCTAGTCACCAACCCAGGGCCTACTAGAGGCGGGACTTGGGGGTAATTATCTCCCTTCTCACATTCCCGGCCAATGGTGGGTACACTCTGTGGGGAGGGGGTCGTTACTGTATAGATTGGAGGAAATTATTTGGAAAATATTGGGAAATATTCATGGCTTGGAAGGTGTGATGAAAATGGGTTGAAGGGGTGGTATTAATACGGCATGAGAGGATTATTTTTGTAATTTCTCAAAATATTAAATTACAAGAAATTAATTTTCTATTTAAATACCATACAATTAACATTTATTACAAGATAATATATGATATGGTTGTAATATAATATATGAATAAAATTTATACATGTTTTGATTTTATTTTAAACCTTATAATTTTGATTAACCCTTAGTTAACCTATTTTAATTCTTACTACAATAACAACCTTTTCAATATTAAAAGGTTGTAATGTTTAATTTTTTTTAAAATTTGACAAAAAATGGAAAATTTATGAACTATTGGATCATACTGTAATTATTTTTGTTTGTTAATGTTTTTTTAAGATTTTTAAATAATTTTTAAAAATACTAATCCCAGAAAATATCATTATTTTTAATTGTCATACTATTCACTACTTTAACATTTTGAATGATAAATAAAAAAAGTAAAATTATAATTTATTTATTATATCCTTTAAATATCATTTATATCATTAGAGTTTTCTAGATAAGATTAAATATCTCAAATTATGTTTATTTTTTCATTTTTAATATAATTTATTTAATTTTTCCATTATTTTTATTATTATTGCATCATTGTTGTGTAAGCATTTAAGGTAATTATTTCATCACTAAAAATTGTTTTTTCCAAGATGTATATATTTATTTGATATTTACAAATAATATTTAATATCAAATATATCTCTTGGTTAACCATACATTAAAAATATTAGACTTTTAAAAAATAAGAGTGTGACATGTTGTTATTTTCTTTGATTTTAATAATATCTATGTAATTTTCATGGATAATTGTCTATTAAATGATTCAAATTAAAACCTAAGGTGTTTCAGTTATAATTTAATTCATCAACTAATATTTGGGTATGTTTTTTGGTATTTTTATAGTTTTTATTATATTATATTTACCCTTAATTATCTGATTTACCCTAAACCATGGTAACAAAATTCACCTAGGTTATAGTTAATTTTGACAAAAAATTAAAGGTTTAAATTTACAAACATTATACCTTCCGATTCCAAATATGGAATTCGTATTTCTAAATTAAAAATAAAGAATTTCATAATTTTAATTTTATTTAAACCAGTAAAATGCTATGAAAAACATTTCATCTGAAAGATTCCATTTTAAGTATAATTTTTTTTACTAAATAAATGTAAAAAATTAAATTCAATGACCAAAATTAGATTCATTATAATTAAAATAATATATTAAAATATTAAAACTAATCCAAAATATAATTTTACTTAGTAAATTATTTAATATAAAAATAAAATTTTCAATATAAATTAGTATTTTTAACTATTTAATAAAATTCCAAACATTTTAGAAAATTATAAAAATTTATTGTAAGATAGTTTTGACTTGTTGAATTCAAAAATTTTGTTTATTTTTCAAAATCAATTTTCAAAAAGTGAAAAAATTAATTATATTTATTTTCTCATAGCAAGAATCAAAATAATTTTCTAAATAAAACATATTTTTGAAGAATAAAATATTCTTATTTAATGTTAAATATTTATTTCCTATTAATAAATATATTTCATAATATGGTTATTATTGTTAATTCATACCAATTTAATGGGTTTTTATAATGTTAATTTTAATTTTTTTAATATTGTATCGTGGTTTTCTTAACCGTTGTGTTGCACGAAACATAAACTACCAAAGAAAAAGGAATATTTCATAATATTTTTGGGGTGTTACAATCTTCTCCCTTATAGAAATTTTCCCTCAAAATTTCATTCAGTTAAAATAGGAGAGGGTAATTATCCTTTTTTTATTTCTGTCATTCTAATGTGACTTCATTATATTTGTGGTTCCTCTATAGTATTTTAACTAAGTGAATGATCTTATTTCAATGATTTTTATCTATATGGTCCAAGATCTTCACTGAATGATCCTCGTAAGAAATATCATTTTTCAACTATACCACTTCTAAATTCAGTACTTGTGTGGGATCTTTTATATACATACTCAGGAGGAATACATGGAATACATCATTTACTTGAGGCATAGTTAGTGGAAGTTCTAGTCAATTTGTAACAGATCTGATGTGATCAAGAAGTCAAAATTTTTCATTATACCTAGGACTTAGCTTTCTATTCTTCCCAAATCTCATGAATATCTTCCATTTAGATATACATAGAAATTATTTCCTCCAACCTCAAACTCTAGGTCTCTTTGATGATTTTTGGCACCTCTATTCTATCAACTCTTGGAATATCAGATATGTTGTAGGATGTCCCTCACATTTTTCAACAATTTCTTCAACCATTTGGGATGTCGACTTCTTTCATTATATAAATTCATTCACGAAATAATGTGTTCAACATACTTTCCCTTTAAATGATTCATATGGGTCCATTTTTATGCTTGAATGGAAACTATAGTTGTAAGAGAACTTAAAGAATGGAATATATTAATCCCATCCTCCTTTGAAGTCCACTGAATATGCTCTCAAAAATCTATTTCACTGTATGAATGGTATGTTCATAATGTCCATCATTTTGAGGGTAATAAGACATACTAATGTTCAGTTTAGTGTTTAGAGGATGTTGGAGATTTTTTCCAGAATGAGGAGGTAAATATTAGTTATCAATCATATACAATTAATAATGGTACTCCATATAGCCTCACCACTTCTCTTAGGTATATCTGTGTAAACTGATCAACTGAGAAGTGATATCAAATTTCATTAAAGTGCTATATATTTATAATATGTTCCATAACCCACATATAATATTATTTCCTTTGGATGTATTCAAAATTCCATTGAAAAATTCCATGGTGATGTTTTCTTATTTACATATAGGTATGGGAAATGATTGAATCATCCCTTTATTCTTTTTTTCTTTTATCATTCACTTACTAAAATACATGGTGATTCAATGCATATTCAAAGATCTTCTTATTTATATTTTCCCACTAATAATGATCTCAATGATCCCGATACATATTTATTATCCAAGGGTGGATATATAAAGGTTGATCTATCTGAATCATTAAAAAAATATTTCTTTATACATGGATTTTATAATACATATAATCGCAACCCATATTACAACTCTTTCCTCATTAATATTGAATTTCATGGATATACCATTTTTGATAGTTTCCACCTTATTTAGAATTTCCACATGAAATATTTGATAATACATTATCTTCTCTATAAGGGTTGGTTTAGATATAATTTTTAAAAGGAATTATTATTTTACTTCCCTTATAATTCTTATGTCCATCTATTGTCAGCATAATATGATTGGATCATTCTCCATTCTCTTTATTGATAATGATACCTGATCTTTTCTACATAGAGCATCCATCACATTATTTTTCACACCAAGATGGTAGTGGATGAGAAGTAATAATGCTTGATGAGATCTAACCATATTCATTGGTTCATATTATGATCCTTCTATGTGAATATATATTTTAGGATCTTATAATTTGTATACATCTCACACATTTCCCTATAGAGTTAATGATGCCAGATTTTCAACTCAAAAATCACAACCACTAACTCTAAATCATGTGGGGGATGGTTTTTTTCATAAAAATTAAATTTCCAGGAGGCGTAGGCTATCACTTTATCATTTTTCATTATTACAAAACCGAATCCATTCTTTGATGCACCTTGGTAAACCACAATGATTATTCACTTATGCCTAGTGTGAGTACTGGTCTAGTGAAAAAATTAATTTTCAACTCTTTGAAGGAATCTTCACATTATATAGTCCAAACAAACATTACACCCTTATGAGTCATCTTGGTTAGTGGGTTTAAAAATCATATTACGTTCTTCAAAAATCACTGGTAATACCTAGCTAAGAGAATGAAACTATGGATCTCCATTATAAATGGTGGTCTAAGCCACTCTTCAATTGCCTTTGTCTTATAAGGGTCCAAATATTTTTTTTTGTGATTACATATATCATGAATGATAATTCCTCTATCCAAAACTCACATATACAAATAATTTCATTTAGTTTCTCCATTTTCAATGTCTTTATCTCTGTATTAAAATGCTTCTCATGTTCATCCATGATCTTGGCGTATATTGGAATATATTATATAAAAACTACTAGAAATTTGTCAATTTAATATATAGAAACTCTATTTGTTAATTTCATGAAAATATATGGACTATTAGTGAGTGTAAAAAGTATTAATATGAACTCATAGTGTCCATAACTTGTTCAAAACTAAGTCTTGGGAATATCTTCCTTCTTCACCTTTAGTTGGAGATATCCTGACTAAAGCTCCAACATAGATAAATACTTAGCCCCACATAGTTGGTCAAAAAAGGTATCTATTTATGGAATGGGATACTTGTTCTTTACCATAATTTTTTATGTTCACGATAATAAATTCAGAGGTGAATTGATCTATCCTTTTTGTTAATGAAGAGGACAGGTGTACCCCAGAGTGAATCACTTGACCATATAAAATCCTTGTCCAAATTCACATGTTCTTCTACTTTAGTTATTACAACTCAATGGTGGTCATCCTTTAATGAGTATTTGATATAGGTATTGATCTAGATATAAATCAATTGAGAACTCAACCTTTTAGTCAGGGGAAAGAACAAGAAATTCTTCAGGGAACACATCCATGTCTTCCCTCACAATGGGCATGTCTTTGAGCATGATTATATCCTTTGTCTTAATCATTTTAGATAGATATGATTTATCATAAGAAAATAGTATCCACAATTAATATGGTGATTATGATAGAGAATTATCCTCCTCTTTAAACATGCATAGAATTTGGAGATGACTTTGGCTGTGAAGAGTGGTCCTCTTTTCCTGACAGCTGATGTTGGATTTGTATAATGATATCAGATCCAAGCATAATATAGCATCAAACTACACAAAATAATGTAAAATAATATTTTCTTGGGAGGCTCTATCCACAGTTATTAACTGAATATGGGTTATATATTTTATATGGAATAATATTCTCATTCTCTATTCTCATAAATAACTCAATTTTCATATTTTGAGATAGTTTTTGAATAGTTGTACTAAACTTTCAAGATATAAAATAATTCATAGATTTAGAATAAAAAATCATGTTTGATATTATTTAATGAGTTACTAGTGTACCTATCACCACTTAACTTTAGGGATCCACATTATTAGTAGTTATATAATACTCTCTTGCTTTTAGCCTTAGAGGTTGTTGTCATTTACTATCTCTAAAAAACTTATATTAGGACAGTTGGATCATATAATGATATTGTTTTGTGTCGAAAAATCACTGCACGATAGGTGTAGTGTTCATCTAGAACTTATTTTCTATTTTATCATTAATTGGTTTCTTTATTTCACTTTGGAATTGACTAGCTTGGTTACCCTCTTTTCCACACCAGAAGCATATTTTGGTTCCCCTTAGTTAGTTTCCAGGATGCTTCTTAAAATAATTTAGACATGCGGGATACTAGGTTTTCTATCCTTCATGATAGTTTTATATTGGCCTTCTTGAATATAATTTTATATTATGTTTATTTTATATAGTCCCATGACACCACTACAAATAACCAATCACCATAAAAAAATTAAACGAAACAACGCACAATCTTCTCATAAATATCGAAGACACTAATTTAAATTATTTTTAGACTGAATTTTGATCCACTAAATAAGTGATCAACATTTCTTTCAGTGATGATGGAAAATCCAAAAGCATGGCATGAATGAATTATATTATTTTCATCATATGATTTGATTAACACATATAATTTCGTTTACTTCAGGCTGAGGAACTCCCTCTCTATGTTAGGACAAATAGTTTAGGGAAAATATTTATTAAATTTTTTTCTCGAATGATTCCTATTTTGTAGAATAAATTTCCTCCTTAGAATTCATATTTTTGTTCAGTGTCCACCATTGATCATCTTACCCATAAAAATGATATACCTCAATCCCAAATTTCTATTTTTTTAGCATTAAAGGACATATAATATATTCTCAATGGAGTTAATCCACTATTATGTGATGAGGGGATCATAAGATCATATAAATATATGTGTCCTTTTTTCCATAAAGTATTATACTTCATGTTGATCCCTCTTCTGAGAAAAAGGGCGTTTCACATGATTCAAGTTATTATTCAAAACTTTATCAAGTTGATCCATTACTATAATAATGTTTTGATATTATATTCACATCAGGTTTGACATATCATTAGGGAGATCATCGCATTACCTATCAAATTGGTTGTTTGCATGGGTTCTCCTATTTCTAGAGATTCACTAAAAAAATAAAAATAAAATTAGGGGTCTATAATACTTATCTAATCAGAATATAAAACTGAAACTTTGAATGTAGAAGGATAAAATTATATATGAAAAATACATCTTAAATTTTTCTTCCCTAAGTATAAATTATGGTTATAAATGGTGATATAATTATCGATAGTGTTATCACTGAAGTTTAATAGTATTAATTGACATAAATAAATAGACTCCCTATGATAAAAAAAATATAAACCATATCATTTTTCACATAATATTACATGATTTTAATCATAATACAATCCAAGGATAAAATTGTTTTGTGTCTTTAGAGGACTAGCTACATAATTAGAAAACATGAAACTAAAATTAAAAATATATTTTATTTAATATTTATAAAGGGATACTATCTCCCTTTGAGATCCTATATTTTCATAGGATAACTTGGGGAATATATAGAGAAAAATAATGATCTAAAAATCTATGTAAGGGAGTAAATGTGGGAGTAAAACAAAACACATGAGTTAGAAAGTCAAAACATGATAAAATAAAAGGAATAGATCATGTATAAATTTATGGATGAATAAAATATAGAACATAGAATCATATGATCATGGAAGTATTGAAATTTGGATGAAACTTAACTAATGACTTAAACATGAGTTAAGAATAACTACAAAGTCTATATAACATGGTGGACAAGGTCTCATAATGGATTAAGTATACTCCGTATTCCAAAACATGACATATTATAAATCTAAAAATTACCCAATACATTAGAATGATATCTGAGAAAAACCATTATAACTTGTTCATTCATATGTGTTCCACATAAATATTCAATCATAAGGAATAAACATGAGGGTTTACCATGGAAAGGAATGGTAATAAAAATCATATCATAAGGCATAATCCAAGGGAGTATATCAATAGTATACATGAATGAACGAATTTAAATAATTATTGAAAGTTAATAATGTAAATATAATAAGGAATCATGAATAATAATGTACAACTAAACTGAATCCACTAAAATAGTTGTTAGGTAACTTTGGAATTTCTTTAATTAAGCATGACTTTAAGGAAAAGGAAAAAGATCCTTTAAAGAGGATAAAATCATACTTTTTCTCTTCATAAAACCAGAAATGAAATAAAATAGTTTTTGAGGATAAATTAATTGATTTTATAAAAATATTTTAAGGATAAATTATTTTATGGAGTGTACTTGAAAATGGGTAAGAAAAGGAGATGTTCTCTTTAATTGGGTGTGGTTATCGAGAGTAATTGAGAAGGTAACCTTATAAAATATGTATTTATCCATAAAATAAAGAGTAATTGAGATATGTAAATATTTTTGCTACATTTAGTTATAATTTATTATAATTATATAAAAATAATTGAGAGATAAGTTTTGGTAAAGTGATAGAATGTGTAACCTAAATGAAAATATGGATTTTTGGAGAGATCCCTTACCTTATGACTGAAGTAATTCTTAACTTGTACTTAATGTATTGGATAATCAAATAATATTTATTAATTACATAATTAAAAAACTCTTATACAAGTATTTTATTTATTATGATTCAATTAAGTTAATTTGTGGATATTTTGATGAGTAATAATATTCATTTTCTTCCTTTCAAGATCGCCCATTTTCATTGTTTCATGATCAGTTCACTAGTGCTTTATTATGGAAGATCGTTTCAAATGAGAATTATCTTACATAAGTGAAATTATATAGTATTTATTCAATTATATAAGTTGAAATGATCCAATCTATAATTTTTTTTTCTGGTATGAGGATGATTGATTTGATAAAACCTTAATAATAAATGTTTAGTTTATTTTGGATGTTTTCTGACCATCATGAACTAGTTTCATTTTATTTTATATTATGAATATATATTTGTTATATAACATGAAAAAGTTATAATATATATACTGAAATCACATTTATCCGTAATAATGGTTTTATGACCAACATTTAATGTGATAATGGAAAATGAAAACTCATTATCCACAGAGATGCTAAACCCCCATAATTTGGACAATGATATCATTTCATTGAATAAGGGGATTTGATAAAAAGTGATAGATAGAAAATAATCTATTAAATATAAAAAATTATTATATGTACATTATAATGTAGTTATTATAATTTTTTCGATGAAATTAGTAGGGATAAGGTAGAAGAAGAAAATAAATAAAGAGAGGTTGTTTTAGAATGTTACCCCTTTAATATCACCTCCTCGAAGGACCCCTTAAGAAACATAGAATTAGTCTTTTGGTGAGACCATAAGTACATGAAATTTGGGAGACTACGTATGATACTATTTGGTAGATATTTTGGAAATATTCAAGGGTTGGAAGCTATGAGGATAAGAAGTTGTGAGGGGTGGTATTTATATTGTAGGAGAGTAGTGTTTTTGAATTTCTCAAAATATTAAATTATAATAAATTCATTTTCTATAAAAATACCACCAAATTAACATGGATTTGAATATAATATAGGTTAAGGTTTTAATATAATCAACCAAAAAAAATTTTAAATGTTTTCTTTTATTTTTAACCTTATCATTTTGATTAACCATTAGTTAACCTATTTTTATTTTTACTATGGTAACAAATTTTTTAATATTAAAAGGTTGTAATGTTTAATTTTATGATGAAAATTTGACCATAAATGGTAAATTTATGACATTTATAATCATATAATAATTATCTATGTTTTTATGATGTTTATTATTTTTAAATAATAAAATAAATTATTAACCCCATAAAATATCATTATTTCCAATTTTCATAATATTAAATAATTTGACTTTTAAAAACATAAAAGAACATTTAAAATATTAACCAACTATTTTATTATATTATAAAAATTTAATTTTCATCTATAGAATTTATGTATCAACTTAAATATGTCTTATTATATTCATTTTAATATTATTAATATAATTAATTTTATATTTTATATTAATTTAATAATTATTTCATCGTTATTGTTGAAGAATATATGGTAATTATTTATTTACTAAAAATTAAAAATAAACTACTAAGATTTATATAATTATTTTATATTTTAAAAAAATATTTATGATTGATGATATCTCTTGGTTAACCAATATAGAAATATAATACATATAAATAATAAGAGTGTGAAATTTTATAACTTTCTTTGATTTTAATAATATCTATGTTATTTTCATAGAATAGAGTCCGTTAAATGATTCAATTTATAACCTAATGTTCCATTGTTTTAATTTAATTAATTCTATAAGATTAAGAAAAGTGTTAGGTTAATTTTATAGTACTTATCTTTTTTTACCCTTAATTACCATATTTAACCTTAATTATTGTAACAAAATATACCAAGCTCTCTAATCATACTGACCAGAAATAAAAGTGTTCTATTTAATAAAATTTCACCTTCTAATTCAAAAAATATAATTAATTTTTCTGAATTGAAAACACAAAACTTTAGAATTAAATTTGAATTTAAACTGGAAAAACACTATGAAAATTGTTTTTTTTGAAAAATTCCCTTTTAAGTATAAGATTTTTTATACTAAATTTATGTAAATAATTAATTTCAATGACCAAAATTATATTTTTAATAATAAAAAGGAACTAATGACACTTTGAAATCGATCCAAAATTGAATTTGACTCTATAAATTATTTAAATAAAAAATACAATTTTCAAGGTAAATCAATAATTTTAACTATTAATTAAAATTCCAAATCATTTTGAAAATTATCTAAAATTATTACTACGATATTATTAACATGATGAATTTAGAAATTATGTTTATTTTTTCTCAAATAAATTTTATAAAATTTTCAAAATTAACTATATTTATTTTCTCACATAAAATAATAAAATAATTTTTCTAAAGAAAGAATATTTTTAAAGAATAAAATGTCATTACTAAACGTTAAGTGTTTCTTTCTTGTTAATAAATATATTTTATTATATTATCATTCCCAATAACACCCTCCAATTTAGTGATTTTTTTTATAATGGTCATGGTAATATATTAATATTTTACCACGAGTTTCTTAATCTCAATGTTGTGTGTAATAAAATCTAATTAAGAATGATAAATATTTCATAAAAAATATTTGGGTATTTACAAAAAAGGTGTAATTTTATTTTTTATAAATTAATTAGTGTTTTATTCAATCCCATTTTCATTATTATTTTATTTTAAAAAATAAATATGAATACAAGGTGAATATTATAAATAGATTTTTTTTGGGTACAAATAAAGCATAATTTTATTTTTGGAAAATATATAATTTCAACTAAAACACACTCTTATTATAAATAAATGTATTTTAAAAAAAAAATTATTTTCATGAAATTTTCATGTAAAACACAATTTATTAAAATATAAATTATTATATAATTTTATAATCTCATACGAAATTTTTACGGTTTAAGAGTTGATTGTGGCTTAAAAAATATTATTTTTATAAAAATAATGATTTAAAAAAAATATTATAATCTCATACTTAAAAAATACTTTTCCTAAAAAATGATTATTTTTGAAATCAACATGTTGAAATTATAAAATGATGATTTTTTCATAATGTTCTAAGGTAGTGAAATTTTTGGGTAAAAATTAAATATGGTATGAATATATGGAAAGTATTATGACATAATAATAATATTAAATTAATGCAACAAATGACATAAAGGTTATTATTGACAAAAAATAGTGTTTTTAATTAAAATAAGGTATTCTAATGTGATAATTTTATTTTTACAATCCATTATGGAAACTTACAAAATCTAATGTCAATTTTAATAATTTAAAAACAATTATTCATGAACATGACTCACTTCTACATCCCGAGGGATATTAAATAATTTTTTTACATATTAGAATAATTAAATATTTGAAACCAATACTACTTGGAAAATAATATGGGAAAAAATAGGGGAAGGCATGTGCTTTTGTATTTTTTATTTACTAGGATTCCAAGGCCAATGTTTGGAAATTGATAAAAAATACCGTTTCATTCACATTAAACACCCTCACATAATCCCATTAATATTCACTATAATGCCTTGAATCATTTATTTTCTCTCATTTTCCTTCCTAAAAACCCTCCCAAGGAGTTTATATGGTTTTATGGATCCCCTTCTAACTTTATGCAACAACCTCTCAATGAAATGGTTCTCTCCCTCTTATTTTAAATTTAAGATATTCATGTACTGTAAAACATTATTTATAAGTGGTTATGTTATAATTTATTCACAATCATCCTGAAAATTGAAATTTATTTCATATTACGGATATAATTTCATTCTCTCTCATTAATCCATTCGATGAACTTTTTTTGTACACCTGTTATACTACAAAAAATTATCTGTTAATTTTCCATGTCATACCATTGTGTTCTAGATACCTAACCCCATTTTAATTCATTGTTATTCAAGAATATATAAATATACTTCATTTATTATGAAATTCCATATATGAAACCTACATTCCCTACTCATGGTATTGAAATGATGAGATAATCTCTAATTTTATATTATCGATGTGGCACACATAAAGCTAGACATATAAAGTGTACTCTTTGATAACACTATAATTAATTTGGTAATGTTTTAATCTCAGGAGATACCATGTATGGTGTGGAAGTGTTTAGCTTATGTACACTATTATTATATGATTTTATGATACCGTTTTCTCATACCATGGATCCATGTGAGAATTTTTAACTATTACCTCTTTTTGTTGTCATGATGTGCTTATTAACTCATAGGTATTATTTATCATCATTATATTATTTGATTATTTCTTTGATGGGATTTATAACTCACCCCATTTATTTGTATCTCTGTAGGCTATCCAATATAGTATTAAGAGTTCAAAGGGAACTTGGTTCATTTTATAGAGTTTTAAATAATGATGTTGTATTTTTATTTAAGTTAATGGTTTATGTATATAATTTACTAAATATAATAAGTCGCCAAATTTTATAGTACTATATTATATGGATCCTTATGTTATAAATCATCAAATAAAATGTGTTTTAAATATGAGTTATTATTTTCCACTTTGGATTCCAAACAATTTCTAGGATAGTGTTAGAATCCATACAATGTGAGAAAACTATATTCAAATATTCCCATTTATTTTATTAAAAATGTAAAAAATTCCAAATCACAAGTAATTTTTTTAAAAAGGAAAGAAAAGTTTCAAATATCCAAGAATATATGTGAAATTTTTTGTATATACATCATGGATTTTATGGAATCGTTTCCCATGTATTTTGGATATTGTGATCCATTATTAATTGTTGTCTATGTTTCTAGGTGGATGAAAGATAATGCTACCAATAAGTATTATTCATCTATTATTTTTGATTTTTTTAGATATAGCATATTATTTTGATCTAGGATCCCAAGATCAATCATCAGTGACCAAGTAATATAATTCTATAATAGAATCGTGGAATATTTGATGAAAATATATGGAGTGAACCATAGAACAAAAACACCATAACACCCACAGACAAATGGACTTGTTGCGGTAAACAATAGAGAAGTTAATAGGAATCATTAAAAGACCATTTAAATAAATTTTATTTGTTTAAGAAGGCAGGAATATGCCAGATGGACATATAAAACATATAATAAGATACCCATTGGAATGAATCTATATAGGTTGGATTATGTGAAAAGTTATCATATCCTAGTTGAAGTGGAACATAAAGCCTAATTTTTTGGAAAGAATATAAAATTGGACATGAATGAATCTAAATAACAAAACTAAAAATAAAAATATAAGATAGAGATGAAATTTTAAGAGAAACCTTTAAGAATTATTAGGTTCTTAAGGAGAAATCTAGGATGAAATATGAAAATATGATATAATAGAGATACTTCAATCATGGAGAAAATGTCCTTATTTACAAATTTTTATTTAAATTCATGATAGGTAATAATTTTCATATATATTAATGACCATTTTGGGTAACTAATATATTTTCTAATGATGTAGTTGATCATAGAAGAAGAGAATCATTGAAAACTTTCATGGTAAATGGACACAGTGAGTAAATTCAATGAGATTTTTTCAGATAATCCCTTGGAAGTGATTGAACTCCACCAACCAGTTTACAAATTTACCCACCATATTTTAACTCTCCTTTAATTATTTTAATTATTTACTATGTTATAATATGATAAGCATGATTACATCTAGTATAATTCACCAAGTATATTGAAAAATAAAGTCTGGGGGATACCAATTTTCTGTTTTATTAGGATTTTTGGGTGTTTTTTGTTTCTATTTTATGTGTTTTTTGTTTTTTAATATGGTTTTAAATTTTTTAATCTAATATAAAAATACATATAATAATTATAAATAATGGCACATTTGGTTAAATTGAATATATTTTTTCAAAACTGGGTAAAGGGTGTTTAACTGAAAAGTGTTTTGGTGCACCAAATTTTTACATGAGCTCATAGAAAATTTAATGAACTATTTAGTGAATTGTATTCTAAATAAATGTAACACATCAAGATGCCTATATTAATGATATTATCATATAGTTTACAAACTATAGTCAAATGAGAGTATGAAACAGATCTAGAAACCATTCTAAGGTAACATAGAAAAATTGATCCTAGGCCAAAGGGATTTATATATTTTTATTAATTATTGTTTTATCTAGCTTTTATATATTGAGAGGGAACCCTAACATGAATCATAATCCTATAGTCACAAGGACATAGTAAATTAATCAAGGCCCAATAACTAGATGATCCCAACAACCCATCCTATATCCAAATTCAATTGATCTTAATATCCCACCACATAGAGATGAACAACTAGTATTTCCCCTAGTATAATTATACGTTTCCTAGTACCAATAGTGAAATCCATACCCTCTCACCCTTCTCAATCTGGATAAAACTGTTGTTGGTTGACACATTCTTTCAAACTCGTCTCAGTATGAACCTATGGATCATGACCTACCTACTGCCTACCATGCCTGATTCCTTACTCTCATGACCCTATATCCATTAAGATCTCATGCTCCATTGATTCCTCCATTTTTGATGTAACTAACACCGACTCCTCACTATTGTGTTTCATTGAGATTTACATCATTTACTTGAAACATCTATTCCACCTACCACTACTATGTATAACTTCTATATGTATAATATTCTTCTAAAACCTCTCACCGCCACTGTGTTTTTTAGGATAATGTTCCAATGCCGCTGATTTCATCATCCCCTATCTCCACCGAGGACCCTCCTCATGGCCTTATATCACTATTGTGGAATGCATCATGCCCCTCACCATACACCATGAAGAATTCCCTAGAATCCCATGGTAATTGGGATTCAATATTATGATTAATATTTCATATTACAAGGGTTCTTTTTCCACTAGGATATAATACCAACAAAAACATAGAGTAATTCATTTCTGGGTTTAAGCCATCAATAAGATATAAAGTGACTTGAGAGATGTATATACATCATTTTCTTCCAAAAAATGTCTATCAAAAATATCATTGGGTCTGCCTATTGTTTTGGATTGTGTATTTCCAGGTCAGTTCCAATCATTCTATAAGTGATTTTCAAAAACATAGCTAGGAAAAAATTTAGTATGTGCATATTTTTAAAGAAGTGGTGGACATAGTTTTTGAATTTTATACTCAAATAAATAATGATACGATTATCTATTATAATTTCATATAACAATAATCATGACAGTGTTAAATTGTGTAGTGGATAAAGAGTAAAATAAAAATGGATTTTGATGTTATTAACTATTGGTAAATTTATTAAACTAATATCTTTTCACATAACCATCATGTTCCTATCTCTAGAACATGAAATTATATTTATCTCTTGATAAGTTGTTGGATGTGGTTAGTTGGGGGTAAGAAATAGTTCAATTGTGGGGTAAGGGATTCATGATAATTATTCATTATATTTCATTCATTATAAATTCATTTTATTCCTTTACACTTTATATAAATAATAGTTTTTTGATGATTTTTGTGTTCCCCCCATTGCCCATAATTTTATAAATATTTCCTAAATTAACAAATTTGTTAACATAGTTGATTAATTATATTTTTGGAAAAAATTAAATGGTTTCTTCTATATAATCATGTGGATTAATTAATTTTATGATAGATCAGTACAATTGTAAGTAAGGGAGAATAAGTACACGATTTATAGACATGTATCAAGAGTACATGAAATAAGATTTCATTTCCTTTTAGGGGGGATATTATACCTATAATATGAATAAATGAAATATGAAATCCATGCATTGTAATATGTACAAAATAAACTAGTGGATCATATTTATAGTTGATTTTACACAAAGGTTAATAGAACTGCACTTCTAATCTTGAGAAAACACTCGCACCTCAATATAGACACTAATTCTACATTATAAGGTTATATCCACTTCCCAATAGATTTTATGTTGATTTACCTAGACTATGACAACTGAAAAATAATTTAGTTTAAATTCTTGAGGTTTTTTTCCGTTGATACTATATCATGAAAGGAAATACCTAATATGTCTATTATTTAACATAAATTGAAGTTCAAATATTGAATTCAAACTCAACAAAAATATAATCAGTGTTGTGATCCCTTGTTTTTGAATTTGAAAAATAATTCTAAATTATCATATATTATTAAGTGTTGTAACTCACATCAAATGTTGATATTAAATTTGACCCAACATAACCCATGTTACATATCATAGATAAGATCACATTCCCATAATATATGAGGAATAAATTCATGATATATCCACACTCTAACATTCTATAGAGGAAGACAACTCAAAATTAAATTTTATATTTGATAAAATAAATAAAATAAAAAAATGATACATTTTGGACAATGTACTATTAGGGATAAATTTGAAAAATATCTATAGTATTAACATGATACCACCAAAGTTAATTCAAAACTATTTATTTATCCCCCAACAATCTTTATGGGTATTTTATGATCAAATTAAGTGGATTTAATAATTTTGAGGCCTTGATAAAGATTGCGTTCACATGGGGAACATGCATAAGATTTGGGGAAAATATAATATTCCATTCAATCTATCTAACCAAATTAAGAAACCAATAAATATACTTGACACATGGCACTCAATTATTTAGGGAGATAAGTATTTTGATATCATGTATCGTATTCTTCACTAATCCATTCAAGTAAGAACCATGAATTATATATGATGAAAATCGTGAGAACCTAGAGGCCGTGTAAAAGGAACCAATAATTAAGAGAATATTATAATTTGTGTATAATATATTTATTTAAATATTTATAGTTTTTATATTATTAATACTATTCATTTTAGTAAAATAGATGTTTATATATGTGATATCTCACATAGAGGGATGAAACCCATCATTAATGGTTGATCTTATGGGGTAGATCCTTGTATGTACTTCATTTCAAACATATATCTAATTCCTTATATACAATTATTATTAATTTCAAATATTTACCCATAGTTGTTTATGATTATAATCAATTTATATGCTATTTTTTACTTTTTCCTTAGTTGTTCATTTATAATCAGCATCCAATCAATGAAAATTTTACAAAATGTCACATGAGTGATTAGTTAATGAAGTGACTGGTGGTTTTAGAAATGGATGTAAAATATAGAATCTCATCATAATCTATATGGGATTAATATTTCATAATTGGAAGGATCCTATAGGATTGAGGGATTTCTATTTTCTCTATTATATGTATATGAAAGAGTAATAGTCTATAGTGACTATTGTAGTGTTCAAAATCACCAAAACTTAAATCTAGGGGTGAGGTATGGAGGATCAAAAATATCACATTGGTAAACAACAATGTATGGATTCATCATTTTAAGAATATTGATAATAGTAGACTATAAATTCTACCAAGGAGTCAACCAATCTTCCATTATTTTTATTAGTTTTTATGTATTTTTCCATTTTATTTACACATGAATCCTACAAAAACACACCCTTCTAATACTTAAAACCCAAAAAATATATTTTTCACACTTCCTTATAGATAATTCACGTTATCACCACACTATATTACTAGGATATAAAATTGAGTTTTATCACCAAGAAATAATTAAAAAAAGAATAAAAAAATCCATTGAATCAATAATAACATAATGAAAAGGAAATGAATACAACAGGTTACCAACCAATTGATAGATGAAGAATCCACAATATTAACAGACCTGTACCTCCCCTTTAATCACCTATAATACTCAAATCCATCAAACTAAAATTTAGAAATAAAAATTAGAACATGATAGTGAGTAAACATATACTCTTTCACAAAAAATGATAGGTTTTTTAAAATCTATATCCAAGATGAATATAATGCCTCAAAAATCATAATTATATTATAAAATGAAGAATAATTCAGTATAAGAATGTATAGAAGGAATGTAAAAGATTAGAGATATATAATTTCATATGAAATACCCATTAGAAATATAAGAACAAATATTTTATCCAAATATCTGTTCGAAAAATTACATAAATTCCCCTACACAAAAATTATAGACACATTTAGGGTGCCTGGTGACTAGTCACCGTCTACTTGGTGGCTCAACAACCACCTGGTGGAAAACTACTAAGCATTTGGTGGCTATTATAGTTGAACTTGATCTCGGGTTCTTCTATTGGATAACTAACACCACATAATTGGGTACTTTCTACCCCATTATGAATGAAATTAAACAATTTCACCTCTATCATACCGTTCATTCTTCTTCCATCAACAAAAACTTTAAAAATTCATTTAAAATAATCCAAATTAAATTCAATAAAAAAATAAATTAAAAAAATATCCCAATACTATGTTTCTAAATCCCCACTACAAGGTTTTAATTGTCGAGAAGTATCATTGATAATTTTTAATAAAAAACTCCATCTGTTGGGACCTCATTTCTATTTCATGGTCCCAAAACTTCTATTATACATATCAATGATACCTTTGAACAAGTGAAAATGTTATTAAATCCCACATCGATGAATGATGAATTGAAATCCATCATCACGTCATCATACTGGAGCACATGAGATGGATTCCGTTTATATTCTCTCAGCTATAAAACATGGAAAATTCCATTCATTAAACTATACTTTTGAGGTAATTCCAAATGATAATCAACCACCCTGATCCTCTATATAATGTGAAATTGTTTTTAAAACCATATCATCAATATCCCTTACCTTTTTAATCATTAATTCCCTTACAAAAGTGTTTTATGAAGAAAGAAAAGATCTCCAATATCAAACATAAGAGGATGTTGTATGAAATCAACATATTATTTATGCTTAAACAAGGTGAGATATGAAAAAATATATGATCTTTAATATCAGACTCTAGGGGATGATGTGTTTTATTATTATGTGATTTAAAGTTACTCTTATCCATTACTAATCCCTTTATAATCATATATACCAAATTAAATTCCTTTTTCAAAATGATATCCCAATAAAAGGCTGGTTGACACAACCTTTCATATAATGCCTCTTAAGGTGATATATGAATAGATTCTGGGTAGATGTTTTTATATATTAACACTAAAAATGACACATAGTTTTCATATGAACCAAAAAAATCCCAGTTATATATATTAATCATATTATAAATAATATAAATATTATACTCATCTTGGTCACACATCTATGGACAATAAGACATGATCAGATTCCAATGAGTACCAAAATATTTATGAAAATCTCACTAAAATTTATATGTGAATCTCACTAACTAATGAGATAAAATGTTATTTGGTGTCCTATGATGCCTAAAAATCTCCCAAACATAGATATAGAAGTTTATTAACCATCTATGATTCTCAGATCAAAAGAGAATATGAAATTTATTAAACCAATTAATAATAACCCACACTACATCATTCAACTTCAATCATATTGGGATATCTATCAAGAAATCAATGGAAACTACATCTTATTTCCAATTCAAAATAGGTAATGGTTGATGCATACTCATTGGCCTTTTTGTCTAGTTGTTAATATTTGATAAGAAAAATATCTCAAAAATGTATCCAAACATACCCCCCTACATACTTGGTCACCAAAAGTTCCATAAAACAGAATAGTACATATTTTTTATACAAGTATGAAATTACCATCAAGAAATATGAAAATATATCATTAATTATTCCCCATAATATAAGAAAACAAAAAGTCACCAATTGAAAAATAAAATAGAATTTCTATCAAGGGTGTCCCCAGGTTTATTCTAATCTCTATACAATATTCCAAGAGAATCCTAACACTTAGAATAAATCTTTAACCCCCTTTTAATTACCCCATAAAAGATTATGTGATGGTTTAGTTTTGTAATACATTATGGCCTTCCTCCTTAGATACATCAAGATGGAAGTTAGTGAATATTGATATAATCTTCCACCCATCCTTCAATTCATGAACTACATCCAACCATGACTTCTTCTCCAAAGAATAAATAATGAAATTTCCTTTTCCTAGATTATATATCATCTTGAAATCAAATGACTAATGATATTCACCCAATCTTCTTTATTATAAATTTCTGTCCCACTAAGAAAATATGTACTTTAAGATCTTGCGATCAGTATATAGAAAAAAAATTCATAAAATAGATAATCTCATAAAATTTAAGGGAACAAACCACTATAAATGATTCAAGGCCATGATTAGGGGAATTATTATATTACATCCTAAGGTTATATGAACCATATGTTACCACTTGGACCTCCCTCATCATCACACACCCTAAACCCACACATGTGGGATTATTATATACCTTATAGAAGATTATTAACATTGGTAAAATGAAGTTAAGTATATATATCAATCTCTAATTCAAGTATTGTAAATAATCCTCACTTATATCATCTCAATATAAATTTACTCCCTTCCTTATAAATTCCTCCATTGGTTATTCTAGGTGAGATAAATGTTGGATAAATTGACTCTAATAACCTATAATAACTAAGTAACTTTGGATAAAAAATTCATTCTAGGTAATTTTCTAGGACCTCAAAAAAAATTCTTATGATATACAATTATTCCATATTCAATGAAAAAATGTCCAAGGAACATGAACTCTTGTATCCCAAAATGGAACATTGATATCTTATTATAGAAGCGGTGAGCTCCCATTATGTCTAAAATGATACTTAAATGTTTCCAATGTTCTACATAGAATATTGAGTATATCAATATGTTATTAATAAATAAAATCATTAAATAATCATGATATGTATATAAAACCTGATTTTATAAGTCCATGAACATACATGGTGTATTCATTACACTAAAAAACAACACTAAGAATTCCAAATTGTTATATCTCAATAGAATGACCATATTTTGGAATATATTTAGCTCATATTATTAATTGGTGATAACCAAATCATAGATTGACCTTTGATGACCAACAATATATTTTGATAAAATAAAATAAACCATTGATTCCAATGAAATGATACATATTATTAATGATAACCAACTCTTACTTATGATAATGATTTCATAACAGCAAGAACAAATCCTCCTCATTTAAAAAAATCACCAGAACACCCCACTAAGTCACACATTGTTTCATGATCATCCATTTTGATTCATGATCATCCATTTGAGTTTTCAATTTTATAAGTTCACGTGGAGTCATGTGATGAGTATGTATTGAGATATGATTAGTTCTTAATACTATTTAAATTATAAAATCCATCTTTCATTCTAACAGAAACCGTAAAAAATATCATGGGAAAGAATTCATATATCTATCAAATATAGGAGAAAAAATAACACTTCCCAAAACCTGGATTATATAAGGACTATCCTTACTACTTAAGATCATATCATCCTTAAATTATATAAATCATAACAAAATATAATGGAACGATAGTCCCACTCTCCCATAAAAACAAGAGATTCATCGTAATATTGAACTAAATTCACTCGTATTTGATTAAAACATTTTATACCAAGAAATGTTTAAAAAATACATTATAATAATAACATTAAATCTTTTTATCTCCAAAATTATGAATTCAAAAATATGTCCAAACCGATAAATAACAATGACACATGATGGGAATCTCCCAATGGAATCCTCCAATATTTCAAGAATAAAAAAACTCCTTACATAATATAAATATCCAAATACAATACTAAAACCATACAAGTAGGAAATAAAAAAATGAGAATAAAAAAACAAATAAGGCACTAGATGAGGTAGATATTACAAGCCTATTAACTCTAAGCATGAAAAAACCCACGACAATATTCTCAGGTGTCTTCTCCATAGGAAATTAAAAACTAGTCCCTGTAGCTCATCCATTCCCTTAGATTAACTGAATCACCTACAAAACATCTCCCCACTAAATTTATCCCCAAAAAACCCCACCATATTTATGACCTAGCCTCTTATATGAAATAAAATTATTTATCAAATTCCTTACACTATCCCATGTATGAGATTCCTGCTTGGAAGATGAATCATGTTATTTGACAGTTTAATACATATTCTAAAAATATTTCTAAATATATAATATTTTATTATAGTAATGAAACTCAATTACCTCACTAGGATATAGTATGGCCTTTTGGTGAAACAAAAACAGTATAATGGTTCATTTTATCTCACAGAAGGTGAATAAAAATTCTTCCACTAATCATACAATATCAATTTATCCATATGATACTCATATATCATTCTGTTTTTAACCACTATATCCACCATATAATATTAAAACTCATATTTTTTCATATAGACTATTATCTTCCATAATATACTTATTCATAACTTATATCATAGTAGTTAAATAAATGATATGATCCCTTAAATATATCTATAATTTCAACCCATACTTGAATGATGGATCTTTTGAAGTTTCATTTCCTTCCAATTTTGAACCAAAATTGAGAATACCTATAAAATTAGAGACATAATCAAGTATAAAAATGTTTCTCTAATTCGTATCTATAAAACAAAACATCTATAGTTATAAATACTCAAAAAACAGGACATGGAAAAAATTTCATTATAATCCATTAATACTCTTCACCTAAACTGTAATTTCTCAGCAGTATTAGGTTGGGACATCAAGAATAATGAATGAAAGTTATACCTCCGACCCCTATGGTGTATCTATAATTAATTGACGTAAATAATCTCTCAAACTCTTACTCGAACTGATCTATAACATATTCGAAGGTAATTTCTAATCCCTATGGGCTATTGAAAAGCATCCATGAATCAAAGAAAAATCAAATGAATGATTTCTATCAACCTGCAGAAACAACATGGATCATATATATACAACCGAGATAATAGAAGAAATGATAAATATGTATCATAACCACAAAAAAATTAGAAAAAAAATGAGAGTATAAATAATCTTCAAGTACATATATAACCACAATGTTCAACCAAAATAGGGGAAAACATCTACTCAATGTGATATCATGGGAAGACTTCCACCATCTGACCACCTGATACCCAACTCAAATGACAAAAATCCTCACCACCTCATTTTAGTGTCTTCCATTTCCCTATAGAAAAAGGCATAGCGAAGTCTATGAATTGCTGAAGGGGTATGTAGGGTGTGAGATAAAAGGCTCAGTAGGGTCTCACATGGTTGTTCCATATCATGTCTATGAAGAATAATCCAAGAATTCTCAACTTCAAATAAAACTAAGAATGATAATAGTTTAATAATTTTTATATCAAAATCTTGTAAAAACATTTTACTTTCCCCCTTTTCCACATTTATAAATAAATCATGAGAATCTATTTCAAATCATTTCATAACCATCTATCTCAGTAGATATATCCTATCAAAATAAAACAAACCATAGATCACATATCATATTAAATCCACAAAAGAACAAATAAATAGTACAATACTAAATCATAATAACATGTAACATCATGCCAAGGATCATATTAGGTCAAGAAGTGAACCCCTAATAGGTCTAACATGTCCCCAGACTAATTGGCCTAAGGAGTAGAGAAAATCCCCATGAGAAAACCCATCAAAAATTTAATAGACCTATTACTATACCTTCCACTTAAACACCTAATATTTCCCAAGCGATCTCTTTTTAGAACAAAATTATCAAACCATTCCATCAAACCATGATTTAAAAACCATTTCAAAAAACCATTTCACAATATGTTGAAAACCATTTATATTTTACAAATCCATGGGGAAACTACATTTTATAAAATCCCAATTCTATAAAAACAAAGAAAATACTCCACATCCATCAATTTCATTTAGTAATAAACTTTTTAAAACATATAATAATTTTAGTTCACCAACATAGGCTAGAGATAATACCACCTACCTCAAAAAATAGCTCTCACATGACCTCAATGGAATTCACTAAAATAATGGAATCAATAATGAAAATAGATTCCCAAGAAGAAATATAAACATCTTAGAATTAATCAAATTGAATGAAAGTATAAGTAGAAAAGAGGAAACAACACATAACTCAATAATACACACCCACTACACCACAACCAATAAGGAAAGGACCCCCAGAATGAGATCACACAATGTATCTAGATTGAATTAATAATAAACATGAACATTTGTAAAAAAAAACAAATAGTGCAATGAAATAGTGCTACCATTATCAAAGGTAATGAAAAAGAAGAAATGATATCTTACCCATAGAGATGAATCCCAAATTCCAAGATAATTTAACGCTGAATAAATAATTACAAAATAAACAAAGGTTTAGAAAATCATTGGAGAAGATCCTATAGGTAGACATGTTAGAGATATTTGGAAGAATGAATAAATTTGCTTCCGATAAATCATCCAAGAGGAACTTTCCATGAAATTTACTTGGCATGTAATCCATCTACACGTTCTGTAATCCTGAGGACTCACATATTCTAAAAAGCCATTACCTTTTTAAAAAAAATTATTTTTAACATTACATTTTATGTAACTATTAAAAAATTTCTAATCATTCATGCTATGTAACCAGCAGATGACATGAACCGAGAAACCATTAAAGTTCATGTTGCAAATAGAAAAAAAATCAGATTCTTTCCTGAAAAACCTAAAACACCTCAGGAATCCTTCAAACTCAAGGGGAACCCCACAAATCTATTAATACATTTATATCTTGACTCCATTAATTTTAAAAAATATCCCTAAACATTAGATCATTTTTCTCAACAATTGTTCTTCATCCATAGAAGTCCAAAGATGAACCCATTTCAAGAAGTGAACAAGAATAT
This sequence comes from Viscum album, assembly GCA_963277665.1. Taxonomy (NCBI): domain Eukaryota; kingdom Viridiplantae; phylum Streptophyta; class Magnoliopsida; order Santalales; family Viscaceae; genus Viscum; species Viscum album. Next base: position 1,313,914,627 of record OY728133.1, read on the forward strand.
ATATTGAAAATAATTTAATGTAGGTAAAAAAATGTTACATACTCCCCAAAATAATGATTTAAATGCTATGAAGTATTGTGAAATAATGAAGTCTCATAAATAGGCGAGTCTACTACTCCCTCATCAATGACTCATGATCCCAAGTATCATGAGAATCTGATCCACGTTTCTATAACACTCTGACAAATAGAATCTACTTCCCACAAAATAATTTCACTTGAGAGTCAATGATCTCTACTGGCATCTCTACAATAGAAACATCTAGCTCTAACTCAATCTCCTCCCAAATCAAAACATGAGAGGTGTCGGGATGGCACTTCCTAAGCAACAATATATAGAAAACATTATGTATGATAGTAAATTAAACCAAAAATTACAATGGATAAAAAACCATCCATAGTGTCTTAGGGACCTAAAATTTTCCAACATATCTCATAGCCGAATTTCAATTTTTTTCAAGAAAATAGTTACCAAACCAAGGATAAATTTTCAGGAAAACGCAGTCACATATGTAAAACACAAAATGATGATGTTATTTATTGTCATATGATTTTCTTTCAACTATAAACTGTAAACAGACACAAAAGTATATCTATAATCCTCACAAATGTCTCCTGAACCAAATTCAGTCCAACTAAAGAATCATCACCCACCTCTGCCCAAAAAACTGGCGATCTGTACAATTGACCATGCAATGCCATAGAATGATACCTTATTAATGATTATTAATAAATATTATTATAAGAAAACTCAACCAATCATATTTTGGTATCCAATTATCTACTATAATACAAGACAGAAGCACAAATCATACCCTCCAAAATATTAATGTCATGCTCAATTCAGCCGTATGTCCATGGATAATAATCTATACTCAATATGACCTGAGTCCCCATTGCCTCCGAGAGACTCCTATAGAACATAAAAGTAAATGTTGGATCACTTTCTAAAACAACAGTATAAGGAACCCCTTGTATCCTCATGATTACCTACATTTATAGCTTACCCAGATCTTCAACTTTTTCAGTATCTTGGATTATAATTAAATTAGATGACTTTGTCAAAAGATCAATCCCCACTGATATATAATTTATCCATTAAGTATTCTGCGGTAATCCAAAATAATTCCATGGATACCTCTTCCAATTTCCAAATTGGAACTGAAAGAGGCTTAAGAAAAATAAAAGTCTTAAAATGATCTTCCTTTATCTGATGGAAGGTGTAGCAACAGAACACATAATTTACAATGTTGTGCTTCATACCCAACCACCATAATCAAGTTATCATATTATTATACATCTTTATAGTTTGAAGATAAATAAATCATGAAGAACCATGGAAATAAAATAAAACTGAGATCCTTACTGATGCTGGGATGAAAAAATGATCACCAAAATAGAGAATACAATTAAAATATAGGGAACAACCCAAACCAGTATCCCCACTATATATGGTTTCTAAAATTCCTCTGAACTCGACATCCTTCCACTAACTGTAGATAATAGACTCATGGATACATGAGTATAATTGAAAACTGGTCAACACCATACCTAAAACATACTCCCAAACAACCTAATGAAACATATCAAAAATCTCTATATGGTTTGACACTTTTATTGACTCTAAAATATTTTGTGATGGAACTTTTATACAAAAATAATTTTCAACAACATTACACTTCCTTGGGATGTAGGAAATATTGAGATAAAATTTCTAAAGTTATTCCACCCACAGACTATATGTAGGATTAAATTATTTATGAGAAAAGATATAGCTCAAACTATTTTGGTCAGAAAAGACTGTGAACTTTTCCCCAAAAGATAATACCGCCAAAACATAAGATCATTCATATCTATGGAAAGATCAAAATTATGAATGGTTTAATTATTCTCATGTGGTTGAAGATGATGCGAGTCATAAGATGTCACATGTTTATCCTATATGATCACAAAACACAAACTATCACTAGAATAATCACATAAAACAACACACCCCTTACTCAGCTCAAGAAAGATCAAAATAGGATCTAACAGCAGAAGTCATTTCAACTCATCAAAAGAAGTCCGACACTTTGCATCCCATGATAATTTCACCCACTTACTTTTAATAGCAGTCAATGGTGATGCCTACTTAGAGAAGTACAAGATGAATCTATAATATCCATAAAGACCAAGAATGATTCAAATCTCTAATACATTCTATGGATTATCCCATGGAAAAACAACCATTACCTTCTCATTATTAACCAATAATCCATGCACAGAAATCACATTCACAATAAATTCACTTCTTAAATCTAGAAATTTCATTTCTAAATCATCATATAAAAATAATGACATCTCATGATTCCCAAAACCAAACCCAGATTTTTGTTATGCTCATTCTCAGATCTTGAATAGACCAAAATATCATCTACGAACACTACAAAAATGTGTCATTATACAGGTGAAATGTTTAATTCATCAAATCCCAAAAAAATTATAGTATCATTAGTCAGAAAAAATGGAATCAAAAGATATTTATAGAAGAAATACATTCTACTAAAAGTTGTATTTAGTATATCACACTCTAGAACTTTGAGCTGATGATAACCAAACTGTAGATCAGTCTCCTAAAATCACTTTTTTCCCTTTAATTGATTAAAAAATTCATCAACATGAAGAAAAGGGTACTTGTTGTTAAATGTTACTCCGGTAATCTTCTGATAGTCCAAGAACAATTAGAGTGAGTGTCCTACTTTCTTGGAAAAGAGAACTAGGGTAGTCCAAGTCGAAACACCAGGGTGAACAACACCCTTTTTCAGCATGTTTTAGAACTAATTTTTTCTCTTGTATCATTAATGGTTCCATATGATAAGAAGGTATCAAAATGGGTTTCACTCCTGGAATAAGGTCAATAATAACCTCTAACTCCATATCTAGAGGATTCCCAATGAAATATTCTAATAAAACATTTTGAAAACCATAACAAATAGTGGGAATATAAATAACATAAGAAAAAATATTAGGTACAATAATTATAGTAGAAAAAAAACACCTGAGCTATGGGTGAGAAGGTCCTATATGACCAAACCACAGATCAAACTCTCCCTGAAACACCCTTCAGATCCCATTGAACATATGAAACGTGACACAATAAAGATATGAATAAACCTCATCTCAAAGATAAATTAGATAGTACATATCAATGATGACATCAGACATATCCATATCATGCATGATAATATATCAGACATGATATACATAAGCTATCGATAGCGCACAAGAAGGACACCAATACACATGCTATTTACTCTTCCCAAGAGGCGTCACAAACTCTATAAAATATTATAGGAGATTTTTTAGAAGGTTAATTATATCAAATAAATATCTAGATATACATGGATGAGAAACACCAATAACATATAAATTAACCTCTACTAAAGGTGAAATAAAGATGGTAACTCTCACTATTGTTGGACCAACATTTAACTCCATTAGAAACACATCTAATGTATGAAGGTTCTTCAGTTATAAGGCCTACGGATAGAGAAATATTATATATTAAGTATCTGAATACACCGCGATAGAATTTAGAGTTGATGATCTTAAACTATATTGAGGTATAAACATATCTTGAAAGAAACATTGCTGATGGAAATATTTTCCAAAGCTGTTACACGTATTTATAGGTGAAGGAAAATAAGGATGTGCGTGTCTAAACATTCCACATTAATAAAAAGATATAGTCACACCACTAGTTGAAACTAGAGGTGCTGAAGATGGGTTCTATCAAGAAATACCTCTACCACACTTTCCATGATCCAGCCACTTCCTCTTTTTCCTTGGAACACCACCGAAGTTTTCACTAGGTGGAAGAGAAGGGGAAGAATATCCAACATTTCCTCCCATATTCTGTTATTAAATAACATCTCTATCCATAGTCTCCACAGAGGTAAAAATATTTAGAAAAAATACATGTGATCTGATATCCGGTTGCAAACACTATAGGTACTTTTGTGCTTTCAGCTGGTCATTCTTTACAACCATTTGTTCAAAATAAACCATATTAGAAAAATGATTAGTGTATTCCAACACCAAATTACCTCCTTGGTAATATAAGAAAAATTCATAGGCTTTTCCACCATCAGTGACTCTAGAATTTATTTCAGGAAGAATAGAGTCTTGAAACCCTTCTAGTCTAAGACCATGTAACTATCATCATTGACCATAGAATCCCACTATTGCTTGATAGGACCCTCAAGTTTGAATGCTGTGAATTTTACCTTGATGATAATTGGTGTATCCAAGAGGTAAAATTTATAATTAATCATTTTAATCCAGTCCTCCACCTATTGGGGTCCATTCATACCTTTAAAGGATGGTGGTTATTTTGAAATAAGTCCCATGATCAATCTATTTCTCCAACAACCCCTGTATGTACCTCAATGGCTGCATTCTGAACTTGTGGAACATTATGGTCAACAACATGAACTAATCTCAGAATAGCTTTGAAAAAGTTATGATCCATGGTAGGATTACCATGAGGAAAAATAGTTTCACCCTCCTGAGGAATTTACAGAACATGTCTTGGAGGTTTGTTATTCCACACCATTATGAGAGAAATGACCACAAAAAAATCTTAGTTCAAACATAAAAAACCCATAATAAAAAACCGATATTAACATATATAAATCAAAATTGAAGATAAATATCCCAACATCCCATGTTAACTTGAGTAGTATCATGGGATGAAATATTAAGACACTCATGAAAATGTAACTATCAAGTCCCAACAATCCTATCGCTAGTATACCAAATGTACGAAGATAAGGAAACATGAGGAAAACACACCTTTTATACCAAACTGTATTTAGCCAAACCAAATACCCTCCTAAACATTTAACCTACCCCATCTATCACATACCCAATGGGTCTTTCCAGTCCCCACGGGATGGTGACTAGCACGCCAGAATCATATAATAATTAGTGAGAAATATTTCTCCCAACCTGAAGAAACAACATGAAACATATATATACAATTGAGAGAGCAATAAATAATATAAATAGATGCCACAACTGAAAAAAAACCTTCATAAACCAAAAAAAAACAAGAGTAGAAACATTCTCTATGTATAGGTCCAACTATAAATGAATACTATAATAGGAAAAACCATCTCATCCATATGATAGTGTTGGAAGACTCCCACCATCTCACCACTAACTACCCAACATAGCTGACAAAAAAAATTACTGCCAAACTATGGTGCCTTTCCTTTCCTGGCATCGAAATACATAACAAGGTGTATGCACCAAAAAGGGGTATATAGGTTGTGTTCTAAAATACTCAATAGTGTATCACCCATGTGTTCCATATCATGTCTCTAAACAATAATCCAATAATTCTCAACAGAAAATAAAATAAGACAGATAATAGTTTAATAGTTTTTATATCAAAAGAATGATTTTTTTAATTTTTATTTTCTCACATTTTTTAATAGTGAATGTAAATTAGTTTCAAATCATTTCATAACCATATATCTAAGTAGATATATCCTATAAAAAAAGCATGCATCACATATCATATCAAATCCATGGAAATAAAACAAAATAGTACAATCTAAAAGAAGAAGAACAAGTAACTGCATTCCAAGCATCAAACTAGGTCAGGATAGTTAGGAAACTCATAGCCTACATTGAAAATCACATACACATCTAGACACTAGACATATGCATGGAGTCTATAGATCATAGAAACACCCCAGCATGTGAACCCACCAATAAGTCTGACAAGTCCCTAGAAAAACATGCCCAAGGAGTAGAGGAAATCCCCATGAGGAAACCCCATGATAGTGGAAGCGACCTATTACTATAAATTCCACTTAAGTACCCAAGGATTCCCAAATTCTTTATTTTCCACACCAATTCATCAAACCATTTCTATGAAACCCTAATTTGAAAAACATTTCACAAAACCATTTAAATATTCTTTGAAACCCATTTAAAATTTCCAAAACTAGGGGAAACCCATATTTTATAGAAACATAGTTCCATGCTCAAAAAAATTATCATGACATTTCATTTAATAAAACCATTTATCAAAAACAGGAGAAATGCAGTTCACCAACACATGCTAGAGATGGAACCACATATCTTAAATCATAGATTGCACATGCCCGCCACACAATCATACATAAGAATGGATTAAACAATGATAAAGAAGGACCTAGGGACAATCAAAACATATTATAATTGATCACTTTGAACATAAGGGTTGGTGGAGAAGAGGAAACAACACATACCTCAAGATCATTCACCCGCCACACCACAAACAACATAGAAATGACTACTGGAATGGGACTGGACAACAGATCTCGAGAGAATCAAGAAAACTACCCCATAAAAAAATCTATAGATTAATGAAACGATGATACCATGATCAAATAAATTGAATAAGAATAAATTATCTCTTATCCTGAGATATTCAACACATCTTCCATGATGATCAAACTATTAACGAATCAATATGGAATGAACAGTGGATCCTACAATCATCAGAGAAGATCCCTTGGTCGATAGGGGAGGTAGCTGTGAAAGAATGAAAAAAAATCAAACTAATGAAATAAAATAAAATAATTGTCAGTGAAATTTACACAAAATGTATTCTATTTACATGTGATGTAATACTTGGGAAATAGATACATAAAAAACACATCACATTATTATTAAAAATAGATATTTTAACATTATACATTATGTAACCATTAAACGATGTATAATCATTAACACTATATAATTTGATCATGAAATGATCCTAAAAACCATTATACACAATGTACTCCCATTAAAAATTGTCTAAATTTCTTGTAGGTAGTGAAAAATATAGATTCTTACTTGAAAAACACAAAACACCTCAGACATCCTCCGAACTGAGGGGGAACCCTACATATCCATTAACACATTTATACCAAAACTCCATTAATTAAAACAAAGATCCATCCCTCAATTTTAGATTATCTTTTTCATAAAATTTTATCCACATTCCGAAGTCATAAGACACACCGAATTTCATATGAAAATATATAAATAGACAGAAAAAAACTGAAAGCGGGTAACATGTTGTTATAATATCAATTAACTCAATGATCTTATCCACACCCTTTATCCAATCTTATAATTCATAAGGACCAACATATACCATATAGATAAGTGGATTATACTCTAAAAAATTAAAAAAAAAATCATAATCAACTACTACCTTCTAAATTGGCCTCCCATTGATGTTTTGAATCACATTAACCATAATCTCACTAATATTATTCTATAATAGAGTCTCATTCATTCCATCTAGAGAAATATTCTCATACTCCCCCTCTATATATCCATCATCAAAATTCTCTAACTCATCCATATTCTCATTAGGTTCATTAGAACACTTCTTTGAGTCCATTATTCTACAAAAAATATTACTCTAGTTAGCAATCAATATCAATATTTCTAATAAATAAATGAATTATGGACCACTTCCTATTCATAATAACAAGTTAAATAATCAAATAACAACTAGTCACATTACATCATCATTTTTTCTCATATATGTTAGTTATTTAATACAATACCAATAAATTAGTCATGAATAAATGATTATATTATTAATATTTTAGTCATTTAGTAGAAGTAAAATCATAATCTCACACACAAACAATCCAGTCCCCTACATTTAATAATGATACATAAATATGACAGTATTCATTATCACATTAAATAAATATTCTTACCTTATAATATCATGAACATATTAAACAAATATAATACTATAAAAATAAATATTTTGAACTTTTACTTTGGTTATATTATATTTGCACAAACAAATAGATTCCATACCAAGTCCCCTTTATTAATCTCCAATATACAAAATTCAAAATAGGTCATGACCACAGATAAGAAACCATCATGATACTATTTTTTAATATTCTAAATAATAATAATCATGATGGGGCGGGACATTATAGGTATCCCTACTAGACTACCACATTAAGAATAATGAGCTACCACTTGACATTTGGTGGACCTTTGGATAACAATTAGAGATACATTGGGTATTCGGTATCCTCATGCAATTTTTTTAAAAAAATTGAAGGTTTTTTTCCGATTTATCCTTTTTATATTGAAACCTAATTAGGGTCCCTTAGGCTCTCACCTATCTCATACACCGAATACAAGGTAAATTCATCTCTTTAGATTTCTTCCACCGTCCCTATTTTCCCTCTCAACATATAGATTTAGAATAAAATTCACTCACTAAATCATGGAAGATCTGATCCCATATTCCACATATTCAATTATTATTACTTCTCCATTGATTTATATTTGTTGGGTCGAAGATTTATGTCCTTAATTATTACAAGGAATGTTAAAATCACATTAATCTATAAGGTTTATTTATTTATTTATTATAGAAAGTTGTGAAAGGTTTATTTTTTCCACATTAGTTACTTTTTTGATTATAAACAAATTATTAGCGAATTACTCTTTATATTTGTTTCATTTGTGTTAAAATTAAAGATTTTATTGGCTATATAAATTAGTGATTTTGTTTTTATAGGTGTTGAAAGTCAATTATGATTTTTTTGAGGGTTGAAGTTAGTTTTTGGATTTCCTTACTTATAGAGTTTGATTATTTGTGTTTAATTGGTTATCAAACTTAGTTTATAAATTCTTAGAATCTATTTCTAGTTTGATAGAGTGCACTTATCTTTATAACTAGTTTTAATGGGTGGTTATATCAGCTGTTCTCAAATTTTTATAAGTTTTTTCCTACCATGTGTTTTTAAATTGATGTAGAATATTACTATAATTATTTTATGGATTATTTTAAAAATACGATTGGGAGGATTCAAACAATTTTTTTTATATAAATGTAAATTCTTTTCTATGAAAATATAACATGAGTTTTATGTTTTTATTAGTTTATACATTAGTTTTATATAACTACCTATAAGTTATCATATGGATTATAGTTATTTTTAAATCCTTGGTTACTATTTATTCATTTTTTATTACATAAATTATAAATCTATTTAGTTATATGAATCATAGTTTATATAAAAATTAGTTATCATGTCTTCTTATTTCATTTGTTACCTTAAACTTGAAAAGATTCTACATAAATCATTATATTGTTAATAAGATTTAATTTCAAATTTCCATGCCTGGATTGACTAGTGAAATGTATATTTGATTATTTAATGTAAACAATGAAGATAAATTGGCATGTTTATGGTTATATAATCATGTATAAATCTAGTTTTTGATGTTATTCCTTACCTAAGCACGAGTTCTTAAACTAAAATTTAATTATATAAACTATTTTTTATTAATCCTATAATTTGAGTTATTTATTATTTTTTAAAGAGTAAAGTACATATTCCAATTAATAAAATGAATGAATTTTAAATCAACGAACAATACATAACCATAAATCAATAAGTTTTATTAGGGATAATGTAATGGATTGGTTTTACAGAGTGGGAATGGATGGTTTGATTACTTATTTTGATGACACATTCATTAATTAATTAATTATTTAATTGTAATGATTCAATATATAAATGATTCATTCAGGAATGGATTGTCTATGTGAAATCCTAAATACATATGTGTGGGTTATAATGTTTTATTAATAATTTACTTTAAATAATTTATTGGTTATATATCATTTGGGGTTTATTTAGATTTATCACTTTTCCAAAAAAATTATCTTCTTAAATTGGTATATTATCTAACATGTCATTATAACTCTTTAAATTTTATTCTTTTTTTTATTTGGTTGGATAATTATTTATCCATGAATTCACTTCTCATTTATTTATTTATCATTTATTAACAAGGTTAGATAGTGTTGGAATGGATGGTTTGATTACTTATCTTGATTGCACTTTCATCAATTAATTACTTATTCAATTGAAATGATTCAATATATATAATTTTCTTCATTCAGGTATGGATAATCTGAGTGAAATTACAAACATGGATGAGGGGGTTGTGATGTTTCCCTAATAAGTGACTTTGGATAATTTATTGGTTATATATAATTTTGGGTTTATTTAAATTTATCACTTTTCTAAATTTTACTCTCTTCTTAAATGAGTATATTCTCTATCATTTCATTATAAATTTTTTAATTTTATTCTTTTTTTATCATGTTGGTTGTTTTTTGTTATCCATGAATTTAATTCTCGTTTATTCACAAAGTTATTCCTTAGAGTCTTCCTTATATTTAGTATATCCGGTGATAATTTTCATGAAATGAGATATAAAAATATATTCACATCTAATTGAACTTATGGATAGTTGATCCAGTTATAGACCAATATAATGTATGTGTGTGTAATATTGTGGTGGTAACAAGGTTGAGATAATTACCTGTGTGATGTAATAGATTTTTGGCGGTATGTGTCTTATGGTCATGGTATGTTAATGTGACCCTCTTTTTCCCTAAAATTTTAAACATGTTCTACCTTGTGTCTTAGGATAGTATAGGATACAAATCAAACTGGGTTTATTTATTAGTAATTTTCTTAAATTGTTTCATTCCCTTAGGGATTTCATTAACGTAAATCTACACCCTCTATAGAATTATATTTCTGTTAGAACATCTTAACTAAGATATTTAAATATTTTTACCATTACCTAATCTAAATGAAAAATGATTTTATTATATCTTATTTAATTTTTTCCCAAGGACAGAGTGGTATAAATCCATGTTTTTATATATTTCTTTTGTATTTTTAGGAATTTATTATTAAAAATCCCAAATCATTGATAATTGTTCCCATAACATTTGTTTCTATACCTCATATTTATGATGATTATCATTATGTATATGTTTTTATACCATTTTAATCATGTGATAGAATGGTTCCATCAGTATTTGATGAATAAATCACTATTTATGGTGGAAATGGGTTTAAATGTGTACACAAACTATATTGCATATAGCATGGGGAAGTATTAGGGATTCTATTGTTTTTTCCTTCCCTATGAGTTTTCATTCCAACACATTATAAGTTTGTCTTTGACCCTACATGGGGGTGTCTTGGGTACTCAATTTTATATCCTTTAAAAGGACTGATATATATATATACAAGGTTTCATTTTTTAGTCAATTAGATTTATATATCTAGTTTTGAATAGGTTCCCATTGGAATATAGGTTCAGTTTTAGTTCATGATCTATTCACAATATATATTTGGATCCTCATATAGGTGAATGAGTTATCCATCATCATTGTTATTATTTTTCATTTATTTATTATTTTATTAGTGTTTATAATATTTTTTTAATTGGATAAGAAATGGAAATATTATTATATATGTTAATATTTTATATGTATTTAAATATATACACCTAACTATTATGTGTGGTAGTCGAGCTCTTTTAGTAATGCATATTGGGACTCCATACTCACACCCTCTATGTACACCTCAATAGACATGCAATTTTAATTATGATATTTTTATTACAAGTAGGGATATTCAGGTCCTATTTGATTCTTTGTATACTTATTGGTTATGCATGTCTCATTAACATTCCATGTCCTTATAAAGTTTTATGTCATAAGAGGCCCATATTGGAAAGAGGCGTCTTTGGTTTATAACTATATCTATTCACCTTTATTTTTTAGTGTTTACATATGATATACGACATTATTTTTAGACCATTTTAGTACATTTAATCCATTCATATTTTTTTATGTATTATATAAATATATATTTACACCATGTATTCCATTCAATACATGTTGTTATTTTATTTTGAAAATGTCATACATATGGACGCGTCCTACCTAATTTTAGTCGAATAAAGAATTGACTCTAAGTATCACTAACATAAGGAAACTTATTCACCAATTAATCCTTTATACCCTAAATTATAGTCTTCATCTTCTAGTGATCAAGGGATACAATTGGGGCATGTAGAAATTTTATTTTGGATGATAGAAAATTTGAGTTGATTTCCTATATATATAGTTGTATTTTAGCTATTACAATTAAATTTAAGTATTTTTTTCCACCTAAACCTTATGAAAAACTATTTAAGTTATTTTTTGACGTTTGGTAATCAAACTAGACAAAAAAATTTCAATTTATATTTATGATATAATTTTGAGTTTTTCGAGTGGAAAACATTGATTAAACACTGTCATTTTGTGACATAGACTCACTATGTTATTGAATCTGAATTCTATTAATTATTACAGAACATGTTATGATGTTGTGGTTAATTATTGATTGAAATTAATAGAACTATAATTAAATTATAAGTTATTTCACTTATCTATTTTTTTGACTTTAGTTACCTAAAAATATTTTTAATTACTATCAATGCGAATAAGCTTGTTATAATCACATGGATTACTCAAGGAGAATATGATTTACTTTTGTTTAAGATGATAATAATTAAAGATAAATTGGTTAATAAGTCATATATTTAATATTATGTTTAATATAAAGTGATGTATACATCACTTGAATTTTATACATTAATTTAATAATATTACATGAATAAATATTATACATGATGAGATATTACATATGATTCTCACTTCTAAGAGATAATTTTGTTTTTATATATATAATAAAAATGATGGGAATCTACATAAGAATGAAGATGATAACAATTGATTATGTGAGATACTCAAACATATTATTGATGATATGTATTCATTACGACTGTAGTGTGGAATTATGGAATTAACCTCATCCATTTAAGTGGTGGATTTCTTGAGATCATAATGATGAAAAATAAGAAAATGTAGTTGATAAGGCATGAAATTACTTAAACAACTCATGATGGTGGGGATATGATCCTATAAGGTAGATATTTTTATCATTACCATAATGACATGATGAATTGTAATAATTATCTAAATAACATTAATTTATCATTATATTTTGATATACTAAAGGGCATGAAAACCAAAGAGGTTGATACAAAAAGTATTTATTTTTATATGTAATGTCATATATGATTGATAAATTGAACATTATTTAGATAATTTGTTTTTTTTCTTTACTCACTTTTCATTGTATGTTTTATGAAACCTAGTGAATGATTGATGTAGAGATTGGTGAAAAACTAGAGTGGTTTCTCATATACTTAATTACTAAATTGTATTCAAAATAGATGATGTCATTCAAGAATTTACTCTCTTCTCACACACTGACTTGTTTTGGAGACAAAAAATGAAATATATATGTATCTATTCTTATTATAACCTATAAAATGGGGTTAAATACCCTTGATGATACACCTGATTATTAAATCCTATTATCATACACTATTTTGTGTTTTATGTAGATGATGATTCAGATGAGTGTTCACACTTATTATATCCCAAATCCCTTGGATCAATGTGAATTATCATGAATCAAGTACTTATTATTTTTTCACCCACAAATATTTTTTTTGTGGTAGACTAGTCATAATGATGCAACTCCAACGTGAGATAGTGGTGAATCCTAGAAGATTTATTGGATATGAAAATTTATGATGGTATGTGAGAAATTCTATCATTATAAAATGTTATTTCTGATGAATGTTATTATGTCACCACTACATATATGGTTTTTCAGGAAGATATGTAAGAATATGTTATATAAAAAAAACTACCTTCCATATGCGGGGTGGATATGTTCCAACATTAATCGAAGAAGGAATGTAGTGTTTCTCTTGATTGATGGTCTATAATGTTTATTACTCCCCTTTAGTTTACCCGGGGATATATTAAGTCATTGGTTGAGAGTTTATTGTCTCAATGTAATATAGATACAATTATTTTGTAGAATCCATATTTTAATTTTGATATTATAATTCATAATTATATACATATATAAATTAATTATTATTTTGTGAGACTGATTAAGTTTAATTGTTAGAAACTATGACATATAGTTATCACAAATATCTCTATGGTTGTTAATGATGTGTTTTGAGGTTTTTATTTTGGTTTTATAAATTATATATTTTTCTTTCATGTAGACAATAATGGTATATATGAGTTTGATCACTACCTTTAGTGACTATGATGAGTATTATTACTCACCCCTACATGCGAACTATTTCATTTTATGCTCTTGTTTTTGTGAAGGTTATTAGATGGGATAAGGGATGGTCTTGGATGTTGGAGAGTAATTATATATATTGTAGTTGATTCCTTGGTGTATTAATTAGAGAGACCACATTGGTTTATTACATATTCAATTTGATACTTTGATACACATGGTCAATATGTGTTATATAAATTATGAAATAATTCTACAACTTTATGTTATATTATTTAAATGATTTTTATATATGTATGTTTTACATTACAATATTTCTTTATTATTTTATATCATGGTGGATGGTGTTGTTTGTTAGAAGGAGACATGTTCTCCTTGGAGGTAATGCCTCTCATTATTTTATGTAGATACCTTAACTCTAGTCTCTAGGTCACAACCTATTTAAGGTTTTCCTAGATAGTTCACCAACTGAAAATGTATGACATGTGAAATTGGTATCAGTGAGTCAGGTTAGATTTTGGAGTTAAGAACATACGAGGTTTGGGAGGAATAACATTAAATAAATTTCATTAAAGAATAGATATTAATTTAGACACACAATCACTCAAAATTAACTATTTTAAAAAGTCTATTATTAATGACTAAGGAATGAGAAACCTTAGTATAAGAAACATAATTTATAAAGGTGAAAAATATTCATCATTTCGAATTTGGTCATGATATAATACATGTTATTGATTTGATTAATTGTAAGAATAATTTTCTTTGGATAAATTGGAGAATGATTCATCACTATCCATATCATATTCTATGAGCATGAGTCTAAATTATTTCGATAAATATTTTTTTTGAGAATATAGAGATATTTTCGTAGAGATAATGGGTACAATTTACAAATATTTGGATGGTACATCATACAATAGTGGTTACAATAGAGAAATTTTAGAAAGTGAAAGAATGTAATATGTTTTAACATAGTCATCATTTGAATTTATAGATATATATTTCTAGAATATAGTTCAGAGGCTCAAATAGTAGTCTTAATATAATGTAGTACTAATTACTAACAAGTTTATAGAGAAATTATTCTATATATTTTCATTTTCTCTCTTTTTTGTGAATGGAATGATTATAAATTTTAATTTAGTTATTTTGTAATATTTTAATCTTAATGGACCTATTCTATATATTTTATGGAATGATTCTTTTAGTACTTGATATTACCTAAGTGATTAAGTAGTTATAGTGGCATTTTTTCAATTCAATAATATGTTTTCCATAAAAATATAATATTCATTTATTAGAATTATTTTAATTATTATATTTCTTTTTTGGATAATTTATAGGTAAAATATTTTTAAGGATAATTTACTATTACACTTATTCTAAAATTCCCAGATGAGTTATATTATATAAGGTGGGTCATGATATTTTTTGTTTAGGCCTTGACTCTCTACTCGTGCAGAACCCACTACTACAAAAGAGAACTTTAAAAAAGATTGAATGGGCTTTTATCAGTTCTAACAAAGTGATGACTATCGTATCATGTTTTAAAGTACTAGATATTTATCTGAGTTAGAAAATCATGGTTAAAGTGGTGCTTTATCAGTGCAACAAAAGAATTGATAAAGCACCATTATATCAGTTCATTTATTTAGTGCTCATAAAGGGATCCTTTATCAATGATTCTATATGAAATCATAATGGAATCCTTTTTCATCCCTAATAAATGTGCTGATAAAGCACCCTTTATCAGCACTTCTAAAAGCAATGATAAAGGGTAATACTATTGTGTGATATTACAACACATTACAACACTATAAATAGGGATTACTATAAGGTAATGTAACAACATGCTATAGAATTGTAAACAATACCCTAAACAATAGAATTTTTTTAGAAAGATCAGATAAAAAAATAGAATTTAAATGAAATAAAATTTCCAACACAAATACAAGAAAAAACACTATTATAGTGAAAAATAAAGCACCTATATAAAATTAAAAACCACATATTATTGAGAAAAATAACGTACCTATATAAGGAAAAAATTCTTTTGTTAATAATAATATAAATAAATAGATTAAATAGAAAGCATTAATTTTAAACTAAACACTATGTCATAATTGGAACACTATTTATCAGATTGCATTGCAGTTTATTTTTTCATGTCACAGGGCATTTATTGTTAATCTTCAATAATTATATCTATAGAAATTAACTAAATAAGTATAATATAAAAATGATAATAAAATTAATTAACTAATAGAAGATAAAATTATAAGAAAACAATCTAGGTCTGTTTTCTTAGAGTTAGTGATGTGATGCAAGTTTTAAAATAAAATTACACCTATATTTTGAAAAGACTCACATGGAGTCATAATAGAAACTATGTGTCAGATTGAGCTGTATCTAATTATTACACATCCCAAATGACTTATGGATCATTTTTTTAAATTATCGAAACAATCAAAATATGTTTCCTCATTTTTGTGTATGTAGTCAGTGTTTTTTACTAAGATTCCATTTAAAATTGGTACCATGCACTTTGATTCATGTAGGTCATATCATATATGGAATTGATGTGAGAAAAATTCATAAACCAAACAAAATAATTATGAATCATTTTACTAAATTATCAAAACAATCTGAGTGTATTTTCATGGTTTTCAGTGAGGGAAAGTTTTTGAATTAAAATATCAATTTTAATATGACAATGGACAGTTTGAGTTATACCAAGAAAATCATGTATCATATTTAGGTGAGACTGATTCCTACATGTAAATAATGACTTAATTATCTTTTTCCTAAATTAACAAAATAATATGAATGCATTTTCTCAGTTTTAAGTATGTGAGTTGTCTTTTTCACTAAAATTAATTACAATTTTGAATAAAAATATGCACTTGGAGTCATACCACTGTTACAGTGTATCAAATTTAGGTGAGGATGACTCATACATGCCCTAATAAATTATGGATCATTTTACTAAAATATAAAAACAATCTGAATATGTTTCATCCATTTTGAGTATGCCACCTGTGTTTTGTTTCTAAAATTCCATTTTAAACTAGAAACACGCAATTTGAGTCATCCAAGTTTCATCATGTGTGTGTTGGATGAGAGATTAATTAATAAAAATAAAAAATAAATTATTAATTCGTTTAATAAATTATCAAAAAAATATGAGTTTTTTTATTGGTTTTTAGTGGGTGACACTTCTTTGTATTAAAAAGTCCATTTTAAACTGATAGTGGAAACATTGAGTCATACTAGGCACATCATGTACCTGATTGTGTTGAGGATAATTAATACAAATCAAAAATGACTTATAGATCATTTTACTATAGTACCAAAACAATTATAATGAATATTCACAGTTTTCAGTATGTCAATTGTCTTTTTTACTACAATTAATGTCACTTTTGAATAAAATTACACACTTAGAGTCATAATGGTAACACCATGCATAACATTGTGGTGAGGATGATTATTACACATCCAAAATTACTTATGGAAAATGTTAATAATGTTTCCAAACAATATAATTGTGTTTCCTTGGTTTTGAGTATGTTACTTATGTTTTGTGACTAAAATGACATTTTAAACTGGAAACACACACATTGAGTCATAGACATTGTTTCATGTTTGGGTTTGACATGAGACAAATTACTATATGTATGAAATAAATTATGAGTTTTTTCCTAAATTATCATGAAAATATGAGCACTTTTTCATTGTTTTATGTGAGTGGATCTTTTTTTATTAAAATGTCAATTTTAAATTGATAACATACACTTTGA
This sequence comes from Viscum album, assembly GCA_963277665.1. Classification (NCBI taxonomy): domain Eukaryota; kingdom Viridiplantae; phylum Streptophyta; class Magnoliopsida; order Santalales; family Viscaceae; genus Viscum; species Viscum album. The sequence goes on from OY728133.1 coordinate 1,313,932,474, forward strand.
GTCATACTGGGCAAATCGTAGATCAGATTAAGGTGAGGATAATTCCTACAAGTCAAAAATGAATAATGTATTATTTTAAAAAATACATAAATAATAAAAATGTTTTTTCTTGGTTTTTAAGTATGTGAGTTGTCCTTTTTAATAAAATTAATGTAAATTTTGAATAAAAAGATGCACTTGGAGTCATACCAGTCATACCAGGCATCATAATTTGGTGTGTATGATTCTTAAATGCACCAAATGAAATATATAAAATTTTAATAATGTATCAAAATAATCTGAATGCGTTTCGTTAATTTTGAGTATACAGTTTTTTTTACTAAAATGTCATTTTAAATTGGAAATACACACATTGAGTCATGCAGGTTGAATCATTTGTGGGTTTGATGTGAGACTGCTTCATACACATCAAAAATGATTTTTGATTTTTTTTACAAAATTAGCCTGAAAATCCAATCATGTTAGATAAGTATTCATTAACTATCACTTTTTTGTATTAAAATGTCAAATTTAAACCGTTAATGATCATTTTGAGTCATATTGGGAACATCATCTATCGAATTGGGGTGAGATTAATTCATACACATCCAAAATGACTTATGGATCAATTTTCTAAAGTACCAAAACAATTTGAACGTGTTTTCTTAGTTTTGAGTATAGTACATATTTATTTAATAAAATTAATAAAAATTTTGAATAAAAAGACACACTTGGAGTCACAATGGTCACATTGTGCTTCTAATTTAGGTTTGGTTGATTCTTATATACTAAAAATGTGAGACTAATTTTTACAAGTAACAAAATAATTAATAATCATTTTAATTAATTATCAATACAATCAAAGTTTTTTCTCTAGGTTTTTAGTCAGTGACACTTTTTTTATTAAAATGCTAATTTTAAATTGATAAAAGACACTTGAAGTCATACCAAGAACATAGAGAATCATATTGTGGTGAGGTTGATTTAAACATATAAAAAATATCTTATGATTCATTTTCCTAAAGTACTATAATAATAAGAATTAGTTTTCTCTTTTTTGAGTATGTTTGTTGTCACTTTTACATAAATTTTTGTCACTTTTGAATAAAACTATGCACTTAGAGTCATATCGGTCACACCGTGCATCATATTGAGGTGAATATTATTCCTAGAAATTATAAACAACTTATTTAAAATTTTACTAATGTATCAAAATATTATGAATGTGTTTCCTCAGTATTGATTATGCCATTTTTTTTACTAAAATGTCATTTTAAATTGGAAATAAGAAATTTGAGTGATAAAAAATGTATTATGAATCATTTTAATTAATTATCAAGATAATCCATGTTTATTTTCTTGGTTTTCAATGATTAGAACTTTTTTTTATTAAAATTTAAATTTTAAATTGCTAAGAGACACTTTGAGTCATATTTGGCACATTGTGTATCAAATTGAGGTGGGGATAATTCCTACAAGTCAAAATGACTAAAAGATTTTTTTCCTAAGGTAAAAAAATAATCTGAATTTGTTTTATCAGTTTTGATAATTTAAGTCATTTTTACTAAAATTAATGTAAATACTGAATAAAAAGAGACAATTGGAGTCATACCAGTCCCACCATGTGTTAGATTGAGGCATAAATGATTAAAAAACATCCCAAATTACATATGTATAGTTTTAAAAATTTATTAAACAAATCCTAATGTGTTTCATAATTTTTGAGTTTTCCACTAGTGTTTTTTAATAAAATATTGTTTTAACCTAGAAACATGAACATTGAGTCATTAAGGTCGCATCATGCATGGGTTTGATGTGAGACTAATTACTACTCATTATAAATTAATTATTAATCATTTTACTAAATTATCAAAGTAATCTGAGCATGTTTTCTTGGTTTTTAGTGAGTGAAAAATTCTTTTATTAAAATTTAAATATTAAACGGATAATAAAAACATTTAGTTATAACAGAAAAACCATGGATTGGATTGAGGTTCAGATGATTCTTAAACATCACAAATGAAATATAGATCATTTTCCTAAAGTACCACAATAATTCGAATGTGTTTTATCAATTTTTAGTATATCAATTTTACATTTTATTAAAACTAATTTCAATTTCAAAATAATACAAATTCATTTTATAGGTGATGATAAACTATAACATAACATCATTATTATTTGATCATGAAAATGGGAATATCCCTATTCCTAGGTATTTTTTATTGATAATTATGATGAGGTTTTTATTAATGAGAGTGTTCACATTGATCATTTTACATAATTAGTGTGAACATTCAAAATGGATGTTACTTGTATGGATTTCACAAGAATTTGTGATATTTTATCATACATAAAGTCATGATATAATATCTTAAATAATTCCACGACCCACCAAAGTAAAACCACTATATTTTTATTGTCTAAAAATTCATGATTTTATCGATGAAATTTGGTATTTGTATATTTTTTAGAGGTTTTGGATCAAGATATCAGCTTCTTAAGTGAAACGTTTTATGGGAACATTTCAATAATTGTTCTCAAACACAATATTGGTATGATCCTTATTCCACTATATTTCGAAACAATTTTATTTTTTTGAAGTCAACAATTCATCTATTCACCCTCCTTGGTCTTCGCATATGCCTCATCCTCCAACTCATTATTCAAATACTACTCCACCTCCATGTCTGCATCTTCTTCCACCTCTATCATTGACCAATAATTTTATTGTTTACAGGGCCAGTTCTTCTAAATAAATTGATTTACTCTATTATAATTCACTTGATAAATAGTTAAAAAATAGTATATAATCATTCTAACGCTAATTTTTTACACCTCAAATATATTTCTAATGTCATAACTCATACTAGATCACCAAAATAATAGTTAGTCAACTATAATATTCTTTTGCATATATTCTCAAAACATGTACACTGCCCACTCATCTCTAAACAAATTTACTTATTCTTTTGAGTATAATGATTGTCATCCATTTTAATAGTATTGAAAAAATAAAGTCAAATAAATGATAATGAAATATATTTAATAAAATTTTAATTAACAATGAAAATTACATATTTTAGGATGATGGCCTTTTCATGCATTATGATCTCTCTCACACACTTTCAAACATAATATCCATAATATTTGTTATTATCTTGCTTGAGACACTAAAAAAAATCTTTAATAAAATATGTATATTATTTTGAAATGTTTAGAGATAAATATATCTATATATACCATAATTTATTTCCTTTTTTAATCCATAGGATTTATCTCTTTAGACACCATCTTCATGCAATGATATTGCCTATATTTTGTGACTTCCCTATCATAAAAAAACTCATGTTAAAACAAAAATAGAAACATATAATTAAATTTTTATCTATAAAATATTGATTGAATGTCATAAAAATTCAATATACACATCATCTGTGGGCTTTTGGTTGGATATCCATACATTTAATCAAAAAAATATATTTTGGGTATCCATATTGACTTCAATCAGCAGCCAGTGCTGGCTAAAAAAACAAAAAAAAATTTATGTAAAAATTAAAAATAGTTTTTATGTGATTAGATTGTATATTTTTACTTATAAATTATAAGCATAAAAAGTATCCATCATCTAATGTTTTTTATCAAATTATTTGACTATTCATATATTTTATCATCTCTTTTCTTCTAAATTTCTCTTTTTCCAACGTATATTATTATTTAGAAATGATATGGGGATTAATGAATCCAAATGATTCATACAATGATATTCCCATTATATTATAGTAATATAAAATCATATAAAAAATATAAAAACTTAATAAATATAATAAACATAATTGATCACAAATTGGATTATTTTATTATGAAAATTTACCTTATATATGTATTCACAACTAAAACGCCCAACCATTCATGCTTAAGAATCTCATTTATTGTCCCGAGACCAATTTAGTTGCTTATGTAAGATCCATATATTTATTTTTGATATGAAATGCAAGAGATATTTGTATATTTAAATGTGGTCTCTACAGGAAGGTGTAATGATGCTAAATATTGCTCTTGACCTGGTGGGGAGAAGGTACCCTCAGGATGTCAATTTGATTTTTTGGTCGATTCACTAGATTTTCGTGATCCAACCATTGGTTTATCCATCTCTTAATAAATCTGTAATATCATACCTCACTTTAGACCTTTTAACATTAGACATTACTAGTTTTTCATTTGAAAATTTTTGTTAAATACAGACCTCATGTATATTTATAAGATTAGATGACCATGCTGTGAAATCTCAAATAACATCATTGACTATTGTAATATCCAGATCATCAAGTGGAAAATAAAACATAGTCGTCAACTCATTATCTACCTCAACACCCAATCCCATGTGATATTTTGGGAGGTATTTATTACGTATCTTGTCTCATGGGATATTATAAATTGTACCCATCACAACATGTCAGTGTGTGAGTTTTGATAGATACAAATCAGAAAAAACTATACCTTGCTGAATTTTAGTAATATAAAGGAATCAGAAGTTATTTGATTCACATTTAGAAGAAATAGTAATGAAAAAATGAGTTACCCTTGGTAAGTAATGGAGTTGGGGGAAATGAATTTCTGTAATTGTTGTGGGATGATTTGGTTCATGTGTGGATATTTGTTCCACATTCGGTTCACTTTCATCCTTTCTCATACACCAGTATTCCAAACTATACTGAAATAAATATCTTATAGTGAATCAATTTTTATCTTTAGTTGTCTCAAAATATTATATATATCATCATGTGGTTTTATCTTCTTGAAATATATTCACAGAGAGACTTCAAAACTTAATCCTCTAAAGTGAACATATTGTTTGATTTGCTTCAATACTAGTGAAAGCAGTTTTTCTTCCGGTATTGTCATTGTAAATTATTGTGTCTAGAACATATAAGAAATTTTTTAAAATAAAAAGGAATTGTTATATAATACCTTTATAAATCATAAATAATTATAATTATTTCATACTTAAACATTTTTCCCATAATGTTCTTGTGTTTTCATCAACCAGTTTAACCTCTTTATTTATACGATCCTCCTTCCATAGCACATGACATTGGATGAAAGAGTTTTCATATTTTGATTCATAAATCTGCATATATACAAAGAAAAATATGTTATTTCATATCAAATAATTAAACATTAATAGTTAATTTAAAATTCTTACCAATTTATTCTCTAATGGAGCATACCCTATCCTTAATTTACAATAGGGGTACATTTTTTTGATACAACTTATTTATTTTAATCACGATTTTTATTTCATAAATTAATTGGTATCAATCAAGTTATATAAAATAAAAAATGTCAAATAATATATTATCAACTATAATGAACCTGAAATAGTTTCTTATTATACTGATTGATGAAAGCAATCTATGTTTCCTACTTTATAATGTGTACATAACTAACTGGTGGGTGGGTATTTACTTTTCCCTCAATATCTCAATGATGTAACATCTTAAGAAGAGTTTGAAACCCTCTATGGGATCTTTTAGGTAGCATTAAGACAATTTTATTATGAAAATATTCTAAAATAAATATCTCTACAAGGAATATTGAAAATTAAATTAATGTATCATTATATATTTTTTCTGTAAAATTCAGAAATTATATCATAACTTTACATTTAAATATATACAATGTATTTCCTTTATTATAGGTTGGATGTGGTCCCATGAATCATTATTAATTGATACATTCATCATCATTGTAACCCCAAGATAACTAATGCAAATTGACTTGTTGGGGTTAATATTTTGTTCGTATTAATTCCATCCAACCTAAAATCTTATATCCTGACTTCTTTCCATGATAATTTTTTTCAACACTGTAATGTTGCACCGTTGTTGTTTTTTAATCAGAATTCTATTAATATCCAAATAATTATGAAGGGTTATCATCAAAAAAATATTCTTCCTCAGGATTGGGAACCTAATCATGTGCAGAAGACATTATCTGCATCAATAGTAAAAAATTTAATTTTTCATGAATAAAAATAATGAAAACACATAGAAAGTAATTAAGAATGGTCACTTGAATTCTCTATTGAAAACTTGATGAACTCTTTAACTGTACCTTTATAATATTTTTCCAAATGATTAGTGTCGATACATTTTTAAGGAAATGGGCAATTGAATTTAAGAAAAGAATTACCCCACTATGGTAGGTGTTATCCTATAAATTCATCCAAAGGTAAAAGTTATAAACAACTTTCATCCTCATTAGCTTAATCTTTTAAATTGTTATTGTTGAATTTTGTATCTTGACACTCATACCTAATCTCTTGTTGACATAATACTTTAATTCTTGAACTAATCTAACTAAAATTTTCCGCTTAACTGGCACTGATGATCATTTTGGATGACTACTGCGTAGAGTTGTTCCAACAACATAGAAGAGATTGGGGATGCGTATCAAGAAAAAAATTCAATAATAACAATTCAGGGGATGAATTTGGTGATAATGAAAGTTGTATCCTTTAAAATTTTTAAATTATCAAATTTTAAATTAGGATTTAAATTATCATCTAAAAATTATAAAAGGTATATGATAGTACCATAAGAACATCTACTCATCCCCACTGAGCTACACCAACTGTAATATATGTTACTAGTCCTTTTCCCTCACCTATATCATAAATATAAGAGCTCTATATCCACTGAGGATCATGTATAGGGCATGAGTATAAAAATAATCAAGTAAATACTAACAGGACCCTTTAAATAAACAACATATATATTTGATTATATGTTTAAACTAGTAATAATAAAAATACACATGAAAGTAAAGTCATTGTATACTAAATAAGAACAAAAGACAACAAAAATGTCACATCACCCACACCCATAGACCATGATGAATCACTAACATGTCTATAAGAAGTCACATTCTAACATACTATATTTATCCCTCACACAAAACCTATCATTTATTATTTTTAAAAAATATTTTTATCCCATGTATATTATAAACACACTCATCATCAAAAATTTAAAAAAATGAAATTTGAATTATATATTTTAACACATTACATTTCAAAAATGAAGGAATGAACATTTAAATCCAAATTGAAATAAATTTTTCTTCCCTTAATATGTAAAATTCGTTATTCTATAATCCATTCATTTTTTAAATGACTGTATTTTCTCCCCCAGCATAGCCTAAATTCTAATTCTATGAACCTTTCTAGCAACCCAGTTCACTATAATTGGCATATTCAGAGAAAAGTAAATATAATGAAAATGAATTCATCTTTATTTTACTCCAAAGACACCAATTGTAGTGATTTTTTTAAAAAAATAACCAAATGAAAAATATATATAGGATACACCATAAAATTATTGCATTTTATGACATTGTAAAAATATTCATTTATCCCTTATACTATATCAACTATGTGACACTGATTATCCAATATTAATTAATAAACATTTCACACCTATCATTCAATGAAATTTTATAAAGACGATTTGCTCAATAGATACTCATATATTCATAATTCTTCTTATTATTTAAAAATTATTTAAATCTTTATATGAATGACATACAGTGGAAACAATATTAAAAGAATGAAAATTTACATTTTCTAAATGGTAATAATAAATAATCTAATAGAAACATCAATAAAATATGAGTATTACTTTTTTAATAAATAATTATTTACATATATAATTATTAAATACATTTGTTATAATTTCATAATTATTTACATATATAGTTAATTATTTATAAATTTATGAATAATTTTTTTTTAAAAAATTTATATTTATAAAATTATATATATCCTCCATGGTGAAGCTCAGTGTTAGTTGTCCCTGTGGGTCTCGATGAGGTCGTGATTTCCATTTTCACCAAGTACATCCCTACATTTTATATTTCTTACTTTTCATTGTAATTTATACCCTTTCCCCGAATAAATTGACATGTCGAAGACAAATTATATATATATTATAGAAATAAATATAAATATAGTATATAAATTATTTAAATAAATTTGTTATAATTCTATATTTATTTATAATTAGATAAATAATTTATTAAAAAATAATATTTATTTATTTATAATAACTATAAATATATAAATTTATAAATATAGTAACTATACATTTATCAATATATTTATTTATAAATACTTATTCAAAAATATATTTCTAAAATTATGAATGAATATAGGATATCAAATACATGAATTTTAAAAATGATCAAAATGGAATAATTAAATGTTCCATGTTATAACAAAATTCTAAAATATATTAAAATTTGAATAAATTACATAAATATTAGGTGTGTGTTTCTATATTAGATTTTAATAATTTTGTAAATATTTATGTGTGATTTATATATAAAAAATGCATTAATTTTGTATATATATATTTCTGAAATCAATGTAACACATGTTTGATTTATGTTAAATTGAAAAATAAAACAATATTACAAATGAACAAGGCATCACCGTGTTTTTATTTATTACATTTTATTCACTTTTATATATTTATATTTAATATATATTATTTATTTATATTTATAATTAATATATATTAATATATATTTATATTATACTTATTCATTTTAATTAATAATTATTTCATTAATAAATTTTTAAATGATTAGTAATTTATTAATTTTTATTTTTCTCAAATAAATTTTAATTTTTTTTCATTTTTTATTTAATTATTAAAATTTATCTATTTTATATATCTATATTAAGTATATACTATTTATAATATTTATAATATATATATATATATAATTATATATTAAATTTATTAAATTTTATTAATAATTATTTAATTAATAATAATTTTCATAATTTTCACAATTTAAACTTATAATTTGTATTTATTTACTTTATTCTATTTATTTTACATATTTACATATTTAATATAGAATATTTTTTATTTTTTATAGTATATATACATTCAATTTATTCATTTTTATAAATAATTAATTTATTTATAAAAATATTTAATATTTTTTTAATTTTTATTTGTTTAATTATTACATTTTATTCTCGACCTTTATCAGTGCTAAAAAACATTGATAAAGTGTCCTCTTTGTTTGTGGTGATAAAGGTTAACATTATTCAGTTCCATATAAAAGTGCTGATAAACGATTCCCTTTATCAGTGCTGATAAAGGGTACAATTTATCAGCATTTTTTGAGCATTGATAAAAGTTAGCATTTATCAGTTCACTTTTTAGCTCTGATAAATGTTGCCTTTATCAATTTTTTTTGTATAATTGGTAATAGTTAGTGATATTAAAGGTATGTTTTTTAGTAGTGGTCATTCATTTGTTTATAATGTTCTATACAGAATAATGTGAGTTTTTTGATAATATGAGTGATAATCCATTTGATAGGACATCTATATGGATACCAGTTAATTGGAATGGAATTAGAAATGATTGAATATCCTATTTTTTCTTTGATATGTCATAAAGAGAGATATAAATAATAAAATATAATTATGATATAGATTTATAGTGAAGCAGTGATTTTTTGTTATGATTTAAATAACTAATTTTATATAACAAAGTTAAACTTGAATCCAACATAGGAGACAAATAACATAGATGTTGTGGTGGCAAGATAAAAAGTTTGTTTGATTTCTCCTTGTTATATTTTATTTTATTATTGAGAAATTTGGACGTATTGGTGATTGATTGATAGTGGTTTATATACCTTATTCTTTTATTCAAGACTGATTTTTTTGTTTTTTTAAGTGTTAATTTGGATTATGTATTAGAAAGGATATAGTCATCATTATGTTTTGAACGATATCACTTCAGATGTTGTGGTCTGAATTATAGATTATCTATAAACCATTTTATATAGTGGTTGGAGGTGAAAGAAATTAATTTATTAGATACAAGACCACCTGGATGTTTACTTCCATAGCAGAGTGATAGTGAGTTGATGAAGATATCATAGGGATTTGATACAATTCTTCATTATCTGAAGTTAATATTATTTATGTTTCTAAAGGGATAAAATATATTGAAATAAAATTAATTCATAGATTATTGATATTACTATGAATAATTTTTTTTTATGGAATAATGAGGAATGTGCTTTTCCTTAGTGTGTATGTCAGTGAGGTTTATGTGATCACCTTGAATATTTGAAATGAATTATTATTATGTGTTAGAAGAAGGGTAAAATAGACATTGTTAATATGTTCCAAATTTAAATTATTTGTAAAATCATACTAGAACTAATATAGTGGATGTAGGGTATCAAACCCAAGGGAAGGATGTGTACCAAATTTTCAAAAAAAAACCACTATAAACAGTAGATGGAAATCATTTTCTTTCTTTTAACTTCTCTAATGAAAATGGTTCAGATGAGATAATGATTTCTTAGAAACTGGATTATGTAAAATAATGTTGAATGAATAGAGAATGTACTAACTGAGAAAAACAATCAAGAAATCAGATCAGGGAAAATTAACACCAACTACATTGAATGGGTTTCTTCTTCAGGAAAATTTAAATTGAGTTCACAACCTTGGAAAATGGTTGGTTTAATCTCTCTCACCATGAGATCAAACACATAGTTTGATTAATCTTAGATTTTTTTGGTGGATGAAACATAAAAAAGTAATTGAATTTAAAAATCATTCATTGGAATAAGTCTCCCCAAAATATTACATTTTTTTAAATAATAATTAAATAAATACATCAATGATTATTATTTCTAAATGATCATGGGGATTTGAAGTAAAAAAATTAGGTGTGATTTTTTTTTAAGAAACCAGAATTGATCTCACCGATCGATTTTGAAATTTGAATAAACTACTATGTGAAGATGGTAAAATAATAAAACTAGTAAAACTAAAATCCCTAGAGATAGTTTTAGTCAAGGATTATAGTAGATTCTAGAATAAATAAAACAATTACAAATTAAATGAATCATGAAAAAGAGATAATAGTTCTCCCTCTATCTTGATTCTTGTTGATCTTCTCAATCGTGTTCCTCCTCAACTAGAACTTTTCAAACTATATCTACCTATATCTAATTAAAGAATGTATATCGTGAATGTGTAACGTTGATAAAACCCTATCAAATATCTAAGTCTCTTTATAAAACTTCTTCATTTATTGGATCACTATTGATGATTTGTACACTGACTTAATTCGGTGTGCTCTAGGACACCGAAAAAATTGCACCTTCCTTTCCTAGCATCATAACTTTTAGAATTTCTTTTAACTGAAAACAAATCATCAAATCAAATAATAAATAATTTTTTTATTAGAATAAAATATAAAATATAATATTTAGTTTGTTAATTTAAATTTAGTTATTTTATTTTATTATTAATTATTTTATTTTATTTTATTTTAATTTTTTAAATTTTATTATTTTTAATTAATTAATGACTAATTATTTTTATTTTATTCCAACTATGAGGGCCATATTTTGTTTTCTCTTAAATCCTCATATGAATTTTTGATAAACTCAGTTATATAGGGTGGCTCTTCTAGTGTTAGCAATTCACGGATGGTGGTGATCTTTGGATGATAGAATCAGGGTAGGCCAAATATATATCCTTAGGTGATGGAATATCACGTAGAGACAGACTCGGGTAAAAAAAATGGTGGTCCTCGGTCATCAGATCAGTTGTCTAAACAACTATGGCTTCATGTTTGTGTCTTTTCTCCGATGCCAATGAATCTAGTCCTTTTTGGTTATCCGGGATCCTATTAACTATCTTCTTCTTCAAATAACGGCATGCATGAGAGGCTTCATAATCTATAGAGGATTTATTTTGGCTCAATGTATATGGTAATCCTAGGTGGTTACTGTCTTTAGTTGTGGAAAAGGTTGAATTTCAATGATGTGCAGCTGTGATCAAGTGGAGGTAGTTTAACTCAATAGTGGTGGACTGGTAAGGATGGGTAGATTGGGTACATTGAAGATTGTGGTGGATGCTGGTCAACAGTGGGTGACCTGTAATGGGGTGTTCGGGTTCTGGTGGAGTTTCTAGTCAAGAAATGGTAGATATGGGTAGGGATAAGTCTTAGAAAAGGAATTTTTGTGAAGGATTCCATAGAAATAGAGGTGGCTGATGGTAGGTCATGACCAACAATGGGTTGAGAGATTCGGTTGGGTCTCTATAGGTGGGTAAGCTTCCTGGAAATGGATAATGATTCCCAAAAGGGGGTTAAGTGCTATATTTTTCTACCACTACGAGCCAGCGACAACAAAAATAGAAACAGTACCTCAACTACTAATGGTGAATCGGAAGGATTGTTTAAATAAAATAAAATTAATCTAAAAAAATATTACAACATTAAACTATAATGAAATTATTTTTTTAAAAAAAATTCCTTATTTAATTGAAACTTATATTAAAAGGTATAATTAATTAAAAAGACAAAACTACATAAAGATTAATTAAAAATAGAATCAACTAACTTAAATTAAAAACAAAACTCAAATATATAAGCTAAAAATAAAAAGCAAAGAAATTAATTAATTTGAAAGTCAAATTATATGTTGAAATAAAAATCACGAGTTTAAAATTTTTATAGGTTCCAGATTAAATATTATAATTTTAAATTAGAGAAAAAATAAATGTTAAAAATAAATATATACAAAATTAAATTAAATTAAACTATTAGTTATTAAATAAATATATAATGACGATTTATTCAATTACAAAAATTAAAAAAATTTAAAATTAATGTTAAAATATTAATTAAAATTTGAAAAATAATTATAAATTATAAAATCAATAGAAATAATTAAAATAAAAATTAATCTTTTAAGGAGAAAAATATAAAAATTTAATTGTAAAAAATGATTAATAAAAAAATTAAACTATAAAATTATTAAAGTGTAATTAATTAAAAAATAAGAAACAATTAATTTATTAAAACATCTCAAAATTAAATAAAAGATGTGGAAATTCTAGTAAATTAATTAACACATAAAATTCTCTATATTAAATCATTGATTGTCCCAAAACAATTAATAATCAGTTTCAATAGAAAATAATGAATCTCACAATTGAAAAACTATAATGCCATTAAAATTTATTAATTTAAAAATAATCATCCTCCATGATTCATTTTGAGTAAAATTTATAAATGATCTCTTAAAATAAAATTTAATTAGTGAAAGTTTAATGACTATTATAATAAAATTATATATTTTGAATTTTTGTAATTGAATTAAAAAAATTAAACTTGCATTTAATTGATATTTCCAAAATTCTCTTTACCTTTAGGTGAAAAGATACACATAATTAAATCTAAAATAATTTATAAACAACATAATGGATGAGTGTTTTCAATAAATACATAGAGGAATAATTAAATTATACAACAATTTTAGCTTAATGGTAGAATAAAAAAAGAAAGAAACTCCACCCATATTATGAAATTTATTTTAAAGCTCATGTAAATATAAGTCTTATATGTTTTTATTCAATTAAAAAAAATCAATTCAATGATAGTTGTGTGATACTATCTCAAAAAAATTATCATGAACATGTGATTTCAGTAGGGAAGAAAGTTATTTAGTTATTTGAAATCTTGGGATAATTAAGATGGAACCTTTTCAAAGGGGCTTCAAAGCTTTCAAAATTATAAAAAATTTGATACACTGAAAGTTAAGATAAAATCATTAGAAACTAAAAATATTGGAATAATTTAATTGAATTTGATGGTTATATATTAAATCACATTTAAGATAATATACATACATTCTCCCCTACATATAAAAAAAAATTTTCTGCAAAGATGAATTAAAAAGTGGATAAAACAATTTGAATTGTATTGATAAAAATAGATTTACAATTTAGTAGTTTTAATATATATTCAGTGGTCATATATAATTTCAAACAATTATGAGTTTTCTAAAATAAATATTTTTCAAAATATTCACATGATTTATGATTAAGGTAAAGTGATAAGAATTTTTCGATTAAGTTAAACCTGTTGCATGTTAAATATGAATTACAGAGTTAATTAATTGTAATATATTTTTGAATATTTTATTAAATTTGATTTTCAAAAACATTGAAAATAATATTCTAAGAACACAATAAATAAAATGAAATTTAATCAAATAAAAATAATCTAGTGTTAATACCCCCCACACATTATTTCATACAATGAATAAATTTAAAAGTGATGTATAATATCTTACAAAAGTAGTATGATAGTAAAAAAGTAATATATAAGAGCATAAAATAAATACAAAAATTAAAAATCCTTTATTTGATTAAGCTTTCTCATTTGAGTGAGAATCCATCATGAATATTATTATGAGTCCAAAAATCATGGGAACTTTGTTCCTCTGTTAATCACCTTAACAAAATCATTCTCTAAGAACAATGACTAACAAGAAAAAGAACTTATATTCAGGAGAAAAGCTAACTGAATTAATAGCACAAAAACATTTTATTCCTAAAAAAAGAAAAAAAATAAAAACATGTACATACCATGGGTGGACTCTTATTAAGAAATTAATTTTAATTCAATAGTTAGACTTTAGTAAGAATCAAAAAATCCAAATAAGAACAATTTTATGAAAATCATGTAAATTGTTTTATTAAAATTAATAAAATCATGTGTTGCCTCCCGTACAACACTTGTTTTAAAGTCTACAGACACACAATAAAAAATTTATCTATGGTCACTAGGTGGGCTTGGTTTCCTAATTAAAAGCCACCACATATGCTTTTAATTTTTATTTTTAATAAAAAAATGAGATTTTTGGGCACGCAAACCACTACAGGAACAGTTGACTCCCTTCACACTTACAAAAATCCCTAAGAAAAACCCTTTACCATTATGTTACTGTTCAATGATATCTACCAATATACTAGATGATTATACACCCAAATCTAATAATTTAGTTATTTCATTATAATTATGTTTTAGTGAAAAATAAGTAACTCCATTAATATCTTCAATGAAAATTTTAAGCTAGTCAATATAAAAATGATCATCAAAATCAATCTTGGGAGTAGTGCTTTCTACTTCTAGGTTTGGTTCATATTTGACAAAAGTTCAATTTTTATGAAGGGAAAATAGTGAATTAGGAAATTATAGGGGTGTGGATGTGTCTTCATAAATATATCTCTAAAATTCAACCCTAAAAAAAGTCAAATTTAAGGGTTCTTGGGACAGTGTTCTGACCATTATGTTCAATAAGGACATCAATAGTATACTGAATAGATTTAAAAACATTAGAACTTGATATTAACTGACATTATAAACTATTATTATATTTTAAATGATATTATGATAATAAATCTGTCGAATAGGGTGTGAAAAGTTGGGAAGATAATTTGTTTGACCATTCATAGATTTTCTTTTGACACGATTATAAATATATTCGAAAAGTTCCATATATCATAACATAAAATTATCAAACACTTATTCATAAAAATAAACTTTTCTTAAATAATATAATTAATGTTAAACCTATCCTTAATGTTCACTTTCAAAATGTTCATTCTAAAAAAAGTCTTATGAGTGTTATAGTTTAGTCTTAGGGGTATAATTTTTTAGATTATTTTCAAGAAATTTGGATTCTAGAATTTTTAAATTGAAAGAATTAACCCCATGTTTGACAACAATATTTTATATTTTGTTAAACAATGTTTTATAACTAATCATAAATTTAAAATCAAGAAGTTAAATCTCATTAGTTATCCTTTATTCAATGAAAACTCACTTATCCTCTTCATGAGAATTAATTTAAATTATTCTTGTGTTTACAATATCAAAATCAAGAAGATCACATTTAATAATAGTTGCAAAATTATCTGATTCCGTGATTTTAGGATTATTGTTTAGTTCTATATTATTTAAAAATTTAGTTTTTGTTCATTATTTAGAAATTCATAAAAACATGATGATTATTTTTTAATATTTATGTACTAATATTATAATTTTTCCTTAACCAAAGAAATAAAATTTTCAATTGTCTTATGATAGTAAAAATTCATAAAGGTAGGAATTAATATTGTAATTATAAATTACACTTCAATATACATTGGTTGCTTCTCAAAATTTACTAACTCAACTCCATTTATGTATTTAATAAGATGTGTGTTTTATTATTTATCTAGATAGTTGGATATTTCCATGTTTTATTCTTCTTCAAATTTATATACTTCTGAAAAATAAGATTTTTTTACTTTCTTTTATCCTTATCCTCCTTCTCAATCTAATTTTCAAATTTTCAACAATATTTTTCTTTATTACTAAATTCAATTTGTTTTAATTTTTAAAATTGTCCCATGATTTCCATTATCTGTTTTGTAATTTTTACATTATTCCACAGTGTGATTCATCAAATTCATCTATTTTTTTCAAAAATATATGACATCATTAGTTTTGTTTTCAAATATCATTTGGGTTCAAGTTCATAATAATAAATTTTTTATTTATTCTGCTCAGAAAACTGTGGCATGTTTTTGACACACATCCAGGAATTGTTTCCATAGTTTTCCTAATAAACACAATAAATTTCAGTCTGTTGATTATACCACCCTTGATATTTTATTTCTTAAAACTGAAATAAAAAACAACATCAATGTAATTTTTAATAAGAGAACAAAACACCATAGTAAAATCACCCAAGAAGAGTCACACTTGAAATAGAAGTAGGTAATAGTAGTAATGTCATTAAATATAATCAACTCACAAAATGAAGTAGATATTGATGTTTAGTCATAGTAGATAATTATTTTAATTTTTAAGCAACTATTTTAAAATATTCAAATGAATTTATTTTAAAAATATTATTTTTTTAATGTTTTGAAAGATTGGTACCATGAATCCTTATTTATAAAAGATTCCTAAAAATTGACACACATATCTTTAATAAATTCCAAAGATTAAATATTTATAAATTACTGAAAAAACTAATATAGTGGAAGTGGGGTATTGAACCCAAAGTAATGATGGGTACAAAATTTTTAAAAGAAAACTCACTATAACCAATGGGTGAAAATATTTTTATTCTATTAATATTTCTAATAATAATGGTTTTCATGTTACAATTATTTCTTATAAACATAAAGATGTAAAATAATGATGATTAAACAATGAAAGTAATAACCAAGAAAAACAATCAAGAAAGAAGATCGAGGGAAATTAACACCAACTCGGTTGAATGAGTTTTTTCTTCACTTAAATGTCAATTAAGTTTGTATCCCTAGAAAATGATTATTTTAATCTCCCTCACGAGGATATCAATCACATAGTTTGATGATTCTTTGAGTTTTATTCTAAAAAAAAACATCATTAAGCAATAGAAATTAAAACAATTTCAATGGAATAAACCCCACTGAAATATTACATCATTTTAAATTATGACTAAATGAACACATCTATGATCAATCTAATGGAATGACCAATGGATTTTGAATTTAAAAACAATAGGCATGATGAAATTTTTAAAAAACTAGAATCGATCTCACTAAACAATTCTGAAATGTCAATAAAATATTAAGTAAAGAAGGTAAAATAATAAACCCAGTAGAATTAAAATTCCCAGACAAAAAGTTTTAGACAAGGATCGAAGAAGATTAAAGAACAAATGAAAAAAATTATAAACTAAATGGATTATGAAAAAGAGAGAAGAGTTCTCCCTCGATCATAATTTGTGTTGCTCTGGTCTATTGCATTCTTCCTCGACTGGAACTTATCAATATTTCTTTGTTTATCTTGAATTCAAGAATGTGTGTCATAAATGTGTATGGTTAATGATACCCCTTATCGAAAGTATATGTTTCTATTCGAGAAATCTGTTTTTATCTCAATCACCACCAATGATGTGTAAGCCGAATTAGTCTAGCGTGCTCTATGCCCCTAAACACGTTGTAATTTATTTTCTCAACATTATTTTTTTACTGAATTTATAGTAAATGAAAATGAACTAAATAATAAAAGATTAAATTTTTAAAATTATTATTACTAGAATAAAATATAATTTATCTTATTAAGTATATTTATTTAAATTTTCTTATTTGATTTTTTATAACTTATCTTATTTTATTTAATAGTAAATAATAATAATATTTTTTTTATTTGTATTCTATTATATATTTATTTTTGATTAGTTAATTAATTGTCTTTATACCCCACATGATGGCCTTATTCTTGCGTCTCCTAGAATACTCACGGGTCTCGGTGATTCGCTTGGTTGTGAAGGGATTCTCATCTAGTGTCGACAATTATCAGATTTCAGTGATCTACAAATGAAATAATCAAGATTGACATGATCTACAAACATGGATGATGGATGTTTAAACAATGGAATACACTAGTTACATATTGGTGGGACTTGGTCTTCAGCTCAGTTGCTCAAAATTATGATGCTTCAGGTGGGACTCTCTTCTTTGATGCCAATCACTCTAATTAAACATGATAAGATCAGTTCATGTTCAATGTATTATTCTTAAAACAACAACGTGTGATGGATTCTTTGGACTCTACAAAGGATAGCTGTCAACATAATGTCTATGGTGATCCCAGGTGTATGCGGTCATTGACAGTAGTAGAGGTTGAAATATGAGGATTCATAGTGGTGGTCAATAATAGGTAGATTAGCTCAGCAATGGTGGACTTTTGAAGACTATTAGATCACCTATAATGAAGTTGGAAGTGGATGATGGTCAACATGTGGTGACTTGAAACAATGATTAAGGTTTTGGAAGAGTAACCGGTCGAAGAATTGTGGGTCTTGGTTGGGAGAAGGGTTGGTGATGATTTTTTTTGTGGTGGAAGGTTCTTTAGAAATAGATGTGGATGGTGGTAGTCTATAAATAATAGGGGGTTAATAGACTCTATTAGGTTACCAATAATGAGTAAGTTTCTTGGTGGTGGCTTGGGATGCCTAGTGATTGGTCATGTGCTATGTTTTAATAAAACTACGTATCTGCAGCAGCAAAAACAGAGGCCAGTAGCTGAACTACAGCGGATTAATCTACATGACAGTTTAAATAAAATAAAATAACTCTATTTTTTACAACATTAAATATTAATGAAATTAAATGTTGAAGAAAATTAATTATTAAACTGAAACTTAAATTAAAAGGTTGAATTAATTAAAAAGTAAAAATATATAAAAGTTTAATTAAAAATAGAATCTAATACATTGTATTAAAAAACAATCTTAAATTGAAAAATAAAAAATTAAAATCAAATTAATTAATTAATTTGAAATTAAAATTAAAAGTTGAAATTAATATCAAAAGTGGTTAAAATTATGATTGGTTCCAGATTAAATATAAGAATTATAAATTAGATTTTAAATAAATGCTAAAATAAATATAAATATAATTATATTAAATTAATGTATAACTTATTAAATAAATATATAATGATTATTTATTTAATTACAAAGAATAAAAAAATAAAAAAATAAAAAATTACTATTAAAATAATAAATAAAATTTAAAATATAATTAGAATAAATTATATCAAGAAAAATAAGTAAATTCATAATTATTAATTTTTAAATCTAAAAATACAAATTTAATTATATAAAATGATTAATTAAAAAATTAAGATATAAAATTATTAAAGTGAAATTAATTAACAAATAATGACTAATTATTTAATTATTAAAATAAAAAACTTAAATAAATGATGTGACAAATCAAGTCAATTAATGTCCACATCTAAAAATATATTGAATTGTGATATTTTTAAAGTGTTAATAAAATTGAGTTATTGTAAATAACCTGATCCTAATATTATTGACTCGATAGTTACTTTATTACATTGGAACAATATACAAGGAAAACAACCAGAAGGACCGAAAAAATTAGTGGTTTTGGAAAACTAGATACATTCTTGAACCTTTAAATAAAATTGAAAATTAAAAATTTAACATAAGAAATTCCTTTTAGGACACCATTATTATCCTAGATTAACCCTGAAAATCCAACATAAAAAAATTCCTGGTATCATGGGGAAAAATAAAACATATGAAATGGGTTAGCACAAATCTTTAGTAAGGGTTAATTACGACAATATCCATCATGAATCAATAAGAATAATAAACTTGACAAGGTAAATAATTGAACTCACATACCATTTAAATAACAAGAATATATTGACATGATAATTCATAATCATTATAGATATGCAAATAAATAGAAATACAATCCACTTAATCAAAAATGGATAATTAAATGTATTGACATATAATATAATAATGAAAATATCATGTATTATAATAACTGAAATATTTATAAAGGTAATACTTATTTATTTGATGTAGTGATCTTAGAAATCATGGTACTTATACTATCAATACCATTTAAAATATGGATTAAACTACTACGTATAAACTGATTAGGTTTGGTTGACTTCATCTCTACTGTCATGACCTTTCATAAGAAATTTTAAAACTTACAGGTACAAACTGATCAGGTTTGGCCAACTGATTTGTCTCATGATACCTATTGATGGATCAAGGGACTATCAATAACTATGCCCTATCCATATCTATCATTCCCAATACATTACTCATATGTAAGTGTGAGATATAAAAAAAATCATATCAAAACTAGTATACAAAAAGTTAAAATTTTCCCAATCAATAATCATAATCTTGAATCATCCAGAGTAATATAGTGAATGGTATCAAAATAGTATATCCCCATTCAACTGAACATAATAAATGTAGTAAAATATAGAACATGATATCCTAATACATTTACCTCCTTGAATAATAATATTCAACAAAGTATGTTGACATAGATGAAAATACATTAAATGAGATTGTTGATTTTTTAGAGTACAATACCCTTTTTCACATTGAAAACAACTTATTTTGAAAATAGTGCGCCACTATAAAAGAAAATTTTTTATTTTAAAATAACTGTGTGAACATTTAAAATAATTTTTAAATCATTAAGGCATTTTGATTATGGTGAAATATGCTTCCACTGTACAATTTTAAAAAAATATTCTTTCCCTATTTTTGTTGGAAAAGTATCTAGGACCATAGTTTAGAAAATGCACAAATATAACATCCAAATAATTTTTATTAACTAAAAATGTGTAAAAATGAATTTATAAAATCATAGTATAATAATAAAAACGTTTTTAGAAATAATTTTAGAAAACACGATCATGGATGAAAAAGCGAT
Organism: Viscum album; assembly: GCA_963277665.1. Taxonomy (NCBI): domain Eukaryota; kingdom Viridiplantae; phylum Streptophyta; class Magnoliopsida; order Santalales; family Viscaceae; genus Viscum; species Viscum album. The sequence continues at coordinate 1,313,953,622 of OY728133.1, forward strand.
CTTAAGGGAAAATTTAGAAAGATAATGTTTTAAAGAAATTCCTTAAAAAATATAATAATTTTTAAGCGATCATTAATAAAATGACATTATTTTGTGTATCAAGTGTAAATAAACATAATATAAGTTTACATGAAACATAAGATAATCAAGAATCATTTATAAAATAATCATAGCAGGAAATACTCAATAAAGTATAAATTTAACCCAGTGCCTGGAAATTCTGTTAAAAAATCTATTACCACTTGCAATCAGTCCAATAAAATTCCACATAAAAGAAAAAATTATCAAATGAAACATTCATTACCATTAATATAATGTGATTAATGATATGATATACCAAAGGGTAAGTATATTCACCACACAAAATAAATAAACGGTGAATAATGTATATATCACACAGAAGTAAAAGTGAGATGAGAAAACCGTACCTCACACTACCCTATAGTTTTGTGTACATTAAACTCATGTATAAAGGTTTAAAGAATGTTTTTAATTAATTTAAGAACGATATAAATATATTAAATTACTTATTTTATAATTTTTATTATCTTACCACCATTTCATTAATAATAGTTAACTATTTTCATTGTTTCTAGTGCATTCTTTTCATGGTTTCCTGGTCGGCTCACTTGTGTAAAATTATAGATTTTATAGTCAAATAGAAATAAAAATCAATAAGTGATATTAAATGGTATTAATTCACAACAATAATTTTAAATGGTCCCACATATCATTTTTTTATTATATGAGGATGATTCATTTGATAAAATGTTAATGATAAATGTTTAGTTTATTTTGGATGTTTTTTCTAGCCATCACAAATTCGATTCATTTTATTTAATATTATATATATTTATATTAGTTAAAAACATTAAATAGGTTTTAATATACATTTTAAAATATTATTTAGCCAGAATAACAGTTTTATGAAAATCCTTGAAGGTTGTAATGGAAAATTTAAAATCATTATTCCCAGAGAAAGTTAACCATCATAATTGGGGCAGTTGTTTCATTTCTATAAAAAAGATGATTTAAAAATGGGATGGATATAATATATTTCATTAGAAAAAAAATTACTTTATATAAATGATAATGGAGTTATTACGAACTAAGGTATGGAGGATGTTTGAAGAAAATAGAAAAGAAAAAGAAATTAAGAGAGGTTGTTTGAGAAAGTTACGTCTTGAATATGACCTCTTTGAAGGAACCATTATGGAAATTGGAATTGGTTTTTCAATGATACCAGAAGAACATAGACATGAGAGAGTATAGAGAAGTTATTTTGGAATAAATTTTATTAGCATCATGTCTTGTGATGAGAAATCATGCGGCGAGGGGTGGTATTTATACTTGAGGAGGGGGTTTTTTAAGTGATTAAATAATTATTATTTTATATTTAAAGAAAACCACATTTTGGTGAATTAGTACCCTGAATTTTTTTATAATTAATAGTTTAAAGGATGTTTATGGTCAATAAAAACAACAAAAAACCATTTAAGGTTATATTTTTTGGTACTTGGATATTTTACCTTTTAACTTCAACCCAATACATTATTTTAACTCTACAACGGTAATTGTTTTTCCCTGATAAATTTTTTATTCCTAAAAATAAAAATCATATAAAAAAATAATTTATATCTTCTCATTTCAAATATGGAATTCATTTGAAAAAATTTTATTCGTATAATTATAAAAATTAGATTTAAAATAAAACCCGTAGACGTGATGGATATTGGTTTTTCAAGAAGTATTTTTTTCAAGAAAAAGGGGATTTTATACTAACTATATGAAAAATAATAACCAAATTATGAAAATATTTTAATACATAATCATATATAATATATATATTTCATTTATGAATTTCCCCAATAGGGATTATTTTAATTACATAAAAAGTAGAAACATTATGTACTTTAAAATAAATTTTCCGAACAATATTGTTTTTAAACAAAAAAATAAACAAATTATAAATACAATATAATGTTGATTAAAAAAATTAATTGGTTTAAATATTGATAATTAATAATTAACCAAATTTATACGAAATTCTAAATATAATGGGACTTTTAAATTTCTTAATTTCTTGATAATAAATGATTTTTTTTCAAAAATTAATATTTTTTGATGATTATAAAAAATAAATCCCAAGATAATTGTGAAATTATGAATCATAAAATTATAATAATTTTAGAAAATTAATTTCCTAAAATTTTCAAAAATAACTTATATTTATTTTCTTATAGAAAGTAATAAAAAACACTTTTTAAAGAAAAATTAATTTTGAAGAAAAAAACGACTATACTAAAAAGTTATGTGTTTATATCCTAAGAATATATTTTTATATTGACAATGAGTTGGATAGTTATTTATTTCATAATGCGGATAATACTATTTTGTCCACTAATTTAATGGATAGGTTATAATAGATGTATTAAAATAATGATATTTTTGTATTTGTTTAAGCTCCGTGTTCTATGAAATGTAATCTATCAAACATAGTGTTATTATAAAATATCAGGAGTGTTAGATTCTCCCATAATTAAATAAATTAAAACCTCACAATTTATACTTTTCATTTTTAATCATGAAGTTGACATTTTAAAATTCTCTTGTTGAAATTTCACATCATAAAAAGGGTTTATAAAATTTCCTCTTAAAATTTATAAAAGAAAATGAAAAGGAAAACATAAAATTAGGATAAATAATTAGACAACAATAGTGGGAATTAAAAATTTGTATATAGAGGAGAAATGTAACTATCAATATATTATGGATAGTGCTAGATAATATGTTTATTACAAATTTAACCATTACAAAAGCATAAATTTTTAATGGGTTAAAATAACATTGATTTCATAGTACAAAAAAGTAAATAGATAATGCTATTGTTCCAAAATCTTATTTATAAATTATTTTAATATATATATATGTACTTTATAAAAAGGAATCACATGATTTATTTCCATTTCATATGTATAATTTAATCTTTTTTATGTTCTTATATCAATTTTAACTACATCTCTTATACTTGAAAATGGACATTCAAGATGATTTTTCACTCCTGAATCACTTTAATGAGTCATAAGATTTAGAAGCCATTAATTTTATTTTTAAATTTTTACTAAATACAAGATGGTTAGAACATGTTATCAATAAAAAATAATTTTAAAATTTTAAATTAATATATTCGATAAGTAGTTAATCTTAAGACTTATCCAAAAAATATCGATCAAAATTCAAGGACAAAAAAAATTGGAATAGATATCACAAAGCTTCCAAAATCATATCAACACTATATTTTCCATAAAAACACATAATGTATCTGTTATTGTCACATACCAAATATATAAATACCCTGATCACCTTTAAACCTTAATGAAAACATACATGCTTCCAAAAATAAAATCATAGGTTTTTGAATATATTCCTTTAAACTAAAAATGTTGTCAAATCCATTAGTGGTAGAATAAACCACTTTTCCAATAGATCATTATGGTATATAATATCTTCATCCCAAAAGTATTATTTTTAAATTAGTAACATACTAAGTGTTATATTTCATTCAACCCTGTTTTTTAAAAAGATCGACCTTATATTTAATTTCTTTTCCTAGTCATTGCTACCATTCAATATATGCTCTCAAATCCTTGTTGAAAAAGTAATAAAATACAATCCTTATACATTTCATAATTCTTACAGTGATAATAACATAAAAAAATTTCTTGATTACAAAAAAATTATCACAATTATAATTCCATTTTGGCTATATCAATAGTGGAATCTTGATGGGTCCATTATAATCCTCTAAGGTATATTCCTTAGACAGTTGGGGAATTTATTTTCATAGTAACCCATATCTCTACAGTTGAATCATTTAACATTGGAAAACTATTTCATACCCTCGAAATCATGATCATGGTGTAATTTCTCTCCAAATATATTACATACTCTCATTCCCTTCAATCCACTATCGGGATGTTTATTTCCACAATTATCACATGTGGGAAAATCATTCTTCCTTTTCTTCCCCTTACCCATTTTTTTCTCTTACATCATCTTCTTATATTGATTTTAATCCAAGCCACAATACCTAGATAATTCTACCTATCTTATTATGACATGATACTATGTCCACATATGATTATAATGTATTATATATTATTTCCCTTTGAAGTATTGTCTTAAACCCATACAAGAAATGACCATTCTTATTCATTGAATCACATGAAATGATGCAGTTAAATTTCATTATACTTGGAAACATTTTTATATGATTCCATACACAATATTAGTTCATAACATTATGATACATAATTTATAATCTCAAAACTAGCGATAAAATTAAAATAAATTGGAAATTTAGGTATAACTAATCTATAAATCACAAGATTCGATTATTTGGTTATATTTCCAAATTATGTAATAGAGTTTCATTATATAATATATGTTTTCCTAAATATAGTTTCCAAAGTTTTTACTAAATATCAATTGATAAAAAAGGCAACAATCCTAACCCTAGTAATATAGATTATGTGGTTACTTTATTACATTGACATAATATATAAGGAAATTCATCCCAAAGCACTAGATAATTTATTATTTTTGGAAGACTAGATACATACATGAACCTTAGTATCACCAAATGGAAAAAAATGTTGGGTAAAAGATAATTAGGTTTTCCCAATTAAATCTAAACTATCAAGACCTTTCATAAGATAGTTTAAAACTACAGGGTGGAAACAAATTAGGTTTGGCCAACTGATTTTTTTTCATGAGACTTACTGAAGCATCAAGGGGATATTTATATCTGAGACCCACCCATGTCTGGAATGTCTATAGCATTACTCAAATAAAATGGAAAAACATAATAAAAATTAATATTTAAACTATAATATTAAAAGCTAATAATTTTCCCTGTTAATAAACATAATCATAAATCATCAGGAGTAATATGATTAATGATATCAATTTAGTATATCCCCAGTCAAACTGAGCATAAACCATTTAGTTAAATATGGAATATGTTATCATAATAGATCAAAATCAATGAACTATAATATAAAAAATGTATATTAAAATAGATGAGAATACATTAAATGAGATAACTAAAAAATTTCCGGGGAAAGTTTCTTTTTTCACATTAAAAATCACTTATTTTTTAAAAATCATGAAATTATAAAAGAAGACATTTTTATGGTGAGTAATAATGTAAAATAGTAAATTATTCTTTAAATAATCAAGGTTTTATGACAGTGGTGAAATCCTCTCAGGTCATATAATTTAAAAAACATTCCTTCCGTATTTTTGTTGAAAATATATCAAAGAAACTTGTTTAGAAAACAAAATAAATATACCTTTCAATCCATTTTGTAAAATGGTAAAAAAATTTAAAAATGAATTTAAAAAAATAATAGGATAGTAATAGAGATGCTTCGGTAGTGGTATAGTGGTTAAAAAGAGGGGTAAAACAACACTATTATTTGGGATGTATAGGGTTCGAATCCTGGGAGTCCACTTTCAGGGTTAACCTCTCCCCCGAGATCCAATCGCATTGCCGGGTCACCCGGTTTCTGACTGGGTGGAAAAAATGAAGCGCATCCCACCCATACTGACGAATTGCTTGACGAACCATCACCACGCAGGTTGTCAACCTCTAGGACGCTCTACCATCTCGGCTGGAAACGACTCTTTCCCAGCTGGGGCACTTTCCAGAGTGACTTGTTCGTGGGGAGGGGGGTTTCCTTATGTGGAGGGTTAAAAAAGGCCACACATGGGAATTCCCTTTCTAAAAAAAAAGATAATAATAGAAAAATTTTCAAAAACTATTTTAGAAAACATGGTCATAGATGAAAAATATAGTTGTATGGAATATGTTAACATATAATATTAGCAAGACATAATTAATAAAGTAAAAGTTTAACCTAATGAATGGAAATTATGTTACAAAATCCATTAACACTTGTAATCAATCATATTTTATTCCCTATAAAAGTAATAATTGAAAAATAAAATATTCAATACCATGAAGAAAATTAGATTCATGAAATGATATATCAAAGGGGAAGTATATACACCATACAATGGAAATAAGTGGTGAATAAGTCATATATATTAAAGAAGTAAAAGTGAGATGATAAAACCTTACCTCATGATTATATTTAGTTTTTTGTACTTTAACCTATATTATAAATGTTTAAAGGATTTTTTTAATACATTTTAGAACCATATTAATATTTATAATACCTTATGTGATACTTTTATTATTATGAACCAGGTTGGGATTCCATCTGAACCGACACTCGACCCGGTCCGTCAAAAAGCTCAAAATCCATTATTGATCACCAATAACTGACAACCAGTGCCAAAAATCAAATATAAACTGACTGGGAATGATTTCAGCGAGAATAGTAACCAGGATAAACAAAATAAACCAATAAACTGAGCACACATCAACCAACAACTAAATCTAAAATAATTATATAAAAATAATTTTTTCACAATAGCTGAAAAAGATAAAAACTAAAACAAAGTCCAAAACTCTACCATTGAGATCTCTATGTGACCTCAATTGAACCACCATACACAAGACCAAACCACTCCATGATCCATATCAACCGAGAAACATGAACAAGAAGATTAAATTTAAAAAAAATCAAGTCTTTCGACATAAAATGGTATAAGTATGGTGTGAGATAAACAGCTTAGTAGGAAACCACCAAAGAATCCTTTTGTTTCATTTCCCAAAAAATATATTAACACTTGTTTGAAAATAAATTTATAAAAATTGGATTTTCACCTTTTGTTAAACAAAAACATATTTTTCTTCTTAAAACCGAACACCACCTCCTTTTATTATCAAAGAGGCCATTATTTTAGAAACCAAACTCCATACAAGAAACCCAAGTAGAAAAAATTTGGCTACATATAAAATAAATAAATCGTTTCATAAGAGAATACATTTTTGAAGAAAATAAAAAAATACAAGTAATTTAGTCACCATGGGCTTCTCTTAAACATCCCTAGAGTAATCCTTAGATATACTCGGTTCAAAACCACCTGCCGGTATATGGTGAAACTCTATAGTTAATAACCAACAAGATGTCCTAAACTAGCCTGACTAGTGGCACCACCCACCTAGCCTTTACAACATCCAAGGGGTACCAACCCGTGTAATCAGAGGTGATCAACAACCATTACTCGACCCTCTAAAGGATGCCTAAGAACCCATGGTAAAAGTACACTATGTAAGTTGGAGGCCCTCGCATGTGTGACTCACCTTACATGTCATCACCACCCTTGCCTACCTAAGACACAAAGACCACTATATGATAACCCATAAATGGTAAATCCCTCTTATAGAGGTTATTACTATATATATATACATCACATCATTAAAGGTTTCAACAGTTCTGTAACATCACTTAAAAATTCAAACCATTCTCTAAAAATATGAAAATTTCCGAACATGCATTTTTCATTACATATCTAAATGAATTTGTCAAAAACATTACATAATCTATTTATAAAACAACACCAAAAAACAATTTTATGTTTGAAATTTCAAATGGGTCCTTAAGTTCTAAATTCCTATACATTTTCATAAATCACATTCCAAACATTATGTAAATTTAAAATCTTATAAAACATTCCAAATAGGGATATATTTGAGGATTCCTTTTGAAACGAATTTTAAAATTACACAAGGAAACCAAAACCATATGAGAAACCAAGGTTTAAAGAAAACATTACATTAAGGTTCCATATTCATTTGAGTGAAAATCATTGTGTGAAGCTTGTGCACCCATGGAGGTGACAACAACTAATGGCACCCTATAAACATAAATAAAAATACACAAATCCATTTTCATATCCAAAACGTAAACATTATTTCCAACAACTCAAAATACAATTTCAAATAATTTCAAAGGTGTAATAAAGGATTTAGAAATCAAGGTAGTCTTACAAAACAACATACAACCACACTAGAAAAATCACCATGTTCCACATGAAATTCTCAAATTACCATGAATCCAATTTAATAAAATATTTTAACGGTAAAACACCACACAAATAACCCAATTATTCTGTTTAAGCGTAATTGAAATGTTTTCAAACAAATTTGGTACATATACAGTAGGTAAACTTGCATAATCACCACAGAACAATTTTAACAAATTCTACTATTTTGAAAAAACCATAATAAGAAAACCAAGAGTATCAAGGGAATGTGAAACATGTTTAAAATCTAATTGAAACTATTAAAGCATCAAAGGAATTATTTGGAAAGGAATCAAAGAGAATCACATACCCCACTAATGTGTGAATGTGACAATACTCAGGGAGGAGGAAGAACCAGCCTAGGGAAAGATATATAAACACTAACATACAATAAATCAACCAAAAATTAGAGAACTCTAACCTTAGGGTTCAAATAAAAGGGAAAACCCAAAAAGAAACCATAGAAATCAAGAGGGGAAGGAGAATAGGATATGAAAATGTCAAAAAATTCAAGAAAACATACCTTGGAACCTTGGAAAAGCTTCAAGGAAGGAGTGAAAAGGAGGAGTGGGTTTGGGTACCCTCTTTGGCATTAAAAATGACCCTATAGGAGGGGAAAGAATTGTGGCTAAAAAGAGATGAGAGTGGAAAATGAATTTTATATTTTTAATTTTTTTGGGTATTTCAAATGGTTTAAGGACACAATTTACCAAACTGTGGGCGACCAATGTGGTTTCTGCTATCCAAGAAGGGAGAGACCGCAGGACTAACCCGTAGGGTTTGTGCGACTGTGCCCAAACTGTGCAGTAGCTTCTAACAATTCTCAAGACCTGCTGCAAGACCAAGACACAAAGTTTTTGAAACCATGAACTAACCATTCGGTAGCTTATATTCCATTATATTGGTTGATGCACAGGTACCTGGGTTGATCTTAATGGTTTATACTAACCATGTGGTGCCTGTACATATGCCAAAATGACCGAAACATCCAAAAAAAATTATAATCCAAAATCAATCCCGAACCTCGATCTAAATATTTTGGTACTAAGAAAGGAATAAAATAAATAAGTATATAAGATATGATTCTGACAATTATACCAACCACAAAAACATTCTTCTATCATAAGTTTCCCGATACAAAAGATAAATCAAAACTCAAGTTCATGCCTAATCCAAATTGAGGGAAACAATGAAACTCTGGGTTACTATTCACTACACAAGTCATATCTGTCCAATCCCTAAGAAACCACAAACGAAGAATGATAGGAGAACCAGAGAGTGTTCTCCACACCAAAAGAACCCATCTAGAATGGAAACCTCAAAACCCAATCAACACCACCAAGACTTAAATGAAAATCCCGCTACGAGGAAATCCGAAAAACCATGACCCTAGGAACTAACTCAAATTTTCCACACCAACCAAAAAACACTCTCCCAAAAACATGGAGCTTGGGATGAGGTAAACTCCCAAGATGAACTACCCCAACTTCCTTAGCATGAGAAAAAAATACCATCACTAGAACTCAAAATTTCCAGACACCAGCCGAATTCCCCAACAGTAAGGTAATTTTATTAAAAGTAATTCAAACCAAAAGATGAATAAAAAAATTAGATATTAATTCCACAAAACACAGTAAATTCCAAATGATCACTAAAAAAAAGAAACCACACCACATAAGGATTGATCATACACTAGAAAAATAATTTATATGGTTACATTAAAATATACAGAACTACTTAGATTAATATAGATCTAGTCCATCATAATTTACGAAAAGAAGAATGATTCAAAAAGCCACACTAAAATGAACATGAACATTTAGGTCATGATAGAATAGATTCATCACACTTTTACAACAAAATGATGAACTTACAATAACAAAAAACTATATCCAGGAAAATTTTATTTTTTTCTATTCCTACATACAAACTAAAAACTAGGGATATGTTTCACAAACACTAGAAAACTCTTGACTATTACTGAGCTTCAATCCGAGGCCTATGGATGGGGCCCTAATGAATAAATCATCTACTGACTCTTATCAGGCTTAAGAATCCTCTAATAATAACGTCTTCTTCAGGTGATTATTCCTATATAACTTCTCTATATAACCATAACAGCCATAATGATGGAAAGTCTTTAGTGGATTTTGATAGCATTGACTCGACTGCCCAAACTGGCCACTCTGGTGGCACATAAGCGAATGGTCCCACAAATGGGAAGTTGGAACCAATGAAAGAGTCTTTTAAAAAATTGGCTCCTTCGATAAGAATTCTTCACAAGATGGGGAACCTTCATGAGAGACAACCACCACTAACTACACCCTGAAAACATTATCTACCAAAAATGTCTCATCCACTAACTTATTGAAATAGGTTTCACTAGATGAGTTCACTTTTTATGAAATCATATGATGAATTCCCAAACAGAAAGAATAAAGTTCATCAAATCTTATGATTCTACCTTCAAATAAAAAGAAACCAACCCATTAAATCAGTCAATGTATGATTTTACTAACGGCTAGACCTACCGAACATCCGGTAACTCTAACACATTCCTCAAATTCACCTCCTCAGGTATGAACCATTGGATGAAAGTGGCCTTAAAAACTTACCATGTCATCCCAAATTGCTTCAATGATTCGGCAGCCAAATCCCACTAGTCCAAATCTGGACCATCAAACAACCTCATAAGAGCACAGACACTAACAACTTTATGATTTACCAATGATCTAAAGACACACTCAACATTCTAATGCCACTCAATAACCTCTAACAGGCCTCGATCACCATGAAGATTAGGCAACACTTGAGAGGAACCATAAAGTGTTAATTACTCCTTAAAAACCTTGGGGGACCATTCTAGGTGGCATAATTTTTTCAATATGAAAACACAATGCCAAAAATAAACATCCAACCAAAAAAATTAAACAAAACCACTAGATCTGAAACAACAGGCTCACAAGCCAAACAAATACAACACAACCAAAAATCCCATTTCTCAAAATATCATTTCCATTTTAATTTTTCAAACCACATTCTTCTAAGGCAACTATACAAATATCAAAACCAACTTTTTAATCCAAATTCAATTTACAAAAATCATTTCCCAATTAAAAATGACTTTGTAAAAACAAGGCCATGCCTTTAGTTTCAAACACCCACCCATGGAATCCTACGAACCGTCACACATGTGTCCATCCATTCTCTTACACACATTCCAACACACACTTTCCACACATACCATCACATGTGAAAAAGTTCATAAGGAATACCAAGGGATTTTACTTACCATATCCTTATCAAATCCTAGAAATTTACCATATTCCCAATCTGAAAACGTTTTCTTTGAAAACTAATTTTACCAATTTCATAAACACTTGAACGAAATCCATTTTCCATTTAAAAATTAATTTTTATTTTTAAAACCTTCTCACATCAATTGGGACCAAGACAAGACACAAACCATGCCTAACTAATGGAAGGAAGAACTAATAGTCATGCCTAACCTGACGACATGGTAGTGTGACATGCCCCATGTAGGTGATAAAAAATACAGGACCATGAACAATGCACTTGGAATTCACATGGCTCACTACTCCATGTGAGGCAACAACAAGTCACTATATCACCTCCATTGGCATCCCTCTACCCCAAACAAAGAAAAATGCCTCAAATCATGGACTACTACTAGTAACTCAAGGATCAAAATAGGCAAGAGTTCAAGACGCTCTTCTCGAAACTGCCTCTTGAGTCCTAAAAATCCTAATCTCTAACTACCAGACACCCTAAATACCAATGGAATCCTTTTATACCATTTTATCATGAACCATATAGGATTTCATTTATACCAACACCAGACTTGGTCCGTGGAAAGGCTCAAAGGGAATTGCTAATCCCTACAGGCTGGAAACTAGAGCCAAACATCAAATATAAACTGAGTGGGAATTATTTCATCCCAAATAATATCCATGACAAAGAGAATAAATGAAAAAATCCGAGTACACAACATCCAACAACTAAATCACAAATAAATATATTTAACTGACTCAATCACAAAAGCTAAAAAAGAGAGAAACTAAAAGAAAGGCCTAACTGATACCAATGAGATCTCTATATGACCTCAATGTATCCACCATCCACAAGACAAAATTGTTCCAAGATCCATCTAAACCAAGAAAGCTAAAAATGAAGTTAATCCAAAAAAATAGATCGGGGATTCCAAAATCGAGTAGTACAAATATGGTGTGAGCTAAAAAACTCAGTAGGATACCACCAAATAATTCTTGTGCATCCTTTCTTAAAAACAATCCATTAGCAATAGTTTGAAAATAAATTTATTAAAATACGAGTTTCACAATTTAAAAAAACAATACTTTTACTTTTAAAAAATGAACACCAAACCCTTTTTATTTTCAAGGAGGCTATCATTTTAGAAACTAAACTCCAAACCAGAAACCCAAGAAGACAATACATGGTTGTGTAGGAAATAAATAAACAGTTCCATATGGGAATAAGATATCATATAAAACAAACAATAAAAACTAATTTAGTAACCACGAGATTCTTCTAAACATACTTAGAGCAATCCCTAGATGTACTCGGTTCGGAACAACCTGTCAGCATATGGTGAAACTCCATATTCAATAAACAAATGGATGCCCTAAACTTGCCACACCAATGGAACAACTTACCTAATATTTATAACATTCATGGGGTGCCAACCCATTTAATTTGGGATGATTTGTAACCATCACTCAACCATCTAAAAAAACTTAAAAACCCATGGTAAAAGTAAAATTGTATAAGAAGGAGGCCCTCGTATGTGTGACTCACCTTACCTTCCATCACCACACTTTATTACCCTAAACACAAACACCACTATATGATATCCCATAAAAGAGAAATTTCTCATATAGAGGTTCCCACTATATATATACATATAAATCACATCATTGATGGTTCCAACTATGCTATCACATCACTTAGGAATTAAACCCTTTCTAAAATAACCTGAAAATTTCTAAACGGACCTTTAAATTTACGTATCCAAATGAAATTATCAGAAAAATTACAATATATTTTTCTAAAACAACACCAAAAACCACTTTTATGTTTGAAATTACATAAGGGTCCGTATGTTCGAAATTACGATACATTTTCATAAAACCCCTTCCCAAATTCGAGGAAATATACAATCTTATAAAACTTTCAAGAAAGAAAAAACATTTAGGATTCCATTTTAATCCAATTTTGAAATAACAGAAGGGAACCAAAACTATTTGAGAAACCGAGGTTTAAAGAAATAATTACTTTAAGGATCCATCTTTATTTCAGTGCACATCCATGTGTGCACCTTATGAACCCATGGATGTGCCAAAATTCAATGGCACCCTCCAAACATTAATGAAATCATCTAATACCATTTTCATCTCCAAAACCAAACATTCTATATTAAAACCCAAAAATAAAACTTCACATAATTTATAAAGGTGAAATAAACTATTTAAAAGTCACGGGAGTATCCCAACAAAACATAAATACACACTACAAAAATCACCATGTTCTCCATGAAAATCCCAGATTACCTTCCAACCAATTTAAAAAAATATTTCTAAGTGAAATAAAACACACATATCACCCAATTAAAACTTTTAAGCTCAATTGAATTTTTTTTAAAACACATTTGGTACATATAATTTAGGTATATAATATGAATCACCATGATAACCATTTTTAACAAATTCTACTAATTTGAAAATACCATAATAAGCTAACCAAGAATATAAAGGGTATGAAAAACATGTTTACAATTAATGTAAAACTATTCAAGCATAAAAGGATTACATGAAAAAGTAAATAGGGGGAAACAATGACCTCACCGATGTGAGAATGTGACAAAACTCAGGGAAGACAAAGAACCAAGGCCACGAAAAGACATGTACACCCCAACATCCTAGATAATGAGTAAAAATTAACCAACCTTAATTATAGTGGTTGGCCAAGAGGAAAACCCCAAAAAACTATAGAGATATAGAGGGGAAGGAAAAGAGGAGAGGAAAATGACCTAAAATCCAAGAAAACTTACCTTGGAACCATATAGAAGCTTCATGGGTGGAATGATAGGAAATGAGGAGAGGGTTTTGGAACCCTCTAATGTTCCAAAAATAAACCATTAAGAGGGGGTGATGAATTGGCGATAAAAATAGAGGAGAGAGGAAAATGGGTTTTAAGTTTTTTTAAAAAAAAAATTTAGAAGATCAAAAGGTTTACCAAACTATTAACCAATAGTATGGTAGCTACTATCCATGAAGAGAGGGACCACATGACTAACCTGTACGATTTGTGCGACTGTTTGCAAACCTTGCGGTAGCTTCTGCCAATTATTGTGACCTGTAGAATGACCAAGATGGATAGTTTGTGAGACCATGTGCAAACCATGTGGTATATTATATCCATTTCTATGAGTTTCTTTATGGGCACTTGGGCTGATCTGTATGGTCTCCACTAACCATGTGGTTCCCATGCATAAGCCAAAATCCTCCCTTCCTTCCAAAAACTGAAACATTTAACCAGGACCCAATACGAAACCTCAATAAAAAATTATAGTACTATGAAAATGATGAAATGAAGAAGTATATAAATTTAGGGTGTAACATTTATATCATCTTTCCACCCTTTTACTAATAAAATTTCATTATTTTCATTATTTCGAGTGCGTCCGTTTCATGGTTTTATGGCCGCTTCACTTGTATAAAATATTGTATGTTCTTTTAAAATGGAAATAAAACTATAGAAGTGTAATGAAATGATATTAATTAACATATATAAGTTTATGTTTTCCCATATATCAGTTTTTTCTTATATGAGGCTGATTCATATTATAAATTGTTAGTGATAAATGTTTAGTTTATTATTGGTGTTTTGCGACCATCATGTACTAGTTTAAGTTTATTAAATATTATGTTTATATATTAGTTATATAACATGAAATAGTTTATAATATAACTTTTAAGAACCTATTTAACTTGAAAAATTCTTTTATTACTATCCTTTAATGTAGTAATGGAAAATAAAAAATCATTATTATGAGGGATGGTTAGCCGCCACAATTTGGAAATGGTTCCATTTAATTGAATATGAGGAGGTATTAAAAGAGGTGTATATAAGATATTCCATTAGAAACATAAAAATATGGTATATAATTGATATATGAGTTATTATTACTTTATTGATGATGGATGTTAGGATAAGGTACAAAAAATAAACAATGTTAATTGAGGTTGCTTGAGAAAGTTACCTCTTGAATTTATCCTCCATGAAGGGCCCCATAAGAAACGTGGAATTGGTCCATTGGTGAGACCATAAGGAATTAGACATGGGTATAGTGGGTATAAGATAAATTGGAAGAAATTTTAGGATATTAATGTCTTTTTAGAAGATATGGGTGGTATTTTTACTTGAGGAGTGGTTCTTTTAAGTGATTTTAAATTGATTATTTTATATTTAATGCCAACCACAATTGGGTGGAATTAATTAACAAGAACATGGTTTATAATTAAAGTTTTAAAGTTTTTTTAGGGAATATAAACAAATATAAAACCAATTTAATGTTATAGTTTTTATTTATTTAAATATTTTACCTTTTAAATTTAATATGCTACATTATTTTACCTATACTAAGGTAAATATTTTTTTGAACATTGTATATTTTATTCCATAAAAATGAAATTCACTTTAAGTAATATTTTTTAAATTATTATTCGAAATATATAACACATTTTAACAAATTCAATTCATATAATTGGAAAAATTATATTTAAATCATAACCCATAGATGCGATGAAAATGCGGTCTTTAAGAAGTGTATTTTTAACGAAAAAGACGATTTTATATTAACTATATGACTAATAATTATCCCTATACTAAACTAAATTAATATTTAATGATATATAATCTTTATATTTCATTTAAAATATTCTCAAATAGGAAAAATTTTAATTAATAAAAAAGGACATATATTTTTTATTTTAAAATAGTTTTAAGAAAAATCCTTTTTTTAAACCCAAAAATAAACTTATATTAGAATACGATATAATTTTCATTCAAAATATTTTATGATAATGAAATATAAATAAATAATAATTATGTATCTTTAAACCATATTAAAACCAAAATGGGACTTCTAAATTTCATCATTTATTGAAAAGATATGACGTTTTTTTAAATCAGTTTGTTTTCACTATTCATTAAAAAATTAATATTTATAAAATATTAACCAAAATTTATCACAATTTAAATTTGAAATTCTAAATAAAAAATAATATTTTTTTAAAAAATAAATTTTCTTAAAGTCTCAACAATCAATTATATTTGTTTTCTCATAAAAGTCAATAACAATCACTTTTTGAAGAAAACATATATTTGAACAAAAAAACAATTGTACTAAAAATTATGTTTTTATTTATTAAGAATAAATTAATATTATAAAAATAAGTTGGATAAATATATATTTAATGATGTGTTTAATTATATTTATTCCCACTAATTTGATGGGAACGTTATAATGGACGTGTTAAAATAGATATATTTTGGAGTTCATTTAAGCTCGGTGTTCTATGATACATAAGATATCGAAAATTGTGTTATTTTAAAATCTCAGTGTATTACAGTTATTATAAAATAATGTTAATATTTACTATATTGATTAAATATGATGTTTTATGGGGTTTTAGTGTTAGTTTCAATGATGAATATAAGTTATTTACATGGTTAAAAAGGATGTGACGAAATAGTTGAAGTGGCCATCCATTATTATCTTACTAATCATCATCATATGGAATTAAGGTATTATGAAAAATTTCATTTCATAAATTCTGGTAATATGAAACACTCTATTTACTTACCTATCAATATTCGTTTATTGTATCCATTGTAAAATTATATATTATCCTTTATATCCCTTCATGTGGGGTTTTAAGTCACTTTCTATATGTAAGTGAAATAGATTCTACACCATTATTTCAGTCCCAAATTATTTACTTTTGTGGACAGTTTTCTCAAATTGAAAGTTTAATTATGATATAATTTCATCTTGTTGATTTTTTAGTTGAAAAGTTTTCTTATAGATTAAATTATTAGATAGTAGTAAGTTTTGTATATGATCCAGATGTGTTTTTACCTATTTGAAAGAGTTTGATGATGATATTTGACATAAATAGATATTTATTTTTGATACAACTTGTGTTTTCTTATTAATAGTGGTTTTGGTGACACTCTTTTTCATAAATATGAATAGAAGAAAATTTTAGGCTATAGAAAGATTTTTTGACCATTTCATAGAGCTTTATAAGATGATAGTTTTAATTTTGTGAATATATATTCTAATTTTTTGTGATTATATTATTTAAATAAGTGTATGTTTAACATATTAATTAATTAGTTTCATATCGGTATATGTATGTTTGAGATTAAAGTTCTTTAGGGGTTATATATTAACATATAAATATTTACAGACAGAATATCAATGCTTTAGTGATTTTTATAACCCCTACCATTCATGTTCTCATAAGGATTCCATGGTAGTTGAGGATCGATTGATTAGTCCATCAAATTCTATTATTTACTTTGAATTAAGTTGATATTAAATCAAATTAGGTGTATATAATTGAACAATATTTGAGGATATAAGAACATATTATATATGTATTCATATTCTTTTACATCATGAAGAAAGGTTTTTTATGGTTATATTTTAATTATTATATTTCATGGGAAAATGTTATATGGTGATGACAAAAATGTATTTTTCCTTTACCTATTAGTTTTGTAGGACCACCAACATGGATTAGTATTATAGTAAAAATAAATTCTTCTGCACATATTTTTTTGGGAACTTGATAAAAAATTTATATTCTCATTTGGAAATTGATTTTGACATCAGTTATAAATATTTATAATTATCTATCTATATTTGTGTTATATTTTGATATAAATATTTTTATTTCGAGATTGTGGGGAGTCTAGATGTATAATTTTATTACTCTACTTTTCATAACTAATGATTTTCACTCATTTTTTATAGACGTACTTTGGTTTTATTTCATGAAAAAATTAAATTTTAATATGGAATAATTGGGTATAATGATTAGTGTATTTAGTTATGGTTTTCTTTTCAAGAATAATTTTTTAATTGATAATAGAAATATATTATTACATGGTTCTTCTAAGAGTTAATAATCATATACCAATAATTTGACACTAGTATTAATTTTATTAGACCCTTTGAGTAATTTATTTTTTAAAAATTTTCTTTATTATAGTTGATTTTATAACTAAGAAATTAATCTTAATTATTAAATAATATTTACACTATATGTTATTTAGACTGGTGTTTCTTAATTTTATTTGTGAATAGAATATATTTTTTAATTAATTGACACATTTTTAGTTTCAATGGGTTCAATGAAAATCATATTTACTAAATGAGGTGTTCTGGTGGTTTAATTGAGTGAAATGAGAAGTTGAGAATGAATATAATAGTTTTGGAAGGAAACATTTAAAACAATAATTATATCATTAGCAGTGTGTTGTATTATGAAACAAATTTCATCAATGAATTTGCAATATGTGGTTAACCTTTAGGATATATTTTGGTGTTGCTATAGATCCATTTAAATTTTTAGTATCACTTGATTTTATAATATATATATATATATATATTAAAATTTAAATTTTAAACTAATAATCTCTATAAATTCATATTTAGGGATAAGATGACACTGATATAACATACATACAAAATATATCATTTTCAAAAAATACTCAATATATATCCCAATAATACATGCATGGGGTCTATAATGCTTTATCTTCTTTAGTGACTAGTTACATAATAAATATAATTTATGAAATATATTAAACATATCCTAAATATATATTCTCACTTATTAACCTTTTTAGAAATATTATACATAATAAACCTTTTTTCATAACTAGGGTAAATGGAAACATAAGAAAGTGTGAGATCAGATTCTCAGTAAGGGTGAACATGGATGATATCAATCAATGTTCATAAGTCATCATAAGATAGTCATAATGTTATTATAATAGGATCATAAACTATTAAAACATACCCAACTTGTCTTTGACTATAAATCATGAGGCATGTTATGAATCTCTATCATAATAAAAGCATGAGTTACAAGTGTAGATAATCCTCAATAATAAATCATGATCTATGAGAGAATATAAAAAGAATAATACAAATATTTTTATTAAATATAAGCATAAAAAAATATTTCTTTATCAAAGGATCACTTCCAATAATAACATAGAGGGTATAATCCCATAATTGATTGTGTTCAATCCCCATTATAATAAAAATAGTAGATAGAGTTCTATAGTGGATTAGGTTTACTCTATATCCTACTGAATATTATCTCATGAGATATAAATATTTATCTAATTCATTATATGGATATATAATCCTATGTTCACTCATAAAATATTTAAAACAATACATATGTGTGCTATAAGATAACCAAAAAATTTATCATTTTAAAATAGCTTAATTAACTCATGGGAAAGAAACTTTCTTTATGAAAATATCATTAAAAATTTACTATGAAAATAAATACATATAAATAAAGTTTATAAAACTATAAAATATTATACCTATTGAATTATGAAAATATTTAAATTATATTTATATAGAGAATACGTTTTTTATAAAAGCATTATAAAAATACATTGAAAAAAAGCAATCATTATATTCTTTGGGAAACTTCTCACAACTAAAGATTCCTATAAAATGGGACTATGATTTTCTTTGAAAAAAAAATGGAAATTTGGAAAGTAATATTCTTTATAAATAACATACATTATCATAAAAAAATCCATTCATTCCATAAAAGATTAATAAAACATTTTCTTCACACTTTTACAAATAAATTATAAAATTCCAATTTAAAAAATGAAAAAGATATTCATTGAAATTATTTATAAATAATGTTAGATATAGTATAAAAATACCTTTAACAATTATATATAGATTATATAATAATTTCCATAAACTATTTTTGAAGAACACAGATATGGAATAGATAGATTCCTAACAAAAAAAGTGAAATAAGGTTGGATTTTATTAAAAATATTATTTCAGTATTTTTGAGTATCAATGAGGTGGGAAATGGAAATAATACATTAAAAACAATAAATAATCATATTATAAGAAAATAAATTGGTTTTATGAGAGAATTAACATAAAATAATTTATAATTGTAATTGAAACATAAATAATCTGTATAAAAAAGGGATGTTGTAATATAATCCCTTTCCCCAAGTCCTGAATTTCTTCACGAGTGAACTAAAATTATATATTTTGAATTTAAAATTATAATAAAACAATAATATAACCATATTAATACTCATATTACTATATATAATTTCTATTTACCCATTTATTAATAATTATTTATTAAAATCAATAATCTAGCATCTCCCATTCTATTTTCCATTAATGTATCAGTTCAGTGATTTCGAAACTTTCACTTTTGTCATATTCTTTATGGGGAAACAAGAATAACATACATAAATATTATATCATTCAAGATTAATATTCAATAGATATGACAATTATAAATTCTTCGGGACCATAAATATTTATTCTTTATAAACTAGATACATAATGAACTCATTTTTTAAAAAATCGTCAACATATCTTACAATAATCTTCATATATTTTCCCCTTATAGATATATCATACATAGAAATATACATGAAAACCATGGGAATGAATCTATAAGAAAGGGTAATCTAATATTTCTAGTATGTTTAAACATGTGATATATCAATCAAAATAGATAATAAGATGATCATAAGGGCATGATAACACAATAAAATGAATGTTCTTATAGTAAAAGATTCATACCCACAAAATCTTAAATCATAATATCCAACAACAATCCACGTTTAGAATCATGATTTATAAGGGTGTAAAAGAATTATTTATCATTCATGATTCATAACATAGGAATGTAGAATTATTATCATAGGAAATCATAATCATTTGAATATATTTATTAACCATCATTTACACACATAATATTATGGTAATAATTTGAAGTAATCATACTCACACATCAAAATGGGAACATAGAAATTAAAAAACATTCCTACACATATTATTATGAGAATAACAAGAAGAAATCAAACTCACACCTCGAAATATGACCATAGTTATTTGTAATCATGTCAAAATTTATCATCATTATCTCATGAGATATCTATATCACATTACCCATAAATTTGAAGGGATATAACATAACCAACCATAAAATAATCACAATCTATTCATATGCATGCCACATGATAAAGAAAACTCTTATCATTTCATCATAACTTAACACATGGAAAATGAAATGGGATTCATAAATATCTGATCCTTATAATAAATAACCATACATAGAATGAATAAAGATGTAATCATTGGAGCTTGTCCCTAGTGAAGCATATGTAACATTAAAGGATATTGTAATTGATAAAAATACCTTTAAAAGATAACTATAACATTTATTGAAAAAAATACATATTTTATTTTTAAATAAATTATTTAAAAAATAAAAATATATATAATATGAATAAAATATTATTCTTTGAAAATAATCATGAAAATATGCAATGGAATCTCCAATGAAAAGTGTATTTATAACTATAAGAAAATTTGTTTGTATAATATATGTTTAATTAATTATTCTATTAAAAAAATTACTAAAAACTTACTCATTAAAAAAATTAAAAGAATATTCTTCTTAAACCTTTTTATATAAATTCAAATATGGGTAAAAAGTCATTAATCAATCATTAAATAATAGTGAAATTATTCTTGTAATCATTTTTTAGAAAATATAAACATGGAAGAAAAATATATAGGTAATTTTATATACCAAAGAGAGAAAAATGAAACTATTACATTAAAATTCTAAGAATAACTAGGTGAGAATAAAATATTTATGGTTTAAAGGATAAGATCCATAAAATTTCCCATAATATAAATTTATCATTGACAATAATGAAAATAAATGATATTGTAATATAAATCCTTATCTAAAATCCCATATTGTTTAGTACACATTAAAATATCGTATATAATAAAAATATATTTATTATAATTATATTCTAGAACCATATTAGTACATAACATACTAAAAATAATTCCTTTATAATTTAACAAACACTTATTAACAATTTCTTCATTAAAATGAATATTCGGGTAAAAACTAATCTGTCTTGCCAGCTCATTTTTGTTGGATGGTTTGGGTACTTGATCATTGGTCATGGTTTAGTGTTATATAGAATATTTATAATGAAATAAGTATCATATTTATTCTTTATATACACTTTTATAATTATTTATGTAAAACAGTGATGAAAAATTAATCACTTCGCTGTGTGAAGGTGGTAGTCTACACATAAGCACAAATGACGTTATCATTTTCCAAAAGATGGAAAGGTAAGAAGGTTGATAAGATATTATAATTAAATAATTGTTATTATTTCACAAAAATAATATATAATAATTAGCTACATCCTAATAAACAACCATAAAATATAGTGATGGAAAATGAATCAAATCTCTATGCATAGTCTGTTGTCTACACGTATACAAAAGTGATACTTTCATTTCCCATTTGATGGATATAAGGTGGAAAAAGTTTTTTATAATGATTATATAAATTAATTATATTTAAGATATAGAATTAATTACTTTATAATAGATACTATATGTTTATTGGAGGTATAAGAAGAAATATATGACGTGATCGTTTTGGTAAGTTTAGAAAATAAAAAGAGATATATTAATAAAATCATTAGATATTAATAAAATGTCATCAAAATTATTTTTAAATATTTAATAAATTATTATTAAATATTTTTTCATAATATAATATTACATAATCATTCACAACATAAAAATTACAATATCACTCATTTGATTGGTAAACACAACCATAACAAGAGTGTGTTATAATGATTGAATGAATATGTGAGCATTATAATATAATGTTAATATAAATTTTAAATAATATTTAAAATTAAATAATAATTCTATAAATTATTTAATACCATTTTTATAACTATATAATATGGGTGTTTATAAACAATTAAATTCTTTATTCATGGAGTCGGAAGTCTGTATTTATTCACCATTAACAATCTCATTTCTCAATGAATGATAAGAATAATGGAATATGAACAAAATTAATTGAAGAATTGTATTTTTAAAATTTGAAAAACTATTTATAAATAAAATTCGTCCTTGTAACCAACCTTGGAAATTGATTATGAATAATAATCCTCATCGCACTGTAGATTCAATAGAATGCATATTCATATGATGAATACTATTTTGTTTTCATAGTGGGTAGAAAGGATTTGATATTTTCTTTACAATTAATTTAATTATATTTAATTATAATATTTAATCACATTTAATTATATTAACCAGGTTATAAATTATTTCATAATATAGTTTAATGAAGTAAAACACTAAGAGAATGTAATACTCATATCAGATGCCAGAGTTTTCATGGAAAAAACTCCTCAGAAGTGAAATACTTAAGAATAGAAAAGGTGATGAAAAGATTATGTTGGTGGGATAGTTTTACTAGATGAGAAAAAAAGGAAGAGTTTCTAGTAGTAATTCTAAGGTTACATGTATCTTTAATTATTATAAGTGGTATTATTTTATAAGAGAATAAAATGGAACTTTTGGAAACACACATCATTTATTATAATTCAATAACACTATTCATGTATTAATTGATCAAAAGTGAAAAAATAAGTAGTGTGGTATAGTTTAAGGTCTAAAATTATCTCACACTTTTATTATCAGACAATTTAAGTGTGATTGATTTTTTTTACTTTTATCCTTTTACACAAATTAATTTTTACTTTGGTAATAAATTTTTAACATTAGTAAAAAACATTATTGAAAAAAAATAAGATTGGATCCTTTTATAAAATTTTAACAATATAATTTTAAATTAAAACAATATTTTAATAATAAAATTTGTGATGATGTGGAAAAGAAATTTTAAAATAAACATAGTGAATCATGTTAAAAAAATTTTTTATAAGAACAAATTCTTTCAATCATTATAATATTATATAAGATAAAATTTTGTTGATACTGATTTTAATGATATAAATTTATTTATTACATAGAAAATAGATGTTGGAAGAATTTAATAGTAATAAAAAATATAATTTAAAAATCTAAAATCTAAATTAGAGGAAAACACCTAAACCATTTTTCATTAAAGTTATATTTTTATTTAGTTTTAAAAATATTATAAATACGATTATAAGATGAAAGAATATTTTAAAATGAATATCATTGTTCCTTAAAAACATATTTTTACTTTAAAGTTTCTTTTAATATTCCTAGAATCATATATAATGATAAAATCATAAAAATTATAAGTATATGATAAACCGTATTTTCCAACAGAAGTACATGCATTCCAAAAAAACTCACTAATGCATATTGAGTAAATTTTTATGTGAGTAATTAAAAAATTAATTTTATATTAAAAAAAATTTAAATTATAATTTTTTTAAATTTATAATTTAAATATTAATAAATAATAAAAAGAAAATTGATTTTATTTAACCAATATTTTTTCCAATATTTAGTTATATTATTTATTTACATTATAAAAATGTACTGTTTTACCATCTCAGTATTTATTATAGTTTGATTATTAATTTTAAGTTAAGATTTTTTGATTTTTTATTATTATGTGTAGAATTTAATGCATGTTATCAAACATAACATCATTTTTACAAATTATAGAATTTTGGTTCATCACACGAATGGTTTACACATCATTTACTGGACTCTTCAGGCTATTGTGTAAAAGTCCAGGTGTTAAATTTTTGGTTTTTCATGTTTTACCCATGTCATAATTTAAGGGGTGTTTTCCCTTTTCCTAATTATATAATTTTAAACAAAGATAAAATCACATAATGGTTCTCCCTCTTCACTTCCCCTTTGATCTCCCATCCCTCCCACATTATTTTCGAGGGGGTTTATCCTGTGTAAGCCTTTCATTATTCCATCCTTTTTTTCTACCCCCATCCTTTATCATTGAGTTTCTTCCATCTGCCCAAAACCCTAGGAATTATGTGGTTTTTATTTAATGTTTGAATGGTTTATCCATAGGGTTTTTGATTATTATAAATTTCATGGGACCTCTTGAGGATTGTTGAGTATTTGAACATCATATGTGGTGATTTTAGGCTCAATTTTCTTTGAATCAAGCTTGGTGTTTTTGTGATTTTCCTATAATTATCATGCAGTTTGATTCTTGATATTTTTAAAAGATTTATTTTATTAATTATTCATATGTATAATAGAAAAATTGGAATTTAAAATTAATTTTTTATTATTTCTCAAAATAAAATAACTGTTTTAATTGTAAATTCAAGTAAAATGTGAAATTATAAGTATAAATAATTTTTTAAAGTGAGATGTTTGAAAATGGTTTGAACCCATTTCATTAGAGAATTAAAATGAAATATAAGGAAAAAACAATAAATAATACATATTCTAGTATATTTTGACAATAATTCATTTTATTTCATTCCAAAATATCTTTTAGATTTTCATTTTTAGAGAATTAGGTCATCGTCGTTAAAAAAATAATTATTACATCAGAATGTGGAAACATCCACATAGAATCCATTTTTCCAACAAAAAAACATTTAAGAAATCTTGTATTTTTCTCATGAGACATCTTCATAACATTAATCATGACCTCATCCTTATCACTACTCATTATTAAAATCCAATGAAAAACATTTTAAAACATGGGATGATCATTATAATTTTAGTAAGGGACTTGTAAATAAATAGAGAAAACTATTAGTCTATGGATACTCATAAAATCATACATTTTATAAAAAATTTGGTTCAAAATAATCATTTTCTTACCCAATAATTTAGAATCTATATGCTACGATTTTCATAAAACATTTCAGATGATATATTAAAAGGAAAAAATAAAACTAATAATGGTTTCTTGGTAATCATGATTTTTTTGATTTTTTCCCACAAAGTTATGATTCTCACCCATAAAAAGTACATAATACTTTTCTTTAATAAAAAATTCCTTAGCTTACCTTAAAAAATCATAGGATTTCCATAAAAACCATTGTATGTATAAATAATCATCTAGGAAACTTGAGGTATCATTTTTATATCCCTATTACATATAGAGTATCCATCATGTTTAAAAACTGAATAACCCTCATGGTTACACTTGGAATAACCATCAATGTTACCCTTGTATTAATCCTCACCATAATCTTCCAAAAATAAATCATACCCAATGTAAAATATGGATACCACATAATCACAAAAAAATTGTTTTATAATTAAACCTCCATTCATCATAAAAAATTCCCATAAACCATAACAGAATCATAACATATAAAATATTAAATCATAAAAACATTTTTTGAAACCATAAGAATGAATTTTTATATATTTATATACCCACTTTATTTAAAACATTATTTTGAAAAAAAATTACCATAATAAATGGAAATATGTTTTTTATTTGACGAAAAAATGGAATCTTATAAAAGAATTCAAATATCAAATAATGGTTATAATAACAGGAATAGTCACCGTATCCATATATCTTAAAATAGAACATTTATTTTATCATTTATTAAGAACGAAAAAATGTTTGGTGGAAAGTATGTAAAAAATTCATTTAAAAAACATTGAAAATAAAGCAAAAAATTATATGAAAATTTCCTTTAAAATATATTTATGTCTAAATGAATACATCCCAAAAATAATTTAAAAAATATAGACAAGGATGAAAAAGGGTTTGAAGAGATACTTTAAAAGGAATTTTTATGAAATAAATTTCCTTAACTCAAGTCCAACACATCACATTCATTATTTATCTTAATAAATAAAAAACTTATGTTAATTATTTCATTTCATAAGAACCATTTCAATGTTCCTTTATCCATTTAATTTATTTAATACCATGTAATATACAATTAGAGAATCAGTTAAGTTCACATTATTTTTTTTTGAGTATAAATGGATCCAAAAGAATTTATTTAAAATATAAGAATATTATGGGTTAAAATAATATCATACAATAAAATTTGGATAAGTTTAGGTGATGTTTTCATCCTTATATTTTTATTTTAACCCCTATTAACCCTTTTGATGATTAAAGATAAATAATGTTTTTTACTATTTAGAGGTCAATATAGTTACTACAAATGGAAACAAAATCACCTAAATTGATGATAGTTGACATATTAATAGATATAGAAATCACAATTTTGAAAATTAGTATTTTGGAAATTTAAATCTTTCAATAAAACATTATTTATTATAAATTATCATTAATGTCATTTATTCCACTATTCATTTTATTTGACCTTAAAAACATTAATAAAATGATATAATTATAATATAAAATTTTAATAAAACTATAATATGTTATAATTATCTATAAAATACATTCTAAATTGTAAATAACTCAAATAATTTATTTTTAGTGGTTTAAATAGAATTTTTATTAATCATTTTTCTACTTGCACATCAATGTGTCATTATTTCATAAGAATTTAATGTAATTATTTCATCCCTAGAAGTTTGAAATAAATAAAAATGGTGAAAAAAAATTATATTTCAAATTAATACTTTGGTCTAAACATATCCTCTATTTATACCAATTTAAAAAATTTAGATATAATAAAATATAGAGAATGAAATTTTTGAATTTTCATTATATAAAATAATATAATGTTTAAAATCATGGAAAAATTAAAATAAAAGGAAATATATTCATCTTTTGAAAGATTATGGATGATATATAATGATCCAATTAAATTAATTCTAGTTCAATATTCCTATATTTTGTCTTTATCATTTTATTTTTAACCTTAATTATCAAATTTTCTTTTTTTCATAGTAACAAAAATTACTATGTTTACTACTCACAATATCCAAAAACACAGAATAAAACCATTCACCCAATTTTTACATGATGATTTTAAATATGGAATAAATTTTTTAAAAATAAATTTAAAAAATCGGCTGAATGTAATTTGAAATTAATTTGAAAAAATGTGAGGAAAATAGTATTTTAGAAAAATGAATTTTAAGTATAAAAATGTTTTTATACCATCTCAGGAATAAAATTCATTTAAAAAACCATAATTTGATTATTTTTTAATAAAAAAAGAAAATTAGAATTTTTAACTATTTCAAAATATAGTTTTACATTGTAAATACTTTAAAGAAAATACAATTTTCAATAAAAATCATGATTTTCACTCTTCCTTGAAAATAAAAAATTCAGAAAATTATACAAAATTAATCCTAAGATAATTTTGAAATTATTATTTAAAAGATGAAATTCATTATTTAATTAAAATTATATAATATTAATTTCTTTATCTAAAAAAATATAATACATGAAAAGAAAATGTGGCTAAAATGAATATTTTTTATTTTGACTAAAAACATAACTAAACATTTTAAAATGATTATATATATATAATCTATTTAATGAATATTTTAAAAAATAAAAATTATTTATCCTAATATTACCTAGTTTTTATGTTATCTCCCTATTTTGGAAATTGTGTCTTAATAATTTCATTCACTTATTACACAATTGTTGATATATTTTCCTCTTAGAATATTCTGATTCCTATATTTCGTATTATGTGATATTATTTTGTAGAAACCTATAAACTGGTTATTTAACTTATTCCCTGATATTTTCTCTCTATACTAAAGAATTTTAATAATATTTTCACCATAATAATGGTTAACCTCCACCCTAACTACCTCAAAGATGAAAACATAAGATAGATCCAACACATATTTTATTAACATTGATTCATGAAAAACATTATGTATTTGAGATAAAAACAAAGGTAGGGCCACTCAATAGAAAACTAATCCAAATTTATAAAGTATTAAACAAGTTCCAATAAACTCTTGATTTGTTTTAAAATTTTACAATAAAACAAAACACTTTTACAGAAAGACACTTTAAAAAAACACAATCACCTACCTTGAAAGAAGGTTACTTCCTCCAATTATCCGAATAAATTTTCTGCCTACTTCGTGACATCTTCATTTTTAGGTAAACAATATTTAACATCTCTACAACATATTCTACTAGTTCTATTTCTAAAAACATTCTTTTACATACTTCATCCTAAGAAACTAGAGTCTGACACTATATAATTCCTAAAAAGGTACGACATATATATTATAATAAAAATGTTATTATATGAAAAATAAACTAATTAAATATGTTTATCCCAACTTCCATAGCAATCCATTGAGTAGAAAAAAACTATTTCTTCCAATGTTTAATTTTTTTACTCTAACTGTCAATTATATTGATGATGAAATGATGTACCAAAAATTAATCCATAACCCAACACCTTCTAAAGTCCATTCAAAAAAGATTAAGTAAACATGGGATTACAGTTAGATAGAATATATTTTGAAACTCTATAAAACCTAACTACATAGAATTAATATATAGTCAATAAATATGATCTAATGATATTGTTTCTCAAATAGTAAAAAATTTCATATATTTATTTTATCAATCGTCAATAACTGAAATCAAATTATATCTTGATGATTCCTTTGCAAATCCCACAATGAAATCCTTAGAAATATTTTCCCATTTCAGTAATGACACAGGAAAATTCTGAAGCATCCCCTTCGATAATGTTCATTTTTCATTAAGATTATAATAATTCAAAAATTCCTTGGTTAAGTGAGAAATATATCTTCTTTATTCTATACCAATAAAAATTCTCTTAAAGTTATCTATACATCATAGTGCTACGAGGGTTAATTGAAAATAAGGAATTATGTGATTCTCTGAAAAATTCTATCTTTAGCTAGGAATCACAAGGAACGCATAATCTTTTTTTTAAATATAGTAATATATCCTTCATAAATATCATACCCTATAAGCATACCCTTCTTAAAATATTATACATTTTCTTGTAAAACATGATCCTCCTTTAGAGATTTAATTATTCTTTCTGAAATAGATGATAGTACTGAAACCTAAAACAAAATAGAAGAAGTTCCTATATGAAGAATTAGCTAGAAAAAGTTCATCAAATTAATAACAAAAGATTCATGTTCCAAAAATTTTATAGTGAATGTTGCATTATTTTTATGACTCAAGAAATTAAATAGTCTGTTTTCTTTCCCTAGATGGTAAAAAATTGTGCAATCCCAATATTTTCTCAATTCCATCCCTCTCTTATATCTCATTCTCAACTACATATGAGAAAATATATGATTAAAAATTTATGATCTGTATAGGTTTCCATCATGGATCCATATAAATGAAGACTCCAAAATTTTAAATCAAAAAACACATGTTTAAGTTCATGGTCGTATGTTAGATTATTTTTCTCATGTGGTTTTAATTGAAATAAATCATAAGTAATTACCAGATCATTTAATATCAAGGCATAACTAATTAATTTTATTAAGGAATATGTATTGATGAAAAATTCGCCATTTTAGAGGACATATCCAAATTAGTAGAACTCGCCAATATTTAATTCTACTTCTGAAAACATTCATCACATTTTCTTTCTTAAATGAATTTAACTCATTTTTGAGTTAATTTAGTCATTGGAATAGATAACCAAAAAACGTTTTCAACAAACCACCAGTAATATCCTACTAATCCATGAAAAATATGAATCTTAGTAACATTTATAATTATTATATATTAATCAACCACTTTAGTTTTAGAGGGATCAACTGGTATTCCATATTTATTTATGTTGTTCCCAAGGAATGAAATATACTATAACCAAAAATCTCATTTTTTAAATTTTCTATATAACTTATTTTCTTTCAAATATTTTAGAAAAATGGTAATATTTTTTTCATGATCACCATAAATTTTTGATTAAATCAAAATATCATCAATATACAACCAACATCATATCTAAATATTTATAAAAAAATATATTCATAAGTTCCATAAATAAAGATATGGAATTTTTCAAACCATAGGGAATAACAAAAATCTTATAATTCTCATATCTAGTTTGAAATGATATTTTATAATTTTCAACCTCCTTCACCTTCTGTTGATGGTACTGAGACCTTAGATTAACCTTTAAAAAATATTGACCTCTCAATTTCTTATCAATAAGTCATCAATATAAGGGAAAAAATAATTTTTTTTAATATTAATGATATTCAAAACACTATAATACATGAAATGCCTCATGGAAACATATTTGTTTTTGTATGAAATGGAGAACCCTGTGTTGATATTCTAAGATAGATTGGATATTGTTTAAGAAACTACCATATATTTTTTTTTTCAATTCCATAAGTTCTACTTGATTATTTGATAAAGGAGTTCTGAAATTGGTTTAGAATCAGCCACCAAGTCAATAGAAAATTTATCTTCTCAATCAGGTGTTACAATGGGAAACTCATCACGAAATGAATACGATTATTCTTTTACTACCCACACATAATTAATCTTTAAATTTCCCTTATTATCAATAATATATTCAAGATAAATTGCATTTATATATTTTAGAAAATTATCATATTTTTTATGTTTTATTAAAGTTATGAATTCATTATTGATTATAAACTGAATAAAATTTAGAAAAATTGATTATTTAGATCTAAAATATATATTTACATGGTAAACTGAGATCTGATTCAAACCCATAAAAAAATAAAACACAACCACGGGAATGGTAATATGGTTTTCAAGTAAACTCCTACCACATAAAATAATGTCAATATTCGTATAATTAATTTTTTACTTAATACTCCCCAAGTGTATTTACCATAAGTTCAATATTAATTTCTGAGGTGGAAATCTAATTTAACAAAACATTTCGGAAAATGAAAGAATTTTTAGGTTGATAATCAAACAAGAAATTAAGATAACCCATATATAGAAGAAATATACATATAACCACTTCATTTGATGTCCAAACATCTACTAAAGTAGTGGAAATGGATTTACCCGCACCCTTATTATTATATTCTAGATACATACCATCATTATTGTTCTTTTTCCGACACTCATATGCATAATGGTCCATCTCAATATATTTAATACACTTTATTAGATGCTTATTAAAATTGGAATTACCACTAACAAGATCATTTTCATTGAAATCAAAATCCATATGCCCCGAAATACGACATTATAAATACTTAAAAATTTAATAAGGCACTCCCTTAAGTTCTCTTACCTAACCTATCACTAATTGGACATGTGAATTTCTTACCTTCGTATTTTATTGATGTATTCCTTACCATTGTCTTCCACCTAAACTGAGTTTTCTTCTTATTTTTATAAAACAATGAACCATCTAAAAACGCAATTTCCACCTTATTTATATATCTAAAAAGTGTCTCATATCATTTAAATTCATGGGAATCCAATTCCATTTGATATCGTTTTTTAATTCTTAGTAAAATAGATTAATTTTACTACTTATATCATGGGTAAAATTTGGTGCATACCTTGAAAAATATGTGATGTTTACATTATATGTGGCTACTAAATTTTACTCTTTTTATCTTAATTCTAAGAATTTTATCTCTAAACTAATTCATAACACCTTAGGAAAATATTTATCATGCATAATATTCATAAATTTACCCCATTCTCTGGCTTAAATCTATTCCCCTTCCAGTATATTCTTAAACATTTACCACAATTCTTCAGTTTCACCTTCAAAATGGTAAATAAAAAGAGTTACCTTTTGATGAACCAGACGACCCATGACACCAAATATCTTTTATAGAGCTTTAATAAACCCCTAAACTACTATTAGGTCAGCTGATCCAGTAAATACAGGGGGTTGTTATCTCATAAAATGATCCTCTATCGACATATTCCACTAGGGTGGATCTGGGTACTCTCTAGCATGGATACCACCACCATTTATAGCATTCGTCAACTAATCCATCAAAGTGAAAAACCATTCCCTTCCAATTTCAACCATTCCAGGTTGCGGATTTGGATTGATATTTTCTTCTTGATGCGTTACCACATCAGTCTCCCTATTTCTTATACAGAATACCATTCAAAATAGATATTATTTATATGAATCAACATGGTAATAATCAAATGATATAAAATGATAACTCTAAATTAAAAATATCTTAAGGGTATTTAATTTCATTATCCTAACATCTAAAATTATATAAATCTTTTTCAGATACCAATTACAAAAAATTCCCTTAGATAATATATATTATTTTATAATTAGAGAATATTTAATTTTATTTCATTCTTAAAGATCATTTAGGTTTATAGTTTTATAGAAAAAGATCATCATACTTACAAAAATAAGTATTATATCGGAAAGTGGAAACTTCTAATTAGTATCAGTGTTCCCATAAAACAAAACTTTTAAGATATAAAATTTTTTCTTTTCTTAATAAATCTTCACAATTTTTATATTTACATAATAGTTTTCTTTAAAAATAAATATTAACTAATGAAAAACATTTTCAAATTTTAAATGAGACCAAAAAGTTTAGTTGTGGAAATAAAAATATATAAATAAAATGATTATTCTACGAATACTCAATTTTTTTCAATTTTTAAAATAAACTATTGTTAGAAAATAATAGTTTTCTTACCCAATAAATCTAGATATATACCCTAATATTATTAGTTAAAATTTCATAAGAAATATTAAATGAAGAAATCATAATTTTTTCATTAAAATCATGAAATATTCTTGAAATGTTTTCACAAAGTTATAATTTTCACCCATAAGATGTAGAAAATTCTTTTCATTAAACATAAACTAATTATATTACCTTATTAAATCATGAGATTTCAATAAAAACCTTAGCAAACATAGAAAATCATGTATCTAACCTGCTCAATCATTTAATATCAATCTTACATATGGAGTACCCATCAGTGTTACAAATTGAATATCACTAATGGTTAGACATGTAATAACCATCACATAAATAACCCTCATAGTCAACTTACAAACATAAATATTACCCAATTAATTAGAGGGATATCATATTCCAACATATCTTTGGTTTATAGAGAAACCACCGATCATCATGAAAAATTTCCAATAACCATAGAATAATCACAACACATTAAATCTTTCTTCATAAAAAAAATTCTTTTCCCCTATATGAAATTATTTTTGGATATTGACATAGTACTTTTACTTCAAAAAATTATAAAAAATTAAATTATTAGAATAAAGGGAAAGGTGTTTTTTAAATAAAACATCGAACCTTACAAAGTATGCGAAATATTAAATAATGGTTATGGCTAAATGAAAATTATTTTTCACTTTATATGTTAAATTATTGGATTCCTTTGAACTTCTATAAATAACTTTAAAACATTTAAAATAAATTATTTAAACGAATTCATTTTTAAAACCACTAAAAAAGCTAAAAAATAGTTATACAATTTCATTTATAATTAAATTATCTCCCAATAAATATATCTATAAAATAATTATAAAAATATGGGCATGGAATAAAAAAAGTTTGAAGGGAAACTTTAAAAGAGGCTTTCAATAAAATAAAGTTCTGTACCCCGAGTCCAACACTCACATACATTCTTTGTATTCATAAAAAACAAAATGATATTAATTATTTACATACATTATAACCTGTATAAGGTTTATTATTTTATTATTCTATTTAATACTATGTCATAAGAAATCAATTAATTAATTATGTTGACATTAAATGTTTTGATGATATTCAGATCATATATTCAAACTGACTTCGATAGGTTGAATATTGTCAAAGATGACTTTATTAAATAATATATATAATAATAATCATGAAATAATTTAAATTTAAATTTAATATTTATAATTTTAAAAACAACTATGAATGTTTGTTATAAGAAATGAACTGTGTGACAATCTTGGAGATGGTCGGCTATACGTACTCATGAGTAACATTTCCCCATCAATATATGTGGTAAACCACCATTGAGGTTGATGAAAATACTTTAATTAACTGACCACATAACATAAAAAATGATAACGAATGCTATAAATCTTGTATGCGTGTTAGTAATCATGGAAAAAATTACCCAAACATGGTATATAAGTAAATATGTTATATAATTACCTAAACATGGATGTGAATGATCATACTAATAATCACAAAATAATGTTAGAAAAATCATCATGCCTTAGGAATCTTACAATTAAGTCTACATGGTATGTCATATGCATGGATTTTGAATCCTTATATGGCTAAGAATATGTATGTAGTAAAACATTCTTTCCATACAAGGATAATGGTAAAAAGGATTAAAAAAATCAATAAATAAATAACCATACGATGTATAATAATTACCCAAGGTGAAATAATAATCAAATTATATATAGAAAAAATATATAATCCATAAAAACATTATATTTTCCTCGGGCCTAGGTTTTCCAGACTCAAACACAATATTTTTTTAAAATGTTGACAAATTTTAGTCTCTAGTCTTCAATAAAAAAATTGAATGACAAAATTAAATGAAAATCCTCTGATACCACTTGTAACACACTAACTCTAAATTCACTTAGAATAATTGAAAATCCTATATTCCACTAGGGATCAAGAGTGCCTCCACATATGTAAAATAATATCGACTAGTAGCAGGGGAAAAATGGAGGTATAATGTGGAGGATATAACTGTTCGATCATAAATTAATACAGTGGAACCCATATTAAATATTGGTAGAAAAAATAAACAAAAATTGATCATCAATAATAAAATAACATTTTTTCATGCATGAACATGAAATAATGTATAGAAAAAAAATACAATAGGTGATGATAAATAATATAAAAGAAAATAAAAAAATCCCCGAGGTCCTTGTCCGTGAGAATCCTGAGCTCCAACTCGGTCATGTACTCGGAATACCCCACATACATGCATAACAGTACTTGAGTATACTGTAAACCTGAAAATGAAAAAATGAGGTCTGTTGGGGTACCAATTGGTGCATAGACATGGTGTGAGATATAATGAGTAGTCTACAACCAATGAAATATTTAACAAATCCATTCCATGAATATAGGTTGTATTAGTGTGAAAATATAATAGGAATAAATCTTTAAAGATATGTGATGAAATCCAGTATATAAGAATATGATATAACAAGAAGTCTATATTTAATGAATAACTATAAGAATAGAAAAAAACCAACTATGTCTTATTACAACATATCAAGTTACAAGATATTACTTAATATAGTGAATAATCATGTATCATACCTACAAGGGCTAAGACCGCGTTCTATTAACCAAGGCTTCTTCTTCAAGTCAATGGTTCACATCCATAGAAATTTTAGTGAAATATAGTCCAACATGGGTTATAAACATAGGAAAAAAATGCCAATTAAATCTAAAATATAGATATATAAATGTATTTTGAGGCCATAGGTTCCATACCTTAATCACATCATCAATGAAATACTATAATAATGGTTGGTTCCATACCATAACAATATTTTATTCCATACTATTAATCAATATTATTGTCATATTGTAATAATGAAAATAAATAAGTGATATAAATGTCAAGTCTATGTTAGAGTCCATTCCCATTTAACATCAATAATTTCATTAAAATGTCTTTATTTAATCCATTTACTAACTCATTTTATTTATTTAACACTTCCAAAACTGGATGAAAATTTCACTCACCCAAATGGGTGGTTCATAGCTTAGGAAGATGGATGAACCCACCTAGGTGGTGGTTTGGATTGAGGTTAAAAACCTCTATCCATGTCAGGGTTCTATATGGTAATCACATTTAAGGATCAAACTATTAATTTAATAATTTGTTTAATTTTAGGAGGAATTTCTAATAGGTATGAATTGAAAAATAGTGGTGAATAATTATTAAATGAAAAATCCTTAAGGAATGGGAATAGACCACTTACCTCATGTTTAGGACAATCTATTCATATAGTGTCGAGCCTTGATTTGATAAATAATGGGAGTAATGGAATTGTTAAGATAAAAACCTAAAATTATTGTGAATTATCTCACATAAAGATGTCATAAAATTTAACGATAATAGAAATATTGCGGAAGAAGAGTCTTAGACTCACTTATACACTTCTAATGCACCGGATAATGCTTGAATTTGAACAATATTAAGGGAGATTCACCAAGAAGGAGGCAGGAACATTTAGGAGATTTACTAAACAAATATGTGAGGAAAATAGGGTAAATAACATTTATGTTCATAGGGGAAAAATAATTTCTCCACTTTTAAAAATGTACATGGTTAGCCCATGTGGTTTCATTAACCATGCATCAACTTTGAAACTCACACTATTCAAGATACATACTCCTCATGGTTTGGGTGTACAGTCAAGAAAACCATGTTATAGCGATGCCTTTGGCACTATCCCACTCAACACCCTGCATGGAATAGGTGCATTGTTGGATAAGCCATGCACAAGCCGTGGGGTTCACCACTATATTATATTGAAAAGGATTCACATTTATGTGAGCCCCATATACATGGTTTATAAAATAGCACAATACAACTTACATGGCCACCATACATCTAATGAGGGGCCGCATAGTTTATAAAAAAGTTATACTTGCAATTTTCTACAGAAAATCAAGATTTTAGAGCTCGGTGATCCTAATACTCATCTATATATTTTACTAACCTTTTATACCTTAAACCTCATCCAAAAACAAAATTGTTGAGTGTTACAACACTCAGAATAATGTTTCTATATTCATTTTATAATTTGGTCCATCCACTAAACAAAAATATTAATTTCCTATGGAATTTTACACATATCCAATACACAAGACAATACAATAAATGCCCTAAATGAAAATACAATTTTTATTAAAAAATATGTATTTTCACTATTCTTTGACAAATAAATCTTTTAAAAAAAATATAAAAAATTCGTCCTAAGATAATTACGACTTCATTATTCAATAAAAAAATATATTTTTTAAAATTCAAATTTGGTAACATGGAAATGAATTTTTCATATAAAACCACACAATATATGAAAACCAAATTTGGTTAAAAATAATGATTTTTATTTTTTACTAATAATTACATAATATTTTTATAATGAATGTAAAACTATAAAATCTAATTAATAAATATTAACATGATATGAAACAGGATTTACCTTGAGACTACCATGGTTTTTAGATTTAATGTTAATTTTTTTTATCTTTAATAAAAATGAACTGATTATTTAATTGATATACAAATGGATAAAAGATGGTGGGTTTGAAAAAATGTTAATATATCAGTTTCAACTGTTTGATTTTTAGAGATCTATTTTAATTTGAAACTCAAACCATTAAATATTGATTTATAATCCAAATTCATTTTTAATGAAGTTCCTTTTTCACTATTGATTTTTTTTAAATAGTGTGTGTGTGACCCTCTTCTACCGCTTCTTTTAATTGTGACCATAGAGGGGGGATTTTTTATTTATTAATATATATTATTGGAATAGGTGGTGATTTTAGATTTACTAATTATGCTTTGATGCATCTTTGCTACTTTATTTATTATATTTCACACCTCCTAAAATTTTATTAACATAGATAAGGATCCTAGGAATCATTGTATTCGATGATAAATATTTATATATTTTTCTGATGAGGGGAATTGGATCCCCTATCATGTAAAATTACATAGGTTTTATACACCAGTAAGGATAGTAGAGAGAATAAAAGTTGGTTTTAGACTTTAGAATCTCATTTATATTTATGTCAATGGTTCCGAACTATGTACATCGCCTCATGAGAAGTTTAAAAATTTCCAATGTTTACTTGATTTTTATCTTAGGGAACATCCATTAATTTTTCCCTATCTCGATTTTTATTAGAGAGTAGCGTGTCATCTACTTGTATTGTGACTTGATTACTTAGTTCTTTATTTATATATACTTATATTTTTATAATGTTTTTAAATTGTTTCAAAAATGCTTTGGACAAGTTTATTTGATAAATGAATTTGAAAATGGAATTTTTTATTAGAAGTTTAAGAGTCCCAATAAATTTCTAAGTGATTTTTTCATTTAGTAAGAAAAATAAAATGTGGTTTTATAAATCATGATGGATGTGATAAGGGATATTCATATGAAATAGAAATAATATCTTCTACTATATTTAAATCTATTATAAAATGAAATATATTTTTAAGGAATTGAATAATATCTATGGTTCATACCTACATGGATTAGTTTCAAACACACCTTGCGTACACATTCTGTGCGTGCAACTATTATGGATTTATTTTTTGGTTCCTTAG
Organism: Viscum album; assembly: GCA_963277665.1. Lineage (NCBI taxonomy): Eukaryota > Viridiplantae > Streptophyta > Magnoliopsida > Santalales > Viscaceae > Viscum > Viscum album. Next base: position 1,313,993,020 of record OY728133.1, read on the forward strand.
CATTGTCCTCTTCTAGTAGGGAAGTATAGTTTGATATATGTTTTGGATTATGGAGAGTGACTAAGGGTCTTATTGATATCGTGGTAGTTATTTTGAGAATTTACTTTATTTTATTCTTCGGATGTGTATGTGTAGCCTATAAACCAGTTATTGTTCATTTTTATTTATTTATTTATGTTTAATATTATTATACATGGTGTTGTATATTTTTTCTATTCATTATGGAATTCCTTTTTTTACATCTGCGACTTACATGGATCATAAATGTTTCATTTTATAACTTTTTATTATTATTCAGGGATAACTCATTCACATTGATTTTGTATTGAGACCTAGATACTATTTACCATATCAAGGTAATTGGGAATGCGCTTCAAGTATATCCTAGACCATATCTAGAATTTTATGGATGGATAACCTGGGATGTTTCAGTTAAAATGGTATCATTAAAATCCCTCTTGTTATTTTGGATGTGACTATATAATATTGAGAATATGAACACTATTAGAACTCTGAAGGTAGGTGAAGATGAGTGTTTTTTGATATCTTTTCTATTGCAAGTATTGAGTTTATATGGGTAGCTTGTGATTTATTCTTAATTTTTAGTATGTTTTTGGATATATTTTAGGGATACTAATATGTTGTGATGATTATTGTATCCCTACTTAGTACATATATTATTTTAGTGGTTGTTTTATGTTTCAAAAGTGGAATTAGAAAAGGAACCAAGGCTATATGGTTGTCTCACTTGATTTGGTATACTGCACAGAGGCCACACATACAAACCATTTATATGAAATTTATGATCTATATTTTTTTTATTCTTACCTTTCTTTATAATCTTCTCCCAATAATGGTTTCCATTGATGTGATGTTTGTTAAGAATATTTTCACAGAAATATATGTTGTTTTATATGGATTGATAGATATTCTTATTTAGATTTTTGGTTTTGATCCTTTGAGACATTTGTTATGTGCTTAAAAATTTATTTGTGGGTTAAAAAATATTTCTATGAATTTTTTTTCATTTGAATATTATTTTATAATGGTTTTGGAAAATTTTTTTTTCATAAAATATTGGGTTTCATCATTGAATTTTTTTAATCATAGTTGGGTTAAATGATTTAGTTTTATCCTATTTAATTTTTTATCAGGGGATTTATTTTGTATTTAATTTGTTTTTAAACCTAAAGGAGAAATTGTTAGAGATTGATTTTAAAATGGGATATCTATAATTTATAATTTATAATTTATTTTAGAAATTTTATTTCAAAATGGAATCCTGAAATTAATTTTATAATGAAAAAGTGATTTTCTTTGAAATTAATTTAAATTAATTTTACCATAAATGCGTATTTATGAATGGTTTTGATTTAATGAGGAAAATTTAAGAGATTTTTCTGTTTTGAAATGGTGTAGTTTCAAAAATAGAAAATTGGATTAAAATTTAATGTGTATTTTATTTTAAAGAATATGGGTTTTTAAAATTGAGAATATTTTGAACATTTTTTTTTTGTAAATGGGTTCTTTGGATTTGATAATTCAGTTATTTGGTTTCTTTATTTGTTTATGGATCTTGAAATATTAGACTCATGTCCATGGTTAATTGATATATTCCACTAAAAAGGTCTTGCATTAATTCTGGATGTGTTCCTTCTTCTAAGGTGTAATACTCCTAGATTGTGCGTCTTCCCATACTCCTAGTAGTGTGGTGGACCTAGGATATTTGTTCCTTAGAAAAATTTAAGTTAGAAACCTTATTTTTATTACAGTGATCTATATTATAGTAAAGTGGTGTTTTGGTCAGGAAAAATTAATAATTTCACTTGGTTAGTTTGATTTAGAATATGATTTGGTAGTGAGGTTAGATAAGTTTTTTATTTTGGGATCTCATGAGTTTACCATGAGTTGCTGTTGTTTTGGGATATTTCCTTTTCAATATCCATTATGATTTCCTGGTTGCCCTTTTTTTGATAGATATGTGACTTATTTCTTTAGTGGTATGTTCTGTTGAGAATATTGCATTGTTATACCTTTTGATGGTGTTGGGTTTTTAGTATTTTGGTATTCCATGATGTCACTAGTTTCCTTATTTTTTTGGATTCATTTTTTTTCATATGTTGTGTACATATTATGTTTAGTTCTTTGTTGACATGAGAATGGGTGATAATTGGATTGGTACTTGAGTAACTATGATGATTATTTCCACCGAGTTGTTGTGAACTCGAGAGTGCTAGCTATTGTGGATTTATTATGTAATGGTGTTCCATGACTATGTTCTTAGTTTAACAGTTGAGTATGACAAACTAGGTCAGGTTCCCATGTTTTCTCTTGATTAGTTCATTGTTATTATACATCCTTCATGAGTTTTGTGGTTGAGGTACATCATTGAGTTTGGTTATTACTATATTTTATGGGTATCAAATTTTTTATGTTGGGTTCCCTAAAAATATATGAGAACCTATTTATTAAATAGTTTTTTGGTATCTCTAGGGGATGTGTTCTTGGTATAATATCATATTTCATCACCATTTATATAATTTTAAATAGTGATGAGTCCTATGTTTTGTTGTTGTTATTTATAATCTCTTTATTTTTGATCATGTAGAGATTCTATTGGAAATGTCCAACAGATATAATGTTATGAGTTATTTGTTTTGGATTAATTGTTTGTGTTTAATGGTATTATACCTTAGGTTCTCTTTAGATGTCTCTCAACCCAACTAACAACATTCTAAGAGGTGTGATTGTGGTTTGATCTTAGGTAATTCCTTTAATTTTATGGAATTTATGAGGATAGAAAGTTCCATGGTGTGGAGTTTCACACATAGTGTAACTATATATATATATATGTATATATTAAATTTAAATTATTTTAATTAATTTTAGTTCAATTGATGCTCTATGATTTTATGGTTAATTTCTTGGAATTTTATTCTACACAAATTTAGGGGATCTTAGTTTGAAATAAATCATATAGATACCCATAAGTGGAGAATTTTTTAGTTTTTTTAACATGAATGTACTACCTTGAATGGTTTGAACATATATTTTTATGTATAAAGAGTAACTATGTGATATACCTTTGCGCATGGGATTCCTAGTGCATAGATTTCATAGGACTAGGAAAATCAAGAACTATGTGTGTGATATGGCTATAAAGTTTAATACAGTTTCATCACATGTTTGGCACACAATTAAAAACCGTGTCGATAAATATTGATAAGGCATTTTTTATATCAATGGAAAACCATATAGATTTCTCATGGTTTACTAAACCACATGATATGACCACGAAAATTGTCCTTGTGTGTTTATTTTCGGTTTTTTCTTATACACCCCTATATGGATTTAAGGTATTCGGCCTTTATTTCTTCTACTAGTTTGGAAAAGTCTGAGAATATGGGATGGAGATCATTTCTCCTTTACCTTATGATCAATAATCTCCAAGAGTTATTTCCATTAATATTTATTCAAGGAAATCCTTCAATTCCTCTTGGATTCCCCTCCATTTCTTTCTTATACCATCTCCTTATATTTTCACCCTCTCTCACATATCTTACAACTTTAGGGGTTCAAATTTGGGGATCATGGTGACTTATTTATAGGATTTTTTTCAGTTATTTCTATGAACTCTTAAAGCTTTTTGAGTTTTCTATATCATGGGATATGTCTTTGTTATCAATTAACATTAAACTAAAGCAGGTGTTTTTGTGATATTACCTAACTTTCATTGGTATTTATGTTTGGTGTTTATAAATTATTTATTTTATTTTTTATGTCTATGTATGATAGTTAAAATGTATTTTACAAAGGTTTTAATGATTTTTCCTAATAGAATATGGGGTTTACTTGGAATTTTAACTAGAACATGATGTTCCTAGTTTTGGTAAAATTCGTAAAGAATTATTTTGTGTAAAGTGTGATGTTTGAAAATGTTTTGACCAATTTTGATTCAAGATTTAAATTTAATGGTGATGTTTGAGTTTTTGTTATTTCTTAACAATAAATGTATTTATTATTTAATTATTATCCATGTGGTTCAATGTGGATGGTTTTGGATTTTTTTCGGAATTAGATTCAATTAATTTATTTTTAAATTATGGTTTTAATTGAAAACTCAAATAATTAATGACTGAATTGGAAGCCCATGTCATTATGAATGAAGTCGTGTTTGGAACATTTGAATGGTTGTTAAATATTGTGGGTGTGTAATAACCTCTTGTTCCCCTTCATATAATTTTGGTCCCCAAAAGGAATAATTATTATTGGTTAATATGAATTATTTTACAAGGTAAATACATATTGTTACAATGGTATGGTTGATCTATGAAATGGGTTATTTTTTATGATAGTGTAGATGGTGAGTTGAGAACACCTAATTCTGCATTGGTGTTTGTTTTTATCCTTGAGTTATTTTATTACATACCACATATAGTTTGATTGATATATATGGGGATCCTAGATTTCTTATTGAGTGATGAGAGTTATTTTTATCTAGTCCTGGTGAGATGGAATAGACCCCTTATGATGTTGGAGGACATAGAGTGTTGTGTCACTAGTAAGGCTAGTTTAAATTAAACGATTTTTTTATAGACTTAAAAAAATCCATTAATTGTTTTTTAGATGGTTTCAAAATGAGTACTTTTAGGATCTCCTCATAACATATTTATAAATTCTCCATCATTTCATGATTTTTCTCTTAGAGAGATTCCGACACTTTTTCCGGAAATATTTGACATTAGGGTATCATGTGTCCACTATTTGTATTGGTAAATGACACCTCAATGATTTATTGATTTTTATGAATTTTGATTGTTCATTTTAATTGTTTTTATAATTTTTGGGAATGTTTTATTTATAAAATATCTATAAAAAATAGATTAGAAATGGGTGTTTTTTCTTAAGAGGGGTACTCAACATGGTAAAGTGTTTTCTTTTTGATTGTTTTCATTTGACTAGAATAATAATATATTTTTTATTAAATATTTATGGATGTGAATTGGTTTTCTATAAAAAATAGAAAAATAATATTATAGTATATTTCTAATTGACATAATATAAAATTTATTTTGTGAAAAATTTCAGAAGCTATATGGGTATTACCTACTAGGATCTGTTTGTCTCACACCCTACATACCTCATTCAATGTATAAAGGTATTATTGATTTATTTTTATGTGGCTTGAATTGGTTTTACTCTGATATATTTTTTCACATAGATATATGGTTTAGGATATGGTGAGGGATAAAAAGTCACATGGATATGGTAAAAGTTATTTTGGTAATTAATTTTGTTTCCCTATTAGGATGTATGTTTATTGACTTCTGACTGCCTTATTATTATTTTTTTGTTTCTGCATTTATGTTTAATATCATTTTATGTGGTTCAAATTATATATTTATACTTATTCTAGAATGTATTTTTTCTTATACTATAAGGTATGATATTGGATGTCTCATTTGTGGTCAGATTATTATTATTTAGGGTAAAATATTTCACATTTATTATGTTATGAGACATCAGAACTTATTCCTAGACTTGGGAGATTGATTACACTACTTGGGAACATCCTAGGATGGTTTGAGAATCCAGTGGATATATGAACTAGGTTGGTTTTTGACACCACCCAGGCCATCCCCTATCTAATCCTGACTATAGGGCTCATACCAGATACTTAAATTAACTATAGAAATAGATTTTTCATTGGAAATATATTTTCCAATGATCCCATTTTCCCAAAGATATAAAGAGCACATATGAAGATAAGGGGGGGACAACATAATATCTCTTTCATTAGGGTTATCATTATCCCTATCATTTTAAATAAAACCCCATACAACATTAAATAATTCATTCTCAAGAATATTCAATATATTCCATTTTATCATGAGTTCCACATTCTCAAAAAAAGAATTTAACCCCTCACTGAGATCTGTAATATTGTGTCTAATCCCTCTAATCATTATACAAGCTCATCCATGATACCCGAACCTATCTAATGCCACATAACATAAATTAATAATTACCACATATTATAATTATTTATCAAATTTAATTTAAATATAAATAATTTCTAAAAAACATTTTATATTCTCACTATACCAAAAATTGCACAAAATGATGAAAATATCAACTTATATGATCTCCTTTAGTCAGGCAACATGAAAGTCCCATAACATAAAGGTGATTTACCTTTTCTATAATGAAATTGTAAATGAAAAAAATAACTAGATACATCAATAAAATTGGTACCTCGCCAAGAATAATACGAATGGAATGAAGGAGTAGTAAACATGTACATAAAATAATTTGAAAAATGCACCTAGAATTATTCCAAACCAAATGATATATAAGGATGGGGACCAAATATAATGTCCCCTAACAGACCCATTTTCCCCCAAAATTATGAGGGGATAAAACCTAAAAACTATTGGTATTTCTGTAATTATAAAATCATAAATAAGTATCTATCGCAATGAAAATATAACATTCACAACATGTTGATCCTTCCACTCAAAAATTTGACGATGCGTCCTCTAATGCCCCGTGACTTTAATGGAGTGACACCAGTAGTTAGAGGGGAAAAACCATTAGTCTACCACCATTGTCCCGTGGCCCTACATGCTATTGGCACGATGCACTCATATGTAGAAAAAATATGAGGCCGATCGACCTCTATTGTGTGTAACATTATCACCTTATGTTACAACTACCTATTTAATAGCTTATTACAACACGAACACCTTCAATCAATTTTTGATATACTGTATATGTATTATATTTTAGTTTCTTCCACCTGACCCTTCTCCAAAATCTACTCGGACATTCAAAAAACCAAATTTACATAAAAAACAAAAAATATATACCCCAAAAATGTTTTAAGACTATAAATTTTAATATGTGTCTCAATTCATGAAATAATCCCTAATCCATGCAAAAAAATTTAATTTACATTGAAATAAAATGAATCAAAATTTACGGGTCTTTAAAAGCTCCCAACCATATGGATTTTCATGCCTGAAAAGCATTTGGTACTTCTCTTCATCGAATCCAGACCAATATTTATTTTTGATTCACCACCTAAAATTTCATACCGTCCCCAAATGAAAAACAAGAATCCACAATAATAATCTAACCACACTACCAAAAAATCAGGCTTTATCAGCACTAAAAAAGGGCTTTAATAGTGCTAAAAAAGCACTGTAAGGCTTAGTGCAGCTATGGTGGGGGGTCCCTTTTATCAGCTCTCTGAAAAGCGATGTGTCACGAACCTTCCTCGGGGCCCATGCCGTGACTATCCCAAGCCTGCCTTCCATAGTCTAGGGGATGTTGACTAGCACCAAAGGTGTAAATCCTGATAAAAAGGGGATGGAATTTCCTTTTATAAAGTAAACAAAAACACAACAGAGTACGCAAGTAAAGTAAGCAATAAGTAAAAATGGGTACAAGGTAAGTGCTGAAAAAGTAAATGGGCCAGTATACAAACCAAACTGAAATTACAGTACAACTAAAAGGAAGGTACAAAAAAAGTAAGTAAAATAGTAAGACCGAGTCGTCCTCTGAAAATCCTACCTGAAGGGTGGGTACATATAGTCTCCTCAGCTCCTCGGGTCCGGCCGTCCACTCCGTGTATGCCCTGCCACGTGGTCCACCTCTGGGTACCATCCAGCTTCACAAGCCTCCACCTCGATTAGTGCTATATGTCTTCTGCATCTAACAAAATGTAGTGCAGGTATAGCCTTTACAGGGGTGATTATACAATACTCAATAGGGACCCCAAGACCCCCGAAGGTCTCTCAGAATCCACGAAGGATAAACCACAAAGGAAAGAAACAATCATGAAGTATCAACAACACTACTTAGGTATATTCCCATATATATACCTATGTCATTGGATACAGTTCACCTCCAACTCTCGTGCCCAAGCACCATCCAGTCCACAAAAGAAAGCACAACTTAGTCCACAAAGGATAGCACAACTCAGTCCACACAGGAACAACACAACCCAGTTCACACAGGAAAGCAAGTCAATCACATCGATGATAATGATTGAAGTCAAGATGTATCTCACACATGTATACACTTAATAAGGAGATAGATAAGATCAGATATAGCCACTTATTCATTTAAGCTGTCGGACCCACATAGGATACAAGGCCTGCTAAGCTGTCAGTCACACAAAGGATACAAGACTAGCTACTCTACTGGACCCACAAAGGATACAAGTATAGAGGTCAATACTGCCATACCCACATAGGATACATGAATAGTAGTCATCCCCATTGAACCCACGGAGGATTCCATTATGGTGGTCATCACTTCCAAACCCACGGAGGATCCATGTATAGTTGTCGTCGCTGCCGAACCCATGAAGGATCCAAGTACAGTCGTCGTTGTCGCAGTCGCAGCCAGCTCTAGGGTTCCCGCACAAAGAATGCTCGATTCTGGGAGGGTCTGCTCCTCCAGAAAGAGCGAGTCGATAAATCAACTATCACTAAGTCCAGATTTGATGTATCCTAAAGTTCTGTCTTGCCAAAAGAAACCCAACGCGACAGATGGTGCGCCAATCTGACGCCCGGTCTGAGAGTTACTGGCTTTTCCGTCCCTGGGGCCCTGTTGGTTTTTAAGCTAAAACCAACCCGACCATAATCAACCTGTGTGAAATCCTCAATAGGAGTAATCCAAAGGACCATATCAAAAAATGGGTCCCAACTCAATTGATGACACGTCAATTGGATGTCTCGTCCTTAAGATATAAGTGTTTCCACTCCAAGGGACCGGTTGGTTTCATGTTCGAACCAACACGGTTGTACCCAAAATTTTCCAAAAACTCACATGTAATATACCGAAATTACTTTCTAAATCCAATAATTCCTACACAACTGATGGTGCGTCGATCAGAGGTCCGCGACTCATGTTATGGGCAAATGACCGAAAATAGTCCGAAGTAGGGGGTCTGGGCGCGGTCCGTGCGACCCACCCCGGCCCGGCTGGGGGGTACGCTGGCTCAGCCAGTGGGCCGAGCAGGGGGGACGTGGTCCCGCCTTTGCGTTCCGTGGACACGGAAACTGATGCCGTGTCTCCTCAGGATCACGCGCGTCCAGCTGGTGCCGGCCGCCGGCACCGGCGACCCGCTCTGCCGGTGATTTCTGCTGGCCACCATAGTCATTCTGGTGGTCCGTTCTTGCTCCTGTCTATGCCTGCGGTCATCTCGGGACCCATACATCACTTATAAGGCCTCCAATCACCATTCTGGTCCTGCTTCATCATCGACATAAATTCCACACATCACGAACAAAGCAGCGGTGGGTTCGGACTTGTTCGTTAGTCCGCACCCACCACGTTAGTGGTTCAAGGCATCACTAAATGAAAACACACCATGCTGAGGGTATAATTATATTAAAAGAAAAATATCAAAATTCTTTCTCCTACCTCAAAAAGGAATATGAATATCGGCATCGTGGTAGATGGCGTCGCATTGAAAGGGGTTCGTAGGCATCGTCGGACTGCGCCGAGGAGGAATTAGTGTCTCCTCTCTTGTCACAGGGAAAAGGATTGGGGGCGCGTCGATGTTCTTCGAGGATCCGGTGTTCTTAATCTTTATTTGTTGAATAACGGTTCGCCTGTGTTTTTAATTCTCTCCAGAGCCTTCCTCAAAAGTGTTTTTCCAACTTCTAAGGTTTAAGGTGGCTCACAAATTAATATAATAGTCATGTAATTCTGATTAATTTGAACATGGTGCCAAATTAATTTACACTGACATAAATTAATTGGTTGGTTCATTTAAATGAATGAGGGAGGTAAGAAGGATCCATTATAATCAATACGAGGAGTTACCAGAGAATTAAACAAGGGATATTAATGGAGGAAAATTCAAGGAAACAGTAGGGGCATAAATGAGGTCAGTGGAAATTAAATGGTGGTGCCCGTGTGGGTCCCAACTCCTTAACATCCACACCTGGTTAGTTATGTGGATGTGGGCCCCTCTCTTAACTACCCATGGGAAGGAAAAACCACTTTATGAAATAAAAATTGTTTTGACAATTTTTTTTACTTCTTAAATAAACCCCCAAAATTATCTCCTCCTCCTTTATGAACGCAACTACGGTAACTATCCCATTAAGTAATTAGCGGTGCTGCGAGTTCATCGGTGCCCTCATATTTTAATTACAACCAACGGTTCAAATGTTATAAAAACTCACTCGTTTGTGCACTGAACGTACCCAGGCTAAACTTTAAAAATTGATTTTGGGCACACCGGGCCTCGGAATCATGCACCGTCAAAAGCCACAGACTCATAAAATTACAAAGTATTTTAAAAAAAATCCTTCAAATTTCCAGGTCTTTACATTACTCCCACCTCAGGGCTTTACATCCCCATAAATCTATAACATAAACTAGGGAAACAAATGAAGGTATTGAGCATGCATCTGAGCCTCCCGCTCCCTTGTGCTCTCCTAAAGGTTCCCGTGTTGCCATCGAATGCAGACAATAGGAATCGACCACCCACGTAGGACATGCTCCTGTCAATCCTAGATCTCCAGCGGGACCTCTGAAAATATCACCCCATCATTGATATCCATCTCCCCGTGGTCGATGATATGCATCGGGTCGTGCACGTATCTCCTCAGATAAAATATTTGGAAGATGTTGTACACCCGATGCAACTGAGGTGGTAGGGACAGACGGTAATCCACCTCACCTACTCTGCTGAGGACCTAAAAAGGTCCAATGAATCACGTAGATAACTTTCCACTGTGGCCAAATCTCTGTAATCCATGTCGAGGTGAGACCCGTAAGAAGACGTGGTCTCCGTCCTCGAACTCCAGTGGTCTCCGCCTACTATCAGCATAGGACTTTTGTCTGCTCTGTGCAGTCATCATCCGCTCCTGGATGATCTGCACCTTCTCTGTCGTAGCCTGAACCATATCTGGTCCTACGACTACTGACTCCCTAGGGTCAGCCCAGTAGAGTGGTGATCTGTATGGTTAGTCGTACAGTTCCTCGTAAGGTTCCATCCCAATGGTGGAGTGGTAGTTGTTCTTGTACGCAAACTCTACCAAGGGTGGGTGATCCTCCCAGCGGCAACCAAATTCATGGAAACATGCATAGAGAATGTCCTCGAGTGTCTGAATGGTCCTCTCCATCTAGCCATCCATCTAAGGGTGAAAGGTAGTGCTCAGGCTTAGCTGCGTCCCGAAAGCCTCCTACAACCCCTTCCAAAGCCGGGAAGTAAAGTGAGCGTCTTAGTCGGAGACGATAGACGATGGCACAACATGAAGCTGTACGATCTCCTAAATGTAGAGGCGTCCAAAGCTCTCTAATGAGTCCTTCTCTCTGATCGGTAGGAAGTTGTCTGACTTGGTGATTTGGTCTATGATCACCCAGATGGTGTCATGTCCTCTGAAAGTACGTAGAAACCCCATCACAAAATCCATGAATATCCCGTCCCAATTCCACTTCGGGATCTCTAAGGGTTTTACCAAGCCTGCTGGTACCTAGTGCTCTACCTTCACTTTCTGACAAGTGAGGCACTGAGAAACAGACTCTGCCAGAACCTTCTTCATACCCAGCCACTAGTACTGTCGTCTGAGGGCCTTTTACATCTTCGCTACTCCAGGATGTACCTCTATAGGGGAAGTGTGAAAATCCTAAACACCTAGTTCTATATTGAAACTGGTATAATGGTACGTCCCCTGAAGAGGATGACGTGCTTCCCGCCTTCAGAAAATCCATCACGTGCCATCCCTAAGGATATCTGAGCAAGTCGTGCCACATATTCAATGTCCCCACGCCGTGCCTCTCTGACCCACGGAAGTATTGGAGGAGTGACTGTGAGGGACTGTAGATAGGTTGACCCATCTCTATCCACGAAGGATATCTGCAAAGTGGATAACTACATCCTCGCCTCTTCAAGTAGCTGGATGCCCAATCTCTTGCTGAGAGCATCAGCCATAACGTTCCCCTTCCCATGAGTATAGACAATCTCAAAGTCATAATCCTTGAGGAACTCGAGCCATCGCTACTATCTCTGGTGCGGGTCCTTCTATGAGAAAATGTACCTGAGACTCTGGTGGTCAGAGTAGAATGTAAAGCGCTCACCCATGAGAAAGTATCACCACATCTTCAGGGCGAAGACCACTACTGCTAACTCCAGGTAATGAGTAGCGTAGTTCATATCCTGTGGCCTCAACATCCATGAATCGTAAGCAATAACTACTTGCTCAGGAATCAGGACACTCCCGAGCCCAGTCCCTGATGCGTCGCAGTAAACTACGTACCGTACGCCCTCCTCTGGTAGCCTCAAGATGGGCGCACTGGTCAATCTCCGCCTCATCTCCTGGAAGCTCTACTGACATCCTTCTGACCACACTAAGGGTTTCCCCTTCTTTTTCAAAGATGTAAGCGGTGATGCAACTCTGGAGATGTCTGGCACAAATCTCTTATAGTACCCAGCTAGACCTAGGAAACTCCGAACCTCCGTCACGCTCTTGGGCGTCTCCCAAGAAAGTACCCCCTCGACCTTCGTGGAATCCACTACAAATCCCACCTCATAGATAACATGTCCCAAGAAGTGAATCTCTCGAAGCCAGAACTGGCACTTCGAGAGCTTACCATAAAGCTCGTTCTCTCAGAGTGTATCCAGTACAACCCATAGGTGGTAGGCATTCTCCTCCTCAGCCGTCGAGTAAATCAATATGTCTTCAATGAAGACTATGAAAAACTGATCGAGGTAGGGCTAGAAGATCTTATTCATGAAGCTCATGAACACTACTAGAGTGTTGTTCACACCAAAGGGCATGAACATGAACTCATAGTGGCCATACCGACACCCGAAGGCCATCTTCAACGCATATTCTTCCCGAACTCGGAGCTGATGATAACCTGACTTGAGGTATATATTCGAGAACCAACGTGCTCCCTTGACCTGATCGACGAGATCGTCAATCCTCAGAAGAGGATAATTATTACTAATGGTTACCTGGTTCAGGTGACAGTAGTCGACACACAGTCGCAAGCTCCTATCCAACTTTTTGGTGAACAGAATCATAGAAGCCGAGGGTGAAACACTGGGTCGGATGATACCTTTCCCCTATAATTCCTCCAGTTGTACACGTAGTTCACAAAGCTCAGTGGGATCCATAAGATATGCTGGAGTGGATATAAGTGATGTACCGAGGTATAGGTATATATATAAATCTACCTCCCTGTGAGGAGGTAGTCCTAGAACATCATCAGGAAAAATGTCCGTATACTGGTCCACCCCTACAGGAAAACTTAGACTCCACACGTCAACTACTCTGAGGATGAGACTAGCTATCTGATGTGTGATCGGCTGCCCTCTCCTCTGTGTGAGTCCATCCTATGCTGCGAAGGTTCCCTTCTAGCCGGTGAAGGTGAACCTGGTTCCATCCCTACATACACACCACACCTTGCACCTAATACAATCGATCTGATCATGGAATGTAGATAACCAATTCATATCCAAGATGACTTCATAAGGCCTCGATATCGCTATAAGAAGATCCCAGTCAAAGCTCTTGCTTCCTAGAGTAAGGTCAAACTGCCTGCACCTGTTCGAAATCATCGAGTCTGCTCCCGTAAGAGTCTCTAGCCGCAAGGATTGAGCCAAAGGCTCCGTCGGAATCTCAGAGCTCCGAACAGGGGCAGCGACCATAAAATAATGACTCGCTCTTGTGTCTATAAGAACTGCAGCAAGGTTGGAGTAGACACATATTTTACCTCAGATCATCTCAGGTGCATCGTGTTCATAAGCCTCTACTTCCTGGAGCTGAGCCTACCTCTACTCACTAGCTCCCTGTGGTCGGGGTGGACCTTCTAGGAGTGGTGGTGGTAGAGCGTCGAAGCGTCATCCACCACCCACTTCTCTTCCAGCTCCTCTACCTCATCTGCATGCTCCCTGCAGACCACCAAGGTTGAACCTCTGCCTCTTCCTGGGAGGTCCCTCCACTGTCTGCTGCTCGTCTGCATGGCGGGTCGGGCAGTCACGAGTCATGTGGCCTTGCCTGCCACATGAATAACACTGTCTGCTCCTCATATGGCTGGCTCTGCGCCGTGTGCCCCACACATCCAAACTCGTATCCGGAGGTTGCCCACCTATCGGCCTGGTCCGCTTGGACCCTTGCATCGTATGTCAAATGTCGGCTGAAGAAGACTCTTCCTCGTGCCATCCTACGGTGGGTTTCACTGCGGATGGCTACTCAGAGAGAAAGATCTCAACTAACAGGGCTCGCTCTAGCACCCTCGCCTACATCGGGATGTTGAGGGGAATCGTCAAAGCTCCGATATCATGTCTCAGTCCCTGCTCAAAGGTCCGGGCCTAGAAAATTGGTCCCAAACCATGTCCGTGGAGTAGCACGAGAGGTCAGTAAATCTCATCGAGTACTGAGATAATGACATGTTGCCCTGCCGCAGCTGTAGTAACTCCTGGATGCACACCACATGGAGGGTGGCTGGAACAATCTCTGAGCGGAAGAATCCCTTGAAGTCCGTCCATAGTAGAGATTCCTCATCATGCAAAAAACATCAATATTATCAAATAAAATCACTAAAAACAATATAAAATAATTAAAATCCCATATTAGTGACATAGAGAATTATATTCATATTACCCTTTCAAAAAAAACTTTTTATTAGAATACCCATATGACCAACTTCCAATATAATATTCACCCAATAAATTATAGGGCTATATATTCACACCCATTGTTTAAGATATAATGGGATTGCGCAGTGCTATCTAGAATTCCCCATCATATCGACAATAATGGGATCACTCGATGCTATCTGGGATGCCCCATCAAATGTGATGTAATGGGTCTCCCGATGCTATCTCAACCACCCCATCATATAATTATCATGTACTATATCAAGAATAAAATATTTTTATCCAACAATATTTCAGTTATAAAATATTTTGAAAACTATTTTAAACTCAAAAATAAATAACTTTTGAAATCAAAATACCCTTTTCATTAAAAAACACATTTTCCACATAAAAATAAAAATTTATTTTGAAGACCAATTTTCAATATCAAAGTACCAAAAATAAATGGGGAAATGGTTTTATTTGGAAAAAACATTAAATATTTTTATGGAATATTGAAATCAAATAATGTTCATATTGACAAAAAAGTCATTTTTACTGTGAATGTTAAGAATAAAACATTCATTTTATCCATTGTGAAAACCTTCCATATAAAACGTGTAAAAAGATTTAATTTTGAAAATAATTGAAATAAGGTAAAAGAGAAAAAAAATCACTATAAATATTTTATTTTCACTAAAACATTCATAAATAATTTTATTGTTAGGTACGTGGAAAAGGTAGAGTTTTAATGAAAACATTAAAATAGAATTTTATTCAATGAAAAGACCCTTATCACTTAGGAAACACATGAAACATAAAACCGTTTAAATAATAACATCAAACAAAACTTTAAATATAATTTTAGTATATAAAATCGTGATATAACATTTCAAGGGGTCTGTATACACTCCTTATAAAATAATATAGGTTCATAAAATAAAAAATAATACCTCAATGAAAGGAAATTGAAAAGAAGTCCATTACCTTGATACTGATTCATCACATGTTCATTTATATTCATGAATAATAAAATTATTTTAATTATTTAAATTATTTAGATCAATTCAATTTTTGTAATTAATTTAATTTCATTTATAAAAATGTTATATATAATTACTTAATCAAATAATTTTATGTCGAACATTTTGACAATATTCTGTTTATGTATAAAAAATAACTTTTGTAGGTAGACTGTGGTCAATGGGGTCATTATTTAAACATATATAGAGTAATAATTATAAAATAATTATCATATTTATACATAAAATATTCTTTTAAAACCAATCATGTAAGAAGGTTAATAAAAATGAACTAATGTTACGATCATGAAGACGGTAGGTCGTATGTACGCATTAGTAACATTTATTTTTTTCAATGATCACTATGGAAAGTAAGTAAGTTAAATTTAACTAAAAATAATAATAATTATATAATAAATACCATTATATTTAATTAAAAATACTTATATATATCATTTTTGTTATGTGGGGTTGAAAAAATGAAACAAATCTCTACGAGGAGGTGGTAGTCCACAAGTCCATAAATGGCATTATCAATTTTTTTTAGTGAAATGGTAAGAAATAAAATGTAATATTATAATTAAATAATGATAAATATTTCCTGAATATAACTATATTTCTATTATATCACATATATACATTACTTTTACCATTTTCATCTGTAATGTAGTGCGTTCATGAAAATGAATCACAAAGCTTTGTGAGGTGGTAGTTCGAAGTACACTCAAAATTTGTTATCATATCCCATACGTATTGGAATAGAAGAAGGTTATATATTTTATAATTAATCCATATGTATAATAATGTTATAAATATTCTATATAATCTTTATATCCCTCATTATACACAATAGTGATAGGTTGTAATGGAAACATGAATGACATTGGTTTGTGAGGTGATAGTCATCCATACACACAAATGATTATTTCGTAACCCATTGGATGGAAGTGTTTATAGTTTTAGGTAGAAAAATTTTCATAAAAATATATAATTATCCATATTATACTGATTCTATTATATCATCTTTGTAAATGAATAGTTGAAGGAGGTTGAGGATGAAAATAAAGAAAAATGATCGTTGATGAACGTAACCTCTTCTTCGGGTATCTACTTTTTGGATTGTACAAAAGGCCTTGAATGGTTGGATTTATGAATAAAATAAATATCTTAGGATTATAGGAGGTTATTTTATAAGTTATTTGGGTAGTTATTGGATGAACAAAATATGTTTGAAGGTTTTAATAGAGGAGGAGAGGGGGGGGGGGACATTTATAAGTGGGGAGAGGGGCACACTTGTAATTTTTCGAAATATTGAATTCCAACGATGTTTATTTCTTATAACCAGGCCCCAATAATGGTCTATTATATGTAATATAAGGTATAATATTAAAATATTTCCATAGAATATTTTTTAAATGTTTATAGGTCGTTTCCCCCTTATGTTTAATACATACCCACAAATTAAAATCACTATTACCATAATCGTTGAAATTAATTTAATTGATTACATTAATATATTTATTAAAATATAAATATGAAATTATTAGAAACTATAAAGTATTATAATTCAAAATATAGAATAGATTTTTACAAATTCAATTCACATAATTGGAAAATTTTAATTTAACATTAACCCCACAAACGCATTGAGATAATGAATTGTTTAGAAGAGTTTTTTTAAAAGAGATGATTATAAATTAAATATATCAATAATAATAATCATTTATTGAAAATAAATTTATATGTAATGATATATATATTATAAATTTCATTTAAAACATTTTCTATTAGGGATTATTTTAATTAATAAAAAAGGAGAAACATTATACATTTTGAAATAGTTTTCCGAAAAAACACATTTTTAAACTAAAAAACCTTAATAAAAAACCAAAATAAGGTTGATTAAAAGGTAATTTAGTGAATTAAATATGAATATGTAATACATAGGTTAAATAAATACATATTTTTGTACATATTTATATTTATAAATTACTTTATTTATTATAAATAATTAAATTATTACTTAAATTAATATTTTTCACAAACTGAAAAATAAAATTTTCCAAAAAATCCAAAACCATCACTCAAAGTAAATTTTATATTATGATTTCAATAATTATTTTAATTTTATAAAAAATAAATTCTAAAATTTATAAAATAGTATGTTAATTAAATCCTTAAATGAATTTTTTAAATTAAAATTGTTTCATTTTTGATTAAAAATTACACAATATTTTTATAACTAATGTAATATTCCAATTCATATTAATATATATGAAATTTATTTATTCTAAAATTAAATAGTATTTTATATCCTTATCACTTTTATAAAGTTTTTCCTCAATATTTTATTCACTAATTAAATATGTTGGGATATATTTCCCTCATAGCATTTATAGATTTCCATGTTTTGTCTTAAACAATAATGTTTTTGAATTAAACCAAAACTTGGTGAATCACATTTTTCTATAACAATTTATCACTACATTAAAGAATATACAATGGATGTTCCTCATAAAAAATATTCTCTTATAACTGAACTACTTTAGGGATCAAAACATGAGATGTATCCGAAACATATTTCATGAACTTTGAAACATGAAATACGTTATGTACCTGAAATAAACTCGAAGGTAAGGCCAATCTATAGAAAATTGATAGTACTTTATCTATAATTTTATTTGGTCTAATAAAATGTAGACTTAAATTTCCCTTTTTACTAAATCACATAAATATTTCTATAGAGAAACATTGAGAAATATATGATCACCTACCTCGAAAAAAATATCTTGCTCTAGTTTTTTGCATAACATTCTTGCCCACTCTAAGCCGTACTCATATGTAACTGAATCAGCTTAACCTTCTCATCCATTTAATCTACCAACTATAGTTCCATTAACATTATTTATCATAATTTATCCCAAAAATTTGGTGTTCAAAACATCTTTCCATATATTGCCTCAAATGGTACCATCTATACATATGAATTAAAACTATTATTATTAGAAAAATCAAACAAAGAATGATATTGATCATATCATTCCTTGAAATGAATTGAATAAGAAAAAATAATTTCTTTAATGGTATGAGTCGTCTCCTCATACTGTCCAACTGTTTGAGGATGAAAAACTATACTAAAATGCAATTCATTACCCAATTAATTCTAAAGTACTTTCCATAAATTGGATGTGAACATGGGATCATGGTCTGATACAATAGAGAGAAAAAATCCATGGGACCAAACTATCTCATTTAGATAAAGTAAAAAAACTTATATATGGACATTAGTTCTTGAAATAATAAAATGTAAAGATTTAGTTAATTGATCAACAATAATCCAAATCATATTATTACCTTCGAATGTCCTTGGAAATAACACCATAAAATCCATAGATATATTTTTTATATTTTCACACTAGAACTGGAAAAGGTTTAATAATCCCATTAAATAAATTTCATTTTGGTTTAACATTTTTATAACTAAAACACTTCACAGTGAAGTCAAACATATCTATTTACATTCCATCCCACAAGTAATACTCTTCATGGTCTCTATACATTAGAATGATTCCCAAACAAAGGGAAAAGAATTAAATATGTGATTTATTCAACAATTCATTCATGAAATTGGAATCCAAATGCCCACATAACCTTTTCCCAAATCATGAATCACCATATTCATAAATATTAAAATCTGAAAACATATGATTATTAATTGATTCGACCTTTTCCTACAAATATTGATACTCCTTATAATATATATTAATGATTTATGGAAAATTCAACTATACTGATACCTTAAAGTAAATATATTATGTCCCTATATCCAAAAATTCTAGTATAACATTCATCAAATCATTAACCAAATGGTGATGTTTGAAACATAACATGGTTAATGTATCATTAAATTTTCAACTCAAATAATTATACACTTTTTTTCTTTTCAAGGATGGTAATGATTCAATTTAAGAAATCTTATCAACCACATATATACTTATTTATGAGTTAACAAAAAATTTAAACATTCTTGATCAATATATATTGTGCACTATACTCTATACAATTGATGTCTCTAAATTTTTCAAACCAAAACTAAAATATCTAATTCAAAATAATGTTTATGGTAATTTATCATATGTGTTTTCAAATGATGTAAGGCATATATAATTACTTAATCATTCTACATCAGGACCCAACCATGTCCTTTTAATGATTCATCACAGTAGATGAATATTTCACCATTTTTTGAAGGTAATGTCAAAATTGGATCATTTCCCAATATTATTTTTAATTATAGAAAATATTCATCACATTATTTTTTCAAGATTAGTTTAACTAATTCTCAGGTTAAATTAGTTTGTGGCATAGAAAACTGAGAAATATTTTCAAAAGACATCCATTAGTATCCCTTTAATATATGTAAACAATGAATCTCTATGATATTTGGGGTTATTGACCATCATTCAACATCTTTTCTTTTAGTAGGGCCAATATTACGCTATTATTAAAAATAATATATTCAAGTAATTTTTTTAGAACCAAAATACAAACATTATAAATTTTCCATATAGTTTATTTTATTCGAAGGTTTTAAAAACAATAAATATGTGTATTTCACGATCATATTGACTTTTTAAATTTACCAAAATGCAATCAAAAATGAAAATAAAAACTTGTCAATTAATCAGAAAAAAATCTCTTCATAAGGTCCATAAATAAAAATAGTTTATTAGACAACCCAAACGACATGACCACAAATGTAGATTTCATATATCAGGTTTGATACCTAGTATTAAAAATGTATACATACTACCCTTTCAATTGATGGTACTTCAAATTCAAGTCAGCATTTGAAAAATAGAAAGCTCCTTAAAGCTAATAAAAAAATCAACAATATGAGGAAATAATAATTTTTCATAACAATGATGTTATTAAAGGCCATATAATCAATTAAAAGTATCATTGAACCATATTTGTTTTAAAAAACAAGGGATAATAACGCCACAGTGAAGTGATTAGTCGAATGAAACCGTTATCTAATAACATTAAAAATTTAATTTTCAATTCTGAAAGTTTCACTTGAGACATTATATAAGTGGGTTTAAAAATATGATTATAATCATATATTAATTAAACTATAAAATAAAAATCCAAATAAAAAATAATATATTAAATCATCCTTAAAAATATCCATGTATTTTTTAGTATTAGAACATCAAAAAGTTTAATAGTTTAATTATTTTCATTATACTTGTCTCATTTTCACCGCTTCCCTCCTACTCTGCTAATTTGGTTGGACACAAAAAACCCCATTTGGGATCCGTGTCTTGTTTTTTATATGGTTTTGGGACTATGGTAAGGTAGGGAAACATGAAATTATCCATTTTGGTGGCTTCATCCCATATTTTCTTTTAACCCGTTTGTGGGTTTTTTGGGCTTTAGTCCCGATTTCTTATTAGAGTTTTAATCCTGATTCCCACAGTATCATTTGTTTTATTCTGATTATGGGTTTCAATGTATTTTTTTCCCTAGTTTTTAAATCCCAGTATTACTCTTTCACACTACATAACCTCGACCACTTTAGCAATGATTTGATCTCATGTTCTACCACTCCTCCCCATGTTGGACCTCAAGTTATGGATACTCCATGGTTTTTGGAAATGAAGTTTGGTGGCTATGGATATTCCATTTAGAGTTAAATCCCTAGTTTCCTTCAGGGGTTTTCCCCATTTCCCCATGTTACTTTTTCCTTTAGGGTTTCATCCCCAGTTCTATTTTTCCCTCTATGAGATTCTCTATATTCCTTATTGGTGTCTTCATACATGGTTTTGGGTTTTATGAAATGTTGTTTTTCTCAATGAATATAGGTGTGTCATTTGTTTCATGTATGTGAGTTTCAATCGACTGAGGAAATTTTTTTTAAATGGATTTTCTGTTTTTTCATGGTTCGTGATTTTCCTGATAGTATGAGAATTTCATTTCTCAACAGTTTTGGAGGGTTCCTATGGTTTTCCAAATCGTCGGACGTCACATGTATGATATTGGGTTGGTGTTGTTGTGACTAGTGCATGTGGGTGATCTGCTTGAGGAGGCTCTATATATGGTTCTATTGGTTTATTTATATGGGGTCATGAAACTTATATTTTGGCTGATGAAATGATGACTCTTGGGATTTTGGTGTTGGTAGTGGTCAACAGTGAAGTGGATGATGATGATGATGATGATGATGAGGGAATGTGACATCAGTGACTGTTTTGAGATGACAAGGTGGGAGATGTGATGATGGAATATTAGCCAATGCACAGTTTCTTCGGTGGCTCTCTTAACCAATGAAAATGAGGATCGACTGTGTGAATTTGAATTTTTAAAATTCGAAATTTGATTGTGATTTTCTAATTGTGTAATGCTGTGTACACTATTTTTAGGGTAGTTTGTGAATTTGATTATCTGTTTATTTAAGGTTACCATGAATCCTTAAAGTGGTTAATTAAAAAAAAAAAGAAAAAGTATTTGGTGGAATAATAATACGCAAGATTCCCTTAAGCACTTTATTTTATGGCCCAACATCAACCATAGTTATAGAAAATTAATTTTCTATGCATTTCAGTTTCTGATCATGATGATTTTAATCCAGTGCAACAAAATTTGAACATATATTAGAAAAATTACTCTACTCATTTCAACTAAAAAAACTCATCATTGGGTGGATTTCAATTAACTAATTATTTATTTTTTCAAGACCATTTCCTTTACAGTTATGAGACATATAACCAAACTAACCACATTTTAATTACATTCCATATCCTATAAAAAATCATGAAATGCCATTTTCTGCACTTAGAACATTGTGAAGGCTTACCAAAAGACTTTTTAGCTAGTTTTTTTCTATATTTCATTCCAAATTGACATTTTCTTATTAATGTCAATTCAATTAAAACACATTTCAGCAAACTCCATGTCAACATTCTCATCACAACAATCCTTTTTTTTGTTAATTCTTAATTCTTATTTGGAAAATTCACTTTATAGACTTGGTTTCAACCCTGAGTAAAATTTATTTATCTTATTATCCGTTTCCAAAATAAAATATGGAATATTCCTAGCCAATATTGTAAATTCTTCTTCATATTCAGCTACAAAATCTTCATCTTTTTACCTGTAATCCATGATTTTTTTACTATCCTAAGCCAAATACCTACATGGAAATCATTCTCATGGAAACTATACTTGAATGTTTCCCATTATATAGAATAAATATTATATTTTTCTCTAGAATTATTAAAAAAATACCACCACTAATCAGCTTTACCTTTTAAACAAAATGGTAAGAGTTACCTTTTAATGTTCCGAATATCCCATGATCTCTTATATATTTTATAGAAGATTTATCCATCCTTTGTCTATTGTATAGTCATTTGATCCATTGAATTATAGAGGATGCTTATTCATGAAATTATCAAAAAAATATATGTTCCTTCATGGTAGATATGGATTCTATCTCTCTTGGATACCACCACCATTTATAAATTATTTCAACTGAGCAATCATTTCGACCAATTGTTTTGTTCCAATTATGAACTTCTTGGGATTATCATTTAGAAATATATTTTCATATCCGTTGCTTCCCACTAAAAATTCCATGTTTACTCTACTATTAACCATTATAAATAGACATATTATAGGTGAAAAACATGGTAATCATTAAATTCAATATATTATTTTAACTTAATCATAAAGTAATATCTTTTAAGGGAATGTTATTAATATTATACTAACCAATAAAATTATATAAATTGACCTTTGACCCCAAATTTAAGGCCATAACCATAAACATTACATAATATTGATTTTTAGTAAAAAATTTACTTTTATTCTTATTTATTATGTTTTTAGGTTTATATTATTAGATAATCATGGCATAACTCATAAATTACAAATACATATAATAAAAAATGGGCACTTATGATCAGTATCAAAATTTTCACCATATATAACTCTTTAAAAACCTATTTATTTCATGAAATATATTCTTGAGAATCTACATGGCTTCATCCTATACCTTACCCATCATATTATTTTTTTAAATGTGAGATAAGCACAAAAATATTAGTAAGAGATACAAAAGAAAGTAAACCATTAGTTTAGTGAAAACATAAAAAATAATATGAATGTTAAATTTATCTTTAAATATTAATAATAATAAAAAATAAAAAATTTTCACTTGAAAAGAATTATACATTTTCATCAAAGAAAATCATTAAAACCCATAATAAGAAATTAAATCCCCCTTTTTGTGACTTAAGGAATCATATTCAAAAAAACATTTCAAAAAACTTTCTAATTGAAATAACATTATTGACCACTTACAATATAACTATTACCCAATGAATTGGAGTTATATCAAGGAAAACCCATCAGTTAAGCTATAAGAGGATCACATTGTGCTATTTGGCCTACCCCATCATATAAATTGTATTGGGATCACCAGATTCTATCTGGGATGCAACATTGTATAAAATTTAATGGGCTCACCAAACATTTTTTGGACAGCTCTATAATATAATTCTCAAGTTCCATATTATGAATAAACCATTTCTATTTTTAAATTTTTTCATTGTAAAACATATGGAAAAATCTTTTAAACTACTAAACACATCAATTTTGGAATTTCGAAATGCTATTTTCTTTTAAAAACCCATTTTAAATATAAAAAATGCTTTTTATTTTGAAAACCCAATTTCAATACCAAAAACACCTAAAAAGGTGGAAATGGTTTTATTATAATAAAACATGAAATCATTAAGAGGTATATATAAATAAAATAATGGTCATGGTGGTAGAAAAATCATTGTCATTGTGTATATTAAGAATATAGCATTCCTTTTGGCATTAGTAAAAATCTTATGTATAAATCACTTAAAAATATTTCTTTTTTAAAACCATTGAAAAACGTAAAATAGTTATGAAATGAACTTTATAAATATCTCACATCCATATAAAATCTTTCATAAAGTCATTTTAAATACAAGGACATGTAAAATAAAAATTTGGATGGAAATCTTTAAAAAACTCTTTTTTTCAAAGAAAAGTGCTTCATCACTTGGTAAACATTTGTATTGTAAACCCCATTAACTATTTTAAAAAAAACTAAAATAACATTATAGTAGATAAATTGATTATATATCATATCAAGGGGAAGTATATAAACCTTATAAAATTATATAGATACATAACATAAAAAATTCCCCAATGAAAGGAAGACGAAGTCCCTTACCTTGCGTCTGATTCGTGACATGTATTTATATTCCTAAATAATAAAGTTATGTTAATTATTTAATTTATTGAGATCCTTTTTTATATTTATTATTAATTTTATTTCAATTATTAACATGTTATAAACAATTACTTAATCAATTATGTGTAATTCAAATGTTTTTACAATATTCAGTTTATGTGTCAAAAATGACTGTGGTAGGTCCACTATGGTAAAAGGGGTAATTAGTTAAAAATATCCAGAATAATTGTATTTAAATAAATATAATATTTATAAATCAATTATACTTTTAAAAATGATCATGTAATATAGTTATGAGAAATGAACTAACGATATGATCATGCAGACAGTAGGTTGTACGTACGCAAGAGAAACATCTCCATTTTTGAATGATGATTATGAAAAATGGTAACATTTATATTTCTAGAATGATAATTATATAATAAATAACATAATATTTAATTGAATATATTTAAATATATAATTTGTTTTATGTGTTTATGAGAAAAAGTATCACATTGCTTCGAGGTGGTGGTAATCTACACATCCACGAATGACGTTATCAAATTTTTAGTGATTGAAAAGATAAGAAATAAAATTTAAAATTAAAATAGCATAAATATAAATATGGCATGAATATAATAATGTTTCATTTATATCACATATATTTATCATATTTACCCTTATTACATCTCATGTAACACTTTATAAAAAATGAATCATATCACTTTATGAGGGGGTTTTCCATCGTATACCTTAATAATGTTATCATATCTCTTATGTATGGGGATATAAAAAGGGTATATACAAAATATTTTTTCCATAGGTATAATTATGTAATAAATATCTTATATAAACATTATATAATTCAATATACCCAACCATTATAGGTGGTAATGGAAAAATGAATGACATTGTTTCGCAAAGAGGTAGTCTTCCTTACATAGGAATGATGATTTCAAAACCAATTTGATGTAAGTGTTTGTTGTTTTAGGAACAACTCTTAATGTAAAAACATATTAGTATATGTAAGTTAATTTGGTTATTATATCATAATATTATAATAACAATTCAAGGGGGAAATGGAAGAAATAAAAACAACGCTTATTGCTGAACGTTATCTCCTCTTTGGGAATCTACTTTTGGTTTTCACCAAAAGCCTTCCATGGTTATATTTCTACCAAAATTAAGGATTATAAGAGGAGAGGTGGTAATTGGATACGTTATTTTGGTAGGTCTTTGTAATGACCAATAATTTTATAAATTATATTTCCTTTTTTACATTTATATAGTATAAATCACCTAAAACCATATATATAACAAAAGATAATCTTTATAAGTGAATAATGAATGAAATAATAGGTATTTATAGAAGTTAAAGAACCTATGTGGATGAAATAATAACATGAACATAAGAATAGTAATGAAAAAATTATAAATAGTAAACCATCTAATATAATAGTAACATCACAAATGAAATTATAAATAAAATTTATCCATCCTATAAAATAAAATATTATATAATAATATCGTATTATAAGTAAATGAATATTTTAAAAATTACTAATTAATTGTTGGTATTTTTCGAGTCATAAATATTTATTTTAAATTTTATAATTAATAAAATTATAAAAATGAAAATTATTTTTCATAAAATGATTTCAAAAATATATATTTTATTTTATTTTGATATTAGTATAATTTATTGGGACCATAGTTAATTTTTTATAGTGTTGTAATATGAGTTATAACTTTTAAAACTGTATTTTTTGAGTAAATGATGATTTTAATTAAGAATTAAATTTCTCATATTTAAATAATTATTTTCATAAAATGGTGTTCATTTTTTAATTCTACATGTTCAAAAATTGGTAGGATGTGTTTTTTGGATTTTTTTAAAATACTTGAATTTTTGGTGAATAGAAAAATATTTTAATTTACGGTATAAATACATTATAAGTTCAATAAACAATTCCTTAAGTAAGGGATTATGTAAGAACAATAATCTAAAAAATTTCATTAATTATTTTAATTTATTTTGTGATAATTCACAATGTATTCATAGTCTTGATCCAAAATAATTTACAAATGAATTATATATTCAAAAAATACCCCTCCCCTCCACTAGAAATAACACTCCACACCTCCCCTTATCATCACAACTTAAAGACATTGATAATTTTCAAATATATACTCTATGATATTACAAATTACCTACCTTATGTCCAAGAGATATTTGTCTCATCAAAATACCAAAAACATTTTGGTAAGGTGGTTCTCAAGGAGGAGAATTCAAGAGGTAAAATCCTCTTCAATTTCCTTGTAATTTATTCTCAAGTCCTTTTTTATTAATCTATATTCACCAAACCTCATCAAAATAAAATTATAAAACTAATATCTTACATATACTAGTATATTATTATTCTAATATAATAATCCATTATCAATACCCTTCTTCTAACCCTTTTTCACTTAAAATGGAAATGTTGTCCATGAGGTGCTGTTTCATTTCCTTCAAGGATGAAAAATGTTTATTTTTTCTTCAAAATAATAAATTATATTCATGAAACTGTTTTAATGGTTTAAAAATATCTTAAAATTTTTATTATAACAATTTTTATTTTATATATGTAAATATTCACATAATACTAAATGATAAAACAAAACTAATTTGTAGTGATCTAAAACCGCTTAAATCAATCTAAAAGAATATCATTAAAATGTAATAAAATGATTCATCCTAATAAATTGGAAAAATAATATGTAAGAGGAATTAAATTTTTTTATTATTATTAATAACATGTAATTATAATTTTTTATAATTATACCAATTTTAAATGAACATTATTACTTTTAGACAACTGAACTGATCCAGGAAGCTGAGAAAAGGAACGCTCCTGGATGATGAACATTAAATATATAACTCTTCAAAAAGGACATAAGTTTACTTAATAAAAATATTATTAATAATATAAATTTATTTATGGTTTTGAATTTATTAATTAATGGATTTAATTTTATTATCTCAGATATTAAGGTCAAGTGCAGAACACATTTGGACATAAGGTAATGGATTCTACCAAACCTTTATTTTTTTCGTCAGATTATTATTCCAACATATATACCCCAATTTAATGATTCATTATTTTTGTTTAATTTTTATAAATTCTATTAATATGTTCCAAAATAATATATCCATACCAATTCAGATATCATTTATGGGTAAATACATGTTTTACCAGGTTCCCTTCTCAATTATTCCCGATAAGAAAAACTGATTAAAATGACTTCTAGATTTACTACCCATTTTCATGTTCCATACATAATTTGTTTTAAGAATCCATTTTATTATTATTTGACTATTTTTTCATTAAAACTATTTTTTTTTTCATTTCATGTTTTATACATACAATTATAAAAAATACAAATTATTTTTCCAAAAGAAATTTTCTTTGCAAAGTAAATTGGATATTTATATCAAGAATTTCTCAAATATTTTCTTAGAGTATTTTAATTTAATTAAAAACTCATATTTAATTTATTAATTATTAATACCGACCTCCTATTTTTAACATATTCAATATTTTATTAAATGTGTTATGATCATTTTGACAGTAGATGTGATATCTTGAAAGCATTCCCCATACTACTCAAAATGGTTAGTTATTAGGTTTATAGATTCAAGAAAATTATTACAATTTCATATATATATGTTATTTATGTATAACCTTGATCATATGAGTATTTAATTATACTAATTAAGTGATGATTGGTTCCTGTTATAGAACCCTGATGCATCGGTAGGCCTCAAGAGACAAACTAGATTGGGTTTTTACCAATTATGTATGGTGAGTGGGCCGATGCCATGATGATATGTTTATGATGTACAAATTTATGAATTACTCACTATGAAACTACTAATTGAAAATCCAAATTATTATTATTCTAGTAGAATATCCATGGTAATGTTTAATTATGGAATTATTTAATAATCCTCTATTCCCACCATTTAATGCTCAAGATTTTGTTTTCATGACATGTGTTTTTAGTTATTCCCTTGGCCTTATTATTTATGTTTATTATATCTTCTTCTGTATTTATTACCCATATTGAGAACCTGATATCACCCCTTTATTATGTTTTATTTTCCCCCAAGATGTGAATATGTATATTATAAATGACTTTTAGGTATAATGTTAGAGTGATGGGTATTTTTACTGGATTTTCATTGTTGTTTTTCCATTCATGTTGTCATAAAATTTTTATGTATGTATTATATCTTATAATACTACAAAACTTATCATTAATTTGGGATTAAATTCGTATATCTATGTTAATGTAATAAAGTAAGGTACCAACTTCAGGAAACTACGACTATGGTCTTTAGATTCTGTATTTAAAGAAGTTTAGTAGAAACCATGTAAAATAGATTTAGAAATAATAAATTAGGGAACAATTCTATAAGATATAATTTGAGGATAATCATTTAATAACATTCTAATGTTTTGGTAATGTAGAGATTATGTGAGTTTTCATAGAAATATATCCCTGTCTAGATGATAAAATTGGATGTGGTTCTTGCATAAATGTACCTAGGGGTATAAACTCTTACAAGATGTCTTGAGCCTAACTGAGGGTAACTGGGTACACAATAATAGGACTTACTACACACATGGTTTGGAAGTATCATGGGACATGCTTAGGATAAATAACATTTTCATTAACAAACATTATGAAGGAAATAAATGTAAATAGGTTCCCAAATAAAAAATATTTATTTTTATGAGATTAACTACACACAAATTTTCAATTTATGTAGAGTGTTAAAAGTTACACAAAACCTAATTTAGTGCTTTCTATTTCATAGAAATGGAGCCTAGTGGAAGGAATGGAAACTGCATCAGCATGTTTTTCCCATATAGGAATTCCCCCCCTATGTAGGATAATGATGTTGGAACTGATGCTACAAATAGAGTTGAGAATCTTATAACCATATTGGGACACAAAATCCTCAGTATGTATTGGATTTAATATTATGATGGGAAAATATGTTGAAATAATAAGGAAGTTAACTTTTTTGAGAATTATGTAGAATTTATTATTTTAGAGAAAAAATATCATCAACTAACTCTTATCCTTACCCACGCCCAATATACCTACTAAATGAAATCCTTGGGGAGGAAGAGAAAACATCATCTACAGATGAGGAAGGAAATATTCAAATTGAATATGTACATATTGTGAATGAATATATATATATTTATTTCTCGATGATTTACCTGGACATCCTCTAGAGTCTGAATTTTTGATGTCTATTGATTTAATTCCTGGTGAAATAACTATATCAAAGACCACTTATATAATAGACACTATGTAATTAGTATAATTGAAGAAACACCTAGAGGAATTGAGTGATAAAGGATTTATTCACCGTAGTGTTTCTCTCTGGGGATCCCCTACTCTCTTTTTCAATAAGAATGATGGGTCTATGATACTATGCATTTACTTTAGATAAATCAATTCTATTCCAATAAAGAAAAAGTATCCCCTACCTCAAATTGATGATTTATTTTTATCAAATTCATATAGATCAATACTTTTCGAAGAGCAACCTTTGATCTGGATATCATCAATTTCATGTGATGAGGGAAGATATTCCAAACACAATATTTCAATCCTCTTATGGACATTATGAGTTCACTATAATACCATTTTCATCGACTAATGAACCCTCCATTTTTACAGATCTAGAAAAAATAATTTTCAAGGAATATATTGATGACATTGATGTGGTATTTATTGATGATATATTGGTACACTAAATAATATATTAATACAATGAGAATCAATTATGTACTATTCTTAAGACTCTTATAAGAAATTAATTATATAGGAATTTTAGTAAATGTGAATTTTGGATTCCATAATTTTCTTTTATTGGCCTTATTATATCAATGGATGGAATCTTAGTTGATCCTATGAAGAAAAAGGTGTCTAAGAAATGTCATACACCAACGAACATAAAATTGGGATATATTGTAATTAGTTTAGCAGGTTATTGTTTTAATTTTTTTTAGAACATCACGCGATTAGAGAACTTGTTAACCAAGAATACTTGTAAAGGGTTTAGGTTTATATATAAAAAAGAATATGAAGATTATTTTGGAGAATTGAAGATGAGATTAGTGAATGCTCTGATCATGACTCTACCAGTAAGGAATGGCTGGTTTGTGATTTATTGTGATGTATGAAAGAAAGGACATAGATGTGTCCTTATGCAGAATAATAGAGTTATTTCCAATGAATCAAGGGAGATAAAAACACATTAATAGAACTATCCAACTAATGATCTTGAGTTAGCATCTATAATATTTTCTCATAAAATATAGAGACACTATCCCTATAAAAAAAATAAGTGAGATATATATAGATCATAAGATATTGAAATATATATTCTCAAATAAATAACTCTACATGTGAAAAAGATGATGTATTGAACTACAAAAGGATTATGACTTTCAAATACACTAATACCCAAGGAATAAGAATAATTTAGAAGAATTATTGAGTAGGCATGATCATGGAGTTTTGAATAAAATGAGGATTGATAAGGATCCAGATTACTTGGATCTAGTAAAAATGGATATGGGAATTATATTTGATGGTGAAGTCTCATCACGTTTTCAATTTGTTTCCCAACCATCTATATTAGAAAGGATTATAATTTATTAGTCTGATGATGAGAATATTCAAAATAAAATTGAAGATATGAATGATAGGAAGTTTCTAGACATCGTGTGTCCGGATGGAGTTCTAAAATTTGAGAGGAGGATATGTGATCCCTATTTACCCAAGAAAAAAGGGATTTATTGGATGATTAATATAGATCAAATTTCTATATACACCATAGTTTTACTAATATGTATAGATATTTGAAGGAACATTTATGGTGGGATAATATGAAGCAAGGAATGGAAAATTATGTAAAAAGATTCTTACTATATCAATAGGTGGAGGCTGGAAAACAACATCCTAGAGGATTCATGCAACATATTCCTATTCTTAAATGGAATTTGGCTAACATCACTATGGATTTGGTCATTATATTACCAAAATATTCCAAAAAAATTTGACACAATATGGTTGATTGTTGATCAACTTACCAAAGTGGCACATTTTCTTAATAAAAGAGAGGATTTTCCACTAGAGCACTCAGTATGAATCTATATTAGTGAAGATGAATGAATTTATTGAGTATCTATCTCAATTGTTTCTGATCATGATCCATGATTTACATCAAAATTTTGGAAATGTATTTATAAATATTTTTAGTATGAGTTTATTTTGAGTACTTCTTATCACAATCAAACTGAAGGGTAGTATTGAAGGACCATTAAATCATTATATGACATTTTGAGATCACACTCACTTGACTATTATGGTATTTGGGATCAATGAATCCCTATGGTATAATTTTCCTATAATAATAGTTACCATTATATTTTTCAAATGGAACCATTTGCAGCATTTTATGGGAAGAGATGTTGTACAATATCTTTTTTGGGATGAAGTTGGTGAAAGGATGCTTTCATACCCATATCGTGTGGAGGAAACAACAACAAAGTTAATAACTATTAAATCACATATAAAATAATATCAAATTCTAAAAAGTTTTATGCTTATAATAAATTGAATGATTTGGAATTTCTAGTGGGTGAACATGTTTTCTTGAAATTATCTCCATGGAATGCTTTTCTATGATTTGGAAACAATGCGAAACTAACCCCCATGAACATTTGTCCTTTTAAAAATTTGGATATAATTAGAGATATGGATTATCATTTGGAAATTCCTCATAGCCTTTCCAAAGTTCACAATGTGTTCCACATCTCTTTGTTAAGAAAGTACATTCCTTAAACAACACATGTTCTCACTTATGAAGAATTGTAATTAAAACCTAATTTTTATTACTATGAAGAGTATATTGGGTTATGGTCACTAAAGATAAGGTGTGGAGGAATTGAATGACTCGACTTATAATGGTTGTCTATAAAAATCCAAAAATTGAAGAGGTGCCATGGGAACCAGATGATTTTATTATGAATAACATCCCAAATCTTTTCATGAGGTGATATTCTAGAAATTTTGAAGATAGAATTTTTATAGGAGGGGAGAATGTGACGACCCAAAATTCTATCAATGGGATTTCCTTTCTTATGTTTATTTAGTATAAATCACATAAAACTAATTATAGAACACATCAAAGACATTATAAATGAATAATGAATGAATTAAGAGGTATTTATATAAGCTAAGGAACCTATACCGATGTAATAGTAACTTGACCTTATGAATAGTAATGAGACCATTATGAATAGTAAATCGGCCAATATAAAATTAAACTCACCAATTAAAGTAAATGTAAAATTTATCCATCCAATAAATTAAAATATGATATAATTATATCATATTATATGTAAATAAATATTTTAAAAATTAATAATTAATTGTTAGTGTTTTTGCGAGTCATAAATATTTTGTTACAATATTATAAATAATAAAATGAATTGAAAGAGAATTCATTTTCATAATATATTTTCATAAATAAATATATTTTTCTCTTATAATTTTAGGATAATTTAATGAGACCTTATTTAATTTTTCTGAGTATTAAAAAAGCAGTTATAATTTTTAAAACTGTAGTTTTATACTAAATTATGATATTAATTAAAAATTAAATTTATCATATATAGATTTTTTTTAGAAAATAGAGATTAATTTTTAATTCTACATGTCTAAAAATGGTTAGGGTGCGCCCTCCTGCGGGTCGTGCTGCGCCCCCCTACGGGCCGGGCCGGACTGTGACCCAGGCCAACCAGGCTGGCCCCGACTGGTTCGGGCCAGGTCGGGACTGACACAGGGTGGGGTGGGTCGGATCAGACCGACAGGGTCGGACCGGACCCAGACACATCCCGACCTAGTTTCTCTTAAAATGCCATAACATAAAATCTTGACATCTATTTTAAGAATCGTATATGGTGTTAGGATATTTTGAGTGAGATGGTCCTTTTGATATACGAAACACATATTTTAGAGTGTATTGGAGTATTATCGGGTTGGATCAAACCCGAATTCAACCGAGACCTTGGGACTAAAACACTTATAACTCATAGACCCGACATCCGATTGATGCACCATCTGTCACGTTGGTACCCTTAAGACCTAGAGGTCCTTTGGGTTACTCCTTTGTGGGTATTAGTGGTGGTAAGGGTATGGATGATATCTCATGGGGTGGGTTCTACATACTCGAGTACACTGGGTGTGGGGAACCCTATAACTGGCTGTCATTGAAGTAGTGATCCTATGTGGATCAGCTTCATAGAGATCGTGAGTGGATCATCATCATAGCTACCTGACAAGGACCAGTTTTAGAGTTGTCTGTCATGGATAATCATCTCGAAACCATATGTGGATCATCACTAAGTGATCCTATGTGGATCATCATTTCAGCGACCCTGTGTAGATCATTATTGCAGAAACCCTATGTGGATCTGCATTTCAATGAACGTGTATAGATCATCATTTTAGCGACCCTGTGTGGATCAAAGATAGCATGAATCGATAAGGACTAACCTTATAGTGTCCAGTTGTGGAACAACGACTTATGTTCAAGAGTGGATTGATAATAGAACAACTTTTTGGTGGATCAGTTGTGGAACTACTAAATTTAATAATATGATATACTTAAGACTAATCATCAATATTCATGATCTCTGAGTTGTATACCTCGTGTGAGTTGACTATTGTTTCATGCTTTGAGATTGCAGTCTTACTTTTGTTTTTTTATTTGTGGAACTGTGGGAGACCCTCGAGGGTCTCAGGGTCCCTACTGAGTATTTTTTTACTGAGCCCTGTACGGGATTTTCTCGCACGTTCTTTTTTCATGTGCAGATGAAAGATAGCTTTGACCGAGGCTTGGGAGCCAGAACTAGACAGTGCTAGAAGGTGGACCTTTAGACATGACGTGCCGCAGTGACGAACGATCGTGAGATGTACCAACCCTTCAGGAAGGATCCTTGGCAGACGATTCCGAGAGATATTTTTCTTTTAATGTTTTACTTTTCAGTTGAAATTGTATTTCTCCACCCTTTACTTATAGTACTCACCATTTATTACTTTTAGTACACACCTTTTTACTTCTACTATTTTATAACGTGGGTTGTGTTCGTTTTACAGTTGAACTTTTTGTTTGCAAGTTTAGAGGAAATTCCTTCCCATTTTTCGTGGATATGCATTTCGATGCTAGTCTCACACCACTAGCTTATGGAAGGAGGGCATGGGTTAGTCATGACACATGCCCCGGGGGATGGGTCGTGACAAAGTGGTTTGATAGGAGTCGGTTCTACTGAAGAACTAGGACTCTAATGTTTTTAATAGAGCAATAATGTTAACTATTTTAAGTGTGGTTTTTAGTTTGGGGAGTCCAATGTTGGTGCGGCGGCCGACATATTCATAAACTAGGACCCTAAATTCCGATTTCTAATTCGGTGCAGGAAAAAACTGATTGCGTGTGTTTTGTAAATGTTTTACTTTTAATATCTTTTTTTTCATCTCACCATGTATAACTTCTTGACTGTGGAACACCTGTTTTCATTCAAGGATGCCTCCACGTAGACAACCATCCGAGATTCCCGAGAGAGAACACAATGACAGCCCACTGAAGATGAGGCTTCGGTGCATGGCCCTCTTACTGTGATAGCACCTTCGGGTGGTGTACCAGCAGCACCACTACCATTTGGGTAGTCGTTGCCACCATCCCCACCAATAGATGGTTCACACTGACTGAGTGCATTGTACATGTTTTACTGTTAGAAGACTCTATGTTTATGAGGAGGGATGGATCCGCAGGCGGTTGAGGACTGGATAGAGGCCGTGGCCAGTGTTTTTGGCCTGGTTGGGACACAAGCTAACTAGAAGGTTATCCTATCTACTATCTATTCTAGGGAACAACTGGGAGATGGTGGAGCATAAGGCTCTAAATATACGAGAAGATGACCCTCACCTAGGTATATTTCTAGGGCCTCTTTAGGTCAAAGATCGTTAAAGTGACTCTACGCTCTATGCGTATACATGAGCTTATACACTTACATCAGGGCATCCTAATCGTGGCCCAGTACTCGGCGATGTTCACTGACCTCTCGCGTTACTCTACCGACATGATGCAGGACCCATTCTTCAGGTCCCAGACCTTCGAGAAGGGACTCTAATGGGAGATCAAAGCTTTATGGTATCTCTCAGCATCCCGAAACATGCTGGAGTGATAGAGAGAGAACTCGTTGTAGAGATATTCCTTGTAGATCAGACACCGACATTGAGACCTACCACAAGACTACATGTAGTAGAGTCATCTACGACTGGTATTAGGTAGATTACACATAGGTCCAAGTGGACTAGACCATCTGGTTGATGACCCAAGGACATAGGTTCAGAGGTGTGAGGCACATGAGGTAGGGCAAGCCAGAAGAGGAGCAGATTGGGCTTCACGTGCGGCGGGCGTGGTCTCATGGCACATGACTTCCTGACCAGCCAAACTGATGACCAACATACAGTTGAGGAACTGTTGGGGCAGAGGTAGAGATTCGAGTGGGAAGGTCCATAGGCTACGGGCAGACGTGGTAGTGGAGCTCGCCGAGCAGCAGGCTGTGGTCGACAATTCGATGTGATACCACCATCACCTCTAAGTGGTCCACCACGACCAAAGGAAGTAGGTGGAAATGGACGAGCTCAGCTCCAGGCAGCTGAGTCCTATGACCACGATTCTCTAGAGATTATTTTAGGTATGATCCTTGTCTAATCCATCTTAGTTGTAGTACTTATAGACACTGGTGACTTTCACACTTTCATTTCCACAACCCTCGTTCGGATCTCATAGATTCTGATGATTTTGTTGGCTCGATCTTTTCAGCTAGAGACTGCTACGGGATGAGATTCAATGATTACACACTACTTCTGACAATATGATATTTCTCTATGAGGTGAGAGATTCAGGTGGGATCTTCTAGTACCATCGTTCATGCATTACGATGTCATCTTGGGTATGGACTGGTTATCTTCAATCCATGTTTACATTGTCTGCATTAGGCACAATGTGTGGTGTGTCCACGAGGATAGGACTAGGTTTTCATTCACCGACAAGAACAGAAGGTCTGCAGCATAGTATGGACTTACCCAGAGGAGGTGGGAACCGATCACACCTTATTAAGATAGCCTTACCCTCAGACTAGTGGATGTTGAGAGTCCGAGCTATTCTGTAGTGGGGGACCAGTATACTGATGTATTCCCTAATTATGTTCTGGGACTAACTCCTCATAGAGAGGTGGACTTCTACATTGACTTATACCCCGTGACGACACCGATATCTACACCAAAATATCAGATGGCTCCCAGAGAGCTTCTTGAGTTATGGGTACAACTAGAGGACTTATAAAATAAGGGGTTTAGAAGGCGCAGTGTTTCTCTATGGGAATCCCCAATCATGTTCACCAAGAAGGGGGATGAGTGTTTGAGGATCTCTCTAGATTATTGATGCCTAAACTAGGTGAACCTGAAGAACAAGTATCCACTTCCAAAGATTGATGATATTTTTGATTAGTTGAGGGGAGATCTTTGATTTTCGAAGATAAACCTAAGATCAGGCTATCATCAGCTTAGGGTACAAGATGTGGAATTTTAGAAGATGGACTTCATATGTCAGTATGGCCACTATGAATCCCTAGTTATACTATTCAGCATGACAAATGACCCTGTAGTGTTCATGGGACTCATGAACAAGATCTTCCGGCCATAACTCGATTGCTTCGTGGTGGTCTTCATCGATGACATATTAATATACTCAGCATCGAAGGAGGAGCGTGCCTATCATATGTAGATAGTTATAGATACGCTCTTAGAGCACCAGCTTTATTGTAAGCTCTTGAAGTTCCAGTTCGAGATATGCGATGTCCAATTTCTCGGACACGTTATCTCTGAGGCTGGAGTTCAGTGGACCTGGAATAGAAAGAGACTGTGATTTCTTGTGATCCACCCAGGTGTGTGACCGAGATGCGATGTTTCTTGGGGTTGGATGGGTGATATCGGAGGTTCGTACTGTCATTTCCAGAGTTTCTGCACCCTTTTCATCATTGATAAAGTAGGGAAAACTCTTCATGTGTATGGAGATATGCCAACATAGTTTTTAGGAGTTGAGGTAGAGACTAAATAGTGTCCTGTATTGATGCTACTAGAATATGGATTTGAGTATGTAGTCTACTGTGACACATCAGGGACACGACATAGATGTGTCTTGATGTAGGAGAAAGCATTGATCTCTTATAGATCACAATATCTGAGACATCATAATCAGAACTACACTACCCATGACCTGGAGTTAGTAACATCGGTCTTCGCACTGAAGATGTGGTGACACTACTTGATGAGTGAAGGGTTCACTATTTACTCTGGTCATAAGAGTCTTAGGTATATATTCTTCCAGAAGGACATGGACTTGAGACATCAACGATGGATAGAGTTCCTCTATGACTATGACTTTGAGATAGTCTATATCTCTAGGAATTGAAAAATGGTGGTAGATGCACTCAGTAAGAGGCCTGGTCGACAATTGGTGAGTGAGGAAACAGAGTAGATAGACATGTTGTAGATATCATTCATGGATAGAGATCGATCATCTTACCTCTAGTCTATGATAGTCACTCACCCACTTCTTCAGGGAGTCAGGGTGGCGTAGCATGGGGACATTGACAGCAAGGCTCCACATACTCAGATATCCTTAAGACAGACACTTGATAACTTTTCTAAAGGTGGGGAGTATCTCATCCTCTTCAGAGGACACACCATGGTACCAGTGTTTCTACGTGAGGATGTGTTGAGGGAGTTCTATTCATTACCTCTGGCGGTACATCCTAGTGTGGAAGAGATGTACCATGACTGCCAACATCAGCACTAGTGTCCAGGGATGAAGAAAGCTATGGCAGATTTTGTCTCACGATGCCTCACTTATCAGCTAGTGAAGCCTCTTCATATGGGTCCGGCAGGCTTATCTCATCCACTAGAGGTGTCAAAGTGGAAGTGGGATGGAATTTCCATGGATTTCGTGATAGGGACACCATGTACGTCCAGGGGCCTGGATTCCATTTGGGTGATTGTTGATCAACTCACCAAGTCATCCCACTTCCTACCCATATGAGTGCAAGGATTAGTAGAGGGTGTGGGACGCCTCTATGTACTGGAGATTTTATGGCTCCATGGGGTTCCATCGGCGATCGCCTCTTATGGTGATTCATGTTTTACATCCCGGTTGTGGAAAGGATTGCAAGAAGCGTTCAGGAATCAGCTATGTCTGAGAACTTCCATTCATCCTTATATGGTTGTTTAGATTGAGCAGACCATTAAGAAACTAGATGACATGATTCAAGCTTGCATCCTAAATTTTGGCTATAGTTGGTAGGATCACTTAACCTTGGTAGAGTTCGTGTACAACAACACATATCACTCCACCATCAGTATGGAACTATTTGAGGCCTTGTACGATCAACCATGCAGATCACCTCTATGTTGGACATACCTAGGGGAGTCAACACTTATGGGTTCATAGTTGGTACGGTCTACCATTGAGGATGTGAATATCATCAAAAAGCAGATAAATACTGCATAGAGAATGCATAAGTATTATGATAATAGGAGACAATGATCATTGGAGTTCGAGGAAGGAGAAAATGTCTTCCTAAGAGTCTCACCTCAATGAGGTTTGCAGAGATTTAGCATGGGTAGTAAGCTATCATCGAGGTTCTTCAAACCCTTTTAGGTTCTCTAAAGAGTTTTCAAACTGGTGTATCGCTTGGCTCTACCCCCATAGATGAATTGTGTGAATGAAATTTTCCATGTCTCGTAGTAGAGAATGTAAGTGCATGATAAATCACAAGTTATCCACTAGGGTGAGCGAGAAAATGTTGATGGGGTTATTTTTATGGAGATTTTAGTGGATATTGAGGATATACAAGAGTAGGTCCTTTAGGGATGATCGATACCTCAGGTGCACATTCGCAGACAGCACGGGAACCTCCAGGATAGAACATGGGAGCGAGAGGCTCAGATTCGTGCTCAGTTATCCCACTTATTTCCTTAGAATATTTTGTGGCTTTCGGGGATGAAAATCTCTACGGTGGGGGGAATTCAATGACCTGTATTTTCCATGTAATGTTTTTAATTATATAGAACTAT
The DNA here is from genome assembly GCA_963277665.1 of Viscum album. NCBI lineage: Eukaryota > Viridiplantae > Streptophyta > Magnoliopsida > Santalales > Viscaceae > Viscum > Viscum album. The sequence goes on from OY728133.1 coordinate 1,314,033,203, forward strand.
TTTGAGGCTCTAAAATCTGACTGCGTTTGATTTTGATGCCCAGTGTGCCCAGAATGGAATTTTAAACATTCCTAAGGTACATTCAATAATCATGCAAGTAGGAAATCCTAACTTTTAAAACGTTTCTTGGAAATGAAATATGAGGGCACCATTGAACTCGTAGCATCCAGATTCTTTTAATGAAGCCTTAACCTTGACCGTAGTGGGTTGAGAGAGTTTGTTGGTTTTTGTGGTTTTTGTGGAGCATTAATAACCTAAATATAATTTATTTTAAATATCCCACTCCTATCTTTAGGTTTTGGTGGTGGGACCACTAGGGGTGGTCGTGTATTTAATGCAGGAATTTAAATGCCTAGTTACAGAGAAATGTTTAACCACTCTACATGTAATTAAGGAGGTTCATTAATTACACCAATTAATGATCCTCTCTTAATTATGTGTTGTAAAAATTAATGCCCATCATATCTCTTTCTGATTTTTTGGAAAAAAAACTACTGTTATTCGGAGAGGAGGATTTTGGAGGAGCCCCTTGATGAAGAATAGATCCATCAAGAAAGAATCAAACATCGTCATTTCAGCAGCATCATTGGAGGATTTCTTTAGGATCGACGAAAACCAACCCATACTCTATCATGGGATTCCATACAACAACTCATGAGGTATGGTTTTGTATTGTTTAAATTTCAAGAGTTGTTGAATAATTTATCTTCTCTCTTGATAAGAAGCTAACACGAAGGACGCGGGCCGAACTTACAAGGCCTAGTCCCTTTGCCTCTTGTTCAATCATTGCGTTCTACCTGGGTGAATTTTTGGGTTGGGAGAAACCGAAATCGGAGGGTCAAGAAGCGAATGAGATTACCACAGAAACACATAAGTGTGATAAGATGAAAAAAAGGACCACTGGATCTCACATGGTGGCCCATGAAAGTCCGATGGCACATCACAAGTGCGATGACACCGGTGACCTGCGCTAGCAGGTGAAGGCGGTGCCCAGCACCGACCAGCCGCGGTGGTGACAGCGCCCCATCGCGTGCCTCGGGAGGCTGCCACAACACTAGGCCGTCACCGGTATCGATATTCTGTAGAGATGGTGGCATGCCATCCCGCACCATAGGAGGAGGAGGCTGTGACTTTTCATCCCTGGTGGTTGAGCCAGGAGGTTAGCACCGACCGTTCGTAAAGGCGGAGCGGCGCGCCGTCACGTGCCGCTGAAGGGGGCCACGTCTTGTAGCCGCGCTAGAGGAGGGACCCAATCCCTGAGGGTCCTGCAATGACCAGACGATGCCATGTCATTATGCTACATCATGTACCGAATTACATAGTTGTTTTGGAGGAAGGGGGGAAACACTGCTCCCTATGCCAGCTAGGGCATGCCCCACCCCCTTCTGAGTGCTGAGCCTCACCCCCTGTGGGCCATGTGGCACCCTCATATGGCATGTATGTGCGCTCATGTAGGTCGGGATATGCCTCCCTCCGGGAAGGGCCATTCCAAACTTGTGGGACAGGTCGCGCCCGCCTCGTGGGCCGGTTCGCACCCCCTACGAGTAGGGTCGCACCCCCCTTAAAGCTTGGTAGCGCCCTCTCAGTGGGTCAGGTTGTGCCCTCCCAGCGGGCCGGGTTAGACCACGACCGAGACTAACCAAGCTGGGTAAGGTCAACCCGAATCGGGCGGGTCAGCTCAGATCATTTTCGGCCCAGTCGGTCCGACCGCATCGGACCAAACCCAGACCCATCCAGGCCCAATTTCTCTAAAAATGCCATAATATGAAATCCAGACATCCATTTGATGAACCGATTATGGTACTGGGATACTTGGAGCATGACTGTCCTTTTAATATATTCCACTCAAATTTTGGATATTGTTTGAGTACAACCAGGTTGGCTGAAACCGGAATCCAACCGAGCCCTTTGTACTAAAATGCCTATAACCCACAGAACGAGCGTCCGATTAACATGCAGTAAATTGTGTTGGAACCCTTACGTCATGTAGGTCATTTGGGTTATTTTTTATAGAATAGTGGAGGTTGATGTATGACTGATATCTCATGGACCAGGTTCTACGTACTCGATCACACCTTGTGCGGGGGACCCTATTGCTGGCTATCTTTGAAGTAGAGATTCATTATGGATCAACATCATAGCGACCCTATGTGGATCAGAACTGTAGCTATCGGACGAGGACTAGTTTATAGCTTCCTATTGAGAATCATCATCTAAGGACTCTGTGTGGATCAAAATCAAGCAATCCTATGTGGATCAACATTCCATCGACCCTGTGTTGATCAACATTCCAGTAACCCTATGTGGATCAGCATTTCAGTGACCCTTTGAGGATGATCATTGTAGAGACCCTGTGAGAATTTGCAGTATTGTGACCCGATGAGGACTAACCTCACAGTAGCCCATCATGGAATAGAGACTTACGTGCAAGAGTGGATTGATAATAGAACAACATCTTTGTGGATCAGTTGTGGAACTTCTAAATGGAATAATATGATATATCTTAAGAATAATCATCTATATTCCTGATCTATGAGTTGTATACCTTGGGTGATCTGACTATTTCTTTGTGATTTGAGGTTGAGGTCTTTCTTTTTGTGTTTTCCTTAGTGGAACTCTGCGAGACCTTCGGGGGTATCGAGGTCCCTACTGAGTATAGTTATAGTCACCCTGCACATGCTTCGCCCACACCTTGTTGTGTCTTGTGTAGACAATGGACAACTTTGACTGAGGATTGGGAGATAGGACTAGAAGGTGCTGGGAGTTAGAACTTTAGACGTCACGTGCCACAATAACGACTGACCATGATTTGTACCTACCCTTCAGGTATGAACCATGGTGGATGATTCTATGATCTATTTTTCTGTTGCAATTGTACTTTTTAGTTGGGCTTGTATTCCACCCCCCTTTACATATATTACTCACACTTTTTTTCTTTCAATACACACATTTTTACTAATATAGTTTTAATACGTGGTTTATGATCGTTGTTCTCTTGGATTGTGTATTTGTAGGATTAAAGGAAATGCCTTCCCTTTTTTCAAGGATATTCCTTTCAGTACTAGTCTCCAGCCCCTGACCAATGGAAGGTTGTCTTAGGGTAGTCAGGGAACAGGACCCATGGGGAGGGTCGTGAAAATGTGAGATAATTTGCCCCCCAAATTTTTAAGAAAAATATAACATTTTATATATTTTATAATTTTTTATATATACATTCCATTTCATTCATGTTGTTTTCAATTTCAAATTATGTGAATATTTCTTGATATGATATTAATAGTATTTAATATCAGATATATTTTATTAAATTATTTATAAATCATAAAAAAACTTGAATAGGAAATTTAGGATGAATGTTTTTCTAATATTATTATTTCTTGGTTATTTATGAGACGTTTTTTACCTTATATGTATGATTATAAACCTTTAATATTTAAAAAATCATTACCACAATTCAGATAAAAATTGGTCAATCCAAGGGTTAAACCAAAATATATGATTTAAAATGATATATATACCTATAAATTTTTGATTCAATTATTATATTTAAATTATATCTTACTTATATTCAATTACATGTAATTTTTATCCATTTAAAATGAGTTGGATGCATATTATATTATAATATTTCATGTATTCCCAAAATTTAAATTAATGATATTTAACAATAGAAATATTTTATTAAATGATATGAAACTTAAAAAAATAATATATTTGGACAAGTAAAGGAGATATGGCTTAAAATATCAATAGTGGTACATATATTGACAACATTACTTTTTATGGTAACATTCGTGACCCATAATGATATAAAAACATTGAGATTGTGGTAATTTTAAATAGGATCAACATGGGTTAAAACTAAGAGATAAGGGTTAAAATATCACTAAAAATTATATAAATATTAATGGATAATGATTATTTAGACATATAGTCATATTATATTGTAAATATACCAATTTTTAGTCACTTATATTTGAAAACTAAATTATATATATTTAATAGTTTACGTAATTCTTAGAGTTCCCCTCCCCTCACTTATAAAAGAGAACATCTTCTCCTCTCTTACGCAAATTTTTTGATCACCCTAGATCAGAAAATATCAAAATAATATCTTTATATCTTCTTTTAACATGTCCTATATCTTCTATTATTTCCAAAATACCATCCCTTTAGGGCTTAAGGTGTAATTCAAAAGAGATTTCTCAATGAAGAGGTATAATACTTAACAAGGTTTTTTAAAATTTTAAATATACTTCTACCTCCAATAATTCTGTAAATTCTAAAATAAATATTTTATTACTTTAAATATAATTAATTTTTATTATTATTATATAACATCCATTATCCACCTTCTTCGCATCCCGTATAAAAAAAATATCACTCGTGTTTACATACGACTTACCCTCTTCATATAGCGATGTAATTCATTTTCAATGCCACATTATTTTGAAAGTTATAATAATGGATTTAATAAATATATATTATATTTATAAAATTAGTATGATTCTATATTAGTGAAATATTATTTTATTTTATTTTCTTCCATTAGTTTAATAATGGAAATAATGTTAATGCGTACGTACAACCTACGATCTCCATAAATTGTATAATTCATTTATATATCACTAAATTTTATATATTAATATATATATATGTTGAATATATACTATATTTATAATATTTTAAAAAATATGGAGATGATGCAACTATGATCAATGTATAATGACCAGAACTACATAACCAAAAGAGTTAACACCTGGAAACAATGCTTTTAATAAGGAATTATTAATAAATGGGTGTCAAAATGGTATAAGTGCATAATATAAGATATTATAAGCAAGTTAATGATTCTATTATTTAATTATAATAAATTTAAAATTTATTATAACGAATATTATAGCACATTTTAAGAATGTGAAAATTGAGGTAAGGGTCTTCGTCTCAATTTTCCTTCATTGAGGCATATTTTAATGTTATAAACAAAATTTATTTTATATTGTGTATATATGATCATATTTTTACCTATTATATAATTAATAATTAATTATTAATGTTAATTTAAGTTATAATTCAAATTATTTCATCTAAGGATATTTTACATAAAAGTTACGAAGTGGTAAGTGGTTTCATCAATCAATTTATACTAATTGGGAAATACCTATACTTCATTATATTTTTTATTCCACGCTTATGTGTAAATGAAATATTATTTAATTATATTATATTTCAACTAATTGTTTATGAAATTAAATTTTTTACACAGAATCTCCTCGTTTCTTAATTCCCAAATAAAAGAAATGACTTTTGCATAGGATTATTTCATAATTTCATCGTTATTTGAGATTCTTTTTGTTTAATTATTTACTAGGGGAATTTTGTTATATTTATATCCTGAAAATTATATATTTTATTACCATATGGTTATTTTTTTTAAAATTACATGGTTTCCATTAAATTTTCACACTTAAGTGCTCAAGTGACAGAAAAATTAATTTTATGGAAAACTAACCTTGTTTTTCATCGATGTAGAAACTTGTTATTCCATGTAATTATTTTCTTCAAAAAATTTTCAAATAATGTATTAAATATTCTTTAAGTATTCATTGAAAAAATTTTGATCCAAACTTTAATTTTTTTTGATTTTTTAACTAAAATATTCTTATCATTTTTTGAACAAGTAAATTTTACTAAAGGTATGATCAAAATATTTTTTTATGATAATTTTGATATGAATGAAACATACAACCATCAAGACCACTCAATTTTTCGAATCCACATTTACAGTTTTACATGGTTATTTTAAATTTAAATGTTTTTCCTAATATTATTTATTTTTTAGTTTTTAATGTAATTTTAAAAATAGAAATGGTATTTTCCTCAAGAATTTTATAATGACTATATTATTGTAATTATATTCATTAGATAAAACAACAGTTTATTTTAATTATGCTACCATAAGGATATATTGTAATGATACCGTACTTATTCTTTTTCAACATGGTGTTTGATCAGTTTTATTGTGGAAATTATTGACATTTCGTATTCATGTTCTTCTAATATGGACAATTATTGATTATTAAGGCAGGATGATGAAGTTATATTGTTCATTCATATGAAGAATGCATTAGTCTTAATAATTAAGGGGTGGGGCCTATTATATCCCCTCGGTTCATTGGTAGGTCTCATGCAATAATATAATTTGGGTATTTGGTGTATGATATACCCATTTATTTTTCATGTCTTTCCATGTGGCCTTGACGATATGTTTATAATGTCATTTAATAAGGCCTCAAATATAAGTTTAACATGTCAAGAATTATGCATTCCATCATTATGAAATCATTTATTGATGTCCATATGATTAGTTGAATAGTTATGATATTTATGGAAAAGTTTCAATCACATATGATTATTTATATTTCATTATTTGACCATCATTTATTCCTACCATATTATTAATCATAATCGTGTTATTTATTTAATGGAATTTTTGTTCAATTAATTTTATTTCCATACTTATTATTCCTTATTTAATCATGATAACTTCCATTATAGGTAAACCCTACCAAGAATTTGAGCTCAACCTTATTTAATTTCCTTTCTCCAAGATTTTAATAAGGAAAATTTGAATGATTTGAAGAATTAAAAAATACTTTATTTTACTATGAATATTTTTTTTTGAAATGTAAAAAAGGGAATCGTGTTGGTATATGGTTTTCAATGACTAGTAAACCATTATGTCTTCTAGGATGTGATCACATGTATCTAGTGAAAACATTATAAAGTAAGCATAGACTCTAGGATACTGGGGTTGGGGACACTACAATATCTATATTATCATCCAATTAGAATCCAGTCACCGCATGCCACACAATCTAGCATGTAACCAAAGACTAACAGTTTAGTTATTTTAATATCTATAACACTACTCCCATAGAGTATGGTAGAACACAAGGTACCCTAACCCACTCATATCTCTAGGATGATTTCACATCCAAGGATAATCCTATACCTTATCCCTAAAGGTAGGATCAGTCAATTAAATCCCATGTCATTTTACATCATGTACACCATCTCACAATCGGTGGTTTCCTTATCTGATCCAATAACATGTCACGACCTTGACCCTATCACACTCATAGAATTTCAACCACTACCATGTCACTCAATGAAGGGTCATTCATAAAATCTCATTCTTGATCACTACCTTCTTACTATAGGTAATGTCCATGAAATACCTTGTTACTCAAGGATGACCCATACTTCCTACACAACAAGTACTATATCTCACTCATGGAAGTATATCCAGGTTTATCTCACTCTTGGAAGGGGCCACTAATGATGATCTATGTCATCCACACAAGAATCCATAACGCATCAAAAGATCATGCTTTAAACCAAAAATAGGGCATGAAACCTATAACTTAATTCACTAGCTCATCATAAAGGAATTAATCAATTGAAACCTATACTCTCACCCCCAATCATATGTACTAACATTCACTTCTCACTTTATAATGACCTCATAGTGTATTATAGAAATATGACCCTATCTTTGATTTGAAGGGTTCAATTGTATTCTATCCCCCATTGTAATCCCAATGCTATGTCCATATGAAATTCCTATGACCCATAACTTGGTATCATATCACATCATATAAGGGAGGTCCTCTTGACATAACTTGGAGAAAATACCTCTTTTTCACATAAGTCATGTCTTGAAACACTATTCTCACTCATTACCTAAACTAAGACACTATTCTAACCTTAGGAGGGAGTTCCTAGTCACTCATAAGATGTTCAATCATCTCTCCCATTAGAATTTAACCCCAGGGCCCTAATTCCTATACTCTAGCTCCAGATTCCTCACCTAGTCTATACCACATTTCATCCTGGCCTTATGACTCATCTTAGGACAGTATGTTGACCTTATTTGAACTTATCTCTCTTGGAAACATAGTAACCAATGATCCAATTTACCTATGGTGATAAAGATAAATTTTTACAAGAATTAAAGGCCCAACCCCATTATATATACTTCTCTAGGGAACTCTCTATCCCTAATCATCTAACTGAAAAACCCTGATGTATGTAGGAATGCACAATCATGTATAATTAACATATATAATTCGATCAAATGGTCAACCTACCTCAAAAATTGAGTTATCCCCTTATTGAGAACCACACAACCTCAGCCTACCCCTCTAAGCCTCATCCAGGCTCTTTCATTCTCTCCAGAACCTATATGAGGCCACCCTAATTAAATATATAATTATAATGAAATATAAATATGTATATAATTTAATATAAATTTCCAAAATCACCTAAAATGCACCTTTCATCCCCACCACATCTAAACCACTCTCAATGGATCATGATTCATTTTTTAGATATTCTCTAGAAAAGACACATGTAATAAAAATCATATAAAAATATTCAACCATGTTATGGTGAAATCATCAATGAAAACCTAGTTTGAGAGATCATAAAATAAACAATAGGACAAGAATAATATGAACAGAAGGAAGGAGGAGGAAAACATTATTAAAATAACACCAAATCGCAGGGGATCAAAATAGGGGGGAGGGAAGGACCAAACACAAAGACCTCCTACTGACTGCTGTTTACCCTAAATTCATTATGTATCTAACCCCAAAATCCATGTCAAACCCTGATTAAGAAAACACATAGTGTTTGATTTCTATGCAACCATAGTGGATAAAGTGTATTTGACCTTTCTCTTTAAAAGGTTATTTCTGAACTATGGTTCCCCAAGAATCTTATTGTGTGACTCCACCAACAAGAGGGGGAAAACTATCAGCAGAACCCATTACAGTGTAGACCTATTGAATCCCCACATGTTGATATCCTAGATAGAACACTAATGATGCCATCCAGAATTCACAATGTAATTCCCTATCACCTTACAACATGACAACTTTTTTTATAGATGACTACTATAAAACCACCACCCTTTATGGAAAAATGTGTTTCAAATAACTGATATTTTAGCTTCTCACATTCAACCCATCTCCAATGTCCACTTGAGAACCAAAAAATCCACTCAATCCTCAAATGAGGCCAAAATAACCTCCCTTATATTTATAAACAATCAAAATTATACTATTAATATAAATTTAAAAATGAATCCTACTATAGTTAAAATTTTTAAATTTCCTCTAAAAACTAATAGGGTAAAATTTACTAGTCATTACATTAGTAATATTCAAAAAATTCAATTAATATTTCAAAATATACCTCCATTTTAAAGATGAAAAAACTAATGGATTCCAAAATCACTATATTATTAATGAGGAGTACATATGATTGTCTCTATACATATTATAGTAGATCACTAATGAAATATCTAATAATTAATAACCTATATTTTTCTAAAAGTTTTTCTTAAATTAATTATGAATTTATTTTCTTTTTTGATTTTGATAGGAACATAAAATATATATATATATAAAGTTGTAATTACAGTTTTTTTAATAATAATACACTCTCTTACCCATATCCTAAAAGAATTAATTTGTTTACATTTATATATTCTATTATTATATTTCTATAATTTAATAGATAATAAAATCGTATTCTTATTTATTGTATCATAATGGAATTTTTAGAATAATAATTTTTTATCAGAATGGTTTTATAAATTATATTTAAATTAATTTATGATTATTTTTTGACATATAGTTTTATTTCATCAGTAGATTAAACTTTTTAATTGTATTATATATATATATATATTTAAATATGGGTTTATTTTTGTAAAAATGTTATTGAAACTATATGATAAATGTTTTCATAGTCTTTTAATTGTGACATATAACTATGAAAATTATTTTTTTAATTTTAAATCTTACATGAAATTTTATATTCACCATATGATAGAAATAAATTGTTGAATAATTTTTATGCTAATATTTTATGAGGTATTTATTATTTATATAAAATATCATTTAATTTTAAATGACTGTTATTATATTCTTTATTCATGTTTAATTACTCAAAATATTTTAGTTTGAAATGTTAAATAACTTATTTTATAATAACATAACATTTGGAGTATTTATTATTTCTGTTTAAAAAATTAATTTTTAAATGTATAGTGACTTATTATCAAAATTATTTATTATTTAATTTTGATAATATATTTTTTTGATAAGTAAAATTGGAGCTGATATATCATTGTAACAATTGTGCATAAAGTTCATCACACAAAACACTATTTAAAAAATGTTTATTAATTTTTTTATTAATTAGAATATGATATTTTCATAATGTATATGTTTTAAATTTATATAAAATTAATTATAAATAATAAAATAATTAAAAAATAATAATAAATTAAAAATTAATCAATCATAGAAAAATAAATATCATTTTATTTAAAATACGTTTTCCCATGCATTATTTTATTTTATGTAAATACTAAATTTTTAGTTATTAAAATATCTTTTATATAAAATTAACATTAATTTTATATTACAATTGTAAAAAATATTTTATTGTCAAGTTTTGGTATAAATTTGAAATTTTTATTGTTATGTGAATAGTCAAAAAAATATAGGTTCTTATTAATACAATATGATTTATGAAATCCTAACAGAATAAATATAATTATAAAATATATTATTTTTTTGAATACATTTAATGTATTTAACAAGAAAAATAATTCATTTAGAAAGTTCACAGAAATTTCTATGATTATATTTGAAAAATTAATGCTTCAATTATTTTATTCTAATAAAAAACTAATTTTATTTCTTTACCATTAATTTTGTGTGTCAAATATTATATTAATTTTTGGATTAGATTGGATAATAAAATAAATATATTATTATAAATAATAAACCTGAAAAATTCATATAAATAAACAATATTCATATTCTTTGACCTAAATGAAAAAATTATCAATACTATTTTGGAAAATACCCATCCCCTTTGGCTACAAAAGCATCCCTCCTCCACCCCAGTTCCATACTACAGAAAAAAACTCCGATGAAATATTTCTCTCTAAATACCTATCTACACTTCTGTAGGAACATCCTTAATCCTTTGGTGTAGTTCAAATCAACTCCTTTAGAGGCTTAATAGTCCATTCAAAGGAAGTGTCTATAAGAGTATGGTAAGGCTTCCAAGCCTCTTATTCTTTCTTATTTGTGATTAATTTCCATAAAACTATTTTGAAACTACACTTATTTTGATTATATGGTTATATTTATAAGTTATTAACAATTTTTTATCATTTTTGATGATATATTACCCATTCCCAACAATTAAAACCATTTTCATTAGTCGTTACTATATCATAATAGTGAATTTTTAGTTCTCACTTTTCATTTATTTTTTTGAGTTTTACTTGTTATAAAATAATTTAATAATAATTTATTTATTTTTTCATAATTTATATTCATGGTATTATCATTTTTATCTATTTATAATGAGATATTTCTCATTCCCTCCCACCTAACGCTTTTCAAAATACCTTATTATGTTGAAAATATGGTATCAAAGAATTATATATATTCTTCTTTGATTCTCCTTTTACACTTTCTACCACATAAATTAATATATATAACTAACATAATGAATGATTTTTTTTAACATTTTAATATATTTATAAAACATTAATATTAACTAGTTTATATATTTATTTTAATGCTATTCTAAAAACATCATTTAACCCGTGATAGTTTTACACTACCAAAGTGAACAATGATGTTTTATTTTTCACTTATTTTTTTCATAGATTTTTTTTAAAATAGATTTTATAATTTAATATAATGTAAAAACAAAATTACATTATTTATAGTGTTATATCAGGATAAAATTGGATATTTAATTGTTGGTCCTTGGTATGGTATACACCACGGGGGGGGGGGGGGGGGGTAAATCATAGTTTATCAATTAAAACATCTCTTTGTTAATGATATTATCCACTAAAAACTCATATCTCTCCATATTACTCGAAGTTTTTTTTTAAAAATGAAAGGAATAATACATTTTTATTTGTTCACCCAATCAAAAAAACGTAATAACATGAATGATAATGTGCCTTTACACCAGAGATGGAAATGATTACTTATTTTATATTTGGTTACCTAATAGAGTGATCAAAATAACACAATAGTATTACAAACCTCACAAGAAATGAATTATGCACTTATATTCATTATAGTGGAATACAATTCTCATCATGTGAACATATTATTTTCTATGAACTTTATATTAAGAAAATAAAAAAGATTGGTGTATAAACTCAACATATAATGAACAAAATTATAGTTAAAATAGATCCTAGAAATACCTCCACATCATCTTCAACATTTTGTTGTATAGTCCAGGAACTCACATCCATCCTTTTATTTCTATTAATAAATAATTGTAATACCTAGGTCTACTAACATCACTAAAAAACATGTTGATAAAAATTTAAGAACATCATTTTGAAATTTTTTTATTGATATTATAAAATATTCATTATTAATATCATAAAATTATATATTTTCTTTCCATTTTTCTTATTTATTTTTTCATCCACTTAACATCAGAAAAAATCCACCTTCCATATCAAGGGAAAATATCATTATATTATGTGATCACCCACCAATAACCAAATCAAATAACCTCTAACCAATTATTGTATTATGAATACATTCATCATAAAGACACTCCATTATCAATGTCATCATTATTTGGTTTATATGAAGTAAACAATGGTAATTTGTTTTATAAAATCAGTTTCAAACTCCCTTAAATGTTTAAAAAAATATCATGTCTTGATATTCCCTTAATTATAAGATTTATTATTTCCATTAAAATTGGATGACTTGTTAATGATATTTTATGATGAATAAAATCCATAGAAATTGCTGGTTCTTATCAACAAAATATGGCATAAATTTTTTTCACATAATATCTATATAGATTCCTTGATGTCTATACAATCCATTGTTACATAAAAAGGGTCACAAAAACCTTGTTTACACAGATGATGGTTACAAAAATATAATTAATACTTATAGTTCTCATAGATTATGGTTATGGAGAGGGGATTAGTGGTTAACTAGGAAATAATAATTCTTACACAACTTGAGATGATGGTGACATAGAGCACCTTCATCCCAACATAGAAGTAAATGATTATAACACACACCATGAAAATTATTCTCACAGACCTATGGATTTTATCTTATAACAACCCTCACTGGTTTCAATAATAATTCCAAAGACCTCAAAACTATTTTTCCACATATTTAGAAGAAGAAAATTTAAAAAATTATAGATGAGACCTTAATATAATCAATTAAAATTTCTTCCATCTATGTGGGTAAAAGTGGATCATCAATCAACAACTCTAAACCCCATTGGTCATTCTTGGTTTGGTATTCAAATTAATGAAAATATCTTAATAAAAACAGAACCTTTGGCTAAGTAACTGGATTTTCCATTCGAAACAGTACTCCCCCTAAGGAACCATAACGAGACAACATCTATTCCTAAAAACATACACTTTCCCCTTCAAAATATAGTTATTGAACACTTATACCCCCTTCAATGAACCCAATGAACACTAATATTAATGGTAAGAAGATATAATTAGTAGTTCCCATATTAAACTGAAGAGAGAGACCATACCATGATAGAGATGTAAGTTCCATGTATGAGTGGGTTCCCAAGTCCAAATCATCTAGTTTTTGTAATTATTTAGACTCTAATAGACACATTATTCTATAGAAATTTTTCTTTGGGTAGTACCTTGTAAATAATATCACACAATTGAGTTTGTGTTGACAGACACTCTAACTTCAAAAAATTTTTATCCACCATATCATTGATAAAATGTTATTTTATCTTGATGTTATTTATCTTATATTAATGCTTGTATTTTTTATAATATCTATCCCATTTTATTAGTATCTCCTTATTGAAAAAAAAAAGATTCTACATCTAACCCAACATCATTAAGTCGATGAATTATCTAGATCAATAGGGAAGATTCTTGAGTGGCAGGTACATACTCAAACGTTTATATGATTAAATAGATACAATATTTATTCTTAGTTAACTTTGTGATACAATAAATTCAAAGATAGAATACAACTCGAGAAAATAAGTTTATTTTATCAACAAAACACTACCAATCCACATCTGTTTAACTGAATAATTGTTTTTTGGAACTGATGTAACACAATATATCATTCTCAATGATGTGAATGATATACCAAATTATCATCTTTAAAACATACATAGGGATTTATTTGGGTTATATTTTATAGTGGGAATGTTGTAAAATAGAAAATATGAGATCTGGTTGAGTGGAAATTAAATTAAAAAACTCTAAATGACCAACATATAATGTGTTAGATCAGTCTTCTTACCAACTTTATCCTTTGATAATTTCATTAGTATCTCACGGAAAGTCATAATTAGCATTGAATATACCTTTTCAAACATTTCGATTAACTATTTGGAATTTTCTTGATAAATTAATTTTCCTTTATTCCCTTGAACCATATATAAGACAAATAAAACTATTATCCCACCAACCAATGACATCTCAAATTCTCATATCATGTAATATGAAAACATATTTTATTGATCTTGATTCAAACATCTAAAAATTAAGTCATCTATACAAATAATCTCAAACAAACATGATTATTTTATTATTGATTTATAGATTATGAACAAATACACATATATTAAACCCAATATTTTTTATATATTCATTAATCCATGTGTACTAATCCCTTGGTTCATACTTTAGTCCATAACATTATTTATTCAACTAAAAACAATATATTTATAATAATGATAAATAAAAAATCTATTTATTCAATATTAATAGCATTATTATGGATTAAATTTAATAATGATTATTTAACATCTATTTGATACACTTTGATGGTCTTTTTCACTACAACATCAAATAATAATCATATAATTTTCATCATGTCCACCCAAAACAATTCACCCATTTAAATTCGTACTTGTTGAAAATAACCCTTGAAGACAATATTTATTTTTTTCATATCAATTATCCATTTTCATTGAGTTTTTTTGTAAATTCAATTAGGTTATCATGATTGTCTTGTCTTTTAGTCTTGAAAACATTTCCCAAGACACACACTTCTATAATTGTTCAAGTTATTCATTTATCACAATGACCCATCATTAATTATAAATAGATTATTCAAATATATTAGGTTTAACATGTGATAGAAAATATGTTTCTTTTGAACTTTCATAGTTCCAGTGCTAGGTACTGTTGTTCTATCACAATATTTTTTTTATTTTCACTAACATCAGCCTTGCTGGTTCTCTAATTTAGAGCTACATTCCTTATTTTATTTTCCTCATTATCAAAGTTATCATTTGAGTTCCCTACATCCCTTTGAAATGCTTCTGAGCCATAAACATAACCATCAATTTCTTTTTCAAAAAAGCACCATTTTAATGTGAGATATTCACACTAAATTTTAAATTATTCTTGTATATCATAAAAAATCTACTTGATTTCATAAACTAATACATCTTGGATTTCAAATATTTTTTAAGTAATTTGTTTAATCACTTATATGACTTGATATTTTATGAATATAAAAGTAAAATTCGTTCATCCCCATAATATATAAACTTATAAGACTTATTTTTGTTGAGAATAAAACATTTACATCAAAACACTTATAAGTACTTTTGTACGGAATTTATTCCATAATATATTTTATATGTAGTCTTGTATTAATTGGGACATAACCACACCCTATTATGGATGTGTGGAGAGGAGAGAATTTTCTCCTTGTCAAATGTATTCAGTAGGTTATTATCTATAGGAATAGTTGATCCGTGTTCTTTTTGATCTATTTACTCTTTTCAAGGAATCTATTTTTTTAGGAGTCATCACCACCAACACATGATGTTGAATCCAATGATTTTATATGTATTATTTCAACAGGTTGTTTGTAAATTCTATACCAATTTTTGGTGCCTATATTTTCCCTTATTAAATGAAGCATATTTTTATTTTTTCATCTGAATAGAGTAATACATTTTAATACATGACTTTTGTGACCAATCACCCTAATCCATGACATCTTATTGTGGTCTTCAATAAACAAGATCTATTACATTTTTCTATTTAATGTTTTTTGTTTCATTAGCCCATAAAAATTGACATAAACTAAATCAAGTAACCTTGATGATTATACTTTCTTCAAATTATAGGTTTTTTGAAAATCTTCACCTTTTTGAGATTGTGATGTCTGTGTGTCATCAAATACAAGTTTCTTAAGCTACTGGTCACTATTATTTTCAAAAAAAATTCAATATTTTTTTGTTGAAATATTATGTCCTCAATTTTCATGAACCTATTTTCATTTAACATGGACAACATTCATAGAATCTACTCACCAATATGGTTAAGATCATGCTTCTATAATTTACTATGTAGAATAATTGAACAATGTCTTGCCTTAACAATGAATTTATTCTTATAGATTACAATTCATGTTCCGAGTCACACCTTCTTATTACATTAGTATTTGGTTTATTATTTACCATCATATAGATAGTGTGCCCACTATCTAGAATCCATGTTTCAGACATTTCCATTGCTCTTAAGGCTATTTTGGTAATGTTAGCCATATCATCTCTTCCCTTCTTGACACATGACTACTAGTTTGATTTATTTGATGAATAGTAAGACTGGTTTACCTCACGATTCTAACTTTCATCCTCATATTGTAAGAAATAAAATATTTTTTTTGAGTTTAAAACTTTCTTGAGGATTCTCTCAGACGTTGATTCCCCCATTTTCAAGTCTTCTTTGGCATGAGTATTCATTCTTTATAATAACAATTAACTACCTTCTACCAAAATCATTAATAGTAATAAAATTTCCCATAAAACTAATATCAAGAGTACAAAAAATATCACATATAGTATTTTATTTATTTCTTCTCCATGTATCATTTAGTAATGGATAACAAATATTAGGTTTGTCCTATATTTCCAAAGTAATAACTCAAGATATTTGTTGTCTTATTTTCCTCTTTTGAAACATTAATAGTAATTATATTAGTATTGTGAACTCAATATTCTTTCAGGGTACAACTAATTGATATTTTTAATTCACTACCGGCACATTTTTTTAGAGATTTTACACTATCACAGAATTTAATTTACCCCAAATTAACTCTAATCATGGAATAATAAAATTTTATTTAGTGTAAACCATATATAATTCTTTAATGGTCGATATAGTTTCCACCCTTAATTTCATACAAGGAGTGATGAGTCTTTTTTGATCTTTAAAATTACTCAACCACATCATGAATTATACATAAATTTTATCAGTTACTTTGACCCTATATTTTATAGAATTATTCTTCCTGTCAATATTTTTGATTTTTCTTCTACCATGAGCCTCAACTAAACATCACTTTACAAACATTAATAATTTAGATATGTAAAATTTTCAATTTCCTATTTTAGTTAGGGATTAACCATTTCTAGTTATTTAATATAAATCATAAATATTGGTAAAAAATGTTATATTTATATGTTTTATCTCATTATAAGTATATTTCTTTAATGGATACTTCAATTTTATCTTTAATATCAACACTTCACTTGATAATTTCATTTTCATCATTATTTACCTCCTCTTAATTTTTTTCTATAATATACATGAAGAATTTTTCACAGAGGTATCTATAATCCTCACCATTTTCCAATCTTGTTTCCGCTTGTTCAATATCTTCTTTACATATAATATTATTTTTATTAAATAATTTTTTAATCATTTTCCACTTATTGTTTAAAACATTGATGAATTGTTTTGGGTTATACTTCCTTATCTTTATCCTGAAATTTCATGGGTACCTAGTAGTATGATTCTACACATTTCAGAATAAGAAAAGATAATAGAAGATTTATATTTAACTTCACCATTTACCTTAAGAGATTAAATAAATGAAATTACATAATCTCATCTACTAATTCTTCTTCGAGTACTTATTTATCTAAGAGTTATTTCATTTCCTTTAATTCCATCACTTTGGTGTTTTTTGGTACTGATTCGGTATCACCGTTCCTTGTATGAAAAGAAATCCATGTTTTGTATAGGGTAACATGGTTACCTCATTTTTGTATTTATCTCCAAGAAATAAAATGTTTGGATTGAACCATGGGTAAAATTTCCTCCTGATTATTTTAAAATTTTTAACATCTTCAATTATTTCCCCAAGACCATGAATGTCTTATATATGAATGTTTAACCAATTAAAATAATTATGGCCTATATAATTTGAGATCATTCATAAATATTTTATAGTTAATGTAAAATCTATTTATCATTACTTATAAATTTTTAATCACCTTCATAAATATTTATAATCTTATCACATATCTCATGAGGTGTCTAACATTATATAATTTTTTCCTTGATAAAGATTTCTATAGCTCCCCCTAAAATACTTATTTTCTTAGAATCATCCTGAAACACATTTTTATATTTTTATTTTAAAAATAAACTATCGATACTTTTAGATATCTCAGGAAATATATCCTTATATACATCCATTACTAATGGAAACAATAATACAACATATAATTTTTTCACATCTATAAGTTATTCCCTTTCAAAATAGGGATTCCATTATTATTAACTACAACTTATACCATTACTTATAGAGAGAGATAGAGACCCACAAAGAACCTTCAACTCTAATACTTCTTGTTTTTCATTGACATGGAATGCACCATATATAATTCTCCGACCTTAAAAATTAAATAATTTTACATTTTTTTCAATAATTTACATTATTTTACATTGAAGGTATTTTATGGTTTATAATATTATTGAATTATGCCATAACTCTTACCTTACAAAACCATATAATACAATATGGACACTAAAGATATGTATCCATTTTTTACACCACATAAAACTCAGTAATAAAATATTATTTTATTCCGGAAAAATAGTCACAACCTTCAACTTGACTTCATCTTTTACCTTAACCATCCTATGAAAAAACATTTTAAAATATAGGATGAGTAGAAAAATTTCATTGAAGGATATATAATAAAGGAAACCATTAGTCTAGTGAACACATAAAAACTCATAAAATTTTTATTTTTGTTTTCAATTTTCATTAAGAATATAAATTAAAAACATTCATGTAAAAAACATCAATATTTTCAAATAAAATCACTGAAATCCATATAAAATAATTAAAACACCCTATTAGTGACCCAGAGAATCATATTCATATAAACCTTTCAAAAACTATTTTTAATTAGAATACCCATATGACCAACTTCCAATATAATATTCACCCAATAAATTATTTGGCTATCTATTCACACCCATAGTTTAAGATATAATGGGATTACACAGTGCTATCTAGAATGCCCCATCATATAAACAGTAATGGGATCAATCGACGCTATCTGGGATGCACCATCAAATATGATTTAATGGGTCAGTCGATGCTATATCTACTACCCCATCATATAATTATCAAGTACTATATCATGAAATAAATATTATTATCTCCACAATTTTCCATTATAATATATTTGGAAAACTATTTTAATCTCATAAATAAAAAACTTTTGAAATCAAACTACCCTTTTCTTTAAAAAACACATTTTCCACATAAAAAAATTTATTTTGAAACCCGATTTTCAATATCTAAATACCCAAAAACAGGGAAAATGGTTCTATTTTTGAAAAAACATGAAATATTTTGAAGGAATATACAAATAAAATAGTGGTCATGGCGGAAAAAAAAGTCATTTTGACAGTGTATGTTAAGAATAAAAAATTCATTTTTTAATTGTCAAAACCATCCATATAAGACATAAAAAATGCTTTAAGTTTGAAAATAATTGAAATAAAGAAAAATAGAAAAAAAATATTTATAAATATTTTATGTTCACTAAAAAATTTATAAATAATTTTATTGACAGGTACATGGAAAAAGTAGAGTTTTAAGGAGAACATTAAAATAGAATTTTATTCAAGGAAATGTCCCTTAGCAATTAGGAAACACATAAATCATAAAAGCTTTTAAATAATAACATCAAACAAAACATTAAATATCATTATAATATATAAATTCGTGATATAACATTTCATGGGGCCTGTATACAGTCATTATAAAATAACATAGGTTCATATAATTAAAAATAATTCCTCAATGAAAGAAAATTGAAAAGAAGACCACTACATTGATTCTGATTCATCACTTGTTTCATTATATTCATGAATAATAAAATTATTTTAATTATTTATTTTATTTAGATCTATTTAATTTTTATTATTAAATTAATTTAATTTATAAAGAAGTTATATATAATTACTTAATTAAATAATTTTACGTCGAACATTTTGATGATATTCTGTTTATGTATAAAAAATGACTTTGGTGGGTAGAATATGGTCAAATCGGTCATTATTTAATAATATATAGAATAATAATTATAAAATAATTATCATATTTATACACAATTTATTCTTTTAAAACCAATCATGTAATATTGTTATTATAAATGAAATTATGTTAAGATCATGAAGACAGTAGGTCGTACGTACGCGTGAGTAACGTTTCTTTTTTTCAATGATCACTATGGAAAGTAAGTAAGTTACATTTATCTAAAAATAATGATAATTATATAATACGTACAATTATATTTAATAAAAAATACTTATATATATCATTTTTGTTATGTGGGTTTGAAAAAATTAATCAAATCACTTCGAGGAGGCGGTAGTCCATAAGTCCACGAATGGCTTTATCACATTTTTACTGGGTTAAAGGGTAGAAATAACATTTTATATTATAATTAAATAATGATAAATATATCAATAATATAACTACATTTATATTATATCACATATATACATTACTTTTACCATTTTCATCTTTAATGTAGTGCGTTCGTGAAAACGAATCACAATTCATTGTGAGGTGGTAGTCCAAAGTACACTCAAAGGTTGTTATCATATCCCATACGTATTGGAATATAAAAAGGTTATATATTTTATAATTAATCCATATGTATAATTATGTTATAAATATTCTATATAAACATTATATCCATCGTTATACACAATAGTGAGAGGTTGTAATGGAAAAATGAATGACATTGTTTTGTGCGGTGAGAGTCATCCAAACACACAAATGATTATTTCGTAACCCATATGATGGATGTGTTTGTATTTTTAGGTAGAAAATCATCATAAAAACATATAAGTATATTTATTATACTTATTTTATTATATCATCATTTTAAATGAATAATTTAAGGGGGTGGAGGAAGAAAATAAACAAAAACGCTCGTTGATGAATGTTACCTCTTCCTCATGTATCTACTTTTTTATTGTACCAAAGGCCATAAATGGTTGGATTTATGAATAAATTAAATATTTTAGGATGATAAGAGGTATTTTTATAAGTTATTTGGGTAGTTATTGGTTGAACAAAATATGTTATATGGTTTTAAGAGAGGAGGAGAGGGGGTGGACATTTATAAGTGGGGTGAGGCGCACACTTGTAATTTTTTGAAATATTGAATTCCACCGATGTTTATTTCTTATCCTGAGGCCACAATAATGGTCCATTATATGTAATATAAGTTATAATATTAAAATATTTCAATAAAATAGGTTTTTATAAGTTTCTAGTTCATTTCCCCCTTATGTTTAATACGTACCCACTATGTAAACTCACTCTTACCATAATCGTTGTAAATAATTTAATTGATTACATTAATATCATTATTCAAATATAAATTTTAACTTATTCGAAACTATAAATTATTATGATTCTAAATATAGAATACATTTTTCCAAAATCAATTCACATAATTGACAATTTTAATTTAATATTAACCCCACAAACACAGTTTAGCTAATGAATTTTTTAGAAGAGTAGTTTCTAAAAGAGATGATTATAAAATAAATATTTGAATAATAATAATCATTTAATGGAAATGAATTTATATTTAATGATATATATTTTATAAATTTCATTTAAAACATTTTCCATTAGGAATTAGTTTAATTAATAAAAAAGGAGAAACATTATACTTTTTAAAATAGTTTTTCCAAAAGACACATTTTTAAACTAAAAAACCTTAATAAAAAGCCAAAATAGGGTTGATTAAAAGGTTATTCAGTGAATTAAATATTAATAAATAATACATAGGTTAAATAAAAACATACTTTTACACATATTTATATTTTTAAATTACTTTACTTATTAAAAATAAATGCTTTTTTTATAAAATTAGTATTTATCACTAACTGAAAAATAAAATTTTCCAAAAAATCCCAAACCTTCACTCAAAGTAAATTTTATATTATTATTTAAAAAATTGTTTTAATTTTATAAAAATAAAATTATTAAAATTTATAAATTAGTATGTTAATTAAATCCTTAAATGATTTTTTAAGTAAAACAATTTCCTTTTTGATTAAAAATTACATAGTATTTTTATAAATAATGTAACATTCCAATTCATATTAATATATATAAAATTAATTTATTCTAAAATTACATAATATTTTACATCCTTATCACTTTTATAAATTGATTCCTCAAAGTTTTATTCACTAATTAAACAAGTTTGGATATCTTTCCCCCATAGCATTTATAGATTCCCATGTTTCCTCTTAAAAAATATAGATTTTACATAAAACCTTAACATGGTAAATCAAATTTCTCTATAAAAATTTATAACTACATTAAAGAATCTAAAATGGATGTTACTCAAAATAAATATTCTCTTATAACTGAACTATTTTAGGGATCAAAACATGAGATGTATCTGCCACATATTTCCCAAACTTTGAAACATGAAATACGTTGTATACCTAAGATAAACTCGAAGGTAAGGATACCCTGAAGGAAATTGATAGTACATTATCAAGAATTTTATATATTCTAATAAAATAAAGATTTAAATTTCCCTTTTTAATAATGCACAGAAAACATTCCATAGATAATATTTGAGAAATACATTATCATTTACCTCAAAAGATATATCTTGCTCTAGTTTTTTTCATAACATTCTTGCCTACTCTAAGCCGAGCTCATATGTAACTGAATAAACTTGACCTTCTCATCCATTTAATCTACCAACTCTAGTTCCATTAACATTATTTATCATAATTTATCCCACAAATCTAGTGTTTGAAACATCTTTCTATATAATTCCTCAAATGGTGCCATCTGTACATTGTAATTAAGACTATTATTATAAGAAAAATCAACCAAAGAAAGATATTGATCATAACATTCAATGAAATTTATTGAATAAGAAAAAATAATATATTTAATGGTATAAATCGTGTACTCATACTGTCTAACTGTTGGAGGATGAAAATCCATACTAAAATGTAGTTCATTACCCAATGAATTCTATAGTATTTTCCACAAATTGGATGTGAACATGGGATCATGGTCGGATATAGTAGAGAGAAAAAATCCATGGGACCTAACTATATCATTTAGATAAAGTAAAAAAATTATATATGGACATTGGATCTTGAAATAAGAAAATGAAATTATTTAGTTAATTGATCAAAAATAATCCAAATCAAATTATTACCTTTGATTGTCCTAGGAAATATCACCATGAAATCTATAGATATATTTTTCTAATTTTCACACTAGCACTAGAAAAGGTTTAAGCATCCCATTCAATTAATTTCATTTGTTTTAACCTTTTTAAAACTAAAACACTTCACAGTGATGTCAAAAATATCTCTTTCCATTATAAAAATTCAACTATAATGATACCTTAATGAATATAGAATATGTCCCTACATCCAAAACTTCTAGTACAAAATTTATCAAATCACTAACCAAATTGTGATGTTTGAAACATAACATGGTTAATGTATCATTAAATTATAAACTCAAAGATTTATCCACTTTTTTTCTTTTTAAGGATGGTAATGATTCAATTTAGGATATCTTATCAACCGCATGTATAATTAATTACGAGTTAAAAAACAATTTAAAATTTATTGATAAATATATATTGTACACTATACTCCATAAAAATGATGACTATAAATTTTTCAAAACCATAACTAAAATAGATAATTGAAAATCATGTGAATGGTGATTTATTATATGTGTTTTCAATTGATGCACGGAATATGCAATTACATAATCATTCTACATCATGACCCAAACATGTACTTTTAATGATTCATCATAGTAGATGACTATTTCACCATTTTTGGAAGGTAATGAAAAAATTGGATCATTTCCCAATATTATATTTATTTCTAGAAAATATTTGTCACATTATTTTATCAAGATTAATTTATCTAATTATCAGGTTAACATAGTTAGTGGGATAGAAAACCGAGAAATCTTTTCAAAAAAAATCAATTAGTAACCCTTTAATATAAGTAAACAATGAATCGCGATAATATTTGGGGTTATTGAACATCATTCAACATATTTTCTTTTTTCAGGGTCAACTATTATGTTATTATTAGAAATAATATCTTCATGGAATTTCTTTAGACCCAAAATTCACACATGATAAATTTTCTATACAATTTATTTTCTTTTAAGGTTTTAAAAACAATAAATAGTTGTATTTCATGTTCATATTTACTTTTGGAATTTACCAAAATGTCATAAAAAAGAATAATAAAACATTTCGAATAATAAAAAAATTATCTTCATAAGGTCCATAAATAAAACTAGTGTATTAGATAACCCAAACGACATAACCACAGATGAAGAGTTCATATATCATGTTCTATACATAGTATTAATAATTTATACATACTTCCCCTTCAATTGATGGTACTTGGAATTCAATTCAACATTTGAAAAATAGAAAGCTCCCTAAAGCTAAGAAAAAAATCATCTTTATTTGGAAAGGATAATTTTTCATAATAGTGATGTTATTAAAGGCCTTATAATCAATTAAAAGTCTCATTGAACCATATTAATTTTTCGAAAACAAGAGAGAATAACCCCATAGTGAAGTGATAGGTTGAATGAAACCTTTATCTAATAACTTTAAAAATTTATTTTTCAATTATGAACATTTCACTTGAGCCATTATATAAGTGGGTTTAGAAATATGATTAGAATCATGTATTAATTAAACTATATAATAAAAATACCAATCACAAATAATATATAAAATCATTATGAAAAATATCCATGTCTTTTTTAGTATTGTAACATCAGAAATTATAATAGTTTAATTATTTTCTATAGAGTTGTATCATTTTCACCTCTTCCCCCCCTACTCTGCTGATTTGGTCAGACAAACAAAACCCCACCTGGGATGGGTGTGTTGTTTTTTAGATGGTTTTAGTACTATATTGAGGTCAGTAAACCTGAAATTCTCCATTTTGGTGGCTTTTTCCCATAGTTTCTCTTAACCTGGTTGTTGTTTTTTGAGTTGTAGTCCCGATTTCTTATTAGAGTTTTAATCCTATTTCCCACATCCTCATTTCTATTATTCTGATTATGGGATTCAATGTTTTTTTATGCTATGGTTTAAATACCAGTGTTAATCTTTCACATTCCATACCCTCAGCCACTGTAGCAATGATTTGATCTCATGTTCTACCACTTCTCCCCATGTTGGACCTCAAGTTATGGATACTCCATGGTTTGGGAAATAATGTTTGGTGGTTGTGGATATTCCCTTTAGTGTTTAATCCCTAGTTACCTTTAGGGTTTCCCCCAATTTTCCCCATGTTACTGTTTCCTTTAGGGTTTCATCCCTAGTTCTATTTTTCCTTCTTATGAGGTTATATATATTATTTCTTGGTGCCTTCATACATGGTTTGGGGTTTGATGAACTCTTGTTTTTATCAATGAATATAGGTATTTCATTTGTTTTATTTATGTGGGTGTTAATTGACTGTGTTAAATGGTTTTTTAAATGGATATCCAGTTTTTTCAGGGTTTGTGATTTTCCTGGTAGTATGAGAATTTAATTTCTCGACAGTGTTGGAGACTTTTGGTTGTTGTCCAATTCGTCAGACGTCACATGTAGTATATTGGGTTGGTGATAATGTCACTAGTGAATTTGGGTGATCTGATTGAGGTGTATCTATATATGGTTCTGTAGGTCGATTTCTATGGTGTCATGAATCTCATATTTTGGCCGATGAAATGATGACTCTTGGGTTTCTGGTGCTGGTAGTGGTCAACAGTGAAGTGGATGATGACGATGATGATGATGAGGAAATGTGACGTCAGTGATTGTTTTGAGATGATAAGGTGGGATATGTGATGATGAAAGATTAGGTGACGCACAGTTTCTTAGTTGGATCGCTTCACCATTGAAAATGAGGATTCAATTTTTGAATTTGAATTCTAAAATTTTGAAATTTGAATGTGATTTTCAAATTTTTCAATGACGTGTACACTATTTTTATGGTAGTTTATGAATTTGGTTATTAGTTTATTTAAGGTTACCATGAAACCTTAAAGTGGTTAATTAACAAAATGAAAAAGTATATGGTGGAATAATAAAACGAATCATTCTCTTAATCACTTTATTTGATATCCCAATATCAACCATAGTTATATAAAATTACTTTTCTAAGCCTTTCAGTTTCTGATCATGATGATTTTATTCTAGTGTAACTAAATTTGAAAATATATTAGGAAAATGTCACTACTAATTTCAACTGAAACACCACTTCATTGGATGGATTTCAATTAACAAATTATTTCTTTGTCCATGACCCTTTTCATTATATTAATTATACATATAACCAAACTGATCACATTGGAAATACAATCTATATCCTATCAAAAAATTCATGAAATTCCATTTTCTACCCTTAGAACATTGTAAGGGCTTACCAAAAGACTTCTTTGCTAGTTTTTTCTCCATTTCATTCCAAATTGACATTTTCTTATTATTTTTAATTCACGGAAAATATGTTTCAGAAAAATCCATGTCAACTTTCTCAGAACAGCTAACATTTTTTTGTTAATTTTTAATTCTTATTTGAAAATTCTCTTTATAAACTTGGTTTCAACCCTGAGTGAAATTTATTAATCTTACTATCTATTTCACAAATAAAATATGGAATATACCAAGAAAATATTTTAAAGTCTTATTCATATTCAGCTTCAATATATTCATTTTTTACATTTAATCCCTAACTGTTTTCCCATCTTGAGCCAAATACCCAATGGGAAATATTTCTCATGGAATATATCCTTGAATTTTTCCCATTATATAGCATCAATATTATATTTTTCTCTAGAATTATTAACCAAATACCACCACCAATCAACTTTAGCTTTAAAAACAATATAGTAAGAGTTACCTTTTAATGTTACGAACATCCAATGACTTCATATATATTTTATAGAATATTTATCCATCCTTTCTCTATTATACAATCATATGATCTATTTAATTATAGAGGATGTTTATTCATGAAATTATCCACAAAATATTTGTTTCGTCACGGTAGATATGGTTTCTATATCTCTTGGATACCACCATTATTTATAACTTCTTTCAACTCAGACATCATTTCAACCAATTGTTCTGTTCCAATTCCAAACATCTTATGATGATCATTCAGAAAGATATTTTTATCTCGGTTCCTTCCCACAACAAATTTTACGTTTCCTCTACTAAAAACTATTCTAAATAGAAACATTATATGTAAAAAAACATGGCAATCATCAAATTCAATATATTATTTTAACGTAATCATAATTTAATATCTTTTAAGGAATGTTATTAATATTATACTAACCACTAAAATTATATAAATTGACCTTTTATACCAAATTTATGGGCATAACCATAAGCATTACATAATATTGATTTTTAGATAACAATTTACTTTCATTCTCTTTTATTATCTTTTTAGGTGTATATTTTCAGAGAACAATAGCATCACTCATACATTACAAATCCATATAATAAGAAAATGGGCACTTATGATCAGTATCAAAATTTTCACCATATATAACTCTTTAAAAACCTATAAATTTCAGGAAAATTATTCTTGGAAATCAGAATGGATTCATCCTTTACCATACCCATCATTTTCTTTAAAATGTGAGATAAGAAAAAAATATCAGTAAGAGATACAAATGAAATAAAACCATTAGTCTAGTGAAAATATAAAAAATTATATGATGGTTACATTTATCATCAAATTTCATTGAGAATATAAAATAAAAAAATTTCACTTGAAAGGACATATACATTTTCCTCAAAGAAAATCATCAAAACCCATAACAAGAAATTAAATCACCCTTTTGGTGACTTAAGTAATCATATTCATAAAACCCTTTCAAAACATTTTCTAATTGAAATAACCTTATTGACTACTTACAATATAAGTATTACCCATTACATTGGAGATATATCAATGAACACCCATCCTCTAAGCTATAAGAGGATCACATAGTGCTATTTGGATTGCCCCATCGTATAAACTGTAATGGTATCACCTGATTCTATCAGGGATGCACCATTTTATAAGATTTAATGGGCTCACCAAACATTATTTGGACCGCTCCATAATATAATTCTCAAGTTTCATATTATAAATAAAACATTTTTATTTTTAAATTTTTTCATTATAAAACATATGGAAAACTCTTTTAAACTCTTAAACACATCAATTTTTGAATATAAAAATACAATTTAAAAAACCATTTTAAATATAAAAAAACCTTTCTATTTTGAAAACCCATTTTCATTTCCAATAAAACCTAAAAAAGTGGAAAGGGATTTAATTTAATAAAAAATGTAATCATTCAGAGGTAGATAGAAATAAAATAATGGTCATGGTGGTAGAAAAATCATTGTCATTGTGTATATTAAAAATATATCATTCCTTTTGGAATTAGTAAAAATGTTATGTATAAATCACTTAAAAAGATTCGTTTTTTAAAACCATTGAAAAACGTAAAATAGATATAAAATGAACTTTATAAATATTTTACATCCATATAAAAGCTTTCATAAAGTCATTTTAAATACAAGGACATGGAAAATGAATATTTAGATACAAATCATTAAAAAAGATTTATTTTCAAAGAAAAGTCTATCATCACTTGTGAAACAGTTGTATTGTAAACCCCATTAACTATTTTTATAAAACACTATAAATATCATTATAATAGATAAATTGATAATATATCATATCAAGGGGAAGTATATAAACCTTATAAAATTATATAGGTACATAACATAAAAAAATTCCCCAATGAATGGAAGATAAAGTCCCCTACCTTGAGTCTAATTCGTGACATGTATTTATATTCCAAAATAGTAAACTAATGTTAATTATTTAATTTATTGAGAATTTTTTTTTATATTTATTATTAATTTTATTTCAATAATTAACATGTTATAATCAATTAATTAATCAATTAAGTCTAAGTCAAATGTTTTGACAATATTCAATTTATGTGTCAAAAACGACTGTGGTAGGTCCACTATGGTAAAAGGGGTAATTAGCTAAACATATCCAGAATAATTATCTTTAAACAAATATCATATTTATAAATCATTTATAATTTAAAAAATTATTATGTAAAATGGTTATGAGAAATTAACTGACGCTATGAGCATGCAGATAGTAAGTTGTACGTACACAAGAGCAAAATTTCCATTTTTGAATGACGATTGTGAAAAAAGGTAAGTAAAATTTATATTTAAAGAATGATAATTATATAATAAATAAAATAATATTTAATTATATATATTTAAATATATAAGTATTTCTATGTGGTTATGAGAAATATTATCACATTGCTTCGAAGAGGTGTAATCTACACAACCACTAATGACGCTATTACTTTTTCAGTGATTTAAAAGATAAGAAATAAAATGTAAAATTATAATAATATAAATATAAATATGTCATGAATATAATAATATGTCATGTATATCACATATATTTATCATATTTACCGTTATTACATTTCATGTAACACTTTATTAAAAACGAATCATATCGCTTCGCAAGGGGCTAGTACATCTTACACATGAACTATGTTATCATTTATTTTATGTATTGGGATATAAAAAGGGTATATATGAAATAATTTTTCCATAGGTATAATTATATAATAAATATCTTATAAAAACATTATATCCTTCAATATAACCAACCATGATAGGTGCTAATGGAAAAATGAATGACATTATTTCGTGAAGTGGTAGTCTACCTTACATATGAATGATGGTTTCACAACCCATTAGATAGAAGTGTTTGTGGGTTTAGGTACAAATCTTAATGTAAAAACATATTAGTATATGTAAGATAATTTTGTTATTATATCATAATATTATAATAATAATTCAAGGGGGAAAGGGAATAAATACAAAAAAAACACTTGTTGCTGAACGTTATCTCCTCTTTGGGTATCACATTTTGGTTTTCACTGAAGGCCTTACTTGGTTAAGTTTCTACCAAATTTAAGGATTATAAGAGGAGAGGTGGTAATTGGATAATTTATTTGGGTAGGTCTTTATAAAGACCAATAATTCTTTCAATTAGATTTACTTTGTTTATTTATATAGTATAAATCACATAAAACCATATATAGAACACAAGATAATCATTATAAATGAAGAATGAATGGAATAAGAGGTATTTATAGAAGTTAAAGAACCTATATTGATGAAATAGTAACATGAACATAAGAATATTAATGAAAAATTTATGAATAGTATACCATCTAATAGAATAGTAACTTCACAAATGAAATTATAAATAAAATTTATCCATCCTATAAATTAAAATATGATATAATAATATCGTAGTATAAGTAAATAAATATTTTAAAAATCTCTAATTAATTGTTGGTATTTTCTGAGTTGTAAATATTGATTTTAAATTTTATAATTAATAAAATTATTAAAATGAAAATTAATTTTCATTAAAGTATTTCAAAAATAAATATTTTATTATTTTTTTATATTACGATAATTTATTGAGACCATAGTTATTTTTTCATAGTGTTATAATATCAGTTATAATTTTTAAAACTGTATTTTTTTTAGTAAATGATTATTTTAATTAAGAATTATATTTCTCATATTTAAAAAATTATTTTCATAAAATGGAGTTCATTTTTGAATTCTACATGTTCAAAAGTTGGTACGATGTGTTTTTTGGAATTTTTTTTAAAATACATAAATTTTTGGTGAATAGTAAAATATTGAAATTTACGGTATAAATCCATTATAACATAAATATACTATTCCTTCAGTCATGGATTATGTATGAACAATAATCTAGAAATTATATTAAATAATTATTATATTTTTTCATAATTATCAATGTATTCATAGTCTTGATCCAAAATAATTAACACATAAATTTTATATTCCAAAAATACTCCTCTCCTCCACTACAAATAACTCTCCACACATCCCCTTATCCTCACACCTTATACACTTTGATAATTTTCAAATTTATACTATATGATATTAAAAATTACCTAACTTTTTTCCAGGAGCTCAAGGTCTCATCAAAATACCAAAACCATGTTGCTAAGGTGGTTCTCAAGGAGGGAAATTCAAGACATAAAATCCTCTTCCTTTTCTTTTTAATTTATTTTCATGTCCTTTTTATTATTATTCTATACTCACCAAACCTCATCCGAATAAAATGATAACATTAATATCTTACATATACTAGTATTTATTAATCCACTATAATAATCTAATATCAAGACCCTTCTTCTCACCCTTTTACTCTTAAAATGGAAACGTTGTCCATGAGGTGTTGTTTCATTACCTTCAAGGATCGAACATTTATATTTTCCTTCACAATCATAAAGTATATTCATGAATCTATTTTAATGGTTCATAAATATCATAAAATTTATATTAGATCAATTATTATGTTATATATGTATCATATTTACATAATACTAAATGATAAAACTAAACAAGTTTGTTGTGAGCTAAAACCGCTTAAATTAATATAATGGAATATCATTAAAATGTTATAAAACGGTTCATCCTCATATATGGGAAAAAATAATATTAAAGAAGAATTAAACATATTTATTTTTATTAAGGTTATGAATTTATTATTTAATGGATTTAATTTTATTATCTCAGACATTAAGGTCATGTCCAGAACACATTTGGACATAAGGTAAGGGATTCTACCGAACTTTCATTATTTTTCTTCAGATTATTATTCCATAATATTTACCCAAATTAAATGATTCATTGTTTTTGTTTAATTTTTATAAATTCTATTAATATGTTCCAAAATAATATATCTGGACCAATTCATCTATCATTTATTGGTAAATACATGTTTAACCAGGTTCCCTTCTAAATTATTCCCGATAAGAAAAACTGATTAAATTGAACTTCAAGATTTATTACCCATTTTCATGTTACATAAATAATATGTTTTAAGAATCCATTTCCTTAATTATTCCACTATTTTTTTGATTAACAGCTATATTTTTTCATTTCATGTTTTACGAATACAATTATGAAAAATACAAATTATGTCTCCAAAAGATATTTTCTTTCCCAAGTAAATGGGATATTTATCTCAAGAATTTCTAAAATATTTTCTTAGAGTATTTTAATTTAATTAAAATATCATATTTAATTTATTAGGTTTTAATATTGACCTCTTATTTTTACCATATTCAATATTTTATTAAATGTTTCATTATCAGTTTGACAATGGATGTGCTATCTTGAAAACAATCCCCATACTACTCAAAATGGTTAGTTATTAGGTTTATAGATTCAGTAAATTTATTCAAATTTAATATTTATATGTTATTTATGTATAACATTTATCATATCAGGATTGAATTGGACTTATTAAGTGACTATTGGTTCTTTTTATAGAACCTCGATGCATCGGTAGGCCTCAAGAGACAAACTCGATTGGGTTTTTGCCCATTATGTATGGTGAGTGGGCCGATGCCTTGACGATATGTTTATGATGTCCAAAATTATGAATTACTTCATTATGAAACTAGTAATTGATAATACGTATTATTATTATTCTATTTGAATATCTATGGTAATGTTTAATTATGGAATTATTTAATAATCCTTTATTCCCACCATTTAATGCTCAAGATTTTGTTTTAATGACTTGTGTTTTTAGTTATTCCCCATGCCTTATTATTTATGTTTATTATATCTTCTTTTGTATTTCATACCCATATTGAGAATTTTATATCACCCCTTTCTTATGTTTTATTATACCCCAAGACGTGAATATGTGTATTATAAATGACTTTCAGGTATACAGTTAGAGTTACGTGTATTTTTACTGGATTTTCTCTGTTGTTTTTCCATTCATATTGTCATAAAAAATTTATATATGTATTATATCTTATAATACTAAAAAAATTATCATTCATTTGGGATTCAATTATTATATCTATTTCAATGTAATAAAGTAAGGTACCAACTTCAGGAAACTACAATCATGGTATTTACATCTGGTATTTAAAGAAGTTTAATAGAAACCATGTTAAAAATATTTATAAATAATAAATTAGGGAACACATCCCTAAGATATAATTTGGGGATAATCATAGAATAACATTATAATGTTTTGGTAAAGTATAGATTATGTTAGTTTTCATAGAAATATATCCCTGTCTAGATGATAAAATTGAATGTGGTTCTGGCATAAATGTACCTAGGGGTAGAAACTCTAACAAGACGTATCAAGCCAAACTGAGGGTAACTAGGTACACAAAAATGGGACTTACTAAACACATGGTTTTGAACTCCCATGGGACATGTTTATGATAAATCAAATTTTATTTAACAACCATTATAAAGGACTTAAATGTAAATATGTTCCCAAAGAAACAATATTTATTCATATGAGAGTAACTACACACAAATTTTAAATTTATGTAGAGTATTAAAAGTAACAAAAAACCTAATTTAGTGCATTCTATTTCATAGAAATGGAGCCCAGTAGAAGGAATGGAAACTACACCAGCATGTGTATCCCATGTAGGGATTCCCCATTATGTAGAATAATGATATTGGAACTGATGGTACAACTAGAGTTGAGAAACTTATAACCATATTGGGACACAAAATCCACAGAATGTATTGGCTTTCATATTGTGATGGGAAAATCTATTGAAATAATAAGGAAGTTAACTTTTTTGATAATTATGTAGAATCCATTATTTTAGAGAAAAAATAACATCAACTTACTCTTATCCATACCCACCCACAATATACCTACTAAATGAAATATTTGGGGAGTAAGAGAAATCATCATCTACAAATGAGGAAGGAAATATTCAAATAGAATATGTACCAATTGTGAAACAATATATATATATATATGTATTTCTAGATGATTTAACAATACATCATATAGAGTTGTAAGATTTTTTATCTATTGATTTAATTCCTGGTGAAATAACTATATCAAAGACCACTTATATAATGGACACTATGTAATTAGTATTACTTAAGAATCAACTATAGGAATTGAGTGATAAAGGATTTATTCATCGTAGTGTTTCTCTATTGGGATCCCCTGCTCTCTTTTTCAATAATAATGATAGGTCTATGAGTCTATGAATTGAATTTAGATAAATAAATGCTATTACAATAATGAACATGTATCCCCTACCTCAAATTGATGATTTATTTTATCAACTTTGTAGAGCTCAATACATTTTGATGAGAGTCCTCTGATCTGGATATCATCAATTGCATGTGAGGAGGGAAGATATTCCAGACACAATATTTTAAACCACTCATGGACATTATGAGTTTACAATAATTCTATTTTGGTTGACAAATGAACCATCCATTTTTGAAGATCTAGAAAACATAATTTTCAAGGAATATCTTGATGACATTAATGTGTTATTTATTGATGATATATTGGAATAATAAAAAATATATCAATACCATGAATATCTTTTATGTACTATTATGAAGACTCTTATAAGATGTAAATTATATTGGAATTTTAGTAAAATTGAATTTTGGATTCAATAAGTTGCTTTTATTGGACTTACGATATCAATGGATGGAATCATAGTTCATCCTACCAAGAAAAGGTGGCTAATAAATGTCATACACCAACGAACATAACACAGGGATATATTTTTATTGGTTTAACAGGTTATTATTTTAAATTAGGTTAGAACATCGCCCAACTAGCGAACCTATTAACCAAGATTACTCCTAAAGTTTTTAGGTCCATAGATACAAAAGAATATAAATATTATTTTGGAGAATTGAAGAGGAGATTAGTGAATTCTCCGATCATGACTCGACCATTGAGAAATGACAGGTTTGAGATTTATTGTGATGTATGAATGAAAAGACTTAGATGTGTCCTTATGCAGAATGATAGAGTTATTTTCTATGAATCAAGGGAGTTAAAAACTCATCAATAGAACTATCCAACAAATGATCTTGAGTTCACATCTATTATATTTCCTCATAAAATATAGAGACACTATCTCTATGGAGAAATATGTGAGATATATATAGATCAGAAGAGATTGAAATATATATTCTCAAATTAATAACTCTACATGTGAAGAAGATGAAATATTGAACTAAAAAAGGATTATTATTGTCAAATACACTGCCACCGAAGGAAGAATAATAATGTATAAGAATTATTGAGTAGCAAAGATCATGTAGTTTTTAATAAAATAAGGATTGATAAGGATCCTGAGTACTTGGATCTAGTAAAAATGGATTTTTAATTGATAATGGATGGTGAAGTCTCATCATGTTATCATTTGGTTTTCCAACTATCTTTTTTAGAAATGATTATAATTTATTAGTATTATAATTAGATTATTCAAAATAAAATTAAATATGTGAATAAAGGGAAGTTTCTAGACATCCTGTGTGAGGATGGAGTTCAAAAATTTGAGAGGAGGATATGCGTCCCCTATTTACCCAAGAAAAAAAAGGGATTTATAGGATGATTAAAATAGATCGAATTTCTTTATACACCATATTTTCACTAAGATGTATAGATATTTCAAGGAACATTTATGGTGGGATAATATGAATCCAGGAATTGCTAATTAAGTATTAAGATTCTTAGTTTATAAATAGGTGAAGGCTGAAAGACAACATCCTAGAGGATTCATGAAACTTATTATTATTCTTAAATGGAAGTTGGATGACATCACTATGGATATGGTCATTAGATTACCAAAATATTCCAAATAATGACGCAATATGGGTGATCGTTGATTAACTTACCAAGGTTTCACATTTCCTCAATACAAGAGAGGATTTTCCACAGGAGTACCTGGGATGAATCTATATTAATGAAGATGAAAGAATTTATTGAGTATCTAGCTCAATTTTTTCTGATCGTGATTGATGATTTACAACAATATTTTGGAAAAGTATTCAGAAATATTTTTATTATGAGATTATTTTGAGTACTTCTTATCACAATCAAACTGAAGGGAAGTCTTAAAGGACAATTCAAACAATATAATACATTTTGAGATCTCACTCACTTGACTATTAAGGTATTTGGGATCAATGATTCCCTATGGTAGAATTTTCCTATAATAATAGTTACCATTCTATTATTCAAATGGAACCATTTGTAGCATTGTATGAGAAGAGATGTTGTACAACATCTTTTTGGAATGAAGTTTGTGAAAGGATGCTTGCAGGCCCATATCTTGTGGAGGAAACAACAAAAAAGTTATTAAGTATTCAAACAAATATAACATAATCTCGAATTTTAAAAAGTGTTATACTTATAATAAATGGAATGATTTTGAATTTCTATTGGGGGAACATGTTTTCTTGAAATTATTCTATGGAAATATTTTTTAAGATTTGGAAACAATGGAAAACTATGCCCCATGAACATTTTCCTTTTAAAATTTTGGAGAGAAATAGAGATATGGATTACCATTTGGAAATTCCTCATAGCCTTTCCAAAGTTCACAATGTGTTCCACATCTCTTTGTTAAGAGAGTACATTCTTTAAACAACGCATGTTCTCACTTATGAAGAATTGTAATTGGAACCTGATTTTTCTTAATGTGAAGAGTATATTGGATTATGGACACTAAAGATAAGGTGTGGAGAAATCGAATGACTCGACTAGTAAAGGTTGTCCAGAAAAATCCTAAAATTGAAGAGGTTCCATGTGAACTAGAGGATTTTATGATGAAGAACATCCTAACTCTTTTCATGAGGTGAAATTCTTTAAATTTTAAGGATATAATTTTTATAGGAGGGGAGAATGTGACGACCCAAAATTCAATCAATGACATTTCTTTTCTTATGTTTATTTAGTATAAATCACATGAATCTAATTATAAAACACTACAAAAACATTATAAATGAATAATGAATGAATTAAGAGGTATTTATAGAAGTTATGGAACCTAAACCGATGCAATAGTAACATGACCTTATGAATAGTAATGATACCGTTATGAATAGTAAATCGGCCAATAAAAAATTTAACTCAAAAAATAAAGTAAGAATACAATTTATTCATCCTATCAATTAAAATATGATATAATTATATCATATTATATGAAAATAAATATTTTAAAAATTACTAATTAAGCGTTGGTGTTTTTGCGAGTCACAAATATTTAGTTACAATTTTATAATTAATAAAATGAATTGAAAGAGAATTCATTTTCATAGTATATATTCATAAATAAATATTTTTCTCTCTTATAATTTTAGGATAATTTAATGAGCCCATAGTTAATGTTTCTGATTATTAAAAAAGCAGTTAAAATTTTTTAAACTGTACTTTTATAGTAAATTAATATATTAATTAAAAATTAAATTTATCAAATTTAGAAAATTATTTTTATAAGATATAGATTAATTTTTAATTCTACATGTATAAAAATGGTTAGGGATAATTTTTGTGACATTTCCAAAATACTTGATTTTTGGTGAATAGTAAAATACAATAATTTATGGTACACATACATTATATGTTTAATACACTATTCCTTGATTATAGAATTATGTAATCACCATAATATCAAAATTAAATTCATTATTTTAATATATTTTTTGTGTTAATTCTCAATCTATTTTTATTCTTGAGCCAAAAAAATATGCAAATGAATTAAATATTCAAAAAAACCCATCTCCTCCACCATAAATTCAACTCATCACCAACCCTTCTCCTTACACCTTCCAAGTTTTGTACCTTGTAAAATTTATTCTCTATACTCTTCCCAATAAACTCCCCCATTTCCAAGATCTCCTGGTCTAATAAAAATACCAAAACCATTCCCTAAGGATATACTCAAGGAATAATATTCAAGGGGTAAAATCCTCTACTTTTTTACTTTTAATTTATTTTCAAGTTCTTCACTTTTATTATTATCTCTTAACAAACCCTCATCCAAATATAATTATAACTCTGTTAAATTAAATATAATTTAATTTTTTTTTTCTTAATTTACTAATCCTTCATCAAGCCTTTTCTCATCTCTATTTTATTCTAATAATGGAAAAGATGTCTGTGAGGTGTTGTTTCATCACCTTCAATGATGAAATGTATTCATTTTCCTCCACTGTATTCCCAGATGAAGATGATACCATTTTAATGGTGGAATTAGATTTTAAAATTTATATTATACTCCATTTTATGTTCTACATGTAACCTATTTATGTAATACTAAATGATAAAACAAAATGAGTTAGTTATGATCTAAAACCACTTTAATTAATCTAAATGAATATCATTAACATGTTACATAATGATTCATTCTCATATAAAGGAAAACATATAAGACCAATTACATATAATTATTTTTATTAATAGAATGGAGTTACAATTCATTATAATTAAACCAATTTTACATGAATTTTGTTACTTATAAACATGAAAACCGATCATGAAAACTGAGAAAACATACACTCCCAAATGATGAAATTAAACTCTATAAGTCATCAAAAAGGACATAAATAAATTTAATAAAACAATAATT
Source organism: Viscum album (assembly GCA_963277665.1). NCBI lineage: Eukaryota > Viridiplantae > Streptophyta > Magnoliopsida > Santalales > Viscaceae > Viscum > Viscum album. Next base: position 1,314,072,220 of record OY728133.1, read on the forward strand.
AATAAAATAAATGTATTTATGATTTTTAATTAATTAATTAAAAGATTTAATTTCATTATCCTAGACATTATGGTCAAGTGCAGAACACATTTATCCATAATGTAAGGGATTCTACCCAAATCATCATTTTTCAATCAGGTTATTCTTACAATATCTTTACCAAAACGTAATACTTATTTATTTTATATAATTATTCTATATTATATTTATAATTTCCAAAATCAAATATTTATATAATTTCATCTATATTTTTTGGATGAATCAATGTTTTACATTGTCCTCTTCTTAATTCTTCCTGATAAGAAAACCTGATTAAAGGGAACATCCCGATTTCTTACCCATTTTTAAATACAGTCCATAATATATTTTAAGACTAACTTATTTTACTTAATGATTTAATTTTTCTATTAAAAATTATAGTTTTTCATTTTAGGTTTTATACAACTAGTTATGAAAAATAAAAAAAAATTCCAAAAGAACTATTCTTTGCAAAGTAAAATGGATATTTCCCTGAATAATTTCAGGATAATTTTATGAGATTATTTTCATTTATTTAGACACGTATGTGGAATTTTATGATATATTGATATTTATCTATTATGTTGATAATATAAACTATTTTATTAAATGGTTTATGATCAATTTGACTGTGTATGTGAAATATTGATACCATTCACCATATTACTCAGAACAATTAGGGATTATGTTTAGATATTGGGGGAGGTTATTAAAATTTCATATGTATATGTATTTTATGTATATCAACATTCATATGATGATTGCATTAGCCTTTTTATGTGATGGATAGACCATGATATAGTGCCTCAATGCATTGGAAGTTCTCATGAGACAAACTAGACTGATTTTTTAACCCATTATGTATGGTGTCTTGGTTGAGGGTTAATGGTATATTTATGATGTTCAACATTATGCAATACCTCATTATGAAACACGAAATTAATAGTACATGTGATTATTTTTCTACTTTAATATACATGGTTATGTTTTATTATGGATTATTTTAATCAAATTTTATTTCTACCATTTTATTCTCATGAATATGTTTTAATGAATTTTTTTTATCTATTCAAATTATTATTATTATTTATGATTATTATAGATTCTGATGTATTTATTACCCTTACCGAGTGTCTGATCTCACCCCATTCTTATGTTTTATTTTTATACAAGATGTGAATATTAATATAACGAATGGATTGTATGGATAATCTAGGAGCTATGAGTGTTTATAACGGATTTTCTATGTTGTTTTTCCTTTCAAGTTGTTAAAAAAAATTTAAATATGCATTCTGGCTTCCAAAAATACTAAAATGATCAATCCATTGAGATTTGAGTCATGTATCTATTCTAATATAATAATTTAAGGCTGTATATTTAGGAAACTAGTTTCGGGGTCTTCATAGTCTTGGTGAACCAAATGGTTTTTATGGTATGATGATATGAGGAGAGGGATTGACGTTTTATAAGTGGGGTGAGTTCCACACTTATAATTTTTTTGAAATAGTGAATTCCACCAAAATTGTATTCATGTAACTAGGACAAAATAAGGGTAAATTAATATTAATAGAAGTTATAAGGTCTAAATATGGACGAAAAAGTGTTTTTTGGAAATTTTCAAGTTCATTTGGATCATTAATATTAATGTTTAACCACTAAGTAAACTCATTTTTATGATAGACATTATTATTAATTTTAATTTATTTGATTAATATATTTGGTAAAATAAAATGTTTAACTTATTCTAAATTATTAATTATTATAATTTAAAATATGAAAGAAAGTTTTCTAAATAAATTCTATAGAATTTTAAAAATTTAAAATAATATTAATATCACAGATGTGGTGAAACAACATGTTTTTATGAAAAATATTATTTAGAAAAAGATGATTCTTTATTAACTCCATGAATAATAATAATAATTAAATTAAAATAAATTAATATTTAATTTTATATTATATATATATCTAAATTAAAAAATTCCTTATTAGGTATTATTTTAATTAGTTAAAAGGGATAAAAATTATGTATTTAAAAAAAAAATCAGAAGAACCGGTTTTTTAATCCAAAAAACAAGCTTACTCTAAAATCCAAAATAAAGATGATTGAAAACTAATTTAGTTGAATAAAACTAACAAAATAATATAATTTTTAATTTAAAACATATTAAAATGATATTGAGTCTTTTAAATTACTTCATCTATTAAAAATAATTTATTTTATAAAAAATTGGTATTTTCACTATTTACTAAAAAATCAATATTATCCAAAAAATACCTAAATATCACCTTAGGTTAATTTATATATAATTATTTAAAAATATATATTAAATTTATCAAATCAAACTTATGAAACTTATATGTAAATCTTTTAATTAAAACATTATAAGAAAAGTGTTTAATTAAAACAATTTATTTTTTGATTAAATATTATGTCACATTTTTTCAACTACTATAGCCATCTAATTCATAATAATAAATATGAAATTAATTTAATCTATCATCACCTAGGTTTTCAGACCCTATTTGTGGGTTGGGGAGTGGGGTGGGGTGAGGTGAGTAGGAAATTTTAATGAAAAAATTCCTTTTCCAATGATCTTACCCCATATTTTTTAGGAACACTTATATTTCTATTCCTCATAGATGTAATGAATTAAAAAAAAGAAACTTTATTTATTTTACCTAAACTAGATAATATATGTATGATCCATAGAATTTTTTATATGAACTAGATACTATTACGACCACTTTGGGATATATTCAACACTGAGGGGGGGGGGGGGGGGTAAAGGATGATGTCATATTAGATTATTTTAAACCAATTTATCAATTTACCAATTTAACCAATTGTGATGTTGATCCTTTAATTATATTAACTCTATTTTTTAAAACACTCACAAAGTGAATAATATATTAACAAGGTTCACCATTCAATAAGAATTGTTATTCCTTAATTAAATAAGGAAACACCCCTTGACCACACAACCTACTAGAAACTATTAGCGAGTTAAAAAAATAATGGTATATCCATTAATTGTGTTTCACTACAGTATCATAACATTATTTTGATAGTTCTCATAGATGGGTACATCATGTATAGTATATTGATTTTAGGTGTTCTTCCTGGTCTTCTTGCTCTCTCTTTCTCTATTAGTTTTACAACTACATGTGAGAACATTTTTTGGTCCATTCTTCATCTCTTGAAATTAATGTAAGGCCCTTATTTCTCAGTGAAAGCTAGAATATAATGATCCTTAGTCAACTTATGATCTTCAAATCCAACTCCAAAATTTATCTTCTTTATTATTTACTGCATAAAATAAAAACACTCTTCTCTTATCCTATCTTCTTATTCATCTTTATGATTCTCTATCTTGAGATCCATTAAAATGATTACTTGAGCTCATCAGTCACATTTCCTCAAACAGGCCTTCCCATACATTATAGGTTATCGAATATCAGTGAATGTACAATATTGGTACAATTAAGAGACAATAACCTGTTAATAAATGTGACACAATGGTTTAAGATATAATAAATTGATAAATATCAGTGTTAGTATAAATGAAATGAATCATAAGATAATAATAACTGATAAAATGGACAATTAAAAATACATAACCATGAATGTCCATGTGATGCTATATTATGAAATTAATAGTCATACAAAAGATAAAGAATAAAAAATATACAATGAAATTAAAAAGACTCAAAAACTATCTCCATGAGCATCCGATGATTTGGATCAGTCCCATTATCCTAACCTCGCATGTAAAAAAATAATATTAGAAACATAATCCATGAACCTGAACATGAAACCATGAGGTCTATTTGGGTACCCCAGTGAAATGGAGTCCCAAATAGTCAGTGATATGTACTCTGTAGGTCACCATCAATAGGGTCCAGTTCAATAAATTCTATGAATATAAAATAAAGTTGTGTGTAGTTATAAAGAGTAATGTAGAAAATCAAAAAATATCATTAAGCCAGCTCGGGTTCCATAACGACACCCAACTGACCATACATGCTTCATCCTATTGTAGAATATCTCTAATCCCATGTCTCCATATATATATATAATGATATGAATTTTTATCATATATTTATGTAACTATATTTATGAGTTTATATATATGTGTATAATATACATGATACTATATGTATAGACACACACACACACACATAATACTAGTAAGAACTTGAGGCCCAACTCGTATGTCTATGTGTAAGATTCTTTAAAACCAAATAGAAATTTTGGGTAGTCACATGTATGTGAACATAAGGTCATTATCTAGTCATGTACCTAAGCTAAATTACCAAGGTTCCCTAGAATAAGAATACTCATAAGGAGGTACTATAAGAAACATGTAATAATAAGAAAGCATGATATAATTTGTTTTTCAAATTAGCCCATCCACGATGATCTATAAGGGGGACCAAAGTATTTAAAGTGGAATGTAATCCAGTCTACTTTATAAATCTCTATAAAGTGTCCATTAATTATAAATCACAACTATCACTCGTAACTTCCATTTTTTCTATCAGCCTATTGAAGGCGTTCGATAAAAATAAAACCACAGAATTTCTTAAAGCATGATGAAAATCCTCAGGCATATGGGCACATCGAAGGATTTCTCTAAAAAAGAAACTCATGTTTCTCTGAAGTTATAAAATAATTTACGTTACCTATTATCTCGTCAATGGTACACTGTAATGAGGAAACTGGTATCTTTAATGGTAAATAAAATCTCTAGTAGCCTATGAGACTCCCCAGAAATTCTCTAAAGAGGAACCTCAGTATCTCTTAAGGAGTAGAACAGTTTATATAACCAATAAAATTTATGTTATAAATAGGGCCATGTTAGTAATAATTCTATGTAAAATTTTTATTATGAATAATAAATAGGCCAAATCTGTTGGAAATTTCATATCATAATTACATTATAGAATTTTTCACTTCATTTTAAGCAAAATTTTTAAGGCAATGGGAAGGTCCATACATTATTGGTAATTTCAAACATTTCCATTTAATTTATCCTTTTTATTATAGAATATTACACACTTCATAGGTGGGTTTATTACTATGAACACCCTAAAAATAAGGAAAAAGTGATCACATTGAAATAAAATTTAATTTAGTTAGGGAAATAGATAATTGAAGGATGAATATTTATAGACTCACTGGTACACTTCTAATGCATTTGACAATTCTTTTTTCGAACACCATAGGAAGAAGATCTACATAGTGAAGCGGACAGGAAGGATATGTGTGTACATGTAGATCTATGCCTAATGGGGAATAAATTTATGTAAATACCATTTATGGTCATAAAGAAAAATGGTAATATTCCCCTTTTAATTATGCACATGGTTTCGATGTTGGGGTTGGGTAACACGGCACCAACCATGTAGCTCCAACTACCCAGGATCCACATCCTGCATGGTTTGGCGACATGGTTTTGCCTTATAACTCCCCAACCACGTGATGCTGATGGTTATATGGGATTAACATTGTAGGCTCACAACACAGTTTGGAAAACCATACATAGTTCATTCACCTACCTCTATAGTTTTCTACATACATTCTGTATGACTATGTACCCCAACTACTAGAAAAAATCATATACAATTTCTTTGGAACCATTGGTATTGGAATCAAAACCAGTGGTATAGCCTATACCAACTATTTGTTAGTGAAGTTTCCATCTTGGTGTTTCTTTAGACTTATATCGATGGGTTTGGGAAACCATTTGTATAGAACTAGACCAACAGTTTTATAAAATTATTGTTATATGTCATATAGAAACCTATAACTATGCTTTTGAAAAATCATTTATATAGGTAATGTAAAATTAAAATCCAACATGGTTTTAATCCTAAGACCTCCAATTTACTTTCCCACGACCAAATGACTATGATACCATGAATTTTTTGAAACAATTTGGATTATATATATATAATTATAAGAAATTTAACTATTTATTTATTTAATGTTTTTTGAGAAAAGAATCCATAAGAAATTTGTGTACCCATACCAAGGTTTCTCCGAATTATTGTTATAGGTACCCTTATTTTTGTGACCTATATTAATGGTAATGGAATAACTTTTGGTATAGGGTCACTCCATGGGACGTATACCATTGGTATTGGATAAACTGTGACAATATGGACCCTAAAAGGGATATGTACCAAGGGTTTTGAAAAAACCGTTGGTATAAGATCTCTAAAATGGAGATATACAAACAATTTTAGCCAAATCAAATGGAATAAGGTCTCTCCAATAGAGATATACCAACTATTTTGGCCAAAACATTGGTATAGGATCTCTCTAGGGTACCTATACCATCATGATTTCCAAAATTTTGGGTATAAGGTCTCTCTATGGTATATATACCCATGGATTATACAAACCGTTGTTATATGTATAAGTCCAATTTATTGTAGTTACCATAATGAATGATTTATCAATCCATACAACACAACCTCAAGGGATTCTTAGTTCCTCCTAGAGGGTATCATAGTTTAAAAAAATCATGCCCCCTTGTCTATTTATCAAGAAAAGAGATGTTTTAGTGGTCAACACCTCTGAAAATATAATGAACACCCAAGACACTTCTTGGACATTAATACCCTTATAAAAACAAAACATTTAAGAGTCCTATTTCCCATATTTTCATTCCAATCTATGTTTAAAATACAACCCATCCATGATACTGAAATTTGATATTTCTTTGTGAAATTTTCCACGGTTTGAAAACAAGGGAGGTTACAAGATCCCCACCTTATAACTTCTCCTCCCTGATAATACTTAAGGTAAAACATCATCCAACCTAACTAGGTCATGAAAAATTCAATGAAATATAGTAGTTATGTTTTAAATTCCCAAAACACCTAAAATAATTAGCTTTAATCATACCTTATATATACCATTAAAACATGAGACAATGCTCATATTTGATATTGAATGTAGAGGCAATGTTTAGCCGATCTTCTCTAACATGTGGCATAATCACATCATTGTCTCTTTCAATAAACAACCCATGGTTATCCCCATTATGGGTTCCCACATTTAACTACCAATTTTGAACCACAATATGTCCACTATTATAATTTTCTACTCAATAATCCCCTTATCATTTCATCAGTTCACCTAGAACATTTTCTCAACGTAGTTGAATAGTCATTTCCCAATCGACCAAAATTTAGCATGGTCATGTTTTTTAATCCAAGATAATTTATGGTTGACCTTTACATGAAACCTATGTTTTACCAATGTTGTGAAAGACATGGTTATTCACCAAATACATGAAATAAAATAGGGAGATCTCAATCGATCCACCTTGGGTAAAATTAATTAAATAATGATTGACTTAGATGGTCGATGTAATTAAAAATCTAGATTCCAATTACATTAAAACAAGGTACTCCAAAATCCTTTATTAATGTTCACTAAATAAAATAACTGGATTCTAGTGACATATGTATCCAAAACTATCATTAACATTGTCTTTCCACAACACGAAAAGAGGCGTACCACTGATGCAATACACTAGGATCATCACCCTTTAATTAAAATAACTGATCCTAACAATATGTTTGAGGAAACCAAAGTATCATATACTTGAGTCCAAGGATCTTATCCAATGTAGTATATACTCAATTATTTAAATGTGATACGTCATTATACAGCAGATAAGTACATAGATAAATAAAATAGACTGATCCGAACAATGAAATTTCTCTTAGAGATTGAGTCAATGAAATGGCTGGTGTCCTTGAGTTTTAGAGAGGCCTTCTTATATGGGAATCTTAAAAGCACACCGTATAGTATACACCTCCATGAATTTCTATTATTCCAAATCACATTTATGAATATGTTTATTTTTCTCATTATTAAAGAATTAAATTCATTCTATACATTGGAATATGACCAATTCACTCTTAGTGTACCAAAGGCTATGTCAAGATAAGAAACATGAACATATTTACACTAGGAGTACACTAATAGGATATTAATTATTACTAGATAGACCTGGTACAATCTTATAATATCCAAGATGATGTTCTCTAAATTGTTGAAAACCATCCATATCCAACTACTGATATGAAGAACAGGCAAACCACTTCTGAGAGATTTACTTTAAAAGAGATCAAATATAACTCTTGATGTGTATTTATTAACAAATCATGATGACATCACTATCAATGAACTATGTGATTATTGAAGCATAACTGGTAAAGTCCAAACCAACTAACGTTATCCTTAGGGGTTGTGTACACAAACAAAAATTTCATTATCATGCTCTCTTGTAAGAACCAACATACCATTGATGCATTAAATATTTTGGGTTATCAACAAACCCTAAGCCTATATTTAGAATCCAAACTCGATGCCAAGCCTTGATTTGTTTTTACATTGATCATTTCATTAAGAACTTGATAACATGACTAATAACATCAGAGGATTTTAGAATATAATCTGACCATCACCAATTTTATTTTATGGTTTCACTCCCTATATATTGAAGGAAAATATTTTCAACGATCGATGTGATTCTCCCCACCTTAGTGATTTCCTTGTTTTCTTTTACCAATGAAATTAACTAAAACCATGACACACGATCAATAGGCAAATGACCATGGTTTGAGAGGTGGACAACACACTTTTACCAAGAGAAAATTACAAAATGAGAGAAGAGATATATTCTTATAAGAAAACTAGTTTTGATTTAATTTATACCTATGAATAATTATCCTCCGATACAAAATCAGACATATTAATATAATAAAGAATGAAAAATAAAACCATAATAACTGGTGTGTCACAATGACCGATCCTATTAAAATAACATCCCATGTATCAGGATGATTTATATTTCCTTCAACACCCAAGTCACTTTACCTTGGAGGCGACCCATGATTAACACATAGTTTCTCAATGCTTAATAATTCTCCCAAACTCACATGGTTTGATGTACCATTTCATTAACTTCAAGGTTATTTCATGTATCATTTCATAAAACCCCAAATTTATATTAACAACAAAATAAAATATTGTGAAACTATCCATAGTCTAATTGTTTTTATTAATAACAATATATAATGGATTGTATGAAAGACTTATCTCAGAATCATACCATCCCATGTGACAATAAATTCTACTAATGATCTCCCAAGCCTCACATAATTGTAGAATAAGAAGGGTCACATGAATTACTAAGAAGATGATAATTCTCGTCACATGTATAACCCGCCAAATATGATTATTACATGATTCTCACATCCCTATCTAGGGAAAATCATAATATGGCAACCCATGCATAAAGGGTCTATAATTTTAGTAACTGAGATTCCTACTTGGGATAAATGGAACCTCACATTTGAAACTCTTCATAAACATTTTTCAATGGTTTTATGTTTTAAGGGTGCTACCTACATTGCACTAATCCCTTATTGAAATAGAAAGTGATAACCTTATAACTAGGTCACGAGAGGAAGATTATGAAGCCGTACCACTTATCATTTAGGTTCAACTGAGTGAATAATAAGTCTACCAGAAACCCTGACATTACTATTCCAAGGAAAACTAATGGAATAATTTAATCTACCATTATATGAGGGTTGAAACTAAGAAAACCATTAAGGGTTCATTTAATATTATATATTTATTTACATTTGAGAACATCAAGTACCAGTTTTAAGGAAAAGGTGATTGGTACTCTATTTAGTTAAAAAAAAGTCATATTAGAAAGTAATTTTGAACTTCCTTTCATAAATTATTTTTAATCAGACATCATATCATAATTAGGAAATTTATCTTATAAATTAATATTATACAATGTATTATACCATAAAGATATAACAATTAGGGTTTGTTAAAGAAAATATCAATTCAATTCTATTAAAGAAAACATTATTTTTTTGTAATTTGTATTTTAATTAATGGGAGCCTTATATAAATATAGATAAAAAGTAGATAATATGTATTTTTTTAATAGGAGGGGAATAGTCAAGTGAAATCTCACCACAATATTATACTTAAAACGTATAAATGACTATGGACACCTTAAATTACCATCCCAATATAGCAGGAGTATACCCCCATAAAGTCAAGTAGTTTGACATAAAAGGTAATGGAAGCCTATGAGGATCCCATCATACCATCTTGGGTACACTTAAATAAAAACCTACAATAATTGATTTATTAAAGATTCAATACACCATTACTAGTTTCATCACATAAGTAGCATGGATCAACTGGCCCACATGGGTTCTATTATTTATTTTGGAGTTTATTCATATGAGTCATCATGGCCAAGTAATAGAGGTACAATCCCTTATATAGATACCTTTTCCTACAAGGAACATTATTCATCATATATATATTCATAAGAATAACAGTCCAGTTAGATGAATTACCATCCCCATGTTACAAAAGAACATTCCATTATAAGTGACAATTGGAACTCATGTAGCTGTAACCAGGTATTTTAACTAGTTTTTTCAGAGTATAACTAGTCAATTTTATAGTGGTTCAAATACATGGGCCATGAATATCTAGTTTATAAACAGATGTGAACTTTATAAATTATGCATATTTATCCCATTTAATTTCCATCATTAATGTTTTAGCTGATGCAACCAAAGGTTCATTGCTTAAACATGACATGATTAGTTTTTTATGGTTCCACCATAACATTATACGGGAAAATTCCATTTAGGTTGGTAGTAACACTTTAACACACAATCGTATATTATAGTTATAAAAAAATATGTTATCACATAACAGTAAATAAAATAATATATGTTGGTAATCTATAGATGTATATTTTAACGGAAACAATGCTGAATAATCACTAATATAGGGTTTGAATACAAGAATGCTAACAAATTAGATATGTAATATCCATTATATATCATGAAATCAATTAATGAATCCAACACGGAATAACATATACATTACATGGATACCTATATGTTCCTATAATGATGAATGTAATAATACTTACTTTCCATTCCTAATGATGGTTAAAATACCATAAATCTAATAAAATAATAAGTAGTGGAAGGTAAAAAATTAACTCAATATGTAATCATAATTAACATTAATATATAACAACATGAACAATAGTACCATCCTTATCCATTTGGTATTTTTTTCATGTGTGGGTTGATCACTCCCAAACATGAATATTTATCAAGAGTTGAAAAGTTCCTAGTACACATTGTACCATCCAAAAATAGTGAGACAATGTAAAATTAAACTCCACTAATACAACTTCTTAACTTTTTAACCCAAGAACTACTGAAACTATTCCACAATATATTCATTTATTTGGCCTCAAGTTTTTCTCCATGTATGCCAAAAGCTTCCAACATGCAGTTAGAGTCTAATAATGCTACATTGGGGAGACTAAAACTCATAATACTAGTACTATTGAGAAATAATAGATAATAAATCAATAAAAAATAGATGTGGTATAAATGAATAATAGAGAAAGACAATAATAACTAATAAAATGGAAAATTTTAAATTGAAAATCACGTGTGAACATGTCATTCTACATTATGAAAGCAATAGTCATACTGTAGATAAAAAAAATTAAAAAGAAAAAAATTATATCTCTACATGAATCCTATCCTATGGATTAATAATGTGATTCTATACTCCCACATACAAATATAACAACATATGCATAATCTAGGAACCTGAACATGCAACCATGAGGTCTGTTTAGGTAACATAGTACAATGACATCCCAAATAGGGTGTGAGATATACTCAGTAGGTCACCACTAATGGTGTCTGATTCTATATAGTATGTGAATATAAAATACAACAGTTTTCACGTAAAATGAATAATGAAGTAAATAAATAATTGTAAGCAAGTTGTCTTGGGTTCCTCAAGGACACTCAATTGACCATACCTGCTATGGCCTAAGCAGGAATATATTTATACGTGTGTCACCATATATATACTGATATTTATATGTATTAATATATATATATATATGTATTATATACATGATAATATATATATATATGCATAATACTAGCTAGGTCTCTACGCATAACTCCAAAATTCAAGCATAAGTTTCTTCAAAACTACAAAGATATTCGAAGTAGTCCCATGTATGTGAACATAACGACATTCTCTAGTCAGGGACACAAGGTAAATAACCAAGAAATCCTAGAAGAATAGTCAACATAAGGAGGTACCACAAGAATCATGTAATAATAATCAAGCATAATATAATTTCATTCTTCTATGATCCCATCCAAGGCGTTCTTTAATGAGAATCCTAGGTTTGAATTAAAGAGTAATCCAATCCTATTTATTCAATGATCCCTTCCATTAAATTTAGTAAGGTGATAAAAAAAATATCACATATAACTTTCAATTTCCCCATGAGCCTATCCTAGGAATTCCATAAAAATTAAACATGATTATCTTTTAGGGTATAAAAAGATTCATTTAGCCTATGAGCCCATTGAATGAATTTTGAAAAAATGAAACCCATGTATTTCACAAGGTGTAACATGATTCATGTAACCTACGAGCCCATCCATGGTACTCTATAATTAAGAAACCTTTATCACTCATGGTTCATATAATCTCAACAATCATATGATCCTATCATAGGAATTCTTTAAAAAGGAACCTGAGTATCACCCAAGGATTATTAAATTCATCTATCCATTTAAATTTAAGTAAAAAGGATGGCCATGATAGTACGAATACCATGTATAAATTCAATTATTAATACTAAAGTGGCCATTTCTTTAGGAATTCAATTTCACAATTATATTTTATAACTAGGTCATTTCATTTCTAATAAAATTTAGATGTCCATGAGTGGGTTTTGACTTTTTGGTAATTTTAATCATTTCCATTTAATTTCACCATTTTGTAAAAGAAGACAATTCACTTCATATTTTGTTTTATAACCAATGAGGATTTATTTTCATACCAGCTCAATTAATTCAAATTCACCATCTCTTACACTAGAATTATTATACACACAAAAATATGGATAAAACAAAGGGATACCATTATAAATTTTGTATTTTAAACAACACACAAATGTGTGATTTAACTACCAAGACGTGGAATAGGTAATGGTAATATAAGAAATACACCCAAAGGGGATGTTTGAGTTAAGGTGAATAACCTATAAGAGTTTCATTCACCACACAAGGTATATTAAATTTTTGGAATTTGGTTCCCCTAAATTAATAGCACATTTAAAATGAATCACATGAAAATTTCGGCATGTATCACCACCACATTACTTATAACCAAGAGATACTTTTGGGAAAATAAACTATACCACAAACATCATGCTTGGGATGACCCCTACATACAATAGTGAGCTTCGATTTGATCAAGAACGTGGGAAATTAAATAAATATAAAAATCCAAAAGAATATTGAAAAATATCATATATTAAAATAACTTTCAATACATAAAGAGAAACCGAGAAAGGATTAATGAAGAGTCATAAACTCTCCGATTTACATAAAACACATATGACTATTTATATTTTGGGAACCAAATTAAGGTTATCCACCAAGGGAAGAGGAGCAGAAGAAGAGGATCCCATGGGGAGCTCCTGGTAGAATGGGAAAGAAAATGGGCTAAATTCCATTTAATTTCATAGGTGAAAATGGTAAATTTTCCATGTTAACGATGTTCATAGTTAGGCCTCATAGTTTGACTAACTATGTGCCAATTTTTAATCTCTTACTAACCTAGAGCCACACCCACATGGTTTGGATACACGGTTTGAGATCATCATGTGAGAAAACATGAGATTTTATTGGTAAAGTGTGACTGATAATAATGGTTATGTGTAAATTTTTGAAACTGTCAATAGACCATGTAGGGGTTGTAAATAATTCACATACTCCGGACCTAACATTGTAGTTTTTTTCATGAATTTTACATAATCATACACTCAAATTGAACAGATTAACAAACCATGCAACACCCCCACAAGGGCTGAATAGTTCCTCCTAGAGGAATGCACAGTTTTAATAAAACTATTCAACCTATTTTTTCTCTCATGGAAAGTGATAATTTGATAAATGACATCCCCAAAATAGAATGGAAAACTTGGGACACCTTTAGGGACCTAAAGCCTATATATAAGAGATATTTTATGTGTCCTAATGCATGGATTTAAATTCTAATTTTGAGTTTAGAAAAAAAAACCATCCACCAAATATAAATTTCACATATATTTTTAAAATTTTACATGGTTAAAAAACACGGGATGTTACATTCTTCATCTTGTTCCTATAACAATAGATATACACAATACACTTTTTTCTCCTACTGTGTTTTATTCTCTTCTTTTTTCTTTACTACATATGATATAGAAAGATTATTTTGTTATTGTAATTGAATAACATTCTATGTATGGGGATCAATTTTAACACCATGATATTCTATTATACTTTTATTTTTAAATTAATATTAATTATTTGATATATTTCATTATACAACACATTGGGATTAAATGAAGTATGATACAGTATTGAAATATTATCATTTAGAGTTCAATTTATCCCCAAGTCATTGAATTGGCAGTTATGAATATGATGAAAACAATTATGGGAAATTATTTTTTAAAAAAATTATAAATGAAATTATTAGTTATCAATTTATTAGAGATGAAAATAAAGCCATTTGTATGTAAAAAGAGTTGTTTAAAAAAACTATTTTATGTGTGAAATGAGTATTTATTTTAATAAAAGAAATTAATAACTATTTATGAATTATTTTAATGAAATTTATAAATAATATATTCAATAAAATGTTTTAACATTCATCTAAAGGTTTTTACTATGAATTATATAAGAATAAATCATGTTTTATACATAAAAATACATTTTTCTAAAAAAAAATTTGTTGTGTTTAGAGAGATTAAATTAAAATGGATTTGTGTGACCTATAGATATTTAATCTTGAAAAATGGATTCAGTATTTGGAATTAAGAAGTTCAAATTTTCTACACAGCTTGCATTTATTTTTTGTCATTATGAATATAAACCTTAGTAAATATTAGTCTCCTCTATAAGTGTAAATATGTGAATTAAGGTTATAAATAATATGATAATTCTTTAAAATCTATATGAAACCTGAATTATTTTTATTGAAAGAGTTTATTTCTATAATCCTTATACTATATTTAATATATGGATAATTGGTTGCATTTTACATTTACAATGACCTTAATATTGCAAGTAAAGAATAAATACCAAATGTCACTCTCTTTGTTTTAAAAACTCTATCATTTTTTCATTGGGATAAAATGAGTATATATTCAACTATAAATGATTATTTTAAATATTAATATTTCTTTATCATGGTAAAATATTCATATTTTTTAGTGGCAGAACAATTTCCTTAATCGGTTACGCAACGCTGACACATTAATTTTTCATGTAATAAAATATCATTAAAATAATTATAAACACATAAAAAGTAAAAAAATTTGGTAGAGTTGTGATGTTATAAGAATTTTTTTAGATAAATATAAAATATTATAAATTTTTTAATTTTTTTTGTAATGTCCTATGTTTTTGAGCGGGTCGAAATTCCCCAATCGGGTTGAATTTTTTCTATTTGATGAGTGGGACAACTTTTTTATTAGTGTATAGAACAAACATATAGAAGTTTTTTTCGAAAATGTTCTTATATTTGGATGGGTTTTAAGGATCATAATGTTACTCAGGGGTTGTTATGGGGTTTGAGAACAGAAATCCCTGAAACCACATTTTTGGAAAAGCCCATGATTTGGGAAAATGGTGAGGCCTCTTAGGTGTTACCATGCATCCCTCTAGATGCACTTATAATGATTGATCCAAATTTTCAGTATGGGGCCCATGGAAATGTGGGAACCTATGTAGTTTTTTTAGAGGGGATCCACATGGACTATGTGAGGTTTGTCGAACTATGTGCCTGACCATATGAGGTGGTGCTTAGGATAATGAAATATTCACGGGCTACACAATGTTTGATGAACCCTGCTCTTTTCCATGAAAGGGGTGACTCTTCTTGGATAGTGACTGTGAATCGTTGGTGCATGGTTAGTCAAAGAATGCGAGCTAACCATGTTTCTAATTTAAAAGTGTCAAATTATGAATCTACCCTTTCCTCTATTTATTCTTTTTATCCCAATTTTCCTCCACTTCACATGGAAAATAGGGTAGATCCTCTATTTTGGTGCCACCTAGGTTTTGAGGAAATCCTTGTATCTAAGCTATGATCTTTGATATGTTTGTGGATATCTATTTTTCTCAATAAGGCCTTCAATCATATAGTCTCTTTTATTATTTTATCTCTACATGTGGTGTAGTAAATCCGTATGATCCCTTTTACAATATTTTCAAGGAGTTCATCTAAAATGATATTTTATTTTGATTTGGCTTGATATTAGTGTCCAATATCAGAAAATAGATTTCATAATAGTTTGAGGTAGTTAGTATACTGATTTATTCATGTTTTTAGGTTGTTTTGGGGGAAATCTCTATATCTCATAAGTGGGTTGACGAAGAGAAACCATAATAAATTAATTTATTGTATTTAAATCTATTAAATTGATGGTGAGAGATGAATATGAGCCTGATAATGGTCCACTACACATGGTCAAGCTGGGTATGGGGCTTAGAATATTTTGGGAGGGTTAGGTAGGGAATATTAATAAATTGAATTAAATTGTTTTTATTTAATTGATTTGTTTTGTTGGAATATGATGGGAATAACCTATGGATTGGGGTGGTGTTGACCACAT
Source organism: Viscum album (assembly GCA_963277665.1). Classification (NCBI taxonomy): domain Eukaryota; kingdom Viridiplantae; phylum Streptophyta; class Magnoliopsida; order Santalales; family Viscaceae; genus Viscum; species Viscum album. The sequence continues at coordinate 1,314,089,037 of OY728133.1, forward strand.
GGATTGAGTTTACATATTTTGGTAGGATGAGATTGATATAGGATACTGTGGGCGATTTTGATCACTAGGTTTGATGACACGATCATAGGATTTAGGCAATGTTATCTTCAAGATGAGGTCTTCGGTCTCAGAGGTTGAGATGGTGATGAACAACATGACGTAGCAAGATGGTCACAGGAAAAAATATTCCATATGATGTGACTTAGGTACTGTTTGGGATATTTATACTAAATGTTTCTGTCCAATGCATCATTGGATTCATGTGCACATATATAATACTAATATCAATTTGGTTTTGACCACACGTAGTGGGTGGAGGCCCCGGTAAATTATACAGATTACGTGAGGGTGCTTACCATCAGATTTTGTTCAGTGTTATCACCATAGAAATCAATGTGGACAGTCATTGACCATTATTTGATGGTGATGAGACATGGGTTGGAGGATGAGGCTTATCGGGATATGTGAGGACTTTGGGTGGAGGCTTGGGAGGATAAATATTTCCAAGCTTAAGGACATCTGTTTTAGAGACGATAATTCTTATTTACTGTAGGGAAAATATCACCATGCCGCAATCATCATGATTTGATCTAATTAAGACTTATGATATGAGGTTTTTGGGACTTGGTTTTATTTTATTCAGTGTTCCATTTTCACTACGAAATATATGATAGTAGGATTGAGGTTCCAATGAATTTATTGGAGGTTAAACCTGAAGCTTCACCTATTATGATATTCATTAGCGGTTGTCTTGGGCTTTATTCCATGGTTCCTTGACACTATAATTTTAAATTTACACACATGATCTATATTCCATTTATATAACATGGGGAAAATATTCAGACTTACTAGAGATGATCTATGTGTGTTATCATTTCCTTGTGGATATTGAGAAAAACAGAGGTGTATTGTATATTAAATGTGTATGTACTGAATTTTTTATTTTTTATTTAGTACACATGAATTATCATGGATTTAAAATTGATATCCCTTAGTTGCAACATACTAATATTTATTATTACACACTATATGGGTAATTTTGGATGCACGTACAGATTATTTCTCTGTGATTAAGTAGGGGACCAAGAACAAGAGCTAGAACCTAGTGGTCATGTTGGAACTTTTTCAGGGGATGGATGGAAAGAGAAATTGAAAGATCTTACACCATCTATAGTTTAATTTTGTTCTTATTTTTGTTCAACTTTCTTATATATGTATGTATTGATGGTATCTGATGGGAGAACATGTTTTTCTATTTATATGCATGACTTGATATGTCATGTTATTGTCTAAAAATTGTATGTTTTGGTATTATTTTTTTGGGATTGTTATTATTAAAATACTATTGTATTATGATACTATTAGTTTATTTGTAGATTTAGATGTGTTATGGTATTTATTTCACAACTATATATACATAGATAGTAATTATTATCACCACTATAGGGTGGAGTCTAACCACTATTACCTCTTTACACCTTCTCCACTAGTTGACAGTCTTTGGTGTATAGGGAAGCACTCCTAAGTCTGTGTATCTGAGTTAAAACCGAGAGAATTACCAGGAGATTGTAGCCGAGATATAGCTATAAATTAAGGCTGTGGTAGAGATATTGCATCCTAGAAGTGGGGAAGTGGATAATAGCTTGTGCATCTTTTCAGGGATGCAAAAACATGACCAGTCGAGCATCAAACCAGATGCATGCAGTTGAGCTACTTGGTAAACAACAGGTTGGGGAGCCGATTATAGCTAGTGGTATGTCATGATTATGGGAATGATCGGGTTCCATTTTATTTTTACCATTAGATTGTTTTGATGTACGAGGTATGTATGTATTTATTTTAGACTAAAATGGTGAGGGTTAATAGTTTGGAACCAATAATGATGCATGATATATATATATAAGGTGTGTGGAATATGATTTAGGATGGGCATCTCTATAATTCTGGATACATACGAGGTTCATGACAATAGGAATTCTTATGAGAATCTATTGATATAATAGTATTTATGGGAATACGATGATATGATGAACTTATTTTGTTTAATATGTGACATAGGTTGAAATTGAGAACATGATGAAGTGTATTAATGACGATGCATAATAGGAGGAATTGTGATTCTAGGGATGGTCTGTGGACCATCAAATATTGTGTTTTTGTTGATGATATGAAATTTCATGTAACTTCTATGGAGGGGAGAACCTCAAGGGGAGTTAATATATGAATTGATAGCCATAGTAGGTTGGGTTAATGTAAATGGGAGGGGTATGTTTATTAAAAAATCTGGGTAATGTCTTACAGCTTGTGGTATGAGCTATGTTATGGTTGGGAGATTATAACACCCTGATTTTTTGAGATGGTTGAAATTCCCCAACATGTTAGAATTTTATCTATTTAATGAGTGATATAACATTTATATTGGTTTTAGAAACTAAATCTTGGAAGTTTTTATGTCTGATTTCTTTTTTTAGATAGATTTTAAGGCTCAAAAATATCATCGGGGTTTCAGATATGTTTCAAGAGAATTAGGCCCTGAAAATCCAGTTTTGGGAAATCACAAAATGAGAAGAACCATTTGGGAAAACTATTCATCATCCTAGAAGAAACCATGTGGCCCTCAAGATGCACTAGGTATAATTGGTCATACCATCTATAAGGGGGATCATGACCATGTATTCACCTCTGTAATTTTTAGCCTATGGGATTTGCACGGTCTGCACACAGTTTGTTGAACCATGCTCCTGACAATGTGATGAGGTGCCCTTGATGGTGGCATATACACAGGCTGTGCATGGTTTGGTGAATGTGTACCAAGATTTGTGAGGGGTTATCCATCTTGTATGATTAGTACTCATGGTTGTTTCATAGTTATCCAAAACGTTCTAGCTAATAGTGTGCCACATTTATATGTATAAAATTACGATTATTCCCTTGCCCATTATTTCTTCATTTTCTCCCATTTTTCCTCTACTTCACATAGACATATGAAGATTTCCTCCATTTTGGTATCACCTAGGATTCGAGCCAATCCTTCTATCCAAGATTCGATCTTGAATACTTTGGTGCCTATAAATTCATCTCGGTAAGGCCTTTGAAACACTATCCAAATTTCATATTTTCTATCTCTATACGGTGCCCCAAATTAATGGGAGATAATTTACAATATTTTTAAGGAATTAATCAACAATTTTATTTCCTTTAAATTCATCTTGGGTTAAAGGTTGATATGAGATGATCGAATGCCTATTAGTACGAGGTAGGTGGTGACTAACTTTTTTGATGTTTTTGTGGTTGTTTTTGGGCGTGCTGTATATGCTCCATGTGGTTCGACTGAGATAGACCCTAAAAATTAATTTCTTGTATTTATAATTATTATATTGATGATGATAAATGCCTATTGGAATGATATAGATCCACTACACATGGTAAAGATGTGTAATAGGCTTGGACCATCTTGGGCAACACCATTTATATGAATTATATTAAATCAAATTGTTTTTATATTATTTCTTGGTTCTATGGGAACATGATGGGCATATACCATTGATTGAGGTGGTATTGACCACATGTTTTGAGGAAACATCTTTTTTAGGATGGTAATGGCCCTAGATACTCGGGGTGATTTTGATCACATGGTTGGGTGACATGGTTGTTAGATTGAGGCGATGTGATCACCAAGTTGATGGAATTAATCATGGAGTTTGAGATGGTGATGGACACCATGATTATGAAACATAGTCATAGGGGACTGAGGTGACAACCAATGTTGAATATGTAATATTTGGGTGATTTTTGCTCACATTTTGTCACTCAAAACACTGTGGGAGTCATGTTTAGAAAGATAGAAATCAGATCGAGGTGTTGTTAACCAATCATTATGAGTGGAGGCTTCCATAGACAATGTGTCTTAGGTGATGGTGTTGAACATCAGATTATATTAGCAATGCTCCCCATAGAATGCTATGTAGATGGTGATGAGATAATCAGTTGGGGGATGAGACATGGACTGATACGTGATACCATTGGGTGAGGACCTGGGAGGATTTATATCATCATTCATTATGGCATCAACTATTGGGCTGACATTGCTTATTTACTGAAGGGAAGATATAGCTACCCCTTAGATGTCGGGCTTCGAGACGAAATGGAATTTTGATCTGATGTATGTGACACTTGGTACTATTTGATAAGAGGTGTTGTTTGTAAACTATGTAATATAATAGTGGACATGAGTTTCTGATGAATTGATTGGAGGTGGAACCTAAGGGTTTACCTCATATGATATTCATCTATGTATGCCTTGGGATTTATTACATGGTTCATTACCACTACACTTTTATATATGTAGACAAGAGATGTATTCGATATATATAACTAGGGCAATGTGTTCATACTTACCGACGATGGACAACATAGGTGATAATTTCCTTGTGGCTTCTACTTACAAGGGAGGCATATTGTTTATTAAATGTTAATGTGATTCCATTTTATTTTATATTTATTCCACTTCTATTATCATAGGAGTAAGATAGGAAAACATCAGTGGTGGACTACTGAGATTTATTATCAAACCCTACATTATCCCTTCAAGATGCATGTAGACTTCATATCTCTGTGATTAGGTAATGGATTGAATGTAGGAAAGATTCCCTAGTGGTCAAGTTGGACCTTTTTCCTGGGATGGATGGAAAGAGACATTAGAGGTTCTCAGAGAAGATAGAGTTTACTTTTTTGTTCTTTTTCATTCAAAAATATTATATATATATATTTACTGATGGTTGTATATGGGTGACCCTATTTGTTTTTTGGTCTATATTACCTATTATGAAATGTTATTGTGTAAGAATGTCATGTTTTCGTATTATTTCCTTTGGGATTGTTATTATTTCACAAACATTGTATTATGATTATATTGGTTTATCTATTTCTTTTAATATGTTATTATTTATTCCACTACTATATATAAATAGAACATTATTATTATCACCACTAAGGTGTATAATCTCCCCACTATCACAGCTTTACACTCCCACTACTAGTCGACAGGCTATGGCATACTAGAAGGCGCGCATAAGGCCCAGTGGTCAACTGGAAAAAAGAACAATTTTAAAGTGGAATCCGAGTTGGGGAGCTATTGTATTTAATTTAATTATATTTGAATATTATTTACATTTATGTCAAAATTTGTGAATAGTCCTAGAAACAAATGTAATGTATTGTTATAATGTATAATAATTTATTAAATGATTAAAAATTAATAAAAATTGTATCTTTGGCCTAGATGATGATATATATTGAAGAATATAATTCATTTTTCACTTTTGTTTCACTTTTCCTTTTGTTGTATCATTTATGAGCACTAAAGGGTAAATAACATTGAGATCATGGTAATAATAAAAAAGGTAATTGGGGGGTGTTAAATATAATTGATAAGGGTTACAAAAACACCAAAACTAGTTGAAATTTTATTAAATGAGAGTTTTTAGACTCATCCTCTTCCAATATTTAAAAAATTTAAATTTGGGGATTATTTGAATGAAAAATAAATTTATAAGAATTTAATACTTTAGGTAATTCCATGGGTCCCCTTCACCTATAAAAGATGACCTTATATTCTCCATTATGCCACAATTTTGATCCTTATATATTAACTGATACCTTCTTTAATAACATCCCACCTTCCTTAACCATGACCCATAATTTTTTCAAAAATACAATCCTCTCAAGGCTTAAGGAAAAAGTCAAGGGTGGTTCCTCAATGAAGTGGTATAACTCTTAACCGAGTACTTTCAATTTTATGTATTCTTCTACCTCTTAGAAATCTATGGATTCCATTATAAAATAATAACATAAGAATATTAAATATTATAAATTTTATTATGATGATGTAAAAACCATTATAAACATTATTTCCATCCTACGAGAAAACAAATTTTCACCCATGCATACGTGTGGACTACCTCCTCCATAATGCGGTGAATTTCATTTTTCATCACTGCATTACATTAATGTTTATAATGATGGATTTAATTTTTTTAATGTTTGGGTCCAAAGATTCATTTTTATTATTAAGGTGATGATACGATCTCTTTTGACTAGGTAGAGTGAGACCCATTACATATCCTGAAGGCCCAGGGGCACGAATGCCCATTTTTTGGCCCAAAGGGCCCTCTAGTGAATAGTATTACTACAATACCTGGGCCGCTATATTACGTGTTATAGTACTGCCACTTCTAAAATTACCGGTATGGTACCTATAACACAATAGTGTCACCACCAATATAGTTCCTCCATTGCTACAGTATTACTATAATGTCATGCTACAATACTTCTACATTACCTAGTAATTTCGTTCCGGACTGGAATTGATCCTGGGTCTTTTATATGCCATGTATAAGCCTTTACTACTTGGGTATATTCTCATTAGTATGATGGATTTAAAAAATATATGAAATTTATGATTGTATTATTTTTCTAAAAAGCTCAATTATTTTCTGTTTTTATTTTATTCAAACCAAATATAGGTAGTAACATCACTCCTGCACATATACAAACAACCATCTCTCCAAAGGGATATAATTCATTTTTCATCACAATATTATATGAATAGTTATTAAATTGTATAAAATGATTACATAGGACACATATGATATTATTAATATTCTAGATATGATATAACCATGATCAATGTACATGTTTTGGGTAAGCTAAATTGAAACATGAATGAAAACAAAGTAGTTATCACCAGAAATATTTATTTTAATACATAATAATTGACAAATATGTGATAAGATGTTATAATTAAATAATATTTCATATGGTATACAGAATTCTGGTAATTTAAAATATATATATATAATTAATCTATACTTATTATAAATTATTTTTAAACACATATGATGAAATACAAGACTTGGGGAAATGATTTATGTTCTAGTCTCATTTCATTTCAGGATTATCATTGTTAAATTTAATCTAAGGGAAATTATATGGTTATTATACTATAAAAACCATATATTTTATTATTATTTGGGTACTACATTAATTTGTAAGTATTGGTACATTTTTTATCTATTTGGTACTTAAAATGACTGATAAAATTGTTTTAAATAAAATTCGATCTTATTTCATCTTTTGTTGATGAACTTCTTCTTCCAAATCTAAGAGCTTTAAAAAAATTTCCTAAAAGCTTTTAATTGTGCTTATAATTTTTTTATAATCCCATTTTCACTACCTTTAAATTTATTTACAATATTTTTTAAATGAATATTTCTAAAAAATTTTGAACATGTTTTTTTTATTTTTTACAAAAGTATGAAATGAATATTTTATTTTAAAATATACAACATGAAAATATTTTCCCAATGTCAAGATTGTTTTTTTCATTGAATATTACTTTTAAAATTTAAATATTTATATTAAAATAATATTATTTTCTTAATAATCATTATATTTTTTGTTAAAATTTTATCAAAAAAAAATAATATTCTATATTATTTTCAAATGAATTTTCAAATAATATTTTTATATAATACTTCATCAAGGTTTCTATCCTTTAAAATTTTTTAAGTTTCAGTAGGGAAATGATCATATGATACCATAAAAGTTCTTTCTATAGATGTCTTATAATGATAATGATTTAAGTTTTATTTGATTTAAACAATTTATTTACCATGGGTTAATTATTTTATGATGAAAGCTTTATGAAAATAGCGTCTTTTACTTGAGTTATGCTATAATAAAATGATGGAATGTTTATAAAAGGAAATTTATTTCCATGGGATATGATTTAATAAATTGATGATTGTTTTATTATCACATGTAACAAATTTTTATGGGGTTCAATATGATATTAGTGGGTCCGTTATATTCATCTAATGCATTGGGTGAAGCCTTATATCTCAATTGAAGATTATAGTAAATCAGTTAATGTTATTGATCCACCATAGGTAATAGGAAGGAATGGAAGATCCACAATGATATGGGAAATAGGTTGGAATTCCTCATCTATTTTGATATGGGAACATATGGTTATTCTTATCCACTAAAATACGATAGTATTAGTAGTTAAAGGTGAAATATGATATGGTTTTATTCCTATGATGGTGACAAAATATTATGAAATTTTATTATGATTGTGATTTGAAATCAGTACTCATTATTGATCCTTGATGAATCCCTAATCATATGACATGCTAATATTTTTTTCCAGGAATCACGATTATAGACTATGAAATTTGGGGTGTCATTGTCTATTAAAAATCACATGTTCTCATTCCCCTATTCTTATAACATGTTTTCATATGATCATTGATTGATATCTCTCATGTTTACCCTTACTAATATTTTGACCTCACCCATTTTTATGTTTTAATTATTCCCTATGTAATAAAGAAAGGTAGTAAGTGTAATGACTCACGATAGGTAACTTATTCAACAAATGATATTATAGATGATTGATATTATACAGAAATAAGTTTTTAAAGTATTTAATCTCAATATACACTAATCCTTTATAGTTATGGGGAATGAAATGTCATTAGATTTATTGAATACTCATCTAAAAGGATGAAATATTTATTTAAATGTTTAATGGGTATCCTTAGTAAGTATTTGAGTTGGGTTTCATTTTTTTGGATATTAATATTACAAAAATTTTATAAAAACAATATAGATAAGCCTAAGAATGATAACATACTAAATATTTGGTAAGGTAAATATTATTTTTTTCCAAGAAATAAATCAAATGTATTTATTGTACTATTGTTAATGTTTTTAATAAAAGTTCATATAATGGTAATAAATGTGAATGGGTTGTTCAAGTATATCTCAACAATTATTCTGGTTCATAGTGAATGAGCTCGTACTGGGCACCTAGTTTGAAACTCCTAGGGGATATGCTTGGGTTAATTGAAAATTCTTTTTGAACCATTATGAATGATTTGAATAGATAATCACAATGGAAATCCTTGGTTAAAACTAAGGATTCATATATTGAAATGTTTGTGTCATGATATAGTCATCCTATAAGTTATTTATTAGGATTATATGATTTCTCACACTGATTATTATTGTTTGATTCTTAAAAAATATTTTTGGCTTATATCAATGGATGGAACCAAAGGAATGATAATAACAATGAATGTGATGTAAAATTAAATGATTTTACTATAGAGATACTAAGTTCTATGGTTCTAGAATGTATAATCTTGTTACCATGATCAGATAACTTTTGTAGAACATTAATAACACTAAGCTTCTTAATGATGAAAAGATGTAATAATGTATTATTGATTCTTTCATGAGGTGAAATACACTATATTCTAATCAGTATATATATCCACTAGAATCTAAGTGGTGGATACTTAAAATAATGAATATAGTTTCTATATTATAGTGTTTATAATAAAAAAATTCTTATCCATTAATAATTTGAAAAGTAAAGTATATAAAGTGTAAAATATTGTTAATAATATGAGGGAAGTTGAAGAAAATTATTCCATGGAATGGGATGTGTTTAAGAGGATATTTTTTGGTCACTATTTCCATTTATTATATATATAAAAATAGATAACTAATTCCTCAATCTTGAGTACTATAGTTATGAATCCATTAGTATCTATAAAGAACATTTTACATGATTTTCAAGGTATTCATTTGGTTTAATCATCAACCCTGTACATAAAATTTATTTATTCTTTGGTGTCTGAAAACCAAGTCTCTAAAAAAATTATCTATAATTGAATTTTGTAGCTATAAATAAATCATTTGATGTGATCTAAATTTTGTAATGGAAATATAATATTCCTATTATTCATATGGTTTTGACAAGAAAACAAATATTGAGTCTCATGAAAAATTTTAAAAAACAGTGTGTAATGATATTATTGTCATAGACAATACAAAAAATTTGGAAGACACTTTAATGTAAATTCTTGAATAAGAAAATATTTTCTTTATTTGTGGAAGGGATGGACATAATTCCCATGGATGTGAGAAGGTAATAAAGATTCTAGTTAATAAATGGAGGAAATGAATATTCTAACTAATGTACCACCTGAACCAAATGCATCAAAGGCATGTAGTATGAGAATAACCCCAAACCATTTATTAACTAAAATATTTATGAAGATGATCAGTGTAAAAAACCTATTAATCTAAAATACAAAGGTAAATCTCAAAATATCATCACAAGATAGTAGGTTATCAGAATGACAAGGTCAAATGTGCATTTATCATCTACTCAAGAAAAACTAATTAATTAATTAATTATAGACCCAACAACTATTTTATATCTAATTAAATTGATAAGGGTATCACATTTCCACATGAATGATTAGATTATTATTTAGAATTGAAAAATTCAAAATTTATAATGATTACATCTCAAGTCTAAATTTCTTCTCCCAATTATGTCTTTCAGAAGATGTTTCCCATAAATTTAGTGATTCTCCCTCTTTTTTGAAATTTATGTGATTCTTGGAATGTATTTTATTTTTTTATATGGACCTCATATAGATATATGAGGAATAAAAATCTCATTTAATATTTCTAATGAACTTATGATCATTTATCTGTGAGAGTATAAATATAATATTCTAAATAAAATTAATTCTATCTTGTGGGGATTAATTACTATCCATGAAGGGTATATATCACATATGTTTGGGGAGAAACTCAACATCAATGATATTAATATTTTGTGGTAATTTATTTATTTATTTATAGAAGATTTTATACGGCTTCCTATGAATTTTGAATTTTAGTTTTCAATAAACCTCATTCTTAGTGCTATTCCTATCTCAATGAATCCATATATAATATCCCCAATTGAGTTATATTAATTGAAAGATAAAAACTAATAGAATCTTGATAAGGGGTTTAATCTCCATAGTGCATCACATTGGGGTACACCAATTTTTTTTATGAATGTTTGGTTAGTGCAGCTTTACGATGATTATTAGAAACTTAACAATATCGCTATTCAGAACAAGTATCTTCAACCTCATATAAATAATTTTTTTGATCAATTAAAAGTATATAAATCAATTTTATAGATTGAAATACATTATAGAAATTATATATTTTTGTTTAAAAAGGTAGATATACCTAAGATAATCCATTGTACAAGGCATGGTAATTATGTAATTATAGTTGTCCTATTTTGACTTACTAGTGCACCTACTATCTTCATGTATATAATGAATAGATTCTTTATTAATTACCTTTATCAGGTTTTGGTAGTATTTATAAATGATATTATTATATATTTAATGGAAAGGAAATAATTAAGATCATTTAAGAATTTTACTAAATATTCCAAGAAAGGATATGTGGTATACAAAATTTAACAAGTGTGAATTTTGTTTTTATACTATATTATTCTTGCATCATATAATCCCATGTATATGTATATTAGTGAATCATTAAAAGGTAGAAGTTATTTAGAAATAGATTAGACCAACCAAGATAACCTAGATACATAGTTTTCTGGTTTTTGATAAATACTAAAATCACATTGAGAGAGATTTCCAAAGAATATCAAATCCAATCACCATGTTGACTCAGAAAAGAGTTAAGTTCTTAGTGATATATGATTGTGAAGATAATTTAAATGGGAAGAAGGGAATGTTTTTTTGGTTAAACTATGGTCACACTCCGCTATATTAGATAAGGTTTTGTGCTCTATAGTGAGGCATAAAATAAGGGATTGTGATGTGTCCTTATATAGAATGATGTAATGATAGAATATACATCTCACTAACTGAAAATACAAGAGATAATTTACCCAAATCAAGATTTAGAGTCGGAAGAGTTATTTTTTTCATTTAAAATATTTATAAATTATATTTCTACTGAAATGTGTTACATATTCAAATAATAAAATTTTGAAGTATATAGTCACACTGAAATAGTTGAATATGCACTAGAGAGGATAGTTGGAGATGATTACAGATTAAATATTCTCAATAAAGTTCCACCACGAGAAGAAGAAAAAGGTGGATAATGATATGATTCAGAAGAACCATGAAATTTTGAATATAATTACGATTGAGTAAAATCAAATATTTCTGGATTTACAAAATATAAAATGTCAATTCATGGGGAAAAGGGAAAATCCAACCCCTCTTAGATGAATGTTCATCCATCCATCCATTTAAGGATTAAAGAGGCACAATGTAAGATATGGTACTATATAATAAAATGATAAATATTCCAAATTTCAACAATGATTTTGATGGAATGATAATGTTTATGAACACATTATGTGTCCCATAAATTCTATATTTGAAGAATGAACTATTGGATGAAGCTCATAGTTTATCATTATATATATATTCGGGAAGTATGAAGAAAAATACTAATTAAAAAGTGTATTTCAGCTGGGGAAAAATAAAAATAGTTATTGAAGAGTATGTATATTGATTTCTACAATTTCGGAAAACTAAGACTATGATAAATAAGACTAAGGGGATGTTACAACCTTTTCCCGAACTAGAATGGAGATAGAAGCACATTATTGTTGATTTTCCCCCTTCCCCCTGAATTCAAGTAGAGGTTATTTATTAAAGTGATGTAAGTTCATGGGATAAATTATTATTAGGGGGTATAATAGAATTGATAGCAATTTAATGATATATTTCTCATTAAAAAAAATTTATTCCTCGATTTCTTTGAACACAACATTAAGTTTAAATGAACTATGATATACTATTGACATAATAATATTTATTGTATCAATTATCACTAAGAAATTGGCTTTATTTATATGACTTTGAATAAATAAAAAATTAAAATTATTTTTCACACATTTATAAACGAATTTATTTCTTATCAATTTATTATAAATTAAAATAATATAATTTAAAAAGAAAAGCATTGTTTCTTATAAAAAAAACAATTTTTTCTATATAATGTATTTTTATATTAATACTTAAAATTAATTACTATTTATGAATAATTTTAATAATATTTATTGATTATATATTCAATGAAATATTTTAACTTTAATATAATGGTTTTTAAGAGTCACAAGATAAAGATAAATCCATTTTTTGGCTTTAAAACACATTTTTCTATTAATGGGTTTGTGTTGCATTTATCATACTTATTTAAAAATGTATATATACCACTTATAAGAGTTTAATATTTAAAAATTTATTTTATATTTTGAATCATGAGTTTATAATTTAGTAATTATTTCTTATTTATTTTTTATCATTATGAATTGTAACTTTGGTTAATATTTGACAAATAGTAACTGTAAATCAGGTAGTTAATGTTAAAAATAATGAGGAAAGGTAATAAAAAAATATAAAAAACCAAAATTAATTCTATTTTTAACTCTTTATAAAAATACTCATCCAATATTTATTATATGACAATTTGGTGCCATTTTTCTTTGATAATGACCATAATAGTTTGTGTGAGGGAAAAAATCATAAATGTCACCCTCTTTGTTTTAACATTTCTAATATTTTTCCATAAGGATAAAATGAGTTTTTTAAATTATAAATGGTTATTTAAAATATGAATAATATTTTATCATGATAATTTATTCTTAATTTTTAGTGATGGAAATATTACTTTAAACGTTTATACGCATACAACAACGTACAAGTGAAAATGAAAGAAATATAAAATAATTAATTTTAAATTTTTTAAAAGTAATAAATTTTTTATTTATTATTGTGTTAATTTTTTTATATAAGTAGAAAATATCATTTATACATTAAAATATTTTATTTTAATTCCTTTTCTGTCTTTCTTTCATTAAATTCAAACTACGTGAGTAGTCCCAAAAATGAATTTAATGGTATCTTATATGAGATATTATTGTATTAAATGAATTAAAATCCATAGAAATATTATAATTGTATAATGTAATTGTATATGGTCTTCTATTTAAACCATTTTAAACTTATTCTATAGTTTTTCCATTAAGTTATTTTTTATTATCACTAAAGAGTGAAAAACATTAATATCACAATAATAATTTAAAGGGTATATGGGGGATAAAACGAATAGATTACGGTTAACAAAACCTAAAATTTTATTTATCTTATTTGATGATAGGATATAGTGTTAAATTAATCATTGATTATAGATATATATATTTGGAGAAACTTGAACATGATACTTAATTATTTTTAATTTAATAATTTCTGTAATTTTAGGGGTTCCCTTCCCCTCACTTTTAAAACGGAACCACGGAACCACCTATCCGCCTTTATAAAAAAGATTTGAGACTTTTATATATCTGAAAATAAATTCTATAATTCAATAATTTATTCTTTAAAAAATTTCTAATACCTCATTTTATTTTCATAATACCATCATTTCAAGGCTTAAGGTGTAAAACAATGAATGTTTCTCAATGAAGAGATATATCTCTTAAGTGAGTAATTTCAATTTTATTTATTTTTATACCTAATATAAAATATTTTATCAATTAACGAATAATTAATTTAGTATCTTAAATATTTTTAATTTTATTTATGATTATAGAGAAACCATTATCCACACCCACTATATCCGATGGGAAAAGAAAACATCGCTCATTTGTATGTGTGGACTACCACCTTCAGAATGCAATGCATTTCGATTTTCATCACTGCATCACATTGATGGTTCTAATTATGGATTTAATTAATATATAGGAAATTTATGATATTATATATATTTAAATGTGAATTATTATTAAATTTACTTTCTATCTATCTATTAAAAAGTGGAATCATCACTCATGCAGGCGTACATACTATTATCTCCATGATGTTATGTAATTAATTTTTCATCACCTCATTATATAAATAGTCATAAAAGTGTACATAATTATTACATATGATAATAAATATATTATAAAAATTATGGATATTATGGAACCATGATCAATGTATGAGGATTTAGACTTCTAAAATTAAAAAGGCATGGAAAACGAGGTAGTTATCACCATGAGCAGTGATTTTTATAAAGACTTATTAAGAAACTGGTGATAAGATATTATAAGTAAATAATATATGTTATTATATAGATAATTATCATTATCTAATATATTAATAAAAAATATATATTTATTATAATAGATTTTTGAACACATATAAATGAAAACTTTTCAATTATGGATATTATGGAACCATTTTCTATTCATATATTTATTATAAAAATTATGGATATTATGGAACCAAAGTCTATTCATAATTTATATTGATAGAAATTATATGGTTCTTATCATAGAATATTTTTTTCTTATACTATGATTATTCATAGAATTATAATGTTTTAGTACCATTTTTAAATCTTTGGTACTTAAACAGACTAAGAAAACTTTTTTAATGAAAATCCAACCATATTTCATTACTAGTCAATGAAATATTTCTTACATGTACAATCTCAAAAAAAAAATTTATGAAATTTTTTATTTTTACATGGAATTTTATAAAAATTTCGTTTCCAATACAATTTATATTATTTAAAAATGAGTAAAAATTATTATTTAGAATGATTTCCAAACAATTCATTTGTTCATTTTAAAAAATTGGGTAATGAATTTTTTCTTTAAATGTATATGAAATATACAAATCTTCCCTCTATCATGAGCATTTTTTATTTAAAAATTTGTTTAAAATTTATATGTTTATTTTCAATTAATATAATTTTATGAATTTTTTTTGAATATTTATTTTAAATTATTTAAACCAAAATTATATTTTTTTCATTTTATAATGAAATACTCAAACGATATTTTATGTAGGATTTTCATCTATGTAAAATTCATTTAAATAATTTTATTCTTCATTGGTGATCTGATCTTATATACTATGCACATTATTTTTCTCGATGTTTTATGATGATGATGTTTTAATTTTATTCTATAAAACCCATTTTATTTATCATGGATAAATTTAGTTGTGAAGAAATCATTGTGAAACCTGTTTAATTTCAAGAGTTTATGTTATGATGAAATGATGGGATATTTGTAAAACCCATTTTCATTCAATGAGATATGATATAATGAATATTTTATGATCTAGTGGAAAATATATGTATGTTTTTAATTATGTTATTGGTTAGTTCTTTATATCTCACTAATTCATTGGATAAATCTATATATCTAATTATATAATTATTAGAAAAAGGTTGATGTGATCAATCCAGTATGTGAAATAGCTAGAGATTCCAGATCCACTATGACATTGGAAATAATTTTTGAATCATAATTCTCTATGATATGGGTAAAAAGTTAAAATTCATTATCCACTATAATAATATGTTCTTAGTTGTTAACATTTAAATTATTCTTGTTTTATATACCTATGATGGTGTCACACACTTTATATTTGTTGTTATTTATACATTTGAGGTTATGGATCGTGTATGATCTCTGATAATTCCATAATATCATGAAATTATAATTTTCTATTTCAAAACTCATCATTATGGACAAAAAACTATTAGGTATTATTAAGTATTTACAATCACATATTATCATACTGTTATTCTCATGATATTCTTTTGTGTGATCATTGATTGACATCTCTAAAATTTATTCTATGTAATCATCTGAGCTTCCCTCTTATAATGTTTTAATTTTACCCATGTTATGAAGAAGGTAATTATGATTTATTAGACTATAAGGGTACCTTATTTGATTAATTATGTTTAAGATGATTAATATTATACTTAAATAAGCTATTTATTTATCAATTCACAAACTACAGTAATCTTTTTTTTTGGTTTCGAGTCATATAATTTTATTAGATTAATTGAACTTATGAAAAGATTTAATATTTATGGTTGAGTTTCTTGGGTCTCATCATTATTACCAAAAAATCAGATATCCTTATTAATGGCACCAAAATATCCTCTCTTGAATTGAAGTGTTCAATAAATCTCTTTTATATTATATATATTCTTCATGTAACTAAAATAAAGATATATATTTATAAAAAAAATCTTAAGTTTACTTCATCTTGTTCTCTTTCTTAGATATTCACAATACCGTGTAAACACATGAATTTAATTATTAAAAATTATAGTAATTAAAATCCTTTGGTATTTTTGCTAACCAATTTGTCTAGATCTGCATTAATCAACCTTACTATATTTTTATAGTGTTTTATATTTTCAAAAATTCCCTAAAGACTTGTCTAAGGACTTGATTATTCTTTATTCTTATATTTACAGATTATATGAAAAAATCATAATCTTTTCACTCCAAAAAATACATTTATATAAAATCTATAGACTTATTTATATTAATTATTCAATGGCTATGCTTATGAATCTCTTTCTTCTTAACAAAAAACTATCTATTCTACAGCACTCCTACTTTATTAAACTACCTACAGGTAATAACTTTCATTTTTATTGATATTTTCCTATAAATATGTCCTCCTTCACATTAATCAAACATCCTATAACATCTTGAAAAGTATATTTATATATATTTTCATTTAATTCCAGTTTTCATGGTATCTTATTTCTAAAGTAAACATCCATTGTTCTCTTTAATCAAAAATAAAGAGACCTATAGATGTATGTATTTATTCCTTTGTGAGAATTATTTATTTATTAATTATCACACTTATTTAATCCTGATATAATATTTATGTGTATGAATATTAATTTAATTTTAATATATTTCCCATTAGATGAATCATTCTCATCATGATACAAAGCTTCACTATGAACCTTTCTTTCATATCATCTTAATAAAACATGGATCACCTCTTCAAATACGTGATCCAATTAACACACATTGATAATTCACATAAAAAATAATTCACATGAAAATTACATGACATAAACAATTACCATTCATATATAATTAAAATTGATGAACCTTAATGTATCCATATTATTCATTTGTAGTCCCTTTTCTATCGTGATACAACATGTATAAAAATTATACAATATAATCAGTTCACCTATACTACCATTCACATGTCCAAATATATATACATGGTGATATAATTCCAGAGATATTCGGATATTCAAAAATTTATTGATCTATAACTAATCATCTATATATGAAAACCTATTTGTGGTTGTAAAGATTTGGGTATGTGGTTTTGTACTTCTTCCACCAACAACAAAACATCAAATTTTCACTTTTTCTACCATATTACTTCTTTTAAACATCATCCAAAAAACATTGAGATAATAATGATAAACAATATTATGACATTTGATCCTTTAAATAAAACATCACTTTTAATCATCATATTTGAATCTCATACTCATGTTTATCTTCATATATTCTACAAGGCATATCAGATTTTTTCTTCCACCACATGATTTGGAAAAACCCTTTTTGTCCCTTCACATGCTGTAGGCATAATATTTGTTCAAATACAATCATATTCATGAGGTAGATTTTCCATCCATGCATCTCCCAGGGTCTCTCTATCTGTCATACTTCTCATGTTTAATTAGTTCTAATTCCCATTCTCATCAAAATATTTCTAATACACATGAATGAAGAATTAAATTTTTTTATCAAAATTTGATTCCTCATAATCCATGATTAATACATCATCATCACTATATTTAATTAATATCCAAATCAATTATTCTTAATTATAAAATTTACATTCCTTAACAATAATTCCTAAAAACAAATACAACTCACACAAATTGTCACAATACTACCCCTTTTTATTTTTTGGGGAATATCTTCTAAATGACCTGTCAATATGTTCCATCATTATTCCTACCCCCCCACTTTCCCATCAATCTTTCATTTCACAATTTTTCCCCTTATTCAAAATAAGTACAAAGTACATGGGAAAATAATATCAATTGAATATTAATAAATGTTCTATAAATTATTTAATTATAAGTATACATTATCCATGCATGATATAGAAAAAAAGTTGATTTTATTTATATTAAAAGGTTATTTTTTTCAATTGAACATAATACCAAATGAAATGATAACACTGTAAATTTATTAAAAGATATATAACAATTTTCCAAGATTATACTAATTGAGATACAAGTATTTTATAGAATAAATCAACATAAAACTATTTCAATCACATCAACAAATATGAAAAAACGTTCAAATACAATTCAATATTAAATTTCTAGAAAACAACCTAGAATTTTCATCAAAACAATATATCCCTACCAATTATTTTGAATAATTTTTTATCCATTTGTATTATATTATTTATTTTAGTTGCCGACGATTAGAGATAATGAAATCATAACTAATCAACGAAACATTTTTAAACACATTATTGACTATTAAAATTTTCCTGAAATGTTAATTTAGAGAGATTATTCATCATTCTCTACTTATCTCTTAATGATGGAGACACTTCTCATGATATTCATGATGATGAATATATTAAATAGATATTATTTATGATTTATTTTTTAAGAATACAACAAAATGGAATTATTCATGTGGGTTTCGAGATTTGACAACATCCACAACATCATTACAGATTTTCTTCTTCAATGCATGTTTTATATAATATCAATTTTATGGTAAAAAGATGGAATATTCTATAGAGATTTTAATTATTGAAAATATATTAAATCATTCTCAGTTTCTCCACCTATAATCATGTTTTACTTTAAATTCCCTATATTGTAAAAACAGTATTCCAAATATATGGGAATGTGGAATATATCCTTTATCTAAAATAAAAAAATAATATTAGAGAGGATTTTCTCCACCATGTTTCATCACTATTTATAAATTCAAATTTTTCTTAAAATGTTTTTTAAATATTTGTAGTATGAATCTTACCACTTCTTCAATTACTTTGTGTGTAAAATTTATATTTTTAAGAGTCTTTGTGGATCAATTATCAATCATTTATACTATAATATTCATTATAAACCCTTATTAAGATATAATTATTATATATAAATTTCTTGGAGTGTGTTCATACATGTTTCACCTCACTCACAATACTTATTTATCATAATAGGTCTATTTTGTTAACAAACTCTAATGAAATTCAGGATCTTCATGTCGATTATTATCCAAATTCATAGAACTATATTTTAATTTCTCCTCTTCCATTTTATTTTACATATCTAAATCTAGAAGATATATTACTAGAAATTAATTAGAAATATCAGAAGACTTAATAGAGTTTCGACATGGATACATTTGCGTGTTATTATTCACATCTATCCTTTTATATTTTGAAATCCTCAGGGTATTCATGGAATTTTTTTGAATATGACATACATATATAATGTTGTCCAAGGGTCTCTCACTTTCCCTTTTTAAAACTTATTTCGATTATTCTGATTTTAAAATTCATCGTTTTTCTATTCCTTTACTAATGATTATATTTTTTTCATTCACCAACATCTGTGTCCTTCTCTTATCATTTGATTTTCATATATGCATAGATGATAATAGACCATTTCTATGACCATAATGTTTTCATACATCATATAAATCTTCATGTGATCTGAATATATTATAAGTATAAATATGATTATTTATATGTCAATATTTTATTTTTTATAACTACCCCTAAAATGGTAATCCTTTATGCATTAACATTAAAGAAACTATAAAAATAATTCATTGCACAATGCCCAGCCCTACTTAAACACAAAAAATTTACCACAAACCTTTATCTTATTTTATCTAATATATGGTATCTGGAATTTTATAGTTTTAGAGAATGTTGTTTATGAGATTTATTATTTATTGGTTGGGATGTTATTGGGGATACATCTTTCATAGTATATATGTCCACCAAGAACATTATGGTAAGATTACACTCATTTTGATTCATCCATAATTATATATATTTAATAAAATTATATAAAAAATATATGGATGATAAATATTTATTTAAGGGTTTTTAGAATGTTCACAATGTGTTTTAATGATATTGTTTTTATATGATTTAGGTTTTTACAATTATAATCCTTTATTGAACATTGGGTGGCAGAAAATAATTTTTCCTTATTTTGTAAAGACATGGTACATGTCATTTAAAAATTGTCCAATTTAATATCCCATTCTAAAAAACATTTATTATTGTTGTATTTATTATCTTCAATCATAATCACCTTTTATTAATAGTTCCTCTTCATTTAGTCTACTTCTTCACCATGAATATTATTTCTTTCTGGAAGAAAGGTGTTAAGTTCATTAATCCTATTTAAGGTTACATACAATTGTGTATTCTGCACATCAATTCTTTTATTAAGATATGTTTTATGTGGAATGATATTCTATTCATTATTTTTCATTATTTATTCAATTTTTTTAGTTTATTAATCATTTTTCGGGAGTTTTTTTAAGAGAATATTTTTTTATTTTGGTGAATAATTCCCTAATATTAACATTATTATATTCATTTTCATTAATATATTTTGAGAGATATATAGAGGCGGATCTATGATTTGGAGGAAAGATCTTTGGATTTCTAGGGTTCCGACCCCATGGATTCGACTCATTTCTTCCACAGTTTTCGCAAGTGTTCGTTGTCCCTTGGTGGAGCATTATGTGTGGAAGCAACATATTTTGGGGAAGCGGCTCTAGATGGTCCCTCTTCTTTTACATATCTACAAATATGGTTGTCAGTATCTTTTTGGTGGTCTGTGTGTGGTGTTCTATTGTAGGGGATGACAGTGCTTCCTGTTCATCTGTCAGATGACAGTCAGTGGAACGGTGTGTCTAATCGTGGTTAGGATGACGATAGGCGATGGAAGGGTTCATCTTTAGGATTAAGTCTATGCATCTAAGAGGTGCATGTGGGAATGAAAATATATGGGATGTTGACGAGTGGGCCATGGAGTCTATCCCACAATAATTGTCTCTCTTGTGTGTGGTGGATTTGGTATGGTTGGGGTGTATCAGATCTTCTTAAGATTTGATTCTTGGCAGTGCGTGAATGTTCTCGGGTCTAGGTAGGAATTTAATTTATCTATCGTTTCATCTGAGAAGTCATTAATGCTACTTGGGATTCAAAAGTAGGGTTTAGATGGCTAGACAACATCACACTGGTTCACAAGGTGCAATCATGTGTGTGGATGGAGGGTGTGTTGGGGTCATTGCATTGGATGTTTGGGCTTCAGTTTTGTAATGGTTTTTGTCCCAATATGCTCTCAAGACATTGAATATAGAATTTTAGTCAACTATAATGGGTTCTGTATAATTTTTGGTATTGGGTTTGATCCTTCTGGGTCTATGGGCTAGTAATGGGTTTTCCCATACCCTAGAAAAAAGGGGATTCTATTATCATTTTATTTTTTTAAAAAATGGGATTTCCCCAAACCCTTTGGATATTTATAGAGAGATATAGATTCTATTAATTTTGTTTATAGAGATTTCCCTATCTCATCTACGTCACTTTCAAGTTGTGTGACTTTTTCTTACATACTTCCAAACATCCAACATATAACCTAAAACTATTTATTTTGGAATACAATGTATACTTTTTTATTGTATAAAATTATATATCATGAGAATTTATAGACATAATATCAACACCACAAATGCATAATTATTTTTATGGATATATTTGAAAAGAATCAATACATACATATTTATTAACTATATCTATTAATTATTATATTGAAAAAGGGATTTCGTTTTTGTTAATAAAATTTTTAACCATTTTTTATTATCCATAGAAGAAATATCTTCCTTTTTCAATGCAATGGATTACATTAAATTATTCTCAAATATAGAGAGATATCATTCTTATATTACTCAACTATATCATTTACAGTTAATAATTTTCTTGGAAATGAATTAATTATGATATGAGGCAAATAATCTTCACCAAAACTACACATCAATTTTAATTGAAGAAAGAAACAAAAGTCATTAAAATATAAAAAATTAAAGAAGAGAATCCAATCAGTGATCAAAATCGGATATGATAACAATTATTGAGAACACATTAGGATATTCTCATCCCTAGTGGTGGTGGGGGTGAATTAGTGTTGATTTGTTTTAGATCCATTTAAACGGTTTTATCCATTTACCACTTTGACCTATTAATATCTCACCTCTCTTATTCTCTTACATCTTTATCAATTATTTTCAAACATAAATGGTGGATAACATATTTGCATGGAAAACATTTGGATAATAAATAGTAGTCCTTTTTGTAATTATGAAACAATACATGACCTCAGGAACCACTAGAATTAATCTGTGAGTTACAATGAGTAGTGAATATCCATTACTTATATTTCACTATACTATCTTGATAGTTATTTGGCACTTTTGGAACACAAGAACCTTATTCTTGATAATTGTTAGTATCATTCCTAGTATTTGATTCTTCCATTATTACTTGCATAGTAGTATGTATGCATCTTCACCATTACTTTGTCAAACTCATACACTAAGTATAACACTGTTCATTTTTTTTGTACAAAATATACTTCATAAACCCACATTTTTCATATAAACATCATGACTAATATTTATAGTTCTTATTCTTCTTTTTTGTTTATATTATAATAACAGAATATTCATCTCTTATTACATATTAATTTTCTTATTCTTGTTGTTCCAACATTTATGCACATAACTATTTTCTTTTCTTCCCTCTTCTTCCCTATTCCATTTTCTAATACTTCTTCAATTAATATGGCCAACACTAATTCTATTCTTCATTGATTTGACTCACAACATGTGTTTGAGAATTATTATACAAGGTTGGGGTGTCCTTTTAATTGACACAAACAGTTTATCTCTTAAATAACAATTTTAAACTTCTGTCCCCAATAATAAATATATTATTCATTCAACTACAATGTATATATATAATAATAAAACATGTAGTGTCAGTTACCATCATTTTTTATATTTTTGTGATATTCAAAATAATGAATGAAAAAATGATTTAAATTAACAAGACTTTTATAAATTTAAATCCCAATCAAAATTTGTAAACCATTTTAGGATAGATCCCTATTAATTAGTATTTTTTTTTCTAAACTTTTATGTTACTCAAAAATTCCACGAAGGCTTAGTTAAAGACTCATTTCATCCTTTTTCATTTCTCTCTTTAGTATGATGAAATATAAAACTCGCATCTATCCATATAATCTCTGTATTTAGATAATATATACTTATAAATTATAAATATTCATTAGTCATAGTCATCATTTCCTTTCTTCATAAAAAATATCATATAATTCCTCATTACTCTTTGTTCATTAAACGACCAGCATCTAATCTCCTTTATTTTTTGTGAGATTTTCTCAAAAATATATCTTCTAAATAATTGATCAAACAACCTGTATCATGATTATAATTATCATTATACATATTTGAATTTAGTTTCCATTTACTTGTAATCTTCTTCATGAATTAAACCTCATTCATTCTCTTTCTTCATCAACAAAAAGAACAATATGCATATTTTTTAAGAATTTGTGTGGTATCCTTTTTCATTATTCGTTACATATTTAGTAACAAGATATAATAACTTATAATGTTAATAATTATTTAATATTAGTATATATAGCATTGGTTGATTCATTATCACATGGAATAAGGCTTCACTCAGATCCTTTATTCCATTTCATATTTATGTTTCATAGGTCACCTATTCGAATAAGAAATAAAATGAATGTACTCGTCTAATTCCAATACATCCAAATTTATATGAACATTACTTGATTTGATCACATATCATCATAAGATAATTAATATATTTGAACCATCGCATATCCAAATTCATCATACATAGACCATTTTCTTTCTTGGATCAACATATATCAAAATTTACTCACATAATTAGTTTTCCCATGTGACCAGTCATGTATTCAAATCTATATATGTGGAGATATTATTTCATGACCATTTAGATATGAAGTAGTCTTTTTATCTATATATATTCTCTTATACAGGAAAACCCATACGTGGATATGTAGGTTTTCATATATGGTTCTACCCTTATTCCAATAGAAACTAAACTTCATATTCTCCCCATTTATAAATTAAAATTATTTCAAACTTAATCTTAAAACATATTTCATGAATCATGATAACCTATACCATTAAATTTCATCCGTAAAAGAACTATTTTACTTGAATCATTTTATAGTTCCTCTTTATATTTATCTTCATATATGTTTTGAGAAATATTAGACCTTCTTCTTCTTTTTCCACTTGATCTACTGGAATAATCGTGGTCACATTAAATGATGCAGACTCAAATTTTTTTGACCCCCGCCTTCTTCATGTGGTCAATTTTCTTAATACATAGCTACCACACATTCTCATTCTAATGGGATTATAAGGGTCACATTCATCCAATTACCATTGTCATCAAATGTAATCCAATATATCTAGATGTAACATAAACTGATTTAATATGCTTGGATTCCTTATCATCCATGATAAATAATTATTCATAACTATATTCATTAATTATCCATGATGATTCTTCTTCATCAATAAATTTACATTCATTGATAGTTATTCCTTGAAAAAAATATAACTCAATCAATGTGGGATCAATTTAGACACTAAATATCAATATTTTCAGCTGGACTACATAATAGAGTGTCCAAAGTGACCCTCTAGGCTTAAAACCACCCAATGAAATAAATAACACACTATTATTATTCATTGGGGAATTCAATTATCTATCAACAATCAAGTTCTTATAAACAAACTATATATGATAAAAATACACCAGGTTGGTGTAGCACATAAGAATATAATGAAAGAACATCGAATGTAAACAAATCCTAGAGAAACCACTTAACCACCTATTACCGTCCAACTCAAAGTCATGAAACTCGATTACTCAATTTTTTTTATTTCTATTCGTAATTAACCAAAATAACCAGTGGATCCAACTTTCCTAAAAATCATATTGATAAAAATAGTAGAAAAATATTCTTAATTTTTTATGCTGATAGATTTTAAATATTCCTAATTAAAATATAAAATTAATATCCTGTATTTTTATTTATTGTTGTTTATATTTATCATCATTATTTTCATGACAGATTGATTTTACCTTCAATATTAGAAAACTTACTCCTTCTATGATAAAATCTTAAACCAATAATCAAATCCACCGACCCTTGACTAACTGGTGTATTAATAATACACTCATCAAGAAGATACTTCACCCTTCATCTTTCTTATAGATTGTTTCCATAAATTGTAGCATGAACTTTTTTATTTACACAAAATAATACAAAAAATACCATAAAATAAATGAAATTATATGGCTTGAGTTTTCTTTAATATTGTATTTATTTATCCTTGCAAATTGGTAGACGTGTTATCCATATATTATGATTAATTAAATACATCAACAAAACTATTTCTAGTTGAAATGTTAAAAAATAATCATTATGATGATCTTTTTACATAGATTCTGTTATGTCTACATTGATCATGGTTATGTAGATGGTTTTTCCAAAAACTCTATTTTTGTAGATAATAGTTACACAACTCATATTTATTCTTATGGTTCTTAGAGATAATGGTTATGACAAGGTGATAGATGTTTTTACTGAGTATAAAAATGTTTACACAACCTAGTTTGATGGTTATGTAGATCACATTCATCCACATTCATAACTAGATTAAACATACATTCACTATGAAATAAATATTATGAAATGTGTAAATAGCCCAAATTATTAGACATACTTCTCGACCAAATTTTTTAAAACCATGCCACTATAAATGGACACCATATCAATTCCAAAATAAATAGGATCTACCGGGATATATAGTCCAAATTTAATATTCATTCCACTTTTTTTCATGAAACAAAACCCAAAAATAAATCATAAGTGATTTTTTTCTATTAATAACAATTTCATAAAATGTAAACAATCGTAGTCATGATTAATATTAAAAACCATAATAATGGGGGAGATTCCATTAATTATATCAATTTCCTTAACTATTGAACCCCATCGATTCTAGAATGTTATAGAATTTATAACCTGAAAATTTTGTAGTTTATGGAATACTTTGATATCATATTTCCACCCTTACATTTATAATGGTACAACTCTAGAACTGTGCTATGAGAAAAATGTAAAATGATAGATGCAATATAAAATAACCTAATAAATGAATATATATAATAATAAATAAATTATAGGGAATAATTAATATAAAATAAAATTAAAATTGTTTTAAATTAAGTAGTAAATAAATTAAAAATTATTATTCATGATTTTATTAGATCATTTAAAACAATATAGGAGCCAGGGTATGAGTTTCCATGAAAATATCTACTATTTTCAAGTATTTTATTTCTATATACTACTATATTTCTTAAATTAATGATATTTTATGTATATATAAATCTATTGAATTCATTTCTAATGAATTTATGGTCATTTACCCATATATATATTTAATTTTTATACCTACATGTTTATCCAAACTCACACTTCTGGGTTATATGCTAAAAAATTGTTTAAATACCAACTTTTATACAATGTGAGATGAAACATGCTAATAATATCATTATTTTACATCATTTCCATAATTTAAACATTATATCTCATAATAAACATATAATCAAAAGAACTGAAGGATTTTTTTATTTAAGGATCAACTATAGAAGAAACATATTTTTATGATTCCTGTGAACATTTCTCAATAATTGAAACCACATCAGAACCCCTTCTAGAATCCATATAGTTTCTCATCTTAGAAAACTAGTGAATAGAAACATAATGAGTGACATCAAAATCTTAGTATTTTAATACTTATAAAAATTTCATTTAGGGGTAAATCATAATCATATATGAAAACTAAGGAGGGGATAAATATATTTTTGAAAATAATATAGGACAAAAATATTTTTCCATTTTTATGATAGTTCGCCGTGTTATTTAAAATTAGAAAACATTTACCATGAAATAAGAGTGTGAGATAATAAACATGATCTATGATGCATAGTCATAGGTAAAAAACAAATAAATATAGCATGGGAAAATCATTTGAATAATAATATTAAGGGTCAATAATCACTTACTATTTCCCATAATTGATTAGGAATAAATTAATATTTACCTTAAACGATCAGACATAAAAACCAATTTCTCATATTAGATCAAGAATCAAAACCTACTTCCCATAGTGGATTATTCATCATAATCTGTATCTCATAGTAGATCAAACATCAAAACCTATTACCTATATTTTATCAGGAATCATAACCAATTTCCCAGAGTGGATCAGACATCGCAACCTATTACCTATAGTGCATCAGGCATCCTAACCTATTTCCCATAGTAGATCAAAGAACACTTCATAACTACCCTAAACATAATGGTCACTAAATCACAAACTAATTCTCATATTTTTTTTAATATTTTATTATAATTATGTTACAAATTCAATTATGTAAATATAAGAACATTAGATTCATTATAATTAGAATAATAAATAATGTAAAAGTGTGGAAAAATAGTAATTGAAAATTTTACCGTACCCTTTAGAAGAGATCCATTAGATGTTGGATTTTTTCTTTGAGAGACGGTCTTTTGAGAAAAAAAATATCTATAAGGTGTCTAGGAGTTTTTTGGAGTTATTTGGGTATATTTTTTAAAAATATAATAGGATTTGGGTGTGAGGAAAACTTTGATAGTGATGACACCATGTATAAGAGAGATGAGTGAAATATTTATAATAATATAAAATATGAAGTCACTATTTAAAGGTGATGTGAATCCAATAATATAATATAATAGAGTGGGGGAAGGTATAATGTTGGTTAAGCCTTAACCATATATATTGAAACGTTTCTTAATATTTTTTCAGGTCATTTAACCTTATTTTTTTTTCTATTTTTGGTTGTTATGGTGGTAACTAATTTTAAATTATGTAATTTACTTTTAGTTCCTAAATAAAAAATGGACCTTTTTATATAACTTGATCCCAATGATTCCAAATAGGAAATATAATTTTTCAAATAAAATTTATAACGGTGATAATAAATAATTTTAATATTATCACACATAACATGTAAAAAAAATTTAGAAAAAGATTATTTTTTACATTTCAAAAATATGATTAAGATAAAAATATAAATATTGTTAATCTATATGAATTAAAATTTTTTATTATTTAACAAAATTATATCTATGGATTTCAAAATAATCTCAAATTGAATTCCACCTTGGGTATTTTTATTTAAAAGAAACATAGAAGAAGTCGTTTTTTTTAATTTAAAATATAACATTTGTTTCGAAATTATGAAGCATGGGTTCTATAAAATCTAAATCATATTTCAAATTTTTTTATTTTAGTGAATGAATATATATTTTTTAAATATAAAATAACTCCTAAAATTTCAAATTAGTTTTGTATTATGAAAACTTCATAAATGTGACAATATTTTCTAAATTGGTATTTTTCACAATACACACCAAATTCTATCCTCTTTAGAAAAATGTAAAAAATTAATACAAAGATATTTCTTATATGAATAATTGAAAAATGAATTTTATTTGAAATAAATCAAATTATGAAATTTATAAATTTATTTATTTTTATATGAAAACACAATTGGATGTTAATATATAATAAGATTTTAAATGCATATTTTTTTGATAATTGGTTATAAAAGTGTTCTTAATATTATCTCATATCAATTTTGAATTAGAAAAGATAATATATTAGTTTATATATATTAATGTTTTCAATTGGTTTAATTAACTTATTCAAATTAAATATATCATAGGTGAAAAAACGATATTTTTTAACATTAAAGAATATTAATTATTTATCCTTTAAATGAAATATTTATAATTGATTACAATATTTTTTACTAAAGATTTTATTACTCCTATAATTTTCCAAATAATGTTCATATTATATACAATATTTTGTTTTTTTGATGTTATGATTGGGAAAAATATATTAAAATAGTATTTCATTAAAGAAAAATATATATTATAATCTAAGGGCCTCACATTTCCACATAACATAAATTAAATCCTCGTAAATATAATTATCATACACTAATTATAAAAGCTATGGTATCAATAAAAAATATCAAGGTGTATTTTATATTAAGATATATATAGAACAATATTAAATACCCATGATTCATAATTTCCCATATAACAATCTTGTATTGATATTTCTCTTTATCTCAATAATTTTTTACCAAATATTCTTCTTTGGTTGATTATATAATTTTCTATGGATAAAACATAAAAAACGTGATATTCATGATCCTATTTATATCCAAATATTAAATAAATATGGTTATAATAATATTCAATAAAATCTTAATGATTTATCATCATATATATGAAAATCCTATCCTAAGTTGTGTTCTCCAATGAAACATTATTTTACAACTATGATATTTTTTTTAGTAATGATGTAATTGGATCAAAATATAACTCTTTCATTTTAACCCAGGTTATACTTGGTGATTTTATTATTAGGTTTTTCAACCTAAAAAGTTACATGATACATACTTAAATTATAAATTAATCATTCATAATAGTTCACAAGGAGTATCCAAATAACTATAGCATACAACCATTGAGTGTCAAACCCGGTGTTGAGTTCGACCTATTTATCATCCAATGAGTAATTATTGAGTTAATACCCAATATTACCCTTTATAGGTTACTTCCCATAGTTAATTATATACCATATCTTATATCCACTTGTATTATCCAGTCTAGGATATCATTGTTAGGAAAACACACAATACATACTTTACCAGAATTTTAGGATGTTATCAAATACATATCACTAGGGTTATCACTAATGTGATAACATCATAATATCTAAAATGAAAAGACTAATCTAAAAGATAACTAAACCCTTATTTGATACCATTTAGGTTCCCTAGGCACACAATCCATTGTTTAGTGTATAAAATACATTCTTTCAGCACTATAATTGATACCAAGTGAGATGACCAAAGATAATATTATCTTTATTATACATAATTTACATGACATTAACATTATATATCATAGTAAAAAGACAATATCAAGAACTGATGGTTTATTGTATTTTAGAATCTCTTACATACGAAACATATTTTTTTGATACTTGTGAATATTTTCCATAATCAAAACCACACTATATTTCATTCTAGAATCTCATAGCTAATTCCCACCATCATGAATTGTGTAATTGAAAGAAAAGAATGCGATGAAGTAAAATTCAATGTAATATGAACTTTTCATCAATGTATAGATTATAAGAATATGATAAAACATGAACATGAGGTAAATATTTTATTAAAATGAATATGGTATAATAAGATATTTCCAAAATTTATGATCATAGGACATGAAATATTAAATTAAGAAACATGTACTATGACATAATAGTGTGATATAACAAAAAATATACAAGGAGTATTATCATAGTCACAAAAGATAAAAAATGATGAAAAAATCATTGGAATTAGAACATGTCGGATCATAGACCACTCCTTGTTTCCCTTAGTGGATCAAGCGTCACTTCATGTTTCTTTTAATAGACCAGGAATCACAAACAATTCTAATTGTGGATAAGTAATCACAATCCATTTCCCTTAGTAGATCATGAATCAAATTCTATTTTCAATTGTGGGCAGGTATCAAAAATTGTTTCCCTTAGTGGATCAGACATCAAAACATGTTTTCCATTGTTGATTATGTATCACAACATATTTCCCAGAGTGGATATGACATCACATTATGATTCTTGTAAACATAGTGCGGTAGGAATCAATAAAATATTCCTATAAACATAGTAAAATTTCATAATAATTAACATATTGATGTAATTATATAAACTTTTGATGATTAAATTTAGGATATGTGTGACAAGAAAGAAGCGATAAGTGATAAAAATGTGAAATTGAGAATTTTACCTTACACATTAGTAAATTACCTTTGAATATTGGATTAAGTATTTGAGAGGTGATATTTTGAGAATACCATAACCAATAAAAAGTTTATTTTATAATTATTGAGTTATTTGGGTAGATTTTTCTCTAATATAAGAGGCTTAGGGTGTGAGGAGAAATAGGTGGTGACGAATCCTTTTATAAGTGATATGAGTGAAATTTTTGTAATTATATAAAAAGTAAATTTAGTAATCAAAAATCAAGTTGATTAGAGAATAGAAAATAATGGATTTGGGGAAGGGGTAAAGTCAATAAATCATCAACTAGACATTTTTGTAAATTTTTGTATGTCATTTACAATTATTTTTTTTCTAAAAATTAACCATTTTGGTTTTTTAACACTGTAATTTTTTTTAACTAAGTAACTTAAATTTAATATCTTACATAAAATAGTTATTTTTAAATAATTTTTAATTAATTATGAGAAATATTAAATTATGTTTTGAATAAAATATATAATTGTCGTACAAATTATTTTTACAAATAGTTTACATAATGTGTAAAACCCATTTTTGAAAAAGTTAATTTTTATGTTTAGAAAATATTTATTAATATAAAAATTACAATTTTATTGATTTATATAAAATTAATTCGGTTTTTATTCACCAAATAAAAGTTATAATGATTTTAAAATAATCCAAAACAGAATATCGCCTTGTGGATACATTTTTAGAATAAACAAACTAAAAATAATAATTATTAATGTAAAATATTACTAATGTTTCCAAAAATATAATCAAGAGTTTTATAGATTCAAAAATTTATTTTTATAAATAATTATGTTTTATATAAAAATATTTCATTACACATCAAATCATTCATTCATTATGACAAATACATAACAGTGAGAATTGTTTCAAAATCAGTTTTTTCACTATTCGACCAAAAATTTATCCTTTTTAGAAAAATATAAAAAATTAACCATAAAATAATTTTTAATAATGTTAATATATTAATTTATATATAATAATATTTTAAAATTTGTTAAATTATTTTATATGAAAAAAATTTAAAACACTTTTTAGAAAATTGTTTTTTTAAAACAATCATTTCAAACATTTAACCTCAATAATTATTTGTCATCTAAATGTAAATTTTTTAATTGATTAAAATATATTCATTTACTACAAGTTTTATTATTCTTAAAACTTTTATAATAATGTTCATTTAATATTCTAAGGCTTGTTTTATTTTTATTCATTTCATGTTAATTATTATATTAAACATAATATTTCATTAAATAAGAATATATATTAAAATCCTGGGGTGTTACAAACTCACTTTGTTCATCTAGGTTATTTTTTGTTCATTTGTATTCTTATGATAATGTATACTATCTCCCTCCATATACATTTTATATTTATATTTGTCTTATATATCCATGTTCTTTATTCTATATCTCATTCATTATTTTTATGTATCATTTAATCTTAATAAGATCACGTAACCTTTTCCCTATATAGTGCGAACACTCAATATTTCTCCTTCCATATTATGGGGAGTTTAACTTGAAATATATTCCAATTATTAACTAGGTAAATATTCAAAATCCTTATACTTTTTATTTTCATATGGATAATTATTTGTTACTAACATATATTGATCTAATATTTTATTATTTTTTCATTCTTTGTGAATTATGAATGCTTTAGACTTATTATGTGATGGGTGGTCCCATAATTATATAACCCCTCAGTGCATCAATAGGTCTAATGTGATAATTTTCTTTCCTGAGATGATAATTTTTTTTATCATTTCTCTATAAAATAATGATGAATCTTATATGCGATTCATGGATAATTAATAGAGTAATAATAATTTTGTATATGATTTTTGATGTAATTCTAGCTCTAATTTAATTTAATGATAAAATATTTTTCTAGTAGTCTCACACTACCAATATTTAGATTCATGATGTTTCTAATGTAATAAAAAACAATCACATATGGTTAGTTGGTTTTGGGTTTCTCCTAACACCTTGAGATTTTATGACATATATTTTTTCAAATAAATTTAATTTCATCGATAACATGAGATACAAACAACCCCAAGTCTAAATAAACCATAATATATTATACCATTGTAACCCAACATTTAAATTTATATAGTGAATATGAATTACCTAATTTTTATTAAATATGTATAAATTTTATAAATGAATAAAATATATTGATAAATAAGAACTCAATTTTTAGTGAAGATGTTATATGCTTTATGAAATAAAATTTCCTCAAAACTGGTATTATTTTTTCCTGGTGAAATAATGTAATTATTCTTATGCCCCAACAATAGTTACCCATATTCGGTGCATTATTACATAACATTTTCATGATCACAATAGATCAAGTCCTGAAAGGATGATTAGTTTTGTAGCCTTGGAAGTACTAGATACATACATAACTTTTTCAATACATCATCAAATAAAGAAAAACAACATCATTGTGTACCCATTGAACATACTCTTATCCCATATCCTATTACTATAGGATAATTGTAAAATAGTTTATTGAATCCTAGAAAAAATAAAACATAAGAAAGAGGTGAGCTTAAATTCTTAATAAGGATAACAGTATAACAAAAACATTCATAAATAAGGATATCCATTTTAAGGAAATGTATAAGACTAAAACACAAGCCTTTTAAACATAAAATTCAGCATAATATGGAAAAGAAAAATAAAATAATTCCATTTACTTATTCACATGGATATTCTTCTAGTCGAATAATCATATGTAATTTTAAATAGCCAATTTCACAATGATGGAATGCATAGTGCGAGACATCATAACCAAATAGTCAATGCCTTGTACTAAGACTAAAAATAAGACTTTGTAAAGGCCTTTTTCCAAGACACTAGTTTGTCTCAAGAGACCTACCGATGCATCGAGAAGCTATAGCGGGCTCCCCCCATCACATAATTAGTCCAATGCATTCCTCATAAGAAAAGGTTTAAACATAACATAAATATTCGAATTAAAAAAGGAATATGAAATGCCAATACTTAGACCATTAATGGTATAAAAATAACACATCCAAAGAAAAAAATATCACTAAAACTTCAATACAATACAGAAGATTTTAATAAAAACAAATCAACTTCAAACAAGTTTAAAATCTATCAAAGGATGTTGACATAGATGACATGAAAAATATTTGAAAGAAATACCTCTTTCTATTTTGAAATCATTTAAAAGTCACATATTTATAAATGAAAACATTTATTTTGAAAATATTTTTATAATATTGTATGGGATGCTTCGAATTAGTTATAACAACGAAAAATATCTTCACCCGCCGTATAATTTAAAAAACATTATTTCCTTAATTTTTTTTCAAAAAAGGGCGCAATGGACCTTGTTTAGAGAACGATGGAACAATTCCTTTAAAAACATCTTATAAAAAGTAAAAAAGGGTATAAATGAATTTAACCCACAATATAGGAAATAGTAAAAATATTTTGAAATATATTTTTAAGAAACACAGATGTGGATGATAAAGAGGTCATAGAAGATACTCACATATAAAAAATCTTTGATAATGAAGATATTGTAGAATTAACCATTAACATGTAAATTTCCTTGATGGAGGTAAGATTAAGCTTATGTATAATAGTTAAATAATATTAATTCAATAATAAAAGAAACACATACTTAAATATGATATCTTATATGATCTTCCAATACTGCTTTTTTAATAATATTTCAATAGTATCACTGTTTCCGGTGTTAACTGATTCATTTTATTTTATATTCTTGGTTATTTAAGAAATGTTTGTTATGTATAGGATGTATTGGATTCATATTAAGATTTATATTACGCTCTTAAACATTATCTTTAATCATAAAATGAAAATTATTCTTGAATGGTTATGATTGGGAATGAATCTCATCACGTTCATGGAGACGGTAATCCGTACGCACTGACGAGAGACAATAACATTCTATTGATGTTGAAATAATATGTAATTGGATGGTATATCTTATATAAATAATCCTTAAAATGTTATATTTATTATTTACATTAGTTATATTCATTATTTTACCCATCCAAATAATGAAGTGTTTGAATAACAAACTACACCACAACATGGAGACGGTTAGCCATACGTACGCATGTATGGTGACTTGTCATTAATAGAATGGATAGAATAATGAATATGGATGTACAATATTTATAATAACATCATAGTATATATATATATTACTGGAGTTATTATTTTGGTATGTAAACAATGAAGAAATAGGAAGTGGAAGAAGAAGATAACTTTGAATGAGGTGATGAAATTATTACATCTTCTTCCGGTGATTCCTTTTGATTTTATCCAAATGGATCCATAAGTTGGATTTCTGATCAATGTAAGGCCTCTAGGTAGAAGTGTGGGTAGTTGGGGGGATATTTGAGTTGGTTTTGGAGGAACCAAATGGATTTTGAGGTGGGATTTTGAGGGAATGAGAAGTACCCATTTATAAGAGAGGTGATGGTCACTTTTGAAAAAGCATGAAATATTGTTTTATTATAAAATCATATTGGGTTTACAATAGCTCCAAAATAATTTATTTCGAGGATAAGGTGATTATGGGTTGAAATACCCTCAATAAATAGGTTTTAAATAGGCTTAGGTCTCTAAATTAACCTTATCTTTTAGATTTAACTCATAGTTAAAAATTTCTACTTTTACAATGTATTCATTTATTATTATAATAAATGGTTAATAAAAATACTATAAAAATCCAAGAGAACACTAATAGTTTTATTATTAATATATATAACCTTATCTACCTTCTTTTTTCTGATCTTTTTATTTTTAGGAATATTATATCAATTAATAATAAAGTATTTGTTTTAGAAACTCATTTAGGTCAATTTTGACACTATTTGGTATTATGTTTTTTTGAAATTCATAACAACATTATTACTTATAATAAAAATAATTTAATCGACTCTAACATGTAATATTAACCTATAAAATTATTTTAATTCATTATAATTCTCAATTTACATTTATTTGGATATTTATAATATAAATTTTATTAATCATTGATTAATAACAGAATTACTGCATTATCATTGTGTCATAAATACATTTAATTATTTAATATATAAAAATAATAATTAAAATACCATTATGTATTAAATATTTTCATATTTGTAATTAATATTTATAGTTGAATTTTTCTTTTATATAAACCTATATTGAAAATGGTTTCGTTATTAAACATTGAATTTAACACTTTTAACTCTTCTTGAAATATAATAATAATGAATGTTTTAATCTATTTGAAGTAGACCCAAAGAATAATATTTTATTAATAAGTATTATTTTGGACAAGATACAATTATTCAATATAATTAGGACATGTGTTAGGGTAATTATAATATAATTTCTACATTTAATTACTCCATTTACTTTTAACCGTGGTAAATAAATGTAAATAATTAATATATTCACAAAGAGAAATTTTCATCTTATTGAACCAAATTTTACTTAATGATGTAAACCTTTTATCTAATATTTTTAAAATTATACACACATATGTGGTGAAATTGTTTTTTATGCTAATTTTCAAATGCTCCAAGAAGGTGGGTAAAAGACGGTAACAAATTCAATAAAATTTTATATATCTAATATTATTATAAAATTACTCGATTGAATTACATTAAACATATATATTTATTATGTATCTATTTTTACCTAATATAAATTAAAATAAGATAACTAATTATTTAAATAAAAAGTTGTTTTTAAACAGCAACATAGTGTTTTTCACTATTCATAAAAAATTGAAGGTTTTCTGAAAAATACAAAAAAATAACCCAAAGATAATTTTGACATTCTGAATCCAAAAACATAGTCCATTTAGAGAAATTAAATTTATAAAATTTCAAAAATTGGGAATTACTATTCAAAACAACTAGTTTTATTGGTCGTGGTGTGTTAAAACATAATGTTTCGTACAACACAAGATACCGCATTATTCAAAGGGAAATGTATCGGGGAAGATTGGGGTGTTACATTCTACACTTATTCAAATAATTTAATCCTCAAAACTTCTATAATTTTACTGCATAAAAATATTCGGATGGTTCTTCATCATAAGTTCCTCGAGTTCCCAAGTTGCCTAATTAATATTATGGTTTCTGCATAGGACTTTTACCAGTCGAGTCATCCGGTTTCTCAACACTTGTTCTTTGGTATCCAGAATCCTGACAGTCCCTTCATAATAAGACAGGTCGGGTTCGAGTTCTTTTTCATCATAGGTGAGTACATGCGTTGGTTCAGGAAAGTATTTTCTCAATATTGATATGTGGAACACATCACAAACTTTGGAGAGACTTGGCGGCATTGCCAAATGGTAAGATACAACCGCAATTTGTTCTAGAATTTCAAAATGTGTGATGTACCTGAGACAGAATATACCCTTCTTACCGAATTGTATAACTCCCATCCATAGAGGTACCTTTAAGAAAACATGATCTCCTACTTTAAATACCAAATCATTTATTCCGTTATCGACATAGATCTTTTTTTTACATTGAGGTTCTTTGATGTGGGTTTTGATAACCTTCACCTTTTCCATTATTTCCTCAACAAGTTCTGGGCCTATGAGTTTTCATTCACCAACACCATCACAACAAGTTGGGGTGCAACATCTCTTTCTATGTAACAATTCATATGGTGCCATATTAATACTTGAATGGAATCTATTATTATAGGAAAATTATACCAGAGGTAAATACTGATCTTGCATATCTTTAAAATCAAGTGAGAAAGATATCAACAAGTCTTTTAAGGATTGAATAGTCTGTTATGATTGTCCATCAGTTTGAGGGTGGTAGGAAGTGCTCAAATAAATTTCAGTATCCAAGGCCTTCTGATGAATTTTCTAGAATCATGATGTAAAATGGGGATCACGATCAGAAACAATCGCTATGGGTACTCCATCAATCCATACAACGTCATTAATATATATTTCTGCTAAACATTCAAGTAGTAAATCTTATCTTATATAAAAAAATTGTAATGACATGGTTTGACAATCAATAATGACTCATATTGAATCATTCCTTCTGGGAGTCTTTGGTAGTCCCATGAAAAAGTCCATCATAATAAGTTCCCATTTCTACTCAAATATGGGAAGAGGTTGCGTGAATCATCAAAGATGATGTCTTCCTTATTTCACTTGTTGACAAACCATACATTCTGAAACATAATCAGCAAGCTCTCATATCATACTATCGCACCAAAATTCTCTTTCAAATCTATATGCATATTAGTGGTACCGGGGTGTATAGAGAAATTGGAACTATGATCATAATCCAACAATTGCGCTTTTAGATAAGGTTTTTCAGGAACACAAGTCCCTTCCCAAATTTCAAAATCACATCATCATATACAATTTCAATCAACATCCCATCATTAATATCTTTTATTTTCTTTTTAAAATCCTCATCATCAGTCTGAGATCTCTTTATCCTTTTTAGTAAAGGCGATTTGGTAACCATATGAAAAAGTACTGATGTTTCAACTTCCATGGTTATTACCATATCCATCTTTACAAGATCCATGAAAATATGATATCTTTAAACTTTCATCTTGTTCAAAACTCCATGATCCCTTCTACATAAAGTATCTTCCACCTTATTTTCCTTCCCCTGGTGGTAGTGTGTAGTGAAATCAAAATCCTTGATTAGCTCGATCCATCGCCTTTTCCTCATGTTGTGTTCATTTTGTGAGAAAATAAACTTCAAGCTCTTGTGATCGGTATATATCTCAAAATTTTCACCATAGAGATAGTGTCTCCAAATCATCAAATCAAAAATTATAGCTACTAACTCAGGATCAAGAGTGGGATAGTTTTATTCCTAAATTTTTAGCTACCATGATGTATAAGAAATTACTCTGTCATTCTGCATAAGGACACAACCAAATACTTTCTTTGAAACGTCAATATAAATAACAAACCCATAATTCCCCAATGCTAGATTCAATATAGGAGAATTAAAAAATATTCTCTTCAGTTATTTAAAACATTCTTCACAGTATTTTGTCTAAAAAAATTTAACCCCTTTACATGTGAGCATGGTTAACGAGTTAGCTAATCGGATAATATTCTGGACGAAATGCCGATAATATCCAAATATACCAATAAAAATACTTACCTCAGTTATACAAGTCTATGCTAGCCAATATTGAATTGCCTTGGTCATTGAAGGATCAATAGAGATTCCATCGTTAGAGAAAATATTGCCAAGAAAATTAATCTCCTAAATCCAGAATTGAAAATTGCTAAACTTCCCATAAATTTCATTCCTTTTGAGGGGTTTTAGAATAGCGTGCATGTGATTTTCATGATCTTCGTATCTTTTTGAGTGAAGAAAGATATCATCAATAAATACCACATTAAAGTCATCTAGATATTCCTTGAAAACTATATTAATTATATCTATGAAAACAGAGGGTGCATTAGTCAGTCTAAAAGGCATTACTGTAAACTTGAAATGCTCATACCTGGTTTGAAATACATTTTTCAGAATGTCTTCCTTTTTCACACACAACTTATGATATCTAGATCGAAGGAGAATCTTTGAAAAATATTGTTCTCCATGAATTTGGTTGAATAAATCATCAATGCAAGGTATGGGATACTTGTTCTTTCTTGTTATAGAATTGATCTCTCTGTAGTCAATACAGAACCTCATAGATCCATCTTTCTTTTGAACAAAAATAATGGGGACTCCCCAGATAGAAGCACATGGATGAATAAATCCTTTATTACTCAATTATTATAGTTGTTTATTTAGTTCCACTAATTCCACAGTGGAAATTCTATAAGGGGTCTTCGATATGGGCCTTTAACCATTAATTAAATAAATGTAAAACTGAATGTCTCGTACTAGATGATGTCTATGTAAATCCTCTGGAAACACATCAACATATTCTTGCATAATTGGTATGTTCTCTGTTTGAAAATTCCTTTCCTCACCCATAGTTATTTTATTCCCTTCCTACCCAATTATTGAATTTATTTGAGCTACTCTAGG
The DNA here is from genome assembly GCA_963277665.1 of Viscum album. Lineage (NCBI taxonomy): Eukaryota > Viridiplantae > Streptophyta > Magnoliopsida > Santalales > Viscaceae > Viscum > Viscum album. Next base: position 1,314,129,950 of record OY728133.1, read on the forward strand.
TGTATCTAGATAAGAATTAGGTGGTGACATTTCTACACTAATGAAAAGTTACTCCTTATCATCATCAAAAATTGTAACCCCCTTCTTCTTACAATAAATTTAATTACCATGGTACGAAAGCTAATCTATTCAGAGAATTATATTAGACTAAATCATGGTTATGACAATGAGATCAGCAGATAAAGAACATTTATATTCCCTAATGTGAACCGATTCACAAAACATTGTTTCAATGATTCTTCCCTTAAGAGTTATGACTAAAAAGAACCTTGTTAAATCAAATTGAAAATATCAAATTTTCTTATAAAACTGGGATGATATGAAATAATTTGATGATCCATAATCAAATCAATCCTTTTCTAAACTTGAGGAAACCATTAAATTACATGCAACCACGTCTTTTAAAGCTTCAACCTCAGTAGTAGTGATCACATAAGCTTTTCCTTTCTCCCATGAACATTTCTGAGAAAAGTTGCCTTGGCACTTAGGAAATTCATTTGAATAATGCCCCTTTTCTCTACAATTATAGTATTCAACATTGATGGCCTCTATCATTCCCTTGCAATCACGAGCATGAAGATATTTTCCACCAGACTTATAACAGAATCTCATTTCCTTCAGGCAAGTACCCGAGTGTTTCTTAACACATTTACTGTAGGACGGAAATTTAAATTTTCCCTTCTTCCCCTTATTTCAATTTCTAGAGTGTTCAGCATATCTCTACTTTTCTTGCACTCCTTTAAAGTCGTATGACTTAAAGAGTTCCTTTTCTGTCGTGATAGCAAATGAGACAATATCTTCATATGATTAGAAGGATTGTGAGACTAATTATCATTGGATAAATGGTTTTATACCATAAAATAATTGATCAAAATTATTCATTCGGTTATGTATAGAATCTCTTGCATTCCATGATATCCTTGTAAAGTTATTCACATACATTGCAACATTTTCATCCTCTTTTTTTCTCAGACTCAGAAATTGTTATTTACATATCTGATCGAGGGTCACGAGGAAAGTGTTTTTCTATGAAGATATCCTTGAACTCCCTACATTCCATATTTGATAGTTCTTCATATTCCTTTGTGTTTTGAATTAATAACCACCATGGATTTTCCTATCCTGTGTGGAAATAAACTACCATGAAAACGTTTTCCCATTTTCTACTCCCTAGAGAATGAAATATTTTCTCTAAGGAACGTATCCATTGCTCAGCTACAAATAAATTTGTAGACCCATTGAATTTAGGTTGTTGTTTCCCCAAGATGTGGTCGAACATTGATCCTCCACATTGTGGATCAGGCTGATCCATATGGGTAAGGTTATTATTTATAACCAGAGTAAGCTATCCTAGTAGGTGATAAGCTGATCAGCACTAGCAAAATCACCAGTTCCACTATAATTATATTGAGTAGGACAGAAATACCTACATGGATTATGTGCATTGATATAGTTTCCATTCATTCCACTAGGAACCATTTACATACAATGGCATACACTAGATCAGTTTACAAATAGAAATACAAAATTTATAAACATGTAAAACACTTAACATTTATTGAATAGTTTATGGATATAATCTATAATCATAAAAAAATTCTTTGGGGAGATATATACTCATAAATAATTCATAATGGTTTGTAAAGAAAATTTGAATTATCCTAAGCATATCTCCCAGGAGTTTCGTAACCAAGAGTGCATCAAGTCCAGTTTCCATGTACCAGGTGTAACGTCCTGGTTCCGATAGCCACCTAGAGGGGCCCCATACTCGGTTGGTCACATGGCCTAAAGAAAATTTTCTCGAATACCTGATGTTTCCGACTAATAAGGAGGTCCAAAGGTGTGATAATGGGGAAACTATTCCCTCATTGGCAGAGTAACACAGTGGAAGTAAACAGATAGTAATTATGGAAGTAGAATAATACCATACAACAGTAAATAGTGGAATACTGAGGTAATAAAAAACTAGACCACATATGTAGAAATGATGCATGATAGAATTACTAGGAATGCAGCCAAACAAGTCACAATGCTGGAATACAGAAATAACCAAAGTACAAAGAAAACTGATAAACTCCAACAACATCTCAAGACTTATCTTAATACCATGTTCCCCAGCTCCACAGAAATCAAGTGCTTGTAGTAGAAAGGAGCTTGACCTAATCTATACCTACAACAATATCATCTGTTTGGGAATAAAAGTCTTACCCAATTAGGGTGTGAGACTATATCTCAGTAGGAAACCACCCAATTATCTGTTCCTAACAGTCAGTGAATATATATGGCAGGCTATAATCAAAATGAAGAAGTAAACAAGAAAGTACTCAAAAGAAAAAAAATCCTATAGTTTAAAATTCATTCAGTTATCCAATATCAAGTATGCATCTAATCATAAGTACAGAACCCTTTGGGATATATTCATCGCTTAAACCCTCTATTCCAACCAAAAAAATACAATAAACTCTCTAGGAAGTACCCATAGTCTAACCCCTATGGTTCAACATTTGCATAGACTCTCTGAGAAATAACTCACCGTCAATTCCCCTATAGTCTTATATCAGTAACTAAAATGTGCTCTAGGGAAGCACTAAATTTCCAATTCCCCATGTGGCTCGCATCATGGAACTACACAAACTCTGAGGAAGAACTTACATCCATTAACCATATGGTCTCACATCGTAATAATAAATAGACTCTCTGGAAAATCCCTCAACATCCATTCTCCCTATAGTCTACTACACTAGGTTATCATGACTCTATGTATGTCGAACGATCACAGTGATATATAATGATCAATGTATACCTCAAAAAAATACTTGGCTAAACAGTCTATAACTTAATAGCTTGTCAGATAAATAAATAGCATCACTCCATCCTATCAGCACTAGGAATGAAAATCAACTTTCCTTACAGGCTAAGCTAGGCCAAACTGTCATAAACAAAACAAGAATAGAAAACACATACATATCATAGTAATTAACCCTATTCAAATTGAATTTACCTATACTCAAGCATATAAATCATAGCAGGTGATATCAAGGTTAATACCATAAACACACAATATCCTGATCAAGGGTACTGTGAACTTTTTCACATATAACTCAAAAAATATATACAGAAAGGAACAAACCACCGACCATAGTGTCATATAATCGATATACCCAGACATCAGCCCTGGGATTGCCCTTGATTATGGTAGATCTACAAAATTGTCTAAAACGTTCTAATAAGTATAACTTGGGAATGTGTAGAAATCAAGAAACGAGGTTCAAAAGAAGAGAGGACTCACAAATACGATTTTAAGGCAACTGATAGAGTTTGATTCATAAAACATATGCACGATCAGGGGCTTGGGGAAGAATCGGTATCATACGGATGCTCTCAGTCGAAGAAGGAAGAGAAGAAGAAACTTATAACAATTTGATGCGACCCCAGTCTCTTTAAAGAAAAAAATAAATTAAATAGCATGTACTTTAAGAGTACATGTTGTTTACTTGCCCTTATCGGCCCCACATTAGGTGGTCTCTAGGTCACCACACACGATAGTGTGGTCGGCCATTACACGACTAGCACACAGCTAAGTGTGACAAAAGATTACATGATGTGTACATATATGTACACGGCGTATACTTCAAAAATTTCTAGAAACTCCTCTTTTTCTCAAAAACATCAGAAAAGAGAAAAACGTACATGAGAAGAAGATCTATGTTCTTACAAACTATCCCCCTTAAAGATATTCTTCCCTAAATTTTCCCTAGCAAGGTGGTGTAGGAGAAGAATCTTCAATAAGCTCAGGCCACTATGATCGTACTTTGACCTCCCTCTCTTAGGTCTCATATTTTACTTGCGTGTATTGTCATATCACTCTTACTAGAGGAACAAACCAACCATAGAGAACTTTCATACATTGATCAAAAATCTAGATAGGATCCTCCTAAAATGAGGAATCCATCTCTAACTCACCCTACTCGGGTTGAAAAACTTGAGATGGTTCTGAGAAGTATCATCCAAGTTGAGAAATGTGGAAGACGTCATGCATATCCTGGTACCTCGAATGTAATTGAAACCGTTAGGAAACCGGCCCAACTCTCTCCAACACCTCAAACAGCCCGACGTACCTCAATGAAAGATTTCCTTGCCTCAAAATCCCCATGTGTACCAACCATAGTGTGACACGCAGGAAAACCTGATCTCTAACCACAAATTCAAGAGGTCATCTTCGTCGATCAACAAAAGACTTTTTTCAAGACTGTGCAGTAGACATCCTCTTCTGAATCAACTCTATCTTCTCTGTGGTCTCCTGGACAAGTTGAGGTCCCAACGTAGCTGCCTCTGCTACCTCCAACTTGCATAAGGGTTATTGGCATGGAATACCGTACAGATCCTCATAAAGTGCCATATGAATAGTGTCTAGAAAACTATTATAGAAGGAAAAATCTACAAGAGGTATGTGATTCTCCCAAGAAACTCCATAAACCAAGATGCAAGGTCAAATCATGTCCTAAAGTACCTGAATTTTATGCTCATACTGGCCATCTAATTGGGGATGGTATGTTGTATTCAAAGGCCCATGTGTTCCCAAATCCCATTGAAGTCCCCACTAGACCTGAGAAGTAAAACAAGAATCCCTATATAAAATAATGAGGTTCGGAACTCCATGTAAATGGTTAATATATCAGATGTATAACCTTCCCAACTCATCAACACTGAAGGTATCCTTGATCAGTAAGAAGTGAGAAACCTCAATGAGTCTGTCAATGCCAACCCATACAGAATCGTTCCCTTGAGGAAACCTCCGTAAACCTGTCACGAAATCCATCACAACATCATTACACTTCTACTCGAGAATAGGTAACTGCTACAAAATTCTTGGTGGTCATTGATGTTCTACCTTCACCTACTGACTGGTGGAACATCTAATCACAAACCCAACAACCCCTCTCTTCATACCTGGCCACCAATACTGGCGGTGTAGATCATGATACGTCTTCATGACACCAGGATGAACTGCCCAAATTGAAGAATTAAAGTCTCCCATAAGCTCCTCACATCTGTCCACTGGCACCCATATACACCTATGAAAATGAAAGATCTCATCCTCACCTACTATCCATCCAGGAATATGGTCCTCTACTGCAACACTCTCCCGTAGGACTAGGCCTATAGAAATTGATTACAGCCTCATTCGCACTCCATCATGATGAGTAGAGGTAGAAATTACAGAATATATAAACGTCTGACCCGGAATTTTGTGCACTCCAAATGAATCTTTGTGAACAGAGTCATAAGCTGCCACTCACAGTTGGTCGTCTCAACAACTTGTTTTTGAGTCCTACCGCTTAAGGCATCAGCCACCATGTTTCCTTTCCCAGGCATGTAGGAAAGCTCAATGTCAAAGGACTGAATGTACTCAACCCACCTTCACTTTCTCAAATGTAGGTCACACTGAGTGAATATATTATTGAGACTCTTGTGGTTGGTTAAAACTACCAAATTCTTTCTAAGAAGACAATGTCAGCATCAACAAAAGACATGAACAAATGCAGCCAGTTCGAGATAGTGGATTGGGTTGCTCCTCTCATGTGGTATCAAATGCCGATAACTGTACGCTATGGCTCCTTCCTCCAACAAAAGAACACCTCCCAGCCTAATACCTGATGCATCACAATATACAATATAGATTTTCCCCAGCTCTGGAAGTACTAGTATCGGTGATGCATTCAACCTCCATTTCAGCTCATGAAAGGCTGACTCACAATAATCTGACAACATATACTACACACCCTTCTTAGTCAGGCTCGTTAGTTGTACTGCTAATCATAAATAAATCTTTATAAAATGTTTGTAGTAACCAGTCATCCCTAGAAAACCCTATACCTAAAATACATTTTTGGATGCTCGTAGGAAACTACTACTCTTACTTTCTTTGGGTCTACTGATACTCCTGCCTCTGAGATAACATAACCTAAGAAGTAAACTTAGTTCATCCAAAAATGGCATTTTTGGAGCTAAACATATAACTAATTCTCTCTCAGTGTACTCAAAACAATCTCAAGATATACGACATGATCATTTTGGGTGTGAGAGTACACCAAGATATCATCCATGAAGACTATCATTAAAAAATCCACGTATGTATGGAACAATCAGTTCACAAGTGACGTGAAAACTATAGGCATGTTCATGAGAATGAACGACATAACCACACACTTGTATAGACCATACCTGCTCTGAACGACTGTAAGAGGTACATCTGATGGTCTAACACGCAACTGATGGTAATCGGAACTCAATTCAATCTTTAAGAACACCCAGGTTCCTTGATGTTGATTAAAGAGATCACTAATCCTCGGTAAGGGATATCGGTTCTTGACCGTCAACTGGTTTAACTTCTGATAATCCATAAAAAGTCAGAGGTTATTTTCTGCCTTCTTTGAAAATAGGATAGGTGAACCCCATGAAGAAGTACTAGGCTGTATGAAGCTGTTTTCCTACAACTCATACAACTGCTTCGTGAGCTCCTCCAACTCAGGGGTATCCATCCTATAAGGAGGAATGAACATGGGTTCCACTCCTAACATGAGATCAATAGAAAATTCTAACTCATTTTTTGAGGGAAATCCTTAAAAGTACTACGGAATGACATCCATGAAATGATCCACCATTGGGGGAAAGTCAATTTGTAAAGTTCCCTGGTCATCCATATATAGACTAGCAATTTGGGTTGTAACACTTTTCATCCCATGAGGCTCGGGTCCTTCCCTTATCGTCTAGACCTTCCTATTATCCTTCTAAAGAAATTATCCTCCCTCTAGTGATGCGAAACTCAACCTATAATGATAAAAATTTACAATAGCCTGGAGGGGAACTAACCAGTCCATTCCGACAATGACATCATAGTCTGTCATCTCTAAGACATAACGATCCCATAAGAAGTGGAACCCACCCAACATTAAAGGAAACTCCTTGCACTATCATACAATAGTCGTTCCTGTCCCAACGGTGTGTCTAGCATCAAGATACCAAGTGAAGAAAATATAATGATCCCACGTCTCTCCACAATAGCAACAGATATAAAGTTATGGGAATCCCTCGTATCAAAAATTGAAGAAGATAAAACTGAGGCAGCAAGAATCATACCTTGAACAGTAGAGGGTTCAGGATCCGGATCTTATTGGGATTACTCTACATCAATAGTCATACCTACACTATGGCCCAATGACCCTTCCTGACCACTCTAAGCTGATCCACCCTACTGTCACTTAAATCCACAGACTGGCTACCACGTCCAAGACCTACACCTTGGCCTCAATGGCCGGAAGAACTCCAATTCCAAAATTGGTGACAAACTGGTGTTGTTTCTCCTGAATGAGGAGTCATAGAAGAACCTATGTCACCATATGCTAGTGATAAAAGCTAAAAGATGCACTGAAGATGGCCCATCTTGTCACATGATTAGAACTACAAAGGGTATCTTGTGTAATGTGACCTCATATTTCGGATTTTGTCGCACTTGTAGCATGCCACCTGGCTACCAGAAGAAGTGTCCTGCCTCTTCCGATCTCTTTGTGAAGACACCCTGCGATGCTTCCTCCTGTCAGTAAGAGGGATACTCCAGATGTTTAGCCTCCCTAGCTCACTAGTCCAGAATCCCTCAAATTGCGCTCTGTGATCAGCATCTAGTTTACTATATAAGTGATGGAAGTCAACCTGAAGATGTTTACCTATTAATGGATGTCGTTCCTGAGACCATCCTGAAGTTTTCTTTCCAGATATAACTCATAACCTCCTGGAATGGGTGTGAAGTGCTGAAACTCTGTGAAGTGAGAATAATATTGCATAACAAAAAGAGTACCCTACTACAGACTCATGAAATCTCGGGATCGATTCGCTCTCAAAGTCTCTGAGTAAAGAAGTCACACTGGAACTCATACCACGACATAACATGTTGTCGTCTCGCCTGTGAGATCACATCCCACAATATCTTGGTGGAGTCTTGAATAATATACACAACAAGAATCAACATCATCTCTTGAGTTGTCTCCAGATACTTGAAGATAGAAAGCATGGATTCTAACCATGACTATGTATCATGAGTTCCTACTTCCCCTATGAGGTGGGAGGATTCTACTGCTACAAAACCCACGTCAACTCTGCCATATAAGGGGAAGGATATGGTACTCCTCAGAAGGTCTACATAAACCTCATAAAGCACTCTCGGAATAGTGCATCAACACCTGTATCCAGGATAACGGCTAGTTCCAAGACTGGAACAATTGGAGGAACTGTAGGTAGTCCCTAATCAACCATATCTAGTGTCTAATAACTTCCCTATAATTGGTGTACGACCAAAGGATGTCTTGGTGGCATGGCTCTACAAGGTCAAGTGAACACCTTAGATCATGATTAATACAGACTGAAACATAGAAGTGTAATAATGGAATAATAGAAAGAAAGCATTAATGTTTTTTAAAACATGGATACATGGAGTGTATAATGTCTAAATGACGTGTTCCCTTAAGCCTTCATGTGGGCGTGTACTTCTGCCAACTCTGGTCATGTAACAACTCATACAGAAGATGTGTTGTCCTAACACACGGTGTGTACTTGAATCCTCTTCCACTATGCAAGTTTTTCTTCACGGCCAAGCTACACAGTTCTCCTAGAATAAGACTACATGGCGTATTAGTTCCTGACACGGTGTGTACTAGATGAACCACACAGGCCCGTGTTGTTAGTTACATGGTCAAGTACACAGGTTACACTACACTGTGTGTTCAAGATTGAGATGACATGTTCAACTTATTTTTTTATTTATCCTTGTCGTTAATCACACGGGTTGACACATGGTCTATGCAACACGGCATGTACATATGGTACATGGAATGTCCCACCATTGATTTCACAACCATGTGTCCCTTCCCACATAGTCAGTGACATGGTTAGATAGTACACCATATGTATATACATTACATAGCTTTTACTTAATAAAAATAGTTCCTTCCCTAACAAAAGGACACATGGCATGTATTTTTCTTTACACGCCACATATTCTGTTTTTTTCTAGATAGTATGACATATAAACTACTCCTAAATCCCATAGAACACTGAATCAAACATTAATGTGCCAAATTCTGATCTGTGACGGCCCATACTCTGTGTTAATCAAAGCTTGAAATCTTATACATGTCATATTAAAGGAAAATAGTATAATGATCCACGAAATTCCCATCCATGAGGGCCCATAACACCTCAAGAACCAAATTTTTGCATCCATTCCAACAAGTCCATATACAATTAAATTCTCTATCAAATAGAAAGTATTTTATCAAGGCATCTATTACAAAAACATGCATATCTAGCACAACATCTTTCACGGCAACATGAAATCACTAATGCTCCCTAAATGGCATGGTGGGAATGCATGACATGTGATTTCTAACAAGTTCATATATGATGAATGAGATGGAATACCCTCATCTCATCATGTTTCAATAGAAATAGATCCAAAATAACATCAAGAATAACCGCACAAAACATGTGAATAATCACTCATTGAAATCAAATCAACTGAAAAATTGAAAAACCTGAAAAATTGCATTAACAAGGTAGATTGGATTTTCCCGGTACACAGGTTAGCTACTTCTAGGACCAAGTACCTATTACTTCCTATCCATAGATATAGGCTCCAAATAGTAATTCATGAATAAAATAAATACCTCTCATACAACTTTGTAACATCCTGGTTCCGAAAGCTGCCCAAGAGGTTCCCCGTACCCGGTTGGTCATATGGACTCAAGCACATTTCCTCGAATTCCAGAGGCTACCGACTAGAAGCGAGGGACATGGGTTTGATAGTAGGGAACCTATGACCTCATTGGAAGAGTAACAGAGTGGAAGTAAACTTACAACACTAACAGAAGCATTATAATACCATACAAAAATAAACAATGGAAGGTTGAGGTAATAAACAATTGGAGCTCATATGTATAAATGATGCATGATTACATGACTATGAAAGAAACCAAACAAGTCACAATTATGGAATATATAAATAACCAAAGTACAAAAAAAACATAAAAACTCCAACAACAACTCAATCCTTGTCTTGTTTCCATGCTCCCCAACTCCGAAATAATCAAGTACCCTATGTAGAAGGGTGCAATACCTTATCTATAGCTGCAGAAATATATTCAGTTTAGGACCAAAAGCATGACCCAAACAGGGTGTGAGACTAAATCCCAGTAGGAAACCACAAAATGATTTGTGCCTAATATTCAGTGAATATTGTTGTCATGCTATAATAAAAATGAAGCAATAAATAAAGAGGTACTGAAATGTAAACAATACTACGGTTTCAAATGCATTAAATTATCAGACATCAAGTAAGCAGCTAATTAGAAACAAGGAACCCTTTGGTAATTACTCATAGTCCGATCTCTATAGTACAACAAAAACAATATAAGAAACCCTCTAGGAAGTACACATAGTCTAACCCATCTGGTTCAGCTTTTTCACAGACTCTATGAGGAAGAACTCACCAGAAATTCCCCCTATAGTCTTGTATAAGTTACTAAAAGGTGCTCTCGGGAAGTACTCAATTTAAAATCCCCCCTATGGCCCACATTGAAAAACTATTGACACTATGAGGAAGCACTTTTTTCCATTCCCCCTATGGTATCACATTATAATAGTAAATAGACACTCTAGAGAAGCCCTCAACATCCATTCTCCCTATGGTCTACTACACCATGTTCTCACGACCCTATGTATGTCATGTGAGCACAAAGTTATATAACTGCCAATGTATACCTCATGAACTACTTGGATAAACTGTCTATAGCAAAACATTATGTGAGATAAATAAATAGTATCACTCCATCCTATCAGCACTTCGAATGCAAAGTAACCATCCTAACAGGATAAGCAAGAACAAATGGCCATAAACTAAACAAGCATGGGAAACACATCCATAGCATCTATATTAACCGTATTCACATTAAATTGACCTTTACCAAAGAATATACATCATATAAGGAAATAATAGGGTAAAAACCGTAAAAATGCAATTCCCTGATCAAGGGTATTGGGCAGTTTTACATATATAACTCAAAAACTATTTACAGAAACGCACAAAACCCTTACCTCAGCGTCGTATGATCAATATACCTCGACACCAACAGATGGATCGACCTATAACACAATAGATCTACAAAAACGGTTAAAAAGTCAACTGAAGATAACTTGTGAAATTGGAGAAATCAAGTAACATGTTTCAAGAAGAAGAGAGAACTCATTGATGAAATTTCAAGGCGACTCAGGGAAGGATCAATGATGTACAGATTCTCTCGGTTGAAGAAGGTAAAGAAGAAGGAACTTTTTTTCAATTAGATGTGAACCCAGTACATTTAAAGAAAAAAAGAAATTACACGACATGTACATTAGATGTATACGACATGTACTTTCCCTTACATTCCCCCACATTAGGTGGTATCCATGTCACCACACATGGTTGTGTGTTTGTTTGTCACAGGACCAGCACACCGCTACATGAGATAGTAGATTACACGGCGTGTACATGTAAGTACACCAAATGTACTTAAAAAATTTCCATAAACTAATTTTTTTCTCAACAACACCATAAAATTGAAAAACCTACATGATAAGAAGATCTGGGTTCTTACACAAGGATACCTTGCGTCATGCATGAAATCCTTGTGGGAGTTTTCACTCTTAGGTACATCTATGCCAGAGCTGCCTCTACATGCTCTTATCCAGTTAAGGATTTATTGCATGGAAAATACACAAAATATCTACATTACCAAAATTCTAGTAATTTATTCTATACTAATCCTCAAAGTCCATCTTAGGGTAATGTTCTATAACCAATGTTTTTTTAAATATATTTCCCACGGGTTGTACTAAACTACCTCTGATACCAACTGTAATTCCCCAAACCTAGTTATAGAGGGTCAGTTCATTATTAGATAACATTGTCATGATCAAAATAGATCAAGTATCAAATGAATGATTAATATAATAGCGTTGGAAATACATGATACATAGATAAGTTTTTCATTACATCATCAAATCAAAAAACAACATTATTGTGTCCCATTTGACTATAATGTTATCACATAGCCTATTTATACATGTTAATCGTAAAATAATTCTTCACATCCTGGGAAAAATAAAACATAAGAAATCGGTGAGCTCAGATGCTCAGAAAGGATAACAATATAGCGGAAACCTACATAAATATGCCTAAATATTTTAAGGCAATGTATATAACTAAAAAAATCCTTTTAAACTAAAACATCAGCATAATATTGAAAAGATAAATCAAATAATTCCATTAACTTATTCACATAGATATTATATTAATCGAACAATAACATGTAATATCAAATAGCCAATTTCACAATGATTGAATGCATAATGACATACATCATAACCACATAGTTAAGGTATCGTTCCAGGACTATAAATAAGATTTTGTCAAGGCCTTGTTCCAAGACACTAGTTTCTGTTATGAGACCCAATGAATCCTCCAGTATCTATAACAGGCTCCACCCGCCACATACTAAGTCCAATTCATTCCTCATATAAAAAGGTTAAAACATAACATAAACATTTGTATTAAAACAAGAATACAAAATGTAAATACTTTATCCATAAACAATAAATGGGTTAAAAATAACACATAAATAGGCAAAAATATCAAAAAACCATCAATACAATAGGGAACATTGGTATCATAATAAATCAACTTCATACTAGTTTAAAATCCATCAATGGATGTTGACAGAGATGAAATAAAAACTATTTGAATGAAATACCTCTTTCTATTTTGAAATCATTTAAAAGTCACATAATTATAAAAGAAAACATTTATTTTGAAAATATTTTTATCAAATTGTAAGGGAATCTTTGAATGTGTTATAACGGCGAATCATAGCCACACCCTCGGTACAAGATAAAAAACATTCTTTCCTTAATTTTATCAAAAAAGGTCGTAAAACAAAATTGTTTGGAAAACTACAGAAATATTCCATTAAAAAAATATAATAAAAAGTCAAACATGGGTAAAAATGAATTTAAACCATAGTTTAGGAAACAGTAATAATATTTTGAATTACATTTTTAAGAATCATGGATGTAGATGATAAAGAGGTACCAGTAGATGATAACATATAAACAACCTCGAATAATGAAGAGATTGTATAATTAACCCTTAACTTGTAATTTTTATTTATTGAGGGTAATTTAACATCTTGTTTAATAGTAAAATAATTGTTATTAAATTATACAAGAACTACGTACCTAAATATGATATCATAAATGATCTTCTAATATGGCTTTGTTATTAATATTTCAGATGTATCATTATTTTAGGTGTTAACAGATTCATTTTTCTTTTATATGCTTGGTTATATAAGCCACATTTTTTATAGATAGGATTTATTTTAATTATATACAGAATGATATTAAGTTCTTAAACATTATTTTTAATCATAAAATGAAAATTATTCTTGAATGGTTATGATGGGAAATGAATCTCATCACGTTAATGGATACTGTAATCCATACGTACGCACGAGCGACAATACCATTCTATTGATGGTTAAATTGTATAGAATTGGATGGTATATCATATATAAATAATAATTAACATGTTATATTTATTATTTATATTAGTTATACTCATTATTATACCCATGAAAAAAATGAAGTGTTTTAATAACAAACAACACCACAACGTGGAGACGATAAGTCGTACCTACGCATGTATGGTGACTTTTCATTCATAGGATGGATAGAATAATGAATATGGTTGTACGATATTTATAATTACGTAACATTATAAATTAGGTACTAGATTTATTATTTTGGTATGTAAACAATAAAGAAATAGGTAGTAGAGGAAGAAGAGATCTTTGAATTGGGTGATGAAATTATTACCTCTTCTTCTGGTGATTCCTTTTGATTTGATCAAAAGGGATCCTTAGGTTTGATTTCTAATCAAAGTAAGGCCTCTAGGTTGATGGTAGGGTATTTTGGAGGATATTTTAGTAGGGTTTGGTAGAACTAAATTGCTTTGGAGGTCTGATTATGAGAGAAGTGATGTACCCTTTTATAAAAGAGGTGAGGGTCACTTTAGAAAATGATGGAAGTATTATTTTATTACACAATAATATTCGATTTATAATGGCTCCAAAATGATTTATTTCAAGGATAAGGTTGGGATGGGTAGAAAAACATTCAAACAATAGGTTATAGACAAGTTTAGGTCACTATATTAACTTTATCTATTATATTTAACACTTCGTTAAATAGTTTAACTTTTATCATGTATTCTTGTATTATTATAATAAATGGAAAATAATCTAACAATAAAAATCCAAGAGAACCCCAAGTGGATTATTATTAATATATACGAACTTGTATATTTCATTTTACTTAAAAATAGTTATTTAGAAATATTATATCAACTAAAAATATAGTAATTGTTTCAAAAACCCATTTATGTCAATTTTTACACTATTTGGTATTTTGTTTTTGTGGATGTCATAAAAATATTATTACTTAAAAAATATTTATTTAAGAAACCCTGACATGTCATATTGACCTAGGAAATTAGTGGAATTCATCATAAGTCTCAATGTAAATTTATTTGGATATTTTTAAAATCAATTATTTTAGTCATTCCTTAATAAGGTAATTACTACACCATCATTGTGTCATAAATAAATTTAATAATTTAATTTATAAAAATTATAAATAAAATACAATTATTTAGGAAATATATGTATATTTATAATTAATAATTATAGTATAATTTATCTTATGTATAACTATATATTAAAAATGGTTTATTTATTAAACCTTCAATTTAACACTTTGAACTCTTCTTGACATAAAATAATAACAAAATGTCCTAATCTAATAAAAGTGATCCAAAATGATAATATTTTATTCCTTTGGTTTATATTGGTTCATATAATCTTATCCAATATAAATTTGACATTTTTTGGGTAATTATAATATCATTTTTACCATCAATCACACAATTTAATTTTAACGGTGATAAATAAAAGCAAAATTTACTATTCACTAAAAATTATTTTCATCTTATTGACCCATTTTTTATATTCTGATGTCAACAATGTCTCTCCGATTTTTGAAATTCAACTCACATAATGGGTAAAATTATATTTTATTCAAATTTGTAAATGCTACTAGAAGGTGGGTAAAAGAGGGTAAAAATTTCAATAGAATTTTATATATCTAATAATATTATAAAATTACTCCAATGAATTACCTTTAAAGTATATATGTATTATGTATCTATTTTTACCTAATATAAATTTAAATAAAATAACTGATTTTTTAAATAAAATGTCTGGTTTAAAAAGTAACGCAGTGTTTAACAATATTCATCAAAAATTGAAACTTTTTAGAAAAATACCAAAAATTCACCCGTAGCTAATTTTGATATTCTAAATCCAAAAATTAAATCTATTTTAAAAAATAAAATTTATAAAATTTAAAAAACTAGGTATTACTATTCATAATGGCTAATTTGATTGGTAATGGTGTGTTAAAACTCCATGTACTGTACAACACACGCTATTGCATTATTAAAAGGGAAACGTACCTTGGAAGCTTGGGGTGTTACAATTAAATTATTATACCTTTTGAAAATATATTTTTTAATATAAAATATGATTTTTATATAATCAAGAAATATTTATCTTAGAGTTAAATTTTTACAATTTTATTAAAAGTTTTATTTTTCATTTAATAACGAAAAATTATTATTTTTATTGAAAATTGTATTTTCATTATAAAAATATAATAATTTATATTTTTTGAAAATTATTTAAATATAAAATTAGTTTATGTATATTATAAATAATGAAATTAAAGTTATTTTCAGCCATTTTACATTTTATTTTTGCATAAATATTTTATATACATAATGAATTTTTATCTTGAAAATCCTTTTTCTTCACATTATTCAGGTTTATTTTTAAATTTTTTTATACAATGTATAGGATTTAATTTTGATAAATTGGATTCCATATTTAATATTAGCATATAAAAATTTGTTAAATAGGTCCCTTTTATTTTTTGTGCATTAAGAATAGTAATTGTTGTAAAATTTATCACACTGTAAAGGGTAAATCAGGTAATTAAAGCTAAAATAATCTAATAAGGTATTAAAAATATATCCAACACATAAAGTATTTAATTAGTTGAAATTAAATACACTCTATCCATATTGACATTGAATATATATCATTTTGGGGCCATTTTTTTATAATGACATTTAAATTAATTTTATAAAATGATATATACCAAACGCTACAACCTTGACCTTAATTTATCTTATATATTCACATAGGGATTAAAAAATGTCTAGAATTATTATTAATGGAAATTTTTAGAAAAATGAAATTATTTTTGTTATGTTAATTTATTTCTTGTTTTTATTGATAATATAGTTAAATTAAATTCTTATATAGTATAGACACAATACTTGTGAAAGATATTGAAAAATAAAAGTAAATAATTTTAAAAACATAAATACTAATGATTTCTTGATGAATTATGGTTGAATTTTATTACAGTTAGTAATAAATTATTATTGATGGATAAAATGATTATATTTGAAATAATGTATTTCCTTTATGTCATTAATGTCAATTTAAATTTATAGTGTCAATAATGGAAATAATTATATTTTATGATAAGTAATATTTTATTAAAATATTTACAAATCATAAAAAATATATCAATAGGACAATTATAAAGATAATTGGTCAAAAATGTCATCCCTTTAACTTTTATCAAAAAATTATTAACTTATTTGAAATATTATTTCCATTTAATATTGAAAAATTTTTTTATGTGGTTGTAGTCAAAATTGTTTAATGAAGGGGTTAAATGAAATGATAAGGTTTAAAATACAACATAAACATATAAAAATTTATTTGGTTGAAGGGATTTATACCTTATAAAGTATTTTATTTGAAATTATTTCCACAAGATTTGACTTGTAAATGAAAAGGAATTTATTTAATTTAAATATTTTTATTAATTCCATTTGCATCCTTTTATTCACTACAAAAGGAACCACCTCTCATCTCTTATATACACCACCTGAATCCACATAGATTGAAAAAACCCAACAAAAACAATGTTAAACAAACTTATCCATGTTTTTATGGTCTTTGGTATTCCCAAAATAAAAATCCTATTTCCCTTAAGAGAGAATTGATGGAATATATTACAAAGAAGAGGTATTCATATTCATCAAGCACTTTTATTTTTTATTCTTTTTTTAACACCTTAAATTATGTCCTAACCAATTTAATATAATTACACTACACTACTACAAAAGAGGCCTTTAAAATGCTTGAATAAGGATTTATCAACGCTCACAAAGAAATGACGACTGTATTCGGATTAAAGGTCTTATGGTTTTATCATAACTATAAAAGCACCGATAAAGGGGTTCATTATTAGTGATAACAAATTGGAGATAAATCACCTTTTACCATTTCATTTAGAAGATTTGATAAAAGAGGAAACTTATATGGGAGTTTATTTAACACTGTTAAAGAGAGATTTCATCATCACATTTACAATTATTTATAAAGGAAGACATTATGAGCACATATAAGTGCCCTAATAAAGGGACCCTTCATCATCGCTTTTATAAGATCTGATAAATTCTCACTTTATTAGCTCTTTTTTTAAAATTGGTAAAGGGAAATATAATAGTGGGACGTTACAATAGACAGAAACACCAAAAATTGGGAACAATTTTGTGTCTTGTACCAACACACTACAACACCAAAAACAACACTATAAATTAGAAAAATCTATTACAATCAAGAAATTTAAATGAAATAAAATTTCCAACACAAATTAAAAAAACAATTTTAGAAAATAATGATTAGACAAATATAAAATAAAAAACCACCCTAAATTAAGAAAAAAAATCACCCATATAAGAAAAAAATAATTATGTTAGAAATTATAAAAGGAAATAAATTCAATTGAAAATCATAGTTTTAAACTAAAATTTCAGTCATACCAGGAACATTATGTGTCCTATTGCATTGCGATTGATTTTTTATTTTCACATCCCATTTATTGTTCATAATCAAGCATTATCTCTATGAAAACAATCAAAACATGTACAAGATAAATCTAATAAGGATATTAATTACGTAATTGAATAGAAAATGGTGAGAAAAGAATCTAGGATCATTTTCTTAGTTCATACGATGTGATGTACCTTTGAAACTAAAATGACACCAATATATTGAAAAGATGCACTTGGAGTCCTATTAGTCACACCATGCATTTTATTGATATTATTAAATTCTCATATGTTCCAGATGACTTATGGATCATTATCTTATTATACGAAAACAATATGAATTCCTTTCCATGGTTTTGAGTATGTCACTTGTGTTTTTTACAAAAAATGCCATTTTAAACCAGAAACATGCAATTTGAGTCATAAATGTCCTATCATGTGTGTTTTTATGTGATACTTATTCGTATATGTTATAAATGAGTTATGAATCATTTTCCTAAATTATGAAATCATTCTGAGCACATTTTCTTAGTTCTTAGTAAGTCATTTTTTAATATTAAAATTTTAATTTTAAACTAATAATAGACACTTTGTGTCATACCGAGAATATAATGTATCATATTGAGGTGAATTTGATTTCTACACCTCACAAATGAATTATGGTTCATTTCAATAAATTATTTAAATAATAAAAACCCATTTTATGGGTTTTATATATATATAAGATTTTTTTACTATAATTAATGTCAATTTCAAATAAAAAGACACAATTAGAGTCGTAACAGTCATGCCATTTTTTGTATTGAGGTGACGATGATTCGTAAACCTCCCAAATAACTTATGTATCATTTTTTAAAGTATTAAAACAACCTGAATGAATTTTCTTAGTTTTATTAAACAATTTTTATACTGAAATTTCATTTTAACTAGAAACACACAATTTGAGTCATGTACGTCACATCATCTATGTGTTTTAAATGTGTCTGATTCCTACAAGTAAAGAATAAATTATGGATAATTTTACAAAAATATCATGACAATAAAATCATGAATGATCCATTTTTAGTGAGTGACACTTTTTTGAATTAAAATATCAATTTGAAACTGACAACAGTCACTTTGAGTCATATTGGTAACATCATGTATCATTTTAATGTGAAGATGACTTATACATGTCAAAAATGTCATATTTATTTTTTCCTAATGTACTAAAACAATAATAATTAATTTTCTCATTTTTTAGTATTTTAGTTGTCTTTTTTACTAAAATTAAGGACAATTTTGGATTAAAAGATGCAGTTGGAGTCATACCGATCACACCATATGTCAGATTGAGGTGTGGATGATTAATACAATCCCCTAAAGACTTATTGATAATTTTACTAATGTATCAGATCAATCTAAATACATTTTCTATGTTTTGAGTATTCCAGTTGTATTTTTTTACTAAAATGTAATTTTAAACTGAAACACAATATTTGTGTCATTAAGGTCGTATCATGTGTTTTTTTATACGAGATTGATTCATAATGATAAAAAATTAAATATGAATAATTTTTATAAATTATAAATGACATCGGATTACATTTGCATAGTTTTTAGTGAGTGAAACGTTTTTATATTAAAATTTAAATTTTAAACAGATTAGGGATACATTGATTCATACTTGGAAAATCCGTGATCAGATTAAGGTGAAAATGATTCATACTTATCCAAAATGACATATGTATAGATTTCCTAATTTACCAAAATAATAAGAATTTGTTTCATTGGTTTTATGTATGTGAGTTTTTTTAAAAAAATTAATGTCAATTCTGAATAAAAAGAAACACTTGATGTAATACCACGCACACCGTGCTTCAGATTGAGGTTCAACTGATTCCTACACATCCCAAATTACATAGGGATAATTTTCCTATAGTATAAAAAATATTAATGTGTTACCTCAGTTATGAGTATGCCACTTGTATTTCTTAGTAAAATGTCATTTTAAACTGGAAACATGCACTTCGAGTCATGCAGGTTTCACCAAGTGTTGGGTATACATGAAACCAATACCTACAAATAAAAAATGAATTAATAACCATTTTTCTATATTATTAATACTATATGAGTGAGTTTGATTTGTTTTTAGTGAGTGGTACTTTTTTGTATTAAAATTTCAATTTTAAACTGATAACAAACACTTTGAGTCATACCAAGCACACTGTGTATGACATTGAGGGTTGTCTAATACCTAAATCTAAAATATTACACATGAATCAGTTTAATAAAATAATAATACAATAAAGATGTGTTTTCTTGGTTTTGAGTATCCCAGTTATCTTTTTTACAAATAATATTGTGAATTTCTAATAAAAAGATTCACTTGGAGTGATACCAATCACACAGTACATGAAATTGAGGTGAGGTTGATTCCTAAACATATAAAATTAATTTTGGTTCATTTTACAAAAGTATCAAAACAATCCAAATGTGTTTCATTAGTTTTAATATTTCTAGAAGGTTTTCTAATAAAATGACAGTTTGAACTCAAAACACACATTTTGAGTTATACAGTTCACATAGTGTGTGGGTTTGATATGAAACTGATTCTTATATGTATACATGAATTATGAATCATTTTACTAAACTATCAATATAATCATAGAATACTTTCTTAGTTTTCATTGAGTGACACATTTTCCTGTATTAACATATCAATTTTAAAGTAATAATTGACACTTTGAGTCATACAGGGAATATCATATGATAGATTGATTCATTTTATGATTACTAACCATAAAAAAACTATAGATTGATCATTTTCCTAAAGCACCCAAACAATCCAAATTCTTTTTATCTGTTTTGAGTATGTCTGCTTTTTTTACTAAAATTAATGTCAAATTTGAATAAAAAGACACACTTAGAGTCTTACCGGTCACACCATCTGTCATATTGATATGAGGATTATTCCTACACATTTCAAATAACATATTTATTGTACTCCTTAATTATAACAAAAATATTAATGTATTTCATTTTATTTGCGTTTGCCACTTTTTTTCTCTAAAAAGGCGTTTAATACTAGAAACAAACCCTTTAATTCATATAGGCCACATCATGTATGGATTTGATGTGAGACTGATTCATACACATAAAAAAATAATTGTGAATCATTGTGATAAATTATCAAGAAAATATGAGTCCTCTGAATCAGTTTTTAGTGAGTGACACATTTTTGTATTAAAATGACAATTTTAAACTAATGATGCACCCTTTGACTCATACTACACTCATCATTTATTAGATTGATATGAAGATGATTAATACATATTAAAAATGACTTATAGAAAATTTTTATATATTTAAAAAACAATTGGAGCGTATTTAATTAGTTTTGTGTATGTTAATTGCCATTTTTACTAAAATTAATGTCGATTTTGAATAAAGAGATTTACATGGAGTCGTGTGGGTCACACCATTAATCAGATTGACTTTATGATGATTCCTAAACATCCCAAATGACATATAGATAATTTTAATAAAGTATAAAAGTAATATGAATGTGTTTCCTCAGTTTTTAGTATGTCCCTTGTGTTTTTACTGAAATGTTATTTTTATCTATAAACACACACATTGAGTTATACAGTTTTCATCATGTGTGAGTATATTGTGAAACAAATTTCTAAATGTCAAAAAATTAATTATAAATCATTCTCTTAAATTATCAAGACAATACCATGATATTTTCCAAATTTTCATTTAGTGGCACATTTTCAATTAATATATTAATTTTAAACTGATAACGGGCACTTTGAGTCATACAAGGAAAATTGTGGATCAGATTCAAGTATGAATAATTCCTACACATCAAAAGTGACTCATGTATAATTTTATAAAAGTAAAAAAACAATATGAATATGTTGGCTCAATTTTGATTATGTCCATTTTCTTTTTTACTAAAATAAATGTCAATTTAAAAACAATAAAAATGTGATTTTTTAGGGGATGATAAACTCTAACATAACATAATAATTTTTTTTCATCAAAATGGGAATATCCATATTCTCACATATTTTTTATTGATAATTTTTATGAGTTATTTATTAATTATCTTGTCAACATGGATAAATTTATATTATAAATGTTCACATGGATAATGAATAATAATTGTTTGGATTTCAAAATATTTTTTTTATTATTTCAGTAATCTAATTGATGGTTTAATAGAATAAATAATTCCACCACCCGCCAATGTGAAACCACTATATTGTTATTTTATGAAAAATCATTATTTGGTAGATGATATTTTTGTATTTATTTGTTTTTTAGAGATTTTGGATCAAGTTAATAGCTTTACATGTGAAAATTATTTCACACCATTTTCAGTAATTATTATGAAAAATCTTGGTATGATCCTCATTATACTCCACTACCCATAATGTAATTATTTACAAACTAATGCTTCATCTCCTCCACCAAATTTGTCTCCACATCGATCTCTACTTCTGCCTCATCATCCAGAACAGTCTCTGACTCTAAATCTACCTCTGACTCTACCTATGCCTCTGCCTCCTTCTCCTCTATTGCCCAAAAAATTTATTGATTATAGGTCAGTACATTTATAAAAATTTATTCCCTAAATTATAATTCTCTTTTATAAATAGATCCAATGTAATATATAAAAATTATAACAATATTTCTTCACACCCCAAATATATTATTCATTATTCCTATCACAACAAGGAGGTGTATGGGTGTTGGCAGATACAAATAACATACAATTGTACCGTATATATTTTTTTTGTGATAAAAAGTTTTTGGAAGTTGTTTGATTCACATTTAGAAGAATGGGTAATGAAAAAATTAATTACTCCGAATAAGGTAGGTAATTGGAGGAATTACAAGGCTCAAATCTAGTGTGATTATTTGGTTTTTGTGTTCATCTTTGTTTCACCACTAGTTCACTCTGATCCTTTCTCAAACATTGTCTTATAAATAAGACCAAACAATAATATCTTAAAGTGAGCCAATTTTTTTATGCAGTCATATCAACATATTATATATATCTTCATGTGGTTTATACTTATCAAAATATATTCTACGAGAGACTCCAAAAACTAATCCTCCAACCTGAATATATTGTTATGGAGGCGTCTATTCTACTGAAAGTATCTTTTCTTATGGTACAGTCATTTCAGATTCTGGTTTCTAAACCGTATATAAAAATATGAACATAAATATATAGTTTTAGTTAGTACTTTTATAAAGCCTAACAAATTACTATAATGTCAGACTTACACATGTTTCCATTAATTTATTTGGGTTTTCATCAACTACTTTACCCTTATAATTTAAAGGATCCATCTTCCATAGAACATGATGTTTTATTGAAGTCAATTAATATTTTTATTCATCAACATTCATATAAAAAAAGAAACATATGTTGTTTCATATCACATAATGAAAATTTTTATTTTTTAGTTAAAATACATCTCGATTTCTTCTCTAATGAAGTGTACCCCATTGTATCTTTGCGATAGGGGTACATTGGTTTTGATGAATGTTATGTATTTTCACAACTCTTTTGTGGCTTCATAAATTAATAATTTATATTTATGTTGAAAGAAATAAAAAATTTTAAAAAATATATTATCGACTAAAATGCATTTTAAATGAATTATAATTGAGATGATGGATTAAATATGTCCATGTTTTATGAATTAAAATGTGTGTATAACTAACTGGTGGGTGGGGCTTTATTTCCCCTCAACAACCATAAAATAAAACTTCATAAAAATATTTCATTAGCCTCTATGGGATCTTCTAGCGAACATTAGAATAAATTTATTATTGAAATACTCTAAAATAAATGAACTCTTTACAGAATAAAAAAAATTTAATCAACGTTTCATTATATATTTTTTTTGGAAAAATAGATAAATTATATAGTAACATTACTATAAAATATTTTCAAATGATTTCCTTCAATATAGGTTGGATGTGGACCCATGAATCAATATCAATTAGCACATTCATCCTCATTGTGAAACCAATATAACTAATAAAAATTTCCTCATTGAGGCCAATGGGTTGGCCACATTAATTCCAACCAACCTCAAATTTTATACCATGGCTTATTGACTAGATAATTTTATTTAACACTGTGATGCTGTGTCATTGTTTTTTTTTATCATCACATTGTTTATCCAATAGTAATTTTATAGTTTAATCATCAACATTATATTCTTCCTCATTATTGGGAATATCATCATGTGAAGAACACGTTTTTAGCATGAGTATTTAAACATTTATTTTTTCTTTAATAGAAATAATGTAATAATAAAGAAATTATTTGAGATGGGTTTCATTTATGATCTATTAAAATATAAAACAATTTAATTGCATGTCAATTATATTTTGTAAAATGAATAACGTGAATCCATTTGAATGAAATGGGTAATTGAATTTAAGAAAAGAATTACCCCACTATGGTAAGTGTTATCCTCTGAATTCATCTAATGGTGAAAGTTATAGACAACTATCATTCTCAACAACCTCGTCTCGAAAAAAGATTTAATTTCATTTTATTTATTGTTACTAATCCCTCGTCTGCTGTGGAAATCTGCCCGTGTTTCTTGAACTAAAGTAACCAATATTCATCCCATACTGTTTAATGAATATAAATTTGGATGAATACTCCTCATATCAGTTCAAACAACATCTAAGAGATGGGTGATGAATATCATTTAGAAAAATAAAATAATAATTATTCGGGAGATGAAGCTAGTGAGGATGATAGTTGTATCCTTAAAACTTTTTAAATTACAACATCTTAATTTAAAATATATAATCTTATATAAAAATTCTAAAAGGACCCTATAACTACCACGAGAACATAAACTCATCTCCAATGAGTTAGACTAGCTCTAATCTATGTTACCAACCCTTTTACCTCCCCGATATCTAAAATATTAGAGTTCTATATCTACTAAGGTTCATGTATAGGGTGTGAGTATATAAATAAACATGTAAATACAAAAAAGTCTCCTAAAATATAGAACACAAATATTTCAATATATGTTCAATGTAGAAACACTCAAAATTAAAATGTATGTTAAGTCATTGTGTACTAAAAAAGATAAAAAAACCACAAAAAGTCACATCACCTATACCCTAGACCTTGATAAATCACTAACATGTCCATATTAACTCACATTCTAATGTAATATACCTTTACATAACATAAACCCTAACACTTATTACTTTTTAAAATATATTTTTATCCTATCTATACTCTAAACACACTAATATTCAAAAATAACCTAAATGAAATTTGATTTATGGATTTAAACATATTACTTGTCAAAAATTATTTAATCAAAATTCAAATCCAAATTGAAATAAATTCTGATTCACTTAATATATAAAATTGTATATTTCCCAATATATTTATTTTTCTAAATAATTGTATTTTATCCTCATACATCGGCTAAATTATAGCTTCCATTAGCCTTTACAACAACCAGGTTCATGGAATTTGGTGTATTTGGAAAAAAATAAATGTGATGAAATTGTATTCAACATTTTTTTTCTCCAAATATTCTAATTGGGGTGAAAAAATTCTTAAAAAACTATCAAATGAATATAAATATATAAGAACAACCATAAATTTGTAACCATTTAGGAAATAGGAAAAAAATTTATTTTTTCATTATACTAAATCATTTATGTGAAAATAATTATCCAACATTAACTAAGAGAAAATAAACACATATCATTTTATAAAATGTTATGAAGATAAGTTTCTTAATAGTTAGATATATATTAATAATTATTCATATTTTATTATACATTTTTGCATCCACGTGTTCATGACATATTGTGGAGACAAGATTGAAACAATGAAAATACACACAATCTAAAACGAAAAAAGAAATAATATGTTGGAAACGTCAATAAAATTAATATATATTACAAAAATAGATTGAGATCTCGTTTGCAGTGGTCTCATATGAATCTGGAATGAGTTTACTGTGTTGGGGTGGCGTTGTGTAGGTATATGTAAATGATAGAGAGAGATGTGATATTACGTTCTTTATGGTCATGAAGAGTGGAAAAAGAAAAAACGTGGAACCCAAAAAATCAAACACTAAGAGGGAAATATGAGAAGGTTACATACCAAGGATTCTAGCCTTGATTCACCTAAGAGAACATAGAGAATTAGCATCAGAAGAAGGGGAGTCCCAGGGGATCATGAGTATCAGGGATGAATTAGTCAATGTTAGGATTAGTTAAATAGACGATAGACACTTTTATCAGCACATTTAAAAGAGAACTGATAAAGAGACATTTTATCAATGATTAATTGGTAAACACTGATAAAAGACATCTTTATTTCTGATTTTTAGCAATGATAAATATCATGCATTATCAGTGCTAAAAATCACTAATAAAAAACATCTTTATCAGTGATAAAGTTTGAGTTGATAAAATGAAACTTTATTAGCACTAAATCGATAGCGCTGATAAGGGATTTATAAAAAAATTATAAATAATAAATTAGTACAAAAATTTATATAATTATATGCTTTTTAATTATAATTTTATAATTATTTTAATATATAATTATTTATTTATAATTATATTTTATTTTTAAACAAAATTATATATATAATATTATAAATATAGAAAATTTAAATTGATATATATATTTATATAATTATATCCATTTATATAATCATATATATATTTAAGTAATATATATAACTCTAAAAATAGATAATATATTCATTATTTAAATATATTTTTCATAATGTTAGAATAATAAATATATTTATATCATTATATATTTATATAATTGTATACAGATTTGAAAAATTGATATAAATAAAAATATATTCAATATTTAAATTTATTTATTATAATTATATATTATTTGAATATATTTATTATAATATTTATAATATTTAAAAATATAAAAATTTATTTTGAAATATTTGTATATTTATTTTATTAAAAAAATAATATATATATATATATATCCCTGAGGGTGTAGATTAGTGTTATATTCCTTTGTGGGTCTCAGTGAGCTCTTGAGTTTGAGACTCGCAGAGTATATACTTGATTTGTATGACGCTTGATTTTCATTAAAATTTAGCCCCTTTCCCTGATGAAACTAAGGATTCAACTTCAACTTATATAAATTTATATATATATTAGAAAAATAAATTTAAATATATATTATACTCATTATTTAAATAAATTCATTATAAATTTATAATTGTTTAAATATATATAATTATTTATTTAAAATTATATTAACACTTATTTGTAATATAATATTTTTTATTTACAATAATAATAAATATATAAATTTATAAATATTGTAAATATACTTTTATAAGTATATTTATTTATAAATATTTATTTAAAAATACATTTTTTACATTATCAATTAATATATAATCGAAAATATATGTATTTTAAAAATGTGTGAAATTGAATAATTAAATGAAACATGTTATAATAAAATTATAAAATATACTAAAATTTGAATAAATTACAAATATATTAGGTTTGTGTTTCCAGATAATATTTCATTAATTAGGTAAATGTTTGTGTTCATGCATTGTATATAAAAATGCTTTAATTTTGTTGATGTATGTGAAATTAATGTAACACACATTGGATATATTTTTTATTGAAAAATATAATTACATAAAAAATGAATAAGATAATAATATGTTTTTAATTACTATTTTTTTTAATTTTCTATGTATTTATATTTAATATATATTATTTATTACTATTTATATTTTATATTGATATTATACTTATCATTTTTAATAATGATTGTTTGATTAATAAATTTTTAAATAATTTTGTAATTTATTCATTTATAATTTTTTTTAATTATTACAATATATTATTTTTTAATTTTCTTCTATAATTATTAAAACTTATAAATTTATATACCTATATTTAAAATAAACTATTTATAAAAATTTAATATATATATATATATATTCATACTAAATTTGTTCACTTTTATCAATAATTATTTTATTCAGAAAATGTTTTATATTTCTCATAATTTACTCTTTTTTATTTAATTATTTTATTTTATTCATTTTATATTCCTACATATTATATTTATATTAATTATTAGTTTTTATAATTTATATATAAGTAAATTCAATTTATTCAATATTATAAATAATTATTTAATTAATAAAATGGTAAATATTTTTTAATTTTTAATTTTTAAATTTTTTCATTGCTTTCTAAACCATTATCAACACTGATAAAGAATTGGTAAAGTCAACCTATTATAATCACTAAAAATTAATCACAAATAAAGGTTAATGATTATCAACGCTAAAAATAAAACACCAATAAAGGGTACCCATTACTAGCACCAAAAATAAATCACTGACATATAATGGGATGTTATTATATTTGTTTTATAATATTTATCAGTCACATTAATTCTTAAATTAGAAACAAAGCCATCGCTCATGTGTATTGCAGACTACTCCTTTGTGATTGATATGATTTTTTTCTATTATGTAATTACAATGACTATCGAAATAATGTTACTAATGAATATATTTTATAATTATGATTCTAGACGTATAATATATCATATACATACATACCCTTCTACCTATAAATAATTATAAAATCCCTCATGCATACGTACGACCTAATGTCTCCACAAATTGATGTGTTTCATTTTTTAATATTCATTTTTGATTGATGATTTTGAATTTGTATATAATGAATATGTATGATGTTTAAATCAAGATTTAAATTATGAAGATTATTTAACCATGATCAATATACATTAACCATAACCGCTAAACAAAAGAATATATGAAAAAATAACCACCCAACACCTGAAACAATGATATTAATAAAAGTCTCTTAACAAATAAGTGATAAAATGTTATAAATAGATCATATATGATATTAATGATATTTTTATGGTATTTTTATAAAATTATAATAAATATAAATTTATTTTACATGAGTTTAAAAGCTATTATGAGGTAATTTGAACTTGAGGTATGATATTTCGTCTTCGTTTCCACTTTATCGAGACATATTTGGTATTATGCACATATTTAATTTTATGTGGTGTATATACTTAAACCATTTTTTATTTAACATTAATTTATATTAATTCATGATGATTAAAATTTCAATAATATATTACTCTTTCAATGGTTTAAAATTTAAAAATTTCTAAAGAGGTCATAATAAAACATACAATATCAATTTTATTCATTTGAACATATTTTTATTAAAGTAAACTTTTAATATATCATTCATAAAATTTATCTATGTTATTATACTATTGATATATAATGAATTTCCTTGTTTTCACCCATCTTTCCATCTCTTTGGAAGTCGATTCAAGAAAATTAATGTTTAAAAAAAATGTTGATCATAGTTCTCTTTTGATTAGGTATATTTTCCTTCTCAGTCCATATTTTTTTCAAAATTGATCTACAAAATACCTTTTTATATACTAAAATTATTTATTATGGAAATTTTATGTTATAATTAATTTATTAAAATTTTGTAATGGAATATTTATAATGTTTTACAATATATTTGTTTTGCAAATTATTTTCAAAAATTCAAAATTCAATTTTAATTTTTAATGTATATAGAATTAACAAATTTTCACACCTCCATAATCATTCAATACCTTTAATATTATTTTACACGCTTTCAATGTTTTTAAAAAGAAAAATATTTAATTAAGGATTATTTTAAAAAAAATTCCATTTTATATATTTCTTAAAATGAAATTACTTTAGTAAAAAACCTTCATTTCAAATAAATTTATGATCATCTTTTATCTCTTATGAATTTTCAATAATTAAATTTATCGTGAAAAATTCACTTTATTGTTATCATATTTCAATTTACATTAAAATTATCTTAAATATCTATTTTGTTTTGTTCATGAATATGCTCATTTCCAAAACTATATGTCATTTTTAAAAATGGTTTTTATTATGAATGTAAATAGATTATCTGTTAAAATATTTATATTCTGGGTTATTTAATAAATATAGATATTAATTTACAATTTGTATTTTTTATGAAATAAATTGATCATTTATTATATAAAGAATTCACTGGACATGTAGCAGTGGGCGGGGTATTGTTATAGATAACCCATGGATGCATCGACATGTTGCATGATACAAAAAAAAATATCCAAAATCATTAAATTGTTTTTTTATATACCCACCCATCGAGTAACCTGTCTTGGAAAAATACCTTGAAGTTAAATATATCATAATGTATGAGATCCTGATCTCCAACATTAATCATTTATTTCCTTGAGAATTTATTTACTATTATATATGAGAGTACTAGGTTTTATTATCCATTGATGAATTTCATGTTCAAGATAAAGGTAAAATGATATATGCATTTAGTTATCTACCTATACATATTGATTATGGTTAATTTATTAATGATTACATATAATATATATAACCCTTACTGATCGCATGAGGTCACTCCTTATTTTTTTCCCTCAGGATATGAAGAAGGATATTTAGAATAATATAATGGATGTATGAATTTTTCCTATACTATGTGTTTTTATTTTTTTGTTATATTTTGGGAATCCTATATGCATTTAATTCATTATGTATACTAAATTGATCGATCATTGATGATGTGATCCCTTGTATAATATTCCAATTATATCAAGTAGACACTGACTGTGGGTTACTAGAGTTAGGGTCTTTATATTTGGTATCAAAAAAAATTAGTAGGAACTTAGAGAAGTAGATTTTAAATGAACATAGCGAACATGAAAATTATAATAATCCCTTAGAGTACGTGGACAATTTACCATTATAGGTATTTTTATTTTATGATACTATATTAATGATGATTATGAGATAACTCAGTGTGTTCTATTATTTTGTTATGTCTCTTAAATGAAGAAAATGATTCATTTACCATGTTTGATGAATATATTTTACCATATTATTAATCAAAGACAACTGTTATTGAAACTGCCCATATCAAGGCTATATTAGGGTATTTGAATCAGGTTATGATGAATAAACTTGCACATATAGAGAAACATGTTGTTCCATACTGTGATTAACCTATGATGGATCACTACATGGGATATAAGACTATCTATTTTCATGGAAATACTAATCCATTGGTAGCTGAAAAATATATTTTGTCCCTCCAAAATATATTCCTAGATTTGGGATATAATGAATGTGAAAAGTTTATTTGGGAATTGTATTGTTTGATATGCGATTCGGATTAGGGGGGTCATTGATCCAGAATACTAAAGAGGTTGAAGAAAATGAATCCATGGAATGGAGAACTTTAAAAAAATATTATTATTTAAAAAATACATCCCCTCAAGAAAAGTGGGTAGAAATAGAGAATATATTCCTCGATTAATGGGAAAAGGAAGAATGATGTATTATAGAGTATAAGTATACCATACAATATTATTTAATTATTTTATAGATACATAATTAATCAGGAAATAAATATTTATCATTTGTTTTATGATATTAAGAGGAGTCTATGAAGGGAACTAGTTTCTCAACCATTTTAATATGATGGTTATTAGATTTGGTGTCCTAGGACAGACTGTTTCTATATTGATTATATTTATATTCTATTATTTTGAATATTAATAAAATATCTTATTACATATTAATCATTATTATGCATGAATTTAATATAATAATGTCCCAGAGTATATGTACCATTTATATGGTAGTAAAAGTTCCCCACTATGATGTGAACATTGAAATTCCCCGATGTTATTCTTAAATACTATCCTACAGGAACATAAAATTCAATGGTGGGACAAATATAATGTGAATACCAAGTGAGAGTACTCATTAGTGTATGATTCTACATCTCATTAGGTTCACACGTGGTAATCTCCAACATAAGGGTTTATTAAAATAGACCTAAAAATTAGAATTTCTAGTGTTTTTTCACCATCCAATAATTCAAATTGCGAGTGTGTATAATGGTCCTAAATTATTAATACCATAATCGATTCATTTCATGACTTGTGAAATTATATTTATTGACCAAAACAATCGTGAAACATGTTGGCAGAAAGTATGGTATATTGGGTGCATCACGAATGATATGATATTAATTGATAATTCAAGGAAGGATTTATCTATTACATCTTAATAGAACCTTATATATTGGATCATTAATGTGAATAGAACCATCACATTAAATTCCATAGACATGGTGTAATGACCTGTTTATTTCAGATAGTCAAATAAAAACATATTTATCACATAGGCTAATGAAACAAATGTGAAACATACATGAAAAACTTTTGAGACAAAGAGATTATATTATATAGTGACCAATTCGTATACTGTTTCCAATTTTGGAAATTAATTTAATTATCTTGGTTTCCTTAACCCATATCCAGATCAAAATCATTGAATTTTATAAATATCTCATAATATTAATGGTAAATAACTCTAGACGGTCACACAATATGTGTTTCCATTGATTCTGATTAAATTCTATTTGAATTTAATTAATGAAATAATAATTATTCTCAAGATTGAGGAATAATTTTACTCATGTATTATTGATCGAATGTATTTATTGATGAATAAAATATTTAATAAATTAATTAGAGTATTCATTGAATTCTACAGGATTTCAAACAGACCAAGACCATGTCCAGTTAAAAAAATATTTTTTATTGTGAAAGTTAGTGAAAAATAGCAAAATAATAATAATAATAATATTATTATTATTGTTAGGTAGGGGTTTAATAAGGAACATTATTTTATTTAAGGTCTATCTTAAAATTTAAAAATATTTAAACTTAACTATAACTATATAAATAGATTATTATGTCTATTATATAAGGTTAATCGAGATATAGTGAATCATTCTAAAAAATATATTTGTCTCTTGAATTCCACATTCTATCTCCATCTTAAGAAAGAGAAACAGAAGAGGGATTCCTTCAGTATTTAAGGACAAGCGATCATCAAAAAAAACACAGGATAATAAATTCACCATGATAGTTCCTAGAAATAAATTGGTGTTACTCATAAATAGAAGGGGAACATGTGGATCACTACTAGAAAGATTAAACACTTGAATCCTTATATCACAATGAATGTAATTCAAAAGATTTTTTAGATGATAAAAATCATTATAGAAGAAAAAATCATAAAAAAGGTAATAATTTCATATATATCTAAAAAAATAATTATAAATTTAATTTAAATATCCACTATTTGGTTTTTAGGAAACTCTAAAATAAAATAAATTTTAATTTAACTCCCACTATAAGCTCTTATTCTATAAAAGAAACCCATAAGCAGTATCATATATGTCACAATTTAAATATATAATTATTTATTAGGTCGATTGTATAAAATCCAAATCATGGTTGAATCTTTAATTTCATGTTATATAATATTTAGTTAATTATGAATTAGAATGATTTTATATATTAATCATCTTCTTTCAAGTGTTTCTATTTTCTAAAGTCCTAATAACAGATAAATAATGGTCGTATATTCCATCAATAATTATCAATTTTTGTGTGGTTAGGCTGGGTTACATGATATGTATCCATGTTACACATCATGTACCTAATTACACTATATCTAGATATTTCAGGGGATATATGATATGCTAAATAGTAATAACATGTGGTGCATTTATTGCACACCAGATATAGACCAGAATAAACTATCATAAGGGTTGTTAGATTACATAGTGTGTAACTAGAGTACAAGTTTCACTGTATGTATTAGATAGTGGAAAAATTCGTGAAATTATTGTTGTAATTATACATGATTAAACCACTTTAGACTAAAAACTTGGAGAATTAATTATATTTTTTACATGATGTAGTTTACACAACATGTATTTCATCATTTCCTACAGCCAAAAGACACACAGATCCATTAAGTGAGTTATGTGGACACAAACATGAGAGATACATGGTGTGTAGTTGGTCTGTACAGATCATGTAGTCTCAAATGAATAACATACTAAGTTCTTTAGTAGGATGTGCAGACACATTACAAAAGTGATACATGGAATGTAGCTAGCTTTTACATTGAGTGTTTTCTGGTGGAGGTACATGTTAATGACCCAGGTGTGTAACCCAAGTACACAATAACTGAGATACATGGTGTATGATTTTTAGTACACTCCATGTAGTATCCCAATTAATGAAATAATTAAATTACATTAAGTTTATAATTATAGCATTGAAACGTTATTTTATTGATTAACACCAATTTTTTTTTAAAATTTAATAATGGATTTAACAAATTTTAAAAGAACATTCAATTTATTACTATTAATTTATTATTATTGTTTATATTATTTATTTTACATGAATTAAATTATGATTGGTATCTATTTATGAATTATTATGGTCATTAATATGATAAGAAATTAATTATTTAATTGATTGATTAAGTCACAAACATTTATCTTAATAATAAAGAACAAATAGAAATGAATGTTAACCAGTTTAATTTCTTCTATATGTTATATGTATGAAAATTCATGATTTTCAAAGAGACCTAGGTATGTGTTGGATGTTTTATTTATTTTATTATGAAATTTTAAATTACATAACATTAAATAAATGTTAATGGCCTTTGAGAAATCTCCTCCCCCAATATAATGTTAGATATGCATGTCCAAGGTTATTTATATAATCCCCATTAACTAATACTTTGGTTAATGGCACCTACATGTGAGTTATAATTAATTTTATTTAAGGGTGTATCCCAAGGAACATGGAGGTGGTTTAATGTTGAACCATGTCGAAGCCAATCTAAGTGATATATTTGTGGATATGTGAAATGTTGCAACTTATTCCAAAAATGGAAGAATAATTTACTACCCTAGGTACAAGTTTGATTTATTATCCACTCAATAAATGAACATTAAGCTAATATCATGATGATTTCATTTATTATTTATTTATTTCTATCTTATGCATGTTTGTTTTGATGCAAGACTGTAATCCCAAAAAGGAATGAATTATTATGAAAAGTTGTAATTTAAATACATGGTTATTGCCTAAATATATTTTCCAAAATGGTTAATTATTTATATAAAATTTTATTAAAATTTACAATACATGTAAAGGATAGAACAAGATAAATTTTTTTCATAAAAAATAAAATACCTCAAATAAATATTATATAACATTTATCCTTACATTACTTTATTAGGAATGAATCTCATAAGACTAAGTGCTTCACAAAACATTATTGAGACAAATAATTTTATAAGGGGAGTTATTAAGAAGGTTTTGTATTGATGTAATCAATTTACATCAAGAAGAGTATCCCTTTAAAGACATGGTGTAATTTGGATGAAAAGTTTATGGAAATATAAATCAGGATTTCTTGATTTGGGAATCCAATCAACAGACTTAGGAGATTCAAGCCCTTAGTAGGCAAAAAATTTCCAACCAAAATACATTCAAATAGCACGATAAACTATTTTGGGGTTATAAAAAGGGACATATAGATCCTTTTCCACTGGAAGGTGAAAAATATACATTCATAGTTAAATTTTGGTGGCTATTGAGACATGATAGAATAGAGTGAAATTAAATAAAAATAATTAGTATTTTTTCATGGATAATTTATAATATATAAAAATATTAACAATATTTTTATTTATAATTGTTGAAAAATAGAATGTTTTTCATCAAAACTATCCCGATGATCTATATTGGAGAAATGTCATCTTCTCACAGGTAGTGATATCCATGAGATTTTTAGATTCCTTTATGTTATACCATTCCATGAATGAAATATCTTATGTGTGGTAAACCTCAATTATCGATCCTCCTTCCACTAAGGTGTAAGATTATGATACCATTATCTAAGAAAAACATATGAATTATGTGGTTGAAGTTCAATTATTTATATAATCATCTATGTCTAGTAAACTCACAAACTCTCCTAAAGATATGTATTGTTATAGAATACATGGGAATTTTTATTTTCTATACAAGTGGAATGAAAGAAAGGAATGATTTATGGTATCTAAAACACTATATCAGAGTAATATTGTGAAGGGTGTGAAAGTTGGACCTCACATAGTCATGTTCATTGGCTATATTGGGTGACTATAGGGTATGGGGTTTATACTCCCCGAAGAAATTCACCCTGATCTCATTGTTGCATCAGTCTATTAGAGAATATTTTGTTTTGTTATAAATTTTTATATGAATGAATATGATAATTATACCCCAGATATCCTCCCTCATATTCTCTTAGTAGATAAGGAAATGATGTATGAAAATGATTTCATCCTTATGGTGAACAAACATAATGGGAATTCAAAGAAAATTAAGTCTAAATATTCTTTATACCGTTCCTAGAAGTGGAAAATCAAGGGGTATACC
The DNA here is from genome assembly GCA_963277665.1 of Viscum album. Lineage (NCBI taxonomy): Eukaryota > Viridiplantae > Streptophyta > Magnoliopsida > Santalales > Viscaceae > Viscum > Viscum album. The sequence goes on from OY728133.1 coordinate 1,314,166,504, forward strand.
TATGAATAAGAATTTATAAATTTCACATGTGGAATGAAGGGCCACAGGAATAACAAATACACCCATCCTATGAAGCAAGGGGAAGCTTAAATTGTGTTTGTTATCAAGTGAAATTTATATATATCTAAATTTTTTGTTTTAGATTAAAAAATTGGTGTCATATATGTATTCAAATATAGGAATCAAGTAGATTATAAAATAATTACTAAGGGGATATTGATCTAAAATCATCCAATAGAGATAAACTTCCAATTTTTCCTATCAACAACTACTACCACACATCTCCAACTGAAATGATATTTTTTTTTAACAGTTGTTATTATGATCCATCAATTACAAAAAACAATATATCTATTTCATGAATTTATATAGATGGATTTATTTTCATCTTTACGAAAAAATAGTTCTTATTTTATAAGGATAGAATTTTTTATGGTAAGGAATATTTAAATAATTGTATTTATGTTTTGGACCACACAAACAAAGTAATGGAAATCGATAATGAAACAAATTCATATTAATTATACCACAACCATCTTTGGAATCATTTGAAACGTCATGTAAATAATTTTGTTGACTGAATTATAACAAGATGATTATTTATAATATTTTTAATTAAATCACTTTGTGTATGTTATCAATGTTTACAACATAAAATGACCATATTTCCATTTATTGGGAAATGTGAAAGGTTAAAAGAGATCCTTATATCTGTTTTTAATGATGTTTGTGGACTATTTACTATTAAAGAAATTTTGTGGGTACACAGTGTTCAAAACATTTAATGATGATTTTAACAGATATGGTTATGTCTACTTATTAATGTATAAGTCGAATTCCTTTGAACCATTCATAGAATTCATGAATAAATATTAGGACGAAATTGTTAATAACATGAAGAGACACCTTTCAAACGGTGTTAAATAATATCTTAATAATGTATTAATTGATTATTTATGAGATTTTTGGATTTTATCGCAACTGAATTATTATTGTACATATTAATGGAATTGTGTATGTGAAAGGGGAAACCTAACCTTATTAGACATTGTGAAATAAATGATTAGTCATGTAAACCTTCAATTAACCTTTTGAGGATACACGTTACCAATAAAAACACATATACTAATGAAATTACTAACTAAAAAATAAATGTTATTAGATAAGAAATGTGGAGTTTAAGAAAAACAATGTTGTCTAATTTACATGTGTGGTGGAGCGAAGAATTTTTTCTATCCTATTTTGGTAACACACATTCATCCTAAGCCCCAAAATGTAATTTTATAATATACACATAAAAAAATATTATCTATATGACCCCTCAGGAAAAAAAATTTATAGAAGTAAGGCAGTCTATATTTCTTTAGAGGGATCACATCTCCAAATGAGATAGTGGGAGTGAGATTTAATTAGGTGAAGTTCGTGGTCAAGGCACATGAGAGTGGGTAATGGAACAAATTCCAGTAATCCACATAGAAGGATAAGTTATTCTAGAGACATAAATACCATATATGAGTAAAATAAAGGATAGAAAACTAGAATTGTATGGTTTCCTACTTATTGAAGATAGTGACTCATTATTATTTTATAATTATGATCCTCTAACCAAAATGGATGTTTTAAGTGAATTTTTTTTTCCAAGTGGAATGGATCTATGAATTTTTAAATAAATTACATGTACCAAAGCCATGTGTGGTTTTTGTAGATCCTCCAATGGATGTACATATCATTAGATGTAAATGTATTTTATAGAAAAATCTCGACATGTATGGACAATTCAACACATATAAGGAATGACTGTTTGAAAAGGGGTTTAAAAAGAATCAATGAAATGACTAAAATTAAACCTTTTCAATAGTTTCAATGCAAAAAATCCATCATAATTATACATTATATTATTTCATTCCATGAGAGTGTGATTTAAAAAATGGATATCCCAACAACCTTTTTGAATGTGAACCTTTTTGAAGATGTCTATATGAAACAACCTGAAGGATTTGTGACTCCAAAGGATCTTAGAAATAAATTAAAGTCATAAAAAATACAATTATGCATTAAAGAACGTATATTGGACATGGAATATTCGATTTGATGAATCCATATTGGAATTTAGTAACATGAATAATGAATGTGAGCCCTGTGTCTATAATTGGATTAGTGGGTGATATCACATTATTAAAAATATATATTGATGAAATAATATTTATTATAAACTAGATACCAGTATTATTATCCGTTAAGGCTAGGTTGAATAAAGTATTGTACATGAAGGAAATATGTGAGAAGTCATATATTATTTGGACAACTATCTATCATGATATATAGAAGAGGATTCTTATACTATGTGAATTTAAATATAATAACAAGATACTGAATAAGTTAAGTATGGAAAATTCCAAGAGGGTATTGTTTCTTATGTCACATAAAATTAATATTCCTAGGAAAATGTTTCATTATACACATGAGGTAAGAAAAATGATGACAATTATCCCATATTCATCAAAGATTGGTCCAATAATGTATGTTATAATATGTACTAGAATGGACGTCAATTATGCATTAAGTGTGATAAGAAGATATCATGAATACCTAGGTAACCACTATTGGATATGGTCAAGACTATCCATAAATACATGAGGTGTACTATGGATATGCCAGTTGTCTATGAATGAGATGATGAACTATTCATCACAGAATATACATATGATTTTTTAAAAACAGATCAAGATGATATGAAATCAAAAACATGATACATATTATCTTTCAGTGAAACTGATTTGAGATGTAAGATACTAATGCAGGTTGTGGTTGGAGATTCTATATTATAATCCAATTATATTAAATCATATGATGTAGATAACGAAGAAGTATAAATATTCATCTTAATTATAGAGCATGATGTATGTGGAGATCCAATCATACTCTATTTTGATAATACTATACCAGTGACTCTTACAAAGGATCCTAGTTCACATTAGTGGAAGAAGCACATACTTTAAAAGTATCATCTCTCAAGGTATTTTTATTATAAAGATGAGGATGTAGTGAGAATTATTTCAATGGAATGATATATGGTGGAACCATTAACTAAAACATTGTCTTAATAGAAATATTATTATCATGTGTGGTCTTATGGAATGAAATTCATAGGCCTTTAGATCTAGTCCAAAGGGGATTTTGTTGGAGTTGGTTTCCTATAACCAAATAATTTTAGTTTGAATAAATATAATTTTGATTATTTTAATATTAAAAAATATATTATTTAATATTTTCCATTGTTATTTATAAATTAAATTCAATAATTTCATAGAGTATATGTAGAATTGAAAAGGATATAGTAGTTCTCCACTATGTTGAGAACCCTGAAATTCCATTATGATATTGTTAAATAAATATCTACAGATAAATAATGTTATCTGATAAGACACATATAATGTGACTATCATTTGTGAGTGCTCTTAAGAGGATGAGGCATCTTCTAATGGAATTTGTACTTAGTAATCTCTAAGATATAGGATTATGATATCAAACCCACCAAAAATTCCACATGTTGCAGTTTCGTAGAAAATCCAATATGTGAGTTTGAGTAATGGTACTTAGAATTTAAAATTATCACTAATTCATATCATGACACACACAATATGATTTACTAACAAAAACTATCATTTCATATTTTGGCTAGAAGAAGGGTATGTCGGGCGTGTCATTAATGAAATGTTATTAATTGATAAGTTAAGGAATGATTTTTACATTAAATATTAATATATGATTTTATATTAGTCCTTTGATTGGAATAGAACCATCACTTTAAATTCTATGTCCACGGTGTAATGGTGTGTTTATTTTAGACAATTAAATAAACATTTATCGATCACATAGGCTGATAAAACTAATGTTCAGTTAGAATTATTTTATATTAAAACAAATAGATTATATTATATATTGATTGTTCATGTGTGGTTGTTGATTTTGAGACATTAATTTATTTCTCTTTGGTTTCTTGACACATTTCTAGATATAAATATTTGTATTTAGGAAATATTGTATAATGCTAATGAGAAATAATCTGAGAGGGCCACACCCAAAGAATTTTTGTTGATCTCTATTAAATTCAATTTGATTTTAATTAATAGAATAAATATTATTCTTAGGACTGATGGATAATTTTATTCAAAAACCATCAACCAAAAATAATTATTTATGAATGAAATATTAAATATATTTATTTGGGTGTTCAATTAATGTTGTAGGAGTTGAGGAAAATAGCGCACACACTATAAAATATTATTATTATTTTTATTATTTCTATGGGGTTTAATAAATATGTTTATATTATTTATGGTTTTAAATTAAATTAAGAAATATTTAAAAATAAACCTCATATCTATAAATAGGTGGTAATTTCAATTATTTTGGGATAATCATGATATAGAGAATCATTACAGACAAAATATTTATCTCCCAAATAACTCTTTCTCATTCACACACATGAATGATAAGTAAAAGTGATATTGATTTAAAATCAAAGGATGAGTGATAAATAGGAACACCAAAAGCTAATTAATTCACCATGACCTCACCCAAAAGTCAACTCATGTCTCTCATAGATCAAATGAATATGTTTGGATCACCACTAGATAGATTCCACACTCGAAACCACATAGTAAAATGATCGTAATCTGAATTAGTTTTTTGAATGATTGATAAAATTTTAAGAGAAAGGTCCGTAATATGAGGTAATATTTTCTTCTAAATATAAATAAAATAATTATAAATTATATATAAAATATCCTCTGTTGGGGTTCCATTAAACTATAAATTGAAATAAATTTTAATTTAAGTCTCACCATAGGTTCTTTCGCTGCACCAAGAACATAAAATGAGAATATATTATAATGTTTTATTAATATAGAGAAATAATTTTATTTTCCCAATATCATTAAGGAAAATTAAGATTAGAAGATTATAGTTGAGAACCATAAAAAGGGAACATATCAAAGAAGATAAGTAGAAATAATCAATTTCTATTATGTAAACATTGGAGAAAAAAATATTTTATAAAATGCATGAAAGGAAATGGATTTTTTTACAAGTGTGGAGATAACGATATTCCGTTTAATGAATGTAATGATAATAAATTAAACTATTATCAAGTTATTCAATTTAAATGATACAGTAAATTTCTCGAAATAGTTTCCACGAATCAAGGGAACTTACCACATAAACATCCATGGGGAGAATGACAAGAATATGGAGTTAGTATAGGAAATGTGAAAATTAAAATTTATTTTGTGAATGGAACTACTATTATGAACTCTAGAACTATAATTGTTTTATTAAATATAGACTCAACATACTATTTTATTACTAACTTTTTTAGATTAACACATCTCCTCCTAAATGATTAGATGTTGAGATTTCTATGATAAAACTTAATTGTTTGGTGTTCATATATAATGTCTAGACCCCTTCACCAAAATATGTTTGTGGGAATAATATTTCTATGTATATTTTCATTATTCCTCTTATAAAATTTTATATAATTTTAGGAATGAGTTTTGTCTCTCTGTATAGATCCCAAATCATTTTTCATGGAAGGGAAGTTACATTTGATATTCTGGATCTACCAGTAATATTCTATATATGTGAAGATGGACATGAATTCCTAATTGAAATTAATTCAATGTTTTACTACCTATACAGGAGGGATACTTGTGTTTGATGGGTGGGGAGAGAAATTTTTTTTATGATGTACCTATTTTATATGATTTTGTTGATTTATTTCAAAAATAGTGCCCATGTCTTCCCCCAAATCATGAAATTAATTTATCAATAGAACTCGTAACTTGTGCTATAAATATTTCAAATACTTATTATAGAATTTCCCAAATTGATTTATAGGAATTGAAGTAGAAAATACATGAGAATATATATAAGTGATAATTTAACCCAGTACATTACTATAAAGTTCACCTATTGTTTTTATTAAGAAGAGGAATGTGACAATACATCTTTTCCTTAATTATCATGAATATAAGAAAACTACTATTATGAAAAAGTATCATATTACCCATATCAATGGTATATTTTATTAGTTACTAGAAGGTGAATATTTTTCCAAGATTAATCTTCAATCTCGATATCATCATATAAAAGACAAGAAAGTGGATATACCCCTGAAAACATTTTGTACAAGGTATGATCATTATAAAAATACTCAATTTTTAATAAACTCATTATAGGCTTTACAAATATATTTTTTTACTCAAAAATGATTTTTATTTTTTATGAAAAAATAATATAATTAATTTATACCAATTTTGGATGATTTATTTGAAAAAAATAACTATATTTTTGAAAAAATAAGGCCAAAATTATCTAAAAGTGATTTTTTGTGAATATTCTAAAATGATTTATTTGTCATTGAATGGTAAAAAATACAGATTTTTATTGACAAATGTTCTTCCATTTCAAGAATATTAAATTTTTTATCTTTTTTTAAAATGGTTTGAAATTTATATTAGTTTATTTATATTATAAATAATATAATTATGTTTATTTGGAAGAATAAATTTTTTTAATTCAGTATAAAAATGTTTTATTAAAAAAAATTGTTTTTCTACGAATAATATTTTCATCACATTTCACGATTTTTCTTATAAAATTAATTTCCCAAATTATTCAGATTTTAATTTGATAAATTTTAATCCACATTTTTACATAGTAATTTTAAATTTTATAAATATGTCCCCTAATGTTTTTGGAACTATTACTAATAACCGAGATAAAATATATCACCATAGTAAGGATAAATCTTTTAATTAAGGTTAAAAATAATGCTATGAGGAATTAAAAATATTTCATAAACATGAATTTATATTAGTGTTTGAGTGTAATTAGAACATAACTAACCTAAATTCATATATATAGCAATTTAGAGTAATTTCCCTTCGATAATAATATTTAAATTCTATTAAGAAAAGGATAAATAAAAAATGTGACTCTCTTGAAATTAGTTTCTCTTATATGTTCACATATGAATAAAAAATTAAGAATGAATATTAAAGGTTATTTTTAGAATAGTGAAGTTATGTTTATTATGGTGACTTATTTTTATCATTTATTGATTATTTAATTACCATAAATGCGTATACAATGGTGAGAAAACGTTTGTGCAATAAGTATAGAATGAAAAGTAAGTAATATCAAAAGCATTAAAATAACTGTTTTTTGAATAATTATATATCCAAATTTTATATAGTTAAAATAATCTATTATTTTTTGTTAAAATTATTGTATTTTAATTCCATCTTTCTATTGATGTCATTAAATAAAAATTAAATGGGAACTGCCAAAAATGATATTAATGATATTTTATGTTCATTAATTTTTTATTAAATTATTTAAATATAATTAAAATAATTAAAGAGGTTAATTGGGATTATAAAAGGAAAAAAATATTATCCCTTTCAATTTATGAGACTTTTTTTTTACCATTTATGTAAAATTATAACAATTTAAGATTGAAAAAGTTGTTACTGCAGTTACGGTTAAAATTTTTTTATAATGGGGATAAACCAAAAGATAAGGTTTAAAATAAAACATAAACCCATACCAATATTATTTTAAAGGAATTTAACCCATATAATATCATATCATATCAATTATGGAAACATTGTTCCACTTTCATAAGAGAATTAATTTATTATATTTTAGTAATATACTTAATTCCATGTGGATTTTTTTTCACAATAAAAAGGAAGATCCTCTACTCTATTATATACACCCTATGGAGCCATATGGATTACAAAAACTAAAAGAATCTTCTAAATATTCCTAGAAAAGTTATTGATTATTTTTATTCCCAAAATACCAATAAAATTTCACTTAATAGGATATAAAAAGGTGCTTTTTCAAAGAAGAGGTTAGAATTCTCACCGATCAGTTTCATTTTTCTTCTTTTTGACCTCCTCCATTTGTTTAATAAATTTTAAAATATAATAAAACCACAATGTACCTTATACTAAGATGTAATTATTTTATGGAATAACATTTATCCACATCCTTCTCAATCAAACAGAAAAAAAAACCATTACATTCATGCATGCTGAACTAACACTTCACGAACTGATGCAATTTATTTTCCATTAACACCTCACACAGATAGTCATAATGGCGAAATTAATGAAAAAATATGATAAATGTGAACTAATTATGATTCTATAAGTATAATATTTTATCTAATTTCTTTCTCTTACTCCTATTAAAAAATCATAATGTCACTCATGCCTACGTCCAACCTAATGTATTCATGAATAAATACGATTCATAATTAATGAATTTTTCTCAAAAAATATTTTAAATATATATATATATATTTGAATATGTATTATGTTTATATAATTATTAAAATTATATAGATAATGTGACTACTCTTAATATACAAGGACCATTACTATTGAATCAAAACATACATGAAAAATAAATCATTTTACACCTAAAACAATGTTAATAATAAAATATTTTTTAACAAATGGGTGATATGATGTTATAAAGGGATCATATATGAATTTATATTTATTATATAATTATGTTATGTAATTATAATAAATATAAATTTATTATACGGGTCATCAAATAACATATGAGGTAAGTTAAAATTGACGTGAGAGATTTCGTATGAAATTCCAATCTATTGAGATATATTTCAAATTGTGCCCCTATTTACTTTTATATTTTATATATACTAAATTTTTGATATATTTATCATTAATATATATTAGAAAATGATTATTATTTTTTCAATTCAACTTCAGACTTTCATGGGGTTACTATTTTAAAGTTACAAAAGGTTGGAATTAATTTTACAATCTCATTTTTCACAGATTTCTTATATTATTCATTAAAGGAATATTATTATATATCCTTAATAAAAAAGAACTAATTTATTATAATCTGTATATTTATGGAGTTTAAATTTTTTATTCCAAAATTTCACCACTTTTTAACTTGATTAATTAAAATAAATGTTTCAAAGAAATCCCAATATAAATTTTCTTTTTATTGGGTATATTTTTCTCTTATGCCCATATATTTCCAAAATAATTTCAAAAATGAACATTTTATTTACTGAAATGATTTTTTGAAACAATTTATGTCATAATTGAACTTTTAATATATTATAAATTAATATTTTTAAAGTTCTATAAAAGGTTAATTTTCAACATTCATTTAAAAAATTCAAAATTAATGTTTCTTTTAAACATATAAGAATATAACATATTTTTCAACTTAAATAAAATTATCCAGAATTTAGATTCTTCTACATGTTTTCAATGGTTTTACAATGAAGACAATGTAATAAAATAATTTTTAATGTTTTGTTATTGTTTAAAATATTTCTCAAAATAACATGATTTTATAACATAACATATATTTCTTTTGAATTGATGCTCATATTTTTTGTCTTTCATATTTTGTGATCATTAACTTTATCATACAAAATTCATATTATTATGAAAATATTTCATTTGAATTTAAAATTTTCTTGAATATAAATATTATTTGTATCATTTATATGAAAAATTAATAAATAATATATTATTTCCAAAATAATTATTTTACCATGAAAGTTATTTGGTAGACTAGGGAAATATTAATATTCCATATTATTTACTCAAGAAAAATGTTTTTTGATAAGGTAAATTATTTATGAATTAAAATTATCATTCACCATATCAATAATGACACAGAAATATGACGATGGGTGAGTACCAATTTTAGATAGCCCCTCAATTCATCAACAAGTCTCACGTTACAAACATACTGAACAAACTTTTGAAATAGATTTTTTTTGGTTATACCTACCCATCAATTAAAATTTCTTGAAATAATGAATTGATGGTAATTATATCATGGTTTTTGAAATCATGGTGTATAACCTTATGAAATTCTTTCATTAAGACATTATTTATTATTATCCATGATATTACAAGATTTTTATTAACCATGGATGAATTTAATGCTCAAGTTATTAAATAAATTCCATATGTTTTCATTTATCTTCATTGTTATATTGATTATTCATTATTTAATCACGATATATTATAATGTACTTAACCCTTACTGAGTATATGATCTAACCTTTTTTCACTCTATAGGATATGAAAAATGTTATGTAAAATTATATCATGAAAGTGTGAATTTTACTTTTTCTATGTTTTTCAAATTTCCCTTTTAAAATGGAAATAACATATGTATCTAGTTATTAAAGACTACTAAAAAATTGATCCTTGGTTATGTGATGACTTTATCTTATGAAAATATAATAAATTAGACACTAAATCTGGTTAAATAGAGCTGGTGTTGTTACCATTGTTGTAACCAAACATTTGATAGTCAATAGGTGAACATTTTTGGGCTTCAACAATTTATCAAATAACTCTGTGAGATTCATAAAAATAAATTAATAATAATAATAATATTTATTTACCAAAACTATTATGTAACTAAGTATTCTTTTATACTATTGAAAATGATGATTATCTCCTAATACATAATCACAAATAAGTATAACTTTATTAAAGTATTAGTTATACTCAATCATAATAAAAAAAATTAAATGATATTACATGAATTTATAATTTTAAAGTAGATGATTAAATTGTTTTTCAATGAATAATTCTTCCTCGAGTATCATATTGAAGAATGATGCCAACTGAATATTTATAATACAATAATAACCTATATTTTGGAATATACTTTTAAAATAAACAAACACTTGTTTCTAATCACATTCCATTTTCATCAATTTTTATCTTAAATATCTATTTTTTTCCTAAAATTTTGATAATTTATTTATTCATCATCTTGACCCATGATTCATCCTTCACTATGTTTTCAAATGATACGGGATGCACCCGAGACTATATAGTTCCGCTACCAATATTCTTAATTTTATGGGTCAATATTGGTGATATGTTATCAACTAGAACGTTTGATTAATCATCTTCCCCACTACTATTTTTTCATAATGTTTCAGTTCATTATTAATCCATATATTCTACCTTAAATTCAATTTTATAATCTTCCACATGAGTTATATAATGAGATCATCTAAAAATAGTGGCGCAATCATCCCAATATCCATTAATTTTTTTTAGTTTTTATCAAATTTATATATTTTCATATTTATATTTAATGACCATAATATCATTGTATCCAAACATTTTATTAATCTAATTTTGAAATATTTTTTGGTCTTTTACTTTATAAAACAACTCAAAAATAAACCTTCATCTACATAATCTGTATATTTTATTATTTTTCTCACCATTTCTATTATAAAACTGTTTCTTCCAAATAATTTAAATTGTTTAAGATTTTGATCCTATATAAACCAAATATCATAATCCGTCAACTTTTCCCTCATAATAAAAAACATACACGTTTTGAACATAAACTACAACTTGAACCAATTATTTATAAAAATTCACTGATGTACCACTCTTGTAATGGACGAAACGTTTATAAATGAGACTCCCTTATTGAATGAGTAAATTCAATATCAAGGAATATAGTTATAGAATGAAAATGAACTAATTGTCCATTATGGACTATTATATATCCTATTGGACTTTAAATAATGAAAATCATTGTAAATATTGATATCATTTTTGTTGAATAGTGATTTTATGATTATTATATATTATGGGTTATGATAAAGTCTAACCATCACTGAAAAAGGAAACGATGGCCTAAAATTGTAGGATCATAGCCTATTAACCTCACTTATCAGAGCATACAAAGTAGATATCATCATTAGGAATTAACTATGAACTATACCAGGATAAGATTCAATAACTAAAGAATAGATGAAACCCTTTCCCATAAATGTTCAAGCTCATTGAGATCACGACCCAAAACATGTTAACTGGACCACATCTTAAAAATCCCACCATCATACATTGTACCCTTTAAGAACTCACTGGTGTAATAATAGGTTATTTATCTAGACCCTAATAATATTATTTTTTATAGTTTTATTTTTAAAAAATCTTATAATTATTTTATCATTTTTAACATTTCTTTTAAAATTAGTAAATAATGTGTTTGATAAAATTTTGATTTTAATACGATGAAAAAATTGTATTTGTGGAAAAATAAAGTTTCAATAAAGAAAATCCTGTTGAAAAATTTATGAAATTTAAAAATAAACTATATTTTAGTAAAATATTATTATTAAATTTTTTTATGAAATATAAATGATAATATATTTTTTAAAGACAAAAATAATTTATATAACGCTCATAAAAATTGTTATTGTAAAAACAGTATTTTTCATTGAATGTGGATTTTGGATTTGAAAGTGTAAATTCAAATAATCATTGAATTATTTTGATAGAATAAATATTAATTTATAAATCATCATTTTAGAAATTATTCAATGGTTATTATTTTCATAATTTTCTGAGATAATCGATTTTTTGGCTAAAAATTAAATATTGTATAAATATACAATGTGTTTTATGACATGTTAATGACCCAAAAAAGATATAATATAAGACATAAATGGTATCCAAAACCAAATATATATTAAACCTTTTTATTATTATTTTGTGGTAATTTAATTTATTTTATACACACATAATGAATCCTCCAAAACATATAACATATTATTAGGTTTTAAAAACAATTATATATAAACCTGAATCATTTTTATATAACCAAGTGTATTTTTTTATTGATATAAATTATTAATACATTAAAATAATTAAATCCACTTCAACTTTTTAGAAATAATATGAAAAAATCATTACATGGTTTGTGGTTTTGATTACATTATCATATATATAATAAAACATATGTTTGGAAATTAATCAACAACACTCCTATGTTATTCTAGATAAAAACATTGAAACTCCCATTAATATTTACTAGAAAACCATTGGATATTGAAATTTTACTTTCATTTTCTCTCTATAGTCATACCAATCTCCCCTCGGTCTCTTAATAATCTCCCCACAAAAATTTAGTAGCGTTATCTCAAGGTTTCCTCCTATTCTCCTCTTGATTCAAGTATCTTAATTATATTATATGTTTTGATTCACAATTATTCATGTTGGGGTTTGTTTTAAACATTAATCTTACTATCATTATGATTTTGAAAATATTAGAGACCCTTTTCACTCCCTTTCATTATCCCATAAAATCATTATGTACCCCCTTTATGCTGCCAAAATTACCCTGAAAATTTCCATGATCAACATTTGTATAGTGATTACCCATCATAATATCCACTCAAGGGTATTCAAATAGATTTAATCATACTTTTTTTATATAGTACGTATGTTTTTAACACACAATCCTCATTCTTGGGATTAAATGTGATTAAATATGATTCTACGCTGAATTATCTATGTGGCACACTTATACATGTGTATGATATGAGTGTGACAGGTTGGGTAGAAATTTCATAGCATCAAAATGCATTTCATAATGGTTTAATCACTTTATATGACATGTATAATAAATTTGAGTATATTATATGAAAACTATGTTATGTTTTCGTGATGGTTGGAGTAGACATATATTTAAGATTCCATGTTTTATGATGTATCGACATTTTTATGTTGCCTTTATGTTATCATGTTATATCATTCATAATTTTTAAATATTATGATGATCAGCCATATTATATTACCCTTATATTCTCCTTTACTCACATTTAATACTTTATATTAGAATATTATTTTTAAATTTCTTTATCAGGATATATAGCTCACCCATTTCTTATGTATATCTCTTTGTTGTCATAGGAAATTTTAGAATAATGATGGAATTTTAAGAGCATGTTAAAGAATCCATTAATGGTTCCACTATATTTATATATCAATTTGTTATGATATATACCTTATTTCAAAATTAAACATGTCTTCATTATCTTTTGGGAATGTATTATTTGTACCTTTATGTAATAAAACATGAATTAAAGTGTAGTAAAATTTAGTTTGTTATAGTTGGAATCATATAAATGTATTGTTTTTTGGGTTTTGGGTTAAAAATACATTGTTAAAAATTATGGATAATATTAAAACTAATAAAACATCTATAAATTTTTTATAAATTACAGAGAAATTGGTTTTTGTAAAAATAATACCTATCTTGATACTACAAGAGGATATGGATCTAGAAAATAGGTACACACGAGTAATATCCCTTATATAAGAATAGTGTGATTGACATAATCATCACCGTGGGCCTAAAAATGGACCTTTAAGCACACCTAGTTTTACACTCCCTTGGGAAATTAGTTGGTTAATTAAAAATCTCTTTACAAACCCGTATTAAGGGCACATAACATACCATAAATTTTGATGTTAGGAAATAGATCACTGATAATTGAGATTAAATCCCAAAAATTCATATGTAAAGGAATATATGTCGTTTATGAGTTATCCCTTTAATATTAATTATTTCTTATTTATGTGATTAATATTTATTAAAAATTACTAAAAAATATTACCTTACTGTAACGTCCTAGCCCAGCATACCAGCCAACCGGTGGCTGGATCTGTGAGTCACATGGCCTCAAGAAAGTCTCCAGGTACGCCAAAGGCTGCTGACTAGCAGCGAGGGTCTTGGGGGATGATAGTAGGGAGACTATACCCTCATGTCAAAGTAAACAGTGGTATAATCTGAGTAAATATCATTCAATAGCGAAATCAGTAAGCAATTGAAAGACAACAGTGATAGACAGGTAATAATATCCATTTTATAAAAGGTGGAAAACACCATTTTACAATACATGTATGTACAAATGATGATACATTTCCAAAAGTAGGAAACATTACAGCATGCTTTACAATCAATACAAAAAGAAGAGGCAACAAATCCCGATGACGATCCCCTGAGCATCCCAAGATTTCACTTGGTCCTTTTCTCCTAACTCATCAAGTACGAATAACACACCATACAACCTAGGTCCTGCAAGCAAGAAGGTCTACTCGGGTACCTCAATGCAATGGCGACCCGAGTAGGGTGTGATATATAAATATTAGTAGTCTGGCACCATCGGTGTCAAACCCAATCTAGACAGTGTATGATAATTGAACAGTGAGCATGTATGGAGAATAAAGTAAACAATGTGTAATAGACTGCATGCAAGTAAAGCAAAGTAAATAGCAGCATTCCCACTCAGGTTCCGAAAGGACACCTGGCGGGTCTACCTGCTTCAGCTCATTAGATGGTATGTCTGAATGAGTCACCTGCTTATTTAGAGAGAGATATATATATATATATATATAATACATTGGGTAGGACCGGGACAGAACTCACAGACGTCCTTAACCCAGGGGCATCGCTCTCGATCCTACCCCTGGCCCAACCTTGGGGAATCTCTCACAGTCTATCCCCGGCCCGATGTCTTAATAATTAATCAAGGAATATATATATATATATATATATATATATATATATAATACTTTGGGTAGGACCGGGATGGAACTCACATATGTCCTTATCCTAGGGGCAGCGCTCTCGATCCTACCCCAGACCCAACCATGGGGAAGCTCTCACGATCTATCCCTAGCCCGAAGGATTAATAATTATTCAAGGAATGCATATATATATAATACGTTGGGTAGGGCCGGGACAGTACTCACAGATGTCCTTAACCCAGGGGCAGTTCTCTCGATCCTACCCATAGCCCATCCTTGGGGAAGCTCTCACGGTCTATCCCCAACCCAAAGGCTTAATAATGATTCAAGGGAGCTCTCACAGTCTACCCTTAGCCCGAAGCCGTAACATAGGGTAGCTCTCACGGTCAACCCCTGGAACAATGCATAATCATTTAATTAGCATAGGTTATAAGGTATACGCTTCTTATAACATTCATATCAATAAAACATGGAATTTCCATCTCATAATACCATATAATCACATTTCAAGCTAACATTCATTTAAAAATAATAAAAGGGGTTTATGCCAACTCATCCCAGCCAACCCCTAACCAAACCCTCCCATTTTCCTCACATGGAATAAGGCTTTAAAGACACATCCATAAAGCAAATGGAGACATGTCCATGGTATACTACTTATGGAACTACCTCACAAGCATTCACAGAGTCATCCCACATACACACAGGTGAACACAGTCACGTTCATACTTAAGGAAACCCATCTTAAGGTATATGTTTATCATTCTTTCACCCTTTTATACCTTCTAGAAGAAACATTTCATATGGTATTAAGTTATCACCCTATGGTTATCATCAAACTCAATTTGCCTAAACATTGAAAAATGACCCTAACTAAAGTGTCACATCATTTTCATTCTCTTTGTCTCAACAAAGAAAGATCACATACAAGGCATAACAAGGCACCACAACAATTAAGAAGGAAAGCATAAAAATTCTACCACTACATTTTATCTTGAAGGAAGCTCACCTCTGATTGAGGTGATTTATTATTAAATCCTTTGTTTAGTGACCAACAAACCTATTTTATCTTATTCTTGCAATTCACATTATTTGCACCGAAGCATTCAATCAGAACTGAACTTGCATAATTAAAATGCTAAGGCAATGCAGTATTAAATTCACATCTACTTTTCATAAATTAAAGGCAAGGAGACGGACCCTACCTCAAGGTGGATCCATCCATCCACTCCGAATCTTGATGCTTTCTAACTAAGAGCCGCCTAATCTCCGGTAAAGCAAAACCAACCTGAACCTGCCAACTCACTAAGAACAACACACAACGAACCTTAAACCAACTAAAGATAACAAATTGGGAGGTGCATAAACAAAGAACGGGTAAAACCCTTACCTCAGAATCAAACTGGAAAATTGAAACCACAGCAATCCACCTCACCTTTGGCGGTGGATGTCATACGCACACCAACAAGGTCCCGAGGGACCTTTCGTAATCCTTTAAAACAAGAGAAACAAGAATGAAAATGAAAAAAACGAAACCCCTAAACATGGGGGTTCAGCCGAAATAGATTAGGGAAAAGGGGAGTCCGAAAATCGGCCAAGGAAGGAGATGGATGAGGGGAGTGACCTACCGTAGAGATTCGATGAAGAAACGGCTGGAAACCAGAGGAGGAAGCCCGATTTAGAGGAGGCCGAGAGAGGAGGACATCACGCGGCTCAAAGGGGGAGCACCCTGGATTCGTGCGGTTCGAGTGTGGGTGAGGGAGAGATTAGATTAGGTTTTATTTTTTTTTATTTTCTTTTTATTTTAATTTTAGTTAAAACCCTAAAACACACCCAACCACATGGTTTCCCAAACCGTGCGCAGACCGTGCAGAGTCTTCTGTGTAACAGCCCAAGATTTTATTAAAAAATATTCTTTTTAATTTTATTAAAGTCTTGTGTTGTACGCTACACCAAAAGGAGCTTGCACAACACGCATCCTTGACTTGCCTTGCATTACACGCAATCACGACCTTCCTCGATAGCGTGTGTAATACGCAATACCGAGTTTCACTAAACAATGATATGCTATTAAAACTAGCCGTTATGAATAGTAATAATCACTTTTTGAAATTTTATAAATTTTATTTTTCAAAATGGACTTCATTTTTGGACTCAGAATATCGAAATTAGCGTAGGGTGAAATTTTGGTATTTTTCTGAAAACTTTCAATTTTTGATGAATAGTGAAACCACTAAGTGGTAGGTTAAAAACTAAATTTTGCATAAAACTTAATTTTTCCGCTTCTGTGAATGGAATTTTGAAAATCCGAGAGACACGGTTAATATCAAGGACTAAAATGTGGTTCAATGAGATGAAAATAATTTTTTGCTGAATAGTAGCTTTTTACTTTTTTTACCGCAGTTAATAGTAAATTGGGTAACTAAGGGTAAATATGATATTAATATTACCCTAACACATGTCCTAATTCTATTGGACAAGTGTAATTCGACCAAAAACAAACTTAGGAATAAAATATGACCATTTAGGTCCACTTGGATTAGATTAGGACATTTATTATTAATTTATTTAAAGAAGGGTTAAAATAGTTAAAATCAATGTTTAATAAGTAAATCATTTATAATATGGGGTTATACATAAGATAAATTCTATTGTAAATATTCATTAGAAATCTAAAAATATTTCCTACATGATGGTATTTTATTTATAATTTTTAGACTTTAAATAAATAAATTTATTTATTACACAACGATGATGCAGTAATTACCCTTTTAAGGAAATATTAACATAATTGATGTTATAAATGCTCAAATGAATGTAATTTAAGACTTTTTATGAATTCCACTAATATTCTAGGTTACTATGATATATTAATGATGATTGAATAAACTTGGTTCGAACATATAATTCTGTTATGACTTTCACAAAAATCATATATCAAATAGTGTCAAAATTGACACAAAATAGTTTTTAAATAAAATATTATATTATTAATTGTTATTTTATTCCTAAAAATCTAAGGTTCGGCCAAATGACTTAGTTAAGGATATATATATTAATAATAAACAATTTGGGGTTCGTTTGGCATGTTATAGTAAGTTTATTAACCATATAGTGAAAGAAAACAAAAAGACATGGTAAAAGTTACATTATTTAACTTAGAGTTAAATCTAATTGATAAGGTTAAAATAATACCCTAAACTTGTCTAAATCTTATTGGTTGATAGGATTTCGACCCATACCCACCTTATCTTCGAAATAATACCCTTTGGAGCCATTATAAACCGATTTTGACTTTAATATAAAATAATATTTTGAGATATTCGTAAGGTGCCCCTCTCCTCCCTTATAAAAGGGCACCTCCTCCCCCTCCTCCTCACACCAATTTGAGCACTCAAGCTCGGCCAACCCCTGCCATTTTCCATTCTCCACTTCCCTAGAAACATCCTAGTGGTTCTGGTCTTCCTCAAAGACCAATTTTAGTGCCCTAAGTGGAGGTCTCAAAGAGGTGCTTCAAAGAAGAGGTAATTACCGTTACCAATTCTTTCATCTTTATTTCTTCTTCCACTTCTTCTTCTTAGGTTGTTTCATTATGAAGTAATAACATCAGTATTACTCATATACTGATATGTTATTATAAGTATGAAACAGCCCTATTTCACAATCTATCCATCCTACGGAAAAAGAAATCACCGTGCGTGCGTACGTACGTAATACCGTCTCCACGCCGTGGTGTAATCTATTTTCCACCATCACCTTACAAGGATGGGTATAATGGTGTAATGAGTAACTATATATGATTATTATGAAGTAATATTGATACTGAAATAATATATATATACTCCAATAAAATTCCACGATCATAGGAACGATATCATCACTTGTGTGTACGTACGGAATACCGTCTCCACGATGTGATGCGACTCGTTCTACATGATCTTCATTTCATAATGATTATATAAATGAATTGAATGAATGAATATGGTATATACTACACTAATACCATTCTGTAAATGAATTATCTATAACCTAAAGATAAGAATAAGAATTTATTCGACAAAACACGCATAAGAACAAAAAGTTATAAAGACCCGAGTAACAAGTAACAATGAAATATTACTAACAAGAAGATAATAATATGACCATATATGATATCATATAAATATGTATGATTCTGGAATAAGTCAATAACATTATTTAAACCATTATACAGGAGCTTCGGACACGAACAAAGAAAATCGGACCTAAGGTAAGGGAAATATCACAATCTCATTTTTATCTGAGATTGTTTATTTGTAAGTATTTACTGGGGTGTATTTTATCATACACATCCATGTTTCATCAATATGTAATATTATTTCCATCCAACTACAATTGTTTAAATCCATTTTTACCCTTCGGTAAGTTTTAGTAATATTTATGAAAGGAATCTTTTGTCGTTTTTCGTACGAGATACTTTTTGACTTTTCCGACAAAAGTACGAAGAATGTTTTCTTAACTTATACGGCATGAATGGATTTTTAAAACATTATTTCCAAGAATCTTTACAAGTTTTCAAGATTATTTTTAATCAAATTATTTTATTTTAATGTTGTATGACATATTATGAAAGGAAAAATGTTTTTTGAAGATGAAAGGATATTTTCCTCAAGAATGGAGTTCATGTTTTTAATCAAAATTATTTTCCATCTAAGATAATAAAAGGGTTCTGTTTTTATCCCTATTATTACATGGATTTGATTATGTTGTGATGCAAACATTTTTATGAATTCCTTTATCTTATGTGAATTGTTTTATGATGTCATGTTGTTTAAGAATCCCATTTTTATTACATGGGTTATGCTATGATGTATGGTTTATGATTATGTGGCACACATAAGAAAGGATTCATTATAAGATGGGTGGGACCTATTTCTCCCTCCAATGCATTTGGTAAAGATTTTATATCTCATGAGATAGACATGGCTGGAACGGAATGTTATTTCGGTTCAGTGATACAGGACTGAAACGAGGAGTGAACTCGGTTCAGAAAGGGACTTTTTCCACTAAGATAGTCTTGGCAATGAGTCATTACTAACAAGAAATGATTTTTTATGATTATGTGTGAATGCCACAAAGTTTCATGTTTTATGTTATGATTATTGTGATTACATTTCACTGCCATGATTTACCCCATGTTATGAAATTATGATCTCTTTTGCAGGTTAATATTTCCAAAAGTTATGTGCTTATGTATATGATGTGATTGATATTTCTTTTGTTTACCCTTACTGAGCATTTGATCTCACCCTTTTATGTTTTCTTTTCCCCAGGATATAAAGAAAGGTTTTAGGTATAAAAAAAAGAAGATCTTTATGGGAGATGTTGAAGATCTTTCACCACGATTAGAAGATTATATTCCGAGTTTCCAAAGACACTAAACCATTACGGTCCTTGTGTGTGTTTTTTTCTTATGTACTAAGTATTCCGCAAATGTAATGTAATGTCCATGTACGTCAAGATACGGGTCTCTGCAGTTGGTATCAGAGGAAAGGTTTAGTCAACCTTTGGAAACTAGGATGCGAAAACGTTAGTGAGATCCCTAGAGATATTTATACGGTATGTCTAGGGATGTCCCTAAGGTTAAGTAGACGTATCAGTTATAGTACTAGAAATACGCTAACGATCATAGAATTAAACCTAAGATGTTAGATATTGAAGGTACTCCCCCTTTATTATGTTGTTTTCCCTAGCATGATTTTTGCCTCTCACACTATTCATTTTGGGTTTTAGAAAATGGCTGGAAACAAGATGATTCACGATAATGGAGGATATGATGGACAATGGAATGATATTCTTCATGAGAAACCAAATGAAATGGGATTTGAAAGTCCAAAAATCATTATTATGCCGAATCAGCAATCTCATAATATGATCAATAAAGTAAAATTTGGTAAGTTTCCTGACTCAGCTAATAAGAGAAAGATGGAGTTTCATGATGACCATAGAGGAAAGAAAGTTCAATTTCCCTCATGTAAATCATGTGGGAAGAGGAATCAAGGAGAATGTTTCAAGGGAACTGGAAGATGCTTTGGGTGTGGAAAAGAAGGACACAAAGCAAGTAAGTGCAAAGGAAAAGGTTCGGTTAACACCATGGATGAGGATAATGGTATTGCTACGACATCAAAAATGGTTAAGTGTTTTAAATGTGGAATGTATGGGCATTATGCAAACAAATGCCCTAAGGGAAAGACTCATGAAGAGAATCAGTATGGTCATATGGGTATTATTTATGTGGATGATGATGATGATACTACACATGATATGTGAGATGAAATAATTGTTGAAGCTCGGTCAATGGTTTAAGAATGTAGTGGAATGATTACATGTTTAACACGTGTAATGTTGTATAAGTAATCTCATGGTACTATGGAATAAAAAGACATCTAAGGATTGTTACACTGTTGTCTTTCCTTGAGTTTTGAAAGTGTATGATTAATGGTACAAGTATCCATGAAAGGTTATTCAGATATTTTTGGAATGTAGATGATATGTTCATAATGAAGGGATAAGACGATAATGAGATGTTTGATTGTATTCATGAGATCCTGATTGATATAAGGACTAAGTGATATCATGGTTTGAGTATATAGAATTTTGAGGATTTTAGTATGTGGAAGGTGTTAAATTTTAACTGCATTCATGTTTTCACAAAGGTATTCAAGAGAATACATGATTAAGGACTTTGGATGTTTGTAATGTAACCAACAAACCATATCTTATGATATATGGGAATTGACGATGGTATTAAATCTCTGGTAATCGTTTTCACTATGTTATGAGAGTGGATTGCAGTATTATGGATAATCCTAAAGATTGGAATGGATTATGTTAGACAAAAGTTAGTATTGTTTAAGGATAGAAGTTTTCTCGATGTTATTGATGGGATGTTATAGTAATATAGTTTTAGAAAAGGACAACCTGCAGGACGGGCGGCAGCCCATCGCGTCGGACAAGGCTGTGGAAATCGAACCCACAACAGAAGTGCGAATGGCCTTTATCGCCTACCACTGGCCTACAGGAAGTCCCGGTTTATTAGAAACTAGTTTTATTATATTATGCAGTATGATATATGAAGTATAAGTCCATTTTAGGAACCATATATGATTAATATCACTATAGATCGACTTATGCATATAATTTTTGCTAACCTTTTGTTTGAGACAGATGGAATGACCCGTCATTCTATCACATGATCTGCTAACACTTCATGAATAACAAATTCAACTTCATTTATTTAAGAGATGAAGTGGAAATTGTTCAAGGCACGAACAACAGTGAGATTGTACCAAAATAAAGTAAGTATTTATTCTAATTCAAATTCTTCAACTTTAGGGAAATGATCTTGAAAACCAAAAATGTTGTCCTAGTGCCCTTATATCTGATGAATCAGATGGTACCCTAGATCGTCAAAAATTTATGGCTTTGTGATTACTGGCTTTTCCATAGCCATGGTCTCTACCACTCTCCATCAGAACATGATGGTTAGATTTCTCTTCCATATCCATATTTTCACCTATGTGGAAACCCAATGATTAGTTTATTTGGGTAACCGTTACGTTTCATACTTTTGTTTTTAAAGATTGGTTTTGATATTCCTTTTTACGATGTGGGTTTCTATTAAATAAACTTTCGAATAGTAAACCATTTATAACCCCGACGAATTTCGAGGGCGAAATTCATTTTAAGGGGGGTAGAATGTAACAGCCTAAGATTTTATAAAAAAATATTCTTTTTAATTTTATTAAAGTCTTGTGTTGTACGCTACACCAAAAGGAGCTTGCACAACACGCATCCTTGACTTGCCTTGCATTACACTCAATCACGACCTTCCTCGATAGCGTGTGTAATACGCAATACCGAGTTTCACTAAACAATGATATGCTATTAAAACTAGCCGTTATGAATAGTAATAATCAATTTTTGAAATTTTATAAATTTTATTTTTCAAAATGGACTTCATTTTTGGACTCAGAATATTGAAATTAGCCCAGGGTGAAATTTTGGTATTTTTCTGAAAACTTTCAATTTTTGATGAATAGTGAAACCACTAAGTGGTAGGTTAAAAACTGAATTTTGCATAAAACTTAATTTTACCGCTTCTGTGAATGGAATTTCGAATATCCGAGAGACACGGTTAATATCAAGGACTAAAATGTGGTTCAATGAAATGAAAATAATTTTTTGGTGAATAGTAACTTTTTACTTTTTTTACCGCGGTTAATAGTAAATTGGGTAACTAAGGGTAAATATGATATTAATATTACCCTAACATATGTCCTAATTCTATTGGAAAAGTGTAATTCGACCAAAAACAAACTTAGGAATAAAATATGACCATTTAGGTCCACTTGGATTAGATTAGGACATTTATTATTAATTTATTTAAAGAAGGGTTAAAATAGTTAAAATCAAAGTTTAATAAGTAAATCATTTATAATATGGGGTTATACATAAGATAAATTCGATTTTTAATATTCATTAGAAAGCTAAAAAGATTTCCTACATGATGGTATTTTATTTATAATTTTTAGACTTTAAATAAATTAATTTATTTATGACACAACGATGATGCAGTAATTACCCTTTTAAGGAAATATTAACATAATTGATGTTATAAATGCTCAAATGAATGTAATTTAAGACTTTTTATGAATTCCACTAATTTTATAGGTTACTATGATATATTAATGTTGATTTAATCAACTTGGTTCGAACATATAATTCTGTTATGACTTTCACAAAAATCATATATCAAATAGTGTCGAAATTGACACAAAATAGTTTTTAAATCAAATATTATATTATTAATTGTTATTTTATTCCTAAATATCTAAGGTTCGGCCAAATGACTTAGATAAGGATATATATATTAATAATAAACAATTTGGGGTTCTTTTGGCATGTTATAGTAAGTTTATTAACCATATAGTGAAAGAAAACAAAAAGACATGGTAAAAGTTAAATTATTTAACTTAGAGTTAAATCTAATTGATAAGGTTAAAATAATACCCTAAACATGTCTAAATCTTATTGGTTGATAGGATTTCGACCCATCCCCACCTTATCTTCGAAATAAGACCCTTTGGAGCCATTATAAACGGATTTTTACTTTAATATAAAATAATATTTTGAGATATTCCTAAGGTGCCCCTCTCCTCCCTTATAAAAGGGCACCTCCTCCCCCTCCTCCTCACACCAATTTGAGCACTCAAGCTCGGCCAACCCCTGCCATGTTCCCTTCTCCACTTCCCTAGAAACATCTTAGAGGTTCTTGTCTTCCTCAAAGACCAATTTTAGTGCCCTAAGAGGAGGTCTCAAAGAGGCGCTTCAAAGAAGAGGTAATTACCGTTACCAATTCATTCATCTTTATTTCTTCTTCCACTTCTTCTTCTTAGGTTGTTTCATTATGAAGTAATAACATCAGTATTACTCATATACCGATATGTTATTATAAGTATGAAACAACCCTATTTCACAATCTATCCATCCTACGGAAAAATAAATCACCGCGCGTGCGTACGTACGGAATACCGTCTCCACGCCGTGGTGTAATCTATTTTCCACCATCACCTTACAAGGATGGGTATAATGGTGTAATGAGTAACTATATATGATTATTATGAAGTAATATTGATACTGAAATAATATATATATACTCCAATACAATTCCACGATCATAGGAACGATGTCATCACTTGTGTGTACGTACGGAATACCGTTTCCACGATGTGATGCGACTCGTTCTACATGATCTTCATTTCATAATGATTATATAAATGAATTGAATGAATGAATATGGTATATACTACACTAATAACATTCTGTAAATGAATTATCTATAACCTAAAGATAAGAATAAGAATTTATTCGACAAAACACGCATAAGAACAAAAAGTTATAAAGACCCGAGTAACAAGTAACAATGAAATATTACTAACAAGAAGCTAATAATATGACCATATATGATATCATATAAATATATATGATTCTGGAATAAGTCAATAACATTATTTAAACCATTATACAGGAGCTTCGGACACGAACAAAGCAAATCAGACCTAAGGTAAGGGAAATATCACAATCTCATTTTTATCCGAGATTTTTTATTTGTAAGTATTTACTGGGGTGTATTTTATCATCCACATCCATGTTTCATCAATATGTAATATTATTTCCATCCACCTAAAATTGTTTAAATCTTTTTTTACCCTTCGGTGAGTTTTAGTAATATGTATGAAAGGAATATTTTGTCGTTTTTTGTACGAGATACTTTTTGACTTTTCTGACAAAAGTACGAAGAATGTTTTTTTTAACTTATACGGCATGAATGGATTTTTAAAACATTATTTCCAGGAAGCTTTACAAGTTTTCAAGATTATTTTTAATCAACTTCTTTTATTTTAAAGTTGTATGACATATTATGAAAGGAAAAAATGTTTTTTGAAGAAGAAAGGATATTTTCCTCAAGAATGGAGTTCAAGTTTTTAATCAAAATTATTTTCCATCTAAGATAATAAAAGGGTTCTGTTTTTATCCCTATTATTACATGGATTTGATTATGTTGTGATGGAAACATTTTTATGAATTCCTTTATCTTATGTGAATTGTTTTATGATGTCATGTTGTTTAAGAATCCCATTTTTATTACATGGGTTATGCTATGATGTATGGTTTCTGATTATGTGGCACACATAAGAAAGGATTCATTATAAGATGGGTGGGACCTATATCTCCCTCCAAAGCATTGGGTAAAGATTTTATATCTCATGAGATAGACATGGCTGGAACGGAAGGTTACTTCGGTTCAGTGATACAAGACTGAAACGAGGAGTGAAATCGGTTCAGAAAGGGACTTTGTCCACTAAGATAGTCTTGGCAATGAGTCATTATTAACAAGAATTGATTTTCCATGATTATGTGTGAATGCCACAAAGTTTCATGTTTTATGTTATTATTATTGTGATTACATTTCACTGCCATGATTTACCCCATGTTATGAAATTATGATCTCTTTTGCAGGTTAGGATTTCCATAAGTTATGTGCTTATGTATATGATGTGATTGATATTTCTTTTGTTTACCCTTACTGAGCATTTGAGCTCACCCTTTTATGTTTTCTTTTCCCCAGGATATAAAGAAAGGTTTTAGGTATAAAAAAAAGAAGATCTTTATGGGAGATGTTGAAGATCTTTCACCACGATTAGAAGATTATATTCCGAGTTTCCAAAGACACTAAACCATTACGGTCCTTGTGTGTGTGTTTTTTGTTATGTACTAAGTATTCCGCAAATGTAATGTAATGTCCATGTATGTCAAGATACGGGTCTCTACATTCTGCCTCCAAGACATCTGTCGCATGGGCTAGGCGCACGGTTTGGGCCGCACGGTTAGCCAAATCGTGCTCCAACCGTGCACCCTCTGCATCTCTTTCAGAAACAAGGGTATGACACTTCCAAAACCTCTCGGGCCACCTGAGTCACTAAATGGGACTTTTCCCATGCCCAAAAACTTGAATAGGAAGGGTTCCAGCCTTCAGAACCTTATTATGAAGCCCGGTATTCAAAAAGACCGGTTCAGAAACTGAAAATTTCAAATTCTCTTTCTTTATAATCCAGTTCAAAACATGGGTCCTTACAACCTTCCCACCTTAGAACTTCTCATCCCTGAGAAGCCTTCGAAAACAACATACACATCACCCAACCTTCAAAGGTCGTGAAGCTTTGTTCAAATGATCGCATTGCATTCACAAACATCCAACACGCCTCTTAGAATCCATTAAACCATAAGGCACTTAAGCCACCACAACTCAATCCAACCCTTGTTTCCTAACCAAACACCGAGATGGATCTTCTTGAGCCCATCTACCCAGAGATACGAACCAGTCGTCGCCTCACCAAGCATCCTGATACAGGTACTTCCCACCTTAGATTTTAACGTTAAACGACCAAATCCAAACTATGGTTCGGACCACTGTTGGAATTAACATTCAAAGCACACCCCAAGAATTCCCACAACGCTCCTAGCATCATTTTAAATAGATCAACCAGTAAATTCCCCATCAAACTCAAGGCCCAAGTTGATCCAGTTATTCATATAAGGCTCTGATCGACACAAACCACACTCATACTTACCTGACGATGTGCCTTAAAACAGTTCTGCACCAACCGTATTCATTTAAAGCGAGGAGGAAAAGTGTCGACACTCACAACTGACCATTAAAAAGACGCCCAGCTTAGACGGCTGACAAATTTCGAGCAAAACCACAATGCCTTTTTCAAGGCACCATACTTTTAGCACAAGCACGTTCACTGAAGCCTGCAACCGACTTCTGATGACGTTTCTAAGATCAAACCCTATAAGAAACCATGCATCCCACGTGCAACCATGAAAGAGAAACACCCAAAAAAGACCAGAGGATTTTAAGCATTAGCGTGGATAAGACCGACGCTCTATTAGTGCATCTAGAATGAAGAGAAGATATGGGACATGTTCATCATTAAACAGAGTACACTAAGAGGTTTGAGTGGATTCCAGTTAATCATACCAGACTACTGGAAAGAAGAACAACCGAACCTCTACTAGTCGACTTCTAAGAAGGAACTCGGCTTCACCTACCGACATATCCACCAACTTTAAACTCACATACCTCACAGGCATTCAGACACGCTATACCCATTTCCAGAACGAATTCCAGGCATTGTCTCTTCTACCTGGAAGGACACATTTACCATATTCGACGCAACATACTTCCAACCATAGGAGTGTGATAGTCATCGAAGGGAATTAAGATTATCCGCTCAACAGCACGCTAGATCAAAACACCCATAACTGTTTGTGTGTCGTCCACGTATTTCATTGAATACAAGAAAACCAAACCACCGAGACTGGAGTGTCAAAACACTCGATTCTATAGAAAACCTAATCTTGAGCATCGGGATGAAATTAATTCTTTAACGTCGGGCCACTCTACTGAGGAGATGACCCAATGCCATGACAAAAGTCTAAACCCAACGACCACCCATCCGAACAAGGGTGACATTAGAAAAACATGAGTCGAAAAAGGGACAACGGTGCCCGAACGACACCTCACGTCAGAAAACTCACAGTACAAGAAAGGAATTAAAACGCTAAGGGTGCTACCAACCACGAGCTAGCCCCTTACGAAGATCAACCATCGACCCCAATGTTGGGTCCCGTGAAACAAGGTCGCTAGGCTCAAAAGCCAATCATCAAAACACTGCTAAGGAAACAACACCCAAAGAAAACAACTACTGTCTAGTTCCAAGTCAACTCAATGAGAATATCAAAAATACCCCATTACACTAGGGTCTCTACACACCACCACGGGTGCCATTACCAATCCCTTGACATTTTACTTCGTTTAAACATTAACCATTTAAATGGATTCAACTACACATCATGAAAACATGCAAGTTTCACAAAAAAAATTCTTTTAAAAACATTCACTTCCGAAGACATACTGTCTTTATCAATAAAAAGATCAAAACAAAACCATTTAATCAAAAGGGAGACCTACGAGGGTCCCATTTTATCTATATGAGACTCTTCCAAGAAGAAACCCCAAACCAGTTATTCAGTTCCTTTAAAAAAAATTCAAACACTCCCAACCGGGTTATCTCTTACAACACTTTTCAACGGACCTACTCAGGTCCAGTTGCACATTTAACAGTTAGCCAAAACCTTTAAATTTTGAAAATAGGCAACATTTTCCATTTAATCATTTCACAAAACAGCAAGCCTTTACATTTCATATGGGTTTCCATTTCCCAATTCATGAATCACCCATAAACATAATGGATTGAAAATTGAATCCCATTTTTATCAACACCATATTCCAACCTAGAATTTAACATGATCACATACAACGGTCCAAGTACACGGGTGACCATCTACCAACCTATAAAGCACCCATACACCTTATAGTTTTTCATTTGTCTCCCCTTTTTAATCGAAAACCAATTACTTTAGCATTTTAAACTTAGATGCCTTTTCCAAAGTCCAGATTACACGAGTTACCCTTTCCCATCTATAAGGCACCCATACACCTTACAACTGAAAACTAGCTCCCTTCGTAATTGAAACAAATATATTTTAGCCCATGCAAATATTTACATATCAAAACATAACTATCATGTTCGTGTACGTTGTAAACACAACAAAATGATATATCATAGAAACATGTTATAACACATAATCATGGCATATAATCACTTAATAATATTTTACAGGCAAGCTAAGATGCAACTACATGGCATGGAAGTATTCATGGAATGTTAATCCCTATGTGCCTATAATGATGCATGAAATGCAGTTTCCTTGCCATATCA
The DNA here is from genome assembly GCA_963277665.1 of Viscum album. Classification (NCBI taxonomy): domain Eukaryota; kingdom Viridiplantae; phylum Streptophyta; class Magnoliopsida; order Santalales; family Viscaceae; genus Viscum; species Viscum album. The sequence goes on from OY728133.1 coordinate 1,314,196,331, forward strand.
GGCCGTGGGTAAAATTCAAGGAATTTCATAAACCATATGCTTCAGAAAATATGACAACCAATAAAGGTGAAATCATCTCAATAGTAATAGAAAACAACATGAAAAACAATTCCCAACCCTGGCCACTTGGTCATTTCCCATACGTGAGGTGATCAGTCCCAAGCACGGCTATTAACCAAGCGCCGAGACTTTCCTAATCTCTTGTCTACCACCCCAAAATAGTAAGTAAAAAAAAAGAAACAACCTTTGATACCACTTTCTAATGTCCCAACCCAGCTTACCATCCAACCGGTGGCCGGACCGGTGGGTCACATGGCCTCAAACGCATCTCCATGTATGCCAAAGGCTACCAACTAGCAGTGAGGGTCTCGGGGGATGATAGTGGGGAGGAGATACCCTAATTTCAGAGTAAATATCATTCAACAGAGGAAGTAGTAAGCAATTGAAAGACAACAATGATATATAGGTAATAATATCCATTTAGTAAAAGGTGGGAAATGCCAGTTTACAATACATGCATGTATAGATAATGATACATTTCTAAAAGCAGGAAAAATTACAGCATTCTTTACAATCAATACAAAAAGAAAAGATAGCAAAGCCCAGCGGAGATCCCCTGAGCATCCCAAGCTTCTGCTTGGTCCTTTTCTCCTAACTCCTCATGTACGAATTGCACAGTATACAAACTAGTTCCCGCAAGTAAGAAGGTCTACTCGGGTACCCCAGTGCAATGGCGGCCCGAGTAACGTGTGAGATATAAATCTCAGTAGGTCAGAACCACCGGTGTCAACCCCAATCCAGACAGTGTATGACAATTGAACAGTGTGAATGTATTTAGAATTAAGTAAACAGTGTGTAATAGATTGCAAGCAAGTAAAGCAATGTAAATAGCAGCCTTCCCGCTCTGGTTCCAAAAGGACACCTGGCGGGTCTACCTGCTTCAGATCAATGATGTTATGTATGAATGACTGACCTACGTATTTATATAGATATATATATATTCACACACACGCACACAGATATATATATATATATATATAATACATTGGGTAGGACCGGGACAGAACTCACAGACGTCCTTAACCTAGGGGCAGTGCTCTCGATCCTACCCCTGGCCCAACCTTGGGGAAGCTCTCATGGTCTATCCCGGACCTTAAGGCTTAATAATTATTCAACGAATACATATATATATATATATATATATAATACGTTGGTTTGGACCGGGACGGAACTCACAAACATCCTTAACCCAGTGGCAGCGCTCTTGATCCTACCCCTGGCCCAGCCTTGGGGAAGATCTCACGGTCTATCCCCAGCCCGAAGGATTAATAATTATTCATAGAATATATATATATATATAATACATTCGGTAGGACCGGGATGGAACTCACAAATGTCCTTAACACAAGGGCAGCACTCTCGATCCTACCCCTGAACCAACTTTGGAGAAGCTCTCATGGTCTATCCCCGACCCGAAGTCTTAATAATGATTCAAGGGAGCTCTCACAGTCTACCCTAAGCCTGAAGCCGTAACATAGGGGATATCTCACAGTCTACCCCTGGCGTGAAGCTTAATCATTTAATTATCATAGGTTATAAGGTATACACATTTTATAACATTCATATCAATAATACATGGCATTTCCATCTCACAATACCATATAATCACATTTCAAGAAAACATGCATTTAAAAATAATACAAGGGTTTTAGGCTAACTCATCCTATCCATGCCCTAACTAAACCCTCTCCTTTTCCTCACATGGAAAATTGATTTCCAGACACATCCATAAGGAAAATGGAAAAATGTTTATCTTATACTACTTATGGCACTACCTCATAAGAATTCACAGAGCCATCCCACATACACAGAAGTGAACACACTCACGTTCATACTTAAGGCAACCCATCATAAGGGATATGTTTATCATTCTTTAACCCTTTGATACCACTTAGACGAAAAATGTCATATGGTCCTAAGTCATCCCACTCTAGTTATCATCAAACTCAATTTTCCTAAACATGGAAAATTGACACTAACTCAAGTGTCACAACATTTTCATTCCCTTTGTCTCAACAAAGCAAGTTCACATACAAGCCATAACAAGGAACCACAAAAATTAAGGAGGAAAGCCTAAAGAGTCTATCACTACTTTTTATCTTGAAGGCAACACACCATTGATTGTGGGATTTTATTATTAAATACTTAGTTTAGTGACCAGGAAATCTATTTTATCTTATTCATGCAATTCACACGATTTGCACAGAAGAATTCAATCGGAACTGAACATGCATAATTAAAATTCTAAGGCAGATCAGTATTAAATTCATTTTTACTTTTCTTAAATTAAAGGCAAGGAGAGGGACCCTTCCTCAAGGTGGATCCATCTATCCACTCCGACTGTTGACACATTCTAACTAAGAGCCGCCTATGCTCTGGCAGAACGAAACCAACCCGAACCCGCCAACACAGTAAGAAAAACACACTACGAACCTTAATCCAGCTAAAGATAAAAAATTTTGAGTTACGTAAATAGATAAAGGGTAAAACCCTTACCTTAGAATCATACCAATAGATCGAAAACACCACAATCTGCCTCGTCATCGGCAGCGAATGTCGTACGAACACCAACAAGGCCCTGAGGGAACTTTCGCACCCCTTTAAAACAAGAGAAAAACAAATGAAAAGGAATAAAAAAACCCCTAAACATGGGGGTTCTGCCGAAATATATTTGGGAAAATGGGAGGCCGAAAATCGGCCAAGGAAGGAGAGGGAAGGAGGGGAGTGACCTACAGTGGAGATTCGATGAAGAAACAGCCGGAAACCGTAGGAGGAAGCTCTATTGAAAGGAGGCCAAGAGAGGAGGGCATCACACGGCTCAAAGGGGGAGATCTCGGGCTTCTTGTAGGAAGAGTGTGGGTGAGGGTTAGATTATATTAGGTTTTATTTATTTTATTTTATTTTAATTTTAATTTTAATTAAAAACCTAAAACACACTCGACCACACAGTTTGACGCGCACGGTTTGCCAAAGCGTGCGCAGACCATGCGAAGTCTTCTGCCTCCAAGAAATCCATCGCACAGGATAGGCGCACGGTTTGGGAAACCATGCACAATCCGAGCACAATACACTACCTCCTTTAATAAGGCCACACAGTTTGGGCCACACGATTAGCCAAACAGTGTTCCAACCATGCGCCCTCTACATCTCTTTTAAAAACAAGGGTATGGCGCTTCCGAAACCTCTCGAGCCACCCGAGAAACATAATGGGTCTTTTCCCATGCCCAAAAACATTAAACGGAGGGTTCCAACCTCCAGAACCTTGTTCTGAAGCCCGATCTTCAAAAAAACAAATTCAGTGAATGAAATGTTCAAATTCTATTGCTTTTTAATCCGGTTCAAAACACGGGTCCTTACACTTACAATAATCAATGTTAGGAGATAAGGGGAACTAAGTCAACAATAAATATAAAGAACAATGTAATGATTTCCAAAATTAAATGACTATCCCAATGGGAGATGGAATAAAAAACATCATGAAAGAAATTTAACAGTGGACTCATGCTTGGAATCTAAACATGAATCACTAGGAACAGTCAAATTCCCATAAGAATGATCATGTTTCAATTAGTAATTTTTTTTTGAAAACGCCTCTAACATTTAATGGAACTTGCAACCCCATAACAATAAATAAATGGATCAATTCATTTGAAATAATCTTATCCATCCATAAATTATAAGAGTAAGAGAATATCATGATAGATGATTTTTTATGGAGGTAGAAGATGATAATTGGTGTAATTTGGTAAAAAATACAATGTTTTATGAAGATATATATGAGATGAAGTGGTTGGAGTTTCAAAAATCGTTTTTTCAAAATATTTTCCATGGAATATACAAAATTAAATAAAGAGGTAATTCCTTAGACCTAAGTAAAAGGATGATTAATCCATTGGGGTGTATGAAGAAAAATTTATAAGGCTTGAACGATACATCACCAAATTTCTGATTTCTTTTAAATGAAAAGTTGACCCCTTATTTGGTGGGATAATGATGAATCTATGAAATACATTGGAAATTAGACGTATTATTAGCTAAATAAATCTTTTTATGCTCCCTGAATTTTTAAATGGAGACAGAGAAATCTTAAGGGTCTCTTGGGGATGAATATAAGAATCAGAGAATGAATTTTGTTTATAGATGTGTGATGGGAAAATATCATGGGGGTAAGAAATTACATCATATCACATATCAGAAGTGTGAGAAGATGAATCTCAAAAATTTCATTAAGGTGGTGATGAAATGATTTAGGTCTGAGAAGGAAGAGAACCTAACTAGATATTTACACCAGGATAAACCCACTAATGTGATGGAAGAAAGTAATAATACGTTCAACCCTCATCCTATTTTCCAATTTTTCAACCAAAAGGAATGATGACACTATTACAAAATAATAGACTTATCCAAGGATTAAAAATTACTACCAATGAAAACAACCTCCAAGTCCATGATAGCAATGAATAGTGTATTTGATTACCAATGGTGAGGTAAATATCATAAATGAAGTGATAATAAGTACTCTAGTAATTCGTTGAATAATATAGACATACATTTTAATTATGTTTATATAAATTATTTCATATCACAAAAGTTTAGTAGAACTATTCAAAGACTACCATAAAAATGGAAGTTACGTTACCAATGAAAATATGAATTGGGGGAATTAATTCATCCAATGTATATAACTCACAACAATAATTATTTTATGTATGAGTGTCCCAAAAAACATTGTGATACTCTCCTTAGTGTAATTTGATTCCATTATGGGCATAGTTTTTATTTCCTTTTATACAGCCAAAAGAAAATTCGAGAAGGAAATAATCTAGTGTATCCCAAATATCCCTATGATTCTATAAAAGTTTAAGATAAAGATGAATATTTTTGGTTCCATCATCTCATGAATGGAAATTATTGCATTGATGGTTATCATATCATTATCAAATGATTGGTCCTGAAGAAACGATCATCCTTGATGACATGCCTGTTGTAAAAAAACTTTTTGATGTGTTTTATTAAGAATTTTTTGGTATTCCACCTATATTGGAGGTTGATTTCCAAATCATGATCATAACCAAATATTTTTCAATATCCATGATTCCATATAGAATGTCCATTCTTGAACATGAGGGCGTGAAGACAAAATTAAATGTGAATATAGATAAAAGGATTATACACCTATGCGCTTCACCATGTAGTAAACAGATCATTTTCCTCAAGGATAGATCAATGCACCTATACATTTAATAATGTGAGCTAAAAAGGTTACTGATAAAGAAAATACATCTGCTATAATATATTGATGACTTGTTAAATCATATATATAGATCTCATTACTTCTATAAGGTGGATCTTGAGTCAATATATTTTTGGGTAAAGGTAAAGGAGGTGGACATCCCCAAAACTGATTTTTGTATAATGTATGATCACTATGATTTCATAGTTATGACTTTTGGACCCACTAATTTTCTTGATATCTTCATGAACATGATGAATATAGTATTTAAGGATCACGTTGAATTTTTTTTATTGTCTTTATAGATGAAAAGATTTTCTCATCAAAAAGTAATAAGGAAAATGAGGATAAAACTCATACTATATTAATGAACTCATGAAATCAAAAGATATAGGAAAAGTATAGTAATTATTAAAGGAAGTAACATTCTTAGGGAATGTTCTCACCAAAAAGGGATATCATTAGATCCTTAAAAGATAGAGGTAATTGAATGATTGACTACTGATCTGGGTGTCTCAAAGTCAGGCATCTCATGGATGACTGTAGTGGTAGACGGGTAATTCCATAGAGGTTTTGGCATAATAGGCTATGGTTGTGGTCGATTTGAACTCTCAGCCAGGGGAGCAAGATCTGGGTACTAGAATAAGAATGAGAGCTTGTCAACCAAGTCTCAATACAGTTAATGGCAGACGAATGGGGCAATGAAAGAGTCCTTGAATCTGAGGTTGGATGAGGTGCTTGGAAGGTTGTGGAGTGATCATGGGTTTATTCATTTAGTATGTTTGGAGACTACTATGAAGAAAGTAATTCAACCTGCTGGGGTGGCCAGTAGGAACCACGAAGTGTTACTCACGGGGGTATGGAGGCCTTGGGAAGACATGCCATGAATTTGCAGACAGGAGGGTCTTTATTTGAAACTAGTGACTGGGTGAGGGCCTCACTTGGGATAAAGGCACAACCTTCACAACAAGTGGAGATTATTGATGTTAGTAACTTCTATGATGATATGGTGAATGAGGAACTGGAAGTGGGCCAAGATCGAGATTCCCCAGATTTGTCTCATGGTCGGAGGTCTCTTGACGATGCTAAACTGAATGATAGTGGGGGTCTAGGTCTGGCACAGATTTGTGAGAAGATTGGCAGCAAGTTTGAGAGGATGCAGGGTCAGGGATCCTGCCATTGTGAAAAGGACTTGATTCAAGGGATAATCTCTCATACTAAGGAGGAATCCCCAAGGAGTGTGGGTGGAAACATGCATATGGGATTGTTTTCTCAGGATGCTATATATGGAGGGGGTCTTGTACAGAAGGGGGCACTTTATGGTCCTGATATTGTGGCACAACCAAAGTGTTTAGCGCTGGTTGATCCTAACAGTCACGTTGAGCAGGAGCATGGAGTGAATGACTGCTATCAGGTGCTGAATGCCCCTCGGAAATGGGGGATATATCTGATAGTGATGAGTAGAATGATGGTGGTCATTTTTGAAACTCTTATAGTGACGTTGTTCAGCGTGTAATGAAGGATGTGGTAGGGAAGGAGGGAGTTATGATAGCACCACAAATAAGAAGGCAACGAAAAGATTATTCTTCTCTGCCAAAGCTGATGCATACCAGATCTTCTATGAACAAAGGAAATGGGATAAACTATTATGGGGAGTTTTTGTAATTGGATAAGCTAAATCTCAGACAAAAGTATGTGAAGGCTCTGAAGTATTATGATAGCTCAGAATAAGAATTGGATACTGCAGATGAAGCAATTTCCATTGGACATAGCGACAAATATGGAGTCGGGTATGGATTTTTTGACATGTAGTTGTTAGTGTTGGATTGTAATGCTTGTTTACTGTACTTTTCCATTATTTTAATAAATGGTTAGAGACTTTGTATCTAGCTGAGCTTTCCTAATAGTGGTAATTAAAGGATTTCCAAGACCAATATCTATAAACAAAATCTAAAGATTCCTTCGATTAATTAGGTCATATCATCAATTAGTGTCAACCATATCATTATTTTAAAGGCCACTATCCAAAATAATTCAGAAGGGAATCATGGATTTCTAGATTGAAGAATGCATAGAAATATTTAATATTATAATTAAGAGGCTAATAACTACTCTCATTGTCCCATTAACCACTAGTGGGGAAAACTATGTGATCTAAAATGATGCAAAAAATAGCATGGATTTTTATACAGACCATAAAGTCCTTAACTATATTTTTACACATAACGGTTATATTATATTCCAATAAAGAAGTTTATAGTTGATCAATGAATATGATTTTTTATTCTATTAACATCCAATGAATGTAAATTATGCGGAATATGCTCTAAATAGAAAGGATCCCATAACTCTACCTTTAATGTGGATTGAAAGGGATATAATATTCATGGAAAAGAAAATGATGGATATGGTAATAATAAGAGGATCCTTATCCTTACATGATTAAATAAATGATCAAATATATATTCTTGAGGGGACCAAAGAATACTACTAATATTATGAGTTTCAACAGATTAAGGGAGTAAATTTTATGATGTTAAACATTGCTAAAGATTAAGTTATATGATTTTGAATCTGGATATGCGTCCCATAAAAAATGAAATGATGAGGGAACATATGGATGATTGAAATAGATAATACCTATCTATTAATTTAGGTTTCACCAAGACATGGTTCCGCAGCCTGAATTCATAGGCACATTATCAGCATATCTTGATTTTCCTAGATCTGAAGGCTCGTTGTCATCCAATATGAAATCATACCATTAACTGTAGATGGAACAAAACTCTACTCCTCATCTTTATTATACACTGCATATATCTTCATGTTCTATGACCCTAGGATAAAACATTGCTACATTGAGATGGTCCAATATGCTGGTGCTTCATATCAGAAGTATGGATTTCATAACCCCATCCATATCCCCAGTCTGAACGACATGTTGTACTCTATATCCCTTATTGATATAGAGATTTTGATCCCTCTCTAGAATTTCATTATGGTGAGGATCCTATCCAAAAGGGACCAAATGGGATGGTCTAAAAAAATTCTAATGATAGACCACTCCACCTTAAGATTTACATTCAACTAGTTCACGGTCACATTGAGGCTTCACATGACTTGGCTTCCCACTCCAATGACATATCACCTTGATAAAAGGGTGCAAACTCTGACTACTTATTCTCCTATATGAAATATCACAATGTAACATCGTACTGTATGATGATTATTCTCCATGCCTTGGCACTAAACCACCATGAGCCACACATTATTCTACCCTAATGTTATGATCAGAGTGGGGATCCATGTTAACTATTCTAAAAAATATTACCCAATGGAAAACATTCACTTGATAATGTACGAATTTCCAAATCCAATACTAAAAATGACTCAACTTTTCCAACTAAACAATATAATGAGATAGAACAATATAGTGGAACTCATTAAAGTGATCTTTATAGTCCATACGGACATAGAACCATCATGTAGGTGCATAAAAATCCTAGAACATTCAACTCACAATTTTTTCTAAATGAATCAATAAAATAACGTAGATTATAAATCCCTAAAAACCATATCCTAATGATGATCTATGTGGGAAATAACTTCCCAAAACCTTTTGTAAGAGCTTGTAAGTGTGTATTTTGAGAGCTTCGAATTCCCCACTCAAGTCACTTTGTCATTTTCTCCACAAATCCAAACCAAAACATTATTAAGGGAGAAATATCATGACCATCCAATGGAATTAAACAAATTTTGATAGTTATATATAAGGAACCAACTCAATGGTTATCGAGTTGAAACTACCTGAATCCCACCTCATAGGCTAGGGGTAGGCGACATGCATTGAAATAAAAAACTGAAATGGGAAGTCATTGCCTAAATACCTATAAAAACACACAACTATATCTATATAGAAGTTTAGAGGAATAAATTAAAATATTGTAAAATCTAGATCAACAACCATGCATGTAACAAATACTAGATAATAAAAGTGAGAAAATGTAATCTAAGAATGGAATAATCGGGAAATACACACCCAATCATAATTAATTTCCCAACATCACAAAACATGGAAATTAAAGTGCTATGAGTGCTTGGATCCAGAGATCTAAGATATGAACACTGTATATGAAGATATGAATCTAGTATCCCTATGATTCAATGTAATCTCCTTAGACCTACATGACTTGTGCATAATACATGATATGTGTAGGAAAATACCATTAAGTGATGGGTATATACATTCCTAGATAGATGCCCGAAAAAATGAACGGGGTTTTGAAAGAAACATGGTATATATCGATATATTAACTCATAGGAATAGAGTAACAAGGTACAACCTCGTGGATATATATATATATATATATATATTCTCAACAAACGAATCCTAAAAGAGAGGGAAATGGGATCTTCATTTAATATCCTATCCTACTAAAGAGTTCGCCAATTGTTCCGAAGGGTTCTGTTAACGATGAACATTATCTCGCATGTCTATCAAGTAGATATATCCAAATTGAGTTACACCTCACCACTATGACACCTAGTCAAGGGAAAAAATCTATATTTACCAGAACCATTCCCTAGTATAATAATATGGGTCCACTCAGTAGATAGAGGTCTTATACCCTGACTCTTTAGGAGGGTTCTACTTAGCTATTCGATAGGGGACCCATGACTTGTCTTCATAAGAGGGTGACCCTATATTATAGAGGACCCATGCCTTGAATTTGTAAAGGGTTTCCACTAAAATATATATAGTGGACACATTCCATGTCCCATCGGGTTGGTCCCACTCTAGTGGTCGAGGACCCACAACATGTCCCAATAGGAGGGTTCCACTCTAATAGACAATGGAGGACTCATGCCCTTCCTAGTAGGAGGGTTCCACTCAAGAGGTCTATAGAGGACCCATTCAATTACCATAAGGAACATGCCACTATAGTGGTTGAGGAACCTTCCTCTAAATCATCAAAACATTAATCACATATGAATATATCATGAATCCATGGGTCTGATCAATTTTGACCCCACCTGAAAACATCGGACTATGGTTCCTCAAGACTATAATGAATGAGACAAAAAATAAATGCGGAAATAAAAAAATGAAGGTGAAAAAATCATTGGAAAAAATATAATGTCCAATGAACAAAAATTGGGATAGCTTGTGTGTGAAATCATTGTACAATATGAATTAAACAAAATAAAAAACAAATTAATTTGATAGTGATAATGTAAAGGTTTCAAGAATATAATTATGGTACTAAATGCGAAGAAATATTATCAGGTCCATAACCCACACACCTTAATTATGGTACTAAATGCGATGAAATATTTTCCTATGTTGAATGATCTATGTGGCACACTTATGCATGTACATTATATGAATTTAATGGGTGGGGAGTAATTATATATCCATATAATGAATTGGGTAATATTTTAATACATTATATTCTCTTTATGGTGCACATGACGCCATCCTAAGAACACTATGTTAGGTTTTATGGGTTTATTTAGTTGACTTATGTTTATGATTATAGGTTTTAAGATGTTTCAAAATTCCTATGCTGTCTCTCTAATATCATGTTATATTATACATCATTATTAATGATTACGATGATAATAACTTTTATGATACCTTGATATGGCTATTATATAACATGTACTGGTTTACCGTATAACATGCTTTGTTTATTCCCTTTACTGTGATTTATAGATAACCACTTTCTTATGTACGTTCGAATGTTATATAGTGTTGTTTTAGATGAATGATGGAATTCTAGGAGCATGTTAAGGAATATTTAAATAATTTCATTCTATTCATATTTTGAGTTGTTATTCTTTGTACCAAATTTCAAAAAGACTCTATGATTCGTGATATTTCGGGATTTTATTTTGTGTACCTTTATATAATAAACCATTAATTAAAGTTCATTAAGATATGGATTTCCACAGCTTTTAATCAATGTTTTCATGATGTCATTTCTCCTTCAAACATTATGTTTTTTTATCACTAACGAAACCGTTTGTTTTATGACATGTTTCTCCACAAAATTCTCAGTTTGAGTTTGGGTAAAAATTATTCTATTAGATTGAGTGGATTATAATCCAAATATTTTTTACTGATCGCATCACCCTTATCCCCTCACTTACCCTCTATATTTGTCATGCCAATTATTTACATGATATTTTAGATAATATACATGATTTTTTGATGTGTGTGCCTTATTTAAAAAATCAATAAATTTGTTTCCTTTTTAACAATGTCGATACTTGATGTCTTTTTTACTATCCACTTTTTTCAGATTTTTAGTTTTTATTCTTACTCCGATAAGAGTAAAAATATTCCATAAATTTATCAAGAGGACCTTTAAGTTAAAAAAAATTAATCCTAAATTATATAATTTAATCCACCTCAATATATTATGATAAAAACGATTTATAATGATTATATAAATGTGGTTTAGTAAATCTATAGATATTCTCATCATTAAACCACGTTTAATATTAAATGATTCATTAACTATAAATAAAACTGTAATATTCACATGAATATTCATGTTTTTCCAAAATATTTAATTTTTAATAATGTGTGATAATAATCAACAATCATTGATCTAAGTGATACTATTTTTTTGGAATACTATATAACTTATAATATATTTCATTCACTTTCACAGTTGTTTTCATGAAATATCCTAACCATTTGAGACTTGTTCAGGTTTTCTCTACTAGTTAATTTCACCATAATTACATATTATTATATTTAAAGAGTAAATAATGTTTTTTATAGAGTAATAATGTAAATGGACATTTTTTACATTTTTTTATTTTTTATAGGTTTTATCTCAATTATCCATCTCATGTAAACAAATTCTTTCTAGATATAGGTAGTGTAATGAAAAAATATCCATTAAAGGTTTTTTATTTATTATGTATGATATGTTACAAATATTCCCCTATTGGTTTCTTCGTAATTCTTTACTAAATAGTTAAATCCGTGTGTAACATCCCATACTATTATCCCATTAACATTTTTTATATATTATTTCATAAGAAACATCAATCTAAAGAAATTGAAAATATATTTTATTAAGATTAAATATTATTATACAAGATAAAAATTTATTTAATATAATAGTGGAATATAATTCATAATTATCAAAATAAAAATAGTATTAAAACCATTAGTAAATAAAAGTAACATGAATATGAAATCTTCAACCTCATGATTTTTAATGAATATTATACCATATGTTATAGCAATGGAATAAATTAGAAGTAATTGAAACATAATAGAGATTTTGAGAAATTAGTAAATTGATTGGCTGAATAAATTTTAGAATAACCTTTAAGGAAATATATTGGAATTTAACATGAACATTAATTATATAGCCCTTGGATATATATTAATTTTATTTAAAATTGTTAGTTATATGGTCATTAGATATATGTTCATTTTTTATACCTGTTACCTTTATGAAAATTGAGGATATTATAGTATAAATTATATAATGCCTTACAAATAAGTTTTACATGTATTTAAAATAAATAATGTTGGAATAAAATAAATTTACTCTAATTTGTTTTTAAAATAGACATTATTTTAAATAAATATTTTTGGTTGTTAGTATATTTAAAATTAAATTTATTACTATAAAATAATTATGAAAATAAAATAGATTTAAAACATTCAAGGAATGATTATTATAATTAGTAAAATTAAATATAATAATCCATTAATCATTTTTAATGAATTTGAATTTTACGATTCCTGGTCAAGGAAATATATCTTAATTAAAAACATTATATTTGAAATTTATTACATGTATTTATTTAAATAACTATTTTCTCATATTTGGGGTATAATTTTAATAAAACGTTTATTATATCTAGAAATGTATTTTTATTTATCTAATTATTATAACTTGTTATTAAATAATAACGCAGACACTTTTTTCCATTCAATATATTTTTTGAAAAGTTGTTATTTTTATGAGTTTTTATTTCAATTTAATTTTATGAAATTCTAGAAATTGAATTTAATAAAATTAATTTTAATTTTCAATTAGATAATTGAAATTAGATAATTAGTTCAATTTAATTTTTGTTAAACAAATATATTAAAAATGAAAAAAATGTTACCAAAATAAGGGGAAATAAGGTAAAAGAACTTGAATTAATGGGTAAATGCCTAGAATATTTCTAAAATTAACTATATATTATTTATATATGGGGATTAAACACCTATCTCTATTTTATATCAACTTTGGATCGACATTCATTGTAAAAATATATATCTTATGCATTGTTGAATGATATTTTTTAGAAATTATACATAAACGCACTTATAAGAGGACCCATCCTCTACCAACACAATTCAACAAATTTACTTCAATTCCATCTAGAATATATTACAAAATTACATTGAATTAATCCTTACTACACATTTTATATCTTCTATTTTCAGTAAGATCACTAAATCATTCATTCCGAACATACCCATTTTTGGAGTGAGTTCATCAAAGTAGAAATATAATTATTCCCCAACTTTTCAATTTTCTCATCATCCCTAGATTTTGTTAATATCATTAACTACTATAATGATATTCTATTAACATCATTATAATTATATTAAAATTATTCTACTATAATATAACTCTATACTCTTACTCATTCCTTAGAATATCATGTTCTTAATTGATTCTGTCAACCACTAACATGATAAATTTTATACTATCTTTTCCATTTCCAACATGAATGACTATAACGAAATTAATATGCTTAAAATATGATATTATAGAGTAATTTATATTATAAATACAGTACAATATGTGTGAAAAATGAATGATTATTATAATATATTTATTGTTATTGGTAAATCACTCGAAACATTGTCTTCATGGATTCCATTTTTATAAACAATACCAAGAAATTATATAAAATTATAATCGGGATAAATGAATCATTGAATAAAAATTATTTTACTTCCTTAAATAATTTGAGAATTATTAACCTGTTATAAAAAAAGTGGTTTGATATCACAATTATGAATCTTGTGTGAAGTAATAAAAAATTACTAATATATCAAGAGGAAAAAACTATCTAACTGATCTATATAAAATAATTGATTATAATTTATGTGTATAAAGTTTCAAATATATGAGTATGTTTTTAAAATAAGTGATTAATATGTTTATGTTATTTTATAAATTTATTTACCAAACTCGTCACATTATAATAGAGGGATAATTCCATGAGCATGCGAAAATGGATGATGAATCCACCTCTACCCATGATGAAAATGTTACAAAACATGAAAGTTATAGTTCTTGTTTAATCAATGAACATGAATGAAAAATAAATGATTTATCTAGTGTATTAAAAAATGTCCCTAATTTTTTTCAATAATGAAATTTGGTGACTATAATTTTATTTGATGTCCTATCAAGGTGGGAATATAAATTGGATACTCCCAACATATTCAAGGTTTTGGAGTAAAAAAAATGGGAAATATAGTTTCATGGAAATTCAAATGATAAAAACAGAGAGTAAAGATGTTTAATTATTATACATGATGAATATGTGGAAAGAATCATAAAGGTAACATTCAAAATTGAATGGCTATATTCATCACGTATATTAGAGAAGTCCATCAAGAACATCAATGTAACAGGGATATGAAGAGGTCAGTGAATGAAATGGATGGAAAAAATGTTTAACCTAATACACCTCTAGAAAATTTATTCTTAAATATCAATGAGTATGGCCTTTACACTAACTTGTACCCCAATACCAAGGTGAATAGTGAATATCATCATCGACAACTACAAAATACTAGTGAGAAAGGAAAATCATATTTAGTCATAATTACTTATGTGAGTCATAAAAATGATATAGTTAAATTTACACTCATTATCAACTCAAGAACATAAAATTATTATTTTTAATTATGGGTCCCTACTACATGATTTCTAAAATGTTTACTTGGATTATCAAATAATCATACCAATGGTTATATATTAAATTATTAGTGAACAATAATAATGGTATGATGATAAAAACCAAGTCTATAACTCTTCAATGATAGAATTTTGTGGGAATGTAATTATGGTAAATAATATTATTTACCACATGGTTAAATATTTCGTGTTTTTTAGAATATAAGTTATATCTATAAATATATTTGATATTAATTATTAGGGTAAGGAAAGCACATTTACATACCAAAATCAACCCTTTATCACATATCAATTAAACAATGACTACGAAAATATTACAGAAATTACACCCCTCAAATAGGTATTATTATTGAATAATTCGATGTATTTATCAAAAATAGTTTGGAAGCAAATCATTAAAATAGACCTATATATTCTTAAGGAATATGTAGTTGTATTTATATAAGAGTTTATTACCATCTTCTGAATGAGTGAGGTTGATTTTTCAATATCACTAAAACCTCATGCTCTTTCATTATTAAACACTTCTTATAAAAAAATCTAATTGAATTAAAGGAATTTGATAATAAGATCCATGTGAATTTAGATATGAGTATTATATACCAATGTTCATCACTATAAGGTGCATATTCTTTTTCAAGAAGAATTATAGATCAATTCCACTACGTGTTGATCATAATGAACATAACAATATCATGATTAGAAAAATTATCCTATACCTTTATTATTGTCTTATTTAGTCAATTTTGAGGGGATCTATACTACTCAAACACTGGCCTTTAAACCAAATATCATGAGTTAAGGGTGAAAATAGATGATATATCCAAGACAACCATTCATACACGATATTGTTGTTGGAAATGCACCAAAATGGAATTTTATATTTTATGATATACCCTATATCACAAGTATTTACATTCATATGATTCTCATCATAGGCTATGATATACTTTTATCATAATAAGAATTATATACATCTTTTTTAATAAAACATAGAGTAAAATTTTCTTGTGATATATGAATCAAAGATCCTTAAAGATAACACATCTTACTCATGGTTCTCATTGGTTATGAATCATTTTATTTATCTTTTATAGATTGATAACTCACATTCATTGAAGAGTTAAATAAATAAAATATCAAATATGAAGAAAAATTTGATTCCATGAGATGGTTTCCAAAAATCAAATTCCTTGTTTTGTATCAAAGTGAATATAAATGGTATTAGAACATTCCCATTGAATAACTCTCATTTCATGAAAGATAACTAAAATTATATTTTATTCTATGATATGTAATTTATCTTCATGGAAGAAGGAACTATCATCCCTTTAATGAGTTAATATCTTCTTGTTTTGATTAAGGATCTAGTCATAGGTGTAATTCCCTTAGAGGTAATATGGTATTTTCCCTTTATACCATGATCAATATCAAATTTGTGTCAATGTATAATGGATGGATTATTTATTTATTCAAGTACACATGTTTTCATTTTTAGTTTATTTCATATTGTATCTACTGAAGATATACCAATCATATTATTATTTTTTTCCACTTTTATTTCATTTTATGAACACCCTAAATCTCATTATAGGTTTTAGAGTCTTATTTTTTAAAGGATCAACTTGTTAAATTTCTAGTTTTTCAATGAACATAAGTATCATAATTCATCTGTGGTTGTATCATAAAATAAGATATGGCAATTCTTAATGCTAGTATTTATATTTTTGTTCTTATTAATTGTATATTATAAATAAGATATATTATAAAATAAAATATATTATAAAATCATCTATTTTTTTATTGTCAAACGTTATGATATATGAAATCATAGGATATGAAAAAACTAGGATTGGGTGAAAAATGGAACATCATAATTATGATATATTGGATATCAAAAAATAGGATAGATACCTTACAATTTCACATATCATAAGTGAAGATATAAATCATATGCTATGACCGGTGTTGTTTAGTGTTGTATGAATTATATAAACAAATGTTCTTTGGTATCAATTGTATTTCATAAATGATAGAACCCTATATTCATTTCTAAATTTTAAAATAAAAAATATATAAAAATTTAATTATATCTTAATTTTTTGTTATGGTTTATATATGCTTTATAAAATATAAGCATTAGTGATTGAAAATATGATATTTTCATGGCATAAATTAAATTTAAGAAGTTCAATTTTTTATGTCATGTTTTGATAAATTATTAAAGAGTATATTTGTTTATTTATTTATAATTTTTATATTTATAAAATATTTATTAATTATGAATATTATTTATGGTAAATTAATTTGATAAATATATTCTTTTAGATTTTCTATCCATACCTTACATACAAGTTATGAATTTTAATATTTAGTTTCCAGCTACATTGACATTGATTTGTTACTGATATTCTGAGACTTGATATATTTATTAGTCATAGTTTTTATATATTTAGTTTTCGTATTATATAACACCCCTTAATGTTTTTTGGTACTCCATAGTTAATATTTTGTTTGTCATAATTATTTTGGGTCATTTTAAGATTATCAGGGATGGAGAAAAGTTTCATGGAAAAATGATGTAAAGACCCGCAAATTTCAAGGAAATTTTTTTCTTAATTTTCTTTGGAATTTTACAAGAGCGCAGCTTCAGACGGCACCTGATTCCGAGGCCCGGTGTGCCCGGAATCAATTTCCGAAGTTTGGCTCGGGTACGTTCAGTGAACGGACGAGCGGGTTTTTCTATCTTTTGAACCGGTGCCCGGAATCGAATTCTGAGGGCACCGATGAAATCGCAGCGCCGGTATTTTCTTAGAAACGCCTCTTCCGGAGTTGCGTTTGCTCAGACGTGGTTTTTAAATTTTGCGGCTTTAAGTCAGAAATAAAATAAAGTTTGTGCGACAACTTTATTTTATTTCACTTAAACTGCTTGGAAGCCACTTGAAGTCACTTAAAGGCGGCTTGAACTGAGTTGAACTGGATAGGATGCTATCCAGAAATATCCTACCCCTTGGTAGGATATTTGTGCGGTGGGACCCGCACGAGCCCCGCCGTTTCTTTCGCTAAGTAACGCACCCGCGAAAACCCGTCAAAGTAACTGAAAAGTCAACCGACGCGTTTTCTTTAATTCTTAACAGACCATTTAATTGGGCGGTTTATTTCGTGAATTAAATGGACTGTTTCTTCGTGAATTAAATGGGTCGTTTCTTTCGTTGAATTAATTCAACGAATTGATGGATCGTTTCTTAACCGGTTTCGTGTGTTGGCATGTTTATAAAATAAGACCAACCCAAAAATCCTTGGAAAGGATTTGAAAGAATCTTCGTTCCTCCACCCTCTCCGCGAAGAACGCGAAGAACGCGAAGAACGCGAAGAACGCGAAGAACGCCGGCGACCGGAATTCGACGACGCACACCAAGATCTGCGACGTCGACGAGATCTACCCGCGACATTCTTCGACGACGCCTCTTCTTCCGCGGCCGATCCTCGTTCGGCAACTAAAGTGAGAATTGGATCTTTTCTTCTCCTTTTTTTTTAATTTCAATATCAACGGAATTAAACTAATTAAATCCGTTGATCTTGATCCGGAGATTGGCGACGCGACGCCGGATACCGCGACGACGCGACGATCTCCTTCCTCCGCGACGAGCGATTCCGCGACGACCCCTCGTCCGACGACGACGACAAGGTAAGGGTTGATTGGAATATTTTTCCTTTCCCGTGATTTTATTTCTTTAAAGGTAAAGAACTTGATCTTCGAACAATTTTAACATTTAAAAATTGTTATTGATCGTTTTCTTGTTCCTCCCGTGGATTATGACTAATGCGGAGGGTGCGGGTCTAACGAACAAGACCCGGCAACCCTCCGCCGATCTATTTTTGTTGTGCGGATATGGCGGACGACGACGAACCGCGCGGCAGGGGCGATCCGTCGATCCCGCAGTGAAGGTCGGCATCCGGGAGGGGCAACGGCGCAGACGGGAAAGAAATCGGGCCACCGGAGCATCTCCGGCGGCCCGCGGAAGGAGGCGGCGGCGCCCGGCGCGCCGCCGTGGAGGAAGCCCGCCGCGGCTGAAGCCGCGGCGGCAGCGGCGGCCGGTTCCGCGGCCGCGCGGAACCGGGACGGACGCGGCGGCCCGGCCGCGTCCGCGTGACAGGCGGCCCCCCGCGGGGGCCGCGGTTCCCTCAAGCCGCGGGTTCAACCCGCGGCGGCGGCGGCTCCCTCGGCCGCGCGGCCGAAGCCGAGCCGGCCGGTCCGGTCGGCCGGGCCGCGCCCAGGCCGGACCGGACCCGGCCGAGCCGGTTCGGGCCGGGTCGGGCCGACCCGGTTCGGCCGACCCCAGGGGGGGTTCGGGCCGGGTCGCCCCGGGCCCAGAACCCCCGTTTTCGGGCCCTTTACGGTCTTTCGCCCATATCTTGGGCCTGGGACCTCCGATTGACGAACCATCAGCGGCTACGCGATCCTTGGATCGAGACGGTCGTTTCGGTATATTATACTCAAGGTTTCGGAAGACTTTGGGTTCGGCCGGGTTGGTTCGTACACGAAACCAACCGGGCCCTCGGAGCGGAAACGCTCATAACTTGAGCTACGGACGTCCGAACGACGTACCGTCAGCTGTGGTAGTTTCCTCTAAGTGAGACGGAACTTTTGGCATACTCCGCCCGAGGATCGGATACAGGCGGAGTACGGTCGGGTCGGTTTTTCCCTAAAAACCAACCGGGCCCCTGGGACGAAAATGCCAATAACTATCAGACCGGGCGTCCGTTTGACGCGCCGTCTGTCGCGTTGAGATCCTGTTGTCGATACGGAACTTTTGGATACATCAACTTCGGACTACGTGTCAGTTGATGTATTAGCCTCTCGGCTCGTGGAGCGGACCCTCCTAAACGAGCTCGCTTTGTGCGGGAACCCTAGCGCTGGCTGTGACTTCGACGACAGAGCAGAGATCCTTCGTGGACTGCGACGACGGCAGAGCAGAGATCCTTCGTGGACTGCGACGACGGCAGAGCAGAGATCCTTCGTGGACAGCGACGACGGCAGAGCAGAGATCCTTCGTGGACTGCGGCGACGACTGTGCAGAGATCCTCAGTGGACTGCGTCGACTACTGCACTCAGCGATCCCATGTGGATCAGTGCCTACAGGTTCTGTGTGAGCCCGATCCTACGTGGGTCCTTACTACCGGTTCTGTGTGAGCCACTGCCTACAGGTTCTGTGTGAGCCCGATCCTGTGTGGGTCTTCTGCGGGGGTTAGTACCTATCGATCCTTCGTGGGTCCGACGACTTAGATGGATCAGTGATCATCTTTGACGTCATCTGAAAAAGTATACCTGGTTGAGCTGAATCTTATGTTACTCTCCTATGTGGATTGTGTTGAACTATCCTAAGTGGATTTACTGTTTACTCTCCTTTGTGGATTGTGTTGAACTATCCTTTGTGGATTTTACTGTTTACACTCCTTGTGGATTTGAGTCTTGCTTTCCTTCGTGGATTGAGTTGTTCTTGAGCTCGTGAGCAGAGCTAGAATTGGGGGCTTAGGTATATGTATGGGCATATACCTAAGTCGAGTCAGATGTTAATTCGTGATTGCATCTTTCTTTTGTGCTATATCCTTTGTGGATTTCGGGAGACCTTCGGGGGTCTCGGGGTCCTTACTGAGTATCTTGTACTCACCCCTGCACGGGCTATGCCCGCACCTTGTTGTGTTGGTTGCAGACGACGGACAGCGCTGATCACGGTTGGGCGTGGAGCAGGACGGTACCTGGAGGTGGACCACTGGGCGGGACGTGCTCGGAGCGGACGTGGGACCCGAGGAGCCTGGAGGCTATCTGTACCCACCCTTCAGGTGGGATTGCCAGTGGACGACACGAGGCCGCCGTCTTTTCTTCAGTTGCTGTTTTTCTTTTCAGTTGTACTTTACAGTTGGGCTTGTATTTCCGGCCCCTTTACTTTTCTGCACTTTACTTTCCGCTTGCTGACTCTGTGTGGTTGTTACTTGTAAAGGCAATGCCTTCCCTGTTTACTGGGATTTTACGCCTTGGTGCTAGTCGCCAGCCCCTGGCCTATGGAAGGCGGGCTTGGGGTAGTCACGGCACGGGCCCCGAGGACGGGTCGTGACAAATTGGTATCAGAGGCGGTCGGTTCTACCGCCGACTCTGATCGTCCTTTCTTTCTATGTGAAGCAATAGTGTTTAGTGTATTGAGTGTGGTTATCAGTTCAGGGAGCCCAGTGTTGGTGCGGCGGCCGACGTATCCGTACACCAGGACCCTGACTCCTGATTTCCGACTTAATGCATGAAAACATTGATTGCGTGTGTGTTTCAAGTTTTCTTTGTGATTGCTTGTGTCAGCTCACCGGGTATACTGATCTGCTTTATGAAAGTCTCAAGTCTTCCTTGTGATTACTTGTGCCAGCTCACCAGGTATACTGTTCTGACTGTGGTGCTCTTGTTCTCCTTTTCAGGATGGCCCCGCGACGACTGCCAGCTAGGGTTCCGAGTGTAGGGCGCGACGGCAGCCCACCGAGCGACGAGGCCTCGGTGCAGGGCCCTTTGCCAGCAGTGGCACCGGCGGTAGCTTTACCCGCCGAGCCACCGATGCTGCCAGTACCAGACGCTGACGATGCACGTCGCCTCAGGGCACTGCATGAGTTTCAGAGCCAGCGACCGCCCAGGTTTCGCGGTGAGGCGGACCCCCAGGCCGCCGAGGACTGGCTAGAGGCGGTGGTACAGATCTTCAGGCTAGTGAGGACACCAGCGGATCCCATGGTGATTCTCGCAGCGAGCCTCCTGCAGGCGGCGGCAGGACGATGGTGGAGCCTGATGCTCCAGGTTCACGATGAGGCATCCTTGCTCTGGGCGGACTTCGAGAGCCTCTTCCGCTCTGAGTTCGTCCCGGCCACCCTCCGAGCGGTGTGCATCCAGGAGCTTCTCCAGCTGCGCCAGGGCAGCATGACGGTCGCTCAGTACACGGCGAGGTTCACGGACCTATCTCGCTACTCGACCGACATGGTACTGGACCCCTTCTTCCGGGCCCGGACCTTCGAGCAGGGCTTGCGACAGGAGATTCGGGCGTCGCTGATCTCCCTCAGCATTCCGACCCAGGCGGGAGTGCTGGAGCGAGCCCACCTGATCGAGAGCTTCCTGGCAGAGCCTTCTTCAGCAGCGAGACCTAGCACAGGGCGGCAGGTAGCTGAGTCATCGGCAGCAGGCAGCCGACGGATGACTCACGGGTCCAGGCAGACCAGACCCCCTCGCAGACGGCCTCAGGACACCGGCTCAGCAGTACGAGGCACACAGCGGAGTGCCAGCCTTTCGAGAGGCAGGCTGTGCTACTCTTGCGGCGGGCAGGGTCACATGGCTCGTGACTGCCCGACTCGCCGATCAGAGGAGCAGCAGACGGTGGAGGGGCCACCCAGGCAGAGGCAGAGGGTCGACCGTGGCGGTCCGCAGGGAGGAGGCGGACGAGGCAGAGGAGCTGGCCGAGCAGCAGGTGGTGGGCGACGCTTCCGGGCTCTACCCCCACCACCACCAGGAGGGCCACCTCGACCACAGGGAGCTGGCAGGCAGGGACAGGCCCAGCTCCAGGCAGTGGAGGCCTACGACCCCGACATGTCAGAGATGATTCGAGGTACGATCTGTGTCTATTCCACCCTTGCTGCAGTACTTATAGACACAGGAGCGAGTCACTCTTTCATAGCCTCTGCCCTTGTTCGGAGCTCGGAGATTCCGACTGAGCCGTTGGCTCGATCCTTACGGCTAGAGACTCCTACGGGAGCAGACTCGACGATTACGCACTGGTGCCGGCAGTGTGAGCTTACTCTAGGAGGCGAGAGCTTCGGCTGGGATCTCCTTGTAGCGGCGTCGAGGCCTTACGACGTCATCTTGGGCATGGATTGGCTATCCACGGTTCATGCCCAGATCGACTGTTTTAGGCGCAAGGTGCGATGTGTTCGTACCGACGGGAGCAGGTTTACCTTCACCGGCGAGAAGGGAACCTTTGCAGCACAGGATGGACTTCCGCGGAGGAGAGTGCAGCCCATCTCTCATCAGTTGGCTAGCCTCATCCTAGGAGCAGTGGACGTGCGGAGTCTAGCTTTTCCTGCAGTGGTGGACCAGTACGTGGACGTCTTTCCCGACGACGTTCCAGGGCTACCTCCTCGTAGAGAGGTAGACTTTTACATCGACTTGTACCCCGGGACAGCCCCGATATCTACTCCAGCATATCGGATGGCCCCCGCCGAGCTTCGAGAGCTGCGGGTACAGTTGGAGGACTTGCAGAGCAAGGGGTTTATCCGACCCAGTGTTTCACCCTGGGCTTCCCCGATTTTGTTCGCCAAGAAGGCGGACGGGAGCTTGCGACTATGTGTCGACTATCGTCGCCTGAATCAGGTGACGGTGAGGAACAAGTATCCGCTGCCACGGATTGATGACCTCTTCGATCAGCTCAAGGGAGCGCGGTGGTTCTCGAAGATAGACCTCCGGTCAGGCTATCATCAGCTCAGAGTTCGAGACGAGGACGTGCAGAAGACGGCCTTCAGGTGTCGGTATGGACATTATGAGTTCTTGGTTATGCCGTTCGGCGTAACCAATGCTCCAGCAGTGTTCATGAGCCTCATGAACAGGATCTTCCAGCCTTACCTTGACCGATTTGTCGTTGTCTTCATTGACGACATTTTGGTATACTCGACGACTGAGGAGGAGCATGCCTACCACCTGCGAGTTGTGCTAGACACACTCCGAGAGCACCAGCTTTATGGCAAGCTCTCAAAATGCCAGTTCTGGTTGCGTGAGGTCCATTTCTTGGGACACGTCATCTCTGAGGCGGGAGTTGCAGTGGATCCCGCGAAGATCGAGGCAGTGCTAGCTTGGGAGCCACCCAGGAGCGTGACGGAGGTGCGGAGCTTCTTGGGCCTAGCAGGATACTATCGGAGATTTGTGCCGGACTTCTCCAGAGTTGTGGCACCACTCTCAGCTTTGACAAAGAAGGGGAAACCCTTCGTGTGGTCAGACAGATGTCAGCAGAGCTTCCAGGAGCTGAGACAGAGATTGACCAGCGCACCTATCTTGAGGTTGCCTGAGGAGGGAGTTGGGTACGTAGTTTACTGCGATGCATCAGGGACTGGACTCGGGTGCGTCCTGATGCAGGAGCGGGCCGTGATCGCCTACGGATCACGTCAGTTGAGGCCGCATGAGCAGAACTACGCCACTCATGACCTGGAGTTAGCAGCAGTGGTCTTCGCTCTGAAGACTTGGCGGCACTATCTGATGGGCGAGCGCTTCACAGTCTTTTCTGACCACCAGAGTCTCAGGTATATCTTCTCTCAGAAGGACCTGAACTTGAGACAGCGGAGATGGCTTGAGTTCCTCCAGGACTATGACTTTGAGATAGTCTATACTCCTGGGAAGGGGAACGTGGTAGCCGATGCCCTCAGCAGGAGGACGGGCATTCAGCTGCTTGAGGAGGCGACGGAGCAGCTAGTCTCCTTGCAGATATCCTTCGTGGATAGAGACGGAGCAGCCTTTCTTCAGTCTCTCACAGTCTCTCCTCCACTTCTACAGCGGATCAGAGAGGCTCAGCGTGGGGACGCTGACTGTGAGACCCGGCGTGCACTGATATCCTCAGGTCAGGCGCCTGATGGTTTCTCCCTTGGAGCAGAGCACGACATTATTTTCAGAGGGCGTACCTTCGTACCAGTTGCTTTACGAGAGGAGGTGCTGAGAGAGTTTCACACTTCTCCCTTGGCGGTACATCCCGGAGTGGCGAAGATGTACCAGGATCTCAGACGACAGCACTGGTGGCCGGGCATGAAGAAAGCTGTGGCAGAGTTCGTTTCACGATGCCTCACCTGCCAACAGGTGAAGGCAGAGCATCAGGTACCAGCAGGTTTGGTACAGCCCTTGGAGGTCCCGGAGTGGAAGTGGGATAGCATATCTATGGACTTCGTGACTGGACTTCCACGCACTTCCAGAGGTCACGACTCCATTTGGGTGATTGTCGACCGACTCACCAAGTCGGCACACTTCTTACCCATCAGAGAGCAGGGCTCAGTGGAGAGCTTGGGACGTCTTTACGTCCAGGAGATCGTACGGCTTCACGGTGTGTCATCGTCTATCGTCTCCGATCGAGATGCTCGTTTCACTTCCCGGATTTGGAAGGGGTTGCAGGAGGCATTCGGGACGCGGCTCCATCTGAGCACAGCCTTCCACCCTCAGACGGATGGTCAGACGGAGAGGACCATACAGACACTCGAGGACATGCTCCGTGCATGTGTTCTCGACTTTGGTCGCAGCTGGGAGGACCACCTACCCTTGGTGGAGTTCGCGTACAACAACAGCTACCACTCCACCATCGGGATGGCACCATACGAGGCGTTGTACGGCAGACCCTGCAGATCACCGTTGTGCTGGACAGACCCTGGGGAGTCAGCACTCGTGGGACCAGAGATGGTCCGAGCCACGACAGAGAAGGTCCAGATCATCCAGGAGAGGATGAGGACAGCTCAGAGCCGGCAGAAGTCATATGCTGACAGGAGGCGGAGGCCACTAGAGTTCGAGGATGGCGACCACGTCTTTTTGCGTGTCTCACCTCGACGTGGTTTACGGAGATTTGGCCAAGGCGGCAAGTTGTCTCCACGCTTCATCGGGCCTTTCCAGGTCCTCAGCAGGATAGGAGAGGTGGCTTATCGCCTGGCTCTACCACCTCAGTTGCACCGGGTGCACGACGTCTTCCACGTGTCTCAGCTGAGGAGATACGTGCACGACCCGACGCACATCATCGACTTTGGGGAGTTGGACGTGGACGATGGTGCGACTTTTGCGGAGGTCCCAGTGGAGATCGAGGAACGACAGGAGCGGGTCCTACGTGGGCAGTCAATTCCTCTTGTGCGCGTCAGATGGCAGCACGGGAACCTCCAGGAGAGCACTTGGGAGCGGGAGGCTCAGATGCGTGCTCAGTACCCCCATTTGTTCCCCTAGTTTTTGATGTATCTTTACGGGGATGTAAAGCCCTGAGGTGGGAGTAATGTAAAGACCCGCAAATTTCAAGGAAATTTTTTTCTTAATTTTCTTTGGAATTTTACAAGAGCGCAGCTTCAGACGGCACCTGATTCCGAGGCCCGGTGTGCCCGGAATCAATTTCCGAAGTTTGGCTCGGGTACGTTCAGTGAACGGACGAGCGGGTTTTTCTATCTTTTGAACCGGTGCCCGGAATCGAATTCTGAGGGCACCGATGAAATCGCAGCGCCGGTATTTGCTTAGAAACGCCTCTTCCGGAGTTGCGTTTGCTCAGACGTGGTTTTTAAATTTTGCGGCTTTAAGTCAGAAATAAAATAAAGTTTGTGCGACAACTTTATTTTCTTTCACTTAAACTGCTTGGAAGCCACTTGAAGTCACTTAAAGGCGGCTTGAACTGAGTTGAACTGGATAGGATGCTATCCATAAATATCCTACCCCTTGGTAGGATATTTGTGCGGTGGGACCCGCACGAGCCCCGCCGTTTCTTTCGCTAAGTAACGCACCCGCGAAAACCCGTCAAAGTAACTGAAAAGTCAACCGACGCGTTTTCTTTAATTCTTAACAGACCATTTAATTGGGCGGTTTATTTCGTGAATTAAATGGACTGTTTCTTCGTGAATTAAATGGGTCGTTTCTTTCGTTGAATTAATTCAACGAATTGATGGATCGTTTCTTAACCGGTTTCGTGTGTTGGCATGTTTATAAAATAAGACCAACCCAAAAATCCTTGGAAAGGATTTGAAAGAATCTTCGTTCCTCCACCCTCTCCGCGAAGAACGCGAAGAACGCGAAGAACGCGAAGAACGCGAAGAACGCCGGCGACCGGAATTCGACGACGCACACCAAGATCTGCGACGTCGACGAGATCTACCCGCGAAATTCTTCGACGACGCCTCTTCTTCCGCGGCCGATCCTCGTTCGGCAACTAAAGTGAGAATTGGATCTTTTCTTCTCCTTTTTTTTAATTTCAATATCAACGGAATTAAACTAATTAAATCCGTTGATCTTGATCCGGAGATTGGCGACGCGACGCCGGATACCGCGACGACGCGACGATCTCCTTCCTCCGCGATGAGCGATTCCGCGACGACCCCTCGTCCGACGACGACGACAAGGTAAGGGTTGATTGGAATATTTTTCCTTTCCCGTGATTTTATTTCTTTAAAGGTAAAGAACTTGATCTTCGAACAATTTTAACATTTAAAAATTGTTATTGATCGTTTTCTTGTTCCTCCCGTGGATTATGACTAACGCGGAGGGTGCGGGTCTAACGAACAAGACCCGGCAACCCTCCGCCGATCTATTTTTGTTGTGCGGATATGGCGGACAACGACGAACCGCGCGGCAGGGGCGATCCGTCGATCCCGCAGTGAAGGTCGGCATCCGGGAGGGGCAACGGCGCAGACGGGAAAGAAATCGGGCCACCGGAGCATCTCCGGCGGCCCGCGGAAGGAGGCGGCGGCGCGGGTCGCCGGCGCGGCGGCGCCGGCGACCGGAGGCGGCGGCGCCCGGCGCGCCGCCGTGGAGGAAGCCCGCCGCGGCTGAAGCCGCGGCGGCAGCGGCGGCCGGTTCCGCGGCCGCGCGGAACCGGGACGGACGCGGCGGCCCGGCCGCGTCCGCGTGACAGGCGGCCCCCCGCGGGGCCACGGTTCCCTCAAGCCGCGGGTTCAACCCGCGGCGGCGGCGGCTCCCTCGGCCGCCCGGCCCGGTTCGGCCGACCCCAGGGGGGGTTCGGGCCGGGTCGCCCCGGGCCCAGAACCCCCGTTTTCGGGCCCTTTACGGTCTTTCGCCCATATCTTGGGCCTGGGACCTCCGATTGACGAACCGTCAGCGGCTACGCGATCCTTGGATCGAGACGGTCGTTTCGGTATATTATACTCAAGGTTTCGGAAGACTTTGGGTTCGGCCGGGTTGGTTCGTACACGAAACCAACCGGGCCCTCGGAGCGGAAACGCTCATAACTTGAGCTACGGACGTCCGAACGACGTACCGTCAGCTGTGGTAGTTTCCTCTAAGTGAGACGGAACTTTTGGCATACTCCGCCCGAGGATCGGATACAGGCGGAGTACAGTCGGGTCGGTTTTTCCCTAAAAACCAACCGGGCCCCTGGGACGAAAATGCCAATAACTCTCAGACCGGGCGTCCGTTTGACGCGCCGTCTGTCGCGTTGAGATCCTGTTGTCGATACGGAACTTTTGGATACATCAACTTCGGACTACGTGTCAGTTGATGTATCAGCCTCTCGGCTCGTGGAGCGGACCCTCCTAAACGAGCTCGCTTTGTGCGGGAACCCTAGCGCTGGCTGTGACTTCGACGACAGAGCAGAGATCCTTCGTGGACTGCGACGACGGCAGAGCAGAGATCCTTCGTGGACTGCGACGACGGCAGAGCAGAGATCCTTCGTGGACTGCGACGACGGCAGAGCAGAGATCCTTCGTGGACTGCGGCGACGACTGTGCAGAGATCCTCAGTGGACTGCGTCGACTACTGCACTCAGCGATCCCATGTGGATCAGTGCCTACAGGTTCTGTGTGAGCCCGATCCTACGTGGGTCCTTACTACCGGTTCTGTGTGAGCCACTGCCTACAGGTTCTGTGTGAGCCCGATCCTGTGTGGGTCTTCTGCGGGGGTTAGTACCTATCGATCCTTCGTGGGTCCGACGACTTAGATGGATCAGTGATCATCTTTGACGTCATCTGAAAAAGTATACCTGGTTGAGCTGAATCTTATGTTACTCTCCTATGTGGATTGTGTTGAACTATCCTAAGTGGATTTACTGTTTACTCTCCTTTGTGGATTGTGTTGAACTATCCTTTGTGGATTTTACTGTTTACTCTCCTTGTGGATTTGAGTCTTGCTTTCCTTCGTGGATTGAGTTGTTCTTGAGCTCGTGAGCAGAGCTAGAATTGGGGACTTAGGTATATGTATGGGCATATACCTAAGTCGAGTCAGATGTTACTTCGTGATTGCATATTTCTTTTGTGCTATATCCTTTGTGGATTTCGGGAGACCTTCGGGGGTCTCGGGGTCCTTACTGAGTATCTTGTACTCACCCCTGCACGGGCTATGCCCGCACCTTGTTGTGTTGGTTGCAGACGACGGACAGCGCTGATCACGGTTGGGCGTGGAGCAGGACGGTACCTGGAGGTGGACCACTGGGCGGGACGTGCTCGGAGCGGACGTGGGACCCGAGGAGCCTGGAGGCTATCTGTACCCACCCTTCAGGTGGGATTGCCAGTGGACGACACGAGGCCGCCGTCTTTTCTTCAGTTGCTGTTTTTCTTTTCAGTTGTACTTTACAGTTGGGCTTGTATTTCCGGCCCCTTTACTTTTCTGCACTTTACTTTCCGCTTGCTGACTCTGTGTGGTTGTTACTTGTAAAGGCAATGCCTTCCATGTTTACTGGGATTTTAGGCCTTGGTGCTAGTCGCCAGCCCCTGGCCTATGGAAGGCGGGCTTGGGGTAGTCACGGCACGGGCCCCGAGGACGGGTCGTGACAAATGACCTAATTTTTTGTGATGTATGTTCGTTTGAATTATGGGTTCCTAGGTATAAATGTGTTAATGGATTTGGGTGGTTCTCCCTATGTTCATGGATTTTCTGGGGTACCCACTTGATTTTCATCTACGAACAAGGTTATTTTATATCTGTTGGGAATTTAAATACATTGTAAATAGATTACATTCCATGTGATAATCTTCAGGAAGATGATGTAAAACAAGTTTTGGTTGTAATGTATTTAAATGAGGTGTATTTGGTTTATATCTTTTAATGGATAAAATAAACATTCTTTATAAAAAGGTAATGCATTTTTTAGTGTTTCTAACATTTTTTGAATTCATGATGTGTAATGGTATTACACGCTATGTAAATCTAGAAGCCTATAGGTTTTAGGAACTGGTAGGATGATTTTTTTCATTCCACATGAAAACTTCCCTCTCATAACCTAGAGCTCATCCTATGAGATTTTGGAGGTCTCTACTCATTTTAAATCATTATTTTAGAGAAAAATCATCAGGGTTGTTTTAGTGTTCTTACTTATGAAATCACTCCTTCTAGTTCTTCTTATTCATTAGTTTTACTATAGTTTTGGATGCATTTGTGTTCATATTCATGATTATATAGTGTTTTCTATCGATAAGTTACAGTTCCCTCTATTTCCTTTTCTTTTGAAGGTCGATCTCTTGGATTCCAATAACCATTGTCAAAAGACACTAGGTCTATTCCATTTTGAGGTATGTATTTCTATAAAATGGGTTAATTTGATGAATTTATTATCATTCATAAAAAATTCTTTCAGGTTCTTAATTTATTTTATGTGATATAGGTTTTCAAAATATTTCTTGTAATTAAAATTGTTTTTAAATGGGTTTTTTCTTTGAAAACATATTTTCAGGATTTGGGAATGTATTTTTAATTTTCAAAGATGATTGTATTGGCTCTAAAAATGTTATGAAAAATTGTGATCATGTATTTCTAAATATAATTTGACATTCATTAAACTTTGGGAACCCCGTGTGCATTAGGAAATAACCATAAGTAACCATAGTGTCTGTGGGAAAACTAGTGGTTTCTTGGTTGTTATTTAAAAACCATAGATGGATTTGATATTTATTGGATATGAGGTTTGTCCCTATTAAGGATTATTTTATGTTTAGTACGTATTTTCCCCATAGTATGGAGCCTAAATGATATCATTCTTTCTCATTTATGGATTATTTTTTCAAGGTGGTTTTTATCATGGATTGTTTCTCATATGTTTGTATATGTGGTTGTATCACATTACATCACCTTATGGTATTTTATGGATATGTGTTTACTTTCTTATCTTATAAACCATAAATATGATTTTTTGTTTTATTACTTCTACTTGTAATATTTCTAGTTTTAGAATATGGATGACTTTTGTGAAAACAGAAATGGAAAATCATTTATAAATGGATTTTAATTTAAGAAAATTCTTTATAAAACTATTTTCAATAAATTCTATATTTGATTCATTCTAGATATTATAACTTATATAGACTCTATTATTGTATCATTTTATGCTTTGTGATCACAATATACATTTTTATTTAAGAGGTGGTAGATCTTGAATTGTATGATACATGTAAATTTAAGGGAATCTCGTATCATATCAGCTTATCCTTTGGTGTTTTCTTTCATATCATGGTGGTTTGAAGTTGATTGTTGGTGACGTTAAGTTTTTTAAATCATTTTGGTTTAACTTATTTTGGATTGGATTGTATGGATTTAGGTATATATTTTTATTTCATAGGGTACTTTGGCTGTATATCCATTTTTGTTATATTCAATAGTTTTTTTAGTTATTTCCATTATACCTCAAAATGTGATAGTGAGATCTGGTGTATAGTATGGTGGACCCGGGTTGGTTTGTTACAATTCAGTATTACAGTATGGCTCAGTCTGAATAGTGTTTACACTTCTTTTGTTTTGTTTTATGTATTTGGTATATAAGAGTTAATATAATCATAATTTTTTACATTAAGTGTTGAAATCATTCATATATATCTCAATTTTGTGATTAAACCCATGTTACAATTGGTGGTCTAGAAATTATTACTAGGTTTGGGACATTAAGTTTGTGGTCATTTGATTTAAATATATGGTATGTTTTTTTAAATAGAATTTTTCATTTTTAAGTGATTTATTTTGATTGGTAGAATTCACAATTGCTTTAAATTTTCATTATTTGAATGCATTGGTTTTAATTATGAATGGGGTATTAAGATTGTAGAAGGTTCTAATTATCAAATAAGTTCTCGTGTTTATTAGAAAATTCCTTTGAGAGGAGATCTTTCAAATTTGAGAGGAGGTTCTGGGATAGGATTTATAGAAGAATTCCCCAATTGAACCTTTTTTGGTATAATTATCAATGAAAACTATTCAAACTCTGGGTATAGAGGGTTTAGAGAATGTTGGACGTGTGGTGGATCATGGATCTTAATTTAATAAGTATAATCCACCCAGAATCTATGGTAATAAGGGACCACATGAATGTATTGAATAGATTGAGGGTAATGGGAGTATTTTCATCCTTTTTAAGGCTCTTGAAGACTCTAATGTGGGTTTCTCCAGATGCATGCTCAAGGGACCTAGTACAAGACGGTGAGAATCTATTTTTCAAGATAAGTTTCATGAGGATCTTACGTATTATTCCTTCAATAAAATCATCAATATTCATTTTTATGATAATATTTTACATGATGAAAAGACCATAGAGTTTCTAACCATTCGAAAGAGGTGTGTACCATTCTGAATTATTCTACCCATTTTTTTGGGCTAGTGAATATATCACGAGATATTGTAAATAATAGGTACTTAAAGGATCATAGGATTGAGTTCAGTCATAGGATTGATAATTGGACATTGTTGATTTCCATTTACCTTCCATCCTTTTTGGACATAGTTGAAAAATAGTATCTTGCGGAGGTACATATAACAAGGATGAAAGGTTTTGGTGGATCATCAATTGCTTCAATTGTTAGCTAAGGTGTTTATTATGGGTAGAATAGGAAGAAAAATAGTTTCTAGTTTTCTTTAGTATCACTTTTATAAGGATTATTAGAGTGGAAGAAGGTTTTCATGTACCAGTTTTTTAAAGTAAGGTAATAACAGGCCTAACTATATGTAGGCTCCTAGGAATTTTCATATTTTTGAATGATTTTGGCATCTAAAATGATTTTTTAAGGGGATATCTTTGGGTAGTAAGGTAGGTTTTACATTTACCAAGGGTTTATAGGTTAATGAAGTTGATTACAAGGGAGTATTTTCATATCCTCAAGCTAATGTGGATGCTTATGTGGCTAATAAAGCTAATTAAAGAAGTTAGCCCAGAGATTTATATGCTAGTGATTATACATTAGAGGAATCTGGATCAATACCAACTATAAATTGAGGTATGATTTTTTATTTCGTCTTATATGGTGATAGATTTGGTTGATACTAGTTCTACTCATTCATTTATAACATAAAAATTATTTGAAATATTTTTCTTTTGTTCGGAACATATGTTATATTTGTTGGATCATTTCATACCACTGGTATAGGGGTCCAAACAAGGATTCAAGTGTCTGGAATTTTGGGTGATGATAGCCAACTTTGAGGTGGTATGGGACATTTTAGTGCTCAATCATGACATCTTCAACTTGATTTTCAGCACGGATTAGATAATTAATGTTAATGCCTAGACAGAATGTTATCACTATTCGGTAATGTTCCTATCTACCGATAGGGTCAATTAGGTCTTTTTGGGAGATTGGGACTCTAGATTGGGAGGGTCATGACCAGTTGTTCCCTATGATGGAGTAATATCATGCCTATTTTTAGAGATGATTCCTGATGAAATTAACCCTTGTTTGGATAGTCCTCCTACAGAAGTTGACTGTGCATACACTATGGTCAATCTAGATGGTTTTTATGGTTTTCCACCAGATAGAGGTGTCATGTTTTTGATTGACCTGATCCCTAGTATGATTCCAATTTCTTTTCCATCTCATCGAATGGAACCTTTTAATTTTTTGTAACTTATGGTCTAGTTAAAGGGCCTAGAAGCAAAAGAATTTATTCATCATAGGTTTTTACCATTGGTTTCTCCCATCCTCTTTGATAAAATGGTAGATTAAAGCCTCAGACATTGCATTGACTATCAGAAGTATAATTTGGTGACCATTATGAACAAATGTCCTTTTCCAAGGATTGATGATATTATTTATCCACATTGAAGGGTATGTTCATTTTCAAAGGGTGACCTTCGGTCAAGGAACAACTAGTCAAGTATCTAAGAAGAGGATATATATTGACTGTGTTTAGGATATGGTAAAAGAAATTTGAGTTTCTATTTATGCCATTCGGTCTAACTAATGGTACTATGTTGTTTATTGATTTGACAAAACAGATCATTCATTATTTATTAGAATAAATTTTTTTGTGTTCATAGATGATATTTTGGTTTACTCCAAGATATAGGAGAAGAAATTTTAGTATTTTGATGACATTCTTATAAAATTGAAATAATATATCATGTATGGTAAGAATTAAAATTGCATATTTTGGATCCAGAAAGTGAAATTTCTATAGAATATGATATCTAATAGGGGAATCTTAGTGGATTATTAAAAGATGTACACTGTTATGTTTTTGGGATATGCCCAAAATGTTATTGTGATCCAGATATTATTGGGTTTGGATGGTTATTATAGTATAGTTGTTATGAAATTCTCCAAGAATTCATCTTTGGTGACTTCTTCAACCCACAAGGGTGTAAATTTCTATTCAAACAAAATTTTCATAATTATATTTAGAAGATAAAGGTGAGGTGACTTTAGGGCTTGTTTTTATTCTTCAAGAACAAGTTTAGGATTATTATCTTTATGTGATTCTTATAGTATTTTTTGGGATGTGTTTGGATATAGGGTAACATGTGGTGACCAATGAATTATTCTAGTTTTCCCTCATGAGAATAAATACCATGTCCATGATCTTATGTTGGAATCAGTTATTCATTCACAAAAAATGTGGAAACACTACCTTTCTAGGGTGAACTTGTCTATGTATTCTGATCATAAGATTGTGAAATATCTTTTTAACCATGGGGATATAAACTTGTGATAGATATCATTGGTTTTATACCATCAGAAATTATATTCGGATATTGCATACACCCTTGGGAATGGAAATGTTTTTCATAATACATTGAGAAGGAAATTAGCAACACAATCCGTGAATGATTCCCCCAAGGAGTAGTCTCTGGTAATTTTATTTGATGAGATCATATTGGAAGTAGAATAGGATGATAGAATGGTGTTCATGTCTCTTATGAAAGCTCACACTTATTTTAATGAGTGTTTTTGGATACATTAGGATATAGACACAGAGTTCCAACACTTAGGAAAAAGTCTTCCTGACAGGGATACCTAGATTGATTGGACTTAGTTCCCTAGTTGCGCCATGTGATTCTATAGTAGGATAGTTATTCCATTTTCTAATATGTAGGAGTTGATGGATGTTAAACACTCATCTTGTTGGTATTATATCTCTATGGTTACCAATATGTATCTTGATTTGATACATCTGTGTTGTTGTAAGGAGATGAAATTTTCAGTTTCATATTTTGTTTGGAGGTGTCTTACTTTTTAGAGAATTATGGTGGGGAATTTGAGACCAACTTGTTTGTTTCATAACTTACCCATTATGGTATGAAAATGCCATGAGATTTCCATATATTTGATCACCTTTTTCCCATTGAATCCTAGTAATATGGATGTAATTTTTTTGATCATTGATAGACTCATGAAATCAGCACATTTACTCCCTATCAATGAGAAGATGATGTTGAACAACTTGGGTACTTGTGTGTTTGAGAGATTGTGAGACTTAATGGGGTTCCCTCTGTGGTTGTTTTTGGAAGGGACCCAAGGTTCAAATCCATGTATTAGAATGGTTTCGAAGAGGTTAGTCATTCTTGGAATAGATTGATCATCAAATATCATCCATGTATGGATGTACAGATATAGAGGGTTATCCTAGCACTTAATGATATGCTCCCAGCCTATGTGATCGATTTTGGAGGATTTTTTTAAATGGATTTTCCTCTAGTCAAATATTCCTCGAAAAATATTTATGAAGCATAATTAAAAATTGTTCCCTTCAATTAATTGAATTGGAATATATGTATGAATCATTTTTGTTGGAAAGAGTTGTGTGAGTGGTCCTTCTTTGGTATGAGTCTTGTTTAGGGGATTATAGAGATGGTGCAGCAGATCCAGAATATGTTGATCATGGAATAGAGTCATCTAAAATCTTATGCAGACCATTTTTATATGCCAGTGTAGTTTAATTTGGTTGATTAAATTTCTTTTATAGTTTCATATTTCATGGGAAACCATCTTTTATGTATTCTTGATAGGCTGGAACTAAGGTTTTTGGGCCCCTTTGAGATCGTTGGATAACTGGGTAAGGATCCCTATTAGATAAACATACAATTCTATTTGACCTCTAATAACAAAATGTATCATGCTTATTAGATAAAGGGTATTTAAAAGTCCCTACCTATGTGATTGGATATGTGGATGTTGATATTGAGACAAAAACCACTATGGTTGAGAAGCTGGTTTAGATTATAGATCACTAAGAGAAGGTAATATGTGATAGAATGATTCCTCTAGTGTGGGTACAATGGTAGTGTAGATAGGATAACGAAGAGATATGGGAGGTGGAATTGTTTATGAGGTAGTTGTGACCTTTAATTATTAGGAGTCTAGGAATCTTATGTATTTCTTGGAGAAGAAATATTTTATGGTAGGGAGATTGTAAGACCCAATTATGATTTCAGGTACTCCTTAGTTCATGATTTTTTATCATCCCTGTTTGGGAAAATTTTCATGATTATTGGGGATGGAGAGACTTTAGTAGGGAAATTACCTAAATTTAGTGGATGTATGTTTTTTTTGAATTAATATAGTCTAGGTATAAATTTTTTAATGTATTATAGGGTTTCAACCCAAATTATGAGAATTCCCTAGGTTCCATTGTGTTTCAATGCGGAGAATAGGGTTGTGTTATATCTTTAGGTTGATAATACATTGTGTAAATGGATTACATTAGATGTAATGGTTTTGAGGAAGATTCTATAAAAAAGAATCATGGTGTGAAGGATTTACACACCATGTATTTGGATTAAATCCTATAATGGATAAAATTGTGTTTTTTTATAAAAAGTCATCATATTTTAAGGGTTTTTATCCTTTGTGTAATAAAAGATATGTAACAGTGTTACACACCAAGTAAATCATGTGGACTATTGGTTTGAGTAACTGGTTAGCAGATTTATTTCTTTTCATTATACCTACATCATTCCCTCCCCCAAACTCCTTCTCTTCTTACCATATTATGGAGATCTCTACTCCATTCATATCATTTGTTTGATGATAGATCAATAATGTTTTTGCAGTTCACCTCTTCGGGTATGCGTTCATTCTAGTTATTCTTTAGATTTGGTTGGGGATGTAGTTTGGGATTCTATATTGGTTGGATTCATGATCATATTTTGTTTTCTATCAATCCTTTGTAGTTCCTTGTCATGCCTATTCCTTTAAATTCCAATATCGTGGTTTCCAATCACAGTGGTCAAAGGTGGCTAGGTTTATACAATTTCTAGGTAGGTGTTTATATAGAATGGTCTAATTTGATGATTTTATTATCATCCATGACAAATTCCTTTAGGCTATTCACTAATTTAAAGTGATTTTTATTTTCAAAAGGTTTCCTTGAAAGTAATATATTTTTAAAGGGGGTTTTCTTTAAAAATAGATTTTTAGGATTTCAGAATGCTTTTTTAAACACTGATGAAAAATGTCTTGGATTTGAAAATATTTCATTAAATTTTTAGGTTTTTTAATTCTAGTTGATAATCATGGATCTTTGGAAACCTTGGTTGCATTAAGAAATAGGCACACACAACCTTAGTTTTGGTGGAACCACTAGTAGTTGTTTTGTTGATATCAACAGATTAAGTCTAATCTTGATATCAGTTTGATCCAATTTTTGGCAGGATTATTTATTATTTTGTCTATTGTACACATTATTACTATTGGATATAGCCCATATGGTATGGTGTTGGGTCATTTATGTATTTTAATCTCATGGTGGGTTTTTATCAGGGATTGTTTCTCAAAAAAATTTGTATGTCGTTGTATCACATGACATCACATGATGGTATTTCAAGGATCTGTGTTTACTTTATTACCTTATGAATAATAGAAATTATTTATTACTTCATTTATTATACTTTTAATATTTAAAATTTGAGAATATGAGAGTATTGTTTGAAAAACCAAACAGAAAATTATGTCGAAATATATTTGGATTTATGAAACTTATTTGTAAAACTATTTCGTTTTAAATGATAGAATTGTTTAATCCTTGATATTAGACTTTGTAGAGAATCTGTGGTGGTATCCTACTGAGACTTTTTCCCACAAACTAATTTTTTATTTTGTTAATTTTAGATGTTGTATTAGAGGATACTAGTAAAGGGATGGTTATCTTGTAGCATGTGAGATTCTCATTAGTTCTTTGCCATTATAGTAGGGTGGTTTAATGGTGACTATTGGTCAAATGTAGTGTTTTTGTACCTTTTTATTTAGCCTAATTTTTCTTGTATTGTATGGATCTAGTTGTATTTATTTCTCCCACATAATACTCTAGTTCTATATCTTGTTTCATTTTATTCAATTTTTCTTTTAGTTGATTCTATTTTATCTCACCATGTGACAACTAGATCAGCTATATGGCTTGGTTTAATTGGGTTTCTCAATTATATATTATGAATTGGATTATCCCTTGAGTAATGTTACCCTGGATATAGAGAATTTGTCTCATAATTTCCTCTAGAATAGAGGCATTCTAATTGTTCTAGAAATGTGTGGGTTAGGTATTTGTTCCTCTAGGATTACTCATGCAGTGATTATAAATCTTATATATTTATA
Source organism: Viscum album (assembly GCA_963277665.1). Lineage (NCBI taxonomy): Eukaryota > Viridiplantae > Streptophyta > Magnoliopsida > Santalales > Viscaceae > Viscum > Viscum album. The sequence continues at coordinate 1,314,235,109 of OY728133.1, forward strand.
ATCCATTATATAGATTGTTCATATACCTTATTCATTGGATGGATTTTGATATGTATTAATTTTTTTACAACATATTTTTCAATGTGTAATATACATTTTGGGTAGTGTAAAGAGTCAAATGATAATTTGGAAGGAACACATTAATTTTGTGGAAGAAATAGGGATTCCAAAAAAAATGATTAAAATAATTCACACATAAAAAAATGAAACATGAGAATATAAATATTACATATGATGAAATAGTGATGTATTTAATATTCATATGATATTTATTAATTTAGTGAGTATTTTTATCAAAATAATACCTCCAATACAAAGGATAATAATTATCCCCAATTAGAACTTTCACATACCTTGATCATCAGACCAGGTAGATCATACCAAAGTTTGGTGCCCTAGAAATATCATGTGTAATGAAATAAAGTAATTGGTGACTCTAAATGTATTAGGTTCCCATTAGTGTCATTTTATTTTGGCTAAACTACATGAGATATCCTAATATAAATAAGTTACTAAATAAATTATTTCAGCTAATTCAAAGTATGGATTTGGATTGAGTTGTCTATATCACTACTCGGGAAAGTAGAAGTATTTTGATTGATACAATTCTTTACTGAAATAAATAAGTGTTGTAAGAAATGATAAATCATTATCCTTACTTTTTGAAATATGATTCATGGATTACTAAATAGATATTATGTCCATGGAAATCTATTTTAGTGGGATCAATTTAATTAAAAGTCTTAATTGACATGATTTAAAACACCACACACACCTATTGATATGTTTTAGTTTTAGATTATGGTATACATCTTTATAATAATTTTTAAATATATATTCAATATAAACTATATTATTTTTTGAAATTAGTATTAAGTTTTGAGAAAAGTTCTCAAAGTGAAGCATTAAATGAATCATAATGTGAATCTTATAGAAATAAATTTCTCCAACTCCAACTCATGTTTATTAGATACTGACAGTGTGTCATATACTTATACAAATAAATGTTTCCTTAGAGAAAACACCAAAAGAATCCAACAAGATAGATTTTATTAACAAGTATGAAATTGAGTGTATGTATTCAATATGAACTGATGGTTTCAGAGTTTCAAATGAGTATTTTATGGTATAAACGTTACAATGGTCTATTTATAGAATGAAACAGGTTTATCAAAGTTTAAATATTCATTATGATGATGAATTCAAAGATTTGTGTTTCATAAATAACAATTATTATTATTATTTATATAAATATATTATTGTGTGTGTGTTTTAGTGTATGTTTCATTGTATATAGATTCCATTATTCTTATCTAAAATGGCATCCTAACACTTCTATATATGAATTTGTGGTTGGAAAATTTATTAAATATGGAAAGCTTTGGTAATGTAACCTACATACTGGGTATGAATATCTATAGTGATAGATCTAAGGGTCTAATTTAACACATTCAATATACGTACAATGTTAATGTTATAATTCATTTTGGAATGTAGAATTAAAGAAGAGGTCTTCACTAATGCTGTTTGAAATGAATATTAAGAATATTTGAGATCATTATAAGTTGTTATAATGTATATATATATATTTCAATATAGAACTTTATATTCTCTATCTTGTATGATATGCTATGTATTCAACCTATTATTTCCCATACTCATAAAATAAATAGTAGGTACTAATAGAATTATGTTGGGATTCATTAGATTCTAGTGATTTTTTTTAAAATTATTTGAGATGGAAAAAATATATTTCCTTAGTGTTGGGTGGTGATGATGGAAATTCATAAAAGGATATATTTATTTTTTTTTTGAAATCTAAAAAATATGATATGAGATCTTTGTAAGGTTTCATGTTTTTTTCTGAATGGTGAAGATATCACTTGGAAAAATTATGAATAAGACACCATTAAAGGCCCGACAAGAGAGGTGGGGTACATTATCAAATCAGATACTGTGAAGGATGATGTTTGGATTAAAAGGTTTATTACAAAACATGGGGTTATTTATATTAGTTATGTATTAATCAAGTTATACTGTGTTAGAAAGAGGTACATTTATCAAATTGAGGAACTTTATTCTCACAAATTTTTCAAAAACATCTTCTCAAATACCATATCATATGGTATACTATTTTTAGTAGAAATGTGAAGATCCATTGGGTGGCTACATCAGAAAATTTATTAGATACATTAATAAATATATTAACTAAAAAATGATGTCCATGTTAAATATCGTGGTATATTTTATATAAAATATAATAGATATAGATTTTATAGTTAACAAATGGAACTATTTATCATTAATTCATCTGTGATCCTATTTATTCTACACGAATAAATAAATGATAATATACCCTTAAAGTATGTATTTTAATAATTCTTAATCAATTATAATCATATAGTATTATGGGATATGATGATATTCTAATGTTGGCATGAATAGAGTATTTTAATCATTATAAAGTTATATTCTGGATATGAAGAATATACTATTGAGGTAGCATGTCAAGACATATTACTTGTACTGACCCACCAAAGTATATCTCATGGAACTCTATAAATTCATTTATATACATTGGGGTATATAATTATCATTAATCCCCATTACTTAGTGTTGTTGAGATACATATCTTATGATACGTCACACTTTGGCACATATAATTGACATTCCACGAGGCTTTGGTAATTAGGGGTGGTTGGGTATATTGTTGATTATATCATCATTTGTGAGCTCAACCAAGATGGGATATTTCCACTCATATGAACAGAAGATACATTTGGAACCTTGATTTAATTATACTAATGAAATGAATTACTAGAGTAAATTATGTCATATATCATATTCTTATCTGTTTAGATAATGAACACATGACTTACCCACATGTTAGTTAAATGACATGTAATGTGTTCATCAACGTATTAAGACTATTTCATAAATTCATAAAAGGATTAGTATACCAATAATAGATTAATATGTTTCATGTCTAGTGATCACGTGATTCCATGTATGAATATATGATATAGATATAAATTTGATCTATATAATACATATTTTTGTGGATATAATCATATGGAGATATGAGTATGGTTGATTGAGATCACGGAATACCCCTTAATAGGTTTTGTGTCACTAATATTTTATAGAGGCCAATATTTTCTTAAATTTATGAAATTAGGATTTTATATTTGTTATAAATGATACTATAGCTCATATTTTCACATTTCTAAGGCACAAGATAAGCATTAATGTTTGGAAAATTTATTTTTTTATGAGAATATATTTTGATAACAGTCCATAGGTTGTGTATCACTAATGACTTGATACCCTTAAATGTGGGTATAAAAAGAATCATATCCCTCTTTTCGATGTACTCTCATTGCATGAAATATTTTCAAAATTCTAATATGTTCACGGATCCTTCAATCCACTTCTTCAAAGATATTGATAACACTCCCTAGAAGGATCCAGATCCCCTTGATGTGAAATTGGACCCACTGGATAGAGTAATACCCTTGGAAGAATAAAGATTTTCTTTACTACCATGATATACATAAGAAATTGAAATAAGAGTAAAATAAGTAATATTAACCTGTTCATGTACACAAATTTTATTCATTGTTTTATTGAATGTTGTATCTGCAGATGATATATGGAGAATTTTACGAGGTTTTATTCCACTACTACATTATTTTCTGGACACACTAAACCACATAAATTGTTACTATGAAACCATAAATAGATTTTTTTCACATCAAATTAACCAAGGTCTTCATGTATCTATGGAATAGAGTTCAATTGGGAATGGAATAGAACAAATTTCATTTGGGATTCAATTTGAAGACATAAGAATGTGTAAATTATAGCCAAAATTTATAATGTGTGCATTATGGATATAAATTTTCTTTTTTGGGTAACAAAATCACATTAGAAGTTATATCTATGGACACACTTCAATGATAGAGGAGTTTAAATAATTTATTTGAACAACCTATACGAGGTACATATTAATTATTATTTTTGGATAAATTAAACTATTTTGATTAATTATAAAGAATTTCTCACAATTAATAAATCAAATATTAAATTTAACTCCTAAGGGAATCAAGTTACACCGGGTATAATAATGTGAAGATAGTTTGGAGAAATTTTTATTTAATAATTATGATGCTTTGTGAATACTTTTTACCGTGAACTATTAATTAGTGTGATGAATAAGATATACATAAATGAAACGGTAATTCTGTGAAGTAATTTTCTCTAATTTTCTCATGAACATTAAATTATAGTGGATTTGTTTAAATCAATATAATAATGAGAAAAATTAATGGGACTTAATTAAATTTTCATGATAAAAATTACTCACTAAATGATCATAAAAATTGAAATAATAATATTTTCATTAAATATATAAATGAATGATATCTATGGAGAAAACTTGGATATATATATTGATCAAAAAATCATAAATACTATTATCAATAGAAGGATTTAAACCTGTGAGAAATAATATATTTGGTGATGATCATAAACTATGAATACTCAATAAATTGAAATATTGGGAATGAGAAAAAGGGGGATGGGGTGCTGAGTAGGAAGGATCCTGCTACCATATCTATGATGATATTGAAAAGAGACCCGATACTTGTGGATTTATAAAAATAAATCGATAAATCATAAATGAAATGGATAAATCCTATATTTCCCAAATACTTTCTCAACCATACATATATGTAAAGATCAATGAGTCAAGAATGGAGGATATTGAGATACAGAATAATATATGGTATATTTAATAATTTAATCATGAAATAATGCAATTATAAGATTATGGATATGAATATATTCCCCTTAAACACCAAAAATGAAGAAGTTTATTTTGGATTACACATATAGATCACCAATCTTTATTCACCCTAAAATCAAAAAGATGTATTCATATTTCATGAATAATTTATAGAGGGACTATATAATGAGATATATTACAAAGTCTACATCATGTTGATTTTTATGAACAAGTAATACCTGAATGTTATAAGTATAAAAAGATGACGAAACCATTACCCATACCTATATGAACATTAGATATCATCACCATCTACTTCACTATAGGACTACTAAAAACAATAATGTCTATAATTAAATTTGAATTATAGATTATCACATTTTGAATTCAATATAACTAATTGTTAGTAAAGAGAATTTACAACTTTATCAACATTCCATGATATAAATAATGGTTGTAGTAATGATTCATTGAAGAAAAATTTCCATTATATCACATCTAGATATAATATCCACCATAATGTTTTGGATAAGTATTCATCAAGAATATAACATGATGTTGATATTTAAAATTGATTAATATCCTAATATTAATTATGAATCTAAAAAGACGCTTTAAAACATTGAAGATAAATTGAGATATTATTAAATGTATTTCAAAGGACGATTCACAATTTTTTTTCCTCTAGTAGAGTTATCAAACAACATCAGTTTCCATTATAGAATTCAATTTGAAACATCATTACCCATGTTCATTCTAAATAGTAACTAGATTACCTCACCACATGACTTCCATAGAACATCCTAATAAGTTAGATGCTTCCAACAATATTAAATGGTATATGGTGTTACCATGGGGAGACTATAAACCCATTTTAGATTGCACAATAATAGTTAAAATAAACATTATCCCTAAAAACCATAAAACCATTTGATTATGAATTTGTCATAAACATAAAATGATATATTAAATGGAAAAAATGAATAAAGAAACCATAAAGACTCATTGTCATAAAATAATATTAGTCACCCACTAGGACACTCACATATTAGATACACAAATATGAATAAATGATATAGAGTATTTACACCCCTCTCCATGACTCACCCTATCATGTATTCGAATCCCATATGAGTTATCCTACTCGTTCATACTACCATGGACCTCTTCCTAACATGGATATATAACTAGTAATGTTTTATTTGGTAGATATGTTCCATTACCACTTGAAAAGGCTCTGATAATTACTCAACCATGCACCCCAAACACAATATTATACTTAACAAATAAATATATTTGGTATAGATGTGACATTCCTTGATAAAGACATAAATAAAACAATAATATTAGCATAAATATTAATTCCATTGGAGATCCAGTGGTTATAAAATGACACACAAGATCGACTATACTCACTTCGATCTATTTTAGATGTTCTATATGCTTTTCATATAATCATGTCGACCAGTAATAGGTGAATCCACTTACCACGATAAGGATATATAGGGTTGTCCATAAAATAATGTGTAAAGTTTAACCCTATGATGTTATATTTAGTGATACATTTTTCATTATGAATAAGATGAACCCTAACATATAATCCAAGGTGATCAATAATATTATGTCTCATCAGCGATTCCTAGAAGGGGATCATATGAAATTCAAATGCATCCACTTTAAATCAATCACCAAAGAGTTTATCCTAGATTATTAATGATATTAGGATCATTGGTTTAACATTAATATGTAATCATTATAAATCAATAATAGTAGGAATAACATTATAATACTATGGGAAAACCCTATGTAGTCATAATCATTAGGCATAGTTTCCAACTCCTTGGTGATAACCCTATGATTTATACATATCTTTAGGTACACAATATATATCATAGGAATCATAGGAATCCTTGATATACATACATCCTAATATATATATATATATATAACAACTCATAGTGGTAGTATGTTCCTCTCTTGATATCTCACATAACAAATCTCTTAAGGGTTCGCCATATTCTTGAAATTGTTTCATGTAACCATGGTAATACTCTCATGTGTGTGACCCATCCTCATGAATATATCCAATATAAGGCTCACCTATTCAATTTATGTTCTAAGGTGACAACCAAAATTATCACTAACCAATCTTTCACCCTCTTGGGGGTCATCATATCAATAGGAATCCTACTATCCCCCCTAGGTAACCTCAAGTACATTCACCACCCATGGGTTCATTTATCTAATTATAATTCTCATATATTATGTGCATACTCACAATTCGAATAGAATAGTATCCTATAAAACCAACATGATCATAACATTTCCTAACATAAATCCTAATATATAACATAATGGAATTAATCTTAAGTGGTGGCATAAGGCCCGTATCATTTTCTAGGTCAACACTAGGTTGATCCTCATACCAATCATATCTATAAATCTACTTTGTGTCTACCCATCCCAATAACATCATCTAAAAAGGAGAGTTTAAATCACTCTTTACTCATATCAACTTTCCCAATGACTCCAATTCATATTAAGGATCTCACATGGCCTACATGTTTCAATTAACTTATTCTAACACTTACATCTACTAGGAGGTATCAAGGGAACCTATGTTAAGAACTAATACATCCCACATTACAAATTAATATTATTTAATTTACACCCCTCATGGTCCATACATACCATCAATAAAATTAAAACAAATACCTGAACCATTAGAGTTTGAGGAAGTCATTTTATTGCTCAGGGCTCCATCATGGTCTTCAGAACATTGTCTATTTCATTTAATTAATTTATATTTTAATCAAACAATTTAATTTATTTAATAATGTCGGTCTATATTAGTTGAAATAAAAAAATATCACATTCTATAAATAACGTGAATATATAGTGGGAGAAAAATAATTAATAGCTACATTAATTAAGATCCAATTAATTTTTAAAACCATGCTTGAACATCCTATACAAATCCCATATACATATATTCATTCATCACTAACCAGCATAAGTACTAGGAATCCGTAGTGCACTAAAACAAAAACCAACCACACTAAAAAGGACCATGGCCTTCCCCTATCCTTTTTCTAAGAAACAAACTCCAAATAATGATGTGAGATGTTGTGTAGTCATTTTCATGATACATTTTTTATCTAAGACATCCAAAATCCCCATCACATTAGAAAATCTCCACCATGATTCAATGTAAATCATCATAACACCATAGTTTGGGTGGAACCAAATCCATGGAGCGAGAAAATGAACGATAAATATGAAGGAGAATAAATTATCTATACTTGAATAAAAAAATAATGACACCAAAATCACTAAAACAATTGGGGGATAAAATGTGAATAAGAGGAATTAATCTAACTGGGGAATGTAATCAAGTGATCAATGAAAAGGGAAGAGGGTTTTAAAATTTATAGGGGAAAAGTTCTCATCTACCAATTTTTTTAAAAATGAAAAGGTCTCAGGGTTCGGACACACATTTATATGAAAAAAAACCAAAATTTTATACGGAACTATCCAAGACAACTACCTTCATATGGGTTGGTCATATAATTTTCAAAACCATAACCCAATGATATAAAATCCTACAGAACCAAAACTAAAGGCCCCACATGTGCTGTTGGTTACTATGCAGTAACTAAGATTCATTCCTTAATTCCATTCAAAGGAATAATGTTTTCTATTAAATATGCATTGTCCACCCTTAACAATGATATAACTATGGGGAAAAACCATTAAGTATACAAATTGAACTACAAAGTCACCTAGACTCAATGATATGTATGGTTTCTACTAAACAATGCACACTAAACTGTTCACCAAGGATAGAATCATTTCGAATCATCTAGAATTAATCTTAAAGATCATGAGACATACACGAGATCCCAAATTACCTATTAATCCTAATTATATATACCAATGAATCATATCAGGGTGATCTGACTCTCAAAATTTAAATATGAAACTAAATTTTAAAAAACAATCCTGACTTTAAAATTCTAAAAAATTCAAATCACCTTGAAAATTAAGAACCCATAATGTAGTAGAGTTTTAAAACCATCCCTCCATAACAATTATTATCCTTGAAACATTTATATGGTATTTAGTCATCAATATTTACCTTTATTAGTTTTGAATCCACACTCATGTAACTTCACTTTACTCCAGAATTCTGAATTAGTTACCACTATAAAACACTTGAAACGAGGTGTGAAATTAATCATAATTCAAAAAACTATTCATTACTATCATTTAAACTCCTAGGTTTTTCTATATGACTTCTGTCTATCATTATATTCCAATGTTCAATAAAATAATTCAATACCAAACTTATAGATCTACGTACCACAAAACTCATCTCATAAGGGCTGATTCTAAGCCCCAATGCTCGACACTATCAGAATCGCCTACCCAAAAAAAATTCTTAGCAGTCCATTGACCCAAATGTTTTTGTTTCCTTATTTACACACACAAATACAGAAAGAAAACTAGTTTTCCTCAACTACACAAATTCTATAGAAAATGCAATATTGTTCCTAATGATAAGCCATATCATCACCTAGACACAGTTCATAACTACAGAAGGCATCTCAAGATTATCCAATACTATAACTAAAGTATAAACATAACATCTAGTTTAATTATATGGTTTAATACTCACCAAAAAACTATAATTATATGAACTTACTTGGGAACCTACAAATTATTGGATCACTGAAAATTCATGTTGAGCCTAATGGCCCCACATAGACACCATATAATACTATATAAAAATATCAAACATTATATTTACCAAGGAACTCGATAAAAATAGATTCCTCTTTTCAATAGATTTACAGTTCCACCTCAACCATTTAACTTACAGTCATTTCCCAACCACAAAACTACCAGGATGGGGTCACACCTCCATGGAAATTTCTTTATCCATTACAATACATAATTATTTTAAATTACCATCCCATTCATACTTGAGTAACAAAAAGATACATCAATTTATACGTTTTTCCATTTTACTAGGAAAATAATTATCCTTCGTACACACTTAATATTCATTAATAATGAGTGTCACACCCTAAAAAATGAACGGTTCACTACCCACCTCATATAATTCTTTATACCATTCCTTGAGTGAAACCTCAAAATGATCAAATCATCACACACGTTCCACTACTTTAGTTTCATTCCCATCAATCTTGTCAATACGGACACCATCATTATATAATATTGTCATAAATTGATAAATTTTCCTATTTCACTTGGAAATTAATTATCCTTAGTACACTATAAATATCCATAATAATGAGGGTCAAACACTCAAACAATAAAAGGTTCATTCCCCACCATATATAATTCTCTATACCAATCCATGATTGTAACCTCAACATGTTCCAATAATCACACACATGCTGCTCCTCTAGAATCATTCCCACCAATATTTTTAATAATGACACTATAATTATACAATGTTGTCATCAATATTATAAATGGAATACCTATCATTCACATAAAAACCTTGGGTGAACAATCCCATAAATGCTTCATACAAAAAATTAGTCAGTAAATGAACTACCATTGATCTATCATAATTCAATTGAATCCAATGGGTGTATGATCTTGTATATCCCAATTAAAGAATCCAAATCTCAATCCAATGAGTCAAAAGTAATAAAACTAAGTATCAGACTTCTAAAACACTTTATATAGACCTATATCATGAAAATATCATCTAACTGAATCACTCTTAGTAATCCACTTAAAAATAAATAAATAACCCATTCCCTTTTATGTTACATGACTACCCACAAACCAAAAACATCACAAAAAAATAAGCAGTGTCTTCTCACACTCTAACCATGACACTAAATACACATAAAAAATAATATGGCTGAGCACCCAACTAGTACTACCCTTGAAAAAAAAAATTTAATACTGAATCACTATCTCATATGTTTCTATGCTCATGTAAATCCAAGGCATAATCATTACCATACCATATATAGTAGAATCTCCCATGTAATAATCAGATAAAATGAATATTCCACCGATGATTACCAGGTTTACGATAGTAACAAATGTAAGATGGAATTTTTCATATATTACACACATAAATCTTATCTCATATCGATTTTAGCTGGAAAAAAATCATATTTCTCATTCATGGAACACAACTTATCATTACCCTAATATAAATCCCATGAACGAAAAATTCCAACATAACCCATGGGTCACATTTCAATTGGTTACAAGATCATGAGAAACACATCACAGTTTCCATTCCTAACATTACATGAAAACTTTTATTTCAAACTAACCACCCTTAAGAATTCTTGTATACATGTCATGTATCAGATTCCATATTATTAGTATAGAAGGGTACTAATTCTCATCTTGAATCCACATAAAATACTAGCCCATGAGAATATATTTTTCATATAGATACTTACATATACATTGTAAAATATGCTCATAATGATTTGTTTCAAGTATACCATTGTCACATGAGTCAATGAAGTATAATGATAGAAAAATGTACATGGGAAAACAATATATCGATTTTTTTTACACGTTAAATAACAAGACCCATTTTATCTCTCTCAAAACCAATACTAAATCAAACCAAAAGGTGTTAATTAGTAAGGTATCAAATTCCTATATGGACCAACTCACAATTAGTTATGTACTTTCTAGAGGGGATAAATAGGCATCATCATGGTATATATCTCTCTATATAATCCACATTACCTATATTTTGAAGAAATACTCAATGGTCCAGTAGAGTAGAATTCCCCCAATGTTTTAGATGAGAAAACAATATAAAAATCATTTTTCATTATATTAAAAAAAGTCCAGCGTATGTCATATGAATCATATATTCCAAATATGATGCATGCACATAGAACTATTTTTAATAGTCCAATATCCAAAACAAAAATAAATAATAAATCTTAAAATCTATGTCTGTCATGCTATCTGAAATAATATAACCCTAAAATCATAAAACTATAATAACGATATCATGTTATTGGAAACTAGGACTTCTTATTGCGAATAGTGTTCATGATGCACATGATTGAGATCCATCATAATATATGAAACCTTACTATATCTCCTATCTATCATTTCAATAAATAGAAAGGCAAAACCAAAACATTGATACATTTTTGATAATTCAAATAAAAATATAAAGCCTTATTCTAACATTATTATCATAGTTTAGTCTATATAGTAACCAGAACTAGCCTCCACATAACCTCAGGTGTGCCTCCACATATTCCATAGGATTCTTGTTAGTGTCAGGTAACTAGGGTGCAACTATGGGGAAACTATACCCTCATATCATATATTTTCATAGTAATTAAAATATACAAAATATCATACATAAGCATAAAAAACACTCCATTGTATGCATATGTAAAAACATAACATTCCATATCAAATGAGAATGTAGAATAAATCAATAATAAAAAATCACAATCATTCCATCATGAAACAATTTTGATCTCGCCCTACGATGAACACATATACAATAAGTAAAAAATAATGAACAACACTGGGGATCTAATTTTATCTCTGAGCCTCACCTTATGCAGTCTACGAATTCTATTCAAGATATCCCACTTTTTTATAGTACACTAAGAGTATTCCCCACCTAGAACAACAATCATATTTTTCTTATTATAACCCAAGTGCCATAGGATCCTTAGAAAAGGTACGAGTAATACTCAAAAGGTCACTATTAATGTAGTCCCCTACATTACAAGAAAATACAGGGAGTATTAATTTGACATAATAATATGAATGAATAAATAAAACAATAATTTAAGCATAAATAAAATATCTTCATTAATCCTTGGGTTCTATATTGTCCCCTAACACAAACTATACCCAATTTATCTAATGATAGAGTTTTTCTCAACATGTTAGATAATCATGACAACCGATTTTAGGTGAAACAATTGAACTCTTGGAATTTATAATGAGTGTTTCATAGTATTATTAATAATAATGACCCAAAGAGTAAATCCTTAGAGATATATTAGTACTCATGAATAAAATGACCCCAAATATTTAATCATAAGAAACTAATAATAACTAGTTTCATTACCTATTTCTAGGAGGTGATCTTGGAAAATCCATATTTATCATGAATAAATATGGACCATAGGAGGTTATATGTGGTGTTAAAAAATATTAGGCTCAATTTATGACCCATGGGAGGTAATCATTGGTGATTAATAATATGTGTAATAAATTAAAATTCATACACTACTATAAAAAATGGGCAAGGGAAGCGCTACACATTTATCAGTGCTAAAATAAGCACTGATAAATGGTCAACGCTTTCTTTAGCACTGATAAAGGGGGGATTTATACTCACTTTTTTTCTACCACTGATAAATGTTATGTATCAAAAAAAAATCATTAAAAATAATATATTGTTATATAAGAATATTTATTTTGAAATAAATGTAATATATATTTTCTAAATATGTTTTAGACATGTATAAAAGGACTATTACATTTAATATATATAAACTTTAGTGAAAATGGATTTAAAATATTTTAAAAAACATTATTAATTAATAATTTGATAATTATTATTTATTATAAATCATTTAATAAAAATATGAAGACACAAAATATCAAAAATAATAATAAAAAATCTAAAATAAGTTGAAAATTTAACTCAAACATAAAACAGTCATAACTTTTGATTTGGGTGTCCGTTGGAGCTCTAAAACATATCAAATCGAAGCTTGCGACAAGATCTACACACTAATGACCTAATAAAATCTTTTTGTTGCATTTTTTTAGGCACAAAAATTCTTAGAAGGCCTCCAAAAATGAGTTTTTAGTTAGCATACCTTGATTTGTTAACATTAAAACATGAATAACTTCTGATCCAGATGTCTGTTAGGCTTGTACCACATATCATATCGAATATTGTTCGATTTTCTTCAATATGACTCATTGTGGATTTGAAACGGGCTTCTGGAATATAAGTTATGGTCGTTTTAACATTGTTTGGATTTTCAAATACACATTTGTATGTATTTATTCGAAAATATATGTGTGTGTGCGTGTGTGTGTGTCTGTGTTGTATATATGTATGTATGTATTTATTTATTTATTCATAAACACACAGAAAAAAATATTTCATAATTGTATTTGAAAGTAATATTATAAGTATATATAAATATATAAGTAAATATACGGATAAAAAATAATAACTATATATATATATATAAATATAAATATATATTAATATAAAAATGAATATCTATTTACTAATATATGAATAGATATTTTTATATTAATATGAATCTATATGAATATACGAATAAATATAACTATATATATATAAATAAATTTATATATCATTAAATTGAGTAAAAAATGAAATGGAGTAGTGGTAAAGGTGAAGCTATGAAAGGGGGGAGGTCGCGGGATTGAGTTTGGGTTAAAGCAAAGGGGTTCACGCGTGTGGGGATGTGCGGGAAGGGCAGCGTGTGGGAGAGTGGGGGGGGGGGGGATCTTCCTAGCACTGATCAGGGGGTCATGTGCTGTTAAAATCTCCCCCCGCAATAAATAATTCTTATTCTTTAATTTTTTTTGACTTTTATGAGCGCTTTTTAAAAGTGCTGATAAAGCCCCTTTCATCAGCACTAAAAAAAGCACGGATAAAGGGGAATTTTATCAGCACTTTTTAGCAATGATAATAAGGGTCTTTATTAGCACTTTTTGGAGCACTGATAAAACGGGATCTCCTTTATCCTTTCCACAATTAACACCGCATTTTTAGCACTATTAATCAACTTTTCTAGAACTGATAAAGTACATAATTGTAGTAGTGATACAATATTACCCTAGATAGTCATAATCATCAGATATAATTATCAACTCCTAGGTGATAACCGTAATACATCCAAATTACATTGGGTTTATAATCTAGATCTGAGGAATCATAGAAATCCCTAATATATATATATATATATATAATCAACAAATAATGGTAGTACATACATCCCATGATATATCATATAACGCATATCATAAGGGTTGGCCATCTTCCCAAACCTATCTAACATAACTTTGTTTAGCATCTCAATTGAATGACATATCCTCCTTCATGAATCCAACATATGGATCACATAATTAATTCATTTTATAAGGTGAAACCATCAACCATCACTCCCTATTCCCAGTAAGAACATCTTGGGGGGGTCAAAATATAACTATGGCACCCACTGGGTCCCCATAGGTCACCCCAAACATAGACTCCCCACGTCAGTGCTTTAATTTGGTTCCCATTATTGATTCTTGGGTCTTCACCAATTACCTAGAGGGAATAGCATCCTTCGATAACATAATAGTCAAAAAATATAATAAATTCCCTAACAAGATAATACATAAAAATTGTTGTCTTAAGAGATGTTACAAGAACCATATCACCTTCCAGGTCAACACTTGGTCAGTCGTCATGAATAACCTATCTATCAATATCAATAATGTTTACGCACCTTAGTAATATCATATCATAACTATAGAATCACTCACCCTAAACTATTATCACCTATCCCAATGACTCAAAATCATCTTCTGGATCTCACAAGGCCTACTAGGGTCAATACTATTAATCCAACACTCACCTCTACTGGGAGGAATCCAAAAAATCCTTGTTAAGGAACACTAAATTCCAAACATAAAATTAATTTCCTTTAATTTACACCCCTAGTGGTATATACATATCAAGGAATACAACTATACCCAATTACATAAATAATGTTCACAACTATAGGGAATGAAGAAGGGCCACCTACCACATTTACAAAGCCATTCTAGTTTTTAAATCATTCTTTCAATCCCTGTCAAACCTCATCAAAGTATGTCCATCCATAATGAACCCAAATGGGGCCCATGAATCTTCATCACACTAAAAAAACAACAAACGACATCCAGAAGTCCAATGGAGTACCCTCATAACCATCTAAATCAAAAAAAATCTATCAAAATGTCATGAGATGCTATCCAGACCATATCACTAGATGTACTATATCCATGTCAAATAAAATAATCATAATTTCAGATTATTTCTACCATTATATGGTGTAAATTATGACAAAACCTTATATAGACCACACAAAAATAGAGGGAGATAGAATGAAATCTAAAGAGGAGGGGGAGAAAACAAACATAAAATCATAGAATATTAAAACTAAAATCATTCCAAAATAATGGAGACCATATATAAAGGATAGATATTATCCAATTTTGGTCTTCCAATGAGTGAGAAAATAAAATCAGATGAGGTTTTTAGAATTAAGATTGGAAATACAATGATTTCCAACTTTTAATAATAATCACCGCTCCACATGTATTGGATGCAAGGTAGTTCAAATAATTCCTCAGATATGGAGATTAAAATATACAATAAATCTCTATTCCCATAGTTTTTCTAAATAATTTACTAATCCATTATCACATAATGGATCGCCTTATGAAACAAAATTTCCATATTCTATATGGTTTGATTTCCACCATGTGATAACTGTGCGACATCCTCAGAACCATTCTAAGCATCATGGTTTTCCATAAAATTCACATGTGTCCACCTTATGAATGTAATAAATGTTTAGTATTAGTGTAATATATATATACATATATATACATATATATTGAGTTAAAAGGTTCCCCACAATTAGGGTTCTACATGTTTTCTCCAAAATGGTGAACACCAAACCATGCACCAAATCCAAAATCCTTTTGAGACATCCAAAATATAACATGAATCTATTTAGACATAATTGAGAACTTTTGTACCCTAATAGGCCTCAGTAAATTTTAAAAAAAACATATCAATAACCCAAAAACATATAAATTAAAATCTAAAAGATAAATTTTGAAAAATACCACTACTATAAAATTAAAAAATTTCAAATTTTATAAAAAATTCATAACCTCGAACATGATCCTCAACCTATTTTGTGGGGAGTCTTCGTGTTTACCAGATACCTAGGATCAAATTTAAGGAGGAGACATGTTTCTATGTAACTGTAGGAGGTACTATAGTATTTACTGTAGTAGGTGTTGTTTGGTATTATAAAAGCTGAAACCATTCACCTTCGGGCCACCGGTTTGGTCTTCAATTCATTACGGATTTTGATTCACCTTGGCCATGGGGTCAGTAATGATTTTGGGCCAACATAAGGCCTTCGGGCCACCTCAAGGCCTCCAGATTACCCCATGGACTTTAGGCCACATGATGTGTTATCACAAATCTGACAGATGATACAACGAATAATTTCCAGAGGATTATTCAGAGAAGGATCATTCCCCATAGGAAATCTAGTAGATTTGGAAGAATGGTAGGGTATATGAATATAATTATGTACTAGGCCTTTTCATCTCTACAATGGGAAGCTAGTCGAACATTGATGCGAAGGTTGATAGTTGATCATTATCCCGTCGCATGGGAGGGGCAGTTCCATGTAGTCATTGATTGAATTAATTCCTCTACGAAATTTGGGTCATGTAATGTCACAAAGCCTATGTGATATATAATGTTTCCCCATAACCATTAAAAGGGGGAATATTAGAAATGAATAAAAATTGAATTTCTTTAGGCCATTTAATTCATAACCTATAAAAGATTAGTGTTTTAAAAAAATGGATTCATATGAAATTATTTATGGGGGGAGGTGTATAAATCAAATTTTATTGAATGAAGGTAGAGGATGAAAATAGTTGTGAAATATTATTTCTCAATAATAATTAGATAAGTTTCAAAAATTTATTAATATATTATGAAAATTTTTGAAAAATGGTAAATTAAATTATTCCTCACTTGGATTTGGAATTTTAATTTAAGTACAATTTATTATTTAAAATATCATTATAGAAGAGGGCTATGAGGTTTTGAGAGAAGTTAAATTTATAATATATATATATATATATAATGGTCCCATTTGAAAGGATTGATCAGATGGGTAGGCATTCTTATCATCTTTCACTTCAACTGAAGCTCTCACAAGTATATAATGTCTTTCCATGTATTAGTTTAGAAGAAAGATATACCTAATTTATATCATGAAATAAAAATAGATATTTTATAACTAAATCATGTCCTATATTTTGAGGAAAAACATGCATAGATCATGGATCATATAAATAATGTGTTACAAAATATGACCGTTCACATGGTTAATGTAAACAGAAGTAATCATAAGATTGAGGTATCAACATGGGAACAAAAAGATTTAATGATGTAGTGGCACCCTAATCTATTTTCATCCATGTAATGAAATATTAAGTGAGAAATTTGTTTTAAGGGGGATAAGTTAACAGATTACAATTTTTTCCTTTATTAGGTTTACCTGATTGTTTCACCAGAAACACCTTACTAAAATAAACCATGATATATATTATTAATATAAAATATTATAGTACAAGACAAAAATTAATACATTATGGGAGTGAAATATGAAACATCCTTGATAAAATTGGAAGAGGAATAAATTATTAATTAATTAAATATAACATGAACATGAAGTAATCATCCCCATGGGTTTCCTTGAATATCATACTACCCATTATAATAATGAAATGAAGGAAAAATGTTATAAATATAAAAGACATTTTGAGAGAGGAGAAAGTTAAGAAGATGAATTAATTTTAGTGAAACATTTCAGATTATAAATAGATATGTTATTTTATTATTATTATATATATATTATTTGTATATATGGTTATTGGATATGATAGGACCAAGATGACTAGGAATGAGATTATTTTCATGTGTTGTCTTTTGTTGTCAAAGATGTTTTATAAGAAAGGTAAAATCATCTAACTTTTTACATTGTGAACTTTTGATTGACCATCATATTTAATGAATTAGACTCACAAGGTTCAAGAAGGTTCACCGTATTTGGGAGAAGTTGAAAGAAAAGGTTCTTAAGATTCACATTGGATCTGGAATGAGAATATCAGTCATATTGAGGATGAATCTTGCTGGAAATAAATGGTCATTAGATTCAAAATTAATCATGTTGAAGAAGAATTATAGTCTACATGACTATGATATATTAGATGTGATGAGGCTTTACATATCATGGATTTCTAATATGTCACAAGTATATTATGAAACTTGTGGTGTAGACTTGATGAAATAAAGGGGAATAAAACTGATACTTCAAATTTCATTTTAAATAATCTGATCTAGATGGAAGAAAGAAATATTATTAATCTTATCTTGATTAATAGGTTCTGGATGTAAAGAGAAAAGGGTGGTGAAAATTGCTTTCTGCCAGATCTGATTAGGGGTAATTGTATTATGAGAAATAAAATTTGGGCTGAGCTAGAAATAATTATGAAATTAAAAGAAAGGCCAACACTATATCATCAGATCATCATCATATTCAAGTGGTGTAACGCATGTGATCATCATATTCATAAAGAGTGATAAATGTAATCATTTTTTTCAAGATTAATCATCATTAAAAAATAAATAATATAAAAATTAAATTTAGGATGCCATCATATTAAAATAATGATTTTTTTGGAAAACAAAGGAATGCGGAAAACAATATAGTCATTCATTTTGGGTTTTAATTTATTTATTTTATTTACAAAAGGATCCAACTGGTTAAAGATAATTGGTGAAGAAGAATGTTGAGTGTGATATAGAGGGGGAGCATGAAACTTAATAAATACTTGAAATTGGTATAGAGCATCAGGTTTAGCAATCAAAATGTAGAAAAAAATCTGATTGAGAAAATCAGATTAAGAAATTGGATCGAGACTGGCATTTGAAACAAATGTTGAAGTTGATATAATATTAGAGAAGGATATAAAATATTTGAGAAGATTTGACAAGGTCAAGAGTAAAGCTAAATTATAAGAAATATGAAAATTTGTGAAATTTGTGTGAGTGGTAATGTTTTGTGGATTCTTTCCAAACCACTCATGGGTCCCCTCTAAAAATGAAAAAGAACTCTGTAATTTATCTAACGGATGTGGCATTCACTAAAGGGAGAGAATCTCAGACTATATAGATAGAGAAATATTTCACCATATTGATCCATTTTTGAAAAATTTTTGACATGGAGAAGTAAAATGAGATGTGAAAAGATAGACACATTGTATTCAGCTGACCTTCATATCTAGTATTCATCGTATTCAGATGGTTACCGTATTCATCTTGTCATCTTATTTGGATGGTCATTAGATCTCGCTGGATGATCAGATTTGGGATTTACATATTCAGATTTCCAGATTGAGGAAGGTATTTAAATTTTTTTTCAATCATATTTACACATAGATATTTCTATCATGCCCAGAAATCGGATTCTGAGAATTTGAGTGAGGCTGATCAGATAGGGAAATTGGACTGTGTTTTCATAATAAAATCCAAGAGGTTTGTACCAACTTTTGGGAAAGAAATTTAATATATTTTTTTCATTTTAATACATTTGGTGAATCAAAAGAGGCATAGGTAACATATGCTGTTACCCAAATATTGTCTTACCCGATTTTTTCTAAGAGGGTGTAGACACACTATTGTATTTTTTAGACAGTGTTACATGAGTGTAAGTGTATGTCCTGCTCATTAGAATCCATGTTTTGGTTTCTAGTGGATATTTTGGCACTCGATCATTTCTACACTATACTAAGGATGTAGATATTATTATTGAATAGTGAACTATGTAAATAATTTTATTCTTATGGATGTGTGTTTGAATTGTTTTTAGTAGGGAAGATAATCTTTAAAAGGATATGAATGATTTTTCAAATGCAGGGAAACATAAAAGAAAATAATACCACTTATTCACCCTCCCCCACTCAATGATATAATTCTCTTGAATAGGCACATCCAACTAGTATAAGAGCATAGGTTCACTTATCTTATTCTATACTAATGGAGTTTTTGAATTGTGTGAATAGAAAAGGTGTTTCAGTTTTTGGTGGAGTGAATTATCATATCTGGAAGGATATAATGTTTCCTTTGTTTATGTCTATCGGATAGGATGTTCTTGAAGCTGCAATATATGGGTTTCCTCATATTTATTACAAAACCCTTGTTTCTTATTTTGAAAAGATGAATATTGAGAATGATAGATGGTCAATGAAAGATATATTATCATCCTTTTTTGAAAGAGAATTATTAAGAGTAAAAGGTGTTCCCCAACCAAAGGTAAATTAGATAAATTGAAAATCATATACGAAGGAAATATAAAATTAAAGAAGGAAAAACACAAAATATGGAGAATTAAGTAGGAAGACTCAAATATGGGTGAGTAAAAATATTTTGGGGACTTTCTTTACCAGGGTAAATGAAATTGTTAGTACTATCATATTTCTTAGTTAAAAGTTAGATAATTATATAGTTGTTTAAAATATATTGAGAATCTTTCCTGAAAGGCTTGCTGCAAAAGTTTCTTCATTGGATTATAGAAATTATGAAGCATTATCTGTTGACGATTTTCATAGAACTCAAATTAATTATGAAATTATAAGAGATAAACCTGTGAAAAAAATAGAAATAGAAATGTCTTTCAAGGATACTAAGAAAGAAAATTTAAGGAATATTCCTATAAAAGATGAATTTTGTGATTTTGACTCTGAAAATTAGTTATGTAAAAATCATGATGATATTTTATCAATGATTTTTGAAAGTTTTAATAATTTTATAAGAAAATATTAAGGGAAAAAAATAGAGACCCTATCCATTTACACATATCATTACACGATTAAAATACATAATTTTACATCAGAATACAAGCCAAGGATCGTGATTTCTAGTGTCTTTAATGACTAGGTACATAAAATTGAAATCATAAAACATTTATTTATTTATGTTTAATATTGTGATCTGAAAATCCATTTTTCAAAAATATCCATATAGGATAACCTGGGGATAACATGACCAAAGGAATGAGCTAAATGGATCATTAGGGGATAACCATAAAAATAGATCTTTTACATAGGGGTTTTAAGGAATGACATAAAGAAAATAGAAGGTATAGAACAATTGGAATCATAATATATAAACATGGGATGATATGAAAATAGATTCATAGTAATGTGTAAGAAACATAAAAAATGACTTTAACATGATTCATGGCTCATTTCACATAGATAAGCATAAGTCATGGTTAACCACCAAGACTATTTCACAACGTATCACCAGTCATGGTTAACCACCAAGACCGTTACACATAACATCTCATAATACTCAACTTTACCCAATGCATTGGAGCACTATCTGGGAACACCCATCATAACATGTTTATTAATATGATTTCCACATATAGAATCATACATAATAAATCATATGTAAACATAAGGGTTCCTGTGGAATGAAATGGGTACCATAATCATGTCATAAATCCTAATAGATGGGTGTATTGTACAAGTATCCATGATATAATGGATTTAAAACATACATAGACATTAATAAGGGAAAATAGGAATATATCATGGAATGTGATGTCGAACAGAAGGGATATCTTGTAAAAAGAGTAATTAAATAATTTTTCATTAAAATAGTGTAGTTAGGTTTTATTGAAAATAACTAAGAGAATTTAAAATTGAAAAGGGATTTTTTATACAAAACCCTAAGTGAATACAAGAATAGAATTTGAAAACCCATTATCATTGAATGTGGTAAATTAACACATCTCAGATGTTTTTTAATACTAGTATAAATGAAGGGTGGTGGGGAGACATAAATAACTTATTACAATATCATAACAAAATTATAGTACATATTAAGTACTAGGGTTTTCAAAACATTTAGATGGGGAGAGGTAAGGATAAAAAAGAAAATAACAGAACTTGAGATGAATGTAAAATAATTTAAAAGTTGGATTTACCACTTAAATTTATCTTCTTTGAGAGGCTCTTAAGTGGATAATATTTGGTAGATTTAAGTAAAAATGTTTGATGGATTTATGAGAGGCATTTGGGAATAGATTAGGTAATAATATAGGAAACATAAAAGGATTTAGAGGAGTGGAGAGAAGAGGGGACTGTGTGTGATTTTGATAGTGTAGGGGATGCGGGTTTTCTATTGATGATATTCATAAAAATAAAATTACTTATGAAATGATAAGACAGAAATCTGTGAAAAGAAAAACAAAATTTGATATAGAAATGTCTTTCAAGGATACTAAGAAAGAAAAGTCCAATAATATTATTATAGAAGTTTATGATTCTGATTTTGACTCAGAAAATGAGTTATGTAAAAATATTGATATTATTTTATCATTGTTTTTTAAAAAATATGAACGAGTTAAAAGGAAATATAAAGGGAAACCTATAGATACCCTTTCATTTTACAAATACCATTAAATAATTAAAATGAATAATTTTAAATTAGAATACAAGCCATGGATCATGGTGTCTAGTGTCTTTAAATACTATGTATATATAACAAAAAATGTAAAACATATAGTTATATAATATTAATATTGTCCTCTAATATACCATTGTTATTATACATCGATATACGATAATCTAGCGATAACATGAACAAAGGGATGAGCTAAAATCCTAGTAAGGGGATAAGCATAAGAATAGTGCTTTAGCACATGTGTTTTAAGGAATGGCATAATGAAAATAAAAGGCATGGAACAATTGTAATCATAATATATAAACCTGGGATTAGATGAAAATGGATTCATAGTAATGTGGAAGAAACATAAAAATTGACTTTATCATGAGTCGTGGCTTGTTGCACATAGAATAGCACAAGTAATGGTTAACCACCAAGACTATTACACATAACTTCCCAAAAGACTCAACTTTACACAATACATTGGAGAACTATCTGGGAACACCCATCTTAACATTTCCATGAATATTATTTCCACATATAGAATCATACATAATCAATCATACGTAAACACAAGGGTTCCCATGGAAAGAAATGGGTATCATAATCATGTCATAAAGCATAATACATGGGTGTATCATAATAGTGTCCATAAAATAAGGGAATTAAAACATACATGGACATTAATAAGGGAAAATAAGAATATATCATAGTATGTGATGTCAAACCGAAGTGATATCAAGTAAAAAGAGTATTTAAGGAATTTTTCATTAAAATAATTAGTGAGGTTTTAAGGAAAATACTAAAGAGAATATAAAATTGAAAAGGGAAAAAATATTTTATACAAAACCAGAAGTGAAAACAGTAATGGAATTTATAAACCCATCTTCCTTGAATGTGGTATATTTACACATCTCAGGTGTTGTTTTTAATACTAGTATAAAAAAGGTTAATGGGGATATGCAAATAACTTATTCCAAAATCATAAAAAAATACGAGTACATATAAGGTACTGGGGTTTTCATAACATTTAGACGAGTAGAGGTAAGCATAAAAAATAAAATAAAGGAAATTGAAAAGAAAGTAAAATAATTGAAATAAGGGATTTAACTCATAAATTAATATTTTTTGAGAGCCTCTTAAGGGCAGAGGATTTGGTAGTTTGAAGAGAAAAAGGGCTGATGGATGTTTGAGAGGCATTTGGGAATATATTATAGAATAATTTAGGCAATGAAAAAGGTTTAATAGGTATGAAGTGAAGAGGGGAGTGTGGGTGGGTTTTATAGTGTATGGGAGGAGGGGTATCTTAATATTTTAATCATTTGTTTATTAATTCTCCATATGACATGAAATATAGATGATCCCATGTAAAAATTAGTAATATTTTCATGTCAGTTCATATCAATGGCCATTTATATCATCCATGACTCAAGCATGATGTAAAAACTAATTTATTTAGCATTTATTAAAAATTATAATATTTTACTATTCACCAAAAATTACAGTATTTTAGAAAAATCACAAATATTTAAACAAAACCATTTTTTTGGCATGTAGAATCCAAAAATTAAATCCATTTTTTCAAAATTGATTTTATAAATATTAGTAATTTAATTTTTTATTAAAATCATAATATAATTGAAAAACACAGATTTTAAAACATTAACTTATTTTATAATAATTTCAAAAATTTGATTAGTTCTTATAAAATTATCTTAAAACCAGAAGAAATAACAATTTTAATATAGGAACACCTTTTAGGAAAATAAATTTTATTTTAAAATAATTAATTAATTGTAATTAATTATTTATGACTTACAAAAATACCAATACTCTTTCAATGGTAATATTATCACTACAAGGTGCCTAAATTTTATATATACATTATTGGTTGAGGTTAATATTATTTTAATGATTTAATATTCATATGGGCCATATATAGATTCATATGGGTTGGATAATATTAAATAAAAATTAAGTCCTTCTTGTTGGACTACAAAAATATTACTCATATCAACCGTGTATGTCAGATTTCACAAATTCAATTCACATATGAGAAAATATTTTGTTTAAAAGGTCACATAGTATTTAATAGTTCATTTTGTAGTGATTTCATGTGGATATATGACATAATTATAAGATGTTAATTTCCATTTAACAATCATTGTGTCATTAGATTCTTTCCCCTTATGAGATATCACCCTCAAAATTTCATTTTACATTCTATGCCATAAATAGGTGCATGTACTTTTCCCTCATTGCCTCCTCTATTTCACATATTACCTCTTCATACTTATGGTTCTACCTTTATACATTGACAAGGTTAGTAGTCTTGTTACATATTACTTTATCACTACTATAAATGATCCTAACTTGATACTCCTCATAATATAGATAATTCTCCAATTGTACTACCTCTATAGATAGTACATGTTAAGTATCTGGTATGTACTTTTTAGGAGCGATACATGGAAGACATAATGTATTTTAGACCTGGGTGGTGGATGTGCTAGTCGATAGACCACATCTCCAACATGACCAAGAATCTTGAAGGGGTTGATGTACCCGGGACATAGCATTCCTTTCTTTCCAAAAGTCATGACCATCTACCATGGAGATATGCATAGAAATAACATGTCTCTAAATCTGATCTCATGGTATCATAAATGATTGAATGTATAAATATATTTTGACTTTGGGCATCATTGATGTGATGCTTAATGGGTTTCACCATCTCCACCATTTCTTCAACCATTTCGGTTTCTCGAAGATTACGCTCACCAACAACAACCAAGCACTCTGGTTTTCTGCACCTTTTCCAATAAGGGGATTTGTATGGTGCCATTCAGATGATCGATAAAAACTATTCTTGTAATAGAATTCAACTAGTGAAATATGTTGTTTCCACCCACTTTTAATTTCCATAGAACACACTCTCAACATGTATTCTAGTGTCTGAATAGTTCGCTCAGACTGAACATCAATTTAAGGATGATAGGTCTTACTGAAGTTCAGTTCAGTTCTTAGAGTATACTAGAGACTTTTCTAGAACATTGAATTGAATCTCAAATCTATATCAGATATAATAGATAATGGTACTTCTATAATCCTTACTATCTCTTTCATATATATATCTGTGGAAGTTGATTCATTGGAAAATAATCTTAAAATGTGATAATGTGAGTTGTGTTTGTAAGACAATCCACTAGAAACCATATAGCATTGTTTCCCATAGATGTCCTTGTAAATACAGTGACAAAGGCCATGGAAATGTTCTATTACTTACATGTTGGTATGGGTAGCGGTTGAATCATGTCTAATAGAATTATATCATTCATCCTTCACTTGTTGAAATACCAGGCACTTTGACGTATATTCAACAATATCATTCTTCATATCATCCCACCAAATGCTCTCTCAGAGATATTAATACATATTTTCACTCATGGGTGAATAGATAAGGTTGAGCTATGTGCATCATTAAATAGACCCTTCTTTATCTTTGGATCGGATAATACACAATATTGTCTACCAAATTTTATAACTCATTCCTCGTCAATCTTGGACTCATAGGATTTATCATTTCTAATAGTTTCGAGTATTTTATGAATTTCTACTTCTTTTATTTGAGAATCCTTTATTTTACCAATGAGGGATGGTTGATCAATCATTTGACAAAGGATTGATGGTTTTCCTCCCTTAATGATTCCCATGTCCATCCTCTATAAGTCTGTGAATACTGGATCCTTTTCAATTCTCATCATTGATAAATATGCATAAACCTTTCTATATAGATAATCCTCTATCTTATTTTCCTTTCTGTGATGGTAGTGGATTGAGAAGTCATAATTATTGATGAGATCTAACCATATATGATGGTCTATATTATGCTCTTTTTGTGATAATATATATCTGGGACTCTTGTGATAAATATATATCTGACACTTCTCCCCATAGATATAATGCCTCCATATTTTGAATTCAAAGATCACAACTACGTTCCCCAAATCATATATATGATAGTTTTGCTCATGGATTTTCAGCTTCCTTGAGGATTATTTTATAACATTATCATTTTTATCATCACATAGAGTAATCCCTTATCTGAAGCATCATTGTACACCACAAATAGTTCTCCACTTGTTGGATGTGTGAGTATTGGCATAATGATATTCATAATTTTCGACTCCATAAAGAAGTCATCACATTATTGAGTCCAAAAAAACATCACACCCATTCATGTTTTATTGTTCATTAGGTTTGAAAATTGTGAAATGTTCTCCACAAATCATTGGTAATAACCAGGTAGACCAAGGAAGCTACAGATCACCGTTATAGATGTTTTCAGGGGTCACTCATAAATTTCATTTATCTTAGAAGGGTCTACTGATATCCCTTTACTAGTTATTACATGATCAATGAAAAATAATTCCCCCATCCAGAACTAATATTTATTATACCTTTATTAATGTTTCTTCCTTCACAAAGTCATCTATACATTATAGAAATTCACCTCTTGTTCCTCCTTACTATTGGAGTATATCATTATATCATTGATAAAGACTAATATAATTTTTTCAACGTAATCTCTTAAGACTCTATTAATTAGATCAATGAAATTTTTTGGAGAATTAGGGAGTCCAAAGGGTGTTACTATGAACTCATAGTGTTCATACCTCGTTCAAAAGGAAGTCTTGGTAATTTCTACTTTACTCACCTTTAATTGGTGAGGTCCTGACTGAT
Source organism: Viscum album (assembly GCA_963277665.1). Classification (NCBI taxonomy): domain Eukaryota; kingdom Viridiplantae; phylum Streptophyta; class Magnoliopsida; order Santalales; family Viscaceae; genus Viscum; species Viscum album. The sequence goes on from OY728133.1 coordinate 1,314,262,987, forward strand.
GGTTCACCATAGATAAATAGATGGCCCCATGATGCTAATTGATCAATTCATTTATCCATGGAAGGGGATACTTATTTTTTATCATGATTTTATTCATATCACTATATTAAATGTATAGGATCATTGATCCGTCCAACATCTTGATGAAGAGTACAAGAAGTCCCCATGGAGAAGCACTCGGGCATATAAACCCCTTCCCCAGATTCTCTTGTAACTTATTCTTTAGTTATTACATCAATACGGTGACCATTCTACATGGTGACTTTTATATAAGTAGATATCCAAGAATAATTTTTATTGAGAACTCAACATCTTTATTAGGAGGAAGACCAGGAAACTCTTTTGGGAATACATTATTGTAATCCCTCATGATGAACACATCTTTGAGAAGTACCATCTACTTTGTCTCAATCATTTGAGCTAGCCATGATTTATTATTATGATTTAATATCTACACATTAGACAACAATTCTAAAAGAGATTAATCTTCCTTCTTACACTTTTAAGGAATTTAAAGAAGCTTGAGGATGTGAAGAGTGATATCCCTTTCCTAATAGTTGATGTTCTCTTTGTATATAGATATGCAATTCCTTCCCAAGATAACATCTAACTCCACTAAATGAATAATGACAAGATGTTTTTTGAGGTTTAGTCCATAAACATTTACCATGGAGGAGTTATAAACCTCATATGCGATAATTTCCCCTTTTGTTGTTCTAACATTTAACACATCCTTCAAATTTTCAATTGGTGTTGAATTGTTATACTAAACATCGATGATATGAAAGAATGAATAAAACCATAATGAAATAGTATGTTTTCTATTCATGAAAGAATAACTAGCTTACCTATCACCACATTGTTGTTTGGATCCACCTCAGTAGTAGTGATAGCATGTTCCCTCCTTGTTTCCTTGGAGGTTGTTGTTGATTTCCTCCAAAAACCCATGGCTTATATAAGTTTTTCACATAATTCCCATGATCTTTATAGTCATAACACTACACTACATATATGAATTTATCTGAACCATCCTTTCTACTTCCACATTAGTGGGATTCTTCATATCCATTTGATAGTTATTTCACAGATGTCCCATCATTCTGCATTTGATGAAAATTCTAGTTCCCTTTAGAGAGTTCCGATAATGATACATCCATCAATTATAAAATGGGGGATGTTCATTATTCATTCCATATTTGTAGTTATTTTCCAAACCACACATATTATACTCTATTTTAAGGTTTTTGTCACCAGGACCATGACATCAATGGGAGTCTCCGATCTCAATTTCAACCTTGGGAGAACAAAAGACACTATCTTCATTACTATTAAAGTCACGAATCATAACTCTTTTCATATACTCATATTTAGTATTCTATATATGTGATCCACATTTCATTTGTTGTTCTTTAAAAAGTTAGAGGCGTATCTTTCAATCCTAGTGACGTTTTATTCATACACCCCGATGGACTCATCTCTATTTTGTTTGAGATTGAGGAACTCTATTTCAATCATGATACAGAGGGTTTAGGGATAATACTTATTGATTTTTTTTCCTTGAATTCATTATAATCTATGGAATCATGTTTTCTCTAGGGACTTATTTTTCTTGATCAGTGTCCACAACTATTCAGTTTCCCCATCAATACAAAAGAGTGCCAGTATGAATTTTTATTCCTCTAAGCAGTGGAGGACAGTGAATATGTTCTTAATGGAGCTAATATACTATTCCCTAAGGAGGGGATCATAAGATCAACTAAAAATTTTATTTCTTTTAAACACGAAGGATTAAATGGAAACATGATCCTTACTTGGAGGAGGAGGGAGTTCCATGTGATTTAAGTTATTATTCATAACATGATCCATCGAGCATGTTCTATCATGATGTTTTATGCTCCCAGTCCAATCATATTTTTCATATCATTAGGGAAATCATCCCATTCCATATCACATTGATTTTGACATGTGTTATTATATTTCCTTCCATTAACTATGAAAAATAATGTACAATTTGAGGACTTGGATATTTAGCTATTAAGCATAAAACAACATTGAACATAAAAGGATAAACATGTAAAGGAGAAGTATATCCTAAATTGTGATTCCCTAGGTTTAAATATAGGTTATCCTTGATCTATTTGTTAACTAATAATCGTATGGGATGTTTTTTTCCCTTAATAATGGTTTATACCAAGCTCATTAATTTTCAAATGCATATCCCCATAGAGAGTCAAACCAAGATTGCAGCAGGGCCCGTTCTCATGCACCATTTCTCATTCATGTCTAGCTAAATGTGGTGTTTCTGGGTTTAACCCATAGATTCAAATGTGCCAAACCCACCTTTACCTATTGGTGCGAGACCAAGATTTAGTTTCTTGATAAACAAATTACTCTATACATACCAAATTTTTTATGATGTTTTCATATACTTAGTCTCATTCATAATGTTCTTACTAAAGTACTCTATTCCTCATATTTGAAAATTACTAGGCCATCCACTGATACCATCATTAATTACCCCAACCATATACAGATAACATTAGAAGATTTTACGAATAATTTTAGATCAGAATACAAACCATGGATCATGAATTCTGGTGTCTTTAATGACTAGGTACATAAAACTAAAAACATAAAACATTTCTTTATTTGATATTCACATTGGGATCTTAAATTCTATTTTGCTCATACATCGACATAGGATAACTAGGGATAACAAGAACAAATGGGTGATACAAAAGCCCAGTATGGTAATAAGAATAAGAATAAAGCTTTATCACATGGGTTAGAAGGCATGACATAATGAAAATAAAGATATGTATAAATTATATGACAATCTCATCTAAAATACACATATAATAATAAATGATACAGAGTATTTACATCCCTCTCCAATACTCACCCTATCAAGTATTTGAATCACATACGAGTTATACAACTTTTTCATACTACCTTGGACCTATTTACATCTTGGGACTATTACTAGTAACATTTTCTTGGGTAAATATATGCCATTACCGCTTGATAAGCCTGTGTGTATTACTCAACCATGCACCAAAAACTAAATATTATACTTAAACAATAAATATATGGTGTATAGATGTGACATTACTCGAAAAATAATGAAATAAAACAACCATAGAAACATAAATAATAATTCCATTGTCGATCCAGTTGTTATAACATGTCACACACGATCGGCTATATCAACTTAGACCTGTTTTAGAGAGTCTCTATGCATGTCATATAACAATGCCAACTAGTAATAGGTGAAGAAACGTACAACGATAAGGATATATAGGGTGGTCTATAAAATTATCTATAATGTTTAACCCAATAAGGTTATCATTAGTGATCTAATTGTCGTTATTCATAAGATAAACTCTATGAAATAATCCAAGGTGATCAATAATATTAGGACTCATCAGAGATTCCTAGAAGGTGATCATAAGAAATTCAACTGAATCCCAAATAAATCAGACACCAAGGAGTTTATCCTATGTTATCAATAATATTATGATCAATGGTTTACCCTTAACATGTAATAATTAGAAATCAATAATATTAGGCATTACATCATACCCCTAAGGGAAAACCCTATGTAGTCTCAATAATTAGGCACAGTTTCCAAATCCTAGGTGATAACTGTAAGATTTATACATATCTTTAGGTACAGAATATATATAATAGGAATCCTTGGTATTCATACATCCATCTATAGATATATATACATTAATATATATATATAACAACTCATAGGGGTAGTATGATCCTATCTTGATATCTCACATAACACATCTTCTAAGGGTTCACCATATTCCCGAAATCGTTTCACATAACCATTTTCATACTCTCATGTGTGTTACCCATCCTCATCAATATAGACAATATAAGTCTTACATATTCAATTGATGTTCTAAGGTGAAAACAAAAATTATCACTAACCAATCCCATTTTCACCCTCTTGGGGGTCATCATATCAATAGAAATCCTACTAGTCCCCCTAGGTCACCTCAAGACATACACCACCCATGGGTTACTTTATCTAATTATAATTATAATATATTTTGTTCATACTCATCAATCAGATATAATAGTGTCCATTAAAACCATCATGATCAAAACATGTCCTCACATTACTCCTAATATAGAACATAATGGAATTAGACCTATGTGGTAGCATATGGCCCATATAAATTTCTAGGCCATTACTAGGTTGATCCTTATACCCAACCTTGATATAAATATCCATAGTGTCTTCCCACCCTAATAATATCATCTTAAAAGGAGAGGTCCAATCACTCTTTACTCTTATAAACTAGCGCAATGACTCTAAATCATATTACGGATCTCACATGGAATACCAGTTTCAATTACCTTATTCTAACACGTACATATAATAGGAGGTATCAATGGAACCTTTGCTAAGAACTACTGCATTGGACATTACAAATTCATTTAATATAATTTAGACACCTCAGGGTCCATAAAATTCATTAAATACAATTACAATAATGAAATAAACCATTAGAGTTTGAGGAAGTAATTTTAGTGCTCAGGGTTCTATCATGGTCATCAAAACATTCACTATTTAATTTAATGAATTTATATTTAATAAGAAAAAGTATTTTATTTAATAATGTCGGTCTATATATGTTGAAAGAAAAAATCATCAAATTATATAAATAATGTGAATATATAGAGGGAAATGAATGATTAATACCTACATTAATTAATAAGAAATTAATTTTTAAAACCATGCTTGAACATCCTATCCAAAGCCCATCTACATATGACCATTCATCACTAATCCTCACAAGGACTAAGAATCTCTAGTGCACAAAAATGATAACCAACCACGCTCAAAAGGACCAAGTCCTACCACTGGCACCTTTCTAAGAAAAAAACTCCAAATAATTATGTGACATGATGTATAGTCGTCTTCGTGATACATCCTTGATCTTAGACATCCACAATCCCCATATCATTAGAAAATTCCCACCATTATTCAATGTAAATCATCACCGCACACAAGTTTGGGTGGAACCAAATCCAAGGAAAGAGAAAAGGAATGAAAAATACGATGGGGAATAAGAAAAATATCCTTGAATCACTGAACAATGAAACTAAAATCACCAAAACAATTAGTGGATAAAATTTGAATAAGAGGAAGTAATCTGATAGGGGAATGCATGAATGTGATCAATTAAAAGGGGAGAGGGTTTTAAAATTCAAAGGGGAAAGTTATCATCTACCACTTTTTAAAAAAATAAAAAGGCCTCATGGTTTAGACACACATTTATATGAAAAAAATAAAAATATCATATGGAACTATCCAAGACAACTATATTCATATGGGTTGGTCATATGATTTTCAAAACCATATCCCAACGATATAAAATTCTAGGCCACCAAAATTAATAGTCCCACAAGTGTTGTTGGTTACTATGTAGTAACTAATAATCATTCCTTTGAACCATTATAAGGAACAATGTTTTCTATTGAATATGAATTTTCCACCCTCAACCATGAGATAACCAAGCCAGATAACCATGAAGTATAAGAATTGAACTAAAAAGTGATTTAGACTCAATGATATGTATGGTTTCCACTAAACTAAGCACACTAAACTATTCAACTATATCAGAATCATTACAAATCATCAAGAATTAAACTTGAATCTCTTGAGACAAACATGAGAACCCAAATTATTGATCCTATGAATATATACAAAAGCATCATATCAGGATGATCCAAATCTCAGAATTCAAATATGAATCTAAATTTTAAAAAACAAACCTGACCTTAAAATTCATAAAAATTCAAATTTCCTTGAAAATTCATAACCTGTAAAGGAGTGGAGTTTTAAAACCACCCAACCATAACAATTATTATCATTGAAAGTTATATACGGACTTTAATCATAAATATAGACCATTCTCAATTTTTAATCCACACCCAAGTCTCTTCAATCTACTCTAGAATTTTGAATTAGTTACCACTACAAAACTCTTGAAACGAGGTGTGAAATTCACCAAAATTCAAACGACTCTTCATTAATATCATTGAAACATGTAGGTTTTTCTATATGACTTTCATCTATATTCATATTCCAAGGATCATGCAAATAATTCAATACCAAACTTATAGTTCTCCACAGCATAAATCTCATATCATAAGGGTTTATTCTGAGCCAAGATGGTCGGCACTAGAATCTCCTACCCAAACACATTATTAGTTGTGAAATGACCAAAATGTTTTTGTTTCCATATTTACTCACCCATTTATAGGAAGAAAAAAAAATTTCATCATATACACAACATTTCTAGAAAATGAACAGATGTTCCTAATGATAAGCTATATCATCCCCTGGACAGAGTTCATAACTACTGAAGGCGTCTTAATATTATACAATACATGTACTAAAGTATAAACCAAATATCCAAAGAAATTATATGGTTGAATACTCACCTAAAAATCTAATTAAATGATCTTGCATGTAAACCTACACACTATCGTTCTTACTCATGACCGGATCACTATAAATTCATGTGGAGCCGAATGGCCCCACATAGATTCCATAAAATAGTATATAAAAATATTAAATATTATATTCACCAAGGAACTCCATAAAACTAGTTTCATATTTTCAATAGAATTATAGTGACACCACATACATTTAACATACAGTCATTTCACACCCACAAACCTACCAGGATGGGGTCACACCTCCATGGAACATTCTCTTTCAATTTCCACACATAATTATTTTACATTACCATCACATTCATACTTGATTACCAAAAAGAAAAATCAATTTCTAAATTTTACCATTTCACTTAGAAATTAATTATCCTTAGTACACACTGAATATTCATTAATAAAGAGTGTCACACCCTCAAACAATGAACGATTCACTCCCAACCACATATAATTCTTTATACCACTCCTTGAGTGAAACCTCAAACTATTCTAATCATCACATACATGCCGCTACACTAGATTCATTCACACCAAACTTTTCAATAATAACACCATCATTATATAATGTTGTCATAAATTGAAAATTTTATCTATTTCACTAGGAAATTAATTGTCCTTAGTACACACTAAATATCCATTAATATTGAGGATCAAACCCTCAAATAATAAAAGGTTCACTCCACACCATATATTGTTTTTTAAACCAATCCTTGAGTGCAACCTCAACATGTTCCAATCATCACACACATGCCACTCCTCTAGTTTCATTCCCACTAATCTTTTCAATACTTATAACATCATTACACAATGTTTTCTTCATTATTAAAAATAGAATACCTCTCATTCACATAAGAACATTGGGTGACCTATCCTATAAATGGTTCATACAAAACATCAATCAGTAAATGAACTATCATTGATCTATCACAATTCATTTGAATCCAAGGGGTGTATTATATAGGATAACCCAATTAAAGAATCAAAATAATAATCCCATGAGACAAAAGTAATCAAACCTAGTATCAAATTTCTAAAACACATAATATAGACATATATCTTGAAAATATCATCTAACTAAATCACTCTTAGTATGTCTTTTGAATATCAAGAAATAACCCATTCTCTGTTATATCACATGATTACCCACCAACCAAAAACATCACAAAAAATAAGTAGGGTCTTCCTACACTCTCACCATGACACTAAATAAACACAAAAATTAATATGACTGAGAACTCATCTAGTCCTACCCTTGAAAAAAACATCATTTCTGAATCACTATCTCATACATTTCTATGCTCATGTAAAGTCTAGACATAATCATTACCAGACCATATATAGTATAACTTCAGATGTAATAATTAGATAAAATGAATATTCCAACCATGATTACCATGATTAAGGTAGTAACAAACCTAATCTAGAATCTATCATATATTAGAAACATATATCATATCTCATATCGAGATTTGTAGGAAAAATATCATATTTATTATTCATGGAACTAAACTTATCATTACCCTAATCCACATCTAATGAACTGGGAATTCCGACATAACCCATCGGTCACATATCAATTGGTTCAAAGATCATGAGAAACAACTCATTGTTCCCATTAGTAACATTACATGACAACTGTTATTTCAAACTAACTACTCTTAGGATATCTTATATACATGTCAGGAATCAGAATAGAAATTCTTAGTAAAGAAGGGTACTGATTATCATCATGAATTCACATAAAATACTACCCCAATGAGAATCTATTTTTCATATAGGTACTTATATATATAATGTGAAATCTGTTCATGATGATTTGTTTCAAGTATACCATAGTCACATTATTAAATGAAGTATAATGACACCAAAAATTAATATCAAAAAAAAATATAGATTTTTTCAAACATTATATAACGAGACCCTTTTTCTCTCTATCAAATCCAATACTAAATAGACACACTTGGTGTTAATTATTAAGGTATCAAATTTCTATATGGACCTACTCACAATTTTTAACATCCTTTCTAGGGGGGATATATAAACATCATCTTGGTATATATCTCCATATAACCCACATGACCTATCTTTAAAATAAATACTCAATGGTCCAGTGGAGAAGAATTCCACCAATGTTTTAGATCAGAAATCACTATTAAAATCATTTTTCACGATATAAATCAAAAAAAGTCGTGCGTATGTCATATGAATCATCTATTCTATATATGAGGCATGAACAAAGACCTATTTTCAATATTCCAAGATCCAAAACAATAATAAATCATAAATCCAAAATTCTATGTGTGTCATGCTAGGTGAAATCATATAACCCCAAAATCATTAAACTATAATAACAATATCATGAGCATAGAAACCAGGACTTCTAATTGGGAATGGTGTTCATGCTGCAAATGATTGAGATCCATTATAATCTATAAAAACTTCTTATATCTTTTATCTACCATATCATCAAATAGCAAGACAAACCAAAAACATTGATATCTTTTTTGATATAGGTCAAATAAAATATGACACCATATTGTAACATCCATACCTTATTCTAAATAGTAACAGGATCTATCCTCCACATGACATCATGTGTGCCTCCAAATCTTCCAGAGGCTTCCTGTTAAAGTCAGGTAACCAGGGTGCTACTATGGGGAGACTATACCCTCGTATCAGAGATTTTAATTGTAATTAAAATAAAAAAGTATCTTACATAATCATAAAAAACACTTCATAGTATGAATATGGAAAAAAATAACATTCTATATCAAATGAACATGTAGAATAAATCAGTAATACAAAATCACAATCATTCTATCATACAAAAATTCTGATCTCCCCCAAAGATGATCTCGTATACAATAAGTTAAAAATAATGAAGAATACCAAGGATCAACTTTTATCCCTGAGCCTCACCTCTTGCAGTATATGAATTCTATTCAAGCCATCCCACTTGTTTATACAACCCTAATAGTATTCCCAACCTAGAACTATAATCAATTATGTCCTCTCTAGTACTATAGTTCCATAGGATCCTTAGGAAGGTGTGAGTAAAACTCATTAGGGCACCATCAATATAGTCCCCTACATAACAAGTAAATACTGGGTGTATTCTTGGGGCCTAATAATATGAACAAATAAATAAAATAACTAGCTAATAAAAAAATAAAATATCCTCCATTAATCCTTGGGTTTTATCTTGACCCCTAATACCAACTTCACCCAATTCATCTGATGCTAGAGTGTCTCTCAACATGTTAAATAATAATTCCAACCAATTTTATGTGAAGCATTTTAACTGTAGGATGTTATAATGGGGATTTCATATTATTATTCATAGTAATGACCTAAAGAGTCAATAATAAGAGATATATTAGTCCTTAAGAATAAAATGAGCCAAATATATAATCCTAAGCAACCAATGATAACACGTTTCATTACCTATTTCTAGGAGGTGATATTGGGAAATCCATATTTATCATGAATAAATCTGACCAAAAAGAGGTTATATGTGGTGATAAAAAATATTAGGCTAAATTTATGACCCATGGGAGGTAATCAATGGTGATTAATAATATCTGGAAAAAATAAAAACTCATAGGGGATTACCCTAGACAGTCATAATCATCAGATATAATTACCAACTCCTAGGTGATAACCATAATTCATCCATATTACATTAGGTTTATAATCTAGATCCAAGGAATCATAGAAACACAATATATATATATATATAATATACTAATAAGGGCCTTACATCTATCCCATGATATCTCATATAACCCATATCACAAGGGTTGGACATCTTCCCAAACCTATTTAACATAACCATGTTTAGTTTCTCAAATGAATGAAATATCCGATGTCATAAATCCAACATATAGAAATCTTAATTAATTCATTTTATATGGTGATACAATCAATCATCACTACTTATTCCGATTAACAACATATTGGGGGGTTAAAATATGACGGTGGAACCCACTGGGTCCCCTAGGTCACCTCAATCATAGACTCCCCACATGGGTGCTTCAATTTAATTCCCATTATTGTCTCTTGGGTCCACACCCATTACCCAAAGGGAATATCATACCTCTATACCATCATAGTCAAAACATATTCTCAATTGTCTTACAAGATAATACATAAAACTCATTGTCTTAATAGAAGTTACAAGGACCATGTCACTTTCTAGATCATCACTCGGTTAGTCATCATGACTAAACTATCTATCAATATCAACAATGTTTAACCACCTTAGTAAAATCATCTTATAAGTAGAGAATCACTCATCCTAAACTCATATCATCTAGACAAATGACTCAAACTCGTCTTCAAGATCTCACATGGCCTACTAGAGTCAACACTATTAGTGAAACACTCACCTATACTAGGAGGAATCCAAAGAACCCATGTTAAGGGAAAATAAATTCCAAACATTAATTTAATTTAATTTACTTTACTCCCCAATTGGTCTACACATATCAAGAAATTAAATTATACCCAATTCAATAAATAATGTGCACAACTATAGGGAATGTATAAGGACCACCTACCACATTTACAGAGCCATTAGAGTTTTAAAATCATTATTTCCATCCCCGTCAAACCTCATTAAAGTACTACTATCCATAATCAAACCACATGAGGCCCATGATTCCTCATCACACTAAAACCACAACCAACGACATCCAGAAGTCCCTTGGAGTACCCTCATCTCCTTCACAATAAAAATACATCTATAAGAATACATGAGATGATATCCAGACCATATCTCAAGATATACTATATCCATAAAACCTCAATTAATAATAATTAAAGATTATTTACACCATTATATGGTGTACGTTATCACCAAAAACAAATCTATACCATTAAAACATAGAGTGAGAGAGAATGAAATATAAATAGGAGGGGGGTGAACTAACATAAAGGAATAGAATATTGAAACTAAAATCATTCCAAAAGCATGGGGGACCATAGATAAACGATAAGAGATTTTCTAATTTAGGTATGCACATGAGGGAGAAAATAAAAACATATGTGGTTTTTAGAATTAATAATGGAAATACTATGAATTCTTACTTTTCATAAAAATCACTGCTCCACATGGCTTGGATGCAAGGTTGTTCAAATCATTCCTCAGCTACGAAGATGAAAGTATACAATAAATATCTATTCACATAGTTTTTCTAAACAATTTAATAAACCATTATCTCATAATGGAACACCTTATGAAATGAAAATTGTGTATTCTATCTGTTCTGTTTTCAACCAAGTGATAACTTTGCAACATCCTCAGAACTATTCTAAGATTCATTGTTTTCCCTAAAATCTACATGTTTCACCCTTATGAATGTAATAATTGTGTAGGATTACTATAATATATATATATATATATATATATATTGAGTTGAAATGTTCCCCACAATGATGTTTCTACATGGTTTCCCCAAAATGGTGAACACCAAACCATGCACCCAATCCAAAATTATTTTGAAACATCCAAAATTTAACTCTATTCTCTTTAGACTTACTAGATAACCTGTGGATCCTATAAGGCCTCAATAAATTTCCAAAGAAAACATATTTGTAACCTAAAAACATATAAATTATAACTTAAAAGCTAAATTTTTAAAAATACCACCAGTCTAAAATTCAAAAAAAATTAATTTCATAAAAAATTCATAACATGGTACATGAGCCTCAACCTTGTTGGTGGTGATGATTCAAGTTCATCCAAGACACCGAAGATCAAATCCAAGGTGGAGACATATTTCTATGTTAATATAGTAGGTATTGTAGTAGTTACTGTAGTTGGTATTTTTTGGTATTATAACAGCTAAAATTATTCAGCTTCTAGCCACCAGTTTGGTCCTCAATTCCTTGAGGGATTTTGATCCTCCTAGGACTTCAGGTAAATAATGGTTTTGGGCTAACAAAAGGCCTTCAGGCCACCTCAAGGAATTCAAATTACCTCAAGGACTTTAGGCAACATGATGTGGAGGCACAAATTCGACAAATTATACACGGAACAAGCATTAGAGGAGGATTTAGAGAAGGATCATTCACCAAAGCAAAGCTAGTAGATCTAGAAGAATAATAGGGTATATGAATTTACAATAGTACTAGGCATTTTCATCTCTGTACTAGACAACTAGTTGAACAACCATGAAAAGGTGGATAGTTTATCACTATCCTGATGATATGGACGGGAAGTTCTATATATTCATTGATGGAATGAATTCCTCAAAGAAATTCGGTTCACATAATGTCAAAAAGCCTATGGGATATATAATGGTTCCCCTTCAACCCTTAAAAGGGGGATTATAAAAAATGAATAAAAATTTAAGCCCTTTAGTCCATTCAAGTCATATCTTATAAATGATTATTTTTTAAAAAAAATGGAACCATAATGATTTTTTAAGGGAGGAAGTGTATAACTCAATTTTATTGAATGAAGGAAGAGGCTGAAGGTATTTGTGACAAATTCATTCCCAATAATATTCAGATAAGTTTCAACAATTTATCAATATATCTTGAAAAATTTTGTTAAATGGGAAATGAAATTATTCCTCTTTATGATTTGGAGTTTTAATTTATATACAATTTATTATTTCAAATATCATAATAGAAGAGGGCTCTGACGTTTTGAGAGAAGTTAAATTTAAGATATATATAATGGACCCTTTTGAATGGCTCGAACAAATGGGTATGGAATCTTACCATCTTTCATTTCTACTGATACTCTTACAAGTAAATGATGTCTTTCCATGTATCAGTTTCGAGAAAATATATACCTAATTTATCCCATGATCTAAAATCGGATATTTTATAACAAAATCATGTGATATATTTTTAGGAAAAACATTTATATATCATGGATTATTTTGACAATGTATTACTACACATAACCATTCACTTGGTTAATGTTATCATAAGTAATCATAAGTTTGAGGTATCAACATGGGAACCAAAAGATATAATTATCTATTGGTACCATAATCTATTTTCATCCATGTAATGAAATTTTAAGGGAAACTCTATTTTAAGGAGATGAAGTTAACACCTTAAATTGTTTCCCTTTAATATGTTTAACTGATTCTTTCACATGAAACCCCTAACTAAAATGAACCATGATATAATTTATTAATATAAAATTTTTACTGTACGAGATTAAAATAAATATATTATGGGAGTATGTTATGAATCACCATTGTGAGAATTTGAAGTGGAATAAATTTATGAGTAAATAAAAATAACATGAACAAGAAGTCATCATCCCCATGGTTTTCCTTGAAGATCATACTACCACTTATAATAATAGAATGAAGTAAAAATCATATTAATATAAAAGATAGTTTGAGAGAGGAGTAAGTGAATAATTTGAATTAATTTTAGTGATACATTTAATATTATAAATAGAAATGTAATTTTATTATTATTATACATATATATAGTATTTTTATATATAGTTATTGGATATGTTAGGACCAAGATGATGAGGAATGTCATTATTTTCATGTGTTATATTTTGTTGTCAAAGAAGATTGAAGAGGAAGGTAAAATCATATTAATTTTTACTTTGTGAAATTTGGGCTGACCATCAGATTAAAAGAATTAGACTCACATTGTTCTAGGAGGTTCATCTTATTTGGGAGAAGATGAAAGAAAAGGTTCATAAGATTCACATTGAATCTAGAATTAGAAGATCAACAGTATTGGGGATGAATCTTGCTGGAAGTAACTGTTCATTAGATTTACAATGAATCGAGTTGAATAAGAATTGGAGTCTTCATGATCAGAGTCTACATGACTGTGTTATATTAAATGTGATGAGAATTTATAGATCATGGAGTTCTCATATAACACAAGTAAATTATGAATCTTTTGTCGCAATATTGATGAAATAAAGGGGAATGAAAGTGATGTATCCAACTATGTTTCGATTGATCTGATCTGGATGGAAGAAAGAAATATAATCAATCCTATCTAGATTAATCAGTTCTGGATGGAAAGAGAAAAGGCTGTTGGAAATCATTATTTTCCCGATCGGATTTGGGGAAATTGTATTTTGAAAATCAGATATAGGATGAGATGGAAATAGTAATGCAATTAAAACAAAGGCTGACAATATAGCATCTGATCATCATCATATTCAAGAGGTGGAAGTCATGGGACCATCATATTCATAAAGGGTGAAAATGGTAATGATGTTTCTCAAGTATAATAATATTCAGAAGAAAAATAATATACTGATCATATTCATAGTGCCCTCATATTAATGAAATATTTTTTTTGTAAAAAAAAGGAATGTGATAAACAATATATTTGACAATGTAGGGTTTTAATTTCTTTTTTTAATTTACAAGAAGGATTAAATTTGTTTAATATAATAGTTGAATATGATTAATGAATGTGCTATCAAGGTGGATCTTGAAACTTAATAAATACTCTTATATGGTACAGATCATGAGATTAAGAAGTCATAATGGAGAAACAAAATTAGATTGAGAAAATCGGATTGGGAAATTGGATTGAGACTAGTGTTTGACAAAAGTGATGAAGTTGATAGAATATTTGAGAAGGATATAGAATATTTCAGAATATTTGACAAGGTCAAGAGTCACCCTAAATTTTAAAAAACATTCATATTCATGAAATTTGGTTGGGTGCTAATGTTTTGTGGATTCCTTCCAAAACCACTCATGGGTCCTCTATAAAAGGTAAAATATACTTTTTAACTTATCTGATAGATGTTTTATTCTTTAAAGAGAGATAATATTTGACATTATAGATAGAGAAATATTTTACCATACTGAGTCATTGTTGAAAATGTTTTGACATGGAGAATTAAAAGGATTAGAGAAAAGATATCCACATTTTATTCAGCTGACCATCATTTCCAGTATTCATCGTATTCATATGGTTATCATATTTAGCTTGTTATCTTATTTAGATGGTCATTAGATCTAGCTGGATGATCTGATCTCGGATTTATGTATTCAGATTTCCAGATAGATGAATGTATTCTAAATATTTTCAATCATATTAAGACAAAGTAATTTCAATCAGAATGGAAAATCAGATTCAATTAATTGGAATGAGGCTGATCAGATAAGGAAATTGGACTTCATTTTCATAATAAAGTCTAGGAGGTTTGTACCATCTTTTGGTTAAGAAATTGAATAATTTCATTCAATGAATACATTTAGTGAATAGAAAATAATAATAGGTAACATACGTTGTTACCCAAATATTATCTTACCCTATTTTTTCTAAGATGGTTCAAATGCACAATTTGATTGTTTCCTTTGTGTTACATGAGTGTAAGGGTATGTGGTATTCATTTCAATCCATGTTTTGTTTTCTAGAGGATTGTGTGGTATTGGATAATTTCCAGACCATAATAAGAATGAAGATATTATTATCGAATAGTGATCCTTGTAAATACTTTTATTCTTATGGATATGTGTTTTAATTGTTTTTAGAGGGGAACATAATCTTTAAAAGGATATGAATTTTTTTTTCTGTTACATGGAAACCTAAAAGAAAAAAATATAACTGATTCACCCCTCCCTATATAAGTGATATAATTATATTGACTATGAACTTTCAACTAGTATCAGACTGTAGGTTCCCTTTTCTTATTATATACTGATTGAGATTTTGAATTGTGTGAATAGAAAATGTGTTCCAATTCATGGTGGAAATAATTATTATATTTGGAGAGATAGAATGTTTCCATTGTATATGTCTATTGGATAGGTTTTTCTTGAAGCTGCAACAGATGGATTTCATCTTGTTGATTAGAAAATCCTTCTTTCATCTTTTGAAAAAACAAATCTCAAGAATTATGGATATTCAAAGAATGATATATTATCATTAACTTTTTAATGTTAATTCTTATGAGTAAAAGGTTTTTCCACAAATAAAGGTATATTGGATAAACTAAAAATCATATACGAAGTCAATACAAAATTAAAGATGGAAAAACATCAAATATAGAGATTGAAGTAGGAAGACTCCAAGATAGGTGAGTAAAAATCTTTTGTGGGATTCATTACCAGGGTAAATGAAATTTTTAGTTCTATCATATATCTTGGTGAAAATTTAGATTATTTTATAGAATTTGAAAATATATTGAGATTCGTTCCTAAGAGGTTTGATGAAAAAGTTTATTCATTGGATGATAGAAATTCAAAAATATTATCTGTTGATGATTTTCATAGAAATCACATTACATATGAAATGATATGAGAGAGAGATATGAAAAGAAAAATAAAATTTCATATAGAAATGTCCTTCAAGGATAATAAGAAAGGAAATTCAAAGAATATTATTATAGAAGATGATGTTTGTGATTTTGACTCTGAAAATGAGTTATATAAAAATCTTGATGATATTTTATAGTTATTTTTTAAAAAACATAAAAGAGTTATAAGGAAATATAAAGGGAAACGTATAGAGTCTATACCCTTTTACACATAACATTACATGATTAAAATGAATAATTTTACATCAGAATACAAGCCATAGATCGTGATGTCTAGTGTCTTTGATGAATAGGTACTATAACTGAAAACATAAAATATTTATTTATTTAATATTAATATTGTCCTCCAAACTTCCATTGTTCTCATATATCGATATAGGATAACCTAGGTATAACATTAACCAAGGGACGAGCTAAAATCCTAGTAAAGAGATAATCATATAAATAGTGCTTTATCACATGGGTTTTAAGGCATGACATAATGAAAATAAACGGCATGGAAAATTTGGAATCATAAAATATAAACCTAGGATCATTTAAAAATAGATTCATAGTAATGTGGAAGAAACATAAAAAATAAATTTAGCATGAGTCAGGGATCGTTGCACATAGAGGATCACAAGTCATGGTTAACCACCAAGCAAATTGCACATAACGTCTCATGAGACTCAACATTACCCAAGGCATCAGAGCACTATCTTGGAAAACCCATATAAACATGATCTTGAATATGACCTCCACATATATAACCATACATAATCAATCATACATAAACATAAAGGTGACCATGGAAAGAAATGGGCATCATAATCATGTCATAAATCATAACATATGGGTGTATTTTACAATTGTCCATGAAAGAAAGGAATTAAAACACAAATGTACATTAATAAGGTAAAATAAGTATATATCATGGTAGGTGATGTCAAACTAAAGTGATTTCATGTAAAAAAGAGTGTTTAAAGAATTTGGAATTAAAATAATATGGAGAGGTTTTAAGAAAAATACTAAAGTTAATTTGAAATTGAAAAAGGAAAAATATTTTTTACAAAACCATAAGTGAAAATAGTAATGGAATTTGAAAACCCATCATCCTGGATTGTGGTATATTAACATATCTCAGATGTTGTTTTTAATATTGGTATAAAAGAAGGGTAATGGGGAGATGAAAATTACTTATTCCAATATCATAACAAAATTACATAACATAAAAGGTATTGGGGTTTTCATAACATTTAGATGAGTAGATTTATGGATAGAAAAGAAAATAAAGGAACTTAAAAAGAAAGTAAAATAATTTTAAAGAGGGATTTACCTCTTAAATAAATATTTCTTGAGAGCCACTTCAGGGGAGAGGATTTGGTAGTTGGAATAAAAAAAGGGATGATGGATATATGGGAGGAGTTTGAGAATAGTTTAGGGAATAATTTAGTAAATGCAAAAGATTTAATAGGAGTGAAGAGAAGAGGGGAATGTGGGTGGTTTTTATAGAGGAGGGGAGGAGGGTTTTCTTAATATTTTAATAATTAGTTTATTATTTCTCCATATAAAATGAAATAGTGATGAACCCATTAAAAAATAGTTATATTTTCATGTGACTTCATACCTAAGTCCATTTACATCATCCATGACTCAAGCATGATGTAAAAATTAATTTATTAAGCATTTATCACAAATTATAATATTTTACTATTCACCAAAAATTCATGTATTTTTTAAAAATCCCAAATATTTAACCAAAACTATTTTTTCTGCTTGTAGAATCCAAAAAAGAAATCCATTTTTCAAAAATAATGTTACAAATATTATTGATTTCATTTATAATTTAAATCATAATTTACTTGAAAAAAATAGATTTTAAAACTATAACTAATTTTATAATTCTGTCAAAAATTACATTAGTTCTAATAAAATTGTCTTAAAACCAGATGAAATGATAATTTTAATTTATAAAGACGTTTTAGGAAAATATTTTTTCTTTTAATATTTTTAATCAATTGTTATTAATTATATATGCTTTAGAAAAATACCGATACTCTTTCTATTGTAATATTATTACTACAAGATGCCTAAATTTTATTTATACAGACTTGGGTGAGGATACTATTCTTTTGGATGTTTTAATATTTATAAGGGTCATATTTCTATTCATATGGGTAGGATACTATTCATCAAAAATTATGTCTGTCTTGTTGGACTCTAAACATCATACTGATTTTAACCATGTATGTCAAATCTTCCAAATTCAAATCACATAAGTGAAAATATTATGATTAACGATCACATGGTAATTAATTGTTTATTGTGTTATGATATCATGGGATTATATGAAATAATTATACGAAGTTAATTTCCATTTATTAAACTTTGGGTCGTTACATTCTTCTTCCATTATGAAATTTCACCCTTGAAATTTCATTTTACATTCAATGGTATAAACATGTCCAGGTACATTTCCTTAATATCCCCTCCAGTTCCCATATTTCTTCTTCGTACTTATGGTTCCACCATCATACTTTGACTAGGTGAGTGGTCTGTAACGTATAACTTTATCTCTATGATCAAAGATCTTCACTGGCTACTCCACATAAGATACATCATTCTCTAACTGTACCACCTCTGATGATAGTATATGTAAAGGATCTGGTATGTACATTATTAGGATTGATACATGGAATACCTAATGTATTTTATAAAATGAAGGGAGAAGTGCTAGTCAATAGACCACATCTCTATCATGATCAATAATCTCGAATGGGCTGATGCACCTAGGACATGGATTTCCTTTCTTTCCAAAAGTCATGACCTTCTTCCATAGAGATATGAAGAGAAATACCATGTCTCCAACCTTGATCTCAAGGTCTCATCAGCAATTGGATGTATAACTATATTGTCTAATTTGGGCTTAATTGATGTTCTACTAAATATTTTTCACCATCTCCACCAATTCGTCAACCATTTTGGTTTCTGGAAGATTACGCTCACCAACATCATCCAAGCACTCCAGTTTTCTGCATCGTTTCCAATATGGGGATTCATATGGTTCCATTCAGATGATCGAGTGTAAACTATTCTTGTTGCATAATTCAACTAGTGTATGATTCTGGTTCAAACTCCATTAATGTCTATAGAACACACACTCAATAGGTCTTATAGTGTCTAAATAGTGCGCTCAGAATAAACATCAATTTGAGGTTGATAGGTCATACTGATGATTAGTTCAGTGCATAAAGCATACTAGAGACTTTTCTAGAACATTGAAGTGAATATCGAATCTCTATCAGATATAATAGATAGTGGTATGCCATGCATCCTTACCACCTCATAGATATATATCCAAGAAAGTATATTATTTGGAAAGTCCTCTCAAATTGTGATAATGTGAGTTGTGTTTGTAAAATGATCCACAATGAACCATATAGCATTGTTTCATATGGATGTCCTTGTAAATCTTGTGAAAAAAACATGGTGATGTTCTCCCACTTACATGTTGGTATAGGTAGTGGTTTCATCATGATCTATAGAATTAAATATTTTATCCTTCACTTGTTGAAATACCAAGCACTTTGACATATATTCAACAATATATTTCTTCATATCGTCCCACAAAAAGATCTCTAAGATATATCGATACATCTTTGTACCCCTAGGTGAATAGAAAAGGTTGAGCTATGTGTATCATTAAAAAGATCCTTCTTTATCATTGGCTCATATGATATATATAATCGAGTACCAAATTTTACAATGCCTTCCTGATCAATATTGAACTCATAGGATTTACCATTTTTGATAGTTTCCACCATTTTTGTAATTTCCACATCTATTCTTTGAGAATCATTTATTTTCTCTATGAGGGATGGTTGATCAATAATTTTAGAATGGATTGATGGTGTTCCTCCCTAAATTAATCCCATGATTATCCCCTACAAATCTGTGAATACTGGTTCATTTTCAATTCTCATGATTGATAAATATGAATGATCCTTTCTACATAGAGCATCTCCCACCTTATTTTTCTTTTCCGGAATGGAGGTAGATTGATAATTCATATTCCATGCTGAGCTATAACCATCTTCGTTGGTTCATATTGAGCTCATTTTTTCAGAATATATATTTGAGACTCTTGTGATAAGTATATATTTCACATTTCTCCCCATATAGATAATGCCTCCATATTTTGAAAGCAATGATCACCACTGCCTACTCTAGGTCATACATATGACAATTTATTCTCATGTATTTTTAACTTCCATGAGGATTATTCTATCACTTTATCATTTTGCATCATCACATATCCTAAACCATTCTATGAAGCTTCACTGTACACCACAAATCATTCTCCACTTGTTTGAAGTGTGAGTATTGGCGTAGTGGTAACCCTATTTTTCAACTCCTTAATGTAGTCTTAAAATTATTGAGTCTAGAAAAACATCACCCCCTTTCATGTTAAATTTCTCATTGTGTTTTACAATTGTGAAATGTTCTCCACAAATAATTGGTAATACCTAGCTAGACCGTGGATGCTACAAATCTCTGTTATAGATGTTTTCCTGGGTCACTCATCAATTTCCTTTATCTTGGAAGGGTCTATAGATGTCCCTTTACTAGTGATTACATTCCAAAAGAATGATAATTACCTCATCCAAAACTCACATTTTCTATACTCTTCATAATGTTCTTCCCTTCACTAAGTCATCTGTACAACATTGAAATGAACTTCATCTTCCTCTTTACTCTTAGAGTATATCCGAATATCATGGATAAATAATACCAAAAATCTATCAAGCTAATCTATTTAGACTCTATTCATTAGATCTGTGAATATGTCTGCAGCATTAGCGAGTCTAAATGGTGTTACTATGAACTCATAGTGTTCATACCTTGTTCAAAAGGTATCCTTGGTAATATATTACCTCCTCACCATTAATTGATGAGGTCTTGAACAAAGGTCCACTATAGAGAAATAAATCGCCCCATGAATCTAATTGAACAAGTAATCTATCCATAGAAAGGGACACATGTTTTTATCATGATTTTATTGAGCTCACGATAGTCAATGTAGAGGGTCATTGATCCGTCCATCTTCTTAACAAAGAGTATTAGAATACACCATGTTGATGCACTCGAGCATACAAATCCCTTCTCCGGATTCTCTTGCAACTTCTTCATTAGCTCTTTTAGCTCTACGGTGACCATTCTATATGGTTTACTTAATATAAGCACAGATCCAAGAATAATTTATATTGAGAACTCAACATCTTGATTAGGAGGAAGACCTGGAAACTCTTTAAGGAATACATTAGTGGAATCCCTCACAATGAACATATCATTGAGAAGTATCATCTTCAATGTCTCAATCAACTGAGCTAGACATGATTTCTTATATGGTAGTAATATCCTCACTTTAGAAAATTATTCTAATGGAGATTAATCTTCTTTCTTATACTTTTATGGAATTAGAAGATGCTTCAGGATGTGAAGAGTGATCTCTATTTCATGATAGTAGATGATTTCATTGTATAATTATATTGAATACATTCCCTAGATACTATTTATCTCCACTAAATGAAGCATGACATAATGTTTGTGGAGGACTAGTCTACAAAAATTTACCAGGGATGAGTTAAAAAACATGGATGCGATAATTTCTGCATTCGTAGTTCTCAGATATAACATATCCTACCAATTTTGAGTTGGTGTTTGAATAGATATACTAAACATGGAAGATATTAATAAATGCATAGAACCATAATCAAATAGTATGTTTTCTATTCATGAATGAAAAACTAATATACCTATCACCACAATGTTGTATGGATCCACCTCAGCTGTAGTGATACCATATGTTATTCCTTGTTTCCTTGGAGGTGGTTGTTGATTGCCTCTGAAAACCCTGGTCTTAGTGCAGTATTTATCATAATTCCCATGATCCTTATAGTCTTAACACTGCCCTATAGTCTATGAATTTATCTAATCCATCCTTTCTACTTCCACATTAGTGGAATTATTCATATAAATTTGATATTTATTGTATATATGTCCTATCATTCTACATTTGAAGAAATTCATTATTCCCTTTAGACAGTTCCCATGACACTACATCCCTCAATTTTGAAATCTGGGATGTTCAACATTCTTTCCATCATGGGATTTATTTCCCAAACCACCCATATTAGACTCTATTTTATGTTATTTTTACTGGGCCCATGAGCCCACAGGGAGTCTCCGATCTCCATTTCGACCTTGAGGGAACAACAGACAATATATTTATTACTGTTGAGGTCACGAATCATTAATCTTTTAATATAATTAACATTAGTCTTATAATTAAGTGATCCACCATTCTATCTTTGTTCATGAAAAAGTTGGAGACCTATCTTAAAATCCTTGTGATGTTTTCTTTATATGCCCCGATGGACTCATCTCTATTCTGCTTGAGTTTGAGGAACTCTATTGATGTCTTGAGACAGAGGGGTTTAGGATAATATTTTTTGAATTTTTTTCATGAATTCATTCTATTATATGGAATCATGTTTTCTCTTGGGACTTTGTTTTATTTATCAGTTTCCACTGCTAATCAGCTTCCCCATCAAAATAATAGACTACCGGTATGAATTTCTCATCCTCTTAGCACTAGACGACAATGAATATCTTTTTAATAGAGTTAATATACAATTCAGTAAGGAGGGGATTAAGAAGATCGACTAAACATGTTAGGTCTTTTCCATATGAATTATTCAATGGAAACTTTATCTTTCAATTGAGGAATATGGTGTTCCATGTGATTTAATTTATTATTCATAACTTGAGCTAGCTGAGAATGTTGTTTCATGAAGTTTTGAGCACCAATTCTAATCATATTTTTCATATAATTAGGGAAATATTCCGATTCCATACCACATTGATTTTTGACATGTGTTCTTCTATTTCCTCCATTAAATATGAAAAATAACGTACAATTTGAGGAATTGAATACATAACAATTAAGCATAAAAAAGATTGAACATAAAATTATAAACTTGTAAAGGAGAAGTATATCCTAACTTCTGTTTCCCTAGCATTAAATCAAGGTTATCATTGATATATTTGTTAACTAATGTTCTTATGGGATCTTTTTTTATTCCCTTAATAATGGTTTATACCAAGCTCATTTATTTTCCAAGGCATATCCCCCAGGATAATCAAACCAAGATTATAACAAGGCCCATTGTCATGCACGAGTTCCCATTCTAGTCTAGGTCAAAGTTGTGTTTTTTGGTTTTAATCATAGATACAAACATGCCCATACAACCTTTACCTATTGGTATAAGACTATGATTTAGTTTCTTGACAAACAACATACTCTATACATATCAAAAAAATTGGATGTTTTCATATACTTATTATCATCCACAAATTTCTAATAGAGTTCACTATTTCTAATCTACAAAAAATTACTAGTCCATCCTCTAATACCAACAATAATGACCCCAGCCTTTTACAGATAACATTACATGATTTTATGCATAATTTTACACTGGAATAAAAACCATGGATCGTGATGTATGGTTTATTTGAAGACTAGGTACATAAAACTGAAAACATAAAACATTTCTTTATTTAAAATTCATATTGGGATCAGAAATTCCATTACTCTCATACATCGATATAGGATAACTGGGGATAACATGAACAAATGGGTGAGACAAAAGACCAGTAAGGTTATAATAATAATAATAAATCTTTAGAACAAGGGTTATAATGAATGACAGAATGAAAATAAAAGGGATGGAACAAAAGGAATCATAACATGTAAACATGGGATCCTATGAAAATTGATTTTTAGTAATGTAGAACCATCATAAAACATGACTTCCGCATGAGTCATGGATAATTTGATAAATAGGAGAAAAATTCAAGATTAACCTCCAAGACCATTTCACATGGTAGCATGAGTCAACACTAACCGCCAAGACTCTTGCACATAATTTCATATGAGATTCAACATTACCCAATGAATTAGAGTTCTATCTAACTCCACCCAAATTTACATGTTCAGGAATATATTTCCACACATATAATCATACACAATCAATAATACATAATTATAAGGGTATCTATAGAAAGAAATGGGTACCATAATCCTGTCATAAATCATAATAGATGGTCGTATCATACTAATGTCCATGAATGAAAAGAATTGATACATACACAGATATTCATAATGGAAAATAGGCATATATCATGGTATGTTATTTGAAAAACAATTGATAACATGTAAAAAGTGTATTTAAAGAATATTAGCATTAAAATATTTTAGTGCGGTTTTAAGTAAAATACTAAAGGGAATTTAAAATTGAAAAGGAAATAATATTTTATTTAAAACCATAATTAAAACAATATGGTTTTAATAATAAAAGTACTGATTTTATAAAAACAATGTGGGCTTAAAATAAGTGGTATAGTGTAATTGAAATTTGGTAAAAATTCCGGTAGTTCCCTTAAAATGGATTTACTTATTTAAAGGCATTGAGAAGGGAATCCCTTAAAAGAACATATATCCCCAAAATAGAATGATTAATAGATATTAATATGTGTTATAGGACATATAAATTGAAATTTGAAGATGTAAATAAATAGAATATGGGATTTCATTTGGGTAAAAAGAGACTAAGAAGAACATGAATGAATAATGGAGGTTCGGGTAGAATCGCTTACCTAAAGTCAAATGATGTTCCTCTCTTGATATTAATGACCAGAATAATCAAATTAGGTTCATTAATTAATAATTTTAGAACCAATTTTTAATTTAATTGATTTATTAAAACATTTTTGTGTTCATTCATAACATTTTTGACCGGTTATGAGGTTTAATTTAATTGTTTGGGTCTGTTTGATTCATGATCAGTTTACTTATATAGAAGAATTGATAATCATGTTAAATGAGTATGGTGGTATATAATTAGATTTATATTATATTATTTAACATCCATATGTTTACATGTTTGTAAATTTAATTTTGTTATGTTGTGTGAAGCTGAATCATTATGTAAAACATTAATGATAACCTTTGGGGTTAATTGATGGGTTTTGATCACAACAAAGACATTTTGTTTATTAAATAAAAACCATGTGTACATAAAGATTATAAAACCATAGATGATACATAATACATATATTATATTCAATTTTAACCATAATAATTATTTCATGACTATAATTAATGATGGTAATTGAAAACCCATCATTATCAAATGTTGTAAATTAAAACATCTTAGATGGAATTTTTACTACTTGTATAAATGATATGTAAAGGATAGTTGATAATAACATATTCAAATAACATAACAAAATTCTAGTATGTAAATGTGACTGGGGTGGTCATAAAATTTATATGAGGAGAGGTAAGGATTGAAAAGAGAATAAAGGAACATGAAATAAACAGAAGAGAATTGAAAAGTGGAATTTACCTAATAAATTAATATTTTTTGAGAGCCTCTTAAGGAGATAAAATATAGTATTTTTAAGAGTTCAAGGGATAATGGACATGGGGGAGGAGTTATGGGAGATATTTTACTAGAATTTTGGAAAGGAAAAAGGCTTGAAAGGAGAAAAGAGAAGAGGGGACTGTGGGTGTTTTTTTATAATGGAGGGTAGGACAATTTTCGTAATATTTTAATCATGAGATTATTATATTTTCATAATACAATAAATAGTGACGATACCATGAATAGAAATAGTAAGAAGAGCATGTGAGTTCAAACAAAAGGGCATTTATATCATCCACGACCCAAGAATGATGCAATAATTAATTTGTTTAGCATTTATCATAAATTACAATATTTTACTATTCATTAATGTTTCATGTATTTTATAAAAATCCCAAATAATCCACCCCAACCATTTTTTCAAATGTATATTCCAATAATTAAGTCCATTTTTCAAAAATAAATTTCCAAATATTGTTATATTATTTATTAATTTAAATCAAAATTTACTGGAAGATTACAAATTTTAAAACTATAACTAATTTTATAAATCGTTCAAAAATTACAGAAGGTCTTCTAAAACTATCTTAAAACCTAAATATTTTTTTCCTAAATATATGAAAACCTTTTAGGAAAATAAATTTTGTTTAAATTTACTAATTAATTGTAATTAAATATTTATGACTTACAAAAATACTAATACATTTACTATAGTAATATTATAGCTTACAAGATGACTAAATTTTATTAATACATTCATGGGTGAGGTTACTATTCATTTAGATGATTTACTATTCATAATGTTCATAGTACTATTTATAAGGGTAGGTTACTATTCACAAAATTAAGTTTATCTTATCATACTCCAAATATCATACTTACCGAAACCATGTGTGTTATCTATAAAGAAATCAAATTATACAAGTAAAATTTTTATGTTTAAAGGTCACCTTGTATATATTAGTTCATTTTGATGTGATTTTAGGTGATCATATGACATTATTATAATAAGGGAATTTCCATTGATTAATCTTTGGGTATTTACAAAATGTCACATGAAATGTTTTGAATGTAGTAGTTTGGGTCACTTTTTGGCTAATTATCCTCAAATAATAAAAGAAGAGGATAGTGATGATGAAAAATAATTCCAAAAAATCCGTGAAGAAAGAGTGAGATGAAGGAAAATTGAATTCTATAGGTAAAGAAAAAAAATATTCAAATCCAAAAGAATAATTTTCTTGTCAAAAGATGATGAATAAGAAGAAGGTAGTGATGCTGAATCCAAAAAACCCAATTGAGTATGGTATTGAAAATACTTTTATTAAAATAGTAAATTATGAATAATTTATATGAATTAGTTATAAATAATAAGAATCACAACCTAATCATCATTTGAAAGGAGATGTGAAATAATTTCTGATAATGATTTGAGGGCATGAGAATAAAAAAAAGTTGGTTGTTAAATATACCTCAACATGAAATCAAGAGTGTTTTCTTGAATATAAAGTAAGGCTAGTGAAAGAGTTTGACGACATGAATAAATATCATGAGGAAGAATATAATCATAATAAGAATTTTGAAGTAACGATGGTGGAAAACGAATAAGAGTTGGAATTTTCCCAACAAAAACTCTCTAAAGCTGAAATGAGAAATACATGCTTCCGAAACTCCGTTACTAAAGTTTTTGACAGTTCTCGAAATGAGAAACCAGAGAAAGTTCAAATAATGTTACCTTAAAATTGTGATAAGAAAAATGGAATCATTTGTAAAGGAAAAATGGTGGGAATTTTATGTATGTGTAAAAACCTAAAAAAAGTTAGGAATTCAGAAGTCTCGAAGAACCCTGAGTCCAAAAACGTTTGGAAATAATTTTATTCTATAAATTTTACAAATACATCTAGTATTGATAAAACCAAAAATGGAATAATCATATTCATAATAAAATGGTTTGTGGCTCATAAAAGATAGAGAAGAACGTGGATGAGAAACATATTCACAATTCTAGTCAGTATGTTTGTTTTAGAGGAACATTCTAATTTTAGGGATATTACTATTTTTGTGGTGGATTTAGACATACACAAAATTTGTGTTGGTTTCACGGAAAACATTAATATTATTCCATAGGTTATGAAAGGAAGAGGTTTAGGGGGAGCCAATTCAATTAGCAGAATATGATTTAGAAGGTTATTCTGAAGAAACCTGATAAAGGTAGGGTAAAAATTTATAATGGTCTCCAACCATTAGAATCTATTTTTGAAATTTTTGAACAAGCTGGAATCCTTGAAAATGGATGACACATTTAGTTATAAAAAATAATTCCTAACAATTTTCAAAATCCAAAGATAGATGAGGAAAAGAAAGATGAAAGGGATCCTGTTTTTGAAACAGCCTTGATTTATTCAAAAGAAGAGTGACATTTTATTCTTGAGACTTTGTGTTATTTACCATATGATAGATGGTTTGAATTTTTTTGAATAATGGGAAATATTTTAATGATGGCAATATGAAATTTGTAAATGTTGAATAATTGAGAATCAATGGTGTTAGATCAACCATCATTGGGAAATAAAAGTTGAAATCCAATAATGATTTGTATGTTTATGGGAGGAAACAAAATTTTATATGTGTTTCACCATTATTTGATGAGGGAAAAAAATTTACCTTCATAAAATATTAGTTTTTTGAAAAACATATAGATGATGGAAATATTGTTACAATATATCAATATACAAAAGGAAATTTGTTTTAGATTTGTGATATACAAAACAATTATTACATGAGTATGGTGGAAGAAAATCCATTGTGGTATAAAACGCTAGGATAGAGGTATCAAAAAAACCTGAGAAAGATATCTAAAATAGATAGTGGTTGAGATATTTCTTATTTGCAAAAAAAAATTCATTTTTAACTATTTTTTAGAAAATAAATATTACCAATGTTGTGCATTATAATGTTGAGATTTGTTCAAAACAAACCCTAGAGAGGATTTATTCTTATATCCATGGGACAATGGGAAGACATTCAAAAAATGAAGATAAGTAATTCATCACCTTTAATAATTTTTTTACATGCATTAATTGTGTTATATATATGAAACCTAAATTAGATGCTTTTAATATTTTCAAATGTTATAGAAGAAAAGAAGAGAAAGAATATGAGTATTCTGTGAAGAAGCCAAGAACTAATAATGGATTTGAATATATAAGTGAATAATTTGAATGATATATTTAGAATTAGTGGGACTCTATGATTCTCATACATCCTAAATTGAAAACATGAAAAAAAAACAACAATGTCCATTGGTATGATCCACTATAGAGGGGTCATTCCCAATCTTAGTGGTCTCAATATCATAATCCAATACCAAAAGTGTTCCCATTTATGAGCCAATATAGAGGATTCAATCCAAATTTATAATTTTCTCCAATCATATCACATGTTTAGTTAGTGATGTGTCATCAACCCAGTAATAAGAATCTTTCCTAATGCACTTCCCAAAAAACTATATTAATTCTTCATGTCCTTCCACCTAGATACCCATGATTCCCTTTGTGCTAATATTACATTCCACATATCACATAAATAATTATTTTCATATACACATTTCATGAATCATGAAGACATATGGAAATAAATGCTTTCAAAATACACATTGTTCCACTGATCAAATCCCACATGGAAACCACCATTTTATTTCAAAAAATACACTTTCATTTCATATTCATTCCAAATCCATTTAGACAAAATTTCACCTATAACATAATCCATAAATATCATTTGAAAAAAAAGAATAAGTGAACACAATAAATCCAACCATTTCCATTTATGAAGCCCCATTAAAATACATGCACATGACAAAACCATTTACTAACATGATTCAAAATGCTTTCTCAATTCATAATACACATTTAAGTTGAACAACAAAGAATAAAAAATAAAGAAAATCCATTTCATTGGGAAAACAAACTAAAAACACATTATAACACTAAATTCATTTTGAAAACATATTTCAAAAATTTCAAACAATTCATAAATTAAATTTAAGAAGAAGAAAAAGTACACATGAACCACATTCAATTTCTTTTATAAAATCAACTTTCTTCACATATACATCTCCAAAAAATTTCACAAAACTTTTTTCACCACACAAACAATCCATAGAATAAATTCATAACACTAATAAAAGAATAAAAAATATTATAATAATATAATAGCATTAATCCACATACTATAAACTAGTAAACTTATGGTATCCATTTCGAAACCCAAAACACACCTCAAAAATACAATATAATGAAAATATCAAAAAACAACCATCAAGTTTTCACCCCAAAACTCAATATAAACCCCTAAGTTGGTCAAAACACCCATTATACAATAACAACCGAATGTGGTTTGGGATAAATCGAGCAGATAAATAAAACCAT
Organism: Viscum album; assembly: GCA_963277665.1. Taxonomy (NCBI): domain Eukaryota; kingdom Viridiplantae; phylum Streptophyta; class Magnoliopsida; order Santalales; family Viscaceae; genus Viscum; species Viscum album. The sequence continues at coordinate 1,314,293,643 of OY728133.1, forward strand.
AAAAAATAGACTAACTTGATGATTTCTTGAAGTTATAAGGTAAAAATTACTGAAAAATAACTGTTCAAAGGCTCTAAGATGACATATAGGATGCTAAAATGGTTAAATAATCCACAGGTTTTTCAATTACAAGGGATTTAGGGTTAAATCGAAGGAGGTTAATAAAGTAAATTTAATGTTTTTAGTGACCTGGATAGGTTTCATGGTTAGCCTGCACGGTTTTCCAAAATATTTTGCAACCACAGTTCCATCACTATCAAATGGGAATGGTGATACAAAATTTTACAGGAGAGGGTGCACAATTGTGCACCACGTTGAGTGACCAAGATGGTTCCACTATCACAAGTTCATGGTTTTCTTTCGGCCTAGCGCACAGTTTTCTCTAACTGTGCATCACCTACTACTGAGAAAAAAAACTACATTTTTCTTCAAAAACTCACAATGATACCAATGGATAATTACCAGAAAAAAAATTAAAAAATAAATACCAAAAAAACATCATGGATGTAAAAAAACTATATACCATACCTGATAACTTGATGTTTCAGGAAAAATCAAGAATGATAAAACAAGATGACTAAAACCTAAAACAACAATAATAATGAAATATTATTAAATAATGGAAGATAATTTATAATAAACATATTTTCTATGATATTATATATGTTAATATGTTTCTGAAATAACCTAATAACATTATTAAAACCATTATACAGAAAGCTAAATCATTTTCAACCAAATGAAAGCATAAAGTAAAGGTCTTCACCTCAATTTCTTTTCATTGAGGCATATTGTAATGTTATGAACTAAATTTATTAAATATAGGCTATATAATTCCCCTTTTACATGAAATATAATTATTACATTGTAATTCTTTGTACTTTCAATATATTTTTAATTTTACCATCCAAATGGATTTTGACATAAATGTTACCTAGTGGTAAAAAATTTCATAAATCATTTTCTTTCTATTGGGTAAAATTAATTCTTCATGGACATTGATATATTAATATTATGTGTGTAAATAATTTTAAATAACTTAGGTTCTATTTAGTCTTATTTTACATGGATTTAAATTTAATATATATAATTTATGCATTAATTATACCTTACATTAATGTTGCGATCATTGTGAAGGAATATTTCATTATCTCATTCTAATTAATATTGTAAATCATTTGACAATTATTTAATTAACCTATTTATTTTTATCAACCCATTTTCAATCAAGATATTTTAAAGTAATATTACAATTCTCCAACTATTTTATAATATTGTTATTGAGAATAAGATTTTATGAAAATCAATCTTCATATATCTCCCAACTCCGAAATCCATTTTATTCTAGAACCTTGTTTTTAAAAATTGTTTTATAATATTTACCCCTTTTAATTGATTATTTAATGTAATTTTTATACATTTATATCTTTTCAAAAATATTTTAATGGAATATTCATGTCTTTTTCAAAACAATTCTTGTTTTGGTTTTATTGAAAAAGTGAAAGTAATATTTGTTATAACGTGTACAACAAGAATTGAATTTTTCAACAGAATGGCCAATAAAATGTTTTAAATATTAATTTATATGTTTAAAATTTTATATTTGAATAAAATAAATTTTAAAAATTTTTGTGAACTTTTTGTTTTCAAATGAAATTTTAAAAATTAAAATGATATTTTCCTCAAAAATATTTTCAAAGATATTTTTATGGTATTCATATTCAAAAAAGAAAAAATCATTATTCTTAATCAAATTGGTATGTGTTTTATGGATACAAACTTAATTCATAATCTAGATGCTTTATGATCATTTTGGTTGAGGAAATTATTGAAATTCACATTTTTAATTTATTTTTGCAGTAACTAAGTTCCCATGAAATATTTAATTTCCTTTGATAATTGGAAATTAAATTTATGATAAATTTCCATATTAGTTGTCATTGATATGCTTATTTATTAAACTATTTCTCATTTATACGTATTATTTTTTACTTTAATTTTTTTTTATTTAATCCAAATATATTAATAATCCATGTTTTTTATTCAATAGAGATATTTAGTGATATTTCATGTTCATGAATTAAAAAAATTATTTTATATTTATAAAAAATTATTTTAACATAAATACATGGGTGGGTTATATTATAGATATCACATATATGCATTGGTTGTCTCATGAGGTGAATAATTAATCTATAATAAAATAATTTGGTGACACCCCAAGGGTTTGTACCTAGTATTTTTAAATTCTCTAGAGGATTGATCTTGAATATCAGTGTCTCATTTTATAGATACATGACAATCAATTATTAAGAATTTCCTTCAATTATAATTAAATTATTATTGTCTATCGGATTTTGTGTAATGATATTATCTCTATAAATATTTCATTCCCAATTGTTGATTAAATGGCATGTCTGTTTTGTTATTTACTGTTTTATATTTGTTATGAATTATCCATATATGATACTAATGTTATTGATTAAATTTCATGTTTTCATTATATACCTTTCAGTATTGACTATATTTTATGATATTTCCACATTGATGTTATCTATAGATTCACTTCTATATAATTTTATGGATTTCATGGCAATAATGTTCAATTATTTATCATTCCATATTGATTTTGTTCTATTAGATTTTTTCATTGATACTATATCTGGATGAAATTACTTCTCAATTTATAAATTACATGGAATGTTTTTCAGTTTTTTATCATGCCATATTTATTATTCTAATTGATTTTATTATAGCTTCAAATATTCTTAAACATCATGTAGAATTTATTCTCACCCTTATTTTATTTCTTTTATCAGGATTCCATAAATTATACTATGATTCACATTCATGTAAATTATATAGGATATACTGTTATTCAAGAAAAGTAAAGTTATAATTTTTTATTGAAAATTTAATATAGGAATCATGTATATATATGTTTTACATGTACTAATATACTACATGTTCTATTATGACGTGATATTTTGTATCCAATAACAATAAATTTAATGGCAAGGTTATACTTTTCATGTTTAAATAATATTATATTTAATAGTATATTGTGCTTCTTCACAACTTTGTGTTGCATCTAAATTAATAAGTAAATAAAATTCAAATTATTAGTTAAAAAATATTTCATAAAATCATTAGATGATACATATATTAATATTTTGGTAATCACAACAGTAGGAATAATTCAGAATAGGTGTCTTCTAGGGAGATACTTGTACATGAAAAATTATGAAATGTTATATAAGACAAATATGAATGTAAAACAATTAACACTATTTAAAGACCATATTTATTAAATACAATGGAAAAATGTGGAGGAATTTTTTATTATAAAAATGATGTGGTAAATTCTCATGGGATCTGTAACACCCCAAGATTTTATGAAAAATATTCTTTTTCATTTCATTAATGTCTTGTGTTGTACGCTACACCAAAAGGAGCTTTCACTAGACGCATCCCTGATTTGGCTTGCATTACACTCAATCACGACCTTCCACGATAGCGTGTGTTGTACGTAATACCGAGTTTCGCTAAACAACGATATGTTATATAAACAAGACATTATGAATATTACTACACTCTTTTTGAAATTTTATAAATTTTATCATTAAAATGGACTTCATTTTTGGATTCGGAATATCGAAATTATCCTCGGTTGAATTTTTGGTATTTTTCTGAAAACATTAAATTTTTGATGAATAGTGAAAACACTAGGTTACTATTTAAAAACCCACTTTTTATTTAAATAATTATTTATTTAAATTTATTTTAGGTCAGAATTGATAAATAATACCTATATAAGTTCAATTTAATTTATTGATGTCATTTTATAATAATTTTAGATATATAAAAATTTTATTGAACTTTTCACCTTCTTTTACCCACCTCCTATGAGAATTTGAAAATATACATAAAACCAAATTTTACCGCGTCTATGAGTGGAATTTTGAAAATCCGAGACACACAATTAATATCAAGGAGTAAATTTTTTTTCAATAAGATAAAAATAATTTTTGGTGAATAGTAACTTTTTTACTTTTATTTACCATGGTTAAAAATAAATAGGTTAATTAAAGGTAAATATGATATTACTATTACCCTAAAACATTTCCAAATTCTATTTGATAAGTGCAATTCGACCAAAAACAACCTTAGGAATAAAATATTACCCTTTAGATCCACTTGGATTGGATGAGGACATTTATTATTATTTTATTCATAGACGAGTAAAAATGGATAAAATCAATGTTTAATAAATAAAACTTTTTTATATATGGTTATAAATAAGATATATTCGTCTATAAATATTAATTAGAAAGATAAAATGATTTCCTACATAATGGTTATTTATTTATAATTTTTAGAGATTAAATAATTTAATTTATTTATTACACAATGATGATGCAATAATTGTCTTATTAATGAAATATTATCATAATTGATGTTATAAAAACCCAAATAAATGTAATTTGATACTTTTTATGAATTCCACTAATTTTATGGGTTACTATGACATGTTATTATAGATTTAATTAACATTTTTTTATCTAATCATGGTGTTATAATTTTCCCAAAAATCAATTACCAAATAGTGTCAAAATTGACATAAAATAGTTTTTTTAAACAAATAGTATATTATTAGTTGTTATTATATTCATAAAAATCTAAGGATCAGCCAAGATACTTATATCATGATATTTGTATCATTAATGGACCACTTTCAGGTTGCTTGGATGTATATGGTATGTTTATTAACTATATAATATAAAAATACAAAGTGACATGGTAAATGTCAATGTAATTAGCTAAGAGTTAAAACTAAAATATAAGATTAATATAATGACCCAAACCTGTCTAAAATATATTGGTTGAGGGGATTTATACGCATACCCATTTTAGCTTCGAAATAAATCATTTTGGAGATATTATAGACCGAATATGTCTTTATTATAAAATAATTTTTTGAGTTTTTCCAAAGGTGCCCCTCTCCTCCATTATAAAAAGGGTACCCCTTCCATATTCTCTCCACACACTTTTGAGCCTTGATGCTCGGCCAAACCCTGCCCATTTCTCTTCTACACTTCTCTAGAAACATTTTGGAGGTTCTGGTCTCCTCAAAAGACCAACTCTATTTCCTTAAAAGAAGGCTTAAAGGAGGTGCATCGAAGAAGATGTAATCTCTTCTTCCGATTTTCTCAAGTTTCTTTCTTCTTCTACTTCTTCTTATTTAGTTGTATAATTATAAAGTAATAACATCAGTATTAATTATATACTAATATGTTATTATAAATATGAAACAACATTATTTCACCTTCTATCCATCCTATGGAAAACGAAATCACCGTGTATGCGTTCGTGCGGAATACCGTCTCCACGTTGTGCTGTAATCTGTTTTCGACCACCACCTTACATTGATGGGTATAATGGTGTAAATAAAAAACTATATATAATTATTTTAAAGTGATATTGATTCTGAAATATTATACATACAATTCAATACAATTCCATGATCATGGGAATTATATCATCGCTCGTGCGTACGTACGGACTACCGTCTCCACGACGCGATGAGATTCATTCTCCATGTTAACCATTCGTAAATGATTATAAAGTATATATAATGAATAATAATTAAATATATGAAATAATAATGATACTGGATTTATATATATATATATATGTATGTCATCTACTTAATTCCATTCAATTAAATTAGGAAATAAAAACAGCATTCATGCGTACGTAGGACCTACCGTCTCCATGAACGGTGTATTTCATATCATTTATCAATCTATCATATATATTTATATACTGAATATATGTTATATATAAATCATGTTTTAAATTCTGGAATTATGTAAATCATGATATCATTAATAATATCAAGAACTACAAGTTGAATCTCGTACGATAAATCAAATGATTTTACCCAAAATGGTGCTTTAAAATAGAATTTACAAAAGAACGGGTAATATAAAGTCATAAGTGAACCATATATGATATCATAACAATAAATATGAATCTATAATATGTCAATGAAATTATTTAAATCATTATATTGGTGGTTCAGAAACATGAGATGCATATGAGACATAAGGTAAGGGATAATTATTTCAATCACATTTTTATCCAAGATTGTTTATTCGTAATTATTTACTGGGGTTATGTTAATTATCCTTGTCCATATGTTCTCAATATGTTTTCATAAAATGTTTACTTTTCTTCCATGTCTGTTTAAATTCATTTTTACCCTTTTTTTACTTTTACCACATAGTATGGAAGGATTCTTTCTTTTGTTTATCATACGAGGTACTTTTTGATTTTTCCGGAAAATGTACGAGAAGAATGTTTTTAACATATATGGAATGAAAGGATTTTTACAGTTTCATAAAACCATATTTTCATGAAGCATACTCTACAATATTTCATGAATATTTTCAAAAAATCATTTTCTTTTAAAATTTCATTGCATTTTGTGAAAAGAAACCGATTTTGAAAGAAAGGATATTTTCCTCATGAATTCATTTGAAGTGTTTTATCAAAACCATTTTCTATCTAAGATGACATTATTTCATATGTGTATGTTCCATGTATAATGTATCTATGATTAAAATGGTTTTAATTTTCTTATGAAGAAATGATATTCATTTGTTTTACATGGATTATGTTATAATGGGATGATGTTTATGAAACCCATTTTATTCTTTGGGTTATGATGAATGATTTTATGTTTATGTTGTGGCACACGTAATAATGATTTCATTATGGGATGGGTGGGACCTATATCTCCCTCCAATGCATTGAGTAATGATTTATATCTCATGAGATAGACATGGATGGAACAGTATGTTAATCCGGTTCAGTGTTACAGGACTGAAACGAGAAGGGAACTAAATTCAGAAAGGGACATTGTCCACTACGATGGTCTTGGAAGCAATGCCTTGGATACTATGGAAATAATATCAAGTGATTCATGTTTTTCCACAATTACATGTTTTCTACCTAGGATATTTTATTAGGATTGATGTTCCTTTATGATATATGCCTTATATACTTCCAAGATTTATGTCTTTGCTCAAGATTTTGATGTTTAGATTTTATGTTCAAGTTTTTGCATTCAAATGTGTATGGATTGTTTAATGTTTTCTATGTTTTACATTAATGAGCATTTGAGATCACCCTGTATATGTTTTCTTTTCCCCAAGATATAAACAACAGTTTTAGGTAAGAAAACAAAAGGGGAAGATCTTTACGGGAGATGATGGAGATCTTTCACCACGATTAGAAGATTATATTTCGAGTTTTCAAAGACACTAAACTATTACGGTACTTGTGTGTCTATTTTTGTTATGTATTAATTATTCCGCAAAGATTAATGTAATGTCCATGAACGTCAAGATTTGGGCCTCTATAGTTGGTATCAGAGGAAAGGTTTAGTTATCCTTTGAAACTAGGATGCAAAAACTTTAGTGGGATCCCTAGAGATATTTCTATGGTATGTATAGGGATGTCTGTAAGGTTATGTAAAAGTATAGGTTATAGTCCTATAATTACGATATCAATCTTATAATATAACCGATGATGTTAGATATTGAAGGTAATCCCACTTGATTATGATTTTGGCCTCTCACACTATTCTTTTTGGGTTTTAGAAAATGGATGGAAACAGAAAGATTCACAATAATGGAGGATATGATAGACAATGGAATGATATTCTTCATGAGAAACTGAATGAAATTGGATCTGGAGGTCCACATATCGTTATTATGCCTCATCAAAAATCTCATAATACGATCAATAATCTCAACTATGGTATGTTTCCCAAATCATCTAATAAGATAAAGACGGAGGTTCATGATGATCATAGTTGAAAGAATGTTCAATTTCAATCATGTAAATCATGTGGTAAGAGGAATTAGTGAGAATGTTTCAAAGGAATTAGAAGATGCATTGGGTGTGGAAAAGAAAGACACAAATCCAGTAAGTGCAAAGGAAAAGGTTCATTTAACACCATAGATGAGGATATTGGTATTTCTACGACATCAACAATGGTTAAATGTTTTAAATGTGAACGTACGGGAATTATGCAAACCAATGCCCAAAGGAAAGATGTCATGAAGAGAATCAACATGGTTGTATGGGTAGTATTTATGTGGATGATGAAGAAGAGACTAAAAATGATATATGAAATGAAAGAAGTGTTGATGAATAAAATGATGAAGCTTAGTCAGTGGTTTAAGAAGGTAGTGGAATGATTGTATGTTTATCAAGAGTTATGTTGTAGATGTAATTTAATGGTACTATGGAATAAAGAATCGTCTATGGATTGTTACACTTTTTTCCCTAAAGTATTCGAATGTATATGTTGAATGGTAGTGGTAACAATGAAAGGTAATTCAAATACATTAGTAAGGTAGATGATATGTACATAATGAAAGGATAAGGAGATAACGAGATGTTTGATAGTATTAATGATATCATTACTGATATAAGGATAATGTGATATCATGGTTTGAGTATATAGAAATTTTGCGATTTTGGTATGTGGAAAGAGTTAACTTTTGACAACATTAATGTTTTCACTAAGGTTCAATGGGTATTCATTTTTGAAAAGAATATATGATTAATGTATTCACATGTTTGGAATGTGACCAACAAGATTTATCGTATGATATATGGGGGCAAATGATGGTATTCACATGATTGTTTGATGAAATTTGTAGTAATCGTTATATTTATACTATAAGAATGGATAGAAGTATTTTAGATAAGACTAACGATTGAAATGGATTATGTTGGACATATGTTAGTATTGGTTAACGATAGAACTTTTTTTAGATATTATTGATGGGATGTTATAATAATGTAGTTTTAGAAAAAGGACAACATGTAGGATGGGAGACAACCCATCATGTCGGACAAGGATACGGGAATAGAACCCACAACTGAAGTGAGATCGACATTTATAGCCTACCACTGGCCTACATTATGTCCCTAGTTAGTAGAAACTAGTTTTATATTATTAAGAATGATGATAGATGAAGTATAAGTCCATTTTGAAACCATATCCTATTTATCTCACCATAGACAGACTTATGTATATAACTTTTGCTACCCCTATGTTTGAGACAGATGGAATGACCTATCATTATATCGCATGATCATATAACACTTCACGAAAGACAAATTCAACATCATTTCTTTAAGAGATGAAGTGGAAATTGTTTAAGGAACAAGCAACATTGAGATTATACCAAAATCAAGAATATATTTCTTCTAATTCCAATTTCTTCAACGTTAAGGAAATGATCTTGAAAACCAAAAATGTAGTCCTAGTGACCTTATATCTAATGAATTAGATGGTACCTTAGATCATCACAAATTTATGGCTTTTTGGTTTTTTTTCTTTTTCATAGCCATGTCTTCTACCACTCTCCATCAGAACATGATGGTGATATTTCTCTTCCATATACATATTTTCATATATGTTCTCCTATGTGGAAACCCATTGATTAGTTAATTTTGGTAACCATTACGTTTTATAATTTAGTTTTTAAACTTATGTTTTGTTATTCCTTTTTACGATTTCGGTTTTTATTAAAGAAAATTTTGAGTAGTAAACCATTTATAATCCCGACAAATTTTGAGGGAGATATTCACTTTAAGGGGGGTAAAATGTAACACTCATAAATTTTAAGAAAAATATTATTTTTAATTTCATTGATGTCTTGTGTTTTATGCTACACTAAAATGAGCTTTCATGACACACACACCAGATTTGGATTTCATTACATGCAATCACTTCCTTCCATGATAGCGTGTATTGTACGTAATACTGAGTTTTGCTAAACAATGATATGTTATATAAACTAGCAATTATGAATTGTAATACCCACTTTTTGAAATTTGATAAATTTTATCATTCAAAATGGACTTCATTTTTGGATTTGGAATATCGAAATTATCTTAGGGTGAGTTTTTGGTATTTTTATGAAAACATTCAATTTTTAATGAGTAGTGAAAACACTGGGTTACTATTTAAAAACCGACTTTTTATTTAAATAATTATTTATTTAAATTTATTTTAGGTCAAAATTGATACATAATACCAATATAAGTTCAATTTGATTCATTGGAATCATTTTATAATAATTTTAGATATATAAATTTTTTATTGAACTTTTCACCATCTTTTACCCACCTCCTAGGAGAATTTGAATAATTTACATAAAAAATAATTTTACCGCTTCTGTGAGTGGAATTTCGCAGATATGAGAGACACAGTTAATATCAAGGAGTAAAATGTGGCTCAATAAGATAAAAATAATTTTTGGTGAATAGTAACTCTTTACTTTTATTTACCACGGTTAAAAGTAAATAGGGTAATTAAGGGTAAAAATGATATTACTATTGCCCTAACATATGTCCTAATTCTATTGGATAAGTTTAATTCGACCAGAAAAAACCTTAGGAATAAAATATTACCCTTTAGGCCCACTTGGATTGGATTAGGACATTTATTATTATTTTATTTAAAGAAGAGTAAAAATGGTTAAAATCAATGATTAATAACTACTACATTTTTTATATGGGGTTATACATAATATAAATTCAAATATAAATATTAATTATAAATTAAAAATATTTCCTACATAATGGTAGTTTATTTATAATTTTTAGGGAATAAATAATTTAATTTATGTATGACACAATGATGATGCACTAATTATATTTTTAATGAAATATTAACATAATTGATATTATATATAGCAAAATAAATGCAATTTTAGACTTTTAATGAATTAAACTAATTTTATAGGTTAAAATGACATGTTAGTATAGATTTAATTAACTCATTTAGAACTAATCACGCTGTTATAATTTTAACAAAAATCAATTACCAAATACTGTCAAAATTGACATAAAATAGTTTTTAAAACAAATATTATATTTTTAATTGTTATTATATTCCTTAAAAACTAAGGTTCTACCAAGATACTTATATCATGATAGGTGTATCATTAATGGACCACATGAAGGTATCTTGGATTTACATGGTATTTTTATTAGCTATATAATATAAAAATACAAAGTGACATGGTAAATGTCAATATAATTAACTAAGAGTTAAAACAAAAAGATAAGGTTAATATAATTACTGAAACCTATCTAAAATATATTATTTGAGAGTATTTATACCCATCCTCACTTTATCTTTGAAATAAATCATTTTGGAGCTATTATATACCGAATATGACTTTATTATAAAATAATATTTTGAGTTTTTTCAAAGGTGCCCCTCTCCTCCGTTATAAAAGGGCACTCCTTACCTCTTCAATTCACACCCTTTTAAACCTTGAAGCCCATCCAACCCACTACCCATTTCACTTCTACACTTCTCTAAAAACATTCTGGAGTTTTGTTTCTCCTCAAAACACCAACTCTACTTCCTTAAGAGAGGCTTAAAAGAGGTGCGTCGAAGAAGAGGTAATCTCTTCTTCCGATTTTCCCATGTTTCTTTCTTCTTATACTTATTCTTCTCTAGTTATCTGATTATAAAGTAACAACATAAGTATTAATTTTATACCTATATGTTATTTTAAATATGAAACAACCCTATTTCACCTTTTATCCATCCTGTGGAAAATGAAATCACCATACGTGCGTGCGTACGAAATACCATCTCTATGTCGTGCTGTAATCTGTTTTCGATCACCACCTTACATGGATGGGTATAGTGGTGTAAAAAAATAACTATATATGATTATTGTAAATTTATATTGATTCTGAAATATTATTCATACACTTCAATACAATTTCAAGATCATGTGAATGATGTCATCGCTCGTGCGTACGTACGGAATACCGTCTCCATGACGCGATGAGATTCATTCTCAATGATAATCATTAATGAATGATTATAATATATATATAATGAATAATAATAAAATATTTGAAATAATAATGATACTGGATTTATATATATATATATGTATGACATCTACTTAATTCCATTCAATTTAATAAGGAAACGAAAACAACGTTCATGCGTATGTATGTCCTACCATCTCCATGAACGGTGTATTTCATTCCATTTATCGATCTATCATATATATTGATATTATGAATATATATTATATATAAATAATATTTTACATTCTGGAATTATGTAAATCAGGATATAAGTAATAATATCAAGAATAACAACTCTAAACTTGTACGATAAATGAAACGATTTTACCCAAAACGGTGCTTTAACATGGAATTTTCAAAAGAATGGGTAATATAAAGACATAAGTGAACCATATATGATATCATAACAATAAATATTATTCTGTAATAAGTCAATGAAATTATTTAAATCATTATATTGGTGGTTCAGAAACATGCGAAGCATAACAGACATAAGGTAAGGTATAATTATTCCAATCTCATTTTTATCCGAGATTGTTTATTCATAAGTATTTACTGGGGTTATGTTTATTATCCAAGTCTATATGTTATCAAAATTTTTCATAAAATTTTGTTCTTTTCTTCCATGTCTGTTTAAAGTCATTTTTACCCTTTTTTTACTATTACCACACCGTATGGAAGGAATCTTTCATTTTTTTATCATACGAGGTACTTTTTGACTTTTTCGGAAAACATAAGAGAAGAATGTTTTTTATCTTATATGGCATGAACGGATTTTTACGGTTTCATAAAACCATATTTTCATGAAGTATACTCTAATATATTTCATGACGATTTTCAGAAAAATCATTTTATTTTAAAATTTCATTGCATTTTGTGAAAAGAAAACTATTTGGAAAGAAAGGATGTTTTCCTCAAGAATTCATTTGAAGTGTTTTATCAAAACCATTTTCCATCTAAGATGATATAATTTCATATGTGTATGTTACAGGTATAATGTATCTATGATTTACATGGTTTTACTTTTCTTATGATGAAATGTTATTCATTTGTTTTACATGGATTATGTTATAATGGGATGATGTTTATGAAACCCATTTTAATCTTTGGGTTATGATGAATGATTTATGATTATGTTGTGGAACACGTAAGAATGATTTCGTTATGAGATGGGTGGGACCTATATCTCCCTCTGATTCATGGGGTAAAGATTTATATCTAATGAGATAGACATGGATAGAACAGTATGTTAATCTGATTCAGTGTTACTGGACTGAAATGAGAAGGGAACTCGATTCAGAAAGGGACATTGTCCACTACGATGGTCTTGGCAGCAATGCCTTGGCTACTATGGAAATCATATCAAGTGCTTCATGGTTTTCCACAATTACATGTTTTCTAACCAGGATATTTTATTCGTATTGATGTTCCTTTATGATATATGCCTTACATACTTCCAAGATTTATGTCTTTGCTCAAGATTTTGATGTTTAGATTTTATGTTCACGTTTTTGCATTCAAATGTTTATGGATTGTTTAATGTTTTCTATGTTTACCATTAATGAGAATTTGAGCTCACCCTTTATATGTTTTCTTTTCCCCAGGATATAAAAAATGGTTTTAGGTAAGAAAACAAAAGGGGAAGATCTTTACGGGAGATTTTGGAGATCATTCACCACGATTAAAATATTATATTCTGAGTTTCCAAAGACACTAAAATATTACGGTAATTGTGTGTATGTTTTTGTTATGTATTAATTATTCAGCAATGAGTAATGTAATGTCCATGAACGTCAAGATTTGTGCCTCTACAGTTGGTATTATAGGAAAGGTTTAGTTATCCTTTGGAAACTAGGATGCGAAAACTTTAGTGAGATCCCTAGAGATACTTCTATGGTATGTCTAGGGATGTCCGTAAGGTTAAGTATATGTATATGTTATAGTCCTATAATTATGGTGTCAATCTTATAATTTAACCGATGATGTTATATATTTAAGGTAATCCCACTTGATTATGATTTTGGCCTCTCACATTATTCTTTTTGGGTTTTATAAAATGGATGGAAACAAGAAGATTCACGATAATGGAGGATATGATGGACAATGAAATGATATTCTTCATGAGAAACTGAATGAAATTGGATCTGGAGGTCTACATATCGTTATTATGCATAATCAGAAATCTCATAATATGATCAATAATCTCAACTCTGGTACGTTTCCCAAATCATCTAATAAGATAAAGACGGAGGTTCATGATGATCATACAGGAAAGAATGTTCAATTTCCATCCTGTAAACCATGTGGTAAGAGGCATCAGGAGGAATGTTTCAAAGGAATTGGAATATGTATTTGGTGTGGAAAAGAAGGACACAAATCCAGTAAGTGCAAAGGAAAAGGTTCATTTAACACCATGGACGAGGATATTGGTACTGCTACGACATCAACAATGGTTAAATGTTTTAAATGTGAATGTACGTGAATTATGCAAACCAATTCCCTAATTGAAGATCTCATGAAGAGAATCAACATGGTTGTATGGGTAGTATTTATGTGGATGATGATGAAGAGACTACAAATGATATATGGAATGAAAGAAGTTTTGAGGAATAAAACGATGAAGCCCAGTCAGTGATTTAAGAAGGCAGTGGAATGATTTTATGTTTATCAAGAGTTATGTTGTAGATGTAATTTAATGGTACTATGGAATAAAGTATCATCTAAGGATTGTTACACATTTTTTCCGTAAAGTATTTGAAAGTATATGTTAAATGGTACCGGTAACCATGAAAGGTTATTCAAATATATTTTTAAGGTAGATGATAAGTGAATAATGAAAGGATAAGGATATAACTAGATGTTTGATAGTATTAATGATATCATAACTGATATAAGGGTAATGTGATAACATGGATTGAGTATATAGAAATTTTGGGATTTTGGTATGTGGAAAGTGTTAACTTTTGACAACATTAATGTTTTCACAAAGGTTCAATGGGTATTCATTTTTGAAAAGAATACATTATTATGTTATTCACATGTTTGGAATGTGACCAACCAGATTTATCTTATGATATATGGGGGAAAATGATGGTATTCACATGATTGTTTGATGAAATTTGTAGTAATTGTTCTCTTTATACTATAAGATTGGATAGAATTATTTTAGATAAGCCTAAATATTGAAATGAATTATGTTGGACATATGTTAGTATTGTTTAATTATAGAACTTTTTTTAGATATTATTGATGGGATGTTATAATAATGTAGTTTTAGAAAAAGGACAACATGCAGGATGGGAGACAACCTGTCGTGTCGGACAAGGCTACGGGAATTGAACCCACAACTGAAGTGATATCAGCCTTTATAGCCTACCACTAGCCTACATGATGTCCCTAGTTAGTAGAAACTAGTTTTATATTATTAAGAAGTATGATAGATGAAGTATAAGTCCATTTTGGAACCATATCCTATTTATCTCACCATAGACAGACTTATGTATAAAACTTTTTCTAACCCTATGTTTGAGACATATGGAATGACCTATCATTCTATCGCATGATCAAATAACACTTCACGAAAGACAAATTCAACTCCATTTCTTTAAGAGATGAAGTGGAAATTGTTTAAGGCACGAGAAACACTGAGATTATACCAAAATCAAGAACATATTTCTTCTAATTCCAATTTCTTCAACTGTAGGGAAATGATCTTGAAATCCAAAAATGTTGTCCTAGTGACCTTATATCTAATGAATTAGATGGTAACTTAGATCATCACAAATTTATGGATTTTTGGTTTTTGTCTTTTTCATAACCATGTCTTCTACCACTCTCCATCAGAACTTGATGGTGATATTTCTCTTCCATATCAATATTTTCATCTATGGTCTCCTATGTGGAAACCCAGTGATTAGTTAATTTGGGTAACCATTATGTTTTATAATTTAGTTTTTAAACTTATGTTTGTAATTCCTTTTTATGATTTAGGTTTTTATTAAAGAAAATTTTGAGTAGTAAACTATTTATAATCCCGAGGAATTTCGGGGGTGAAATTCATTTTAAGGGGGGTAAAATGTAACACCCATAGATTTTAAGAAAAATATTATTTTTAATTTCATTCGTGTATTGTGTTGTACGCTACACCAAAAGGAGATTTCACTACACACATACCTTATTTGTCTTACATTACACGCAATCACGTCCTTCAACGATAACGTGTGTTGTACGTAATACTGAGTTTCGCTAAACAATGATATGTTATATAAACTAGCCGTTATGAATAGTAATACCCACTTTTTGAAATTTGATAAATTTTATCAATCAAAATGGAATTCATTTTTGGATTCGGAATATCGAAATTATCCTAGGGTGAATTTTTGGTATTTTTATGGAAACTGTCAATTTTTGATGAGTAGTGAAAACACTGGGTTACTATTTAAAAATCGACTTTTTATTTAATAATTATTTATTTAAATTTATTTTTGGTCAAAATTGATACATAATACCTATATAAGTTCAATTTAATTCCTTGGAATCATTTTATAATAATTTTAGATTTATAGAATTTTTATTGAACTTTTCACTGTCTTTTACCCACCTCATAGGAGAATTTGAAAATTTACATAAAAATTATTTTTACCGCTTCTGTGAGTGTAATTTCAAAAATATGAGAGACAATGTTAATATCAAGGAGTAAAATGTGGTTCAATAAGATAAATATAATTTTTGATGAATAGTAACTCTTTACTTTTGTTTACCACGGTTAAAAGTAAATAGGGTAATAAAGGGTAAAAATGATATTACTATTACCCTAACACATATCCTAATTCTATTGGATAAGTTTAATTCGACCAGAAAAAACCTTAGAAATAAAATATTACCCTTTAGGCCCACATGGATTGGATTAGGACATTTATTATTATTTTATTTAAAGAAGAATAAAAATGGTTAAAATCAATGTTTAATAACTAAAACATTTTTTATATAGGGTTATACATAATATAAATTCGAATATAAATTTGAATTATAAATTAAAAATATCTCCTACATAATGGTAATTTATTTATAATTTTTAGGGATTAATTAATTTAATTTATGTATGACACAATGATGATGTAGTAATTATCTTATTAATGAAATATTTACATAATTGATATTATATATACCCAAATAAATGTAATTTTAGACTTTTTATGAATTAACCTAATTTTATAGGTTAATAAGACATGTTAGTATAGATTTAATAACTTTTTTCGAACTAATCAATCTGTTATGATTTTTTAAAAAATAAATTATTAAATAGTGTCAAAATTGACATAAAATAGTTTATAAAACAAATATTATATTTTTAATTGTTATTATATTCCTAAAAAACTATGGTTCTACCAAGATACTTTTCTAATGATAGGTGTATCATTAATGGACCACTTGAAGGTATGTTGGATGTATATGGTATGTTTATTAACTATATAATATAAAAATACAAAGTGACATGGTAAATGTCAATATAATTAACTAAGAGTTAAAACAAAATGATAAGGTTAATATAATGACCAAAACCTATCTAAAATATATTGGTTGAGAGTATTTCGACCCATACCCACTTTATCTTTGAAATAAATTATTTTGGATCTATTATAAACCGAATATGACTTTATTATAAAATAATATTTTGAGTTTTTTCAAAGGCGCCCCTCTCCTCCGTTATAAAAAGGGAACCCCTTACCTCTTCTCTTCACTCCCTTTTGAGCCTTGAATCCCATCCAACACACTGCCCATTTCTATTCTACAATTCACTAAAAACATTTTGGTGGTTCTGGTCTCCTCAAACGACTAACTCTACTTCCTTAAGAGAAGGCTTAAAAGAGGTGTGTCGAAGAAGAGGTAATCTCTTCATCCGATTTTCTCATGTTTCTTTTTTCTACTACTTATTATTCACTAGATATCTGATTATAAAGTAATAACATCAGTATTAATTTTATACTTAAATGTTATTTTAAATATGAAACAACCATATTTCACCTTCTATCCATCATGCGGAAAATGAAATCATCATTCGTGTGTACGTACAGAATACCGTCTCCAAAATGTGCTGTAATCTGTTTTAGATCACCACCTTAAATGGATGGGTATAATGGTGTAATTAAATAACTATATATGATTATTGTGAATTGATATTGATTCTGAAATATTATTCATACTCTTCAATAAAATTTCAATATCATGGGAATGATATCATCGCTCGTGCGTACGTACAGACTACCGTCTCCATGACGCGATGAGATTCATTCTCCATGTTAACCATTCATGAAGGATTATAATATATATATAATGCATAATAATGAAATATTTGAAATAATAATGATACTGAATTTATGTATATATATATGTATGTCATCTACTTAATTCCATTCAATTCAATTAAGAAACAAAAATAATGGTCATGTGTACGTACGTCCTACTATTTCCATGAATGGTGTATTTCATTCCATTTATCGATCTATTATATATATTTATATGCTGAATATATATTATATATAAATAATTTTTTACTTCTTAGAATTATGTAAATCAGGATATAAGTAATAATATCAAGAATAATAAGTCAAATCTCGTACGATAAATGAAACGATTTTACCCAAAACGGTACATTAACATGGAATTTACAAAAGAATGGGTAATATAAAGTCATAAGTGAACCATATATGATATCATAACAATGAATATGATTTTTTAATAAGTAAATTACATTATTTAAATCATTATACAGGAGGTTTGGAAACATACAAAGCATATCATACATAAGGTAAGGGATAATTAGTCTAATCTCATTCTTATCCGAGATTGCTTATTCGTAAGTATTTACTGGGGCTATGTATAATATCCATGTACATATGTTCTAAAAATGTTTTCATAAAATATTCACATTTATTAAATGTATATTAAAAGTCATTTTTACCCTTTTTTTACTTTTAACACATCGTATGGAAGGAATATTTCTATTGCTTACCATATGAGATACTTTTTGACTTTTCTAGAAAAAGTTCGAGAAGAATATTTTATAACTTATACAGCATGAACAAATTTTTATGGTTTCATAAAACCATATTTTCATGAAGCTTACTCTACAATATTTCATTACTATTTTCAACAAAATCCCTTTCTTTTAAAATTTCATGGAATTTTGTGAAAAGAAAATGATTTTGAATGAAAAGATTTTTTCCACAAGAATTCATTTGAAGTGTTTTATCAAAACCATTTTCTATATAAGATGACATTATTTCATATGTGTATTTTACAAGTATAATGTACTTATGATTTACATGGTTTCACTTTTCTTATGATGAAATTATATCCATTTTTTTACATGGATTATTTAATAATGGGATGATGTTTATGAAACCCATTTTATTCTCTGGGTTATGATGAATGATTTATGTTTATGTTGTGGCACACGTAAGAATGATTTCATTATGAGATGTGTGGGACCTATATCTCCCTCCAATGCAATGGTTAACTATTTATATCTCATGAGATAGACATGTATGTAACGGTAAGTTATTTCGGTTTAGTGTTACAGGAATAAAATGAAGAGTGAACTCGATTCAGAAAGGAACTCTGTCTACTACGATGGTCTTGGAAGCAATGCCTTGGAAACTATGGAAATAATATCAAGTGCTTAGAGTTTTTCCCCAAATACATGTCTTCGTTCAAGGATATTTTATCAGGATTGACGTTCCTTTATGATATATGCCTTACATACTTCCCTGATTTATGTCTTTGATCAAGATTTTGATGTTTAGATTTTATGTTCATGTTTTTGCATTCAAATGTTTATGAATTGTTTAATGTTATCTATGTTTACCCTTACTGAGAATTTGAGCTCACCATTTCTATGTTTTATTTTCCCTAGGATATAAATAATGTTTTTAGGTAAGAAAACAAAAGGGGAATATCTTTACGGGAGATGTTGAAGATCTTTCACCACTATTAGATGATTATTTTCCGAGTTTCCAATGAAACTAAAATATTACAGTCCTTGTGTGTTAAATTTTGTTATGTATCAAGTATTTTGCAAAAAGTAATGTAATGTCCATGTACGTTAAGCTTTGGGCCTCTATAGGATCACATAAAATGGAAGATATTATGTCTTATAATATTAAATATAAAAGAATCGTTGATAGTGATGATGTCACAATATTTGAAGCTGGGGAAGGGACTGGACATACTATATCTGTAGATTATGGGTATGTTGTAGTTATTTTACGACATTATTAAGAAAATATAGATTACCAGCTAACTCAAACTGATTGAAAAATTCAAATTTTTTAGATATAAAATTATAAAATAGGATCCTATAGAGAAACATTCTAGGTTGAGAAAACATGTTTATGTAGAGAACATTTTTAGAGATCATAATAAAGGTGTTAAAAAAATAAGAGTGATCGTGAATAATATCTATACCATTCTTTTATTATTTTTTTAACTTAGTATAGATGAGTAATACTTCGAACATAAAGACCTAGTTTGTCTTGTGAATGAATAATTGGATCAAATTAGATTGAATGAAACTTGGGATCTTCTTCCTATACCCATGAGTAAATAACATGATTGGATCCAAATGGGCCTTTAGATACTATATTGTTGATTATGGTAACATGGATAAAAATAAATCATGTCTGGTATACAAATTATACTCAATATTTTATTCTGTTTACTTTTATTGAAGCTTTTCTCTTAAGGACATACATGAATCTCTCTGAATATTTTTTTCTATATAAGCTCAGAGATGTGTTATTATATTTTAGAAATATATTAAATAAACATTAATAAATGGTGAACCTGATAACAAGGTGTACATGGAACAATAGGAGTGATTCAATATATATTCACATTAATGAAAGGTATATAAGTGGAATTAACATCTATATTGTTTGAAGTCAGGCCCAAGAGAAGACCATTTTATGGTTTATGAGTATCTAAGATATATGATGGTCTATAAAGGAAGGGTGGGTATATTTTATATGTTAAATAACCAACACCACAACACACTTTGTGACTATGTATGATAATGATATAATATTTTCCTATAAAAAATAAATATCATGTGATGAATTATCAAGATAGATGAAAAAATGGTTTCAAATGTATATGATGGAAGAGATTGGATTCTTATTATGGTATAAATTGTGAAAAAAATATGTTATATTTTTTCTCACACCAAATATATGAAATAAATATTTTATCTATGTTTTAATTATAGAAGATAAGATATGTATCCACACCAATCAGGGTGGGAACATATCCAAGAAAGAAGGATGGATGGATAAAATTTAATGAGATATGGTTCAAATTTTTTATTATATGTGTAATGTGCTCGATATATTCAAGACATACCATTTTATATTTTTTCATCCTTTGTGCCTGATATCTTTCTAATCTAAATAAGACCAATATTTTATAAGAAAAATGAATATGTATATACATATAAAAAACATTCAATTTTGGGATGATGTATAAGAAGACATGTGAGATGTAATTAAAGGGTTTTTTATATATAATGTGTAAGGTCAGCAGATGACTTGATATCCACATATAATGGAGTATGCATCAGTAGAAAGAAATTTTATTCTTTGAATTAAATGATGAAAAGTGCCATGAAACTAATATATAATAATATTATGTTTATGGATACATCATGGGAACATACACATTTGATATGGATGAAGACACTATTGAATGACTTGAGTGTTGAAGCTCCTTATTCTATGATAATGGGATGTTACAATCAATATTCTAGAAACCAATTGAATAAAAAAATATGACACTCCATGTAAAATTAAATTCATATAAATTATCCTTATTTAATGTATAAATTTGAATAATTAATTTTGAAATTAGAATTAATTCTTTATAAATAATAGTTTGCTGATATTATAAATAAACCCTTAAATAATGAACAATTTGAGAATAGAAGGCTATTATTGAGTGTGAAACTCATTCTCCCTAATTAAATTATGGAATCACTTGAGTTTGATATTCTATTTCAATTAAATTTTTATTTAAGAGAATTATATTTATGGGGGTGAATGATATCCTCAATCCTTAGGTGATATTTTGTTCTCTATTTTATATTTGTTGGAAATAGTTTTCTAGCATTTATTACTAGTAGTTTTTACTAAACTGTTTCAAGGAAAATATTGATGATGGATTAAATCACTCATATATTATAAAGATAAGTATCTATAATAGATAAATGGGTTATTTATTAGTAAATTACTTTATATAATGTGGCTTTTTTGGTCCATAATATTCTTTCCTTTTATCTGAATTATCAATATAGGGGAGAGGAATAAGTGGTTTTACTAAAAAATACCAAGGTAGAGATTGATGGAATTTTTATAATGATATTATATTTTTTAAAAAACATATATAAGTGTGGGGATTAGAGTTCTAATATTAATGGATATATGTAAATTGTTTTAGAGATGAGGAAAATGTCTATAAAAATTTTGAATGAGTTTTATTTGTTGCTATAGTGAAAAAATTCGATCTCTGTTGGTTATAAATATTGAAAGATACCTTAAATAGATGATATATAATTTGATGAAATAGTGAATCCATATAAGGATTGTTATTTTTAATATACTATTTTATGATTCCCAAAAAATTGATTTTAAGTGATTACGGAAGGTTTGAGTCACCTTATAGATTCTTATATTTCATTTGAAAAGATTATGGATATACTGTTGCAAGGTAGAAAAATGAAAAAGGTAGTTTTCTCATGAAGACCATGTAAGTAAATTTATTTATTACATAATAGAGTTTAGAATGCATAAATATATTAAGTTATGTAGATAAGATATTTTTATGGATGAAGGATAATTCATTTAGATGGATGAAGCATGAAGGAAAATCGATATATGAAAATATCGTATGGCTAATTGCAGACGATAATTTATCTAAAGATGAAAAATTGTGTGTTATCATATTTAAATAATTGATTTTATCAAATATATATAAGATATTAAAGGGTTTATAAGATAACTTATCTTACACACTGATGAAACTAGTCTATGAATGCTAATATAGTTATATTGAGAACGTATGATAATTTTCATTGTGAAATATTAATAATACCAAATTGGTATATATCTAGAGTAAAATAAAATGAGATATATTTAGACATGAATATTATAAGATAAATGTAAGAAAAAATCAGATTACATAAGTTCTATTTTTTTCAAAGATCATATATCATGATCTGGATTCTTGTTGATATCAAGGAAGACCCATCCAAGGTATCTACTAGTATTTCAGAGAAGCGATTTCATCAGTACCATATGAAGCGACACGTCTCCATTCATATGAAATTACCAAAGGTAGAGCATCATGTTGCATAATTAAGTGGGAAAACAAAAGTCTCATGAATCCATTTCTACATGGAAAAATAATGAATGTTAAAAGTACAATATTTTATGGAAGATTCTTTTACGAATAATCCCATGATATTTCAAATATTGTAAGAAGGAGAAAAAAACATTCTTCAACCAAATTTTTATAATGATTTTGAAGTATGATTTTACTTTCGGTTCATGAGTTTGAATTAATTATTTAATTCCACTAAAATTAGATGATTTTTACATATAAAATATAGAAATATTATTCATCCAACAACCACTGAATATAAATAACAAGTTTCATGATGGTGAATGGCATTTAGAGGTGTGTAAAAAGGGTGGGAATAAAACAATAATATATTGACGTAAAATTTTTGAGAATAAACAATGGTTATTTATATAAAAGTAACAATAATAAGGTCACCATTATGAGTCTATTCATATGATCATGCACTTAATAATGGCCATTCTATAATAAAAAAAAATACGCTATTATTTTGTTGAAATATTATAATTGGTTGTAGAAAATTATTTTATGGGTTAACATTTATAACCAAACTCGATTTCCTTTTGATAATAATATTTATACTGTGTGAGTGAGATATTAAACAAAAAAACATTAGGGAAATAATCATCGATAATGAGATGCACATCATTAACAATTATAATGTTTCTTTCCTCGGTACCTCAATGATTATCATGAAAGGGCGGTACTTAGTTATTATAAGAGTAGAAGGGATATGAATTTGGCTTATTAAAAATTCCCTCTCATATTATTGTGTTTCTCACCTAGTGAAATCCAACAAAATATATACACAAAATATAAATAAATCAAGTTGATGTTATGACATTAATCTTAAAGAACAAAAATTGAGATAAAAAACACCTTATATATTTAGTAATAATCAAATAAAAATAATCGTAATGAGGGATTTTGGAATTTAATTTTAAGTAATATAAAGGAAAAATTAGAAATTATAATGAAATCAAATAGGGTAGTGGTTAATCCATATAAAATAAGAACAAAGAAATAACTTAAAACATGCTTCAAGGAATGGTAATTGGGATGTAAACACTTACTATAACTCTCAGCTTCCATTAAACTGGTTTAACCTCATGTAAAAAAATAGTAACCATATTACTTACCTATTAAAGAACCTTATTCATATCTATAACCCTTTTTAATATTTTATTTATAAACATGTATTATAAATTTCTTTGATAGTTATTGTTTATTTTCATTATCAAATGTTTAATTCTGATTGTTTCTCACATGTTCTGTAATGAAAATGTTAATACATATTCTTTGATAATATGGTCATCAACACCCTATTTAAAAATATAATGAAATTATTTTATTTTTTAAATATTTATATATCCAAAATATTAGTTTATTGGAAATATGATCATGGTTGGAAATAATGAGATCACTGATGAGTTAGTCTGTGGTAATCTACAAATAATAACAGATTATTTCATAAAGATCATCTATTTTTTTTCAAACCTAAAATATTGTATTCATGATACATATGAATCATTGATATCAAGTATATTAAAAAAAATTATAAGTGTTCATGAATGTTTTTATAAAAATGGAACACATATCCTATGGAGGGGGTAGTCTAGATGTATTCATGGATGGTGTTTTCCGAAAAAAATTGAAGGAATTTAAATATTTATCACATAAGAATATCAATAATGTAATAAATAACATGTTTTTGAATTAAATACCAATTAAAATTAACTTTATAATATAGTTTAGGAAAATGACATGTTGTAACAACCAATTTGTTTTGATATATTTCTCTTTAAATGAAGTAAATCTTTTGATATATTTTTATACACAAATCTTTGAGTATAAAAGTAAGATAATTTAGTATAAAATGTTATCATAGCTGCTAAATTGGAAGAGTGAAGGGGAATCACCATATTTTAAAAAAAATAATGGTTTTAGATAAAAAATATATATTGATGAACAATTAAACAATTTTTAGTAAAGTTATTATATGTTTTAAAAATAAATTTTCCTAACAAAATGATTCCAATTTAATTTTATGAGAAAATAATTAAATTAATTTCTTTTAATTTTAGAAAATATAAATCAAAAAATTAATTAAATTTATGAAATCAGAATGTCAGAAATATGTTATGCCAAATTATTGATTTTTATGAAATGATGTTATTTTTCAATGAATAGTGAGAAGATACAATTTTAAAATATATTAATTTATTTTTATTATGTCAAGTTTGTTAAAAGTATAATTATATATTATATTAGGTATTAAATATAAATATTATTCATTTTATTTATAATAATATAATAAAATTTATTATAATTATAAATATTCATACTTTTGATACAAGTTATTTTTATTCTCAAAAACACATTAAAAAAACTATTTTTCATTGCGTTTTACACATTTATATTAAAATTTATTTATTCCAATTCAATAAATTGAATTTTGAAAAATGGATACCATATCTGGAACTAAAAAGTTCAATTTTGGTTTAAGAGTATAATTTGGTAAAAATTTCCCTTTTATTTTTGGTGATTCTGAATATTAACCATGATAAATATTTATCATCATTATAATAGTAAAAGGTGTAAAATATGGTTTAAATCAAAAGATATAATCTCAAAATCAAATTAACAATTTCTTAAATTTAAATTTATAAAATAAATTTGACCATATATATTCCAAATTATAGAATATGGAATTTTTGGGCCATTTTTCCATGATAATGAAATTTATAATACTTTTTGTAAATAAAATTTCCAAATGCCACTCTTTTTAATTTATTTCCTCTGATTTTTTTCACATAAGGATAAAATAAAATATGTTATATTGTAAATATTTTATTGAATTACTAATTAAATATTTTCTCATGGTATTTTTTTCTACATATTTAGTGGTGAAATAATTACCTAAAATGCTTAAATAATGTAGACACAGTTTGTGAGAAAGTAGGAGGAAAATCAAGAAAATGTTAATAAAAATTGTAAATTTCATATTTTTTAGTTGATTTATAGTGACCCAAAAAATTTATATCTTAATATAACATATTAGTTATATGTGAAATGTTTAAATTAAAGTTAAATTACTATATTCTTGTATTTAAATTTTAAATAATTGAATAGTTTCACAATTGACATTAATGATAATTTCTGTCAAATAATATTTTATTAAATTAGTTTAAAATAAAAACAATCCTGAAAGTTTAAAATTAGGATGAAATATTGAAAAAAACATCTCCCATTTGACATTTATGATCAAATTATTAACATATATTTAAAATTATAACCCTTTGACATTGAAAAATTTGTTAACAAGGTTAATGTTAAAATTTTTAACAATTGGATTAAACCAAAAATATAAAGATTAAAATGACAAAAAAAACATTATAAATTTAATATACTGATGATATTTATAATATATAAACTTCATACTTTAATTCATCTCTATTTGGATTTATTATACACAAGGTAGAGAATAATTGTATTTTAATCTTTTCAGTAATTCCAAGAATGTATTTTCCCTCTCTTATAAAAGAGAACCCCTCCTCTATTTAATTTACACAAATATATGCCATATAGATCAATAAAAACATACAAAAGTCTATTAAAAACATTCATATACATGAGTTGTAGGTTGTTTAATTTTTTAAATACTCTTCCAAGGGTCCTTTAAAATAGATTTGAAAGAGGCATATTGAGGAAGTTGTATTATTCATACCTAAACTATTTCAATTTATATCATCTTCTATATCAAATAAATTTATGGTATAAATCATAAAATAATAAATTATTTTAATTAATGTTATCAAAATATTATAATTTTTATGGAGATACCATTATCCATTCTATTTTCCATCTAATGGGAATTAAAATTATCATTTATTCATATGTATAGACTACCGCCACCACATGGTAATACAATTAATTTTCCATAACCACTATCCTTGAATGATTTTATTATGGTTTTAAATATTATATCTGATATTTATAATAATAATTTTATTTAATAATTATAATATCAGAACTATCTTCTCACATTCTAATCCGTTGGAAAACAACAATGTCGCTCGTGCGTGGGTGTAGGCTACCACCTATATGAAGTGATGTGATTCATTTTTATTTATGAATTTAATGTATGGTAATAATGTTGTATTTAATAAATATATATGATATATATGATTTAATTATTAATCTGGAAAGGTTACTTTTTATTTACCCTAATTTTTCTCCATCATTTAAAATGTGAAAACAACATTCATGTTTATGTACGAGGTACCATCTCTATGGTTGTTTAATTATTTTTTATATCTCTAACTTTTATAAATGATTATAAATATATATTTATAAATAATAAATATATTTTATATTTAAATATAAATTTCATTATGGATATGATGGCTCCATGATCAAATTAAAGGGACCAAAACAATATAAAATAATTCTCATGAAAAAGAAAATATTTAACACCGAAAGATGATGATTTTAAAATAATAATAATAATAAACGAGTGTTGAAATGTTATAAGTGGATAATATATTATATTATTTGTATTTACATGACTCCTGTATATTTATTTGTTTATAATAAATTTTTTTCATTCATTTTCCTCACTATAAGTACTCAAGATATTGATTTTTTTATTAAAAACAACATTATTTATCTATTCGATAAAAAATCCTTCTTCGTTCACACCGATGATGTATAAAAATTTATTAAAAAGTGTATTTATGTTATTATATGACAATTTAGAGTTATTTTTACCCATTAATATTTTTTTAATAATTTATAAAAGTTATGTTATCTTTATTTTCTAAATGAGGTATCTTTTACTTATTATATAAAATAATAAAGAAATATTTGTTTTAACTATCATGAAATAAATAAAATTTCAAAATATAATGAATATTAAATGATTCAAATATTAATTTTATATTTCTTAAGTTAATTTGAATGAAATTATTTTCCATAACATTCGGATTTTTTTTATATTTTAACATGCTATTTAAAAATGAAAATAATTATTTACTTAAATATATTACAACGATATTTTGAATAAACTTTGTCATATATGATTAAATAATATTATGTTAATTAATATATAATGGGGAAATGATATAATGATACTATATTTATTCATTATCTTGTTTTTTATGGTTATAATTATGAAATATCAACAAAACCCATATCTATTCCACATGCTACGTTATGATGAATGTTTTTAGGATCTTCTTGCATACACATGAATGAATTTATGATTATATGATATGTATTCCCAAAATAATATATCCTTCTAATGAATTAACGAAATTATAATGTTATAGTATCTCAAAAAGAACATTAGAAGTTATCCCAATCATATAAGAGGGTATATAGAAGCTTATCCCAAGCCAAAATGAGTGTAAATGGGATGTTTTCCCTATCCCAAAGTAGTTTCACTCGATATTTTACCAATCCTAGAATTTTTTGAATGACTTGTTGGGAAGCCTTAACATATGATATTTATTATTATGATTATTCTACACTTTATGCCACACTTTTGAAACATGATAAATTTCTACTATTTTTCTCTCATGGATTATATTCTTTAAACACTTTATTATTCATGTATTATGAACTTCGAATATTTATTCCATGACTCATTTATATGATATAATAATTATTGTGTATGTCTTCAAAAATGTCTGGATCCTGTTATTAAATTTATTTTCTAATTTTATGTTTACATGATCCATGATATCTCCCTTGTTTACCCAAACACACAATATGTGATTGCCCTTTATTATGTTTTTTTTCCAAATTTTATAAAGAAAAGTTTTATGTATGATGTGTCTAAGAAGGGTTCTTGTAATAATGATCCAAGTGGGAGATATTATAGATCCTTTTTGATTTAGTTTTTTACATATCAATGTTTCCAAAAGTAGAAAACATATATAGTTCATGTATGGATTGTACTATTACATAATTTATATCTATATGATAATATAAAATATTTTTGTATGAAAATTATGATTTTCTATATTTGGTGTCTGAAAAACATTTCGTTTAATTTAGAAACTATGATGAGAAAATGTTAGTTAGAACTAATTGGAAAAAACTATGAATTGGATAATATCATAATTTATGGCGAAAAAGGAGTGCGATTTTTCTTTAAAAACATCCCAATATTGATTATATAAGTGGGTGTGGTTTTAGAACAGATTAATATAGGGGTAATAATAATAATAATATTTTTTTTTCATGTATATATGAAACATAATTCTAGTGCACAATGAGTGTAACATTACTGTGCATTTATTTTGACACTCCAACGTGTTATTCATAGGTTATTTATATTTTCTTTATGAACCATCACGAAGGATTTAAATTGAAAATTTACATTTAAAACATAGGTTAAATGAATTTTTTCATAGATTGATAAGAGTTTATGGATTTAGGTAGCATGTATATTACCATTAATGATTACATTGTTTTATACTATGATTATTATTTCTCACACTATTATTTTTAGTTTTTTTAAATCTATGGAACCTAAAGTAATCATGTTAATGATTATTGTGAAATAAAATGAATCTATTTTCCTCATGAGAGACCAAATGTTAGGTGACATGGAATAAAAAATATCATTTCAATGCTTATGAAAAATTATCAATCCATAAATCCTGATAATATTGAAAACATGAAAATAGAGGAAGCACATTATATTGAGTTCTTCATCAAGAAACATCCACATAATCTTAATTGGGCTTATAATGTACTAGATTTTTAATTATGTATTATCAGCTTTGAATATATATTTTCAGTTCTCAAGTTTTTATTTCTTGAGTTTTTCTTGGTTTTCTATCATTTGAAAGGATAATTAGATCAATGGTGGAATCACATCAATAACATGAGGAAATGGTAAGAAAATAAATCTATGGGTAGGGATGAGTCTATATTGTAATTTTTAATATATAGTGTCCTCTTATTATTCATATGAAAATAGAGAAGCAATTCATTGAGCTAAAGTATATAGATGATTATTCTATTAGTATATATAAGGAAACATTTACAATACTTGCGAGGAATATATCTATTATATTCATTGAAATATAATGAAATATTGATCAATAATTTGGTGTATTAATACAATGTCATTGATGTATTTATACATAAATTACATTAATAGAGATAAATAAATCATTTAATATGCTATCCAGTAGAAATGGATATTGTATTTACCCTTTAATATGATGGTTTTGATTAGGAAATAATAACCAAATTCAAAGGAAATTATAATAATAATATAAAGGGTGATGAAAATGAGCTTCAATAACAGTGGATGTGTGGACGGAGAAATAGATTAAAATATCTTAAGGGGGATAAAAAATGTTTTATTTTGGGAAAATAATATAATCTGGAAATCAATGTCTAATGTGATGTGAAAATTTTAGTTAATGATGTAGAAAAATTACTAAAAAATGATCTATACACACCCTTATGTTTAAAATGAAAGGATTATGGGAATTTTCTAAATCAGTTTTCATATAAAAATGTTAATGATGATGATTGACATAAGAATATCTTAATCCCATAAAAAAATTTAAATATAATGTGGTCATTATTTCAGATATGGGGTATAATAAAAAGTGTTTAAAGGTGAACATATAATCCACACTATATCTATTAATTCCTTACATGATTATAGATCTACCCACTCTTTTATATCCAAGATATTTTATATGTGTATAAAAATTCCACCATAATTATTAGATATTGAAATTGTAGTGAAAACTCCTAATGTAATGATGATCATTTATCAATTCTATGATTTTATTCGATTTAAATAAATGTGAATGTTCTTATAAAAAATCTCATTATTCTCCATCATAGTTAGATTTAATATTTTCATATGCATAGATTTGATTTTTTTACATAAATACTACATCAATTTTGAATATGGGGAAGTCTCATTTGATATTCCTAACCCAAAAATGATCTTATATCAACAAGATGAAAAACATAAACCATCTATCAAAATTTCACCGATTTTTATATCTTGATTTATATTAAAAATTTTTGTTTATCAAAGATGGTTGGGGTGAAACTAAAAATCAAAGATATACTTATTATTTCGTATTCATTGGATATTTTTATAGAAAAATTCATAATTTTCATTCAAAAAATCATGATGAGTTTTCAATAGAACAGATACCTAGTGATACAAATATTTCAAATACTCCATATAAAATATCCTTTATTAATTTAAAGAAATTTATAGAGAAACACTAAGATAATCTTAAAGAGGGATTTATTTTACCAAGTGCATCCCAATTGGGTGAACTTGTTATTTTTGTTAACGAGAAATATATATCAAAGTGATGCTACATTGATTATTGAAAATGTAAACATATCTCTATAAAAAACATGCATATCTAATTAGTATTTTGGATATTTTTTTATCAAAATCATGGAGTGAAAAAAAATTGAAGATTGACCCTTATTATGGATATCCTCAGTTGAGGGTAAATAGGGAGGATATAACCAATACTGCATTTTGTATGAGGTATGGTATCTATGAATTTATATTTATAATATATGTTCTTACCAATTCTCCCACTATATGATTGTATTACATGATTATATGTTTGATATTTTACATTGTAGATGGTTGTATTAGATTAATGATTATGAATGTTCAGCACATTACCACCATGGGAAGAAGTACAAGAGGGATAATGTTGTAAGTTTGATATACCATGTTAGTTATTATATGATGATGATTGATATAGATGTAATACTTATGTTTTCTAAAAACATGACTCCTAAAATCATCAATAAAGAGACATATACTTTATTTATTAGTTGATTGTTCAACCATTTATCGATGTTAATATTAAAGAGGCAAGAAACGAATATTTATAATAGTAAAAGAAAGTGAAAAATATTCCTATGTACAACCATGATTGTGGTGTAATGATAAGTATAGGAACATTGAATGTGTGTCATCCACAATGGATTTTTAAAAAGATTTATTTGATTATGCATGTAGTTCATCGTTATCTATTTATCCTAGACATACAAAGATACACAGAGATATGAAAGAGTAATTATGCTGGGAAAACATAAAGAGACATATTTTAGAGTATCTATCTCAGTTCCTGGAATGTTGAAATGTTATGAATGGGATATATAAGTCTATGGGGTGTTACAACATTTACCGACACAAAAAAGAAAATGGGAAAAAATCGCCATGGATTTTTTCCTCAAACTCCACAATACTTATAAAATCAATAATTATATTTGGGTTATAGTTTATCACCATATGATGTCATAAAAATTAATTTATATGAGATAATATTTATCTATTGATCAAACTTCTAGAATATACATTAAATAAGATGGAAGGTTTCATGGAGTAACACATTTAATTAGATCTGATCAGGATTCTATGCTTATAAGGATGTTTAAAAGAAGTATTTTTATACTCTAGATACAAATATGAGTTTTGTACCGTTTATAATCATCAAATAGATGGTATGATTGAGAGAACCATTAAAAAACAATTGTATTTGTTGAAAATTATTCTATGGGTTTCAATGGTGGTTGGGAATAAAACATTACTCCTGTAATGTTTTTGTACAAAAATAGAGTTCACTTGAGCATTCAGATGAATCCTTATAAACCCAAATATGGAATATAGTATAGAACCAAAACAAGATGGGATAAATTTGGAGAAATAAATATATAGTGACCTAGATTATTTTATGAAATGTTAGAGAAATATAATCCTATTCAAAAAATATTAAATTCATCTCAATGTCAAAAAAGAATTTATACTGATAATCACTATAGAAATCTAGAATTTAAATTTTGGGAGAAGGTATGATAGTTAATGTATACATGGAAAAATAATAAGATATTTAGAGACAAGATAATGTTGTATTCTATGCATATTTACCTCTTTTTAAAATCTTGATCATATATGGATGTATCCTATAACTTAGTAATTTTATGTAACCTCTTTCACGTTCATGATGTGTTCCATGTATCTCTCATGAAGAAGTACATACTCGATCCTTCTCACATATTGAAATAAGATGTTTTAAAATTGGATAATGATATTTACTGTAATTAAAAAATAGTTTAAATATTATATCATAGAGATAAAGTGATATGGAATAATACTTCTCAAAATGTTAATGTTGTCTGGATGAATCAAAAATTCCAAGAAGATAAATGGGAAATCGAGGATGAATTCAAATGAAAATATCATCATTTATTTATATTATAGTAATGATTTGTTTTGGGTAAAATTCATTTTAATAGTGTAGAAATTAACACCCAATAATTTTAATATATATATATATATACATAAATAGGTTTAATTTCTTCGATATATTATGATACCTGGAATAATTAGTATAAATAAACAATAATATATTATATAATTTGAATATATTAATTATATTTGTGAATTGAAGAGGAATGTCCAAATTTAGAAAAAATATGTATTAAATTTTTAGATAAAGTAAATTTATTGATAAAAAAACAGTCAATTTTTAGTAAAGTCATTATATATTTTAAAATTTTGTTTTCTGAAAATTTTTTAAATTCCTTTTCATGATAAAATAATTAAATTAATATATTCCTCCTTTAGAAAATATATTATAAGTTTTTTATAAAATTATTGTATCAAAATTAACTTATTGTGAAATTTTGGGATTTTTCTAACGTGATTGATTTTTCAATGAATAGTGAAAAAAAAATTATCAAATATTATAATTTTTTTCATATAATAAATATTTTTATAATTCATATGATATTTTTTTGGAGTTTATATTAACGTGAATATGATAATTTTTTTAATAGAATGATCAATTCCATTTTTATAATAAATATTCCTGATTTTAATAAAAGTTATTTTTTATGCTCTAATACACATTTTTTTAAAAATTGTTTTTAAAAAACATTTACACATTTATATTAAAATTAATTTATTACACTTCTAAAGATTGGATATTTAAATATGGATATTATATATGGAATTATAATGTTAAAATTTTAAAAATATTTCCTGTTTATAATTAGTCATTATGAATGTTAACCATTATAAATATTTTTCACCTCGGTGAGGGTAAAATGGGTGAATTTGTGTTAAAATATGGAGATAAGATCACTAAACCCACCCAAAAATATATTTTATTTAATGAGATTGAATAAATTATAAAATACACATTATAAAATACAATATATTCTACTTTTTTCTATTTTTCCATGATAATAAAATTTATATTATTTTGGGTCATGAAATTTGAAAAATTCAACTTTCTTGAATTTAATAGCTCTAATTTTTTTACCTGAGGATAAAAGATTTTTATTTTGGATATATATATTAATTTAAAATAGTAAATATTTTTTATCATGATAATTTAGTTTTAATTATTTTTTGCGATTTCATTACTTTAAATGATTATAGTATGTCGAAATAGCGCCAATGATAGCAGTAGAAAAAATTGGTTAGTATTTTTTAAAATTATAAAAATAATTTTACATAGTATATTTGTAGTGATATAGTATATTTTATGATATATATAACATATTAGGGATGTGTTTAAGGTTTATATTTTAATTAAATTATGATGTTCATGCCTTTTAATTTAAATTAAATTAATACAGTCAAAAATGATATTAATGATATTTTATGTTAAATAAAATTTTATTAAAAGAATTAAAAATCACAAAAATATTGAATCTAAATAAGCAGGATGGTAAATTTTAATTAATTTCACCCATATTTTTATTTTTGA
The DNA here is from genome assembly GCA_963277665.1 of Viscum album. Taxonomy (NCBI): domain Eukaryota; kingdom Viridiplantae; phylum Streptophyta; class Magnoliopsida; order Santalales; family Viscaceae; genus Viscum; species Viscum album. The sequence goes on from OY728133.1 coordinate 1,314,328,775, forward strand.
GATAATTTTTTCGCATAAATGTAAAACTATAACCCATTAATATTGAAAGAGATGTTACATCAATTATGGTGAAAATGAGTTAATGAAGGGGTTAATCCAAAATATAAGTTTTAAAATGACTACATAACCTCTATGAATTTAATTTTATGATGACATTACATTCATTTTAACTCTTTATTTGAATTAATTTATTTTTTAGGAATCAAAATTTAGAAATATATTAATTATATATTAATCTTTTTAGTAATTTCAACTATTTCCTTTGTCTCCCGTATAAAAGGACACCTACTTTCTATTTTATATACACCGCATTATAACATATATATTTTGAAAAACTTAAAAATTATCTTATAAATTTACATATACATGAATTTTAGGTTATTCACTTCCTTAAATTCCATTCATAGGGTCCTTAAGAAGGGATTATAAAGAGGCCTACCGAAGTAGTGGTAATCTTACTTCCAGATCTCCTTAAATTTATTTCTTATTATACCTCTTTTAAATAATTTATATTAATCCTAAAATAATTACATCATTATATTAAATACACAAAAATTTTATCATGATTATGAAACTATTCTTATCCAAACCCCTTCCCAAAAAATATAATGTGAATGTATCACATGTGTGTACATGTGGACAACCACCTCCACATAGATATAGAATTAATTTTTCATCATGAACATTCATTGATAGTTATTGTGATGGATTAATGTGTTATAAATTTTATTTAGAACGTTGTTATCATTATGTAATTATAATATCATATATATCTTCTAAAATTACCATCTGTTGGAAAACAATTACGCCACTGTTGATTCGTTTCTCCATTCTAATTTACATGGATTTTAATTAGGATAGATTTATTAAAAATATATTTTATATATTGTATTATAATAATTCATTTAAAGATAAATCATTATTTACCTTTATTTCTTTTAATCCATTAAAAATGAAAGCAATATTTATACGTACATACGACCTACAACTATAATTTATTTTTCTATATCTACCTTTAATGAATGATTATTAATATTTACATAATGAAAATTAGTGATATATATATGATAAATAAAAGTATAGAGATTACAGAATAAATAAAAAACTTACATGGACCAGAACTATCATAAAAATATTAATATGAAAAACTAAATAGTTAACACCCAAAAATGATGATTTTAGTGAGGAATTATTCATAAATAGTTGTTTAAATTTTATATGTGGATCATATATGATATGAAAAATTTGTTCATGAATATTTTTTATAATTTTAATAATATAAAATTTGTTATAAAATAGGTTAGATCACATTCAAAGAATATAATCATTGAGTTAACGAATATATGTATCAAACTCCTTTTTATTGGGATTATTATTTTTTGAATTTACATTGAAGGTAACTATATGAATCATTCCTAATGAACACATTTCATTTTATTCCCCTTATCTATTTCTTTATAATAGACATTTTCATTTTATTTTACTAAATATATGTATGCAAGAGTCTGAAATAATGTTTTAATGGAAAAAAATTATTTCTCGCTTCGGTCAAAGATCCGTTTTCATCCTTATACATATTATATGATAATATTTTCTAAAAATATTTTATTTATTAAATGATTATTTAAATTAATTTCCGAAAAAAAATTATTTTCTAAAATGGTTTAAAAGGAATATTATTTTTTTCTCAAATATGTTAATTTTCAGTTTTTACCAAAAATATGAAATGATTCTTTTTAATATATACGTCATGAATGTAATTTTCTGACATCATAACTACTCTAGAACTTCAAGCATCATTTACATGTTCCAAAAATATTTTCAAATTGTATTTTTCATTAATATTAGTGATATTTTTAAATGTTAATGTGTGATTTAAATATTAAATGGTTATTTCCCTAAATAAATGTTCCAATGATCTTTTAAGGGAATTTTTCACATATGATGATTTCCTTTGACATTACATAGGATTTACTGGAGATATATTCCAATAATACATACTTATTCTTTTTATATATTGTTTATGGTTATGATGATGAAATATATGTCAAAACCATTTTTGTTTCTACATGTTAACTTATGGATAATTTTTTATGATCTTATGACAAACATATGAATTTGTTTTTTATTATGTAATGAGTGGGCATGGAATTATATAGTCATATAATTCATTTTTCAAAAGCTATTATTCTATAAGATCAAATGGAACAAGAGAGGTTCTCCAAATCATAAATGAGTGTACATGGGAGGTTATCCCAAGTTTGAAATAGGGTACATAGGAAGCTATACTAGACCCTAAGTAGGTACATGTGAAGTTATACCAATCCTAAAACATTATGAATGTTTGGGTAGGTATGAGAAATATACTATTTCAATTATTATGTTTATTAAAACCTTTATGACACTATTTTTTACCGGATTATAATTTAATGTTATGTTCTCATGAATCATGATATATGATAATTAATTACTATTACCTAATAAACTACCAACCATTATACCATGACTCATGTTAATGATCTAGTAATTTATGGGTATTATTTTATATGGTTAATATCTTATTCTCATATCTTTTATTCTCATGTTATGTTTAAATAACCATTGATATCTCCCTTATTTTCTTTATTGAGAATATGATCTCACACTTTATTGCATTTCATTTTCCCCATGATTTAATGATTTTTTGTGTGATATTCCTAAGAAGGGTTCTAGTTTCAAAGAAATAATTGGGATATTTTGTAAATGCGTTATGAACCAGTTGCTTATATATATATATATATGTTTCTAAAGAAACCAATCCTTCTTTATTATAAAATGGAACATCGTTTTATGTATTGATTATTTATCAAATATGATGTAATATATATGTATGAAAATTATGAGTGACTATACTCATTGTTTCATGGTGGTGGTAATTATACACACACACATAGATGTTGCTTTCTATTTTCTATGGGAAATGGGAGAAGATGAATAATGTATATTTAATAAACACAAAAAATTACAATATTTATATAATATTGATGTAATACTGTTTTTAACTTGTTTGAGTTATGTAACTATTAGTTTTACCCCCTTAACCTCAAGCCCCTAATATTAAACATAAAAAATAAGACAACCTTTAAAAATGGAAAAAGTGAGAACCCCTAATAAGAAATAATTCATGAAAAAGAATTCATGATCATGAATAAATGTTTTATATAATTCATAGGGTATATTAATCTAAGAAAACTATGATATTAATTAATCTATATTTTTTCCATTCACCTAAAAATCAATCATTCTTGAAACATCCAAAAATATCAACCTAATATAATATTCTTAATTTAAATCCAAAAAATTATGTTAATTTATTCAAATTAAATTTATTTTTTTAATTTATCATCTATATAAAAATAAAAAAATATAATGAAAACCACTTTTAATAGGAAAATAACTATTTAATATATTAATAGTTATTATTTTCATTTCATGTAAATTATTAATAAAATCATTGTTAATATACTATTCATATAAAAATTTACATTTATCAATGATATAATTAGTTTCTAAAAGAAAATAACATAAAAATTCTATTTTTACATAGAATATATATTTTAATATTAAATGATCTTATTAGTAAATTAGCTATATTAATTATTTTTTATCAATGATTTATAATTAAAAATAACATTTTATTTTAAAATTAAAAATGGTAAATTTAAAAAATATATGTGATATTTATTATATTGAAAATTTAAATATTATACCATCTTAACTTCTACTAACATATCTTTTCAACATCTCTGAGAAAAGATCAAATCATATGATATGATCTAGTTGAACTCAGGGGTAGTGGTTCAACTCTCTTATATTTCATGGAAATTTAAAAAATCACGAACTTATCTTGCATAAATGTTTACCATACTCTAATTTTTGGATTTCATATTTGGCCCGGTCCACAATAAACCCTAGTGAAAATACACATTTTCCATTCTTTGAAGAAATGAGCCTCGTAATGAATACATCAACTACTTGATTCCATTTTCTGTATTGTATGTATTAGTTTCACAGTATTGTAACATATATTTATAATAATTAATCCAATGGATATTGAATAACAATTATATTTAATTGTTTTATAATGTAACTAAAAAATATATCCCAAAATTTCGTTTTTGTTCAGTGTTACATGTGAAACAAGCTATTCAACATTGTATTTTTATGGGATAATTACATATTGAATTCATAGGATGCTACATTTACCCCTTAAATAAATTTAATCCTCATAATATCAATTATATCTTACCCACGAAAATAGAAAAGTGTATCCAAAAGAAAAACAAAATAACAAGCCATTTATAATGATATATAAACATCACTATCTTGGGTACTATCAATAAACTCATATATTACATCATAATAAAAATATCCCTAATATCTATATTTTTCAACCATTTGAGCCAAGAGTCCTTTATTATTTATTTTTAAGAAATCTGTTATTGTTTTTTCGTTCAAAATGTGTTTGTAATCATCATTTTCTTGATAGAATATCATATGTTGATATGAAATTTAATTTCCTTATTCTAAAATTCATTTTCCCTATATGTATAAGGAGCAAACCAATTTTCATAATCACATTATATTCATATATATAAAGAATAATAATATCGGTTCTACACACATTCACAAACATATTATTTTGGGATATGACTATCACATAACTAATTTTTTTATTATAATTAAATTCCAAAATATTTTGGGTGGTTATTTAATGATGTTATAAAACATAAGAGATATAATAGTGTTATTAGAATAAAAAAACAATAATATAGTCAAAAAACTATATTGTAGGATAAGTATACCATAATCATTTTGATCCATTTTTTATGTTTTCATCACATATGCCTTTCATTGTCCCCTTTATCTACTATTTGTTTGAGGATAATCATCTTTTTATCCATTGTGTTAGGTTGTTGATTTCTATATATCCCAATTTCCTCAAATATAATACATTGAACTGTTTGTGGTAGCTTAGAATGAATTTATTTCTATTCATTATGTTAATCCCAATATTTATTTTTTCACCCTGAAGAGTTTTTATATGTATTTCATTTGGACAAAAAACATATTCTAGTTCCTTATAAATATTTCCAGGGGTTCTTATTTCAACATTATTCAGACATGATATTCAATATTAATTCCTTCATAACATATTTTCAACTGAACATCCCCAAGACTCTATCCTAATTTTCATTTGTGTGCTTGAAAATTAAAATATGTTCATTTTTTAATAATAATTCATGATACATGAATTATGAAAATCTAAATATTTACTTCTCCAACAATTATTTTATATGGGTTCTCATTGCTAAAATCATTGTATTTCATATCACATCTATTTTTAACCTTTTTCTCCTTCCTTTGGATATGACTTAAATAATGAAAAGTTTATGTATGTTAATACATATATGTATAAAATGTACATATATAAGCTTTAATGAGTTAAAACATAAATAAATTTTATAACCAAAGTTTTGAGTCTCTATGTTTCAATCTATATTATAAACAATCATTTCAAATAAGCTTCTTTAACCCAAATACATTCCTTTACATCATAATAGTTCAAAAATATCATGTGAACTAAATAAATCATATCCACCAGATGTGTCAAAAAAGTGTGTAGTCATTCCTCTTTAACACCCTAAAATTTTAAATATTTTTTGTTTGAAATAAAATTGAGTTAATTGATAGCGTTCCATATATATAAAACTGAGTATATGTGAACCAAAATATAGTAAAGGATTATAACATAATAATTTAATTGGAAGGTATGAATAATAACAACAACATTAAGCTAAGTTTGTATAATGGTTTAAAATATATAAAATATATTGATTACTGTATAATAAATAAGTAACCAATTTTAAGTAACGTTATTTTCAGCTTTAAAAATATATTTTCTTCAATAGTGTGTTTTTTTACATTTTACATTTTAAAATAATAATTATTTTCTACAATTTATTAGAAAATTTATTTTAGGAAATGGATATCATTTTTAGATCAAGCATTCTCTGTTATATTAAGATGTATTTTTATATTTTTTTGAAAAGTATTGATTTTTATGTAAATTGCATAAAATACCGTTTTTAAAAATAGACCTAAATTTATGAAATTATTAGTATATAAGAATGACATTATAGTATATTAAACCCTTTTATAAAACAAAATTTCTATTTTATAAGTGAATTTATAATTTTTAAAAAATATATTTAATTTAAAAATAGATATTTTACTTTAACAATTTATGTTCTATTTTTGAGAAAATAACAATACATTATATAATGATTTTTTTAAAAAAAAATTCCACGATTAGAAAAAAAATGATTTTAAATATTGAATAATTATCTCAATTTTAAATAATAATTACCCTTTTACATTTAGTCTTAAAGGAAAAATAAAATAGTAAAAAACTAATTATTGTGGTGAAATCTAAAAACATTAAAGTGACTAACCATTGATGTAAAGGGCCTAACTTGTTTGAAAAATACTTTTATTTTAATGAATGTGTCACGACCCGACCTCGGGGCCCATCCCGTGACTACCCCAAGCCCGCCTTTCATAGGCCAGGGGATGGCGACTAGCACCAAAGGCATAAATCCCGATAACTGGAAAGGCATTGCGTTTATAAAAGTAAACAATCACCACAGAGTGCAAGCGGAAGTAAAAAACTAAGTACATGAAAGAGCTAAAAAGTAAATGGGCCAGAATACAAACCCAAAAGAAAGTACTACTACAAATGAACCAGTACAACATGAAAAGTCAACAGCTGGAAGAACGGAAGCGGCTCCTGGGTCGTCCTCCTCGGATCCTACCTGATGGGTAGGTATAGATGGCGCAGCTCCTGGATCGTCCACCACGGATCATACCTGAAGGTTAGGTACAGATAGCCTCCACAATGCTCTCGCCCGTCAACCTCCTCCGAGTGTCGTCTCACCGTGAAGTCCCTCTCCAGATACTGACTCGTCATGTAGTCCACCTCCGGGTACTGACTCGTCGTTTCGTCCACCTCCGGGTACCGTCCAGTCCTCGAACACTCGGCCTCCGTCAACACTGCTCGTCGTATGCAACCAACACAACGAGGTGCGGGCATAGCCAGTGTAGGGGTGAGTATAATGATACTCAGTAGGTACCCCGAGACCCTCAAGGTCTCACTAAAACCAACAAGGATAACCACAAAGAAGATCTCAATAGATAACCTCTACTTAGGTATATACCCATACATATACCTAAGTTATCAATTAACCCATCTCAATCATGAGAAAACACAGGGATTATAAAATCAACAGATAACCACCACCCAGGTATATTCCCATACATATACCCAAGTTATCAAGTAACTCATCTCAATCCTGAGGAAACACAATGATCATAGACTCAGCTCAAACCAGGATTTTCATTATCGAAACCGTAACTGCTGAAGAACCTCGTCTCTAGAGTGTACAGTGGTCCTGTCACGACTCTGAGATACTTCTCACTAACCTAAGACTGCTGAGGTACTCCTCTCATCGAGTACCACGAGCCTGCCACCTCACACAGTAGTGCTTCCCGCCATGGGTCTGCCACCTCACACAGTAGTGCTCCCCCTCATAGCCTACAGAGGTACTCCTCCTGTCGAGTACCGCGGGTCTGCCACCTCACACAGCAGTTCTCCTCCGCAGTGGGTCTGCCACCACACAAAGTAGTGCTCCCCACTGGGATATGCAAGTCACTCTGAGTCGAATCGGACAAGCAGTCATCAGGTCTCAGCCGGCTACACGGTCTCCGTACTCCGCACGCTCGTCTCCAGGAGGGTCCGCTCAACGAGCTACTGGTCGATACTAGAAAAACATCACAAGTCCCATGAATAATTATCTCAACGGACCTCCTCATCACAGGGGTCTTAACACAACAGATGGCACGTCATTCGGACGCTCGGTCTGTGAGTTATTAGCCTTTTCGTCCTAGGGCCCCGGTTGGTTTCGTAAGCGAACCAACCTGGCCGTATCTCAAATATACCCCGAACTCTCATAGGGTATCCTCATAGGGACCGTTTCTCGACGATATCACCAACACCACTGACGGTTTGTCAAACGGACGTCCGGTCTGAAAGATAACAGCTTTTCCGTTCCGAGGGCCCAGTTGGATTTCGGGTACAATCCAACCCGGCTATAACCCAACTGCATCCAAAACTCGGGCGGAGGATACCAAAAGTTTTTTTATCGTCAATAGGAACCCAACGCAACATACGGCGCGTCAATCGGATGCCCGGTCTGGAAGTTATTGGCTTTTACGTCCCGGGGGCCCGGTTGGTTTTTAAGTCAAAACCAACCCAATCGTGCACCAACTGCGTCCAAACCTCGAGCGGAGTAAGCCAAAAGATCTATCTCCCTTAGAGGAATCCATCAATGTCGATGGCACGTCAATCGGACGTCCGGAACTCAAGATATGAGTGTTTCCGCTCCGAGGGCCCGGTTGGTTTCGTGGATGAACCAACCCGGCCGAACCCAAACTAATTCGAAACTTTGAGTGTAATATACCAAAATGACCGTCTCGATCCAAAGATCGTGTTTCCGCTGACAGTGCGTCGATCGAAAGCACGTAGCTCATGTTACGGGAAAAAGACCAAAATGGTCCGGAAACGGGGGGTCTGGGCCCTGGTAGACCCAGCACGACCCCCATGGGTCGGCCGAACCGGGTCGACCCGGTTGAGACTCGGTCCGTCCCAGCCGGGGAGCGTCCCGGCCCGGCTCGGCTCGGCCGAGTGGCCGAGCACCGTGGGGCGTTGCCCCCGTGTGACAGCACCCCAGCCCCCGCGGGGGGCCACCCTGATCAACGGACGCGGCAAGGACGTGTCCTGTGTACGCCGGACCCGCGCGGCCGCGGGTCCGCTCGCGCCGCCGCCACCGCGGCTTCAGCCGCGGCGCCGGCGGCCCGCACCGCCAGTGGACTGCCTGGCCCACCAGAGTTGCTCTGATGGTCCTATTTCCTTTCCGTCTATGCCACTATTCCTCCTGAGTTTCGTTCTTCACTACGGGATCATTAAATCGCCTCTGTGGCACATTTCGTCGTCGCCCGCCAAATCCGCACAACAAGGAAGTACTGCAGAGGGTTGTCGGGCCGTGTTTGTTTGGCACGTGCCCTCCGCGTTAAGTGATATCAATTGGAAAATTAAACATTTGTTCCCAACAAATTATTGAGCACATACTTAACCCTGAAATTAGACGACACTGAACAAAAGTAACCCCGCATGGACGAACGGTCCGCCGATCAATCGGGTAATGGTTGGTCCACGCTCGTCGTTCTTTTCTCAAGGTTAAGAGGAAACAAATAAAATTCCCCTACCCGCAATCAAGAATACTCATCCCACAACTAAACATCCCGCGGATCAACATAGTATTGTGTTGATCCGCATTCTATATTTTCAAAAGGAAACATCCTAGGAAAAAGGGTATTGTTATTCTCAATTAAAAACCCTACCTCGTTGGGTGTGCGTTCTTCGCGGAATTGACTGTCACGGAACAAGTGGAGCGTCGCGTCTCGGAAGGGCGTCGCGTCGACGATCTTGTCATTGTAGATAAAAGGTTGTCACGGGGTTGGATCGTCGAGGAAGAAGAATCGCAGAGGGAGAATCGTCGGCGTTGCGGTACACAACGTCGCGTCGCTGATCTCCATGGGTTCGGCGTTTTTCGTCGGAGGCCGACGTTCTTCACGTTCTTCGCGTTCTTCACGATGATGGAGGAAGATACTTAGAGATTCTTCAATGGTTTAACACAACATTTCAAAAGGAAGGTGTGTTGGCTTTATTTTATTAACATTCCAACAAAACGAAAACGTGATAATAAATGAATGAAATTAATTCATAGAATTAATTTCAACGAATAAACCACCCATTTAATAGGAGGGTTTAATTGTTTAAGAAAATGCCCCGGTTGACTTTTATTAATAAGGGTTTTCGCGGGAGCGTTACTTAGCGGAATGAAACTGTGGGGATCATGTGGGCCCCACCCAAAAAATATCCTATGAAGTGGGTAGGATATTTTGGGTTGCACCCTATCCGTTTCAACTGAGCTTAAGTAGCTTAAAGTGGTCTTCATGAGGCTTTAAGTGAAATAAAAATAAAATTGTCGCATAACTTTATTTTATTTCATAACATAAAACCCAAAAATTAAAAACCACAACCGAGAAAACACAACTCCGGAATAGGCGTTTCTAAGCAAGTAGCGGTGCTGCGATACCATCAGTGCCCTCAGAATTCAATTCCGGACACAAGTTCAAAAGTTAGAAAAACCCGCTCGTCCGTTCACTGAACGTACCCGAGCCAAACTTTGGAAAATGATTCCGGGCACACCAGGCCTCAGAATTAGGTGCCGTCAGAAACTGCGTTCTTGTAAAATTCCAAAGAAAATTTATGGAAAAAATTTCCCATGAAATTTCCGGGTCTTTACATTACTCCCACCACAGGGAATTACGTCCCCGTAAAGCTTCAACATAAACTAGGGTCACAAAAGCGGCATAGAGCACGCATCTGAGCCTTCTGTTCCCATGTGCTCACTTGGAGGTTCCCGTACTGCCAAAGAAAGTGCACCCGAGGAATCGATCGTCCTCATAGGATCCGCTCATGTCGATCCTCGATCCCTACTTGAACCTCCATGAAAGATACCCCATCTCCATTATCCAGCTCCTCATGGTCGATGATATGCGTTGGGTCGTGCAACCGGTGCAACTGAGGTGGTAGATCCAGGCGTTAAGCCACCTCCCCAAATATCTGTAATCCACATCGAGGTGAGACACGCAAGAAGACGTGGTCGCCATCCTCGAACTCTAGTGGCATCCGCCTCCTGTTAGCATAAGACTTCTGTCGGCTCTCAGCTGTCCTCATCCGCTCCTGGATGACCTGGACCTTCTCTGTTGTGGCCTGGACCATCCCTGGTCCCACAAGAGATTCTATGATTTCTTCTTTGCTGATAAGAGAAATCTGGTCTCATCCCATCGAGGAACCACGTTCATCGCCTAATACAGTCAATCCCGACATGGGTGTTACTAATCCATACTAAGGACGACGTCGTAAGGCCTCGACGCTACTACCAAGAGATCCAACCATTACTCTCGCCTCCAAGGGTTGAGTCACACTATCAGCATTAGTGTGTGGTAACTGGGTCTCCTCCAGTAGAAAACTTAAAAGTGAGTGTCAAGTCAATAGTTTTAACCGGGACCTCTCAGTATCAACCCAATAAAAGGACATGGAAGCAAACATAATAAAGATAAGAGTCTTTTTATTATTGCAGCTCAAAATACAAGGACATGAGGCATCTACAACAAAAATCAACAAAGATAGAAGCAGCATAAACAAAAGTCTCCAGGTCTGGAGCTAGTCCCGCTCCCTTTCATCCGCTTCCGGAGCTCCATGATCGTAGGCCTCAGCTGCCTGATGCTGAGCTCTCCCATGTCCACCAGTTCCCTGTGGTCGGGGTGGACCTCGTGGTGGTGGTGGTGGTGGTGGCAACACCCCGAAGCGTCGTCCACCTCTAGCTTCACGACCAGCTCTTCTTCCATGGTCGCCTACTCCTAGTGGTCTGCCTTGATCGAACCTCTGCCTCTACCTCGAAGGTTCTTCATTTAACTACTGGTCATCTATATGGAGGGTCGGGCAGTCACGTGCCATGTGACCAATCCCGCCGTAGGAGTAACACTTCATGGCAGGTCTGGCACATGACGACTAGTGGTGGGTCCTACTGCTGGGGACTGCTTAGCAAGGAAACTCTCCACTAAGAGGGCTCTCTCCAAAACCCCTGTCTATGTCGGAATGTTGTGAGATACAACCGAAGCTCTGATCTCCCACCCGAGCCCCTTCTCGAAGGTTCGGGCCCGGAAGAATGGGTCACGTACCATGTCTGTAGAGTAGCGTGAGAGGTCTGTGAATCTCGATGAGTACTACGCCACTGACATGCTGCCCTGCCGTAGCTGAAGTAGCTCCTGTATACGCACCGCTCAAAGGGTGGCTGGTACAAACTCATCCAGGAACATGATCTCGAAGTCTACCTATAGAAGTGTCACCTCGTCATACATCTGAAGCATCAGGCTTCACCATCTGCCTACTGCTGCCTGAAGAAGGCTGGCAGCAAGGATCACCATGATATCTGTCGGCGTCCCCACTAGCCTGAAGACTCTCACCACAGCCTCCGGCCAATCCTCAGCCGGCTGCGGGTCCGTCCCTCACTTGAACCTGGGTGGCCTCTGGCGCTGGAATTCATGTAGTGCGCTCAAGCGACATGCATCCTCTGCTGTTGGGGCTGGTGGCATCGGTGGCCCAACGGGTAGTAGTACCGCTGGTGCCTCTGCGGGTGCCTCAACTGGGATAGGGCCCTGTACTGAGGCCTCTTCGCTCGGTGGGTTGTCAGTACGTACCACTCTCGGGGATCTAGCTGGTCGTCCATGGGGAGGCATCCTGAAAGAAACAATGTGACACAGTCAAAAGATTATTCCTGGTGAGCTGACCTGGTTTGATCTGACATTTAAAAACTTCTTGAAACACACACGCAAACAGTGTTTTCGTGCACAAAGTCAGAAACCAGTTTTCAGGGTCCTGGTGTATGGATACGTCGGCCGCCCACACCAACACTGTACTCCCGGAACTGAAACCACAATCGGTACTCTTAACACTATTGCTTCATAGAAAGAAAATATCAGAGTTATAATTTATTCGGTAGAACTGAACTCCTTTGATACCAATTTTGTCACGACCTGGCCTCGGGGCCCGTTCCGTGACTACCCCAAGCTGACCTTCCATAGGCTAGGGTTTGGTGACTATAACCAAATGCGTAAATCCCAATAACTGGGAAGGCATTGCCTTTATAAAAGTAAACAATCACCACAGAGTGCAAGCGGAAGTAAAACACTAAGTACAAGAAAGAGCTGAATAGTAAATGGGCCAGAATACAAAACCAAAAGAAAGTACAACTACAACTGAACCAGTACAACAGGAAAAGTCAACAGCTGGATGAACGGAAGCGGCTCCTGGGTCGTCCTCCTCGGATCCTACCTGATGGGTAGGTATAGATGGCGCAACTCCTGGATTGTCCACCACGGATCCTACCTGAAGGGTAGGTACAGATAGCCTCCACAACGCTCTCGCCCGTCAACCTCCTCCAAGTGTCGTCTCACCGTGAAGTCCCCCTCCAGATACTGACTCGTCGTGTAGTCCACCTCCGAGTACTAACTCGTCGTGTCGTCCACCTCCGGGTACCGTCCAGTCCTCGAACACTCGGCCTCCGTCAGCACTGCTCGTCGTCTGCAAACAACACAACGAGGTGCAGGCATATCCCCTGTAGGGTTGAGTATAACGATACTCAGTAGGGACCCCAAGACCCTCAAGGTCTCACTAAAACCAACAAGGATAACCACAAAGATGATCTCAACAGATAACCTCTACTTAGGTATATGCCCATACATATACCTAAGTTATCATGTTACCCATTTCAATCATGAGAAAACACAGGGATTATGAAATCAACGGATAACCACCACCCAGGTATATGCCCATACATATACCCAAGTTATCAAGTAACCCATCTCAATCATGAGGAAACACAAAGATCATAGACTCAGCTCAAAACAGGATTTTCATTATCGAAATCGTAACTACCAAAGAACCTCGTCTCTAGAGTGTACAGTGGTCCTGTCACGACTCCGAGGTACCGCTCACTAACCTAAGACTGCTGAGGTACTCCTCCCGTCGAGTACCACGGGCCTGCCACCTCACACAGTAGTGCTTCCCGCCTTGGGTCTGCCACCTCACACAGTAGTGCTCCCCCTGATAGCCTACAGAGGTACTCCTCCTGTCGAGTACCGCGGGTCTGCCACCTCACACAGTAGTGCTCCTCCACCATGGTTCTGCCACCTCACAAAGTAGTGCTCCCCACTGGGCTATGCAAGTCACTCCGAGTCAAATCGGACAAATAGTCATCAGGTCTCAGCCGGCTACACGGTCTCCGTACTCCGCACTCTGCACGCTCATCTCTGGGATGGTCCGCTCCATGATCTACTGTTCGATAATCCAAAACATCACAAGTCCCACGAAGAAGTATTTCAAAGGACCTCCTCGTCACAGGGGTCTCAACACAATAGACAACGCGTCAATCGGACGCCCGGTCTGTGAGTTATTATCCTTTTCGTCCTAGGGGCCCGGTTGGTTTCGTAAGCGAACCTACCCAGTCGTATCTCAACTGTACCCCGAACTCTCATATGGTATACTAATAGGGACTGTTTCTCAGCGAGATCACCAACGCTGCTAACAGTTCGTCTAACGGCCGTCCGGTCTGAAAGATAACAGCTTTTCTGTTCCAAAGGCCCGGTTGGATTTTGGGTACAATCCAACCCGACTATAACCCAACTGCATCCAAAACTCGGGCGGAGGATGCCAAAAGTTTTGTATCGTCAACAGGAACACAACGCAACAGACGACGCGTCAATCGGACGCCCGGTCTGGATGTTATTGGCTTTTTCGTCCCGAGGGCCCGGTTGGGTTTTAAGTCAAAACCAACCCGACCATGCTCCAACTGCATCCAAACCTCGAGCGTAGTAAGCCAAAAGATCCGTCTCCCTTAGAGAAATCCATCAATGTCGACGGCACGTCAATCAGACTTCCAGAGCTCAAGATATAAGTGTTTCCGCTCCGAGGGCCCGGTTGGTTTCGTGGATGAACCAACCCGGTCGAACCCAAAGTATTCCGAAACTTTGAGTGTAATATACTAAAACGACCGTCTCGATCCAATGATCGTGTTGCCACTGACAGCGTGTCGATCGGAGTCCCGTAGATCATGTTACGGGCAAAAGACCAAAAAGGTCCTGAAACGGGGGGTCCGGGCCCGGGTTGACCAGGCCCGACCCCCCTGGGTCGGCCGAACCGGGTCGACCCGACCCGGTTCGGACCATGTCCGACCCGGCCAGGGCGCGGCCCGTCCTGGCCGGCCGGCCCGGCTCGGCTCGGCCCAGTGGCCGAGCAACGCGGGGCGCTACCCCCGTGTGACAGCACCACGGCCCCCGCGGGGGGCCGCACGGATCAACGGACACGGCAATGCCGCGTCCTGTGTGCGCGGGACCCGCGCGGCCGTGGCGGCCATGTCCGACGGTGCGCCGGGGCGCCGCCGCCTCCGGCCGCTGGTGGCTTTCGCGGGCCACCGGAGTTGCTCGGGTGGTCTGATTTCCTTTCTATATGTGTCGTTGTTCCTCCCGGGTTCCGTTCTTTACTATGGGATCATCAAATCGCCTCTGCGGCACATTTCTTCGTCGCCCGCCAAATCTGCACAACAAGGAAGAACGTCGAAGGCTTGTTGGGCCGTGTTTATTTGGCCCGTGCCCTCCGCATTAAGTGATATCAATTGGAAAATAAAACATTTGTTCCCAAATAATTATTGAGCACATACTTAACCATGAAATTAGACGACACCCAACAAAAGTAACCCCGCATGGACGAACGGTCCGCGGATCAACTGGGTAATGGTTGGCCCGTGCTCGTCGTTCTTTTCTCAAGGTTAAGATGAAACAAATAAAATTCCCCTACCTGCAATCAAGAATACTCATCCCACAACCAAACTTCCCGCGGATCAACTTAGTATTGAGTTGATCCGCATTCTTTATTTTCAAAATGAAACATCCCAGGAAAAAGGGTATTGTTGTTCTCAATTAAAAACCCTACCTCGTCAGACGTGCATTCTTCGCGGAATTGACCGTCGCGGAAGAAGTGGAGCGTCGCGTCGTGGAAGGGTGTTGCGTCGACGATCTTGTCGTTGTCGATCGAAGGTTTTCGTGGGGTTGGGTCACCGCGGAAGAAGCGTCGCAGAGGGAGAATCGTCGGCGTCACGGTACACGTCGTCGCGTCGCTGATCTCCATGGGTTCGACATTCTTCGTCGGATGTCGGCGTTATTCTCATTCTTCTCGTTCTTCGCGAAGAAGGAGGAAGATACATAGAGATTATTCAATGGTTTAACACAACATTTCAAAAGGAAGGTTTGTTGGCATTATTTTATTAACATTCCAACAGAAAAAACGTGATAAGAAACGAACGAAATTAATTCATAGAATTAATTTCAACGAATAAACTGCCCATTTAATAGGAGCGTATAATTGTTTAAGAAAACTTCCCAGTAGACTTTTATTTAATAGGGGTTTTCGCGGGTGTGTTACTTAGCAGAATGAAATGGCGGGGCTCGTGAGGCCCCCCCCCCACAAATATCCTATCAAGTGGATAGGATATTTTGGGTTGCACCCTATCCGTTTCAACTGAGCTTATGCAGCTTAAATTGGTCTTCAAGCGGCTTTAAGTGAAATAAAAATAAAATTGTTGCACAACTTTATTTTATTTCATAACTTAAAACCCAAAAAATTAAAAACTACAACCGAGAAAACGCAACTCTGGAAGAGGCGTTTCTATGCAAGTAGCGGTGCTGCGATTCCATCGGTGCCCTCAGAATTTGATTTTGGGCACCGGTTCCAAAGTTAGAAAAACCCGCTCATCCGTTCACTGAACGTACCCGAGCCAAACTTTGGAAAATGATTCCGGGCACACCGGGCCTCAGAATCTGGTGCCATCAGAAACTGCGTTCTTGTAAAATTTCAATGAAAATTTATGAAAAAAAGTTCCTTTGAAATTTCCGGGTCTTTACAGAATGGGTTTTTTTAACCCATATCCAATTCATTATTTATCAATTTTTTATTAACATTCTTTGAAAATTACATCCCAATGTTGAGATCTTTTGGGTATTTAAGAAATTTCCTTTTATTTTCACTTATAATTCTAAAACTACACTTCTCACTTCCCCTCAAACCAAAACATCTTATTTTCAATCCCTAATAATCCAAAAAATCTCCTACTATCCCCCAACCACCTTATTGTTGTAATGGAATTCTCAATGGAACATCCCTCAATGATTTAATTCCATTCTCAACGGAGATAATCTATGAAGTGGGGTATTAGTTTTTAACCTATATATTTTCTATTTCATTATATGCTATTCTCTTTCCTCAAATTTTCATCCACCATAATAAAATAAAAAATATATACCATTATTATATTTCTATTTTAATCTAATTATGGTACAATAATTAACTACCCTCTTCTTTTCCATTATATAAAACAAAAATGCGAAGCGTGCATTGTGTGGACTATCACCTCAATGAACAAATGTGCATTTTACTTCGCAAATTTTTTGTTACTATGGAATATGTAATTTATATGTATTATATTTATGATATATTAATTATATAATAAATTTTAAATATTTTTTATCTTTTTCATTTCATCTATCAAAAAATCGAAACATCACCTTTGTGTACACACATACTACCGTTTCCACATAGATATATGATTCATTTTTCATTACATATTTATAAGAATATATATATATATATATTGTATATATGTGATAGTTATGCCATAATTAGAAATAATTATATGAGTTCATAGTGGTAAATTTTTAAGGACCATTATTATCAAGCTGAAACATAAATGAAAAACAATGGTATTAACACAAAAAGTAGTGATGGTGATGAAATGTTATTAATCACAGAGTGATAAGATATCATAAGTAAAAAATTAATGGTATCATAGGTATAAATATGGTTCTTTTTTAATATTTTAATAAATTTAAATTTGTTATACATGTGGTCAGATAAAATAGGAAGAAAGATAGACTTATGTTGCATGTTATTATATTAAAATCTCAATTTTATTGGGTTTATTTCTGCATAAATATTATAATGATTAAATTATATGATCTATAACTCCAAAATGTTATTATTTTTATTATAATTTAGTTATTTTTAGATATTACATGTTTTCCATTCATTTCTGTCTACGTTCTCAAGATAACAAAATATAGTTTTTATGGAATAATGGCCTTGGTTTTCCTCTTCGGTTAAAAGTTTTCTTCTACGTTCATATTTTAAATAATTTTTTTAATAGTTTTTTATATTGTAATTATTTTATTAAATTATTTTTTAACCACTTGGTTCACGCCCAAATTTACCCAAGAGAAGAAGGGTAGAACGGTCCTTGTAGTGTAGCTTGGGTTGTCGATTCCACAGAGACCTAAGAAGATACCTAAGATACAAAACCTAAGGGATGGATTTTTGGCTATGAAGTGGCCAACTTGGATTGATTTTGGATGGGTTTTAAAGATATCTAAAAGATTTAAGTGGATTCAATTTAAAAGAATGAGTTGATCCTAGGTTATCACTCGGGGTGGATTGGATGTATTTTCTTTTTAATGATTTCAATTTCTTAAATTTGAGATGGATTCATTTAAGGAGATAAAACAACATCATCACTTACTGGTTTAATGCCTACACCCTCTAATTCTAATCACCTATACACTTGAAGGATCAAAGTTTTGAGCACTTCAAGGTAAAGGATCGTATTAGTACTTGAGGTGTGTGGCCTTAAATTCAACAAGGACGATGGAGTTTAAAAATCATCAAATAAAAATCCCAATTAAAGAAGTGATTATAAATTAATTAGGTGATAAATAACATCCAATCCAGCCCCTTGCTACTCCCTTGGATCAACCCATAAGTGGGTTAGCCCTCCATTGATCCCATGGTTTCAATGGAAGCGGAAAGTAGACTCATAAGGGAGGAATGAAGAAGTAAAGAAAACAACAAAAATAAAATGATCACTCCACCGTTGTGTGAATAATTTCACAAGGGTTGGTGTGAATAAATTCACACCTTGATCCAACGGTATCAAAGTGATATTAAGAACAACAGAATAAGAGTAGAAGAAGAACTTTTATCAAGAAACTAAAGTGAATTGAACAACTTACATGTGAAAGACAAAATTGAGGCAACAAAAATGCAGCATAACATTACAAGTAAACAAAGCATCCAAGATCTTAAACTCCTTCACCACCACTGCCTTAAATAGGCATTTTGGGAGCCTTGGGTCGAACCACCAACAGTACAAGTCATCCCAATCAATGAGGGTAGGCATAGGTGGTGGAAAGTAGGTGGAGAGGTGACTTCTCCACCCTTGACCCGAGGTGGCAGCCAGTTTTCATCCACCGAACAGACGCGTCTAGAAGACCTTCTAGAAGTCCGAATCAGGGTGGTCCATAGAAGAAGAAACTGGATCTCCGGATGTCTGCTAACCGCCTGTAAAATTTGGGCCTATTTGGAGTTGTGTATTCCGAGATATGATCAAAATGGTGGACTGTTTTTCTGGGCCGCAGAATCTGGCCCAGAATTTTATCTCTAACTTGGGCCGCCTAAATGACCACCATGGAGGCCGAATTAGCATTAACTCCTGAAGAGTGATTTGTTCCTGTACATGTCTTCTAGCATCCCACGAAATTTGGGATTAATTGGGCCTGTATGTTGGTCCCCACAGTCTCATCATTGGGCTGGTGTCCAATCTGCCTTCTCCAGAATTGCTTCCTTTCATTGCCAAATATCTCCATCATCCTCCATGAATTCTCTATTGATCCCTGAATCAAACATGTTCATATTTAAGTGTAGATCAATTTACAAAAATATAAAATTAAAATATGTATAATTATATTCCTTAAAATCAGATGAATCATTGGGTACTTTAAATGATGTTCAAAAATGTACCACATAATAGTGCATTTTAAGAAGGTATTACAATCATAATGTGAAATGATGTTCAAAGTGTAAAATGCACTAAAATGGTATTTATGAATAACAAAGAACATGAAAATTAGGTATATTAACAATGAATATTAGCCTCATTTAGTGTCTAATCACACCCCCCAACTTGAGTTTTGCTAGTCCCGAGCAAAATATATCTCATCAAAAAAATGAAATTCAAATTCCCTTTTCTAAAAACATTTTAATACACAATGATCACCAAAAAAACCTTATACCAAACAATCATGAAACCCATCAAAATATTTTAATACGAGATATTTTCATAAGCAGATCCCAATCCTAAGCCCATTCCTTTGATCAAATCCATCATCATACTTCATCCAACTCAATTAGGTGTAATGATGTGTTGTGAATCACAATAGATATGGGGGTTCATTTTCATTCAAGGGGGAAATCATGGAAGCGCTAGGTGGAATCACATTTAATCCTAATATGAGTATTCTTCATCCCTATTTTTTTTTGATTTGTTTTTTGCAATATTGCTATAGTAATTGAGATTGCAATTAATCAAATTAACCCATGTAGCAAGACTTTGCCGATGACTCCCAGACTCAAAGGCCTTAGGGCACCAAGTGAAGCCCACATACTCGGGCATCGTCTCGAGTTAACTTAATCAAAACAAAGTCATATTACCATAAATAGAGATAGATTGAAAAACTCAGGGCTAGACAACTCTGGAGTCACGATCCCCAAGTGCCGAAAGCCTCGCATTTTATCAATCCATTGCTCTACACGCAAATTTTTATTTTATTTTTTTATTTTTTATTTTTTTAATAATAATTTTTTTTTTAATTTTTTTTTGAATACTCATATTATTCATAAAAATAAAACCAGCCTATGCTATTTATTATGGGACCCCAAAAATTCAAATTAGTACCCCACAGTCTAGAGGACGTGCATTGTGGCATTTTTTTATTTGGATGAAAATATAAACGATGAAATATCACATTGGACAGCCACACTTTCCAAAATCTATGCTCATGAAATTATACAAGGATTAAAATCAGAATCAGGGCATGCTAAATTATTTGATATTCAGTTTCAAAGTGTGCAATGTGTATTACCATGTTCAAAGTTAAAGGAATTTGTCCTTCCATTTACTTTTTTTTTTCAAATCATTCAATTTTTGTTTTTGACACAAAAGCATTTTTTTGTATTTTATCTCCCCCCCAACTTAAAACAACACTGTCCCCAGTGTTTGAAGAAATGAAAAATTAGAAGGAGTAGAGGCAGGGAATAAAAATTGAAAAAGGAAATTGAAAATGAGGATTATGGAATGAAGTCACCTGGCGGTTGAAGTTTGAAGTTCTTGCCGCTCGAATTTATTCCTTTGATATCCATGTCGCTTGCAAAGTTCCCTAGTGGAAAAAGGAAAAAACAAAACAAACAAACAAAACAAACAAAAACAAACAATATATATATATATATATATTTATATAATAAAGGAAGTAAAATATAAGAATATATATAAAAATTATAGAATAAGGTAGCACAAGAAGCCGCAGGTCAGTGGTAAGCGCGCGCCCCTGTCTCCCTTCGGTCCCGGGTTCGAGTCCCCGCGGCTTCGCCGGTTGTGACGGGGTTTGCCCCACGTCCTATGGCGTGGACTTTTTTTTTTGTATTATTATATATATTTTTCTTAACCTATTGAATAATAAAAACAAAATAAACTGATGATACATTGTCTTCTTTTTAAATTTCTGGGTAAGGTATTACTCAAGGATCACACCACGTGACACGGATGAATATGGTGCTCCTATTTCGTACCCATCCATACTCATAATAGAAGAACAAGTCAAAAGTCTATTTTTTTTATTTTAAATATAAACATGATTAAGTAATCTTATTTGAAAAATAAAGATGATTCAGAAATATTAGAAACATAAAAACCACGGGTTGCCTCCCGTGCAGCGCTTTGTTTAACGTCGTTAGCTCGACTTAAACCCCTTATTGATTAATTGTTGTTTTTTTTTCATCAAAGGTAGGTTCACTCAGGTCTTCATCAACTTCATGTTTTTGGAATGGTTCTATGAATGGTTTGACTCTATGACCATTAACTTTAAATATTTGACCATTGGTGGGATCTTGAATTTCAACAGCCCCATGGGGGTACACCTTATGCACTATGTATGGACCGGACCATCTAGACCTCAACTTTCCCGGGTGCAAATGAAGTTTAGAACTATACAAAAGCACAGGTTTCCCTGGTTCAATGTGTTTAGTTTTAAGATTCCTAGACTGGTAGGCTTGAACTCTAGCTTTATTGATCCTTGAATTTTCATAAGCCTCCATCCTAAGTTCCTCAAGCTCGTTTAGATCCAATTTCCTCTTTATTCCGGCCAAAGAAATGTCAAAGTTCATTTTTTTGATTGCCCAAAAGGCCTTATGCTCAATCTCCACTGGCAAATGGCATGCTTTACCATAAACCAACCTATATGGGGACATTCCTAGGATAGTTTTAAATGCTGTTCGATATGCCCAAAGAGCATCTAAGAGTTTGCTCGACCAATCTTTCCTAGATGGATTAACAGTTTTCTCAAGAATTTGTTTGATTTCTCGATTGGCTAACTCAGCTTGACCATTGGTTTGTGGGTGGTAAGCAGTGGACACTTTGTGAGAAATTCCATACTTCTCCATGAGCGATGAGAATGGGCGATTGCAGAAATGAGTTCCACGATCACTAATGATAGCCCTAGGAATCCCAAATCTAGAGAAGATGTTTTCTTTAAGGAATCTAATCACAGTTTGATGGTCATTGGATTTTGTAGGAATGGCCTCAACCCATTTTGAGACATAATCGACAGCCAAGAGTATGTAGAGGTATCCCCGAGAGTTTGGGAAGGGACCCATGAAATCAATTCCCCAACAGTCAAAGATTTCAACCACTAAGATAGGAGTGAGTGGCATTTGATTCCTTTTTGTGATGGACCCGACTTGTTGACACCTAGGACAGCTTTGACAATATGTGTAGGAGTCCCTTGAAAGGGTGGGCCAGAAAAGACCACATTGAAGAATCTTAGCAGATGTTTTCATAGAGGAAAAGTGACCTCCACATGCCTCACTGTGACAGAATTTAAGGATGGACTCTTGTTCGGATTCTGGCACACACCTCCTAATGACTAGGTCAGGACAGAACTTATATAGGTATGGATCATCAAACACATAATGCTTGACATCAGAAAGAAATTTTCTTCTAGCTTGGGTCCCTAAGAATTTTGGAATGACCCCTGAAACTAAGAAGTTGGCTATGTCAGCATACCAAGGGCAATCACTCACAGAATAGAGGTTCTCATCGGGAAATGAATCAGACACAGAAAGGTGATGTGATTTGTCCTTGAATTCCAACCTAGAGAGGTGATCAGCTACAACATTCTCGACACCTTTTTTATCCTTAATGGTTAAATCGAACTCTTGAAGAAGAAGGACCCACCTAATCAATCTAGCCTTTGCATCTTGTTTTTGGAAGAGATATTTTAGAGCTGAATGGTCGGTGAATACAATGATGGGTGATCCTAAGAGGTAGGACCTGAATTTCTCTAAGGCAAACACAATAGCAAGTAACTCCTTTTCAGTGGTGGTGTAATTGATTTGGGCATCATTTAAGGATTTGCTTGCATAAGAAATGACATATGGAGTTTTATCACACCGTTGTCCTAACACAGCTCCTACAGCAAAGTCACTGGCATCACACATGAGTTCGAAAGGAAGGTCCCAGTTTGGAGATTTCATAATGGGAGGAGAGGTGAGAGCGGATTTAAGGGTTGAAAATGAACCCTCACAGCTTTCTGTCCAAACAAATGGAGCATCCTTTACTAGGAGAGCACAAAGAGGGCGAGAGATTGAACTAAAGTCCTTAATGAATCTTCTATAGAAACCAGCATGTCCTAAGAAGGACCTCACTTCCTTAACAGTTCTGGGTGATGGAAGGTGACGAATGATGTCAACCTTTGCTTTATCAACTTCAATCCCCCTACTCGAGACCAGATGGCCTAGAACAAGTCCCTCTTTAACCATGAAATGGCATTTTTCCCAGTTTAGGACCATATTTTTTTCTTCACATCTTGACAAGACTCTATCCACATTCTGCAGACATCCCTCAAAGGTATCCCCAAACACAGAGAAGTCATCCATGAAGACCTCAAGAAAATCCCCTACCATGTCTGAGAAGATTCCCATCATGCACCGCTGGAAGGTTCCAGGGGAATTGCATAACCCGAACGGCATGCGTTTAAAGGCAAAGGTACCGAAAGGACATGTGAATGTAGTCTTCCCTTGATCCTCTAGGGAGACCTCAATTTGATTGTAACCTGAGTACCCATCTAGGAAGCAATAGAATTGATGACCTGCCACTCGCTCGAGGACTTGATCAATAAAGGGCAAGGGAAAATGGTCCTTATTGGTACAAGAGTTGAGCTTCCTATAGTCAATACAGACTCTCCAGCCACTACTCACCCTAGTTGGAAGAATTTCCCCATCCTTATTAGTGATCACAGTGATTCCAGCTTTCTTTGGGACAACTTGAATTGGGCTTACCCACTCACTCTCAGCTATGGGGTAGATGATACCAGCTTTCAACAACTTAAGAAGTTCTTTCCTTACCACATCCATAAGATTTGGATTGAGTCTCCTCTGAGGTTGACGACATGGTTTGGATTCAGATTCAAGAGTAATCCTATGAGTTCCAATAAGTGGGCTAATCCCAGGAATATCAGACAGGGTCCAACCAATGGCTTTCTTGTGTTTCCTAAGGACATCTAGAAGCTTCCCCTCCTGATTGGCTTCAAGAGAAGAAGATATGACTATAGGATGTGTTTGATTTTCCCCTAGGAAGGCATACTTGAGGGAAGTAGGAAGTTCCTTCAATTCAATATCTGGTTGGTTCAGAATTTCAGCAGAATATTGGGGCATTGGATCAAGATCAAATTTGTTTCCTAGATTTTCAGATTGAATTGATTCCCCATGTGTAGAAGTTTCAGCCACAAGATTGTATTGACCTGGGTTAGGGAAGGGAGTTTGAGTCGTCTCCAAGAATGTGGTTTCCTGAAAGGTTTCACTGATTGTTGGTCCTAAGACATCATTATAGGAGCAATTTGAAAATGATTCGAGCCAAGGAGATAAACTTCCTTCATGTGAACAAAGGAAATCAATCTCATTCTGACTTAAACATCCATCAAATATTTCTTGATGTTCCATGGATTCATTATCAATGCTTCCTATCATGTTTACTTCATGAATATCCTCGTCATCCCCTATTTGTGAGCTTGCGTTATAGATGTTCAAGTCTAGACTCATGTTCCCAAAGGTGATGGTCATGTTCCCATTTCGGACTCGGATAACAGAGTTGATTGTTGCAAGGAAAGGACGACCAAGGATGATTGGGGTTTGTTCCTTATTTCCTAAATTTGGATGGTTGTCAAGGACAATGAAATCAGCAGGGTAGATGAAGTTTTCAACCTTTACCAGAACGTCCTTTAAAATCCCCTTTGGAACCCTAATGCTACGATCAGCAAGCTGAAGTGTGACAGATGTGGGTTGGAGCTCTTCTAGGCCTAACTGGCAGTACACAACATATGGGATGAGATTGACACTAGCACCTAGGTCACACAAGGCCTTGACAACTTTGCTTTCTCCTAGTTCAACATTGATGTAAGGGCAACCTGGGTCTTTTAACTTAGGAGGAATGGTCCCTTGAATGGTGGTACTCACATTAGCAGCCAAAAGGACTTGGTTTTTATGTGAAAATTTTCTTTTAAAAGTGCACAAGTCCTTAAGGTACTTTGAGTAGGCAGGTATAGTTTGGATGGCATCGAGAAGGGGTATGTTCAACTTGACTTGTGAGAATATTTCCCTCAATGTTTCACTCAGTTCAGGCTTGGGTTTCCGCCTCATGCGTTGAGGAAATGGTGCATGTTGTGGGGTTGTTTGTTGAAGAGTTGTTTCTTTCACATTGTTATCAGTTTCTTCAGTTTGATCTTGTGGTTCATTTAAATTTTCATCCAAGTTTAAATCTTCAGGTGGGTTCTGAATTAGTTGTTCAGGTTTCTCAATTGATTTCCCACTTCTTAAAACAGTCACAGCCTTTAGTTGTTCATGAGTTGTTTGAGCGCAACTTGACTCTCCCCTTGAAGTTGAGGATGGCACCGCCTGAGTAGGCATGGGTGCCTTTCCTGTTTTGATGGTTTGAAGTTCTTGTTTTAGGGAAGAGACTTCTGAGTTCATCCTCTCCATTTGTTTGCATAGTTGTTCTAGTAGGCTTTGTGGAACAGTTTGGGTTGGTGCTTGAGTAGGTTGGTTTATCCCAGGGGGATATTTTGGAGGTGGAATGGTTTGTTGAAAATGGATCGGTGGTTGTTGGTATTGGATAGGTTGGGTTTGGAACTGGTTATGGGTTTGGTAGTTCTGTTGAGGGTAAGGATTTTGCCCTTGTGGTTGGCTATGTTGTTGGTTATCCTTCCATCGAAATCCTGGGTGGTCATTGTACCTTGGATTGAAGGTGTTTTGGTATTGAGGCTTTTGAAAGTTTAGGGCATTGACTTCCGCTGGGGGTCCTCCTAGAAGAACATCCTTGATGGATGGAATGGTTGGGCAATTGTCTGTTTTATGGTCATGTTTGTCACAAATTGTGCAAACAAGGTCTACATTTTGGATTTCATGGACTTTCCTAAGGTCTATCTCTTCAACCTTCCTAGAGAGTGCTGCGAGTTTAGCCCTAAGGCTTTCCTCTTCTCTAAGTGTATGAATTCCAGTGGTTCTTTGTGGCTTTTCAGAATAGGGTGAAGTTCCCCAAGTTTGGTTTTGTTCAGCCAGACATTCCAGATACTCGTAAGCATCATTTGGGGCCTTGTTTTTAAAGGTTCCATTACACATCATGTCAATGAACTGTTTGTTCCCCGGACCCAACCCTTCATAAAAATTCTCACTTGTTCAGGTATGGAAAACCCATGGTGTGGAACCATGTTTAGGGTGTCTTTGAACCTCTCCCATGTTTCATAAAATGACTCTCCCTCTTTTTCAAAAAAGTTTTGGATGCTCTTTTTAAGTGCAATTGTTTTGTGATGAGGGAAGTATTTTTTGTAGAATTCTCTTTGCAGTTGGTCCCAAGAGTGGATTGATGTAGGTCTCAAGTTGTTTAGCCAATTTTTAGCTCGATCCTTTAGTGAAAAAGGAAATAGCCTCATCTTAGCGGATTCTAGTTGATGTGGGGGACACATGGTTTCAACAATGTCGTTGAACTCTTTGACATGAAGGTATGGCATTTCTGACTCCATCCCATGAAAGGTTGGAAGGTGGTTTAGGACATGGGGTTTGAATATGTAGTTGGTGTCTCCTATGGAATTGTGTCTAATGCATGAGGGGGCATTGGTCCAAGCTGGAGTGAGGTAGTCGTTCATGGTTTGATCAACTACATTCCCTAAGTTTGGAGCTTCTTGGTTTTGGTTTCCCATTTGATTCCCCCCAGGGTTTACAATTTGATTTTGTGGATGACCCTCCATTGGACTTGTTTCAAGTTCTGACTTTGGGGTTTCAAGAATATTTGAATCTGATTTAAACAATCCCTTAGGTTCACTTGACTCCCCTATCCTAGAACTTTCCACCCTAACTAGTCTGTTTGAGAAATCGCGGGTGTAGGCGGACATGCGCCCAAAAAAAAAAGCGAGAAAGGGACAAGATAAGAGATCTTGGGTGAGAGTAGAAGAATGGAGGTGAGGAAAGAAGGTTTTTTTTTTTGGATCTAAGGTACTTACTTGGTCCCCGGCAACGGCGCCAAAATTTGGTTCACGCCCAAATTTACCCAAGAGAAGAAGGGTAGAACGGTCCTTGTAGTGTAGCTTGGGTTGTCGATTCCACAGAGACCTAAGAAGATACCTAAGATACAAAACCTAAGGGTTGGATTTTTGGCTATGAAGTGGCCAAAATGGATTGATTTTGGATGGGTTTTAAAGATATCTAAAAGATTTAAGTGGATTCAATTTAAAAGAATGAGTTGATCCTAGGTTATCACTCGGGGTGGATTGGATGTATTTTCTTTTTAATGATTTCAATTTCTTAAATTTGAGATGGATTCATTTAAGGAGATAAAACAACATCATCACTTACTGGTTTAATGCCTACACCCTCTAATTCTAATCACCTATACACTTGAAGGATCAATGTTTTGAGCACTTCAAGGTAAAGGATCGTATTAGTACTTGAGGTGTGTGGCCTTAAATTCAACAAGGACGATGGAGTTTAAAAATCATCAAATAAAAATCCCAATTAAAGAAGTGATTATAAATTAATTAGGTGATAAATAACATCCAATCCAGCCCCTTGCTACTCCCTTGGATCAACCCATAAGTGGGTTAGCCCTCCATTGATCCCATGGTTTCAATGGAAGCGGAAAGTAGACTCATAAGGGAGGAATGAAGAAGTAAAGAAAACAACAAAAATAAAATGATCACTCCACCGTTGTGTGAATAATTTCACAAGGGTTGGTGTGAATAAATTCACACCTTGATCCAACGGTATCAAAGTGATATTAAGAACAACATAATAAGAGTAGAAGAAGAACTTTTATCAAGAAACTAAAGTGAATTGAACAACTTACATGTGAAAGACAAAATTGAGGCAACAAAAATGCAGCATAACATTACAAGTAAACAAAGCATCCAAGATCTTAAACTCCTTCACCACCACTGCCTTAAATAGGCATTTTGGGAGCCTTGGGTCGAACCACCAACAGTACAAGTCATCCCAATCAATGAGGGTAGGCATAGGTGGTGGAAAGTAGGTGGAGAGGTGACTTCTCCACCCTTGACCCGAGGTGGCAGCCAGTTTTCATCCACCGAACAGACGCGTCTGGAAGACCTTCTATAAGTCCTAATCAGGGTGGTCCATAGAAGAAGAAACTGGATCTCCGGATGTCTGCTAACCGCCTGTAAAATTTGGGCCTATTTGGAGTTGTGTATTCCGAGATATGATCAAAATGGTGGACTGTTTTTCTGGGCCGCAGAATCTGGCCCAGAATTTTATCTCTAACTTGGGCCGCCTAAATGACCACCATGGAGGCCGAATTAGCATTAACTCCTGAAGAGTGATTTGTTCCTGTACATGTCTTATAGCATCCCACGAAATTTGGGATTAATTGGGCCTGTATGTTGGTCCCCACAGTCTCATCATTGGGCTGGTGTCCAATCTGCCTTCTCCAGAATTGCTTCCTTTCATTGCCAAATATCTCCATCATCCTCCATGAATTCTCCATTGATCCCTGAATCAAACATGTTCATATTTAAGTGTAGATAAATTTACAAAAATATAAAATTAAAATATGTATAATTATATTCCTTAAAATCAGATGAATCATTGGGTACTTTAAATGATGTTCAAAAATGTACCACATAATAGTGCATTTTAAGAAGGTATTACAATCATAATGTGAAATGATGTTCAAAGTGTAAAATGCACTAAAATGGTATTTATGAATAACAAAGAACATGAAAATTAGGTATATTAACAATGAATATTAGCCTCATTTAGTGGCTAATCACCACTTTTAAATTTATATAATTTTTTAAATTGATATTCTTTTTTTTTTGGAATTAACGACTTTTGAGTTTATACAGAATATGTGATAATAATTTTAGTGTTCACATGCACCGTATGAAAATATTTCAAAAAAATTACAAATAATAGTTTATTTGAAGTTACCTTTATATTTTTCCATATTTGTTTTCAAATTAAAATTTTCTCTTATAGATTTTGAAAGTTTTATGATTTTAATAAGGGATTTAAAAATGGAAAATGTATTTTTCATAGGGAATGTTTCAGTGATCTTTTAAATGTATTTTTATCCATTCATGTTTCTTATGATTTAGTAGAGATATAATCTAATTTCAACATCTTAATTTTTTATATGGATGTTTTAAGAATATTAATTATTCATGAAACCTATTTTCCATTCAATGGGAAAATCATTGAATTAATGAAAAAAATTCATGATCTTGTGGAATGTATAAAAATGGATTACGATTATGTGATGGGTGGTTCCATTATAAACCATGAATGGGTGATTATGTTATAAAACATAGATGGGTGGTGACATTACAAACCAATTATGGATCGGTCCTTTATTTCCCTCAAATTTATTTCTTAATGATGAAAGGGTAGAGAATCCTCAAATGGAAAACGTAGTTAATAAACTCATAAGAGGTGGTAAAGTTGGCCAGTTTGAAGTTCCTTATAAAAGAATGTTAGAAATGGCCTTATATGCTTCTCAATTATTTTAATATATCCATAATTATAGTATTAGGAGTAAACCATGTAAAAATAAGTGATTTTATATACATATGTGAATTCCATATGAATATTTCTTATTCGATTGATATGTTTTCATGGATCATGATTCATGATTGATGTTTCGAAAAATTTATGAATTATGTATTTTTATTGAGAAATATTCAATCCATGATTCATGTTCATGATCTATGAATAGTTTATTCAGATTTTATAAATTTAATAAAATGTTCCTATTACCCTATGTTTATATTATGCTCACTTATGGTTATTTATTTACATATTGCTTATTTATCCTCGCTGAGTATCTGTGATGGCCCTTTATTATGTATTATTTTCCACAATATAAGAGTAAATGTTTTATGTATGAAATCACTAAGAAGATTTCTAACAATGGATAACTAATGTGAGATGATGTAAAAATTTTACTTAAAATTTGTTTATATTTTAGTGTATCCAAAGACACTAAACCTTTATAACTATGGAATGAATAATAAGGTTATATACTAAATATTCATCCATTAAGATGTAATATCAAAGTATCAAATGACTTGGTTTCTATAGCTGGTATCAAAGAAAGGAATATTTAATTTTATAAACTATGATGAACCAAATTTAGTGAGATTCCATAGATAATGCAACATATAGGATATGTACAAATGTTTTGATAAACCAATGAGTGTGGTTTTCTTAGAAATTACCTCTCTGTATGGATTCCATCGAGTGGATATAGATATGACACATATCCACTTATTGGTAATGAATATTAATGTTGTGTATCTAGAAATAACTTCATCTTCATCGGTACATGATGATTTTACCTTATAATAAACACCATGATAGACACTCTCAAGGTATATTGATTGGATAATTGCTAATTTATTTATGATCCAATATGATGGATTTAGATTGATAATTACCATGTATAACCTAGGGTAATCCTAAGTTGTTAAATATTGAAAAAAAGGTTCATGATTTAGGCATTCTATGAATTATTTAATGATTATATCGTTTCCCACAATGATTATTATTCTATATACTGTGCTTTTTTTACTAAATGTCTAGAACTATAATGAATTCTATAAAAATTGAATGTGAGTGACAATTCATTGATTTCCCGTATTAGAAACCAAATTTTATGGGTTATGGAATGGAAAATCATATTGCTACTCTTATATAACATTATAAATAAATGAATCGTACTGAAATTTTAAATTGTAAAAGGAGGGAAAATTTATTTTTGGTTCATTTCTGAGAAACTGTAATACTTTTTTTAGTGGGTTTGTTGATCCAATAATTTCAGAGTAATGGATAATTCATACTAAATATATTTTCTCTATTATCCACCACTCATAACATGATAAATTTTCATAATATTTTTATTCTTTAGAAGGATAATAGGATCAATAGTGGACTCTGATCACGAATATAATGAAATAGGATGAAAATGAATCCATATAGTGGGATGATATTTGAATATAATTTTTCAATAAATGTTCCTTTAATTCATTGTATAAAAATAGAGAAGGATTTCTATGAGGTAAACATAAGGGAAATGAATAAAATGGTACTTATGTAGAAACTTTTACAGGAATTATAGGGTATTATTATACTATTATCACTAAAATATTAATATTTATTGGTTCTTCAATGGTTTAAAACCATGTATCTAAAGGGTGTCAGCCATAATATACATTAGTAGTTGTGAAAAAAAATTCAATGTGAAATAATGGTAGATATATAGTCTATCATCACCCTAAATCTTATGGTTTTTATATTTAAAGAAATCAAAGGTAATTGTTATAAGAAAATTATAGAGGGAATAAGATTATAATTTATTAATTTTAGAAGTGTCGAATGAAATATGAGGGAATGTGTATAAAGGGGACTAATAAATTATTTTATTGTAAAAAGGGAGGTCATCAGGTAATCAAATTCCAATTTAACTTGAATAATAATCTAGTGATGTGAATGGAGTGAAATATTCACATATTTTACAACATTCACTCTAGTGATTCAATTATAAAGAAGTACAAACATTATAATCACCAAATATTGAATCCAATGGATAATAATGATTTTTTCAATCAGTAAACTATTAATACTAGAGAATGTAGAAATCTCACCATTAACTATTGCCGATATTGGGTAAGATAATGAAGTGGTGAAAATTATAATTACCATCGACTCTAGATCTCATAATGTATTATTTTCTTATTTTTATACCCACAGTTTTATATCTAAATAATTTTCTAAGGTTATTTAATTATCAACTAAATTATTAGGTAATAAATTAATAGTTAACTATTATAATGATATGATGATAACATCACAAGTTTATAATTCTCATTCGTTAATGTTTGTGGGGTTTTTTTGCAAAAAATATTTTTATTCTCAAACTAGTTCAATTATAATTGATTTTGGGAATAGATTTTGTTTATTTATATAAATCCCATATTTATTTATAAGTAAGGGAAGCCACATTTTATATTCTAACACAATCTATGAGATTCTATCAGTGTGAGGATAAATATAAAATTTCAATAGATATTACATCAGTTGCATGTGTATTAATTCCCATACAAAAGGGGTATTTATCATAAATGGTTGGGAAGAAGATAAAATATTAATCTATGCCAATTATAAAATATTTTTTTGATATCTTTTTAAAAGAATTTATAAGTATAACTTTTATTTGTGAAGTTGAGTTTTCAATATGATTCATACTTGCACAAAACCAATTTTATTGAATCCATATAGAATTCCCCAATTTATTTACAATAATTTAAGTATGAAATCTCTTACAATCCAAATTATATATTTATTTGACCATGTTGTCACCTTCAGGTGTACATGTAATTTTTGTAAAAAAGTTTTTTGGATTGATATGGCTTTAATTTGATTATTAAAAAATAACAATATCAGAATCAAGAATATGTGTTTGAATCCTTGTATTAATGATTGTTTCAATCATTTTCATGAAACTCAATATTTTTCCAATATTGATAGTATCTATGGATATTATCAATCTTGGTTCAATAGTGGATATGTCCCCAAAAAACATTATGATTTATGTTTGAAAATAATGAATTAATAATTATTCTTTTTGGATTTACTATTGCCCGCACTAACTTTATGTATCTGGTGAATAAATACTTTAGAGATTACCTTGAAGAATTTGTTGTAGAATTTATAGAAGATATTATTATATATTTTATTAATCAGTAGGAACATTAATATCACATGAAGATTGTACTGAAGAGACTACACAAGTATAATCTCTATAAAAAATTTATAATGTGCGATTTTAATCTACAAAAAGTTTCATTTTCTGATTTTATAATATTAAGTAATGGTATATTGGTTGACCCATTAATGTTTGATGCATTTAATCATTACTACCTAAAAAAATATGAATGAGATATATTGTTTTAGTTGTTTAAAAGGATATTATTGGGGATTTGTGGTGGATTTATCATAATAATATAACCCACGAACCAACATAACATTGAAGGGAGTAATGTTCCTTTGGATAGATTACTTTGAAGAAATTTTCTTGGAACTCATGAAAAGGTTGGTTAGTGAACCAATGATCACACTACCCTATAGTGGATATGAGTTTTTTAATTATTGTGATCCATTATGGAAAAGTATGGGTTGTGTTCTCATGTTAAATGATACCGTGATATATTATTAATCTTGTATGTTGATGATTAGTGGGAATATTACTAGACTCATTATTTAGATTTAGCATCAGTAATAATTGGATTAAATATATAGAGGAATTATATTTATAGTTAAAAGAGTGAAAAATATATTGATCCTAAAATTCTAAAGTATATATTATCCTAGAAATATGGGAATAAACACCAGAGAATAAAGTTGGATCTGATTACATATATTCACACCCCACCGAGACACTTTTTATTATTTTAATTATTTTATTCATCCATGGTGTTAATTTATTTGGGGTTTGAGTGGGTTGAGTCCTAGTTTAATTTTTTTTATTTGGGAATCGGTGTTTTGGATGTGGCAAAATCTGGCGCGTGGGTAGAGCATGGTTTAGGACTTGTGTGGATTCACCTTGCTTAAAATAATAACTTCCAATGATTTTAAATATAATAATGATTAAATGAAAAAATTGAAAAATGAAATAAAAATAAACTTAATATTTAATAATAATAGAAATATTTATATATTTATTATGTTTATATTATGAATATGAATATGATTCTGAATATTATTAATATTTTATTAAGATTATTATAATAATTATAATTATGATGATGATGATGAATATTATTATTAATAATATTATTATTTTCTCTTCCCCCTTCCCACCATAGGTCACACAACCGCCTTTCCCCTTTTCATTTCTGTTTTTCACACATCCCATAGATGAAGCCCCTACCTCACATGCCATACCCACCACTCCATCCCTTCAATCACAGTCTCTCTTCCCAATTTGTGGTGTGGTTATCTCCAATAAGCGCTCCTCTTTCATCCTCCCTCATTGTTTTGGTGTTTTTCTCTCCATTCATCATTCTATTTGATAAGACCCAACCCAGGGTTTGGTTTTAACTCATATTTTTTCTGTTCATCCAGTTCTAGGTTAAGTGTGGGCTTTCATGGGCCTTGTTCATATGTGTTCTAACAACTGTTTCTAATAGAGAAGTGGTTCGATTTGATTTGGTGTTTCCACCAATGATTTTGGGTAAGGTTTACCTCTTTTCTTATTTTTTACATAGTTTATATTTGGGGGTAATATAATTTATGAGTCTTTGGTGTTTAATTTAAGGTGTGATTGATTTTTTTATGTTTTTTCAATTCGTCGTCGCCATCTAAGGTATGGATTTTATGACGTTGGTTGGTTACACACCATTTATTTGAGATTAATAAAGTGGTCTGTGTTCTTAATAAATTATATTTGGTGTGTTGAACATTTTCTCTGAGTTTTTATGCTTCCTTGTATTTGTTTTGTAGTGCATTGGACTGTTCCAGGTGGTTTCAATTTAATGGGTCTAAGGTAACTCGTCTGCCTGTGCATAGGTATGTAGATATGTATATGCGGGTTCCACCGTTATATGTATATTCATCCATTGTAGTGAATATACTTGTGTGGTGATAGATGGTCCCTTATATATATGTAGAGACCCAAATAATTATGTACATGGACATTACATTACTTTTTTAGAGTACTTAATACTTAAAAAAACAGACACCAAAGGACCGTAATAGTTTAGTGTCTGTGGAAACATGGTACATAATCATCTAATCATGGTGAAAAATATTCAACATATCCCATAATGATCTTACCATATTATTTTATTACATAAAACCTTTCTTTAAATGCTGGGGAAAAGAAAACATAAAAAGGGTGAGTTCAAATTCCCAGTAAGGGTAAACATAGAGAACATAAAACAATCTATAAACATTTGAATGCAAAAACATGAACATAAAATTTTAACATCAAAATCTTGAGAAAACACATAAATCTTAGAAGTACATAAGGCATATATCTTAATGGAACATCAATAATGATAAAATAGCATGAGAAGAAAATATGTAATTCTTGCATACCATTAATCACGTGATATGATTTCCATAGTATCCAAGGCATTACTGCCAAGAC
This sequence comes from Viscum album, assembly GCA_963277665.1. Classification (NCBI taxonomy): domain Eukaryota; kingdom Viridiplantae; phylum Streptophyta; class Magnoliopsida; order Santalales; family Viscaceae; genus Viscum; species Viscum album. The sequence goes on from OY728133.1 coordinate 1,314,364,363, forward strand.
CATCTTTGTAGACAAAGTCTCTTTCTGAATCGAGTTCACTACTCGTTTCTGTCCTGTAACACTGAACAGAATTAACTTAGCATTCTAGCCATGTCTATATCATGAGATATAAATCTTTACCCAGTGCATTAGAGGTAGATATAGGTCCCACCCATCTCATAATTATATCATTTTTACTTGTGCCACAAAATAAACTTAAAACATTCATCATAACCAAAAGAAAAAATTGGGTTTCATAAACATCATCTCATCATCACATAATCCATATAAAACAAATTGATAATTTATTATAAGAAAAGTATTTTTTTAAAAATAGTCATCAAGTCTTGTAGAATAAGCTTCATGAAAATGAGGCGTTATGAAACCGTAAAAAACCATTCAATCCATATAAGTTAAAAATAACATTCCTTTCGTACTTTTTTTCAGAAAAGTAAAAACGTTCCTCGTGTGGTAAAAAAATGTAAGATTCCTTTCATAACATGTGGAAAATTTAAAAAATGTTTACAAAGGACATTAAAAATACATGAAAACAGTTTTAGAAAACATGGCCATAGATGATAAAAATAACACTAGTAAATACTTACAAATAACAATCTCTGATTAGAACGAGATTTGAATAGTTATCTCTTACCTTAGGTGGGGATGGGTCTAAATCCTCTCAACCAATAGGTTTTACACAATTCTAGTTTAATATTTTATCTTTATCATTTAGATTTAACTCTAAGTTAAATAATATAACTTCTATCGTGTCTTTTTGTTTTCTTACACTATATGGTTAATAAAATTACTATAAAAGGCCAAAAAAACCCAAAGTGGTTCATTATTAATATATATATACTTATCTAAGTCATTTGGAAGAACCTTATATTTTTAGTAATAAAATAACAATTAATAATATAATATTTTTTAAAAAACCTATTTTATGTCAATTTTGACACTATTTGGTACATGATTTATTTGAAATTCCTAAAAAAATTATTAATTCGAAAAATGTTAATTAAATCAATACTAACATATCATATTAACCTATAAAATTATTGAAATTCATAAAAAGTCTAAAATTACATTTATTTGGGTATTTATAACATCAATTATATTAATATTTCATTATTTAGGTAATTACTACATCACCATTGTGTCATAAATAAATTAAATTATATAATGTCTAAAAATTATAAATAAAATACCATTAGGTAGTAAATAATTTTATCTTTCTAATGAATATTTATAGTCTAATTTATCTTTTGTTTAACCCTATATTAAATATGTTTTAGTATTAAATATTGATTTTAACAATTTTAACTCTTCTTTAAATAAAATAATAATAAATGTCTTAATCTAATCCAAGTGAACCTAAAGGGAAATATTTTATTTCAAAGGTTTTTTTTGGTCTCATTACACTTATGCAATATAATTTGGACATTTTTAGGGTAATAGTAATATAATTTTTACCCTTAATTAACCTGTTTACTTTTGACCATGGTAAAAAAAGTAAAAAGTTACTATTCACCAAAAATTATTTTTATCTTATTGAACAACATTTTACTCCTTGATATTTACCATGAATCTCATATTTTCAAAATTCCACTCACAGAAGTTGTAAAATTATGTTTTATGTAAATTTTAAAATTTTCCTAAGAGGTGGGTATAAGACGGTGAAAAGTTCAATAAAATTTTTATATATGTAAAATTATTATAAAATATCTCCAATGAATTACATTTAACTTATATAGGTATTATGTATCCATTTTGACCAAGAATAAACTTAAATAAAATAAATAATCATATAAAAAAAATGATGGTTTTTAAATAGTAACCCAGTGTTTTCACTATTTATCAAAAATTAAAAGTTTTTAGAAAAATAAAAAAAATTACCCTAGGATAATTTAGATATTAAGAATCCAAAAATTAAGTCCATTTTGAATTATAAACAGTATTAAATTTGAAAAAGTGGATATTACTATTCATAATGGCTAGTTTATATAATATATCATTGTTTAGTGAAACACGTTATTGCGTACTACAAACGCTATTGAGAAAGGTCGCTATTGCGTGTAATGCAAGACAAGTCAGGGCTGCGTGTAGTGAAAGCTCCCTTTAGTGCTGCGACTAACATAATCAAAACTTATTTCATTTATACATTACACAAAATCTATACATAATGTTGCGTAGAATAATTTCCTCAAAACGAACTTGAATTTGTGTGTCACACGAGTCAAGAACATTGTTGCGTATACTGCAAGCTAATACGGTGTTGTGTATTGTACAAGATAATTTTTTTGTAGTGTCTAATAAAATACATCAATGAAATAAAAAAATAATATATCTTATAAAATCTCGGGGTGTTACATTCTACCCCCCCCTTAAAATGAATTTCTCCCTCGAAATTCGGCGGGGTTATAAATGGTTTAGTACTTGAAAGTTTCTTTCATAGAAACCCACATCGTAAAAAGGAATACCAAAACAGAACATTAAAAACTAAATTATGAAATTTAATGGTTACCCAAATTAACTAATCACTAGGTTTTCACGTAGAAGAACATAAGTGAAAATATGGATATGGAAGAAAAATCTAACCATAATATTCTGAGGAAGAGTGGTAGAGGACATGGCTATGAAAAAGTCAACAATCACAAAGCCATAAATTTGTGATTACCTAAGGTACCATTTGATTCATTGGATACAAGGGCAATATGACAACATTTTTGGTTTTCAAGATCATTTACCTAAAGTTAAAAAATTTTATAATTAAAAGAAATACTTACTTTCTTTTGGTACAATCATACCGTTGCTCATGCCTTGAACAATTTCCACTTCATCTCTTAAATAAATGAAGTTGAATGTGTCTTTTGTGAAGTGTTAGCAGATCATACGATAGAATGATTAGTCATTCCATCGATCTCAAACATAGGATTAGAAAAAGTTATATACATAAGTCTATATTATGGTGAGATTAATCTTACATGTTTCCAAAATTGGACTTATACATCATCTATCATACCTATTAATAAAATAAAACTAGTTTCTACAAACCGGGGACATCCTGTAGGCCAGTGGTAGGCGATAAAGGCATGTCGCACATCGGTTGTGGGTTTGATTCTCGCAACCCTGTTTAACGTGGCGGGTTGTCGCCCGTTCTACAAGTTCTCCCTTTTCTTAAACTACACCATTATAACATTCTATCAATAATATCTAAAAAAAATTCTAGCCATAAACAATACTAACTAATGTTCAACATAATCCATTCCAATCTTTAGACTTATCCAAAATACTTCATTCCAAACTCATAGTATAAAGAGAATGATTACTAAAAAGGTCATATAAAAAGCCTTTTAATACCATCATTTATCCGTCATATATCTTTTTGGTCACATTCCAATCACGTGAATACCTTAATCATGTATTCTCTTGAAAATTGAATACCTATTGAACCTTAGTTAAAACATGAATGTCGTCAAAAGTTAACTCTTTCAAAATACCAAAATCTAAAAATTCTATATACTCAAACCAAGATATCACTTTGTCCTTATATCACTTATGAGCTCATTAATACTATCAAACATTTCATTATATATTTTTCCCTTCTTTATGCACATATTAGGTGCTTTCCATGAATATCTGAAAAACCATTCATGGTTACCGGTACCATTCAACATATACTTTCAGAAATATAAGAAAAAACAATAGTGTAATAATCCATAGATGTCTCATTATTCCATAGTACCATGATATTACTTATAAAACATTACTCTTGATAAACATGTAATCATTCCACTGCCTTCATAAACCACTAACTGAGCTTCATCATTTTTTTCATCTCATATATCATTTGTAGTCTCTTCATCATCATCCACATAAATACTACCCGTATGACCATCCTGATTCTCTTCATGAGATTTCCATTAGGTAATTGGTTTTTATAATGCCTATACATTCCACATTTAATACATTTGATGATTTTTGATGTCGTAGCAATACCATTATCCTTCTCCATGGTGTTAACTGAACCTTTCCCTTTTCACTTACTAGATTTGTGTCCTTATTTTCCACACCCAAAGAATATTCCAGTTCCTTTGAAACATTCTCCTTGATGCCTCTTCCCACATGATTTACATGGGAGAAATTGAACTTTTTTTCCTCTATGATCATCATGAAACTCCATCTTTCTCTTATTAGCTGAGTCGGTAAATTTACCAAATTTTAGATTATTGATCATATTATGATATTTATAATTTGGCATAATAACAATATGTGGTCTTCCAGATCCAATTTCATTTGGTTTATCCTGAAGAATATCATTCCATTGTCCATAATATCATCCATTATCGTGAATCTTCCAGTTTCTAGCCATTTTATAAAACCCAAAAAGAATAGTGTGAGAGGAAAAAATCATAATCAAGGGGGAGTACCATCAATATCTAACATCATACGTTAAATTCTAAGATCGTTACCAAAATTCTAGGGCTATAACTTATACTTATACTTAACCTTAGGGATATCCCTAGACATACCATAGAAATATCTCTGGGTATTTTACTAAATTTTTTGCATCCTACTTTCCAAAGGTTAACTAAACCTCCCTATGATACCAACTGTAGAGACGCAAAGCATGACATACAAGGACATTACATTACTTTTGCGGAATGCTTAATACATAACAAAAATAGACACCAAAGAAACCTAAAAGTTTAGTGTCTTTGGAAACTTGGAACATAATCTTCTAATCATGGTGAAAGATCTTCAACATCTCCCATTAAGATCGTGCCCTTTTATTTTCTTACCTAAAACCTTTCTTTAAATCCTGGGGAAAAGAAAACATAAAAAGGGTGATCTCAAAAGCCCAGTAAGGGTAAACATAGAGATCATAAAACAATCCATAAACATTTTAATGCAAAAAGATGAACATAAAATCTACACATCAAAATCATGAGGAATGACATAAATCTTGGTAGTATGTAAGGCATATATCATAATGGAACATCAATCATTATAAAATATCATTGGAAGAAAACAGGTTATTGTGGAAAACCATTAAGCATGTGATATGATTTCTATAGTAGCCAAGGCATTTCTGCAAATACCATCTTAGTGGACAAAGTATATCTCTAAATCGAGTTCACTCCTCGTTTCAGTCCTGTAACACTAAATCAGATTAACTTATTGTTCCAACCATGCCTATCTCAAGAGATAAAAATCATTAACCAATTCATTAGAGGGAGATATAGGTCCCACCCATCTCATAATGATATCATTATTACTTGTGCCACAACATAAACCTAAAGCATTCATCATAACCCAAAGAATAAAATGGGTTTCATAAACATCATCTCATCATAACATAATCCATATAAAACAAATCGATATTTCATCATAAGAAAAGTGAAACCATGTAAATCATAGAGACATTATATTTGAAACATACACATATGAAATAATGTCATCTTAGATGGAAATTGGTTTTGATAAAACATTTGAAATGAATTCTTGAGGAAAATATCCTTTCTTCTTCAAAATAATTTTCTGTTCACAAAATGCCATGGAATTTTAAAAGAAAAATATTTTGTTGAAAATAGTAATAAAATATTATAGAGTAAGCTTCATGAAAATGAGGCACTATGGAACTGTAAAAATCCATTCATGCCATATAAGTTAAAAATAACATTTTTCTCGTACTTTGTTCAGAAAAGTCAAAATGTTCCTCGTGTGGTAAACAAAAGTACGATACCATTCATAACATGTGGTAAATTTAAAAAATGGGTAAAAAGGTCTTTAAAAATACATGAAAACATTTTTAGAAAACATGGCCATGGATGATAAAAATAAACCTAGTAAATTCTTACAAATAACAATCTCTGATTAGAACGATATTGGAATAGTTATCTCTTACCTTTGGTCCGATATGCTTCATACGTATCCAAAGCTCCTCTTCCTCGACACACCTCCTTTAAACTTCTTCTTAGGGAACTAGAATTGGTCTTATGAGAAGACCAGAACTTCCAGAATGATTCTAGGGAATTGTAGAAGAGAAATGGGGAGGTTTTGGATGAGCTTTAATGCTCAAAAGGGTGTGAATAGAAGAGGGAAGGGGTTCCCTTTTTATAAGGGAGGAGAGGGGCACCTTAAGAAAACATAAAATATTATTTTATAATAAAGTCACATTCGGTTTTTAATAGCTCAAAATTTATTTATTTCGAAGATAAGGTTGGAATGGGTCCAAAAACTCTCAACCAATTGGTTTTAGACAATTTTAGGTTACTATTATATCTTTATCATTTAGATTTAACTGTAAGTTAAAAAATTTAACTTTTACCGTGTCTTTTTGTTTTCTTACACTATATGGTTAATAAACTAACTATAACAGGCCAAACTAACCCCAAGTGGTTCATTATTAATATATATATATATCTTTATATATTTAATTTGGAAGAACATTATATTTTTAGGAATAAAATAACAATTAATAATATAATATTTGTTTTGAAAACTATTTTATGTCAATTTTGACACTATTTGGTACTTGTTTTTTGTGAAAATCATAAATGCATGATTAGTTAGAAAAAAGTTTATTAAATCGACACTAACATCTCATATTGACCTATAAAATTAGTGGAATTCATAAAAAGTCTAAAAATACATTTATTTGGGTATTTATAACATCAATTATGATAATATTTCATTCTTTATGTAATTACTGCATCACCATTTTGTCATAAATAAATTAAATTATTTAATGTCTAAAAATTATAAATAAAATAAAATTAGGTATTAAATCATTTTAGATTTATAATTAATATTTATTGTCGAATTTATCTTATGTATAACCCTATATTAAATATATTTTAGTTATTAAACTTTGATTTTAACTATTTTAACTCTTCTTTAAATAAAATAATAATAAATGTCCTAATCTAATCCTAGTGGACCTAAAGGGAAATATTTTATTCCTAAGGTTGTTTTTGGTCTAATTACACTTATCCAAGAGAATTATGACCTGTGTTAGGGTAATAATAATAACATTTTTAACCTTAATTACCCTATTTACTTTTAACCGTGGTAAAGAAAGTAAAAAGTTACTATTCACCAAAAATTATTTTTATCTTATTGAACCACATTTTACTAATTGATATTATACGTGTCTCTCTGATTTTCGAAATTCCACTCACAGAAGAGTTAAAATTAAGTTTTATGTAAATTTTCAAATTCTCCTAGGAGGTGAGTAAAAGGCGATGAAAAGTTCAATAAAATTTTTATATACCTAAAATTATTATAAAATGACTCCAATGAATTACATTGAACTTATATAGGTATTATGTATCAATTTTCACCTAAAATAAATTTAAATAAAATAAATAATTATTTAAATAAAATGTCAGTTTTTAAATAGTAACCCACTGTTTTCACTATTCATCAAAAATTGATATTTTTCAAAAAAAACAAAAAATTCAACCTAGGCTAATTTTGATATTCTGAATTCAAAAATGAAGTCTATTATGAAAGATAAACATTATAAAATTTCCAAAATTGGGTATTACTATTCATAACTGCTAGTTTATATAATATATCACTGTTTAGTGAAACCAATTATTGCGTACTACACACGCTATCGAGGAAGGTCATGATTTCACGTAATGCATGAAAAGTCAGGGCTTCATGTAGTTCAAGATCACTTTAGTGTTGTGTATAACATAATCACAACATATTTCATTTATATATTAAACTAAATCTATACATAATGTTGCGTAGAATAATTTCCACAAAACGAACTTGAATTTGTGTGTAACACGAGCCAAGAATAGTTTTGTGTAAACTGCAAGCTAATATAGTGTTGCGTATAGTACAAGATAATCTTGGTGTATTGTATAATAGAAGTCATCATAGAAATTAAAAAATAATATATCTCATAAAATCTCGGGGTGTTACAATATATATAGAAAATTCATACATTGGTGGGTGGAGACTAGTATATGTATATAAGAATACATGTAAGGATCCCCTTACTCATGTTCATGACCATAAAAATTTTTGTATAGAGACTAGGTTCCCTTACATATTTGTGAATGTTCATATTCTTAGTGGTGGATCTGTATATTTTATTTCTAATGAAACATGGTACTCATGTTTAATTTCGTTCCAACCTAAGGTAGGCCCCATATTCTAATTACTTTAATTTTAATCCTAGGATTTCTTATGTGTTTTAAGAACATGCTTTATATTTACGCAATATACATATGATATAAACATTGGTTTTAGATTCTAGAAATTATTATACCTTTCTTTTGAAAAATGATATGTATTTATAATGACCATTTGGGTTTAAGTGACTTTTATTAATAAGTGATTTACTATGTAATTTTGATTTGGTAATGAATATTTCAAGAGGAGTTTGGCCTTTGAACCAGTTTAGTTATAATAGTGTACTGAAATGTCTGGTTTTTACAAAAAAATATAATGTGATTCCCAAATATGATATTTGGTGTGAACTCATGGTTAAATGGTGGTTTCACTTTCATGAAAGAATTTTATTGTCGAAATCATATGTTCAATTATTTTTAAGATGTATAGTACATTTGTTGTTCAATTGAGCATTTAAATGATTTTGGAAACTTAAAAGTGTTTTTTGAAAATGTTTTCCAAAAAATAATAATTCCTTGGAAATCATTAATAGTGTATGGAACATAATGATTTGTTTCTGAAAAATAAAAATCCCTTTTAAAAAATTCCCCCTATTTTAGATAATGATTTGTATATTTATTGTTTGGATTGTGATATGTTTCCAGTAAAAAGGCTTGTGCATTTTTTATGTGACGAAAAGGGGGGATGTGCTCAATCCGGGATATTTGTGGGGAGAGTGTGATTTTGTTTCCAAAAAAGAATATTATATATTCATGTATGTTAATTTCATGAAAACTCACCACCACCTGAAATAGATCACATGTGAATCATGATGTATCTAGGTTCGTTGGCTAGGACTAATATGATAGATGTTCTAGAAGTGGTTGGTCCCAATTTCTTCTTGCCATATTGATGTGAAAAGAATTAATAAATGGTTATGGATGAGGATGGGAGACCACTACGTTATGGGGGTATCCCCTACTAGTGGCTCATGAATGTGGACACTGTTGTTCATGGATTCTATTCCACATTTCACTACGGTATGAGTATCCTTGGGTCTGATTTATGCTAGTTACCTATAAGGATTGACTGTGGAGCCCTCTTTTGATATGGATTTTGGTAAATGATTTCTATTTTATTACTTCAATATCATTTCCCCTTTTTAAAAATACAGGTTTTTAATTTTAAAAAGTTTGTATTTAATTGTAAAATAACTATGAATGCCTATGAACTATTTTGGAAATGTGAGAAAAATGGAATGGTTTTTCATGGAAATTGATTTCCAAAATTTGTATGAATGGTATATATTATTATTATATGGTTTTATATTCCAACTGACATGATTTTGGTTTCTTTTTAAATGTATAAAAATATGGAATTGTTTATCATTGGAATTCATACTGAGCATCATGGAATCTATAATAATTTATTTCTTATTTTAAGGTTCCTCTAGTTTTGGGTCGCTCATGTAGTGAGTGTAGTTTTCTATCATGTGGTGACCAATGAGGTAAATTGAGGTACATTTCGATTATTTGGTTCTTTTTTTACCACTAACAATTTTTTCATTTTATTTTCTTCTATTGAACTTTATTTTATGTGATAAATTATTCATTACTACTTTATTCAGATTCCCATCAAAGGTATCTAGCCCATGGGGATCAGGAACGCCATTTGGGTCATGTCGCGGATTGACTCGGGTGAATGGTTCACATTTTCCCTAGGAAGGTTCATAAAAAAATGGTATTAGATGGATGTTTATCTCATATCCATTGGGGATTTTTCATAGTTTTATGTAAGGATTTTCAGAATCCATGGGGTCAATTATGGGTGGGTTCTTGATCAGCACATATTTTCAATGACTCTTGAATTGTCAGGGTGGTCCAGGAAGGTCTTTCTTTGAATTCCATTACTGGATCTAGATTGTTTTCAAGGTCCTTAGTCTTGTTTAGGTGTTTCTAGTTGGTCTTCAAATTTGGTGGTCATTTTAGAGGGATGTGTGGTTGATGTGCATGGCCTAGAAAGCCATGTAGAAACCAAGCACTTATTTTTGATGACTTCCTATGTGCTCACCATGTTGGTTCATAGTTTCCAAAATCGTGTGACCAATCCATGTGTAGAAGTTGTTTATTTGAGAATTTTGAGACCAGATTCATTGATTGAATTTGTCTCTTTGGGATGATCTTCATGTGAGTTCTAGTTTGTTTTTATTTTTTTTCTAGCGTTGAAAAATAGATAATTTGCATGTTGAAATTAGATTTCCAAAATTAAAATAATTTTTTGTTTGAAAAAAAAAGTTATTTTGAAAATGGAAGTTATTTTAGGAATTGTTTTATGATCTTTGAATGATTTTATAATGCATAAATTAGAAGTGGATTTGGAAAATGTTTTGAGGGGTTTTTAGAATTTTTTGTGAAATTTAAAATTGATATCTCTTGGATATAAGTATTTGGTAATGACTTTTTTGACCATTTTTATTCTTATAAATATCGCGTATATGGATAGTGGAAATGGAGTTGGAATGTTTGGATTGGTGACTAGTTGGAATAGGAACGTACATACATATGAGGATTTATAGAATAACAATTGTAGGTGCTTGGTTTTAGAGGCTCGTTTTGATTTTATAAAGTATGTTTTGATAAGATGGTGTCTTAGAATGATTTTTTTTTTAAAAATAATTGAAATTAAAGTGATTTTTTATGAGGGATCTCGTGTTGAGATGCTTTTTAAAGTAGAAAATGGTTGGAGTTCAAAATGAAAATGGTGATTCGATGAGGAATGTTTGGGTATTGTTATTTGTCGCATGGTTTTTGAATTATTATTCTTGGGTTGAGGTGATGTTTGAGTTAATATATGATTTTTTATTGGATGTGGTGGATTTTTTTTCAATTATCATCGAGTAGGATTTATGTTTTTCAATTAGCGTGCGCCGCCCAGAAAAGTCCTATGTCATCTGAAAAATATTTTATTATTGATGGTTTTACCCAGAAATTGAAATGAGTATTCAGGTAGAGACCTCTTTGTATGTTTTTTTTTTCTTTGTAGTGGTTGATGTTTGATTGTGGTTGTGGTGTAAATTGATGAAATTGGGTGTGTCTTCAGGTAATTATAAACACAAGATTTCGTGAAGGTGATAGAAATTATGGTTCTATAAAATAAACCCTGTTTGAATTAGTGAAGGGTACTTGTCCCTATTCTTTTTTCATGTTGTGTCACAATGGGTGGACTATGATATAAGGAATTTTAGTTTCTTGAGGTTCTCATGAAAGGTTACCCATATAGTGTGGAGTGTGAACTGGAAAAACCTATTCCTTGAGTGTCTCCCTCATCACTCCCTATTACTCAATCTAATACCCACACGGTCCCTGCATCCAATGTTTTTGGTTTGGAACTCTAAGTCCCTTTTCCGTAATCCATCGAAGGATTGTATATATTGGGAGCCTAGAAAATGTTTTGTAAGATGTTTTGTCAGAGGGGGAACCTTCTATTAGAGGTTTTCAATTATGTACTATAGTGAAACAGATGCTTCAAGACATCAGGAGTCCTTCCATAGGTCCCATAGTGATCCTTTTCATGTAATCTGGTAGTATCTAGTTTGGGGGGGGGGGGATCCCACCAATTGTATCTGATGTCAATGTAGGCAGTCATTGAATTTTTCTTTCTTATGGTCATTTGTTTGGGTACCCCTTTCTTAGAAGGTCTTGGTGGCCTCTTTCTTGAGGTTTTTATAGCGTGTTTTATGGGATATAAACATTAAAGAGAATCATCTTCATTAAAATGGGTTTTTAGGTTGGGTGTTACCGGTTAGAGATTCTCATGTCTTGGGGAAGTGTTGAGTCAAAAATCGATGTTGATTTTGGGTTTCTTAACTTTCACCTCTCTCTTGTGTTGGGAGACAAACATTTATAGTGGGATTGTGATGGAAGGTTCAACCCACATCTGTTATCTTGTTCATAATATGGTGGAGAGATCCATCACCATTCTCATAGGTGTCTGGAGTTAGGTTTTGTTTTGGGAGTGTTTTCGAATAGGAATGATAAATGTTGACTAGAATCCTATCATGATGGGAAGACCATAATAAAAATAACCCAAGAGAAACTCCGGCTTAAAATAGATCATTTTGGGGAAATCCCTTGATTTTGTTCCACCTGACCTCGATTATAGTAATTGTTTAATAGGATAATGAGTCACATGATTAATGGTGTGGGAGTTCAATTGAGCTTTAGAAATTTCCACGTTAGGGGTCGGGGTGTAATATGTTAAGGTTTTGTTTGGAGATGAGGCTTCCTCTCTACAAGTCATTTGGTTCAGTGGACCGAGTCTTGTGATACTTTTTACTTTTCCTGTATTTATCAATTGATTTCCCATATCTATGTCCTTAAATTATCAATGTATTGTTTTTGAAATCATTTATTTTGATCTGTTCTTCGTTTAACCGAGTCTCTTGGGATTTTGGGGGGATGAAACAATCATTTTGGGGAGAATTATCACACCTCAACCCAACACCAATTTATTATTTTAATTATTTTATTGATTTTTTTCCTTAATTTTTTTTAATGGGTTGATTCCCACATTGAATTTCTGATTTTTTTATTTGGGAAAGATCATTTTGGGACTGGAAGCATCTACTGTGTGGGTAGAGAACAATATGGGAACAATGCATCTTCTCCCAGGTAACCCTGTGGTCTGCCTATGTTTTTAAATAAATTAATTTTAAAATGAAAAAAATATGAAAAATTAATAAAAAATACAATTAATGTCTAATAACATTAGTAATATATAGATTATTATTATGTTATTATTATTAATATGAATGTGAATGTGATTATTAATATTATCATTAGGTTGTTAAATTTATTAAGGCTTTTATTGTGATGATTATGATGATGATGATGATGATTATTATTATTATAATGATGATGATGATGATCATTATTATTTTTATCTCTTCCCCCATTTTTCCTCCATAGGTAGTGTGACACTCGTTCCCCTTTTCATTTATGTGTGTCATTCATCCCTCAACCAAAGCCCATATCTAACATTCCACACGCGCCTCTCCCTCCCACTGATTATGGTTTCTTCTCCCGATTTGCGGTGTAGACTTATCTGATAATCCATACTATTTCGTCCTCTTTCTTTACTTAGGAGTTTTTCTCTCTCCCTTCATCGCCCAATTCAATTCGGCCAAACCTAGGGTTTGGTTTTAACCTAGATTTTTGTTGTTCTTACAATTCTAGGTTATGCGAATGATTCCTTTGGTCACTTTCATTTATGTTTTTAAAACCATAATCAATGTCGAAGTGGTTTACTTTGATTCGGCCCACTGCTAGTGATTTCTAGTAAGGGATTCCTCCATTTTTATTTGTAGCTAAATTGTTCTTTGGGGGTTTCGTAATTTATGAGTCTTTGGTATTTAATTTAAGGTGCATTAGATTGTGACGTGTGGTTTTTGTTTATAGACTCCTTCTACAGTATGGATTTTATGTAGATGGTTGGTCACACACCCTCTATCTGAGAGCGTTATAATTTTAAGGGGTATTAACAATTTATATGATGTGTATTGACCTTTTGAATAGTGTTTTTCTAGATACTATTATTTTTTATGTAGTGCTTTGGACTGTTCAGAGTGGTTTCGAGTCACCGGGTCTAAGTCAACTTTTATACGCGTCCATAGGTAAGTATATATAAATTTATTTGTGTATGTGTGTGGTTTAACCATTTATATGTATATTAATCTATGGAATTGAATAAAAATGTATGGGTATAGCTGTTCCAATGTATATATATCTAAATGAACACATAGGTGAGTGGAGACTAGTATTTACACATAATAAAATATGTAAGGATCGCCTTTCACATGTTTAGGGTCATATAGATGTGTGTATCGGGGCCAGATATACTTAAATATATGTTAATGTTCATATTATTAGTGGGAGAGATATATCTTTTTTCTAAAAACCCAGGTCTGAATGTTCAGTTTGGTTTCACCGTGAGGTAGGTCTCCTATACATATGCCTATAATTTGAATCCGATGATTGGTTTCTTATTTAAAAAAAATTATATTTAGGCAATATAACCTTGATTTGAAATCTGGTTGAGATTTATTGAAAAGATTATGCCTCTGTTTTCAAAAATGAAGTGTATTTAAAATGATCATTGGGTCTTAGGTGAATTTTCTTAAAATTTATCTCTTATGTGGTTTTAAATTTGTAACTAGTATATAATAATAATTTGGGCTTTTCAACTAATTAAGTTATAAAATATTAATGACATGTTTTTTCCCAAAAATATACAATGTTATTTCCAAATATGGGTTTTGGTGTGAACTCATGGTCAAATGGTTGAATTACTTGCTCAAAAAAAATTTAATCATTGAAATAATGGGTTCAAACTTGTTTTTATTTTTTTATTACTTTGTCTATTCAATTGATCATTTAAATGGTTTTTAAACTTAAATATGTTGGTGGATTATGTTTTATAAAATGAAAATTATTCATTGTAAATAAATAAGTGTGTTTGTAACATTATGAATGGTGTGTGAAAAAGATAAACCCCTCTTGAGGAATGACCCCTAGTTTAAGAAAATTATGTGTGTGATGAATGTGTGTATTGTGATATGTTTCCAGTAAATAGGATTGCACATTTTTGTCTGTGATGGAAAATGGGGGGATGTGCTCGAGGAGGGATATGGGTTGGGAGAGGTTGAGCTTGTTTTTGAATAAATAGAATGATATGTTCAGGTATTTTATTCTTCGAAAACGCACCACAACATGAAATAGAGCACACTGGAATCCCAGGTTATCTAGGTGGATGGACTATGACCAGAACACTAGATGATTTGGAAGTGGTGTGTCCCAACTTCATCTCGATGGTTTGACGATACAACACTAACTAAATTATTGAGGATGATTATGGGAGACCACTAGGTTTTGGGGGTTCCCCTACTAGTAGATCATGCATGATAATGCAGTTGTTCTTGGTTTCTCTACAATCATATCACTGTGGCATCAGGTTCCAATGGTCCTATTTATTCTAGTTTTCTATAGAGATTTACCATGGTGATCACTTATGACATGGAGTTTGTGAAATTATTTCCTTTTAGTTTATTCAAGTTTGTTTTCCCGTTTGTAATAATACACATTTTTTATTTTAAACTGTTTTTCTGTCATTTTAAAATGTTTATGCATGCTTGTATACTATTTTGGTAATGTGATAAAAATGGAAAGGTTTTTCTTGGGAAAAGATTCCCTGAAATTGTATGAATGATTTATATTATTCATATGTGGTTGTATTTTAAAACTAGAATAATTTGGGGTTTTTTATTATAGGGTTGTTTATATTTGGAAATCTAACTTATCATATTGGTGCTCACGAATACTTTAATTTTTAGTTTCAGGTTCCTCTAGTTTGGGTTTCTCTTTGAGCGAGTGTTTTTCTACATCACGTGGTGACCAATGGAGTCACATAAGGCATGTTTCACCTCTAAGGGTATTTTTTATTTCTACTTAAAATTCATTTAGGTTATTTTATTTTATTTATCTTTCTTTTATTTGCTAAAGTATTCCCAACTATATTATTTGGATGCTCAATACTGGTTTCTTGCATGTGGGGATCGGGAACGCCCCTTTGTTCATGTTGCAGATCTAATACGGTGACAGTTTTAGGGTCTCCTCATACTTGTGCATGAAACATATTATGAGTTCACAACACAATACCACCCTAGGAATTAAAAATATGTGGTAAATAATTTGAGTTGAAAGGATCATGAAAATTTATCTATGATGAGGATAAAAAATGTCCAATATTTATTGATTTTGAAAGGATGTATCTTCAAATCTTAATGGAAATATATTAATATAATATGTACTAAATATGAATTAAATTATATATTAATGTGATGATTAAAGTGGTGAAAAAAAGGATATATAGTTAAAAAATATGGTGAAAAATTTTTTGGAGTTAAACCGTGATTGTGATAGAATGATAAGGTTTGGAACATTGTATGTGTTCCATTAATAGAGAACATGAAGAAAGAACTATTTTAATAATATCATAGTTTATTATTCTCTTTTACTCTAGTAATAATGACAATTTATTAATATTTGAATGATTAATTTGGTGGGATAACATGGGGAGAGATTTTAGAGATTTTTTATCTTGTTTCTTGTTTCACAGTAAATTAAGGAAGATATATAGACATTTAATGTGATTTCCTGACGATTACCTATACCATAATAGTAATTCAAATATATCACCATGTATTTTTTCATTAAGCATCCCAAAATGTCTAATGAATATTATTCCATTTAGATTGTGGTAAATTTACTTATTATGTTAGAACACATCATTTATCTTAGAGTAGAATTATATCTTTTTCAGCTATCCTATATATACATTAAGGAATTGCTATGGTTAATTTTGAGAGGCCACTTAAAACCTGAGTGTATATTTTAGTAGAATTTTTTATGGGTTATGTTATTAACACCTTAGTTTAGTCAGGTTTTCATACACCAATAGCATTATTTGCTCATTGAGAAGGGTCATTATTAATCCAACAATGGAATTAAGTTAATAACTCTTACATAAATGTATGAATTTAGATAAATAAATATCTTGGGGATGTATCTAAATTAGGAGATATAAATTACAGTTATATCAACTCATGAAAACATCTACAAAACATAGAATTGAGAAAAAAAGTTATGTGAAAAATCACCAGTGAGATCTGAAATTCCATTTTGATAAGATGATATTACTATGAACTTATCCAATAGAAGTAGTTTATGAGATTTATAAATAAGATAAATATAATAATTAATTATATTGTTCCTTTTTAGATTCATGATTGGATTAGTACAATTTCATTTCTCTTAGAGCTTCAATCAAACCTCTATCAAATTCCTGATGTGTTCCTTGAATATATCCAAAGGAAGTACATAACAGATCCTTCATATGTAATAAACTAAAAGGTAAAACTAAAAGATTATGATAATTAATATTAATAAAATCTATTTGAAATTTTTTTATTATAGAGATAAATTTATTATGAATTTGACTAATCAGATTTTCAAGGTAATTTGATGAAAAAACCCCCGAAATCTACATGGGAACCCGTGGATATGATGAAGTAGAGCTATCCTTATTTTATTATTAGAGTGATGAAAATAAAATGGTTAAATTCATTTTAATGGGGTTATAATTTAATAACCAATGATTTTTTATTTATTTATATGAAATAAACATAATGTATTCAATTTCTTTCCTAACAAGCAAACTCGTGTCTATATGAATTGGAATATAGTAAACAATTATAACCAAGTAATTAAATTAGAAGATATGAATTGTAATTACCACATTATCAAAATAAAGAATGTATTTTTAAATAGTGAATTTCTATTTATTAATATATAATATTTATGTACTCATTTTTTGGAAAATATATTTTGTACATCAAAAATATATATTTTTTCAAATGTCTTTTATTGAAATTTTCACGTGAACATTATAATTATTTTTTACAAATTTTCATAAATTTTCTTTTTGGAAATTAGTATCATTTTTAAAATTATAAAATTTAATATTATATTAATATCAATTTTGATATCTTTTAATAACATTTATTTTTTGGCGAATAGTTAAAAATAACATTTTTGAAAATAATTTTGAATTTATGAAATTATTTTTATATAAGTATGAAATGGAAATGTATGAAACCTTTTTATAAGGTCTATAATATTTTTTAACTGAATTTATAATTTTATATACATTTTTTGGATATATAGACCAATATTTTGTATTTCGTATTTTATGTTCTATTTAATAAAAAAATTAATAATAAATTATACCTTTAATATTATAACATTAATCTTCATCACTTTTAAAAAAAGTGAAAAAAAATCTTTTAAATTTTCTATTCATTAGGTCCAAATTATATAATATTTATAATTTTATTTTCCCCCCAAAGGAAATATTACCTAGGTAAAACCTATTTATCCTTGTGAAGACTTAAATGGTAAAAGTGAGTGCCCGTAGAGGTAAAGGGACTAACCTATTTAAAACACATTTCTATTCAAATTATGGCAGTTTGTATAATCCTTATCTACTCTCTAATAAAATATTTTTCATCTTTTTAGTCATATTCCTTTAGGTTGGGATTACATTATTAATTTTTTTAGAATTCAAATAAATGACACATATTTCACTTAAAAGGGTCACTCCTCTCCTCCCTTACCCTCCCTCCGAAAACACATATGTTTAAAATAAATAAATAAAAAACTCTTATAAACATTCGTATACAACATATATATATATATTATATTCATCTCCAAATACCATCCCACAATGGTTTAATTTCCTTTATATATGAGATAATTCAAGAAGTGATGTATATGTTCTTAACATCTCTTTTCATTCCATTCCTTTATTCACTTTTATTCTTCCTCAAATTTCTATTCCCTATAATAAAATTATAATATTAGTATAATTTTTATAATATTATATAATTGTAATTATGGAGCAATTATTTACCAGACTCTCATTTTAATTAAGAAAAAATTGAAAATGTGAATCATGTATTGTGGGAACTACTTCCCCCATGAATAAAAATAACATTTTATTTCACGTACCAATATGGTTGATTATTATAATATATTTAATTTGTTTATATGGTATTTTTCGATATATTAATTTTTATTAAATAATAATAATTATTGATATTTTTTAAATACTTCTAAAAATGGAAACATCACTCATGCATACATTCAGACTACCATCTCCACATAGTAATGTAATTAATTTTTCATTAAAAATATATAGGAATGGTTATAAATATTTATATAATGAATATGTATGATATTTATAAAACTACTAAGATGTTTATAAAACTACTAAGATGTTATAATTAAAACACGAATGGTATCATTATTATGGTAATGGTAATATGATATAAATATAACAAATTTAAATTTTTTATAAATATGGTTTGAGTTCTTATGCAGCAACACAAAATTGATGTAAGGGTTTTTATCTTATAATAACTTTTTTACTAGTATTATTAATGCTTAAATTTATTGATGATGAGATTATATTGTATATCTATATAAAATATTATTTATCTTCTTATGATTTTTTTATATTTTGTTATTAGCTTATTTCATTTCATTATAATATCATTAAGTACTCAATAAAAAATAGTTTTATTGAAAATCCAACCTGTTTTTCCTCTTTAGATTAAAGTCTTTTCTACTATGTTAATATTTTCCATAAAATATTTTCAATTTATTTTAAAATTATAAATTTATTTATTAAATAATGTTTTAAATTTTTTTAAATTCTATAAATTTTTTAAACTCATAATATTTCCATTTCTTACAGAATGTAATTTTGTGTTTTTATTGAAAATGTGAATGGAATTTTTGTTTTTATCTACACCACATGAACAAATTTCTCCACCACTATGAATACTATTTTTACTCAAGATTCATCTATATTCTTAAATTTTTATTTTTAAATAGAAGCAATAACATGATTTTTTTGGAATATTTTATAGTTTAAATAAGTAATTTCATAATGAATTGATTAGTTTTCTGAATAATGGTTTCAAAGATATATTAAAGGTATATTCATCCTTTGATTTTCTTGTGATTTACTATGGATATAGAACAAATTTTACCTTATTTATTATTCTTATAGATGTTCGATGACTATGAAATATTTATGATAACCATTTTTGTAATGGGTAAATATATTATGTAATTATAAATGTTTTCATTATTTTATGGCATATATAATTATATATTATGATAATGTGAAGGGTGGTTCTATTATAGACCAATGATGGGTGGTTTAAATTGATACCAAGGACAACTGGTAACATTATAAATCAATGAAAAGGTGTCATGACCTGTCCCTAGTGCCCGTGTCGTGACTACCCCAAAACCGCCTTCTATAGGCCAGGGGCTGGCGACTAGCACAAAAGGCGTAAATCCATGAAAAAAGGGAAGGGGTTGCCATTATAAAAGTAAAAAAACACAATAGAGTACGCAATAGAAGTAAGCACTAAGTATTACTAAATACAAAAGGTAGTGCAGAATGTAAATGGAGTCAGAAATACAAGCCCAACAGAAAAGTACAGAAAAACAAAAAAGCTAATACAACAGCAGTAAAGTAAAAAAGCAACCACTGAGTCATCCTCCAAGAATCCCACCCGAAGGGTGGGTACAGATGGCCTCCTCAACACCTCAAGTCCATTCATCCACTCCCTGTACGTCTCGCCAAGTGGTCCCCCACCAGGTACTATCCATATCTACAAGTCTCTACCTCGATCAATGTTGTCCGTATTCTAAATCCAAAACAACTTAGTGCAGGCAATCCCCATACAGGGCTGAGTATATGATACTTACTAGGGACCCCGAGACCCCCGAAGGTCTCCTAGAATCCATCAAGCATAAACCACAAAAGAAAGATACAATCACGAAGTATCAAAAAGCTGTAATTAGGTATATTTCCATACACATACCTAAGTTATCAATCATAGTTCGGCTCCAACTCTCGAGCCCAACCACAACCCAGTCCACACATGAAAGCAAGTCAATCACATAGATGATAATGAATGAAAGTCAAGACTCAACTCACACAGTAACACATCTTTCGTAATGTGGTAGAGATGATCAGATGTAGTCACTGATTCATCTAAGTTGTCGGACACATATAGGATACTAGACCAGCTAAGCTATTAGACCCACATAGTATACTAGTCCAACTACTCTATCAGACCCACTTAGGATACAAGTGCAGAAGTCAAACATTCAGACCTTATTAGGATACAAGTACAGAAGTCATCACTGTCGAACCCACGGAGGATTTCAGTACAGTTGTCGTCATTGTCGAACCCATAGAGGATTCCAGAATGATTGTCATCCTCATTGAACCCACAGAGGATTCCAGTATGGTAGTTGTCACAGTCGCAGCATGCTCAAGGATTCCTTCACACAGCACACTCGATTCCAAGAGGGCCCGCTATTTTAGAAAAGTGTACATTACATCAACTATCATGAATTCCAATGTTGATGTACACCGAAGTTACCTCTCGTCAAAAGGAACCCAACACGATAGATGGAGCATCAATCAAATGCCCAGTATTAGAGATATTTTCTTATCTGTTAGAGGGTCCCGATTAGAAATACGCTCATTCCAAACCTGGCCATTTTCCAAAGTCATCCAAAACTCACTTAGAGTATCGAAAAAGTACCGCTTCGTCGCGAGGGTCCTAGTGCCATAGATGGCATGTTGATCGGATGCACGGTTGCGAAGTCATTCGCATTTAAGAGAAATGGGTCCATCCTGTCAAGCCAGGTTGGCTGGCGGGTCGGCCCGTTCTGGCTCGATGGGTCCGACCCGGCTAAGGGGTCATCCTGACATGATAATGCGTGTCCTGACCTAGTGGGGCATGACTCGGCCTGTGGTTGGAAGCCCAACCCGGCCCGCGGTAGGCCGTGACTCGGCCAGTGGGCTAAGCCGGTGCAGGAGGGCATGACCCCCCGACTTCCCGAACTGGCGGTGCTGAGCGGCTTCGCCCTCATGTCCGGCAGGTCGACTCCGGCCGGTCTTCCCGGTGTGAGCGTCACGCATGGGCAGGCCTTTGTCCTCCCATACAACACCTGTGGGTGTCGCGACCTCCTCCAACCCAGTTGGCTGACGAGCTGGCTTGTTCGACCGGAAAAGTGGCCAATGAAGCACTGGCCGCAGTCCTTCGTAGCGCAATTCCATGGAGCGCTGCGGTTCCTCCAGCCTGGCCGGCTATGGAAGGTTGGTTCTTCTTCGACCGAGCGGCCCGTGGTTGCGGGCCGCGGGTCTTCCGCACACGGACGGTGTGCGGCCGCCGCCTTCACACGATGTCACCTCCATTCTCCACCACATACCATTTCCGCCGCCAAAATATTAACTAATCTTCAGAGGGTCATCATGACATGTTCGTTCGGCTCCCTTCCTCTATGTTAGGTGATATCAATTGTCTGAAGACAAAATAATAATTCACCAAGGACATGATATAATTTCATTCACTTCAAATTATATCAAACCCCCTACCTCGTAATTGAGGTTCGTTCGTCGACGAGCCATGGAAGACGAGTGTTGTGGTAGTCGGGTGTCGCGGAAGAAGTCGTCGTGGAAGATAGAAGTCGATTCCATTGACGTCGGGGTGCATTTGAGGAGGGAGTGTAGCCGACATTCCTTGCGGGTGGGTCCTCCTCTTATGGCATAGACAAAGATCAAATTCAGTATCATCATTATTTGACGGTTCTTCATTGGAAGGTAGAAGAATTCCTCTAATTCGCCAATGGTTTCCCCCAGATATTTTCTACACCAAAATTATAATATGCCTCTCCCTATACTTATAAACTTTCCATTTAATTAAAAAAGATTCAAAAATTTGAGGAGTCAATTCATTAATTGATCATTAAATGAAATCATGTTGCAAAATTTATGGGAGAGAGAGAAGGAGGTGAAGAGTCACAATTAAGGAGGGAATTTTAATGGGGTTTCAAGGGGGTTGAGGGGAGGTGATAACTTAGGGGCTCGTGTGGGCCCCACCACCCTTAGTTATATCCTCCCATGGGATGTTAGGTGTGGTGTTGGCCACACCTCCAACATCCCTTTGGTGGAAATAACTTCCACTTAAAATAAAATTGTAACACCACAATTTTATTTAATTCCTAATAAATACCCAAAGTTTAACTACCACATAAGAAAAAACACAACTGTGGTAAAGGTACCCTTAAGAGAATACTGGTACTACGAGTTCATTGCATCCCTCAGATTTCAATTCTGAGCACCGGTTCAAAATATAGAAAAAACTGCATGTACGTTTACCAGACATACCCGAACAAAACTTTAGAAATTTATTCTGGGCACATCGGGCCTCGAAATCTAGTGCAGTCAGTTTTCGTTGACTTATAAAATTACAAATTTTTAATGAAAAAATTTTCCTTGAAATTTCCGAGTCATTACAAAAGAATTCATTTTTGTAGACCAACAATGCATTGGGGAATGATAATGTATTTGATAAAATCATTAAGGATGATGGAGATAATAAACACATAAGATACTATTGATTTAACTGAGTTGAAGTTACTCTTGAGTTAAATCTGGAAATGAATAGGTAACAATTTAACATTATGGGACTTTTTATAAAATCTATTTCTTTGGAGTGAACCATGATTATTGAAGGTATCTTCTATTCTTATGTGAATACAAAAAACATAGATATTATGATGTTTATATGTTGTCATAGATAATGAATAATTATTGATTATTATACACTCTTAGGTCTTATGTATTTTGAATGAAAAAGTTTTAAATTATGATTTCAGTTTAAGATCTATTAATTATTGGGTTTTATTTTGTACTGATAATCACATATTCTTGTACCCTTATGATTTTTTTATCTTAATTATGGTCATTGACTGATATCTCCATTATTTAACATTACTGAGTAACTAAGATCATGTTTTCTTATGATTTGTTTTACACATGATATACAAAATGCATTTTTGTTTGATACATATATGAATTGTTATAATTATGACTGACAACGTGGGATATTATGTAGATATTTTATGATTCAGTAATTTTTATATCCATGATTCCAAATAAACTAAACATTTATAGTTCTAGAATGGATCATAATGTTATGTACTTAATATTCATCCATTTATATTTAATATTTTTGTATGAAAAGTTTGGGTCACTAAAACATATTTTCCATGCACTAGGAGAAGATACCGTTAATTCCCAACTAAATGTTTCAGATTTGATAACACTAGGTGCATCTATTCCAAAACCTAAATCTACTTGTAGAATCTTTATTGGTATTTCATTCCCAGGGAATCACACATCCCACATATTACCCAAATTTTAGGATATTATAATATAATTATAATTATCCCTATAGTCTATCATATGTTTATGTTTTTTAATCCTTGTTTTAAAAAATATTTTTACTTAGATTTTTAACAAATGTAGTTGGGTAAAAATAGTAGTACTGTAATGCCCCGACCCCAGCTACCCAGAGTTGGTGCATTACTTCGTAACATTGGCATGATCACAAAAGATCAAGTCTCGAAAGACCGATTAGTTTAGTAGACTTGTAAACACAAGATACATTCATAAGTCTTACATTACATTATAAAGTAAAACAAAAATACAACATCTTCTCTTCATATCCCCTTATATTATCCCTGCCGGTCATTTATAATATACTTCTTCACATCCTGAAAAAAATTAAAACATTGAACGGGGTGAGCTCAGATGCTCAGTAAGGATAACAATATAGCAGAAGTTTTCATAAATAAACATTAACATTTAAGGCAATGTATAACTAAAAAAAGCCTTTTCAACTTGAACATTAGCATAGTATGACAAAAGTAAACTAAAATAATTCCATTTACTTACTCACATGGATATTCTACTAGTCGAATAATCACATGAAATATCAATAACCACTTTCATATTGATGGAATGAATAATTCCAGACTGTCATAACCACGTAGCCAAGGCCTCGTTCCAAGTCCACAAAAAAGATTTTGTCAAGGCCTCGTTCCAATACACTAGTTTGTGTCATGAGACCTACTGATGCATCGAGGAGCTATAGCTGGCTCCACCCGTCACTTATTAAGTCCAATGTATTCCTCATATGAATAGGTTTAAACTTATCATAAACCATAACATAATCATATCACATAAAACATGCATAATGGAAACACAAAATTTCCACATTTCAATCACAATATATCAATACAACACATTGATGTAATAAAAACACTTTCAAAACCATTTTCAATACCAAAATTAAAGAAAATTAAAACTTTGTATTTATTTTTCATTTTTAAAAGATATGGCTTGTAGAGGAAGCCAAAACTCAAATAATGGTCATAACAGCGGAGAATTCATTGTCGCCTCATACGTACGACAAAAACATTCCCTTTTGTCGTTTAGTAAAATGCTTCATATAAAAAATATTCTTTTTGGATGGATGTAAAAGTCAAAGGGGTTTATACACCATATAAAAGAAGGTTTTGTATAAAACAAAATATGCCTCAATGAAAGTAGACTAAGACGAAGTCCCATACAAAGATACTTTATAAAATAAAATAGATATATTATGTGTATTCACTATAAGTACACATAAATAAAGTACAAATACAAGATATGACATAATAGTATCATGACATAATTTGAAAGTAGGAGATTAACCCAAAGAATGGAAATTGGGTTAAGAAATTCCCTTACCTTGTGTCCGACTTGATTCGACCGTTCTTTAACCTCCTTAATAATAAACTAGAGTCAATATCTACCATTTTCAATTTCATTATACTTTTTATAACACTTTTTACAATGTTAGGAACATTATGTAATTATTTAAGTTAATAACGGTCGTTTTGTCGATTTTTGGTACTTGAGTCAACAATAAACTTCTTATAATTGCATGTTGATTATGGGGTAGAATATCCATTATATCCAGAATCATATTAATGATTTAGATGTCATATAAATCATATTTATCCAATATATACATTCATTCATAATATTACATAACATTTAGAGGTAAGAAATGAAATGCACCGTTCATGGAGACGGTAAGCCGTACGTACGCATGAACGCTACTTTCATATCAATATCATATTTAATGGAATGAAGTTATAATTATATAAAGGTATGATATAATTCTAGTATAATATAATTTATAATACCATTTAATCCATCCTTTATACATCCCACATATGGCATTAACGATTCAAATCACTTTGAGGGGGCGGTAGTCCGCACTTCCTAAAATGAAATTATCGCGTTTAACCATAATAGAAATCATAAAGTATGCCATAAATGAAAAATTTAAAATCATAAGGAAAACAAAAACATAATATATATCATATATAAAAATAGTGTCATCATAATGGACACCATGAGAGGTGTCATATGAGTGTTGAACAATCATCGTTTCGTGAGGCAGAAATTCGCCATCTACAGAAACTGTATGTTCTTTAACCATTAGATGTATGTGTGTGTAAGTGTAGATTGAATCCGTCTTATGACAACATCCTAGTATATTTGGGATACTGTTTTTGTAACAAAATAAATTAATAAAAAGATTTTACGGGGTTGGACAAGCAAAATAAAATAAAATAACATAATAGAAGACATTACCTTATAATCGGGTAACTCTTTTTTGATTTGATCCAAATGTTTACATGGGAAGAATTATGCCCAAAGTGAGGCTTCTAGGAGTAATAGAGGGAAGTTGGGAGAGTATTTGGGCAGATTATGGCCGAGCCAAAAGGCTTTGAAAGTGTGAGGAAGGTGGTAGAGGTGGGGGCCTTTTATAAGTGGAGAGGAGGGGCACTCTTGGAAAGTAAAGAAAAGTCACATTATTTTAAGATGTTATTCGGATTTAAGAGGTCCCACATGGATATGATCCAAGTATAAGGTGATTAGGGTTCTAGATACACCCATACAATAGGTTTTGGACATGTTTAGGTCTTAGATATTACATTATCTTTCCATTTTATTTAAATCGTTAAATAATGAGGTCATCGCTGCATCATCATGATGTCATAAATAATTTAATTTATTTAATGTCTACAATTATAAAAAAAATACTATGATGTAGGAAATACTTTTAGATTTCCAAGGACTAATTATATTCAAAAATATGTCTTGTATAACCCCATGTAAATTTTTTTTAGTAAAACATTTCATGTTTGTGTCATTTTTTACTTTAACATTAAATAAAAGGTATTTATGTCATTTTCCAACTAATGTGGCTCCATGGGGTCCCCAAGTTGACCCATGGATTTTCTTGGTCGGCCATGGCACATCCAATGAGGATAGGACATGTGTCAAGATCATCTCATATTATTAAAACATTATTTTTACCTTAAACTACACTAATTACCTCTAATCACGATTAAGAACTTAAAAGTTACTATTCATCAAAAATTATTTTAATCTCATTGAACCACATTTTACTTCTTAATGAAAACCATGTATGTCGGATTTTTGAAATTCAAAACACAGAAGTGGTAAAATTTCATTTAAACGAAAAATTATTTTTTATAAGTACCACTTAGTGGTTTCACTATTCATAAAAAATTGAAGGTTTTCAGAAAAATCCCAAAAATTCCCCCTAAGCTATATTTGATATTACAATTTCAAAAATGATGTCTATTTTACAAAATTACAAACATATAAGTTTCATTAATTAATTTTTTTTGTCACAACACATAGCGTGTTTTTAAGAAACAATTCATATCAAAAGATTGACAATTGTTCATACCCAATTTCAATGTTAAATTAATTATAATGACCACCATTTGATAAAATGGTAAAAATATATTCTAATTATACTTTAAAACCACTAAATATTATAATTTATCACTATAAATTATTTTTATTAAAAAATTTGTTTAAGTATTTTTCACTATTCATAAAAAAATTGGATGTTCTCAGAAAATTAAAAAGAATTTAACATAGGGTAATTTCGATATTACGAATACAAAAATGAAGTCCATTTTGAAATATAAAATTTCTATAAATTTAAAAAGTTTTTATTACTATTCATAATGGCTACTTTTATTAGTTGCGGTGTGTTATAACTCGATGTTGCATACAATGCAAGCTATTGCATTATTGAATGAGAAGCGTATCAAAGAAGATCGGGGTGTTACCTTCTCCCCTCCTTCAATAAATTGTGTCCTGGCAATTTGATAATGTTCTTCGAAAATAAAAGGATTAAAATATAAAATACCTTTGTGGAAAACCCACATCGGAAATAGGGTTAATAAGAATATAACATTAAAAGAAAGAAAGAGAAGTACAAAGGTCACCCGAGATAGCCCATACTAGGATTCTATGAAAATATGGATATGGAAAAAAAACAAACCATCAAGGTCTGATGGAGAGTTGTAGAAAACTGGATTAAGAGAATGTTAACCATAAGAAAATCACAAACCTGTGATTGGTTAAACGGTCATTGAATCCCCAGTTGGAAAAGTTAACCAGCAACGTTTTTGTTTTAAGTTACCTTTTATAAAGTTGAGGAATTTATTTAGGAGATTTACTAAGAACGTAAGGGAATAGACATTCTTGTCATGTAGACTTTTGTTCTTTATTAAATTGTTACCACAAACCCATCATTCACTCTAAAAGGTAACTAAACTCAAAAATATTCTATTTATCTTAATTGTATAAGGTTCTAAATATTACCACATACCATTTAGATTACTAAAACTATTTTGTAATAACCATAGACTTCCTGTAGGATAGTGGTAGGTAATAAAGGCCTGTCACACTATGGTTGTGGGTTCGATTCCTGCATCTTTGTCCGACGCGACGGGTTATGCCCAACCCTGCAGGTTTTCCTTTTTCCTAAAACTATAGTATTATAATATTCCAAAAATAATCTTTAGAAATGTTTTATCCTTAAACAATACTATCCAAAGATCAACTTAATCCATTCCAACCTATATAGTTATCCAAAATACCTCTGTCCAGACTTTTTCGAAATGGTCTCTAAATTCCAAAATCAATTGTAACATCATATTCCCCAAACAAAGTAAAGTTTCTCTTATTGTCACATACTTAAAATATGATTACCTTCATCATATTAAATCCATAATTAAAACAACATGTACTGTAGTACAATCCTTATATATATCACATTATTCTTATAACCATAATCTAGTTCTTGAGTCCAAAAACACAAATACAATAATTATTCAACTTAATCTATAGTAACAACATAAACTTTGCCTTGATCCCTTGGCCTTTTCTGAGGTAAGTTTTCTTGACGCTTAGGACATTCATTTGCATAATGCCCCATTTCCCTACAATTGTAGCATTCAACATTGATAGCCTTTTTATTTCCCTTGAAATCACGCGCATGGTGACCTTTTTCTCCACATTTATAACAAACTCCCATTCCTTTTAGGCAAGTACCGGGGTGATTCCTCCCACAATTATCACATAATGGAAAATCCTTCTTTCACTTTTTCCCTTTATCCGTCTCTTGTTCCACTGTTCTCTTCTTCTCTTGTTATACTTTATTGTCATAAGACTTAGAGAATTCATTTTCTGTCTTGATAGCACACGAGACAATATCTTCGAATGTTGAGAAAGATTGTGACACTAAAGCTCGACGAAGAAATGGTTTTAACCCATCAATGAAATGATCAATATTACTTCTTGGGTTATGTATATAATCTGCAGCATGTCTCATTAACCTTGTAAATTTGGCCTCATACTTTGCGACATTATCATCCTCCTTTTGTCTCAGACTCAGAAATTGCCTTTCTATATCTGCTCGATGGTAATGTGGAAAGTATTTTTCTACGAAAATTTTCTTTAAACTCCCTCCATTTCATACTTGATACATCTTCATCTTCCTTTGTGTTTTGAATCAGCGACCACCATTGATCGACATCTCTAGTGAGGCGGTAAACTTATATGATAACCTTTTCCCTTTCACTACTCCCCAAGGCATGGAATATTTTCTCTAAGGAGATTATCCATTGCTCAGCTACTAAAGGATTTGTACCCCCATTAAATGTTGGCGGTTGTTGCCTCATGAAGCGGTCTAACATTGATCCTCCACGTTTTGGATCAGGGTGATCCATATGAGTAAGGTTATTATTCATAACTTGAGTGAGTTTTCCGAGTATGGTAATAAGTTGATCAGAACCAGTTGTATCTCCAGATCCACAATAATTATCTTGAGTAGGAGGGAAATCTCTACATAGAGTGCGTGCATTGATAAGATTTCCATTACTTCCACTAGGCACCATTTCTATACAATGGAATAAACTAGATTAGTTTATGAATCAAAATACATAATTCTATTCTTATAAAATACTTAACATAAATTGAGCTATTTATGGATATAATCCATAATTATAAAAATGTTTTCTTTGAAGATGTATATACCTATAACCCTTCATAGTGGTTTGTAAAGAATACAAGAATTATCCTAAGCATATCCCCCGAGAGTGTCGTAACCAAGAGTGCAGCAAGGCCCGTTGTCGTGCACCAGTTCCCGTTCGAGTCTAGCTCAAAGCGGTGTTTTCGGGTTTTACCCCTAGGTACATCTATGCCAGAGCCGTCTCTACCTGCTCATATCCAGATAAGGATGTATTGCTCGGAAAAATCACAAAATCTCTATAATACCAAAATTCTAGGAAGTTCTTCTATACTAATCCTCAAAGTCTATCTTCGGGCTATGTTCTCTAATTAGAGTTTATCTAAATCTAGCTTCCAAGGTTAGTACTAATCTGCCACTGACACCAACTGTAACGCCCCGACCCCAGTTACCCAGAGTCGGTGCATTACTTAGTAACATTGGCATGATCACAAAAGATCAAGTCTCGAAAGACCGATTAGTTTAGTAGCCTTGGAAACAATAGATACATTCATAAGTCTTACATTACATCATAATGTAAAACAAAACTACAACATATTATCTTCATATACCCTTATATTATCCATTCAGGTCATTCATAATATACTTTTTCACATCCTGCAAAAAATTAAAACATTGAAAGGGGTGAGCTCAGATGCTCAGTAAGGATAACAATATAGAGGATGCTTTCATAAATAAACATTAACAGTTAAGGAAATGTATAACTAAAACAAAAGCCTTTTAAACTTGAACTTTAGTATAATATGGAAGAAGTAAACTGAAATAATGCCATTTACTTACTCACATGGATATTCTACTAGTCGAATAACCACATGAAATATCAATAACCACTTTCATAATGATGGAATGCATAATGCCAGACTATCATAACCACAATCCAATGCCTCGTGCCAAGACACTAGTTTGTCTAATGAGACCTACCGATGCATCGAGGAGCTATAGCGGGCTCCACCTGTCACTTATTAAGTCCAATGCATTCCTCATATGAATAGGTTTAAACATATCATAAACCATAACATAATCTTATTACATAAAACATGAATAAAAGAAACATAAAATTTCCACATTTCAATCACAATATATCAATAAAACACATTGATGTAATAAAAACACGTTCCAAACCATTTTCAATACCAAAATTAAACAAAATTAAAACTTTGTATTTATTTTTCATTTTAAAAAGATATGGCTTGTAGAGGAAGCCGAAACTCAAATAATGGTCATGATAGCGGAGAAGTCATTGTCACCTCATACGTACGACAAAAACATTCCATTTCGTCGGTTAGTAAAATACTTCGTATAAAAAAGATTCATTTTGGATGAACGTAAAAGTCAAACGAGTTTATACACTGTATAAAAGAAGGTTTTGTATAAACCAAAATATGCCTCAAGGAAAGGAGAATGAGACGAAGTCCCATAAAAAGATCATTTTTAAAATAAAATAGATATATTATGTGTATTCACTATAAGTACACATAAATAAAGACTAAATACATGATATTACATAATAATATCATGACATAATTTGAAAGTAGGAGATTAACCCAAAGAATTGAAACTGGGTTAAGAAATCCCCTTACCTTGTGTTCGACTTGATTCGACCGTTCTTTAACCTCTTGAATAATAATCTAGAGTTAATATCTACCATTTTCAATTTCATTATCCTTTTTATATCAATTATTACAATGTTATGAACATTATGTAATTTTTTAAGTTAATAACGATCGTTTTGTCGATTTTTTGTACTTGAGTCAACAATAAACTTCTTATAATTACATGTTGTTTATGTGGTATAATATCCGTTATCTCCATAATTATATTCATGATTTAGATGTCATATATATCATATATATCCAGTATATACATCCATTCATAATATTACGTAACATTTAGAGGTAAGAAATAAAATGCACCGTTCATGGAGACGGTATGCCGTACGTACGCATGAACGCTACTTTCATTTCTATTTCATATTTAATGGAATGAAGTTATAATTATATAAAGGTATAATATAATTCCACTATAATATAATGTATAATACCATTTACTCCATCCTTTATACATCCCACATATGGCATTAACGATTCAAATCACTTTGAGGGGCGGTAGTCCACACTTCCTAAAATGAAATTATCACGTTTAACCATAATGGAAATTAGATAGTATTCCATTAATGAAAAATAAAAAATTATAAGGAAAACAAAAACATAATATATATCATATATAAAAATAGTTTCATCATAATGGCCACCATTAGAGGTGTTATATGAGTGTTGAACAATCATCGTTTCGTGAGGCAGAAATTCTCCATCCACAGAAATAGTATGTTCTTTAACCATGAGATGTACGTGTGTGTAAGTGTAGCTTAAATACTTATTATAAAAACATCATAGTATATTGAGGATACTGGTGTTGTTACAAAATAAATTAATAAAAAGAGTTTAGGGTGTTGGAGAAGAAAAATAAAACAACATAACATAATAGAAGACATTACCTTAAAATTGGGTAACTCTTTTTTGATTTGAGCCAAAGGCTTATATGGGAAGAATTCTGCCCGAAGTGAGGCTTCTATGAGTAATAGAGGGAAGTTGGGAAAGTATTTGGGCAGATTTTGGCCAAGCCAAAAGGCTTTGAATGTGTGAGTAAGGTGGTAGAGGTGGGGACCTTTTATAAGTGTAGAGGAGGGGCACTCTTAGAAAGTAAAGAAAAGTCACTTTATTTTAAGATGGTATTCTGATTTAAGAGGTCCCACATTGATATAATTCGAGAATAAGGTGATAAGGGTTCTAAATCCACCCATAAAATAGGTTTTGGACATGTTTAGGTCTTAGATATTACATTATCTTTCCATTTTATTTAAATCGTTAAATAATGAGGTCATCGCTGCATCATCATGATGTCATAAATAATTTAATTTATATAATGTCTAAAAATTATTAAAAAAATACTATGATGTAGGAAATATTTTTAGATTTCCAATGACTATTTATAGTCACAAATATTACTTGTATAACCCCATGTAAAAATTGTTTTAGTAAAACATTTCATGTTTGTGTCATTTTTTACGTTAACATTAAATAAAAGGTATTTATGTCATTTTCCAACTAAAGTGGCTCCATGGGGTCCCCAAGTTGACCCATGGATTTTTTTGATCGGCCATTGCACATCTAATGAGGATAGGACATGTGTCAAGCTCATCTCATATTATTAAAACATTATTTTTACCTTAAACTACAGTAATTACCTCTAATCGCGATTAAGAAATTAAAATTTACTATTCACCAAAAATTATTTAAATCTCATTGAACCACGTTTTACTTCTTAATGAAAACCATGTATGTCAAAGTTTTGAAATTCAAAACACAGAAGTGGTAAAATGTCATTTAAACGAAAAATCATTTTTTATAAGTACCACTTAGTGGTTTCACTATTCATCAAAAATTGAAGTTTTTCAGAAAATCCCAAAAATTCACCCTAAGCTATATTTCGTATTCCGATTTCAAAAATGATGTCTATTTTACAAAATTCCAAACATATAAGTTTCATTAATTAATTTTATAATTAATTCCCGTTGTCACAACAAATAGCGTGTTTTTAAGAAACAATTTGTATCAAAAGATTGACAATTGTTCATGCCCAATTTCAATGTTAAATTAATTCTAATGACCACCATTGGATAAAATGGTAAAAATATATTATAATTATACTTTAAAACCACTAAATATTATAATTTATCACAATAAATTATTTTGATTAAAAAGTTGTTTTAAGTGTTTTTCACTATTCATAAAAAAATTGGAAGTTCTCAGAAAATTACAAAAAATTCAACATAGGCTAATTTCGATATTACGAATACAAAAATTAAGTCCATTTTGAAATATAAAACTTCTATAAATTTAAAAAGTGGTTATTACTATTCATAACAGCTACTTGATTAGTTGCGGTGTTTTAGAACTCGAAGTTGCGTACAATGCAACCTATTGCATTATTGAATGAGAAGCGTATCAAGGAGGCCAGGGGTGTTACAAGTACCATGAATTTAGTAATCTAAAGCTAATGGTATCTTTATTACATTGCTAAAAGATACAAGGGATTTATTCACATAAGTTTGTTAAATTAAATATTCATAGGATATTATATACAGATATGTGAATCATATAAAATTATGAAACATTAATTAAAACATTAAATTAATGTGTGATGATAATTATTTATTCTAGAATATTCATAAAATAAATAAATTAAAAAATTTATGTATATATATAATAAGAAAAAAAAATAGGGTGATCTTAGATTCCTAATAAGGGAAAATATACATTGAAAGATATCATAAAGTGAATAAGGTATTAATAATAATGAAATAATAATTGATAATTAAATAATTCCATATGAAAAATCAGACAAGGTTAAAAAATGATAATTAATAAATATATAAACAAACACATGAATAAAAATAACTGATTTGATGGTGATCTAATGCATAAGACCCAACAAAGTAAATTTTAATATCAAGGTCACGTGCCCATACATCATAATGATTCTATCATGGACATATGCGTGGACATCGTAAATAATAGGGTTGGCATACAATGAATACCGAGCATAGTTTGTCTCAGGAGAGGCACTGATATATCAAAAAAAATTCTAATATCAAGACCAAACCATCACATACTTTGTCAAATGTATTGATCATAGGAAATAAATAAATAAAAATATAAATAATAACTATCTTGACTTAGTAATCTATAGAAATCCTATTTGTAATACAATTATTCATTATGCAAAAACTTTTCTCAATTAACAAACATAAATTCACTACCATAATCTATTTTTTGAATGATACTGTATGGTATTATTACAAAATAAATTATTTTTAGAATTAGAACGTTGACTAATTATGAAATTGATGAAAAAACATTCATATGAAGAACCCTTCAAATAATATTAGGTACAAAGGGATGATGAATTGCATTATTTTATACCATGATATGAATCCCCAAAAAGAAACTAGTATAAGAGCATTTCTGAGGTAATAATTGAAACATTTCACCAAAAAAGGTAAACAATGATTAATATATATAGGGAAATGGAATTAAAATCATAAAATTGTTTTTATAAAATCAGAAGCCATGAATAACATTCAAAATCTATTTTCAAATAGGTAACATAATTTTTTAAAGAAAATAATTTAAATGAAATGAAAATAACATGATAATCAAAATAAATTAAGCTTTTGTATAGGATTTGTGGAGTGGGGCATAAAAATATGAATGTTAAAGGCATATTCTATTTAATAAAATGATTTTTTTGAAACCCACATCACAAAAAGGATAAAAAAAATATTTTGAAAAGATACTTTATGAAGAACAAATATAATAAGAGATAGAGTTTATTTGGTTTTTTGATTAATAAACAATAAAATTTAATGGAAGGAAAATTATATATTTGCTGAAAAATAACAATTAGAATGACTGATAATTATTTTAATCAATGCCATATATTAAAGAGATTGAAATCCACAAATGAAGAATATTTTTTTGTAAAGAAGTAATTCACCTAATGATAAATGGGAATCACATTCTACAATACATAAATGATGGGATAAAATAGAATTAAATAATGAGCTCCAAAAAAATATTTTTCTTGACATCAATAAAAGAAACCAGGTCTACCGAAAACATTAATGACTATGATATCACTTTTCCAAAAGAGTATGTTCATGATATAATGATATTTAATTTTACACACCATAAAATAATATTTAAAAAATATAATTTAATCCCATGGGGAATTAAGTACACCATATTTTGTATTTGGAAAAAAGTCTCAAAAATTATGAATTAATATAAAGAACCCTTATGAATATCATAATATTTGATGTCAAAATATTTCAGAATGGAGTTCATTATAAATAATTTTAAATATAAATAAATATTATTAGAAATATTATTTTATATACTCAGAGGAAAAAAAATTTTAATTATAACAAAGGGTTCTATTAATATTCCTTATAACATAGATAATGGAAATAGAGTTTTGAAAAGAAATTATGAATTTAATAATAGTATAATCGAAATACCATAAAAGTAGAATGTAATATTAATTTTTAAATAAATTTAATTTCATTATAGAATGATAAAAACAACCATTTGTATGTATATACATATAACACAATTGAACAACTTATGTGTATGACAGAAGTTTCACAAGAAAAAAATTAAGAAGAAAAATCAATTATAAATTTTTTCATACTAGAATCCAAAGATTGAGAATGTATTAGTCCAGAAAAGAAATGTAAATAAAATCAAATAAATAAAAAAAATTAAAATATCTTACAATGATAAAATATGTACATTAAATAAAATAATAAAAGGTTATTAACTTGAAAACATGACTTAATGAATGAATATTGAGATAAAAAGAAGTACCTCAATAATATACTTCCACAAGAGTATGTTAAATGACGATACAAAAAATATAAAAAATTTAATAATATATTTAATAAACTTATTGATGTAGTTAAACATTTTTTCTCATTTTTATAATGATATAGATATTTATTCATTTTTTAGTTATCATTTATTTTCTTTATTGGATGTTTTAATTCTGATTTTTACATTCATATTTCAAAATGTTGATGTTAAACCTGGTTCATTGATACTGTGTCCATCATTCCCAGATCAGAAAATATATTTAAATTTTAGTTTTTCAATGATTTATGCATACCCATTTCCAGTTTATGGGAGATATGGGCATCTTTGGAGAGAACACGTTCACTAGTGAACATGTATAGGGTAATATATCGATAACAATGATTTAATTCATAATGATCATCATTTTATTCATTCCTAAAAAACTATTTCAATGATAGATATGACTCATTGATATCAAATATATTCCTAAAATACTTTTATAACCATACATGTAAAGAGTTTAGGAAAAATAGAACACGTCTCTCATGCAGGTGATAGTCAACACATACGCATGGATGGTACTATCAGTTCCCAGGGAAGATAAGTAATGTATTAAAGGATTTTCCCCTTTAGATTATAATTAATGTAATAAATATTATATTATTTCATTAAATACACATTTTTAACCATTATTGTAATTATTTTAAATAAAATGAAACACATTGTTTCATAGAGGTGGTAATTTTCACGGACGCCTGAATGATGGTTTTGTTTTTTAATAGTAAATGATAAAAATTGGATGATTTTTATTTTATAAAAATAAAACAATATTATTATATAAAAAATAATTATTTAATCTTTTTTATAGGTAACATAAATTTTTTTAGATATATAGTTATGGAAATGGGATAATATTGATTAATACTTTCCTTGAGAATTTCAACTTTCTCTTGGAATTCTTCTAATAAAATAAGGACTTGGAAAAAGTATTTTGAACATAACCTTATGGATGTAGAAGAGACCTATAGGGAAGTTAATACTATAAGAGGGACAAGGTAACATTGAATTTTAAGAGTGGAGTTGATGGGGTGGTCGACATACACTTTTAATGGTGAAGAGAAAGGAACATTATAAACATAACTTCTTAATATAAATTGAACACATGTTTGACAAGGAATATGTAATTAAAAGTGTAAAATAATATAGAATATATAATTTGTTTCATGAAAAAAATTAACCAATCCTTTTTAGATTTGTTTTAGCTTATTTACCCTTAGTTCAACCCTTTTTAACTTAATTTTTCATTTTTCTATGGTTGCTATATTTTTATTCTAGAATTGTTTTACTAAAAATAAAAAAAAGATTATCTATTTTGAAAAAAATGTTTTAAAATAAAAAAAATTGTAAACAATGAAAATGACTTATGGGGAGATAAATTAATTTATATATTATTACACAGTAAGCGTAAAACCATTTTTAGAAAGAATGTAATATATGGAAAAAAATAATGTTATAAATAATCTTACCTATTTTTTTCAATTTACGTGAAATTAGTTTTTTTAATAATTCAATAATAAAATTTATTTTGATTTCAATTCATTTTACAATATTATTCCCTCTTGTGAAAATATAATTAATAGAAAATGATTAAAAACTTTTTTACTAGAATGAACGATTACATATGTTTTAAAATGTTAAAAAAGGGTTTTATAAAAAAATATGTTTAAAGGAATCATATTACTCCTTAAAAACATTCATGTACAAGATTAAAATTATTATGAAAATATTTTTGTAATATCAATAATATTACGGTATTAATTTAACTACATTTTTAACTATTCATATTAAAATAAAGCATTATAGAAAAATCCAAAAAACCATCCAAATATGACATTATTATTATAAATCCAAAAATAAAGTTAATTAGGTAAAATTAAATTTAAAAAATTTTATAATTTGATATTTTAATACAAAAAAAATAAATATAATGAACACTTATATTAATAATACAATAAAAATTTATAAAATTATTTTTTCTTAATCTTATTTACAATTAAATTATATTTAAATAAGTGTTAAAAAGTTATTAATATCAATGAAAAATTTTATCCATTATATATTTAGTTTCATAAAATAATTATCATAAAGGGATAATTTTAGATAAAATAATTTTTATCATAAATTTACATTATTAGTAATTTAGTTACGTTTATTGAGTTTTATCAATTATTTATTATTAATGACAGAAATTGTTTTTAAAAGTAATAATGGGAACTATAAAAAACATTTTTGATATTTATTGTATTTATAATTAGATATTTATGTAATATTAATATATAATTATATAACCCATCATGATATTCACTTATAATCTAAGAATATGATATATTCTAGTCTCAATTGTGTGTGGTGGTTTTTCTAGAAAGTATTTCACAGAAATATCCACATTCTTAAACATTATTGAAAATGATTTTGAGTCACATTCTAATTATTACAGTTTATGTTCATCTTGGTCTAGGATACTCCCGGGTGAAGCTATCTCCTTTCCAAGCTCGAAAAAATGATCATGATAAATAATTCATGTACTATATGACTCTATTTATTTTACTCCCTCCATATGTTTCATAATAGGGTTACTTTTATTTAGACAATATAATACAATGTCTCTGTTATAATACGAATATATAATTGTTTATGATTTTTACATAATAAAATATATCTAATATATATTTAAGTTCAGAGTTGTGTGTGAAATAAACTATTCAATATGTTATTTATTTAAATGAAAATTATATATTAAAATATTGAAGTTTTACATGAATAATTTAGAATAATAAAGATAAACATCAACAGAAATGTCAAAAAACATTCACTGAATGGCCGAAAGGCCTGATGATTTATTTATTTTTAGACAAACCCCCTTTTAATTGAAAAGGGGGACACCACACATGAATTCATAGACTTAGAGACATACACAAAACCAGAAGGTCATATGTGCCACAATTATCCCATAAAATAATATATAGAAATACCCCTCCCCAGCATAGACATCATTATAGAAATCCTACACCTTTTCATGGATACATCGAAAGCAGTCCCATGCTAAAATGCATGATCCCGATATCGATGGATATTCCATACCCTCTCAATCTTCCAAATCTGAAAATCCACACATGGTGATATCTACTTAATTTGAATACTCATCTGAAGAAACTACTTGCACAATGCTTAGAACAATTAGTCAACCAAATAAAAAATAAAAAAACCAATTGATTCATTCTCTATTCTATATTCCTGCCAATGAAGAACAGGTCCACCTTCACCATATTCCCTCCACCTTCTTATCATAAACTAGACATCAAACATAAGAAAAGAAAACAAACAAAAAACCGTCCTCATTGTCCAGAAACAAAGTCTATAGCAGCATAAACCCTTCAGGAATGCTCCCCTAATTTTGATAGCCCTGTGTTCACTAGAGTCAATGGTGTATGAACCCCATCGCCATCCAAGAGACCACCTCTAATAAAATCCATAGAAGAAAAATAAAGAGGAAGGAAAACCAAGGACCATGAGTGTGGAAAACCATCACCCAGGGCTGGGAGACCCAACCCATTATCAAGGTAGCATCTATGATGAGTAGATCCGAGCTGATACATCCTTGAAATGCCGCTCTGAAGAAGGATCTAGATATATCTGAACCATATAAAAACCATCATTGGAGTCCACAATGTGCCACCCACGGGAAGTGATAGAATCCATCGAGGTGGATCTAGGGAACACCGATGACACCAAAACACTATTGCGCTACCAAAATCAAATCTCAAAATGATCCACCTATTGAATGATGACCA
Source organism: Viscum album (assembly GCA_963277665.1). Taxonomy (NCBI): domain Eukaryota; kingdom Viridiplantae; phylum Streptophyta; class Magnoliopsida; order Santalales; family Viscaceae; genus Viscum; species Viscum album. The sequence goes on from OY728133.1 coordinate 1,314,404,703, forward strand.
CCAAATTCTAATCATTCGAGATAAAAAAGGTAAAATAGAAGAAGAAGGAAGGGGGAGGCATCTTTGTAACATCCAAAAAAATGCTGAAGTCACGATCCTCGACCCTCCGGATCAAAGGCAAAGAGAAACCCAATATAGAGAGAGGGTTTATATTGACACCACTAAGAGGCTCCAATAAAAATATCAAAATACATTAAGGACATGTTCTTCCATGTAACATATGATGACGGTGTTCATTTTTCATGTAGGAAGACAACTATTAGATAATACATGATCTTATTAACCCGTTTTCATATATTTTTTCAATTGATCTGATCATTCACCTTTATTTTTGAGTTATTTATAATAATCCCACTAATTATTTATTTTCACATCAATATTAAAAAGTGTATAAAATTTAAAATACATTCACACACATTCTACCACATCCTTCCACATAAAACTATCAATATTCCTTGACTTTTCAAATTCACCATTTAAGATCATTAAAATTTAGGTAAAATTTCTCTAACAAAAACAATCAAATTAAAATTATATATAAATTTTATATTACAAAACAATCAATTAAATCTTTTTATTAGAAATTAAGGCTATAAATGTAATTGGTACAATGTAATTTTCAAGGTATGTCCAATGTTTGGGGATGTACTATAATTTCAATCTATTTTCTATATAGCTACAAAAAATTAAGATAAATATCTATGTAAAATGTTGGATCAATGCATGTATAAGGACTTTGGATATAATATCTCATTAAATAAATTTTATTAATTTAACATAAAATTGAACTTGACTCCATCATGAACCAAATAAAAATCTAGTGACAGAATTGAATGTACAATGAAAAGTTTCACTGCATCTATTTAAATTCCTATAAATGAAATAAAATTTCATACAAGCCACTTATTGATTTGATTCATATCTCTGTAAAATCCAAATAATGTTAATTTTTTTCCTTATGTTTATATTTTACTTAATTGGGCATGTTTATGATTTTATACCACATTGAATAGGAAAATATAAAATTTCCCATAAACAACATGGATGATAATTAGATATTTTCTAACTATCTTAAATGATATTTTTAATAACATCAAACTGATATTAAAACATAAATGAGACTACTTTTACGTATTCATATATATGTTGAATATGTTGTAGGAATTCTTGTACAACAAATCCAAAACAAATCTACTATTATGATAAATGATCAATGTCAACCACATGTCATTCATTTTATGAACCTCTATCAATATTTAAAGTAATTTATCATTAGAGAACAACCCCTTTAGACCCTTTTATAAATCCAAAATAGTCACTTAAAAACTATATACTAAATCATACATTGATTCATAATAAAACATTAATATTCTTGAATAATATTAGAGAATAAAAATAATTACATGAAACTGTAATAGAATTAAACATGGGATATACATTATTGAAAATTTAATAATTCAATTAATTAAAACAATTCTATATTTTATACATATAATATAGATATTAAAAAATAAACTAAACATATATATATATATAAAAAATGAACTTATTCACGTATATTTGATATTTATTTATATATATTTATTATCAGTAGTCCTGGTATGTTGATTGAGTAAACTAAGTCCCATTATATAGTGATATTTTTCACATTGGATTTAGTGATGATCCTTCCGTAGTTGTTCTTCATACATAATTTGGACAGATCTCAATTCACATTTGATCGTTACCTTATATTTTTATTTCCCTACATATAATAAATTTTTTTATAATATATATATATATATATTATATTAAATTATAATTAATTCCATGTAATCCTAATTTTATTTATATAGACAATTCATCTTATTTATACTTATTTATTAAATATTTAATTATCATTAAATTATCAATTATAAAAAATTTAAATTTATGAAATTTAAAAACAAATTATAAATTTAATATATATCCAAAAAATAATTTAAAATAATTTAGTTTCTTATGAATTTTATAATTCAATTCAAAATTAAAATATTTTAAAATATCAAAATTTTCTTCATTTGTTTTTTTAAATATCTGCAATACCATAAGATGATGTAAGGAATTAGTTTTCTGAATACCTACCTTTTATTTTTATATGGTTTGGAGGATTTAAGAGAGATTTTGGATGTGTAATGCAAGTTAGTATGGGTTTTTGGACCTCTAAAATGTCACCAGGCTATGGTAGTGAGAATGGTGATGGCCAGAGTGAGACCTGTTTTGAATAGTGGTAATGGAGATAACGATTTTGGGGTTGGTATTTTATTGTGATTACCATTGTGGAGTGTTCAGTAATAAGGTTTTGATTTTTTTAGTTTCTCTAACTCCATGGACTATTATTCACTCATGGAGAATGGTGTAATTCTTATAATATTCTCCTATGTAAATTAAGGAAGGTATCCAGGCCTACTATGGTAGGAATAGTGTAATGAGTAGTATGAAGCCTTCTCATTTTGTATTGTGGTGATCCACTCACATATATGAAACCATTTTCATGTGATTGTGAATGGTAGTGAAAATATAATGAGGGTCAGAGCTATATGAGTTGGAAGGTAAATTGTGTACCTCATATCTCAAGGTAACGGTGAGATAAAATAGTGCTGGGATTTCCACTATGCCCTAGTGGATAGATGTGGTGGTATTTTTGAGATGGTAATTGAATATAACCCATTTTAGATAAAGGAATTATGTCATTCAATTCTATTTAATTAATTTTTTTGAAGATTTTGAGGTTTTTGGGTTATAGAAATTTAAATAGTAGAAAAAGATGATAGAATTTGCAATATAGGAACCATGTCTATGGTTGAAGTAACTACACCATTATGGATTATTTTTTTGATTTATCTAAAAATTTTCGATGCCATCATCCTTGGTTAACCCCCCATAAAATCTTATACAACCATATTCCCATTTTATATGTCTAGCTATTTCTCTAAAGTGTTTAAATCTCTTAGTACATTGAGACAAAAGACTATTGAGTCAGTGGATACTTTTTTGTATTTTCCTCTTATAACATTTTATTTTCAATATAGAGGTATTATGTGGTAATGTTTAATTATATTTGGGGTCAATATTTTAGCATTTCCTAATGGTGGTTTTAATGGTTGTGTTATGGGGGTTGTTTCTTTCATGTTTGGCGGTTGTTGGATACTTGTTGCTTTATCCTTCTGTTGTTCTTCCGTGATGCTTTATATCTAGGTAGTGGTTTATATGGAATATGGGATTATAAAATTAATGGATATTAATATATAAATAAAGGACACTAAGACAGGGAAAATATTTCTAGGTGAATTGATGACATAAAAATAAGGGGAGAAATAAATATAGAGATATTCATTTTTAAATGGTTTTTAGGAAAATGGGGTAAAGAATAATTAAAGAGGTAAAGGGATTAAAAAATTAAATAAATTTTTTTTTACTAAATTGAGTTTCATAATAAAAATAGTTTTTTATTAACCATTTAATGTGAAAAAAAATCACTAATTAGTAATTCTAGTTAGGTAAAAAATCAGAGAAATTCCCATTAATCATCTCCATTTAATGAAAGAAATTAAGAACGTAACCATTTGAATAGTTATATCAGCATTAAATAAATGTTAATTAAAATATATATATATATATGATATATTAAAATTATATTTTATATTTAAATAATAATAATATATAGGCAATTTTTGGAAAGAATGAGAAATAATAACCCAAAAAATATGATGCTTTAGAGAAATACCATACTGTAGTTCTAGAATTATTATGCACTTACACTTAACATCATTAATAATAATATTAGATTTATTATTGAATTATGTTATAAAATTTTAAATCTATTTTTCAAATACTAGAAATATATTATGTTCATTTATAACCATTCAGTGATATATAATGTTTAATTTCACTTTTCCAAGGGCATTCCTCTCATGACCCTAAGGATGGATCACTTATGGGATATTCTGGACGTTCTTTTGAAATTATAATAGAACAAAAAAGTTAAATGAAATATTATTATCACCCTTAAATAACATATATGTTCCTAAATATCCATACGTGTTCACAGATAGGTATGATTCATTTATTATAAACTACTCCACTATATAGTTATATAATTTAGGTAGCATTACCGACCATCATGAACTAGATTCATTTTATTTATTTTAAAATTTAAAATACCCTCTATAATAATAAATAGAATATAATAAACATATTACAATCATATTTAATAATAATATTATTTCTATAACCATTCTTGAAGGTAGTAAAGAATAAATAAACACATTATTTATATAGGTGATGAAACGATCATATTTTGATCAAAATATATGTTTTCTAAACCAATTAATGGAGGTTATAATATGTATATTACACTATAAAAATAGAATATTAGTTTTTTAGGATAATTATGTTACTATTTATAGGTGTATTGAAATCTTATGTGGGTAGAAGAAGAATAAAATTGAAAGATGTTTAATATAGAATTTACACCTCCCTTTAGATATAACCTCACAGGGAACCTATTTAAGTCTCCTTGGAATGGTATTAAATGATATTGAGTCATATAAGTTCATTGGGAGAGATATTAGGGGAGAGTTGTATAGATTTGTGGTAAGTTCAAAATATTAGACGATTTATGGGGAAGGGTGGTATTTATAAAGAGAGGACAATTATGTTTTTGAATATTATAGTCATTAGTATATTAATTTTCCTCAAGACTATAAATAGTGATGAATCATGTGACTATATATTTTAAATAGTGTATGTGCGATCCAAGTAATGGTTTTTTACATCATCAAAAAAACAAAATAAATCACATATTTATCTTATAATGTGAAATATCTAATTTTTTAGTATTTTAATATTCACAAAAATAATAAACCATTTTAAAAATATACCAAATATTTACCATAACAATGTTTTTAAGTTTAGATAAAAAAATTTAAATCAATTTTTATAAAATAAATTTATAAATATAAGAAGTTTAATTTTAAATTAATTTCTAATTTATTTGAAAAACACTGATGTAAAAATTATGATCAAATTTATGGTTCTTTGAAAAATTACTCAAGAAGAAAATAAATTATATTATTGTTATTATCAAACAAAATATTTTTTTTATAGTTTTTTCCCAATATATATTTTATTTAACATAATTATATTTTTTATAAAAATTCAAATATAAGAATTATGTTTTACAAAAATATAGACTCTTATTTTTCAATTTCTAAACCGTTCATTTTCTTGTATGATGAAATAATTACATAATATATTCATTTTATATGATACATAAATATTAGCTTACACTTCCATAGGTGATGATACTAATCTAATTGTGATATAATCATTTATAATGATTAGACTACCATTCTAATGGTAAGATTACAATTCCAATAGAAAATTTACTATTATAATAATATAATTATCAATGGTCATTTATTTTATTTTATTTTTGTGAATACATCATATTTCATTAATTATTCAATAATTTTTTTTGTATCTAATGCTTATATTTTTTTTTAAATTTTCAAAATAAATATTACATTACTATTATTCAGTTTAATTTCTATAGTTTTGTTTGTGAGAGTGGTCATTCTATTGAATTGAGAAGATAAAAATTACATGTGATTGTTATATTATTTTCAATTTTTTAACCTGCTGTGATATTGACAATTCATATTAATATATTTATAGTATAAAATTAAATGTTCAAATTAATGTAATTAACTTTTCTTGCTTTTATCATGTTGTGAAATTGTTTTATATAATACTATATTTTCAAATATGAATTAACTATATTACTAGGATGTAAATTCCATTAATAAAATTTTTGATCATCATGGAAAAATCATTTTACATAGTTTTAAATCCAATACTAGTTGCATCGACAACTTTAATTCCAAGAGAAATGATATATGGAATCCTCACATTCTTTTATTTCTAATTTTTATTCAATAAACATTTATAATTACTCTGTTATTGAAAAAATTTAAATTATCCAAGTTCAATGAAAAGAACTTATATAAGGATCCCATCATATAGAGTGATTTAGATTATCATGAATGGTTAGGCCATTAAGAAATGGAGGTTAATAAAATGGTCAGTTTTTATAATTTCAAATAAATTGAAATTAATTATTGCAACTAGTAAGATTTATGATCTTCTCATATATTGTTCTCTTCATAATATAAATGGAAGGAATAATAGTGTGATCAATGGAAATAGTTTTTTTTAAAAAATTTCATGAGGGGAATATAATATTTAATACATTAAATTATTATCCTGAGACATAGATTCAGTTATAAATTTTTTTATCAATTATTATTGAGTTGAGATTACTTTTATCTATAACCTACAATGCACCACAAAAAAATAACTCTTGAAAAATTAATATAGTTTCCCACATGTTAAAATGATTAAAATACAAAATTGAAAAATATTAGTACACATTAAATTTACATTAGAAATGGATGATGATCATTATTTAAGACTTCTAAAATGTATAATTATTCACCTAATCACAAATAAATCTTCCTAAATTTAATTTTCTAAACAACAGACTTAATAACATGTGATTACATTACCTCAATATATTTACCTCATGATGTTACCTAAGGAAAAAAATATAAATATTAAATCACTTTATATTAATTCTCAATGTATTTTGCAATAATACATCCTGTATGACCCAAAAGTATTAGTTTCCTAGGAAACAAGATATATAATAATCATATTTTATGAAATAAATTCTTCATCTCTCAAAAATGTATTCTCTCATTATACCCTTTTTGGACATATTATACATAAAAATGTTGTTAATAACCTTTGAAAATGGAAATACAAAATTATGTGACCATATATTCATAGTATTAGTAAACATGAGAGATAAAATTATATGATCACATGTCAATAGAAGAAAATAATAATGGTATTTGAGTACAATCCCAAATTACAAATTTCGTTTCCAATAATTCAATGATCATAAATCTTGAGTCATAGAATAAAATGTCTAGTATATAAAAAGATATGAGACATAAGAGAGAGGATTCATAAAATGGGAATGTATGGATCACACAATTTACTAGAATAATCACCCAAAATAAATACTAAAAAGTAAAACCAAATATTAGTAAACAAATCTATATTTGGTCGTGCCTATATGCATCATTGGTTTTTACAATTGATAGTAAAATTGTGATTTATGTTTCCCAAAAATTACAAACTACAAAATCAAAGTATAGTGGAAGTGGGGGGTCGAACCCACGATGATGAAGCTATTTTTAAGAGGGTAACTAGTTTTAAACACTATGATGAGCCATTTTAATCTATCTTAGAGTTTTGTAATTTTCCATAATCTCTTATTGGTAGTGACATAAATTAATTAATAAAGGGTCAAGAATAATTTCGAGAATCTGGGTAAGGATATAATTTAATTATAATATTGGAAGGGTCCCAAACCATAGGCTACGAAGCAAGAATTTGTTTCTAGCTGACTTTGGTTAAGTAACCTAGTTATACCTAAGAAGTGAATTTTCCGTGATAGGGAGATAGTAAAATCCTAGGTTCATTAATTATATATTTTTTGCAGAAAGTAACCTAGGATAGTGATCAAAGCCTAGTACACTTCCTTTAGGATGGGGCAATCTAGTTGAATATCTTGTGGATAGGTATGTTCACAAAAATTGGGTAGAAATTTATTTTTTATCGTGATTACTAATCCTTTAGGGATTCCATGTTTATAATTAAATATTATTTATGTATGTCTATATTTCTTCTTTTGATACCTTACCCTAAAAGGTTTAATTACTCATAGTGGGTAGATATTCAATTAATAAACAAAAGAAATGATGATTGACATGTTAATTGAAATTAATTGAGTCATACACATAGAGGAGTTCTAGAATGGATGGGGAACAATAATGAAATTTGATTTTTAATAGATCGATAATGATATGATTAAAATGGTTACTTGGAATCAAATGCGAAATTGGATATAAACATATTTTTTACAAATAAATTAAGAATGATGGGAATTGATGTGATGAGGACTTGAAGGCATTAAAGAAAAACAGATCTACAGCTCTTGAACAAATTTAAAAATGAATCACACAAAGAAATTTTGTGTTTCAAGGGAAATGGGTGGGGGAACACTAAGGGGGACAAAAATAGAGAAAAATATCATCAATAATTTTTATGAAATTATCGGATGCACCCTGATATTTATAGTAAAATTTCATCACAATTTTTACTGGAGGTACTCGTCATCTACCATTAATCTATGTAGAACCCCAAATATTTTGGATATATTACATGGCTTTGACATATATGGAAGACTTATGAGGTTAGACTGACTAAGCATCATGTACCGAGTGTTCATGACATGTACTGACCTCACGCTATTCCACCGCACGCATTTCTTGATCAACTGCTTCAGCTGGAGTCTCGATGAGTAAAGATAATTCACAACATGTATTTTCTATTGTTTCTACTATCATCACAACTTAGTCATGATGGCTCATGACTAGGGCATGATATGAACAATCAATACACGACATGTACTAATGAGTCATAACGTGTACTGGCCAATTCTTCATTTTTCTGCACTACTTCCTTCGAATATTTTGAATCCTTATTCTTGAAAAAAGTAGAGTATTCCATATTAATTATAATGTATACAAATACAAATTATGAAATAATTTATTGTAAAGATTGTATATAAATTGGGCTTATAAAATCCCCTTACACTTGAACAATTTCTTGCCATTAAGAAAAAAGGTCTCAAAATTGATTTAAATAATAGATAAGAAATTTTCAAAACCATAAATATTCATTATGTAGAAGTAATTAAGGTTATGTGTTAGCATAAAAAATAATCATCTAGAATTAGAACTATATAGAAAGTATGTAATGCCTCATAGTCTATCTTTTCAATAACAACTTCTAATATTTCAAAAATAGGCTCTCAATTGTTCATCGATTTCAATACACATTATTAATTTACCTCATTGAATTTTCCCCCGTCAATCAGGTTAAAATTAAATTCGAGTTATTCTAATATCATGATCGCAAGTTCCTAACCTTATACTTTAATTGGTTCTATCATATCTCCTTTGTAAAGACATGTACGACCTTAATCATGAGGTATTTAGCAGTTAGGTTCAAATGAATCGAAGTGTGTGGGTAGGTAGGTAAGAAGTGAAAGTCAATCCTAAAAGGAGGGTAATATAAAAATCATAATTCTATATTGTCAATTCAAGGGTAAAAAACTCCCTCCTCCCATCTAATCGAGTCTACACTTCTACATCATGGGTTGGATCTATAAATGTATCATGTATGTACACAATAACGATTCAATTCCTTCCTATTCATTTTTCATTTTTTTTCTAATGTGACATCTCATACAAATATTATATCCATCCCCTAATCACATATGATCCTTCACGGGATTCAACGGTCAAGAAAATGGTTATTTTTGACCTTCCATGTGCACAAACCATTATGATTTTTTTCTTTTCTATTTTTCAACTGTACAGAATGAAGATAAAATGAGTCAAATTAGATATGCATCACAACTCAATAGTATAAAAATCAAAGCATACACCTCCTAGGAATAAAATTATCATGGCTATCCGAATGCCTCCCCCACACATTTTAAAAAAATTTATCATGCAATACACAAGAAGTAAGGTAAGAAGGGAAATGGGGTTGGGATATTTTCATCCTAAAAGGCCATTCACAGAAACAATGGGTTAAATTAAGGATAGAGATATGGTGTGTCTTAAAAGAAAATGGATAAAAAATACTTCCTCAATCATTTTTAAATTTGTACTCATTCAGTCATAACTTCAAAATGATCTCAATTTCATGTTTTTGTAGGTTGACATGTCCTCGGTAACTGTCAAGAAAAATTCTCAGATAGGAATTTGAAATTGAAGTATTAGAGTCCTAGAAGATAATGAGAATAAAATAAAAACTAGTAATTACAATAGGCATAAAACTAAGTAATGGTTTAATTAATTTTAATTTCAAAGATTTTTAATTTGAATCATGTTTATAAAATCTGAAATAATTATAAATTTACTATATTAAAATAAAATATGGTTCCTAACAATTTTCCTCTTTACTTATTATTTCATTTACATGGTCATAAAAATTTTAACATCTAATGAATGATGATAACAGTGAAAAATGTTACATAGACAAGTGATGACAAACAAAATTTCTTGCGTATAATCAGTGAAAATTGTGAGAACAACCCCCCCCCCCCCCACCCTTAGAATGAGATAGTGACCCCAATGTCTGAGAAATTCTTGTGGGAGAGGAATAAAAAATGAAAATTAATGAATTTGAAATGGAATTTTGAAAAACTTTAATTGATGGAATCAAAAGCTCCCTAAATGAAGTGGTATACCTAGAGTAAATTTGATTTACCTCAATGCAATGTCCATGTCTCTTGAAAAATGGTTTAGGGAAGAAATCCAACACTAGATAAAACATTACTCCACATGCTTCATCTTTGTACGAGTAGAGTAATAGGCAGTTGAATAGAGTGATAAATAGAGATAACCATTTTATTTAAGTTGTTATGAAATATCTAAAATTTTGTTCAATAAAAGACATATAATAAAAAAATAAAAAGATTCAATAATGAATTCTAAAAATAATCATTAGATGAACTATGGGATTCCTCCCATAATGTTCTAATAAGACATCATTATCCATATAGATGGACTATGATATTATTTAGTGGGCCCACTAGCTCAGTTTCTCTGTTTCATATTTCTACTATTAGAGTCTGTATCATTGAGGTTTTATTGTTGATTGGGTGGTTTGAAAACTACAAGAGATACATCACGAGTATAAATGATGTGTGGTAGGAAAGGAATCACAGCTCTGGGTGGTTTCTTCAATTCATGTATGTACATGGATTGTTCTTTAAGTAGACATGCAATGTCTATGATCTACTGGAGTTCCCTTTATTATAATATAGACGGTGCTACCGAACGATCAATAACCACATAAGAATTAAATGAGCTTTAAATTTCTATGTACAAAATGATATAAATGACAATCCACACAAAAAGGAAGTGAACATCATATCCCATAAGTAGATATCGATAGTCAGTATAAATGAAGGGATACAAAGATGACTAAAATGTACAGCCATCCTGATAAAAAAAATACAATGGCCAAAAAAGGCATGAGACTAAATGATCAGATGTTGGTGGAGAATATCTCATCCAATTTCACCCCACCATCAGGTATTGAGACAAGTTATCTAGCAAGTCTATCCTATATAGTCTCAAAATTAGTCAGTGGGGTGGCAACTACAATTTATTTTGGGGTCGTGGATATTGGTAGCTGGGATGGTGAGGGGGTGGATAGAAACTGATTGATAAAAGGATTGTGTTTTTGGAAACTATATCCACTAATGGTACATCAATAATGAAATTAGTGGCTAACCCCTTCCCCCTCCAAGACTACTATACTAGAAACACCCACTGGGAAGAAGAGTTAGTGAGGTCTGCAGGGATGCCTAAATGGGCATTAGTGGGTTGTGGAATGGTGGAAGACGAGGGGACGACTATGGTGGCTGGTGGTAGTTTGGTAAACTTTTTTGGCTCTATTATGGTAATATGGGGTTGGTTGGAGATCTTTTGTAGGTTCACAAGGATACATTGTTGGTTTATCTAAATATTGAAAAGGCCGGTTCAAGTGGGTTTCTGAGTGGTGGTGGGAGGAGGGATGTGTGGTGAAGGTGGGGGTGTTCAATGTGGCTACACAGGTGGGTCTACTTCTTCAATGGAAGATGATATTAGTTACAGCGGTGTGTGGTCCTATACTCCTGGTTCCCAAGAGATTATGTCATCATCCCTCACGAACATATTTATCTTGTGTAGCATCACATGTTTAATTAGATTTAAAGGTATTTCAGAGGTGATAGGCTATGAGGAATCAAAAACACCTATGTAATGGGAAAAATTTATGATGAAGGAGACACCCATCAATTTGACTCGCTGCCTCTAGCCTTGAGGCTTGAGTTACTGGGAAAACTGGTTAGCCTTATTGATTTGTGTACCACCCATGGGTATTGAATGAATCATCATGTACATATGGCTGACACTTTCATGTTTCTCTCCTTTGGAAAACCATCCATCTTACATGGCTCTATACATGATATGCATTTTCGGACCCCAAAACTGATTATAATTAGTGAGGCGATGGTCATAGTGGAACTGGGGGTCGCTGGCTATCATCGACCAAAACATTGGTGCATCTTTGCAAGGTGGTTGATGCAAAAGTGTAGAATAAATGTAACAAATAACAAAATCGTCAGTGTTGATTCCCATCTCAATCATGAATTTGAAAAAATATTGCTCAGGGGTTCTACCACCTCATCGTAATCGCAGACAATCAATAACTTTCTCTAACATGGAAAAAAACTCCAGAAATAACTCCCCAAAGGTGTCCTTACAAACATTGATAATGTTACCAATGTGCAGTGTCTCCAAGTTGTCTAGGAAAACATTAGAAATATTTTTTCGGGCCTCGATGGGTATGTATGGTGTTATGTTTTTATGCATGATCTTCACCTATAAATTTATAAGATTAACTGGATGCTATGGGTTGGTGAAACATAGAATAGTGTGTAGGTGTATGTTTTCATCGTTGGATGTGGAGGTTGTATCGTCTTGAGGGGTAGGTGCAGCATAAGGATTCTTAGCTGATGGCTATTCATTTGAATATGGGGATGAGGACTCTGACAAGGAGTAGGATGAGGAAGGATGAGGTAGTTTGGTGTGAGACATGTCGGTATGGGGGAGGGTGTGCAGGATTGGTGTTGCATGTTACAGTGGAGGATAGGGGGAATGGGTGTTTAGGTGAGACACGGTTCGGTGTAAGTGAGGTGGAAGGAGATAAAGGTCGCAGGGTGGGTCGTCTCAAGCGGAAGATGGGGGGAGTTGTGGGAGTCGAAGGGTCAGCGGTTGGTGTACTGGACATGAACTGTTGGTTTGCAACCTGTACTTCTTTTTAAAAACATAACATCCTACTACGCGACATGTAATGATGGTTCATCTCATATATGGGAAAACAAAAACGGAATTTTGATTAAATGGTAAACATCATGATCAATATGTACATGATGTGTACTAAACTGTTTAAAATCCATAATGTTCCCCTTCCTTTCCTTCATCTCCTATACTATATGAGAAACTTCTAAGACGATCCAACTCTTACCAAGAATAATATGTCTTAAACTATGATACCTCCCAATTATAACATTCTTTTATGTTTGGGGTTGTATTACATTTCAGCTTCAGTGAACATGAGTTTGATGTCAAATCCTTCACGAAATGGTTCTCGGAAAATCATTGTCTTTTGAAAATTCACATTAAATGGAAGGGGGCTATGAGAATTTCTGGCCTATTCTTATTTTTATTATTGATTTTTTTGACATTCGGACTCCTGTATGGCTGATTACCTTGTATTTCTAGATGTTATGCATCAGTCTCTGTTTAGGGTTCTCCCTTTTTTCCATAAAAAAGAGTTTCTTTATTTTTCAATAAATGGGGCTTTTCCCCCATACCATTTAAAAAAACATTAATTGGAGGTACTTCTTCTCTTTGTATTTTTAGGGTTCCATATAAAATGATTTGAGGTACTTCAAATGGACCTGACCATCACAACTTCAATATTCTCATAAATAGCTTCAACCATAAATTAAAAAACAGGAAATTATTTTCATGGATGAAGGTACATCGTGAAATGCGCAGGTTGTGCCACTAGTTTTCCTTCTCCGTATAAATCCTTAAATTTTGTTGACATCTCTCATAATATATCCCAATGTAGTAAATTGAAATACCATAGTTTCTACAGACTTCTAGAAGTCTATTTTTTATTGATTGACCATATTGAACGATGGTCGAGTTTTACCGAAAGATGACATGGTTTTCTATAAACCAATATGAATTGGTTGGTTCCAATGGGTGTCTTGTAGATTCCCATTGTTCATTTTATATCTATGGATCCATTCGCTATGAATTTTATTCATAGTCATCTCCAAGATTTGTTTTACCTCCCTATTATACCCGTTCAACTTCCCCACTTATATGTGGGTGGTAGGGAGTTATACTATTGTATCTAATTCCATACATTTATAAGATTCCTCTCATAGATCAGTTTCTGAAATTTGTTCCAATATTACTAATGAATAATCTTGGAAACCCATTAATTTCAAACACATTCTTCCTCAGAATGTTTATGACAACATTTTATGTGTCATGTGTCATATATTCATCTTAAAACCAATTTGATACGTATTCAACTACAATCATAATGTAGTTTCATCCATGTGATGTAGGGAATGGTCCCAATATTTTTATTCAAAAAATGTCGAAAAATTTGAATTCCATTATGATATTTTATGGAATCTCATTAATTTTATAAATATTTTTCATTTGTTGACATCTATTACATTTTTGAAAATATCTCTTTTATTTGGATGTAGTGTGGGCCATAATATTCCACTTTGTAGAATATTGGCCATTATACATTCAGGTTCCTGATTTATTCTAGTCAGTGATATGTGATATATATCAATCAAATTATAGGTTTATTTTTTTGGGATACAGTGTTATAAAAGTGGATCATCACACTTCATGAATAACATAGGTTCATCCCAGTGTAGTGCTTGGCATCTAAAAAATATCCCTTTCACTACTGGTACAAGAGGTCTTGTTGTAGGAATCCTATTGAAAGTTAATTATCAATGTCTAAAAACAATTTCTAGATCTTAATACTTAATTTGGTCACATTCCAAATTTCCACTTCTATATCAACCTGACTGTCTTATTTAATGATGGAGAGAGGGAGTCTAGAGAGATGATCTATAATTATAATCTCTGTCACTTTTTTATCTTTGATCATGACATAAAATTATTATAGCATAAGGATCAAATGTATCAAACTCTGTTTGGAATCCTCTGTGGTTACCAAATTCCTAAGGGAAGTGTAATCAGTGTGAACAATGAAGTTTTATAGAAAAAGATAAGAATAGAATTTTTGGAAGGAATATACAACGTCCAAGATCTATTTCAATATAGTAATGTAATTGACCTGATCTTTATTCAATGTATTACTTTCATAATAAATTATATATAAGATGTTTCTAATGCACTATAATACCATAGCTCGTACAACAAGGTCCCTAGTATCACATATTAATTCGAATTATTTCTCCAAATCTAGTGAAATTGTGATTGGTGATGCTATCATACAATTCTTCAGTGTGTTGAAATCATTATTATATCACTTAGTGAATTAAAAGGGAACTTATATTTGATAATATGTGTGACAATGGATGGGTGACATTAGAAAAATCCTTCTAAAATAATATTTTAAATCTACAATGGTCTAGAAAACATCAGATCCCCTTGATGGTTGATGGTTTTGGCCGATCCTTGATGACTTGGATATTGGTTGTAGGATCTTTATTGCCTTGGAAACATTGTTACCAATGCCTATTCCTCATTATCGTATAAAGTGGAATTTCTCTCAATTTAGGACCATGCATTTTTCTTCAAAATAAGAGATAACTAATTTTATATTTCATAAACAAGCATAAAATGATCTCCCATAAACTGAAAAATCTTCCATGAATATTTTGAGGATCTCCTCATCTATTTCATGGAAAATGTGTGTCAAGAATCCCTTAAATGTTTCTCAGGAATTTCACATTTCGAATGACATCCTTTTTAAATTAATAGTACAAAATGGGTATGTGAATGTGGTTTTTGGGTAATCGGTGGGATGAACACCATTTTAATTGTATCATGAATATCCATAAAAGAAATAGTAAAATTTATTAATGAAATTCGCATGAAATTTTTTTCCATGAATGGTAATGGAAAATGATCCTTTATTTTTGCGAAATTTATACATTTACAATCCATATGGACTCTCCATCTGGTGAAGGTCCTTGTTGAAATAAAATCATTATCATTTTTCCTTTCTAGCAAGATTTCTTTCTTTCTAACAACATGGAGAAGGATCAACCATTAACTATGTGAAATGGAAAAAATTATTCCTGCATCCAAGAGCTTCAGCACATTAATATTTATGAACTTATTCATTGTTAGTGTGAGTTGCATTTGAGGTAGTCATTTTAGATTTCATCCTCTTCGTGTAAGATACTATGTGTACATTCATTTGGATTGATCCCTTTAATTTTCTCCACTCCCCATGAAATTGATTGTCCATATCACTTCATAACATCAACTAATTTTTATTCACATTCATAGGACGTTACATAGTTGATTATGATTAGAAAAGAGGATAAATTCCCTATATAAGAATACTTTAGCATAATAGTAAGAGGCTTCACTTATATCTGGGGTTATTGAACAATGAAAGGAATAAAAGGTGGTATTGTGTCTCTTTTGAGTGTTTTAATGAATCTTACTTATTCCAAATCAGACTCTTCCTCCTTTTTTGAGAACAAATCATTTCCCTATTTCTCAATGGTTTGGTACTCATCTCCTCTGTGAGGGTGTTATATGATGTTACAATCTACAAAGTCATATGATTTTCTAGAATATTTAATCATGTTCTACACTACCTATTATTATCCAACTCTAATGATCCCAAATCCTTGATTTACATCGATCGAATAATTTTATATTTACGAGAATGGACTTATAAAAATTATAGGAACACCAAATTTATCTTCCATGTATAGTACTATATATCAGATAAAAAGATAAATTTTCTCATCTTGACCAAAACATCCTTGAGAATGCCTCTGGGATATTTTACTAAACAGTCGGCTAGCTATAATTCTTCCCTTCATTATTTAAGTTATTATAGTCCAATATTGTGTAAAACACTCATTGAAATCAAGTTAATGTTGGATCCAAGATCACATAGTGCTCTTCCAAACATGCACTCTCTTATAGCACATGGAATCTAGAAACTTCAAGTATCTCTCATTTTGGGAGGAATTTTCTGTTGTAAAACTACAGATAATTCCTCATTGAATGAGGTTAGTCCATGATCGGTTATTATCCATTTGTTCCACTACATGTACTTTATAAATTTATCAAAAACGGGCATATGGAAAATTGATTTTGCCAATGGAATAAGTATGTGTTGTTTCATGAACATTTATAGAAAATTTTGGTATTATGCCTCCTACCTAACATGTATTGCTCTCCATGAAAAGGGAATATGTGGCTTGTATGGAGGTGGGGATAAAGAGATAGGTTAATTGTGTCTCTTCATGGATTTGGATATTTTGGCTGGCACTTATTCATGAGGTGAGGTTGTAATGGATACATCATAATCTCCAATTACAACTGGTTTCTTTTTTAGGCTCTTAGTGTCACCATTCTTATTCAATAAATTGAAATTAAAAAACATTTTCCCTTTTCAGAACTACTTCCTTGGATTTCTCTCTTTCGTATGTCTCATTGTTACTAGGTAGAGTACTTGGTAAGCTATCAGAGAAGATCATTGCAGTTTGACACCATTTAAGCTCTAAGTTCATCAATGTAGCACATATAATTTTTTATTTCCATTTTTAGGCTGTGATTCATTAATTAGAATTTTGGTAAAAACTATCTTTTAGATTTACTAGGTTACATTGAGGTGGTAGAAGTGGTTGTTGAGGTCTTGGATAGGTGGGTTGGAATTTCTATTATCAGGGTCTTGGTTGGAATGGTTGCAATTGAATATTTGGATATAGATGTTGTTTTAGTCACAGAATAGGTTTAGTTGGTGGATTCTCTGGTGGTCTATGATTACAGAACTGGGCCTGAACACTTCGTTGAGGAAAATATTCGTGACTGAATTGATGCTTTTATTGAGTGGACCTATAGTGATGGTATTACTGCTACTGTTGAAACAACAAGTTCAGTTGATTGTAATTGTCATAATTAAAAAAAATTTGTTCTTTATATCTTTTCGTGAAGACCTGATGTAGGTTTGAGCCACCACACATCTCACATGTCTAGAATTACAATACATGAGAAGGAGGGGCTTGTGTGGATGATATCTAAAAAGATTCATGTTTCTTTGTGAGGGCCTCAACATGTGATTCTAATTTATTTTTCTCATAAATCTAATGGATACCACTCTGTGGTGGTCTACGATCACTATATCATAGGTTGGAATTGTGAGAGACATCATCTAGTTTTTATCATCTGTCTTCGAGGGTTTTGAATTTCATGACACTATCAAAAAAATCATCTACAACTATATGTGCTACTTGCTACAGTCCTTGATAAAAATATTTCAAATGAATCCATGTATCGAGTCCATGATGTGGAATCATCCTTAGAAGATCCTTAAATCTGTCCCATTATTCCCACATATATTTTTAATTAGTTTGAGAAAAAAATTGGATGTCATTCGGGAGTTTCCAGATCTGGATTGTTGGGAAATACTCAAGTAAATACATCTTGGCCAGATCTTCCAAAATTGTGATCGACTTGAGACCTTGTCTTTTGAGATAGTCTTTATATTTATCTCTTAGTGATAATGGAAATAGACATACTATTATTTATTTTTAAGAAAAGTGTTTTAAACTTATAGAAATATGGAAATAACTTCATGGTGATCTTCACACTTGAGACCATTGAATTTTCCCATATCTTGGATCATGGGAATGAGTCCATGTTTGATCGTCAAGGTGTTGAATTGAATTGGGTTATGAATGATTCTTGTGGTTACACCATAGATTGATGAAAAACCATAATCCATGATGGTATTTTTATGGTGCATCAAGTGTTCTCAAAGAATTATTTGATGGGGGTTCGATGATCCCACGTGATTATATTACTTAGCCATTGCTGACCAATGATGTGAAAATAAATACATTCCAATATCGGGATCAAAGTACAAAGGTTATTTTGACTCAAGGTTCCATGAATGAGTCAAAGCACCTTGGTACATTCACTAGTTCAAAAAATGAGGACACAAAGGCCTCTTGAGAGGAATGAAATAAAATGGGTAAAATAAACGTAATCCTAAGTCTTATACTGGAATTTATTAAAGAAACATCATCACACTCCCCGAAAACAGGGCTAAAAATTGGTTTCACCAGCACACATCATCAGTTTTGTATAAGTGGTGGAAAATTTTTAATTTATTTGTCTCAAACATTAATAACTAAAAATTAATAGTATAGTGTAAGTGCAAGGTCAAACCCATGGGGATGATGCTGTTTCAAAGGGGGTCACTGGTATTAGACCCTGAGATGAGTCCTTTCATGTTATATTGGTGTTTCAGAGTTTTACTTAATCATTAATTGGAATAGAATTCAAGTAATTAATGAGGGTCGAGATCAATTTTGACTATCTGGGTAATGGATAGTCTTTTATTTTAATCTTGGTAGGGTCCTAAAGCTTAGGCTTCAAATAATGTGGTGGATGCTTGCTGACTTTGGTCAAGTCGCCTAGTTCTACCTTATAATAGATTACTCTTTGATCAAGAGAACATAATATCCAAGGTAAATTTCTACTAGCCTCTTTTGAAAAAATTATCCTAGGATAGTGATTTTAGCATAGTCTAATTTTATTATGAAATGGTTGTTTAATTGAATATTTTATGATTAGGGATGCTCACAAAAATTGGGTAGACTATTATTTTTTATACAAATTAATAATCCATTTGGGTTTTGATGTTTATAATTAATGATTAATTGTGTAGGAAGATACATCTACTTTTGAATGATACCATTACGAGGTTTAACAACTCATAGTGGTGAAAATACAATTAAATAAACAAAAGAAATCATGATTGACATGTAAATTAAAATTAATTGAATCATCACATAGATGGGTTTGAGAATAGAGGGAGAACAAGAATGCAATAATATTTCTAATGGATTAATATCAACTTGAAAAAAATACTTACTTGGAATCAAATGAATACTTTGATCTTACCACATTTATTTGGATATCGACAAAGAACAATGTGAATTGATGCGATGGGGACATGAATGTGTTGATGAAAAAATGGGTCCATGACTGTTGACCTAATTTAAAAAAGTGACAGACAATGGAATATAGAGTTTGAAGGAAAAAATGGAGAGGGAACTCAAAGGAGGATGAAATCATATATGAATCCCATCTAGAACTTTTTATGCAATACAATATTTCACCGCTATATTTATAGGTGAATTTCTTCTGGATGTGTATTGGAGGTACACATAATGTACCATTGTTCCAGGAAAATATCCATTAATTTTGGATCTCCCATGTGCCTCTTGCATATATGGAGGATTTAGGAGGTTTTACTAATTAAATGGTTTATACTAAATGTTCATGACATGTATTGACCTCCTATTTTTTCTCAGTATTGATTCCCCAATAAATGGTTTTGAAGAGCATCATGACATTTATAAATAATTCATGACATGTAATGACTATTTCCTCTACTGGATTCATGGTATGGTCAGATATTAGATCACGAAATTAGTGTGTTGTGAACTATTTGTACGCGACATGTACTGATGATTCACAATGAGTACTGGACAAATCTGTATTTTTCTGTACCTTCATATTTTGAATCCATTGAAGCTTTATTCCTACAAAATGGAGCATATAATACGTGCATTACAGAGTAAATTAATAAAAATATAAAAATAAATGGAAAAAAGAAGTGTATATAAATTGTTCATTTCATCATCATAATATAATAAAATATAAAATTAGAGAGAATGTTATGGTGAATTTTGAGAGAAATGATGAAGTGGTATTTATAGGGTATAAATAAGAATGTGACTGTTTGGAATTGACCTTTATATAATAATTTGTCAAATATGATCATTTGTCAATATGACCATAGAAAATGTACCCTTAGTTTATATTTTTAGCACTATAATTAGAATTCATATGTAGAAATGAAAAAGTATAATTATACATATAAGAGAATTGATGGCCTCAACCAGTAGAGTCATTCTATTTGAAGACGATTTGTCCGAACAGGGGAGGGAGGTAGTGTTACTGGGTATGGCCTTGACCAGCCCCAAGCTGAGCTTCAACAAGTGAAGCTTGAATAAAATTCAAGTATGGTATCAGTTCATGTCAATGAAGATTACCACTCTATCTATGTTTGTCGATCCACCCTATTAAACAATGACCATCACAGAACTTACTCATAGAGAATAAGATGGTTTAATAATTGGTTATGTGTCCGAATTTAAGTTTCAAAAAATCTAATTTAATTTTTATAAATAAAATATCTATTCTATCAATTTCATTTTAAGAATACATTTTATTAATAAAATATATGTTTAATTGAGATGAATTTGATTAATATTTTTTTGACGCAAATTAAACGTAATTTTAATTTTCTAGAAATTACATACCATTTTAAAAAAATAATTTTATATTAATAATATTTATTTTAAAAAGATAGTATCATTAAAACTTTACATTTATATATATTATAAACTAATTTTATAGTGTGATAGGAACACTTTTTATATGTGTCATCAGTTTGATTGTGTCTTCAAAACTATTATTTTTTAAATAAAAATGTATCTTTAATTTTAAAATTTAAAATTCTATTATTTATTTAATTATTCTAGAAAACTTAATTTTATATTTTAATTCATTTGTTCAAAATTATGTTAGGGTAAATTTATGATAATTTTCTAAAATAATTTATTTTATCGTGAATAGTAAAAAAGCATTTTTGGGTTTTTGGTATATAATATGACATTATAATTATGTCATAATGATTTAATAATTTATTTAAAAGAATCCAAAACCACAATAAAATTATTTAATTAATATTATGTATTTAAACATATTTTAATAAAATAATATAACTATAAGTGACTTTGCTATTTCTAAAAAGGAAAATTAATATTTAAAAAATTACTTTGTGGAATATTTAATTTTCCATTGTAAAAGAGGTATTAAAAATGGATTTAGGTTCTACTATATTTATTTATCTTAATATTTGACTCAAATTTTGAAATCCATTAGCCTAAACCATGGGTAATGAAATGGTTTTTCATTTTCTAAAACTATATGTCCAAGATCTATATTTTCAAATTATTAAATAATTCCACACTTTTAATATAAATACCGAACCACTTATCTTTTCCTTAAACCCCAATACACATTACATTATGTTATGGTGTTCTTTTTATCTCAAGGGGTTTCAAATGGTTTCCTCAATCCCCTAAGGTTCCATCCTCATATTTTTGGGACATCTCTTCAATGTAGGGTAATCATCACATATCATTCCATTCATGTTTCCATTTCATGTGGTGTGTCTTCTAGTTTCAATGTTAACTCATTTTACCACTTTACATTATCCCATTACAAAAAATTGTAATTTTTTAATGGAATACCCTTATCCCATATCATTTTACCCTATTCTAAAACCATTTTTTATACCCATCATGCTGTCAAATTTTTTTCTCAGATTTCATTATTTTACATCATATATTATGTTTAACAATTTATTTAAATAACTAGAACTATTTTATTTTCAATGGGAGTTTAAAATATCTAAAAATTTCTTTTCATTTTGATATTTACATATATAAATATCATATTAATTTTCATGGTTCAAAAATTACATAATGATCATGTTTTTAAGAACTTTTTTATTCCATGATTCTTATAAGAAACCCGTTATTTATTCTTTATAGGTTATTAATGAAATTATTTACTATGATATATTTGAATCACATGAAATTAATTTATATGATGGGTGCTCCATGATTTTTTTCAATTCATTGGATAATTCATTTAATCTTCTGAGATGAAATATATTACAATGCATTGGTAAATAACCTCAGTAATTTTCATTTACAAAACCTTCGTGACAAAACTTGGTGATATGATTATGAATATATCATTTAATAGTTATTTCAACAATTATAAGTAATGAGTTTTTTTATTCTTATTATATTCCTCTTGTGCATGACTTATTTTTAGTCCTTGTGTTCTTACTGATATGTATCAAGATCACATGTTATATGTATATCTTTCTTATTACCTTACTGGGCATTATGATCACCCCATTCCTTTAATGTATATTCTCATGATATGAGATGCAGTAAAAGAATCCTAGATTGTCCCCATGAAGATTTATTTCTAGTGTATTTAGAGAAAGTCATTATTTTTTCCCGTAATATGTACTTATTTACAAGAAACTAAACATTAAAAGATCCTATCTTTTTTAAAATGTAATGAAAAGTTATATAATAAAAATGGAAGGATTTCATAGTTTTCATCAAAGGATAGATTAGTTATTTTGGGAAATTTGGAGTTGAAAACATTAGGAAGAATCATATGGAAAAGTCTACAGAAAGGAAAAAGTTTTGGTATGTTTGTAAGTATTAATTAATTGGTTTCGCACAAAATACCTAACTGTCTGGATACTGTAAGTTCATGTGGATCTGGTATAGATTTACCTAGGTGAAACACTCAAAAACATAGATTTGATCTAGACTTTAATGAGAACTAGTGAATGATAATATCACTTGCTTCACACATGGTTTGACACTCCCTAGGGATATATTTAGTCAATGAAAATATTTTTACGAACCATTATAAATGATAAATAGAAAATGTAATGGTTATTAGAGGATATTATTAAAGAATTTATGAATGATTTTTGAGGACATAATATCCCATTAAAATTATTGAATTCTTAAAATTTACATATTTCTCAATAAGTATTTCGTTTTTTTAAACATTGGGAAATATGATGAGTCCCATAAATGACGAGTGATACAGAGGATGCCCTGATGAAATTATGATAGAACATTTAATGTAAACCATATTGAAGTTTCTGAATCAACTAAATCTAGTTATGAATAATTACATGAATAAATCAAAGAGACAAAATCATCCTCAATGTTAAAATATTTATTGTGTCCTTCATGCATCAACGCCCACCTTTTTTCTGTGGTCGTTCGCCCCAATTTTTAACTAACAGTTGGCAAGATCTATAAAAAAGATAATTTATATACTCTATTGTCAGATTAAACAAAGTTCACTATGGAATTCTTCCACATATGAGGAGAATCTAGTCAGTGGATGAAACTAATTGAAAATAAAAATCCAAGAAGGGAGATCGATGCTATGGAATGGGAAGTGTTTAAGGGAATATTTTTTACAAATATTTTCCCCGTTCAATGTGAACAAAAGTAAGTAATGAATTATTTGGGATTAATAATAATGAAAATTAATCATTCTGAATTTATGAAATGAAATATACTAAACATTATCAACATAAATGTAGAATTGTTATTGATGTTAAGGGAAATGTTGACAGATTCTTCATTGGATTGAGACCCCATCATTCAAGGAAACCGAAAAATAAAAACTATGAAAGCTATGAGGATATAGTATAGAGTTTTATGAATGTTGAAATGGAGTTTGGAGAGAGGAATTTGTATCATAGATCGAATAAAAATCAGAGAGAAAAAGATTCAATCTTAGGGAATAATTTTGATAATGAAAGCAGTGGAATGAAATATCAACTTCCCACATGAAAAAAATGTTGGAAGAAGAACTCCAGGAACTCCTTATTTAGGAGTACAGAGCTATAAACATGTCAAAAATATGATAATATAGCTCAGAGCTATCATGGTGAAGTAAAGCCTCTACATTTTAACACTAATAATGAAGTGACGATAGTGCATGCACAACAAAACATTCCATGATTCATGTGTGGATAGATTGGGAACATTTATAATCAATGAAAAAATAAGAAGATAACGGAGTGGAAACACTATCAACTATAGCATAGGTCATGGGTGACTGTACATGCATTTTATATCCCGATGGATTAAGTAGTTCTCTAAATGATGTGGTAAAAGATATTATCATTGTTCTCTCAAATATATAATGTACTTTTTCGTATTATGGTTCTACGAATTCTTGTATTTCATCCATGTTTTCAATGAATATAGAATCAATGCATGAACATCTATATTTAGATTTATCATTCAAGACTCTTAGCGTGAAAATCCTAGCGTCAATAGTGTATTGAAACTATATTATTAACTTAGTTGAGTATAATATCATCACAAAACAAGTAGTAAATTGTATTGTGAAATCCATCAAATGAATAATGATGGAATATATTTCAATGTATAATTCCTATATTATCTAAATAAGAATGGAAATTATAGTAGTCTTGAATGGAAAACATAAAATTGTATTAAAAGGATAGATAACATGGTATGAGATTTTTCTGGAAGCACCTCCTATAGACATATTTATAGAGATGATCAGTGAAGAGGGACAAGGAAATGAATGTATATAGATAGAGAATTTCCCCATCATTCAAGAATTCATTAATTTATTTCGGGAAACTATACTTATAAATCCCCAAGAAAGAGTGGAAGATTTATCCATTGAAATCATATCATGACCCATGGAAATATCAAATACCCATAAATAATAGATAACACGGAATTATTGAAATTAAAGAAAAACATTGAGATATTTCATATAAGGGTTTCAGTTAACCAATTGTGTCTCCTTTGGGAGAACATATTATATTTCCATATAATAAGGATAGATTGAGGTGGATATCCATTAATTATAGAGAACATAAATTGGTCACAATGAAGAACAAGTACACTTTTCCAAGGATTTTTTATTTATTTGATCATCTTCAGGGGGATCAATTTTTCTCCAAGGTTTAACTCAGGTCTGGTTATCATGAACTGATGGTGAAGAAAGAAGATATTCCAAATACTATGTTATGAATATGATATGAGTAGTATGATTTTTGTTTCAGGTCATTTGAATGTAAAAAATATCCTTATATATTATATATATTTTTGGAATAATGTATTTAAGGAAAACATTGATAAATTCATAATAATAATTTTTTATTACATTCTAAAATAATCCAAAACTCAATAGAAGGATGATAATCATCTAATGGTTATATTGGGATCTCAAAGGAAAGAAAATCTATTTAGAAAATTCAGATTACGTTAATTTTTATTACAACATGTTTCACTCATGGAGAACATTGTATCCAATGAAGGAATCTCAATTGAACTTGCCAAGAAAAAAAATATAGAGGAATATCATAATCCTATAATAGTAACTCAGAGTCATATCTTCCTTAGTTTAGTAGGATATTATAGGTGGTTTCTGAAGAATATTATCATGACATTCTAATCCACATACCAAGTTAAATAAAAAATGGATAATTTTAAATGGACTATGGAGTATGAAGAATGATTCCATGAACTAAAGAAGAGATGGGTTACTACACCAGTGCTTACTCTACACTATGTCAGAGAAGGATTCTTTATTTATAGTGATGCATCTCTGAAAGGGAATGGGTGTGTCCTTATAAAAAAATGACAAGGAATTTTATTATTCATATTGATAGTGAAAGCCTTATGAGATGAATTATCCTACGCAATACCTATATTTAGATGTGGTTTGTTTTTCTCTAAAAATATTGGTAAACCATATTTATGGGGATAAATGGGATATATATGCACATAAAACAGTGGTTGAACTATATTTTCATACCAAATGAATTTAACATTAGACAAAGAAGTTGGTTGGAACTTCTTAAATACTATGGCTATTCAATTTATTGTCACCTTCGAAGAGATGAAAATGCTGATAATTTATTAAGTATGAAAGAACCGATTTTTTTAATAATGATGAGATTTTATAGAGATCCTTTTATTAAGGAACATAGTAAAATTTGACATGGGAATCCTATGTGAAGGGAAATCATTAACCCCATCCCAAATGATTACTCAATAATAATTACAAGATATGATCAAGAAATCTCATAGAGAATGTAATTTATTATTATTGAGTATAGTTTATTTGAAGAATGGAATGTTTCTTGAAAGTAATAATTATTAAAATGGTAAACTTAAATTTTATACATGGATATGTGTCTCATCAATCCCAGAGATAAACACGGAGCTGATGGATGAAGCTCATATATCTACATTATATAAAAATAAAAGAACAACTAAAATGTATAGGGATATTCATGATCATTATTGATGGGATAGTATGAAATATTATATTTCCAAATACACTATAAGGTTCTTGGTATGTCAACAGTTGAAACTAGAGTGGAAACTTCTTAAAAGGGTATTCCAACCATTACCAATATGAATATGGAAGTGGGACAATATCACTGTGGACATCGTCACTAGTCTCCCATAAAAATCCCATAGAAACATTGTTATAAGGATTTTAGTGGACATACTAACCATGATATCCCTTTTTATTTATAATTGTTTATAATTATCAATTTATCAACATTAAATTATTTACAAAAAATAATTTTTGAGGTTTCATGGGATTCTAATTTCTATAAATTTTTATAGTGATCTAAGGTTAACATCTAAATTATAGATAAATAGATAGCATGCTTTGTGTACCAAATTGAATTTTAGTATGGACTATCACCCCAAACAGATGGGCAATATGAAAGGATTATTGAAACACTATAGGATATTCTGAGAGTATGCTCAATGGAATTTTATGTTTTATGGGCTCCTCGACCACATCATTTGAGTCCTCATAAAACCACATATTCTACATGAGTATTAAATGGTCACCATGTGGAGATCTAGATGGATAGTGCTGTAGAACTCCCACTTTTTGCGATGGATTTGTTGAGTGGATGTTTCTTGGTTCTGATCTTATGAAAGGGATGAAAATGGGACATTCTTGGTAAAATCATATATTGACTGCTCATAGTCAGTATAAGAGCTGTTACAAAAATATTCCAATGGACTGAAATGTTAATTTTGGGAAAAATGTTTTCATTATATATCACCAAGGAAGAATAATTCAATTAATAATGAAAGGGATTCTTAGCCATATGTACATTTCCAACTTCAAAATCTTTGATTTCATAAGAGAAATTATTTTTAATCAAGAATATCCAATAACTATTTCTTAACATAATGGTGTATTTCATTTATCAATATTGAAGAATTACACACCTGATCCCTCACATGCATTTGATCTGGAGGTGGTACAACAAGAATATGAGCTATATTATAAGGAGAATTTTGTGGAAATCAAGGAATATAGAGACATGTTTTTAGACAATAAGAATACCAAACACGTCAAAGTTTTATTTTGGAACCAAAAATATGAAGAAGTTATTTTTGAATCAGAGGTGAAAAAGAAGACAAAATTACTATCATAATTTCCCAACCATGATAATGTGTTGAAATTTTGTGGAAAAAAATCATCAGGGGGGGATAATGTAATGACTCAGAATTTTTAAATGATATTTTTTATATAATGTTATATTGATAAAAAATAAATTGAAACCAACAAAAGTTTATCATTTTATCAATGATCATTATGTTAGTCAGCTATGAAACAAATTAAATTGTCAACATTAAAACTAGAAAAAAAATTATAAAATAGAATAACAAAAAATCAGAAATTATGGATCACCGCAATCTCATAAAATTATCCCCACTATTAAAAATGATACATAATTGATAAAAATTTAGTAATTCAATCAACATATTAATAAACTAATATATAAACATAGGGAGAAAATTCTAGTGAATTTTGAATGAAATAATGAAGTTGTATTTATAGGGTATAAAGGGAAATGTGACCGTTGGGATTTGAATTTTATATGAACCATGGTGAAATATGAAAATTGGTCAATATGGACACTGGAAAATACACCATTGGATGATAGTTTTATCATTATAATTAGTTTTTATAAGTACTAATGAAAATTATAATTTATATAGAAAATATAATTGAAGGACTCAACCTATAAAGTAATTCCATTTGAAGCCCATTTTTCAGAATAAGAAAAGTTTGAATCTTTAATGGAGATGACCTTTGAACAAGCCCATGTTGATCTTAAACATGTGATGATTTACCGAAATCACCTAATGAGGAATTTAAGTTAGAGGAAATTACCACTTGGTCGATGATAGAAGATTTGTCCCGTGAAACTCTAACCCACAAATAACACACTCTTTGGGAATATGTGTGTGTAATAAATGGATTTTTATCTAGGACTTTTTATTATAAATTATAATTTCATTTTTATAAATAAAATTGTTATTCCATCAATTTTACATTAAGAATAGATTTTCTCGACAAAATATATGTTTAATTAAGATGAATTTGATAAATTAATTTTTTGGATGCAAATCAAAAATAATTGTATTTTTTAGGAAATTATGTAAAATATTATAATCAACTCAAATATTCTGAATAATTTTTTTTAATCATGTAATCATTTAACACAATATTTATTAAATGAAAATGATAAAATTATTTTCCATTTTACTTAAAAGTTTTTTTATAAGTGTCAGAAATATAATTATACCTTAAAATATGGTATTTTAGAAATAAATAAGGATTTCTATATTTAAATTTTAAAATGCTCACATTTATATTATTATCATGTAAAAATAATAATTATATTTCAAATGATCACATAAAAATTTTGTTTGTGTGAATTTATGATCATTTTTTAAAATATATTATTTATTTATGGATAGTAACAAATATAGGTTTGGGTTTTTGGAATATTTTAAGACCTAATTAATACGTCAAAATGATTTAATAATTATTTAAACGCAATCCAAGTCCCAAACCATGTTACCTTTTTAATATTATTTATTTTAAAATATTTTAAACAATTTATAATACTATAAGAGACTTTCCAAAGTCTTAAAAGTATAAATTAATTTTTAAAAACATTAGTATATAGAATATTTATTATCTATTCCAAATTAAGTATTAATAATTGCTGTTAGTTTCTAATAGATTAAATTATAACAAAATTTTACCAAAATTTCAAAAACTATTAGAAAAAACCATGAGTAATCCAATGGTTTTTAATTTTGCACAAGAATTATTTCGATGAACTATATTTGAAAATTATTAAATTAAGAAACTACTTTATCACTAAATACCCACATTTTTTAACATTTACCTCACTTATAATCCATCAACCTTGAATTTTTTATTATTTTTTTACTTTTGAAGAGTCCCATAAGGTATCCTCAATCCCCCAAGTTCTTAACCTCATGTTTTAGGAAACACTCTTCATGGGAGAGGACATATCACCCACTGTTTCCATTCAAATTCCCTTTTCATGTTGTATGTCTTATAATTTCAAATATAAGTTTTTTTTCTCCAATTTATATTTTCCCATTACTATTATAATAGTCTTTTATGAATTTTAGGCCCATGTTCATTCTCATTTTACCCTTTTTCTAAATCCATGTTGCATTCACATCATGCTACAGAATTTACTTCTCGTATTTCTATCTTTTACGTGATAAATTATGTTTTAAATTTTATTTGAATACCAAAACTTTTTTCTACTAAATTCTTATTGAAAAATAATTAATTAGACATACTTTTTTTTGTATTTACATATATGAAACTCACATTTCTTTTCTTGGGTGAAAATGATGTAATGGTAATTTTTTAATCTCTTTTGTATGCCACGATATTAATAATAAACCCAATATTTATTATCCATGTGTTATTAATTAAATAATTTATTTTTATAGAAGTGGATTTCATGAAATTAATAAGTATTAAGGGTGCTCTGTGATATAACTCTAACACCTAATGTAATTAATTTAATCTATATTGATTAGCTGTATTACGATACCTTTTGAATAAATATGGTAATTTCTATTTACGAAAAAATAGATACAAGACTTGGTGATATTATTACCTATGTATCATTTAAATTCCATAGACACATTACTATGTTTTGTTCATTTTATTATTATAATGATGGGCATCTTTTTCATGCCTCATTGTTTTCTTGATATGTCTCAAGATCTTTTGTTATATGTCTCTCATCTAATACCCTTAGTGGGATTCATGATAACCCATTTCCATTGACTTATATCTCTATAATATTATATGTAGAAAATGTAACCTAAAGTGAACCCATTAATATGTTTTTCACTTGGATTTATAAAATTGTTATAGTTTTTTGCTGGTGTTATGTACACTATTTCCATGAAAATAAAGTTTAAAAGATCCTATTTTTATACCATGTAATGAAAAGATATGTAATAAAAGGTGGGATTCCATAGTATCACTCCCCATAAAATTTTCATTTTTGTAATGGGTTCACTTCCATATCCTCTCTTTTAACTCATAAAATGGTTCACCCAAGGTATATAAGGTAAAAATTTTCAGATGAGCTCAACCATGTCTTTTAACCAAGATTATGGATATCCCGTTTAAAATTACGTCTTTTTATCATTTTATTTAATTCCACATTCCATGTCAAAAGAAACACATGTGAATTATGCTATCACATGGATTGAACATAATCAACTCACATGGGCACAAATTATATAATAACCCAAACATGTAAATTAAACTACTACATGGTTAGACAAGGATAACTCACTATGGTAAATCATACAATAAACCTATTGTGAAATTTAAACATTTACAAGTCTTAACATAACAAGTATCTCATGTGGGAAATTCAAATAATTATCAATATATTTTTAACAACCCATAAATGGGAATTGAAGTCAAGTCTAATAGGCAAT
This sequence comes from Viscum album, assembly GCA_963277665.1. Classification (NCBI taxonomy): domain Eukaryota; kingdom Viridiplantae; phylum Streptophyta; class Magnoliopsida; order Santalales; family Viscaceae; genus Viscum; species Viscum album. The sequence goes on from OY728133.1 coordinate 1,314,436,264, forward strand.
CTCAGCCAAAAAACCATCAAAGGGAAACAAATATATAGTGTGGCCCTAAATCAAGGCTCACAACCCTAAACATGCTTTCAAAAATATCTAATTTATCAACTAATAACATATAAGAAATAATATAGTTCATTATTCAGTCTAGGGACACCATAAATGTGGGTGCACGATCCTCTAGTATATATAATCAACTCGACAATAAAAAAATTCACAAGACCACCTACCTCATGTTATTATTAATCCCATATTATAGTGTTGATATTCAATTAAAAAAATCAGTGTAGATATAAAAAATGAGTAAAAATTATCAACCCCTAATAACCAAATCAAGAGAAGAAATCGGAAAGAATGGATCATGTGGAATCGAGAACTCACGGAGAGGGTATCAACAGATTTGAAGGTGAACAAATCAGGTTCTGGATGACAAAACATGAGAAGAATTCTCATTCATATTTTTGATGGGCGCGCTGCTCATCAAAATGGCTCGATTATCTCTATCTTCCAAAAAAGATGGAACTACCAAATTTAATAATAAAATGTAAATGGTGTGTATTTCAAACTACACACCAGGTTAGTTAAATTTCGAGCCAAACCATTAAATGTTCATGTACTAGGATTACCTGACATGTAACCCTCCATAAACAGTGTGTATCTATAACTACACAATGTGTATTCCCCACTCACATCATGTAACATGCCTATACCTAGAACTAAACCTATTTCACACCATTTTATTATGCATAAACTGAGAAGGAAAGATCTTCACCTCAAATGAAAAACTGGGTTCTTACAAACTTCTTCCTTTAAAGAAATTCATCCATGAATTTGCCCCCAAATGGTGGTGAAGGAAAATCAGAGATCAAATCCATCATTTGCGATCGAACATCGTCCTCCCTATCTTTGGCCTTGTCCTCCACTTGGCCATGCTACTAAAACACCCATTCAAAAAGAACAGATCTTCTATAGTGAACCTTCATGATAAGATCAGTAATATGAATGGGATTCTCCTCAAATGATGTATCTTTCTAAAACTACACATCCTCATACTAAAATGAGTTACACATGTCTAAAAAGTTACGTTTCAATTGAAGATCATGGAAGAAATTGTGCATAGCGCTGTACCTCTAAGGAATATTTAATCGATAGGCAGCCAGCCCAAACCTCTCTAGAATCTCAAATGGACTGAAGTATCTCAAAAAAATATTTCCCTATCTCCTAGTCCTCTTATGTACCAACCTCAATGCAACACATAGAAAAAAATGATCCCCTCCCTCAAACTCTAAAGCTTATATACAACTATCAATGTTTGATTCATGGAAGGGATTTTAATTAACGTCCACTTCTGAATCAACTGATCATGCTCAATGGTATCCTAGACAAGATGAGGTCCGAGTATGGTTGCCTCTCCTACCTCCAACCAAAATTGGGTTGATCGGAATGAACTACCTTAAACAGCCTCATATAGAACCATCTAAATGGTATATTTTAAGATATTGTACTATGATAACTCAAGAACATGTATGCATGTCTCCCAGAACACCCAAAATAAAGGATGCATGACCCAAGCTTTTCCTCCATCACATGTATCTTGGGCTCTGACGGGCCATCTATATGGGGGTGGAAAATTGATATCAAAAGCTCATGTGTATCCTAATACCTCAGTAGCCATTTCTAAAAATGATAAGTAATCATGGAATCCTTATCTGAAATGATTTAATGTGGGACCCCATGTTGTCGTATAATCTCACAGATGTACCACCCCCATGATCATAAACAGCAAAGGCTTCCATGATCGACAGGAAATGATCAACATTCATAAGATTGTAAACCACACCCCATACTACATCATTACCTCAGGGTGACCTTGGTAAAACATCACAAAATCCATCGCAGCATTCTTCCATTTCCAATTCGGAATGGGTTGCTCCTACAAAAGTTCAATTAGTCTTTGGTGTTTCACCTTTACCTACTGACAGGTGAAACTTCTCATGATAAAACTAGCTACATTTCTTTTCTTGACTAGCCACCAGTACTGACGATGTAAAACCCAATAAATCTTAGTGACACCTGGAGGCAAATCCCAAGTTAAAGTATGAAAATCCGGCATCAACACCTCATGCATGTCTGTCATAACCTATACATGACCCTATAACCGTAGGACTTAATCCTCATCAATGGGCCATCTAATATGAGGATTCTCACCTAAAAAACTCTACTATAGAACTGGGCCATCAAAATCTAATTGTTTCCTCATCTTTACTCTTTATAGTAATGCAGAGGTAACAACTAAGGATGGAAGGAATGTTTATCCCTTACTATCTTGCACCTTGAAGTGCATCTCATAGAATAATGCCATAAGCTACCACTCACTACTGGACTACTGCACTACTTGCATCTGAGTCCTCATGTTCAGTGCATCATCCACTGATTTTCAATTTCTAGGTGGGCATACGAGATCGATATCAATAGAATGAAGGTATTCCACCAAGCTTCACTATCTAAGATTTAGATCACACTGAGTAAATATGTAATTTAGTTAATTGTGGTCCGTTTACACAAAAAAATTATCCCCCAATTAGTGATGTCTCCAACAGTGTAAGGCATGATCAACCAAGACTATCTCTATATCATAGGTCAGGTAGTTTCTCTCATGTGGCATCAACTATCAATACTTGTACGTAACATCTTGATCCCCCTGAATTAACACTGCTTCTAGACTAATGCATTATGCATCATAGTACACTATTTAACTTCTACATGGCTCTTAAAAAATTAGTATCAATGATGAATTTAATATCCTTTTCAACTCTTGAACGTTTGTCTCACCGAATGTGAAAATAATTACTTCACACCCCTCATTCCCATTCTTGTCACCGGTGCTATTAAGTGTGAGAAGTCATGTTTGAAACACCTGAAGTAACTTGCTTTCCATATAAATCTCCACTACATAAAGATAATCTTGTGTTTCCCCCATGTAACTATTGATCTCACCTTTTCTATGTCCATATATACTTTGGTCTCCATGATTACGTAACCGAGGAAGTAAATCTGATCCCTCCAGAAGTGGATCCTTATGAGCATAGCATATAACTTATGCTCTCTTCATGTTATCAAAAATGATCTCAACATGGTTGGCATTGTCACATCGATTAGGAGAATACACCAAGATATAATACATTAAAACCATAGAAAAAGAATCAAGATAAGGATAGAATACATAGTTCATTGGTGCCATAAAGACTGTGGGATCATTCATGAGACCGAACAGAATAAGCACATACTCAAAAAAATATATGTTATTCATAATGTTGTGTGAGGTATGTCTGATGATCTATAAATAACATGATTATAACCAAATCTCAAATACATATTTTAGAATACACTAGATCTATTAATTTGGCCAATGAGATCATCTATTCATGGATGAGGATGTTGATTCTTAACCATCAACTTGTTCAATTTCTGATAATCCATGCATAGCCTAAGGGTATCGTCCCCCTTTTTTGCAAAAAGGATAGGATATACAATAGAATAAGTACTAGGTCACATGATAAAATTAGCCTATAAATCCTCTAGCTACCACTTGAGTTCATGGAATTCCGACATATCCATCCTATAAGAATGAGTGGATATCGGTGCAACGTCTTGTACTTGCTCGATAGAGAACCTGACATCACTTAACTGAGGTAAACCTAATATGTTATCTCAGAAGACATCTCTAAAATGATGAACCACTAGTGGAAAATTCATATAATAGCTCCCCTATTCATCTAGATAAAATCTAGGAGTATGCTCTCTCATCCCACTCAACCAATGATGCTCGGGTCCATCTCATATTTCATGGACATCCCATTCACCCTTGTGTAGAAACTATTTTTTTGGTGATGTAAAACTCACCCTGTGGTGACAGAAATAGAAAAAATATTTAAAGGAGACTAACCAATCCATTATGAATATGAAAACAAAGAATTATATCTCAAAGAAATAGATATCCCAAATGATGTGACACCCACCAATTTCAAGGGGCACTCCTTGAACAGTCACACTCCTACCATTCTAATCCCTATTGAAGTGTCTACATTCATTACATCCCAAAAACGAAAAACACTGATCCCAAGGCTCTATTAAATGGGAAAAAATATAAAAAAATTTGAATAAACAATATCAAAAAGTGCAGAAGATAGAAAAAAGAAAACTAGAATAGTGCCTATGATAATAGAAGTTCTAATATCTTGCTCTTGTTGGGTCTGTTGCACTACATAAGTCTGACATGAACCACGACCCTAAGACACTCTCTCACTACCCTAAGATGACCTGCCCAGTTATCATTGAGTCTCTAGGGTCTGGATACCATGACCACAACCCCTAACTATAGTTGAATGAAAAGAAATATTCTAATTCATTGATTGGAGAGAATCTTATGACCTTGCTCTTGAACATGGAGTGGTGAAGGCCCTCTCTCAGTAGATGTTGGAGGAAATTTCTGACAAAAATGTTGTAAATGACCCATCTTGGCATAAGCACAACACTATGTTGGGTCTATAAAACAAGGATGTTTATTATACCAAATTCTTAGTCACTAAATAAAAATTAACTGGCTACCAGAATATATGTTTTGAGTACTAGATTCACTTCATGTAATCTCCAGACGATCCTTCCTACTACTGGTCAAAATTGTATGAGATCATGGTGCTGAACTACAATGGCCCACACATATAGATTTTCTTTGATTTAGATTGGTAATCAGCACCTAGTTTACTATAGAAGATACAATGGCCAATCGAATGGTATTCACATGTGATCATATTTCGTACCTAAGATCATCCTCGAATCTCCTAGCCTTTGATAGATCATCACTAATCATAATAGTTACCAAGCACTAGAGGTCATTAAATAGGGAAGATTAATCCATAACTGATAGAGATCTCTACTCTAGATGTATAATCACATGTATTTTTTCACCCCACTGCATCTTGGGATATGAGTATTCAATGAAGGATTTCTGAATATCACCCCATGACGGGTCCTGATTCTACTCTGTTTGTGTGGTAACATCACACCACCTGTTAGTAGAAATATGTTGCATATAATTCAGGATATTTTCCATCCATTGAGGATTCATCTCAAGATAACTGAATATCGATAACATGGACTCTAGGAAATACACTATGGCTTATGGACTTCCTTACACAGAAAACGTGGGTTGATGATGCAGCTGGGACACTCGTTTTAGTTCGTCCATTGATATGGGAGGTTGTGGTACACCCTATATGGTCTGAATAAATCTCATGAAGTCTTCACAGATCTATTAATCAACACCCACATCCAATATAACAACTGTTTCCGCACCTGGAATAGCTTGAGGTTCCACTGGTATCCCATGGCCTACCACCTCTGGGGTATGATCATCACCGCTCTCGTGGCGTATAAATAGGGGTCATAATGGAGGAATGAATATGAAAGGTTAAGCACGTACCTCATTTCAATATCATTGAGGTTCATAGTTTAGGGTTGCAAGAACTAAACATGAGAATAAAAACCTCAAAGATTTAAAAAAGTGGAGTACATAACTTGTAGAACCCTTACATGGTGTGTACACTTAAGCTCTCACATGGGCATGTACCTCCTCTAGTCTTGGAATGTAAACATCTTGGGGACATGGTGTGTAAGACTAACAAGGGATGTACCTAACGCACACGATCCTCTAGTCTTCCAATAATTTAAATTTTACATAGCCAGAGCCACACAATTCCTACTAATTTTAAACTACAAGGGATGTACCTAACGCACATGACATGTTCTTCTCAAAACCCAACATCCTTTGTTCCCTCTCACGTGGTCGGACACACAATGTTAAATACCACAAGGATTGTAATCAAAGAACATAGAATGTACATAAAAGTAGTTTTTTATTTAAAAATAGAGGAACACATGGAATGTGTTCATGGACACACATGTCGTTTTGTCTGGGTTTCTGGACAATAAGCCTTAGAAACATCCTCAAAACCCCTATTTTTTAGAGTAATGCAACAGTGAGACAAATTTTGATCTGGAGGACCAATACTCCATGAGAATCAAATCTTGGAATCCACGTATAGAATATAACAACACAATCTATATCCCATGGCCAAAACATGATCCACCAAATTTCTATCTAAAACGGCCCATACTCCTCCTAGATTTTTTTTTGGCATCCATCCAAATCAACGATAATATGTACCAATACAACTATCACATTATTAGTCATATCTATCACCTTACCTATCAAAACAACATGAAATAAGAAATTCTCTCAAAATGGCATGACAAGAATGCATGGAATGTGATTTCTAAAAATATCCCATATGATGCAAGAGATGGTATACCTTTATTTTATCAGGTTTCAAAAAAATATAACACCAATTATTTCAATAATAATAGCAAAAAACAAATACATCACCCAACAGTGATATTGAAACAATTGTAATAGGTAAAAATCCAAAAATTACAATTTCGTTCGAGGTAATTTGGATTTACCCTATATGTAAGGTAGTAACTCCCAGGAACAACTTAGTACCAAGTCCCATGCATTTCCATGTCTATCTATCAATTCCAAACAATAAAGAAAACAAAAAATGGAAACATCCTATAAAAAAACATTGTAACGTCCAGAATATGGATGCCACTCAACTAGTGCCACGTACCCAGTTGACAACAAGGACTCAAGCGCATTTTCCCAAATTCAAGAGGCTTCTAACTACTAGAATGGTCCTAGGGTGTGATAGTGAGGAAACTATGTCCTCAATGGTAGAGTGTAACATAATGGAATTAATAATAACACAATATTAGAAACAGTAAACAACATAAAATTGAAATAAATAGCATAAGTCTGATATTATAAATAACTACCCATCATTCCATACAAAAGATGATGTAGCATGTTATGTTTTATGAAAATATCCAGAATAGGTACACTTCATTTTTCCACAATATATGGTCCAAAATATGAGGAAAAAAATGAAAACTAAAAAGCATCACATATCTTGGCTCGGTCCCATGGTCTGTTTCTTGTAAGTTGTACCTCATGTACTTATATTAGGGTGCTTTCTCAGATCAACATCTGATATCATATAATATTTTTCATCCCAAAAGAGTGACCCAAATAGGGTGTGAGACTAAATCACAGTAGGTAACCACCCAAATTCTGTACCAATCTATTAGTGAATATATATAATAGGCATTGTAGAATAGTGACAGCAGTAAACCAAAATTTACTCAAAAGTAAGCACAATAGAATGTTTTAGAAGACAATGTAACCAAGTACAAGTGAATACTGAAACCAAGCTTGTGCCTTGTATTGGAAGATGCTTCATTAGTCATTCTATTTCATTATTAAATTCCAATGGATTATAAAAAATTATTGAGGTCTGACCTAGGCCTAATGACCCCCCATATAAAAGTAACCATCAATTCGTGAAATAATAATAATTTAATCATCTTCCAATAGACCCATGTTTGGGTATCAGTCAATGGATTCTAGGATCTTTCGATAATTTAAATTATCATCAATGATCTATACCACCCAATCCATGGATAACTTATTGATTTTACAGAATTGAACTCTTGAGCCCATCCATTTCCTTTTAATTGAAAAATGGTTCACCCAAGGTATATAAGATGCAATTAAGAACATGTGCCTAACCTTTTATTTTAATGGAGACTATTGCTCGCCCATTGCTAATTAACTATTTTTTATCATTTAATTCAACTTAAAATTCCATATCAAAAGAAACATATGTGAATTAAAATTTCACATGGAATTAACATAATCAAGTCACATGGGTTTAGTTTACATACTAACAAAAACATGTAAATTAAAATTTTACACGGTTAAATATTGATAAATCACCTTGGGAAAAATATATTACAATCTTATTATGAAATTTAATCATTTAAAAGCTCTAAAATAACAAGTATCTCATGTGAAAAAAATCCTATAATGATCAAAACATTTTTAAGAACAGCAAAATGAGAATTCAAGTCAATCCTCATAGAAATTCTAGGCCAAATGACTATACAAGGAAAATGAACCCATGGGGTGGCCCTAAATCAAGGTTCACAACCCTAAACATGAATTCAAAACATATAATTAATTACCTAATCATAAATTGGAAATAACTGGGTTCATTATTCAATCAAAAGAAACCCTAAATGTTAGTGGATGTCCCTGTAAAATACATAATGAACACGACAATCAATGAAAGGAATAAGACCGCCTACATTGTGTTAATATGACTATCCACATCCAGTGTTGATGTTAAATCAGAACTAAATCAGAATAGATCTACCCAATGAGTATAAATTCTAATCCCTTGATAACTATTTCAAGAGAAGAAATCTGAAAGTATGGATCAAGCGGAATCGAGCAGTAACCTAGAGGGCTTCAACAGATTTGACAGTGTTTGAATTGGTTTCTAGAAAACAAAACTGGACAAGTATTCTCATCATATTTTTCTTGGGTATGCTACTCGTCGAAATGGATCAATTATTCCTATATTCCAAAAAGGATGCTACAACATGATTTAAATAGAAAAAATAAACCTACACTATAGTTACATGAAACTATATGTTGTGTATGTAAAATTATGTTCCATACCATTACATGGCTATGTACTAGGATTACATGTTGCTTAACCCTCCATACAAGACTTGTACCTATAAATACATGGTGTGTAGTCCCCTATAATGTCATGTAACATGCCCAAAACCATCCCTTGACTTATTTTCCCTAATTTTCTTAAGTATAAACATAAAAGAAAGATATTAACCTCAAATTAAGAACCAGGTTCTTAAAACATAATTAAAACATCATCATCATTATACATCCATATAAATAAATTGTATGGAATTATATGATCATATCACTATAGAAGCATAATAAATATTATAATACAGTGATAAGGATTAAAAGCATGTTTAAAAAATAATTTTATATTGTATATGAAAATCATGATATAACATCAATTTTTTGGTTAGTATTAAATCATATATTCCAAGAGAATTATGAATAATATATTCTTAGTAAAACCCATGAAACATGTATTAGAAGATTCATCATGTAGGTAAGAAATGAATAGCAGAAAATGTGATAATTTTGTATATATTAAATTATAATTTTATTTTGACAGTTCTGTAATAAGTAGAAAGTGAGTGATAAGAAAAACACTTTAAAAGATTCATTTTCATCATTTTTAATTAATGTAGAAGTTAATAAAAATAACTTATATAATTTTTTTTGTATAGATAAAAACATATATTGAATACTTTGAAAAAATGATCAAGGAGGAGAAATATTCCAGAACTCAAAATAAATAATAATGATTTCATTTAACATAAAAATAACATATAATTCCCCAAAAGGAGTTTTACGAATAAACTATCCTAATTAAATTGGATATTGTAATATAAACCCTTAGGTATGGTTATAACTTTATTTTTACGCTTTATTAATATCTAATATAATAAATTTATATATATTATACATATATAAAATAAGAATATTCATTATTATATTACTATATAAAATTATATTATAATTTATATTTACTCATTTATCAATGATTATTCATTGAAATCAACATTTGAGGTGTTGACTATTTTGTTTCCCATGCTTGTTTTTGTTTGATGGTTCTGGTACTTTAATTTTATTTTGTTTTATATGAAAAAATTCTTAATAATGTTAAAATAATAATTTTTATTCATTCTGAATCCATTTATTGTCATTTATATAAGGTGGTAATGAAAAATGAATTACAACCCTTCATAGAGACTATTGTTCATACGTACAAGTTAGTAATGTTTTAATTTACCCAATAATGGAAATAAAAAAATTAAAATAATAATATATCATTCAAGAATAATAATGACATCATAAATATAATATATATTAATTAAATCCAAATATATGACCATCCTTGTATGGATGACATGAAAAATTAATCACATGAGTTTGTGGAGGTGGGAATCTACACATAAGCATGAACAATGCCATCTTATATCATCAGATGGAAATGAGGTATTAAATGGCCATAAAAAGAAGATAAAAACTTTTATGTATATTGATGATACATATTTCATCATGATAATGTAATTAAAGAATATTTATTAGAGGTTAATGAAGAAGGGAACTCAATATAGATTGGTAAAGACAAATACACTTTCGTTAAGAAAGCTCATTTTTCTCAAAATTTAAGCATTTAAACGATGGTCTTTCAGTAATCCAAAAATACCATGAACATTGGTATGAAACTAAAGAAGATATTTGGTTAGTTATTGTATTAAATAGACGCCTCAAATTGTGCAAATATATTAATTGATGAGGCACCCTTTTATAAGTGAGTTGGGTGGGACTCTTGTATGAATGTTGACCAAAGTTGACAAGTGTTCGAGGATAAGGTAATTCAACGTTAATATATCTTTAACAAATAAAAATTAAACATTTTAAGTCAAATTTTATTCCATATAATATAGTTTAACCATGTTTTTAACCACTTTTAACCATTATCGAGGTAACCGAGTCTTACAATAATTACTATTCATTTAAGGAAAAATTGAAAGTGGCCTCATTACCAAATTTATACATACTAAATCTAAATATAGAAACAATTTTTTCAAATTTAATTTATATAATTTTGAGAAACTATTTTTAAAATAATTTTGAAAAAATCAATGAAAATAATTTTTTGAAAAATACATTTTAAGCACAAAATTGAATATAGTTTCATTTATTTATTATTAGAAACCATTAAATGTATGTTAAGATATTTTATTGATTACAATATATAAAAGTATCATTAAAATCCTTCATCAATACTAATAAATTATATTTTTTAATATAAAAAAATATTAGATGCATAGAATTAGTTTATCTTAGAAGAATCTATTTTTTACCGTCAAATCCTTTCATTGTTATTTGTAACAAATTGATATCCAATGAATTCGTTTTATATGTGTGTAAGAAATAAATTCTGATAATATTCATACTCGAAATTTTTTTAAAAAAATCTACGAAAAAATTATCATAATAAAAATATTTTAAATTAATTTTTAGGATCAATAATATTACCTAATTGAATAAAAAATTATTTTTGTCACAAATCTTCATTTAAAATACATATTTCATGATTTATTTTATAATTTTTTATATGTATTCATAAAAGTACATGGTTTGTTATTTTTAAGCTATAAAATGCATATATTCGTAAAATTTAATATATTCTAAAATATAATGGTGTTACATTATACCCCCTTATAATAAAATTTTTCATGAAATTCTATCACACTATTAGAAATAATTGAGGATACCTCCACCTCATCATATCCTAAGGTTCCCATGTTTCATTGAAGAATTTATTATTCCTACAAATAATATTATCCATGTGAGTCATCTTGTGCCTCATCACATTATCCATATGTTCCAATATTTTAATCGGATGTTCCACATAAGAAAATTTGTAATGAAATGGTATGAACAATGTGTTTTGTATATATGAAGGAAATGATGTGTAATTTATCAAAAGTGATAATTTAAAAACATAATGAACATTATATAGGTTTATATTAATCTATGACTGATGTTACAGTATAACAACATAATTAATATTCTCATAGATATCGATATATCTAAGGCATATATTTTCCTTTATTCGATATATCACAACATTCTTCAAAAGAATCAAACCATATCACCCATTTCCTCAGCTAGCTCATGACTCGATATATTTTTTTTACCTAACATCATCCCAGTAATTTAAAGGCCTAGGCTTCTATCCATAGAGGGATTTATAAGGAGGCATCTTAATTCTCAAGTTAAAAGTATCATTTTAAGAAACTTTAACCAGATGAATGCTATGATCCCAAAATCCATTGAAATACATAGATCAGTATCACAACATATCTTCTAGGGTTTGTACTTTCATCCTGGAATAGTTATCTATTTTATAATGATATGCATTATTATATCATAATCCTATATTCAAAACATGTGAAGACTTTTCTAGAACATTAGGTAAATCCTTAGATCTGAGTCAAATAATATTGAGAGTGATACTCCATGAAAACATACCACTTCTTTAATATATAACATGAAGATTTTAATAAGATATAAATATTAATTGATAGTAATGGAAAGTGATAATTTCTTAAGGAAATTTACTATAATATAAATGCAATCATTCAAATTAAATTTCATAAGGAGTACCTTAATAAAATCCTAGGTGATATTTTACCATTTCAAATCAGATATAGATAATTTTCATAACATCCCATTAAAAATTATGTCTCTTAGAATTATCATTCTAGAATAATAACCACCTAGATGCATACTCAGTAATATTTCTAATCTCATTATCCTTCATTAAACCCTATTTATGATATCTAAATATCATCAAACTTCTAGGCTATATATAGAATAATAAATCATTATAATCATTTAATATCTTGTTATTTTTTTCCTTTTAAGAGACATATAATATATTACCATGCTTTAACATTCCAATAATACCATTTAGGAACTTATAAACATCTCATACCTACATTTTCAGCTCATCATCTTTCTTTTGTTCACATAAATAGATTATTAAAGATTAATTTTAGAAAAAGAAGATATTTACACATAATTTATTATTTAATGATCAATACTCCATGAATAAATTATTATTCAATCTCTTTCAATCCTAAACATGAAAAAACTAGAAGGGTCCTTCCAACTCATTATGTCATCCACCTTGTTTTCCATTTAAGGATGGTATTGTATTGAGATGACATAATCATTAATTAGTTAAATATATTTTCATTAGTTTATAATAAAATATTTAAATTTGATTGTATAAATAAATATTTTTATGATTAGTATAATTTTTACATCTTTTAACATAATGAAAATTAATATATATCTTCAAAAGAAAAATTTCCATTGTTATTTTCAAATAATGAGTTGTGGTAATATTGATCCCAACCCATCAATTGGAAGGAAGAATAAAAGAAAACCTTTTCACTGCACATGATAACATACCCCATTGAATTAATTTATAAATTACTCTAGATCATGAATCTATATCTGCAATAGGGTAGTGTGAGCATTCGTGCACAAACAAATGTTCTCATATGTTTCATGAAATTTTATTCACATTATTCACTCCAATGTAACTTGTAATCACCACGTGATACTTGTTCTTGATATTAGTATTTTTAATGTAATCTATAAGGTATATATTCACTAGATACATAATTTTAATAGGGGAATTTGTAAGTCCAAATGTAATCACTGTGAATTCATAGTCTTCATAACATGTTTAGAAGTATATTTGGGATAATTCCGCATTTTTGACCCTCAAATAATGGTATCTAGATTATAGGTGATTTCTAGATATATTCAGATCATCATAATTGATCAAAAAAGAATTATTATAGGCTATATGATACTTTATCTTGATAGTAGTCTTTTTGTGTTCATGATACACAATGGAAATATTCAATGATGTATATTTGATATTAATCTAATGAATCGGTTCACCACATAGTGATGAACATGAGTGAATAAATATCTTATCAATATTTTTCTTGTTTTTGTTTTGAATTACTGAATCTTTATCAGGGCCATTATATAAGGATTCATAAAAATTGGTTTACAGTGGGTATTAATTCTATTGAAAAAATTAATTCACGATTGGAGGGAAGACTACAAAACTCATAATAAAATAAATCAATACATTTCCAAAAAAAATAGTAATATCATCAATTATGAGTTTCCCCAAAACCATTTGAAATAGACATACATCATGAATTGGTAATAATAACCATATAATAGAATAAATTTCCATTATATGAAAAAATTATTCCTCACACTGATAGAAAATCATTTTTATATCTGAGAAATCAAATGTAACATTTCTTTATCACAATTTAATATGATATATAATATATAAAGACAAGAAATTACCTAAAAAACATCTATTTAAACTATAGAGAGGATCATAATATTTCAATGAAGTAAATTCGTCTAAATTCTATCAGAGAAGACATATATAACTGAGATGAAATCATCATACCATTATGAATTTTCAAAGATAATTCAACATATAATCATTGAGTTGTGAAGGTGATACACAGAGAAAATTATTTATATATAAAATAGTGGATATAACCATAATATATTAATAAATTTTCAATTGTAGAGTAGATTATAAGTGTGTGCCTTTCACCACTTCATTATTGTGACCCCCTTCATTGATAATGATCAAATTAGGTTTAACATTCTCTATTGTCTTATGTGGTTGATAATGATTATTTTCTTCATTAATCCATTAATTAATAAATTTGTTGTAATTATTCCCATACTACTTGTAATTTTTGAATTAGAGTGTGGGAAGTGTATTCATTTGGCCTCTTTCTATATTCAGTTGACCTATTTCTATAATTATTTTTACCCTCAGATGAAATCAAATTATTTCTTTATAGATAAATTTTTACTTAGATAAAACAACTTTTAGATAATTGGTTTCATTCATCTAAATAACTGACCAATTTTTATTTCACGGATGGTAACAAAACGAGACGTGTACCTCACAAGTCTTGTGAAATTTTCCTTTGAGGTACTAATAGATTATTCATCCTTTTTCTTTATCTAAAGGAATTACCTTCCAATTTTCATTCTAACAGTTTTGGAAAAATACTTCCTAAAATATACACTATTAATGTTATCGAAATTTATAGATTCAATTTCCTCCTCTTACATCATATTCTTAATAATATTCCACCATAGGTGTGATTTTCCATACAAATGATAAAAACTAGGATAAAATTTTATTCCTCTGAGAAATAGAGAATGAAAAATATCTCCTCAATGTTACATATATAGTTATAAACATGTAGTGGTTCTCTAGAACCATTGAGAAATGTGAATTTCTCCACATTAAATAATCAATGGTAATTTGGTCTCCCATTTTCTAATTTAGAAAATTAAAATGATTCATTGTTTAAGGGAGTATCATGACCATATCAAAAAGATTTTTCATTCAATATTTCAGGATGATTAGTTTCTCAAGAATACAATCATTTCATTAACTACTAAATTCATTTTTAACCTGACACTTCTTGGTTTCATCCATCGAATAAGAAAACTATATTATGTATTAATATACTATAATACAATTTAGAAATCATATAATAATGAAAATCATTCATAATATTTCTTGAATTATGAAACCTTTTTATTAATAGGTGAAATTTTTTAATTCACCCTATAACATTTTTAGTTCATCATATATTGTCTTAATAAATATCCACATATTCATAATAACATAATATCTCAAAATAATATAACTGTACATTGATAGAAAATTTGGTGACCACAAAAAAAATAAAAACATTATATAATTTCAAATTAAAATTCAATATATTTTATAATAATACATTCTTTATAACCTTAATGGTTTACTATATTTGGATTCTAGATACAAAGTCAACATATTTTATAAAATAACTTTAATAAATCCCAAATATTTATTCTCTCATTGTTCAATTATTAGAAATATACTACATGAAACCATTATCATAAGCATGGGAAAATCAAAATATAAGAAACAGTGATGTCAAATTGATAGTAAGAGAAAACATGGGTGATAAAGACCAAAATGCATATGAAATAATATGATAACAATAAGATTTTGAGAGCATGTACCTAAAATAAAAAATCTTATACCTAATTACCCATAAATAATAAATTATGATTAATAACATAATGATTTTTTAATTCTAAATACATGAGTCACAAGAGCAATGTATTACCATTAATCTATCACGATCAATAAGAGAATATCATACGAAAATGAATATGTCATAGGAATTGTTGCAACATCATTATCAGAGAAAATCATTCCCTTAGTATTTTCCCATAACCTATGATATCATCACATAGTGGCAAGGTATCAAAATGGATTGAATTTACTCCCTAACCTCCTCAATTATTATGATGGGTTCAATCCCCTTTATATGTTGTATTATCTCATTATATATAAATCATTACCCCATTTATTAGAGGTCTATTACTTCCGGTCCCACCCAAGACCTAATTAAAATTCTAAATATGTTTTCCACATCATATTGAAAACATTTCTCATAGAATAACCTATATAAATGAAATTTATTTCCTAATGATATCAATACAATGCAATTATTCCAAAGGATAATTACAAGCATCATAGAATTATACTTAAATAATAATCATCGTAACCGGTCTGGAGAAATAAATTGTATGATATAATAAGAACATATCCCTCGTAAAGAATAAAAATCTTTAATGAAATTTGAAATTTTTGAAAAATATCTTCTTCAAATTTTTTTTCAATTATGAATTAAAATCAAGATAAAAAAATTAATTTTTTGTAACATTTAACAATAATATTTGCAAGGAATTGGGAATATTAACGTCATTATAATACCATTAGAAATATTATTGGAAGATTTCGAAAAAAGGAAGTACATGAAGATTGTAAAATTCATTATTTATATATATGTCAAAAGATAACATTATTTTCACACTTTTGTAAAAAAATTTAATCAATTCAATTTTTTTATAATATTCACTTTGATAATATGAAAATAATGTTAATGGTATCAACACAAACCTTACCATACATTTAAATACAGTTAAAAACATATATAAATATTTTGAAGATCATGAAAAAAATGAGAAAGATTCATGACCGAAAAAAATATAATAGATACATATGAAGAGATAGATAGTAAATATTTCCATTAAAGGATATTCAAGATTATAAAATCCCATTTAAAATGAGATTGAAACAAAATCCTTTTCCTTAGGTCCTAGATTTCTTCATACCCATTCATAATCTCAAATATAATAATTTGAGATTTATTGTACATTTATAATTAATAAATATTAATACTTATGATAAAAAATAACATTCCCTTATAATTTTCAATTACCAAATTTTTATCAATCCTTTATTAACATCAATAAATAGGGTATTAACTTCTCTATTTTCTATGTATGTTTTGATTTGATGGTTTCTATTATTTTAACATGTTAATTGTTTCCTCATCTAAAAATTCATAATAATCATATAAGAATCAAATATATTCATTTTAGAAACATCCTTAATCATTATTATAAGATGGGGATGAAAAATGAATTATATCACTCCAAGAAGATAACAGTTTTTACATACATACAAGTAAGGTTTTCATTTTCCAATGAATATAAATAAAGAAAGGATAACAATAATCTATTTTTCTAGTATAATATGATTATATGAAACATAATTTATATTAATTAAATCCATCTATATAGACATAATGTATTGGTGATAAAAATTATTCCAATAATTATGTGGAGGTGGTAGTACACACATATGCAAAAATAAAATTATCATTTCTCATATGTTGAAAATTATATAAGAAAATGGATGTAACAGTAACATAAAAAATGAAAATATATTAATTATATTTATTTCATCATGTTAATGTGGTTATTTTATATTTATAGAAGGTTTAGAAAGAAAGAAACTCAAAATTGATTGATAATGACAATTACAAATTTTTGGGAAACCTCCTATGACAAACATCATAATCCTTAAAAGGTTTGTATTTTGGTAAAAATAGAATGAATGTGAAATTGGAAGATGGTTTTAGAAGTAATATGGGGACGTATTTTAGGAACTATAGGCCCAAATTCATATTAGTTAGTCAAGAGAGTAAGTACCCATTTAAGAATGAGGTGGGGGGGAACTCATGTAAATACATAAAAAATTAAAATATAATATATCCATATTTAATTATATTTTACACCACGAATAAAAAGCCTTCAAGTTAATATAATTTAAGGTAAAAATATATTATATAAATCTATTTTATAAATATTTATGAGATTTTTTAAACCATTTCATTTTTTTGAACTCTTCATTAAAACATTTTAACCATAATAAGGGTAACTAATTTTAACTATAGTTTATATTATTTATGATGGAAAAAGAATTTGGAAACATTGAAAAAATAAAATTTGAAGGTTAAAAATATGAAAATAAATTCACCAACATAAATTTCTTTAGGTTCTAGAAGTTAACTTTAAAATAATAATGAAAAATGAAACGAAATATTTTTTTAGAAAAATTCATTTTCCATATAAAACAAACATTGTTATTGTTAAATTAATAGAAAAAATAATTATTTGAAAGTTAAAACCTTTTATTGAAAATATTATCTAAAAATTACATTAAAATTAATCAAAATTCATGATTAATTAAATTTGTTTATTAAAATAAAATTTTATTGAATAGATTTAGTTTTTTAGAAAAACATATTTTTTACCTTCAAATGACTTAATTTTAATTTCTAAATTATACATAACCAATTTATTAAAATTTTGACATGTTTAAAAAATTATTTACAATAATTTGAATTAACAAAATTAATTTTAAAAATATTTGAAAAAATTAATGGTCATGACAAGATTCTTGCAAAATAGTTCTTTATGATCAATAGAACTTCTTATTGGAATTACAAATTATATTAGATAATTAAATTAAATATAAAGAATATACATTATGATTAGTTTTATAATGTATGAGTATTATTTAAATAATATTATTCTTGTATAATTCAAAATATATTAGTCCCATTTCTTTGATGGAGGGAAATATTTTATGAAATATCTAGGCTTTAAACCTTAAAAAGTGTAAGCACTTCATTATCAATTCTAAATTCTATAGAAATTATATCCTTCTTTAACATAATTAATAATTGATGAATTATTGTTTTTTATTATTTAAATAAAATAAAAACAAATAGTTTTAAGCAGTATAACACCATTCCCTCACATAAAAAGTGATTAAACCATGAAAACCCATAAAAAAATTATGTATAAAACCACAAACCCCCACATAATCATCCTTTTTATCCAAAGGTGTAACTATGAGCTATATTTGAAAAAAATCATCCAATTGGGGGTGGGAGTCTGGGATATTTTTTTCTTCACTAATTTCATTAAATATATCTCATCTTAAAGATATAATTTAGAGAAATCATAAATTTTACCTACGAATGTATTTACAATATTGAAATCCCATAAACATTTCCCATATGAAAGGACCTCATGTAACATGACACAAAATTAACCAACCAAAAATTAATTTTCATCTGAATAAGGCTCCATTGAAAAGGTTATAATTTGTGGGAGCTACACACACACCACCTTTAAAGTGTTTTCTGGATAGTTATTATAGGAGGGAAACCCATCTATGTAACACTCTTGTATTGATCAAATAAAATTATTTATCACAGAAACATTTGGAGTTTCCTAGTAATATATTCCCTAGACCCATTCCTGTTCAACCATCATCTCTTGCCCTCATGGAACTAAAACATGTGATTCCATGTCCTAGATAAGAGAAACACATGTCTTCCTCCTTTCCTCACCAACAATAATAGATGTACTATACCCACATCCCAATCTCTAATAGTTTCCATATTCCCTATATATATAACCTTTTTTTTGTAATCATCACACAATAAAATAATATATCAAATTTATATATGATACAACAAAAACCTCATCAAATTGATCATAATAAAAGCATTATTTATCAGGTGGAACAATCTACCAAAATATGAATAAGTTATTCCGAACCATTTATATAACTCTAATATATCATCTTTGAACATTTGGATAACAATTTCTAGGCCATAATAACTGAATACCAAAACCCCATGAGATAATCCCTTCCCTCACCGTAAATAAATAGTTTCCATTTTATGGGATCACCCATAAAGAATCTTTTACAAGTCCCCCAGTATGGTTATCTTCAATCAAAACCCTCATCCTGACATTCAATATGCACACCAATGGACTAGAACTCTCTACATGGTTACATAGTGAACATAATTTCAACCTTCAAGAAAATCCTTTACATCTATCACCTGTAAACATATTGGCACATGAGACTACATGGTAGTAATTACAACTACAATCCTCTCTCACACAATGAATGTGATGATGGATATTAATACTGACCAAAGGTGAGCAACATCTCCCTCTTCATTCAATAAATAACAACTATAAAATTAAAAAATCAAGTTAACCTTTTATATTTTGAACACATATTCGTTCACCATCCATGTGAAACATAATTAAACTACTATTCCAAAAATATATTATCAACCACTATTAATTTAACTTCATGATAGAAAATCACTACTCTATAAATCTAGACTACAATCTATTAGTATTTAACACATAAAAGGTAATCTCATGATGAGTTTAATAAAAATTATCAAATGGTTAATATAATCCTCTATGAATTGTTACCTTGGAGGATTTGGTTTCAATGCATTAGAAAATTCAGAAATTTTTTTATAATTTAACTCAGAAATTTCTAATAGAAACCTCAAAAATACCAACCAACACATATACTAGAATCTTGTGGAGATGAACCTGTGGGTCACCCTATGGAATAATTTGTATATTACACCATATATTAAGAATAAGTACTCTAATCCATAAATATAGTGAATAAATTCAAAATTACTATGAAATGGATAGATGATAATATCTCACTGATTGTGGGCTTTGATCATCCCAAATGAGTGAACCCCACCCTATACTAAGGGTGGACATAAACTCCCATAATGAACTTTGTATCACTATAAAAAAAGCATGGGTAACCAATACATGATAAGGTAGGTACCACTAAATCCCATATCTTTTGGGAAAGAGCCACTTGAAAACCATACCTCTACATCAAAATTGAATTAACCTAACTAACTATATTTCTTAAAGATAACTGATATTAGTTTACTCTCTCTAGTTAATAGGGGTCCTTTATGGGGTTCCATGAAAATTTTCACCTAATTAAAATTAAATATAAAAGTGTTAACTGAAATATGTCCCAACTAGTATGAGGATCCATAATAAAGGGAAAAAATTATACTTTAAACCACAACCATTAACATATAACTATATTTACCCATATTTCATATATCCACTTGAATCTGTGATGGTCCTGTTGGATTTATAGATAGTTTTTCTTATTTGGAGATGATTCCAGAAGATTCTTGGAGACTCATGATGGATCCTAGAGGCTAATTATGGAGACATTAACTACCATGTTTGGAGGATGATTCATGAATTCACACAATTAGGATGACATTTTAGTGCCTTTTGTCTAGAAGATTTAGAGGACATTCATATGTATATTTTGTCCTTTATTTTCCATTGTGAAACTATAATGATTTTTATGTATCATACGTGAATTATACACATTTATATTTTGTGTTTGTATATATACGCTTCTAGTGATTATTAATATTTTTTATGAATTTAGGTTATTTATCAATTTCTTGCTGATATAAACTAATAAACAAATTAATACATGACAAGTATACATGGTGATATTATTTATCACTAGGCCTATTACAAGGGATCTTACGGAGAAAACTAGGACATCTACTATCCTATGTGGGATCCATGTGGGTTGGGTCTTTTTATAGTGGTATAAAAGTGATTTTTTCCTAGAGAATGAGTTTTCAATTTTTATTTAGGAGAGGAATGGTTTGTTTATCCAGGGAAACTACGTTTAAGGGTTCTTGATTTTACCTATCAGACCATAGATACAAGAAATGTTGTGGTGGATAAATTATCCTTTCACGGAGACTTTTAAAACATGATAGACAACCTAGAGCTCTAAAAATCATTAAAAGCTAATAAATTTGGCACATGCATCATATAGTTTTCATTTAAGATCTTTCCTAACCTTATCTTATCAGGTCATCCATATATTTTATTACACTTGTGGGTTCATTATTTTAAACGATGTGTTCTACCAATTCATAGTAATATTCTGTGTATTTGAATTGTTATTTTGAGAATCTGTCTTTAGTTGGCCCTCTCACTACCACATAATTATATTGTTTGGTTGTTACTAATATCTTGTTGAGGTTTGTTATTGACAATAAATATGAGGTAGTTTCTATCCCCCTTTTCATAGTGTAGATCTTTATTATATAGTGAATAATATATTTCACGAAGTTATATGGGACTACCCATAGGTTGTAGTTTTTGTATGCATATGGAAGATAGAGGCCTCATGGGTATGTGAGGAGAGACTATTCCTTTAGTGATAGAAGATGTTTTCTTACATCCTATTATTTTACATTATTGATATTCTTTTTATCTTAGTAAAATCACAATTTTTATATGAATATTCCTCTTTGATGAATATTTCCCCAAAATAGTATGATATTGTTAAGAATATTTCGTATTCTCTTTAATGATGATTTTCCATGTCCATATATACCATTCTCACCAATCATATCCATTATATTTCTATACATAATTATTTTCTCTCACATGACGTTAATATTTATCATATTTTATTTTCAAAATAAATTTTTATTACCTATTTTTAAGGTTTTGTGTTTCAATAAATGTATTTAAAAATATTAAAAATTATTTCCTTCCATGTTTTTTTGTCTTGTAATTCGTTCTATATTTCATTGAGATAGTCTATATATATTTTAAAGGTTATATTATTGAAGGATGATTTTTTATAATTAATTTTTTTAAAATTTTTGTCACTTTACCTTTGTGAAAACAACATTTTAATGCGACCCATAACATCATCAATTTATGATAAAGATACATATACTTTATAAAATATATTTTTAACATTTTCTATGTGAACACACTCTTATTCCTTAAAAACTATTCTATTCAACAAATATTCATTTCCATATTTTAAAATTATATTTAATAATAATCTTAATTCATAATTTTTTTTTAAAATGAATAGTTGTTTTTCCTATTATTTTTCTAACTAATTTACTCAATGATTTTGAAACGTTATTTTTCTATTATGTAATCAAACTTTAAGGTCCTTATTTTAGACCAAGGATATGTGATTATAAATTAATACATCATCTTTATCTATATTAGTTATTAAATTATCAATAAATATGTTCATCAAACAAACATATTTTTAAGGGTTAATTATGTGATATGAATGTTTTAATGTTCTCGTATAAAATAAATGTTTCAATTATTATTTTCAGATGAGTTTGTCTTATATAACCATCCAATGAAATAAGTGAATATTTATATATCTTTTGAAAATAATTTAAAATATTATGTATTTAATTATCCACTATGGGGAACAAGAAGTAATTCTTAATCCACTAATGGGATAAGATGTAAATATTAATCCACTTCGGGAAATACAAATTAGTTTTTTATCCACTCTAGGAAACATGAAGTGAAACATGATTCACTATGGGTAACAAGAAGTAATTATTTAGTCTCTATGGGAAATGACATGTAATGGATAATCCAATAAGGTAAAATTTAAGTGATGAATGACCTCCTATATTATGATATTTATGCTTTCTTTTTCCACTTTTCAATGTTTTATGCTCAGGATAATGCTCTATATGTCTTGTTTGTTACCATACCCTCCAATTTTATTCTGCATTTTTGTTCATTTGATAACTCAATTAGTTTTATCATAACTTGTGAAAAACTCTAATTGTTCCATGTTTTTATTAATATGATTTATCACTATAACACCCAAATTTTTTATTTGGTCATTTATACCGTCTTATATTTTTTTCTCTTAGTTATTCGTTCAAGTTTAGGGTATTCTATATTTTAAATTTAATGTTTTCTAGGATTGGGTATTATTTTTACTTATTCATAGTTATAATAAAATGTATGAGGAAGAGGTTTTTAGGAAAATGAGTTTGTAACACTCATATTGACACAATTTTATAGGATATGTTTGTGGAACGGTTTATCCCCATGAGATAGATGAGTTTTGGGGTGAAAAGGATGATTTTTAGGAACTTTTTACAAGTTTCATAGTTAAGGTTCCTAATTAGTTTAACCATTAAGTATGTGTCCATGGGATAACATGGATTGTTATGGTTTAGAAAATGATAATTCCAATGTGTGCAGCCCAACCTACACTAGAGAGGGCCATATTGCACGGTTTGTGAAACCGTGTAAGCTAACCATGAAACGTGCTTAGGAAAGAGTATTTCAGGATTTTATAATTTTATTATATTAGGATTATTTCCATAGCCTCCCCCATTCGAACACAATGACTTGTAAGTAGCCATGGTGGTTTTTCGAACCTCTAAGCCACTCTAAGTGGGATTCAAGGCGTTTTCTTGGTGATTCATGATCTTCATCAAAAGGTTAGGGATTCCTCATTTATCTCCTTGGATTTATTTACATTTTCACTTATTCCCTAACCCTAGGGGGCATTTTTGATGATTTTATTTTCAAGAATTTATCATTTTTTGGAATTTTTGATTTCGTAGGGCTCCTTGAAGTTTGTCTTGGCCTCCTTTGGTTACAGTTGGGGTGTGAATATGGGTTCACACTAGATTTCAGAAAATTCATCATTTTTTGAGGTAGGTTTCCCATTAAACTCTATTTTAATTTTTATGTTTAATTAATTTCATGAAGTTTTTAACCTCTCAGTCATTATATAGTAATGTTTCATTCTTATAATTATTGTTCCATGTGAAATAAATTGTTTTTATTCATCACTTTCTATGTGTGATTTGGTATTGGTGGGTGTTTTCACTCCATGTGTTTGTTAAATTGCATAGTTGGCTTATTAAAGTGGTTTGTGGTTTATGAAATAAAGGTTCATTTGTGGTAAATGAACTTATGATATAAAAATGGGGATTGGTGTTTCTCAAATGGATTTGTAAATTTATTTTCATTAATGTGGATAGTGTGTACTTTTTAAAGAAAGGTTTGTTATGTGAATTCATTGTAATGCCTATTTGGAATCTTTTTTAAATGTATTAATTTGGAAAAACTTTTTATGGTTGGGTAAATTTTGTTTTATTTTTTGTCTTTGAGATGTGAATTTCCTCAGTATGGGACCACCCTTTTGTGATAATTTCTTTTTTAAAGCAAGGGACCCTTATGGGGTGGCCGAGGTGGTGTCTGTTTGGGTGATAAATATGATGGAATGTGTGTATATGGTTTGTTTCATGATTAGATACAACACACCCTTTATGAAAATATCATGGAAATCTAGCATAGAATAGAGGAATTTGGGGAATTATTCCTACACCGGTAGTTTATGCACTGACCAATATCCCAAAGTAGGTTGATATTGAGGATTATTAGTATGGGATTGGGCCCAATTGTCTATCCAGAGATAGGCAATCCAGGAATTTGGGTATTTAGATTTCATTGTGTGTGGCATGGTACTAGGGGTGGGGTCATAGGTATTAGTATGTTTTGGTTCTCCCCTTAGTTTCTAGGTTTTCATATGTTCCTCCATTACTAGTACCATTAGAACCATTTCTAATGTTGTATATAATTTTATTTTGTATGCTTTGTTTTAGTGTTTTCTTGGTAAATGTGAATTGTTGTTATTTAAAAATGATTCAAAGAAAGAATTTTATGATGGATCATGTATTCTACCTTTTTTCATAGATATGAAAAATGATAACTTCTTACATGGTCCCTTTTTCCTTTTTCCCTTGAGCCTTGTTTTCATATATGGGAGCAATGGATTATGATGTGATTTATTTACATTGAAATGTAATATGTGGAAAAATATATATTTATAAATTGTATTTAAGACATATTAATCCATGATTCATTATTTAAAAGTTTTTAATTGGGAATATATTTATTTTGGCCTTATTACTAATTTTTAATACACACTCATATAGTCTTTTCTTGTGTTTGCTTTTTTCTACAGGTTCTAGTTTTGGTACGGTCACCATGGGAGATAGTTGTTTGAGGATTGGAGAGTGACCCTTGGGGTTACTTGAAGATTTCATGGGTTTCATGTCCAGTTTGGTTTTCTGCTGTATTTTGTTTTTTAGTTTTTTTTAACTTCTCTTTTAATGTAAATGATGTAATTTTTAAAAACCATATTGAGTTTGTTTTGTTATTTTATTTATTCTATAGTTTTTTTTATATTATTTGGATGAAATTGTTCCCATTAGTACTCGGTTGATTCCATGGATCTTTTTACCAGCCTGAGAGGACCGGGAATGCCTCTCGATCAATCATGTCGAACGAGTCGGGTTACTAGATCAGGGTCGTGTCAGTTCATGAT
Organism: Viscum album; assembly: GCA_963277665.1. Classification (NCBI taxonomy): domain Eukaryota; kingdom Viridiplantae; phylum Streptophyta; class Magnoliopsida; order Santalales; family Viscaceae; genus Viscum; species Viscum album. Next base: position 1,314,462,402 of record OY728133.1, read on the forward strand.
AATCGTAATTTCTGAGTTTATCTCATATGTCTATTATCAAATTATTTATGAAATGTTATTATGTTTTTACCATACTATGCATTTGTCACCACCCGTATTATATATTTCCATTACAGATGTTATGAAAATGAGTATAACTTATGATAATTATTGAAAGGTTTATAGTGTGGCTATAATATATGGAAATGTTCATCAGTATTTTAATATAAGTTTCATGTGAAGATAGTCTTAAAATAAAATAAAAATTAAATTCATTTTATTGTGTGATTATCTTTGATATGTAATGTTTATATTATGGATTTTATAAAAAATAAATATATGTTCATATTAATGAATCAATTTTAGTTACTAAATAATGTTTTTTGAGCATAATATTTGGGATTTCTTGTCTGATGTTCCTTAAAGACTCCTAATTTGAGGGGGTTCCAAGCATTATTTTTAGTGTGATCATGACTTAGTAGAAGATACCTCAGTCATAAGAGCACCAATCACAATCTATAGCATGATCATGCTTCGTTATAAAACACATTTGGCGAGGGATCAATTAACCTCATCCTCAAATTTCCCAAAAAATGATGGAAGAAATCATAGTCCTGGGATCACCTTACTCTATCGCTCATCCATATAAAGAAGAAAAACTAAAACAAACACTCCCCTTTAAATATTCCTTAGATGGTCGAACAAAAATGTTCATAAACAATCCAATTACGAAGATAGTGTTCTACTTAAATAATATTGAATCTCATTTCTGATAACAATGTAATTGTAAAAATCATGTTATACATGGAATAACTATCAGGATAGATTTTTAATTTCCTAAATTTGATCCATGGGTAAGGATATATGATGATATTCATGTTCAATAAGAAGTATAAGAAATGTGTTGTAGGGTAAATTGTGTGTATACACAAAGAATAACCTTTTCTATGTATTCTCACATTTCATGGAATGAAAGGGACACCTATATTATATGTATGTTGGACTATATGGTGTGTCAGGTCATGTAGGGAGCTTGGTGAGTTCCACACAACATTTGTTGTGTTCTACCATTACATAACTTTTGGTCTTGAACAACATGAAAAGTAGGGACATTTTTCTACCTAATATTATACTTATTGAACACACCATCAATTTCAACTAAGGGTGGCATAATTTGTGTACCATAAATCAATATACATGTGATATTTAATTCAGAAACAAAAATAGAGGCCACAACAACCAAGATACATGAATTGTAATATTCCAAACTACATATTGTGTAGTTGTGTATTTATATCAAGATTCACTAAACAGTTTGGAATCTTACTATATTTTCCAATATCACCTTTATTCATACCTAATAATTTTTAATTTCATTCATTCAAAATTTCTTCACTATTGGACGGTGATTTCCAGCCATCGATTACTATAATGGAATTCGGATACGATTTTCCATTATCATTATATCTATGAGAATAATTCCTCTCCACTATAACACTATAACCACTATATCTCATATCCCATCCACTTTACTCATATTCCATAGTTACTCATCAAAAATCATCAGTGGTTTTCCTAAATTCGACAATGTATTGAATTGACCCATAAATGTAAAATTGTCGACAATGTTATTGGTTTATGATGAACACATGATAAATTAATGGTGAAAATCAATAAAAATAATAGTTATTACAGATGATGGCCACTGTGAACTCAGATTTCGATTTTGGTTGTAAATATTTAATAATAATCATGGGTAATAGTTGAACAGAAAAATTAGTTCATGTTAGGAATTACAAATTTTTAGGGTTATGTAGTAGAAAAATCGACTAATGCATAATTCATCCAAACCAAAAAAACAAATAAAATAATGAAAAAATAAATAATAAAGAACCCATAAAATGGTATACGATTTAATTTTCTTTAATATGTTGCATAACCAAATGATCTTATCATTGAAAATGACAAATATCCATCCCCATTCTACTAATCTGACATTGACACCACCAAAATTGGACTATACTCCTCAAACAATAACTTCATATAAGAAAAAATATATTATATTATAAAATGATTCTCTAAGATCAATAATTCCTATAATTCTATGCCATATCGAACCATTAGTGAACACCAAACCTCAAAATAAACCCAACCATTATGATTTGTCACTATGGTCATTTACTATTTCATATACAATTGGAAAAATTAATATAATATCTAATTCATTATGAACGATGGTGGGAATTTAATCTATTTGTGAGTGTGGAGATACTTGTGGTATGGTAGAGGATCTCTATATGATGTACCTTGATATGAGATAAGTTGATGGTAGATTATGCCTTTATTATATTAATATGAATAATTATGTGGAAAATTTGTTAGAGGATTCTTATATGGGAGATTAATAGGTGTTTTTATAGTTATATAGTGTTGTTTGTAGTGATTACATTAAGGTATTGTAGGGTAATGATCAACATTTATTTTTATTCAAAGTATTTATTTTTTTCCGTTTATGATGTGTGAAGTGGTTTTCTATGAGTTTTATAGTTCACATTTATAAATAGATATTAGTGTGTTTATGATGTATCATGCATTGGAGGTTTGATTTTTGGTGTCCAGAGATGAAAATATACCATGAAGAGTTCATATATTTTTTCTTCGACTTCCATGAGGTGAATGATGAGAATCATGTTCCTGGTTGTTTTCTTTATCCACATGATGTTCTTAGGTGACATGATCCTCACATTAATAATTGTTACATCAATATAGATTATTAAAAAAATACATAAAACAATAATACACAGACCATAAATCTAAAAGTTTAGTGTAATTAGTAACTCGATGAATAATAAGATTCATTGAGAAAAATCGTTAATGTTTCCCAGAAACATTATTCTCACATAGTACCTTTCAAGATTTATAATACTCTATACATTTCTTCATAATCTTTGTAAAAGGAAACCGAAGAAATTTTGAGGACATATATTCAATAATGGTAAACATAGAAGATGACTATTGAATATAATATGTGATAATATGATATAAATAAGTGTATTGGAACATGATCATAACCATAAGAATTCATAAAAAATAGGTGATAGATAATAAATCATCAGTCACAACATATATATTTAGAAATTTTTTTGAGTAATAATAGTGAATAACCATAAATTATAATTAATTATCCCCGAGAGAACATTATAGGCATATTTTATTAGATTATTTCATACACATTAGTATAATAAATTAATTCATTAGTCCAAGTTCAGTTCCAAGTCTGTCATTGTGGACAATGTCCAATATTGGATTAAGTTTACTCTCAATTCCAAAAAATATAGTTGAGAATTTTATATGGTGTACTAGGTTAATTTAATTTTTATTATATTAATATATAATTATGTATCAAGCGTTACTTAATGCATTGGAGGGACGTATTATTCTTGACCCACCTATCACATAAATATAACAACACATATATGTGCAGCGATAACATGAATAAATTTATATTTCTATGATTTTTAGAAATATCACTAAAAAATGATTTATACCTTTTCACTTCAAAATAATTTTTAAATAAATAATTTATGAAACCAATTTAAAATATGTAAAGTATTCATCTTAAATAATAATGATGATAATGGAAAAATCATTTGTTCACACACAAATTTTTTAAATGAATACCTTTTTTGATATATTCCTATATAAAATGATAAAACATTTTTTCATAATATTAATAAAAAAATTTAAAAAAGTTTAATAATAATATAATCAATTATTGAATCTTGTAAAAATAAATCCATTAATTGAGTATGGTTATATTCGAAGAAGATACCTATTCGGAATGTGGAGGTGGGTTTGGTTTCCTTTATGATCATCACATATGATAAATATTTTACCATAGGAAATAAAATTTAAATTGAATGGGTAAAACCATAATAATATCTAAAGGTGATGTTTTGATGGATTAATAGATTAATTTTACAATATATTTTCTAATATGGATGTTCATTCGTAACAATCAAAATATGAAAATGTGGCCGGAAAAAACCTTAATTGATTTCTCTCAATATTCATAAAAGGTTTTTAGCCTCTAGTATAGTAAAACCCTTATTAATAAAATATTTATAAGCATTATTCAGTATTATTAAATCCCATATTCATTGATTATAATCATTCACTACACATGTATTGGTTTGTTAATAATTATTTTCACCATCAAATGTTCCCAATTCTGATTGTTTCAACCATGTTTTTAAATAGTGCAGTCGAATGCCATTATTTGGTACCAATTTCACAATAACGAAATTATAAGATATAGATAAATTATTCTATTCAATTATTTATTCTTTACCATTTTCTTCTTATAGAAACTAGGGTCATGGTTGCTGATAACGAGATATATGATGAACTTGTTTCGGGTAATATACCTATATTGACATATTTCATTATTAGAATCATTAACTTTTGTGAGATCCAATCATAATGATATAAAATATATATTTTATTTAATAATAAAAATATATAATCTTTAAACATATTTTACAGCCATCTATGAAGTTTAGAGAAAAAAAATTAAACACGTGACACTTAGAATTAGTAATCCACAGTAACGTAAGAGTCATTTTAATTTTCAATAGAATGCAAGGAAGTTGTAAGAAAAATTATTCTTAGATAATCATAATCATGTAAAAGATATAATATAATTTTCCTAAAATACCCTTTTATAAGGCTGTAAATGGTTGTTATGAAAAATGATATCAGTCATACATGGAGGTGGATGTTTTCATGTATGCATGGGATTTATTTAAATTTATCTAATGAGGTGGAAGGGAGGTATATAATGATTTTAACATAAATATAATAATTTTAACTATACAAATTATATTTATTTAATTATTTTTATATGGTTTTAATATATTAGGGAGATGGTGGTTAGAAAGATATATAAATGAAAGTTAGAGAGTGGGTAGTTCTCATGCTGAGTGTTCAAATATTATATTTAAAAAACCATTTTACATAGAGGTGTTAGGGATTATTCATAAATCAATGGGATATATAAAGTGGTATAGGTATATAAGAGAACTAAAAAATTTTATATTATTTATAGGAATCAAAATTTTAGGTTTTATGTTAGGGTGTGGTGGAGGTATGGTTTTATAAATGAGGTTTGTGGAATTTTGTGTTATAATATTAAAGGGAAAGTTAGTATTCAAATGTAAAGCCCATCCAAGAGTCACAAATAATGGATTGGGGTGGATTTTATTTTAAAAACACTATTAAACAAAAACACGGACATAATTTTGGACTGATTTATGATTGTATCTTTATTTATGAATTTTTATGCAAAATATCTTTTACCGAGGTATTTTTTCAAATTTGGTAACTTATTTTCCTAACTAAACAAATATATAATTATAATAACTAGTTAATTTGGATATTATTATTCTAAATATAAAAACGATTTGATAAAAATAAATTTATATAAATTTAAAAAATAATTAAAAAATAAATCTTTTTATCACATAAAAATTATTTTTAGAAAAATATAACATTATGAATTATATAAAAAAATATAAGTTTTTAAATCAAACTATATATTTTTAAATGTTTAATTTTACTTACTAGATACATATTTTATTATGGAAAGTTTTTTGTAAATTTTTTATTCATCGTTATACCCTAGATATGTATTAAAAGTTAATGTATTTATAGACACGATATTGTTCACTATTTCTATACAAATCAATATTTTCAAACAAAATCCCCAAAAAACAATATTTAGATAATATTATTATTCTGAATTCCAAAATAATTCCCATTCTGAAAAATTAATTTTATAAATTTTTATAAATATATATTTTAACTAAATTATATAATTTACAGTAAAAGCATAAATTTTATAGAAAATAATTTCAGTTTAGTCAAAAATAATTAAAGTGGTAAATCATATTATTTCCTAATGGATATTAATAATTTTTTCCTATTTAATTTTTTTTGTCATATATTTTATTTTGGTTTGTTATGAAATAGTATTTACATTATTTATCTATTTCGTGTATTACATTTTTCTGAACATTTAGAATTTTTTATATTAATATATATTCTGGGAACTTATAGTGTTAAATTATACCACCATTATAATATTTATCCCTCAAATATCTATTATTATAAAAGAAAAGTATGAGGATGAATCTTTATAATTATATCCTTTGATTCCAATTTATTTTACATAATAGAATGGTTTCACCATAAAAAATTTGACTACGATATTGGTCGTAGGCCACAACACTTTATCTCTTTAATCCATAATCTCCACGTATTATTTCTCATATGAAATATCATGTACTTTATGCACAGCCTCCATTTTTATAATTTTCTAAAGATAAGGTATGCAATTTCACTTTGGATATACACAAAACACATCATGAAATTTGGATTGGTTTCAGGAAGCACTGTGCGATAATTTACCGTATTGACACGATTACGAATATTGAAAAGATTGATATATCATAGGAACAAGTTACCGTTATTTCCTAATATCATTATTATATTACATGCTAATATTTATATGTATAAAATGTCTCTATGTTTGAAATATAAATATCTTCTATGGTTTTAAACACGACTCTTCTTTGCATATTGAGATTCCATGATGTTCTTCTGAATGACTCGAACATTCCTCATCTTTTACCCAGCCATCTTATGTCACAATAGCATAGTTTCTCCAACTAAGTCCAAAATTATTGGAGTAATTAACTTATTAACATATAATTACTATTCAATTTATGTTCATTTCATTTGAAATCAATAAATATTTTATCTATTTCAAACCTTATCGTAGAAAATATGACATTTTCATCCCAATATAGTGAATCAAACACCTTTTTTGAAATACCAGGGTGGTAATATTTTGAGTATTCAAAATCTATAATCAACTCAAACCAAATATTTTCATAGATATTTGAAACTATCCATGTGATAATGTACTTTTATATTTTATGATCTGTATATATTTAGAACCATTCACCTTAAAGATAACATCGCTATATATTCAATTAAAATATTACAACTACTATATCTATATCATAAGATGGGTAATTTTTCTCATGAAACATAATGTTTCATGAGAAATTCACTAATTCCATGTCATTGTGTATGATAAAACATCTTATTCAATTAATTGATTTATCACTATATATCTTAAACCATTCTCAAATACATTGTAGTGTGGTCATTGGTTAACTGAACCACATTCTCTTCATATACTTGAAATTTTACTCCCATTAATATTTACAAAAGAAACACATCTCCCATTCACATAATCTTTGTAAATATATTTTATATCTATCAGAAATCTATCACAATTAATTCTAATTATCTATCAATCCATGAAAAGTATGGATCTCAACCAACTAGGTTGGTCCAATCTATTATTCAATAAACTATGTATTTGATGGAACCATCTGTATACCCTCACTGGTGATTATATGATCTATTAATGATACATTATATATATAGAAATAATATTTTAATAAAATTGGAATATAAATTTTCCTTACTCAATTTCTTTAATACAATCCCAAAATTATGTTCATTTTATACCTTAATCATGTTATATATGAGAATATTTTCAAAAAACACTATGAAAAAATGTTCAAAATATTCTCTAAAGAATCAATTCATTAGATACATGATGATAGAAGTAGAACTGATTAATCAAAATGGAATCACTATAAATTCATGGTGTCCTGACCTCATGTAACGATTTAGAATATTTAAATTTAAATTTTTCCAAAATAAATGTCTATTATATTATATTATATAAGTATTATACACAGTTAGAACATAGAGAAACAAACATAATTTTTTTTTAATTAATGAAAATAGTTTCCTTTTTTAATGACTAAACTCATTAAAACACTAAATATTACAAGGGAATAAAAAATTGCAAATAAAAATAATATAATAGAAAAACATGACCGCATCCATCAGCTTGAATCACCCCTCTGATGAATAACAATATAGAAATGATACAAAATATTAGTAAACCAATAGGATTTTTATAAAATGAAAATATATATCCTTAAGAGATGAATGAAATAATTAACATATATTTATGGGTGGTAATGAGACATTTTTAATAGTAATGTGATTGTTGGAATAATAACGTGACCATTGGGAAAAATGAAATAACCATTAGGGAATAATACTCAGGTCGCTTTATTAGTAATATAATATAAAAATAATAAAATGAAATATAAATTTAATTTATAATTATTTATTTAAGAATGTATATATATTATAATTATATAAACTAAATTTTACGATTAAAAAATAAACCAAAATTTAAACACATATTTAATAAACTCTATTTTAAGGTATTTTTCAACAAAATTATAATTTTTATAATATAAATTTGAAAAAATTCAGTATGTTATTTTGATAAAATTAATTTAATTTTTCAAAATTGCATGTCAAAATTATCCAAGGGTTATTTATCGTTAATATTCAGAAATAAATTTTTTTTCAGTTGAATAATAAAAACAGTTTTCTTTGTAATTGGTGTATGTTTAATTAAATCATTCATGATGTAATAATGGGATAATAATTTATAGAAATTGTGACATGAAATTTTTTTTACATTCATAAATTATTCATTAAAATAAAAAAATATGTTTGAAAAAATGAAAAATTACATAATATATTCTAAAGTCAAAAGTATACATTTTAATTTTTTTAAAATTTTCCTATTCCCATTTTAATAAACTAGTGAATTTGAATTATAAAGGTTTTTAATGGCATAATACCATTATATAAAATGGATATATAATTTATTATGTAAAAAATATCACTATTACATGGTTAACCTTGGATATTGTATTTTATGAAATGTTTTCTCATAAAAACACATATCCTCAAGTATGAATAACCACTCTCACTCCATTTGTGAAGAAAAACCTCTAACACTTTCAAAATCCAAATATCATCCAAAATAATATATAATAATCTCATTATAACCCATTTATCATTATAGAGTAATCTATTTTTAATTTTAAATGGAGTCTAATGTCATATAATGGAAGAAACACTATGAGGATGACCTGTTTTTATAAACTCTACTATGCATTTTCCACTTCTTTTACTTTATTTCTCTATCTATTTAAAAACCAAATATTCTAAGATTAATTAAAATTATGTTAAAACTATATTAATTATTTTAAACTACTATAAAAATTATATTTTTGTTGTATTTATATTTTATACCCCTCTTTCTCCTCATTTGGAAAACATTCCTCATATTGGTTAGTTAACTGCCAATGGGGACATTTCTGTATTATTTTATATCATAAACCCTATTTATCATTATAAATAATTACTTATAATATATAAATATTTATATATGTTTTTATTAGTCTAATGAATCTATATTTTCCATATGTATTCATTAACAAGAAAAAATAGTGAAATATAAGAAAATGGGAAATGTTTTATGAAATTGTTAAATCAAAACACATAAAATTAAAAAATGGGAATATTAAAAAATTATAAGATGATTATAATTAATAAATAAAGTGAAAAAGTAATGAAAATTAGTTTCAAGAATAATGTTCCAATAAAAAAAATTTAATTATTAAACAGTCCAAACAGAGAGGAAATAAAGTGGGTTTTATTATAAGGGTATTGTCAAACAAAACAATTTTTTGATGGGTTATCCATATTAATCCAAATTGTGAGAATGAATATTACCCAAATATTCCTTAAATATTATTTCGATTATTTTTACATTTTCATATCAAGGATGTACTTGTTTTTTCCTTACCAAATGATTTTTCAGTCAAATCATGATATTTTTAAAAAAGTATATTCATTACAAAACACATATTTAACCTTAATTATATATTTATTCATCAGTCAAGAAAGGTAATATTTATTCTAGATATGGTTTTCCTAATTTAGTTGGGAACATCATTTTTTTTCATGATTGTTTTTTATGAAATCCTTATGAAACATATTAATTTACATGGATTATTCCATGAGTACCATTATATTTTGGAAGTCTGGAATTGAAGATTATTATCATTTATGATGTGATAGGTGGACTCAAAATAATTTATCCCTCCAATTAACGGGTTAATGTTATGTATATCATGATATTATGTGCACTATTCCTAATAATATTTCTTGGTTTTTTCACAATGACGATGTTATGATTTATGTACACATTTTATGCGTGAACATTTTGGTATTTTTTTCATAACTATGTGTGGTATTTTATGAATATTTCATGTTTTTTAAGTATATGAAATATTCCATGCTTTTATCAATAATTTCCATCTTGATTATGATGATAATAATTTTCTTATGATATGATGATGATGGTTATGCAGACCCATGTTCTATTGATTAATGACCCTTATAAATAATCTTATTTGAACTTAATATCTTCCATTTCATTGATATATATCATTAGGTGACTACATATACTATGAAAAAAATTATATTTTATTAGGATAATGGAAGCATATTTACATAAATATTTATGTTTTCATTTTTAGAATTATTGTATGATATTACTTTTACCAAGATTCTAGAACATTAAAAAGTATATTTAAAAAAAAATTATATTTATACTCTTAGACATGATTTTATTGTCATCTATGAAATAATAAGGAAACTATATTTGGAATCATAGAAATAGTTTACTTAATTTGGGAATTAGGATTATAAAATGTTCGTTAAGACCATACTTACAAGTCTATTCGTAGGAAAACATTGTAGATGAATCATTTTAAAAATACTAAACAATGGTATCCCAAATGAAATTATTTTAGATCTAATTTTTTCATAAAAATAAATTATTTATTTATACAATGTATACTTATGATTTGAGTAGAAAATTATTTTTTCAAAAATGGTGGAAACTATGGGAATCTAAACAAAAAACCTATGTATGGGAGAAAACAAAAAACTCTCTAATGACACCTACAATTCCATGGGAGGTTGAGTTAAAACATTTATGGCGATTCTCACCCAGCTGTCTTAGGCATAGAACAATATCTGACGTGACATGGAAAATGAAGCTTCATCTAAGAAGGAGAAACAATCCATTGATTACTTTATTTGGAAACAACCATTGAAATTTTGTGAAAAATTTGATCTATTTGTGAAAGAATGGTGGGTTAACTAAATATAGAAGGTATTTCTCTTTCTTCACACTTCTATGAAGGATACAGTTAATCTAGTAGTATTTTTTTATATGGGGAATCCGATAAATAGTTGGAATTGATAAAGAATACCGAGAAGAAATATGAAATTAAATAAATAGAGTTGGAATAATTTTATAAATAATTACCCAACAATTATTTCCCTATAAATCATTGAGTAAATATTGAAATAGAATTCAACGAGCTTATGAAAAAGGAGGGTGCATTAGTTATGTGTTATGAGGACAAATTCCCATGGAATTCAAGATAATATTTATTTATTATTATCAATACTGATAGAAAAATAGATAGATTATTCAAAATTTTAAATAAAATAGTTAAAAATGATATAGAAATATGAGACTTTTGGAGTTATGAATAGGTTGTTTTATGTGATATCAATATAGATATGGTGTTTGGTGAATGGTCAAATGGATATATAAATATGATTGGAACAATGGATTTTCAACCTTGTGGGTAAAATGAAAAATGGGAAAAGAGGATCCAACCACCCACATGTCAAAAATTTGATAATATGAATCATGGGAATTGCCTAAAATGGATGGGGAAATTCATCATATATGGTCGATAAGGCCACATATATCATGAACATCTATGTGAAATCATGAAATTCTTTAACATGATGTTTTAATGGAAGGCACCTCTTAATGCACCATCCATGGTTCAATGCTTAAAAAATAGAGATAAAGGGAACTATGCTAGCCATTTCACCCAAACATGAGTCCTTGAGGTTAATACATGTTCAAGAAACCCCAAATATAAAGGATAAATAAGAATATTATTATCCCACTAAAAATAAATTAAAGAATCTATATGAACTCATAAAATGTAAACATTCAATTAACTTAATAATGGAAAACATTTTATTTGATTCTAGTTCTACGCATTCTATTATATCCTATAATATTTCTAAAATAGTGTAATCGAAGCCCCAATACCACGAAGTAGAGATATCTATTAAAACAACTTCTGATATGGAAATTGGAAACTAGGTGTCAGACTCTTTTCCTATTATCATATATTATAATATTCCACTAGTTAATATCAAAATAATTTCTTGGGATGAATTAAATTATATATTGGGAATGGATTGGATATTTTTTTATAGATACCACATCAATTTTTGAAAATATTAAATCTATTTCTATATTCCAAACCATCTAATGAACATATAAATGCACAAGGATGATAATGAATCTCTGTTGAATATCACTTGATAGAATGTGTTGATACCATATGAATACCCATACCGTCTCAAATTGTTGACCCGATGGAAATAATCAACCGGGAGGAAAATTTAATTATGAGGTAATATAATAATTTATTACCAAATTAATTAGCTATAATTCTCATAGATCATGACGTAGAGTTCAAAACAGATTTTATACACATATCCACTACAATATCAAAATTCCACTATAGGATGACCCCTATTGAAATGATGGGGTCAATGATGTAACAAGAACAAAATTTGGAAAATGTATTCACATTTCCTTGTCCATAAACTTATGTTTAATTGGAACTCTTTTCTAAAAAAGGATTGATCAATGCATATATATTTCAATTACCAAAATCTCAACAAGATCACTATATAGAACAAGTATCCCATTACAAGGATTGATTCCATGTTTGATATGTTATGATGACCTATATACATCTCAAAGGAGTATATTCAATTTGGATATCATTAGATGTAGGTGAATAAGGTTGACATTTAGAATAAATATTGTTATACAATGTATATACACTATGAGTTCAAAATGATACAGTTTGGCATTTATAATTCTTCTATGAAATTTATATATTTTATGAATATAATTGTTAGATACTACCTCTAGAAATTTTTGGTAGTATTCATTAATGTTATTCTTATTTACAAAAAATGATTGAAGAAACATAAAGAGCATCTATGTATTGTTCTGCTGACAATTAGAAAGAATAAAATGAATACTATTTTTAGTAAGCGTGACGATTGGATACAAAAAATCAAATTAATGGGGAATATGATATAAAGGTAGGTACATTTTATAGACCATTCAAATATAAGGACAATTTAAGGATGGATTAAACCCACTATTTTCATGGAAATATGTATTTTTATTTTCTTAGTAGGGTACTACATACATGTTTTGATATATTTATCATGATTTTATAGTCCAATATCTTTGTTAACAAGTAATAGTGCAATAAATGTATGGAATAATAAATATGAGTTTAGATTTAAGGAGCTCAAGAATCAGATAATCACTATTCCAATACTCACACTTCTAAAAAGTGGATAAGTTGTTTATATATATAGTGACAATTCAACGAATAATGTGGTTATTTTACTCATGAATAATGAAACAATGATAGGCTATGCCCCACAAAAACTAATTATCCTTGAGAAATACATCTAGATGCATAATATTTAGTTAGTAACTATGATCTTAATCATTAATATTTGGTTGAATTAGATTTTTAGAGAAATATATAAAATATATACCAATCACAAGATTCTAAAGTTCATATTGAGAAAGAAAAATATCAGTTTGCATAAAATAATATAGTTATAGATAATCATGGATGATGATTTATCTATTCACTTCCATCAATGAAAGGTGAAAAATATTGGTAATTCCCTTAGTAGAGAAGAACATTATACTATACTTATGATGTACTCAGAAAAGTACCCTATATTCAGGGATATGAAATGGATGGATCTAAAAATCATAATGGAAGGGAAAAATACCTACCTTAAATTAATTATTTCCAATCCACATATCCAAGATAATATTAAGGAGGCATAAATGAATGATCTAGAGCATAAAAAGAGGGTGAAATCAGGAATGATATGATTCATGAATTCTATATCAATAATGATGATGTCAACCAGTTTGGAAATAATATTTGTGTGCCACAATCACCTTTAGTAAAGAATAAGATTTGGGATAATGTGCACAGATCATATATCTCAATCTATCATATAAGAATCATGATGTAGTATGATCTATGGGAGAACTTATGGTGGGACAATAGGAAAGAAGAGATGGATGAGTACACCTACAATTTCTTGTATTTCAACAGATTAATGTAGAGTGAAAAAAATACAAGGGTAGGATGACACCATTTCAAATACCCATGTGTAAATGGGAGAACATCACCATAGAAAATTCCACTAGTCTCATAAGAACATACAAAGGAAACAATTTGAGATGGGTTGTGGTGAATCTATTTACCATGGATTCCCACATCATCACTATTAAGGAAGATTCATCTATTGAAAAAATTCCATGATATATGTAATGGATTTTTTGAGGATTCACAAGGTACTAATATAGATTGTATTTGACCATGATCCAATGTTCACATCTAAATAATGAATTATTATTCTTAAATAATTGATTACAATGTTGAATTTTAGTATAGCTTACCACTACCATGATAATATATTATATAAAGGGAATATTCAAGCTCTCAATGACATGATGATAGCCTACTCAGTAGAATTTGAAGTGGTGTGTGATAACCATATATCATAATATGTGTACTCATACAACAAAAAAACATCCTCTAATATATGCAAATGGGTCTATATTAATCTTTATATATTAAGTGATGTTAAACTTCAACATGTATGGATGATGTTAGTGAATATAAGTTACTTAGATTTGATATTATGTAAGACATGATTGGGAAGTTGTAATCCATCCAAAAATATATAATTGCTTCTCAATGATGAATAATGAGTTTAGAAGAAAATCATTTTAGAGACTTTGAGTTTCTCTCTACCGAAAAAAAATTCCATGGAATATCACCATGGAAGAGAGTCAATAAATTAGGAAATAAATGGATGATTTACCTAAGGTACATTTTCCCATTTGAGATACTTGATCACGTAGATGAAGTTTCTTATTGTCTTGTACTTACACCAAATATGGATCATGTTTTTGATGTGTTCCACCTATCATACATGAGGATGTACATACAAGACCACTCACTTTTATTTAATCCAGATCATGTTAAACTGTTGAATGGCATTTGGTATGAGGGAAAGCTTGTTAATATTTTATACCACAAAGATAATGCTCTGTAAGACAAGGAAACACACCTTGTTAATGTTTTGTTGTGGAACTATAAGTATTAATAGTTTATGTGGGAACAAAAGGAAATAATTAAATAAAATTACCCTTATCTATTATAAACGTAGAGTATGGTTGGAATATTAATTTATGAAATTTTTAAATGAGTGACTAATGTAATGATCCATACTTTTTAAATTAAAATTTTCTCCTAAATAAATGTGTGTAATATTTTAATATATTAGTATTATAACAATACAGAACAAATGAGGAAAAAAATTTAAATTCATTAGTTAAAATCATTAAATTACTCATTTACTAAAACCATTAAAATTACAAATATTACATGTTTATAATAAATTTAAAATATAAAACATAAAATGGTAAAATTTGTATCACCAAATTATATAGAATATGGTCTCACACTAACAAAACAATAGAAATGAATCAAAATATTACTAAACTAATAAAAATTATAAAAAATTTAAATATAGACCCTTGAGAGGAATTAAGGTGAATAATAAATGAACGAATAACGAGTTATTTATAGGAGGTAATGTGATTATTGTAATAGTAACTTGACAATTGAGAACTATAACTTGAACATTGGGAATAGTAACCTACCAATTAGAATAAAAATTTGACCTAAAAATATTAAAAACTGATATAAATAATATTTATCATAAGTAATTTATTTAAATTTAAATATTATTATTGCATAAAATAAATATCATGATAAAAAAATCATATTTTTAATAAATATTATTTCAATGTCTTTGGTAAAAAAACTCAATTTTTATTTTTATAATTAAAATTAATTATTTTAAATAATTATTTTGATATAATAAATATTATTTTTGAAATCATCATTTAAAAATTTTCCAATGGTTATTTTTTTGATTATTTTAGGGAATACTTCAATTTTCATGTTGATAGTAAAAATACATATTTCCCCATAACTAGTGTATGTTAGATTACATAATTGATGATGTAATAATTACATAATTATTAATAGATCTCATTAATCATCTCAAAAATATTTTATTTCATAAATGAGTCATAAAATAATATAAACATTTTTTCAAAAACTAAGAATTACTTTGCAATGTCTAATGTCAAAAGTATTCTATAAAACTATTGTTTTCTAATTTTCCTCCTTTAATTAATAAACTGGTTAATTAGATTTATAAATGGTGTTTTAAGTCATAATACCATTAAATAAAATTTATATATGATTAATTATTTAAAAAATATCACTTTAACAAGGGTTACCTTTGATATAGTATTTTATTCAAAAGATTATTCTACAAATACCCATATCCTCATGTATAAATAACCCCTCTCAATTCCCTTGAAAAACCACTCCTCCCCAACCATCCAAATACAATGACCTGAGGAAATTCCTTCTCATAATCCTCTTATAATCCTTAGTGGAATTCTATAGTAATCCAACTCAAATAATCCGAGTAGTCTAGTGCCCTTCAAGGGAAGTAACACCAAGAAGAGGGTATTTTTTCATCAACTCTTGTTTTCTTTTTAACAATCTCTTCCTCTTTTAATCTATCCATTTCAAAAAAATATTCTACAATTAATAATATATTATTTTAATATTATATTAACTATTCGAACATAATATAAAAAAAAAATTTAGGTACTTATTTTTTATACCTCTATTTATCCTCCTTTGGAAAGTGTTCCTGATAACGGTTGGTTTACCAGCAACGAGACTGTTTTAAACATACTCTATATAACCAACCATTCAGAGGTTTATAATAAATTATTTATAATATAAAAATGTATAAAATATTTATTTTAAGATTCTGAAATTAACTATACTTATGCGCTACTTTACATGAACAAGATAACAAAATAAAAAATGTAATTAATTTAGGAAAACATGACATCAAAATTATTAACCATGAAACATATAAATTATTAAATATAATCCAATTATTAAAATTCATAAATAGTAATAAAATAAAATAATCCACTTCTGGTTAGATATTTTAAAAATATTACTTTTATTATTTAGGAGGCCTAAAAAATAAAAAAATAAATCGGGATTTAAGTTAATGGGATTCACAAAAAAAAACTTATTTTATTTGGGTTATCAAATATTCACATAATGTTATGAATTCATTTTCCAAAATGTATTCATTAAACATACATTCACTATTATTATCTTTTCTTTTCATGGATTTACATGTTTTCCTCCTTTTGAAAATGGTTTTTAATCTAAATACAATGATTTTTAAATAAAAATTCATTAAAAATTAAATACAAACTCATATTTAGTTATTTATTCTTCACTCAAGAATGATGATATTTTCTTATATACATGTTTTCTAAATTTCATTTGAAAAATGGAAAGTTTATTCACGAATGTATGATTTAAGGAATCCTTTTGAATCGCAATCTATTCCATGGGTTATTTCATTAATACCAATGTTTTATGTTCTATGTGGCATGCAAGATTATTTGAATTCATGAGGTTACTTGTGGGATTGGAGTT
The DNA here is from genome assembly GCA_963277665.1 of Viscum album. Classification (NCBI taxonomy): domain Eukaryota; kingdom Viridiplantae; phylum Streptophyta; class Magnoliopsida; order Santalales; family Viscaceae; genus Viscum; species Viscum album. The sequence continues at coordinate 1,314,480,179 of OY728133.1, forward strand.
ATATAACCCTCAATTTTTTTTTTAAATTTATGATCCTCATGGTATTTTGTGAATTATTCATTACCATGAATATGTCTTTGTTCACAATGAAGATATTATGATTTATTAACATATGTTATGATTTAACATGATGCCATATTTGTTCACAACTATGTGTGGTATTTGAACACTATGACATTGTGTTTAATTCTTAATCATATTTTACATTCCATTCATTTTTGAAGTATTTTTCTCATAATTATTATGATGATCCTATACATTGATATAATGATTCTTATTATTCACAGCTATGTTTTATTAATTCATGTCCTTTATTCCTCCACATATTGGTCTTTTAGATCAGCCCTTTCATTGATTTAAATCCATAGGTGAGTACAAAAACTAATAATAAAATGATCTTTTAAAGGGATAATGAATAATAATTCATATATATGTTTATGTTTTATTATGTACAATGGTTGTATGAGCCAAATTTTCGAAGGATTATAAATATTTTGATCTAATATTAGTTACACTATTTTTTACCTTAAAAATTATGTAATAGTCATGTATGAAAATGTTGGGTCATTATACCAAATATAGAGGGATGTCATGATAATATCCTCAATTTTTTACCTGATGATAATAAGATTAAAGGTAATTCATTCTGAATGTACTACCCATTTGATTAGGAATTCATAAATATAGGTCAGTTGATACTTATTTTTGATTGTTACCATGTGATGTTACTAATAATTAACGTAATGACACATTTATACATAATTTTTCTTAACAAAAAATAGGTTCACCCCGTGTTGACACACAAAGGCATATGAATCCATTTTACAGATTCTCTTAAGGTTGCTTCTTTATTTACTATGGCACAATTGGGTATATCCTATACATATTTTTTTTGAAATATTTGTTTCACCTGATAAGGTTTTTATGGAAAACTAAACCTCACTATTTAGAGGGATGTTATAAAAATATTTATTAAATAGTTCATCATTTTACATCACAATAACAGTATCTTCAATGTATAGTTTCTCGACAAACCTTTGAGATAAATACCCCCTATTAATTTGTAGCAAGGAAAATGTTATCGATGTCATTTCTATTGTAAGTTAATAATCAAAATTTTAATGATATAAGATCTTATGTTGATTCGATATATAAATTTACATTCTTGTTCCTCAATAAAATATATTATATTTATATATATATGATATAAATCAATGCTGATGACAACATAAAATAAATCTATAAATAGAAGCATAATTTTTATAGGAAGCACATTACCACAATATTATATTACATAAAAGAAATCAAACTGAGGGTAAATCATTTAACATTTGATATTTTTACCTATAGATTAATATGTATAACCATTGAGTTGGTGTTTGAAACCCTTTGAAAACTTTTTAAATATAAAAGAGTGGGTAAAAGATAATCCAAAACATATATTTTTAATTCTAGTGTAGATGATACACTTACATGTCACTATTTCATTCTCATAAACCACATCATTTGTTGTTATTACATTATCCCCACCTTTTAAAAATATATTAAGAGTTTTTTAAAACTGATTTTTATAATTAACCATTTGATTTTTTAATTATTGAGAATAAATTATATATTCTTTGAAATTATATAATAGGATTGTGGTTGGTGAATTTGGTTGAGATTTATTCTAATCATTTGTAGAATTCTTCATGTACCTCCGTCATTCATTTTCTATGTGACCTTATCTTTGAAACTTTAATAATTTACCCTTAAATTATGTAAATTTCCCCAAAATTATTTCCACATTTCTTTAATAGTGATTAATTTTAATTCCTTGATTGGTTTTGTTATTTATATTATATTTAAAATCCATTTTCCTATTCAATTCTATAAATCCCCAAGAATATTTAGAGTATTCTCTCTATATTTAAACTTTTAGAGAACATCAAATGATTTATTCAAATATATAAATGTATTTTATAACCAATTATTATTCTAGAAATTATTTTAATCCTCCAAAACATTGATCATTTTCTATATGTTAATGACATAACTATAAACATACCTTGCATGTCTGTTAAAAATTTACTTATAGAAACTAATGGTTTTATATCTTTATGTCTCTACGAGGAGTTTGAGGAAAAATAAAAATTAAAAAATTATTCTTAAAAACATCATAATTCATAATTTTTTTACTTCTCTTTCCTTATATTTTTATACTAGTCCACCAATGATAATTTTCACCTTCAAAATGATACACTACTAAAATAATTTTCTCATGGTTCAAGAAATTGATAATGGAAAATATGTTATCTTTATATTTGATTCATTCCTTAAAACGTAATGGGTTAACGGTCCCACTAAAGGTGGGTTGACATATATTCATAAAGGAATTGATATAAATATTATCAATCTATTGTGTTTTTGGAAGATTAACAGAAGAAAAATTATTTTTCATATAATGATAATATTATTTAAGAATTATTGTTATGTTTTAATTCCTAACTCACATCCCTTTTTGTTGAAAATTAAGAAAATCACTACATTTCCCTTTGAGCCCATTTTAACTCAATTACTCATAATTCTATCAATTAAAAAACTAAAAATCATTATGTGATTATCAAGAATCAATAATTAAAATAAGCAATCATATGACAACAAAAATCATTCATAAGATGTAAAAAATTAAGAAACCTTCTTAAAAACACTAGATGTTTTATGTTTCAGTCGAAAATTTATTCAAATAACTCATACGGGCTATAACGATAAAGTGAATCAAGTAAACCATATACACCTTGACTTGAAAGATTTTGTTTAACTAAACCAATTTCCAATGCACCGATTACAATTCGGTTAATAACCAATTCACCCCATTCTGGGATACTATCCCAAGTTAAATCTGTGTTGGAGACTGCATCGAATTTCTTGCATCTAGGAATGGATTCCATTTAAAATAAAATCACAAACTCTCTAATTTACTAAAATTTTCTTATTTTAATACCCAAAATTAATAAACCCTTCTATGATAATAATCAAGGAATCTCAAGAATCAATTATATTAATATAATATCATTTGGGATGAATATAAAATACATATCATAATAATAAACATCGTAGAACCATATTGGTTTACTGTCTTTAGAGACCATAAAACAAATTCACTTATGTAAGGATATTTTTGAACATTTACCAAAAACATTATGATCATGTGGTTCCTTTCTAGAATTATCATACATAATTGAACACCTTAAAACATGGTAAATGGGAATAAAATAATTGTTGGGATTATATTATAAGTTGGGGTATTATAGGCGATAACAATCAGTGATAATAATTGAAATACATAATAATTGGGTTATGGGAACTTGATCATAACATATTAAATCCAAACCCTAAAATTCAGAAATTATTAATATTGAATAGTGGAATAAATATCTTAAATAAAAAATGAATGAGTCATAAGAGTTTGAGATAATCCATATCATATGCCTAAAAACATTTTTGTTTCATATACAGAAAAACATAGAAAATCATTTCCTTAGACAAGGACAACTGCCAAGTCAATTATAGTTGATAAGTTCCCATAATGGTTTGGTTTAAATCGTTATTCCTATAAACATTATGGACCAAGTCACATAGTAGACTAGGTCCCCTACCAATTCCTTCTCATATTATCTCATGATATAATAAGCTTTATACAATATTTTGACGAGATGTATAATCATAGTACCAACCATGAAATACGGATAACCATATATTTTTGTTCCATGATAACATGGAAACATTCACATTATATCGTAACATAATTAATTAAAGGTATATATATGGGTTTTATAAAAATATTCATATAAAATTTCATAAACTATCCTTGTAAAAGATGTGAGTGTTGTCATAAGAACATATACTATAAGGAATATCAACTTGGATTGACATAGTTGAAAAAACCCCAATTTAATTTTATTGGATAAATAAATATAAAATAATAATAATATATATACCTTTTATTTTTAAAATTATTTTTAATTAAAATAATTTTATAACTATTTTAAAACATTTTAATGAAACTTTATAAATAATAATTCTCATAATGATTAATGAAAGTATTCACACATAAATTATCAACAGTATACCACTGCCAAATATAAATTAATGAAATTGTGAAAACAATTTTTTACAATTTCTTTTGAAATAAATTCAAAATATTAGAAAAAAACCTCAATCAATTATTTAATCATACAAAATGATATAGATAAAATGAGTTCAGATAGGGAAGAAGAAAATTCCAAAATAGAATGAACATATTGGGTTGGTTTCACTAATAAGTTTCACATATTGTAAATTATTTAACAAGGTACATCAAATTTATAGATTAAATGTAAAAATAAATAATTAAAAAAGGAGAAGATTTATTTGTGGTTGTAGAGATAAAGTACACAAAATATACCATGATATGGAAGTTTATTCATAATAATCTCAATTAGAAAATGATATTGGATGGAATTACTTAAATTCTTTAGTAAAAAATCATTAAAGTTATTTAACATTATGTATCTAAAACATAACCCACATAATAAATAATTTTTATAATATATTCAAAACTATTAGATTTTTTATAATTAGATTATAATATTTCACTAGACATGTGTGATTTATTTAAGGATTATTTTCACTATCTGATGTAAGAAATTATGACTATTTCTTGCATGTTTTGTAGTAGATATGTCAAACCCAATTATTATATATCATGTTAATAATTCCCATATTATAATAAATATTAAAAACAAATTGGAATTATTTATGCATCTCCATGTTCACTTTATGGAATCTATGGGAACTATTTTTCAAAATAAGATATATAATGAAATTATTTCATGTTTGTTATAGATATCAATGGAATATTTATCATGATCATTAAAATTTATTTTATCTTTAATGAACTATATTCATCAAACATTTTACTCATTAATATTCAATAATTATATTTTATGACCATCCATTAAAGGTGGTGATGAAAAATCACAAATGTGATCGAAAGAGGAAGTAGTCTGCATATATCATGAGTGTAATTTTCATATTACAAATAAAATAAGGATGGTTGAACATTATTTATCAAATAAAAGTCTTAAAATATAAAAAATATCATATATATTCACTAAATATACACTTTAAAAAATGATGTTTGATGGTAGAAATTTTTTTTGTATGTTGTTCATAAATGGGTTGTTTGTATGATCACATGGATAAAATTTTAATTAAATTAATGATAATGGAGTAAGGTTGAAAATTATTTTATCATAAATATAATAATATTAAGAATAATTATTATATTGATGTAATTATATTCATTCTTATGGAATTGGGTTGGATGAGGATAAATGATAAAGATATAGAAAATAAAGTTGTGGGGTGTGTGATAATCATGTGAATTGATTTATTTTTTTCATGAAATATCCATGGTAAATGCAATACATAAGAATTTATCATGGATCAAGGGGCTATACCAAGTGATATATGGATATAGGTTATATAATATGGGTATAGGTTCAAGAGGAATTTTAATATTTGGGTGTTTATAAAATGGTGATGGAAGTATAATTTTATAAATGAGGCCAATTAAATTTTTTAAATAACATAAAAAATAAGAGTTACCATTTAATATACATGTGGATACAAAAGAGGGATGTAATGGAGGTGAGTGATTTTAATATTTTTTTCTTTAATTTTATCTTTTTAACCAAATTAATTTTTTTGCAGTAACTATTTTTCTATCCTTTGGTACCTTATTTTTACATATTAAAATATAATTAACCTTGTTAGATAAATTAAATATCTTTATTCAAAATATAAAAGTAATCTAATAATATTTAATTGTATAAATTTATAAAAATTTATTCTAGAAATAAAATGTGTTTATCTGTAGAAAATAATTTTTAAAAAAGTACCAATTTTGGTTCTAGGAAGTCAAATATAGGTTTTGAAATTAATGTTATTTTTTTAATATATAATTTTCTTAAATAAATTAATATTTTATTAGGGAAAAAATGAATAATTTTTAATTCATGGTTATACCATTATTATTTCATTGAATTAATGATTTTGATTAAAAAGAATATTTTATACTATTCACCTAAAAACCAATATTTTTAATTAAATACAAAAATTCATATGAAGATACTATTATTATGATAATCAAGAAAAATAATATCATTTTTTAAGGAAAATTCAATATTTTTTGAAAATTATCATCTAAATAAAATAAATAATATTCAATGAAAATAATGTTTTTGAGTTTTTTTATTTATCCATAAATAATTAAAGAAGTACTTATTTTATTTATTTAATTGATTTCAACAGTTATTTTTAATTAAATAATTTGTTATTACAATTTTTTTCTATTTGAATAAATATTTTTTAAAATTAATTTTAATTATTTTAGGCATCTCAAATTATTGATCACATCAAATTTGTTAAGGAGTGGTTTATTATAAAAAATCGTTGTGTACCGTGTTCCTCAGGGGAAGTTGGAGGGAATATTGATAGAATTTGTCACTTATTTACCATGATATCATGACGGATATGATGAATTATGGGTGATTAAGGATGGATTTATGAAGTCATATCTCTTTTTGGAAAATAAGGAGTCGTTCATGATGGTTGTTTTGATATGGTAGTAAATAGTGGTGGTGGTGAGGCTACATGGGGTTCTAATGATGGTCATCTATGATCCTGGTTCTTATTTCAAATCATCAGTATATAGTAGTCTGAAACATTACGTCAACTCTTAGTTATGTCGGAAAACCATTTTTCATCCACATAAGGATGTTTTAATACAATAAACTATCTAAATCTTAAGAGACAAGTTACATGAGTATGTTCTTGACATTGAAGGATTTTGAATAAATCAATTACCCCTGGTGATTTTTTCTTGTAATAAAAGTTATCACTCCACCATTGGTTTGATGTAAATCATTTATCTATATTACTAACCTTGCAGATCTCTATTTTTTTGGACTCAGGCTGGGTAGTTAGTGATTCATGAAATAGAATTAACACATAGAAAGATAAAGAAGGCACATGAGATTCATGAGTGCATACTAGTCATTATAGGTTTTCATAAGTATTATTATGATTGATCATAAGAGGTGGCATGTAGAGTTTTACAATGAATACTGTTTCTACTTTATGGAATATCATTAAAATTGGAATCCATTCATTTCATGTGGGAGTAATTTTTCTCCCAAATTTGTCGAATGTTATTGGATGTTGGATCATGTTGGGTAAGTATCATATTAGTAAACACAAGAAAATATAAAAATTAGACCTATTTGGTCCTTCATGTGTTATAACTTCATTTATATCTTCTTGATCATTGTAATGCTCTTTACTAGGTTGAGTTGGAATTTAATGTTCATGTTGTAATCAAGGAATGACCGATTCATATTTAAGACCATCGTGAGAAGGTGATACATGAGTGTTCTATTATTTTTTTCATGTCTAGAAGAATTACGTTGGTATATAAGATATAATTTTGAATGTGATTCACATATTTATGCTCAGTATACCAGGTTTTTAAGGTTAATTTTGTTGATATGATGTGTATACTATGAGTCTGATATTCATGATCAATATACCTTGTTTTTATGGTTAATTTTGTCAATATGATGCGTATATGATAGTTATTTTATTATATGATTAGTGGAATTCCATGATTATGTGAATTTTTCCTTTGATTTATTAGTTGTGTTATTTTTATATTAATATCCTTAAGGGGTATTTCATGAGGTGGTTGTTTTGACCCCTTTGCGATTACTTACTATTTTTTTTAATTATAGATAATTAGTATTGTTTATGTGGTATATGATGTATGGGAAATTTTAAAAATCCACCCCATTACATTTTCCTAACGTTTTAAGGGATTGAAAGAGATTTAGTAAATTTCATTAAGTTGAGAGTATGTTTTTGTACATTTAAAGGATGAAAAAATATTGGTAATGGGTATAGTGGTCTCCTTCATCCGACCCTTTTTGGTTTTGTGACAATAGAGATGGATGTTTCAGATTATGAAGTGTACCATAATGTTTATTGTGGAGATATTGGTTTTAGATATCGCCCATTTTGTTTTTTAGAGAACCAAATTTTATAAAAATACCATGGTAGAGGGAGTGTTACATAGAGTGTTCACTTGTGTAAAATGAGGAATGGATCCATGCTTGTGGTATAATGTATGATGTTGTGAGAATTTTGGTGGATATTATTTTTTGAATGTGGATCATTACCCTAATTGATTTATTCATTTTCATGGTATCATGTAGTTTAAAATATATTTATATGTGTGGGGAGCAAGGGAAAATATGATCATGTGATCCTTATTTCATGGTCCTGAGATTAGTGTGTTAAAATGGAAAATGGATTTCTCATAGACCATTATGAGTAGCTGTGGCTGTGGGTTTTTGATTGAAACAAAATATATCATTTTATAGTTTATGACATGATTATTGTATAATATATTTAAATTTATTTGGAATGGGTGTGAATTTTTAGGTATATGATCATTTTATATGACTAGAAAAGAGGATCTCACTTTGAACATCAGAACATAGAAAACGGTTAAAGTCACAACATCATAGGGGTATACAATCAAGAAATCTCTTTTAATAAAATGTTTGAACATCTTTAATTTGAATTTAATTTTATCTCTTTGAACAATAGATGTCTACAAACTCTCATAGTTCTGTCCAAATTTTTTTCATAAGAGTTTAATCCACATTGTTTACTAATATTCAACTATCTTGAATCAAGGTTCCCTCATGAACGATTTTCCTATTCATCCTTATGTTTTTCCTTCTAGTGGATTTATGTAGTGTTGTTTATCTAGTTTTGGTTTCAGGATTCATGAATAGAAAGATGGTGGTTTTCCGTGGTTACATTATATTAGTGGTTTCTTTTGTGTTTAGATGAGGTTTATTATTTGTTTCTTTTTTCTTATGTTTGGATCATCTATTATTTTTATATTGGTATCAAATTCTTGAATCTATACTTATTTATGTGTTAATGTGGGATTAAGATGATTTAAATTCCATGGATAAATATTTTACATTGACCTTAATATAGATAATTAATTTAATGTAAGTGAATTTGATGAAATATAAGGGTGATGTGATTAGAGTCAATTTTTATTGTGTTTACTGAATGCTAATTAAAAATTTCTAGAATGTTTATTTTTTTAATATGATTCTTATTGTGTAATATTTTTATTCCTATAAATTATGCTGGTAAAAAATATAAATCTAGTAAAAAAATGGGGATAAATAATGATTCATATGAATTGTGTTTATTATTATTCGTCAAATCATTCTGATGATGAAATTACTCCCTGAAGTATGCCTATGGATTATTATAAGCTATTGTTAACTGTTAAATTTATGGTTTTATTTTTTTGATACCTTTTAATAATAAATCTTTTAATTCAACATGATAATTTCAATAGGTTTTTTGAAAAATAACTTTATGTTTGGGGATGTTTTATAGCCCAAAAATAATTATAATATATTATAATGTAGATTTTATGATGTTGTTTTTTACATGAATTTTTTGTGTTGGATTTTTTTTATTTCCTTGTTATGCATTGGGATAAAGGATAAATTCCAATAAATTGATGTGAAACATAGATTTATTGGTATATTTATGGTGTATGGGAAGGTTTTTATTTGTTTAATGTGTATATATATGAGATAAATAGAATAGGTTGATTTATGGTCTTACCTATTTTCCAAATGATCATGTTTCCACCAGTAATTGGTTAGTCTTCATGGGTTGAGAGCTAAGATTATCCACATAGACTTAGTTTTTTTCCACTTTTTTTGATTTTCACATCTGTTTGTGGTAAAATGTTCATAATTCATTATAAATGAATCTTATTTGTGGAATATTGGGTTGAGTAATATAATATTCAAAAATATAGAATAGTTATGAAATTAATGAATTAATTTAAATGTTTGTTTTTTATGAAAATTGTTTAATAAATAGAACCATATAATTTATTGGGGATGATTTATCTAAGATTGAGGAATGGAAATGTAAATTTAAACAATATTGTAAAATTTTAATGGATTTTTAAATTAATGATAATTATTATACCTTAATTAATGAGGAGGAAAAATAATGAATAAAATAATTTTATAAATTACTAGATAATCACGAGGAATAATTCCACTTCACTTATGATTAAAATGAGGATTTATTTCTAGTCAAAGTTGTGGTATGTGAGTTTCCAACAGGTAAATTTGTTATAATAAATTCTAGGATTGTGTAGTTTCCCTTATACTGATTTTCTGTTATATTGTCATTAGGTTCAATTATTTCATATATTTACCCACCCTATATTGTTAGTTAGCCGACACCCATAGTATCATTGTGTTATATGTGTTTTACTCAACATTTAAGATGTTGAGAAAATGGATAGATAAAAACACTCCTTCACCTCTCTGTATTTTGAGAATAGAAAAGTATATAAGAATAACCAAGTTTGCTTGAATTATGTTATAAAACATGTGATCGTATGGGTTGTGGTGGATCTCAGTTGTTATATACATGTACCTGTAGGCTAAAGAATCTATAGGTTATAGAATATACATTCATTTCAGTTACATTAACTAAAATAATATAATGTGTAATTATAAAATGGGGTAATGGACTGAGTTATTGTGATTTCTACATGGGTTATGATGGATTTCATGTTTACTTCTTTGTTTTGGGATATAATGATGGGAATTTGATGTTTTTATACAGTGTAAAATTATATGACAATATAATTGTGATATCATTTTCTACTTGGTTGGTTAACCATGAAGGGTATGGGAGAAACTGGATCTAAGATTTTGTGGTGAGGGTAACTAGTTTCCTCAGAATGTGGAAGCAGGAAACACACACACACATACATTTTTTTTTTCAATTATGTTACTTGAATAAATTTCTACTTTGTGAGTGGGAAATATTGATTTTGTGAGGTAGTTCCCCTGATTTAGGTAATAATTTAGATTCTATTACTTATTTAATGGGATTTATCATCATTATTTTATATTTTCAAGGGAGGATTTAGGTAGGATCCTATTGAGTATACTAGTATTCTCATGCATATATATATAAAATATTTTTTTGGTCTGAAAGAGTTGGTTGGTAATCTTTCAAGGCATTACTAGTTCAAAGTTTCTATTTAGGAGTTGTTGGTGTTCATGGTCCTTGCATAGGAATTTTATTTTTCATTTTATTTATTTTCCCATAATATGATGATTCGTGTATTTAGGTTGGTTATTTATTAGTGATATGGAATTTATTTTTTCATTTTTATCATTTTCTAGGAATTATTGTGGAGTATTCCCCTTAAATAATGATTTTGACAACATCAATGCTATTATATTATGAGTAAAAAAATTAGAGCCAGGTTTCAAGGGTCGCTTACCTATTCACATTTGGCTTAGGAGGTGTTCCTATGGAGTTGGTGGGGGGGGGGGGCAGTTGTGATATTTCTGAAATATTTTAGAAACTAATTTTTCACTGTATAAATGTTATATAACATCGTTTGATAGATAATATAGGCCTAATTTTTTAAATTTTATGATATGACCAAAATTATAATATATATTTATATAATTGTTTTATATTATGGATAGACATTTTATCATTAGTAACGCTATCTTTTTAGATGATTCTCAATACCATTCAACCTCATAATATTGAAAAAATAAGATTTACACTATACTGTAAGAAAATATATCACATATAATTCACTTTGAAAATATTAATTCATTTTATATATCATATCACATAGAAATCCACAGAACAAAAACGAAATTATTTCTTCTGATATACAATATTATAAATGAATCCATAAGAAAAAATTCATATTGTATTTAATGACATAAAAAAATGATATCCATTTTCATCATTTAAAAAATATTGAATTATTTGAATCATGGAAAGCCTTAATATGATTGAGTGGTTTCATAATTTTTAATGAAAATTATTCAAGACAATAAAGACATAAATTAACTAAAAAATAAGGATTTATCATTCTATAGAACTAAAAAAATTAATATAAAATAATGATCATGTGTACCTTATATTGAAAATGGAAAAAACTCATATATTTTACTATAAAAATGACTAAGATAACTTAGAATAAAAATAAATTTTATTTTCTATTAGTTGTATCAATGGGCTATTAAATCACCTAATTATTTTAAAGAATCATCCTTATAACCTTGTTTTTTAGTACTGATTGTGTGGTAAAAGAATATGGAAAATATATATTTATAGAGAATGTATAAGATGATCACATTGACCTAAAACACTACATTTTTTATTCAAACTATTTATATTACCATCGTAGTAACTCTATATCCATATATGATTTTAAAATTTTTTAATGAAATATTCAAGTAATTCTATTTATTTAGAATGTTTTCTAAATTTTTATCTAGGTGTGCATGAATTTATCACATAAATGAATTTTAGAATTCCAAATAAATTTAGTCATAGGAAACATACATAATTATAGACTTACATAGAAGAATGTCTGAGGTAACCCAATCTGTTTATATATATCAAATGCATAGTTTAACATTAATATTCATTACCTCTCAAAATAAATCATGCCTAAAAAACTAATGATATATTGTCTATGTGATTATATTCATAGAATAATTTTTTAAAATTATTAATATTATATCCCAAAAAAATTACCCCAAATTACACTTTTTTTAATACATCATACATAATAGTGTTCTTCAAAACTTGGAAAATGGAAAACATAAGAAGGGTTTTTCTCAGATGCTCTACATGGGTATACATAATAGATATCAATCAAAGATCATACGTGAGTTTCAGGAAATATTTTGTGTGTGATAACATAATAGAGGTATATGATCATAATTTAATTGAATCATAACCAATAAAACATGTATTATAAATCCTAAGTCATGACAGATAGATTTTCACACAACATAAGACAAGATATTTTGGAGATTGGAAAGATAAGCCATTAATCCTATAATATTGGAACTTAAAAAAGATGTATCGAATTAAAAGATAATTTGGGACATCATTGCTTCATAAATCATAACATACATCAAGTATAAATATCATGAAATTTAACATTATAACGGTCTAGTTTAACCACCATTGTAGAGCCAAATGAACTTGGGAGAACCACCCAAATATATAACATAGCAGACAAGGTCTAAACACACTTACCGAATTCTGATATTCTAAGATAAAAATATTTTCCTAATGAATTGAAGTTATATATAGGTACCACCCATCACATAACTATAAACCACAAAAATGTGTTTCATAAGGTCTTAAAAACATTCATAATTTAATCATAGCTTAATTGACTCAGGAAAAAGAAATGTTTTTCTAAATAATAACCATAACAATTTTTCGTAAGACATATAGATAAAGAAGTTGGTTGGTTCCATTACATAATATTACATTTGCATTTTATAAATCATTAAATTATGATGAAAAATATGAAAAAAAACACATTTATAAGTTTATTTAAATTGACTTAGAGAATGAAAAAGTTGTTTCCTTATCATTTTGATATCTTTAGTGAAAATATTTTATAAAAAATAACATAAATTTATTTTTATAAACAAAAAAACATGGAGAGGAATATACTTAATGAATTCCAATAAATTAAAATGGAAAATTAATTAGTATGTAAATCATTTAAAAAGTTAATTCCTATCAAAATTTATGACGACAATAAAAATTGGATGGATTCAAAAATATCAAAAACATTTAATAATAATTAATTTTTTAAATTAAGAAAATTAAATAAAGAAATTTATTAATTAATTAAATAATTATAGATATTTATATAAAAAATAATATGGTTCTAGATGATGTTTTTTGACTAAAATTATAAGTTAGAGTTAGGTTCTCTTAATAGCATTACATTGAGTTAATTATGAACCAAATGGGAAGTGAAATTTTAGGATGATATTTAAACAAATAAAAAATAATATGAGATGTGAAAATATGTATTTTAAGATATTAATATCACATATTTTTCTAATATGATAACTTAGTAATTACAATCCTGAATTCATAATGAGATTAGAAGGAAATGCCTTTAATTTTACTCTTGAATTTCATTATAGTGATTTAAAATATTATATAATAAAAATAACTAAATTTATAACATATTTTTGAAGATTATCTATACCCATTACCAATTTTATGTCTTCATTTATATTCATTCATTATGAATAAATTAGTTATTTAATCATAGTTTTTGTTGTCAAATGTTTATAATGTTTATTTTTTTGTTCACATTACATAATAGAAATGTTTCTACTTGTTCTTGGATACTAATTTTATCATTAATATATTATAAATAAAATTGAAATCATTTTTTTCATATCATATAAAATTAAAATTGGCCTTTTTATGGAAATTATGGGTATAGAATTTTAAAATTGTATCAAAGATGATCATGTGTGTGGAAATTTACCAATAACAAAAAATTACATTATAATGACCATTCATTTTTTGGTTTGTTCTACATGAATCAAATTCATGGAATATATAACTCATTAATATCATATATTTCTAGTATTAATGTGTAACACCCCAGGTAAATAAAGAATATGACATTTTCATATTTATCCATATTTGTGAATAAAATATTAATATGAATTTAAAGGGGATGCTATGCTCAATGGTGTACCCAACACGCAACAACGCGTTTCTTGGGAATCTTACGTTGCACTCTAATAATAAAATAAGATTATTTTAAATGGTAGTTAACATGTAGCCGTTGTATTGGTGGGAATGGATAGAAATAACTAAAATATGATTATATATGTTTTTATAAGTTTTTACAATTATCCAATAAAAGATAAAGGATTAAATTACGGAAAGAATTCAATTTTAGGCATTTATACCCTAATTTGCTCTAAGGGTTCACTTATCACCTTTTGACGGCGAACCGTCATTAAATATAGTTTTGATCAATCTTATAAATTCTATTGGACAAAATATAACTCTTCTTTAGAATCGGGACATCAAAATTTACTTTGTGTAAATTTTTGGTATTTTTCCAATAAAGTTCATTTTTTAATGAATAGTGTAAAATGTTGTATTTTAATTCAAAACCACTTTTTAATCTAATTTATTAAGATGATTAGATAATCTTTTTAATTGGTTTTTAAGTGCAATTATAATATATTTTTACCATTTAATACAATAGTGGTCGTTGGAATTAATTTCACCTTGAAATCGGACTTAAACTAGTGTCAATCTTTTGATACTTATTGTTTCATAAAAACACGCTATTTGTCATGAGAGCGGGAATTAATTATTAAATTAATTAATGTGAATTATATGTTTTGAATTTTGTAAAATATACTTCATTTTTTAAATCAGAATATCAAATATAGCTTAGGGTGAATTTTTGGTATTTTTCTGAAAAACTTCAATTTTTGATGAATAGTGAAACCACTAAGTGGTACTTATAAAAACTGATTTTTTGTTTAAATGAAAATATACCACTTTTGTGTTTTGAATTTCAAAAATATGACACAGATTTTTTTCATTAAGAAGTAAAATGTGGTTCAGTGAGATTAATATAAATTTTTTGCTAAATAGTAACTCTTAAGTTCTTAATCGCAATTAGAGGTAATTAGTGTAGTTTAAGGTAAGAATAATGTTTTAATAAAATTAAATTACCTAGACACATGTCCTACCCTAATTGGATGTGTCATGGCCGACCAAAACAATCCATGGGTCAACATGGGGACCCCATGGAGCCACTTTGGTTGGAAAATGACAGAAATACCTTTTATTTAATGTTAAAGTAAAAAATGACACAAACATGAAATGTTTTACAAAAACAATTTAAAAATGGGGTTATACAAGTCATAGTTTTGACTATAAATATTAATTGGAAAGATAAAACGATTTAATACATCATATTATTTTTTTTATAATTTTTAGACATTAAAAAAATTAAATTATTTTTGACATCATGATGATGCAGCGATGACCTCATTATTTAACGATTTAAATAAAAAGGAAAGATAATGAAAAATATATGACCTAAACATGTCCAAAACCTATTTAATGAGAGGATTTCGAACCCTCGTCACCTTATCCTCGAAAAAAATCTATTTGGGACCTTTAAAATCCGAAACACTTTTGAAAATAAAGTAACATTTTGTAACATTACAAGAGTGCCCCTCCTCTCCTCTTATAAAAGGCCCCCCACCTATACCACCTTACCCACACTCCCAAAGCCTTTGTCTCGGCCAACCCCTGCCCATTTTGTCTCTCCCAATCCCTATCTAACTCTTTGAAGACTCACTTTGGGAAGAAGTCTTCCCAATGAAGCCTTTGAGCACAAACCAAAGGGAGTTACCCAATTTTAAGGTAATGTCTTCACTTGTGTCCTTTTGTTTTATTTTGCTTCTCCAACCCCCTAAACTCTATTTATTCATTTATTTTGTAACAAATACAGTATCTTAAATATACTAGGATGTTGTTATAATATGTATTCTAGCTACACTTACACACACCTACATCTAATGGTTAAATAACATATTGTTTCTGTGTATGGAGAATTTCTGCCTCCCGAAATGATGATTGTTCAACATTCTTCTAACACCTTCAAAGGTGGCCATTAATATGAAATTATATTTATATATGATATCTAATATTTTTATGTTTTACTTAAGCTTCTTTATTTTTTATTTATGTCATACCTTTATGGTTTCCATTATGGGTAAACGCGATATCTTCATTTAAGGAAATGCGGACAACCGCCCCCTCAAAGTGATTTGATTCGTTAATACCATATGTGGTACGTATAAAGGATATATTTAATGATATTATATATTATACCATATTTTAATTATGATACTATTATGTATCATTATGTTTTAATTCCATTAAATATGAAATAGAAATGGAAGTAGCGTTCATGCGTACGTACGGCTTACCGTCTCTATGAACGGTACATTTCATTTCTTATCTCAAAATGTTATGTAATATTATAAGTACACATATATAATGGATATATTTGTAATATATTTCATCTAAATTATGGATATCATTCTGGAATTATAACATATATATATCTCTCTCGTTTAGTTTTAATTCTATTAATATGACAAAGAAATGAAAGTAGTGTTCATGCGTACGTACGACTTACCGTCTCTATGAACGGTGCATTTCATTTCATACCTCTAAATGATTAGGTGATATAATAAATACATGTATATTCTAGATATATATGATATATATGATATCCAAATCAGGAATTTCATTCTGGATATAAAGAACCTTTGACCACACGAACAACATGTAATTGTAAGAAGTCCACTTTCGACTTAAGAACCAAATATCGCCAAAACAAACATTATTAACTTAAATTATTACATAATGTTTATAACATGGAAATAAGTGATATAAAGGGAATAATTAAATTGAAAATGGTTCTTAAGAACATATAAATTAACTCAAGTTTATTATTCAGGACGTTAAAGAACGATCGAGTCAAGTCGTACCCGAGGTAAGGGATCCTACTCCACTCTTTCCTTTTTAAGTACACTCTTTTATATCATTCCTTTTAAAACTCATATTTCTCATTATTGGGATGTTATTTTATATTAATCTTACAGTAATTTTTATGGTCATGTGATGAGAGACCATATTCTCTTTCATCAAGCCATTTTGGAAGTTTTGAGTGGCGCTGTTAGGCTGCCAAATTTTCGTAAGAGATCTAACCACTCTCTTTCTTTTTAAGTACTCTCCTTTATGTAACTTCTTTTATTCTCCGCTTTTTAATGTTGGGGGATGTTATTTTATATTCCTCTTTCTATAAACATTAATTTAATATGATGAGATACCCTATTTAATTTCATCAATCCATTTTTGTAAGTTTTATGTGGCGTCGTTAGGCTGCCGAGTTTTCATAAGGGAATTTTCATCTCACTTTTATTCCCATGAGATTTATGCTACATTTGCCATAATTTCCATTGAGTTGTGTATGTACTACCCATTATTTTTCTCATTGTGTAATATAATTTCTTTTATGAGTATTTAAATCAATGTTGTATTTCCCTTCTTTCGTGGGGTGCATGTCTCGAATGATACCCATGTCGGTAAGGGAACCTTTCACCATCCTATTTTTGTAAAAGACATATTTTGTTATGTCTTTTAATTCACATAATATTATGTTGGGATATGTTCTTCTATATCCTTATTGATCTAAATTTTATGTCCATGTGATGAGATACCCTTTTTATCTCTCATCAACTCTTTTTCTGAATTTTGAAGTGACGCCGTTAGGCTGTCAAATTTTTGCAAGGGAACTTTTTAACCCAAATTTGATTCCTTGGGATAAACTTGCAATCCATGAATATGTAATTCTATGAATATGTGTGAATAACCTCTGATTGTTTTACACTTAATATCCACTTATATTTGGTGTACTCATTTTTCACACATAATTATGAAATTGATTTATCCTTAAACCAAGGATACCTTCATTGTAAGGGACTTCATCTCATTCTCCTTTCATTGATACATATTTCGTTTTATACACAACTTTCTTTTATATGGTGTATAAAACCCTTTGACTTTTACGTTTATTCAAAAGGAATGTTTTTATACGAAGAATTTTACAAAATGAAAAAAGGGAATGTTTTTTTCGTACGTATGCGGCGACAACGACTTCTCCGCCGCCGTGAGTATTATTTGATCTTTGGCTTCCTCAACAAGCCGTAATGTTTTTAAAATAGAATAAATACCATATACTTATTTTTTTATTTTGGTATTGAAAATGGTTTTGATAAAGGATTTTATTATGTCAATATATTTAAATGATATATTGTGATTGAAATGTGGAAATGTTATCATTCCTTTATGTTGGTTTTTTATGTTATAATTTTATAATGGTACTTGGACATTTTACGGGTGGTTACGTGATAAACCATATGACAGGTGGTGCCATGAATACCCGGACGGGTGGTTACGTTATAACCTCCAATGCATTGGGCATGTAGGTCGGCCGTATGGCTATTCCATTAAGTATGTATGGAAGTTGGCCGAATGGATATTCCATTAAATGATAAGTGTGGAAGTTAACCTTATGGTTATTCCACTTAAGTATGTTTATGTCCCATGTTACCTTTATATTTTATGTGATCATTATATGGGTTTTATGGTAATCTTTTGGTTACAGAACAGTAAGTAATGAACTTTTATTCAGAGAAGAGTTTTTACTACTTCGAAAAGGTGAAAAGTATTACTTTGATAAAGTATACATGGTTTACATGTTGTTTAGAAAAACTAACAGTTTTCATTCTTTGTGTATCCCTTAATGAGCTTTTTATGCTCATCCCACGTTTTTGAAATGTTTTCATAGGACTTAGCGTGGAATACGGTCAATGATGGGATCAAGGGAAAGTCATGCTACCTAAAAAATGGAACTAGACATGTTTCTTTTTAAGAGTTTTTACTTTATAGAAATTTAGTAGTAGCGACTACTTTGTAATCTTTTGAGATGTAATAGTTATGTCCTAATTCTCTAAAACTGTAAACCTGAAAAGATTCTCAATGTGAATTACTCATTTAATTCAATATTAAGTAAGGATTAAGGCTGGGGCCTTATAGTTGGTATCAAAGGTCGGTTTAGATAACTTTAGAGGTTATGGTATTCTATAAGCATAAGTGACGATACCATAATGGTTAGGATTTCAGACAGAGTCATAGTTTTTAGATAAAGTGAATGAGTAAGTATATCTTCCTCATTAGAACATGATGGTTCTGTTGATATACTCACACTGACATTTCTGTTTTTAGTGAATGGATGGATATAGCAGGCACCAAAGAAACAACGAGTTTGAAGGAAACTATGGTGGTTCTCTGATTAAGATACTAGATAAAATTGAGGATTCAATGAGGAAACTCATGGTTGTTCTAAACCAACTATCAAGGAGTCATGATCAACCATGTGAACCTTGGTACGTTCTGTAATGCATCATGTATGAGATGACCAATCGATGTGGATGTTCAGGTAATAATTATAAAGGTATCCATTAGAGTTTATATGATCCTTACTATTGAGGTAATTATGGGTTACTCTATGATATGATGGAAAATGAAAGGCATGAGATAAACTTGAGGTTAAAATATGTTATGATTTATTTGAAGATTTTATCTCATTTTAGGGAATGTTTTAAGAGTTATATAGTTTTGGAAAAAGGACAAAACGTAGACTGTGTGACAACCCGTCGCGTCAGACAAAGCTGCTGGAATCGAACCCATAACCAAAGTGCAACCGGTATTTATCGCCTACCACTGGACTTCGTGAAGTCCCTGGTTAGATTGACTAATTCTTATTAGTTAGATGATTTTAGGAATCAATAGTATGTTTATTTTGGGTTATCTATGCAAATGATTAACCTATAATGGTGGATAGGTGATTAGGTTAATTACTTTTCAATATGAGAATTTAACAGCAACTGATGTTATTTAAAGATAAAAGTTAATTTGTACCTTAGAAGACTATGTGATCAAATACTTCAACTATTTGGGTTTCAATCATAGTTTTGTTTACTTTGAAGAATTTTATGGACAAATTGTTTATCGGATGGTCCTCGTTGAACTTTGTGTTTTGTTGGAAAATTTTTGGAGATTTAGCATAGATTTTATTTTTAAAGGGTTATCCTTTTCTAGATTATCTGATCTTGTACTAACCTTTTTGGTTTTGGTTTTTGTTAAATCCTAATGACATTGGAAGTATATTGTTCTCTTTTGTGTATTAGGTGATTCTCTAGAATTTGATTATATTACTCTTAATATGAACAAGTCTTCCTAAAAACTCGTCTTTTGGAGAAAATATGAGTTTGTGTAAGGAATCTAATAAAAGTTGAAAGTCAACATGATAAGTGATTTTGTTTCCTTATTTATAAATTCCTCAATAAAAAGTAACATAAAACAAAAATTATGTCTATTAAATTTTCCTACTGGGGAATGGAATACCGTTTAACCCATCACAAGTTTGTGATTTTCTTATGGTTAACTTTCTCCTAGACATGTTTACTATCACTCTCCCTCAAGAACATGACCCTTTTCTTTTACTTCCATGTCCATGTTTTCCTACACGGAATCCTATTATGGGTTAACTCGAGTGACCTCTGTACTTATCTTTCTTTATTTTAAAGTGATT
The DNA here is from genome assembly GCA_963277665.1 of Viscum album. Taxonomy (NCBI): domain Eukaryota; kingdom Viridiplantae; phylum Streptophyta; class Magnoliopsida; order Santalales; family Viscaceae; genus Viscum; species Viscum album. Next base: position 1,314,501,399 of record OY728133.1, read on the forward strand.
GTTTTACCGACTCTTGTTCTGATGTGGGACTTTCAAGGATGTTTCCAAGCTCAATTTTAAAAATTGCGAGGACGCAGTTCCAAAAAGGGGGGAAAGATGTAACACCCCAGGTAAATAATGAATATGAAATTTTCATATTTATCCATATTTTTGAATAAAATATTAATATAACTTTAAAGGGGACGCTATGCTCGATGGCGTACCCAACACGCAACAACGAGAAACTTGGGAATCTTACGTTGCACTCTAATAATAAAATAATATTATTTTAAATGGTAGATAACATATAGTCATTGTATTGGTGGGAATGGATATAAATAACTAAAATATGATTATATATGTTTTTAAATATTTTTACATTTATCCAATAAAATATAAAGGCTTAAATAATGGAAAGAATTCAGTTTTAGGCATTTATACCCTAATTTTCACTAAGGGTTCACTTATCACCTTTTGACGGAGAAACGTCATTAAATATAGTTTTGATCAATCTTATAAATTCTATTGGACCAAATATAACTCTTCTTTAGAATCGGGTCATCAAAATTTACTTTGTGTAAATTTTTGGTATTTTTCCGATAAAGTTCATTTTTTAATGAATATTGTAAAATGTTGTATTTTAATTCAAATCCTTGTTTTAATCTAATTTATTAAGAGGATTAGATAATTTTTTTGAATTGGTTTTTGAGTGCAATTATAATATATTTTTACCATTTAATCCAATAGTTATCGTTGGAATTAATTTCACTTTGAAATCGGACTTAAACTAGTGTCAATCTTTTGATACATATTGTTTCATAAAAACACGTTATTTGTCATGACATCGGGAATTAATTATAAAATTAATTAATGTGACTTATATGTTTTGAATTTTGTAAAATAGACTTCATTTTTGATTTCATTATATCAAATATATCTTAGGGTGATTTTTTTTTATTTTTCTGAAAAACTTCAATTTTTGATGAATAGTGAAACCACTAAGTGGTAGTTATAAAAACTGATTTTTCGTTTAAATGAAATTTTACCACTTCTTTGTTTTGAATTTCAAAAATCCGACACACATGGTTGTCATTATGAAGTAAAATGTGGTTCAATGAGATTAAAATAAATTTTTGGTGAATAGTAACTCTAAAGTTCTTAATCGTAATTAGAGGTAATTAGTGTAGTTTAAGGTAATAATAATGTTTTAATAAAATGAAATGACCTAGACACTTGTCTTACACTCATTGGATGTGTCATGGACGACCAATAAAATCCATGGGTCAACTTGGGGACCCCATGGAGCCACATTGGTTGGAAAATGACATAAATACCTTTTATTTAATGTTAAAGTAAAAAATGACACAAACATGAAATGTTTTACTAAAACAATTTTTACATGGGGTTATACAAGTCATATTTTTTAATATAAATTTTCATTGGAAATATAAAAATATTTCCTACATCATTGTATTTTATTTATAATTTTTAGAAAATATTTAATTAAATTATTTATGACATCATGATGATGCAGTGATGACCTCATTATTTAACAATTTAAATAAAATAGAATGATAATGTAAAATCTAAGACCTAAACATGTCCAAAACCAATTTTAATGAGAGGATTTATAACCCTAATCACCTTATCTAATAAATACATCAATGTGGGACCTTTAAAATCCGAAACTCTTTTGAAATTAAAGTAACATTTTGTAACTTTACAAGAGTGCCCCTCCTCTCCTCTTATAAAAGTCCCCCACCTCTACCACCTTACCCACACTCCCAAAGCCTTTGGATCATCCAAACACTTCACATTTTGTCTCTACACATCCCTCTATAACTCCTTGAAGCCTCACTTTGGGAATATGTCTTCACAAGGAAGCCTTTGAGACCAAACCAAATGGAGTTACCCGATTTTAAGGTAAGGTCTTCACTTGTGTCCTTATTTTTTATTTTTCATCTCCAACCCCCTAAACTCTTTTTATTAATTTATTTTGTAACAAATACAATATCTTAAATATACTAGGATGTTTTTATAAGATGTATTCGAGCTACAATTACACACACCTACATCTAATGGTTAAATAACATATTGTTTCTGTGGATGGCGAATTTCTGCCTCCTGAAATGATGATTGTTCAAAATTCTTCTAACACCTTCAAAGGTGGCCATTAAGATTACACTATATTTATATATGATATCTAATATGTTTATGTTTTACTTAAGATTCTGTATTTTTCATTTATGGCGTACCTTTATGGTTTCCATTATGGGTAAACATGATATCTTCATTTAAGGAAGTGCGGACTACCACCCCCTCAAAGTGATTAGATTCGTTAATACCATATTTGGTATGTATAAAGGATATATTTAATGATATTATATATGATACAATACTGGAATTAAGATAATATTATGTATCATTATGTTTTAATTCCATTAAATATGAAATAGAAATGGAAGTAGCATTCATGCTTACGTATGGCTTACCGTCTCCATGAACGATACATTTCATTTCTTATCTCAAAATGTTATGTAATATTATAAGTACATATATATAATGGATATGTATGTAATATATTACATCTAAATTATGGATATCATTCTGGAATTATAACATATATACATCTCTCTAATGTAGTTTTAATTTTATTAATATGACAAAGAAATGAAAGTAGCGTTCATGCGTACGTACGGCTTACTATCTCCATGAACGATGCATTTTATTTCTTACCTCTAAATAATTATGTGATATTATAAATACATGTATATTCTAGATATATATGATATATATGATATCCAAATCAGGAATGTCATTTTGGATATAAAGAACCTTTGACCACACGAACAACATATAATTGTAAGAAGTCCACTTTCGACTTAAGAACCAATATATCGACCAAACAAACATTATTAACATAAATGATTAAATAATGTTTATAACATGGAAATAAGTGATATAAAAGGAATAATTAACTTGAAAATGTTTCTTAAGAAAATATAAAATAACTCATGTTTATTATTCAGGACGTTAGAGAACGATCGAGTCAAGTCGGACCCAAGGTAAGGGATCCTACTCCACTCTTTCTTTTTAAGTACACTCTTTTATGTCATTCCTTTTAAAGCTCATATTTCATGTTATTGGGATGTTCTTTTATATTAATATTACTTTAATTATTATGTTCATGTGATGAGAGACCCTATTCTCTCTCATCATTCCATTTTGGATGTTTTGAGTGGCGCCGTTATGCTGCCAAATTTTCGTAAGAGATCTAACCTCTCTCTTTCTTTTTAAGTACTCTCATTTATGTCACTTCTTTTAATATCAACTTTTTTATGTTGGGGGATGTTATTTTATATTCCTCTTTCTATAAACATTATGTTATTATGATGAGATACCCTATTTGATCTCATCAATCCATTTTTGTAAGTTTTATGTGGCATCGTTAGGTTGCCGAGTTTTCGTAAGGGATTTTTAATCTCACTATTATTCCCGTGATATTTATGCTACATTTTCCATAATTTCCATTGAGTGGTGTATGTAATGCCCATTATTTTTCTCATTGTGTAATATACTTTCATTTATGAGTGTTTACATCAATGTTGAAATGTCCTTCTTTCGCGGGGTGCATGTCTCGAAAGATAGCCATGTCGGTAAAGGAACCTTTCACCCTCCTCTTTTTGTAAAAGACTTCTTTTGTTATGTCTTTTAATTCACATAATATTATGTTGGGATATGTTCTTCTATATCCTTATTGATCTAAATTTTATGTCCATCTGATGAGATACACTTTTTATTTCTCATCAACACTTTTTCTGAATTTTGAAGTGACGCTGTTAGGCTGTAAAATTTTTGCAAGGGAACTTTTTAACCCAAATTTGATTCTTTGGGATAAACTTGTACTCCTTGAATATGTTGTTCTATGAATATCTGTGAATAACCTCTGATATTTTTACACTTAATATCCACTTATATTTGGTGTATTCTTTTTTCACATATAATTATGCAATTGATTTATCCTTAAACCAAGGATATCGTCTTTGTAAGGGACTTCGTCTCAATCTCCTTTCATTGAGTCATATTTCGTTTTATACACAAATTTATATTATATGGTGTATAAAACCCTTTGAATATTAATTTTATTCAAAAGTAATCTTTTTATACAAATTGTTTTACTAAACGACAAAAGGGAATGTTTTTGTCATACGTATGCGGCGACAACGACTTCTCTGCCACCACAAGTATTATTTGATCTTTGGCTTCCTCAAAAAGCCGTAATGTTTTTAAAATAGAATAAATACCATATAATTATTTTTTTATTTTGGTATTCAAAATGGTTTTGATAAAGGATTCTATTATGTCAATATATTTAAATGATATATTGTGATTGAAATGTGGAAATGTTATAATTCCTTTATGTTGGTTTTATGTGTTATAATTTTATAATGGTACTTGGACATTTTATGGGTGGTTACATGATAAACCATATGACGGGTGGTTCCATGAATACCAGGATGGGTGGTTACATTATAACCTCCAATTCATTGGGTATGGAAGTCGGCCATATGGAAATTCCATTAAGTATGTATGGAAGTTGGCCAAATGGCTATTCCATTAAGTGATATGTGTGGAAGTTGACCTTATGGTTATTCCACTTAAGTATGTTTATGTCCCAAGTTACCTTTATATGTTATGTGATCTTTATATGGGTTTTATGGTAATCTTTTTGTTACAGAAGGGTAAGTAATGAACTTTTATTCAGCGAAGCATTTTTACTACATCGAAAAGGTGAAAAGTATTACTTTGATAAAGTATACATGGTTTACTTGTTGTTTTGAAAAACAAACAGTTTTCATTCTTTTTGTATCCCTTACTGAGCTTTTTATGCTCATCCCATGTTTTTGAAATGTTTTCACAGGACTTAGCGTAGAATAGGGTCAAGGATGGGATCAAGGGAAAGTCATGCTACCTAATAAATGGAACTAGACATGTTTCTTTTTAAGAGTTTTTATTTTATAGAAATTTAGTAGTAGAGACTACTTTTTAATCATTTGAGATGTAATAGTTATGTCATAATTCCCTAAAACCTCTAAACCTGAAAAGATACTCAATGTGAATTACTCATTTAATTCAATATTAAGTAAGGATTAAGGCTGGGGCCTTATATATTGTATTAATTCTTATTTATGGTAAACAATTTTGATATTTTTATACCATTAATCATGTAGGTGGTTGAACTCACCCAAACAGGAACACACTTTAATTGTGAATGGGTAAGAGATTAGAGTTGTATAGTCATAATATAACATATTTAAAAACATTATAAGTTTATTATAACATAATTATAGTGGAGGTATATATTTATTAAGAGTTTATATGAGATTTAAATTGATTAATTAATAGAATAGCTTAAATACTAGATGAATTTTCACTTTCTTCGCACTAGTTTCATTGAAAGGAAGGATTTATGATTCCTTCATGGATCTGGAATCTATCCAATGGAATATATGTATTTAATATATAAAAAATGGTTGTTATTCATGATATTTTTGAAAAAATATTTTTGTTTTTAATAGTTATTTTAGAGCCTCCCTTATAGGCGGAAATGAGGGGTATTTCTTTGGATGATTATGTTTTGTAAATCGTAGAGATAGATTAAATTGTATTTTTGGTGAGTTAGGAGAAGCCAATATGATGATAAATTTATTTATAAATACCACAAATAAAAAATTAATTCTATTATTCCTAAATATCATATTAAATAGTAAATAATAGAACCATTATAATTTTCCTATTTTTACCACATGTTACCATGTTTAATTTTTTTACCATGGCAATTGTTTTTACCAAAAAGAATTGCTAACCCTCATTTCTAAATTTCAATTTTATGGTTCCAATATTGGCTTTAATTTTACTAAATACATATTATATATTTTATAAATCCAAGTTTATGTGAATAGATAAAATATATTGAAATTTTTTTTTATGAAAAATGGATCACTTAGGCATTAAATTTTATTATTCATATTTAATATCAGTAAATAAGTTATATTATTGTTATTTATTTATTTATGAATTTAAAAATTAAGTTATATTCATCATTTAAAAGTGATCAATTTAGATTTTAATATTTAAAATATAAAATACATAAACAAACATTTCATTGTAAAAATAGATATTTTCAACAAAAAAATATTTTACTATTGTTTTTAACAAATAGAAAAAAATTCCATATATGGTTATTCATTTAAGTATATATATATATATAGAATTAATTTCATTTAATTTATTAAAGTAATTATCATTTCAATTAAAATTGAAAACATAAATAAAACAATGTTTTTAAATATATCATCTTTAATTGGTGATAAATAATTAATTTATAATTATATAAATTTCATAAAATATATCAATGGTTATGTTTATTTAATTTAAAAAAAATTCATTTTTTTCAAACTATTTTTCTGAAACCATTATATCATTTCATAATGACATATAACGTATAAAATAATTAATTTTTATATAAAAATATTTTAATGATATTTATCCATTAATTTTGTTACATATCATTTATGAATTATTTTCAATTATAAAAAATTACCATTAGATATAACCAATGACCGTATTTCTAATCACAATATATATCGTGATAAAATTAAAATATTAAATATATCTTTAAAAAAATTATTCCAATTTAAGTATCTGTGAATATGTCCATTATGTTTATAATTCTCTTTGTCATTTCCATACATTCAATCCTGACGATTATCTTCAAGGAAATCCATGACGTTAAAGTAGCATGTTCCTTGAATTTTTTTCCATGAATATTTATCCCACTTGTATTTTGTTTATGGGTGTTTTAAACTTCATTCTCATAATATATATATTATATTGTAATATTTAACTGAAATATATCATGGTTTGTTTCATTTTTGTTTTTTTATAAAATATTTAATTAAAGGTAATATTTCTTGAATGCAATATATATGTATATATAGTTAAATAATTTGATACTAAATTATACCACATTTAAATAATTTCACACTCAAATTTTATTTACATTGGTGGATTAATTGAGGGTAATTAAGCCACATTACGTACATGGTTTCCCATTTTACATTTGAGATCTTATTATTTTTTCACATAACATTAGCTATGTGAGTTTCCTTATTTCATTGTAAATTATCTCTATAACATAATATTTCAAAAGTCTTCTACATAAATGTAAAATCTTGTTCTAGTTGTAAAAATTCACTGTTTAAACCATGTGAATGGTATGGTATGAATTTCCTCTAAAATCATACATGGAATACATCATGCACATATGACGTGTTTATATTGCCTTATAATTATATAATTTTCTTATACCAATGGTAATTTCAATTGTAAGAATATATGAAGGGTTAACTTTACCTTTATAATGATTCTCATAACCCAATTCTTCTGTGATATTTTAAGGAATAATTTGTCATTGGATTTAAAATCTAGATCTAATTTTAAATTATCAACATGGATTTTATGTAAAATTTTATTAATTTTTATATTCAATGAAATGGTTTAAATATTCTTATCAATTTACTATGAATGATTTGTACCATCATTTTTTTTCTTTCCAACATCATGCCAACATGTTATAGTTGAGTACCACTTCCCATAAAGAGCCTTATATGGTTCCATTTGTATTATTAAATTTGAACTACAATTATATGAGAGCTATAAAAAGGGAAGGATTTTCTCCCAACATCAATTAAAATCCATTGAATAATTTCTCAATTATTCTTTTAGAGTTTTAATAGTCATTTATGATTGGAAATCAGACAAAGGATGATAATATATACTAAAGATTAGTATTATATGCAATGCTTATTAAAGTTTGATATAGAGCATGAGCATAAAAATTGGATCTTGATAAACTATTATTATGATTTATAATCTATACATCATTAATAAATCAATTATATATATCATGGAATATTTTTTAAGTTGGTATTCATCATGAATATAAATTAAATGTTATATCATTGTTAGACAAAATTGAAAACCACTAATATAAATATAACCATTATAAGTCAGGGTCTATCTCATATGAAAATTAATGGTGATTTTCTTCCATTTTGATACATGTATGAAAAATAGTTACGTAATTCCATTAGAATTATATCTTTTCCCTATTAATAAAAAAACACAAAGCATAGAGACATATAATTTAAAAAATTTCACAAAATATTGAACAAGAAGAGGTGATTCATTAGATCTCTATATACCTTTGTTCTTCAAGGATGGATAGTGAATGATGAGTTATGAACATTATTAAATAGATCTTTCATTGATTATTTTATTTTTGGAACACATATTCATTTTCAAAATATTTTTATGCTATCATATAAATATTTTTACTCTGTAATATGTCCTACATTTTTATATAGATCCATATTGTTCTTCAATTACAACTTGATGTTTTGATAAATTTATGGTTACGAATTTGTTTTGGAGAAATGGGATGTATCCCCATTAATAGTGATTTAAATGTTCGTCCTTTATAAATCCTTAAGTAATAGGTTTTTTAATATTCACGAGGGATAATATAGAATGGAAATTTTTTAGATAATCATCTACTTTTTGACCATCATAGTGTTGTAATTTATTGAGAAGTAATATTCCACGATTGAATATAACTATATCCTTTGGTACAAGTTCAATTGATTTTGTGAAAATTGTATATATGATATTTTGAGGCACATATTTTTTTGTTCCACATATAGATAATAAATCTATATATTTAATCAATATATTACCATTTCTATATCCAAATCATGTTTCTGGTAATTTGTTTTATGAATATTTAATTATCATGAGGCCAATGTTTCTAACATTTCATTTTTAAATAAGAAATAACTCAATCTCTTATTTAACGAATCACTATATACAAAAAATACTTCTCAAAAAGAGGTTAGTGTTAGTATTTCTATAGAGACCAATCTTTTATTTATATCCTTTAAATTTTATTCATATTGATATATCAAAATTAATTTTAACCCCTTTTAAATAATCATGGATTGTGAGATAATCATGTTAAATTTATCACATGGTAGTAATGGTATCCATTAAATATAGAAAAATAATAGATATATGTTACAGTGGTTGGTATGGTCCATTTTTCAATCTCTTTTTTATTTTATGGATTGATAAATATAACCACACTTCTTATTAAATTACGCGATAATGATACCTTTTGCATTTAGAATTCACACATGAAATATTTTATGTACAATTTATCCATACTCAAGGTCTTCAACACAATCCTAAAATGATTTTCATGATATTAATTTCACTTATACTGTATGATAAAATTAAACATAAATACTACTACTTGGTAATGTTAACAAATATATTCCTCGAATCCATGATGAAAGGAGTGTAATTTTTTGAGTTTGATTGGAATCACTATGAATTCATAGTGATTATATCTAGTACTGAAGGATGTCTTGGGTATATCCACTCTATTGACTATTAATTTATGACATTCTTAGTGAATTTTAGACTCTTATTAGTATTGAACCCATCATACTTAATGAAATAAGAAATCAAGAAGGGATAGAAGAAAGCTATTTTTTATTGTGGTTTTATTAAGTTCATGACGATCAATAGATAGATGCATTGATCTGTCTTTCATCATAAAAAATATTACTCGTTTACGACATAGTTAAAAAACATGGGTATATAAAGGAATTATCCATATTCTATTATATATTATTATTCAATTCCTTAATTTGAGCCTATTTTATATTAATTCATTAAGATATTTATAACTCCCAGTATAAGATTTATAAACAAAATAAACATCCAAATATGGGGGAATATAATGAATCATGTCAAGATATACATCATAATATTCCTAAAAAATAGAAATATTTTTGATATCATGTTTTTTCTTAACCCTTATAGCTAAATAATCCCCATTATTGGGTACTATGATCCATATAAAGGATGAAATTTCTTTACAGATTTCATTGTAATATTTTCAATGATTTATGGCATTGAGTTGATTTTGAATATAAAATCCAATATTACTATCCTGAAAATTAGTAATGTATTTATGTATATTGATCTAATACATTCCATAATTTACATCAAATTTGATTATTGTAAAAATAATATAATTTTCAAAAAACACATTCCAGGAACGATTAAATGAATAATGTTTGTATACTTGTGATGGAATCAATATACTATATGTAATTTTCATTGATAACTCAGTATAAAGTCTTTGGGGTGGTGATTTTATTTCTTTATAAAAATTTAATTATATAATAGATAGGGAAGAATAAATTATATATTGGACAATGAGTTTTTCATTCACCCATTAATTTTTATTACTCACTTTAACAATTAAGTTTGAATATATTTTCTCATTCTCCTTGTCTTTATGGTTTCTTGACATTATATTTCATCATTAACCTGGTGTTTGGTGAAATTTCTCATGCAATTCCCATAATACTTAAAATTTAAGAATTAGATTGTGGGTGGTGTATTGGTTAATCACCACCACAAATTTCATTATAATTACTCTTATTATCTCCTCTAAATTTATGTATTAGTGAAATTACCTTTTATAGGTGATGCAATTACTTTTTTCCTTGATAAAATTCACTCCATGATTTTTAAAACATGTTTTTTCTTGTAGAAATATTAATATTCTTTCCTTTATTGGTTTTATCCTTTGAGTTTACTTTAAAAAAATTTATTATTCCACCAAAAATAATAATTAAAGGAGTCTATTATCTTCATATATTCCTCAAGTTAAAAACAAACAAGTTCTCCATACCATCCAATTTTATTAATTTCTAAATCATTTATAAGACATGATTTTATGAAAGTTAATATAAAATCAGATTTTATTTCAGGTTCAATGAAGATACAAAAAGTGTGTCTTTAATTTTTTTATGTTGGCTTCATAGGAACCAATGGATTTATCCTACATTTTTTCAACAATTTTAATTTTCACTATATATTTTTATGTGATGGATTAATATAAAATATTTAGTGAATAATATATTCATAATATCCTCCTATTACATAGTATATAATTCCACTTTTTGTGTAATATTCCTAATTAGAGTATACAATTTATATTCCTCACCTTTCAAATTATAAATTACTGAAACAACCTTTTTGTGCTTCCAACACTAGGGAATGGAGAATATGTTTTCTATTGAATTTATGCAGTACTCAATGATTATTATATTGAAGGAATGAGAAAAATAGGGTTTTAATTACCACAATAAGGAAATAATAAGTATATGTCCCTTCCTTGTAACATTAGGGAGTTTTACATGATTCATGGTATAACTCATATAATGGGAAGTTTCGTTGAAAATTTGAATTAGATTTTTCACTCCAACTCCCTCTTAATTTATATTCACATGGGGACGATCAATGCAATATCAATCACATTCATTATTAACTTAATTATAATTAGAATCATACATTGAATAAGACCAAAATTTTAGTTTTAGTATCAATAATTAATAGTCATAACAAATATTCACATGGAAGGAAAATCATTCCAAATATGTCCTCAATTATTACACCTTGATTTCATCCAATAACTTTTTATGTTCACCATACATAAATTTTGGATCATCATAGGTAATTTTATGTTCTATAATCTTGTTATACATAATTTGTGACAAATATAATAAATATATACCAATGAATATACTCAATAAGGGTAAAACTATGTGTTCAGTTTGAGCCTTTTGTTATGCACTGAGTGTAGATTGAGTTAACCCTCATCCAATATTTTTTAGGGTTGTTACCTCTAGGTATATCTTAAAGAAATACTATATCAAAATGTGTATATACAAATAGGGATTTAATTTCTAGGAAACCACACACTATACATTTTACCAATATTTAGGACGTTTTCTTATATTTACATTTCTTCATAGGTGTTTCAATAATATTTCTAGTCTTAATTTCTAAATAAATATCTAAACCTCACTCTAATACCAACTATGGTTACCCAATAATTCTTTTCATACCTAATACGTCATTTCACATGGATATTCATTTCAAATCACCATTTCTCATAATCCATAACATATGGTTCTAGTTTCTTCAGATATTATATACATAACTAACTTATTTTAATGTATTATCAACATCCCCCATAAATAGTCTTCTCACATGACACCCATTTTCACACATCGTAAATTATACTATTCTTTATAAATTTTTAAATATTAAAAAGGGGAAAGGTAAGATTCCGAGTAAGGGTAAAAATAATATATATTATTTTTACATCATAAGTGATAGTTAGATAATCATGTGGGTATGATAACATTATCATGATATATGGCCATACCATAATAGAATCATACCCCACAAAACACTGATTATAAATAATTATTCATAGAAATACATATTTTATAATAACAGAATATATGAGTCCTAAAAGAGTTAAAACATGATTCAATAATCCTGATCCATGAGATAATAACACAGGCTCATAGAATAACATAAATAAATAGAAAAAACATAAAAGTATGAATCATAACATATTTCAAGGCTAACCACAATATATTAATATCATAGTGGGATATAATTAACACCTTCTAATAACACAATGGACATGGGAAAAACAATAACATCTACTAACATAGTGTCCTTGGGAAAACCACCCCTATTATATAATTTTTTTTATCGAGATATAAAACATTACCCAATTCATTTGAAGGATATATAGGTACCCCCGCTCACATAATGATAAACTATACATAAGTTTTCTACAAATAAGTACAAAACATTTAGAATTATATCATATAAAAATTAAACTATGAATAAATAATACATTTCATGAAAATTACCTTAAGAAATTATCATATTTCATGTAGATAAATAGTGTGGATGGTTTTATTAGATAATATTCCTAATTACGAATAAGACACATTAAACGATATTTTCATAATTAAAAAAATTATATGATCATCAAAATTTATATTGAGGAGGAAAAGAAATATTTTGAGGTATTTTGAGGTATTTTGAGAAATTAATATATAAAATATTGTGAATAAAAATTTTATTAGAAAAAAATGAAACATGGGAAAATAATATTCTTAATTAAAACAAAAAAATATTGTAGGAATAATAATTAGTACGGAAAATGTTTAAAAATAATATTCCTCTATTATTTTATAAATATAGAATAAGTTATTGAAAATTTACAGTAAAAAAATAATGTAATATTAATTTTAAAAATAATTACAATTCTATTTAAAAATAAAATATCCAATTATAAAAATAATGATAATAAAATATTTAAAATAAAATAAAGAATATGAACAAAGATGGAAAATATTTATGACCAAAAAGAGGAGTTAATGATGATTTCTCTTTGAAAATTTCTTAGAGGGAAAAGTGAATGATTAAATTATATAAAAACTATTTAGATAAAGGAATATAATTGGTTTATAGTTATAAAATTTTTATTAATTGAAATTAGATTGTAGATTAATGATCACAGGAAAATGGAAAACATAAGAAGGGTTTTTCTCAGATGCTCCACATGGGTATACATAATAGATATCAATCAAAGATCATACGTGATTTTCAGAAAATATTTTGTGTGTGATAACATAATGGAGGTATATGATCAAAATTTAATTGAATCATAACCAATAAGACATATATTATAAATCATGAGTCATGTCAGAAAGATTTTCACACAACATAAGACAAGATATTTTGGAGATTGGAAAGATAAGCCATTAATCCTATAATATTGGAACTTAAAAAAGATGTATTGAATTAAAACATAAATTGGGACATCATTACCTCATAAATCATAACATATATCAAGTATAAATACCATGAAATTTAACATTATAACGGGCTAGTTTAACCACCATTGTAGAGCCAAATGAACTTGGGAGAACCACCCACATATATAACATAGCAGACAAGGTCTAAACACTCTTACCGAATTCTGATATTGTAAGATAAAAATATTTTCCTAATGAATTGAAGTTATATATAGGTTCCACCATCACATAACTATAAACCACAAAAATGTGTTTCATAAGGTCTTAAAAACATTCATAATTTAATCATAGCTTAATTGACTCAGGAAAAAGAAATGTTTTCCTAAATAATAACCATAACAATTTATCATAAGAAATATAGATAAAGAATTTGGTTAGTTCCATTACATAATATTACTTTTAAATTTTATAAAACAGTAAATTATGATGAAAAATATGAAAAAAACACATTGATATGTTCATTAAAATTTACTTAGAGGATGAAAAAGTTGTTTCCTTATCATTTTGATATCTTTAGTGAAAATATTTTATAAAAAATAACATAAATTTATTTTTATAAACAAAAAAACATGGAGAGGAATATACTTAATGAATTCCAATAAATAAAAATGGAAAATTAATTAGTATGTAAATCATTTAAAAAGTTAATTCCTATCAAAATTTATGACGACAATAAAATTTGGATGGAGTCAAAAATATCAAAAACATTTAACAATAATTAATTTTTTAAATAAGGAAAATTAAATAAATAAATTTTTTAATTAATTATATAATTATATATATTTATATAAAAAATAATACGGTTTTATATGATGTTTTTTGACTAAAATTATAAGTTTGAGTTAGGTTCTCTTACTAGCATTACATTGAGTTAATTATGAACCAAATGGGAAGTGAAATTTTAGGATGATATTTAAACAAATAAAAAATAATATGAGAAGTGAAAATATGTATTTTAAGATATTAATATCACATATTTTTCTAATATGATAACTTAGTAATTACAATCCTGAATTCATAATGAGATTAGAAGGAAATGCCTTTAATTTTACTCTTGAATTTCATAACAGTTATTTAAATTATTATATAATAAAAATAACTAAATTTATAACATATTTTTGAAGATTATCTATACCCATTACCAATTTTATTTATTCATTTATATTCATTCATTATGAATAAATTAGTTATTTAATCATAGTTTTTGTTGTCAAATGTTTATAATGTTTATTTTTTTCACATTTCATAATAGAAATGTTTCTACTTGTTCTTGGATACTAATTTTATCATTAATATATTATAAATAAAATTGATATAATTTTTTTCATATCATATAAATTTAAAATTGGCCTTTTTATGGAAATTATGGGTATAGAATTTTAAAATGGTATCAAAGATGATCATGTGTGTGGAAATTTACCAATAACAAATAATTACATTTTAATGACCATTCATTTTTTGGTTTGTTTTACATGAATCAAATACATGGAATATATAACTCTTTAATATCATATATTTCTAGTATTAATGTGTAACACCTCAGGTAAATAAAGAATATGACATTTTCATATTTATAAATATTTGTGAATAAAATATTAATATGAATTTAAAGGGGATTCTATGCTCGATGGTGTACCCAATAGGCAACAACGAGTTTCTTGGGAATCTTACGTTGCACTATAATAATAAAATAAGATTATTTTAAATGGTAGTTAACATGTAGTCGTTGTATTGGCGGGAATGGATATAAATAACTAAAATATGATTATATATTTTTTTAAATGTTTTTACATTTAAACAATAAATGATAAAGGCTTAAATTACAGAAAGAATTCAATTTTAGGCATTTATACCCTAATTTTCTCTAAGGGTTCATTTATCACCTTTTGACGGAGAACCGTCATTAAATATAGTTTTGATCAATCTTATAAATTCTATTGGACAAAATATAACTCTTCTTTAGAATCGGGACAACAAAATTTACTTTGTGTAAATTTTTGGTATTTTTCCAATAAAGGTCATTTTTTAATGAATAGTGTAAAATGTTGTATTTTAATTCAAAACCACTTTATAATATAATTTATTAAGATGATTAGATAATCTTTTTAATTGGTTTTTAAGATAAATTATAATATATTTTTACCATTTAATCCAATAGTGGTCATTGGAATTAATTTCACCTTGAAATCAGACTTAAACTAGTGTCAATCTTTTGATACTTATTGTTTCATAAAAACACGCTATTTGTCATGACAGCGGGAATTAATTATTAAATTAATTAATGTGACTTATATGTTTTGAATTTTGTAAAATAGACTTCATTTTTGAATTCGGAATATCAAATATAGCTTAGGGTGGATTTTTGGTATTTTTCTGAAAAACTTCAATTTTTGATGAATTGTGAAACCACTAAGTGGTACTTCTAAATACTGGTTTTTCATTTAGATGAAATTTTACCACTTCTGTGTTTTTAATTTTAAAAATATGACACACATGTTTGTCATTAAGAAGTAAAATATGGTTCAATGAGATTAAAATAATTTTTTTGGTAAATAGTAACTCTGAAGTTCTTAATCGCAATTAGAGGTAATTATTGTAGTTTAAGGTAAGAATAATGTTTTAATAAAATTAAATTACCTAGAAACATGTCCTACCCTCATTGGATGTGTCATGGCCGACCAATACAATCCATGGGTCAACTTGGGGACCCCATGGAGCCACATTGGATGGAAAATGACACAAATACTTTTTATTTAATGTTAAAGTAAAAAATGACACAAACATGAAATGTTTTACAAAAACAATTTAAAAATGGGGTTATACAAGTCATAGTTTTGAATATAATTAGTCATTGGAAATATAAAACTATTTACTACATCATAGTATTTTTTATATAATTTTTAGACATTAAACAAATTAAATTATTTATGACCTCATGATGTTGCAGCGATGACCTCATTATTTAATGATTTAAATAAAATTGAAAGATAATGAAAACTATAAGACCTAAACATGTACAAAACCTATTGGTGAGAGGATTTAGAAACCTCATCACCTTATCCTCGAAATAAATATATTTTGGACCTTTAAAATCCGAAACTCTTTTGAAAATAAAGTAACATTTTGTAACTTTACAAGAGTTCCAATCATCTCCTCTTATAAAAGGCCCCCACCAATACCACATTACCCACACTCCCAAAGCCTTTGTCTCGTCCAACCCCTGACCATTTGGTCTCTACACATCCCTATCTAACTCCTTGAAGCCTCACATTGGGCAGAAGTCTTCCCAAAGAAGCCTTTTAGCCCAAACCAAAGGGAGTTACCCGATTTTAAGGTAATGTCTACACTTGTGTCCTTTTGTTTTATTTTGATTCTCCAACCCCCTAAACTCTTTTTATTCATTTATTTTGTAACAAATCCAGTATCTTAAATATACTAGGATGTTTTTATAAGAATTATTAGAGCTAAACATACACACACCTACATCTAATGGTTAAATAACATATTGTTTCCGCGGATGGCAAATTTCTTCCTCCCGAAATGATGATTGTTCAACATTCTTCTAACACCTTCAAGGGTGGCCATTAATATGAAACTATATTTATATATGATATATAATAGTTTTATGTTTTACTTAAGCTTCTGTATTTTTCATTTATTGCATACCTTTATGGTTTCCATTATGGGTAAACGCGATATCTTCATTTAAGGAAGTGCGGACTACCGCCCCCTCAAAGTGATTTGATTCCTTAATACCATATGTGGTACGTATAAAGGATATATTTAATGATATTATATATTATAACATACTATAATTATGATACTATTATGTATCATTATGTTTAATTCCATTAAATATGAAATAGAAATGGAAGTAGCGTTCATGCGTACGTACGGCTTACCGTCTCAATGAACGGTACATTTCATTTCTTATCTCAAAATGTTATGTAATATTATAAGTACACATATATAATGGATATATATTTAATATATTACATCTATATTATGGATATCATTCTGGAATTATAACACATATATATCTCTCTCATTTAGTTTTAATTCCATTAATATGACAAAGAAATGAAAGTAGCGTTCATACGTACGTACGACTTACCGTCTCTATGAACGGTGCATTTCATTTCATACCTCTAAATGATTATGTGCTATAATAAATACATGTATATTCTAGGTATATATGATATATATGATATCAAAATCATGAATTCCATTCTGGATATATAGAACCTTTGACCACACGAACAACATGTAATTGTAAGAAGTCCACTTTCGACTTAAGAACCAAATATCGACAAAACAAACATTATTAACTTAAATTATTACATAATGTTTATAACATGGAAATAAGTGATATAAAAGGAATAATTAAATTGAAAAAGGTTCTTATGAAAATATAAATTAACTCAAGTTTATTATTCAGGACGTTAAAGAATGATCGAGTCAAATCGTACCCGAGGTAAGGGATCCTACTCCACTGTTTCTTTTTAAGTACACTCATTTATGTCATTCCTTTTAAAACTAATATTTCTTATTATTGGGATGTTCTTTTATATTAATCTTACTATAATTTTTATTTTCATGTTATGAGAGACCCTATTCTCTCTCATCAAGCCATTTTGGAAGTTTTGAGTGGCGCTGTTAGGCTGCCAAATTTTCGTAAGAGATCTAACCACTCTCTTTCTTTTTAAGTACTCTCCATTATGTGACTTCTTTTAAGCTCCTATTTATTATGTTTGGGGATGTTCTTTTATATTCCTCTTTCTATAAACATTAATTTAATATGATGAGATACCCTATTTGATCTCATCAATCCATTTTTGTAAGTTTTATGTGGCGTCGTTAGGCTGCCGAGTTTTCATAAGGGAATTTTCATCTCACTTTTATTCCCATGAGATTTCTGATACATTTGCCATAATTTCCTTTGAGTGGTCTATGTACTGCCCATTATTTTTCTCATTGTGAAATATACTTTCTTTTATGAGTACTTACATCAATGTTGTATTTCCCTTCTTTCGTGGGGTGAATGTCTCGAATGATACCCATGTCGGTAAGGGAACCTTTCACCCACCTCTTTTTGTAAAAGACTTATTTTGTTATGTTTTTTAATTCACATAATATTATGTTGGGATATGTTCTTCTATATCATTATTGATCTAAATTTGATGTCCATGTGATGAGATACCCTTTTTATCTCTCATCAACTATTTTTCTGAATTTTGAAGTGACGCCGTTAGGCTGTCAAATTTTTGCAAGGGAACTTTTTAACCCAAATTTGATTCTTTGGGATGAACTTGTACTCCATGAATATGTCGTTATATGAATATGTGTGAATAACCTCTGATTATTTTACTCTTAATATCCACTTATATTTGGTGTAATCGTTTGTCACACATAATTATGAAATTGATTTATCATTAAACCAAGGATACCGTCTTTGTAAGGGACTTCATCTCAATCTCCTTTCATTGAGACATATTCCGTTTTATACACAACTTTCTTTTATATGGTGTATAAAACCCTTTGACTTTTACTTTTATTCAAAAGGAATCTTTTTATACGCAGAATTTTACTTACTGACAAAAGGGAATGTTTTTGTCGTACATAAGCGGCGTCAATGACATCTCCGCCGCTGAGAGTATTATTTGATCTTTGGCTTCCTCAACAAGCCGTAATGTTTTTAAAATAGAATAAATACCATATACTTATTTTTTTATTTTGGTATTGAAAATGGTTTTGATAAAGGATTTTATTATGACAATATATTTAAATGATATATTGTGATTGAAATGTCGAAATGTTATCATTCATTTATGTTGGTTTTTTGTGTTATAATTTTATAATGGTACTTGGACATTTTACGGGTGGTTACGTGATAACCCATATGACGGTTGGTGCCATGAATACCAGGACGGGTGGTTGCGTTATAAACTCTAATGCATTGGGCATGTAGGTCGGCCGTATGGCTATTCCATTAAGTATGTATGGAAGTTGGCCGAATGGCTATTCCATTAAGTGATAAGTGTGGAAGTCGACCTTATGGTTATTCCACTTAAGTATGTTTATGTCCCAAGATTCCTTTATATGTTATGTGATCTTTATATGGGTTTTATGGTAATCTTTTGGTTATAGAACAGTAAGTAATGAACTTTTATTCAGCGAAGAGTTTTTACTACTTCGAAAAGGTGAAAAGTATTACTTTGATAAAGTATACATGGGTTACTTGTTGTTTTAAAAAACTAACAGTTTTCATTCTTTGTGTATCCCTTAATGAGCTTTTTATTCTCATACCAAGTTTTTTGAAATGTTTTAACAGGACTTAGCGTGGAATACGGTCAATGATGGGATCAAGGGAAAATAATGCTATCTAAAAAATGGAACTAGAAATGTTTCTTTTTAAGAGTTTTTACTTTATAAAAATTTAGTAGTAGCGACTACTTTGTAATATTTTGAGATGTAATAGTTATGTCCTAATTCTCTAAAACTATAAACCTGAAAAGATTCTCAATGTGAATTACTCATTTAATTCAATATTAAGTAAGGATTATGGCTGGGGCCTTATAGTTGGTATCAATGGTAGGTTTAGATAACTTTAGAGGTTAGGGTATTCTATAAGCATAAGTGACGGTACCAAAATGGTTAGGATTTTAGAAAGAGTCATAGTTTTTAGATAAAGTGAATGAGTAAGTATATCTTCATCATTAGTACATGATGGTTCTGTTGATATATTCACACTGACATTTTTGTTTTTAGTGAATGGATGGATCTAGCAGGCACCAAAGAGACAACGGGTTTGAAGGAAACTGTGGTGGTTCTCTGATTAAGATACTAGATATAATTGAGGATTCAATGAGGAAACTCATGGTTGTTCTAAACCAACAATCAAGGAGTCATGATCAACCACTTGAACCTTGGTACGTTCTGTAATGCATCATGTACGAGATGACCAATCGATGTGGATGTTCAGGTAATAATTATAAAGGTATCCATTAGAGTTTATATGATCCTTACTTTTGAGGTAATTATGGGTTACTCTATGATATGATGGAAAATGAAAGGCATGAGATAAACTTGAGGTTAAAATATGTTATGATTTATTTAAAGATTTTATCTCATTTTTGGGAATGTTTTAAGAGTTACATAGTTTTGGAAAAAGGACAAAACATAGACCGTGTGACAACTCGTCATGTCAGACAAAGCTGTTGGAATCGAAAACATAACCAAAGTGCAACTGGTACTTATCGCCTACCACTGGACATCATGAAGTCCCTGGTTAGTTTGACTGATTCTTATTAGTTAGATGATTTTAGGAATCAAGAGTATGTTTATTTTCGGTTATCTATGGAAATGATTAACCTATCATGGAGGATACATGATTAGGTTAATTACTTTTCAATATGAGAATTTAAGAGCAACTGATGTTATTTAGAGATAAAAGTTATTTTGTACCTTGGAAGACTATGTGATTAAATCCTTCAAATATTTGGGTTTCAATCATTGTTTTGTTTACTTTGAATAATTTTATGGATGAATTGTTTATCGGATGGTCCTCGTTGAACATTGAGTTTTGGTGGACAAATTTTGGAGATTTAGCATAAATTTTATTTTTAAAGGGTTAACCTTTTCTGGATTATCTGAACTTGTACTAACCATTTTGGTTTTGGTTTTGGTTAAATCCTAAAGACATGGGAAGTATAGAGTTCTCTTTGGTGTATTAGGTGATTCTCTAGAAGTTGATTATATTACTCTTAATATGAACAAGTCTTCCTAAAAACTCGTCTTTTGGAGAAAATATGAGTTTGTGTAAGGAATCTAATAATAGTTGAAAGTAAACATGATAAGTGATTTTCTTTCCTTATGTATAAATTCCTCAATAAAATTTAACTTAAAACAAAAATGATGTCTATTAAATTTTCCTACTGGGGAATCGAATACCATTTAACCCATCACAAGTTTGTGATTTTCTTATCGTTAACTTTCTCCGAGACATGTTTACTATCACTCTCCCTCAAGAACATGACCCTTTTCTTTTACTTCCATGTCCATGTTTTCCTATATGGAATCCAATTATGGGTTAACTCGAGTGACCTTTGTACTTATCTTTCTTTATTTTAAAGTGATTGTTTTACCGACTCTTGTTCTGATGTGGGACTTTCAAGGATGTTTCCAAGGTCAATTTTAAAAATTGCGTGGACACAGTTCCAAAAAGGGGTGAAGGATGTAACACCGCAGGTAAATAATGAATATGAAATTTTCATATTTATCCATATTTGTGAATAAAATTTTAATATAACTTTAAAGGGGATGCTATGCTCGATGGCATACCCAACACGCAACAACGAGTTTCTTGGGAATCTTACGTTGCACTCTAATAATAAAATAATATTATTTTAAATGGTAGATAACATGTAGCCGTTGTATTGGCGGGAATGGATAAAAATAACTAAAATATGATTATATATGTTTTTAAATGTTTTTACATTTATCCAATAAAAGATAAAGGCTTAAATAACGGAAAGAATTCAATTTTAGTCATTTATACCCTAATTTTCACTAAGGGTTCACTTATCACCATTTGACGGTGAACCTTCATTAAATATAGTGTTGATCAATCTTATAAATTCTATTGGACCAAATATAACTCTTCTTTAGAATAAGGACATCAAAATTTACTTTGTGTAAATTTTTGGTATTTTTCCGATAAAGTTCATTTTTTAATGAATATTGTAAAATGTTGTATTTTAATTCAAAACCTCGTTTTAATATAATTTATTAAGATGATTAGATAATTTTTTTTGAATTGGTTTTTAAGTGCAATTATAATATATTTTTACCATTTAATCCAATAGTGGTCGTTGGAATTAATTTCACTTTGATATCGTACTTAAACTAGTGTCAATCTTTTGATACATATTGTTTCATAAAAACACGCTATTTGTCATGACATCGGGAATTAATTATAAAATTAATTAATGTGACTTATATGTTTTGCATTTTGTAAAATAGACTTCATTTTTGATTTCGGAATATCAAATATAGCTTAGGGTGAATTTTTTTTATTTTTCTGAAAAACATCATTTTTTTATGAATAGTGAAACCACTAAGTGGTACTTATAAATACTGATTTTCCGTTTAAATGAAATTTTACCACTTTTGTGTTTTGAATTTCAAAAATCCGATACACATGGTTGTCATTATGAAGTAAAATGTGGTTCAATGAGATTAAAATAATTTTTTGGTGAATAGTAACTCTAAAGTTCTTATTCGCAATTAGAGCTAATTAGTGTAGTTTAAGGTAAGAATAATGTTTTAATAAAATTAAATGACCTAGACACTTGTCCTACCCTCATTGGATGTGTCATGGACGACCAAGAAAATCCATGGGTCAACTTGGGGACCCCATGGAGCCAGTTTGGTTGGAAAATGACATAAATACCTTTTTTTAATGTTAAAGTAAAAAATGAGACAAACATGAAATGTTTTATTAAAACAATGTTTAAATGGGGTTATACAAGTCATATTTTTGAATATAAATTGTCATTGGAAAGATACAAATATTTACTAATTCATAGTATTTTTTTATAATTTTTAGAAAATATTTAAATAAATTATTTATGACATCATGATGATGAAGTGATGACCTCATTATTTAACGATTTAAATAAAATGGAATGATAATGTAAAATCTAAGATCAAAACATGTCCAAAACCAATTTAATGAGAGGATTTCTAACCCTCATCACCTTATCCTAGAAATACATCAATTTGGGACCTTTAAAATCCGAAACTCTTTTGAAATTGAAGTATCATTTTGTAACATTACAAGAGTGCCCCTCCTCTCCTCTTATAAAAGGCCCCCACCTCTACCACCTTACCCACACTCCCAAAGCTTTTGGCTCGGCCAACCCCTTCCAATATTGTCTCTACACATCCCTCTATAACTCCTTGAAGCCTCACATTGGGCAGAAGTTTTCCCAAGGAAGCCTTTGAGCCCAAACCAGAGGGAGTTACCCGATTTTAAGGTAATCTCTTCACTTGTGTCCTTTTTTTATTTTTCTTCTCCAACCACTAAACTCTTTTTATTCATTTATTTTGTAACAAATACAGTATCTTAAATATACTATGATGTTGTTATAAGAATTATTCGAGCTACACTTACACACACCAACATCTAATGGTTAAATAACATACTGTTTCCGTGGATGGCGAATTTCTGCCACCAGAAACGATGATTGTTCAAAATTCTTCTAACACCTCAAAGGTGGCCATTAAGATTACACTATATTTATATATGATATCTAATATTTTTAAGTTTTACTTAGGCTTATGTATTTTTCATTTATGGCGTACCTTTATGGTTTCCATTATGGGTAAACGTGATATCTTCATTTAAGGAAGTGCGAACTACCACCCCCTCAAAGTGATTAGATTCGTTAATACCATATGTGGTACGTATAAAGGATATATTTAATGATATTATATATGATACGATACTATAATTAAGATAATATTATGTATATTTATATTTTAATTCCATTAAATATGAAAAAGAAATGGAAGTAGCATTCATGCGTACGCACGGCTTACCGTCTCCATGAACGGTACATTTCATTTCTTATCTCAAAATGTTATGTAATATTATAAGTACATATATATAATGGATATGTATTTAATATATTACATATAAATTATGGATATCATTCTGGAATTATAACATATATATATATCTCTATAATTTAGTTTTAATTTTATTAATATGACAAAGAAATGAAAGTAGTGTTCATGCGTACGTACGGCTTACCGTCTCCATGAACGGTGCATTTCATTTCTCACCTCTAAATAATTATGTGATATTATAAATACATGTATATTATAGAGATATAAGATATATATGATATCCAAATCAGGAATGTCATTCTGGATATAAAGAACCTTTGACCACACGAACAACATGTAATTGTAAGAAGTCCACTTTCGACTTAAGAACCAAATATCGACAAAACAAACATTATTAACATAAATGATTAAATAATGTTTATAACATGGCAATAAGTGATATAAAAGGAATAATGAACATGAAAAAGGTTCTTAGGAAAATATAAATTAACTCAAGTTTATTATTCAGGACATTAAAGAACGATCGAGTCAAGTCGGACCCGAGGTAAGGGATCCTACTCCACTCTTTCTTTTTAAGTACACTCTTTTATTTCATTCCTTTTAAAGCTCATCTTTCTTTTTATTGGGATGTTATATTATATTTATATTACATTAATTATTATGTTCATGTGATGAGAGACCCTATTCTCTCTCATCATTCCATTTTGGATGTTTTGAGTGGTGCTGTTAGGCTGCCAAATTTTCGTAAGAGATCTAACCTCTCTCTTTCTTTTTAGGTACTCTTCTTGATGTCACTTCTTTTAATCTCCACTTTTTTATGTTGGGGGATGTTCTTTTATATTCCTCTTTCTATAAACTTTAAGTTAATATGATGAGATACCCTATTTGATCTCATCAATCCATTTTTGTATGTTTTATGTGGCATCGTTAGGCTGCCGAGT
Source organism: Viscum album (assembly GCA_963277665.1). Taxonomy (NCBI): domain Eukaryota; kingdom Viridiplantae; phylum Streptophyta; class Magnoliopsida; order Santalales; family Viscaceae; genus Viscum; species Viscum album. The sequence continues at coordinate 1,314,526,777 of OY728133.1, forward strand.
TTTCGTAAGGGATTTTTCATATCACTTTTATTCCCGTGAGACTTATGCTACATTTTCCATAATTTCCATTGAGTGGTGTATGTACTGCCCATTATTTTTCTCATTGTGTAATATACTTTTATTTATGAGTATTTACATCAATGTTGTAATGTCCTTCTTTCGCGGGGTGCATGTCTCGAAAGATACCCATGTCGGTAATGGAACCTTTCACCCTCTTCTTTTTGTAAAAGACTTCATTTGTTATGTCTTTTAATTCACATAATATTATGTTGGGATATGTTATTCTATATCCTTATTGATCTAAATTTTATGTCCATGTGATGATATACCCTTTTTATCTCTCATCAACTCTTTTTCTGAATTTTGAAGTGACGATGTTAGGCTGTCAAATTTTAGCAAGGGAACTTTTTAATCCAAATTTGATTCTTTGGGATAAACTTGTACTCCTTGAATATGTCGTTCTATTAATATCTGTGAATAACCTATTATTTTTTTACACTTAATATCCACTTATATTTGGTGTATTCGTTTGTCACACATAATTATGCAATTGATTTATCCTTAAACCAAGGATATTGTCTTTGTAAGGGATTTCGTCTCAATCTCCTTTCATTGAGTCATATTTCGTTTTATACACAACTTTCTTTTATACGGTGTATAAAACCCTTTGACTATTACTTTTATTCAAAAGGAATCTTTTTATACAATGTGTTTTACTAAATGACAAAAGGGAATGTTTTTGTCGTAAGTATGCGGCGACAACGACTTCTCCGCCGCCGCGAGTATTATTTGATCTTTGGCTTCCTCAAAAAGCCGTACTATTTTTAAAATAGAATAAATACCATATTCTAATTTTTTTTTGTATTGAAATTGGTTTTGATAAAGGATTCTATTATGTCAATATATTTTAATGATATATTGTGATTGAAATGTGGAAATGTTATCATTCCTTTATGTTGGTTTTATGTGTTATAATTTTATAATGGTACTTGGACATTTTACAGGTGGTTACGTGATAAACTATATGACGGGTGGTGCCATGAATACAAGGATGGGTGGTTACATTATAACCTCCAATGCATTGGGTATAGAAGTCGGCCATATGGAAATTCCATTAAGTATGTATGGAAGTTGGCCGAATGGCTATTCCATTAAGTGATATGTGAGGAAGTCGACCTTATGGTTATTCCACATAAGTATGTTTATGTCCCAAGTTACCTTTATATGTTATGTGATCTTTATATGGGTTTTATGGTAATCTTTTTTTTACAGAAGGGTAAGTAATGAACTTTTATTCAGCGAAGCGTTTTTACTACTTCGAAAAGGTGAAAATTATTACTTTGATAAAGTATACATGGTTTATTTGTTGTTTTGAAAAACTAACATTTTTCATTCTTTTTGTATCCCTTACTGAGCTTTTTATGCTCATCCCAAGTTTTTGGAATGTTTTCACAGGACTTAGCGTGGAATAGGGTCATGGATGGGATCAAGGGAAAGTCATGCTACCTAATAAATGGAACTAGACATGTTTCTTTTTAAGAGTTTTTATTTTATGGAAATTTAGTAGTAGCGACTACTTTGTAATCATTTGAGATGTAATAGTTTTGTCATAATTATCTAAAAACACTAAACCTGAAAAGATACACAATGTGAATTACTCATTTAATTCAATATTAAGTAAAGATTAAGGCTGGGGCCTTATATAATGTATTAATTCTTATTTATGGTAAACAATTTTGATATTTTTATACCATTAATCATGTAGGTGGTTGAACTCACCCAAACAGGAACGCACTATAATTGTGAATGGGTAAGAGATTAGAGTTGTATAATCGTAATATAACATATTTAAAAAACATTATAATTTTATTATAACATCATTATAGTGTAGGTATATATTTATTAAGAGTTTATATGAGATTTAAATTGATTAATTAATAGAATAGATTAAATACTAGATTAATTTTCACTTTCTTCACACAAGTTTCTTTGAAAGGAAGGATTTATGATTCCTTCATGGATCTGGAATCTATCCAATGGAATATATGTATTTAATATATATTAAATGGTTGTTATTCATGATATTTTTGAAAAAATATTTTGGTTTTTAATAGTTATCTTAGAGCCTCCCTTATAGGAGGAAATGAGGGGTATTTCTTTGGATGATTATGTTATGTAAATGGTAGAGATAGATTAAATTGGATATTTGGTGAGTTAGGAGAATCCAATATGATGATAAATTTATTTATAAATACCACAAATAAAAAATTAATTCTATTATTCCTAAATATTATATTAAATAGTAAATAATAGAGCCATTATAATTTGCCTGTTTTTACCACATGTTACCATGTTTAATTGTTTTACCATGGTAATTGTTTTTACCAAAAAAAATTACTAACCCTCATATCTAAATTTCAATGTTATGGTTTCAATATTGGCTTTAATTTTACTAAATACATATTATATATTTTATAAATCCAAGATTATGTGAATAGATAAAATATATTGAAAAAAACCTTTTTAAGAAAAATAGATCACTTAGGCATTAAATTTTATTATTCATATTTAATATCAGTAAATAAGTTAAATTATTGTTATTTATTTATTTATTAATTTAAAAATTAAGTTATATTCATCATTTAAAAGTGATCAATTTAGTTTTAAATATTTAAAATATAAAATACATAAACAAACATTTCATTGTAAAAATAGATATTTTCAACATAAAAATATTTTACTATTGTTTTTAACAAATAGAAAATAATTCCATGTATGGTTATTCATTTAAGTATATATATACATAGAATTAATTTCATTTAATTTATTTAAGTAATTATCATTTCAATTAAAATTGAAAACATATATAAAACAATGTTTTTAAATATATCATCTTTAATTGGTGATAAATAATTAATTTATAATAATATAAATTTCATAAAATATTTAAATGATTATGTTTATTTAATTTTAAAAAAAATCATTTTTTTCAAACTATTTTACTGAAACCATTATATCATATCATAATGACATATAACGTATAAAATAATTAATTTTTATATAAAAATATTTTAATGATATTTATCCATTAATTTCATTACATATCATTTATGAATTATTTTCAATTATAAAAAATTACCATTAGATATAACCAATGACCATATTTCTAATCACAATATATATCGTGGTAAAATTACAATCTTATATATATCATTAAAAAAATTAATACAATTTATGTATCTGTGAATATGTCCATTATGTTTATAATTCTCTTTGTCATTTCCATACATTCAATCCCGACGATTATCTTCATGGAAATCCACGACGTTAAAGTAGCATGTTCCTTGAATTTTTTTCAATGAATATTTATTCCACTTGTATTTTGTTTATGGGTGTTTTAAACAACATTCTCATAATATATATATATTATATTGTAATATTTCACTGAAATATATCATGGTTTGTTTCATTTTTGTTTTTTTATAAAATATTTAATTAAAGGTAATATTTCTTGAATGCAATATATATGTATATATAGTTAAATCATTTGATATTAAATTATACCACATTTAAATAATTTCACACACAAATTTTATTTACATTGGTTGATTAATTGAGGGTAATTAAGCCACATTGCGTACATGGTTTCCCATTTTACATTTGAGATCTTATTATTTTTTCACATAACATTTTCCAAGTGAGTTTCCTTATTTCATTGTAAATTATCTCTATAACATAATATTTCAAAAGTCGTCTATATAAATGTAAAATCTTGTTCTAGTTGTAAATATTCACTGTTTAAAACATGTGAAGGGTATGGTATGAATTTCCTCTAAAATCATTCATGAAATACATCATGCACATATGACGTGTTTATATTTCCTGATAATTAGATAATTTTCCTATACCAATGGTAATTTCAATTGTAAGAATATATGAAGGGTTAACTTTACCTTTATAATGATTCTCATAACCCACTTCTTCTGTGATAGTTTAAGGAATAATTTGTCATTGGATTTAAAATCTAGATCTAATTTTAAATTATCAACATAGATTTTATGTAAATTATTATTAATTTTTATATTCAATTAAATGGATTAAATATTCTTATCAATTTACTAAGAATGATCTTGTCCAATCATTTTTTTTCTTTCCAACATCATGCCAACATGTTATAGTTGATTACCACTTCCCATAAAGAGCCTTATATGGTTCCATTTGTATTATTAAATTTGAACTACAATTAAATGAGAACTATAAAAAGGGAAGGATTTTCTCCCAACCTCAATTAAAATCCATTGAATAATTTCTCAATTATTCTTTTAGAGTTTTAATAGTCATTTATGATTGAAAATCAGACTAAGTATGATAATATATACCAAAGATTAGCATTGTATGCAATGCTTATTAATGTTTGATATAGAGCATGAGCATAAAAATTGGATCTTTATAAATTATTATTAATATTGATACTCTATACATCATTAATAAATCAATTATATATATCATGGAATGTTTTTTAAGTTGGTATTAATCATGAATATAAATGAAATGGTATATCATTGTTAGAAAAAAATTGAAATCCACTAATATAAATATAACCATTATAAGTCAGGGTCTGTCCCACATGAAAATTAATGGTGATTTTCATCGATTTCTATACATTTATGAAAAATAGTTACGTAATTCCATTAGAATTATATCTTTTCCCTATTAATAATAAAAAAAAGGATAGAGACATATAATTTAAAAAATTTCACAAAATATTGACCAAGAAGAGGTGATTCATTAGATCTCTATATACCTTTGTTCTTCAAGGATGGATAGTGAATGATGAGATATGAAAATTATCAAATAGATCTTTCATTGATTATCTTATTTTTGGAACACATATTCATTTTCACAATATTTTTATGCTATCATATAAATATTTTAACTCTGTACTATTTTCTACATTTTTATATAGATCCATATTGTTCTTCAATTACAACTTGATGTTTCGATAAATTTATGGTTACGAATTTGTTTTGGAAAAATGGGATTTATCCACATTAATAGTGATTTAAATTTCTGTCCTTTATAAATCCTTAAGTAATAGGTTTTTTAATATTTGCCAGGGATAATATAGAATGGCCATTTTTTATACAATCATCTACTTTTTTACCATCCTAGTGTTGTAATTTATTGAGAAGTAATATTCCACGATTGAATATAACTATATCCTTTGGTACAAGTTCAATTGCTTTTGTGTAAAAAGGAATATTATGATAATTTGAGGCACATATTTTTTTGTTCCACATATAGATAATAAATCTATATATTGAATGAATATATTACCATTTCTATATCCAAATAATGTTTCTGGTAATTTGTTTTATGAATATTTAATTATCATGAGGCCAATGTCTCTAACATTTCATTTTTAAATAAGAAATAACTCAATCTCTTATTTAACGAATCACTATATATAAAAAATACTTCTCAAAAAGAGGTTAGTGTTAGTATTTCTATAGGGACCAATCTTTTATTTATATCCTTTAAATTTTATTCATATTCATATATCAAAATGAATTTTAACCCCTTTTTAATAAACATGGATTGTGAGATAATCATGTTAAATTTATCACAAGGTAGTAATGGTATCCATTAAATATAGAAAAATAATAGATCTATGTTACAGTGGTTGGTATGGTCCATTTTTCAATCTCTTTTTTATTTTATGGATTGATAAATATAACCACACTTCTTATTAAGTTACACGATAATGATACCTTTTGAATTTATAACTCACACATGAAATATTTTATGTACAATTTATCCATACTCAAGGTCTTCATCACAATCCTAAAATTATTTTCATGATATTAATTTCACTTATACTATATGATAAAATCAAACATAAATACTACTACTTGGTAATGTTAACAAATATATTCCTCGAATACATGATGAAAAGAGTGTAATTTTTTGAGTTTGATTGGAATCACTATGAATTCATAGTGATTATATCTAGTACTGAAGGATGTCTTGGGTACATCCACTCTATTGACTATTAATTTATGACATCCTATGTGAATTTTAGACTCTGATTAGTATTGAACCCATCATAGTTAATGAAATAAGAAATCAAGAAGGGATAGAAGAAATCTATTTTTTATTGTGGTTTTATTAAGTTCACGACGATCAATAGAGAGATGCATTGATCTATCTTTCATCATAAAAAATATTACTCATTTACGACATAGTTAAAAAACATGGGTATATAAAGGAATTATCCATATTCTATTATATATTATTATTCAATTCCTTAATTTGAGCCTATTTTATATTAATTCTATAGGATATTTATAACTCCCAGTATAAGATTTATAAACAAAATAAACATCCTAATATGGGGGAATATAATGAATCATGTCAAGATATACATCATAATATTCCTAAAAAATAGAAATATTTTTGATATCATGTTTTTTATTAACCCTTATAGCTAAATAATCCCCATTATTGGGTACTATGATCCATATAAAGGATGAAATTTCATTACAAATTTCATTGTAATATTTTCAATGATTTATGGCATTGAGTCGATTTTGAATATAAAATCCAATATTACTATCCTGAAAATTAGTAATGTATTTATGTAGATAGATCTAATACATTCAATAATTTACATCAAATTTGATCATTGTAAAAATAATATAATTTTCAATAAACACATTCCAGGAAGGATTAAATGAATAATATTTGTATCCTTGTGATGGAATCAATGTACTACATGTAATTTTCATTGATAACTCAGTATCAAGTCTTTGGGGTGGTGATTTTATTTCTTTATAAAAATTTAATTATATAATAGATAGGGAAGAATAAATTATATAGTGGACAATGAGTTTTTCATTCATCAATTCATTTTTATTACTCACTTTAACAATTAAGTTTGAATATGTTTTCTCATTCTCCTTGTCTTTATGGTTTCTTGACATTAGATTTCATCATTAACCTTGTGTTTGGTGAAATTTATCATGCAATTCCCATAATACTTAAAATTTAAGCATTAGATTGTGGGTGGTTTATTGGTTAATCACCACCACAAATTTCATTATAATTACTCTTATTATCTCCTCTAAATTTATGTATTAGTGAAATTACCTTTTATAGGTGATGCATTTACTTTTTTCCTTGATAAAATTCACTCCATGATTTTTAAAACATGTTTTTTCTTGTAGAAATATTAATATTCTTTCCTTTATTGGTTTTATCCTTTGATTTTACTTTAAAAAAATTTATTATTCCACCAAAAATAATAATTAAAGGATTCTATTATCTTCATCACTTCCTTAAGTTAAAAACAAACAATTTCTCCATACCATCCAATTTTTTTTATTTCTAAATCCTTTATAAGACATGGTTTTATGAAAGTTAATATAAAATCAGATTTTATTTCAGGTTCAATGACGAAACAAAAAGTGTATCTTTAATTTTTTTATGTTGGCTTCATAGGAACCAATAGATTTATCCTACATTTTTTAAACAATTTTAATTTTCACTATATATTTTTATCTGATGGATTAATATAAAATATTTGGTGAATAATTTATTAATAATATCCTCCTATTCCATATTATATAATTTCACTTTTTGTGTCATATTCCTAATTAGAGTATACAATTTATATTCGTCACCTTTCAAATTATAAATTACTGAAACAACCTTTTTGTGCTTCCGACATTAGGGAATGGAGAATATGTTATCTATTGAATTTATGCAGTACTCAATGATTATTGTATTGAAGGAATGAGTAAAAGATGGTTTTAATTACCAAAATAAGAAAATAATAAATATATGTACCTTCCTCGTAACATTAGGGAGTTTTACATGATTCATTCTATAACTCATATAAAGGGAAATTTCGTTGAAAATTTGAATTAGATTTTTCACTCCAACTCCCTCTTAATTTATTTTCTCATGGGGACGATCAATGCAATATCAATCACATTCATTATTAACATAATTATAATTAGAATCATACACTGAATATGACCAAAATTTTAGTTTTAGTATCAATAATTAATAGTCATAACAAATATTGACATGGAAGGAAAAGCATTCCAAATATGTCCTCAATTATTACACCTTCATTTCACTCAATAACTTTTTATGTTCACTATACATAAATTTTTGATCATAATAGGTAATTTTATGTTCTATAATCTTGTTATACATAATTTTTGACAAATATAATAAATATATACCAATGAATATACTCAATAAGGGTAAAATTATGTGTTCAGTTTGAGCATTTTGTTATGCACTGAGTGTAGATTGAGTTACCCCTCATCCAATATTTTTTAGGGTTGTTACCTCTAGGTATATCTTAAAGAAATACTATATCAACATGTTTATATAAAAATAGGGATTTAATTTCTAGGAAACCACAAACTATACATTTTACCAATATTTATGACGTTTTCTTATATTTAGATTTCTTCATAGGTGTTTCAATAATATTTCTAGTCTTAATTTCTAAATAAATATCTAAACCTCACTCTAATACCAACTATGGTGACCCAATAATTTTTCTTTCATTCCTAATACATAATTTCACATGGATATTCATTTCAAATCACCATTTATCATAATCCATAACATATGGTTCTAGTTTCTTTAGATATTATATACATAACTAACTTATTTTAATGTATTATCAACATTCCCCATAAATAGTCTTCTCACATGACACCCATTTTCACACATCGTAAATTATAATATTCTTTATAAATTTTGAAATATTAAAAAGGAGAAAGGTAAGATTCTGAGTAAGGGTAAAAATAATATATATTATTTTTACATCATAAGTGATAGTTAGACAATCATGTGGGTATGATAACATTATCATGATATATGGCCATACCATAATAGAATCATACCCCACAAAACACTGATTATAAATAATTATTCACAGAAATACATATTTTATAATAACATAATATATGAGTCCTCGAAGAGTTAAAACATGATTCAATAATCCTGATCCATGAGATAATAACACAGGCTCATATAATAACATAAAAAAATAGAAAAAACATAAACGTATGAATCATAACATATTTCAAGACTACCCAAAATATATTAATATCATAGTGGGATATAATTAACACCTTCTAATAACACAATGGACATGGGAAAAACAATAACATCTACTGACATAGTGTCCTTGGGATAACCACCCATATTATATAATTTTTTTATTGAGATATAAAACATTACCCAATTCATTTGAAGGATATATAGGTACCAACGCTCACATAATGATAAACTATACATAAGTGTTCTACAAATAAGTTCAAAACATTTAGAATTATATCATATAAAAATTAAACTATGAATAAATAATACATTTCATGAAAATTACCTTAAAAAGTTATCATATTTCATATAGATAAAGAGTGTGGATGGTTTTATGAGATAATATTCCTAATTATGAATAAGACACATTAAACGATATTTTTATAATTATAAAAAATTATAAGATCATCAAAATTTATATTGAGGAGGAAAAGAAATATTTTTTATATTTTGAGGTATTTTGAGAAATTAATATATAAAATATTGTGAATAGAAATTTTATTAGAAAAAAATGAAACATGGGAAAATAATATTCTTAATTAAAACAAAAAAATATTTTAGGAATAATAATTAGTATGGAAAATGTTTAAAAATAATATTCCATTATCATTTTATAAATATAGTTAAAGTTATTGAAAATTTAAATTAAAAAAATAATGTAATATTAATTTTAAAAATAAATAAAATTACATTTAAAAATAAAATATCCAATTAAAAAATAATGATAATAAAATATTTAAAATAAAATAAAGAATATGAACAAAGAGGGAAAATATTTATGACCAAAAAGAAGAGTTAAGGATGATTTCTCATTGATAATTTCTTAGAGGGAAAAGTGAATTTTTAAATTATATAAAAAATACTTAGATAAAGGAATATAATTGGTTTATAGTTATAAAATTTTGATTAAGTGAAATTAGATTATAGATTAATGTTCACAGGAAAGTGGAAATTTAAAATGTACATTAGTATTAACATTAGTATTCAAATAAATGCATGAAAATTAATATTAAATTATTGAGACTTAATATTGAGATGAGTTGAATTTTTCAGAAATATATATATTGACGAGAATTAATTGATGATAAAAAATACAAAAAATTTAGAAAATAAGATTACCACATTTTATAAATATTTGTCTAAAATTTACATGTATATTTTGGTTTATTTTATATATTATATAAATAAACATTAGGAGTAGTTGATTATAATATTTTGTGAATAAGAACTAATTTAATTAGTTTATACAATCTAAAATCATTGAAAAAATGTCATTGTTCATTATTATATTGAGAATTATATATTTTGATACATTAATGGTTGGGTTTTCTACGTTGTATGATAAAAACATGAGATTTTGGTGGGTCTTGACAATATAGAACTATTTTATTATATTTTTATATGGATCTATATTTAATGAAAAAATAAATAAATTGGTAAAAAATTGATTCAACTATAAGTAGTGAATCCATTAACGAAGAAAACTATAAATAACATGTTTGATCAAGATAAAATACATTTAATGGGTGAGGAACTAAAGGACTGTGATCTTTTGTGGGGTCAAGAGCATAACATTGACATGTTTTTTTAGGTTTATAGAAGTATCCCATTGGCCATTGATAATGATGTATAAAGTGATAAATTCTACATAGGAATGAAGAATAATTCAGTATTATTCATAAATAAAAACTATATTATGATTAAATAGTTATTTTATTTCTTAAATTGATTAAAACATACATCAATTTTGTGCCTTAATGGTTTTTGGTAAACAAATAGAATAATTTGAATGCGTTGGATGATATATATAAATTTAAATTAAATTTAGGTGTATTGTTCTAAAACCTTGATCATTTTAGTGTGGTTATATTGAGATTATTTTTAAATTTAAACACCCAAGAGAAACATTATATAAGAAATTATAATTACATAAATATGATCATGTTCGAGAAAATTTTTATGACTAAAAAAAGATCCAATGACTTAATTTAGAACCTTCCCCAAAAAATATTAATTTTATGTTTAATAATAATACCTTTTTTATTAAATATATATAAATATTAATATATTTTTCAAACATGATACGATTATTGCATCATGCCTTGATGTATTCAAAATGGATTTAAAATGGGCCTAATCACATCAAATATTAACCTAGTACATAAATACACAAGGGTAGTAATGTCATTCATCCCAAGGAAAATTGTGGTGTGAGAAATTATGAAGAGGTATACAATAGACAATGAAATGTCTTTTTAGCATATCTTGCATTGTTCAACACTACACTAGAGAACCTAGAGGTCAGATTTATGGGAGGAAATATTCACCAATCAAACATCCAAATATATCAACTAAACATTAAAACTAGGGGATGCATGTTTTTATTGATAATTCATATCTCACTCCAAACTAATTTTTGATATGGGTTAGGGGGTGTATCACATTATGCCACAAATGGATGCTACACAACGCCTGGGTGATGTATATTAGTAACATGAGAAGTAAAATAAAATTTTATTTTGTGACCCTAGAGTTTCATGCCGTAGAAATCATAGTGAAATATCAAGTGTAGAGGATCCAAATTAGGTTCTATACTATAATGATATATTCCATACCATAATTGGTCTTTATAATAGAAATGTGGGAAAATCTGAGATGGTAACATTCCATGAAAATTGTACATTGCTATGGGGTGTATTGAAAAGGTAGAGAGTTGGGATTCTGACAAAATCAGAGTTCACTTATAAAAAGTTATTTCTACACAATAACTCATACAAGTAAAATATTAAATATATTGAATCTTTTGTATAATATTTTAGAGAAAATATCATTACCTTCAAGATTATGATGATTTTTAATGAATTACTTTTCTTTATTCCATGCTAAAACCCATGATTTGATTCATGATATTAGATAACATAGGATAAAAATATGATATTCTCAATGGGTCATGATGAACACATTCTATTTCACCATAACACCATTTATTAGTTTCATTATTTAATATCACTTAATGGAGTAATTGGGTGATGGAGAAAGGAATACCTATCGGGTGACAAAGAATCTTTTAGTTGAGAACAATTTTGGTTAGAAGTGTATTTTGATTTATGGGATTAATTCTTGAATGTGAATTATATTTTTTGGGTTATATTTCATGTTTTATTCAGTTCATACTTTTATATTATTGATCCCTCTAACTCTAAGGCTTAATCATTCTCTCATTGTATATGTATAGTCTTATATGAGTGAGTAGTTTCTTAAGGTATGTTGATCCAAGAGTGTGAGGATTGTAAAATAACATGAATGACTAATTTTTCTTATGGATTTCATGTTTATATAATAGTTTCACATTGATCCCTAATAGTATCGCATTGCATAGTTTTTATTGAATAGAAATATAAATTAAGGGAATAATGATAATGTGTCCATGAAGGATGAGAAACATGAAATTAGTTTTTATTCATATTTCTCTTTTTTAGATTAAATCATAATTCATCTCATTATGAATGGATTTATTTGAATATAAGGAAATGAAATAATTAAGGTAATTTTATTCCACACTAACCATGTATAAATTTTTTCCCCAAAGTATTCACAAAAGAAATTAATCATAAAATATATAAGATACATAATTCATACTATCTGAAAATGTAACCTTTAAAATTAGTTCACCACCACCCTTTTCTACAAAAAAGGTTTTCATCAGTAAAAGTGATTTTATTTTATCATAAAAAAATATTTGAATTTTATTTCCCTTAAAAATTATAAAATTAAAAACCAAGAAATATTGATTAATTTACAATTTTTACACCATTCGTAGTGGTTTTACCTTGGCATCCGCAAATTATATACTACACATTCATTATTTATATAATAATGGGGTTTTTTATATAACTCTTAATATTTACCAAATAACCATTGAGGAGAGGATTCTAATGGGAACATAATATTATTTTTATAATTTTCAAAGTATTATAGTGGAATAAGATAAAAAAATAAAATACTTGTTTATTGATTTATTAACTTTATTTCCCTTTCCATATTTATATTTTTATACTCTCATATATGCACATATATTTTTTTTCTGCTAAATGATCAAGATTAATGAACCTCACCCCATATAATTGATCAAGGAGTTTGTAGTAAACATAAAAAAATTAATTTCCAATTGATGTTGAGTTATATGTTTTTTGGAATCAAAGTTCAATATTATCTAACTTTGTACCACAAGATTCAAAAAAAGGTATAAAAAATCATTGGTAGAGCTTAATAGGTACCATTTTTAAAAATAATATGGATTAAAGTATTTTATTTTTCAAAAGAACGATTCTGAGAATAGTTTGTCCACACATCTATTATAATAGCATTGTGATGAATCCAATCCTTTTATAGATGATCAAAAACATCGGATATATTGGATGAATGAAAAAATAATGACCCTCACTACTCCCTATCTAATTTTCTAGAGAATTTTGAAACCATTAAGAGAAATTAAGTGTATGATTAACTAAAACTGTTTTGACATTTACCATTATTAGTAAATAGATTATGTAAACATTAGTCAGTGTCCAAATCAATTTGTTATATTATAATTTGGGATAGGCATTCTTGAGGATTCATAGAGAAGTAGTTCCCACTTATAATGGATGAAATCCAAAGATGTGATATTGAAATATTTACCATTATGCTTAAAAATATAACTCTATGATATGGGAGTTTTTTGAGGAGTTATTACATATATTTCCACTAGATGAAATATAATATTGGATGATGTGAAATAATATTTACATCAATTTTCAAAATAATTATCCAATGGTTTTTTATTTCATATCTAGAGGAGGAATCATTAGAAAGACACCCACTAAAGTTGCAGACATAATAGATGAATTTATAGAAAACATATTTTTATTGTAAATGATAAATATAAACACCCAATTGGGGAGTATATCATGTATGGTATATTAATATATAGGTTTCTCAAAAGGAATCAATCTTTATGTAAATTGATAATATACTAACAATTAATAATCAATGAACAACACCAAAGCCACAAAATGATCTCTAACGTGAGATGTGTGTAAGTCCACACCCCTTCCAATATTTTCATGTTATAATATTGGAAAATATGATGTATAAGGTATTTATTTGATAAATATGACCACATCATTATATATAAAATCATTTTATTTCAAAATTTAAGAGAGTAAATAAATGAAATTTAGAGAGATAAGGATGAAAGAAAAATAAAAAATATTCTAATGTTCTTATGGGTCGACCCCATGTAAATAAGAACACATTCCCACATTGAAACAATTTAATTCCCCATGACTACAACATATAGAATCTTCCTAATATCTAAATTCATAAGTCCAATAATCAAAAAATTCTTCCAAGGAAATGGTGATGAATAAAATAAAGAAAAATTACCAATATCTCTCACATGTGAATAAAACCCTTTAAGAAAATGGAAATTAATTAACATATCACATAATACCACTTTACAATATCAATAATGAGTGTGAAAAACTTATTCAAAAACATTATAAGAGACCACATTGTTTCCCACTATTTAATATATATGTCTTAAAGGTGGATGAATTTTTTTAACATTGAGAAGGAAAAGAGAGTGGTGAGGGAAATATACACTCAAAAGTAAAAGGAGTTTGTAAAGGATACATCAGTAGAGAAATAAATATAAATGGAAAATAATTAAATTAATGGGGATTCAAGAAAAACCTATGTAGTAGATAAAATAATAATGAATGATATGTAAACATAAAGGATTCCTAATGTGTATAACTATAATAAACATCATCAATTTTTAGAGATAACGAATGATGGGAAGATGGTGTAGGAGTGTTATGAAACGATTACCTGGAAATTAAATTTGTTTATATTAATTTTATAATGGTGATTATAATTTAACAATATTATAGAGTATATCAACTCAAAAAATAATGTTCTCTGAAATATTAATAAATTCCAGTTCTTATTCATAATTTCCATTAGTTAAGAATGATCATCTACATATCAAAATAAAATGCTACCAAAGTTTTAAAATCTTGTTAGTTTATATATTCCTTTCACTATATGACCATTAAATTTTAAAGAATACCATTATAATTTAGGGTTTATATTCATCTTAATTACACTGAATTTATTTAAAAACATCATGCTAACAAACCCAAATATAACTCGAGTTTTTCTCTAACCAGACGGATGATACACAAAGTAACAAATAATATTTTGGAATATGTCTTGGAGAATTTAAAAAATTCTAATTCTTTATATATTTTATCATATTAGAGATGTATGAATAATGAGATTTAGAAATTATTATTGGTTATTGTTTTATAGCTACAGTGAAATCTCTTATTAGCATTAATCATGGATTTTTGACTTTATAAGTCAGTGTAGAGCATGAATAATTTGATCTTGTGAAGGTGTTAATAGAAATATCCTAACCTATGGATAACCATTTCATTATCATTCTAAAATAAAGTCTTGTATTATTTGAGATACAATTTGAATAAAAGAAATATATAATAGAGATAACCAATAAAATAGTAGAAAATATAAGGTTGAAAATAGTATAGTGAATGATCACGAAGATAGATGTGTTGTAGTATAAAATTTTTATGTTATTATTTTACAATTGGTTCCCTAGATCATCATTCTATTGAATATAGAGTTATAAAATCCATAGCAACATTATATATTCATTTTTGGATGAAATAAAATAAATTTATGTGATTATCGTTATCTAACTCCAAAAAATCAAGAGAATCAGAATGTTGATGTGCTCAAATAAATACGACAAGCAATATCATGAATCATTTATAATATATAAGGTTTCATAATAATTATATATACATATTATAAATGGATCAAAAATTTTATAAATAAAAAAAGGAAACCCAATACTAAATTTACCTCTCTTTTTGAAAAAGTAGTTATAAAGGAGGTTCTAAAACAATTTGATTGCAGAATCATCTACTGTATTTTAGAAACAATATGTTGAGATTTCTCTATGTCATGTAAATTAAAGGATTATAGAATATGATAACTGAATAAAATGAGATAGTTATCACCTTAATGGTGATGGGATATTGATTTTTAATTATTATAGTTGACATGATTAATTTAATAAAGATCAATTTCTATTCCAATTTTTAAACCAAATAATGAGAGGAAGAGTTATGAAAAAATAATATTACACTTTGTATATCAATTAAAAAGGTAATTAATTACCCGTGGAACTATAGGTAAAAAATACCCCCTTAATAAAATTCTAATATAATAAATTTTCCTTCATATTAATGAAATTTCACTCATTTAATGGACCAATAAACTCTTAACAGTGCCTGAAACACATCTTTTGTGGGATGTAGAAGGAATTTTAGTGAGTATTCATGGAAAATTTCATTATTTTATTGGATATTCGATTTGGGTATGTCTTATGAATATAGAATTGGTAATGTAAATATATGATGAAACATGGATTATGATTATTTTGGAGAATATCCTTTTCATGGTGAATGATTATACTTTTTTAGTTCTTCAGATTTCCAAAGAAAGGGTCAATGTCAATCATTTAAAAATAAATGTGATCTTGGAACTTCAGAAACCAATGATAGTATATTATATTCAATTTTTATCTATATAAAAACTTCTAATAGAGGTTATAGAAGTAATTATCACAGAATTATAGAAACCTTATCCATATTTGGAAAAATATATGGAATTAAATTTCAATGGTGGACAAAAGAAGAATATCCAAGATATAAATACAAGCTTGATAGCTAACACAATTATTATATGTAGTTTTTTTGATTTTTACATCGATATGTTATGTTATTCATGTGACTAATAAGTAGGGTTAGTTTTTGGGAATATTAGAGAAACTATTTTGGACCGATTTATTATTATATAAATACCCTAATGGATGAAAAATTGAACAATAACTTTATAAAAAATTATCTCTTAATTGTGGTATTTATATTTTTAAATTCATGAATTTATCTTGATGTCCATAATATTTTTTGTTCAGTCCATCCACATGGGGATTAAATATTTGGAAAAATTGATTAATTTTAATAACCCAGAATAAAATTTTATAAATTTTGTCAAGGATTTCGATACAAAAATAAAAGATAATAAATAGTTGGAGAAAAGTTTTCATAATTATACTCAAAGACGGTGTTACATTTTTAATTGTGAATATGGATTTTGAAATATAATATGAATTTATAGAGTGGAATTTATTTATAGTGGATATGACATGACCTCTATAGTTCACTGGAATAATGAATTACTTAGAAATAGAATGGATTTACCCATAGATTACTTACCAACCAAAGAAGATGTTTCTATATGATATTCAACACTATATTTTTTTTATTACCCACCACTTTTCATAGAGTTAAAATATTGTTTAATTAATTTTTGGTTTTATAAAAAATAGATATAATGATTTATTGATTTCAAAAACTCCTCACTGAATGAAGGGTTCTATGAATCAGAAATAATAGTGGCCAAGGATCACCAGAGTAGATTATTTTTTCCAATAATGTAGAAGGATGAAAAAAAATTCATAAAATTTTTTGATCACTTATATTATAATAGTAACATTAAAATATTTTTTTACATCACACAACACCCAATCATATATGTTTCAGTCCTTAATATATAGGTGATCAAATTTGTTGATCATTTTCATAATTTCTTTAACCCCACATATAATATTGTTTTTGTAGATTAAATATCAACATTGGGTAAAATAATAGACACCCCAAAAAATAATATGAAATTGTTTACTAAATAGTTATACATGGATATTTTTCGTAAAATTTGATTACCCAAACTTTTAATCAAGGATCATGGGATTCAATTTGTTAAATATTCTTTTAGGTAGTTTTTAAAATATATAGTGTTTAATAAAACATGAGTAATCTATAACATCCATAATAAATTGGTTATGTGGATATATAAACATGGGTGATGAAGAAGAATTATGATTATTTCATCACATTTAGAAGAATATATTCATTGAGAATTTTTTCTGATTCATTGGGAGTTTATTGAATGACATATATGACATAATTGGGAATGTATCTATTTGGGTCAGTGTATGGAAAACATGTCTCCTTTTAATTGTGCTCTCCCAAAAAGTAGTAGTGTAACATAAAATTTTTTAACATAAAAGAGGTTATAACTAGAAGGGCAATATTTGATTAATTGAATGAGAAAGAATAGATACGTAGGTATTATTAGGACAATGAAACCACATAGCAATATATATTATGGTATATTCTTATTTTTATGTATACTCTACTCTAGATGTTCCATAAGTTTTGTGATTATAAATGTTTTGTCAGATAGATTTTTAGAGATTCATAATAATTATAAGAAATCCTTCATGGTTAATTAACATTTATTCATGAATTTCTTTTAATATTATTATGTGGGGGGTGTGGTAATTAAATCAATTTTTCTTTCATTAAATAATCATGTGCATCAAGATGTTGGTATTAAATAATATGTTATCTTGGAGGAGGCTCAAGTAAATTTTATTTTTTTCTCTTTTAAATATTTCATTAATTTTATATTTTAGGTTATAAAACGTTTATAATTTTTCATTTATATAAACATTAAGGTGTTTTAATCCAAATATTTTAATGACTACTTTAACTATCTCTAAGTAATGATAGCTTCATATGATGGATTTATATGCATAAGAAAGTGAATAAATATTCAAATAAAATACTGGAATGAAACAATACCACTAACCACACAACAAATGTACATGGGGAGAATATTTGACCTATTTAATCATTATTAATTTTTGAATCATCACAATATATATTAGATCCCATGAAATAAATTATTCTTGTACAATTTGCATTTGGATTAAAAATGAGACCCCATGATACAATGGTCAAATCCACACTATAAATGATAAATGATGTTGAAATGTACCAATTAAGCCTCTACAAGTCACAATATTATTGTTATTATATAATTTTCATCCCCATGAACTCTTTAAAATAATTTAACTAAAAGATAAAACCACCATGCCATAGGTATTTAGAGTATCAAATTAAGGACTTTTAAACCCTTCAAAAATTATTTCATGTAATATCTCATCAATTATGACATTCCATAATACCACCTCTTATATATGCTCCCTTAACTGAGACCATAGTTCTCACACCCTAATATTAATGGTCACAATTAAAAATAATTGTGATTTTTTAAGCATAAATTTACCTATTAATGAAACTTGAGGCATACTATGACACACAAGATCACTTATATCACAAAATAGATATTATTAATGACTAATATTTTGTTTGATAATACCAATACAATAACATGTTTTTAATTTTCATACAAACATTGTAATAAAACTTTTATATTTATTTAATTTTTGTTAAAAAATAAAAATGATATGGTTCTAATCTACTTACCGTTACATAAACCCTATGAAACATGTTGGAAATAAATCCATCAAAGTATATTTTTAGTGTTTTTTGTTTTATTTATTTTGTTGAAAAATAATTTTTAAATGGTATTTTATGAAGTTTTATATATATTTTTGACAATTGATTTTGAAAAATATCGGAGATAGTGGAATGGATATTCTGGAAGTAGAAAAGAAAAATATTCCTATAATGTGGCACAATTTCCAAGATTTTTTCATATTTTTGGGACTCAAAATTTGGATTAGTTTTATTCAAAAGTAAAAATTTACCCAGAGAATATTATGTGAACCATAAAGTGTCTAACGGAGTTCATATAAAATAAAGAGACTAAAGGTGTTTGTAGACCACAATGAGTGTAAAAAAGTTTTCCGAATCAAAAATTAAAAAACAATTGCATGAATTATGTATAAAAACTATAATACTATGTGAAATTTAAATGAAGAAGTCATTTTTGGTTGAAGGAAGTGTGTCTAATTAATCTATAATATGATTTTTTTTCGAAATAATTCAGAGTTTAAAAGGTTTCCTATGAATAATTCAATACACAAACTGCATATTGAGAGAACTACGATGTAATGGATGATCTACAAAAAACCTTTTTTAGAAATTATGACTGTTGGGATTTATATTAATATTTCACATTATAAATAATACTAATCAGATAATTATGTGATATATAATATCATTACATAATATTATCACGTGACAAATTCAGCTATGTCCGAAAGTTGTTCGTGAATGAGGTATTTTAAGAAGGATGTGGTTTGTGTTGGAATGAGATCAAAAAGTCTCAAATAATGAAAGAGGATGTATTCAAAGACAGATATGTTCAGGTAATTTTTTATCAAGTTGTATGAGTCTGAATAGAAAAAAGGGATTTTAAAGCATTCAGACTATGTTGTTCAAGGTGGTTCTTAAAGGGATTAATGATGTTCATGAAGTGGAAAAACAGTTCACAAAAACTATCTCCACAAGGAAAATGTCATCCGGGGAAGATTTATTAATCAATCATATTAATATATATATTTATGTAACAAAAATTTGTGAATATTTTATGTGGTTTTTCAGATCAAAAGATGAATTGTCTGAATGATCAATGATAACACTTTAGTTTATAGAGAGTATTGAGCTTTCAAATTTTAATTTATAGTGATACATGAGGGAAATTGTTTTTTATAAAAATTCTATTAGAAGTTATTTTTAATTTATTTTTTACATAGGAACATTTATTTTGAATAATATTTAGATTTAGGGCATTTAGGGTGAACCAAGAAAACATTTTGTATCCTTTCCATGTTTCAATACACATATTATTCTCTCGTATGAGAATGAGATAGAATAGTATTTTTTTAATAATGGAAATATAACCAAATATAAAATCTTTAATCCATCGTAAAATGATACAACCCCAACCCCCATTGAGTTTATTTAACATATTTGGTCTCAAAAACACATGAACTAGGGAAAACCAAGCACAATATTTTGTAATCTAGAGACTGATAAATCATTCTGGATCAGTATTGTGGAATAGAGTGAATCGGTATAGAATAATTTTATTGATTTTTTTAATTAATATCATAATTATCCATTTTTTCCTATCAAAATAATACATGTTAGTAGGGATGGATAAATTTATTCACAGTCAACCCTCACTTTAAAAAAACATAGTTTTTAAAATAACATTGACACCTAATATTTACAAGGTTCTTCCTCGATGTGAGAGCCTATTAATTATTGTCCTCAAATATATTTTGATATTATAATTTTATTAGAATAATAAATTTATAGCTACAATATTTATATTTAAATATTATCACAATGGTTGGGATGGTATCATCAAAACCTATTAGGTAGGCCACATCCACTTGCATTTATTTTTAGTAACATTATTAACACATGAAAACTGTTTCTTCTAAGGTCTTCCCTTTTTAACTCTGGCAAAAGAACATAACATATACATTTATATGATAATGCATTATATGAATGATATATTATTCCTCATGAAATTGTCTTAGAGTTTATTTATATTATAAAATAATTCATGTAAGCTGTTTATATCTTACCAAAATAACTTTATATATTGATCATGATGGTTTTCATCTTATTATGGCTCTTAAAAAATTGATCTTCAATATGGAAAAAATTAGTTCCCATCCCATATTTACCTCTTTCCCCCCTACTATATAAAATAGTTTAATTTCATGATGTTTTTCATAGCACTAAGTCTCCCCATTCATATTCTTTAATTCATTGATTGTTATGATTCTTCTGAGTACCATAATATCTAAAGGCCTTATATATTTTTACATTATTATTGAAATATATATCTCACATGGAAGGTATAATGGACAATGTTTTTTATAAATATAAATTACATATTTTTAAAAGTGTACTCATTTTTTATACAAATACAATACTATTGATCGTAAAGGTCTGGTTCCTTTGTAAACATGGAAACATAAAAAATTGGATTATAAAATATTTATATATTCTCCCAATTATTTTCTCTAAATTACTTGCCATTTGGCATATTAACACTATTCTTTATATCCAAGGGAAATGAATCCTAAGAGAATGGTAATATCGAATTGTCAATAAGGGTAAACATAGATGATATCAATTTATTATCTTATTATAAAATAAGATAAGTAATATGGTTATGGATTAATTATAATAACAAAATAAGTTCATACCCAACCTTTCATGGATCATAAAAATGAGTTATGAAATAAAACAATAACATGAAACAAAATAATTAAAATTCATAATACAAAATTATAGAACCATATGTTCATATCACAAATGTGTACGGAATCAAAATAAGTATATAAAACAATTTAATAAGTTATGTTTATATACCAATACTACAGTATAAGGCCTTATCATTTTTTCCCTTAATAGATCAATCATATCGACTTGTTTCCCAAAACATATGCTGCACATTAACTTGTTTCCCTAAACAATATAATGAGACGTAATTAATTACCCAATTAATTAGAAAGATATATAATTACCACCCATCACTTAATAAAAACTGTAAATATATTTTCCACAAGACCATAAATCATTCATAACATCATAACACATGTAAATAAATGATTTTCATAAGCACTTGATCCTAACGTAACTCAAGGAAAAGAAATTGGTTTCACAAATATCATGAAATCATAAACATTAAAAATTCTGAGAAATACTAAGATTGGTATAAGTGGGTAATATCCCTATTAAATCCTAATTAAAATCACATATTGTTGACATATATGAAAAATAATATTTTAAATATTTCATAAAATAATTCTTCAGGAAAATATCTTTTCATTATGAAATCAATTTTTATGATTTTTACTATTTTAAAGGAAAATATTTTATTTGAAAATAACCTTATAAACATGTAAGGTATGATTCAATGAATTAAGTCATGATGATGGAAAAATATATATTTATGTCGTATAAGATTAAAAGAGATTCCTTTCAAAAAAAATTCCAAGAAAGTCACAAAGTACGTCATTTAGAAATTAAAAAAAAGGTTTATTTCAAACCATTTAGTAAAATGAAAAACATGTGTAAATATATATTTAAACATTCATAGTATAATAGTAAAAAACTTTTTGACTTTTTTAAAAATATACGTGGAAAATAAATATTCCCAAATTGAGATTTAGAAATAAATAGTCCCGAATGTTGATGAAATTATTAAATAGACCCTCGCAACTTTATAATTAGTAGAATCATAGGCCACATGAAAGAAATAAAACTAAATTGATATACAAATACCAAATTATTTTGAATAATACTCATAAAATAAATTTATGGGTATTATATACACCGCATAAAAAAATAAATAGTGTATAAGGCATGTGTACCCCAGAAAAAAATGTGAGGTGAAAATCTATTACCTCAAGACTTTCAATTCCATGTTCACATTCAAACCACCAGTATAATAAATATGGATTTATTATGTACGTATCATGTAACTATGTATCAATAATATCATTTATGATTTTTTATAACATCTTATCCTCTTTTTATTAATAATTAAAATCATTGTTCCTTGTGATAGCTTCTTCATTTTCCAACCATTTTTCGGTTCGATAATCCCAATCCATATAAATTTATCATGGTAGTATAATTTATAGAATCATTAATATGAATTAAATATCATATATATATATATATATTCATATAATATATCCTTATTAAAATCAATGTGAAATATATATGTAAAATATAATCAAATTGCATCGTGGAGATTGTAAGCCACATGTACGCACGAGCGACATTATGATATACCAAACTATTATGTGGGAAAAAGGTAGATGTGATATTATCATTAAAAAATTATCATTATTTGATAAATATCATAAATAAAAATGAAAACCATCATAATTCCTGCTGATAAAATATGGGGAGGAAAAATTAATAGTATCTCTACGTGGAGATTGTACACCATACGTAAGCACGAGCAATACATTAAATTCATGTTCAATTGGGAAACAGATGTATAATGGTGTATTAACAATCATAATAAAATTTCAGAATATTTATGTTGATTTTTTTATTGTACGACATTAATCATATATTTATAGGAGTTATAATATAACATAATAAGAGAGTGATCTGTTGGTGCGATGAAATCTTCTACGAAACTGCTCCTTTAGATCTCCTCTAAATGAATATAGAGTTATTATTTTGAGAATAAAAAAACCATTATAAATTTGATAGGTAAATAAAGAATCAAATTTGGTATTGTTTTTTCATGATATAACATTCATTGTGGTGAAATGATATAAAGAAGTAGGGTTCCATTTATAATGAAGGTGAAAAGAAATTTTGGAATTTATCAAAAGATTAAGTAATAATAAATTAAATATCAATCCAAAATCTTCTAAAATGAATGGTATTTAATGATAATGTGTTATAAGGTGGTAATCCCATCAATCAATATATTTTATACATGTTTTTTTACGTATAAACCATATCATTTTTATTAACTCGTAGTTAACCTATTTATATTTTGATTAGGTTCAAAACATTATCAATATTAAAAGGTGGATATTTTTACTTATATGGCGTAAATTGAACCATAAAATGTGATTTAATGATATTGTATACCATTATTTATCCAATTTTTTTAACATAGAATTTTTATGAATTTATTAAAATTTTATTTTTATAAAATATCACTGCTATCAATTTTGAAGCTATTCCTTACATTAACAATCCAAAAATAAATTAATCATGCTAAATTTGAAAAATATAATTCAATACACCAATAATATGTCATATTAATATAATTTACTTTAACATAATATAATTTACTTTTACATTAATTGAATAATTATTGCATCATCCTTGTGTACTTATTTATGATTATTATTCCTTTAATAAAAAATAAAAAATTTCCAAGATGTATTAAAACCTTTTATGTGTCCCAATAATATATAAATTTTATAATATCTTCTATTTATTCCCATAATAAAAATATAGAATTTATTAAATGTAAGAGTTTTACATTTTGTCACTTAATTAGTTTTAAAAATATCCTAGTAATATTTATGGAAATGTGTCCATTTAATTGTGAAATTATACAAAATATGTTTTAAGGGTCTATTTAACGTAAAAAAATAACATTTGTTAATGTTTTAGGGACTATTTATATTATTTATAAAAAAAATTCTACCCATAATTACATGATTAACCCTTCTCTGTTGTAATAAACATTTACAATGTTATTATTCACATTTTCCAAAAATAAAAGATACATATTTACTAAACCATGATATTTTAATTAAAAATATGTAATTCAATTTTTAGAATAAAAATATAGAATTTTCTTAATCTAATTTTAAATTTATCTCGCTGATGGAATGAGAAAATGAGTTTTTAAAGTGAAACTCTTCAAAAGATTAAAATATTTTTATATCCAAATTGAATGTGAAATTGGTTCCAACGACATAAATTGTATTAAATGATAAAAAATTAAGATTATTATACTTTACAGTCAATAAATAATATTACTTAATAGTACTATTTTTTTGATGAAAAATAATTTTTCAATTAACATTCAGTATTTTTTACTATTCATCAAAAAATGGAACTTACAGAAAAATAAAATAAGTAACAAATATAAATTTCAATATCCTAATTTCATATAATAAGTTTATTTTTTCACATATATTTTATACAGCTATCATAATTTAGTTTTGAAACAAGTGCTCCATTAATAAGCAGAAAAACGATTTTCACAAAATACACTTTTTAAGAATAAAACTGGTTTTTTATGTCTAAAAATATAGAAAATAAATATTAAACAATATATTGTATTATATATATATATATATGTATGTATATCTCATTATTATAATCCAAAAATAGTGATTTTTTTATTTTTTGGTATAAAGAAATATTGTGAAAAAGTAAATAATTTTCAAGGAAAATTACTACTTTTTATATTCAATAGCATTTATTTCCATTTATAATTAATTGGTTATAAAAAATTAATTATATATACATGGGTAAATAATATTTTTTATAATTCAGTTAATACTCGTTAAACCAACCATTCAACCGCAAGGTTATAATTTTATTATTTAAATTATTACATTAATCAAATGACGTTTCATAAAAACACGGTGTTGCGTATATTGAATTCTAAGAGAGTGTTATAAGAATCTAATGTATAACATGGTATATAATATAACACAATACCTAAAATATATTTAATTTATTGAAAAAAACATCATAAAAACTTAGTTAGTTACATTCTTCCCCCTTAATATAATTTTCACCAATGAAATTCCTCACTCGGATACAAACATAAGAGGATTCCTCTACCTCATCAAATCCTTGACCTCGCATGTTGATTTCTCAAATTTGTGGTTTCCAGAAAACATGAACCATAAGGGTGGTCATATTTCCTAGAAAATTATCTATATAATTCATAATCTCAATTGGTTGTTCCTAACAAGAAATATCTAATTCCATCTGTACTACCTATGAGTTTAGTACATGTGAAGGATCAGGTATGTACTTTCACAAGAGAGATAAATGAAAGACATCATGAACATGAGATAAAATTGGTGGAATATAAAACCAATAAGATACCATTCTGATATGGTTATCAATTTAAAATGGACTAATATACTTAGGGCTTAGCTCTCCATTCCTTCAAAAAATTATTCATCTCATCCAGTGATATATTTGTAGAAGTACCTTGTCACCAACTTCAATCTCTATATCTATCCAATGATTGTCTACATAACATTTTCTTGTTGGCTTTGAGCTGCTCTTATGTGTTGTTGAACAAATATAACCTTTTTTTTCTGATTTCTTAGGTAGATAAGTTCCCAATTGCTTTCTTTCTGAATTATCATTCTAGGACATTGTAGTTATACAATTCCTACCATAAAAGGAATCCAATTGAACCATCTGAATACTAGAGTGAAAAATATTGTTATAAGAATATTATAAAAAACATCGGTGTTTATCCCAACCATATTTGAAATACATATAGAATGTTCTCAACATATCTTCTATAGTCTGTATTGTACTCTTATATTGACCCTCTATCTAATGATGATAATCAATTCTAATAAATTGGTCTGTATCCAGAGCCTGCTAAAGACTTCGCTAAAACATTGAGGTAAACATTGGATCCTGATAATATACAACAAAAAGTTGTACTCTACGCATTCTTAACATTTCAATAATTTTTATTTTTGAAAGTTGATCAAGATATAATTCTTCTCTAATAAAAATCATGTGTATGGAATTTGTAATATGATCAATTATAACTCATATGGCATTATGGTTGTTGGATTTTTGAGGAAGTATGAAAAAAAATTAATGGTGTTTTTTTTTCCAGTTCCATTTAGGTATGGTTAACATTTGTAACATCCCATTATATTTTTTATCATAGACTTAACTTATTTAAAAATAAAGGATATAAAAATATACTCTAAAATATCGCACTTGAATCTGTCCAATCAAAAATATTCCTTCAAGTCTATATACATATTTTTACTTCCAGGATGAATAGAGAATGATGAAATATGTGTTTCAACCAACAGTTCCTTATTCAAATCGAGTACAACAGGGACACACACATAATTCATGGACCTTACTAAACCATTACAATCATCATTGAAATCGAGAATATTATTTAGCCTCTTTTATAGCTTGACATATTTCTCCTTTTCCTGTTTAATCATTACTTAGATAAGAGTTTGAACATTAATTTGGGTTAGATTAGATTTATCCCATTACTTAATGATTTCTAGATCCACCTTTTGATAATATATAAATATTGGGTCTTTTGTGATACTAATTATAGATAATCTATTTTGGTCCTTTTGAATCAAAAAATCTTCCACCTTGTCATATTTCTCAAGATTGTATTTTATTGAGAAATAATAATATTTAAAATATTATAACCATAATCTTTGGCACATATCAAACTCATTTTATGTGAATTTATACATTATGCTTTTGGGATCATTATATATATATCCAAATTTTTTCCATAAATATAATTATTCTATATCATTATTGAAAATATTATCATTTTTATCTCCAAATCATGAGTCGGTTCATTTTTATCATAGACCTACATTTTATCAGAGGCATAAGCTAATACGAAATCATTTTTCATAATAATGAATCCATATCCATTCATGGATATATCACTATAAATTAAAATCCATTCTACACCATATGGTAATGTATGAATAACAGAACTAACTAATCTTCTCATTAGTTCATAATATATACATCATATTCACACGTCCAGAGGCTCCTAGATCCCTTCCAAGTTAACACAGTGATTGGATTGGATAGTAGATATAAATTCTCATTAATGCTCAAATAACATCCAACTAATCCAAGACAACTATGGATTTCAATTACCATGTTTGTTCTAGGACATTTCTCAAATACGTTTTTAGTTGAAGGATATGCCGATATAAACTCACAAGAGATTATATTCCCCGTAAATGAAACTTTTTGAATCCAAAATTCAAACATTGTAATTCTTTCATAAATCATATTCTTTCTTAGGTACTTGAGTTCAATTCTTAAGTGATCATCTTTTTCTTCCTTAATATATAAATATACAAGACTATATTAAATAAATACTACCAAAAATTGTTCAAGATAGTCTCTAAATAATCCATTCATAAAGTCCATGATGATATTGGGGGAATTATTAAGACCAAAATGAATCACTATAAATTCATAGTGTTCATACATTGTTCGGAATACCACCTTAGGAATATCTGACTTCTTGACAATTAAATTAAAATATCAAAAATGATGTCAAATTTTAGAAAATTGTAGAGATCTTTGTTGTTGATCAAGTAAATCAAATATACAAGGAAGATGAAACGTTTCATGATTATAAAATTTTCAAGATTCCGATAATCAATACAATAACACATTATACCAGCTTTCTTCTTAAAATATTGATTAGGTGCATCCCAAGTGGACGTAGTATTGTGTATTAATCCAATATCAATATTCTCATAGAGTTTCTTGTTTAATTATTGCAAATAGATTTGGGAAATTATATAAAGAGTATTAAAAATATGAATGACACCAGGTATGTGTTCTATTGAAAACTCAACTTTACGATTTTTTCGATGAATTGGAAACTCTTCGGAAAAAACATCAACAAAATATTTTATAATAAGTGTATCTATATTTTCTTGATTCACTACAACTGGATGAGATAGATAACATTCATGTAAAAGAGTTATAACCAACAACATTGAAGTAATTTCCATTATAAATTAATATTCACCCTTATGTTGATAGATTATTATAGGTTTATAGGGAATTTGGAATGTTACTCACCTTAATTGGAAATTAATATCACCACTAAATAGAGAAATCCAATCCTTGCTAATAATAACATTGAATTCAAGAATATGGAGAATCTTGATATTCATAGGAAGTACATTCCCACAAACATTACTTGAAGAAGAACTGTAACCATGACATGCAATCGTTTTTTGATTATGAGTCCTCATAGATAACTCAATTTATACTTGTTGATGTGATATTGTGATACCCAAAGATAATAATTTAAAAAATAAAATAATAGGTGGATTGAGAATCAATTAATACATTAATTGTTTTATAGTGGATGTTAAGTGTGAATTTCACCATGTAGTTCATGTAACCAATGTTGGAAGTCATGATTGAAATATATTTCCATTTTTATTTAGGAATTATAGGTTGATGTAAATGATCATTAAAAACCATCAGATCTTGGAACTGATTTCCATAATATCCATCCTCCTGCATTTATGTCATTTGATCATAGTTGGTGCCTTAGTTGGCATCTTCTTTTCAACCATTTCATTAACTTTCATGTTCATTTCCTTTCTACATTGATGGGATTTAGTATCCACATTTACAAAATTTAAACCACCAATAAATTACGTTTAAACAATTCCCTTGATGTTTCCCCACATTTTTAGTATGTCGTTGGCTAGATGTTCATTACACTAAGTGATTTATTCGAGTTTTAATGAGACATGATCACTTTTGTCTTACACAATTTATGTGAATGGTGGGTATCTCTAATTTTAATTTCCACTTTAAACAATATATAAAAATTTATTCATAGATACCAATGAATCTTATGGATAATGTCATTCAAAGACTTGGTTATAATTCACTAAATAATCAGTAAATATTACTTTTAGGTTGGATAACAATACCATAATTGTACCTTCAATGTCTTTTAAAATATTCACTGTAGGTACCAATGGATTCATCATCCTTTTACTGTATACAATATAACTCATTTTCCATCTTCTTATGAATAATTTTAGGAATGTACTTATTGGAAATTAATTTTTGAAACTCATACCATTCCATGGATTCAATTTTTCCATTGGGCCCCATATTCATGACAAGATTCCACCATTGATCTACATCGCCTTCCAAACAATAAATAGATGGGAAAAAATTTACATGTCTCAAGAATTGAAGAAACGAAAATATTTTCTCAATGTTGTTGATACATCTATCAGCCATTAGTGGGTCTGAATATAAACAAAAAAAAAGATAATGATGCCTCATGAAGGATTAAATAGTACATTGTTCTCTTTGATGACCATTTTGAAATCTATTTGATTCATAGATTAAGGGAGTTGTGTTAGAATGTCAACATGGTTCTGCATTCCATATCCCATAACATTTACTTTCTCATATGGTCAGTCGCTCAATTTTCCATATCATTCGACATTATCATGATTCTATCAGGTACTATCCATCGACTAAAACAAAAAAACATATTGTGAGAAATAAAAACCATTGTGAGGAATCAAGAAAAATCATTTAGAAAATGTTTAAAATAATGACACCATTTTTGAAAAATTAAATTTTATCCTAGGTTATTCATAATCATTACAAAGATGATAGGATATTTTCCTATACATAAACTAACCTTAGGTTTTTTACTATGGTTTTCTCTGCCTAGTTTCCAATTTTCACCTAAACCATTTTAATCATACCCATTATAATGATATAATAATTTTATACATTTTTATTACAATATCTTAATGGAGTATCATTCTCCATAGACGCTCGTTGTCTCTCGTCTCGGCCTGGAATCTTCCTCCTCATAGGGTTTCCTCTCTCCCTGAGAGTGTTGGTTCTTTTGCTTTTGATTCCTCTCTCTCTCTCTCTATCTTTCATGTTCCAATCTTCTATCCATGTCTCCATGAAGGCCTTTCATCAACCACCATACCACACTCTGGCCTCATGTTCAATCACTTTACTCCAGGTCAGATCCGGAGTGATTGGAACACCGAGGCTTTGGGATAGTGATTTGAAAATTAAGGGTAATTTAAATATCTTTTTGATTCCTCATATAAGGTGTCAGACCTTGATTCCATTCTGTGGTTTAATCACCACGTCATTGTAATTTTTGGTTTTCATTCAATTTTCCTTTTAATATTTTTTTGGGGTTTGATTTGGGTTATCACTTCATTCCTTGTTCCTAAATCTTGATTTTTAGTATGTTTTTTGTTGGGGGTTTTAATTTGCTTCATTCCCCTCTTGATTGTTCTACAATGAAGTTGCTTCATGATGTGGTGACCACATGGGGATGATTTTTTGATTCATCGAGGATGAAATTGGTTAAGGTTAAGTGATGATAGGATAGTGTGTAGTCATGTTATTCTTGGACATGGCATCATTAATGGATCTGTATTGTGAAAGATATTTTCCCTAGAGGAGTTTTGGTAGTTCATCCCAAGGTTTTGGAGGGTTTTGGTGGATTCTTAGTGGATTTCACTGATAGATCTATGGCTTGGGGATCGTAAATATGGTAGCATCAGTGTGGTTGTTTGAGGAGGATGATTCCAAGGTTTAATTTTATAGGTTTTCATTCTAGTGTTTGTGTATCCTTGGTTTATGGTTTCCTTGGTTAGTGATGGTGCTAGTTTTTCACTAGTGATTATAATTCAATTGATGATCATTCTTGGTGATGTTGGGATCATGTTTTTGAATAGTTGGTGGTGATAGGACGGCATTGATGTCAAAAAATTTGAATCGAAGTGGTGTTTTTGTTTTTGACACTTGTGGGATTTATGGGATTCTGTTGAACATGATGAATTATTGAATTTTGAATTTCATCCTTTCTGAATTATTTGGTGTTTTGGAATGTTTTATGTTTTGAACTATATTTGGTTCCCACTCTATCCATTAAATTGGTTTATGAAAATTAAAAAATGATTTGGAGGATATTGCATCCTTTTAGATGAATATTAATTTAACTAAATTAATACGTGAATGCAGATTTTAATGGTAAATTTTCGTTGTAAACATGGAAAAATAAACAACTTGTTCATAAAATATCAACATCTTCTCCCACATATTTAATCATAATTAGATCCCTTTTCAGAATACCACACTTAACACCTTTTTTTCATGTCATGTGGAAATAAAACATAAAAGAAGGGTGATCTCATATGCTCAATAAGGTTAAACATAGAATATATCAATTTATTATCTTATGAAAGCATATGTTTTGAAATATGGGTATGTGATCATGAAAATAGAATAACTATTTTAGACCCAAACTATCATAGATCATAAACACGAGTTATAGAATAATACATTAACACGAAACCTAAGAATGAATCCTAATCAATACTCATTATTGAACCACATTTTGATGTCATAAATGTGGGTGTTATATTCACATGTCAATTAATAAATTTTATATGACAAGGTTAGCTACCAAGGCTCTAGGATTATGCCATATCACATGATTCCCTTAATAGATCATGTAAATCAACTTGGTTCCAATCGCAGATCAAGAACATCAAATTGTATTCCATAACTATCTCATGATATATAATTCATTACCCAAATAATTGGAGGGAGATATAGGTCCCACCCATCACATAATAGAAACTATACATATGTGTTCCATAAGACTATAAATCATTTATCACATCAGAACCCATGTAGTGAAATGAGTTTCATAAACACTTCATCATAACCTAACACATGAAAAAAGTTTTTTTATATAAATTGCATTTGATTATAAACAAAAACCATTCATATAAAGAATAAAAATTCTATCCTTAGGTAATATTTCTATTAAGTCACATGTAACATCATATAATTTAATATTATTTGAAAAATGAATTTTGAAATATAGCATGAAATAAAAATTGAGGAAAATATCATTTCCTTTATAATTGATTTAAAAAGTGCCATGTAATGTTGAACAAAAAAATTTTCTTTGAAACAATTCTTATAACATTTTATGGGAAGCTTCAGGTTAATAATTATTAATTATGTAGTATAAATCATATCATACAATATAATTTAAAACAACATTAGTTTCTTATTTTTTTGAAGAAAAGATGCAAATTACCTTATTTTGAAACATTATGTGGTTGTAATTAAAACTAAAACCCTATCTCACATAATGAATGTGTATAGGGATATTAATATTGATAAATGGTTAGCAACGACTTCCTCTTCATTCCATAAATAACAACTCTAAAATTAGCTACTCGATTTACTATTTTATAGTACGAAGACATATTACTTTACCATATGTGTCAAACATAATTAAACTACTACAAGAAAAATATATTTTCAACCACTATAGATATAACATCATGATATAAAATCACTACTCTATAAATCTGGACAACACTCTATTAGTGTTTAACATATAACAAGTACTCTCATGATGAGTATAAGAAATTTTTTAAATTCTTAATGGGATCTACTCTGAATTGTTACTTTGGAGGATTTGATATCAATGCATCGAAGATTCCATAAAATTGATTATAATTTAACTCAAAAATTACTAATAGACCCCTCACAAATACAGGACAACGCATATACTAAAATCTTGTTTAGCTAAACCCTTGGGTCACCCTATGGAAGATTTAGTATATTAATCCATAGTTTATAAATGAGGACTCTAATCCATAAATATAGTGAATAAATCCAAAATTACTATATAATGGATAGATGATAATATATCCTTGAGTGTGGTCTTTAATCACCATAAATGAGTAGATCCCACCCAATACTAGGGTTGGACATAAACTCACTAAATGATCTTTTTATCACTATAAAAAAAGTACCATGAGTAACCAATACATGCTAATGTTGTTACCACAAAATCCAATATCTTCTGGGAATGACTCTCTTGAAAACCATCCTTCTACATTGTCATTGAATTCACCTAATAAAATGTATTGGTAAAAGATTATTGATATTAGTTTAATCACTCTGGCTGATATTGGACCTTTTAGGGGATCCAAATGAATTTTTATGAAATTTAAATCAAATTTAAACTGGTTAACTGAATAATGTTCCAACTTGTATGAGGAACCATAAAAAAGGAAAAAATTATAATTTATAACACAACTATAAAATATAACTATATTCATCCATAATTCACAGATCCACAGAATCTGTGATGGTCTTGTTGGATTTAGAGATGGTTTATCTTATTTGGAGACGATTATAGGAGATTCATGGTGACTCATGATAGATCCTAGAGGCTAATGATGGAAGAATTATCTACTGGGGTTGGAGGATGATTTATGAATTCACATAATGAATGTGAGATTTCAGTGTCTTTTCTCCAGAAGATTTAAAGGAAATTCATATGTATATTTTTCCCTTTATTTGTCTATATATAACTATATTGATTTTTTATGTATCATAAATGAATTATACACATTTATATTATGTTTATATATAAATATATATGATTATAGTGATTTGGGATATGTTTTATGAATTTTGGATATTTTTCAATTGTATGATGATATAAACTAAGAAACACCTTAATATGTGACATGGATACATGGTGATATTATTTATCAATAGGATTATTAGAGGTGAGATTGGGGTGGAAAACGAGGATTTCTACTATCCTAGGGGGGATCCAGGTGGGTTGGGTCTTTTCATTGTGGTATAAAAGTGGTTTTGTCTTAGAGACAATTTTTTCAATTTTTATTTAGGTGAGGAATGGTTTGTTTATCTAGAGAAATTATATTTAAGGGTACTTGATTTTAGTTATCAGAACATAGAGACTAGAATAGTTGGGGTGGTTGAATTATCCTTTCACTGAGACATTTGAAATCTGATAGACAACCTAGAGCACTAAAAAAATCATAAAAGGGAAATAAATTTTCCACATGCATCATATAGTTTTCATTTATGATCTTTCATATCCTTCACTTATCATGGGTATGTGATAAGAGACTATTTCTTGAGTGATAGTGGATTTTTTCGTACACCATATGATTTAACATTATGTATATTATTTTTATCTAAGGGAAATCACACTTTTTATTTAAATATTCTTCCTGGATTATTTTTTCCCATTATAGTATGGTGTTGTTATGAATATATCATATTCTCTTTAATGATGATTTTCCATGTCCTTATAAACCCATATCAAAAATGTTATCTATTATATTTCTGTACCTAGTTTTTTTCCTCTCACATGTCCTTAGTATTTATCATCTTCTATTTTCAAAAGAAATTTTAATTATTTATTTTTATGGTGTGGTGTTTCAATAAACATATATTAAAATAATAAAAATGATTTCATTGCATGTTTTTTGTCTTTTATAGCCCACTATATTTCCATGATATTGTCTATATATTTTTTGAAGGATATATTATTGAAGAATACATTTTGATAATTATTTTTTAAAATAAATTTTCACTTTACCTTTGTGAAAAAATCATTTGAATGTGATCCATAACATCAAAAAAATTTCATAATGTTACATATACTTTCTAAAATCTGTTTTTATAATTTTCCAAGTGAACATGTATTTATTCATTAAAAAACATTATATTCAACAAATATTCATTTCCATATTTTAAAGATACATTTTTAAATATTCTTAATTCAATTTTTTTAAATGTATATGGGGTTTACATATTATTTTTCTAACTAATTTACTCAATGATTTTGAATCATTTTTATACTATGTAAATATCCTCAACAATACTTATGTTAGACCGCGAATTTGTTATTATACAATAATAAATCATATTTTTTAGATTAATTATTAAATTATTAAAAAAATCATGAAACACACATCTTTTTAGGGGTTAATTATTTGATGTGAATGTTTCACAATTCACTTATAACATAAATTTTTCAATGATTATTTTTTAATGAGTTAGTCCTATGTAACCATCCAATGAATTATGTCAATATTTACATATATTTTGACAATAATTTAAATTATTGAGTAATTCATTATCCACTATGGGGAACCAGATGTAATTCCTAATCCACTAATGGGATAAGATGTAATTGTAAATCCACTATAGGAAGAAGAAATTAGTTATTTATCCACTAGGGGAAACATGAAGTTTAACATGATTCATTATGGGTATCAAGAATTAATTAATGAGTATATATTGTAAATTATATGTAATAGACAATCCCCTAAGATAAAATTTAAGTGATGACTGATCCACCATATTATTATTTCAATGCATACTTTTATGCCACTTATCAATGTTTTATGTTTAGGATCATGCTCCATGAGTCTTGTTTGTTACCTTACACTCATATTTGATTATGCATGTCTGTTCATTTGAGAACTCATTTCCTTCTATCGTAACTTGTGAATAACTGTTATTGTTCCATGTTCTTTTTAATATTATTTATCTCTGTTACACAATGATTTTTGATTTTGTCCTTTATATCGGCTTATATTTTTTTGTCTTAGTTCTTCTTTTGTGTTTAGGGTGTTCTAGATTTTAAATTTTATGTTTTGTAGCTGTGGGCATTATTTATAATTATTCTTAGTAAGACAAAATGGCTTGAGGGAGAGGATAATTGGAAAATGATTTTTTAACACTCATATTGACACCATTTTATGTGATATGATTGTAGAGTGATTTATCGCATTGAATAGATGAGTTTGGGGGTGGAAAGGTTGATTTTTTGGAACTTTTTACAGGTTTCACAATTAAGGTTCATAGTTAGTTGATCCATGATATAAGTGTGCAGGGAATCACATGGGGTTTTATGGTTTAGAAAACCATAAAAACAATATGTGCAACCGAACCTGCAATAGACATGGCCATATTTTACAGTTTGTGAAACTGTGCAAGATAACCATTATACCCTCTCAGGAAAGAGTAATTATATATTTTATCCTTATTTTTATATCATTATTATTACCATAGACTCCCCCATTAAAACACTATGACTTGGAAGCACCGATGGTGGTTTTTTGAACCTCTAAGCCTCTCCATGTGGGATTCACGCCGTTTTATTAGTGATTCACCACCTTGATAATAATTCTAGGGCTTCTTCCTTATTCTCATTAGATGTATTTACATTTTCTCTTCTTCCATAACAGTAGGGGACAAGTTGGATGATTTTAGTTTCTAGAGTCTCTCAATTTTCAGGTTTATTACTTTCTTAGGGATCTTTTTGGTTTATCTTTGCCTCCCTGGGGTGTGGTTGGGGTGCGAATATGGGTTCACAATAGATTTTGGAAATTCATCATCGCTTGAGGTAGGTTCCCCATGAAACACTCATTTAATGTTGAGATTTCATTTAGTTATTGATTTTATAACCTCTAAATTATTATATAGTAATGTTTCAGTCATATAATTATGGTTCAATGTGATATACAAAGCTTTTCTTAATTGCTTCCTATATGTGATTTGGATTTGTTGGGTGGTTTCACACCACACGTTTGTTAAATTTCTCGGTCGGTTTATTCAAGTGATTTTTGGATTATAAAATAAATTTTATGTTGTGGTAAATGAATTTATGAAATAGAAATGGTAGTTGGTGTTTCTCAAAAAATTTATAAATTTATTTGTCCTGAAAGTGGGTTATGTGTAGTTTTTCAAGAAATTAATGTTATGTGAAAGCATTGTAAGGCCTGTTTTGCATCTTTTTTAAATGGGTTTTTTCTGTAGAAAAATCTTATAGGTGGGACAAATTTCATTTTTTTACCATTATATAGGAGTGTCCTTAGTATGGGACCTCCATTTGGTGATAATTTCTTCTTTAAGGCAAGGGACCCCCATGGGGTGGCCAAGGTGGTGTCAGTTTGGGTGATAAATATGATGGAATGTGTGTATATGGTTTTTTTCTCGATTTCATGTAGCACACCAATTTATGAAAATATCATGGAAATCTTGCATAGAAATGAGTAATTAGGAGAATGATTGCTACAATTGTATTTTATGCAATTACCAATGTCCCAAAGTAGGTGGATATTTAGGTTTATTACTATGGGATTGGTCCCCATTGTCTGTCCTGACATAGGGTTTCTAGGAATTTGGGTATTTTGATTTAATTATGTGTGGAATGCTACCAGGTATGGGTTCATAGGTATTATTATGTTTTTTTCTCCACATAGTTTGTAGGGTTTCCTATGTTCCTCCATTACTAGTACCATTAATACCATTGCTCTTGTTGTGTAGAATTGTATTCCTTATGCTTGGTTTTTGTGTTTTCATTGAAATTGATAATCCTTATTCATTAAAAAGGATTCAAAGAAATATTGTTTTAATTGAACTTGTATTCTACCCTTTCTCACAGATATGAAAAATTGTATCTTCTTACATGTTCCCATTTTTCCTTATTTCCTTGAGCCATGTTTTCAAATATGGGATCAATTTATTATGAAGTGATTTATATCAATTAAAATTTAAATTGTGGAAAAAAATATATTTATAAATTGTATTTGAAACCTGTTAATCCATGTTTATTTATGTAACAGAATTTAATTGGGAATATATTTATTTCATCCTTTGTACTAGATTGCGATATACTCTCATATAGACTTTTCTTGTGTTTTTTTACCGGTTCTTGATGTGGTTCGGTCACTGTGGGTGATGGTTATTTGAGGATTGGAGAGTGTCTGTCAAGGTCTATTGGAAATTTCATGTGTTTGAAGTCTATATTGGGATTTCTGGTGTATTTTGTTGTTTGGTTTTTTTAATGAATGTTTTAATTTAAATGATGTAAATTTATAAAACCCTATCGAGTTTGGTTTTCTATTTTATTTATTATGCTATTTTTTATTTATATTTATTCGATAAAATTGTTCTCATTAGTAATATATTTATTTCATAGAACCTATCTCCTGCTTGAGTGGATCAGGAATGGATCTCGAGCCTTGCCATGGATCGAGTTGGGTTACTAGATCAGGGTCTGATTGGTTTGTGATAATCTCCCTTTCTCAGGTAATGTAATACATCTATGATCAAATCCATGATGAAATGTTACTGATTGTTTACCATAATAAATATTTTTTATGACCAATATTATATATTTCCATTCTAGATGTTATGAAAATGATATAACTTATAATAATTATTGAAAAAATTATTGTATGGATATAA
This sequence comes from Viscum album, assembly GCA_963277665.1. NCBI lineage: Eukaryota > Viridiplantae > Streptophyta > Magnoliopsida > Santalales > Viscaceae > Viscum > Viscum album. The sequence goes on from OY728133.1 coordinate 1,314,566,280, forward strand.
TATGGAGAAATGTTCATTAGTATTTTAATAGAAGTTTTCTAGGAAGCAAGTCTTCATTTAAATTAAACATGTAATTCTTTGAATTTGTGGTTAATTTTTTGACATAATGTTTATATTATAGATTTTATAAAAATAAATATAGTTTCATATTAATGTACTAAAGATCGTGTCTAAATAAATATTTTTTAGCTTAATATATGGTATCTTGTGTTTGATGCGCCTTAAAGACACTTAATTTGAGGGGGTACCAAGCATTTTTTAGTGTGACCACTCCATAGTTGAAGATACCTCAACAATTAGAGCACCAATACTAATATATAACATGTTAATACTTCATTGAACGACACATTTGGTGAGGGATCACTTAACCAAATCCTCCAATTTCCCAAAACATGATGGAAGACCTCGTAGTTTAGGGATCACCATACTCTATCCCTCATCCATATAAAGATGAAAACCAAAATAAAACTCTCTCCTTATAGTATAACTTAGATGGTAAAACAAAAACGTTCATCAAATATCCAAATATGAAGAGAGTTTCATACTTCAAAAATATTGAATCGCATTTCTGATAACAATGTAATAGTAAACTTCATGTTCTGTATATAATGACATTCAGTATGGAGTATTAATTTCATAAATTTGAGCCTTGAGTAAGGATATATGATGATATTAATGTTCAATAAGGATTACATGAAATGTGTTGTAGGGTTTTTTGTGTGTATCCAATAAGAATAACATTGTATATGTATTCTCACAATTCATGGAATAAAAGGGACACCTGTATTATATTTATGTTTGACTATATGGTGTGTCAATAAATGTGGGGAGCATGGTGAGTTCCACACAACCTTTGAAGTGTTCTTCCATTACATGAATTTTATTATTGATGAACATGAAAAGTAAGTACAATTGTCCACCGAATATTATACTTATTGAACACATCATATATTTTAACTTACGGTGGAACTTTTTTGTGAATAATAAATCAAAATACATGTGATATATAATTCAGAAAAAATCATTAGGGTCCACAAGAACCAAGATACATGACTTGTAATCTTTTAAACAACATATTGTGTAGTTGGGTATTCATATCAAGATTCAGTAAATAATTAGTAATTATCCCTGAGAAAAAATCATAGGAATAGGAGATTAGTCTTTTTCATACACATAAGTATAAAAAACAAATTCATTAGTTCAAGTTTAGTACCAAGTCCATCATTTTGGACAATGTCCAATAGTGGATTGTGTTCACTCCCTATTCCAATAAATATAGATGAACATCTTTTATGGTGTACTAGGCTAATTTAAAATTTATTATAATATCATATATTAATGTATGAAATGTTACCTAATGAATTGGAGGGATGTATAATTCTTGACCCACCTGTCACATAATTAAACTATACATTTATATGCAAAGATAACATGATTAAATTGATATTTCTATGATTGTCAGAAATATCACTAAAAAATGAAATATACCATTTCGCATAAAAAGAAATTTTAAAAAAATATTTGATAAAAACAATTAAAAATATGTAATGTATTCTTCGTAATGAATAATGCTGATAATGGAGAATGTTTTTGTTCACACACAAAATTTTTAAATGTATACCTTTGTTAAAATATACATATAAATAATGATAAAACATTTTTTTTTGAAATTTTATTAAATTAATTAAAAATTAGTTTAAAAATTACCTAATTAGTTAATGAATCTTATAAAATTAAATCCATTAATTGAAGTTGGGCATATAAGAATACGATTCATATTTAGAAAGATGTGGTGGGGTTGGATTCCATTACTATCATCACATTTGGTAAATTATTTACCATAGGAAATCAAATTGAGATTGAATGTGTTAGACCATAATAATTACTAAAATAGAATTTTTAAAGGATTAATAAATGAATTTTAAAAAATATTATCTTATATAGATGTTCATTCATAACAATCAAAATTTTTAAATTGTGGATGAAAAAAAACCACAATGTTATTCCCCCAATATTCCTGAAGGGTATTTACCCTTGGTTATAATAAAAAACATTATTAATAAATTATTTAAAAACATTATTCACAATTATAAAATTCCATATTCATAAATTATAATATTTCACTATAGATGTATTAGTTTGGTATTGATTATTTTCACTATCGGATCTTCGATAATTCAGATGGTTTCAACCATGTTTTAAAATAGTGGGGTTGAATTCCATTATTTGATACCAAGTTCATAATAACCAAATTATAAAATATATTTAAATCATTTTATTCAATGATTTATTATTTACCATGTTTTACATATTTAAACTAGGGTTATGGTTCCAGATAACGGGATATATGATGAACTTGTTTTGGGTAATTGACATATATTAACATATTACATTATCATGATCAATAAATTTTTTTTGATCCATTCATAATGATATTAAAAAATATATTTTCCTTAATAAAATATATATAAAATATTTAAATATATTTTATAACCATATATGAAGTGTGGAGATGAAAAACGAAACATGTGACACATGGAGTGTTAGAACCCGGATTTTCTTTTCAGTTGTGTTTTTCCTTTTCTGATCATTCTTAAGAAAAAGAGAAAAATCTGGAAATTTTCAAAGTACACTCCATGTACTTTATGCATACACTCCATGTAGTATGATGCCGCTGGAGGCTGTGTGCTGGTCGTGTCATGGCCACAGACCCGATCATGTGGGAGTGACTTAGAGGCCACCTAATGCAGAGAATGGAAACAGTATGTTCACACCGTGTACTCTAAAATACACACCGTGTATTTTTTTTGTTTTTCATTAAACTCACTGGGGTCGCATCTAATCGCTATAACACACTCCTTTTAGGTTCTGTTTTACGGGGAGCACCATATGGTTGTGACTGTTAGATGAGCCCTCGAGCGTACGTCTGTCCTCCGAATCAAACACCATTTGTTCCATTGGAATTGTATCAGTGAGTTCTTCCTTCTTCCAGAGAACCATTTTCGAATTCCTCCTTTTATTCATGTTATTATGGGTTAAATTGTTTTTATGTTTTCATAGATCTATGATATTCTAAGGGGATTCAATTGTCGAGGTTCAAGTATATCGATCACCTAATGCCAAAATAGTTGGTTTGTGCATTTCTATTCAATGTCTTTGAGTATTATGTGCAAATTACACCAATACCCTTTAATGGGGAATTGCATGTTTATTGTTTTACCCCTTCTATTTTCATTCCATAATTTTATGCTTGTGTAAAGGTAATTTGGATATGAATATGGTTGATTTCTATAATTTGGATGTGTTTTCCCATGCATGTTCTGTTTACGACCATTTTGTCTTATTTAGCCTTTGGCTGCTTTTCCTATTTTCAATGCCTATTGCTGTAGGATAGAGAGATTTTCTCTAACATGCTTGGTGCGTTGTAGACTATTATCCAAGTAGTTTTGTAAGTTTACTTTGGCCGTATTACACTGCTATGCTCGTTGACCTACACAGGGCCGGGAGAACCTGGAGTAGTAGACTATAAGGGGAATGGACCGGGTGAGATTCCTCAGAGAGTCTTTGAGCACGTAGGCTATAATGGGGATTAACTGAGTGAGCATCCTCCGAGAGCCACGAACCACTTGGGGCTATATGTTGAATTGACCGAGTGAGCTTCCTCAGAGAGTCTTTGTATGCTTTAGACTATATGGGGATTGACCATGTGGGCTTCCTCAAAGATTCTTTTTTTGAATTGTATGACCTGAGCTATAAGGGGATTTATCTAAGTGATATTCCATAGAGAGTCATTGACCTTGGGTATATAAGGGGAATTGACCAGTTGAGCTTCCATAGAAAGTCCTTGATTTCCCTAGAATATACGGGGAATGGACAGTGTGAGCGTCCTCAGAGAGTCTTGCCTTACCTTTGACTATATATGGAAATACTGTGAGCTCTTCCTCATAGAGTCTTATCATATTCATATACTGAACTAGAGGGGTTAGGCTGAGTGCACTGCCCATAGGGTTACCTATTTGTGTTAGCTATTTGTTTCACTGGTTTCATGATATTGAAATAGTGGAATGTTTACTACTGAGTGCTTTCATCTTTTTCTATTCCTTGGATTTTCAGCTGTCGTATATTCACTGACTATTAGGCACATATCATTGGGTGGTTTATTACTGAGATTTTTCCTGACACCTAATTTGGTTCATGCATTTGGTTGCAAACAGATTATATTGTTGCAGGTATAGATAAGGTCAAGTTCCCTTCTACTTCAGGTACATGACTTGTTGTGGAGTTGGAGATATTAGGAGCAATCATATTCTTGCGATGCTAAGGAGTTTTTTATCATTTATTTTTTACTTTGGTTTTGTACTATTTGTACTCTAGCATCATGACTTGTTTGGATTCTTTCCTAGACTTATGTATCATGCATCATTTATAGATGACCTCCATTTGTTTTATTATTCTAGTCTTCCACTATTTACTAATATTGGATATTTACTGCTTCTGATATTTTATGTTTTTGTTTAATTCCATTGTATACGTTTCCAATGAGGGCATAGTTTTCTCCACTATCACACCTAGGGCCCTTGCTGCTAGTCGGTAACCTCTGGGATTTAGGGAAATGTGCTTCAGGCCTTTTGACCAACTGGGTACGGGGCGCCTCTAGGTGTCTTCTAGAACAAGGATGTTACAAAGTGGAATCAGAGGGATTCTCTTCTCATGAATTATGATTTGGAGCCTTTATCCAGGGATAGAAAGGAATAGGTACTCGGTAATAAGATTTTCCTTAGATTAGCTAACCCGTGTACAAGGAAAATCCAACCTACCTCAATTATTTCAATTTTCTGGTTTTGAAAAATTACAGTTGATTTTATTTCACCTTAAGTAATTCACATGATTTGTGTAGTTATTGTTGATGTTATTGCAGTTCTATTTCTGTAACAACTCACTAAGATGAGGGTAATCCATGACATGAATCATATAGAAACCTGCTAGAAATCACATGTCACGCAATCTTGCCATGACATATAGGATGCATTAGTGATTTCATGTTGTTCTAATAGTTGTTGTGTAGAATATGCATGTTGTTGTGATAGATTACTTGGTAAAAATACTTGATGTTTGATAGGGTATTGTTTAGTGTTTTTTTGTTGAATGGATGCCAAACATTGGTTCTTGAGTTGTTATGGGCCCTCATGGACCATAATTTGGGGGATCATTGTTCTTTTTTCCTTGATTAAACCTGTTTATGATTCCATGATTTGATTTTCGGTGAGTTTAGGCCCTCACAGATTAGAATTTGGCACTTAATTAGTTCATTTCAGTGTTTTCTAGGTTCTGGAGTAGTTTCTAAGGCTTACTGTCCGGAAAATACCTAGAATACACACCGTGTAGTTTTGACTACACGCCATGTTTTATTCTATTCGGGAAGAAACTTTTTTTCATATGTACATGCAATTTACATTATGTACACTCTATGTAAGCTCTAAACATGTCATATTCCATGTGGGTAGAGACACAAGATAGGTAATTTCCTATAGGAACACGCTGTGCACTAGTCGAACACGTCGTGTCGTACGACCTAGGTACATGGTCGTGTCACAAAAAACTGGGTTCAGTATTATTCCTTCTCGTACATGCCATGTCTGTTTGGAACACACCATGTAGTGTTAGCCGTGTTGTCGACCATGCAACCAACAACACCGACTTAGTGAAGCTTGTCTAGTACACACCGTGTCTTCCATGAACACGCCGTGTATTATGGTCTTAGGAGTGTCGTGTGGCTTAACCGTGAAAAAGGAATCATGCAGGGGAAGAGGATTCAAGTACACACTCCGTGTAATGACAAAACGTCGTGTGTTTGGGGTTTTACACTACTAGTTTAGGCAGGAGTACCCGCCCATGTGAATGAATTTAGGGAACACATCATGTAGAAAATGTACATGCCGTGTATTATTGTTTTTGAAAAATTGAAAGCTTTCATTCTCATGTTCCCTTATTACACTCCTTGTTTTCATTTATTGGTAACCATGATCTTTGGCGTGTGCTTAACCTTTCAGAGTCATGCCACCGAAACGTCCTCCGGTTGTACATCAGCTGCCATGCGGTGATCAGACACCGGACAGGGATGATCAGGGATAACCTACAGATCCTCTAGTTGTTCCAGCCTTGGCACCAGCCATTATACATGAGATAGTTTTGGATGCATAGTTCAAGGAAGGATTTCTGAGGAAGATACAACCCATTCAGGGAGAACCTCCTCCTTCCCCGTCGATGGATGATTTGATGCAGGTTTACCAGTATCATCATCCTCTCACTCTCTCAGGGGATGGAGGACCACAAGCTGTAGAGTTGTGGCTCGAAGCCATGATGATGATCTTCAATCATCTCGAGGAACCAGAAGAGAGGAAGGGGAATATCATGACCTACATGCTTTGAGACTTTACCAAGAGGTGGTAGGATGTCATCTCTCAGGTTGGAAACCACCATAATATGGCTTCAGAGGAGTTCCAGCATATCATTAATGATTAATTCTACCTTGAGACCTTGAGGGTCAATAGAGCCTGCGAGTCCTTGAGCCTGGAGAATGGTACTCTTTCTGTTATGATGTATTTCTCTCACTTCATAGAGCTGCAACGTTTCACGCCTATTGAACGAGGTGATGAGTTGATCCATGAACAGAAGATTGAGGTTGGTCTGAGGCACGACATACGATCCTAGACGAACATCTTTATCTTGACTTCGATATCCTATATCGTCATTGAGGCGCTGATCATGGATCGTAATCTGATGGATTCTGATGTTGTGAGCCAGGTCGGTTTGACATCCATAGTTTGTATTCCTCCAGTTGAGAGCAGGAAGCGCCACATGGGGACTGCACGGGGAGATCAATGTAGGCGGGATTCACCTTCTGGTAGCCCCGTGGTTTGTTACCAGTGTAGGAGGAGCGTGCATACGATTCCATGTTTCCCGATAGACCTGATGTAGTGTCGATCTTACAAAATGATATGCCATATTCAGTGCTTCTGTTTGATCTTATAACGAGCAGCTGGTGATTGTGGTTCTTCTGTGACTTCTTATTCAGGAGCATCACCACCAGTTTCTCATCAGTCAGGGAAATGGATCTCTTACGACCATTCAGGCCAAGGTGGGGGTCGTGGCCTGGGTATCCAGTTTCCCAATTTTCAGTGACAATAGGGTGGTTCAGCTCAGAGTGATCAGGAAGGGTCACCGGGTTGTGGTGCAGGCCAGACCTTTGTAGTGGAGCAGACCCAACAGGAGCAGAATACTAGACCTTCTACTGTTCGATGTACGATCTTAGTTTCCTCAGTTTTGTCTTCTTCTCTTTTCGACATAGGGGATTCCCATAGCTTTATCCCTGTTGTTGTTGTGGAGATCCTTGTGCTCTGCATCATTTCTTCTGCCGATATCATGACGCTAGACACTCTGTTGGGGACTATAACAGATAGTGTACGTCAGTGCAGGGAGTGCCCTCTAAAGGTTGGTGGGTTTCACTTCTTAGGGTACCTCTATGTCCTAGAGATGACATGTTATGATGTCATTCTCAAGATGGAATGGTTAGTTCAATTCCAAGTAGTCGTCGACTGTTATCGCTGCAGGGTGAGTTTCAAATCCCCGGAAGGTGAATCATTTCTCCATCAGGGATAATGGGATGTACAGGCAAGTAGAGCGGGTCCAGAGCATCATGGGTTGTGAGGATTTACAACCCAGAATACTATTCTATATTTGGATGACCAGGGGACTTCACTGTTTGACTTTCCTCCATTGGTGTATCGTTTTAGATATGTCTTTCCATAAGACTTTTCAGGTTTTTCCACAGATCCAGAGGTATACATTTTGATCGAGCTTGTTCTAGGAACAACACCGGTGTCCATTTCTCCATTTAGAATAGAAACACCAGAATTAATGGAGCTCAAGAAGCAGTTGGAGGAGTTGTAGGAAAAGGGATTCATCCGACCCAGTACATTTCCTTGGTGTTCGCCTGTCCTATTTGCGAAGAAGGTAGACGGAACCCTCCATATTTTTGTGGATTATTGAAAGCTTAACCAGTCTAAGGTCAAGAAACAATATCCCTTACCAAGGATTGATGATCTCTTTGATTGTCTTGGAGGATCCCGGGTGTTCTTGATGATTGAATGGTTGTCCGGTTATCATTAGTTTTGAATTAGACCATTAGATACACCTCTAACATCCTTCCAGAGCAGGTACAATCCATACAAGTATGTGGTTATTCCATTCGGTCTCTAAAACGTGCCTGTAGTTTTCATGGAATAGATGAACCTAGTGTTCCATCCATACATGGATTCCTTCGTGGAGGTCTTTTTGGACGATATCTTGGTGTACTCTCACACTCGACACGACCATGATACCCATCTTGAGATCGTTTTGAGTATATAGAGGGAGCATCAGTTATATGCTAATCTATAAAAATGATACTTTTGGATGGATCAGATTCACTTCATGGGTCATATTATCTCAGAGGAATGAGTTTCATTAGAGACAGAGAAAGTGAGAGTGGTAGTTTCCTGGGATAATCCCCTGAATGTCTTTGAGGTGTGATGTTTTCTAGGGGAATTGACTGGGTGAGATTCCTGAGAGAGTCTTTGAGCACTTAGGCTATATGGGGGATTAGATGAGTGTGCATCCTCAAAGAGCCTAGAACCACATAGGGTTATAAGTGGAATTGACTGAGTGAGCTTCCTTAGAGATTCCTTGTTTTCTTTAGACTATAAGGGGATTGACCATGTGAGATTCCATGAATTGTACGTCCTGGGGTATAAAGGGAATTGACCAAGTGAGCTTCCTCAGAGATTCCTAGACCTAGGGGATATAAAGGGAATTGATCGAGTGAGATTCCTCAGATAGTCCTTGACTACACTAGAATATACAAGGAATGGACTGTGTGAGCTTCTTGAGGGTGTCTTGATTTACCCTTGACTATAAAGGGATAGATTGCGAGCTCTTCCTCAGAGAGTCTTATCATTTTCATATACTGAACCAGAGGGGTTAGGCTGATTGAACTGCCAAGAGGGTTACCTATTCGTGTTATCTGTTTGTATGGTTGGTTGCTTTATATTGAAACTGTGGATTTTTTTACTGCTAAGTGATTTTCTATTATGCTGTTCTCTGCACTTTTACCTTCCATATATTCACTGACTATTAGGCATATCTCTTTTGGTGCTTTCATAATAGGATTTATTCTCACACCATGTTTGGGCCATGCTTTTTGGTCCAGGCAGATTATATTGTTTCAGGTATAAATAAGAAAAAACTACCTTCTACTTCAGGTACATGGCTTGCGGTGGAGATGGAGAGCATGTGACCATGCATATGCTTGCGATGCTGAGGATCTTTTTATCTTTAATTTTGAAATTTGGTTTTGTACTATTTTTATTCCAGCATTGTGACTTGTTTGGATGCTTTCTTAGACATATGTATCTTGCATCATTTATATATGTGCTCCAGTTTTTTTATTATTCCAGTCATCCCCTGTTTACTGTGGTTTGATATTTATCTCTTCTGCTATTGTATGTTTTTGTATACTTCTACTACATTCTTTATCAGTGAGGGAATATTTCCCCACTATCACAACCAAGGCCCTTGCTGCTAGTCAGCAGACTCTGGTATTCGTGGAAATACGCTTGAGTCCATGGGACCAAATGGGTATGGGGTTCCTCTGTGTGGCTTCTAGAACCAGGACATTACAAAGTAAGTAATCCACAGTAACATGCGGGTCATTTTAATTTTAAATAGATTGTCAGGAAGGTGTAAAATAATTTAATCATATATCATCTTAATCATGTAAAAGATATCATATAATTTCCAAAAATTATCCTTATATGAAGATGTAACTATTTGATATAAAAAATAATATCAGTAATTCATGGAGGTGGTAGTTTGAATGTATGCATGGGATTCTCATTAATTCTTCTAATGGGTTGGGAGGTTGGTATATAATGATTTTGACATAAATATATGAATTTAAACTATACAAATTATATTTATTTAATTATTTTTATATGGTTTTAATATATTAGGGGGAGGGTGGGGTAGAAAAATATATCAATGAATGCTGGAGAGTAGGTCATTTTCATGTGCAGTGTTCAATCATATCTTTAAAAAACAATCAGAAATGGAGGTGTTAGGGATGATTCATGAAGCAATGGGATGTATATAGTGGTATAGGTATATAGGAGAAGTAAAAAATTGTATATTATTTAGAGGAATCAAAATTTTATGGTGTATGTAATGGGGTAGTGGATGTATGATTTTATAAATTAGGTATGTGGAATTTTGTGTTATAATATGAAAGGGAATGTCAGTATTCAATTTTCAAGTGAATCCAAAAGTCACAAATAATGGAGTGGGGTGGAATTTATAGCAAGAAGACCCTTAAACAAAAACTTTGAGATAATTTTTGAGTTATTTATGATATTATCAGTAATTATGACTTTTTACCCAAATTATCTTTTACCCAGGTAGTAGTTTTACATTTGGAAACTTATGTTCACAACTAAAAACTACATAATTATATTCACAGGATAATTTGAATATTATGATTCTAAATATAAAAACCTTTTCTTAATATAAAATTTATAAAATTTTAAAAAGTAATTCTTAAATAATAATTTGTATCACATAAAAATTGTATTTAGAAATATATAACATTACATTTTAAATATAAAATATAGGTTCATAAATTAAACTATATATTTTTAAATGATTAATATTACATATTAGATACATATTTTATAGGGAATGTTTTTTTTAAATTTTTTATTCACGGTTATACACTAGCTATGTTTTAAAATTAAATGTATTTATAGAAACAATATTTTTCACTATTCATTTAAAAATCAATCTTTTCAAACAAAATCCTTAAAAATTTATTAGATAATATTCTTATTCTGAATTCCAAAACAATTACCATTCTGAAAAATTAATTTTACAAATGTTTATAAATTTATATTTTATCGAAATTATATAATTTACAATAAAAATAACATTTTTAAACAAAATAATTTTTAAGTCAAAAATAATTAAAGTGGTACTTATTATTATTTCCTAATTGATATAAATAATTATTTCCAATTTAATTTTTCTGTGATATATTTTAACTAGGTTTTTCATGAAATATTATTTACATGATTTATGTGTTTCATACTTCACATTTTGTCGATCATATCAAATTTATTATATTAATATATATTATGAAAACACGGAGTTTTAAATTTTACAACCATTATAATATGTAACCCTAAAATATATATTATTATAAAATAAAATATATGAAAATGAATAATTATAATTATATCCTTGGATTCCCATTTATTTTACATAAATATAAGTTTTCACCATAGAGAAATTGACTATGTGATTGGCCTTATCCCACAATAGTTTATCTCTGTTATCTATAATATCTACCTTTTATTTCTCAAAAGAAATACCATTTCCCATATGCATAGCCTCTAATTTTAGAATATTTTTAGGATATGGTATGAAATTTCATTGTAGTGATACATAGAACACATCCTAAAATTTTTATAGGTTTTGGGAAGCACTGTGCGATAATCTACCGTATTGACACGATTAAGAATATTGAAAAGATTGCTATATCTTAGGCAGATCAGACCCTTGCTTCATAATATCATTACTCTATTACATGGTAATATTAATATGTATAACAAGTCTCCATGTTTGAAATAAAAATCTCTTCTATGGTTTTAAACATTACTATTTTGTGGACTTTTAGATTCATTGATGTTCTTCTGAATGACTCGAACTTTCCTCATCATTTACCAAGCAATTTATGTCACATTAGCATATATTCTACAACTTCAACCCAAATTATTGGAGAAACTCACTTATTGACATATAATTCATCATAAGGATAAATATATATTCTACAGTGAAATATATTGTTTCAGTAAAATTCTACTAGAGGAATTTGTAAATCCCAAACACCTTTGCAACTTATTATGAAATCTCTCAAACTAACTTATAGTTTTTTAAATGGTCCTCTTAGACTAAACATTTAACTAAGGATGACATGAAGTTATAAATATAAACATTATATTTCATTTTTCTAAATTATATCTCTTAAATGTTAAGGTAGACCATAGATCTCGATCACATACGATTCAGAGTGGAACCACATGCATACTTATCATATCCATAATATATTTCCAAGAAATATGTCAAATCGAGAAATCATATCTAATTCAATGTATAATCTTTGAAATAGTAATAAAATTTAATTCAATATAAATGGGTTTATAGCCTATATATTTCATGGTTATTCTTCTAATGAAACCCATGGGAATGTTTTTCCATTTCAAAATAATAGGGCTAAATGGTTGTATCACCCCCTTAGACATTTGAAATTATAGCTTATATGGTGGAAACATTAGTTATTGATGTAGAGACTTATAAATATCAATTATAATATTACCCTCTATAATTTTTTTGAGACCTTTATACATGATTTTTCTTTTATAATGGATAATGAATGATGAGTTATGTTCCTCATCCAATATCAGCATCCCAAATTCTGTTATCATAGGGGCACATATTAATTCCCTGATTATTATCATTTCATCATAGTAGTGGTTGAACTCCAAAATATTCCTTACCTTATTTAACAATTCCTTATCTTCCTTTTTTAGCTATTTTAGCTTCGCATATATGAATGTATGAACATTCATTGGGGAATGGTAGAATTTCTCCCCATCCTAATTCATTTCAAGGTCCATCCATTTGAAATCAATATGTATTGGATCTCATTTAAACCTTATCATAGAAAAGATAACATATTCCACACAATATAGAGCATCAAACACCTTTATTGACATACCATGGTGGTAATGTATTGTGTATTCGTTATCCATAATCAAGTCAAACCTAAACATTTGGTACATATTTGAAACTATCCATGTGAAAATATACATTTTCATTTTATGATAAATATATATTTATTACCATTAACCACTATGATAACACCTCTATATATACAATGAAAATATTACCACTGCAATATATAAATAATAAGATGGGTAATTTTTCTCATGAAACATGAATTTTCAAGAGAAAATCACTAATACCATGTCATTCTGTATGATAACACATCTTATTCAATTTATTGATGTATCACTATATATCATAATCCATTATCACATACATGGTAGTGTTGTCATTGGTTAATTAATCCACATTATCTTCATATCCTTGAAATTTTAGTCACATTAATATTTCTAAAATAAACACAGCTCCCTTTCACATAATCATGGAAAATATATTTAATATCTATCAGAAATCTTTCATAGTGAATTCTTATTATCTATCCATTCCAAGAAAAGTATGGACCTCAACCAACTATGTTGGTCTAGTACATTGTTCAATATACTGTGTCTTTGATGGAACTATCAGTATTCCATCACTGGTGATTATATGATATAAAGAATGAGACATTATATATCTAGAATTAATATTTTAATAAAATTGGAGTATAAATTATCATTACTCTATTTCATTAACAAAACCCCAAATGATGTTCATTTTATTCATTAATCTTGTTATATATGAGAATATTTTCAATAAAATCTATGAAAAAATGGTCATGTTATTTTCTAATGAATAAATTCATTAGATACATGGAGATATCACTAGAATTGTTTATTCCAAATGGAATCATTATAAATTCATGGTGTCCAAACCTCATTTATTGATACATAAAATTTAAATGTTAATTTTTCATAAATAAATGCCTAATATATTATATTATAAAACAATTATACACATTAATAACAAAGAGAAATAATCATTATTTTAATTAAATAATTTAGATATTTACCTTTGTTAATGACTAACCCCATTAAAATTGTAAATATTATAGGGGAATAAAAAATAGAAAATAAAAAAACTATAACAGGAAAACTAGACCAAATCGATCGTCTTAAATCAATCCTACGATGAATAACAATAAAGAAATGATACAAAATATTAGTAAACAAATTGACATTATATAAAATAAAAATATAGATCCTTAAGATAAATTGAGGCGAAAAATGAATGAATGATTTAACACATATTTACGCGTAGTAATGAGACATTTTAAGAGTAATGTGACTGTTGGAATAGTAACTTGTCTATTGGGAATAGTGACCATACTAGAAGGGAATAATACCCTTGCCGATTTAATAGTAAATTAACTTAAAAATAATAAAAATAAATATAAATTGAATTTATAATCATTAATTTTGAAAAATATAAATATAATAATTCCATAAACTAAATTTCATGATTAAAAATTAAACCAATATATAATCACATATTTAAAAAACTATATTTTAAGGCATTTTGCAGCAAAATTTATATTTTTATATTAATAATTAAAATTAAATTTCTTTTAAGTTATTATAATAAAACCTATTTAATTTTTAAACATTGCATGTAAGAATTTTTCATAGGGTGGTTTTTTGTTAATATTCAGAAATACATCAAATTTTAGTTGAATAATAAAAATACAGTTTTTCTGTAATAGGTGTATCTTCAATTAAATCAGTAATGATGTAATAATTGACTAATAGTTTATAGATATTTTTATATGAAAAAATATATTTACTTTCATAAATTATTTATTAAATTAAAAAACATGTTTTATAAACCGAAATATTATTCAATATATACTAATGACAAAATCATTCATTTAAAAAGAGATTCTAAATTTTCCAGTTTCCTTTTTAATAGACCAGTGAATATGAATTATAAATGGTTTTAATTTCATAAAACCATTATATAATATTTAAATATAATATATTATTTCAGAAATATCACTATTACACGGTTTACCTTGGATGTAGTATATTATGAATGTTTTATCCTAAATACACAAATTTCCTCAAGTAAGAATAACCATTATCACTCCATTTGTGAAAAACCTCCTCTAACACTTTACAAATCCAAATATCATCCAAAATAATCTATAATAATATTCTTATAATAAATTGCATCATTCTAATGTAATATATTTATAATCTTAATGGGAGTCTAATGTTATATAAGTGAAGAAACACTATGAGGATGACATGTTTTTATTAACTCTACTTAGAATTTTCTACTTATATTCCTCTATTTCATGATCAGTATCAAAAATAAATAAATTAATATTAATTATAAATTATGTTAAAATTATATTAATTATTTCAAATCACTTTTAAAATTATTGTTTTAAGATATTTATATTTTATACCTCTCTTTCCCCTACATCAAATGCATTCCTCCTATAAGTTAGTTAACCTCCAATGGGGACATTTCTATCTTATTTTACCTCAGAAACCCTAGGAATATTTATAAATAATTATTTATAAAATATAAATGTTTAAATATGTTTATATTAATATAATTAATCTATATTTTTCATATGTATTCATTTACATGATATAAATTGTGAAATCCAAGAAAAGGGGATTTTTTTATAAAATTGATATCAAAACACTTAAAATTAAAAAATGTGAATAAAAAAAATTATATATTGATTATAATTAATAAAAGGTGAAAAAAATTACGATAATTACTTTCTAGTTTAATGTTTTTAAAAAGAAATGTATATTATTAAAGAGGCCTAAAACTGATGAAATAAAGTGTGATTTTAGTTAAGGGTATTCTCGAACCCAACTACTTTTTGTTGGGTTATTAATATTAATAACAATTTTTAGAATTAATTTTCACATAATATTACTTAAATATTATTTCACTTCTCTAACATTTTTTTTTCAAGCATGTAATTGTTTTAATCTTTACCAAATGATTTTTCAGTCAAATATGGATTTTTTTAAAATAATATATTGATTCTAAAACACATATTCAACAATAATGATTTATTTCTTCAACACTCAAGAAATATGATATTTATTCTTTATATGATTTTTCATAATTCAATTAGGAACCTCATGGTTTAATCATGAAAGTTTTTTTGTTAAATCATTATGAAACCTATTAATTTATATGGGTTATTCCATGGATTAAATTGTTTTATGGTACTGTATTATTCATGATTATGATCATTTATGATGTTACTGGTGGATTCAAATTAATTTATCACTCCAGTGAATTTGGTAATGTGATGTATCTTATGAGATTATGACTATTCATGTACATGTTTCTAGGATTTTTCACAAGGATGATGTTATGATTTATGTACATATTTTATGGGTGAACATTTTTGTATCTTTGTTCATAACTATGTGTGGTATTTTATAACTATTTTATGTTATTTTATGCGTATGAAATATTCCATACCATTATCAAATATTTCCCTCTTAATTATGATGATAATAATTTTCTATGATAATGTTGGTTATTCCCACCCATGTTTATTCGATTAATGTTCCATATTACTCAACTTATTTGAGCTTTATATCAGCCATATATTTGATATATATCCTTATGTGACTACATATACTATGAAGAAAATAATATTATATAAGGATAACGGAGAAATTTTTAAATAAATATTTTGGTTATATTTTTTTCAATTATTGTATGAGAATATGTTTCCAAATATTCTAGACCGTTCAATCATAGATTTATAACAAAATTATGTAGAAAATCATAAAAATAATTTAAATTTAATTTTTGAATAAATCAAGTTACTATATTTGGTAGAAGAAAAGTAGTTTATTTAATTTGGGAATTAGGATTATAAAATTTCCATCAAGACCATAAGTATAAGTCTATTCCTAGGAAAACATCATAGATGAATAATTTTTAAAAAATACTAAACATTGGGATCCCATAATAAATTACTTTAGATATAATTTCTATATAGGATTGAATTATTTTTTATACTATGTATACATATGATTTGATCAAACAATTATTATTTTTACAAATGGTGGGAACTAAGAGAATTTAGAAAAAAACCTTTGTGAGGGAGAAAACAAAACATTCTCTAATGAAATTTTCAAATACATGGGAGGTTGAGTTAAAAATATTTATGGAGATTTTCACTTAGTTGGCTTAGGCATAGAACAATAACTGACATGACACGGAACATGCACCTTCACCCAAGTAGTAGAAACAGTCCATTGATTACTTTATCTAGAAACAAACATCGACATTTAGTGAATAAATTGATCCACTTGACACTAAATTGTGTTTTAACTAAATATATAAGGTATTTCTTCTTCTTTACTATTCTAATAAAGATAAGTCTAATCTAGATGTATGTTGTTATGATGGGGATTCCAATAAGTATTTTTCATTGATAAATAACACAAAGAAGAAATATGAAATTAAATAAATAGGGTGTGTAGAATTTTATAAATAATTCCTTAATAATTATTTCCCTATAAATAATTGAGAAAATATAGGAACATATTTTCTTGTTCTTGTGAAAAAATATGGTGAATTAATTATGTATTATGAGAAAAATTCCCAAGTAATTCAAGATACAACATGGGTTTTGTTATCAACAATGATATAAAAATAGATAGATTCATTAACAGTTTGAACATGCATTTTAAAAAGAATGTTTCTATATGATACATTTGGAGTTATGAATAAGTTGTTTTATGTGATATAAATATAGATATAGATATTTTTGAATGTTCCAATAGATATAGAAATAATATGGGAAGAATGGATTTTCAGCCTGTGGGTAAATGGAAAAATGAGGAAAGAGCATCAAACCACCCACATATCAAAAATGTGAGAATATGAATCATGATAATTTCTTAAAATGGATTGGGAAATTCATTATATATGGTAGATAAGGACACATAGATCATGAATATCTAAGGGAAATAAATTAATTGTCCAACGTGATGTTTTAATGGAGGTCACCTCTTAATGCACCACCCATACTTCAATGCTTCAACTATAGGGAGAAAGGGAACCATGATATCCAGTTCACCCAACCATGGGTCATTGATGTTAATACATGTTAGAAAAACCCCAAATATAAATAATAAATTGAAATTATATTATACCACTACTAATAAATTGGTGAATCTAAATGAATTCATAAAAAGTAAACTTCTAATTGACTCAAGAGTGGATACCATTTTATTTAATTCTAGTTCTACAAATTCTTTTATATCCTACAAGTTCTCTAAAATAGTATAATTAAAGACCCAAAACCATGAATTAGAGATATCTATTAAAACAACTTCTGATGTGACAATTGAAAACAAGGGATCATACTATTTTCCTATTATCGTATATTAGAATATTCTTTTAGTGAATCTCATAATCCTTTCCTTGGATGAATTCAATTCTTAATTAGGAATGGATTTACTATTTTTATATAGATCACACCTCAATTTTCGGGAATATTAAATCTCTTTCTATATTCTGAACCATCTAATGCACATCAATAAACCCAAGGAATATCATGAATCTCTTTTTAATATCTCTTCATGGAGTGTGTTGATACCCAATGAATACACATACCCTTCCCAAATTGTTGATTAAATGGATATAATAAACCTGGAGGAAATTGAAATTGTGAGGGAATTTACTAATGTATTACCAAATGAATTATCTAGAATTCTCCGAGATCATTACCTAGATTTCCATAGTTTCGGTGGATCTCAAAATAGAGGCTGGGAGGACAATAATCAACATCAACAGTATATGGGCTGAGGGAATGTGTAATTAAATGAATCAGAATCAGCATAGGGGAAGCCTTACATGTTGGAGGCAATATCTCAAAAGGTTCAATGGATGTTTTATGATGAGAATATATTGATTGACATCGACCCAAACACCATCATCCATACGAAGGCTGGGTCTGGGGAGAAGAATACTAGATTGGAGAATATGGAAGGTAATGGGAAATATCAATGTTACATGAGGCCCCTTATAGTTGACTCAAAGTTAAAGCTTTAAATTCTATTTGATGGATTAGAAGACCATGTACCTCCATTGAATGAGGAGGATGACTCATCATGGGAGGAAAGTAATATCATACCATTAGTGGATAGCATGGACCGATGTCAAGGAAAAGGTATTCACAACCCTCACAGGAAGAAGGGAAAAAGCATTAAAAACTTTAGGGAAATCTATATTGCTTCAGGGGGAAAAGGAAAATGGATTCAAGGATAACTCTTACTTTCCAAAACCTATTGAAACTCGATCGTCCAATAAAGGATGTAATAAAGAAAGCTCATTCCTACAGATGAGAGAAAGTGAAGAAGAAACTAGAAAAAAAAGAGACATAGAATGGAAAGATAGAGAGTGATTGAAACTTTTTATACATTCAAATGAAGATATGATTGAGCAAGACATACGACCCAATTTATCAGAAGAGTAAATCAAGAGGATTTATGAACGAAGTTTTCAAGTGGATGCTTCAAAAGGAAAAAATGTCTGGATAGATAATCAAGATAAAATTCTATCTCGAGGCTTCAACTAGAGTAACATCAACTCTAATGAATTTATTCATACAATGAAATGGATGAGATCCCATCATGAAGAGCTCATCAGAGATAAACCAAGTATCCAGGTTAGTTCCCTACACTGGGAGCATTATAGAACAGCTGGGTCAAGTAATATTACTATTGTGTTTAATTAGTTTGCGAGTTCTTTCAGCATGTAGTGGTAGCTCTTTGAGAACTCCGATTTCCAATTTTTTCCAAAATTTTTTTTAAAAAAATTTAAATTTGGATGGATTATGTATTGTTCCAAATATATTTTATACACAGAACAACTCCAATACCAAAATTCCAAAATAATATGGCCTCTAATTAAAGGAGGGAGTTAAATAAGTAACTAGAAGAATATTTGGGAAAAGGATTCACATGTCCTAGTCCATAACCAAGGGGTTTATTAGTACTATTTGCTAAGAAAAAGGATTCATCAATACATGTATATATCAATTACTAAAATGTCATCATGATCACTGTTAAAAATAAGTATCCCATTACTATTATTGATGACTTGTTTGATCCATCATGATGAGATATGTATTTCTCAAAGGTTTATATTAAATCTGGATATCATTACCTGTAGGTGAGGAAGAAATACACTTAGAATAAATATTTTCCTAGAAGGTATATACCCTATGAGTTCATAATGATACACTTTTTAATTTCTAATTCTTCAGTGATATTGATATAATTTGTGAATATAATTGTCAGAGACTACCTGTAGAAATTTTTGGTAGTATTCATTAATGATATATAATTTACATTAAATGAAGGAAGAACATAAAGATAATTTAATTATTGTTCTGCAGACAATTAGAAAGAATAAAATGAATACTATTTTTAGTAAGTGTGACGTTTGGATACCAAAAGACAAATTCATGGGGAACATGATAAAAATTAAGGTACATTCAATGGACCATTAAAATATAATACCAATTTAGGAATGGATTAAACCCAATATTTTCATGGAAATATGTATTTTAATTTTTTTAGTAGGGTACTACAAACATTTTTTAATATATTTCTCATGATTTTATAGACCAATATTTGTGTTAACAGGTAATAGGTAAATACATGTATTGAATAATGTATTTGAGAAATATTTAAGGAGATTAATATTCAGCTAATCACTATGCCAATTCTCACACTTCTAACAACAAGATACGTTTTTATATATAAAGTGACGATTCAAAGAATAATTTGTTTAGTTAATTCATGAAGAATAAAACAGTGATAGTGTATGCCCCTTAGAAACAAAATATCCATGAGAAAGAATCCCATATGCATGATATTGAGTTAGTAACTATGATCTTAACCATTAATATTTTGTGTAACTAACCTTATAGAGAGGTATGTAAAATATATACCAATCACAAGAGTCTAATGTACATATTCGAAAATAAAAATCTTAATATTCATCCAAGAAGATAGTTATAAATTATCATGGAAGATGATTTATCTATTTAATTCTATCCAAGAATGGTGAACAAGATTGGTAATTCTCATAGTAGAGAAGAACATTATACTCTATCTATGATGTACTAAGAAAAGTACTCTATCTTCATGGATATAAAATGGATGGATCTAAAAATTTGAATGTAATGGATAACTACCTACTTTAAATTAATTATTTTCTAGCCATCTATCCAAGATAAGATTAAGGAGGAATAAAAAAGTTATCTAGAGATACAAAAAAGGGTAAAAGAAGGAAAGGGAAGATTCATGAATTCTATATCAGCAATGATGATGTCAACCAGTTTTGAAATAATATTTGTAAGCCATAATCAAATTCAATGAATAAGTACATATAAGACCCATATATCTTATTTAATATTGATATTATGAAAAAGTTGAATGAAATTTTGTACGGGGAAAACATTAGAATATTTTATACCACAAAGATAATGTTCTGTAGAACAAGATGACACACCTTGTTAAAGTATTGTTGTAGAACTATAATTTTGAATAGTTTGTATAGGAACTAAATGAATTAATGAAATGTAATTACCCTCATATATTCTAACCATAGAATATGGATATAATTTTTATGTATGATATTTTTAAATTAGTGAATAATGTAATGATCCATACTTTTTAAATGATAATTTATTCCTATATAAATGTGTCTTATATTAATCTATATTAGTATTATACCCATAGAAAACATAGATAAAATAAAATTTAAATTCCTTAGTTAAATTAATTAAATTAGTCATTAACTAAAACCATTAAGAATACAAATATAACACGTTTATAAAAAATATAAAATAGAAAAATTAGAATGTTGAAATTTGGATCACCCAATTTGGATAGAATCTGGTCTCCCACTATCAACACAATAAAAATGAAACAAAATATTACTAAACTAATAGAAATTATATAAAATAGAAATATAGATCCTTGGGAGGTATTGAGGTGAATAATTAATGAAGGAATAAATAGTTACTTATAATAGGTATTGTGATTATTAAAATACTAAATCAACAGTTGAGAACTATAATGTGAAAATTGGGAATAATAACCTACAAATTAGAATAATAAATTCACTTTAAAATAATAAAAATATATATAAATAATATTTATCATTAGGAATATTTTAAAATGTAAATATTATAATTGCATAAAATTAATATCATAATTAAAATCTAAATGAAAATATAAGCATATTTATAATAAATTCTATTTGAATGTATTTTGTAAAAAATATATTTTTTTATTAATAATAATAATCACCTATTTTAGAAAATTATTTTTATGTAATGAATATAACTTTTGAAATCAACATTTTAAAATTTTACAATGTTTATTTTTTGATAATTTTAGGAAATACTTCAATTTTCATGTAAATAGTAAAAATACTTTTTCCCTATAACTAGTGTATCTTTGATTATATCATTGATGATGTTATAATTACATCATTATTAATAAATCAGAATAAGAAGAAGAACTAAATTTAATTTCATAAATGAGTCATAAAAGAAAATAAACAATTTTTCTAAACCTGAGAATTGCATTCCAAAGTCTATAGTCAAACTTATTTCTTAAAAATTAAAATATTCTAAATTTTCTCATTTTTTAAAATAAACAATTGAATTAGAATTATAAATGAGGTTTAAATTACTAAATCCATTAAATAATATTTCTATATAATTAATTATTTAATAAATATCACTTTAACAAGGTTTAGCTTTGATATAGTATTTTCTTAAAATGATTATTCTTAAAATACCCCTCTCTTTATGTATTAATAACCCCTCATGCTTCCGTTTAAAAAACACTCCTCCCAATGAAAGGTGTATTTTTTCATCAACTTCTTTTTTTTAATATTATCTTCCTCTATTAATAAATCCATTTCAAAAAAAAAATCTACGATTAATTATATATTATTGTAATATTATATTGATTATGCTAACCTAATATAATAAATTAAATGTTATGTACTTATTTTTGATAACTCTCTTTCTCCTCCTTTGGGAAGTGTTCAGGATAATGGTTGGTTTACCACCAATGAGGATGCTTTAAACATACTCTATATAACCAACCATATGGATGATTGTAATAAATTATTTATAATATATAAATGTAAAAAATATTTATTTTAATATTATAAAAATTAACATTACTTATGTTCTACTTAAAATTAAAAAATTTCCAAATAAAAATTGTTAATTTTTTAAGAAAACAATACATCAAAATTAATAAACACGAAAAATATAAATTATGAAATATAAAAAAATTATTAAAATTCATAAATAGTAATAAGTAAAAATGATTCAATTCTGGTTTTATGTTTTAATAATCTTATTTTTATTATTTATGAGGCATAAGAGAGAAAATTAAAGCGGGATTTAAGTTAATTAGATTCATAAACCAAAATGTTTTTCTTTGGGTTTTCTAAATTTCACATAATTTAATGAATTAATATTCTCAAAATATTCATTAAATATCCATTCACTATTAAAAAATTATTTCATAATGGATATTCATGTTTTCCTCC
This sequence comes from Viscum album, assembly GCA_963277665.1. Classification (NCBI taxonomy): domain Eukaryota; kingdom Viridiplantae; phylum Streptophyta; class Magnoliopsida; order Santalales; family Viscaceae; genus Viscum; species Viscum album. The sequence goes on from OY728133.1 coordinate 1,314,589,716, forward strand.
TTTTTAAAATGGTTTTTAATCCAAATAAAATAATTTTTTTAAAATTATATTCTTCAAAAAAGAAATGAAGAATCATATTTAGTTATTTCTTCTTAACTCAAGAATGATGATATTTTATTGTAGACTTGTTTTCCCTATTTCACTTTTTTATATAAAATTCTTATTCAAAAAAGTTTTATTTATGGAATCCTTATGAATCTCACTCTATTACATGGGCTATTTCTTGACTATGAAAGTTTATTTTCTATGTGGCATGCATATTATAGAAATTATTGATGTTATGGGTGGGATTGGAATTATATATCCCTCAAATTATTTGTTTATTTTTATTATCCTCATGATATTTTTTGAATTATTCCTTACCATGAATCTGTCTTTGTTCTCAATGATGATGTTCTGATTTATGCCCATATGTTATGCATGAACATGATGCTAGCTCTATTCAAAACTATGTGTGTTATTTGAACACCATGACATAATGTTTTATTTTTATGTATAGTTTACATTAAATTCCTTTTTGAAACGTTTCTCTCATAATTATTATGATGATCTTATACATTGATATAATGGTTCTTATTATTCACATCTATGTTCTATTGATTCATGTCCATTATTCCTCCACATATCAGGATTTTAGATCACTCCTATCGTTGATATATATATTATGGCAACTACATGTACTAATAAGAACAAGATATTTTAAGGGGATATATAAAAAGAATTTAAATAAATGTTTATGTTTTTTTCCGAAAAAAAATATTTAATAGTCATGTATTAAAATGTTGTGTCATTATACCTAATATTGAAGGAAGTCTAGAGAATATCCTCATTTTTTCTATTAGCTCTTGATATTCATATCAAAGATAATTATTTCAAAATTCATTTACATCCATTTGATAATGAATTCAGAGATATAGGATTGTTGATACTTATTTTTGATAGTTACCATGTTATGTTATTAATAATTAAAGTAATGATACATTGATATGCAATTGTTCTTAATAGAAAAATATGTCTGCCCCATGTTGACACACTAAGGCATCTGAATCCCTTTTCCAGATTCTCCTAAGTTTCTTCTTTATTTACTATCACTCAATTGGGGATATACTAAAAGTATTTATTGAAATATTTATATCATATTAGAATGGTTTTATTGAAAACTAAACCTCACTATTAAAGGGACTGTTATAAAAATGTTTATAAAATACTTCATCATTTTCCTTCATAATAAGAATATTTTCATTGCATCGTTTCTCTATAAACATTTGAGATAAATAACCTCTATTAATTTTTAGTAAGGAACATGTTATGGATGTAATTTCTATTGTAAGTTCATATTCATAATTAAATTGATATACAATCCAATGTTGATTAAATATATCAATTTCAATTCATTTTCCTCGATAATCGATATCGTTTATATATAGAGAAAATCAATATATGATGATAATAACATAAAATAAAACTATAGAGGGAAGCATAATATTTATAGGAAGAACATTACCACTATATTATATTATATATGAGTTATAAAATTAATGTTAAATCATTTACCATTTGATATTTTTACATATAGTTCAGTATATAACTACTGAGGTGGTGATATGATACCCTTAAAAAATATTTTAAATACAAAAGAGTGGGTAAAAGATAAAAAATAATATATTTTTAATTCCCATATGGTTTATTAGTATACATGTCCCCACATAATTCTCATGGGCCACCAATTTGTTGTGATTACATTATCCCCAACTTCTAAAAATATATTAATAGGTTTTTTAAACTGATTTACATAATTAACGGTTTGATTTTTCAACTATTTGAAATAAATTCTATACTCCTTGAAATTATATAATTGGAGTGCGGGTGGTGAATTTGGTTCATCTTTATTCTTTTAATTTATTTAATTCGTTATGTACATCCACCATTCATTTTCTATATGAACTTATCTTCAGAACTTACAGAATTTACCATTACATTATGTAAATTTCCCAATGATTATTTCAACATGTTTTCCTGGACGGTGATTAATTTTATTTCCTCCAAGAGTTTTATTATTTATATTATATTTAAAATCCATTTTCATCTTCAATTACATAAATAACCAAGAATAGTGAGAGTCTTATCTATACATATGTACTTTGAGAGCACATCAACTGATTTATTCAAATATATCAATGTATTTGGTAACCAATTATATTTCTAGAATTTATTTTAATCCACTAAAAAATTGATCATTATTTATTTATATGTCAATGATAAAACTAAAATCATACCTTGCATGTCTGGTAAAAAATATGATATAGATAATAATGGTTTCATATCATCATGTCACTATGAGGAGTTTAAAGAAAAATAAAAATTGAAAAATTTATTCTAAAACACTTCCCAATTCCTAAATTCTTTTTACTTGTCTTTACTTATATTTTTTAAACGAGTCCACCATTGATCAACTTCACCTTATAAATTATACACTGCTAAAATAACATTCTAATGGTTGAAGTTATGGATAATAGAAAATTTGATTTCAATATATTTTTTCTATTCCTCCAAACATAATGGTTTAGATGTCCCACTAATGGTGGGTTGAAATAGTTTCATAGTGGAATTTATGTAAAGATAATCCTTCCATTGTGTTATAAAAAACATAACATAGTTAAAATTATTATTCATATATCAATAAAAGTATTTAAGCATTATGTTTATGTTTCAACTCCCAACCAATATCCCTTTTAGTTGAAAATTATGAAAATGACTACATTTATGTTTAAACACATTGTTAACTAAATTAATCTTAGTTCTATCAATTAAAAAAACTAAAAAACATTGTGTGATTATTAAGAATCAATAATCAAATTAATCAATAATACGATAACAAATATCATTCCTATGATGTCAAAAATTTTGACACCCTCTGAAAAATACTTGTTGTTCTATGTTTCCATCTAAAAAATATTAAAATAACTCCTCTGGTTTGTAAAGTGAAAGTTAATAAACTAAAAAATTCCACCCTTCAGTTAGATGAAGTTATGTACCTAAGAATCTTTTCAATGCATCGAGTAAAATTGGGTTAATAACCAATTCAACCCATTCAAGGATACTACCCCAAGGTGAATCTATTCTAGAAAATACATTTAATTTCTCATATTTAGTAATGGAATCCATTTAAATTAAAATCAAACAGTCTCTATTTTACTAACATTTTCTTATTTTAAGACACAAAATAAATTAACCCTTCAATGATACTAACCATGGAGTCTTAAGAATCGATTTTTTTAATATAATATTATTTGGGATTAATATCAAATACATATCATAATAATAAACACCCCAGAACCGTATAGGTTTAGTTTCATTAGAGACTATAAAAAAATTAAGTTATTTAAGGATATTTTTGAACATTTTCAAAAACATTCTTCTCATGTGGTTCCCTTCTATAAATATCATACTTAATTGATCACTTTAAAACATGGTAAAAGGAAAAAAAAATGGTGGGATTGGATTCTTATTAGGGGTATTATATGAGATAATAATCAATTATAATAAGTGAGAATATATAATAATTGGGTTATGGGAACGTGATCATAACATATTAACTTCATACCCTGAAACTCAGAAATAATTAATCATAAATCATGGAATAAATATTTCAAATAAAAAATGATCAAGGCATAAGATTGTGAAATAATTCATATCATATGCCTACAAATATTAGTGTAACATATACACATCATCACAAAAAACAATTCTCTTTGTCAAGGATATCAACCTAGTCAATCATAGTTGACAAGTTCCCATAGAGCATTGGTTTCAATTACAATTCCCATAAACATTGTGGATCGAGTCACTTAGTAGACTGGGACTACTACCAATTCCTTCTCATATTTTCTCATGATATTTTATGCTTTATACAGTATATTGATTGTATGTATAATCATAGTACCACCCATGACATACTCATAACCATAAATTTTTGTTCTATGATAATATGGAAACATTCACATTCTATCATTACATAATTAATTCAAGGAAAATAGATGTGTTTCATGAAAACATTGAAATAAAATTACCTAAACTATCCAGATATAAGATATGAGTGACGACATAATAACATATCCTCTAAGTAATTTCAACATGTGTTGACATAGTTGAAAAAACGCCAATTTAATATTATTGGATAAATAAATATAAAAAATATATTCATATACCTTTTATTTTTTAAATCCATTTTAATTATAATAATTAGAAAACAATTTTAAAACATTTTAATAATGATTTATATATAATAATTATCGTAAAGATTAATAAATGTTTTCACCCTGAAATATTCAATGATATACTGTTGCCAAAATGACATTTACAGAAATTGTTAAAACATTTTTTTTCAATTTATTTTGATATAAATTCCAAATATTAGAAAAAAACCCTAATAAATTACATAGTCATAGAAAATGATATCGATAAAATGAGTTTGGACATGGAGGAAGAAGATTAATAAATGGAAAGAAAATATGGGTTCAATTTCACTATTAAGTTTAATATTTAGTAAATTATTTACCAACGTACATTAAATTGATAGGTGACATGTAAAAAAATTAAAAAAAGATGTCTTTTTTTGGTATTAGAGACAAATTTCACATAATATAATATGGTATGGAAATTTCTTCCTAATAATCACAATTTGAAAATGTTATTTGAATGAATCCCATAAATTTTTCATTAAACATTCATGAATGTTCTTTAATGTTATTTATAACAAAAATAACCCACTTAATAAATTATTTTAATTGTTTATTCTATACTATTATATATTTTTTTATTTTATTATAATCATTCACTAAATATGCGTGATTTAGTTAATTATTATTTTCACTATCAAGTGTTATAAATTCATAAATTTTCTTTCATGTTTTGTATTAGATATGTCAAACCGAATTTTTATATACATTGTTAATAATTTCCATATTATTAAATTTATTTAAATAATTGTTTTGGAATTATTTTTTGCATCCCCATGTTCACTTTATAGAATCTATTCAAATTTTTTACGGGAAGTTGATATATGTTGAAGATATCGGTGTAAGTTATAGATATCAATGGATTATTTATCATGACCATTAACAAATCATTTATAAACTATATTCATGAAAAATTGCACTCCTTAATATTCAACAGTTACATTTTATGACCATCCATTAAATGTGGTGATGCAAAGTCACAAATATGACCCAAAGAGGAAGAAGTATACATGTATCATGTTTGTAATTTTCATATTACATATAAAATAAATAATTTTGAACATTATTTATCATATAATAATCATTAATTATAAAAAATATCATATATATTAACTAAATATCCACTTCTAACAGACCATGTGAGATGGTAGTGAAATTTTTTTAAGTAGTTCATGGAGGGGTAGTATGTATGTTCTCATAGATGACATTTTAATTAATTGAAAGATACAGGAGGAAGGTTGAAAAATATTTTACAGTAAAGATAATTAAATTCAAAATAATTATTATATAGATGTAATTATGTTAATTCTTTTGGAATCAGGTTGGATTTGGATGAATGAGAAAGATATAAAAAATAATGTTTTGGGGTGTGTGATAATCATGTGGATAGATTTAATTTTCTCTTGAAATATCCAAGGTAAATTCAATACATAAGAATTTATCATATATCAAGGGGCTATAACAAGTGATATATAGATATAGGTTATATCAAGTGGGTATAGGGTAAAGAGTAATTTTAATATTAGGGTGTTTATAAAATAGTAATGGGATTCTCCTTTAATAATTGAGGATAATTAAAATTTTTAAATAGCATAAAAAAGAAAGGATAACATTTAATAGAAAACTAGATCCAAATGTGGGAAATAATGAAGGTGAGTGATTTTAGGATTTTTTTTCTTTACATTTATATTTTTTATCAAATTAACTTTTTTTACAAATTCTATTGTTCTATCCTTTCATACCTTATTTTTAAAAATAGAAATATAATTAACCCTATTAGATAATATAGATATAACCATTCTAAATATAAAAATAATTTAATAATATTTAATGCTATAAATTTATAAAACTTAATTTTAGAAATAAACAATGTTTATCTGTAGGGAATTGTTTTTAAAAAAGTAAAACACTTTCTTCGAGAAAGTAAAATAGAGGTTTTGAAATTAATATAATTTTTTTAATATATAATTTTATTAAAATTATTATTTTTTTAATAGGAAAAATATTTCATTAATTTTTAAATCACGGTTATACAATAATTATTTCATCGAATTCCAGATATTTATAAAAAATTTATTTTATAATATTCATCAAAAAACCAATCTGTTTAAATAAATCCCAAAAAGTCACATGAAGATAATATTATTATGATAAAATTGAAAAATAGATTCATTTTTTATAGTTAAAATTAAATATTTTTATAAATTTATCATCTGAATAAAAAAGAAATTATTCAATGAAAGTGTAGTTTTCTATTTTTTTATCCACAAATAATAAAATTAGTACTTATTTTAGTTTTTTAATTTATTTCAATAGTTAATTTTCAATTAATTATTAGTTATTAAAATTAATTTGTTATTGTAAGAAATATTTTTTTACATAAATTTAGTATATCAGGCATATCAATTTATTGATCACATCAAATTTATTAAGGAGTGATATATTCTAAAAATCCCAGTATTCTATATTATTCAGGCGACATTGGACTGAATATTAATAGAATTCATCCCTAATTTACCATGATATCATGATGGATATGATGAATTATGGGTGATTAAGGCTGGATTTTGAAAGTCATATCTCTTCCTAAAAATTATGGTGTCAATCATGATAGTTGTTTTGCTAAGGCAGTAACTAGTGGAGGTGGTGAGGCCACATTGGGTTCAAATAATGGTCATTTATGATCATGGTTCCTATTTCAAATCAAGAGTATATAGTGGTCTAAAAAATTATTTTAGCTCTGAGTTTTGCCAGAAAACCACTTTTCATCCACATAAGTATGTTAAAATAGAATAAACTATCTAGTTCTAAAGAGATAAGTTGCATGCACACACATTCATGACATTAAAGGATTGTGGATAAATCAATTACCCCTGGTAATGTTTTATTATTATAAATATTATCACTCATCTAATAATTTTATGTAATTCATTATTCTTTATTACCAACCTAACACATTTCTATTTTGTTGGAATGAGGTTGGGGAGATGTTTATTCTTGAAATAGAATTAGTAAAGAGAATGATAAAGAAGACTCATGAGATTCATGAGTGCATACTGGACAATCTTGGTTTTCATAATTCCTATGTTGATTAATCATAAGAGGTGTCATGTAGTGTTTTAAATTGAATCCTAGTTGTTCTTTTGAGGAATATCCTTACTATACCAATCCACTCATTACTTGTGTGAGTATTTTTCTCCCATGTTTTTTGAATGTTTTTGGGTGTTGGATCATGTTGTGGAAGTTTCAAATTAGTTACAACTACTTAATATATGAATTTGATATATTAGGTCCTTTATGTGTAATATATTCCTTAATATCTTCATGTTCATTGTAATGCCCTTGAATTGGTTGAGTTAGAATTTAATGATCATGTTACAATCAAGGAATGCCAGATTGATATTTAAGACCATCATGAGAAGGTGATACATGAGTGTTCTATTCATTGGATCATCTATATTACCATTACGATGGTATATAAGATGTAATATTAAATGTTAGTCTTGTATTAATGCTCAATATACCAGGTTTTTATGGTTAATTTTTTGATATGATGTGTATACTATAAGTCAGACCTTCATGATCAATATACCTTTTTATGGTTAATTTTTTCGAATTGATGTGTATATAGTAGTTATTTTATGAGATGACTAGTGTCATTTCATGATTATGCTCATTGTTCCTTTGATTTGTGGTTATTGTTCTTGTTATATAAATATCATTAAAAGTTATCTCATGAGGTGGTAGTTTTGACCCCCTTAGCATTCCAGACTATATTTTTTTTAATTCTAGATGATGATTATTATCTATGTGGTATATGATGTAAGATCATTTTTCAAATCCATACCATTACAATTTCATGATTTTTGGTGGGTTTGAGATATATTGTGGACATTTATATAATGTAATATTATGTTTTGGTCCCTTTAGAGGATGAAAAGGCATTGGTATTGGGCATAGCGGTCTCCTTCATCAAAACCTTTTTGGGTTTGTGACTTTAGAGATGGATTTTTTGGATCATGGAGTGTACTATGATGTTTATTGTGGAGATATTGGTTGTGGATGTCATCCATTTTTTCTTAGAGAACCAATTTTTCTAAATTTTCAATGGTGGAGAGAGTGTTAAAAAGAGTGTTTACTTGTGTAAAATGAGGAAGGGATCCATGCCTGTGGTATAGGGTATGGTGCTGTGAGAATTTTGGTGGATATTCCATTTGGAATGTGGATCATTATCTCCATGGATGTAGTCATTTTCATGATATCAGGTGGTATATAATATATTCATATATGTGGGGAGCAAGGGAAACTATGATCATGTAATCTCCACATCATGGTCTTGGTATTTCTGTGTTATAATGGAAAATGGATTTCTCCTAGACCATTATGAGTAGCTGTGGTTGTGGGTTTGTGAATGAAATGACATATATACTTTAATGGTTCATGATATGGTTTTTGTACAATATATTTAATGATATTTGGAATGAGAGTGAGGTTCTAGGGATATGGTCATTTTATATTACTAGAAAAGAGGATCTCACTTTGAATATTATAACTTGGGATACGGTTAAAGTCAAAACATTACGGGTGAATCCTATCGAGAAATGTAAACTAATAAAAGGTTCAAACATAAATAATTTCATTTTCATTTTATCATATTGAAACATTGATGACTCAAACCCTCATAGTTCTCTCCAAAAAAAATTATGAGTTCAATCCTCACTGTTTACTATGATTGAACTATCTTGATTCAAGGTTCCCTCAATAATTATTTTCCTATTCTTCCATATCATTTTCCTTATAGTGGATTTATGTAGTGTTGTTATTTAGTTTTGGTGTCAATATTTAATAATGAACAGATGGTGGTTTTCCATGGTTACATTATATCTCTGGTTTCTATTGTGTTTGAATGTGGTATATTCATTATTTCATTATTCTTATGTTTTCGATCATCTAGTATTTTTATATTGGTATAAAATTATTTAATTTATAATTTTTTATGTGTTACTGTGGGATTAAGATGATTTAAATTCCATGGATAAATAGTTGACATTAACCTTAATAGAGATAATTAATTTGAGGTATGTGAATTTGATGAAATATAAAGGTGATGTGATTAGAGTTGTTTTTATTGGGTTTAATAGATGCTTATTCAAAATTTCTAGAATGTGGATATTTTTTTACTATGATTATTATTGTCCAATATCTTCATTTTTATGAATGAAGTTGGTAAAACCATAAATCTAATAAAAAATGTGGAAAAAAAATGATTCATATGAATTGTGTTTATTATTCTTCATCAAAGCCGACTGATCATGAAATTACTCCTCGAAGTATGCATATGGTTTATTATTAGCTATTGTTAACTATTAAATGTATTAATTCTTGTTTCTGATACTTTTTATTAATAAATTTATTAATTCGAGATGATAATTTCAGTAGGTTTTTTTCTGAAAATTATATGTTTGGGGATGTTTCATATCACAATAGTAATTACAATAACTTATAATCCTTATTGTATGATGTTGTTTTTAACATGAATTTTTTTATGTTGGATTAATTTTCTTTCTATGTTATGCATATGGATAGAGGAGACCATTCTATTTATTGATGGGAAACTTATTATTATTTGTATATTTATGATGGAAGTTATGGTTTTCCTTTGTTGAATGTGTCTATAGATGAGATAAATGGTATAGTTTGATAGCTTTCCTTCCCTATTTTCCTAATGATTATATTTCCACTACTGTTTTGTTGGTCAGCATGGGTTGAGAGCATATATTATCCACTTATCCTTAGTTTTTTTCCATTGGTTATACTATTTTCACTTCTTTTTGTGGTAAAATGTTCATAATTCATTATAAAGGAATATACTTTTTGGAAGCATAGGTTGAGTAATATAATATTCAAAAGTATGGAATAGTTATGAAATTAAATAATTAATTTGAATGAGTGTTTTTTATTATAATGATTGAATACATAGAACTATATAATATTTTGGAGATGATTTTTCCAGGATTGAGGGATGGAAATGTATATTGGAAGGATATTTTAAAATTTTGATGGATTTTAAAATTAATGATAATTATTATACTACAATTAATGAGGTGGAAAAAGATAGAATAAAATAAATTTATAAATTACTAGATAAAAATGGTGAATAATCCCACTACTCTTATGTTTAATATGAGGATTGATTTGTTGTCCATGTTGTGGTAGGTGGGTTTTCGTCTGGTAAATTTTTTATAATCAATTCTCGGGTAGGGTAGTTTCTCTTATACTGGTTGTCTGTTATATTATCATTAGGTTCTGTTATTTCATATTATTCCCCATCCCATATAGTACGTTACCCGACAACCATAGTAGCATTGGGTTTTAGTTGTTTTCTTCAACGTTTATGATGTTGAGAAAATGGATTTATGAAATTACTGATTCCCCTCATTATATTTTGATCATAGAATAATATATAGGAATAAAATAGTTGTCTTGAATTAAGTTATACAACCTATGATCATATGGGATTTAGTGGATCTTAGTTTTTTTTACATCTACGTATAGGCTAAAGAAAATTTCGGTGATAGAATATAAATTCCTTCCAGTTACATTTACTAAAATTATATAAGGTTTAATTATAAAAAAAGGGTAATAGAATGAGTTATAGTTCTTTGTACATTTGTTACGATGTATATCATGATTACTTCCTAGTTGTGGGATATAATGATGTGAATGTGATGATTATATAGAGTGTAAAATTATATGATAATATAATTGTGGTATTTTTTTCAACTTTGTAGGTTAACCATGAATGGGATGGGAGAACCTGTATCTGAGTTGTTGTGCTGAGGGTAACTAATTTGTTCATAAATTGGAAGCGGGTAACTTATATATATATGTGTGTGTGTTTGTGTGTGTTTGTTTGTTTGTTTGTTTGTTATTTGTGTGTTTTTATATTTATGTTACCTGAATAAAGTTGTTACATTGTGAGTGGTAACTAGTGCTATTGGGAGGTAGTTCCCTTGATTTAGGTAATAAGATAGATTCTATTGTTTATTTAATGAGATTTATCATCATTATTTTATATTTTCAAGAGAGGATTCATGTAGGATCCTATTTAGTAAACATGTATTCTCATCCGTATATACATAATAATTATTAGGTCTAAAAGAGAAGGTTGGTAATCTATCTAGGCATTACTAGATCAAAGTTTCCATTCAAGAGAAGTTGTTGTTCATGGTACTTGCCTATAACTTTTCTTGGTATTTATATTTATTTTATAATAATATGAATATTCATGAATTTGGATTGGTTATTTATTAGTGATATTTAATTTATATTTGGATTTTTATCCTTTTCTAGATTTATTGAGAGAAATTCCCCATAATTAATCATTTTTACACTCTTACATATAGTCTATTATGAGTGAACTATTAGAGGTAGGTTTCAAGGATCACTTCCCTCTTAACATTCAGCCTAGGAGTTGTGCCTATGGAGTTTGTTGGAGGGGGGTATTAGTTATTTATTTTAGTAACTAATTTATCACTATATTAATGTAATTTAACATCCATTAATAAATAATATAGGCCTAATTTTTTATATTGTATGATATGATCAAAATTATAAAATAAATTTATATATTTATTTTATAACATTGAAGGACTTATTATCATTATCAATTCTATCATTTAAGATGATTCTTGATTCCATTCAACATGATAATATTGAAATAAAATATTTACACTATACTGTTAGAAAATATGTCACATATCATTCAATATGATCATATTTGTCATTTTATATCCTATATAAAACAAAAATTTATAGAACTAATACAAAATCATTTCTTATGATATAACATATTTTAAAGGAATCGATAAGAAAAATTTCATTTTGTATTTAATGACATGAAAAATGATATCAATTTCCATCATTTTAAAAAACATTTTTATGAATTATTTGAATCATGAAAAGCCTTAAAACGAATGAGGGGATTCATAACATTTAATGAAACTTATTCAAGAAAATAAATACATAAATAAACATTTAAATAAGTATATATCATTCTATAAAGCTGATTTTTTTAACATAAAATAAATAGCTTTTATATCATATATTGAAAATGGAAAAACTCATATATTTTACCTTAAACATCACTAAGATCATTGAAAATAGAAATAAAAGTTATATTCTCATTTTTTGTATCAGTGGTCTGTTAAGTCACCCAATTTTTTGAAGAATTATCCTTACAATCATGATTTTTAGTACTAGTTGTGTGGTAAAGGAATATGGAAAATATATATTTATAGAGAATTCATATGATGATCACATTGACATAAAACCCCATATTTATTATTCGAACTCTTTATATAACCCTCATAGTAACTCTATATCCTTATATGAGATTACAAAAGAGTAATGAAATGTTCATGTAATGCTATTTATTTAAAATGTTTTGTAATTGTGTTTCCATTTCTTCATGAATATATAACATAAATGAATTATACAATTTCTAACAGATTTAGTCATATAAAACATACTTAATTATAGCATTACATATAAGAATGTCTAAGGTAACCCAATCATTTTATATATACCAAATACATAATTTAACATTAATATTCAATAAATCTCAAAATAAATCATGCCTATAAAACTAAAGATATAGTGCCTATTTGATTATATAAATATAATAATTTTTTAATTTTATAAATAATATATCCCAAATAAATATCCCTAAATTACACCTTTTTTAACACATAATACATAATAGTGTTCTTAAAAACATGGGAGATGGAAAACAGAATAAGGGTTCAGTTCAAGTTCTCTATAAGTGTTAACATAAGAGATATCAATCAAAGATCATAAGTGTATACCAGGTAAGAATTTTGGTAAGATAACATAATGGAGGTATATGGTCATAATTTAATTGAATCATACCCAATAAAACATTGATTATAAATCCTGATTCACGACATAAGGATTTTCACAAAACAAGAAGACATTATTTGTTAGAGATTGGAATGATGAGACAATAATCATGAACCAATGGAAATTAAAAATAATGTAATAAATTTAAAATTTATTACAACATTACCACATAAATAATAATATATATCAAGTATAAGAATCATGAAATTTACATTATAATGGTTTAGGTTAACCATATTCTTAGAGCCAATTTGACTTGGGAGACCCACCCACATACAAAATGTAGTAGACATGGGAAAAACACTCTAACCCAAGGATGATCTCATAATATATAAATATTTTCCTAATGAATTGAATGGATATATAGGTACCACTCATAGCATAATTATAAACCAAAGAAATGTGTTCAATATGTGCTAGAAATCATTTATAATTTCATCATAGCATAATTGACTCATGAAAAATAAAAGCGCTTCACAATAATATCCATAACAAATTATCCTAATCTATATAGAGAAATAAGGTGTTTGGTTCCATTACATAATATTTCAGGTAAGTTATATAAAACATTAAATTATGTTGAAATAGATGAAAAAATACATTTATAAGTTCATTAAATTTGACTTGGATGAAGAATAAAGAATTCCCTAATCATTTTTATATCTTTTGAAAAAATATTTTGTAAAAAAATAACATAAATTTATTTGTAAAAAAAACATAGAGACAATTATTATTAATGAATACCAATAAATATAATTGGAATATTAATTAGTATATAAATCATTTAAAAAGTTATTTCTAATCAAAATTTATGAAGACAATAATGCTTTATTAGAAAAAACAATATCAAAAACATTTAAAAATGATAAATTTTTAAAATAAGGAAAATTAAATACAAAAATATATTAATAAAATATATAATTACAAATATGTATATAAAAAATAATATGGTTCTCGATGATTTTTTTTGACTAAAATGAATAGTTAGAGTTGGGTTCTTTTACTAGAATTAATTCGAGTAAATTATGAACAAAATGGGAAGTGAAATGATAGGAGTAAATTTAAACAGAAAATAATAATAGGAGAAGAGAAAATATTTTTTTAAAAGATTAAAATCATATAATTTTCTAATATGAAAACTTAGTAATTACAATCCCGAATTCATAATGAGATAGGAATGAAACACCATTCCTTTTAATTTATAATTTCATAAAAGTGATTTAAAATCATATATAATAAAGATAACTATATTTATAACATATTTATAAAGCGTATTTATACCAATTATCATTTTTATTATTCATTTATATTCATTAATTATGAATAATTGAGTTAAATAATCATAGTTTTTGTCATCAAATGTTTATAATGCATATTTTTAGTACACATTTCATAATAGTGATGTTAGTACATGTTCGTGGATACCAGTTTTATCATTACTATATTATAAATCAAATTTAAATCATTTTTTTCAAATTATATAAATTTTATAATTACCATTTTATGGAAATTAGGTGTATGGATTGTTAAATTGGAATCAATGATGATCATGTATGTGGTAATTTATCAATAACAAAAACGTACATTAAAATGAACATTAATTTTTTGGTTTGTTCTTATTGAATCATATTCATGGAATATATAACTCATTAATATCATATATTCCCATTATTACTGTCTTGAATCTTATTTATGGAAAACAATTGTTATATTTTTATACCATTATTCATGTATATGGTTGAACTCACCCAAATAAGAACATGTTATAATAGTGAATGAGTAAGAGACTAGAGTTGTATAATAGTATTATAACTTCTTTAAAAATATTAATTATATAGTTATAATATTATTATAGTAGAGTAATAGATTTCTTAAGAGTTTATATGAGATTTATATTGATTAATTAATATAATATCTTAGATACTAGATGAATTTTATCCTTCTTCACACATGTTCTTTTTGAATGAAGTATTTATGTTTTCTTAATAGATAAATGATCCATCCAATGTAATCTAAGTATTTAATAGATATAAAATGGGATGTTAATCATGAAATTTTTGACTAAATATAGTGGTTTGTAATGGTAATATGAGAGTGTCCTTTAAAGGTGAAAATGAGGGGTATTTCTTTGGACGATTATGTTATGTAAAAGGTACAGATATATTCAATTTGATGTTTGGTGATTCAAGTGAAGAAAATATGGCGATAAATTTATTTACAGATAAAAAAAAATATTCTATAATCCATAAATATAATATTAAATACTAAATATTAGAGCCATTATAATTTACTAGTTTTTACCACCTGTTACTAGGCTTAATTTCTGTACCCTGGTAATTGTTAAAAAAAATATAAGTTAACACTTATTATTAAATTTAAATTTTATGTTTAAAATATTGGCCTACATTTTAAAACAAAAAATTATAAAAATTAGAAATCTGTGTTTAACATCAAAGATAAAATGTATTGAAAAACAAATTTTGTTAAAAAAATGGATTACTTAAGCATTAAAATTTATTATTCTTATTTCATATCAAAAAAATAATATAAATTATTGTTATATATTTATATATTAACTTTAAAATTAAATTATTTTCATCATTTAAAAGTGATCAATTTAATTTTTAATATTAAAAATATACAAATCATAAAAACATTTCATGATAAAAAATAGATATTTTAAACATGAAAATATTTTAGTATTGTTTTAGCCAATAAGATATTATTCAACATATATTTATTTATTTGTGTAAATATATAGAATAAATTTCATTTAATTTATTTATGTAATAAGAGTTTCAATTTTAAATGAAAACATTTTGAAAAAACGCTTTTAAATATATCATATTTAAATGGAGATATATTATTAATTTATAATTATATATATTTAATTAAATATTTCATGTTTGATATTTATTTACTTTAAAAATATTCATTTTTATCAAAATATTTTACTAAAATCATTCTTTAATATAATAATTACATGTAACTTATATAATAAATAATTTTTATAGAATAATATTTTAATTAAATTTATAATTTAATTTCATTTTTATCATTTGGGAAATATTTTCAATTATAAACAAATTTGGTTAGACATTACCAGTGACCATACATCTAATCTCTATATATATCATGATCAAATTCCATTCATATACATATTTTTAAAATCATTATTCCAATTTATGTCCCTATTAATATGTCCATTATGTTTATAATTCTCTCTGTCATTTCCATACATTCAATCCTGATGAATATCTTCATGAAAATACATTAGGTTAATGATTTCATGTTCTTTGGTTTTTTTCCATGAATATTTATTCCACATGTATTTTTTTGGGGATGTTTTATACTTAATTCTCATAATATATATATCTTGTATTGTAACATTTCCCTGAAATATATCATGGTTTCTTTCAGTTATTTTTTTATTATGAAATATTTGATTCAATACAATATTTATTGAATTTAATATATATATATATATAGTAAAGTGATTTGATATTAAATTATATCCCCTTTAAATAATTTCACACTCAAATTGTTTTTAATTAGGTGGATTAATTGAGGGTAATTAAGCCTCATTGCATACTTGGTTTCCAATTTTTCATCCTATAACCTATTATTTTTTCACATAACATTAACCAAGTGAGTGGCCTTATTTCATAGTAAATTATCTCTATAATATAATATTTCATAAGTTTTCTACCTAAAAGTTAAATGTTGTTCTAGTTGTACACATTCAGAGTTTAAAACAGGTGAATGGTATGGTATGAATTTCCTCTAAAATGATACAAAGAATACATCATGCACTAATTATGGGTTTATATATATTGCATTATATTAAGATTATTTTCACATACCAATGGGAATTTTAATTGTATGAATATATAAAGGGTTAACTTTACCTTTACCACGATTCTCATAACCAACATCCTCAGTGATATTTTAAGGCACAACATGTCATTAGATTTAATCTCTATATCTTATATAAAATTATCAACATATATTTTATGTCAACTATTATAAATTCTAATATTCCATTTAATGGTTTAAAAATTCTAATCAATTTTTTAAGAATGACCTAGTCCCATCATTTTTGCCTTCCAACATCATCCCAACATGGTATAGTTGTGCACCACTTCCCATAAAGAGCCATATATGGTTCCAATTGTAATAACAAATTTATACTACAATTATATGAGAACTATATAAGGGGAAGATTTTGATCCCAACCTCTATTTAAATCCATTGAATAATATATGAATTTTTCTTTTAGAGTTTGAATAGTCATTTCAGATTTAACATCAGAATGAGGATGATAATATATACTAAAGATCAGCATTATATATAATGATTATAAAAGTCTGTTATAGAACATCAACATAAACATTGGATCATGATTAATTAAAATTAATATTTATACTCTATAGGTCATTAATAAAACAATAATATATATCATGGAATGTTTTTTATGTGGTAATCTTATAAAATCTAAATTAAATTTTATATTTTAGTCAGGAAAAATTGAAAACACCTAATATAAATATAACCATTATAAGTCAGGGGATGTCCCACAACAAAATTAATAGTGATTTTCAACAATTTATATACTGGTCTGATTAATAGTTATGTAATTCCCTTAGAATTATATCATTCACCTTTTAAATACACCAAATACCATGTATAGAGTCATATAATTTAGAAAAATTTTCTTAATATTGTATAAGAAGTGGTGATTAATTATATCTTTATATACCTTTGTTCATAAATGAAGGATATAGATTGATGAGATATGCACATTATCAAATAACTCTTACTTTGATTATGGTACTGTTGGAAAACATACAAATTTTTAAAATATAATAATAATATAATTGAAATATAAAAACTCTTTAATATTTCCTACCTTTTTATATAGATCCATATTTTTCTTCTATTCCAACATGATGTTTTGATAAATTTGTGTTTGGGAAATCATTTTGGAGAAATGTGATTTATCACCTTTAATAGTGATCTAAATGACCATCCTATATAAAAACATGAGTAATATTTATTTTAATTTTCATCATGGATAAGATATAATGGCCATTTTTTAGATATTCATACACTTATTTACCATCCCAAGGTTGTAATTTATTGAGAAGTAATATTCCACGATTGACTCCAACTATATCCTTTAGGACAGGTTTTATTCCTTTTGTGTGAATATGTATATTTTGATATTTTGATCCATATATAGTTTTTAGTTTTCAACATATATATAAGAAATCAATATATTTAATGAGTATATAACCATTTTGATATCCAAATCAAGTTTATGGTCAATTGTTTTATTAATATTTAATTATCATTTGGCCATATTTTTGACATGTCATTTTTCCATAGAAAATCTCTGAATCTATTATTTAATGAATCTCCATATATCAAGAATACTTCTCCGCTACAATTTAGTGTTACTATAGCAATAGAGGCCAATCTTTTATGTTCATCCTTTTAATTTTATTCATATTCATCTATCAAGATTAATTCTAACCCCTTTTAAATTAACCTGGATTGTGATATAATCATGTTAAATTTATCACAAGATAGTAATGGTATGAATGGAATATAAGAAAGTAAAATACCTATGTTTCAATGGTTGGTATAGTCCATTCTCCATTATATTTTGTATTATATGGATCCCTAAATATACCCACACTTTTTATTAAATTACCTGATAATGATACTTTTTTCATTTAGATTTCATTCATGAAATATTTTACATATAGTTTATCCATACTCAAGGCCTTAATCACAAAAAATGAATGGTGTTCATGAAATTAATTTCACTTAAAATATATGATAAGATCATATATAAATACTACAACTTGGTTACGTTAGCTAATATATTCATCAAATCCACAAATAAATGAGTGTAATTTTTTGAGTTTGATGGGAATCACTATGAATTCAAAGTGAAGATATCATTTACTGAATGATGTATTAGGTACATCAACTTTATTGACTATTAATTGATGACATATTGACTGAAGGTAAGACTCTAATAAGTATTGACACCATCATAGTTAATCAAACAAGTAATCAATAAGGGATAGAGGATATCTATTATTTATTGTGATTTTATTAAGTTCCTGACGATCAATAGTGTGATGCATGGATCTATCTTTCTTCATAAAAATATGTCTCTTTCAGAACATCGGGAAAGAAATGGGTGTATAAATACATTACTCATATTATATTAGAGATTTTTATTCAATTCCTTAATTTGGGGAAAATTTATATGTATTCATCTGGATATGTATAACTCCAAGTATGAGTTTTATATACAAAGTCAACATCTGGATTTTGGGGAATATAATGAATCTTGTCAAGATATACATCATAATATTCCAAAAAAATAGACATATCTTCAATATCATGTTTTTTCCAAAACAATCTAACTAAATAATACACATTATTGGGTATTAAGATCCATATAATGGATGCAATTTATATTGAGATTTATTGGTCATATTTTCAATTATTTATGGCATTGAGTTGATTTTGGATATAAAATCCAATATTACTCTCCTGAAAATTAGTATTGTATTTATGTAGATAGATCTAATATATTCCAAAATTTACATCAAATTTGAATAATGTAATAATAATATAATATTCAAAAAAATACATTCCAACCAAACAAAAATGAAGAATATTTTTAGTCTTGTGAAGGAATCAATGTAATACGTGTAATTTTCATAAATAACTCAACATCTATTCATTGGGGTAGAGATTCTATTACCTTATAAAAATGTCATTATAGAATATATTGGGAATAATAAATACTAGAGTGGATAATTATTTTTCCATTGACCAATTCAATTTTATTCCTTACTTTAACAATGAATATTGAATATGATTTCTAATTCTCCTGTCTTTATGGTTTTTTGACATCAGTTGTCATCAATAACCCTGTGTTTGGTGACATTTTTCATGTAATTCCCACAATCCTTAAAATTGAATCATTTGAGTTTGGGTGGTGAATTTTTTAATCCCCAACATAAATTTCATTATATTTACACTTTTTATCTCTTCTAAATTTATGTGTTATTGACATTACCTTTTATACATGGTGCATTTACTTATTCCTTTGAGAAACTTAACTTAATGATTTTTAAACATTTTTGGCTTGTAGAAATACTAATTTACATTCATTAATGGGTTTTATCATTTTTTTTCATTCAAAACCATTTTTTAGTGTTATTCCCCCCAAATTAATAATTATTGGATCTATTATCTTAATATATTACTCAAGTGAAAAACAAACAATTTCTCCATTCCCTCAAATTTTTAATGTCTAAATATTTTCGGAGACATAGTTTCATGAACTAACTATAAAATCATATTTTTATTCTGGTTGAATTATGAAACAAAAAAGTAAAACATTTATTTTTTTATATTGGCTTCATAGGTACCAAAGGATTTATCCTATATTTTTTTTCAACAATTGTAATTCTCACTTTCTATTTTAATGTGATGAATTTATGAAAAATATTTAGTAAAGAATGTATTCATAAACACCTATTATACCATAAAATATTATTTTTCCTTTAGTGTCAAATTTTAAAATAGGGAACACAATTTATATTCCTCACCTCCCAAATGATAAATGACTAAAACAACCATTTATTCTTTGAGCACTAGGAAATAAAGAATATCTTTTCTATTGTATTTATGCACTACACCATGATTATTATATTGGAGGAACCATTAAAAGAGGGTTTTCATAACCACATCAAAGAACAAATAAGTAGATGTACTTTCTTTTTAACCTTAGAGATTTTGTCATGATTCATGCCATTATTTATATCATGGTAAAGTTGGTTAAAAATTTTAATTATATTTTTCACTTTAACTGCCTCCCAATTTATTTTCTCATGGGGACGATCATCGTAATTTCCATCACATTCATGAATAAGTTATTTACAATTGGATTCATACAATATATAAAACCAAAATTTCAGTTTTAGTATCAATAATTAATATATTTAATAAACAATCATATAAAAGGAAAATCATTTTCAATATGTCTTAAATTATTACACCTTAATTTCATAACATAACATTTTATGTTCACTATATATCAATTTTAGATCATCATAGGTTGTTTTATGTTCTATATTGTTGTTATATATAATTTTTCTTAAATATATTTAAAATATTCCAAATAATATTCGCAGGTGGGGTCAAACAAGGTGTTCTATTAGAGACTTTTATTATGCACTGAGTGTAGATCAAGTTACCAGACAACCAACATTTTTAGGGTTGTTACCTCTAGGTATTTCTTAAAAACATACTATATCAACTTATTTATATCCAAATAGAGATTTAATTTCTAGGAAACCACACACCATAAATTTTACAAAAATATAGGATGCTTTCCTATATTTATTTTATTCCATTTGGGTTTCAATAATGTTTCTAGTCATAATTTCTAAATAAATATCTAATTTTCACTCTAATAGCAATTAAGGTGACCCACTAATTTTTTTATAACTAATACATCAATACAAATTATTATTCATTTAAAATCACCACAAAAAATCCATAACATATGGTTCTAGTGAATTTTGATTTTATATACTTAACTGACTTATTTTAATGTATGTTCAATATCTCCCATAAATAGTATTATCACAAGACACCCATTTTGACATATCATAAATTATACTATTATTCATAACATTGGGAATTTAAAAAATGGGAAAGGTAAGATTCTGAGTATGGTTAAAAAAATATATTATTTAAACATCATAAGTGATTGTTAGATAAGCGTGTGGGTATAAGAAAATTATCACGATACATTGTCATAGCATAATAGAACCATACCCAACAAAACACTATTCATAAATCATGATTCATAGAAACACATATTTTATAATAACATAATATATGAGTCCTAGAAGAGTTGAAAATTGATTCAATAATCCTGATCCATTAAATAATAACATAGGTACATTAAATAATATAGGAATTTAGAACAAACATAAACATAGGAATCAAAACATATTTCAAGTGTTAAAAAATATATTAACATCACATTTCGATAGAATTAACACCTTTTAATTACGTTGTGTACTTGTGATAACCAATAACATCTACTAACATAGTGTTCTTACGATAACCACCCATGTCATATAATTTTTTCATGAAATAGAAAACTTTACCCAATGCATTTGAAGGATATATAGGTACCACCCCTAAAATAATGGTAAGACATACATAAGTGTTCTACAAATAAGTTTAAAAAATTTATAATTCCATCATAGAAAAAAAAAATATGAAAATAAAACGTTTCCTGAATAATACCTTAATAATTTAACATATTCTATATAAATAATGAGTGTGGATGGTTTCATTAGATAATATTAACAATTAATCATAAGACACTTTAATGTATGGATTCGTAATTAAAAAAAATTTATAATATCAAAAAAATTTATATGGATGTTGAATAATAAATATTATTTATGTTATGATGTATTTTGAGAAAATATTATATAAAAAATTTGAACTTGATTTTTTTAAAAAAACATGAAATATGTGAAAATAATATTCATAATTAAAATAAACAAAGATGGTAGGAATAATAATTAGTAAAAAGAACATATAAAAATAAGATTCCATAATTTTTTTTAAATATAGTAAAAGTTACTGAAATTTTACCATACAAAAAGTAATGTAAGATTTATTTTAAAAATAAATAAAATCTTATTTAAAAAAAATTATTCAATTATAAAAATAATGATAAAAAATATTTCAACTAAACTATGAAATATGGATATAGAGAAAAAATATTTATGAAAAAAAGAAGAGTTAAGGATGCTTTCTCTTTGAAAATCTCTTTGAGGGGAATGTGGATGTTTAAAATATATTAATATTATTTATATAATGGAATATAATAGGTTTATAGTGACAAATTATTGATTAAGTGAAATTATATAGTCGATTAATGATCTTGGGTTAGTGGAATTTGAAAATGTACATTAATATTAACATTGGTATTCAAATAAATCCTTGGAAACAAATATTCAATTATTGACAATTAATCATTGGATGAGTTTACTTTTTCATAAAAATATATATTAAAGGGAAATAATTTAGGATAATAAATACTAAAAAGTTTAAAACCATGATCCTAAACCATACGACCATGTTCTGGGTAAAAATTACTATTTTTCCGTTGATTCTATTTAAGACTTAAGCCTTTTCTTTCTTCCTTCCCATGGACAGAACCCGAGGGGACCCCTCTTTTGAGCATCAAACCCCCCCAATCAATCTTTCTCTTGTGGATTCTTCATCCATCACCCGATTCATGATCCTTCAGAGGCATTGGAAAGGCCAAGGTATTTTTTACCACACATAGGCTTCTTTCCTCGGTGAGTCTTGCCTTCCATCTTGTTATTTTGCGACAGGATCATATGTTATATTTCCAGGGCGTTGGACTGAAACTTTGAACTTTTCCAACCAACTGCGAATCTGAGGTCGATATCAAGAGAGCCTATGCCTACATCCCTATGTTAGGTGGCCACATGGTTTCCATTTTGGGTTTTCACCTTTTTGAGTTATTTTCATCATTATGTGGTTTGTCTTTCATGAAACCCCTTATTTATATTGAATTTTTCATGTCTAGATGACCCGTGTGGTATGATATTGATGAATCTAATCTTGTTATGGTGTTTAGAAGAGGTGTGGACCAGGAGTGGTCAACCATAGGTGGTATTACTTGAGATTTGTCCCTTTTTCGCCTTTGGACCCTAGTGTTATGTCTTGATTGGGATTTTCCATGTTAGTCAAATGAGATGACTTGGTTATAGGTTGGATAGGATGTGATAGCATGAACCTCTTGAATGAATTGAAATCTTTGTTTCCTTGAGATATGAGAATGTGATATGATATAAGATGTATTTCCTTATATTTTTAGATATGAATGGTTATTATTTTCAATGTTTACATTCTTGTGGTAACCCATGTGTGGGCGTGAGGCATTATTACCCCATGCCAGATGAATCTCTGTGTATGGGCGGGAGGCATTTTCACCCCATTCCAGATGAATCATTGTGTGTTGGCGGGAGTCATTCTTACCCCGTGCCATATAAATCAATATATATGGGTGCGAGGCATTCTTACCCAGTTCCAGATGAATCTTTGTGTATGTGTGAGAGGTATTCTTACCCCTTTCCATATAAATCACCGTGTGAGTGTCGGGGGAATTCTTACCTCGTGCCTATATATATCTCTCTTATGGGTGGGAGGCATTCTTCCCCACGCCAGTTATAGTGCTTTTGGACAAGAGGCATTCTTACCTCGTGCCAGTGATAACCTATATATATGTACTTATACCCCTAGTGATAGTTTAGAATACCAGCCATGAGATGAAGGAGGTAGACCCACCAGGTGTCCTTCCAGCACCTGAGTGGAAGGATTGTTTGTTACATTTCATTACTTACAAGAAATTTACCACACACTATATTACTTTGCGAACACCTATTTCGAATACACGTATACCCCGTTGGTGGTGGACTACTAAGACTTGTCTCACACACTACCCGGGAGACCTCCTTGGCGCCCGTGTAGACTTTACTTCTGTGGGTACTAGTAGGGGAAAAGGGCCAGCTTCAGGTTGTTGATACATGTATATTCTAGACAGAGATCTA
Organism: Viscum album; assembly: GCA_963277665.1. Classification (NCBI taxonomy): domain Eukaryota; kingdom Viridiplantae; phylum Streptophyta; class Magnoliopsida; order Santalales; family Viscaceae; genus Viscum; species Viscum album. The sequence continues at coordinate 1,314,614,578 of OY728133.1, forward strand.
GAGCAGATGACCGAGCTTGGATAGAGATTCTCGTGTACTACTTTTTTTCTTGTTATCTTTTTGTATTACTGTGTACTCTGACATGGTGGTACAGTCTCCCCAAATGACTTACCATTACACCCCCGCTGCTAGTCGGTAGCCCCTGGCCTATGGGAAGATGATGCGGGTGTCATGTGGCTAACCTGGCTCAAGTTTAGGGGAAGCCGGGTCCTGGATGTCACAATGTGGTATCAGAAGATTTATTTCATTCTTTCTTTACTATTTGGTGATGATAGACTTGGAGAGTGGAAATGCGTAGGGACTTAGCAACAATTCGTGCTTGGGCGTCACGAACCCATGTACGGGGTATGGGCCAAGTTTCATATTTTATGTTATTATTGATTCTTCTATTTACTGTTGATACCGTTTCACCGTTGGGTGCTTCAAATGTTTTGTGATGTTATTGGGATTTTTAATGTTGGAATATTGATTTCAGGGTTCGTCCAGATGAAATGATGGTTATTAATTGGAACATGCATCACGATAGACACAATATGATTAGGCCATTCATATTGCCATGCCACGTTTATGTCTCAGCAAGCATTTATTGTTGTTTATTTCTATGCCATGTCAATATGTGTGAAACTGTGCTTACCCTTCTTGCAGGTTCTGAATTGATGAATGATGTGGTTTTGGTTGGTGTCATTATTTAGTTTCTATGGTTTATGGGCCCTTATGGATTAGAAAATGACATTCCATCTAAACCAATCAATTTCCTTAAAGGAAATTCAAATACATGATTAGAAAAAGTAAATAAGACATGACATCCAAGTGCGTGTCATCATTCAGTTCATGTGTAGTATGGGACCTTATGGGATAGGAAATTCAATGTCACTTGATTAAGTTAAATTGGAACAGTTGTAGGTTTTATTAAGAATACCTCTGGGTGTGGATAGGTGATCATAGGGGAAGGAAGGCTTAGTACCGATCCAAGATTCTAGAGTTCAACCTTTAAATCTGTTGGTTTCTTCTTTTGAGAATTTTGTTTGGAAGTTTAGCACTATGCCTCTAAGACATCCTCGAGTCGCACGTACTGAAGGCGGCGACGATCACATTTTTGAGGTGGTGAGCCCTAAGCTGCAAGTTGATCTTCATGTCGAGCCACCTGTGGCTCCTCTTATTATTCCTAATATGGGCATCAATGCCTAGTTCCATGAGATATTCTTGCGTATGATGCAGTGTATACAAGGTGGAGTGCGGCCTGCCCTTAGTATGGAAGAGTTGACCCACGAGTTTCGGTCACCGTATCCTCCTAGATTTACAGGAGATGGCAAACCACTTGCTATGGGTCCTGGTTGGAAGCTATTTTGACCATCTTCGAGCACCTTGAGAAACATCCAGAGTAGAGGGTCATGCTCACAACCTATATGTTATGTGGTTTGGCCAGGAGGTGGTGTGATGTCATGACCCAGTTGGGACAGCATAGAGATATGATCTGGTTTGATCTCTAGACCGTCTTCTGTGATTATTTCTTTCCCCAAACGTTGAGGTCTAACAAAGCTAGGGAGTTTATGACTCTACAGCACGAGACTATGATAACCATGGAATATTCTTCTTGTTTCACTGAGTAAAAGCGTTTTTCTCCTACACTAGCTCCTGATGATCTCATGGCCGCTAGGCGTTTTGAGGATGGGCTATGTTACGCCATCCAGTCGAAGGTTAATGTGTTAAGGTTGATGACTGTTTCAGAGATCCTCAATCAGGATTTGATCATATAGGGGAATTTGAGAGATGCGGACAGTGCGAACCAGGGTGGTTGAACACCTAAGGGTTCTAGTGGATTTTCATCTAGGATGAATTGGCGTTTTGAGGACTCCCATGGTGTTTGTGGGGGTCATACATTTTTTCAGGTGGTACTCCTATCTTTCACCAATGCGGGGTGACATGACATATGAGTAGGCATTGTACAAAAAATACAGTGGAATACAGAGGTTGTGGTGAGTTGGGTCATATCCACCTTTTCTACAATACTTTTCCCCCAGGGCCTAGTGAGTATGTATTTGTACCTACTCAACGATCTGGTACTGGATCGGTAGGATCACGTCAGTCAGGCGGCTAGAATATCGTCGGTCAATTAGGCCATGGCGGCAGTCGAGGCAGATGTAATTAGGCATATGACTCTCGGCGCCAGTAAGGTGGGTCTGCTCAGGGTCGCCAGGCTGTGACCCAGAGCCGTGGTACCATCCAATTTTATGCAGTCGAGCCTATTCCACAGGATCAGTATGCCAGAACATTTACTGTACGAGGTACAATTCTTGTTCCCTCTACGTTAGTATCTATTTTGTTTGACACAGTCACTTCTAACTTGTTTATATCTAAGGTGATTATTGGAAGTTTGAGCCTCGACATTGAGTCAAATCATGGCATGATCACGTTGGATACCCCATTACGTTTTTGTTCAAGTGGTGTTCATCGTTGTCAGAATTTTCCCCTCAAGGTGGGCGTTTACCATTCTGTGTGGAACCCATATGTTCTGGATATGACAGGTTTTGATGTAATAATTGGGAAGGACTGGTTAGTTCTCTATAGATCCCGGATTTACTGCTATCGTCGGAGGGTGGAGATTATGTCACCAGAGGGAGACACATACATGCATAAGGGAGAATGGGATCTTAGTACGACACGAGCAGGACCAGAACACCAGATATTAGGTGGTGTAATAGCACAGGTTTCCAGTCTTTATCTCGATTACCAAGGGTTAAAACCCTCCATTTGTCCACTGATGGTGGATCATTTCAGTGATGGCTTTCCTGATGATTTCTCTGGACTACCTCTAGTGCGAGAGGTGCAATTTTCTATTGAGTTTATACAAGGAGCAACACCAGTGACCATTCCTCCTTATAGGATGGAACCTAAGGAACATCAGGAGTTCAAGAGTTATCTGGAGGACCATGAAAAAATGATTTATACATCCCAGTAATTCTCCTTGGATATTACCTGTTAACTTTTCCAAGAAGGTAGATGGTACCCTTAATCTTTGCATGGATTATCGTAAGTTAAATCGGCTGACTATTAAGAACCGGTATCCTTTACCTCAGATTGACGACCACTTCGATCAGTTCCGATGAGAGATGGTGTTTTAAAAGATTTATTTGAGGTCTGGCTATCACCAGGTTCATGTTAGTACTTTAGACATACCTCGCGTGGCATTCATGAGCATGTATGGTCTCTATGATTACATAGTCATACCTTTTGGGCTTGCGAATGCACTTGTACTGTTTATGGCTCTCATGAATTGGATTTTTCAGCTTTACCAAGATTCTTTTGTGGTTGTATTTGTGGATGATATCTTAGTCTATTCACGCTTGAGACACGACCATGCAACCCATCTTTATATCTTGCTGAATACACTAAGAGAGAACCCGCTTTATGCTAAGCTCAGTGAATTCCAGCTTTTGATAGATTAGGTTCACTTCTTGGGTCACTTTATTTCTGTGTCTGGAGTTTCAGTTGACCATAAAAAGGTGAGTGCTATAATTTTTTGGGAGCATCCCAAGAACTTCATTGACATCAAGAGTTTCTTGGGGAATCCTAGGTATTATAGGTGGGTTATTCATCACTTTTAATTCCTAGTATCACCTCTTACATCTTTGACCAAAAAGGTGTTGAGATTCGATTGGTCAGAACCTTGTGAAGTAGCTTTTCAAGAACTGAATGGCAGACTAACGTCAGCATCGATACTGATCTAACCGAAGCCAGTCAGAGCATATATAGTAAATTCTGATGAATCAGGTGTTGGGGATGGAGCTATCTTGATGCAGGACGAGCGATTCATTGCGTATGGTTCTCTTCAATGAAAGGCTCATGAACAGAATTATCTGACATATGACCTCGAGCTCACAACAGTTGTACATGCCTAATTCTATTGGAGACACTATTTGTTGAGAGATCATTGTTTGGTATTCACTGACCAAAATATACTCAAATATATCTTCACTCAGCAGCATCTAAATCTCAGGCAACGCAGGTGGGTCAAGTACCTGCAATCCTTTGATTTCGAACTGGACTACACTCCTGGGAAAGAGAATTCAATAGCCGATGTGTGGAGTCGGAAAACCCAGTCACAAGTGGTTCAGGAATCTAATGAGGAGTGGAAGCTGATGGCCCTATTTTCATAGATGCACGTTGAGGTTCAGGATGGTCAGGGTAAAACTATTCTCTCATCCTTAGCGGTGACATCATACCTTTTGGAACGGGTCGGGGCAAGACATTTATCAAATCTGGACGGAGTTGTTCTATGAGAAAGTGTCGTTGATGATACCTCTATAGAATGGACTGTGGATGAAGGTTATACTTTATTGTTCTGTGGGCGTGTATGGGTCCTAGTAGACATTAGAGAGTAGATGATGATGGATTTACAAACGTCAGCATGGGCAGTTCACCCAGGCATCACCAAAATGTATCGTGATTTGCGACGACAATACTGGTGGCCTAACATGAAGCGGGAGATAGTCAGTTTTATCACACGTTGTTCCACCTGTTAGCAGGTGAAGGTGGAACATCAGTGTCCGACAAGGCATTTGCAGCCGTTGTCCATTCCGAAGTGGAAATGGGACAATGTTTCTATGTAATTTATAACCAGTATACCCAGGTTACCTCATGACAATGATGTACTATGGATTATCGTCGCCCGTCTGATAAAGGTTGAACATTTCTTACATGTGTTGGAGACCTTCACAGTTGATGACTTGGGAAGACTATATGTCAAGTAAATAGTGTTCCTTTATGGATAACCTTATTCTGTTGTCTCAGATAGAGATCCTCATTTTAAATCTCGGTTCCTACAGGGTTTACAGAAGGCCTTGGTACGAAGGTACTTTTGAGCACAGCCTATCAAACACAGTCTAACAGACAGTCCGAGTAGACTATACATGTTCTATAAGACAAGTTACATGAATTGTTTCTTGATATTGGAGGTTCATGGGAGAAACAAATTCCTCTTTTCATGTTCAGTTATAACAATATATACCAGGATACCATTTCTATGGCTCCATATGAAGCCTCATATTGTAGGCCTTGTCACTCGACTTTGTGTTGTCTTGAAGCAGGGGAGGCAGTTATTCTAAGACCACGTCTTATGTAGGAGACTACAGAGCAGATACAACTTATAAGGAAACATATGCAGACAGCTGACTATAGACAGTAGTCCTATGATAACAAGCACCGACGACTTCTTGAGTTCGATTATGGAAACCAGGTTTTCTTGAAGGTCTCACCTAGGATGGGGCATAGACGTATATGGAAGCATGGTGAGATTTCACCGAGGTTCGTAGGACAATTGGAGGTGATGAAGCAGATCGGACCAATAGCTTACCAACTCGCACTTCCACAGAGATATCAGGCCACACACAATTTCATTCATATATCTCAGATACGCCGGTACATTTCAGATTCAAATCATGTTTTCAGCCTGATGATGTTGAACTGGATATGGTTGCTTCCTTCGAGGAGTATATAATGCGAATTGTTGACCAGAGTGTAAAGACACTCCGTGGAAGGTCTATTCCTCTTGTACGGGTGCTATGGCAGCACGACCGGGTACATGAAGAGAACTGGTAGCCGGAGTCTGATATACATTCTCAATGGCCAAATCTTCTTGTTGATCACACCTTATAACCCTCAGAAGTACAACTCGGGGATGAGTTTCTTTAATGAGGGGAGGTTGTAACGACCCGAATCATTGGAAAAGGTATGGATCGTTAGTTTTGCTTTAAAATTTAAACTTTAAGTTTGTTTAATTTGTGTAACATCCTAAGAAAGATTCGGGGAGTGTCTGGGGTTGGTTCGGATCCTGGTAGTTTGAGAAATAGGTTTGCTGACAATGGCACTCGGCCTGCGCATGGTTTCAGACAATCCGTGTGGCCCTTGGTCGAGAGGCAGTGAGGTGCGCACAGTTTGTGCAGGGTTTGGTATACCATGCACCAAAACCTTGTGACCCTATTCTGGGTGAAAATCACCATTTTTTCATTAATTCTATTTCTGGATTTAGCCTTTTCTTTCTTCCTTCTCACAGACATAACCATAGGGGATCCCTCTTTTGATCTACAAACCCTCCTCTCACTATTTCTCTTGTGGATTATTCATTCGGAAACCAATTCGTGATCCGTTGGAGGCATTGGAAAGGACACGGTAATTCTTACCAGAACTAGAATTATTTCCTCAGTGAATCCTTCCTTATATCTTGTTATTTTTCCACACGCACATATGCCATATTTCCAGGGTGTTGGACTGAAATGCATATCTCTTCCAACCTATAGTGAATATGAGGTTGATATCAAGGGTGTTTACTCCTACAGTACTAAGGTAGGAGGTCACATGGTTTCCATTGTGGGTTTTCACCTTTTTGAGTTATTATCATCGTTCCGTGGTTTTTATTTCGCCAAACACCTTATTTATATTGACTTCATAATGTCTAGAAGACCCATGTGGTATGATATTGATGAATCTATCATTATTAGGGTGTTTAGATGAGGCGTGGACTGGTAGTGGTCAACCATAGGTGGTATTCCTTGATATTTGGCCCTTTCTCACCTTTTGACCTCAGTGCTATGTCTTGAACTGGATTTTCCATGCTAGGAAAATGAGATGACTTGGTTAGAGGTTGGATAGAATGAGATATCTCGAACTCCTTGAATGAATTGAAATGTATGTTTCCTTGATAAATGATTATGCGATATGATATAATATGCATTTCCTTATATACTGAGATGTGAATGTTTATTCTTTTCTATGATGACATTCTTGTGATCACCCGTGTGTGGGCGGGAGGCATTCATACCCCATCCCAGATGAATCCTTATGTATGGGAGGGAGGAATTCATAACCCGTGCCAGATGATTCATTGTGTGTGGGTGGGAGGAATTCTTACCCCGTGCCCGATTATTCATTGTGTGTGGGTTGGAAGAATTCTTAACCCTTTCCAAATGAATCTTTGTGTATGGGTGGGACACATTCTTACCTCATTCCTGATAAATCTCTGTGTGAGGGTGTGAGGAATTCTTACCCCATACCTATATATATCCCTTATGGGTGGGAGGTATTCTTCCCCACGCCAGTTATAATGCTTGTGGACGAAAGGCATGCTTACCTAGTGCCAGTGATAACCTATATCTATGCACTAGTACCCTTAGTGATGGTTCAGAATACCAGCCATGAGGTGAAGTAGGTAGTCACACCAAGTGTCCTTCCAGAACATGAGCGGGAGGATTGTTTATTACTTTTTTTACATACTTGAAGTTTACCACAAACTGTTTTACTTTGCGAACACCTATTTGGATTACATATAGAGCTCGTTGGTGGTGGCCTACTGAGACTTTTCTCACACGCTACCTGTGCGGCCTCTTTGGCACCCGTGTAGACGTTACTGCTGTAGGTACTAGTTGGGGAAAAGGCCCAGCTTCAGGTTTTTGATACATGTATGTTCTAGCTGGAGATCCAGGGTAGAATACCGAGCTTGGCTAGAGATTCTCATGTACTACATATGTTCTTGTTCTCTTTTTGTATTACTGTATAGCATGTATTCCATCTATTTCTACTGTATCATCATGCCATGCATCCATTTTGTTTCATACATTGCTTACGTGGCTTTTGTATAATTATCGGGGTTTTCCTTACATATATTGTTTGGATTGTATGTTTATCTTTTCTCCTTTTTATCCAATATTTTTGATTCCTCTATTTAATCACTTTCTATTATACTGTAGTGTACTCTAACATGGGGGTACAGTCTCCCCATCTAACTTACCATTACACCCCCACTTCTAGTCGGCAGCCCCTAGGAAATGGGGAGACTAGCCATGGGTCAAGTGGCCAACCAGGCTCGGGGCTCAGCTTGAGGGGAAGCCGGGTCCGGGACATCACACCACTCATCACATAACTATAAACCATTGAAATGTGTTCAATAAGTGTTGGAAGACATTCATAATTTCATCAAAGCTTAATTGACTCATTAAAAAGAAAATTGTTTCACTATAATATTCATAACAAATTCTCCTAGTCTATATAGATAAACAAGGTTGTTGGTTCCATTACATAAAATTTCATGTAAGTTATATAAAACATAAAATTATGTTGAAATGGTTGGAAAAAATACAGTTATAAGTTCATTAAATTTCACTTGGAGGAAGTAGAAATAGTTCCCTAATTATTTTGATATATTTTGAGAACATATTTTATAAAAAATAACATAAATTTATTTGTAAAAACAAAAAACATAGAGAAGAATATTATTAATGAATACCAATGAATAGAATAGTAATTTTAGTTAGTATTTAAATAATTTTAAAAGTTAATTCTAATAAAAATTTATGATGACAATAAAGATTTGATGGAAACAACTATATCGAATACATCTAAAAAGGATAAAATTTTCAAATAAGGAAAATTAAACACAAAAATATATTAATAAATTATATAATTATAAATATGTCTATAAAAAATAATATGGTTCTTGATGATTTTTTTGACTGAAATGAATAGTTAGTGTTGAGTTCTTTTACTATCATTAATTAGAGTGAATTATGAACCAAATAGGATGTGAAATGAGAGGAGTAAATTTAAACAAATAATGAATAATAGGAGAAGTGAAAATATTTTTTTAAGAGATTAATATCATTTAATTTTCTAATATGATAACTTAGTAATTACAATCCCAAATTCATAATAAGATAGGAAGGAAACTCCTTTCATTTTACTCTATAATTTCATAAAAGTGATATAAAATACAATATAATAAAGATTACTATACTGGTAACATATTTTTAAATATTATTTATACCAATTAACATTTTTATTCATCATTTATATTCAGTAATTATGAATGAATTAGTTAAATAATCATGGTTTTTGTCATCAAATGTTTATAATGTTTAGTTTTTGTACACATTTCATAACAGTGATGTTAGTACTTGTTCTTCGATACCAGGTTTATCATTATTATATTATAAATCAAATTTAAACATTTTTTTCAAATTATATAAATATAAAAAGGACAATTTTATGGAAATTACAGGTATGTGTTGTTAAAATAGAATCAATGACGATCATGTATGTGGTAATTTATTAATAAACAAGTTACATTGAAATGACCATTAATTTTTTGGTTTGTTCTTCTTGAATCATATTCATGGAATATATAAATCATTAATATAATATATTTATAGTATTAATGTTGTGATTCTTAATTATGGTAAACAATTGTGATATTTATACCATTATTCATGTGGGTGGTTGAACTCACCCAAATAGGAACACACTATAGTAGTGAATGAGTAAGAGACTAGAGTTGTATAATAGTATTATAAATTCTGTAAAAGTATTAATAATGTTAATAAAACATTAGTATAGTAGTGTAATAGATTTATTAAGAGTTTATATGAGATTTAAATTGATTAATTAATATAATATCATAGATTCTAGATATATTTTCTCTTTCTTCACACATGTTCCTTCAGAATAAAGGATTTATGTTTCCTTCTTTGATTTAGTATCTATCCAATGTAATATATGTTTTTAATAGATATAAAATGGGTTGTTATTCCTGATATATTTGACTAAATATAGTCGTTTGTAAGGGTAATTTGGAATCCTCCTTTATAGGTGAAAATGAGGGATATTTCATTAAAAGATTATGTTATATAAATGGTAGATAGAGATTTAATTGTATGTTTGGTAATTAAAGTGATGCAAATATGGTGATAAATTTTTCTATAAATACAAAAAAAATTTATAATCCATAAATATCATATTAAATACTTAAAATTAGAGCCATTATATTACCTGTTTTTACCACCTATTACCATGTTTAATTTTTTTACCCTAGTAATTGTTTTTACAGAAAATATAAGTTAACCCTTATTACTATATTTCAATGTTATGGTTCCAATATTAGCCTACATTTTAATATAGAAAAATTATAAATTTTATAAATTTCTGTTTATGTTAAAAGATAAAATACATTGGAAAAAAATTTTTGTTCAAAAAATGGTTTACTTAAGCATTAAATTTTATTATTATTATTTAATATAGAAAAATAATTTAAATTATTGTTATATATTTATATATTAATTTTAAAATTAAATTATATGCATCATTTAAAAGTGATCAATTTATCATTTAATATTAAAAATATACAATACTAAAAAACATTTCATTTTAAAAAATAGATATTTTAAACATGAAAAATATTTTATTATTGTTTTTAGCCAATAAAAAATAATTCCATATATGTTTATTTATTTGAGTATATATATATAAGAAATTTCATTAAATTTATTTATGTAATAAGAGTTTCAATTTTAAATCAAAACATATAGAAAACAATGTTTTTAAATATATCATATTTAAATTGCGATATATAATTAATTTATAATTATATATATTTCATTAAATATTTCATGGATGATATTTATTTACTTTAGAAACATTTATTTTTATGAAAATATTATACTAAAATCAATATTTAATATAGTAATGACATGTAACATATAAAATAATTAATTTTATGGAAAATTATTTTAATTGGATTTATCATTTAATTTCATTATTTATCATTTGTGAATTATTTTAAATTATAAAAAATTGCTGCTAGTTATTCCCAATGACCATATTTCTAATCACTATATATATCATGATCAAATTACATTCTTATACATATTTTTAAAATCATTAATCCAATTTATGACTCTCTTAATATGACCATTATGTATATAATCCTCTATTTCATTTTCATACATTCCATCCTGATTAATATCATCATGAAAATTCATGAGGTTAATGATTTAATGTTCTTTGATTTTTTTTCCTTCAATATTTATTCCACTTTTATTTTATTAAAGATTTTTTATACATCATTCTCTTAATATATATATCTTTTATTGTAATATTTCACTAAAATATATCATGGTTTCTTTCATTTATGATTTTATTATGAAATATTTGATTAAACATAATATTTATTGAATTTAATAAATATATATATATATAGTAATGTGATTTGATATTAAATTATACCCCCATTAAATAATTTCACTCTCAAATTGTTTTTAATTAGGTGGATTAATTTAGGGTAATTATGCCTCATTGCATACTTGGTTAACCATTTTTCATCCTAGAACATATTATTTTTTCACATAACATTAACCAAGTGAGTGGCCTTATTTCATAGTAAATTATCTCTATAATATAATATGTCAAAAGGTTTCTACCTAAAAGTTAAATCTTGTTCTAGTTGTACACATTCAGAGTTTAAAACATATGAATAGTATGGTATGAATTTCTACTAAAATGATACAAGGAATACATCATACAAAAACTATGGGTTCATATATATAGTATTATAATAAGATAATTTTCCCATACCAATGAGAATTTTAATTGTAAGAATATATGAAGGGTTAACATTACCTTTACCCTGATTCTCATAACCCACTTCCTCTATAATATTTTAAGGCACAACTTGTCATTGGCTTTACTATATATATCTAATGTCAAATTATCAACATATATTTTATGTTAACTATTATAAATTTTAATATTCCTTTTAATGGTTTAAATATTCTCATCAATTTATTCAGAATGACCTAGTCCCATCATTTTTTTCTTCCAAAAACATCCCAACATGTTATAGTTGAGTACCACTTCCCATAAAGAGCCATATATGGTTCCATTTGTATTGTTAAATTGGAACTAATATTATATTAGAACCTTATAAGGGGAAGGTTTTGATCCCAACCTCCTTTTAAATCCATTGAATAATTTATCAATTTATCTTTTAGAGTTTGAATAGTCCTTTCATATTGAACATTAGATTGAGGATGATAATATATACTAAAGATCAGGATTATACCCAATGATTATTAAAGTCTGTTATAGAACATCAACATAAAAATTGGATCTTGATCAATTAGAATTATGATTTATACTTTATACATCATTAATAAATCAATAATATATATCATGGAATGTAGTTTAAGTGGTAATTTTATAGAATATAAATTATATTTTTTATTTTAGTTAGGAAAAATTGAAAACACCTAGTATAAATATAACCATTATAAGTCAGGGGGTGTCCCAAAACAAAATTAACGGTTATTTTCTCCCATTTATATACTGGTATGAAAAATAGTAATGTAATTCCCTTAGAATTATATCTTCTTTTCTTTTAAATACATAAAATACTAAGCATAGAGACATATACTTTAAAAACTGTCTCTTAATATTGTCCAAGAAGTGGTGATTCTTTATATATTTATATGCCTTTGTTCTTAAATGATGGATAGAGAATGATTAGATATTCACATTATCAAATAGCTCTTTATTTGATTATAGCATTGTTGAAGCACATACTCATTTTTTAAATCTCATAATTCTATCATTGAAATATTAAAACTCTGTAATATTTCCTATATTTTTATATAAATTTATATTGATCTTCTATTCCAACTTGATGTTTTAATAAATAAATGGTTGGGAAATCATTTGCGAGAAATGTGATTCATCCCCTTCAATAGTGTTTTAAATGTGCATACTTTATAAAAACATGAGTAATATTTATTTTAATTTTCATCATGGATAAGATAGAATTTCCATTTTGTAGAAAATCATACACTTTTTTACCATCCTAGGGTTGTAAATTATTGAGAAGTAATTTTCCATGATTGATTCCAACTATATCCTTTAGAACATGTTTTATTCCTTTTGTGTGAATATGTATATTATGATATTTTTATCCACATATATTTCTTATTTTTCAACATATAGATAATAAATATGTATATTTAATGAGTATATACCCATTTTGATATCCAAATCAAGTTTGTGGTAAATTGTTTTATTAATATTTATTTATCATGTGGCCAAATTTTCTAACATGTGATTTTTCAAGAGAAATTATCTTAATATATTATTTAATGAATCACCATATATCAAGAATACCTACCCACTATAGTTTAGTGTTAGTATATCTATAGAGGCCAAAATTTTATTTTCATCCTTTAAATTTTATTCTTATTCATCTATCAAGAGGAATTTTAACACCTTTTAAATTAACTTGAACTGTGAGATAATCATGACAAATTTCTCACAAGGTAATAATGGTATCAATGAAATATAAGAAAGTAATAGATCTATAATACAATAGATGGTATGTTACATTATTCAATATCTATTGTATTATATGGATCCATAAATATACCGACACTTGTTAATAAATTAACTGATAAAGATACTTTTTTCATTTTCAATTCACACATGAAATTTTTAATGTAAAATTTATCCATACTCAAGGTCTTAATCACAATATTTGAATGATGTTCATTATATTAATTTCACTTAAAATATATGAGAAAATCATATACAAAAACTACAACTTGGAAAATTTATCTAATACATTAATCGAATCCACGAAGAAAGGAGTTCATTTTTTTGAGTTTGATTGGCATCACTATGAATTCAAAGTGAAGATATCCCATACTAAAGGATGACTTGGGTACATCCACTCTATTGACTATTAATTGATGACATCTTGATTGACGGTTAGGCTCTGATATGTATTGACCCCACCATAGTTAATCAAACAAGTAATCAATAAGGGATAGAGGATATCTATTATTTATTGTGATTTTATTATGTTCATGACGATCAATAGAGAGATGCATTGATAAATATTTCTTTATAAAAAATATGACATGTTCAGAACCTAGGGAAAGATATGGGATTATAAAGACATTATTCATATTCTATTAGAGCTTTATATTAAATTCCTTAATTTGGTTCCATTTTATATGTATTCATCATGATATGTATAACTCCATATATGAGTTTTCTAAACAAAGTCAACATACGTATTTGGGGGAATATGATGAATCATGTCAAGATATACATAATAATATTCTTAAAAAATAGACATATCATCACTATCATGTTTTTTAAAAACCATTCTAGCTAAATAATCAACATTATTGGGTATTAAGATCCATATAATGGATTAAATTTAAATAGAGATTTCATGGTCATATTTTCAATTATTTATGGAATTGAGTAGATTTTGGATATAAAATCCTATATTACTATCCTGAAAATTATTATTGTATTTATTTAGATATAACTAATACATTCCATAATTTACATCAAATTTTAATAATGTATGAATAATTGAATATTAAAAAAATACATTCCAACAAAATATAAACTAATAATATTTGTATTTTTGTGACGGAATCAATGTACTACCAGAAATTTTAATCAATAACTCAGAAACTAGTCATTGGGGTGGGGATTTTATTACCTTTTAAAAATTTCATTATAAAATAAAATTGGAAGAATAAATAATAGAGTGGATAATGAGTTTTCCATTGACCAATTCATTTTTATTACTAACTTTAACAATTAAAATTGAATATGGTTTCTTATTCTCCCTGTCTTTATAGTTTTTTTTTGACATAATTTTTCATCATTAATCCTGTGTTTGGTGAAATTTTTCATATATTTCCCACAATCCTTAAAATTGTATCATTTGAGTGTGGGTGGTGAATTTTTTTAATCACCACCATCAGTTTCATTATTTTTACTCTTTTTATCTCTTCTAAATTAATTTATTATTGACATTCTATTTTATACATGGTTTATTTACTTATTCCTTTGAGAAAATTCACTCAATGATTTTTTAATCATTTATCGCTTGTAGAAATACTAATTTTAAATCCATCATTGGTTTTATCATTTTTGTTTCCTTAAAAAACAATTTTATATTATTATTCCCGCCAAAATTATAATTATAGGAGTCTATTATCATCATCTCTTCCTCAAGTCAAAAACCAACAATTTCTCTGTACCCTCCAATTTATTAATGTCTAAATATTTGGAGAGTTGGTTTCATGACCTAAATATAAAATCATATTTCCATTCTGGTTCATTTATGAAACAAAAAACTTTAATTTTTTTTATGTTGGCTTTATAGGTACCAAAGGATTTATCATACATTTTTTCAACAATTGTAATTATCATTGTCTATTTTTATGTGATGGATTTTTGAGAAGTACTTACTAAATAATATATTCATAAACTCTTATTATACCATATTATATAATTCCTCATTTTGTGTAAAATTATAAATTATTGTACACAATTTATATTCATCAACTTCCAAATGATAAATGACTAAAACAACTATTTCATGCTCTGAGCACTAGGGAATGATGAATATGTTTTCTGTTGTATTTATGCACTAAACAATGATTATTATATTGGAGGAACCAGTAAAAGATGGTTTTTATAACCACATCAAGGACCCAATAAATAGATGTACTTTCCTTGTGACCTTAGATAGTTTCACATGATTCATGCTATTATTTATATCATGGTAATGTTGGTTGAAAATTTCAATTAGATTTTTCACTCTAAATCCCTCTCAATTTATTTTCCCATGGTGAAGATCATTGAAATATCCATCAAATTCATTAATAAGTTATTTACAATTGGATTCATACACTATATAAAACAAAAATTTCAGTTTTAGTATCAATAATTAATAATTATAATAAATAATCTTATTGAAGGAAATTCATTCTCAATATGTCCTAAATTATTACACCTTCATTTCATCAATTTACATTTTTAGTTCACCATACATCAATTTTATATCATCATAGGTCGTTTCATGTTCTATAATATTTTTATATATAATTTTTCTTAAATATAATTAAAATATACCAATAAATATTCATAGGTGGGGTTAAACAAGGTGTTTCGTTAGAGACTTTTATTATGCACTGAGTGTAGATCATGTTACCCCAAAACCAACTTTTTTAGGGCTCTAACCTATAGGTATTTCTTACACAAACAGTATATCAACTTATTTATATCCAAATAAAGATTTAATTTCTAGGAAACCACACACCATATATTTTACCAAAATATTGGATGTTTTCCTATATTTATTTTATGTCATAGGAGTTTCAATAATGTTTCTAGTCATAATTTCTAAATAAACATCTAAACCTCACTCTGATTCCAATTAAGATGACCCAATCATTTTGTATACCCAATACATCATTACAAATTTATATTCATTTAAAATCACTACAAATAAAAATATACAACATATGGTTCTAGTGTCTTTTGGTTTTATATACTTAATTGACTTATTTTAATGTCTGTTCCATATCTCCCATAAATAGTCTTCTCACAAGACACCCATTTCGACACATCAAAAATTATACTACTATTCAAAACATTGGGAATTTAAAAAGGGGAAAGGTAAGATTCTGAGTATGTGTTAAAACAATATATATTATTTAAACATCATAAGTGATAGTTATATTAGTATTTGAGTATGAGAAAATTATCACAATACATGGTCATACCATAATATAATCATACCCAACAAAACAATGATCATAAATCATGATTCATAGAAACACATATTTTATAATAACATAATATATGAGTCCTAGAAGTTTTGAAACTTGATTCAATAATACTGATCCATTAGATAATAACATTGGTACATTAAATAACACAGGAATTTAGAACAAACATAAAAATATCAATTGAAACATATTTCAAGAGTAACAAAAATATATTAACATCACAGTGGGATAGAATTAACACCTATTAATGACATAGTGTACATGGGATAACCAATAACATCTACTAACATAGTGTTATTACGATAACCACCCCTATCATAAATTTCTTCCATTAGATAGAAAACTTTACTCAATTAATTTGAAGGATATATAGGTACCACCCGTAACATAATGATAAACCATACATAAGTGTTCTACAAATAAGCTCAAAACATTTATAATTCTATCATAGAAAAATTAAACTATGAAAATAAATACATTTCAGGAAAAATACCTAAATAAATTAACATATTCCAAATAGATAAAGACTGGGGATTGTTTCATTAGATAATATTACCAATTAATCATAAAACACTTTAAAGGATTGATTCGTAATTAAAAAAATTTATAAGATTATAAAAAATTTATATAGATGTTGAATAATAAATATGGTTTATGCTTTGCTGTATTTTGAGAAAATAATATATATTAAAAATTGAATCCAAATTATATTAAAAATCCTGAAATTTGTGCAAATAATATTATTAATTAAAATAAAAAAAGATGTTAAGAATAATAATTATTACAAATAACATATAAAAATAAGATTACTTAATTATTTTTAAATATTTTAAATGTTAGTGAATTTTTCCAATCAAAAATTAATATAGGATAGATTTTAAAAATAAATAAAATTCCATTTAAAAATAAATTATTCAATTACAAAAATAAGGATATAAAATATTTCAACTAAAGTAAGAAATATGGATATATAGAAAATATATTTATGAACAAAAATTAGAGTTAAGCATGATTTCTTTTTGAAAACATCTTTGAGGGAAAGTGGATGTTTAAAATATATTATAATTATTTATATAATGTAATATAATATCTTTAGAGTGATAAATTATTGATTAAGTGAAATTATATATTAGATTAATGATCTCGAGTTAGTGGAATTTGAAAATTTTCATTAATATTAACATTGGTATTCAAATAAATCCCTAGAAACTAATATTCAATTATTGAGAATTAATCAATGGAGTAGATTACTTTTTCATAAAAATATATATTTAAGGGCATTAATTGAGGATAATAAATACTAAAAAGTTATAAAATAATATTACCACATTTTTTAATTATTTTTCTAAAATTTTCATGTATATTCTGTTTTATTTTATTTGTTAAATATATATATATATATATTAGGTGTTGTAGATTTTAATATTTTGTGAATAATATATGATTTTATTTATTTATATTTTGTAAAATCATTGGAAAACATTCATCATTCAATATTATATTAAGAGTTATATATTTTGATACATTAATGGCTGGGTGTTCTATGTTGGATGATATAAATGGGGTTTTTTGTGGGTCTTGACAATATAGAAAAATGGTATTTGATATTTGAAGTGATATATATATATAATGAAAATAAATTGGTAAAATTTTTCTTCAACTCTATGTAATTAATCCAATAACATGGAAAAATATAAATAACATGTCCAATCAAGATTAGATAAATTTAATGGGTTATTAATTGAAGGACTGTAATTATGAGTGGGGTTAATAGCATAACCTGGACATGTTTTTTTAGGTTTCTTAAGGAAGAAAAAAGGTAATTCATAATGATGTATAATGTGATAAATACTCCATAGGAATTAATAGTAATTAATGGATTAATCGTAAATAAAAAACTAAATTTTGAATTAGCTATTATTTTAGTTCTTTAATTGATTAAATCTTACATCAAGTGTGTGTATTATTGATTTTTTGTCGAAAATAGAATAATTTGAATGTGTTTGATGATATATATAAATTTAAATGAAATTTAGATTTATTTTTCTACAACCTTATTCCTTTTAGTGTGATTATTTGGAGATTAATTTTAGATTTAATGACCCAAAAAAACCACAACATAAGACATTTTAATTACATAACTATGATCATGTAGAAGAAAATTTTTAAGAACAAAAAATGGATCCAATGAGTTATTGTGGAACATTCTCTGACAAAATATGAATTTTATGATTTATAAAGAGAATTTTTTGAATTACTATATATAATGATTAATCTATTTTTCAACCATGATACAACGTATGCATCATGACATGATGTATTTAAAATGGAGTTAAAATGGGCCTAAACTCATGGTATATTAACCTAGTCTACGGATACAAAAGGGTTTTAATTTAATTAATCCCAATGAAAATCATGGAGTGAGAAATTATGAAGAGGTATACAATTGAAAATTAAATTTATTGTTAGAATAGCTAGTATTGTTCAACACCACACCATAGAAGCTAGAGGTCAGATTTATGGGACAAAATAATCATCACACAAACATACACATATATGAACTAAACATTGAGACTAAGCGATGATTATGTTGATTGAAAATTCATATCTCATTACAAACTCATTTTTAACATGGGATAGGCAGTGTACTGTATTCTTCCACAAATGGATGTTACACAACGCTAGGGTGATACGTATTAGTAAGTTAAATAGTAAAATAAAATTTTATTTTGTGACCCTGGAGTTTCTGGTGGCAAGAATCTTAGTGAAATATTAAGTGTAGAGGATCCAAGTAAGGGAATATACTATAATGATATATTTCATTCCAAAATTGGTCTTTATAATTGAAAAGTGGGAAATTTTGAGAAGGTAACATTCTATGAAAATCATACCATGCTATGGGGAGTTTTAAAAAGGCTGAGAGTTAGTATTCTAACAGAATCATATTTCACAGCACAATTATATTTCTACAAAATAAATCATACCAATTAATATTTTTAGAGAATCAAACTATTGTATAATATTTTAGAGAAAATATCATTATCTCCAAGATTTAGATGATTTTTAATGAATTTATATTTTTTATTCCACACTATAACCCATGATTTGATTCTTGATATTGGATAACATAGGATAAAATATGATATTAACAATGGGTAATAATGAATCCATTTTATTTCACCACCACAAAATTTAAGTGTTTTGTTATTTAAGATCACTTAGTGGAGTAAGTGGTGGAAGGAGAAATGAATATCTTTTGGGTGACTAAAAATAATTTGGTTAAGAACCGAGTTCTCTAGATGTGTATTTTGGATTATGGGATTGATTCTTGAATGTGATTTATATTTTTTGGGTTATATTTCTGGATTAATTCAGTTCATACTTCTATATTCTTGATCCCTCTAACTCTAAGGCTTAATAATTATTTGATAGATTATGAATAGTCATATGAGAGTGAGTAGTTTCTTAAGGAATTGTGATCAAAGAGTGGGCGGATTGTACCATCACACGAATGACTAATTTTTATTATAGATTTCATGTTTATATAAATGACTCACATTAATATCTAATATTATCACATTTCATAGTTCGTTTTCAATAGAAATATAAATTATTGTAAGAAAAATAATGTGTCCAAGAGTGATGGGACAATGAAAGTAATTTGTATTTATCATTATCTTTTAATATTGAATCATAATTCATCACAGTATGTCTGGATTTATTTGACTATAAGAAAATGAAATAATTAAGGTAATTTTATTCCACATTCACCTTGTAGAAATTATATACCCCAAAGGATTCACAAATGTAATTAATTGATAAAATTTATAATACAGAAAATTCATAATATTAGAAAATGTATCTTCTAAATTTAGTTCCCCACCAGCATTTTCAATAAAAATTATTTTCATCCGTAAAAGTGATTTAAGTTTTTCAGATTTTTTTTCAAATTTCTTTCACTCAATAATTATACAATTAAAAATCAGGAAATATTGTTTAATATATAATTATTTCACCATTCTTAGTGGTTTTACCTATGTAACATCAATTTATATACCACACTTTCATTGTTTATAGTATAATAGGGTTGTGTGAAAAACTCCAAATATTGACCAAATAACCATTTAGGCAGGGACGCTAAGGGGAACATAATATTTTTTTTCATAAATTTCAATGGAGGATAGTGGAATAATATAAAATATCAAATATGTGTTTCTTGATTTATTATCGTTATATCCTTTTCCATATTTATTTTTTTGAACTTTTATTTATGAACATCTATTTATTTTTCTATAAATGTTATATATTTATGAACCTCACCCCATACAGTTGGTAATGGAGTTTGGAGTAAACATAACAATATGAATTTTCAATTGATGTTTTGTGATAACTTCTTTGGAATCAATGAACAATATCATCTAACTATATACCCCATGGTGCGAACAATGATCTATAAAACATTATTGGTAGAGTCTAATAGGTACCATTTGTATAAATAATATGGATTAAATGATTTTACTTTTCAAAAGAGCAACTATGAGAATAGTTAGTCCACAAAGCTATTCTAATAACTTTGTAATGAAGCCAATCATATTACAGATGATTGTAACCTTGTGATATATTTGATGAGTGTAAAATAATGGCCCCCACTTCTCTCTATCTAATTTTATAGAAAATTTTGATACCATTTAGATAAATTATGTAGGTGATCACCTAAAAAGAATTTTAGATTTACAAATATCAATGAATGGATTATGTAAAAACTTGTTATATCTTAATTAATTTTGTAACATTTTAATATAGGATTATATTTCTTGATGATTATAAAATAAGTAGTCACCACCTACGATGTACGAAATACAATGATGTGATATTGAAACATTTCCCAGTAAGATTAAAAATATAAAAATATGGTATCCATGTTCTTCTATGAGTTATTACAAATATTTCTACTAGATTAAAAATCATATTGGATGATTTGAAATACCATTTACTTTGAATTTAAAAATAATTATACAATGGTTTTATATTCTGTATCAAGAGGAGGAATCATTATAATGACACCCACTGAAGCTGAAGACATAATAGATGAATTTAAAGAAAACATTTTTTTTTGTAAAGTATAAATATGAACAACCAATTGGGGAGTACATCATGTAGGGTAGATTAATATGTTGGTTTTTGAAATGGAATTAAACATTATGAATATTTTTATTATACTAAAAATTAATAATCAATGACCACCACCCATGCCAGAAAAATATCTCTAATGCAAGATGTGTGTAACTCTACACCTTTTCCAATATTTTCTTGTTATAATGTTAAAAAAATATCATATATAAGGTATTTTTTGGATAAACTGAAAAAATATTTATTTATAAAATCATTTCATTCAAAAATTTATGAGAATAAATAAAAACATTTCTAGATATAAGGATGAAAGAAAAAATATATTCTAATGATCTTTTTGTCATCCCCATGTAAATAAGGTCATAGTCCCACATTGAAACAATTCAATTCCCTATGGAAAAAATGTATACAATCTTCCCAATCGCTTCATCTATAAGACCCATAATTAAAACATTATTTCAAGGAAATATTGATGAAGACCATAAAAAATAATGACCAACATATCTTACATTTGAATAAAACCCTTCAAAAAATAAAAATTAATTAACCAATCAAAAAATACCACTTTTCGAAATCAATTATCTATGGGTAAAACTAAGGAAAAAAAATTCTATGAGACCACTTAGTTTCTCACTACATAATAAATATATTGTAAATGTGGAGGATATTTCTATCACATTCAGAAGAAAAATAGAAGTGAGGGAAATATACTCTCAAAAGTAAAAGGAGTTTGTAAAGGATACTTCAGTAGAGAAATAAAAATATATTAAAAATAATTAAATCAATGGTGATTCAAGAACCATAAACAGAGTAGATATGATAAGAAGTAATGATATGTAATCACTGATGATTCCTAATCTGTATATCTAAAATAAACATCTTCCATTTTAAAGATAATGAATGATGTGATGATGGTGGAGGAGTGGTATAAAATGATTATTCAAACCATTAAATAGGTTTATATTTTTATTCTAATGGTGATGATAATTTACCAAAATTATAGAATATATAAATTAACACAGTAATGATCACATAAATAATAATAAATTTGAGTTCATATTCATAATTTCCATTAGTTAAGAGTTATAATCTATATATCAATGTAAACTCCAACCGAAAGTTTAATACTTTGTAAGTTCTTATATTCCATTTACTATATAATGATTCACTTTTGAATAATAAAATTACAATTTAGGGTTTTTTTCATCTTCATTAAACTGAATTTATTTAAAAACATCTTGCTAATAAATCCCAATACAACTATATTTTCATTCTAACTTGTAGGATGATACATAAAGTTATAAATTAATATTTTGGAATATGTCTTGGTGAATTTTAAAAAATTTTTATTCCTTGTTTATTATATCATATTAGAGATTTAAGAATAGATATATTTCTGAACTATTCATGGTCATTGTTTTATAGCTACAATGAAATCTATTACTAACATTAACAAAGGATGTTTGACATTATATGTTAGTGTAAAGCATGAATAATTTTATCTTGTGAAGGTGGTAATATAAATAGTTGAACCTAATGATAACCATGACATTACCATTCTAAAATAATGTATGGAAT
Source organism: Viscum album (assembly GCA_963277665.1). Classification (NCBI taxonomy): domain Eukaryota; kingdom Viridiplantae; phylum Streptophyta; class Magnoliopsida; order Santalales; family Viscaceae; genus Viscum; species Viscum album. The sequence goes on from OY728133.1 coordinate 1,314,637,692, forward strand.
TGTTTGAGATAAAATTTTAATAGAAGAAATCAAAAATAGAGAAAACTGGTAAAATAGTAGAAAAAAAGGTTTAAAATAATTATGTGACAGATCACGAAGATATATTTATAGCTGTATAACCTTTTTTTGTTATTATTTAATTATTGGTTCCCTCAATAATAATTACATTTAATATAGAGGTAAAAACACCGTAGAAACATTTTATATTCATTTTTGGGTGAAATAAAAACAATTTAAGTGATTAAATTTATATAACTCCAAAAAATCAATAGAATTAGATTGTCGAAGTGCTGAAATAAATACGACAAGAAAATTCATGAAACGTCTATAATATATAAGTTTTCATACCCTTTATTCATACATATTAGTCATGGATCATAATTATTTATAAGAATGAAAAGGAAAACCCATTTGACATTTACCACTCATTTTAAATGAGTAGTGATGAAGTAGGTTATTAACCCATTCGATTGTAGAATCATCTACCATATTTCAGAAAACAAATGTTGAGATTTCTCTATGTCGCGAAAATTAAAAAATAGATGATAATTATTAATGAATAAAATGAGATAGTTATCACCTCAGTGGTGTTGGGATATATATTTTCTATTATTATAGTTGAAATGAATAATTTAATAAGTTTCAATTTCTATTCCAATTTATAAACCAAATAATTGGAGGAAGAGTTATTATAAAATATTATTACTTTTTGTATATCTATTAAAAAGGTAATTAATTACCTATAGAACTAGAATAACAAAATAAAACCGTAATAAAATTATAATATTATACCTTTTCCATTAAATTGATGTAATTTCACAATTGTAATGCACCAGTAAATTCTTATTAGTTCCCAAAACACATCTTTCATGGGATATATGGGGAATTTTATAGAGACTTCATCAATGAATTCTATCTTTTTTGGAAATTAAATCTTTTTTTGTCTTAATAATATAGAATTGTTAATGTAAATATATGATGAAACATGGATTATAATTATTTTTTGGATCATCCATCTCATGGTGAATGATGGAATTTTTCTCGTTCATCACATTTCAAAAGAAACGGTTATTGTCAATCATTTAAAAATAAAAGTGATCATGGAACTTAATCAACCAATGATGATATAGAATATTCAATTATATATATATATATATAATCTTCTAACAGAGGTTATAGAAGTTAATATCTTATTATTGTATAAACCTTACCAATATTTTGGAAATATATACGGAATTAAATTTCAACGGTGGGTAAAAGACGAATATCCAAGATATAAATACAAGATCGATAACTACCCCAATTATTATATGTAATAGTTTTGAGTACTAAATTATTATGATATGTTATTTAGGTAATTAATAAGTATGGTTAGTGTTTGGTAAAATAGTAGATATTATTTTTGGACCGATTTATTATTCTAGAAATAACCTAATGGATGATATATTCTTTCATAACATGAAAGAGAAATATCTCTTACTAGTGTTATTTATATTTTTAAAGTTAAGAAATTATCATGATATCCCTAATATTTTAGTTCAATCAAATCAAATGGGGATAAAATATTTTGAAAATTTTAATAATTTTAAGAACCCACTAAATAATTTGATACATTTTCCCTAGTATTTTGATACCAAAATAAAATATAATAAGGATTCTGGGATTTTTTTTTCTAATTGTCCTCAAAGATATAGTCACTATTTTAATTGTGAATAAGGGTTTTGAATTATAATAGTAATTAGTATTGTGTAATTTATTTATTGTGGATATCACATGACATCTACAGTTCACTAGCATAATGAATTACATGGAAATATGAAGAATTTACCCATAGATTACTTAATGGCAAAAGTATATGTTTCAATTTGATATTCAACACTAATTATTTTACCCTCCACTTTTCAATTAGATAAAATATAGGTTAACTCATTTATGTTTGTTTTAAAAATAGATATCAAGATTTATTGAATATTAAGACTTCTCACTAAAGGAAGGGTTCCATTAATTGGAATGAATAGTGGCCAAGGATTTTCAGAGTAGATTAGTTTTTCCAATACTATAGTAGGAAGTAAATATTTTCATATAAGTATATGATCACTTATAGTGTAATAGTAATAGTATAATAAGATATTTAATTACATATCACCCAATTATAGAGGTTTAAGTCCATAATATATCAGTGATAAAATTTATTGATCATTTTCACAATTCCTTTAACCCACATATAATTAATTTTGTTTAGAATTAATATCAATATACGATAAATTTAATGACACCCCAATCAATAATATGATGGTGGTTAACAAATTGTAAAACATGAACTTTTTTCCTTAGTTTTGAGTACCCAATGTTTTAATCAGGGATCATGGGATGCAATTTCGTATATAGTCTTATAGGGAGTGTTGAAAATGTACAGTGATTACTAAAACATGAGTACTCTATATCATCCTTAATAAATTCGCTATGTCGATCTATAAACATGGGTGATTAAGATAATTTATGAAAATTTCATCACCTTTATTAGAATATATTCATTGATAAAATTTGATTATTATTTTTGTGTTTATTGAATGTCATATATAACATAATTGGGAATGTATCTATTTGGCTTAGTGTATGTAAATTATGTCTCCTTCTAATTTTGTGCTCCCAAAATATAGTAGTGTGAATTAATATTTTTGAAGATAAAAGAGGATATAACTAGAAGGGTGATATTTCTTGACTTGAATGAACAATAAGAGATACAAAGGTATTATTAGGACAATGAAACCCTAGAGCTATATAGATTAAGGTATATGCTTATTTTTATATAAAGTCAAATATAGATGTTCCATAAATTTTGTGATTATGAATTTTTTCTGAGATAGAGTTTTTGAGATTCAAAATAATGATTACAAATCCTTCAAAGTTAATTAACATTTCCTCATGCATTTCATTGAATATTATTAAGTGGGGTGTGGTAATTAAATATATTTTCCATAAATATCATAATTATGTGTATCAAGCTTTCATATTAAAATGATGTGTTATCTGAGAATAGAATGAATAAATTTTATTTTTTCGATTTCCAATATTTCATTAATTTTAGATATTAGGTTATAATTAGTTCAAAAATTTTAATTTATAGAAACATTGATGTGTTTTACTCAAAATATTTTAATAACTACCTCAAATCTCTCTAAATAATGATAGCTTCATATGTTGGTTTTATTTGGATAAGAAAGAGAATGAATTTTTAAATAGAATGATGGAATACACAATACCACTAACCACACCACCGATGTTCTTGGGGAGAATATTTTACCAATTTATTCATTATTAATTTTTTGAATCAATACATTGTATAACAGATCCCTTTCCATAAATTTATTCTGAACAATTTGTATTTGGATTTGAAATGAGACCTCATAAAACTACTATCAAGACCACACCATAAATGATACATGATATTGAAATATACCAATTAAGCCTCTCCATGTCACAATGTAAGGGTTATTGTATAATTTTCATCCTCATAAACTCTTTAATTGAATTTTACTAAATGATAAAACCACCATGCCATAGTGATTTAATGTATCTAATTAAGTAATTTTTATCTATTCAAAAATTATTTCTTGTAATAGAACATCAATTATGTCATTCCATAACACCACCTCATAAATTTGTTCCCTTAACCTAGCCCATAGTTCTCACACGATAATATTAATGTTCATAATAAAAAATCATTGATATTTTTAAGCATAAATTTTTATATTAATGAAATTTGAGGCATACTATGACACAGAAGGTCGGTTATATCCCAAACTAGATATCTAGAATGATTAAACCTTTGTTGTTGAATACCAATACCATAAAATGTTTATAATTTTAATTCAAAAATGGGAATCAAAATTTGATATTTTTTATATTTTTGGAAAAGATTAAAATTATATGGTTCTAATCTACATACCATTCTATAAACCCTACGAAACAAGATGGAATGAAATCCCTTAAGGTATATTTTCGGTGTTTTTTATTTGATTTTTTTTTCAAAAAATTATTTTGAAAAGGTATTTAACTTATTTCTATAGATATTTTGGACAAGTAATTTTGACCAATATTTAAGGTAGTGTGGAATGGATAATTAGGAAGGAGTATAAATTCATTGTCCAATTAGGTGGTACAGTTTCTAAGATTTTTTCCACTTTTTGGGCCTCAAAATTGGATTAGTTTTATTGAATAGAAATAATTTACACACAGAATTTTATGTGAACCATAAAGAGTCTAATTTTTTTTGCATAACATAAAGAGTCTAAAGGAGTTCATAGACCACAAAGTGTGGAAATGAGTTTGCAGAATCACAATGAAAAAAAAATGCAAGATTTATGTATAGAAACTATTATAATCTTTGAACAGAAAAAGAAGAAGTCATTTTTTTGTTGAATACGATGTGTCTAATGAATCCCTAATTTAATTTTTTTAGATTAATGAAGTGTTTAAGAGGTGGCCTTAAAGGAATAATGCACCACACAAATCGCATATCAAGAGAATTACGCGGTGATGGATGATCAGCAATGGAGTTTTTAGAAATTATGATTATTTGGATTTATTTATCTTTTTTCCAATATGAATAATACTAAAAAGATCATTAGGTGAGAGATAATTTCAATAGATAAGATTATCACTAGATGAATTCAGGTATGTATGAAAGTTGTTCGTGAATGAGGTATTCTAAGAAAGTTGTGCTTTGTGATGGATGGAGATAACAATGTCTCAACTCAAGAAGGAGGATTCATTCCTTGAAATAACAGTTAATCGAATGTTTTTTCATGGTATATTAGTCTGAAATGAAAAAATTTATTGGGAATCGTTCACACTATATTGTGCAAGGTAGTTTATGAAGAGATTAAATATTTTCTTGAAGTAGAAAAACAGTCCACGAAAAGTATATCCACATGGAAAATTTCATCTGGTGAATAATTTTTAATCTATCATAAGACAAAATATATTTAGGTCACAATAATTTCTGAATATTTAATGAGGTTCATTAGATCAATGGAAGAACCATATGAAGAAAATGTGATAATACTTTAGTTTAGAGAGAGCATTGAGCGTTGAAATTGTAATTAGTAGTTCTCTATGAGGGACATTGTGCCTATTATAAAACTTGTATTAGTATTTATGTTTAATGTAATTGGTACATAGTAATATTTCATTTGAAATTTTATTGGATGTAGTCTATTGAGCGTGAACCATGTAAACATTTTGTGTCATTTCCATGTTTTAATACTCATATTATTCACCGATATGTGAAGGAGGGAGAAGTGTGTTTTGTTTAACAATGGAAAAATATCCAAAAAGGAATTCTTTTAATCCATCATAACATGATTCAACCCCACCCCCACTAAGATTATTTAACATATTTGGTATCAAAAATAGATTACCTTGAGAAAACGAATCACAATCTTTTGTAATATTGAGACTAGTGAATAATTCCTGAACAATTATAATGGAATATAGTAAATCCATATAGAATAATTTAATTAATTATTTTACATTATATATTAATTATTCTCTCTTTAATTTGAACCTAATACATGTTAATACGGATGGATAAATTTATTCACACTCATCCCTCACTTTATCATATATTTGTTTTTAAAATAACAACAACACATATTATTTACAAGGTTCTTCCTCGATGTGAGAGCCTATTAATTATTGTGATGAACTCTATTTTGAAATAATAAATTTATTATCACTATAAATTTATATCTACAATATTTATATTTCAATATTCTCACAATGGTTAGGATGGAATCATCAAACCCAATTAGGTAGGTCACATCAACTTATTTTTATTTTTAGTGACATTATTAATACATGAACAACAGGTTCCTCCTAGGTCAGACCTTTTTAAATCTTGGAAAAGAACATAAAATCTAGCTTAATGTCCTAATGAATAATATTAATGAGATATTATTACTCAATAAATGGTGTTAGAGTTTATTTATGTTCGAAATGAATGCATGTAAACAGTTTATATCTTATAAAAATCACATTATATATTGATCATGATTTTTTTTCTTATTATGGATCTCAAAAAAATGAACATCAATATTGAAAACAAGATATTTCCCATCTCATAATTACAAATTTTTCTCTTACTATATCGAATAGTTTAAATTCATAAAGTTATTCATATGTATAAGTCACCACATTCATATTCTTTAATTCCTTGATAGTTATATTTCTTCTGAGTATCATAATATCCAAAGGCTCTATTTATTTTTACATTATTATTAAAATATGTATCTTGATTGGAAGGTATAATGGACCCTGATTTTTATAAATATATATTACATATTTTTAAAAGATTATTCATGTTATTATACAAACAGATGACTACGAATCCTAATGATCTAGTTCATTAGTAAACTTGGAATCAAAAAAATGATCATAAAATATTTATATCTTCTATCATTTATTTATTTGTAAATACATGTCTTTTGGTATATTACCACCCTTATTCATATCATATGGATAAGAATACAAAGAGAATTCTAAGATCTGATTGTCATTAAGGGTAAAAAATAAAGATATAAATTTATTATATTATTATAGAATAAGATAAAAATACAGTTAAGTGATCATTTTCATGACACAAGATGTTCACAACCAACCTTAAATGGATCATAAAAATGAGATATGGCATAAAACATTAAAATGATACTAAAGAATTAAAATCCATCAATAATTAATTATCAAACCATATGTTTGGATTATAAATGTGTGTGGAATCAGAAAAAGTATATAATACTATTTAATATGTCAAGTTCATCTACAAATACTATAGGATAAGGCCTTATCATTTTTTCCCTTAATAGATCAACCACATTAACTTGTTTCCCATAACCAATCATGCACATCAACTTTTTTACCTTAATTATCTCATTATATGTAACTTAGTACCCAATTAATTTGAGGTATATACAAGTCCCACCCATCACTTAATAGACTATAATTTTTTTTCCACAAGACCATAAATCATTCATAATAATAGAACCCATGTAAATAAATGAGTTTCATAAATATCATGCAATCATTAAATTTAAACATTCTGAGAAATAATAAGAATAATATCCACAGGTAATATCCCCAGTAAATCATATGTAAGATCACATATTTTTAACTTATATGAAAAATCATATTTGAAATATTATAAGAAATAATTCTTGAGGAAAATATCTATTCCTTTATGAAATTAATTTTTTAGAGTAGCACTATTTTAAAAGAAAATATATTCATTGTAAATAACCTTATAAACAATTAAGGGATGTTCAAAATAAGTATGTCACGATGATGGAAATAATATATTCACGTTGTGTAAGATTAAAATACATTCCTTTCATAATTTTCCCATGAAAGTCACAACGTACGTCATTTGGAAAACAAAAAAAGTACATTTCAAACCACTTAGTAAAATGTAAAACTTGTTTAAAAATAGCTTTAAACATTTATATTATAGTAGTAAAATCAACTTCTATTTTTTTCAAAAAAAAAAAATATATTTGGAAAATAAATATTCCCCAATTGAGATTTAGAACTAAACAATCTTGAGTGTTGATGATATTGTAAAATAGAACCTTAAAACAATATAATTAGTAGAATGATATGCCCCATGAATGAAATAAAATTAAATTGATATAAAAATACCAAAATATTTAGAATAATACTCATAAAATAAATTCATGTGTATTGTATACTCCACAAAAAAGAAATAAGTAGAGTATAAGGCAAGCGTACTAGAGAAATAAAAGTGAGGTGATAATATATTACCTCAAGTCTTGTCATTCCTTGTTCGTGTTCAATCCTCCATTATAATAAATATTGATTTATTATATTTGTATCTTATAACCATGTATAAATCATACCATGTAAAAAATTTATAACATCTTATCTCTTGTTTATTAATAATAAATATCTTTATTCCTGGTGATATCAGCTTTGTTTTCAAAACATGTTTCGGTTCCATAATCCTAGTCCGCATACATTGATCATGGTACCATAATTTCTAGAATCATTATTCTGAAATAAATATCATATAAATATTAATAAAATTAACATTTATTACAATCCTTTATAAATATATATGAAAAATAATCCAATCGCACCGTTGAGATGGTAAGCCATATATACGCACAAGTGGCATTATTATATACCAAAATATTATGTGGGAAAGGTGTAGATGTGAAATTATCATTAGAAAAATATAATTATTTAATAAATATCATAAATAAAAATTAAAAAAAAATCATAATTCTCACTAATAAAATATGGGGATGAAAAATGAATTGTATCTCTAGGTAGAGATGGTAAGTCATACGTATGCACGAGTGATACTTTCACCATTTGATCAATTGGAAATAGGGTGTATAATGGTGTGTTATTAATCATAATAAAATTTCAGAGTATATATAATTATTATTTTTTCATTTTATTACATAAATCATATATTTATAGGAGTTATATTATAGTATAAAAAGAGAGTTATCTTTTGGTGTGATGAACTCTTCTTCGAAACTGCTCCTTTAGATATATTCTAAAAGAATTTAGATATAGTACTTTGGGAAGAAAACAATACTAATTAATTGGATAGGTAAATAGGGAATCTAATTCTGTAGAGTTTTTTCATGATAGAATATTCAATGTGGTTTAGTGATATAAGGGATTAGGTTTCCATTTGTTATAATGGGGAAGGGATATTTTAGAATTTCTCAAAATATTAAGTAATAATAATTTAAATATCAATTAAAATACCTCCATATGAAAATGTACTAAAATATAATGTGGAATATGGTAGTAACCACATAAATAAATATATTTTAAACAAGTTTTTTTAATTTTAAACTTGATATCTTTTATTAACCCGTAGTTGTCCTATTTTAATTTTGATTATATTAACAACATTATTAACAATAAAAGGTGGATATTTTTACATATAAGCTATAAATTGAACCATAAATTATTATTTAATGATATTTTATACAATTATTTATCCAATTTCTCATAACATATAATTTTTTATGAATTTTTATGAATTTATGAAAATTTTATTTTTATAAAATATCATTAATATCAATTTTGACGTTATTATTTACATTGGATTTTCAATAATAAATACATCACAATAAATTCTAAAAAAAATAATACACCCATAATAAGTCATATTTACCTTTATAATTCATGTATCACAATAACTAATTTAAATTAACTTTATTATAATATTATTAATATCACATAATTAACTTCTTCCTTAATGGAATGAATATGGAATCATCATTGTGTAATTATTTGAGATAATTAATTCTTTACTAAAAAATAATGATAATTTTCAATGATGTATAAAAACCTTTTATATGTCCGAATAATATATAAATTTGATCATATCATCAACTTATACCTATAGTAACAATATAATATTTAATAAAAGTAAGAGTGTTACATTTTTTCACTCACTTAGTTTTGAAAATATCAATGTAATTTTCATGGAAAGGTGTACATTAAATTGTGAAATTTTTAATAAAAAATTGTTACGAGTCTATTTAATTTCATAAAATAACATTTGGTCATGTTTTAGGGTTGTTTTATACTATTTATAATATTTCTCTACCATTAAATACACGATTGACACCTTTCTTTGGTAAAAAAATTAACAAAGTTATTATTAATATTGTCCAAAAATAAAAGATACATACAGACTAAATCGTGATATTATAATTCTAAATATGGAATCAAAATTTTAAAATATGAATTTGGGGTTTGTCTTAGTGGTAAGCATCCCATAATCCTACATGAAAAATGGTGGTTCAAAACCCATAAGGTGCAGGTTAATGTAGCAGTACTATAATATACTCTAGCAGTGAAGGCACTATAGAAATGGCTGGAACTGTAGCGGCGGAAGGTCACTGTAGTGGTGTCAGGGTACTTTAGTAGCAGCGAGTACTATGCGGCACTGTAGCAGCGCCGGTACTATTGTATTACTCTTCACAAAATGGCCTTCGGGCCAAAAAATTGGGCCTACGGGCCATGTAACTAGCTAAATGCCCACTGAGTCTTTGGGCTATGTAATGGGTATCATTCTACCTAGTTAAAGAGTTATTTTCTTTCCATTAATAATAAATGATTCTACGACCCCAACCTTTAACAAAAATCTCATTAATATAATGAGAAAATGAGTTTTTTAAGTGAAACTGTTCAAAAGATTGAACTGTTTTTATATCCAAAATGAATATAAAATTGGTTCAAATGAAATAAATTGTATTAAATGATAATAATTTAATATTATTATACATTAAAATAAATAAATATATAATTTAACAGTATAATGTTTTTCGATGAAAAATATATTTTTTATTAATATTCAGAATTTTTTATTTTTCATCAAAACATGAAACTTATCGGAAAAATAAAAAACTCAACAAATGTAAATTTTAAGATAATAGTTTCATAGAATAATTTTAATTTTTCACATATAGTATATTAAAGTGTCACAATCTTGTTTTGAAACAAGTGAACCATCAATAAGTAGAAATAATGCTTTTAAAATACACTTATTAAGAATAAAATAGAAAATTAGGTCTAAAATATATAGAGGATGAATATTACAAATTATATTGAATATTGTATTTATATATCAATATTAAAATCCCAAAATATTGATTTTTTATTTATTGGTATAAAACAAACATGTGAATAAATTAATTAGTACATTAGGAAAAAGATTATTTTTTATAATCAAAAGGTTTTTTGTTTTAATTTATAATTAATTGGTCACCAAAATTTAATTATATATACAATGGTAAAATATATTCTCATAATTCAGTTAATATTGTTTAAACATATAGTTCAATTGCTATGTTATAATTTTATTATTTTAATTATTACAATAATCAAATGATGTCTCATAGAAACATAGTGTTTTGTGTAACATAATCTATGATAGTGTTATAATTATCTAAAGCCTAACCTGGTATATATAATAAACCAAGAAATAAAATAAATTTAATTTATTGAAAAAATTATATTAAAAACATAGTGTGTTACATTCAACCCCTTTAAAATTAATTTCACCCATGAAATTCATCACTCAGGTACAAACATAAGAGGAAACCTCTGCCTCATCAAGTCCTTAGGTACCCATGTAGCTTCCTCATATTAGTGGTTCTCCACAAAACTCTAACCATATGGTTTGTATTATTTGATAGAAAATTATCTATACTCTACGAAAACAATATTGTTTGATCCTAATAATAATGATCTTATTCAATCTGTACTACCTATGAATTTAGTATACGAGAAGGATCATGTATGTACTTCCACAAGATAGATAAATAGAACACATCATGACCATGAGAGGAAATAGGTGGAAGAGGAAAAAAAGATACCATTCTGTTATGGTTGAGAATTTAAAAAGGACTGATATACTTATGTATTAGAATTCCCTTCCCTCTAAATCTATTTAATATAATTTAGTGATACATTTGTATAAATACCTTCTCAGTAGCATCAAACTCCATATATTTATGATGATTGTCAGCATAATTTTTTTTGTCGGTGCTGAGTTGCTCTTATGTGTTTTCCAATGGATCTATCTTTTTTTATTATTCTCAGCAGGATCAGGTCCCAATAGCTTTCATTACCAAACATCATTCTAGGACATTGTAGTTAGACAATTCATACCATATAGGGAAACATATTGACCCATTTGAATACTAGAGTGAAAACTATTATTATAGGAATATTATAAAAAATAAATGTGTTTATCACAACCGTCGTTGAAATCCATATATGAAGTTCTCAATATATCTTATAGAGTGTTAATTTTACTCTTATATTGACCATTTGTCTGAGTTTGATAATTAATTCTGATACATAAGTCTTTATCCAGAGCTTGCTAATGACATCTCCCAATCATTGAGGTAAAACATGGATCCCGATCAGATACAACAAAAAGTTTTACTCTATGCATTATTACCACATCATTAATTTTTTTTAAGATGATCAAGAGATAAGTCTTTTCTAATTGAAATAAAGTGTATGGAATTTTTAATATGGTCAATTGTAACTCATATTTCCTTATGGTTGTTGGATGTTTTGGTATGTCTAAAAAAACTCGATGGTGATTATTTCGCATTTCTAGGATGAATTTAGAATGATGAAATAGGAGGCACATCTAATAGTTCCCTATTCAAAGCGAGTACAATAAGGACACATACATTGTTCTTGGACCTTAAAAATCCATAACAATCACCGTTGAACTCATAAAGAATATTCACCTTGTTTTGTACCTTCACATCTTCCTTATATTCCACTTTAATCATTAATTAGATAAGTGGTTGAACATTAATTTAGGATAGATAAGATTTATCCCCTTCCTTTATGATTTCTAAATCCATATTTTACAAATATAGAAATATTGGGTCTTTGTTTATACTAATTATAGATAATCTATTGTGGTAATTTTGACTCAATGCATCTTCCACCTTTTCCTCTTTCTCAGGGTGGTAATGTATTGAGAAATAATAATATTTAATATATTGTATCCTTATTTTTTGCCACATATCATACTCTTTTTATGTGAAAATATAAATAATTCTTTTCGGATCATTATATTTATATATCAAATTTTTTACCATAAATTTATCTCCTTCATATAATTAATGAAAATATTATTATTTCTTACTCAAAATCATGAGTTGGGTAAATTTTATCATGGACCTACATTTTTCGTGAGGTAGAAGCTATAACCATCTCATTTTTCATAAAAATGTATCCAAATCCATTATTGGATATAACACTATAAATTAAAAACCCATATACACTATAGGGTAATGTATTAATAAGGTAACTGACTAATATTCCCATTAGTTCATAATATTTACGTCATATTCACATGTCCATAGGCTCTTGGAACCCTTCTGAGTTAACATGGTTATTATATTGGTTAGTCGATAGAAAATCTCCTTAAAGAAAAAATATTATTCAATAAATCATGAAAACAATGGATTTCAATTATCATGGTTTTTCTAGACATTTATTAATTACTTCTCTAGTTGTACGATATACTGATATAACCTAACATGAGATTATATGTCCCAAAAATGAATCTTTTTTAATCCAAAATTCACACTTTGTAATTTTTTCATAAATAATATGCTTTCATAAGGAGTTGAGTAAAATACCTAAGTGAATATCATATTCTTCCTTACTCTATAAATATACAAGAATATATTCTATACATACTACCAAAACTGGTCGAGAATGTCTCTAATGACTCTATTCACAAAGTCTTTGAAGATAGTGGTGGAATTTGTAAGACCAAAATAAATCACTATAAATTAATAGTGTTCATAACTTTTTTATAAAACCACCTTGTGTATTTCCCACTTCTTGAACCACAAATAAAAATATCCAAAATGAAGGCCAATTTAAAATAATTATTGAGATCTTTGTAGTTGATCAAATAAATCATCTATACAAGGATGATGATACTTTTCCCTGATTGTAATTTTGTCAAGATTTCGATATTTAATACAATGACACATTGAACCACATTTCTTCTTAATTCATTGATTAGGTGCATTCCAAGATGATCCAGTAGGGTGTATGAATCCATTATCAAGATTCTTATAGAGTTTCTTATTTATTTCATAATAATTGTTTTGGGCTATTTTATAAGGAGTCTTAAAAATATGTATAACACCATGTATGAGTTCTATTGAAAAAAACATCTTTATTATTTGGTCTATGAACATAAAATTATTCTTAAAAAAGTCAAAAAAAAAATCATGTATAATAATTGTATCTATATTTTTTAGTTTCTCCCCAACTACTTGAGATAGGCAACATTCATGTAAAAGAGTTATGACCTGAAATATTTAAGTAATTTCTATTATAAATTCATATTCATTCTTACATTGATATATTATTATAGGATTATTAGGAATTTTATATGTTAATTACCTTCTTGGGAAATTAATATCACCTCTAAATAGATAAATCCAATCCATGCTAGTAATCACATCGAATTTAACTATATGGAGAATCTTTCTTTTCATAGGTAGTACATTACCACAAGCGTCATTTGAAGAAGAACTATAACCATGCGACGAAATAATTTTCTGATTAAGAGTCCTTACAACTAACTCAATGTCCACTTATTGATGTGATATTGTGATACCCTTAGAAAGTTATTTAGAAATAAAATAATGGGTTTATTGAGAATAAAATAAGACATTACCTATTTTATAGTAGATTATAAGTGTAAATTTCACCACGTCGTTCATGTAACCAACTTTGGAATTCATGATTGAAATAGATTTCTCTTTATCTTGAGGCATTCTAGTTTTTTGTCAATGATCATTAAAAACCTTCAGATTCAAGAACTGATTTCCCAAATATCCATCCTCCTTGAATTTATATCATTAGATCGTAGTTGGTTCATGAGTTGGAATCTTCTTCTCCACCATTTCATTAACATTCATGTTCATTGAATTTTGACATTGATGGTATTTATAAACCACATTAGAAATTTTATGAACCTCTAAATTATATTTAAACATTTCCCTTGATTTTTTTCACACATTTCATGCATGTAGTTTTCTGTAATTTCATTCCACCTTGAGATTCATTAGTGTTTTAATGAGACTTTATCTCTCTATTCTAATACAATCCTTATGAATGATGTGTATCTCTAATTTCTATTTCTACCATAATATAATGTAGAAAAATTTGTTCATAGATACAAGAGACTCTTATAAATAACACCATTCTGATACATTTCTCTAATCCACTAAATATTTAGTCAATATTTCTTTGAAGTTGAATAACAACACCATAATTGTACCTTAAAAGTCTTGTAAAACTTTCTTTATAGGTACCAATGGATTCAAAATCCTTTTACTTTATCTAATGGAACTATTTTTTCATATTCTTAAGAATTATTTTTGGAATGTACTTATTGAAAAATAAGTTTTTGAACTCATCTTATCCCATATATTAAATTTCTACCTCTTGCCTCATATTCATGACAAGATTCCTCCATTGACCTACTTTTCCTTCCAGACGATAAAAATCTAGGACAAAATTTACATGTCTCGAGTATCGAATAAAAGAAAATATTCTATCAATGGTGTTTATGAATCTATCAGCCACTAGTGGGATTGAATATCCACTAAAAGAAGGAGGTCGTTACCTCATGAATGATTAAATGGTAAATTGTTCACTTTTTTGATCTTTTTTAAATCCATATTATTCATTGATTAAAAGAGTTGTGTTAGCATGGCAACATGGTTTAGCAATTGAAATCCCATAAAATATGGATTAACAGATGGGTAGTCACTCCATTTTCCATATCATTTTACATTATAATGATTCCATCAGTTTCTATCCATTAAGTAAAACAAGAAAATCATATTGTGAGAAATAAAAACCATTGCGAGGAATCATGAAAAATAATTTAGAACATGTTTAAAATCATGAAACCAGTTTTGAGAAAATTTGTTTTATCCAAGGTTATTCATAATCATTACCAAATCCATAGGCTTTTATCTTATATATATATACTTACAATTAGGTTTTTTTCTATGGGTTTATCACCCTAGTTTCCAAATGTCAACTAAACCCTTTCTATCATAGCAATTATAAAGATCCATGATTTTATACATTGATATTACTGGATCTTAGTGGTTATTCATTCTCAATAGATTCTATTAGGATATCGTCTTGGCATGGAATCCACCTCCTCATAGGGTATCCTCTCTCCCAAACAGTTTTGGTTCTTCTGCTTCGATTCCTCTTTCTCTATATCTCTCTCTTGCTAGTTCTAGGTCTTCTCTCCCTAGCTCCATGAAGGCCTTTCTTCAGCCACCATTCCACACTCTGGCCTCATGTTCAAATAGAATACTCCAGGTCAAATCTGGAGTGATTGGATAATAGATGCTTCGGGATATAAATTTGATAATATAGGGTCCTCTCGGCATCTCTTTTATTACTCATCTAAGGTGACAGCCCCAGATTCCATTATGCGGTTTAACCCCTTCATCGTTGCAATCTTTGGTTTTATTTTAATTTTCTTTTTTAATATTTTTCCTGGTTCTGATTAGGGTTACAACCCCATTCCTTATCCAACTCAATTGATGGTTTTTTTTATTTTTTGTTGAAGATTTTAATTGGTTTCATTCCACACTTGTTAGTTCTACAATGAATTTTCTTCGTTATGTGTTGACCACATGGGGTAGAGTTTTTGCTTCACTGAGGATGAAATAGGATAAGGTGAAGCAATGATATGATGGTGTCTAGTTAAGTGATATCCTCGATCTAGCTACTTTGATGGCTCGGTTTTTTTAAACATATTTTTCCTAGATGAGTATTGGGTGTTCATCTAATGGATTTGGAGGGATTTGGTAGATTTTGACTGGATTCCACCAATAACACTTTGGATTGGGTCCGGTAGAGATGGATGCATTAGTGTGATTTTTTGAGGACTTTGATTCCAAGGTTTAATTTGTTAGGTTTTTTATTTTAGTGTTTGTGTATCCATGGTTCATGTTTTTCTTAGTTGGTGATGGTGTTGGATTTTCACCATGATAATTCAATTGATGACCATTCTTAGTAATGCTGGGATTGTTCTTTGGAATAGGTGGAAGTGACAAGATGACGTTGACAGGTGAAAAGTTGACTCAAAGTGGTGTAGTGGTTTATTTCACTTGTGGGATTTATGGCATTCTGTTGAACTTGAAGAATTTTTTAATTTTTAATTTCCTCCCTTCTGAATTGTGTGATGTTGTGGATTGTTTTATTTTTTTAACTATGTCTGGTTCCCACTCTATCAATTAAAGTGGGTTATGAAAATAAAATAGTTATTTTTAGGGTATTACATCCTCTACAATGAATATTAATTAAATTAAATTAATAAATGCATGAGTATTGTAAATGTATAGTTCCATTATAAAAATGAAAAAAATAAAAAGACGGTTCGTAAAATATCCATATCTTCTGCCACTTATTTATTCAGAATTATTTCCATTTTTAGAATACCTCACATAACACATTTTATTTATATCATTTTGAAAAGAAACATAAGATAAGGGTGATATCATATTCTCAATAAGGGTAAACATGGAATATACCAATTTATTATCTTATGAATGCATATGTTTCGAAATATAGAAATGTGATCATGAAAATAACATAATTTTTTTATACCCAAACTATCATGGATCATAAACATGATTTATGGCATAAAACATTAACATGAACCATAAGAATAATGATCAATAACTACTCATTCTTGAACTATATTTTCAATTCATAAATGTCGGTGGTATATTCATATGTCAATTAATAAATTTTATATACCAATGTTAGTTACAAAGACTCTCAGATCGTGCCATATCAAATATTTCCCTTAATGGATTGGGGAAATCGACTTGTTTCCCATCACAGATCAAGAACATCAACTTGTATTCCTTAACTATCTCATGATATATAATTCATTACCCAATGAATTAGAGGTAAATATATGTCTCACCCAACACATAATAGAAAATATACATATGTATTCCATAGGACTATAAATCATTCATCTCATCAGAACCCTAGTTGAGAAATGATTTTTATTTTCATCATAACCTCACTCATGGAAAAGAAATTATTATTATAAATATCATTACATGATAATAATAATTCATTAATAGAAAGAAAAATAATTCTATCATTGGGTAATATCTCTATTAAATAATATGTAACATCATATAATGTCATCGTATTTGGAAAATTAATTTTGAAATATTACTTGAAATAATAATTTATAAAAATATCACTTCCTTTAAAATTTTTTTTAAAATGAGTCGTGAAATGTTGAAGGAATCATTTATTATAAAAATAACCTTATAAAATTTTAACGGACGCTTTAGGTTATTAATGATTAATTATTTAGGAGAAGTAAAATCATTCTGTAAAATTTAAAACAGCATTCCCTTTTTAATTTTTATACAAAAGCAACAAAGTACCTAGTTTTGAAAATGAAAATAAATATTCCTACTAACCATTTAGTCTAAAGTAAAAATGGTTAAAAATGTCATTAAATATTCATAATATAATAGTAAAAACAATTATCAAAACATTTATATAAAATAAGGATGTGAATAAATAATATTCCCCAATGAAGATTTGAAAATAAACAATCGTTAATGTTGATGATATAATGAAATAAACTCTAAAAAATTTATAATGAGTCTAATAGTATGATATAAAAAAGAAATAAAATTATATATATATATATATACTATAAATATTCATAATAATAATAAAAAAATACATTCATGTGTATTATATTCACTACACTAAAAAAATAAGTTGGGTACAAGTTATGTGTCCCACAGAAAAAAAAAGTGAGACAAAAAACCCTTACCTCAAGTCTTACATTTATATCTTCTCATTAAAACATTATGTATAAAAAAATAAGGATTTATTATAAATTTATTATATAACCCGATATCAATAATAATATTTACTATTTTCTTTTTACATCTTATCCCACGTTTATTAATAATTAAAATCATTATTTTAGCTGATATCTACTTCATTTTCCTAGAATGTTCTTATTCGACAGTCCTAGTCCTTATAATTTTATCATGGTACATTCATTTCCACAATCATTATTATGTTATATAAATCTTATATATTCATAAAATTCAACCTTATAAGGACCCTTATAATATATGTACATTAAAAATGAATCACATCTCTTCCTAGAGATGGTAAGATAGACACACAAACGAGTAACATTATCATTTCACAAAATAATTGGTAGTAAAAATGTAGACATGATATTATAATAAATGAAGTATAATTATTTCTCAAATTATATATATAAATTAAATTAATAATAATTTCCACTCATAAAAATGGTGATTAACAATAAATTGTATTGCAATGTGGAGACGGTAAGTCGTACGTAGGCATGTTTGATACATTCATTTCTTTTTCGATGGGAGAGGGGTTGAATAACAGTTGTTTTTATATTAAAAATATCATTTTAAAAAAATTATTCTTAATTTTTTATTTTATGATATAAATAATAGATTTAGAAGAGTTATATAAGAGAATAAAATGAGAGTGATCAGTTAGAGTGATCACATCTTCTTCAAAACACCTCTTTTTGAGCTCTTCTCAAGAACTCTAGAGTTATCATTTTTGGATGAAATGAACCTCTAGATTTTTGATAGGTATGTTTATAATATAACTTTTTATATTTTTCTATTTGTAAGACACAATGTGGGGAAATCAGATGGGGGAGGATGTATACTGTTATAATGAATGTGAGGGGAACTTTTGAAATGTCTCAAAATGTTAATTTTCATAAAATTAAATGTCAAAAGAAATACTACTAAATGTAAATGTATTAGAAGATAATGTGGGATAGGGTTTTCATACCATAAAAAATATATTTCATACATGTTTTGTTGTAATTATAAACCTTATCTTTTTTGTTGACCCATAGTTAACATATTTTAATTTTAACTATGGTAACATCATTTTCAATATTAAAAGGTGGATATTTTTACTTATATGGTGTATATTTAACCATAAAAAGTAAATTTATGTTATTTTAGAACATAATTTTTCTCATTTTTACCTATATAGAATTGTTATGATTTAAAAAAATTTGAAATGTCTTTACTATCATAAAATTTAATTGGTGTAAATTTTTAAACTATTTATTACATTGACTTTAATGAATTCAATACTACAAGATAACATCAAAAAAATTCATTTAATAAACCCATATTGTGTCATATACAACTATTATGTTATTGAATCACCTTAAGTAATTCAAATTATATTTATTTTTTATATTTAATATCACTTAATTGAGTTTATCATTTTTTGAATAATTACTGCATCCTCATTATGTAATTGTGTATAAAAATTGTATCTTAAATAAATATAAAAAATAAATTTAAAATATTTATATAAACTTTATTTATTTAACAAGAATATATATAGTCGAAAATAACTTCTATTTGACCTCATAATAAAAATATTATACTTTTTAGAAGTAAAAGGGATGCATTTTACCACTCTCATGGATTTATATAATATATAGGTCATTTTTTGAGAAAAGTTTCATTTAAATTATTATATTTTCAACCTTATGTGATAATGGTAGAATTAATATCCTAAAAACATTTTTGAAAGTGTTAGTTTAGTTTTATTATAGATATAATAATTTTTATACCATTAATTACCTGATTTACACATAATCACAGTAAAAATAATTAATAAAGATACAATTAATATTTTCAAATAGAAAAAAATGGAATATTTAATTAAATTGTATTTTTTAATTAAAAATATTAAATCAATATATGAAAATTGGAAGCAGATAATTTTATGAAATTAATTTAAAATTAAACACTTTTACGGAACGAGAAAACAAGATTTTAATGTGAGAACGTTCAAAAGAATGAAATGTATTTATATACAAATTCAATGTGAAATGGATTCAAATGACCTAAAACTTATTAAATGATTAAAAATTATTCTAATTATACTTTCAAAAAAATATTGAAATTAATTTAATGCTATAAAAAATTTCGATGAAAGATCAATATTAAATTAAAATTCTGTAGTTTTCACAATTCATCAAAACATTACATTTAAAAGAAAAAAAACCAAAGTAAATTTCTATATTATAGAATCATATAATATTATTATTATTTTCAAATAAAATTAATAATAGTTCAATGTTTTTTTTAAACAAGTTTTCAATTATAAATGTCGAAAAAATGTTTTAAAAAATATAGTTTTTATACATAAAAGTAGATTTCTTATGACAGGAAAACACATAGGATTAATGTTAAAATCTATATTGAATTATATATATATATAATTTTTATAATAAAATAATATATGTTTTTAATTATTTTAAAAATAAAAACCTGTGAAAAGATAAAGAGTTTTTGAGGAAAATGATTTCTTTTTATATGAAAAATGGTTTTTATTTTAAATTAGAATTAATTTGTAACTAATGAAATAATTATATATAAATTGGTAAAATAAATTTCCATAATTAAATAAATCTTATTTTAACCCTTCTTTACAATGTCTAGGTAATAATTTTCTACTTTAAATAATTAAAATAATTAAATTATTTTCGTTGAATCAATGTATTGTATGTGACACAAGCTTTGTTGATGTTTCATATATCACATGCCTAACATTGAGTATCTTATTAAACTAGACATGAAATAAATTTAATATATTGTATTAAACATCATAAAAAATCTGGGATTTATAGAATGTATGGATACCACACTATTTAATGGATTATTATTTTATATATCCACTCCACTATGTTTTAATTATTCTCATAATATATGATGGTTTGAATTTCTATATATCTCCAATATTCATCCTCCCTAAATTTTTTCCATTTAATGTATTGGATATTTGAAATTATTAAATTCTGTGATCTTCCTTCATCTATTTATATCCTAAATTATCACATGTGGACTCCTTATTTGACAAAATCATAAAATTTTAATTATTTACATGGATTTATGAGATTTTATAAAGAAACAAAAATAGTGGATATTTTATCCTTTTATCATCACACAGTTACATCATGGAAACCTCACCACATTTTGTAGTGTCTCAATTGATTTAAACTCAATAATCTATATCATTTTCAGTGATTTTCTATTTTATCATCATGTAGAGTTCCACCGTCCTTATACAGTGGATCTCCAAATTTGGTTATCCACTTATATAAATATTTATATGAAATACCTCTTAAATTGATCTCTAAATGTATTAGATCCTCTTATGTATAGAATCCCATTATCTGAATTCTGAAATGTTGAATTATTTTTATATATTCAACTAGGATCATAGTAAAAATATATATTCATATATACACATTAATGTATTATAAGTGTTAATCATCTCTTTATGTGACCATATTATCTTCTAAATTATCCTATAAATCATTCATATCATTGAGGAATCTTCTCACAATATAAATTTATCTTACTGTGAATGTATCATTTGAATGGTTTATATTTATAGTTAAATATTTTACATCAGGCACAATATTATGTTATCTTTCATGGAAATACTATAATCTATTTATGGATCGAAATAATTTTTTTTTGGTTATGTGAAATGAAATATAGAAGCATTAAATCACACATAGAACAACGTTGATGAAAAATGAAATGGAATAATTTCACTTAAAAAAATAATTTGTGCATATATTAAACTCAAAAAAATTTCCTTTACATATTGAATCCCACGTCACTTTTCACATTAGGAATCTCTTTATAAATAATACATAGTGCATAATATATGTGGGGTGGTGTATGGAAATCCCTAGGAACCAACCCATTCCAGGAATTCATAGTTACACCCTTCACTGTGGTACTCTTGTCAAGCATTTCCTTAAGTTCTTGTCTCTTCTGTGAACCAACAATGGGGGCCTGATTCACCCAAACAACCATCACAAGTACCATTTTGAGGATCAACCATCATATTTGGTGAAAGAATACATCCATGATATAGGATTGATGGCTAGAATATATTTTTCACTTGACGTAATCATATGAATTTATCAAATTAAATATTGATAAATTGAATTTTTATATACATATTGGATAATTATTTCTATGGTTTATTCATTTTTTTTGTCGATAATGCATTGGGTCTTGGTTTTTTCATTGAAATTAGGAAATTGGTACGTAAAGGACGAAATGCAAAAAAGTGAAAAAAACAGGTTTTACACATCATGTATAATATACATGACATATATTCTCCATTCAAAGCATCTATAGAGAGCCATAGACTTGATCATGAATAATTTACATGATGAGATCATAGTACATTATGTGTACATACATTTCACATCATGAAAATTTAAGAATATGAATCCCAATAAAAATGAAACAAATACGTGACATATATAGTTTACTAGATTTTTAATTTTCAGAGATCCCATCTAGTCAAATATTTAGCCCGAAGATCCTTTGGGATTCAGTATTTTCAGAGGAGATTTTGAATATCGATTACACTATGAGAAAAAACTCACACATCATGTAAAATTGTAGATATAAATATTGTTAAATCAAATATACGATTTTAATTCATTAATAATCATGTATATTTTGTCCTATTTATATTTCTACAGCCCTAGAGCACACATTGAGTGTGATACCTATGATTTATCTCAATTTCCCCTGAATTTTCATTTTTTTCTTATACAAACTATGCTTTAATTCATTCAATTCATTTTTTATAGATTCATTTAACTTTTTTAATCATTCTACATCTTTTATTCATCTATTGTGATTATTCTATCACCTCAAAACTCTTTTTTCTTACCAATAACATTCTTCATAAATGTAATCAAATCAGTTTCTATTTATTTTTCAGTGTAAGTGTTTGATTTGATTTACAATTAATTATAATTGTTCATCATTATTTATTCTTGATCCTAGTTAAGGATTTATTATTTCTCATCCTTTTAATGATTTTTCTAAACTCGTTTAAAATTTATTTTTTATCAATAACATCAAGATTGGATGATCAAAACAGGGATAAGGGTCAATATTAGGGGTGTTTTTGATCATAATGAACCTATGAATTAAGCCTCGGTAACTGTACAACTAGTAATTAGGTTCAAGCAATTAATTATCATGTTTTTTTGCACATTTATAAAACCTGGAGGTTCAATTGAATGAACTTGACCTTATTGGAGTTATGAGTACTATAAAAATTATCCAGTTATAGTTTCTTCATAAGAGTTAAGAATAATGCATCTTGTTTCTAAGATATACCTAGACCATGTGATAGTTGTAGTATACATAGATCCAATTGGTTAGACCAAAACTAATTGGTGACAATTTAACCACATTGCTACATAATATTAAAGACCCTTTCAATATATATTTTGGATTATCTTTAGGAAAGAGAACTGAAATTGAACCTTCATCCTTCCTAGTTATCCAAATAAAATCCCAACTACTGATTATTATAAATAAACCAATCCTGAAAAGAAAAAGTGAGTAATCCTTTCAAAGGATTTGATCTAAATTGTGGATTTATTATTTATCAATGGATTCATGGGTTTAATATCATATTTTATATTCCATTTCTTTTGAAAAATACTTCCATTCATAACCGTTACTCATAGAGTTAGGGGTTGAGAGTAGGGGTGTTTCTGAGCCTAATTAATCTATATATTGAACCATTGTAACCCTATAGATAGTAATTAGTTTAAAAACAACTGATCAACACATTTTCTTACCCAGCCATAACCATGAGTGGTGGAATTGAATGAAACTAATCTAATTGTAGTTGAGCAGGATATGACCATTAGCTTGTGATTATTTCTTCATAGATTCTAAGTATAATGCATCTAGGTTGATACTTATACACAAACCTAGGAATAGTTACATCATAGCTATATCCAATTGATTTGACTATAACCAATTATAAATCCTTAAACTACTTCCTATCCTATGTTTTGGGACCATTGAAATCTTGATTTTGGATTATTGTCTTCCTAGAAACCTTAAATCAACCCTTTTCTCTTCTGAGTTATCTGAATTAAATTTGAAGTAAATGTTTTTAGAAAAAACCAATTTTAAAGAGTTAACATAAGGAATCCTTCCATAGGATTTTTTTGAATGAAATAATTCTTACCAGATATCCTTGTGGGTTCGACCCCATAGTACGACTTTATTATTACCTAGTTGTGAGTGTTTATTAGAACTATATATTTCTATTCTGATCAATAGATGCATGTATTAAAAAACTCGTATAATTTCATCAAATTTTGGAACCATTATTTATGTAAAAATATTTATTATACACACTAAATTTCAGATATAACTTGATATTACCTCACCATTATCTATTTATTCATTTTCATTCCCCATTTTTTTAAATATTCTTATAAATTACTAGATCATATATCTTCTTTCATCTGGTTAGTGCATGAACCAATAAATTTTGACTCTCTCAAGGATTATAGATAAACAATAAATAATTATTTTCAATCTCAGGATTTCTAGACTAATTGATGCACACTAATGATCCAAAATGTCCGAACGGAATGATCTTATGACACCTCACTCGTATAATGTTCAATATGCACCACCTGAACATAATGGAAATTTTTATGTAATATAGGAGAACAAACATAGGGATCATGACTTATCATTCATTAGTGGTGTTTCACTCAACGTTTCACTTGAAAATTCATGAAAATCCATTTGAAATCAAACCTTGGCTCATTCACATGATCAGAAACATGTT
Organism: Viscum album; assembly: GCA_963277665.1. Lineage (NCBI taxonomy): Eukaryota > Viridiplantae > Streptophyta > Magnoliopsida > Santalales > Viscaceae > Viscum > Viscum album. Next base: position 1,314,663,054 of record OY728133.1, read on the forward strand.
GAAATTAAGTGGTGTTCAAAGTGAAGTCCCCCATGAACACATTTAAAAATTTTATAGTTTTGTGATACCAATTTAAATCAGGTTGTGTTATATAAAACAATTTAAATGTGAGACCCCATGTTATCATTATGAAACCAAGACAAATATTGGATCAAAATACAAGCTATAGAGTCAATCATGACTTGGGATGATCTAGTTATGAAATTCGTAGAAAAATATATTCCAACAATAAGAACCAGGATGTTAATAAATGACATTAAAAAAATCACCCAGGGTGATTGAGTAATATCATGGGATTCATGGGATTGATTTATAAATCTATTTTGAAAATTAACACATCACATACTAGACATGTGGCTAAAATTTTAAAATATTATCAAGGACATCAACAAGCTGCATGAAGAGTAGTTGACACTGCTGATGATGGGGGACTCATGATTATGACACCCAAAGTGGGAAAATCTATTCTTGATGATTTTTCCCACATTACTGGCGTCTTATAAAGAGAGTGAGGACCTCCCTAACATGGAATAAACCATGGGGAGGAGAGTACATGACTAAAAAACAAGTAGCAACCCTGAAAAAGAGAAAGATTATTTCTAGTTAACTTTCCACTACCAACCAATTTTTCTCCTATAATGAAGGGACTATCATGTGAGATTTGAAGACGAATGCACACATTACAATATTTTTGAGAATGCAATGAGGAACCGTAATTCCCCAAATATATTTACATCAATTACAATCCCAAAATCCAAAAATTCCAATATCTACAACCATATCAACAATAGTAAAACTAATAATAGATAATGGTACAGCAGTCACAAAAACAACAAGACCAATGTTATATTGAACATATAATTGGATAGATTCTACCAATGAATCATGGGCCACATGGTTTCCCACAAAAGGTCCAACTCCTCAACAAAATTATTAATTTATACAACCTTTTCCTATTACTCAAAAGTTTTCCACATCTCTGTAGCATCATAATCAACAAGATCCACTAAGAACATCATAACAAGACCAACCTCTCCAATACAATCATGAAAACATGTTCACATACTTCATGTATAAATAATAACAATTGATCAAAACACAATAAATGGAATTTAAAAACCACATGACATCCTTAAGTAACCTTAATCATCAGATGAGGAAAATATCTATGAATTTTATGATCTACTAATGGGTAATTTTATTGGTAATTTCAATGATCAAATGTGGGATTATGAAAAAGATATTGTCGATAGAAATGAAAATATTCTGTAATTTCAATATCCATGAGGAGATGAGAAAAAACAGTTAGATGAATATGATGAAGTTGTTCGGGATAGAACTCAAGGCATAGAATCAATTGTCAAATCTATTGTCTAGGTAATTCCTGTAAAGGAAAATTTATATATGTATCTTCGAGAATATAATCCATATCTACCCTTCCCATAGATGATGAGACATGTAAGAAGGAGAACAATATAAATAAATACTTGAGATTCTTAAACAAATGCACATCCACATTCCATTTGTTGTGTAAATTTCTAACATATCAACTTATGAAATAATAAATACATACTTTCTCTTATATAAATGATATTGGGGGATGATTCAGTTAATGGTTTCATTGAATACTCTAGGAATGGATCAATTAGAAATTTATTTTTTCCCAAACCATACAAAATACAAATTTATATCATCAGTGAAGTGTGGGGTCAATCCCATAGATAATAGGAAATTTAATGATGAATACTCTTAACTAAAGGTTAAATCACTCGAATTTGTTATTTTTCTCATTAAAATAATGATTCAATTAAAATAATTTGACCTAAATATATAAATAGAAGAGGGGTGAACCCATTAATATTGATGGGTTTTCTAATTAAAATAATTAAAATTTACTTAAAAAATAATTATTTTTATTAGTTGTGAACTCAAAAAATTATATTGATAGAATAACATTTAATCATCAATAAAAATACCCTATAATACCAATTCATCTTGTTCATATGATTCAAAATATAAAAGGTACATTATGTTTAGTTTTAAAAAGTAAGAGTAATTCCATTCAATTGTCAGGATTAAATCATCTGAATAATGTTGGGGTTCATTCATTACTGATAGAATATGGTCAATAGATCAATGATGAATAAAATATAAACACAATAAAAACATGATAATTCTGAATAAAATATTCATTATGAGTGAAATAAAACCAAAAAAATGGTATGAACTCCCATTAATGGATTCTTCTCTCCCCTATGAGTTTAAGTAAACAATTTTCTAGTGATCACCAAATATTATTAAACCTAAAACCATATGAATGAGAAAATATGATATTGGGATGAGAATGTAGAAGAATAAAAAGCTATATTGGAATTAAACTTGAAATAATACAACGATTACATAAATGAAGGAAAATAATAACAAAAAAACCTATTTATTGAAGGACGATACCCTGCAACAACCACCTAGTGTTCATGACGAAATCATAGAATAGAATGTCAAATATCATGGTCAAAACTCAGATTTATAATCATGCATGTCATAATTTGGCCTCATTTGGTCAAAAATGAAAATTAATGGCCACTACGGGTCAATTGGTTACCCCCATAGTAAAAGATGCACTGAAATCAGAAATTTTTAAATGTCTTCTCCTAGGATTTCACCTCATGTAAAATTTATATTACCTGTAAAGGATTCACCTCATTTATTGTATACATGAATTTTAATATTTATAAGGAATTTATCTTCAAATTCTAGAAACATTGCCACTATTTCATACTTCAACATCGCTTCATTCCTTTGATGTTCTCCATGGTCATCCTAACCAATTTGTGGTCATTAGACTTCACTTCATTGACAACACAGAGTTACATTTTGTTCCTCAACTTATATGCTTTCTATCACATGCTCAAAATGTCGGGATTGTATAAGAATAAACAAAACCTAAATATCAATGTAGAATATTTTATTAAATAAATTAATATCCAATGGAAAAAATATAAATACCCTTTAATATATATGTGTAAAAATATAAGTTTTGAGAGACATAAGATTCATCTCCCTACATGAATAATTCGTTGGAGTTTTCTAGTAGAATCTACCTCTAATAATGTGAGACTCATGAAGTTTATCAATTCCTTGATCTATAGTTTCATGAAAATTTGAAATACCATTGTGTAATATAGGAAGATGTTTAAATCTCATTCCTATGAGTGTCTTAAAAACTATAGGGCTCATAAAAATAAATACAACAAGAGTGGTAATCCAATTTTTTGACTGCTCAATCAAGCATCCTCGAGGATTTCTTGAGGATGTCATAGTAAATGTTCAAAATTTCATTTTACATATGAATTTCTGGATCCAGAACATGGAAAAAGTAGGTGATACCCCCATCATTTTGAGAAGTCCATTTCTCACCACTGGGAAATAAATTATTGATGTTAACCAAGGGAGATTTATTTTTATAGTTGGTGAAGAAGAGGTAGTGTTAAATTTAGTGAACACCAGTATGAAAAGTGAGTATCCATTAAATTTTAATGCCCTCTCTCTTATTGATAAAAATGTTATCATGTAACAAAAAAGAATGAAAAGACAAACTACCGTATATTTTCAAGGGATCTAATGATGATAAGATAATATATTAAACTACACCTCTTACAAAGAATGTCATAACACCATCTATACCATTTATTTTTACGAATTATTCCCTGAGGAGTGTGTTGTTATTATTAGAATCATATGAATTGAATAATGTATATCTATAGGAAAAAATAAATCAATACCTAAGAGGAATTTTACTGTAGGTTCAATAGACTAGATTATGTTAGTTTCATTATTAAGAATGTATAATACTGGTAGAAAACTGTTAACGAGACCTGGCTCAAGATGGCCATAAAAGGTAAAATACAATTCTTCTAACCCACACACATGTAAATATATAGTTTTAAAAAAACTAAATATATATATTTTTACAATGTGTATATATTATATGACCCATAATATTATTGATTTTATAATCCCTTGAACACATGTCTCATAGCTCAAACCCCCAACCCCACCCCACCCACAATTTTTCTCACTCCATGCATGAGACTGCACTGGTAGTCTGCCTCTTCTTCTACACCCATAAGTGGAACCCCTTCTTCCTTCCACACCTCTAGTTTCCTGCCACACTTATACTCTCATCCGATCATTAAATGAACTTCCATCCCTACCATATGACACTTCTCACACCAAAAATAGCCACACAACTCCTTCCAAACATTATCCCATGACTGACAAGATTCCACTGCTACCTATGTGGCAGTCTACTACCCGTCACCCACCCACATGTCCTTCAAACTCATCTTCTTCCACTACATGTACCTCATCTACTACCTATAATTATTTTTAATTGATATATATAAGTATTTTGGGTGCTTCCCACACACACCACTATCTCCTCTATCTATTATTTTTATTAGAGCACCAGGTCATGCTAGTCAACCTCTAGGAAAATACTTTGAGAAAACACATGATATTAGGCGTCATTGTGCTTCAATAGATTCAGATCCATCAGGATGACCTTGTCCTATCAATTGACTGAACCTATCTTCCCTAACCGATGTATGGGAGGAAATATTCATGGATATCTTCCTTATTTTTTGACCACCATTGAGTTATCTTTAGACATTTTCATATTTCTACTCAGATATAGGCCTTCGGATCTCACAGTTGGGGATTTTTTATCAACCTATGCCACACCTATATTGAATTTGTATCCTCCTTGGCATTCTAAAAATTATAGCACAATCAGAATGAATTTGATATTGAACTAGGTTAGGTGAGGATTTCTAGATCCCCATAGATCCCTTATAATCCTCACATGATAAAGATAACCCATCTCCATGGTTTTTCTCTTTTTATCCTTCATTGAACCATTACTCATGTCTTGGTGGTTTGAGGTGATGCTCACAACAGTGTGATCCAGATTATGGTCATCAAAATTACCTCTTTCATGAGTTCTTAGTCATTCAAATGGAAAGGAATTACGATGAGATATACTATAACTAAGAAAGTATAACTCATGGTAAATTGATGGAAGGATCTCTCATTACCCATCTGGATAATAATATTAGTTCTTTCAACACTGCTAGGACACGCACCTCCATCAGGATGATGAAGAAGATCATCCTTCTTCTTCGCCATGAGAAGAGGATTTTGATGAAGAGTGAAAGAATATTATAGTAGGAAATATGTATGTAGAGAACATTGATGAAGTCCCAACCCAACATGATGTTGTCCCCTCCTTATATTACTTTGTTCCTACATCCCCACAACTATCACTACTTCTACCTCCACCTCCACCTCATCTCCTATCCATAATACCATCCTACCCTACAACCAACCCTTTTCCAGTTATTTTACAACCCCCACCACTTCCATAGATACTTATTCACCCCATCCACCCATTATGATATACCTATTCAAATTTTTCATGGCCAACATTCAGAACCGATAACATTATTTTCAATGGACCTACATTCCCAAAACCAATCCATCACACTTCACCACCCTCCCCTTTGACTAGTCCCTTCATCATACCATATAGATTGACATGCTTCTACCACATATTCATCCATACCTATACCCCCCCCATAGATTCCCTCCCTCCCAAGGTTACAGACCCAGCCACCCATTATATTTTCTTATATGAGTATTCCAAAATGAGAAAGGGCATTGAAATTCCAACCCCATTAGATGTTCCCTACCATGATCCAACTACTAGACACATTTTATCAGTTAAAATTAGAACCTATCATCGTTCATACTCTACTCATCCAGTTTCTATCACAACGGAATCCACCTCAATGGTCAATCCTCCATCCCATTTAGTAGTAGATGATATTAATGGGTGAGATATCAATATGAACCCACTATTCGGAAGGAGACTCTTGATGTGAATCTGGATGACATTAATTTTAATATTTAGACATATCCCGATCCCCTCACCTTTTTACTCTTTTTGAGTGTCCTTTATAATAATACTTTTATTATATTATCACTATTGTATCATTTCATATATATATATATATATATGGGATAAGTTTTTCTCTTCACTACTTACTGGATAATTTTAATTTATCTGTAGCGTTACATTATCCATGTCTAGATCTTATTCCTTCTAGTTGGTTATTGAATTGCCTATCCAGCTACTGTCTTACCTTATACATTTCATGTCTCTACATTTCATTGAAATCATGCATTAGATTGATGATATATCACTTGAAATTTTTGATAAGCATGGTTCCCCTCCATGATGTTCTTAGATGCTCTTCCTACACCATGAGGTTCATGCTTGTATAATCCTAAAGTGGTTAATAATTCCATGCATCCCCACAAGATCAATTACACAACCACCCATTCTTGTAGAGAGAATAAAACCTCTAAGTAGAAGTAAAACACTAACTAGTCCCCTTTTTCATCTATCTCTATAAATATGGTATTGTTATTAAAGAATGGGAAACAACCAATTTTGTTTTCATTATTTTAAGTTGCGTGATTAGGTTCTGTGTTTTTTCTCTTTCTTTCATATGTTTTCTAACAATCAACATGAACTTTATTTTACTCCATTACTTTATTTATCTAATTTAATTTCTTCTATATTTGTTTATAACATCCTACTCATTTTTCCTCTTCCAAATTGGTTTACCCCATAGACTAATGTTCTATCTAATGATGTTTTTTATAAGAATTTAAGAACTTATCAAAATTTCCACTCACCATTAACCATGTTTTATTGATTACATGATATTCTCTATGGGAAGATTTTGATTCCCTAATTTCAATATCAAAATTTCTATTTCATTTTTTGACTATGAATCTATGGATATATCTACCATGTTTAATTTTAGAATTGTTTGGACACATTCTAATTTAATGTGTGGTAAATTATTTCATGATATTTATTATTGATTAGTTTTTATTATTTCATGTATTAACTTATTTAATAGAAAAATTTAATTAAAACTGGGCTTCTAAACTGAAACCTCATTAAACCCATTTGAATGGATGTAAAATTGAGTTTTCATTTTTTAGCCCCATTTTTATGTTTTTTGAGTTATTTCGATGATTTATATGTTTAACAATTTATGTTTAATTATAAATTCTTGAAATTTATTTTTAATGACCCATTACTGAATAAAATTCTTTCAATGACTATATATTATTTTATACTCCCATAACTAATAGGATTATTGACTTACACTTTCATTTCATTTTTATTTCATATTTCTCAAAAGATTTTTGGGACATGTAAACCTATCAAAACATACATTGAGATATTATTGAGTCTATGATTAAATAAATACACATTTAAAATGATTGAGTCAGTCTTTGTGAGAAACGTTTTCCTGATACACACAAGTAAATCCATCATTATTTAGCCTGTAATATCCTTGAATAAACTTTTTAGGATAAATAGTTTTCAAGAATATTATTCCTTCTTATCATTCTCTTAATATGATGCATCATTATAATTTAATAGTTGTAGGGATTGCGGTTATCCCTTGATGGAATCAAGATATTGATCTTATGGGAATGCAAGGTAACAATTTACTAGATTGATAAGATGTGGTACTTGATTACTTTTAGAAATTTTTATGCCTACATTATTAATTTTATGAAATTTAAAAAAGATAAAATGAATTTTCATTGTGTATTAGGAAGGTCAAACATCCCTATTACTAGAAAGGTGAATCCTAAGATAAAAAATTGTGGTTAGGGGATGGATGGGCCCTGTCCTAGAACTGATTTTCAAAAAATAAATACAAGGAAAAATAAATAACATGATACATTATTGATGCTATCTTGTAAAATTCATGGACCCATTTGAGTTGGTGGGGAATGAACACATTTTATCATGGAGGAATTAATGTATTTCATTGTTTATACCCATAACAGATTATAAATTATATCTTACCCTACTGTTAAGCATGATTTTAATCACACTCCCACATTCCCTCAGCCTCAGATTCATTTAAACCTTATTTTTGATGCCCTCATGATTGATTTTTTATATTTATATACACTGTGAAGATGATATAACCAATATATGTCTACAGTTATAAACAATTATTCTGGGAATGTGTATAGATACAATAAACATTTACCTTGATTAATGTGAAAACTTTTATTGTGCATTATATTTTAAAATTGGTATTGTATTTAAGGAAAATTTATGAATTTTTAATTAAAATAGGAATGAATCTAGATAAATTACTGAAATATGAGGTATGAATGATTTTGTCTATGAGATTGATTTTGGTGGAATGGCATTATATACTGAAGTGTAGTTTTATTTCAATGTTTGTATCAAATGATTCCTGTTTTAAAAGTCATTTCTTTTGGAATCCCTGTTCTGATTAATTTTTCTCAAGGATAATAAATTATTCAATATCCATTCATTATATAAATTGATAATACATAGTATCATCTTGACTATGTAAGGAACCACGTGTCGGTACATTCTTTTATGAAATTTTCAGATGAATAAAATTGAAATTTAGAGTCAAAATCAAATGGTTGAAACTCAACATACTACCATACAATTTCCCCCCTTTTTAAATCAGTTTATATTTATCTAAGTTTAATTTAATGTTCTGAATCCTATAAACACATCATAAAATACTTAAATCACTCTTCCACTCTCTTAATATGAAATTAGACATCTGAAACATGAAAATTATTTTCTATAATGTGAATAGGACATTAAGAAATTATAATGACAGTTTCATTCTAAGAAATGGACAACCTAACTCCTTATGTAATATTTATATCACATCATTATACATTGTGATGGAAATATGAGATCATTTTCATTAAGCATGATAACATCTAACAAATTTAAATGAATTTATAGGGCTATGACCTAACACATCTTAATATAATTATTTTCCACTTATAATTATTTTTTTGTCTTGAATATTCGGTGGGAATGTTATACCCAACATGTTATATTAGAAATTATCCTCTATTAAAAATAATTTAAGACTAAATTGTGTAAAATGATATATAAAAAAACATTAAAAGACATATGTACTCAAATATATCCATTAATTTTAATGTATGTGATTAAAATCTCAAAAAATCTATTTTAAAGGGATGTATAGAAATATTAACAAAAACTTACATAAGTATCCTACACTAAAATAAAGAAACATAATACAAAAATAAAAAATTACCCCCCATTTTTAATTGAATTAATGTAATAAATAAAGGGTAAGAAATGGTAATTTGAAAACATCAACTTCCATTTTTAAGGTGTGGTCTATAAATTTAAATTTTTGATGTAAAATATCATCTTTTAGAACACATTCTTCTTGCCATCTTAACTTTAAAGGATACACTATATTTTCCTTCAAAATGGTGTATTTTGTAATCAATTATGTTTTAATAAAACCCACCTCATGGATCCCATAGGATATATTATTTCTATAAATTTTCAATTTTAGTATTTTTATTCAAGGATATTCCCTTTTATATTACAATCATATTTAGATATATTACTAAAATGTTATCTTTACCATTAACTACATATATAATAAGCAAAAAAACTAGAAAAGGTAAGAGAATAATATGGAAAACATAATTAATTAAAATAAGAAACATTTTTTAGAATTTATTATTAACCAATCCACTACATATTTTACATCCCTACATGTATTATTAAAGCTTGTATCATTATTTTCCAAATATGATTTTACTTTATATAACAACAATTTATTCACAATTTCGAACAAATTTTTTGAGTTGTTCATATTTTTATATGCCATAAAGGAATATGAATTTTAATATTCCATGTTACTTTTTATGTTCTTAAAAATAACATCTAGTACCGATACCATGTATAAATCATTTTTGACCATATGATCAACCATATTTTACATCCCATATATATCTTCTAACATACCAGGGTCATTACATGTTAATATAAACTAACGACCTTCTGATTATTCATGTGGAATTTCATTTCTTCAATTAAAACATGTATTATCATGTTTCTATTCTATTTTACATTAGTTTTGACAATATTTCCATCAAAACCATGAATTATTTATATTCAAATGTTTCATTTTTAAAGCATTCACATGGATTTTTAGGAGTTTTTTTCATTATTATCTCCAATTTTCTCATTTATTAGTCCATTATACCATTTATATTTTCCTTTATTAAGTTAAAAACACCTATTGAATGATTTATTTTATCCATGGAGTATACATTATTTAAAAAATAGAAGAAACCCTTATCCTTTTATATATCACCCTTTTTTAACATCTGGGTTATGTAACCCCAGGAAAACCCATAAACTTCTCCACTGTCTTATTGGGAGTCTTCTTCAATATTTTATATTTTGATACTTTTTGAATTAAGAAATGATTTCAATATTCATATTTATCATACACTTTTATACATTTGATTTTATCACATTCTTACATGATTATGAACCATTTATTTTACCCCACTCGTTACAAACACTATTGTGATATTCTTGAAGTTTGAATCTATTGGAGGTAGATATATACCTTCCATTATCATTTGGATTTGGAATTTTTTTTAATTTATCCCCATCAACCTAAAATATATAATATTTTCATGATTTTATATATTGTACTATGAATATAATTCAAAATTAGTAGACATGTAATAATTATATGAATGGCCTATAAACATTGGTTTTTCTTCATTAGTGTGAATTATTAAATACATTTTAAAAATGGATGCCTAATTTATTAGTTTCTTAAGATAAGTAATTTGGTATTATATAAGGGAAAAATTTCTTTCATAAATTCTTATATCAGTCGTTAACATGGTGGATGTCTTCTCAATAATTTTTCTCATTTGTTTTAATTGTTTTTTATTTTGAACCTCCACCATCTAGAAAATCATATTTAATACAGTCTTTTTTTTTCAAATAGTAAATTTTCACTTCATATATCCATGTATTGGTAATTAAATGGTCATGATGTATTTTTTTTTGTATTTGGGTGTATTTTAATACTATAATAACCCATGAAAATAAGTGTAAAAAACATCTTTCACTATTTGATCATGTCTGGGATGTTTTCATTTGTAAAACTTTCAGATTATATAATTAATATTCTATTTTAAAACACTTACTTTTGGGTGTATTCTTTCCATCAAACAATAAATTGATGTTTTCATCCAAATATTTCTTTATCTCATAAATTTTTTCCATGCTTGACAAGACTTTAATTTAAGTCATTTTGAAGCTCCTTTACCTATTTTGCCTTCATTTACTCACTCGCTAAAAATTAAATTATTATAATCATACACGTTTAAGGAAAAAAGTGAGAAACCAAGTGCATGCACAAAAGGATATTACTGAAACATTTAAGTGAAATTGCATCCTATCCAATTTAATCATTCTAAATAGTTTCAATGAGATGTTATTTAACATAGTGTATGGATCCTTCATCAAAAGATTCTCAATCCTTAATGACATATTTTCCCTAGTCTTAATGTAATCCTCTATTTTTATCTTTGAATTGTTGAATCCCTTTACTTGGATTCGGTCTTTCTTATCGATCTATGAGCCCTGATCTTCATTGGGTGCCACCCTTGGAACCCTTCCCTTCATTATTTCAGCCTCTTCATCAGGTGCGTTAATTATTAGAACTATTTCCAAAATTTATTCTTCAAAAATCATATGCAAGTTCAAAGGATTTCGTGGCATCTACTACTACTTACAAGATTATTAGTGAGGTGGGGGTCATAGTCCTTCTGTTTTCCATTGAATTCCTCACTACTATGGTCTCCATTTGTATATGTAAATATGAGAAACATTTCCACTTTCTGGTTCCCCCCTTGCCCTTAATCCTCCTTGGACATAGATAGCTGCTACCCTAAAACTCATCCACTGTATCACCAGCAATGTGGTGAGAACATTCATCACTGGAACATTTCTCTAGAATCTTCTCCTCCGCAATGGTTCTTCCCCTTTCTTTTTCAGAATTCTAGATTGCATCATCAAATGAAAAGAGCCCAAAATGGTTACCCATCACGATACCTTCCAACTCCCTATAAATATTCCATATTACAACACCACACCATTTATCCTATTCTATAACATTGAAACATGTTGAAATTGAAACATTTGAGGGACTCATGAGATGACCCCCATTAAACTTCTTCGTTTTCACATCATATAATTGCTCTCATAAGCCCTAGGGACCCTCAAGAAAGGGATTCAAAGAATTAGTAGATATCGACTTATCATAGCACATATGTACCCGCTAATAATGAACAATAATATGGGGTTTAACCGTCTACTTCCTCATTCGTATGATGTTAGTAGACTTTCCCTTTCTATTAACACTAGTACTAGTACCTGAGCACACTGCCTCGGTGTAAGATGCAACATCTGGTACCTTGGAGCCTCACCCACCCGACATTTATGCATCCACTAGGTTGATACCACTGCCAAAGAACACCACCTCTATAACACAACCATCTAATCCCAAAGTATCAGGTCAAGTATTCAAAGGATTTCCTAGATTTTACAATTGTTAGATTTTGATATTAATGGGTGTTTGGAGAGAATGTTATAGTACATGGATTATTTTTAGAAATGTCATTTTTCCCCAACGTCTAGTAGACATGACTTTAAAATTTTCCTTTATTTAACAAACAAAATCCATTAGAATGAGATAAGAATATTCATTGGGTTTCATATATTATTTGAGAGTTTTGGATCTTTGGAATTTCTTGTAAAAGACACTTTCCAGTTTCTTTAGTCTCATACATCATGTGTGTTTATTACTCAAATATATGCATAATAATGCCATATATATATATGTGAATAATTCATCAGGGAATTCTTTCACATAATCATTGATTTTGAAGTATGATTATTCAATATTTATAATAGCCTCATTTTCATTATATTTATTACATATTGAGCTTCATTCATTAAAAGGATCACGAATAAAAAATAAAGAGATAAATTTTTTTGTATTTGATCAAATTGAAGTAGTAATTGATTATTCTTATATACTTTTATTTTTATTTTTATCCTTTAAACTCTCTTCTAATTTTTTATCATTGTTTTAGATGAATCCTTCATGTATTCACTAGTTAGGACTATGACAGAATCTTCCAGTAGTGGATCTTCTAAATGTTTATATAATATGAACATCATATAAAGCTTATTAAAAAAATATCCAAAATTTATATACCAACTTATAAAAGCATATATCAAATCTGATATGAATTTTATACCTAGGGAATCCTAAAAGTACACATGAAGTGGTCAGGTGGATTTGTGTGCCTCGCTTTTTCTAACATTCACTTTTTTTCCGTATTTATCCTCTATTTTATTCTACTAGAACATCTTCTTTGTCTGTGGGGAATGTATCAATTGATGTGTAATGAACCCTAAAATTATCAGGAAATATTTTTGATAGAGAATAATTATAGAACACAATATTTACATGTTTCAAACTTGATGTTGGATCCTACCCCATTATATGTTTAACTATATATAATTACCTATATATAATTATCAATACAAACTTATCTTAATCGCATGATTAGTTCAATTCATGCCAAAGGGTTAGGGTGATATCATTTAAATCACTTATGAATAAATTTTCCCCACATATATTTATATTGAATGGAGTTGTTTATACATGTACCACTAGTTAACTTAATATCTCCCCTTTCGAAATTTAAAATGGACAGCCTTATAGGTCAAAATATCAGTATATCCATTGAATGTTATCTTATTACTAAATAATGTTTTTTAAACTACCATATAATATCGAAAATAATATATGCAATATAGGTCTATTAATCTTTTTGAACTCACCCTATATATTTATCCCATTGGGTTTATTCCTAATAAGAGACTCAAAAATGAGATCCTAGGGAGAAGATATAGGGATGTTACCTTGTCATATCCATATTATTATTTTCAAAGTATTCTAAAAATGTTGTTTCTTCGAGTTTAACATATGTCAATAACTATTTTTTCTTACCTTCTTCTTATACTATTAGGTTTCATCTAAGATACACCACTATCAAAATCTTTCCTTAATTTTCTTCCAATCATAATATATGACGAAATAATGTTAGGGTAAGATCTCACACATATTCCCAGACTTTATATATATATATATATTACTATGTGTGAATTGCTATAAAAATTTTAATCTTTAAATTTCCATAAATTTCAAATATTCATCCTCTATAATATATATATATTTACAGTATGGGATATTTGGTCTTCTTAAATATAACGTATTTTCTATTCCCAAATTTCAATTGGAAGGATCACTTGTTTACTCAAAATTTGAGAACATTATGAAATATTAATTATTGAACCATTTTAATTTAATTTTTCGATGATAAAATAAATTCCCTTGTATTGAATTTTTTCAACATTTTACAATATGGAAACCATATCACATAATAGATATATTTTGAAGGATCAAACCTCACTAATGCATATAATCTTTAAGGTAATTATGTTGATCCTGGTATAGACATCCACCATCTATATATTCTTATCCATATATTTTAGTATCAAAAGTGAATAAAATAACATAAATCACCTTACATAGTAGATAAACAGAAAAAACAAGATCCATTTATGGGAATCCTCTAGCATAGAATATACTATATTCATGAATATTAGATCACTGTACTTAGTTATTGTGATATATATACATTTATATAGTGCAAAAAATAATTATCACTTTATGTATCAGGATTAACATTGAATTATTATCAAACTCATTCAACTATTTAGGACCAAAAATTTCAAATAACCTCAAAACCATTTATGAATTTAACATCTTAAATTTTTATTCTTATAGTGAAATATTTTAGATTTTCAGTGAGTTTTTATGATATTTCATGGAAAAAAATTTATATAGTTGATCTCTAAAACTCATCTCACATGAATATGTAATAATAAAACTAGTTTCATGAAACTCATTACCACTATAAGTATTAAGACAAATAAAACATAATAATTTCATTTAAAATTCACTATCACTCAGTTTTAAGGACTGAATAGTTCTCCCACATCATGAATCTCACATATCTTCCCTATTTCACTTATTAAAACTCCAAAACGATATACAAGTACACATAAAATCTCACTGCTGTATTGATACTTCATAGAAGATATGAATTTATATAAACCCATAATTTATATATATATATATATATATTATATATCTATGTAAATAAATATTCATTACAATATATTTTTATCTACACCAGAATCGATTAGCTCCAGAATTTTGAAAACTTGGGAACAAAGAGAACTAGTTCGTAAAATATATACATTAACTCTAACTTATTTTTTCGTAACTATGACCCCCCCTTAGACATATCATATTTAATACATTTTATCATAAATTTTGGAATGGATAAATAAGAAAAGGGTGATTCTAGGTTCATAGAAAGGGTAATCATGGGATATATCAATGATAACATAAGCATAACATGAGAATATAGGTATAAAATATGATATTTATGTTTTAAATCTAAATCCAATATATCAAATATCACAATATGAAGTCATGGAATAAATAATAACCATTTAGAATAGATTAATCATAACATAATAAAAGAAAAGAAACCATTAGAACATAATATCGGCATAATACATGGAATTTTGGCATACAAATATACATTTATTATCATTTCTATAGTAGTCAATGATGATTTCCAATGATATTATAGTTAATTTTTTTCACACCCTAAACCATCATAATATTCAACATTAACTCCCAATAATATCATAGTCAATATATTATATCACAGTACTAGGATCACTCCCCATTACAGTCATATTTATCTCATTGGATATCAGTTTTTTCCAATTCATTGGAGGGAGATATAGCTCTCGACTTTAAATAATTAAAATCATTCATATGTAATCTAATCAAAACCCATGAAATTAAGAGGTTTTCATAAATATTATATCATATCATAACCCATTTAAATGTATTGGGGTTCATAAATATTTCATAATAGCACAAACTATGGAAAATGATTGGGTTTCATAAACATTTAATCACAAAATAAACCATTTAAATGAAATAAGTTTCATAAATATTTTATATATTCATAATAAACCTATAACATCAATGGAAATATTAAATTTCTTATCCTTGGATCATATTCATAGTAAAGAAGAATTTATGTCATTTAATTTCATCTTGTATAGAAAATTATTTTGAAAGATCACATGGAACAACACATGAGGAAAAAATCATTGAAATTATAAATGAAAAAAGTTTCATTGAAAATAGACATGTAAACTTATTATGTAATCTTCAATGTAAATTTTTTTTATGATGGTGGGAAAACTTTTCCAGGTCATATAAGTTAAAAAAATTCATTCCATACTTTTTTCAAAATTGTCACTACCTCATTTGGAATACATCAAGAGTATTCATTTCAATTTATTTAAAAAAAATAAATCAAGGGTAAATATTACATTAAAAATTAAATTTATAATATTTAAAACCATCCTTAAATATTTTCAGATAACATAGAAGTATAATAAAATAATTTTTCGATCGAAGAGATAAATGAAGGTGATTTTCCCTAAAACTATATTTCAGTAGATTGAGTACATAAGGAGAAAAAAAATGAAATATAAAAATGTATTTTAAATAAGTCACCCAATTAAAAGACAAATAATGAGTATATTGAGTGGTTGGTTGAATAATTTCATCAGTAGAACTTAATCATGAACAATATTGATAAACACTTTGACTGTAACCCAAAACCCCTTAATTTGAGTACGTCGTGCAACCAAATTGATATTAAATAATATATAATAAATTTAAAATAATTATAAATATATATATATAAGTGATATTGACACCTATAATATAATATATTTTCCATTTTTATCATTTCACCACCCCCTTTCCCCAATAATTTTTTGATAGAATTTTTTTTGGTGTTAATTAATTTATATCATGAGTATATCAATTTTGTAATTCTAGTTCTTATACATTTATCTTTGTTTAACTATATAAAAAAATATTTATAATTATAAAAATATATTAATAATATATACATATATTATATGTATTTAGAGTCATCTATATAAGTTATATGTAGAAAAATGAATTATAATGTTCATGGAGATCCTAGTTTTTACTTATGCATAAACGTTGTTTTCATTTTTTTAATGGACATAAATAATGAAAGTTAAATATTATTTAAACATTGAAAGATAATATTATATCTTATATATCATATATTATAATAAAATTTATCTTTATTACCATCAAATAAATAACAATTAAATCTATTTACATCACTTCGTGGAGGTGGTAGTCCACACGTTAGCACGAGGGATGTTGTGTTTTCTAAAAGGATTAGATGGTAACAATGTTTATATGATATTATTATTTTAGAAGTATAATTGCATAATTAATATCATATATAAACATTAAGACCATAATAACTCTAATCTATAAAATATTTTAATTAAAAAATCATTATATCACCACATTGAGACAGTAAGCCGTATGCACAAAATAGTGATATATTCACATTTCATTTGATAGTAAATTGTGAATATAATCATGTTTAAATATATATTAAAAATTTTAATAATATATAGGATATATAATTTAATATAGTATGATATATTACATATATTTAGAGGAGTTAAAGGAGAGTTGAAAATAAAGTGATCCGGTAAGGTTATTACCTCTACTGTGAAATAACTCATTTAGATCTCATCTAAAGGGATCTAGGCGTGGTTTTTTCAAAGAATAAAACATATATATTGTGAATTGGGAAATTTAAAATATATATTTTCTAACGTTTCGTGATATATTAGTCTCAATGTTATGAGAAAAAGTGAGAGAGGAGGTTCCCTTTTATAATTGAGTTGCGGGGCACTTTTGGAATTTCTCAAAAGATTAAATTATAAAAAATTAATTCTCTGTAAAAATAACTCCAAATTAAAATTTATTATATGATATGGTAGGATATGGTTTTAATTCCAAAAAAAATTCAGCATGTTTTATCTTAATTTTAAACTATATTCTTTTAATTAACCATTAGTCAATCAAATATAAATCTAATAAAGATAACACATTTCTCAATATTAATGGGTGATATGTTTTACATATAATGTGAAATTTAGACCATAAATAGTAAATATATTATCTTCCAGACCATATAAAAACAAAATTTTTTATTTAATTTTACTAAAAAAATGTAAACAATTTAATAAAAAATTATTTTTATAAAATATAGTTAATTTCAATTTTAAAAATATTCCATTAATTTAACATTAAAAACATCAATAAATTTTTTTAATTAAAATATAATTATTTAACACGAATCATATATGTTCTATTGATATATTTAATTCTTATATCTCGCTAACTTATTGAAATTATATAACTTGTATAATTTTTAATATCATTTATTATATTTTTTATTAAATATATAAATATTGTATTGATGTTGCAAAAAACAATTGATGTCATTATATAATTACTAAATATTAAAAATAAAAATAAAAATTTAATATATTTTTACTATTTTGAAAATAAAAACATATATTAATTAATTACATAAATTTTTCCCTATGTTGAAGCATAAATTATATTAAAAACAAAGAGAGCTATATTTCGAATCATTTATTGATTCAAACATTATATAAAACATTATAATGGAAATATTAGGATTAAAAAACTAAATTTAGTTCTTATTGTGTTACGGGTATAATAAATTTCATTAAATAATAATTTTAGTAATTGTTGTGGACTTATCACTTATTTTTAATTTAGATAAACCCGATTTACCCTTTTTGGGGGTGATAAATTATACCATAGTTATTATTCATATTGAGAAATAAAAGAGGATTATATTAATATTTTTAACCTCCTGATTATAACTATTTTTATTCTTATATAATTCATTACATATAATTGTAAGAGATTAATTTTATACATGGTGCATACAATGTGAAATAATTGTTATTTAGAAAAAATGAATTTTAAAGAATAAAAATTTATTAATTAATATCTTATGCCTATAGAGAAATTGTTGATTTTTTTAAAAATTAAATCCATTAAATAATATATATATTTTTAAAATCATCAAACTATATAGATTAATTTTATTAATTGCGAAAAAAACACATTAAATGAATTAAAACTGTTTTTCCAAAAAATGATTTCATTTTTTTTGAATGATTAAAAATTACATTTATAATGGAATGATAAAAAATTAATTGATTTTATAAATATATTACCATAAATATTTCAGAATGTATTTATTCTTATTAATACTCACCAATCCAACTTCTAGGAGATAACTATCATTTTAAATAATAATATTTTAAGAGTATATCACAGTTCATTTAGACTCGATGTTACATGTAATTAAAGATATTAAATAAATTAAATTATTTAAAGAAAATATTTAATAAAAATATTTTTTGGTTATATAATTTCTCATCCACTATATAATTTTATATAATTCCTATAAATAAATTAATAATATTTTCCATAATGTGATTAAGAATTAATGAAACTCTAATGATTGTTTGTTTCCAAGAAATCTAAAAACAAAATCTACATGTAATATTCAAATCAAATATTCATACCTTTCTTGGGTACTAATATAACATTCTAAATAATCTTTATAACTTCAAACAACATCTATGAAATTTTATATTTGAAACATATTGACAATATCTGTATCTTTTTGTTAAATTTAGTCTTATTGATAATAAATTTGACCATTTAAATGATCACTATATCTTCCATTAGCCAATCTCCCATAGGGTATTTCCCATGTGTAATGGAATTCCAAATATCATGGGATTATATAATTTAGAACCATAATTCCATATCATGAGTGGTTGTGACGAAATAATTTATAATCATTTAAATATATGGTGGATTCCATATGGTTGTGTCATGACACTTGGACATTGTTCCTCATGTTTTATCTTAATAAAATATTCTATTTAGAAAAATAACATGAAAACACTTTCAATGGGAAAATTAAGGCCCTTTTATTGATTCATTTTTAATTACAACCACTTTTTGAACCATTTATATACCTATTCATCCTATATTTTCCCCCATAACTCTTGTAATCCATAAAATTCCTAAAATTGACATCTTCCATCCCAAAAAACACTATCAAACAATCATAAAAATTATTGTATCCCTCAAAATCCATCTGACATATCCATTAATCATTATATCATTCTTGAAATGAAACACTGATCTTTAAGTAAATTGGGATATATAATATAAATATTGTTTTATAAATGAGATTTTTTATCCAATATGTTCATTATGTGGGTATAAATATGATAAGAAATCAGAAAATGTATATAATCTTCTTATTCCATATAAAGGTGTAGATTAATTCTTATGAAATAATCACTCATTTTTTAGTTGATTCATTTTATGCTTATAAAATTCATTTAATTTGAAAATTATATTAAATTCATCTTATTAGTGGAAATTATAAATAATTTAATAAAATTATTCAAAATTTTATATTATAAAATTAAAACCATTTTTTTAAAAAAATAAGAAATTAATTTTGGGTTAAATTTTTTTATGTTTATGAAATGATTGATTTCGTAGTGAATGGTGAGAACACTAATTTTTTAGATTATCTCGTTTGTTCTAATTAATAAAATTAATTTAAAAGTACAATTATATTTTGTTTTTTGGGAGTAATGTTAAATGTGGTCCAATTTTAGAATAATATTATTAATTCCATTTTAATAATCAATATTCAATATTTAGATATAAGTTTTATTTTATAGATAAAACAAATTTTCCTAAAAAATTGTTATCCCTCCTTGTTTACATTTATATTAAAATTTATTTTTACATAATATTAAATATTAAATATTAAATAATTGATATCATATTTTGAATCAGGGTGTTCAAATTTAGTAAATTGTTCTTTTTTAGTTCTTTCATTATTAATAACAACCATGATTAATATTTTTCACATATGTATTTGTAATATGGGTAATATGTGGTTAAAATTATATGATAAGGTCTCAAAATCAACCAAAAATATGAACTTATTTCATTTTATGAGAATAATTGGGCAATACCCATGTTAAATTATAATATAATTCAATTTTTTCATTTTCCATTGTTAATGACATTAATAACATTTTATGTAAAGAAATAAATTCAATATGAGAAGCTCTAGATTTTAAATTTCTTTTTTATTTTCACATGGGGTTAAAAATAATTTGTGAATAAATATAAAGGAATATTTTTATCATAATGATATTTTATTAATTATGGTAATTTATTTCAAAATTATTTGTTTTTATATAATTACCTAAAATTTTAATACAACGCTGATAGAAGGCCTATGTTTGTATTAGAAAAATCAATGATAATGATTTTGAAAAGATCAAAATTAATAAATCTGGATGACAAATGGTTTAAAATGAATTGTTTTAATAATAATGTATAATTTATGATTACATTTTTTATATTCAAATTCCTTTTCCATCATTGTTTTAATAATGTTAAATTTTAATGAATGGTGAAAAAAATGATGTTAATGACATTATATGATTTAATATATTATTAAATTAATATAAAACAATAAATATATTTAAATAGTTTAGTTAAGATAATAAATTTTCTAAAACATTATAACTTTTCCAGTTATGATCTAATTGATACCTCATTAGTAAACAAATGAACAATTAAAAATGAAAAAATCATTACCATTGTTATGATTAATTTTTTTAACAAATAATATAAAATAATGATATGGTTTAAAATAACACTAAAAAATTTCGAACATTTATTTTTAATGTATTTAAAAATTTTATAATCTTTTATTTGAAAATAGTTTCAATTGGTTCCATTTGTTTATTATGGAATTTATATTATATTAATAAAAGGATAATTACATAATATAAATCTTCATATTTTAATATATATAATAACATTTCCTATAGAGAAAATGTGGTTATGTTAAGAAATAAATAAATATTTTAAATATGAATTTATTTTTTTATCAGGGTATTTTTTTGAAAATATTTGATGATAAATTATTAAGTCAAATTATTACATAAAGAAAAAACAATATTTGTTAAAATAATATAAACCAATAGTATTTGATTTTAAAAATGAACAAATTAATTAAATTTAGGTTAATTATTAAATTTCATTATTTTTTTAGATAACTATAAAATAACAGTGTTGTTTTATGATTTTATATTTTTATTCTATCATTATCATTATGAAATTATAATCAAATTAAATAAACAGTTCGAAAAATGAGATTAATGATCTTTTATTAGAAAAATATTTTATTAAAGAATTTAAAATTCATAAATATTCTATATTTTTACGGATGAATTTTATATGGTTGACATTAATTTTTTTATTCCATATATGGTCCAATTTTATTTTTGAGGTGATATTCATGACCATTATATAAAAAACATTTATATTATGGTAATTCTCAAAATGATTAATGGGGTGTTAAAAAAGATATGATGATAAAAACATCACCAAAACATATAATTTTTTTAAAATATATCATATTTAATTTTTCACATACTGTTTTATAAATATGTCAATTTTTTCCACTTTTCCATAATGGCTTCTTTATATTAATTTAAGAGTTTAACTAATTCCATGAGTTTCGCTCCCCTTATTTATAAAAGCTAACCACCTCTCCTATATTTTTTGCACATTATTAGCAATATATATTGTCCAATAACTTATATAATAACATAATATCTCCATTACCCATATACTAGTTCTATTTTCATTTCAAAAATATCATAATTTTAAGGATTAACATGTATTCTAAAAGTTGTTTCTCAAGGGAGGGGTAAAAATCTTAACTGATCATTTTCAGTCTTATTTAAAATTTTACCTCCTATAAATATATGGTATCTCTTGTAAATAATGAATTAAATATGTAAAATATACTTAATTTTGATAATTATTAATTAATAACCATTATCCATCTCATTTTAATCATATGGGAAATCAAAACATCTCTTGTGTGTGTATGTGGACTACCACCTCCATGATGTGATGCATTCCATTTTTTTCATCACTTAACATTGATGGTTATAATGATATAATTAAATTAAATAAATGATATATATAATATTATTATTGGTTTAAAAAGGTTATTAATTATTTATCTTTATTTCATTCCATCCATTGAAAAATGGAAACATCAGTTGTGTGTATATAAAATCTACCATCACCACGAATTGAGGTAATTAATTTTCCATAACTAATTTATGTGAATATTTATGAAATTTAATATAATTTCTACATATGGTAATAATTACATGATTAAAATTATGTATTTTATGGTACCATGACCTATGTAAATGGAATGGGATGGCTGGGCCAAAACGATAATAAAAAATGAAGAAGTTATCACGTAGAAAAGTGATTTGAATAAATAATTGTTAATAAAATGGTGATAAAATTTTATATTTAATTTGTAAATGTTATGATATATATAATTAGGTTTCTCAATATATCTAATATAAATTTGTACTTATTATGTATTATTTTCATGCACATACAATGTGTGATGAGAGTTGAGAAAAGGTATTTTCATCACACTTTTGATTCATTGAGAGACATGAAATATTAAACACATTTTTATTTTGTATATATACTGACCAAAAATTTATTTTATAATTATTTACATGAATAATATATATATAAATATCTATATAAGGTTATTTCTTTCATGTGGTTTTGATTTTAATATTACAAATTTGGAAAGAGATTTATGTCTCAATGCAATTTTAATGGGGATTGTTTATGATATAATTTGAATTATAAAAATTATATGATACATATATAATAAAACCATTTAATTTTTATTAATATATTGTTATTTAGAATTAAATTTATGTTTTGTGAAGAGTTTCCTCTCATTGGAACATAATATAGCTAATAAAACATTTTTAATAGAACCCAAAATTAGTTTTTCTCTATCAATTGGAAAAACTATTTCATCTATATCAAGGTTTTCTAAAATGTTTTAAATAAAATTCTATAAAATTCTATAAATATTTTTCAAATAAGTTTTTACCCTCATTTTACAATAAATAAAAAATTTTCAAAGGAATATTCTAGTTTGTTTCTAAAGAAATGGAATTTTGACTAGTTACAAAAGAATTGAATGAATTATTTATTTAAACATACAATAAATGAATGAAATTTCATGCATTCATAACCGCTGAATGTTTTGAAGATTACTTTAAAATCATCTATGGTACTTTTCAAAGATAAATATTTATTAAAATTTTAGAAATATTTATACAATGAATAAGTGATTTCAAAATTAAAATGGTATTTTCATGATGAAGTATTCCAACAATATTTTAATGTAATTTTAATATATAATAATTTTTATAGGTTTTAATTATTACTTACTAAGGATATAATCCAAAGTGAAAATATTTATTATTTATCAGGATGGTTTATGAGTTTGATTCTGAGATATTTACAAAACCAATTAATTTCTATTGTTTATGCTATTATGAATTGATGAAAATTTTAGGAAACTATTTTTTACATGGGTTTTGATATTATGATATAATGAATGTTTTATGATCATCCGGAACATATATGTATGATTTTAATTATGTGGAAAGTATGTCTATAATTATATATTGCTCTAATGTATTTTGTAAAAATAATTATCTCATGATATAATTATAGGAAATGAGTAGATGTTATCAATCCACTATGGAAAACATGTAGGGATACCTTATACACTATGGTAAGAATTTGGTGATTCATGATGTATTTTGATATGGGATACATGTTTTTATTCCTCATATACTATAAATTGATGGTATCATTAGTTATCCTTGATATATGAAATGGTTTATATGCCTATGATGGTTCCACACTCTTATGAAATGTTTTTTTCTTTAGGATTTTAACTCAAGGTTCTAGATTGAACTATAATAAATTCTCACTCTTATGATTTATTTCGTAAAAATTTCTAGTGTTTTATTCCATGACACATGATTAAAATCCATGATAAATTGGTAATGATCTTTGTATTTTTATGATCATGATATCATACACATACGATTATCATATGCTTTCATATGATATTTGATTGATATCTACATTTTTTACCCTTACATAGTTTATGAGCACCCCCTTTATTTTGTTTCCCTTTTTAGGTCATGATGAAAATGTTATATTAGGGCATTTCAACAGTGGTACAACGTGAGAAAAAATTTATGAGAGATGATTAATAATCTATAAAAACATTATTTTTATGTATCTAGTCACTAAGAGAAATTAACCATTATGTTCTTAGGGAATGAAATATTATGAATTGTATTTAATATTCATCTAAAATTATGAATTATTTATATATAAGAATTTTGGGTCATTATATATTGTTTTAGAAAAATTATTCTCCAATATAGAGATATTAGGAATAGAGAAAATCAGTGAAAATACTAGGGATATAAAAGTTCAATTTAATTCATGTCAAGAATCGGGTAAGAATCAATTAGTAGAATATCTAAAAGTAAGGGGAAGATTATTTTTATGTTGAAATTATGGGTATCAGAAAATTCTTTGTCAACGAATTAATTTTATTATATATGGAGAACTTGGGTTTTATCTACTTTAGTACCCCAATCCAATGCATAACACCTAGAGAAATGAAACAAATATTATATTCCAATCCTTAATGAGAAAGGATCATTATATTCATGTTTTTAGATTTGATAATTATGTGGTATAAGTGTAATATTAATGATATTATAGCTATAAGAATCATGAAACATATATAGACTGTTATGTAGTAAATTTTCTTTAATAATTTAAATATTTTTGTTGAATGGTGATGATAACCAAGAAATATTATTTAGTGGTAAGGTAATATTTTCAGTGAACACTTGATTAATGAAAATATGACCCTAAATATTATCTTGATGTTGAGAAAATAATAATTATTTAGGCTAAATGTATGATTTATATGAGTAAAATAAATTTTATAGTATTTGTTTCCATTAAATTTGTAACTTATTTGATGAAAAAGTGATCTATGACATCTTTGATGTTGTTTCTTGAATTTTCAAACATATGAAATATATTGGATAGAGTTAATTTTTATAGATATATATTTTTCATTAATTTTTTATTGTGATTCAATTTATTTTAATATTTTAATTGAATAAATGATCATGGTATTCACATGTTTTTTTGTGAAAGATAGAGCTATAACATGTTTTCTGTGGATAAATTTTAAATTTGATCATTGAAAAATAAATCTAGTCAAATTTTTCATATATTTGGGTTTTAATTTTAGTTTGAAATATTTTAGAGGATCCTTAAGGCTAACTAGTTAATTAATGGATTTAGTTAAACATTATGTGTTATTGTTGCGGTTTTTGAAAATAATGTATAATATTAATCTATATTGGAAAACTTTTGAATGTAATTTTTGTTTTGTTAAATATTTTTATAATCAAGGAATGAATTTTCATTATATTATAAATCTTATAATCCATTGAATGTTAATTTTATGAATTTTGGCTTGAAAATTACTCTTGAATATTCATTTCCTTGAGTAATAGATGAAGTGGAATTTCATTGCAGAAGAACCAAAGAAAAAAATTGTTCTTATGAAATGAAAATACCATGTTAGTAAATTTTCTTCTATCAATTATCAAAAAGGTAAAATAATCCATAATTTTGGGAAATGATATTGAAATGAAAAATTTATCCATTTACCTTCATTTATAATTAATTGATGGTCTATTAAGTTGTAATCTCCCGCCGCTCCTCATTTTCTTGATGGGTGAAAAGGGAGATACTAGTCATTAGTGGACATTCTCGGGACAACAAAGAATGGAAATAAATGATTAGGGATTATTGAACATTGCGTGGATGAATTATATTTTAATATATAAAACATCCAAACAAGAAAAATAATCAAACTAACCTCTATATAATGCATGAGTTAAAAATAAAAATAAATACATAACCAAATATATAAACCATTTTAAAGTAAAACATGAAACCAAAATACATACTTAAGATGACTAAAATGGACCGAAAATGGAAATCTCCAATGTGAAAAAAAAACAATTATCCCCCCTCCCACTCCATTCTCTAACTCCATATTCAAATACTAAAGTATCAAGAAGACTCAATAAATAATTGAGATGACATACCTTTACCAGCTTCTTGACAAATGATATATGAAAATTCATAGTAGTTCTGATGATGGTTGTGAGCCGAAAATTAGTAGGCTTTCCAAAAATAACTTCCCAATTCATGGAAATAGGACTAAAACCATTATCACTTTTTTCAAAATAGTTCCCGTCAGAAAAATATTTTCATATCAAACCCATGAACCAATTTTCCAAGGAAATAATCAACAAATAAATTAAAACATTTCCCATTTGATTATGTATATATATTTCCACATCAATTCCCTCAACCACACAAACAGATTCAATCTTGGTGTTACAATTAATAGTGGAACATCAGTTCCATACTCTAACCCATTGATGGTGGTACATCATGACCATTATCCATCCATTTCAACCCACACCCAACTATTTATTCCCACATCATTCCTTGTCATTTCAAACAATAAATTTCTCATTTAAATCATTTGAATAAATTACATGAGCAAAATGAATACATAATTTTAAAAATTTATTTTAAAATTAAAAATAATTGGATTGTCAAAAACAATCAATCTTAAACAATTTCCAATCAAATACCAAAAAACAATAATTCTATCAAGTGTCAAAAAAGATTTTCAAAACCATTTCAAACAAATTATTCAATTAAAACTAAGCCTTTATGTTCTAAATCTAGTGGAGTAGATAGATATGTCACCTAACTATAAAATAATAATCAAAATTATAAATAGAACAAAAAATATGAAGATGCAAAAGACAGCACATTCCCTTCACTTGAATCAAAAAGATGTGATCACAGAGATATTAAAAACAAATAGGTCAACCATAATGGGATAGATCTATTTTATGAGATAGAGAGAGAGAGTGAGAAAAAAACCATGGATAATGGATGAATGCGGAAGAAAAATAAAATACCATAAAATCAAATCCTCAAACACACATGAATATTTTTAAGGATCTCCACCTCTTCTATGTGTATTAGCTCTCATGTATTGTGAGAAAAATTAATTCAAGTAATAGTAGTATTAATGAAATAATTTTGGCTTAAATTGTTAATTCATATTGAAACAACTTTTTTAGAAGGGAAAAAGGTACTCTACATGGTTAAGATACACAGTTTAAAAAACTATATCCATGAATTCAGTGATACTATTATATGGTCCTACTTCGTATAGTTTGTTCGCAAGGTTAGGAAAATCATGTTCCCACTGCGCACCTTCCCAATTCCCATTTTCATCCCTTTCATGGTATCTTTGAGATGTTACATGGTTTCTACTAATCATGTACTAACCATGATCATAGATAAATGCCTTTGAAACATGGAAAATGCTTCAAAACCTCTCAAATCATAACCTCAACATTATATAAACTCAAAAATAAATGTATAAATGGTCGTGTATCTAAAACTAATTTGTGTTAAATTCATACAACAAATAAAATATTCATCCATAGAAACTAGAAAATACTTTCTTTCCAAAATGAGTTTTGGGTATTGTTCCAAAATTTCATTCTTATACTCTATTTTTTGTGATAAATATAACCATGTATCCAAAAAATTCAAACTATAATAATTCCTTTTCCATTAAATATTTTCCTTATCCAATAGAAAAAATTTACCTTCACATGAATCAATTTTGAATCTGGCTCTATTTCATTGTGATCGAAAAAAATTACATGGTCATGATGACGTTTCACAACTACAAAATAAAAAAGGGAAGAACAACCTATTAGGAACGGTAAAGAAAAAATCCATGTTAAAGGCAATTCTTCATTAGAGCTAATTAAAAGAACTAATAAAGGGCACCCAGTATTAGAAATGTTTCTAGTGCTGTTAAAACCACAGTCTCATTTTATAAAATGGGATGCATAGTGTCCTCTGTTTAACATGCCCTCAATCTCTCACGATATTGTACCCATGCGACACCTCCCCTCCCCCTAATATTCTCTTAACGAGACCTGTACCGCTAACCCTACTTCACAGAAAACACCACTCATTATCCTCCCCCTTGAAACCCTTCCATGTACCCTCCTCCTTGAGAACCCTACTTCTCCTCCTCCCTGCTGGACAGTAATCCTTGCGAACCCTACTCATCCATTTCCCAAAGGCTGGTGGCTCCTCCTATGCTCCCACCCCCTATAGAGGTCCCACCTTCCCCACCCAAAGTAGCACATAAGGATACCTGACCACTTGACGCTTCTTCACTCCCTACATTACGAGTGAGATCTAATCTAGGTAAGTCTCACACTTCTCATTTTAGGGTTATCTTTTCCATAGGGTAGGGTTATGTTGATAGTATTTAATCTTGTGATTTATGGTTTATCATATTGTTTTTGGTACATCTTTCTTGATAGGTTTTCTTTGTTGTGCGGTTGAGGTTCGATTGAGGTTCCCCATTAGATTTCTGCAATTTCATCAACTAATGTCAGTGGTTCCATGCCCTAAAATTTAAATATGTTTATAATATAATTTTTCTACATTTATTATTGTTATATAAAATAATTCTGTGGCGAAAATTTTGTTTTCGAATCAATTTTCATGCCTTTGTGTTTGAAATGAATTTTAATAAAATAAATGGCTATGTTTTGTGTCAGACATACCTAGATGTTTTTAATGTTTTCCTACAAGGGTGGTGGGTTCTAGAATATTTGGTAAGGGGGCTAGAAAGTGTGTTGATTTTGACATGGGGTCTATACTAGTTCTGTTGATTTCCAAATTATTATTGGAAATGGCCAGGATCTATTAATCTATATTTTTAAAAGAAAGTGGTTCTCATCTACTGTATTAGGAAGTCTTGTTTTGAGTATTTTAATAGTAAATAATAGTATTTTAGTTTCAAATCGGTTGGAGATGAATAAGGATTGGATGGATTATAATCATTTGGAAATAGAGTATGATAATAGAGTGAAATTATTCATCATGTTTGAAAAGGATCATGCAAAGGATCCTTCTAAAATCCTATTTCTGTGTTTACATTGTTGTTATTCTAGACTAATTACTCTAGAGGAGTATGAAGAAAATTTTATATGTAACGAAATAGGTTAAACATCCTTAAATTATTAGAGATCATCGAAAACATTCATGGTCTGGTTAGGCAATTTTCCAAACTGTTCACCAAGTTTTTGGGTGCCATTGGATAATAAAACCTCTTCTTCATAGTTTGGACAAATAATTAACTAACAGTGTACCAATCCTTCATTATTACTTAGTTAAACTATAGATTTACACCACATGGTTTCTCCTAACCATGAAAAACATGTGTTCTTATCAACTCCCTCTGAAAGGTATGTTTCATGGTTTTTACTTGGAGTCATACAACCCATATTTTGCCTATGTATGTAAAATAGTAAAACATAAAAATGAATCGGAGACATCCCCATGAATGTGTACCAACATGGGTTTTTCTAAATTGTGTCCCCCAAAAAAAGACTTCATGACTACTAATCATGATTATAGGAATGAAAATGAATTAACATATATCTCCCCACTATTTATAAATTCTATAAATTGCATGAAAAAGAATAAAAAACACTATAAGATAAAGGCATCAACCACGGGAACACAGTTCCTTACGTGTCCCAAGAATATCCCAAATCCATTTACCCTGGGGAATCTACAGGATAAACTCCCTATGTCCTAAGAAAACATATCCCAAAAAGATCCCAAAATCTATAAACAAATTACATATCCACTCTTGACATGAATATTAACAACAAAAAACATTAATAATAACTCTCATGCATGCCTTAATAAATTTTTTCTTAAGGTTCTGACATTGAACTCAATCAATATATTTTATAATGGGAATTTTAAGGTATCATTTGGAGTAGATAGTATTTAATTGTACCTTTTGATAATCATATTAATAATTACTAAGTATGGATGTTTTCTCATCATTTGATCCCAAATTGACTACCACGGCATATTTTAGCTATGTAAACTACTGGTTTGATATGATAATTTTTATGTGGGTCTTGTTTGGGTGTGATGTTGCGTAATTTCATGTCATATCAGACATATCATTTATCACCTTTAAAAAAAGAGATGACAAAGGAGACTCACTATCAGCACTGAGCATTAAAGTGCTTTTTGAGCACGGTTGAATCCTGTTTGGAGTGCTGATAAATCCTATTTTTTTAGTACTGTTTCTTCTTCTTAAACTGATACACATGAAGAATATTGTGAATTGAAGTAAACCATGGTTGAATATTCAACCATTATTCCACCTCACCAAATCATTAATTTATCTCAAAAGGTCCTATGTATCAAGGAGATAACATTTCCTACATACTAAAATGATGATTTTGAAAACCTAGAGAGAATCTAAATAACACATTACAATTCAACTAAAACAAAAATGGTAATTTATGTTGAACTGAAAATGATTTCTGATGATTGTGATTCGTCTTCATTCTACATTCAATAGAATAAATATTCTTAATTAACTCTTACACATGGTTGGTTCTAATTAATGAAATATCACATGATTCCACCAAGTAATAGTGGCGAACAATTAAGACACCCCTATGTTTCATTAAAATTATCAATGTTTATTGATACCTAGAAACTGTTATTTTTAAGAGAAAAACATTAATGACAAATTCTTCACCAATGAGCTACTAAAATACATTCCACATGATTAAATCATGTTTAAAAATGTCTGGAATGTCATTTCCTAATTTCCATCTATTTGAGGATGATAATAAATACTCATAGTAAACTTAGATCCAAGGATATGTTGTAAGGAGTTCAAAAAAAAATCGGACATGAATAGAGGGTCTCTATCTCATTCAATCTTTACTTCGACACCATGAATCTTTATAATTTATTGAATGATCAGTTTTAAAATGTATTCCAATGAATTATTTTAATGAAAAGGGATAAAATTAGAAGACTTTGTGAGTCAATCCACTATCTCACATATGGAATCATGTTTCCTAACTATAATTATTTTATCAGCTAAAAAATATATGTCTATATTCTCTAATTTATTCATATATATTGGTAAATAGCACAGGATACCTACTAGTTTTTGGAAACCTACCTTTACCTATTACTATATGAGGCCTCTCAAAACATACTTCACCAAAACTCTTTTAATGTTGAACCACAAAAACTATGATTTCAATGATTAATAAATTTCTAAATACCATTGTGAAAAATCCATCTATAATTGTAGTATATACTAAGAAGTATTTTATAATAATATAATGGCATGACCATATGATATCTAAATCACCAAATTTAAATTCTATCTAGCTTCCATCCATTAATATTCCCCCCAAAATTGAGTTTTGACCTAATTAAAATACATTTTGAATTAGATTTATAACCATTTCTAACATTCTGAACTGAATTAGGATGGATAAATACTAAAAAAATTATCCACATCATGTTGTTTTATCAATCTAATCATGTATCCACTATAACCGGCATTATTTTCCATTGGGCTGAGGCCTCTTTTACCAAATATCGATATGAATTCTCCACAATGAATCTTCAACTTTGTTACATTTTATTATTATATAAATTATATTGAAGTAGATAATTAATATATAATCTATCCATATGTTTTATCTTAAATTCAAGTCTCATTGGGATAAAATATGGTCTATTCACTTATGATAAGTAAACACTAGGAAATTATCACCAGAGAGGTAATGAAACATATTAATCAAATAATGGACCACAATAAATAATTTAAAATCATGTGTTGGGTTGTTATTCTCATTAAATTCTAACTATCGTGAACTATAATAAACAAAATGGGATCCATGTATGAGAACACATCCTAACCCATATCCAAATTCATCATAATAGAAAACATATCCCCATAAGGATCTTGAAATTTAAGGATATGTGCTAATGTAATTCTATCAATAATTTCATTAACACATTTATTATGCCATTATAATGGATGGAATTTAATATTAAATTGTGTCATTGGTGATTCCAAACAATTAAAATCACATACAATAGTATGCCACAAATCTAATGAAACTTTGTATATTAAAATAATTCTTCGGAAGCTTCCTATAACTAATAGATTCTATCTTTTCAAAATATATAAAAAATAACTTTTTCAAAAATTACATGGCCAAGGAAATTCATCTATTATATCCAGAAACCCACACTTTTATAACCTAGAATATATAAAATGTTCTCTAAAATTACCATAATTATCGCCAACTGTTTCTCATGATCTCTCTATGTCAAAAAATACACTGTTATATCATCAAAAACACCACCACTAGAAAATCCATATATAATATAAATATTTGATTCATAAATTCAAAAAATATGGATTTTTCATTCATAATACTAAAAGTAATAACGAAATATTCATTATGTATATATCCACTTTTGAATTTTCCTTGGCAATATCCTCATTCTGATCTTGCAATTGGTGAAATCCCAAATGCAGGTAACCATTTTAGAACATAATGGATCCCCTCAATTGATCAAACATATCATCAATTAAAGGAAGAGGATATATATTATTTATTTTAACTTGGATAATCATATCATAATCCACACATATTATGTTATCTATATCTTTCTTCTTGACAAATAGAACCATTTATTCCCACAAAGACCAACATGCTCGAATGAAAACTTTATTTTCCATCTCTTCCAACTGGACATTTAATTCCATCAATATTTATTGTCCCATATGAAAAGATTTTAGTGAGATAATACTAGTCCCTAATGTGAGATCAATCCTAATATCCACATCTCTTTTGAGAGGAAAACCTCAGAAATTTTCTTGGTAATCAATAGTAATCATATCAATAAATGTTGGAAAATATGGATTCATAATATCATCCATATATTAAAAATGATAAGATATAGTTCCAAACATTAGTTCCAAAAGATCGTCTTTACTATAATTTACACAATAATCACCTCTAATGTGATTCTCGATGCCCTCCAAAGATGTGAATAAAACCTTTCATGAATTGTAGTGGATGTCAACTAATCCATACCCAAAATAAATCCATAGATGTCCATCTCATGTAGAATGAAATTACAAATAAAATCATCCTTATTAATACTTATAGATCAAGATTTACACATAATGGATCAATAATCTCTTTCGACAAGATGAGTTTTTAGATTTAAAATAGAATGCATAATTTCAATAGATAAACACATATTATATACAAATTGATATGAAATAAATTGGTTCAATACAACCATATAAAAAAATTATTCGATAAGTGTGTAATTAGAAATAATTTTATCTATCACCATTGAATGATTGTATTGATCATTTATCATTATTTACCTAGATCTATAAATTTTCTTACTCACAAAATATTTCTCTTTATTTCATTGTTGAACATTTATTGGTTTAAGGGTAATGGTATTCCTAGAATTACATTATCTCGCACTATTATAATGATTAGAAATTTTCTACTTCACTTATCTCGTTGAACCATATGATGCATGCGAATCTTGAGATGTCTATCTTGTTCCTGAAAATGGAGAACTCTTCCAATAACATTGAGGAGGTACCTTATTGGTGAATTTTTGACATGCACTAAGTGGTGTTGTACTGTAATGTCTCAGAAAATCAGTATAATGTTTTTTGATTATAAGGAATTGTTCTAATATTGTATGATTTAACAAAATGTGATTATGAGGCCTGGAGATCATGAAAAATATTTTGACATTTTCTTAACATACATTTAGAAAACGTGTGAGCTGGATTTTTAACCTTTTAAACTGTTGCTTGGATCGAAAATCTGAGGGCACCGTGGAATTTAGAACATCGAGATATTTGTAGAAATGACTTAACTTGGACCGGTATGTGTCGAGTGGAATATTTATTTTCCAGAACATTCATGAAAAATAATAAAATAATTTAGAGGAGTTATTTTATTTATTAACTCGCCATTGGGTGGCGGATGGTGACGCTGCAGCGTAGCGACCAGGCGATGACATGGTGCATTACTAAGGCTCGTTAATTTTCCATATCACACAACGTAACAATTCAATAATGTTATATTAACAAAATTTATGTTTCATAAATGATATAGTGTAATAATTCAACTTGACAGCGTAACATAAATGTTGCTATGTGATTCTTTTCTTAAACCATCTTGTGGGAGAATAGGGAATTAAACTATGGGGATTCTCTGACGAATTGCATGATGTTTTCCTCGCAAACAAATAACAATTAATGCCTGCGTGACTTCATCGTATTGGATATGCCTCGAAGAATGGAGTTGGAAGAGATGTTTACATCTTGAAACCTTGAGGATGAAGTCTTCGGCATCGAACGTCAACATGGTAGGGGTTTATGCATTTTATGTATTTGATCTGCTATGTCTCATTCTTTAAAATAAAAAATGATCACAGACCAAAAAACTAACAGGATGATCCAAAAATCGATCATTTATGTGGGAGGAAATTTTTTTAGGGGTTTTGAATTGGGGTTTCACTTTTGTTATGTGGTTAATATTTTTTCCCATGCCTAAACACTGAAGAATAGGGCACAAGATAACACTAACATGGTCCAGACTATCCTCTATAGTTTTATTTGGTATTATCCATGGATAATATCTTGGGATGGAAGAAACGAAAATTAGAGTATGTCTTAGAAAGGAGACGGTCTATTGATTTTGAGGCTACAAGAGGTTCGAGGAACATACCACAGGAGCGACCCTAGTGCTGTTAAAGGAAATTTTGGTTTGTCGTGCAGCAGCAGCGGCTAGTGATGGATGCTGCAAGTGGAGGGAGGAGGCATGCATGTCAGTGCATGTTGATGGAGAGGAGACTTAACGCCTAAAAATCTACATGAAGGGGGTGGCATAAGTCTTGGACACACGAACGTGCTAGTCCAATAATCTCTAATTGCGGTTGGAGGAGGCCCCGCGTCCATAGGGCCAACGGTGAAGCCGGTCGACACGCATCTGATGCGTCCCTACTAGATGGCTCCCCAACTTGTGGGCTAGGCCGGACCCACGCCCAGTAGTATGGACCCATTCAAAAGGGCCGAAAACCAATATTATGGATAAACCCACGCCCTTCGGGCTGGGCCAGATGAGACTGGGTTGCCGGGCGACACGACGGGCTGGATCCTCTGCCTATCCGAGTTGGTTCTAGTGAGGCACATTGGGCCTTGCCCTCTGGGTAGGCCAGACTGGACCAGCCCAGACCCAATCCAAGTCAAGAGTAGTCGGTCAAACTAATCCAGGGTATGTGGGACCCCCAGGCCTAGTTAGTTGGGTCGGTTTGACCAAGTCGGATCGGGCCCAAACGCAACTGACACCTATTTACTAAAAAACTCATAAATCCTAGACCAGGAATCTTATTGTCTCTCCTTCAGTGGAGTTGGGACCCTTACGATGATGAGTTCCTTTTTAGATACCCCACTTGTGTTTTGGAGGATGATGGAGTACGAACGGGTTGGATCAGACATGAATCCAACTGGGTCCTTATTACTAAAAACACCATAACTTAAAGACGGTATGTCCAATTGACACGCCATCTATTGTGGTGGGACCTTTAAGATGATACGATATTTTACAGTTACTATATGTTGGAGTTCATGGAGGATGAGTTATGCTCGATGGATTGTTGGGTGGATCATCCAGAAATCAAGTGTTTTGTGGGAATCCAATGGCTGGCTGTGACATGAATAAATAATAGTCATCTTGTGTGGGTCAACGCCTAGAATTCCTGAGTGGGTCAGCACCTAGAGATCATGTGTGGGTTAGCACCTAGAGATCCTCTATGGGTCATCACATAGAGATCCTCTATAGGTATGCTCTTAGAAATCCTATGTGGGTCAGCACCAAGGCACCATGTGTAGATCAGTAGGAGAGCCTCTCGACGTAATATGATGATATAGTTTTATGACTAATCATCTTTACATCTGTACATAAGTTATACCAAGTGTGAGCTACATCTTACTTTGTTCTATGTGTTTGAAATCATTATTTTGGTTGTTTTCATTTCTGTATTACTAAGAGACCTTCAGGGGTATTGGGTTCCATACTGATTATAGTTATTCTCACCACTACATGGGCTTCACCCGCACCTATTGTGTGTTTCGCAGGCGACATAAATCTTTGACTGGATCCTAGGGGGTCTAGGAGTATATAGAGATCAGAGGTGGATCGATAGACGTTATGTGCTGCAGTGACATCCGATAAAGAGTTGTACCTACCCTTCAAGTACGATTCTTAGTGGGAAACCTCCAAATAGTGTACTTTTTAATATACTATCCTATCAGTTTGTCTTGTATTTTGGCCACTGTACTTTCAGTTTATACATTTTACTCTCAGTAGTGTTACTTTTTGGTAGTTGTATTACATTCTCTGTTTGGTGGTTTTATTTTTGGGGTATTCCCTATCTATGTGTGTACAATTTTAATGGAAATTCTTTCACATATTGAGATATGTCTTTCTGAGGCTAGTCACCGGCCCCTGGATTATGGAAGGCGGGCTTGGGGTAGTTACAACACAGACCCTGAGGGATGGTTCAGAACAAAGTGGAGTCAAACGGTGGTTAGTCCTACGAAAATAAATAAGAGTCTGTGTTTTTCTGAGCCAATAATTCTATGTGTTTTACGTTCAGCTTATAGTCTAAGGAGTCTAGTGTTGGTGTGGTGGCCAAATAATCCATACACCAAGATGATGAATTCAATTTTTTGACATGGTATATGAAAACACATGTTGCAAGTGTTTTGGATTGTTTTCTATAGATCTATTTGTAGTCAGCTCACCATGTATAACTTATTGATTGTGGTGCATCTGTTTCTCTACTTTATGACTCCACAAAGATAGTAATCTAGGATTCCAATGACAGATTGCAACCATTTTCCACCGAGCGATGAGGTGTCGGTGTAGGGACCATTTATAGTGATAACACCTTAGGTTGGTGTACCTGCATCACCACCATTTCGAGAGCTGCAGTTGCTACCATCGCCACCAGAGTAAAGTGGATGCTGACTAAGCGCCATGTATGAGTTCCAAAGGTAGTGTACTCAAATGTTTCAAGGTAAGATAGATCCTTAGGGTGTTTATGATTGTCTTGGGGTAGTTACTCATTGTTTTCTCTAAGAATATATATCGACAGAAAAGTTGTAGATTTATCCAATAGACTTTTTCAGGGTATGTTAGGGAGGTGGTTGATCTTGATGCTCCAGACACACGAGGAGGTGGCCCTTGTCTAGACAGACTTCGAGATCCTCTTTAGGGAAAAGTTTGTTCCAGTGATTCTATGCTCTCTGCTTATTCAGGATTAAGAGCACCTACAACAGAATATCATGACTGTTTCTCAGTAATCAGTGAGGTTTACCGACCTCTCTGACTACTCCACCAACATGGTATGAGACACATTCTTCAGGTCCTGGTCCTTTAAACAGGGACTATGATGGGAGATTTGGGAATCGATGATTTCTCTCAGCATCTATATGTTTTCTAGAGTGCTATAGTGTGCCCTACTAGTAGTGAGCTTCCTAGACGAGCATGCACAGATGGTGAGAGACACCACCCGACTACAGGTGGTCGAGTCATCTGCAGTGGGTAAATGACACAGAGGCCCAAATGGGTCAGACCATTCCAAAGATAACCCCAGGATGTAGGGTCATAGGTTCATATGTTGTGAGTTAGAGTAGGACATTTGAAGACTATAGTTGGTTACACATTAAGTGGAAGGTGTTACGTGGCTCAGGTTTGTCCGACTCCCCACACATATGTCTAGAAGGTGGTCGAGGGACCACTGAGATTGGGATAAAGGTTCATGTGAGGAGGTCCAAAGGGTGGAATATGTGGAAAGGGAGTAGGAAAAGCAGTAGGAGACAGATAACTATTCGAGTTACTACTACCACCACCCCAATGAGGTCCACCACGAGCTCTGGGAGCATGTGGATATGGGCGGGGCCAGATTCAGCTGATGGATGCCTATGAACACGGTGCTCCAGAGATTATTATAGGTACTATATGTGTCTAATCTACATTATATGTTTCCTTTATTGATAATTGTGGTAGTCACTCTTTCTATTCCATGGATCTCATTTGAATCTTGGAGATTTTGGTTGAGACGTCGGCTCGATCCTAACGATTAGAGACTCCTTTGGGAGAGTACATGATGATTACAAACTGGTGCCAGCATTTTTAGCTTACTCTAGGTGGCAAGATATTTGGATGAGATCTATTAGTTGTAATTTTAGGGCCTTATGACGTCATCATGTGTACGAGCTGGTTATCCACAGTCCATTCTCAGATCGAATTTTTAGACACAAAGTGTTGTGTGTCAGTGAGGATGGTACTAGGTTTTCCTTCACGGGTGAGAAGGTAACCTTTTGCAGCACATGATGGACTTCTTCAATGGAGGGTTATGCAGATCAATCACTAGTTTTATATCCTCGCACATGGTGTGGTGGATAAGTGGCGTCTTATATTTATGGTAGTGGTGGATGAATATGAGGTTATATTTCTAGAAGATTCCCCAGCACTACCTATTTACAGAGATTTAGATTTCTTCATTGAATTGTACCCAGGGATAGAAACAATATCTACACCTGAATATCGAATGTCCCCCACAAAGTTTCGTGAGTTGAGGGTACAATTGGAGGACTTGTAGAGGAAGGGGTTAATAAGGCCCAACGGTTCTCCATGTGCAGCCCTAGTGTTGCTTACAAGAATGCAGACGAGAGAATGAGTCAATGGATAGACTTCCAATACATGAACCATGTGACCATGAAGAAAAAGTATCCATTGTAGAGGATTGTTGGCCTCTTGGTTCGACTAAAGGGAGAAATGCGGTTCCCAATGAATGATGTCAGATGAATCTATCGTCAGTTTTGGGAACACGATGAAGACATATAAGAGACAACATTTTGATGTTGGTACAGACACTACGAGTTGTTGGTGTTTCCCTTCGGTGTGACCAATTCCCCAACAATGTTCATGGTACTCATGAATAGGATTATTCCATCCTTAACTCGATCGTTTCGTGGTTGTATTCATTGATGACATCTTGGGTTACTCAACATAAGAGGAGGAGCACGCTACACACCTGCATATATACCTAGACCCCCTCCGAGAGAAAAAATTTATGTTAATGTCTCAAAGTTATAGTTTTGAATTCATGAGATCATATTTGTGAGACACATAATCTCAGAGGCTGGATGTGTAGTGGATCTGGGAAGATATAGGAAGTTCATTATTGGGAGCCACCCCGGAGAATGACCGGTGTATAGAGCTTCCTGGGGTTGGTTGGTTACTATCAGAGGTTCGTACTCGACTTTTCAAGAGTAGAAGCTCCCTTCTCAGCTTTGACGCAGAAGGGATATTCATTCTTACGAATGGAGAAATTCCATCAGAGATTCTTGAAGTTCAGGTGGTTACTGATGAGTACCCCATCTTGAGACTACCAGAAGAGGGTGTTGGGTATGTAGTCTACTGTGATACATCAGGGACCGAACTAGGTTGTGTCCTGATATAGGAGAATGATTTTATCACATATGGCTCATGGAAGTTGTGGTAGTCTGAGCAGAACTACATGACTCATGACCTTGGGTTAGTAATTGTTGTCATTTCTTTGAAGATATGGTGACACTACATCATGGGTGAATGGTTTACTACCACTCAGACCATAAGATTCATAGGAATATCATCTCACAGAAAAAATTTAACTTGATATAATGGTGATGGATAGAGTTTCTCAAGGAATATGAGTTTGGGATAGTTTATACTCATGGAATGGGAAACATGGCGGAAAACACACTCTCCAAGAGATATGTTTTGTAGCTTCGGATTTAGGGGATAAAGCAGCTAAACATGATGCATATATCTTGTTTGGATAGTAACAGATCAGCATTACTCTACCATATGACTATCACTTCCCACTCTTACATCGAGTTAGGTAGGTATAGAATGTTTATGATGACTGTGAGATTTGACATGCTCAGTTATTCTTAGGATGGGCTCTTGATGGAATTTAGATATTTGGGAACAAAGTCATACTTTTCATAGGGCCCACCAAAGATCTAGTGACATTACCAGGGGAGGTGTTGAGGTAGTTCATACATCCCCCTTGGTGGTATATCCTCGAGTGGCGAAGATGTATGAGGACCTCCAACTTCAGTACTAGTGGATATGGATAATGACATAAGTGGATGAGTTTGTATCATGATGCCTCACTTGTCAGCATGTGATGGCCGAGAATCAGGTTCCCGTAGGTTTAGCCCAAAAAATCAAGGTA
The DNA here is from genome assembly GCA_963277665.1 of Viscum album. Classification (NCBI taxonomy): domain Eukaryota; kingdom Viridiplantae; phylum Streptophyta; class Magnoliopsida; order Santalales; family Viscaceae; genus Viscum; species Viscum album. The sequence continues at coordinate 1,314,704,504 of OY728133.1, forward strand.
CCAAAGAGTAAACAAGATGGTATATCGATGGACTTTGTGAGGTCTTACTACACACCTCTAAGGGCCATGATTACATCTGGGTGATCGTTGAAAGACTTACCAACTGTGCTCACTTTCTATCCATCTGTGAGTAGGTACCTGTAGAGGGATTGGAGTGCCTCTATGTCTAAGAGATAGTTTAGCTCCACGGAGTTCCTTTGATGATCATCTCTAACTATGATGAACACTTTACTTTTGAGTTATAAAAGTGGTTATCAGAGGTGTTCAAGACTCAACTGTGTCTGACAACTACTTTTCATCCCCAAATGGATGGTCAGAAGGAGCCGGCCATATATACATTGGAGGACATGCGACATGCTTGAATTCAAAATTTTGGTAACAGTTTGGAGGAAAACCTTCCACTAGTGGATTTTTCATACAACAACATCTATCACTCAACCATGGTCATGACACCCTTTGAGGCCTTGAAAGGGAGGCCTTATAGATCACCCCTATTCTAGACCAAACTAAGAGAGTGGGAACTCATGGATCCATAGTTGGTAGAAACTATCACTAAGAAGGTTATATCATCATTTAGAAGATGAGGAATCCACATAAAAGGTAGTGTTATTATGAATACAATTGACGAAGACCCTTATATTTTGAGGAGGGTGATCATGTATTTCTTTGGGTTTCACTCTGAGAGGATTATAATGATTTTTCCAGGGCTACAAGCTATCTTTGATGTTAATAGGAAATTTTGAGGTCATGAGAAGACATGGAGAGGTGGTGTAATTCCTAGCTCTTCCCACAAATATTCACTGGATGCATGATGTTTTCCACGTGTCGTAGTTGAGGAGATACATACATGATCCATCACAAATCATCAAATGGGGAGAGATGGATATTGATGATGGAGAGAAATTTGTAGAGTTCCCGGTGGAGATAAAAGATCAACAAGAGTGGGTCCTACATGGGTGGTTGATTCCTCTGGTGCAAGTTAGGTGGCAGCACATTAATCTTTAGAAGAGCACATGGGAGAGAGAGGCTCCGATTTGGGCTAAGAACCACCATCTATTTGTTATGTTTTTGTTATGAATATTGGGAATGTAAATCCTTATTTTAGGTAGAATGTAATGTCTCATAAAATATATGTAATTATTTTAAATTATTATGGAATTATTCTCAGAATACACACTCTGATGGCATGAGATTCTGAGGCCCATAGTTCCCGAAACATATTTTTGAACTTTGTTTATGATACATTAAGTAAACATGCGGTCATGATTTTTCCTCTTTTGAACTAGTGGTTGGATTGAAAACATCAGGGAACCATTGAATTCGGAATGCCAAGATTCTCTTATAAATGACATAACATTGGCTGGAAATGATCAAGTGGAAATGTTGTTTTTTAGATAATTCACAAAAAGTAAAAAAATAATTTAAAGGAATTAATTTATTTCTTTACTCAATATTGGGTGGCAGATGGTGATGTTGTGGTCAGTGACTAGGTGGTAACGAGGTGCATTAAAGAGTCTAATAATTGTCCCATATCATGCAGTGTAACGGTGTAATAATGTAAGTGTAATAGTGATGCTATTTCATTTATTTAACTGTGTAGCGATGTAACTTCACATCTTTACAGAAACATTGTGACATAATAATTTTTATTAAACCAATGAATGTGATAATAGAGAATTAAACTGCGGGGATTCTATTATGAACCATAAAATTTTTTCCTCTCCAACAAAGAATGAAAAATACTGATGAGACTTCATCATCTTTGACCTTCCTTAATGAATGGATCCGGAAGAAATGTCAACATATTGAATCATAGAGGAAAAAAACTTCAACATCAAAAGTCAATGAGGTCTAGGTTTATGTGTTTTATGAATTTGATCAATTATTCCTCCTTAAAAATTAACGAAGAACACAGAAAAACCAACTAACGAGTTGATCCTTGAATCTCTTATTCCAACAAATGGATATTTGTGTGGGGTTTTGAATTGGGTTTTCACTTTTGTTGTGTGGTTAATATTTTTTTCCATGCTTAAACTCAAATGCGAAGGGTGTGAGCTGACACAAATAAATCAAGAACCATCTACTATTGTTTTATTGTGCAATATTCATGGATGATTTATCGAGATTGATCCAATGTGAGTTTGAGGCTGTCACAAAAATAGTGATAGCCTAAAGATATTGAGGACACAAGTTGTTTGGGGAACAGACCACAGAAGCGACCGTAGTGGCGGCCCACTGCGATGGCCGCATGAAGAGGGTGGCGGTGTGCCCATAGGCACCCCACTATGGCTAGAAGATGTGGAACCCATCATCACTACGTGGAGGGGGTGTCCTTTGTTTAGGAAACACAGACACGTTGATCTGCGGTCCATGTACTGTAGCTGGAGGTGGCCTAGCATCTGTGGTTCCAACAGAGGAGCCAAACGTGGTGTGGTGGATGCTATTCAAATAGATTCTTCCCCACTAGACTTACCTCAAAGTCGGTCTTCGGCAGGTGGGCCACACCCCAACTAGTGGGTCAGGTTGGACGAGACCAGGTCGCCGAGAGACCAGGTGTGCTGGACCCTTCGCAGTAGCGAGCCTAGTCTAGTGAGGTCCATTGGGTGTGGCCTTTTGTCCAAGCCAGATCGGACCGACCCAGACTCAATTATCCCATGTTTACTAAAAAACATATATCTCTCAAAATTGGTGTCTTATTGACGCGTCGTTAGTGGTGATGGGACTCTTGAAACATGGAATTACTTTTTAGATACTCCACTTGAGTTTTGTAGGAAGTCTGAGTATATCTGGGTTGAATTGGACACGAATACAACTGATCCCCTTTTACTAAATATCACATAACAAATTGACTGAGAGTCTAATCAACACGTCATCTTTTGCATTGGGACCCCTAGGACGAGACAGTCTTTTTAGGTTACTCTGTCTGGGACTTCCTGGAAGGTGAGATACGGTCGATGGCATGAGGAGAGGATCTTATATAAATAAACCAGGATAAGTGCGGGAATCTAGTGGCTGGCTATGACATGATGAAAGAAATAAGATCATGTGTGAGTCATCACCTAACGATCCTGAGTGGTTTAGTACCTTGATATCCGATGTAGGTAATCACCTAGAGATGCTCTGTGGGTCATCTCCTAGAAATTATTTATGGGTCAGCACCTATCAATCCACATTAGTTCATCACCTAGAGACCTTGTGTGGGTAAGCAGCAGAGCCTCTAGAAATAATTGGATGATCTAGTTTTTTGACTAATCGTCTATACCACTATACATAAGTTATACCATGTGTGAGATGTGTTTTTTTATTTGTTTAATTTTTTTAAGATTTTTATTTGTGGTTTTTTCCATTATGGATTACTGAGAGACCTTCGGGGGCCTAAGGTTCCCTACTGAGTATTGTAATACTCACTCATGAACGAGACTTTCCCACAGTTGTTGTTTCTTGTGAAAATGACGGACTTTTTTGACTAAAGCCTTGGGAATCCACGACTTGATGGTTCTCATAGAAGGATCAATAGATATGGTGTGATGAAGTGACATCTGACAGAGAATTGTAACTAACCTGTAGGCTGGATCCTTGGAGAATGACCTCCAAATATTGTACTCTCATTTGTGATTTCCTTTTTATTTGCCTTGTATGTTATTCCCTTTAATTTCAGTTTACATAGTTCACTCTCTGTAGTGTTACATTGTGGAGGTTATAATACTTTCTCTCCATTGTTATTACTTTTTGCGCTATGCCCTATCTATGTGTTTATAGGTTAAAAGACAATGCCTTTTCTTTTTGGGATATTACTTTTCGGTGCTAGTAATCTGCCTCAAGCCTAGGGATGGCGGGCATGGGGTAGTCACAACATGGACCCCAGGGATGAGGCGTGACATGTATAATCAGTCATGACATGATACAATAAAACAAACTGAAAACATCTTAACTCACATTTGGGTCATGGAGGAAGAGTTACTCATCCCATGGTCTGATTCTAATGTGTCCTACCACTATGGAAGTAAGGTTACCTATTTTTATTATTCCCAACATTAGAGTTCCCCCATTTCTATTGGGGATTAACATGATCCCTCTAACTATATTTCACAATATATCCCTTTATGCCACATCCCCTGTATTAAAAATCAAAAATAATACATTATAGAATAAATAAAAACATTGATTGAATATCTAGTTATAATCCCAACATTAAAACTCATTCCTCAAGGGATGAAATTTTTATAACATTCAGGGTAATGATGAAAAAATTAAAAAAATTCGTCATATACTCTGTCAAATAAAGATTCCCCTCATTCAAACTGAACAAAATCCATTGGCCTATAAATTCAAAAGGTGTGAGGATAAAATTTCTTAATAATAAATTCTTCAAAATATCTACATCACATGCCTTTGTCCAATTTATCATTAACTAATTTATTCCACAATTAGCATGCCAAATCTGGTAGGATAAAAAATTTATTACATCAATTATAAATATGTTGGTTTCTTAATGAAATATATGATAAAATTCATCCAATTTGTCCATACATCTGCAATTTTTTTATTGGAATCCCCTTGAATGATGGGTTTATTCTTCTTTTGGAATATTACATAATGGTTCAATTATATTGGTTCATCATTCCTAGTACTATTATCTATATCCTTTAGTTTCTAGATAATTCGTTGAACTAGGTGTTGGTTCACCTATAGCTCAGGTGCAACCACATTTCTAGTAGCCTCTTATAGTTGGTTTCTATGATTCCTACCTAGTTCCATTTACTATAACTTTGATAAAACTCCATTTAATAACCCTCATTATTGACTAGTGTCCTAAAAATTCCAATTTACCACATTTACACATATTAAAAAATATCATTCCTCAGATAAACAATCGTTATCATTTTCACCATTTTCTAAAACATCACAACCACTCTTTCCAAAATCATCCATTTTAACTATATAAAAATAACATTTTTTTCCATTTCATAAACTATTTTAATCAAAATTAATAATGAAGTCCAATTTCTATATGTTACTATCAGTTAGTTTCAATAAAAAATCACCATTTAAAACCGTGATTATGAGGGGAAAACTATCTTGGATGTAACTAAAAATACTCATGTACCATAAATCCCTGGTTACATGATGTTCACTACAATGAGGATAACTACACCTTTTTATTCTGTACATTTTGGAATTTGACAATCCTACTCATTACTAGCATGTATGGAGACAGACTAATACTATTTCAAATTCTAGGATTAAACAAAATGGAAACCATTTCTTATGTGATGTATTGAAAAATAGTGATACGATTTTTTTCAGAAAAAATAGATGGATTGAATGAATAAAATAACATTTTTTTTTGTCCATGATCGGAAAAATGAAAACATTTTTTCTCAAAAATATATTTTGACTAACTGAGATGAATATATTTCGAGTCATACAACTCTACATAACTGGTCGGGGTAGTGACAAGAGAGCCACTAGGCCTTAGGTGACATCCCCTAGATACCAAGGGGATGCAATAAATGAAAATGTATTCAAGAACATTTGGGGGAAATTTTTTCATTTGAAATATAAACCATGAAAGCCACAAAAACAATAACAAACAAACATTATCTAATGCATGATTAAAAAATACAATTAAAAAAATAATCCAACCATAAAATCATTAAAAAAAATAAAAAACCTAAATACACACTCAAGTGGACCAAAATATCCATAAAACTGAAAAATGGAACTAACAGGAAAAACCCCACATACTCCATGCTCTAACTCCACCATCCATGACCATGATATTATGAAACATCACAAAATAATTTATATACATATAGTTTATCTACATCTCGATAGATGAAGTATTCAAATGAACAATAGTTCCCATGCAGGGTGTGAGTCTAAACCTAGTAGGTTTTCCCCAAAACAATTCCCTACCCACAAAAATATATTGAAACATCATTGTACATTTTTGATGATTGATACAATTAGTAAAAATTGTTCATATAAAATCCCTGAAATAGTTTTATAAGGAAGGTATTTGAAATGACTTTAAAAACAATTCTCATTTGATTTGGCATACTAATTTACATGTCCACACACACAACCACACATACACACACAATATTTGTGTTACAAAAGGAGGAGGATGTTCACGTACATAATTTGTCCCATTGATGTTGGTATTTCATGATCGTTTCAATCCCATTTATCATGTTCCAAAACAATTATGTAAAAATTATTACAAGTCATATAATAAAATAATTTCATTATTTAAATAATTTCAACAAATAATTTACATATTTCAATCCATACAATAATTTCATCACTCCATTTGGATATTATAACCAAGGGGTTATCCAAAATCTAATCAACCTTACAAAATTTCAATGATAATACCAAAATGGGAATTCCATGAAATGTCACACCATAATTTCTAATAAAATCTATTAAAACATTCAACTAAAACTAACGCATCACGTTTTAAACCTTGTATAGTGGAGATATAAGACACACACCTCTCAAATGTTGACGAAAACAAAGAACAGAATAATAATACATCAATAAACATGCCCAACCCACGTTCCCTTCACTAGACCCAACTAGACACTATCATAGACCAATTGGTAAAAAAATATATCTATCCATAACATACAACATGTGTGGTTTATAGATAGATAAAACCGTGAGATATAACTATAATGAGGAATAATGGGAACTTATAGAATATTTTGGACAATCTATGCACTTTAATTATCTTATGGATCACTCCCAGATTAAAGGGGATCATCTCTCGTGCAATGGGAGAAAAAAAAGAATTTGAGTTATGGGAGTATTACTGTAAAAAAGATATGTTAGGGGGTTAATTTGTATCAGATCAACTTATTAAAGAGGAAAAAATATATTACTCATGACTAGGAAACATGGTTGGGAAAATCATGTGTCAATCGTGTGGTTCTACTTTCTCAAATCCATAACCTATATAGTTTGGACACGTAATTGGATAAAAAATGAATTTATCTACGTATCTAGATGCGTAGTTTCGCATGGGAATCCAATGAGTTAGCCTAAACCATGTGTAAATTATGTGCCCACCCATTTCCCATTGTCTTTCCATACACGGTTTCCAAGATATGCTACATAGTTTCTACAGACCTTGCAGAAACCATGAACCTCTTGAAAAGACATCAAAATGTACCAAAACACCTAAAAACATACAAAAACCATACCTATACAATATATAGACTCAAAAAAAATTATTATGTGTCATGTACCCCAAAAAGATAGTGCCACATGATCCTCACTAATTTATCATTATTTGGTCATTAACATCATCATGACCATGTTCTTTGTCGCTCTATATTAGTTTTTTGCCATTAATTTTATCATCCATTTATGTAATTTATTTTACCCCCAATGTTATATTTATATGGAAATAATATTATTTCATATTTTAATTACACTTTATTTTCACACTTCTCCTTTTAAATGAATGTATATTATCAATTTATACAATCTGGATTTTCTGTAATGGTATTTTCAAATATTGAACCAGTAATGATCATGATAAAATTAAGAGGGAGAATTTTATTAATGGGGGATATAAAATAAAAAAACATATTTTAAAATATTAATTATATGTATAGATTTCTTAACATGCCACACTGACATTTATGTACATTTAGATATATTATAAGAATATTATTATTTAAATGTGACTGTTATAACCAAGCCCTTGAATTGGATGATATGAATTAGAGAAATTGAATTATAAAAAAATTATATAATGACCCAAATCAATATAAATTTATTTATTAATTATTAGGAAATAAGTTCTGAACTTTTAGAGAAGTCATTTTATGCTTCAAAAATGTATTTTCATAAAAAAGGAATTTTATTGCATTTTGTGCATAAAAATCATAATTAATTTTCTTATCATTTAAGAATGTTATTATATAAAATGAAAATATTTTTTTTCTAAAAAATCATATAATAATTAAATTAGTTTAAAATTTTAATATTATTTTGAAATGATTGTTATTTCTATGAATATTGAATAATACTGATTTTTAAATGAACTTATTTTTTTCATTAAATTAATTATTTTAAAATTCCATATATATTTTGATTTCTATATTATATTAAAAACTCATAATTTTTATTTTGAATAATCAAATTAATTCCATTTGAGTCATCCATATTCATCATATTTTAGAAGTTAATTTTATTTGAGAAAACACATTTGTCTGAAAAGATGCCTTTGTTGCATTTTACACATTTATATTATAATTTCATTCATCCAATTCTATAGATTGATTTTTAAAAATCAATATAATATATTTAATAATTAAGTTAAAATTTGGTAAATAATTATCATTTATTTTTTCCCTTATGAATAGTAACTACAATAAATATTTGTCACCTCAGTAAATATAAAATGGGTGAAACAGGGTTGAAAGTATAAGAACATTTCTCAAAATCAACCCAATATATGACTTTATTTCATTTTATGATGGTAACATGACCATATACATACTAACATTTAATATTTTTAATTTTATTCATTTTTTTGAGAATTATTTTCTAATATTTCATGTAAAAAAAATACGAAATGTCAAACACTTGCATTGAAATAACTATTTTATGATCTAATTGGGATAAAAATAAGACTTGAATAAATCATAAAAATATTTTTGATAATAATAGATATATATATTTTATGTTAATTTATTTATGAAGAATTATTTATTATATAATTACCTGAATTACATATACAACACTTAGTCAATAATGGTGGAAGAAGTAAAAAAATCAATGTAAATGATTTTTAAAACAAAAAATTAATATTTTTGGCTAAATTATGGTGAAATGAGAATTCATGGTTAATAATAAATTATAATTTATGGTCAAATAATTTATATTATAATTCTATAGTGATCTTGATGTATTTAAAGTCAAATTAAATGAATAGTATCAAAAATGTAATTATTGATATTTTATGGAAAATAATATTTCATTAAACTATTTAAAAATCATAAAAATCTTTAGCAATGATAATTATGTTTATAAATCATGTGATATATCACAACATTTTCACTTATGATCCAATTGATACCTTATAACTAAAAATTTAACCCTTTATGATTTAAAAAATTGTTAATTTGTTTAAGGTTATGATTTGTTATCTAAGAGGTTAAACCAAATGATATGGTTTAAAATAACACTAAATCATTTCAAATGTTTCTTAATGAACTTATTACTACCATATGATATATTATATATTAAAATATGTCCAGTTGGTTCCTTTTTTTTATTATGAACATTATATTATTATAAAAAACCTATAAATACAAAATCTTACTATCATAACATTAATTTACATAATATTTATTATGAGAATAATAAAAGTTTATTATCAGTTAAATTTTATAATATGAATGTTTATCATGATAATTTATTTTTAAATTTTCTGATAAAATAATTAACTTAAATATTTACGTAATTCAGACATGGTAATTATACAATTAATTTTAAAATGATATATTTTTTTATTTTTTTAACATAATACAATTTTGGTGAATTATTTCATTCCAAAAAAAATTAAATTCATATAATATAATAATTATTGTTGAATTATTTATATTTTCTTTATTTTTTATCTCGATAACATTAATGTAAAATTAAATGAAAAGATCCAAAAATGATATTACTCAAATTTTGTAATACAAAAATTTAGTAACTTGATTGATATTAAAAAAAATCATAAAATCAGAAAAGTGAATGGAATATGGATTAAAATATTTACCATGGTCCATTTTTTGGTCACTTTTCTTTTCATGGTAACATTGATTATCTTTAATAAGTAAAAATTATTGACATTATGGTGATTGTCAAATGGGCTAACGATGGGTTAAAAAAATAATATAATGAGAGGATAATCATCTAAACTTTTCCAAATATTATTTTATGAGAGTATTGAGACTCATATTATCCTATAATTGAATTATATAAACTTTATTACAATTTTCCATGAAAATAAATTCATATGAATATAATAATTTCTGTATTTCTAAGTGTGCCTCCCCTCTCTTTTATAAAAGCGATCATATTCACTACAATTCATCGTAAATTGTTAACCTTATAGATCATAAAATAATGACTATTATACCTTCATAGAATCTTTACCGACATCATTATTCTTTTGTTATTTCCAAAAGGACATGATTTTATAGATAACAGTTTATCCAAAAGTGGTTTTTTAATAAAGAGGTATAACTCTTAACAGAGCATTTTCTATTTTCATTCTTATTATACCCTCACTAAATATATGTTATAAATAATAAATAAATAATTAAGTATATAAAATATAACTAATTTTCTTATTGTTATGGAACAACCATTATCCACTTTCTTTCCATCATATAGGAAAATAAAACGTCACTTTTGGGTATGTGTGGACTACCACATCCATGAACAATGTATTTCATATTTTATAAGTATATCAAATTTATATTTATAATGATGGAATTTAATTACAAATTTGATATGTTAGATATTTATTTGGATAAATTAATTTTAATTATTATTTAATTTAAATTCCATCCATCCATCAAAAAATAGAGTCATCACTCATGCATACTTACAAAATATCATTTCCATGAAGCGATGTAATTAATATTCCACTGAATACTTATATTAATATTTATAAAATTTAATATAATTATTAAAGATAAAACAATTTAAATAATTATAATTCTGTAATGACTGAATTATGGTCAAATTATATTGACCAAGACTACATAACCAAAACATGCATGAAAAATGTAGTCATTATCACTTATAAGTTTGATTTTAATGATGAAATTCTAATACAAATGTGATAAAATATTATAATTAAATAATAATTTGTATGATACATATAATTTGGTTCTAAATAAACTAATATTAAATAATCATATAATTAGAAATATGTTTGAATGCGTATGGAGAAATACGAAAATTTATGTAAGGAATTATTATCTAACATTGATTTTGGTAAGACATATGCCATATTTGTTTCTTGTTTTTTTATGTGGTGTCTATATATCACATGAAATAAGTTTATAATAATTATCACTTAAATTATGGGTATCTAAATATACATATATGGTTATCCCTTTAATTATATTTTCATTAATATATTATATAGAAGGTAATGGATTTATTAATCATTACCATTTTAACTATGATTTTATATTCTGGAATTTCTATTGATGAAATTATATAATCGTTATCATATAAATCCATTTAATTTTTTATCCTCCATTTTTTCAAAACTATTAATGTTTTAGTTCTATTCTTCTTGAGCCCAAACCTTTTCATACATAAATACCACATCTTAATAGACAAATATTCATTATCTTATATATTGATCATCTACATGATCATTTTTGTCTAGTTCAATTGGAAAATTGAAAAGTCATGAAATTGGTTCACAAGGGAGCTACAACATCTCCTACTAAATTCTTCATATATAGATTCCTTCATAGAGTTATTACACATAAAACCCGTTATTAAAACATGTAGAAGAAAAATGAATAATGGGTCATATCAGATTCATTGTAAGGTTAATAAATAGACAAATAAATTATCACATAATAATTATATGAGCATAAGGTAAATAGAAAATGATATTGAAATTTGAAAAAAAAATCCTACATATCATAGATCAGAAAATTTAGTCAGTTCCAAAATCATGCCAGTTTATAAGACATCAATAAAAATAAAATCAAAGTAAATAGACCATGAACCCATTAACTTTTCAAAAGAAATATAATTATGTTATAGACATAAACATATAACATTGTTAACATGTATTAATAGAAATAGGTTAACAAATTTTGTTAAGTACATAAAATTATCCCATCAGGTAATTCTATGGGCATGAAAGTAGGTCCATGCAAGAAATTTTGAATATAAAATCAGATTCAATCATATCATATCATTACCCAATGAATCAGGGGAGATATAGTTCCTACCCATCATTGGTTATAACATGACCACCATAATTTGTTGTAATGTAAACCCCATACTTTGTTATAACAAGACAACCATCTTTGGTTATAATAGGACCACCATTCATGTCTATAACATTACCACCATCCTTGGTTATAATATTACCACATTAACATAATTAAATCTAAAAATATGTAATATATAATATCATAAAAAATTCATCATATTATATCCCCTGAAATGAAATGGGTTCCATAAACATTTCATCTTAGTATATATAGTGGAAAATGAATGTATTTCATAAAAACTTGTGCCATCATAAAAATAAACTATTTGGGGGATGAATAAATATTGAATCATTGCATAATATCTATATTAAGAAATAAATAACATCAAATGATGTCATCTTATATGGAAGATTATATTGAATGATAACTTGTAACATTTCGTGAGTGAAATAACATTTCTTTGAAAAGAACAGTATAAAACTAAAAATTCCTAAAATATTTTTGGAAATACATTTATTTAACAAAATATAGAAAAATATAATATAATATTTTAAAAATTAAATGGTATTAGTGGTGGAAATTATTTTTCATGTAATATATGTTAAATCAAATATTTCATTCACATTTTCACGAAAATCCACCCGAACCTGTTTAGAAAATGTCATGAAGACTAATTTTAATTTTTTTTTAAAATAACATACATGGGAAATAATAGATTATAAAAACAGTTTCATGACATTAAATAATTCATTAAATAATTTTTAGAAACCATAGACATGGATGAATAAATGGGTTTTTGATCGAAGAGTGAAATAAAGTTGGATTTCACTAAAAATTATCTTAGAATCTTGGTTGAATAAATAAACATAATGAATGGAAAAAAATATTTTCAATAAATAAAAATAATTAAAATAAAGATCATAGTTTTTTTAGATATTAATAATAATATTTCTTCATTAGAAGTATATCAATAATCAATCCTAATAAATGATGAAATTGTAATTTAAGAACATTAACACTTTGGTGACATTTAATCATAGGACCCATGAATGAATAAAATATAATAAAACATAAAATATCTCAAGAATAAATAATTTCAATGTATAAAAATTATAATTGGTTTTATATATACCAAATAAATTAATATAGGTTCCTAACATTTTGTATGTCCCAAAGAAGATAAATTGAGAAACAAATCCCTTACAGCTTTGATAATTTACTGAATTATAGCTCCTATTAAAAAACGACATCAAATGAAACGTTAAATATCATTAAAAAAATATATTAATGATATAGGAAGTCAAATTTTATGTATATACACCTTATAAAATAATATTAGTTATTAACAAAACATATGTCACCATGCAGTAAAATCTAGACAAGTCACTTACCGTAATTCGACACTTCCTTCATACATATTCAAACTGACTTTAAAATAAATATAATATTATTATAAATTTAATCAATAACCATAAAATTATTTATCATAAAATTTATTATCTACATATGATATTTTATTTCTTATTTATTTACAATTCTTTATTGGAATATTGTTTTGGGTAATAGATGCTTCATTTTTTTCATATATCTTTTGATTTTGTATGTTCAGTACATTAATTTTGATCATGATTACATTGTATAAATAATTTTAAAATGAAATAAATATCATATATATTCACTATATAATTATTTAGAGTAATTAATTAATGGTAAATTCGTAAAATTAATTTCACCATTCATAGAGAGGGTTGGTCATACGTACACATTAACCCTATTTGCATTTTATAGATGGGTGAAAGGAAGGAAAGTGAAATAGTAAATTTAATTTAAATAATAATTATTATGTCATTAATATAACATATATTTATCAAATTTATTCTTATAACTTTCCATTAAAATAATTAGTGAAAAAAAATCACATCGCATAGTGAGGTGGCTGTCCATCATACCCATAAACGACTTTATTGTATCCCTTATGGAATAGATGGTAATACTATATATGATATGTCAAAATTATATATGTGTAATTATTTTAAAAATACACTATATAATCATTTGATATATCTATATTACATTCCATGTAAAAACAAAATTAAAAACATTTGACCTCTATTTGTGAGGCAGTAGTCTTCTATAGACATGAGAGATGTTATAGTTTTATAATGAGTTGGGAGGAATGACAATATATGTGTTATTAAAAATATTATAGGTATAATAATATAATAAATATTAAATATATCATTATATTCATCCTTGAGAGGTAATGTAGAAAAATGATTAACATCGATTCGTGATGTAACAGTTCATCGTACACATAATTGACAATTTCATTTCCCATTTGATGGAATATGAGATGGATATGGTTTATTAAATTAGAACAAAATTCAGTATGTGGGAAATAATTTTGTTTTTATTTCATTATAATTTATTAATATTACAATGTGTTTTAGGAATAAATTTAAAAAATGCGAGGATCAGAATTTTCCCTCTTCTTCATAGTACCTCTTTTGATTCATACATAAAGCCTTTATATGAGGATTTCATAATAAAAAAGATGCTTTATATTGTATAGGGAATTAGGAAATATATTTAGGACGTTATTTTCTGAACCAAATTGTTTTTTAAATTTGATGTGGAGGGGAGAGTGGGTGGATTATTACAATTTGGGAGAGGAAAAACATTATATTTTTTAGAAGAATAAATTGTACCCATGTTTTTTCACACAAGAAAAGGCTCCAAATAATTGGTCATAAATTAAAATTGGAGGATATAATGTTGAAATATGTAGATAAAATGGGTTTTTACATGTTTCTAATTCATTTTACCCCCTTATACATTTAGTGTATCCCTTGGTAAACACGTTCTAACCTGAACTATGATAATTAATTTTTTTTTATTCTTAATTTTATTAAAAATTTAGGTAAAAAGAATTATATAAAAATAATTACACTTATTAAAAATATGAAATCCCTTTTTCTAAAATTACATTTTTAGATGATGAAAATTTAAATTTAAAAATAATCTGCAGATATGAGAAAATATAGTTTTACAAAGAAATAATATTTAAACGTTTTAAAAAAATTATCAAAATTAAAAATAACATTTATTATAATGCACTATATTGATTATTTATAATATATTTGTTATAATTTAATTTTTATGAATTTTTTATAATTTTGGAACTTGATAAATTCTATATATGGAAAGGTGTTTTTCAATAAAAACCAGTAATTTTCACTATTCATTGAAAAATATTCCCTTTCGGAAAAATCTAAAAACATTATCCTCAACTAATTATTAATTTTTTATTCAAAAAATAATTTTATTTATTATTTATTTAAAAGAGGTTTCAAATATTAATTATAATATTTTTTACAAAATATAATTAAAAAAATTTCTTTTACAATAATTATTTTTCGAAACATATACATACTTCACGAAAAATAATGTTTTTTTTTATGAAATGAATTATTTTTATTAAAACATTATAAATAATTTATAATATTTAATTATTATTATTATTTATTATATTTTTAATATCTAAGTAATAATATTCACCTTTAAATAATAATATTAATTGTTATTCATGGTTCGTTAAATCTAAGAGATGTGTGAAATAGAAGCATTCATATAAATATAATCAATTTTATAAAAAATCATTATTATTCATGGTGTAACATTATAACCCCAAAAAATAAATTTACTACCTGAAATTTGTCTCTCTGATACCAAAAATGATGATAATACTTCCACATCACATCCCCATGTTCTCACATAGCTTCCTCTAGCTGGTGCTTTAACCATAAAACATTAACAAAGGGAGTGGGCTTGTTTCATAAAACATTATCTATAAAATCCTAAATATCATTAATTTTATCCTTATAAGAAGGATCATTCACTAGTAGTGAAACCTATGAGTTTAGTATATGTTATGGATCAGTTATGTGTGTCCTCGTTAGAGATACATAAAACACATTTTGAACTTGAGAGGGTTTGGTGGAAGAGCCAAATGATATGCTACCACCTGATGTTTGAGAAAAATCAAAGGTATTGATATACCTACAGATTAGTTTTCCCTTATTTTGTAATCTCATTAAACTATTTCATATATAGAATCATAGAAACACTTCTTCAGAAACTATAAATTCTTGATTGCATACATCACTATCAACATAACTTTTTTGCAGACTTTATACAGGAAATATTTTTTTCTAAAATGCACTAACATTATCTTCCATTTAATGAGATAGGATAGGACCTAATAGATTTATTTCTAAAATATCAGTATATTGCATTGTATTTATACACTTTTTTTCATATAGGGCTTCATAATGTTCCATCTGAATTTTCGAGTGAAAGCTATTATTGTTTGAAAACTGGACTACAGGATGGTGTTGATCCTCACCACCTTTGAAATACATGGAAAAAATATTTCATTATATACTATATGGTTTTAATTGTTCTACCATACAATATATATGTATAAGGATGATACATAGTTATGGAACTCAACTTTTTATCAAGATATTGCAGAAGACTTCTGATCCCAATAAGATATAATGAATTTTTGTACACCATAAATCCTTACATCTTAATTAATGTATATTTTATCAATATTATCAACAAATACGTATTCTATGATAGTCATGATGTGTGAAGAATTTGTAAGGTGATAAACTATGACCATTATAACATTAGTTCCTTTATATATATTGGGTATTCTAATAAAAATTCAATGTTTATGTTTTCCCAATTTCATTTTTTGTATAGAAAATGGTTACAATATCCCCTTTAATTTTTTATATCATTATTAACTTCTTCAAATAACAAGTGTCATGGTAAAAGATAAAAAATATATCTCATCATTTATTCCACTCATGAATACTCTATAACATATTCTATTGGGAGGTGTTATACCCTTGTCATACTTCATTTTTGGGTTTGAGCCCCACAACCTTACTGGTTCAAATGTGTTCTCACTCAAACTATTGGTTATCCATTCTTAAAAACTATATAAAAATAATTCCCAAAACATCCCGTAATTAAAATAACATATTTTTACCTCAATTTAAATAAATATAAAATCTATTATTTTAATTCCTTTAATCATATTTCTATTAAAGGCATTACTCCTCAAATAACATTTTCACTAAAAATATACAAAACAAAAGTGTTATAATTCCATAAATTTTTCTCTAAATATCATTAAACTTGATAAAATCCCATCACATAAAACTTCAATATGGGTTTTTATGACTTTGAACTTATGATCAACCGTAAACTCCTAAACCCATGATGGTATCCATAAATCGTATTTTAATCTTATATAGAAACATTTTTACATCCAAAATATAATTCACCTGTTATTCCATAAATATGATATTGTCCTATACATAATCATTTACGTTGTGATATTGGGTTCAACATTGAAAAAATAGAATATAAAATTCGAAATGTTTGTCATATAATTCATGAAAAAGGAGATAATCAATGTTTAGAAGCACATCAAATTTAACTAAACTATGAATCCAATATTGGCATTGGTCTCATTCATACAAACGCCAACATGAAATTACCATTTCAATAACGATGGATAAATGTTCCCTAATTATCATGATTTACATTAGCTATTGTCATTTCATAATATTTTCCTTTATAATTTTTCTTCCAATTTTTTTATGGATTATCATCATCATTAGGTCGTGGATTAGGGAAATTTTTTAAAAAAATGTCTAAATTCCATACACCTGAACTAGTTATGGGTGAATTGTGGATTTTGTGCGGATCTCCCCCTCCTCTCATTATTTTCTAACTTCAACCTGTCAGATTGGATTTTATAAACATTTTACCCTTTCTTTTAACACTTAAAACACTTAATAGGTCACTTAATAAAATTTCATCCATGTTTCTTTTCACAATTAATTCATGAAATAAATCTCTTCTTCTTCCCTAAGTGGTTTTTAAAATGTTCTATTGAATTATAACTTTTTTTCTTTTCAATATAATTATATTGATGGTAACTCCAATATCTATTTCTACCATGATATAACATCAATCTATTTCATTAATTCTATTTATCAACATTACTTTGTAGTTATATGATAATAGTATAATTGTTTTTCTTCACAAGCCTTGTAAGATTTTTTTCATAGGTTCGAACTGATTTATCATTATTTTATTCTTGATAATACAATTTTTCATTCATTTTTTTATCACTAAAATGTGGAAATTATTTATTGAAAAATAATCTCTTAAAATCATTCCACTATGTAAGGTCAATGTTATCTTATTTCCATGTACTGTTGAGAATATTCAAGCATTGATACACTTCACCTTCCAAATGTAAGATTGCCAAAATGAAAATTCCTTCTGCAAAAAATAGAGTTCTTAAAATATATTTTCAGTGGTACTAATAAATTTCCTAGAAACTAATGGATTTTCATAACCAAAATAAGAAGTTTGAATTTTTTTTATCAAGAAGGAATCAATATAATTTTTTCCCCACTTTGATTTTTTGGACGTCAACCATGATTCAAATACTATGAATATTGTCTGTTCATATGAATGAGATTTTGTATTCTAAATTTTATATAATGTTGTTCCATTGAAGTAAAATCATTTCATTTTCCATATAACTCTGTATTATGATAGATCATTTGGTTTCTATCTATTGAATAAATCCAAAAATCATAATGTGAGCATTATTAATTGTAATATCTCGCACCTCCTTATTCATTTGAGTTAAGGTAGAATTTCAAATAGGGCTTAAGAGACATCTGCAATATGAAAAAGGATATAAATAAAATAGAAAGGGATTCAATAAAATTTGGGGAAGATTATTTATTTTAAAATTAAAACATAACCAACCAACATTCAATAACATAAGAACAATATATGATTTCTAATAATAATTTAATATAGAACAATGTAATAAAAAATGAAAATAATACCAAACTAAAAAATAAATAATACTTGAGTACCAAAGAGGAAGACTAAATTATAAATCTCAATGACTCTAAATAAATAACACCCAAGATATAAACATGATTCATGATCCAACTAAACAATCCATTACTAGATATGATGTTGAAAAACTAATGATATGTTATACTTTTCCATTACCTATTATTTGATAAATGATATTTCCAAATATACCTATGCTCCCAACACGAGGGTGAGTGATGAATCATAGTAGGTTTTACAAAAATGATATTCATACTCACACCACTAGGATATAAAATGTTATCACATTTATATAAAACAATTAAAAACATTTTAATTATTTTAAAAACCCCCATAAAAAACATTGTTACCAAAACAGTTCCATGGAAATGAATCAAAGAACGCATTAAACCCAATTAAAAAACATCTATTTTTTAATCACCATTATATTTCACATATCAACATATCAACACATGTATGCACATGTGATAGTTTTATACTCATGAGAGGTCTCTAATTGATCTACTAAGTCACCACAAGGTAACCATATACCAGCGCCCCAATGGCACATGCCCCTTCCATGATATCGTGTTAATGAAATGAACACACACCAACCACTTATTAAAAACACATTCCCAAAACAATTTTTCAAACCATTTCAATAAAATAATAAATTTTTGAAAACCATTACAAAAAAAAATTCCAAAAATCAATCCAAACAACCAATTTAAAAATCCTCATTTGAAAATAATTCATCGGATCACTTTCCACAAAATTATACAATTTAATAAATCCACAAAACATCACTAAATAATTTTCATTCTAACCATTAAACATCAAATTCACATTCAATCTCATTAAAATGAATCAATTTGAAACAAATACTTCATTTTATAAATTGAGGAGTTCATAGTGAAGCCACATACCTTCTAAACTATGGAAAAAAAATCAAAAATGAAAATAATTCATCGAAAAAACATGGTTGAATATTCAAAACCATATATAGATAAACTTACCTAACATAAACATAACCAAATATCATTATTATATGAATTAACTTCTAATTATATATACTCAATTGACAATATTTTTTATTCTAATAGAGGGAAGAAGAGTAGATATAAAGAAAATGACCAAGAATGAATATGGACCAAGGACTTCGGCTTCAACACACCAATATTTTTCAATAGATCACTACAGAATTAAAGGGAAAAGACCCCATAATATTTTGGAGGAGTGCAAACTATTTTTGGGTAAAAAATATAAGAAAATGAGATAATTTAAGTAAAATCTATGTTAGATTTTCTTTTTTAGGAAGTAATTATTAATCGAACCTATATGGGTCACACAGTTAATAAAACTCTGTGACAACCATGCACTGAACACTGCTTCCAAACACACATTGCATGGTTGGCTTGAACTATTATGGAAACCATGATAGATCCATTTCATTACCTTCGTTCCACATTTCACAATTACTCTTATGTGGTACGAATGTTTTGCCCTAACCTTTCACCTAACTATAGACCTAACCAGAAGACTCTATTTCACTTTTTGTTGTTTCTTATAGATGTCTCTCTATTTATACTAAGCTTGATCAAATTATGAACTAACATAAAATCCCTGGAAAAAATAAAATATTCCTCCAGACCATCACAAACATCTCTTAAACACATTAAATATTTAAAATACATAATAAAAGTGTTCATACATGAAAATGGGGTTTCTACATTCTCCCCACCATTATCCTTTTCAGCCATAGAATGTAAAAAACCATAGTTGTCTCGAAAGTATTCAGGCCATTACACGATCATTTTTTCTCTACTTCCTTTGTTTCTTCTTGATTCTGATCATCTTTCCAAAAAACACACACTATACATATTCATTTTTATGGAAGATGATATATTTTTTATCCACATTCTATACCGGTGTATGAACTAGAGATTCATCCAGATCTAGGTCAACATTATATCATCGAATAACATGGTTTGGATGAGGCTAAAACTATTAAAATGAGATATATCAAACAAATTATACAGTACGCTGAACCATGGTTGAAATCCAATCCAAATACCACCTCACCAACCAGTGATTGTATCTCAATAAAGACTTTGTAGTATAAAGATAAGGTGGATTAATTCTCAAAAAGATTATTCCATAGCCTTCAATATTTTGTCAAGAACACCATATCACTCAACTAAAATGTCAACGACCATCGGTGATGACCTGTATATAATTTATAATGACCCTAACCCTTATCTATCTTTCTCTTGATCAACTGAATCTTCTTCATTGTTTTTTGAACAGTTCTCAGCCCAACAAGGGTTGTATCTACTATTTCCACCCAACATAGTACATAATGATAAGGATTTACATAAAACGATTAAAAATTATCCATATTTATTGAGTCTTGATAAATTTCTTTTATATTATAACTCCACCAATTGTACGTGCTCTTCCCATTCACCATTATAATCTGTGATTTAGGCTCGCATCATGTCTTCCGACATTTGGGTCATTTGTTTGAATTTTCCATAAATATGAGGATGATATTCCATACTCACACTCAAATGAGTCCTAATGTATTTCTATAAGGATTTAATGATATGATATGTAATCCTAAGATGTCGATTTAACTATCGAAACTGGTGTGAAACAGCTTTTTATCGCATTTGTATATAGATTTTATACATGTAGTCCACTATAAGTGATTCACTAATAGGGATAAAATGGGTCGAATTTCTGACATGATCCAATATCACCCATATAAAATTATGTTTCCAAACCACTCTTGGGAAACATGTTAAAAAAATATAGATATTTGACCCCATTTCAAAAAAGGAATAGAAAATGATTACAACATACATTTTGCTCACTAATGTTGTAGCATAACCTGCTAACTGGTGAGGAATCACGAAGCAAACTCAGCTACCATTCTTTTCATACCATACCAAAAAAAAATTCATTAAATTCATTTTTCATATTCTGTAATCGACAATGAGAAGCCCCTCTTGAATAGTGGTTAGAATGATGAAGATGTTTCTGAAGAGAAATGTGTACAACAATCTGATCTCAAAGTCACAGAACTGAACACTAATCCATATTTCATCCCCAAATCGTCTCCCTACCACTGAGTTTTCACATCATATAATTGCATTGTGAATTAAATTATTGTTCCTCTTTAACATTATCAACTAAATTAGGAACAAAAGAAAAAGTGATGAAAACAAATGCACTACCTTTGTCTTCATAATACAAGTGCATGTCAACTATGACCAATATTAACTTCCACCAATATTAAGCCTCTTTTTCAACTAACCATATTAATTTCTTCGTAATGAATCTGATAAATAATTTACTTTACATAGTGTATACATAACGTCATTGTTAAACATACTGAGATAATTCATCCATCTTCATTGTCTGATGAGAAAATTTCATTGTGAGAAAAAGTACTTCAATCTATTATTATTCATAGACATGGTATTTTTCTCACCAAATTTTTAATAGTAATATGTCTTTAAAGCATGATCAATGATAGCTACTTCCGAATAAAGTGTTAGGTAATTCTTCCCTTGAAATAGTAACTTTTGTGATCCATAAGCAACAACATGACATTCTTGCATGTGTACACATCCCATTCTAGATCCCTAAGCATAAAAATACACCATGTACATTTATTCTAATTCCAGAAAAAAAAATAAGATCAGTGCTGATGTATGGTGAACATTAAGGGAATGAAAAGGAGTTATGACATTCCTCATTCCATTTGGAATGAAATGGTCTTCCTTATCAAATATGTCAGTGGTGAATCAAATTGGGAAATGTCATGAACAATGTATTTATAACAACTAGCCATTCGAAGGAATATTGGTAACTTAAAGTCATTCTTCTATGGTATCTAAGAGATGATTTCTTTTCCTTTTATTGATCCATAGAAAAAACTCATTCATATATTACATGGCCCCTGAATTGTACCACTTTTATCCATAAAATCACACTTTGATAATATTTTATACATATGATGATCTAGAAAAATTCAGGACAAAGTCCTTAAGTGTTATTCATGATCAACCATATTCCACGAATACAAAAATATTTCATCAACAAACACCACCACAAGACAATCAATATACATATGAAATATTTGATTAATCAAATAATGCAATACCACTGGTGCATTTGTAATAACTAAAGGAATAACAACAGAATTTTCATAGAAACATCTAATCTAGGTATATGTTTTAGAATATCTTCCTTCCATACCGACGATTGGTGATATTCTGATTTCAAGTCAATTTTTGATAAACATTATTGTCCAATAAATTTATCAAACCGATTAAAAATTAATGGATGTGGAATCCAATTATTTATCATATTATAGTTAATATTATGTTAATCCAAACACAGTCGAAGTATCCCATATGTAATTTTGGAAGACAAGGTTAGTGCAACCCACCGTAACATTATTTTCCAAATGAACCATTTTTTTAAACAACTTCTAATTGAACATTAAATTACTTTAATTGTATTAGTTCCAGCTGAAAAGATGGAGTATAAATATAACTATTCCACAGAAATAGATCCATCCTAAAATGAAATTTTTTATGTGTGGAAACACTATGAAATAATTGGGAAAAAATGTGAAATTGATCAATATCAATAAAAAAACTATTATTCCAGGAATATTCAATCTATGTTAATTTCAACACTTCCAACTTGTAAGATATCATTCCAAAATATGGTCCATCAGGAATGTTTCACCTACATTTACATTTTGATCTCCTATAAATATATCCTCAACAACATCACCAGTCGTAAAAATAACCATTAACGTATAATGGTTGATGTAATTTTTGAACATTGTAAAAAAATGCATAACTATAATTTTTTCATATAAATTCATATCAAGCACATAGAAATCCTTAATCAAATCATCTTCATCAATATTTATGGATAATGTTTTATAAAAAGAGGCTTTAAATTCTCTTTGATCATGAAGAGTTTTATGTTTTCAAATAGAAGTCGTCATCTCAAAACAAAAACCTAGAAATTCAATAGTAATAGATGAAATCAAAAAATAGACTACGCTTGTATCAAACAATTCTTACATAAGGGTATAATTCAAAAGAATCATGAATACTATTGTCGATGGTCCATATTTATCATTAGTGATAAATTTCTTTTCTCCATATAGCTACATACTCACTACTATTGTTTCATTATTAACCTATTGAGATTTCCCTTGTAGTGGGTTCACTGTCTTCCAATAATAAAAATAGATATCTTGGTTCTGATTATGATAGGTATTCTTCCACCCTAATCCCATCAAATCATAAAATTTATTTGAAATGAGAGATGTTTCCCGAACACACGACAATGGAGGACTGTGAAAATATCACTTATGATTATAAATCTTGTGGAAATTATTTTATTATCTTTGTGGTGTATTACAATCTCTCTTTATATAGACAAAAATCACATTGAAAACATCAACATTTTCTCTCAGTTCATGGAGTATGGTTCACTGATCCAGCCATCTAATTCTGAGTCATCCCACTACCATTGAAATAGGTGTCCCTCTTATTCTTATCCCCATCCCTAGAGTTTTAACCATTTATCAAATGTATCAATATGCTTCTTCCACCAATAGATTTTTAGATTTAATTTTCTTCCACTATCTCTCTATTGACCATATCTATATAATTCATTATTCAATGAATGATAATATTTGTGTGAATCCCTTACCTCATCCTCATTTAAAAATGAATTCCTTCAAGGATTCAATATTATAAACTTCAAGTGTATATAATACTAAATTAAAATATTTAGTCATGTCCTCTATCATTGAGAGATATCATTCCTCATGCTAATAAATTCTATCATTCATGAAATCATGAACGTTTGAGGAAATAATTTTTTATTGAATAATTGTTTAAAACCCTCTCATGAAATTTCTTTCCCTAAATTCCCTCATTGGTGTGTTATATAATCCATAATATATTTCCCCAATGGCGTGTAATATCCTATAGAATATATGTCAACAACATGGATTTCACCTATACGAGTGTGCCACTGAAATCAATGATGCATTTCCCCCTATTCACCCACACCTTTGCCTTCTCTGGTCCAAATCATCCTAAATTTTGGATGGATTCTGCATATGGAACTGAATTGAATAATACACATTCCTTAGTTCATCCATTTGGATCCCTATATCAATGTCCTAAAAATCCTAGAAAATTCATTGAACTATTTATTGGAACAACTATGGCTTAGGTGAAACCACATTCTCAGTAGCCTCTTGACGTTGGTTTTTTAATTTCATATTGGGTGAAACATTCTATAACCAAAAAAAACACCGTAAGTCTCACTAAGAAATTAATTCTCATCAATTAAAAATTCTACCACATCACTACTATCATTACAATTAGTTTCCAAACTAATAATTTTTTTTCTTCCAAATTATTTTTTAAAATTCCATCATGATTTTAGAGAATCAAAACATTTTCAAAATATCAAAACAATGAATATTCAAAATCTCACATTTGAAAAAAACACCACATTTCATTAATCAACATTCTTGAAAAAAATTATAATTCACAACCCAAAATGAAATATTTAATTCTTGTGAGAAGCCATTTCTATGAATGCATTTCCAGCTCTTCTCATTATCTAAACATGTTACAATGAGATTAAAACACCTATAATTGTTTCCAAAACACATATGTAACATATTCATCGGTAACATGATGTTCATCATAATTTTTTTTCCTACATCTATATATTCTCTACGTTTCTATTCCAAAAATCATACCCTTTATACCATCACAAATCAACGATTAATCAAGAATGATTTTCCAACTCCAAGAATGAAAAACAAAAACCATTTATCAAAATTATATGGACTAACCAAGGATGACACCATTTGAAAGTCAGGGACAACTTGATTTGAGACTATTTGTAACATCTCACCCCTCCTAATTAACATCATTCTAGGAAGAATTTCTACTATTACTTAAAAGACACCCCCAATACTCCAAATGTTCGCAATAAATTCCATGGGATTCAATATAATTGGAGAACTATATTCCCTTTGAAAGCCAAAACAGCCACAACAAACTTACCATAACCAAAAACCACAATATGAATCATGATAAAAATTTAATACAGAAAAAAGTAATAACAAATGAATACAATACCAAACTACATCATAGCCAATATCAGAGAACCAAAGAATAAGTCTAAATCACAAAGCTCAATGTCCTTGAATTCATAACACCATATCTCCCAAAATGCACCATGTAGTAAATACATAATCCGTGACAATTTATAATGAAGAAAAACTAGTGAAATTTGATACTTTCCTATAACCTCTTCCTCGATATGTGATACCTACAAATGCAGCAATGTTCCCAAGCTAGGGGTGAGTAATGAGACTTGGTTGGTTTTCCGAAAATAACATCCCTACTAACACCACAATGATTTAATATTTTAGCACATTTATTTAAAATAAATTATATAAAACACATCAAAACATTTTAAAAATTTATAATAACCCCAAAAAAATTTATATAACAAAAAATATTAACCATGAAATTAAAATAAACAATGCTTTATAACCAATTATCAAACATTCATATTCACATACACATTCCATTACTCATATCCACGTATCCCCATATGCATACTGGAGTGACAGTTCCATAATCATGATAAGTATCTCATTGATATAACAAGTCCACAAAAGGTGACCATATACCAATTCCTCAATTTAACACAACCCTTCCAGAAATACATGCTAATAAATATGAACTCATTTAAACAAAATAGAAAAAAACAGGCAAAAAATTATTCTGAACCATTTCAGTGAATCAAAATGTTTATTTATAAACCTTTAACCCAAAAACAAATCCATGAATAAAACCAAAAAACCAATTTTAATGTCATTATTTTAAAATAATTCTACAAAGTACATTTCATAAAATTACATAATTTAAAAAATCAAAAAGTCATAACTAAAATGGTTTAAACCATTATTTAGACACCTATTTAATAATAAATTGTCATAAATAAAATCTATTTGGAGCAATTAATTTAATTTCAAATGAGTTGATTAAATAGTAACTAGAACTACCTTAGAAAATGTGGTGAAAATGAAGAAATGAAAGAACTATTAAACAAAATGGGGTTGAATCTCCAAACCCCTACCCTAGATCTCATTCTGAAACATCAACACAATCATATATACTCATTATTATCATTAAATAACAAATATATATCCCCAATAGACTAGATATATGAATCTACGAGAGAAGAGAAGAGTAGATCTAAAGAAAATGACCAAGAATGAAGACTTACCAAAGAACCCAACATTCAACACCCTAATATTTTCCAACAGGTTGATCCAAAATTGAAAGAAAAAAGTCTCCACAATATATGAGATGAGGAAAAAATGTGTTCGATTAAAAAATATTAGTAACTGATGGGATTAATTGTAAACCCAAGTGATATCCACTTTTTAGGATCTAACATTAAACTGTATTTGGATGGGTTACACGGTTAGGAAAACAAAGCACCAACCATGTGCTAGAAAATTCCTCCCACCAACCTCTACCCCATTGGATTTCTATATTATAAAACGAATACTATGTTGATGTTTTTCCCTCTATTATACTTTTCACAGTTATTCCTAGGTGGCCCATACGATTTGGCCAAATTGTGATCCTTAATATGTGGCTACCCAAAAAACTTAGTATCACATTTCATGGATTGATATAAGATTTTCATAGTTTTTACTTACCATTATCAATCCATGATCCACCAAAAAATCCCTATAAACATTTTAAAAGTCCTTAAAAATGACCAAAATATATCCAAACACTTTACATACCGAAATTATATAAAAAATATTACATACATTATATTCGCGGTGCAATATAAATCAATGTGGAAACCCACATAATCATGAAAAATCAATTATATTATGTATAAATCCAATAAAACATATTACAAATCATATAAACCTTACACTAAATCTAGGTCATTCATGGTCATTATTCAAATATATCATGATTGTTCAAAATGAGTTTGATTATTTGATGATCATATCCCCTAGGAGTGTCAAAGTAGTTGTGTAGTAAGGCCCATTATCATACACCAAGTAAAGATCGACTCCTACTCAATTTTCTATTTTTGTATTTATTACTCCTAGGTATAACTATGTAAGAGAAACATGAACTAATAGTATCTCGATATGGATAAAATTTCATGGAAACCACTCGCTCTACCCATCACCATAATTCTAAGATGTTTTCTTATGCATTGAATATTTCATAGACTTATCCTTTGATATATCCTTAAGTATCTCAATAATACATTCTCATAATTGTTTCCATATATGAACTAAACCTATCCCTGATACCAATTATAGAGATCCAACATTATTATACATAAATATTATATCATTTTAGAAAAAGTTTGATTGCTTAACATAATGATCCACACTCTAATAATTTAACATCTTTCTCCAAAAAATTATTCATATGTAGAAACCCTCTAAAACATATCATATATTAGAACATTCTTTATAACCTAGGCAAGAAAACCTAATAAATTTTCAAATCAGAGAGTCATAAAGGGGAAATAATGGGTATATTAATGATTAAATAATAATAGCAAAAGCATAAAAGAATGAGAACATGAGATTATCATTTAAAAACTATATAATGCATATAATAGATAATAAAATCGTGTAATGGAATAACTAATGTTCGTTTATATCACATGAATCATAAGTCAATAAAATTACGTATTCCTTGATAGAATAACCTTTTCATAAGAAATTTTTTTTATGTGTACACATAAATTTATATCATATTCAACTTGTATAAATAGAAACATGTTCAATAATTTTATTCAGTATATGAAATCATGACTTCTTATAATCTTATAAACCTGAATGGTGGTTTAAAAATAAATTTGTGAACATGTAGTGTGGTTCCACATAACATATCATTACTCAATGACTTGGTGGGAGTTATTGGTCCCACCCATAATTGCTTATAACGTGACCACTATCCTAGGTTATAATGTTACCATCATTCTCGGTTATAATGTGGATAGTTTCTTTACTTATTATATAACACTTTTTTTAAATTACATATATCCTTTTTTGTACCATAACCTCCATCATATAATGAATCCCATACAAATGTGTTAGTTATGATATGAAATCATTCATAAAATCAGAACCCCTAAAAAGTAAAAAATTTCATAAACATTTCATCACAGTATAACCTATTAAAAAGGAACAAAATATTAAAAATAATTTGATCATCGATATAAACTATATAGAGGAATAATAAAAATTTTATCATTTGATAATATCCCCAGTAAATGTTTAGAAACAACAAAGGATATCATCATAGAAGGAAGATTATTTTTAAATATTGTAAGAATCATTTCTTGAGGAAAAAACATTCTTTAAAAATATATTAAAAACAATAATAAAATATATTAGAAAACATTTTATATGAAGATAAAATTATATATATATAACGTTATCATTTAAAAACTAAGTTTAAATTATTTTGGTAAGTTTTTTATGTTGTAAATGTTAAAATAATTATTTCTTTCTCATTTTATGTAAAACTGATGATGTCTTTTTTGGAAATGGATGTGAAGATTAATTTCATAAAATAAACAAAAAGTAAATCATGGTAGAAAAATATATTTAAAATATACCTATAGGATTGTAAAACTTTCATTAACTCATTTTTAAAATTCATGATACAGATAGAAAAGGTTTTTTACCAAATATATTAAGTAAAGATTGTTTTATTTAATATTTTTTTTTTGGAATATGGACTTATACAAAGAGCTTAATGAATGGAAAACAAGTTTTAGCATTAATTAACTAGTGTAAAATAGGATTAATGTGTTTATTCTATTATTTATCAAATTATTTAATCATTAGATGCATAAACATAAATAATCTTGAAAATGATGTGATTGAATCATAAAAAATCTAACACTTTGGTAACATTGAACAATATGAAAAATGGTTGAATAAAATTTAATTAAACTAAAAATATCAAAAATATAATTAAATTAATTGTGTTAAATATCACATGTATTTTATGTAAATCTCATAAAATAAGGTGGGTGTATAGCACAACACATGTACCAATGAAGAAAAACTGATACAAATATCCCTTACCGCTTCAGAAATTTTTTAAATCGTATGACTCTTTAACATGTAACAAAAAATTAAATTTTAATTGTAATTTAATTGATAATATTCATGATATAATATGACAAATGGGTATTAAATACACCACATTCGTACACACACATGACCATTGTTTTCTTTTTCTAGACAGATTAATCGATAGAAAGGTAAATAATATATCTAAATAGAATAATTTTTACTTCATATATATTTAGTAAATTTAATATTATTAAATATCATGAAATGCATTAGTGAAAAACTAATGGCATTGTTTTACAAGGTGGTTGTTTTTTGTACACATGAACAATGTTATCGTAGCCCTCATAGAATGAAAAGTAATAAGGTATATGTGATATCATAATTTAATAAATATAGTTATACTAAAATACCATATATATTTATTTAATATATACTTATTACCATCCAAGTAAAAAACAAAATAAAATACAGAAGGCATCAGTTCATGATGTTGTAGTCTACCATAACCATGAGAAATGCTATTGTTTTAAAATGGTTTCGGTGGTAATGAGGTAAAAGTTTTATTATAATTCTATAGGTATACTAATATAATTAATAGAATATAAAATTATTAATTCCATCCTTGTATTCATTCAAGAGATTTGGTGATGGAAACTTATTAACATTGGTTCACGAGGTTGTTGTCCTCCACACACACGATCGATGATTTCATTACCCATTTGACGAAAGAAGATATAGATATGGGTTATAAAATTAAAATAATGAAATATCAATATATAATAGATAATGTTTTTATTATATCATCATAATTTAATAGGATTTTATGGATTTTGGTATGAAATAAAAATAAAATTCAAGGTTTTGAATTTTATCTCTTATTTGGAGAACCTCGTTAGGCTTACAACTAATGCCATGTATAGAGGGTTTCCTAATTAAAGGAAGCACTCTAAGAGGTTTTAGATAAATAAGGGACATATTTGGGTATAAATTTACCTTAAAATGTTTTTAACTATGAATAAGTGAGGAGAGAGGGTGGTCGTTTATTGGTGAGTGAGAGGATACACATAGACTTTTGGAAATGAATAATGTGTTCCAACATTTTTCACAATTAAAATGGCTCCAAAATAGTTCAATATATAATATTTGATGGTATAAGGTATAAATATGTCTATATAGTTTTTTAGATACTAGTTTATATTTAATTTTACCCATTATCATTTTAAACCCCCCCCCAGTAATCTTGTTTTAACCTTAACCGTAATAATTAAATTTTATGAATTTCACAATTTATTTTGACCAAAATTTAAGTTAACCATATTTTGTAATGTTAATTTTCATTATGATAAATGTGGAATATATTTTTACTAATTCCTTTGTCATTTTTGTAAAAAGTTAATTTAAAAATAAAACCCACATATACATTGTACAAGTAATTTCCCATGAACAATTTATCAAAACAAAAAAACAAAAAATATAAAAGATAATTATGAAATTAATTATAATAATCAATATTATATTTGTTATAATATTAATTTGATAATTATGTTTCTAAACAATTTTGAAACAATATTAAAGCATATTAATTCATTAAATTTAAAAGTCATTTTCAGTAAAAACCAGTATTTTTAACCATTCATCGACATATTAACATTTTTTAGAAAAATTGCACAAATTAACCCTAAGATATTGTTAACATTTTTATTCAAAAAAGATATTGTATATATTAAAAATAATTTTTTGAGTGTACCAAAAATTAATTTTATTATATTTTTATTAAAAATAAATACCAATGAATTTATTAAAAACATGTACTTTTCAATGCATATAGAGACATTAAAAAATTTAAATATTGTTTATCAATCAAATTTCCCTATATAAAACAATTATAGTATTTTTCAAAAATATGGTTATTCATTTTCATGCCACCAAATTCAATGATTAGCTAATTATGTTTCATTAAATATAAATATAAATTTTCTGTTATGGTGATCAGGACTTTTCATACCTTACTATTACATCATTATGAATATAAACAACATAATAGAATTACACCACGAGGATCCAGAGGGTTATAATCTTGGAAAAACATGGACCAGACATTACATTTACAACATCAAACATAATGATTTATTTAATTCCCTCTCCTCTAGTTTCTTATTGTCACTTAACGTCTATGTATAACATGTAGTCACCAAAGAATATACATCAAATGGGGGTGAGATAAAAGTGTAGTAAGAGTATAGATAAGAACAATACAACAATTGGTGAGCATAATCATAAGAAAGGAAGATGATTATGAACATGAGAAGAAACATTAATAAAATACATGAAATGTGGAAATGAATTAAAAATGAAATAACATGCCTTTGTGGTTAACTATCACGCATACTTGTGAAAATAGATAGTATATTGTTCACATATCATTTGACATTGACTCATGAGATTCATCACATTATCCAATTCATTGGAGCACTGTATAATTTTTGGTGCACCAGTCACATTCTAAAATTCATATAGTGATATATAATTCCAAGCCCACCCGTCACATAATAACTTTATCATAATCATGAATTCCACATAGAAAATAAATCAAAATTGAACCTAACTAACCCATGCAAAGAAATTTTTTTCATCTAATAAGAAAAAAATCATAAACATTGGGTTTCCAAAATAATGTTGTAATAAATATAATGATAAAAAATATGATTTCTATAGAGTAACCATACAAAAATTGAACTGACAGAGGGACAACCTGATGAACGAAAGTTGGGTTCGAGAATTTCCTCTTACCTTGTATCAGAATGCTTTATTTACATTAAAGTCTTTTATATCCACATTATATTCATTAATTAACAAATAAATAGCATTTTTTACATTATTAGGGTTTATTATGGTCTCATTTAGTTATTTTATGGGCCATTGAATGAGTTATAGAGAATAAGTTCAATGTTTTGGAGTGTTAATTTTCATAGCTTTTCTGAATGGTTCACTTATATTCATGAACGAATGTTCATTTGAAATGTGGTTGAACATAAATAATTGATAATATATGTTATTATAGAAACTAAAAATATATAAATGATAATATAATGAATTTCTTTTATGTTCCATTAAGATGAATCATTACATTAATTTTAATGATGATCATTTCTAGTTAATTTTGGTGTTTTTTTATCACAAAGATCTTGTTTTATTTTATCACATTGTGTCATGTAAATAAGATAGTTCCAAGAAATAAAAGGTTCTAAAAAATAATATTTAAAATATTTTTTCAACCATTTGAATGGTTTATTGGGAGCCTTTAAGGATTTGAATGAAAAAAGGATGTTCATCACCAATGATTTAGGTAAATTAACACATCAAGGGAAATAATTTGATTTTATTATCAAAGGGAGGGAGGGAATAATATAATGAGTAATATTAAATTAAAATTATTTAATTCTAGTATATAAATCATACTATGATTTTCATGATATTTGGACAAGAGATGATGAATATAAGATACAAAAAGAAAAAGAAATTTGAAAGGAAAATTAAATAAAAGAGACAATGGAATTACCTCTTGAATCCCCCTATTGAGATCCTCCTTAGGGAGCCTAGGATTGGTCTTTTGATGAGACCAGCAGTAATTAGATGTCAGTGAGGGACTAGGGAAGAGAATCGGTTGTTTTTTAAGAAATTCTCGATGCTGGAGAGGTGTGAGGAAATGAATGTGTGATGGGTGATATTTATAAGGGTAGGGAGAGGGGTTTTGTTAATACTTTTATAATTAGTGTATTAATTTACACCAAGATAAGAAATAGGGATGATTCCATGACCAATAATAGTAAAGCGGGAATTTACGTTCGATATTTTTGTGGATAAATAACTTTTTATGTGAGGAATTGTGGGTTTAAATTATAATGTATTTACACAGTAAATTAATATATTTTACTATTCCCCCAAAATTCAAGTATTTTAGAAAAATCCCAAATATTCACCCTAAATATTTTTCAACATGTAAAATCAAAAAATGAAGTCCATTTTTCAAAAATAATTATTTTAATATTATTAATTTATTTATTAATTAAAATCATAATTTTCTAGAAAAATATAATTCATTATAATTAAAACTGATTTTCTAATTCTTTCAAAATTTACATAAGATCTTATAAAATTATCGTAAAACTACAAGATGTTGAATTTTTAATTTATAAACAAATTTTATGAAAATTAATTTTCTTTTTAATTATTTAATTAATTATTTATGACTTACAAAAATACCTATACTTTTAATATGGTCAAAATGTCACTTATAAGATGCATAAATTTTATTTAACCATTAATGGGTGATGTTACTATTATTTTAGACAATTTAACAATCATAAGGGTCATATTACTTTTCATAAGGGTAGGTTACTATTAATAAGTGTATGTTAGTATTAAAATAAATTATTTTTGTTCTATTAGACTCCAAAAATCATCCTGAAAACAACTATGTATGTATGATTTTCAAAATTCTAAACATAGATGTGGAAAAATTATGTTTAACGGTCACATAATATTTAGTATCATTATATGTCATTGTTCTTACTAGTGTTTTTATACGATAAGGAAAAATTAGGAGAAAATAATTTAATTAATTAAACATTGGGTTTTTACATCTATTATGGTTCGTTGAACCATGTGGTTGTGTGTAACATATGATATTGACGAAATTAAATATATTAAAGAAAGTTTTTCATAAAAACCCATGGTGTAGAAATATTACTATCTTTTGAACTCAAAATGTTATAGAACCCATTTTTTTTAAAAATATGAACATATTTCACTATTTCATAAAAACACATTTTTATTCTATATGAACGTTTTCTAAAAATTATAAATAATTTTTTATATAATTATAAAATGATTGTTTAGAGTCAGTTTTACCAATATTTAACTTAACATAATTTTTCATCAAATAAAAATTCATGTCAATTTTTTAAAAAATTAAATTTTTATTCTTTTTCAATAATAAAACATAAATCATATTTGTGTAATATAAAAACATAATTTCATTAAATTATGACCGTTCTATTTTTGGAACATTCATTTAAAATATACCATGGTTCTTTTAAATTAAATTATATTACCTATTTTTTTAGAAAAATTTATATTTCAATAAGTTATTTTGAAATGAAAATGGTTTTTTATTCAAGATATATTCTAGTGACTTTATGAAGGATTTCTTTATATGATAACATCCTTTGATGTTAGTTATGATTTTCTAGGGATATGATTCAATGATTCCAAGATTATTATTCCTCTAGAATTTTTATGATCATGATGTAAGGGAATGACCATAATCATTACATATTTATGTTATTTTAAAATTATAAATCACATTAATTTCCAAAATATATTTTAGCCTTAGATTTTTAGATAATTAGGAAAAAAATATAACATAGGAAACTTATACATTACAAGTGACAC
The DNA here is from genome assembly GCA_963277665.1 of Viscum album. Lineage (NCBI taxonomy): Eukaryota > Viridiplantae > Streptophyta > Magnoliopsida > Santalales > Viscaceae > Viscum > Viscum album. The sequence goes on from OY728133.1 coordinate 1,314,740,096, forward strand.
TTATAATCAGTATTAATTTTTTCCCACCAAATTGTTCCCTTTTAAAATAAAACATGATTTATTTTCATGAAACATCCTCAATACTTTAATTGTGAAATCCTATTATTCCTTACCAAAATTAATACCTATGAAATAATCTTTAAAACATGGGATGAGAATAAAACTATATTTAAGGAAAAAATAAATTAAATCATTTATTGAGTGAGAACATAAAAAGTCATTAAAAACATACATTTAATTTACGATGGAAATAATTTTTCCTTCAAAATAATCATTTTCATACATTTTTAAATGGAAAATTTCCATGAATACTCGTTATAGAACATATAAAAATCATATTGGTTCATTGTGGGATCATCACATAGATCCCTTATATACCTCAAACAAATGGAATAATAAAATGTTTGATATTCATATCTGGAGAACCCAATTCCTTGGAGAGCAATAATGCGATGGACCCATCGTATCTTTAGATATAATTGGGATAAACCAATCATATATTGAGTTATAATGTGTATAAACACATCATATCTTGATTTATAAATCACATAACCCATAAATTTTTTTTAAGGAACATATCATCAATAAAACCCCTGAAAAGTCTTTTAAACCCATGATAAAAAGACTTTAAGATATCAATATACTATTTTATTTTAGATATAAATATTAAAATATAAATAGTGTACACATTATAATGATAAACTATTTATTATAATAACAATGAAAACATATAAGGATTACATTAAAGTAATAAAGAACCAATAAAGTGATAGAAATCGCACAGATACCCAGATTACCACTATCTTTCAAAAATTATTTGGGAGATAAAATATACTAGTATTTAATTTTTTTTATTTCTTTTATTATTTACATTAGTTCTTGAAATATTGGGTTATCAAGTTTTTCAATAAAATAAAAAGTTAATTTTTAGTCTCATAGGTATCATTAAAAAAGTGGTTTTAAATGAAATAACTTTACATAAACCCTTATAAAATCCTTTGTGAAAATTTTTAGTGGAATTATAAAAGGACTATTTTATAAAAATTATGGACATATAATTAAATTCATAAAATCTATTTTCAAAACATGAACATGAAATATAAATATTAATAAAATAAATCATTAAAACATTTAAAATAAGGTTCAATTAGTTAGGGAGTCTCTTACCATGAGCCCGACTCTTCTCCTACAATATTTATATTCCAAAATATTAAAAATAGGTAAATTAATTAAATTATTTAAATACTAGTTAAGGTTTATTATTACTTTTATATTAATTATTTTTAGGTCATAAAATTTTCTAAATTATTTATGTTTATCTTGGAAGTTTTGATGATATTCAGTACGTGAGTCCAAAATGACTATGGTCTGATATATATATAGTTTAAAATGTTCATTTTTCTACCATGTATATAATAATATTCCCGAAATAATAATTACTTTTATACATAAATTATAGTTCTAAATACATGCATTACATATGTATTTTAAAAATGATCTACATTACAATCATGCAGATGGTAAGACGTATGCTCTAATGAGTAATGTTTCAATTTTTCAATGATCATTATGGAGATAAAGGGATTATAAAATTATTTTTACATATTTAAAATAATAAAATTAATATTATATTAATAATTCAAATATAAATATATATATAATCAATGTAATTTTCTGTTGAAATACAATTTACACCACTTCGTTGAGGTGGTAGTTCACATGTATGCATGAATGAAATTATAATACTCATATGAATGAAATGATAATAACGAAAATGATATATTATTTTGAAATATTTACAAATATTTAATTAATATATTATATTCACATAAATTATATCATTACAACTGGACTTGATATATGGTGATTGAAAATGAATTATAACAGTTCGTGAGGTGGTATTCAGTCGTACCCATGAACGATTGATTTTCATCCCATTTAATTGAAGTGTATAACGATTTGGATGAAGGTATTAAAAAATAAAATATCACTATATTTATGATACTATATAATTTACTTCATCATTGTGGTATAATAACAGAATAATGTGGAAGAAGAAGAAAAAAAACTAAATTAAAAAATATAACTTTTCATCGGAAAACCTACTTTGATTAAAACTTTAACACATCTAAAGTGACTGTAAGTCCTAACATATGTCCAATATAATGCATTTAAGTTTTATAAAATTTGAATTTGTGACATATTTACTAAAAAAATTGGTTTTGTGGTGCGAAGAAAATAGAAGAATGTGTGCCCTTTTATAATCGAATGTAGGGACTCTTTTGGTATTTATTAAAATATTAAATTAATATCAATTTATTTTATAATAAAAAATGGCTTATAACGTATTAATTTAAATTATAGGTTTATTTGGGGACTAAAACCTTCATCCAATGAAAATTATACATGTTTTGACTATTTTTTAAACCTTATCATTTCGTTTTAACCCTTATTTAACCTTTTTAATTCTTACTATGACAACATGTAATTTACAATTTGCAGTTAATATAAATTCTATAAAACTAAAAAATACCAATAAATGAGTATTTAATGATATTTTAAGATATTTTAAGATATATCCTAGTAAAATTGATAAATTTCATTTTTTATGAATCTTAAATCACTGAATAAAATATTATTTATTAAAAAATATCATTAATTTTAATTTTGGCATTATTAATCACATAGCATTTTAAAAATATCATAGAAACAACATATCTTCATAAAAAATCTTTTAACCCTGCACTACAATTTGAAAGGAATCCAAAAACTAGTTAATGACATTAATTATCTCAAATTAAATTTATTTTTATGTTTTTAATATTATTTATTTTCTTCCTCAATTAATTAAACAATTACTCTGTCACCATTATGTCATCATAAAGGTTATTATTTTATAAATAACTATTATATATAAATTTCCATTATTTATATAAAAATTTTATCTTTATATATACTTGTTATAGTAGAACATATCACAAATACAACTCCATAATAAAAATATTTTTCTTATTAAAAACAAAATAATGACAAAAATGACATTCTTTTTAATATAATGTTATAAAGGTTATATTCTTATCCAAAAGGCCATAAAGGGTCACATAAAAAATCCTATATTTATTAGGGATGAAAGAAACACATCCAATAATATTAGTACAAGTGTTATGGTATTTTTATAATATTTATAATATTATTTTTACCCTCAATTCCTCAAATTACCCTTAATCGTTGTAATAAAAATAACCAAAGTTACAATTCAAATTTTCCCAAAAAGGAACATTTTTCTAAATATGAAACATTTTATTAAAAATATGTAATCTATTTTTCAAAATTCAAAACAAATAATTGTTTAAAATTAATATTAAATTAACCATGTTGGTGCCATGAAAAAACCAGTTTTCAATGTGAAAGCCATCCAAATATTGAGATGTTTTTGTTTCCAGATTCAATGTAAAATTTGTTTTAATTAACAAAATAAGATTGAATTATAAAATATTAATCTTATTATACAAAAAAACTAGTCTAAAATTTAATCCTTTAATTTAAATTAGTCATACAAAAAATTGTTCTTAATTAAAATACTATGTTTTTTCACTATTCATAATTAATGAATCTTATCCAAAAACTCATCAAATTAAACCAATGTAAATTATTATATTAAAATTTAAAAGAAGTTTTTTATTTTTTAAAAAATAATTTATAATATTTTCAAAATAATATTTAAAAAAATGCACTAGCAAAAGGTGGTAAAACTATTTTTATTACTTATTTTATATTTACTATTGTATTTGTTCTTATATCATGTCTTAAAACACAGAAGACAACATATAAATATTATTATTTAATATATTATATATATTTTTCATTAGTATAACCCAATGATACTGATTTTATAATTATTGGTATAAAACACAGTCATTCACATTTAAATAGTTTTTTCAAAAAAACATTACATTTTATTTTAAAAAAATGTTTTACATTAATTTATAATTAATTGGTAATCATATAATTAATTAAATAAAAAATTTGAAACCATATTTTCATAATTTAGTTAATCCATTTCAAACACACCATTATATTGGTTGGTTTATAACTATAACATCTTAATAATATTATTTTGCTTTTTGTATATGCTCATTGTGGCATAACATGTAAGATATCTAAAATAGCTTTTCATTTTAAAATATAGGGATGATATATCCCCCACCATTTACAAAATTGAATCCTCTCAATTTTAAATCGGTCATGGTAACCCATTTTCAATAATTCAAAATACATATTTTTAAAACACGCATCTAAACAAGGATTAATGAAACGTCCACTTTAAAATCAATACAGGGAAGTAAAAAAGGCCACATGAGATAAAACATACTATGATTAAATGAAGAGAAACATGGTCTTGGAAGATGAAACTGAATATTAAATAATAATAATAGAGAGTGATAGAGAACATAATATTTCGAATGTTAACAATCAAAGAACCATAAATTTGTAACGGGTCAAAAGATCATTGATAAATGTAAACTGATAAGATTTTTGGTTCAAGATACATTCCATAGAGTCGAGGAGTTAATTTACTTCCAATAATAATAATATCATAATGAAAGATACATACTTGAAAATTATATTTTTATTCTTTAATCAATTTCTACCACAAATAATATATTCCTTAAAATGATGAGTTTTCAATATGAGTATTTCACACCCGAATCACTATAATAAACTTCTTGAGAATCACATAATCCATAAAATATTAATTATATATTGATCCTATAAAGAAAAATTAACAAAACCAAAATGTTTAAGATAATAAAATTTAATTATCTAAAGACAATAAACATTTATATGATTAAAACCCACATTAAAATCTATAATTAAATATTTAAACCCAATGCCCATCATAGATCATTAACTATACATGAAATTACTAAATAAAATAATATATCCTATGATTAGAAAAATATATCAAATGTATTTTATCACATAATATTATAAGATAAATTTTACGAATTATGTCTAAATTACATAAATCACTCTTAATGTGTTATACTAAAAATTAATTTCAATAATCGCATGTTCATCATGACGTGTTAATAATTTCTCAAAGTAACCTGAATCACCCTATGTCCACAATAAAATCATATATTCTTCCAAACTATAATTCAAATTATACTTATTAAATAAAATCTATTAGTATTATGTTTACCTTTATCATATAGGGTTCCCAAAATAGAGATTTTCTTCGGAAAGAACATTAAAAACTTAATCACCAAATAATTTTCCAATCCCATTGTTATATATTAGTTAAAATATATGTTTCAAATACAAACATATTGTTTATCCATAAAATCATTTCACTAAAAATTAAAATTCATACTAACAAAGACTTCATATAAGCTAGTGGTAGGCGATACACCCTTGTTGCCCATAGGTTGTGGGTTTGATTGTAGCCGCCTTTCTAGATGCGAGAGGTTGTCACTCATCCCACAAGATATCATATTTGTAAAAATATATTATTTTTATACCATTCCCAAAATATGATAATTTCATGAAAAATAATTATCACATGTTTTAAGGTCAAATTTTATCTTATACCTTTCATTTTTCATCCCATAAAGTAATAACGCATAATTACCTCAAAAAATAAATGTCACCAAAAATACTATTATCCTCCTTAATGTTTCATAACATTAATGATAAAAATAGGTTTTCATTACATTGAATAGATAATCAAATTAAAAATTATAAATCCACGATGATATCCATACATCCAATGAAAACATCATAATTTCCAGAGTTTTCTCAACCTTTCTCGGATACCATCTATAAAGACTCAGCCTTAAACATTAGATATTCTAGTTATCATAATACAAGAAATAACAATATTTTCCGAAATTTATTTTTGGTTAGAGTTTTGGAGAATAAGTATAAAATCCTACGTAATAAATCTATACATCACATGTGGAAACTTATACTCATTATACATTTTTTCTTACAAATGAAACCTGTTAAAAATAAAACATGTTTTATTTTCCTAAAACATATTCAATGATTTCATCATTAATTATTTATTGTATGTAAAAAAATCTTAAGACCTATCAAAAACATTTTAAGACATGAAAGATCATAAAAAAACTAAATTAGGGATGTAATGACAATAAATCATTATTACATTGAAAATATGAAACCCCATTAAAAATTCATATTAAAAAGAAATATATATTTATGAAATAGAAGAAACTTTCATTAAAATTATTCATTATCAGACATTTTGAAATTAAATTATTCCATTTAAACACACTAAAAACATATAAAAGTAATATATGTGCCTTGGGACATCATCACATTGAACCCTTACAGAACCTTTACAAATTGATTAACTATACAGTCGACTACATCTTCAGAGTACCTAATGTGTTGGAGAGCTATAATTAGGCTCACACGTCTTATCTGGAATAATAATTGGGCTTAAACCAAATATCTTGAGATATTATAGGGCTCAAGATATAATATCACGATCAATATTTGGGATCAACAAATCATATCTTGAGACGTAAAGGGCACAACAAAAAATAAACTACTTACATGAAAAATATAATTAATAAAACCCCAGAAAAAATATTTTCAATACAAGTCAAAAACACTTTTAAATATGAAAAATAACATTTTCTTATGAATATAAATTTTAAAATAGAGAAACACACCCAAGATAATGAAATAAGTTTCATTGATATTAACATTTAAAAATTAAAAATAAAACATTAATGTAATAATGATTCATGAAAATTGGGGAAACCAGTCATGTTTTATAAATTAAAAAAACATCATTCCCTTTTTTATTTTATAAATTTTTTTAAAAGGAACATTAAAAGAGGTTTTTAAAAAAATAATCTTGTACATAAAACCTTGAAAGAAATCATTTTTGGATAAATTTCATATAAATTAAAAAATTTCAATTTTAAAACAATTATGAAAATATAAATACATTCATAAAATCCATTTTGAAAACATGATCATTAAATGTATATATTTATAAAATAAATCATTAAAACATTTAAAATAAGGTTTATTTACATAAATATTCCCTTACCTAGAGTCTCACTCATTAAGTACAATAAGGATATTCAGGGATATTAAACCTAAGTTAATTTTTTACATTATTGATAAACATTTTGATGTTTATTAATCATTTTATGTATCGTATTATCATGTTATAAAAATTAAACAAAAACTAAAGTTCACGTCGTATGTTTTGAGGATATTCAGAACATGAGTTCAAAAGGACAATGATATGACGTCTGTATTAATAAATTTTTATTATTCCATAATCTTCATAGTAATATTAATGAGATAATAATAAATTATATAGATAAATTTGTAATTTTAAATCATGATATTTCATATTCATATTAAAATTTAACTATATTATAATTTTGGAGATGATATGTTTTATGTACGCATGAGTTACATATCCATTTTTTAATGATAATAATGAAAAGAAGGTCATTATTATTTTATATTTAAACAATGATCATAATATAATAAATACTATGTTAATAATTTAAATATACTTATATATCTATCTCAAGGGATGTTTTGATGGAAAATGGATTACACCTCTTCGTGGGGGTGATAATTCACATGTATGCACAAACGACATTATCATTTCAATGTACATAGAAATGTAAGAGAATAAATGATAAATTATTCTAAACTAATGATAAATATTTTATTAATTTTATATATAAATGTTAATTCCATCATTAAAAATAGTCTTGAGAGACAGTGATGGAAAAATAATGTTATCTTCTAATGAGGTGATATTCCTCTGTACAAACAACTAAATAATTATTATAACATTTTATTAAATTGGATATGTATTTAGGTGATTATAACAACATAATACATCTCATTATATTTTGGATACAATATTTATAATTTCATAATGGTGTTAGAATATTTTATGAATGTGGAATAAGAATGTAAACAAAAACACTTAAATAAAAACAATACATTTTCTTCTAAAAAATTCATTTGATTAACACCATAACACCATTAAAGTAAGTTTTATGCCTAAAATATTTCGTTTTTAATGTTGGGATTTATTATAGAATTTATTTGGATAAATATTTTCTGATCAAAATTGTTTTTTTGTGGTCTTATTATAAGAGAATATTGTGTTCTAGTTTATAAGTGAGGGGAGGGAAACTCTTATAATTATTCAAAATATTAAATTACTATAAATTAATTTCATAATAAAAATAGATCCAAAATTATTAATTTATAATATAGGATGAGTTTGGGTCGAAATAAATTCAATTGATAAAAATTAATCATGTTTTGACTATTTTGTAACCCTTATATTTTTAGCCCTTATTTTACTTTTCTAATTCATACCGTGATATTTTGTAATATAAACTTTGATGGTTAATATAATCAATATAAAATAAAAAAACAAATAACTATGTCATTGATGAAAATTCATGACTTATCCCAATCATTTTTCATAACTTTATATTTTTAAAAATATTATTTTATTTAATAAAATATTATTTATTTCAAAATATCTTTAATGTCCATTTTTATACAATTCATAACTTCACTTTTTGAAAATATCATTACAACATGATCTCATAATAAAATATTTTAACACATCAATAAAATTTAAAATTCATCCAGAATTTGTGAATAATAATAATTATATAAATTTATATTTTAGGAAATATTTTTAATATCATTTATTTGATTCTTCTATTAATGAATCTCCTATAATAATATCATTATGTTATCATGTTAGGTAATTATTTTATCAATATATATTATAAATACGTTCCATGATGTATATAATAATTTCATATTTCAAAATACTATTTTTAATTGAACATATCCCATATATAAATCCATATTAAAAATTTTCTCTTGTTAATAACAAAAGTATGAAAAAATTGACTTTCCTTGGAATATAATATGGTAAAGGTTATATTATAATCCAAAAGGCCATAAATGGTCATATAAAAGATACTTTAATGATTAGGGATAAAAAATCATCAAATATCATTTTTACATGATTTAATTTGATTTTATAATATTTATATTATTATTTTTACACTTATTAACATATTTAACCTTAACCATGGTAATGAAAGTTACCAAAGTTTCTATTTATATTTTTTACCAAACTAAAAGGGACAAATTTACTAAATTTGTGTCATATGATTATAAATATTGAACCCATTTTTCAAAAATTAAAACACATAAATGGTTTAAATTAATTTAAAATTAATCACACTAATTAAACGAGGAAATGAGTTGTTAAAGTAATATCCTTGAAAAGATTGAAAATTTATTATATCCAAATTCAATGTAAAATTGATAAATATGAAAATATTTGGATTAAATGATAAAATATTTATATAATTATACATTAAAATTAGTCTATAATATAATATAAACGTTAAATAAATCAGATGAAAAAACAATTTTCAATTAAAATGGTTAGGTTATAATGGTAACATTTAGATATCATAATATAGTTATTCGTTTAAGCTCGATGTGGTGTATCATGTATGATATCAAATCTAGTGTTCCCATTTAAAATATGAAGATGTTATATAATCTTATAATATTTTAATGAGACACATTAATTTTCAATGTACAGTTAAATGGTGAAATGGAAAAAATGATTTTAAAACCTATTTTATTTTTATGAGTTACAATATGATGATGTGATGGATGTTTTATGATCAATAGAATGCATATTTTATGTTTTCATTATATGATTTGAGGGTATAGAATTATATATCCATCTAATTTATTTTGTAAATATTTATATCTCATTTTATTATTATGGTAATTGATTTTATATGCTTGATAAACTATGAGAAATAGGTAGGGATGCCATATCCACTATGGGAAACACGTTAGGATTCCTTATCCATTATAATATGGAAAATATGTTTGGTTCCTGATCTACTATGATATGATACTCATAGTAGTTAACTATGACATATGAAATGGTTTCAATACCTATGATGATGTCGTAATCTTATTACTTGTTTTTGTGGTTATGATTGGAAGTCATTTTACATGATTAAACAATGATGATTTATTTTTATTATAATTCATTACTTTAAAATTTTTAATTTACAATTCCATGAATCATAATAATAATCCATGAATTTTTTTTAATAAATTTTTAATTTACTACAATGATATCATATCCATTTATTATATGATCACCTTTTAGAAACATGGATTAATATCATCATTATTTACCCTTACAAATCATCTGCTCTTGACATTTCTTAAATTTTATATCACCATGTCATGGAGAATGGTTTTAATTGGGGTATTTAAATCTGGGAAGAATGTGAGAAGAAAAATATCAGACATGATGAATAATTTACTTAAATAATATATTTATGTATCATTTCATCAAAGAAAAAATTAATTTTAACCTTCTAGGGTGTGAATTATTGGAATTACATTGAATATTCATATAAAAAGATGTAATATTTTTACCATAAACTATTATGTCATTATAAGGGAAATGAACCTAGTTCACAACATTAAATTTTGGAATGAGTACACTTAATAGTTATTGATAATATTGGGGAGCAATTTATGATAAATTTAAATTTTATTTTTAGAAATAACGAATAATTATCATTGGATGAGTATGGTATAGTATTTGAATATATAGTATTAATTTTATTATGTAATGATCAAATGAACAGACTATCTTAAAGCCCAATTGGGCCAATATACACGAATTTTGGAATATATTAGAACCTATCTAAATGATCAATCATGATACAACTAAGAAAAAGAGTATAAAAATAAAGACAACCACTCTATGGATCAATCACTAACTTTTCAAACATGATTAGTATTCCATGTTTTATTATTATGGTATTATGTGAAATATTTTTTTTGTTAGAAAATATCCATCAATATGTATATTCGATGTTTTCTTGTTGTTTTTTATGTTAATTTAGACATTTTTTGTTGAAAATGTGTCTTAACCATGTTTTGTTTAAAAAAAACTATAGGAATTTAAGATATAGAAAATGAAAAATTACAAATGGATGGAATTTTAATGATTTTATTTGTTAAAGGTATACATTTTCATTTAGTAAGTAAGTGAAAATTTAACAGGAACACAATAGTCTAATGAAATTCTAGTAACAATACCATGAACATACCATATGGAAAATAGATTCATACCTATTATGTAGCGGGATCAATTTGCGAACTATGAATGATGGATTTTCCATAGGTTGTGATGTTTTTAATAGGTATAAACATTTAAAAAGGTATACATATAAGGAAAAACCTTCTAGAATCCATAAATTAAGGTTACGAACACTAATTATTTTATGTGTTATATGATGGATGTTCATACAACTAATATGTTACTACAATAAGGACTTCTCATCGATGAAGTAATGGTAGTGGTCTTATATAGGGTGATAAAAGGAAAACTGTATGAAATCATACTTATGTGAAAAAATTAATAATAACTCAGTGATTATAAATTTTTTTGGACACATTTCCTATATGAATACTATTATATATTCTGTGAAAGGTATATTAGAAATTTAATAATGGTTATTAATTCTATATTGAAATCTCACAAAAAACCTTTGTGAAATATTTTTTAATAAAGCGGAGTAAATGGTTCACAAGTGTTTTTAATAACATGTACTTTGTGTAAAATCATTATAATAATAATAAACAGGATTCTGTGAATTTTTACATAGAAATAGTTTTTCATAGAGGTAATCTAGTAAGAATTGGCATAGGGTTAATTCATGTGGTGATTAAATTCATATAGACAAAGAGGTTAAAATATTGTGTAGATAAAAAATGGAATCTATCCAAAAATAGGGGATAGTTTTCCAAGGGTGATAGTTTACTTAGAATAGTTCGTCAAGAAAATTTTACATAGGACAGTTTGAAAATTATAAAATTTAAAGATGAATAAATATTGGAAAAAAAATTATATGGTGAAGTGGATTTCTTTCTAATGATTAATATGGAGCTTCATGTTACATCAATCACTATTTGAAACATATGATTGTTGAAATATATAATTTGAATATTATTTTAGATGAGGGGTGATCCATTTTTCATTAATAGAGTAGTGATTTCTCCGAAAGTGTTAACGATTGTAATCCTAGGGGTCATCAGTGCCCTATGAAGTTTATAAAAAAATTGCATTAGAGATTCTTGAATATCACCACATTATAATTTTATTATCCTTGGATTTCCTTAGTTTGGGTTAGCCAATAATACTTAATATATATATTTTATAATTTCTATTTAATTATATATTACTGTGAGATAATAGAGAGATGTGTATTTTAATTGATAACAAAATAATATTTTAGAGGATTATTTTTTAATATATCATAATATAATTCCCCCCTCTTTGGTTATATATCTTAGAAGGCCCCAAAAGTTAAATCAATTAAAAGGTTAATGTATGTAATATTCTATAATTATGGATGAAATAAAATTATGAAATCACAATGTAATTACAATCACTAACGGGAATAATTTTTAATTATGGAAGAATGAGACGAAACAGTAGTTTTTATTATTATGATGTTCTGATTATATATATTTTATTAATGGTATTTCTATATGTTTGGTCAGTAGGGATTTATCATAAATATTACTTCAAATAAAAAATATGATGATGCTAGAGGAATCAATAATTTATATGAGTTCTATCAATAAAATAAATATAAAAGATAAATGTTTTAAATCCTCACATTTCATATGATAAAATATAATTAAAACATATTATGGAAAATTAAATTTATGTGAAATAAAAAAAAATTTCTTTGGAAAATGTATGACAACTAAATGATAAACATAAATAAATATTTTTATGGATTTGCCGATCAGATGAAGATAATTATGGAATATGTTCATGGTGCCACACCCAACAAATTTTATGGTATGTTTCTCTTAAATAAATTCTAGTCATAGCCTATATTTCATAGAGCACTGAGATTCATTGAAACAACACTTTGTTATTTTGGAGATAATCATAGCCTGGTCGTTGAACCTAAAATTTACACTTGTGTGTTTTGAATTTTGAAAATCTGACAAACACAATTGTTCTTATGATGATATATAGATTCAAATATAATTAACTTAATTTTCGGTTATTAGTAAACTACCATTATTAATAGTAAAATACCCTTATTAATATTAATATGACTCTTATGAATGGTATCTATACCCATGAATGTATAAATAAATTTAGGAACCATAATAATGAAGATGAATATTTTAAGTGTCTATATTTTTCAATTAAGTAAATATTTTAATTAAACATTTAGTTACTAAAATATAGGAAATTATATTTTAAAAATGGAATTTATTTTTTTCATTCTATACATTGATCAATGTTTTGGTTGAATGTTTGCAAATTTTATGAAATACATGTATTTTGGTGAAAAATAAAATGCATCAATTTACCATATAAATACATTATCATTTAAATGAACTATTCAGAGCATCATGAGTGAATTATGCACCTAAATCAAGAACTCACATGCATATTTTACTATTATTGGTCATGGAATACTCAATATTTCTTGTCTTGGGAGGAAATAATAAATAATTGATCATAGTATTAAAAAAAATCTTCTCACCTCCACTATATAAACCACCATTCACCTCATCTTCCTACCACACCACTCAAGCATCAATATTTGCATAAATTCTTCCAAATACACTTATGAATCCCTCTAACCACATCTAAGTCCTTCTGTTCTCACAAAAAGGCCAAAAAAAGGACTTAAGGAGTTTCTCAAGGAGGAGTACTCAAGAGATGAACCTCTCTTCCTTTTTCATTTAATTCCTTTTACAAGTTCCATTATTTTTTGCCCACTTCTCATATCACCTCATAAAAATGGCATGATAATTTCATTACCATAAATGTACTATATTTTTATTATGAAAATTTATTATTTCATCATAATCTCTTTTCTTCATTTACCATTATACTATAAATGCAAACACCGTCCGAGATGCACCAATTTATCAAACTCAAGGAAGGTGGGATTTCAATTTGCATTACATTATTCAGGACTGGAAATGAAACATTTTAAATTGTTGAAATATATCATTATATATTTATTTTATATTTTTTAGTGTTATGAAATCCTTACACACTCATAATATAAAATAATAATTCAAAACATGTTCATTTTTCACAAAACTGCCAAACCAATCCAAGCATTTAACATTAACTCGTAGAAATGGTCGTCCAAATAGAATTTAAACCAAATAATTATAAGATAATTTATATCTCTTTAATACCACTAATATTTTATATTACAAATTCCGGTTTTTTATCCTCATTTCCAACAAACATCCATTCACGAATACAAATAAACGAATCATGAAAACCAAACAAGAAAATTTTACCAAAATAATAAAATTTAATATCTTAAACCCATAAAAAATGACATTATTGAACCTAATAAGGTTATATTATGTCAACATCATGTTTATGTGGTTTTGGAGTTATTAATTAATGAATCCATGTTTGATTATTCAGGCTGTTAAGAACAATCAAGAACACCATCAAGGATAAGGTAATGGATCCACTTTCTCAGTTTTGTTCAAGAATCTCCACTGTGTAGTGATCTTCTATTTTTAATACCTAATGATGAAGTATGTTTTCACACATCCCCCACACTTACCTTATGATATATAAATAATGGTATACCCCTTTACTTCTCATTAATCCATCACAAAAAACAATCGTTACCATGCCGAAATGTTTGTAAGGGGTTTTCTCATCGCACTTTTAATTCTATGGGATTTCTATTGTTCACCTATTATTTCTAATATGTTGTTGAGGTTTATATCCATGTGATATATATTATCATAATTATATTTATATTCATGGAATTCTGTGATCCATTAGGTGGTTATTAACTTTTGTTCATATGACTCAATTGACTACAACGTGGCAATGAGCATTGCCGGAAATTTCACTTCATAGTGACTTGCTTAGTATTGTCCTCATACTCTTTCATATGTGGTGTACCTACTACACATAAGAGATCAATTTTCAATTTAAATTATATTACATTTACATTTACATATTATCATATCATGGATATGATTATTTCTTAAGTCATATACAATTTTACATCCGATATTAAGTTTGAATGTTATTTTATTGTGGAAATATTGATGAATTTGTATCCTCTATTCTATAAGGTTAATAAAAAGGAATATTGATCTTGTATTGAATCAATGTACAATGAATTATTAATAAATGTTGTAGTGGGTGGGACCCTCTATAGCCAATTGATGCATCGGTAGGTATCATGAAACAAATTAGTTGGCGACTGACCCATAGAGTTTGTTTCCAAAAATCAGACGTGCTTCTACCCACATAACTAAACCATTTTTACATTACTATGGTATCATGTTCCAGATAAATGATTCCAAATTAATAAGCATTCCCAATATTCATTATCAGTTATTACTGTCCATGAGGTTTTCACTGTGACAAAATATATGGATGAAATTTCAATCTCAGTTTATTAATGGATAGATTTCTTCAATTATTCACAAGGAAATATTGATTATGTCAGACTGTTTACAATTTAGTTATTATTCATTCATTCTTATGCTATTTATAACCCTTAATGAGAATTTAATCTCACTCATTTTATTTTTTACTTTCAATAGTTTATGAAGAAGATATCATTTATTGAGTTCTTGTGGATTGAGTTTTTAGTTTTTGTTATGTATAGTATTTTGTTACCTTTTCCAATGTAATTTAAGTTACATATATGTATCTAGTTTCTTAAACACTAATAAACTGATTGTTCCTTCAGTATTATTATTCCTTCTAACTATGCCAATATAACAAGTAATGCACCGACTCCAATATAGAGGTGTTGGGGTGTTACGGTTCGTATCAATGGAAGTTTAGTATAAAATATTGAAACTAGAGTAGGAAATTTATAGTAGGGAACAATGCCCTATATTAGTATATGAGGATAAATATACAATAAAATCCTGGTATTTTGGTAAGGAATAGATTATGTGAATTTTCTAGAAAATGCATCCCTATCTTGATACGAGCAGGTAGAGGTGGCTCATGAACTGATGTACTTAGGAGTGAATGCCCCAACAAGGAATTTTGTGCTTTAACTGAGGAGTCTAGGTACATGACAACGTGCCTTTCTGCACTCTTGATTATGAATCTCTCTGGGGATATGATTAGGATAATTCACATTTTCATTACAAGCCATTATAAAGGATTTTAATGTAAATTTTTAGTTAGAGAATTCATGTTTATGAGATAATTTATGCATAGAATCTCATTCTATGTTACCTTATTTTATAATTGATATTGATAAACTAATATTGTCTGTGCTATTATTTAGAAATAGAATCTAATAGAAGAAGGGGAATCAATATCCATGGGAAATATAGGGATCCCCCCACTGATAAATTCAAAACAGTCAATGTCGGAGCAGATCAGATTATGACCATATTGGGACAACATACTCAGGTAGTGAAAAATAACTATGCTACACCTATGTTGGATCATTTCATGTAGCAGATGCCCCCATCTTTTAGTGGGACTACTAATTGGATGGTAGCTAAGCAATGGATCAAGTAACATGAAATGATATTACTGGAATTAAGATGAAATGAAAATGAGAAGGTATTGTTATCAGTATATTGTCTCAAGGGTGATGCAGATCAATGGTGGTATTTGATTCAGAATACCACAGATGAAGATGAAATAGATGATTTGGAATGGAGGACTTTTAAGGAAATATTCTTCACAAAATATTTCCTTCTGAACAACAATCCAAAATGAAGATTAAATTACGCGTCTTAAAGGAAATTGAAGTAGACAGTGTTGGAGAGTATGAGGCTACCTTCACAAGGCTAGCCTGGTATGTCATAGATTACATAAGTGACTCGGTGGACAGAATTGATAATTTATTTGAAGGTCTTAATCCAAATATTTTAAGGGATGTGGCTTCTGAAACATTATCATCATGTTACAAAATTATATCATCTAAAATCAAAATAAATAATGAATTTTCTAGATCAAATTTGATCAATGGAATCCACGATAAGAAGAAGTTCATTGATAACCATGGAAAATGAGAAGCACCAAAGAAGAACAACGGAACGAAGCTATTACCATTATGCATGAAATATGGAACTAATCATCTCGGGAAATGTTTTATTGGAAAGGGAGTCTACTATAAGTGCAAATAAAAGGTTCATCGATCTAATGAATAAAAAGGAAATAAATAATTAAATGATATTCAGTGATACAATTGTAGAGATATGGGCCACTATGAAAATGGGTTTCCTAAGTGCCAAGGAAACATGCATCAAAAATGGAAAAGAGAGCAAGGCTGAGAATATGCGATTACAACCATGGAGGTTGAAGTTCACAATGATTTGGTGGTAGGTACATTAATTGTTTCCTAAAAAATATCCAACTATTTATTTGATTATGTATCATCACATTCATTCATATCTTCCTAGTTTTCCAAGAAAATTAGACATGTCCAATTTAATTTAATAAAGGAGTTGTCAGTAAAAAATCTTATGGGATGTATCATTGCAACAAATTCATGTCGATTAGTTCCCCTCCAGACACCAAAATGTTCTTTAGATGTTATCCCTTTCATCACACCAATCACTAAGTTTGATATAATTCTTGGATTGAATTGGATTTCTAATTTTGATGCGATGATTTATTGCAGGAAGAAAGAAGTTACAATCTTTCAAAATGGAGTAGAATATCTTAATTTCAGAGATGAAACCTCACCATCTAATTCTTACATAGATCCCTATAGTATCTCTACTGAATGCAATACTTAGAGGGGAATATAAACCAATATCTATAGGCGAGTAAATAAATCATCAAATTGCATGTGTTGATATAGTGCATGAATACATTGATTTATTTCCAGAACATTTACCTGGAAATCCTTCAGAGTGGGAAGTTGAGTTCTATAATGATTTAATTCCCAGTGCAAGGCCTAGATCAATGAATCCCAATAGAATGAACATTGTGGAATTAGTAAATCAAAATAAATCAACTAGAATAATTGAGTGAAAAAGAGTTTATTTGACCTAGTGTTTCTACATAGGGAGCCACTACCCTATTTGTTATGAAGAATGATGAATCCATGTGGATATACATTTATTAAAAAAATCAATGCAATTACATTAACGATTATGTATACTCTTCCAAGAATTGATTATTTATTTGATCAACTTCATGAACCACAATAATTTTCGAAGATTGACCTTCGATCTGGATATCATCATCTATGTATGAGAAAGGAACATATTCCGAGGAAAACGTTTCGAACCAGGAATGGGCATTATGAGTTTATAGTGATTCTTTTTTAACTTACTAATTCACCATCTATTTTCATGGATTTAATGAATATATTTTTCATGTAAAATCATGATAACATTTTTGTGGTATTCATTGATGATATCCTAGTATAATAAAAAATCTATGAAGACCATGAGAATCACATGAGGACTATTACGAAAACTCTTAGAAGAAATGAATTATATGGTATGTTTAGAAAGTGGGAATTATAGCTTAAATTTGTTTCTTTTCATTTCCATTTTGTTTCTATGCGAGGAATCCTAGTTTATCCTACAAAGAAAAAGGTAATCCAAGAGTGGCCCACGCCAACGAATATAACTGAGGTATGTAGTTTTATTGGCCTAGTAGGTTACTATCAGTGTTTCATCCAGATTATCGCATAACTATATTACCCACTACCCAAGCTAACACATAAAGGGGTTATGTTTTTATGTACATAAAACAGAACAAAATTCATTGAATAATTGAAAAGAAAATTGGTCAATGGACCAATTTTGACTCTTTCGTCTAGAAGTGATGGATTTTTTATATGCAATGATGTATCAAAGAATGGGCTGGGTTGCATCCTTATACAAAAAAATAAAGTTATTTCTTATTAATATATATATTTGAAGACTCATGAGAAATATTATCCAACTCTTGATCTTGAAATAGTAGCAGTAATCATTGATCTAAAAATATAAATACATTATCTATACGGAGAAATATTTGAGATTTATAGGGACCAAAAAAGTTTAAAATACATTTTCACACAAAAATAAATCAACATGAAGCAACAGAGATGGCATGAGTAAGTCAAGTATTATGATTGTTCAATACATTACCACCCAATAAACATAAATATGGTGGCAGATTCATTAAGCCGGAAAGATCATGGACTCCTGACCAAAATGAGGATTTAAGGAGATCCTATATTCATGGATCTACTAAAGATGTATATGGTAAATGTAAAGGAAGGGGAAAAATTTTTCCTTTCTCAAATGATTGATAAAACATCATTATTATGGAAAATAAAAATCTCTCAATATGATGATGAGAATCAGTATAAGGAATTTATTATTGTCAAGGATGTGAGATTGGAAGACTTCATGTATGAGGAAGGATTTCTGAAGTTTGGGAAAGTTTATGCGTCCCATTAGTACCTGAGATAAAAAGATAAATATTAGATGATTATCATAGCTCAAATTTATCTATACACCCGGGTATCACAATGATTTATAGAAATCTGAAGGACTATTTTTTGTGGGATAATATGATGCAGTAAGTTGCTGACTACGTGTCAAGGTGTCTAGTTTTCCAACAAGTGAAGGCATAGAGACAACATCCTAGAGGATTGATGCAACCCCTACCAATTCTTATGTGTAAGTGGGATGAAATTAGGATGGATTTTGTCACCAAACTACCATGGACACCTAGAAGTAATGATTAAATAGGGGTAATTGTTGATCGTCTCACAAAATCAGCACATTTACTTCTTATAAGAGAGGATTTACCACTTCATCATCTGGAAAGTCTATATATTAATGAAGTTGTAGGACTCTATAGGGAACATTTATTTATTGTGTCTGATCGAAATCCCTGTTATACATCAAAATTCAGGAAATGTCTGTAGAAGGCTCTGAATACAGAGCGTCGAATGAGTAATTCTTATCACCCCCAAACTGATGGATAGTCTGAATGGAGTATTCAAACTCTAGAAGACATGCTCAGATCATGCTCTCTTGACTTCCATGGTATGAGGGATCAATAATTTCCATTGGTGGAATTTTCCTGCCACAATAGATTCCATTCTGGTATTCAAATGGATCTATATAATGAATTATATGGAAAGATATGTTGATCTCCAACATGTTGGGACGATTCTGGTGAGGG
This sequence comes from Viscum album, assembly GCA_963277665.1. Lineage (NCBI taxonomy): Eukaryota > Viridiplantae > Streptophyta > Magnoliopsida > Santalales > Viscaceae > Viscum > Viscum album. Next base: position 1,314,760,395 of record OY728133.1, read on the forward strand.
GAAACTAATAGGGAATGAAATTATTAAAGAGACCATGAAACATGTGAATACTATCCAAGCCTATATTAAAGCAGCCCAAGGTAGCAAGAAGAGTTATGCTGAAAACCAAAGAATGGATATGGTTTTCTAAGTGGGAGATCATGTCATTCTGAAAGTATCTCTAGGGAAGGGTGTCATAAGGTTCAGTAAGATTCGGAAACTGACCCCTAGTTACATCGGGCTATTTGAAATTCTGGAATGAATTTGAGATGTAGCTTACCATTTAGAAATTCCCCCAATTCACTCCAATGTTCATGATGTGTTCCATGAGTCGCTATTTAAGATATACTTGGTAGACCCAATTAATATACCCACCTATGATGAAATAGAACTCAAATATGATTTTCCATATTGTGAAGAGCCTGTCAGGATCATTGACATAAGGGAGCAGGTATTGAGGAATAAAATGACTCATCTTGTAATGGTTTTTGGAAAAACCAAAATACAGTGGAAGTAACATGGGAACCTGGAGATGCTATGATGAAGAACCACCGACATCTTTTTGGCGGGCTTTATAAATAAATATTATTTAGGATGAAATTTTTGAAGGGTGGATTAATGTAGCACCCCAATCATTTTAGGGTATGTTTATATAAAATACATTCTATTTGTAGCCTATATTTCATAAAGCACTTAGTTTCTTTGAAACAACAGTTGGTTATTTTGGAGATAGTCATAACCTTGCCATTGAACTAAAATTTTCCACTTCTGTGTTTTGAATTTTTAAAATTGGACATACACAATTGTGTTCAGGATGATATTACAGTCTGATAGAATTAAAGTAATTTCCAGTGAATATTAACCTACCCTTAGGAATAGTAACCTAACCTTATGAAAATTAACATACACTTATGAATAGTAATATTAATCTTATGAATTGTATCTATACCCATGAATGTATAAATAAATTTATGCATGATAAAAATTAAGATGAATATTTTATTTTTAAATATTTCTTGATTAAATAATAAATTTAGTTAATTATTTAATTAATAATATTTAAGATATTATTTTTTAAAATGTACTTCAACTTTTGGATTCTACACATTGAAAATGGTTTGGGTGAATTTTTAAGATTTATCTGAAATACTTGAATTTTTGGTGAATAGTAAAATACATTAATTTACTATATAAGTACATTATAATTTTATTTAACTATTCCTAGCATCATGATTGATGTAAGCACCCAAATCTAGAACTCAAATGCATATATTACTATTATTGGTCATGGAATATTCACTAGATATTTTCTTGAGAGGAAAAAATAAATTAATGATTATAATATTATGAAAACTCTTCTCCCATCCACTATATAAACCACCTCCACCCATTTTCCTCTCACACCACTCAACCTACAATTCATGCCTAAATTCTACCAAATACTCTTCACATGACATCTGCCCCAATCCAAGTCCTGTTGGTCTCACCAAAAGTCCAAAAAAATTGTCTTAAAGAGTTTCTCAAGGAGTACTCAAGAGGTGAACCTCTTTTCACTTTTCTTTTAATTTCATTTGAAAGTTACATTATTTTGTTCTCTCTTCTCACCTAATCTCATAAAAATTAAATGATAATTACAATACCATACATGTACTAGATATTCATTATGTGAATAGAATATTTCATCATAATCTCTTTTCTTCTATTCCTACTATATTATAAATGAAAACACCGTTCGAGATGTGTCAATCTATCACACCCAAGGACGACGAGTTTTCAATTTCCATTACTATATTAAAGATAGGTTATGAAACTGTTTTGATGGTTGAATGATATCTTAATATATTTATTTTATATTTTTTAAAATTCTAAGATCTTTAAACACTCATAATAGGGAATAATAATACAAAATAAGTTCATTGTTCACAAAACCACCAAGCCAATCCAAGCGATTGACATTAACTCATCAAATAAGTCATCTTCATGGAATTTAAATAGAATCATTATAATATAATTTATATATATTTAATACCACTAATAATGTATATTATCAATTCTATATGTTTAACAACATTTCTTACAAACATCCATTCATGAATACAAGTAAACGGATCCTGAAAACAAAATAAGAAAATGCTACCGAAATAATAAAATTTAAACTCTTAAACCCATAAAAGGTTATTAATTAACCTATTAAGGATATAAAATATAACATACATGTTGATGTGGTTCTAGAATTATTAATTAATCAATCTAAATATGATTATTTGGGCTGTTAAGAACAATCAAGAACACCTTCAAGCATAAGGCAAGGGATCCCCTCTCTCACTTTTATTCAAGAATCTCCCCTATGTTGTGTTGTTTTATTTTTAATACCTAGTGATATGGTATGTTTTATAACCTCCCCTATATGGCCTTTCTAATATATAAATAATGGGATACCCCTTTACCTCTCTTTAATCCCTTTCATGAACACTTGTTACCATGCCGAAATGTTTGTAAGCTGTTTTCTCATCTCACATTCACCTCTGGGTGATTTCCATTGTTCTCCCCTAATTTCATATATATGGTACAGGTGTACTGACATCTGATATATATTATCATTATTATCTTTATATTCATGGTATTTTGTGAATCATTTTGTGGTTATTAACTTATGGTTACACGACTCCATTGATTACAACGTGGTAATGAGCTTTGTCTCAATTTTCAGTTCTTAGTGACTTTATTAGTATTGTACACCTACTCTTTCTTATGCAGTGTACCTACTGTCCATTTGGAATCACTTTTCAATTGAAAATATATTCCATTTAAATTTACATATTCACATATCATGGATATTATTATTTTCTATGTCATAACCTATTTAACATACGATATTTATTTTGAATTCTTTTTTGACTGTGGGAATATTGATGAATCAATATCATCTTTTATATATGGATAATGTAAAGTCATGATTATCTTGTGTTGAATCTATGTATAAATAATTCTTTGGACTTCCAGCAGTAGGTGGGGCCAACTACAGCCCCTCGATTCCTCGGTAGGTCTCATGAAACAAATCAGTTGGAGATAAACCTTTTGAGTTTGTTTCCAAAAATCATATGGGTTTCTATCTACAGAACTAAACAGTTTTTACATTATTATAGTATCATGTTCCAGATACATGATGTCCAATTAATAATAATTCTCTTTATTCATTATCATTTTTTATTATCCATGAGGTTTTCACCATGATAAAATCTATGGATGTCGTTTCCTTCCCATATTATTAATGGCAGGAGTTTTTCATTTATTCACCATTCCATATTGATTTTGTCATATTATTTATAATTTAGTTATTAATGATTCATGTTTCCGCTATTTGTTACCCTTATTGAGCATTTGAGCACACCCCATTCATTGTTTACTATCAATAGATGATATAGATTATATCATTTATTGAGTTTTGTTGATGTTGTTTTTATTTTTTGTTATGTATTGTATTTTGTAACATTTTACAATGTAATTTGACTGACATTTATGTATCTAGTTACTTCACTACTACTATACTGATCATTCCATTAGGATTTTCATTCCTTCTAACCATTCCAATATAACAGTAAGGCACAGTCTATAGTCTATAGGGGTTGGGGTGTTACACATGGTGTTAGAGAAACTGTAGATGATTTCAAGATCATAAACTATATATTTTGAAGGTTTACACCATGTGTTAATATAGTTTTCAATTTCCTAAGTATAATGATATTGAGGATCTTTCATTGGGTAGTATTCATGGTACTCTTATCTTATATGAAATGTGAAATGATGATAATTGGTCAATTGAAAAAGTTTTTTCTAATGAAAAAACCTTAATTTATTTTTAATGAAGTTTAACATGAACCATTATTAGTAACTAGAATATTTGTTTTAATTCATTTCACTCATTACCATTAATTTGAAATGATGACTCAAGATGTTAATATGGAAACATTTAATTTTTTAGTGTTGATAGTTTGGGAAGATATCATCTACATTTTATAATAATTTTCAAATGATTATAAGAACTATGATGTTACCATAGAGAAATATATAAAAAATTTGTAGATTAGAAATAACACCGATAATGAATTCCCAAATAAGAATTCCCTACATTCACTAGAGGATACTAGTTTAGAAGAAACATAACTATATGAAAATATTGATTTAAAATACAGAAAATAATATGTTCTCATGGATATTGAAAACATATAATATTAAAAAAATATAATGACTCTGAAAAAGTATAAATAGATGCGAATGTGGATCTCGAAGATGAATTTTAAGCTTCTCATGAAGAGATATATTTGAAGTGATTATATAAAGATATTCAATACAGGGGTTCATGACTCCACACACTATATACAGAAGTAAGTAAAATGGAATTCTATGTTGATGGTGGTCATTGAAAATATCAAATTTTAAATGGTATAATTATAATAGAAGATTATTGAGTATAATTTCACGGTTGAAGAGATTAAATATATTATTAATGATTCGAAAAACATAGTGATAGATCATGTAAAAAATATAACAGATCATGAGGGAGAATTCATAGGTATATGATAAAAAATAAAATATCAATAGATTATATTGAATCATTATATATTATATTTAATAATAATATCATATTTTCAATATAAAAAATATAGTATGAGCATAGATTTGTTTAGAAAGAGTTGAAGACACAAAAAATGAAAATTTTGGTATGAGTCTTAATTAAAAGAGGAATGGAGTAGTGGTTTATTCAATGAATAAAATACACAATCATAATTTATAGGTCGACATTGAATAGATTCAAAATCAAAATACTCAAAGATCATAAAATTATACCAGTTTGTAGAAGGGAAACATATGAATAGATATAAAATTAGGTGTTCATTCAATGAAATCTTGAGGAACCCTCATTATATTTCATATATAGACAAGTTTTAGTAGATATAAAAAGGATTATGAATTTATATAATAGGATTTCAATATTATATGTATCATTTTAATTATCACTATTTTTAGTGTTGATTATATGTATATATGGCTAGGTAGTGATCAATGACAATGTTGAGAAATATTCCAATAAAGGCTCAAATTTTAGTACACATCAACTCAAATGAATAATTAAGTGGAATAAAAATAAAAAATTATTTTCCATCATTTACAAGTTATGTTTTTTAATTATATTTCAAGGATGGTCAAGAATTAAAATCATAAAAATTTGTAAATTCAATGACATGGATAAAAAATTAAAGAGATGGAAATGTAGTGGTTATAGATATATATTACGAATCATTTGAAAATATAGTTTCATAGATCATTATTATCAGATTTACTTACAATATTATGTGGAATAAGTTTTTTATTTTAGTAATTAAGTATGATATGAAATATGTTTGAATTTTTTTTTAAAAAAAAATAAGGGTTTAAATTTACATCCTTATGAAAATCCTAGTTTCGGTGTGAGGATTTTTGAAATGTGGATATCATAGATATGGATGTATTAAGTAACAACTATATCATTGTCCATAAATTGTGTGAATTAGTACATGAAATAAATTTTACAATGAATACATATTTTATTAAACTAAAATATTGTGTAATTGTGATGAAATGAAAGAATATGAATTTTAATATCCAACGTATCATTGTAGAAATTTTTTTTTCTCTTTATATCCAAGTGAGAAGTAAATTCAATGAGGTATAAATGACTTAGTCATTTGAGATAAAAATCATTGTATTATTTGGATAATAAAAGTATATATTATTATCTTCATAAATAATTTTGTGATTTCACACACATGTGTGCAATTTGTTAAAAGAAGGTGTTTTTTTTAACACATAAAAATAAATACTCCAGAATTCATCAACTGTGTTTGAGTAGGTGTATGTAATAATTTATGGATAGATATCACTGAGCTCCATTAGTGATAAGAGATACGTTATTTTTTTATTTATATAGAATGATTACATGGATGGTGGTCAGCACCCACAACTCCAAATGGTTTAGTTACAGTACTCAGTAATTGAGGAATGATGGAAATATTTTTAGGGTTCAAAATTATGAAACATTTGACAAATAATTTAAAAAAGTTTACTAATATACATTTGGAGGAAAATTTTAAGATAAAAAGGATATATCACCAAATATTAATAGTGGGAACCTTTATGTTAAATTATGTAGAAAAGAGGAAAAGATTCATCACAAGGAATATAGGAAGAACATTTTTTATTGATAAATACCAACCATGGATTTTATTAGAAGGAATCAATCATCAAATTAGTGTAAAATTATAATATATATTTGTTATATCTAAGGATGAAAATGAATATTTATGAAATTTGGAATAAAATAAATCAATTCTGAAAGACATTAATAATATTGGAATTTAGAATTTTATTTTAAAAAATTAAAAAATTAAAAACAAATTATGCCATAAAGAGATGAAGTGATTATCCTAGGATATTCATTAGAAATATTGGAATATATATTTTTTCAAAAAACATATTCAAAACTTAATTGAATGATATGATATAATAATTATATATAATGGATAAAATATTCTGAATGAATTAAGAACATTCTATAAGATATATATGAGGAGTTGAAAAACTCATGGGGAATATTATAAGATCCTGGTTCAGGGTGCCACCTAATGGTACCCCGTTCTTGGTTGGTCACACAGCCTCCGGCTCATTTCCAAAAATGGTAGAGGCAGTTGACTATTATTAAGGGCCTTTGGTGACATAGTGCGGAAAATATGACCTCATGGGAAGAGAAACACAGCGGAATAACAACAATATACAATAGCAGAATCACTAATACCATACAATGAGAAAAAAATTGTTTAATGAAAGTAAATAAACAACTGGAGAATATATATATATATATTAATGTTATAGGTAATATATGACTATGAAAGCATCCAAACAAGTCACAATGATGGAAAGTACAATACTAATACAAATTACAAGGAAAATTCTAATCTCGAGCTGCATCGCAAGCCTCAGCTTCGTCTCATTCTCTCCACCTCCACAATACTCAAGGACTAGAAGTAGAGGGGCACTTGCCCTTATATTTACCAACAACAATATAATCTATTTGGGATCAAAATCATGACCCAATTAGGATGTGAGACGAATCATAGTAGGAAACCACCGAAATATATATGCCTAACCGTCAGTGAATATATATATAAGGTAATATGAAAAATGAAATAATTAACAAGGATGTAATAAAAGGTAAATAATCCTACAATTCATATCACATTTATTGATATTTATTTATTTATTCATTCTTTCATCTAAAAAAAACTCTATAGGAATGTTCTCACATTCTAACCCCACTAGTTTCACAAGGACAAAGGCTCTCTGAGGAAGCCCTTACTGTCAATTATCCCATGTGGTCTCGTGACTGGTAATATACAGACTGTCTGAGGAAGTAATAAATTTTAAATTTCCCATGTCGCCTCAAAACATATAACTACATACACTTAGAGATATCACTCACATCTGTTCCCATATGGTCTCGCAATGTGAAAAGTATAACAAACACTCGGGGGAAGCCCCCAATGTCCATTCCCCATATGGTCTAACTACACCAGGTCCCACAACCCTATGTAATACAATGTAAAAAAATGATATCTGGTAGACAATGTAAATATAAAATTATAATATTCTAAATACCTACAATGTTTATCATAAGAATTTCATATAATAACTACTCCATCCAAACAACACTAGGCATGGAAAGATAAACATCCTAACAGGCAGTTCTAGACCCAACAGCCATAATAAAGAAAAAATGGGAAAACAAATCCATAACAAGGTAATAATCCCTATTAATAATAGAAAACCCTTAATCATGTGTACCATGAATAACATGATCTAATAGTATTAAATACCTAAAACATTCAATACACTAAACTTGGGTATTGGGAACTGTTGGGTCGGAGAGTGATGGCAAGAGGGGGGGGGGTGAATTGCCTTTGTAAAATAATTAGCGACTTAAAAACAATTTATAAATGCAGTGGAAATAAAAAGGGGCAAGACACAATTTGATAACGGAGTTCAACTTAAACCAAAGCCTACGTCTCTGCTCCCAACTCAACCGTTGAGATATTTATACTTCAGCTTTCTTTTTAATGGTTGTAGCAAGAAACCCACTAGCCGTTTTAAGGTAGGCTAGATCACCTTCGTACAACATGATTTTTTATTATGGTTGTAGCAAGAAACCCAAAATGAAAGTGAGGAAGAAACGGATGGTTTGTTTTAATACAAACCCAATGAAGAACTAAACAATTGAAATAAATAAATTATAACAAACTAGAGGAATCCTTGAGTGCCAAGAGTGTGAGAGTAGTTGATGTAGAGGCATCCCAAGCTTCAAGGATGGAAATGGATCACAAGTAGCCTTATAGATTTGTCGTTAGAGCTTCAAGGGATCAAAATATCATTCCAATGTATCGGGGGTGTGTTCCCGGCATCCATCCTCGTCTATTTATAGGAGAAATATCCCCAAATACTTCAATATGGCCGTTGGAGGGCTTTCGGAGCTGTTGGGGGTCATGTGGGCAAGTCTGGTCAAAGCCCAACGGCTAGTTTGACTGGGCTTACCGGCTGACCGTTGCTTGGCCACCGGCGGGCCGGTGCTGGGACACCGGCGGGCCGGTGGTCCAGACAGAGAGCAAGCTCTTTGACTGGTTCCACCGGCAGGCCGGTGATTCGGACATCGGGGGGCCGGTGGCGCCTGGCAGTGGGCAAGGCCTACTGTCCGGTTCCACCGGCCGGCCGGTGGTCAGGCACCGGCTGACCGGTGGAACCTGGCAGAGAGCATTGCTTCTGCCAGAGACCACCGGCTGGCCAGTGGTAATCCACCGGTTGGCCGGTGGACTCAGAGAGTCCTTTTCCAGTCTTCTTGGGCCAACTATTTGGCAACCTTTTTCCTATCATAATAAACTTGAAAACAAGTTAAAACACGATGAGAGTGATTGTGATCATTAAAATCCAAGAGAGAGGGGTACACCAATCTCCCCCTATTTTGATGATCACAATCACAAATGAGAAAGCTTTTAAAAAGGATATGCCAAGTAAAGAAGAAATAAGAAACTTGGACATGAAAAATTTTAGAGATCATACAAGAATTTCATAGATGTATCATGTATTGAAAATGATATTAATCTTGAAAGGATTGAAATAAAGAGAATGGTTCATTTTGAAATTGTAACCATAGGTCATTTAAAAGAAACAACTGAAATAAATAACTTAAAAAGAGCACTTAAAAAGAGAACTTAATTAAATGAAATAAGTAACTATGTAATAGAGATTTTTTCTCCCCCTTTGGGATTATCAAAATAGGAGGAAAAGTATGAAAGAAAATTAGAAAAACAATAATAAGGAAGTAAGCAATGACGAAAAGGATTGATATATAAGACAACTTGAATTTAATAAAAGATGAAACGTTACATAGAAAGTTCAAAATACAAATACAAAGACAAGTCAAAAAGAGTCAAATATTTAATAGTGCTCATTGACGAATCATTCCTAACTCCCCCTTAATAAAATCAAAACGTTCAACCGGGAGCGGTTTGGTAAAAATATCAGCTAATTGGAAATCAGTAGAAATGAAGTCCAAAGTGATATCCCCTTTTTGAGATTGGTCACGAAGGAAATGATTCCTTAAATATATATGCGTTGTCCAAGAATGTTGTATTGGATTCTTATAAATTCTAATGGCACTAGTGTTGTCACACCGTATAGGGACATGATCGTAGGAAAGGCCATTATCCAAGAGAGTGTGTTGCATCCAAATAATTTGGGCACAACAATTACCAGCTGCTGCGTACTCAGCCTCGGCAGTAGAAAGAGCAACACAGTTTTGCTTTTTTCTACTCCATGAAACAAGGGACTTTTCTAGCAGATGACAGGTTCCACTAGTACTCTTACGATCTAATTGACATCCGCCAAAATCAGCATCCGAATATGAAGAAAGTTCGAAAGAAGTATTAGAGGGATAAAACAAACCAATGTTTTTGGATCCTTTTAAATACTTAAAAATTCTTTTGACCAATTTAAAATGAGATTCTTTGGGATTGGCTTGAAAACGAGCACAAAGGTAAACACTGAACATGATGTCAGGACGGGTCGCAGTTAGGTAAGGTAGACTCTCGATCATACTCATATAAATATTGTTATCCACCGGTTTCCCGGATTCATCTAACGTAAGTTTACAAGATGTACTCATGGGGGTACTAATTTCCTTTACTTTATCCATACCAAAATGACTTAAAAGTTCGTTTGTGTATTTGCCTTGGCTTAGAAAAATACCATTTGAATTTTGAAAGATTTGAAAACCAAGAAAAAATTTTAATTCCCCCATAATGCTCATTTCAAATTCTTTTCTCATTAAATCTGAAAAATCAGTACAAAGTGATTCTTTGGTTGAACCAAAGATAACGTCATCAACGTAAATTTGGACAATTAAAAGATCTTTGGAAGTGTGTTTTAATAATAGGGTACAATCAGCTTGACCCATTTTAAAATCATTTTCTAAAAGAAATTTTGTTAACCGCTCATACCATGCCCGAGGGGCTTGTTTTAAGCCATATAGAGCCTTGGTTAACTTAAAAACATGATTTGGAAATTTTGGATCTTCAAAACCGGGGGGTTGTTCAACAAAGATTTTTTCTAAAATAAAACCATTTAAAAAAGCACTTTTAACATCCATTTGAAAAAGTATGAAATTTAAGTGATCGGTGAATGCCAACAAGATCCTAATGGATTCCAATCTAGCAACGGGCGCAAAGGTTTCACCATAATCAATTCCTTCTTCTTGATTATAGCCCTTAGCTACTAGGCGAGCCTTGTTCCGGGTTAAATTTCCTTGATCATCAAGTTTGTTCCTAAAAACCCATTTAGTGCCAATAATTGGATGATCATTGGGTCTTTCAACAAGAGTCCAAACATCATTTCTAGAGAATTGATTTAGTTCCTCTTGCATTGCAAGAACCCAATTCTCATCATTAATGGCATCATTAATGGTTTGAGGCTCTAGTTGAGAAACAAAGGCTTGATGTTCAACCTCGTTGAGGATTGATCTTCTAGTTTGAGTACCGGCATGAAGATCACCTATAACATTTTCTAAAGGATGGTCTCTAGAAGGTTTCCAAACATTAGGCAGGGTGGAAGATGAAGAATATTAAGAGGGTTATTGATGGTCATCCTCCTTGGGAGGAGAAGAGGAATCATTCAAATGAAGCTTATCAAGCTTATCTTTAACATCTTCAATGACTGGGTGAGGTTTTGGAAGAGTTTCATCAAATTTGACATGAGATGATTCTTCGATGGTTTTTGAACGTTTATTGAAGACACGATAGGCTTTTCTTGAGTTGGAGTACCCAAGAAAAATACCTTCATCGGATTTGGCATCAAATTTCCCTAGGTTATCTTTTGTGTTAAGGATAAAGCATTTACAACCAAACACTTTAAAATAACCAACTTTGGGAAATTTTCCTTTCCAAAGTTCATAGGGGGTTTTCTTAAGAAGGGGTCTTACAAGGACTCTATTGATTATATAACACGCAGTGTTTACTGCCTCGGCCCATAAAAATTGAGGGAGGCTGAATTCACTAAGGAGGGTTCGAGCAATTTCTTGGAGAGTTCGGTTTCTCCTTTCAACCACTCCATTTTGTTGTGGAGTCCTGGGGGCAGAGAAGGTGTGATTGTATCCTTGAGAGGAACACAATTCATCGAATTCTTTGTTCTCGAATTCACATCCATGGTCACTACGGAGCGATGTAATTTTATATCTTTTTTCGTTTTCTACTTTCCTAGAGAATTTCAAAAAGGTTCTACAAGCATCATTTTTATGATCTAAAAAGAAGACCCAAGTGAAACGAGAAAAGTCATCTACTAGGAAAAAGGTATAGGATTTTCCACCTAGACTTGCTACAGGGGTAGGACCAAAAAGATCAAGATGAAGGAGCTCAAGAGATTTTGAATTGGACACTTCCTTCTTATATTTGAAAGAAGATTTGTGTTGCTTGCCAAGTTGGCATGGCTCACAAATCAAATCTTTCTTAAACATAAGTTTAGGAAGGTCACAGATGAGTTTGTTCTTATTAAGCTTTAGAAGTGAATGAGAGCTACAATGCCCCAACCTTCTATGCCAATGCCAAGACTCATTGTCAAGAGCACTTAAACATTTAACATTTTGGCTAGCTAAAGACTTTAAATCAATAATGTAATCATTTTGAAAACGGGAAGCAAAAAATATCAATTTGTTTTGAAAATCAAACACATTGCATAAATCATTTTGAAAATTCACTGAAAAACCACTATCACAAAGATGACTAATGCTAATTACATTATGTTTTAAACCTTTAAAAAATTAAACATCTTTAATTAAGGAGGTGCTACCAAAACCAATGGTACCTATTCCGACGATCTTGCTTTTTTAATTGTCACCGAAGGTGACATATCCTCCATCGAATTCTTCAAGGGAGTTGAACTCGGAGGGCTCGCCACACATGTGCCTCGAGCATCTGTTGTCGAGATACAACGAGCCTTTCGAAGTCCTACTTCTTTGGTGTTTATCCTACAAAATACAAGAGAGAATAGATTTTGGTACCCATATAAGTTTGGGACCGGAAAGATTAGCTAAAAGAAACTTTTGAACCCATACTTGTCTAGAGGGATACATCCTAAGATATTCATCTTAGTAGGTAATGATTTTGGGGTGGCCATATCTAGCATTTTTACAATTGCATTCATAAATCATATGTCCGGTTTTTCTACATTAATTACAAAATTTATTTTGAGATCTCCCCCTTACAAAAGTAGTGGGTTCTCTAGAAGAACTGGCTTGCTTGTTAAAGCCAAGTCCATGTGTGGTTCTAGCCGAACGTTGAGAACCTAGCAATTTGGTCAAATTTTGTTCACCTTGGGTGAACTTGGCAAGAGATTCCCTTAAATATTTAATAGTTGAATTCAAAGAATCGACATTTGGAATATCTTGGACCTTAAGGTCAAGTTCCACATTCTATTTGAGAAGTTGATCTTTTTCAGAAATAAGCATTTTGTGTTTCTTTCTTAAGGCAAAAAATTTAGAGGTAAGTTCGTGAAAACCTTCCTCTAATTGATCTTTCGCATTTTGGAGATCTTCATAAGACATGTCATTATTAAAAGAAGAAGATGAGGAAGAGGAGTCGGAAGAAGATACCTCATCAAGTGCCATTAGACATTTTCCACCTTCATCGCTTGAGTCGCTTGAAGACATGGAGTCATCGCTTGCACTCCATGTTGGCGCTTTGAAAGCATTCTTGTTTTTATTTTCCTTTAACCTTTTCTTGAAAAGAGAGCACTCCGGTTTGATGTGGCCTTTCTTTCCACATTCAAAGCATGTAACTTCTTTATCGGCTTTTGGCTCTTCCTTTCGTGCCCTTGAAAATTCTTCATTTTTTTCATGAACTTGCTCATTTTTTTGCAAGTTGAGCAATCTCGGATTCGCTATCATCAGAGGAGATTTCTGGCTTTGCTTTGAATGCTATGTTCTTTTTCTCCTTGAAGATTTTACCTTCTTTATCGGCTTGCCTCTTCATGGTAATCTCATAGGTCATAAGTGATCCAATGACTTCTTCATCCGACATTTTCTTTACATCTTTCGCTTCTTGGATTGCAGTCACCTTTGGAGCCCATGAGCTTGGTAGGACCCAAAGAATCTTCTTGACCATCGTCACTGCAGAAACTTCATCTCCAAGAGACTTTCTCCCATTACACACATCAGTAAAGTGAGTAAACATTTCCGTAATAGATTCGTGTGGGTGCATGGTGAAACTTTCAAAGTCTGGACGATACATATCTAATCTAGTGTCTTTGACTTTGTTAGTGCCCTCATGGGTCACTTCCAAAAGCTTCCAAATTTCATGAGAAGTGGTGGAAGTAGAAATACGATTAAATTCATTATGGTCTAACCCACAATGAAGAGCATTCGTGGCTTTTCCATCAAACTCAAAATTAGCAATGTCTTCGGGGGTCCATTTAGACTCATCTTTGCTAGAGAGAGTGTAGCCTTTCATAACAATTCTATATATAGGATAGCTAATACTTCTAATAAATTTAATCATGCGAGTTTTCCAATAATTGTAGTCGGTTCCATCAAAGAATGGAGCCTGAGTCATGGAATACCCTTCGGGTGCTTGTGAGGAAGAATCCATAACTATGGATTTTAGGTTTGTAACCGGTTAAGGTATTACACAAACTTCCCTTTGATTCCAAATGTTGGGTCGGAGAGTGATGGCAAGAGGGGGGGGTGAATTGCCTTTGTAAAAGAATTAGCAACTAAAAAACAATTTATAAATGCAGCGGAAATAAAAAGGGGCAAGACACAATTTGATAACGGAGTTCGGCTTAAACCAAAGCCTACGTCTCTGCTCCCAACTCAAATGATGAGAGATTTATACTTCAGCTTTCTTTTTAATTGTTGTAGCAAGAAACCCACTAGCCGTTTTAAGGTAGGCTAGATCACCTTCGTACAACTTGCTTTTTAATTATGTTTGTAGCAAGAAACCCAAAATGAAAGTGAGGAAGAAAAGGATGGTTTGTTTTAATACAAACCCAATGAAGAACTAAACAATTGAAATAAATAAATTATAACAATCTAGAGGAAGCCTTGAGCGCCAAGAGTGTGAGAGTATTTGATGTAGAGGCTGCCCAAGCTTCAAGGATGGAAATGGATCACAAGTAGCCTTAGAGATTTGTCGTTAGAGCTTCAAGGGATCAAAATATCATTCCAATGTATCGAGGGTGTGTTCCCGGCATCCATCCTCATCTATTTATAGGAGAAATATCCCCAAATACTTCAATATGGCCGTTGGAGGGCTTTCAGAGCCGTGGGGGGTCAAGTGGGCAAGTCTGGTCAAAGCCCAACGACTAGTTTGACTGGGATTACCGGCTGACCGGCGCTTGGCCATCGGCTGGCCGGTGCTGGGACACCGGCTGGCCGGTGATTCAGACACCGGTTGGCCGGTGGCACCTGGCATTGGGCAAGGCCTACTGTCTGGTTCCACCAGCTGGCCGGTGGTCAGGCACCGGCTGACCGGTGGAACCTAGCAGAGAGCATTGCTTCTGCCAGAGACCACCGGCTGGCCGGTGGTAATCCACCGGTTGGCCGGTGGACTCAGAGAGTCCTTTTCCAGTCTTCTTGGGACAACTCTTTGGCAACCTTTTTCCTATCAAAAAAAACTTGAAAACAAGTTAGAACAATATGAGAGTGATTGTGATCATTACAATCCAAGAGAGAGGGGTACAACAGGAACTTTTCACATATAACTCCAACACATCCATGGAAAGGAACAAACCACATACCTTGGCATTATACAGTCGATATAGTTCATCCACAAACTTTTAATCGACCTATAACATCTTATATCTAGAAAAATTTCCAAAACATTTAAACATGAATAACTCATAGAAGAGGAGAAATCAAGGGGAAATATCTAAAAGAAGAAAAAAGTCACAGAGGTCATTCCAATGCAATCGACAGTGTTTGGTTTAGAGAACGGATGATGGTTTGGTGTCTCAGAGGTGATTTGGTGATTCCCATCACTCCTGGACGATACATGGCTAGAGGAAGGTGTCTTTGTCGATTAAAATTTACCCCGATCCGATTTAACAGAAAAAGAAAATGAAAAAATACATTGCGTGTTCATTTAATGTACATTCCATTTACATGCCTTAACCATCCCCCGTATTGGGTGGTCTTCCCCATCACCTCACATGGCCATGTCTCTTCCATTACATGTCCAATAAGTGGGTGCATGAAAAAATAGGGTACACAACATGTACTCTTAATTACACGGTGTGCACTCCTAA
Source organism: Viscum album (assembly GCA_963277665.1). Taxonomy (NCBI): domain Eukaryota; kingdom Viridiplantae; phylum Streptophyta; class Magnoliopsida; order Santalales; family Viscaceae; genus Viscum; species Viscum album. The sequence continues at coordinate 1,314,776,250 of OY728133.1, forward strand.
AATTTCAAAAAAACCAACTTTTCCTAAAATAACATGAGAAAACAAGATCCATAAAATAAAAAAAGATATAGGTTATTTAAATATGAGAGGTTAATGATGATTTAAAAGTTTTTATTTATTATTAGTTTAACAATTTTATATTTTTATCTACTCAGATAACTAAGGGAAGGACCAGAATTGATAATAAATATATCATCCATTACGAGATAGTACTAGTTTAGATGAGGAATATAAAGTTGCTACATCTATATTTACTCATATCGGAGGATTAACATATGTTTTTAATGACTATTCTAATGATGATACGTGGTTTCACGTGATTCAAGAAGATCATGAAAATGTTGAAAAAAATATGATATGGGATATTGTTTTGAGGATATTAGATAAGAACAAAATTGGGGACCAAATGGTTGTTTTATACAAAATTGAATAAAATGATATAAGAATTGGAAATAAAGCCTGAAAAGTTTTCATATGATATTCCCAAATTAAAGGCATTGATTTATATGTGACATTTTCTCATATAGTTTTGTTAGAAACTATCACATTATTTTTGGATATTGTAATTTAAAGGATATTCATTTTTTCCATGATAGATATCAAGTCAATATTTATAAATGAATTTCATAAAGAAAACGTTTATATAAAATATCACTATGGTTTTTATATTCATGAATATGATAATAAAAGTTTTAGATAATGATGGATCAATCTGATATAGAAAACATGGATAACATAGTGGTCATTCCATTTCAAATAATTATAAGTATTTAGTTTCCAACACAGTGTAGTTGATTAATCTCTCTATATTATGTATTAAATTGATAAAAAGATGAATGTTATATTATATGTTTATTAAATAATCATTGGTAGATATAATTAATCTTAATTCTTTTGGTTTTCTGAATTAATGAGTTGTGATTTTCAAACATCGATGATTATGATGTAAAAATTTTCCCATGGTTTATAGGAGGTGGAAGGATGACATGAAACCATCATATATCAATCCAACAGAGTCAACAATCAACTAAAAAATTTACTATGGGGGATTAAATAGTATTAATGACATTTATTTCTATTTATGATAATTTTATTGAGGTATTACATTGGAAAATAGGTTAATATCAAATACTACATAATTTTTTTTGGACCATGATTCACTTTAGAGTAGCATTTCCAAATATTGTATTTTCTACTTTTATGATGAAATTTATTAGAGTAATACCCAATAATTAAACATTAATTCACATTATATTATAATATATTATAACAATGTAATAGATTATTCAAGTTTTCTTTAAAACTAACCCTTATAATATTAGTTTTTTGAGAATTATTTTTTTTGATTTTTTTGGTTTATTTGATGATATGAATTTAATATCTTCTTGTGTATTTTAGATTAATTTATTTATTTTGGTTGAATAGAGTGGAATTTATTTTTAATAATAATTTTCATAAGACGAATATATTGTGGATACTAAATACTATATTAAATTACTATAAAAATACAAAAAATTATTGATACTATAATTTAAATTAAATATTATATAAGAGTCATTTGATACATTTTTTATTTATTAATCTTATTTAAATTCCCATAGATCACTCCCTAATACTGAATACTGAAATAAAAACCATTTTATCAAGTATAATTTGATCATGTGTTGGTTATTTGAGAAAATGTGAAAACATTTCTTCAAGGTTTAGACATCAGGACAAAGTCCATAACCAATAAATAATTTGAGTGGATTTAGTTGTCTCTTGGAGTCTAGTCGAAAAACACTTAAACAATGTGTTCATGGGACCACCATTCCACAATGTATGGTATGAGTTTCCCTATATTCTTTTCTTTTTTTGATTCCTCTCACATCACACAAAATAAGTGACCTTTGGACTCATTGAAATAATGCGACATACATTGAACATGAAAGTTTGTTATATTTCTAAAATCCAAAAGGGGTATCGGTAAAGCTGATTAAAAGGTAGATCTATCAAATTTAAAATATAGGGGTGTATGGATAGAGGGGTAAAAATATATATAATGATACAAAATCTATTTTTTTATAGATTATATATCACAAATAGAGAACATGGTTGAAGATTTTTGGGAGGTAAAGATCCTAATCAAAAAATAGTTTTTCATTGGTAATCTTTTTAATTTACTCTTATTTCTCACATCCTAAATGACTCATGTGAGCTTTGATTATGTGTTGATTAATTCATTGATCACTATATAGTGTTTTATAGGGTGATTTCTGTCTTCAATAGATAGTGTGGGTGACTTATAAATAAGATGGATGTGGTGTGTGAAGTATTATCATTAAACTCGAATAAGTATATTGTGTTTAAAAAATATCCCAAGATAATTTTCAAGAGTTTTTTGTTTTTTTATAATTTTATAAATATGTTCGATCATGTTTGTTGATAGAGAAATTTGAAAACATTGTCATAGAGGAACAAGAAGGCATTTAAAAAGTTATGCAAGAAGAATTGGAAAATTACAGGATGCAATAAAGAATAATTTATTCATAATAATATAATTTTTACATACAATGTACATGGAAACAGAAGAGGTACTCAATATCATGTGAGCATAAGTGTTATAAGACTAAAACAAACTATATATGAAATATTTTTTTAGACTCTATGTGATGGAGATAGTATTTGAATCCTGAAGTAGGTATTTATGCAAGGACATGAAGGATATCATTAAATGGAATTTTTATATAGATAGAAATATCATATAGTAGTTTCATGAATCCAAAACATTAGTACCGGAACACTAGTTTTAAAATTTGTTATGTTGTGGTAGTTCACATGTATGCAATGGAACTGGGTAAGGAACTAATCATTGGTGAATGAATGTCAGTGATCTGATGTGAGGAAACAAAGGTAAAGTTATATTCTATTAGACATATGTTAATGTAAAAATAATAATATAGTGATTGGTATATTTTTTGGGATCCTTTTCCCATATTAGGATTGATAATAATTTTTTTAATGTTAAAAAAATTATAAAGGAATATCAATTCACTCAAGGAATTCTAAAAATAAACTTGGATGATTTTAGTTTATTATATATGTAGTAACTTGTTGTTATAAGATCAAAATGTAATTAGGATAATAAAAATTATTCAAAAATAATAATAAAAAGTTCTATACATTCCATTTATAGAATTTAAATCTTTATGTGATGTAATCTTTGTAATGTTTTCACAAAGGTAGTCCATGAATCATTTGTGAGTTGGATTTTTATAATAAAAAGTAGTTCATTACGAAAATTAGTTAATGAAGTAAAGTATTTCATGAACTAATTATATATGAGAATGGTTAGAGTTCTTGAATTGATATTGTTATTGAATAATAGTTCATAAATCATATCATACATAGGAAAATTATTGCAGGAGGTAGTTCATGAAGGAATTATTTTCAAGTAAATTTTTTTGTGGTAAATAATATTTCATAAAATTGATAAAAAAAATTACCTTCATATAACTAATTTATTCATTTTCAAATATCTAATAGGTGATATAAAAAATTAATATATTCTTCTAGATGAGTATTGAGCACTTTTTATTTGGGATAACAATGATTTATTATACTGGAAAATTGTGGTAAACTAATAGGACAATGGGTCCTCTCTGAAAAATTAAATGGTAGTTTACATTATTGATTTTGGTATATATAAAAATTCCATTTTATTCAACTTGGAATAGAGGGTTTTTGGAGATTCAAGTGAAATTATTATTTTTTATTTCATGAAATTTTTTATATTGTTTTTTTTTTCATGAGATAAAAGAGAGAATATTATTTTATTAATTATTAAAAATGAAAAAAATATTATTATAATATATCAAAACATAATTCACAATTATTTTCGTTTCTTTAAATAGGTGTGGAATTTTTTTATTTTACAATATATATAATTGACAAATAAATTATCCATGGAAATTAAATTTTTCTTCTATTTTGATGTGATGAAGAAGTATTCCACAAGAACACTGATGGGTGATAATTTCATTTCACATTCAGAAAAACATCACAAGGTAATTAATTAAACAATAATAGTTACTTATATTAAAATACTATACCTAATCGATCTATATTTGTTAGCCAAAATTATATAGTTGGGATAGGAAAGGAATATATATTAATGGTTGGAGTGGTATTCCAACTTCACAAAGGATAATGTGGCTAAAAAGAGTCATTCATAGGTGATCTACAATTCATTAGTATATGAAACAAAAATAAATATAGGGAGAGTATAATGTCCCTTGTCTTTTACATATATCATTACACAATTTTAACAATAATTTTACATCAAATCAAAATAAAAGGATCATAAATTCTATTGTCTTGGAAGACTTGGTACATTAAACATAAAACATGTGAATAAATAAAATATTTCATTATTTACTATCCATTATGATCTCAAAAATCCCTTTGTTCCCTTAAATATACATAGCATAACATGCATATAACATGAAATAAGGGATGAGCTATAAATAATATTAAAGGAATAAACATTTAAATATAGCTTAGCACATTGGTTAGAAGTCATACCACAACTATATAAAAAACATGTGACATGATTAAACATATTTAATCAAAAAAAAGAACTTGGGATCATAGAGTAATTGATTCGTAGTAATGTTTAAGTAATTAAAATTATGACTATATCCTGATTCAAGTATCACTTCCCATATATTATGACAATTTAATGCTCGATGTATAAAGAGGATCATGATTCAAATCTCATTAAACATAGAAGAGCATGAGTCAAGGCTTGTTGAATAGAGAGGAGCACATGTCTAGTTCGACCACTAATATTGTTGCTCAGAATGTCTCATGAGACTAATAGTTAATGAATGCATTGGAGTGCTATCTGGGGAAACCCATAATAACACGTACATGAATATATGTGCCACAAGAATAATAATATAGATGGAATCAAACATAAACTTAAGGGATATTGAGGAAAAGAATTGTGTATCATAATTATGTCAAAAGGCATATCCAAACAAAATATCGTGGTGGTGTCCATGAATGGAAGGATTTAAACATTAAATGGACATTTATACAGGAATATATGCATATATCATAATAATTGATGACAATATGAGGTAAAAATAGCTTTAAATAAACATAAAAAATAAAACATTTTAGTATGATTTAATGGAAAACATTCCAAATTCTTTAAAATTAAAAAGGATTAATTTTTTTAATAAAACATGAATTTATCCAATATAGTTATTTATTATAAAAATTGTGATGTTTGGAAAATAATATTGGATTAATATAGATTACGAATCACACTTGAAGATGGGTAAGAATTCGGAAATTTCTCTTAAAATGGGTTTTCTTATCGAAAAGCATTTAGTAAAGAACCTTTTAAAAAATGTTTATCAATAAAAATGAAGGATGAGTGGAACATGATACAATATTTTTTAATATATAAATATCATGTATATTATTTACATAAAAATAAAAGATAATTTCATTTGGGTAAAAAGAGGGGAAGAGTAACCCAAAGGAATAATGGAGTTTCAGTAAAAATCCCTTAGCGTATGTTCGAAGGTGTTCTACACATGGTATTAATGTCCAAGATAATCAAAATAAATTGATTAATTAATAAGTATATAATAATTTATATTTTTATTTTATCTATTATTAAATTATTATTTTCATTTATGGCTTCTTATGGTTTAATAGATTTAATATCACTGTATTGGAGCATTGATTTCATTGGTTTTCATGATCAGTTTACTTGTATAAGTGTATGGAAAATTTGGTAGAATGAGGATAGTTGTCCATAAATGACGATATAAGTTATTAATGAACATAAAAATTATTAAAATAACATTTTTTATATAATTTATGATTATTTATTAGATAAATTATTAATGATAATCGTGTAGATTAATTTAGCATTATTTGAGCACAATGAACTCATTTTGTTATATAAATTGATATCATGTATACAAAATTATTCCAAAACATTATTTAAGATATAATGAATATATTATAATATGTTTCAAATGTAAAAAATATTTCATGTCTAGACATGAATATAGAATTGAATGGTGAAATCCCAACATCTATGAAGGTTGTAAATCGACAGCACACGAATGATGTTTTCATTATTAATGTAAAAGGGAGCGGAGAAGATATTTGATGAAGAATTATTCCATAAACAAGATAAAATTATATTATATTTCATATAATTTATTTTTCATTAAATTTTTATGAGGGTAGGTGAGGATAGAAATAGAAAAGAAAGGAACATGAAAATAAATTGAAATAGAACGGAAGAGCATTTTACCACTTGATTACTTCTTTTTTAGAACCTCTTGAGGGAATTGGTTTTGGTGTTTAGTAAATACCCAATGCTCTTAGATTTGGGGGTATTATTTGGAGAGATTTTTGTGTTGAATTTTTACACGTAACCGTGATATATAGGTATGAGGAGAGGAGGGGGTGTGGGGTGGAATTTATAGTTGAGGAGAGAGGTTGTTCTTTTCATTTTACCCATTATTTTAGAAGTTTTCTCTAGACATAAAATAGTGTATATTATTGAGAATAAATAATGTAATTTGGTTATCTAATTTTGAAACAATTATGATTTCATCATAAATGACATAATGAATACTTTATTTACCATATAATATATATATACCGTAAATTCCCATATTTTACGATTAAAAAATGTATTTTAAAAAACACCCCAAAACTCACCCTAACTATTTTTCTATGTGAAGAATTTAAAAATTAACTTTATTTTATGAAAAAATTCAAAATATTAGAAATATATTTTTTAGTTAAAATCAATATTTAATAGAAAAATATAAATTTTATAAATTCAATTTTATTTCTAACATATTGAAAAATTAATTGAGGTCACATAAAATTATCTCAAAATAAAATGAAATAAAAATAATAATTAAAATTACATTTTATTACAATAAATATTCTTTTAAATAATTAAATTAATCATAATATATATTTTAAAATTTATGACCTATAAAAATACCAACACTTCATTAATAATTTTACAAATATTTTTAATCTTATTATATGATATAATAACATCATATTGTTTCTTATAAAATGGTTTAATATTATTTATATGTTCATTAGAGAGGTTACTATTCACTTTTCTAGTTTATTATTCATGAGGGTCACATTACTATTATAAATGTCAAGTTATTATTTCATCGTTATAGGTTCATTAACTTATAAAAACACTTCTTATTTCATTCATTCATCATTTATATGTTTTTACTATTTTCTATATGTGTTTATAACATATAAAAGAATTATAAGAAGGTAATTTATGTATCTAAAACGTTTGGTCATTTGATTATTTCCCATTTATATTATTTTACCCTCAAATTTTCATTTATATTTTGTTAATAGTAGAGGGTAATTTTCTTACATCACTTCCTCTAGTTTGCATGATGGATCCTCGTACTTATGGTTCCACCATTTTAATTTGACCAGGTGAGAAGTCATGTTGCATAGAAATTTATATCTTCAATAAAAGTTCTTCACTGAAAACTCATCGTAGGAAATATCATTTTCTAAATGTACCACCTATGATATCGGTATTTGTGAAGGATCCAATATGTACTTCCGTAAGAGCAATTCTGGGAAATATATCATATACTGGAGACATGGTTTGTGGACGTCCTATTCAATACGCCACAACTATGACATGATTGAGGATCTCAAAGGGGATGATGAACATAGGACTTAGATTCCGTTTCTACCCAAATATCTGAATCTTATTATATGGAGATATAATAAAGAATACTATAACTAAAACCCTAAACTCTATATCCAATAGACTATTTTCTACATAAAACATTTGCCGAATTTGGGTTTCCATGATGTGATACTTAATTGTTCTCACCGTATCCTCCATTTCGTCGACCATTTCATGTCCTGGAACATTACATTCACATACTTCATCCCAACATGCCAGGGTTCTACACCTTTTCTCATAAAGGGCTTCATATATAGCCATTTGGATGCATTATTGGAAATTATTATAATAAGAGAACTCAAAAAATGGTAGATGTTGGTCTCATCTTCCTCTAAAGTCCGTAGAACATTCTATCAACATGCCTTCTAGTGTCTGAATTTTCTTCTCATATTGGCCATCAATTTTAGTATGATAGGCCACACTTACGTTCGACTTAGTTCAAAGAGAATCAGAGAGACTTTACCAAAAAAATCTAGGTGTATCGTGGATATCGATTGGATAAAATCAATAGTGGGTCGTCAAGAATCCTTAAAAGTTATTTGATATATATCTCTTCATGTTTTCTAGTTAGAAGTCCTCTCAAATTTTGATAAAGTGAGATGTCTCATTAGATGATCCCTAATTACCGATGTTTCAGTGCTTCCTCTAGATGTCTTTGGAATTTTAGTGACAAAGGTAATAGTAATTTTTTCCCATTTAAATGTTGTTATATGTAATTGTTAGATGATGAATTTCTAATTTTTCATTTAAACCTTCACTTGATGATGTATCAGTCACTTTTATGTATATTCAATTATATCCTTTTTCATATTGTCCCACCAAAAGTTCTCATAAAGATCATGATACATCTTTGGGATCCCTTGGTGAATAGATAATGTTTAGGTATGTTAATCATTCATAATAACATTAATAATTTCTAGATTATATGGTACACATATTCATGAATCAAATCTTATGACTATATCCTCATCGATCTTGATAATGAAGGATTTCTCATTCTTAATATCTTCCACTAATTTCTAATTTTCCACATCATTTCTTTGAAAATCATTTATTTTTTCCAAAAAGTATTGTATAGAAATAATTTGATAAATAATTTATAATGTTATTTCACTAATTATTTCCTAGTCCATTGTTTGTATGTTTAAGATGATTTGATCCATCTCCATTCTCATCATTGATAGAGATGCATGTTCAATTCTACAATGAGAATCCACCATGTTATTTTTCTTAACAGGATGGTACTAGATCAAGATTTCATATTCATTGATGATTTTTATCCATCTAAACTGTAACATATTAATCTCCTTCTATGTGAATATATATTTAAGACTCTTTTAATCGATATTTATCTCACACTTATCTCTATAGAAATAATTCCGCTATATTTTCAATGCAATGATCTCAACTGCTAACTCCAAATCATGTATAGGATAGTTCTCATGATTTTTCTACTACATTAATGAATATTATATCACATTATCATTTTTCATTAGTACACAACGTAATAATTTATTTTGAACATTGTTGTACACCAAAAATATTTCTCCACTTTTTGGTAGTGAGAGAACTTGCTCAATGATAGGCCTATTTTAATGATCCTTAAATCATTCTTTAAATTAATGAGTCTAGAAAAACATCACTCGCTTCTATAAAATTATGGTTAATTGGGTTTTACAACTAGGATAGGTTCTTCAAAAATTAGCTGTAATACATAGCTAAACCAAGAATGCTGTGAATATCTGTTAAGATGTTTTCCTGGGACACAATTTAATTTCTATTATCTTAGAAGGTTCCAATGATATTATTTTGAGGGTGATAGAATTCCCCATGAATGATACTTCATCCATAAAAAATATCATTTACATTACTTTGAATATAGTTTCTACCTTTTCAAAGGGTGCGTGGACACATTTTGGTTTTTAAAGTTATACCCAGAGTGAGGGGTGGTCACTTGGTTGAGTTTTCTTGGTGAGGGGTTGGGTTGTTGTATGGGAATGTTGAGAATTCCCAAAGAATGATGAGGATAAAATAATAGGGAAAATATTGATTGAGAAATATTTCCATAATTCCTTTTAATTCATGGAATCAATTTCCTCATTTTTATTTTAATTTTTGATCAATTGACACCCAATCATCAGCTTCCCAATAAAATTATAGACCTCCAACACAACATTCCTCTCTTTTTAGCACTTGAGGACCGAAAATATCTTTTCAATTGAGTTAATCCCCTATTCCTCAAGGAGGGTATCTAATGATATACTAAACATGTGAGGCCTTTTATGTATGAAGGATTCAATGGAAACCTTTTTTTTCATTACATAATGATGGTGTTCTACAAGATTGAAGTTATTATTCATAACATGACCTGGATAAGCAAGTAGTATCATAATGTATTAAGCACCCATTCCTATCATATCTAGAATATCATTAGGGAAATCATAAAATTTCCTTTTAGATTTAATTTTCGTTCTTGTTCTTTTATTTCCTACCATTAACTAAGAAATATAAATTGTAATTAGTGGGATTAAATACCCAGCTAATAAGCAGAGAAAAACATTGAACATTAAAAGATAAACTCATAAATTAAAATTATAACCTAACTTGTGATTCACTATGATTAAATATAGGTTATTCATGATTTATTTCCTAAAATATCTTCTTATGGGAACTTTCTTTGTTCCCTTATTAATGGTTTTTAAAGAGAATACAAATTTTCAAAAGAATATCTTCTAGGAATGTCAAACCAGGTTCTTCGTAATGCTTGTTGTCATGTATCATGTTACCCTGGGTCAAGCTCGGAACACCTTATCAGATATGTTAGAGCTAGTTAAATTTGTTCCAGAACCATGTCTACTTCTATTATCCAGATAGGGGTGTATTTTCTTGGTAATTCACATATTCTATATTGAACAAAATTTAGGGATGTTTTCTCATACATACTCTTATCCATATGGTTCTTACTAAAGTGAATTATTCCTTGACTCAAAAAATAATAAAAACATTTCCTCTGATAAAAACTATAGCATCACTAGTATTTTAAAATTTTAATTACATTATTTTAATGAAAATATAACATTAAATTACAATACATGAATAGTTTACTCTATTTTTTTGGAATACTAGGTACATAAAATTGAAAACATGGCACTAAATGAAACATTTTTTTATTTTTCATCCATTATGAGATCCTAACTTCCTTTGAGCCCTTCAATCTACATAGGATAACCTTGGGATAAAATGAAAAATGGTATGAGCTAATAATCTTAGTAAGGGAATAAATATTAAAATAAATCATATCACATGTTTGAGAAGGCTTAACATAATGATATAAAAAGGAAAGGAACATGATTAAACATATATAATCATAATTTATTAAAAATGGGATCATATAATTATAGATTCATAGAAAAGTAGTAGAATCATAAATCATGACTTTAGCATGATTCCAGGCTTGTTTTACTTATAAGATCATGAGACAAGGATCATTTCACATATAAGAGCATGAGTCATGGCGTGTTGCACATTGAGGAGCACGATTCATGGTTAACCACCTAGACCATTCAACATTGTGTCTCATAAGATTAAACATTAACCAATGCATTGAATCTCTATATAGTCACACTATTCATAACAGGATCATGTATATGTGTTCCACATGAAGAATCATACATAAGGAATCAAATGTCAACATATGAGTTACCAATGGAAGGAATTGGGTATCATAGTTATGTCAAAAGGCATAGTAAAAGGTAATATCATAGAAGTGACTATAAAATAATGGATTTAAATCATAAATGGACATATATAATGGAATATAGTCATATATCATGATATCTAATATCAAACATAAGTAAAAATAGAGTTTAAAAAACTTTAGAAATAAAATATTTTAGTACGGTCTCTGGGAAAACATTTAAGATTATTTAAAATGGAAAATGCATAATTTTTTTCAAATAATTATAATTAAAACAAATAATTTTTACATTATAAATTAGTTATTTTATAAAAATTATGATGTACTTTTATATATTATAGAGCACACTTGAAATTGGGTATGAATTTGGAAAGTTCCCCTAAATATGGTTTTCTTATCAAGAAGAATTGAGTCGGAACCATTTTAAAAACATGTATAAACCAGAAAAATAATAAAGAATGGATCTTCATAGATGATTTTAGAAAATATAAACATAATATAGTGGATTTATATAAAAATAATACAGAAATCCATTTTGGTAAAATGAATGGAAGAGTAACCAGATGGAATAATGGAGGTTCAGGTAGAATCCCACACCTCATATTTGGACGTGTTCTTCACTTGATCTCAATTTCCAAGATAATCAAATTAGATTCATTATTTAATAATACTAAACCCATTTATTGATTTATTTATTTTATTATATTTATATTAATTTCATTTATGGATATTTTAATGGGAAAGGATATTCAATATCATCGTTTAATAGTGTAGATTTCCTTTGTTTTCAGAATCTATTAACTTGTATAAGCGTATGCAAAATCATTTAGAATGAGGATAGTTGTCCAAAACTGAACATATATGTTATTATGAAAAACTAAATTATTAAAATACCATTTTTCATTAATTTATGATAAATCGTTTGATAAATCATTAATGATAACTTTTTTATTTTATTTATCACTTCTTCATCAAAATGAACTCATTCAGTTTTATAAATTAATATCATTTGAAAAAAATTATTCGAGGACATTAGAAAATATTAAAAATATTTATTATAATATGTTTCAACAAAAAAATGGTTTCATCACTAACCTTTAATATTAAATTCAAATATGAAAGCACATCATTCGTGAAGATTGTAAATCATCTCCTCACATATGATATTTTCATTCTTAAAGTAAAAGATAAGGGATAATATATTTGATTAATAATTATTACATAATCATGATAAAAGTCTAGTATACTTAAGATAATGGTGTTTTAATTCCATTTAGACGAGTATAGGGGAGGATAGATAGAGAAAATAAAGGAACTTGAAACGAAATTGAACGAAAACTGAAGTGGGTTTTACCTATTGATTCCTTCTTCTTGAGAACCTACATAGGGAATTAGTTTTAATATTTTTCTAAGACAAAAATACCCTTGATATAGAGGATATTTTTTTGGAATAGTATAGTGTATAAATTTTATAATTATTATGGCTTGGGATGTGTGAGGAGAATATGTGGTGAGGGTGGTGTTTATAGCGGAGAAGAGGGGTGTTTTCTCATTATTTTACTCACTACTTCAATATTTTTGTCATGATAATAAATTTTGTTGAATATTAAGATAAAAAATAGTAATTAGTTCATGTTAGTTAGTAAAAATTGTTCTTACATCAGCCATGTATTTATTAATAGTGTATTTAACATATAATGTCTATAGACTCTAAATTTTCATATTTTACTAGTCATCCAAACATCAAGTATTTCATAAAATATCCAGATGTTCAGCCAAACAATTTTTCAATGTGTTCAATTTTAAAATTAACTCCATTTTATGAAAATAATTTCCTATATTATATGAATACAATTATAAATTAAAATAATCATTTACTTAAAAAATATAAAATTAGAACTTATTTCTAACAAATTGAAAATATAATTATGGTCACATAAAATTATCTCATCATATTGAGACATAAAAATATCAATTTAAGAATACATTTTGTGAAAATAAAATTTCTTATAAATTTATAAATCAATCAAAAAAATTAATAAAATATTTATAACTTTAAAAAGACCAACACAAAATTTATATGTATTAAAATTTTTTTTACATATATTATAATATAATTACAGCATATTTTTTCTTATAAGATGGATAAGTTTTATTTATACATTTATTTGAAACGATAGTATTTAGAAGGGAATTTTACTATCCATAAGGGTCATATTACTATTACAATGAATAATTTACTATTACATCATTATAGGTTCTTTAACTTATAGAAATGCTTCAAATTCCATTTATTCATCATTAGTAAATATCATATTGTGTTTCCTATGATTTTATACCATAATTATTTATTATAATATGGGAATTTATATAGATAAAACATTGGGTAGTTAAAGAGAAGGGGAAGTAGATAGTGATATATTTAAATCTCCATGGGTCCACCAGCTCAGGAACAACCAATATTAAATTTATAGGAGGGTAATTTTGGTATTTTTATATCAAATTTTAGTACATTATAATGTTTTAAAAAACATATACTTGATTATTAGAATTCTGTTTAAGCTAACTCTAATCTCATCATATAAACCTTTACCCATTCCACCTCCATATATAGAATATTAGGGTGTATACTATTGATTCGTACCCACACTAGGGTTAGATCCCACCCACCCCACTTATTATAAAATAAATACAATCCCACATATAGTATATTTTTAGTATACATTTCAACTGAAGAAACCATCTAGGGCTATTACCCTTGAAACATAGGATATCTCCCTTGTTCCTTCCCACACACGGAAATATTTATTTGGACTTACAAAAATGTATAATGATTAATGTGAGTGATTATTATATTTATGTCCCTATTATATTCCAACAACCTACCATATGGAATCCCACATGATTTGGGAGATTCTCATGGAACTTAAGACCAAGGGTAGCCTTATTTCTACAACATTCAGATATGAACCATCCCTTCTTGTTGGATTCTCTAAAGATTTTTCTACTACTAATGTTGATATTATTCTTGTTTTTTTAAAACTATTTAGATTGTTCCCACTCCAGATTACATGGTCACCAAAACTACACATCACTCTATAACAATTTTTCTCAGAGCATAGGGAACTAAATAGGGATCCATTGTTGAGGATTCCATTATGGTATCGATCAATCCATCCATTGATGAGGGTAATATGCCACTTAGAACAAATATACCTCATACTTTTGCGAAAACTTATATAGCTTCTACGGATCCACCACATTAGAAGTAGAAACCTTCTCCTTAGCATCCATTCTACCAAAATCTAGAGATATACACGAGGATATAACAAATAATCCCATTAGATATTTTAGGTTGACACTGATAAGTCATAAGAAATATCCCTCTTCCATTATTATATCATTATAGTTACTTTTATTATCTTATTTATTCTTATCTATCTTTTTATACCCATTTATTTATTTTTTATTTCATTGAAAATAATTATTCCACTCACATGTTGGATATATATTAAACTATATGAGAAAAACTATTCTCCTTAAATTTCCTTTTATATTTCATTTAAATATTGGAATTGGTTGAAATAATAAGTTTGGGGATATTTCAAGGATACAATCATTATTATGGTCAATGACATTAATGAAATCAATTCAATAGGGGAGAAAATAAGTGATGAAACATAATTAAAAGATGATTTAAATTTAAATATTATATTTTTAGAATAAAAAATTTCCTTATTATTGATTCCATATAATTTATTCACATATCACTAAATTATTAAACATTGGTGATATTTTTTTAATTAAATTGTAGGATAGAGACCCTTAGACCCACTATTAATTTTTCCCCTTGAGAGATTTAGGTCGTAACATCAATTAATAGAAAACATTTTCCATTTTGAGAAAATTTACATAATAAATATTATAAATAATTAAGTAATGATTTAAAAATTTTGAAAAAAGTAATTCTCATTTATGTTTTTAGTGGTCGTAAAGTTATTTTTGATATTGCTTCAACTATTTTTCAAATTATAAAAATATATCTTTTAGTATATTGATCAATCTTATCAATGTAATGACTTGATTTCATAAAATATTGAGTCCTTCATCTAAGGGGAAGTCTAATAAAATATTAAGAAATTATGTCATGTACCCTCTTTTCAATGACATTCATGATGAATGACTATTATAACTTCTATTTTTAATCTTATCGATGACTGATAATTTTGAACTATAGTAAAATGATTGATTACATTGATTAAATAATTTATCCCCTTGATCTTGAAACTGATCTTATATTTTATCATTTTTAGTTCTAAAGAAACCATCAATTATTTTTTATCAATAATCTATAGAAAACGGTTTTACCTTTCTACCCCAATTTCGGAGTATAACTGTATGATATTAATTGATCATGAAAACGGGGTTTAGTAATTTTAGCGAGATTAAAGAAACATATTATTGAAATAAAATAACGGTGGTTATTCTTTTTTATTTATATTAATGTGGATCATACACTAAATTATAAATATATAGATCCACAATAATTTAGAATAAATAAGTAGAAAATTTATTATAAATTAAATACCTTTCATTGAACATAATATTGTCACATCTACCCTATTTATAATAACAAATAGAATTAGTCTCAAAAAGAGTTTAATTTAAAGGATCAAGGTAATATTTTCTTGACATCAATTTTTTTGATACATTGTCTTGTGAATGATTCATTAAATAAGTGAGAGAAAAAGAAAGAAAAATAATTTAGAAATAGTGAAATTTTATAATTAATTTAGAAATCCATTTAGTGATACATTGTGGAAGGGGTGAATGAAAAGTGGGATAAAATTTTTTTTAAAGGAAGAAAATAAATTTAATTATTCATCAATGTATGTTAAATATAATTGTTTGGACTTTTGAATTTTATCATCATATTTCATCAATATGTCACACTTTATACATCCTAAACTAACAAAATATTTATATTAAGACATCTTAATGAATGTATTATTGTATTGTGTTGTTTTATCAATATTTGAACAGTGATATTACTTTTAAAATTATCAATAATGTAACAAACATGACTTGGATACAATTGAAACAGTAAATTACCTAATCCACCATAATTTCAAAAGTGTGTTCCCAGTCATCATTACCTGTCAACTTATATTTCATAATAAAAACATAAAACTATTCAAAAAGAATTAAACCTTCGATAATACAAATAATAATTCATAAAAAATATTAATAATCTTAAATGACATATCCATATGTTAGAACTCAATGAACATAAAATAAAGGGTTAAAATTAATAAAAATGATAAAAACGTATTTATTAAATAAGAATAAAATTGAGGCACGCCCATTAAAAATTAATCCATATCATTTTTATATAAATTGATGTAGATATAGATCACACAAAAAAATAGTAAATGAAGGAAACAAAATGTTGCAGGGTGAAATCATTGATACATACTCATGTAAAAAACATCGCAAATCTAATACACAAATCTATAATCTCCATGTGAAAAATGATCACTCTACACAATCATCACATCCATAAATATTCCAATCATATAAAATCAACGATAAGATAAATACATGATCCCTTATATAGTAATATGATAGGTTCATACAAGAATAAATGTTTTTATCAATGTTAGAGCTAAATAGGACCATTAAGATTTCATCGAAGAGTGAATGAAATGACTTTCATTAAAAATTTCATAAATTTTGGTTTAAAATTATTAAAAAAATATGATTCATAAGGTATAAGGAATATTGAAAACTAAGATCTTTCCCAATCCTCATTCCTAAATAAATATTGAAAAAATGTAAAAAAATCAAATTTTGTATTCCAAACTAAGATTTCAAACCCAAACACAAAAGATAAAATTTTATTCAAAATATTAATTTCATACCAAAGATAAAAATCCACCATTTAAGAAAGAAAACCCCCATAAAATATGAAAAGGTATTGAAATCCATGGTTATGAAAATATATTGAGCAATTTTTTCTAACTGTCATATATTTTAACAAAAATACATGTTTCAAGTCACACTGAAATGGTAACTATACAAAAATTTAATGAACTCAATGACACTAGGAACCATCACATCAAGATGAATAATATAAAAAGACATCAATATTTAATTTTCTTTAAAAACCCCCACCTTAAATAATGTGATACAAATATAGTGTGAAACGTAAATCTCTTATATAAAAATATCATCCAATAAATAATTTTCATGATAAACGCTTTAGGTCCTAATTTGATATGGTCAAATTCATAGCCAATAAAATAAATTTATCTGAAATCTCATATAGTATTATCATGTATTATTTACTACATCTCATTATCATAATGGTTCAAAAAAGTATTTATGTCCTAAAAGAACTCTTACATAGCTTACCATGTAACCATGACACGAAAAAAGGAGGCAAGAAATCAATAAGAGAATTAATTGACACTAACATGGAGTTGTGTTAAAAATAAACCACATATCACCTATAATAACCTTTAATAAAACAACCCCTTTTAATTAATTAAGAATCATATAATAATAATAACATCAACAATAATAATTACAATAATTATATTAATTATTTTTTTATTATCATTCAATATCCCTTAAATTGGAAAAGTCTAAATAAGTAAAAACATATGGGGTCAATAACTAGCATTAAAAAACTCATCATAATAATCATTAAAAATTTTTAAATGGACCATTAATGTCTACATTAGAAATCATATAATAAATTTATTTTCAATCAAAAAATGAAAAATTACATTAAAAATGGATATGTTCACCCTCAAAAGTAATTTGTAAAATAATGAAACAAATTTAATTTGAAAAATACCATTAAAACATAGTTTAATTTATTTAGAAACCAATAATATGATAAAAAAGTCCTCTTATAATCAAATTCCATTGAAATAATCCTAAAAAAATTTCAAAAACACATGGATAAAATCGAACCATAATTTAAATTGAAAATTGTAAAATTTTATACTGAGTATTGGAAATGATAAAAAAAATTCCCTAAAACCTAAAGGGTCATATATATATATGAAATGAATTTTGAAATTCAATAATTTTATAAAATTAATAAATGTCATAATTATACTATTACACCTACCATAATCATGTTGAAGTCACTCACCTTCCATTGAGAGAGAAAAAATATAAATTTAAACTACCTTTATAATCCCTAAACAACCAAACCCCAATTATTTACTAATAATATACCTTAAATTTATTCCATATAGATATTAAAGGTCAACTAATGAAAGAAATATTATTAGAATTAGATTTGGTATTAGAGGAGAAGATGAAATAAATGAAATGTATTTATTACCATGACAAACATCATAAATGTTAATAAAAGGTCAATATACAAGTTATAAGGTAAGAGGAACTCCCTTTAGATCTCCAATGAATTTAATTAATGAGATATGGTGGAAAATGATCCCAACTCCCTCTAAAATCTAATAGTGGGTGATTGAAAATTTCATATAATTAAAAATAATAATCACCCACCATGACATAACTCTCTACATCACAACCTTGAATGCCTTCACTAGAATCCCCAAGTCTATGTCCTTTTAGGCCTATGTAATATATAATATACTCAAGAAAAATAATAAATCACATGAACCTGTTCACCAAAACCCAAAACATACAACCATTATAAAACCACACCCTCAATATCTTCACAACAACACAATACACATGAGCTATTGTAGGGCCAAACTCCCTTCGAAAAAAATCAAAAAGGAAGTAAAAAAATAACATCACTAGAATATAAGGACCCTCCAATGAACAACCAACATTCTTTGATGTGGTCCTACCCAAAACCCCAAAAAAGCATAAAACATTACCTCCCTAGAAAATAACTACCCACCACTATGTATGGGATTGGGTTTATGCTAAGTTTTATATCGATCAAGACTATATATCTACAAAAAAATTTACAATAGGTCCAATTATAGAAAAAAAATCATTTTAAAATGTTTTTAATTTATGAAATAAAATTACAAAAATTAACATGGTGTTGTTGAAATTTTCTCTGTCAAACTAATTTCTTCCACAAAATAGTCACTGTTTTAAGTAAGAAAAATAGAGAATCAAAACATTGTCACGTAACATTAGAGGTTTGAGGGTTGGATAAAAATTCAAGCATTCCCCAAGAGAAGAATGAAACTACAAATATTTAATTCCTCAAGATCCACATAATAAATCCTCAAAGATTATTAACATCACATAACATAATGTAAACATTTATTAATGAAACACAAATACCAAAGACAATAGGATATACAATAATTCTCCCTGCCATTTATAATCCTTCTAAAATACATAGACGCAAAAATCTCTATAATAAAAATAATATCACCGAGGAAACCACATCCCATAAATTAATTCAATAGACATTTAATAACAATATAAAACATGGATTCTAACATAACATCATAAAGAAATATGTGTATGTTACCTGTGAGTTGGATATCAGGATTCTCTCTCATGGATAATTAAAAAAACCCAATAAGGGAATAATATTAATTCATGTACCATCTAATGAATAATAAATATTGGTTGAGAAATCGTCTTAGTATCCTGATCATAAACCCAATCATTCCATTGAAAAAAATGTTAAAAATTCAATGCTCAAAACATGGTTTCCCTCAAATTAAGTTATCAAGATGCATAGCCATGAAATGCAGAATGACCACAACCAAAAGAATAAATAATCATCCTTATAGATTAATTAGTTGTAAAATCAATGGGCATGAGTCTGAAAATAAATACCATATTGAATAGCACCATAGAGATCTCATTATAAGAAGCAATATGCCACCTTGAAAACTAAACCCATCAATATGATAGTATAACTCAATATCAAATTCTCTATGATCCAATTTCACAATCAACACCACATTCAATCACATATAATAAAACATATAACCCAATTCAAAAATCCAATTTCTGTTTCCATTTATGACCTCTTCTAAGAAAATAGATTTCAAAAATCCATTAGATACTATCTAATGGTAATAAATGGATAAATACTAAAAATAATTGGAAAAGATCTTTTATAATCCCCTACTGAAAAATAGTATCACATCCATATCACTTATAAAAATGAAAGGATAATGGAAAAATAATTTTATAAATCATGATCAGGGAAGAAATCAGACCCACCACTTTATTAAAAGTCTATGAAGTAAAAAAACTCAGAAGAGTTTCACCCAAATGATGATAGGTATGACTTTAATGAGATCCTAATATAAAAATATTTCATATTTTTTAAATTAATTTCTTAGGGGTACATATAAATTACATGTAACATGGGTTTTACTCCTTCATGACATATATTACTAAAAAATAAGTCCCATTAATATAAATATATTAACCAATAACACTAATTTTACTAAGTGGGTCACCCTATAATATTGTATTATTCATAAATTACCACATTTAAAAATATTTAAAAAATTTATTTCAAAACATAAATATGAAAAATAAAAATAATTTATTTTATTTTCAAAACTACAGAAATCCATTTCATAAGATAAAATTAAAAATTTTGTGCCAAATAATTTTCAAAATAATTACAACTTATTTAAAAACAACCCACTTATTTACAAAAAAAGATAAGTAGACTTCATAAATTTCGCTATTATTTACTAAAATCTCAATTAATTTTATCATAAAACAAAAACTATGTATAAAAATAACTTTCATTTCAAAATATTCTTATGATAATCCACATTCATCTAAAATGTTTTTCTTAATCCCATAATGAAATAAACTATAGTAAAAAAATCATAAAATCAAATAACATTACTAATAAACCATAATAATGATTTAAAAAACCAAAACATACCATCAAAATGTCATTATATCAATCTACCAAAACTGGATTAGAAAATCATTTCCAAAAATTATATTTCCTAATAAAATAATTCTTGTTATATGACCTCATAAAATAATGCAAAACACAACACATAAAAAAATACATGTACAACATCAAAACTTTAAACCCCAATTTTTCTATATTATTATACCTAAATACACATTATGATCCATTAGAAACCAAAATTGATCTACAAATTAAGTCCCAAAAGGATTCCTAGATATCCATGATTTTTATTCGTGTATTTCTTATCAAAGTATTAATCATGTAACAACGTCTATGAAGTTTCTAGAACCATATGTGTGAGATATATATGTATTTTTACACAGTGTGAGCTTAAGATTATTATATTTGGTTCTATATTACCTAATTTTTTGAATTTTATGATTACTTATTTTCTTTTTCTTAATATTAATAAATATATTATCATATCATGATTATTATTCTATGTGAAAATATATATGATAATGAACTAGAGTAACTATCACATTAAAAGGGTATAGAATTTTCCAATTGTGATGAGAACCTATAATTTCTATATTTTTATTCATAATATATATATTTACTCTAGTTAGATAATATAATTTTATAGGAAAACTCGATTTATGATATTTGGGGTGGAGACACCTATGAATTTGAGTCACTTTCATTTGGTGTATTCCCATAGTAATTTATATTGTCAGTGTTTATGAATGAGTGACCCACTATTCTAAAATATATATTTATATGTGTAATTTAATGTTTCTAATCTGTGGATGTGGGTATTCATACTTAGAATAAAATATTATCACTAATGAATTTTACTAGTTTTATATAATAAAGTACTGATGAAAATAATAATGACAGATGTTCTTGGTGAAGAAAGATACATTATGTGCGTAAGGAGTTATATTAATTAAAGAATAATTCAAGAAAGTATTTTTCCCTTGTGTCCTTTAATAGAAGTTAATATCTCATGACCTTTTATGGGACTAAAATTTCAAAACAAATCCATGGAAATGGGGATCTATGGGATGGTTATTTTCTAAAATGTCAATGAAAGAGACATCAAGCACATAGATGGATTGAACAAGAATGTAACCATATTGATTTAAAATGTCATGATAAAATGATTATATTTGATAGTAAAATTTAATATGGGGTTTTGTGTTATTGAATAATTAAATTTGTTCTCAATGGCCACCTTGGAATGTTTCTAGACGGTAACATCGCTGAATTTTTTAATTCCACGGTGAATGTGGTCAAGTGTTTCACCCACTTAGTGTATCCATAACCTCATATAAATATAAAATATTATTTATTATTTAACATATTAAATAAATATTATTCCTAAATGTGGTTTAATAAGTTTTAGTTTTTTATTTATCAAATATTTTTTCATTAGTTATTTTTAATATATTTTTGAGTATAATAATTAATAAATATTTTATATATATTTATAGAATATAAAATATATTAATTTTCTTACAGAATAATGTAGTGTTATTCACTAATTAAAAAAAATAGTCATTATTGAAGGCCTGATAAATGTTGTGGTGGAATGTAACAACATTTTTAATGTTATAATGATAAATAAAATATATCAAACATTATTTTGATAAATTTTAATTAATATTTTGAAAAAATAAATTTAATTAATTAAATAGGTTAATGAATTTTATGAAATAATATTACTATTATTATTTTTATAGGTATGGGGTTCTAGTGGGTTAATGAAAATATAGTGGCCTAAATGAAATTATTATTTTCTAACTTGAGAACTGTTTAAACCCAATAATAATATTTCCAACCCTAAATCTAGCCATATATTTTTTTTCATCAATGACGTCCAGAGAATCCTATAAAACCATATATAGTTCCACTCCAAGAACACTCTCCGTAATAAATATTGATCTTCCTCCAATGACCTTCTAATTTTGAAAAAGATAATGTAGAATCTTTATTTGGATTTATTCACATAGATATTATATTTTAATGGTGGAAGTATTAGGATCTTCCTTGATAACACACATACATTCCTATGATATCACACAGAGATTCACCATACATTTGTGGATCACTTCTGATGGAAATATATATTTGATTCTTGTGATAAAACAAGATAATGATGTAGATATGTCAAATTTATTTTCAAAGAAACTATATATTTTATGGTAATTAATTGACTTGTAAAATTATTTTTAAATTGTTATGTGATGATAATAAATTTAGTTGTTATGTTCTCATGTAAATTTAAATTTCATGTAATTACAATTTTCATGATGTTTTTCATCATTTGAATCCTAGATTAAACATTGATTAGGGTAAAATGATGATTTGGGAATTCTCTACTAGTTATTATTCTGTACCATGCAACATAAAATGGTATCATAGAAGTCATATAATACATTATAATTATTTAAATATCATTGATTGATTTATGTAGTTATCATTAATTTTAAAAAAATCAGCATCCTTCTGAATCACATAGTATCCTCATTTTCTTATATGTTCTCAAAAAGATGATCAAAATGAATTAATTATGAATGAATAAAATTCAAACTTCTCATCCAGAGGTTTCATGAGCACTTTTAAGATAACACAAGAATACATGGCATGTATCCCTTTGGTACACGTCATGTACTAAGGTTTAATGCCCCAAGAGGTCTAATGAATTAATTCAAACTGCCATTTATTTATTTCATGGGATGTGTAAGTAATGAACACTATGTGTAGACCTATCCATCTAGGAAAATGATTAACTATACTACATCGCATGTGGAATTCATGACATTTATTATACTAGTCCAATTTGAGCCATTTATTTTTTACAAGGCGTGTGTCACTAGTAACCGTGTATCTCAAAGACGAAATGAAATATATCATAGGGGAATGATTTTTAAACCATTAATATCCTTGAAATTATTACACTTATATTACATGGTAATGTACCATATATAGACAATGAATATCTTTATACGACAGATTTCTAGATAGTACACGCCGTATACATTACCTGATTATTTATGGATTTAAAATTCAATTTTTATTTTATAAAAGTTATTCACACTTGTTATTTGTTCCATTTATTTGATTATACATTCCATGATATGGGATTTATAAATATTAAATATCTAATTAATTTCATATATTATTTCGAATAATATTTTTTATAATTATTAATAGAGTAATTAAAAAATGTGCAATAAAACAATACATCCTTTATTAATAAAATCTGTTAGAGTTTCCTTTATTTAATAGTACATTCCATGAAACTGTATAATAACATCTATATAATACTAACAAAATGTGTAAATAGTATACAAATATCATACATGTTAGTTATTTTTTATGGGTATTAGTTGTTTTCCTTCCAGGTAAATGTTTTTACTTTGTAAATCATAAATAAATAACTCATTATATTTAAAATAATGATGGATGTTCATCTCATGAAATTTTTGATGAAAATCATGATAATATAAATGATTAATTAAATAATCTAATTCAATAATTAGAGTTCGATTTATGTTATACAAGAATTACTGAGAAATAATTTTAGGCTATTAAATGTATAATCTTCTTGTATGTATATTAATGATCATGATGAAAGACCAATCATTTTTATGTGATTAGGTTTATATTAAATCATTATTATACTAAATTAATGGAATTCACATCTTCCCACTTCTCATTGTTCTTGGGCCTACATACCCATGATTTATATTTATTTAATCCCCCTAAACAAATAATTTGGTTATATATATATTTGAATGAGTAGAATATTATTTAATGGATAATATCCTTGGAATGTGGAGGTGTTCTAGTTCAGTGATAAGGTGAACAGATTTAATAGATACATGAGAGCATATGTTGGAAGATGCAACAAAATCCAATTCATGGTATAATGTTTTTTTCTCCATGGATGATGATTAGTATATCTCCCACTAGATAAACTATAAATTAGTATAGAATGATCATGGTCATAACATTTTTAATATTTTATTAGGATTTTGTTTCTCAGAGAATGTCATTATGGATGTTTTTTCGTGGCCACATTAATTATTTAATTAATGAGCATAAAATATAGATCTAAAAAAATTGGATTATTCGTAAATATTATCTAAAACATGGGTAATCGTACCTTAAATTTCATATTTAATTATTTTGAAAAACCACTTATTGGATAAGAAAAAACCTTACACCACCTTTCATATCCACATAAACACTGAAAAAACCCGATTCAAAATTCAATATACATCATTAAAAATTTGGAATTAAAAATTCAATGCTCAGAATCATCACACCACATGCCACATCCCATCTCCTGACACAAACCCTGAGAAAACACATACCCTTCATCGTACCATTTTTTCATCATAGAAGCTATTAGAAACCTTCATCATCATCGTAGTGCATCATCATCTTCATCGACAGACACACAAATTGTAGTGAATCACCAGACCATAATATCACTTTGAACCATTCCAATATAACAATCCAACTATTAAATCTGTAACACACCATTGTGAAGGTACATGCATCACCAACTGAGAGGAACTTTTCTGTTCTTAAATTCAGGGTACATCATATGGTTAAATGAACGAGAATATCCCCATGCCATAATCACTCTTAGAATTTCATTGAATCCTCGAACAAAACTTCTCAAAGCCTTCTTTAGAACAAATTCACCTCAAAGACATAGATGGGTGTACCAATCCTTTAGTCCATGTTATAGTTGAGGGGAAAAAGGCACAACAACAAGCCACACATTTCCGGAAGACCAAACCAAAAAACAAAACCTTTAAAAATAACAATAACTAGAGAAACCAGCAAACCATTTCCTGTTAGATAAAAAACATCACTAATTGATGGATACAAATTCTTGGATGAATGATAAAAAATCACTATGTAAGAATTGGAATAAATCATAATAATTAATAAAGATACATGCAAGGTTCTCAATAGGAAACAATTAGTATGAGCCACCATCACATCCCAACCCACAATGAAGAATTCCAAACTGGGGGGAAATGGTGATAGTTGCAAAACAATTCGGTCAGAAGAGAAGAGTTGGATTGCAATCAAAGGATTGAAAAAAATAAGTGTAATCCTATAGAATGAAGGAACATTAAAGAGAATCCCCTAGGGATAAAAGATATAAAGAGAGTGTGACTCCAAAAGATCCAATCTCTAGAAAAGAGTTGTCCTATAAAACAAGATCCCCAAACTAGGGGTAAATATCCAAAGGAATGGGAAATAAGGAAAAGAGATATAAGAGCCACAGATGCTGGAGAATGGTGCTCCATAGTTGGGGGAGTAAAACCTAGGGGGTACTATAGTTCTTGTGGGAGACCTCTGGGAGAGAATGGGTTCACTTTTCCTTACCATAAGTTTTCAATATACACTACCCCCTATAATATGGTTAACGACTTATGTAAATTCAATAAATAATAAATAGAATTTAATAGAGATATAATGATAAATTTAAAAATAAATATAAAAATTCCACAATTATATATATTAAGTTGGTATATCCTTCCACTACATAGGTTAAAATTGATCTATAATTCAATGTTTATGATTGTAAAAACTTTGGATGTATTCAATTATCAAAGAACTTTAACTTGATTTTTGGGTTGTCATAACATACTTCACATTAAATATTTACCTTAAAATAATGACATATTGTAATTAAGTGGCAATGGTTAAGGTTACCGATATAAAAAAATTCATTATTGGGGAGTCCAGTCAATATAGTTAAAGAAACTACGAGTTAATGATGTTTGGAAAAATTATTCCTACCTAAACCCCATTAAATAACTTTTCATACAAGTGTATGGGTTATTAGAAAGATCATATGGGTCATTTCACTAGAATATCCATGTAATTGTATATTCATAGACCAATTCTGAAGGATTTTGGGTATTTAAAAAAATTAAAGAGTTTAATAAATTTAATTTTTTTAATTAATTTCATAAATCAAATAATGTACTAAAATTTTAATATTCTTAATTGTAAAAATTAAAACCCACATGAATTGATCTATATCACTATAACCCATATTTGATATAGGTAACCTTCTCTTTAGCACTAAATTTAAATAAAAAAGATGGAAATTATGTACTATTATACCCCATGAATGATAACTA
This sequence comes from Viscum album, assembly GCA_963277665.1. Classification (NCBI taxonomy): domain Eukaryota; kingdom Viridiplantae; phylum Streptophyta; class Magnoliopsida; order Santalales; family Viscaceae; genus Viscum; species Viscum album. The sequence continues at coordinate 1,314,803,759 of OY728133.1, forward strand.
TATGTTATTGAATATCCAACTCCTAAAGTGCATGGCCATGAAGATAGAGTGGAATAATGGCCTCCTTGTGTGAAACAATAGGTTGATTCCACTCATGTCGATTGTTTGATTATATAATTCATTTCCAATGAGATTCCAATGAAATCATGGTGTGTCAGCTCTCGTTGGTCCCCATGTATTCAATATGGATGGATAAATAGAGATATTATACATATTTTCATTTAAGATCCATAAGGATATGATTTTATATGTAATCAATTCTCACTCCAAAAATCATTCTCCAGTTTCATTGTGAATAACAATGTGAGTAATAGTGAGAAGACTATGTCCAATATTTTTACTCATAGTCGTTCGGTTAACAAGGACATGGGGAATGAAAACCCTAATTTCCTAATGTAAAAAAATTGAAGAAAATTGTATAGGGGACCACGAATTATACAACATCTATGTCTCCCAATAATTCTCCTTACCATAAGAAGCATATCTAAAGGTATGTGAAGGAAAAATATGTTGTATGTTTTATATGTGGAAATATTGGACACTAGAAGAATAAACACACACAAGAGATTGATAAATCTAATGGTGAATTCATTATCCAGTATAATATTTATATATCCAAAAATTGGGTGTGAGATATAGCTTGTGTTACTCAAATATTTATCAAAATGTTGGAACTGGGTAGATTTTGAAATATTTCAAAAGGAGTGGTGGATCCTCAAGAAGACATTCATTTTTGACTCACCAAATTAGATATTGGAGACTAAACAATCTATTTATAAGTAGAATGAATTTAGTTTTAATGAATATATATTTTCTACCATGTTTTATTATGAAATTTTTTATTGTATCTATCCTTCAAATGGATGGATTTATATTCAATTTTTGAAATAAATAATGCCTGTTTTACAAGGAAATGTTTTTTCATGGTATGGTATAATTACATAATGATAATTATATATTAAATTATGAAAATAATGTATTGGTAATTTATAATGAATCATGTTCACGTGAATTGTATAAACCCAATATATGGTATCAACATCTTTGGAATGTTAAAAAGAAGCGTATAATAAACTCTATCAATATGGTTATTTAAACTCTTTTAGATAATAATAAATGAAATATGTCATTAATGTTTGTAAGAAAAAATTAAAAAACCCCCCATTTTGTGGATAGATCAAATAGTCCATTTATCCATTACGATTGGTACACACTTATGTGTGTAAATCATTTCAAGTTAAATCTCTATGTGGATATTATTACAGCAAAGAGTTCATGAGTGAAGTAAAGAATAAAATTGTAATGATGATAATAAAGAATTGAACTAATAAGAATGGTGAATATTTTACCAAATATATTATTGAATTTCTACTAGATATTGTGATTTTATCCCAAATAATTAACATTTATACACCATAGTGTAATGGTCATAGTGAAAGAAGAAACCATGACTTACTAGATGTGGTAAAGTTGATGATGAGTCATACAGATCATCCATTATATTTTTGTGGATATGATTAAAACATTATAGAAAACACACTATATTGGGTACCATCTAGCTGAAAAATAGAATTTCTATCAAGTTATGGAGATAAAAGAAACCAATTTTTTTACATACACATGTATGGGGATGAGAAGTATTTATTAACACCTTCTTTCACAAAAAAACTAGCACCCCAAGGTATAAAGATTAAAGTTATAGGATATGCTAAGGAAACAAATTGATATTATATAAATACACTCTCAGAAAAAAATGTTATTGTTTTAATATAATAGATATTTATTGGGAGGTATCACATATTAAATAAACATGGTCAGAGAATGATTGACTTCAATAATGTTGATACTCATGATACATAAGACTGGGTTTAGGAAAATATTCTATAGGTACCCATGGGATAAGTTATTCTTGAGATATACATATTGAGTTGGACTACCAGAGAGGTAAGAGAACTAGATAGGTTTGATTTTCATGTCACCTGATGTGGTGACTCGTTATTTATTTATTATAATTAAGTGATATCTCATAAAGAGGAATTATATTGAAATTAATATTCATGATGAATATAATACTTGAATTATGAGATAGATTCCATGTAATAGATCCAATTTTGTGTATTGTTTGATTCTCCAATTAATGTAATTTTTATTATGGGTAATTGGGTATTAAAAATAAAAATTTACCTGAAAGATAATGTAAATAACGTCAAAGATTGGCTAAACCATAAAGTAGTTAAACAAAAATATAATATTTTCTTTAATGATGAAATTTTATATATTTTAAGTGATTAAATCTAGTAGATCTATACCTACTATATCATATTCCTATGAATATGAAATTTTGGATATCGATATCGAAAAATATTTTATTTAGGTGAACCTTTTAGAATATGTCTATATGATGCGACTAGAAGTATTTGTGACACTTTTTAGGAACAAAAGATTATAAAAGTTATGGAAAAGTACATATGTATTGAAGATGGAATCATGGTCATGGAATATTTATCTCAACAAAGCATTAAAATAAGTTGGTTTCATTTAGAATGATTGTGATCCATTTATTAACAAAAGTTTTTGTGACAGAAATGTCATTATCCTTGATGTTCATGTTGATGACATATTACTTATTGGAAATGAAAAATTCGTCTTACATTAATTTAAGTATGGAGAAAACATTTAATTATACATGAAGGAATTAATTGGAACAACATATATTCTAGGTAAAAGATCATTCCTTTTAGATAAATGTTTCGTATTGGTCAATGTGATGGTATATACATTGACCAGATACTAATGATATTTCGTATAGAACATTCTAAAAGAGTATTTTCTTCACTGTCACTTTTTATAAATCCATCCAAGAAAATTTTTCCTCAGACACAAGAAGAGAAAGATAGAATTATTAATATCCCATATAAATCTATTATAAGACCAATCATATATAACATTTTATATACTAGGGTTTATGTTTCATAGTCCATGATCATTCTAAAGAGATAAAAAAATTATGATGGTTAATAAAATTGGTTGGTGGTTAAGAATATCCTTAAGTATCTAAAAACAATTAAGGATATGTTCGTGGTGTGTAGAAGAGATAATTAGCATAGTCATTATGGGCCATACTGATATAAGATTTCAAAAAGATCAGAATAATCTAATGTCCTTGTATGTATATATATATAGCATACATAGTAGATATTTCATAAGTAAGAGTTCAATGTTGTATGTTATCATCAAATATATAGTGGTCTTTGAGTATGTGGAATCTCTGATGTAACTAGAAAATATATTTAGATACCAAAATATTCCCACGATCCGAATGTGGAAATGTACAATAAAGACACTCTCAAATTATATTGTGATAATATTGAAAATGGTGGCTCCTATAAAAGATCCAGATTCACACTAATGGAAAAAAACATAAAATAGAAGTTTCACCTATTGAGGAATTTTTTTAAGAAGGGTGAAGTTGTTATTAGAATAGTTTCCATGGAATAAAATATGGTGACAGTTATACTAAATCATTATCTTAGAAGATTGAAAATTATCAAGTGGGATATAAAAGACTAGATATTTATAGTATTTGACTCTAGTAAAAGTTAGATTATGCTGATTTTTGTTCACTCAAAGTATCTTATATGTACTTTTTGATTATTATTATTATTATTCATTGTTTTCAATACTAATTAACATATTATTACATCACTATTATTCTTATACAATACATTGTATGTGATAACTTCATATAGGTTACTATCACACATAAATGTAATAAAATGTTTCATCAATAATGACATCCTAGATTTGAAATGATAGTATTTATAATATATATGTGTGTTTTATATTTTAATTGTATCATTCAGTTGTAAAAAATGATATAGGCTATTAGGGGTAGGTACTCCAAGGACATTGTTTCACTTTTTAATGGTTTATGTAAAAGATAATTTTTAATGCATGAGATTTTGAGAACCTGACCTACTAGTAGGGGAACCATATATATATGTGTCATTGGATATTCATATCAATGAATGTATTTATTGAATAACATGACAAAAATAATTTTTTATTACATTATTTAATTGATGTTGATATACATGGCCCTTATTTGGGAATAAAATAATCTAAATAAATCCATGGATATTGTTTTCTATTGGTAGGTTCATTTCTGAATAGATAAATAATGATACATCAAATACATAGGTTTATAACACCAGTATTTGACCTACTTGATTATGAATATCTTTATAATGGGATTAAATAACATATTAAGTGTTCTTATGATATTTTATTTCATTAAAATGTTAACTTATTTCTCTATGGGTGTAGATTCTATTTTCAAAAAAAAATAATGGACTTTGGTCTGCTCTACCTAATGCATTGAGAATGCTTTATATAGGGTCACATGTTATGTGTATCCAAAACCTTAGATAGATGTTAAATAATAAATATTATTTAACATGTTGAATAAATAATATTCTCATACATGCATTAATAATTATTCAATTATTCTAGATCTCATATATTCATTCACTTGTAATTCGAGAGAATATGTTGTAGAAAAATATTTCATTTTTATATATTTTCTATATATTGAATATAATATTTATTTATTTACTAGATGATTATTCTATTATATTCAAATTTAATTAAATATTGATTATTCAGGTTCTGATTGATACTATGGAGTAATGGAGGATCTAGGTTAAATGTCAGATTATTATATATTTAATGTTATTTGAATATATTTTAAATATTTTATTCATGAAATAATATATATTTAATTCACCAATTTTACTCATGTTAAGAATTAATAAAAATATTATTATAGGAAGGGGGTTTTATGAGTATTAGTTTAATAATAATGAAACATATTGAATTATTAATTTCTAACCTATGAAGTATTTAATCCCAATCACATTACATTCAACCATAATTCTAACCATTTGTTTTTGTTATGAAAAATTATAGTTGAAGAATCTTATCTTTCCATAGAGAGATCTTATTAATGAATTCAATCAATATGAGAGATATATCATCCCCCATCCATCTCAATTATATATAGACAAAGGAGATTTTTTATTGGAAGCGATGATCAAGGCGATCATAAATGAATGATGGAAGCATTGAGATTATTTATTATAGAACATGGAAATTCCTATAGTGTTTATCATAGGTAAGGGGTGTACATGGGTATCACTACTATAGTGGATCATATATTTATTCCAGTTATACAATGATGGTATGACATAAAGATATCAGTTTCAGCAAAGAATAATGAATTCATTTTAATTCATTTATTTAGCTGCTTAAATTAATTATAAATTGTAATGTGATGATCCTGTATTTGGTACCAATATTATTTTATCACTTAATATTTGATTCAATTATATTTTTCATAATGTTATTCATTTTTTAAATATGAAAATAATTAACAAATATTAAAATGTATATGTTTTGGAATGGCTAACCTGTGATTGCACTATTCATGGAACCCTAAATAATTGCATTATATTTATTTTCTAGATTCATATAAATCTCACAAGAATCTCCCAAGGAATTTGATATAACTCAATAGGGTTAAAAATTCAATCACAAATACCCTTAAATTGAAATGTAGATTTGAAACACAAATCAAAAATACACATGATAACTGATGTATTGTTATGAATGTTGGTGATGCACCCACTAATTACTGACATATTTATTTTTTGGCATTACTAGACTCCAAACCACAAAACCACACAACAATTAAAAGTGGATTTCATCATTTTATTTTTTTAGTAAACTAGCTTGGTCTACCACAAAACCTATACCTAAATCAATCCATCAAAAATCCCAAACCAATTTCTTGATTATATCAGGATAAAAACTAGTTCTAGATCATAAAAATAACAACTAGTAAGAATGATTTCTCCCATTGATAATAATAATAAAAATAATAATTATTAAGAAACTATTAAGAATCTAATATCAACTATCCATACATTTCACGACCATTAATATCAAATAAGTAGATACAAAATTGTAAACAAGGAAAATGATACAAAAATAAATAAGCATAAAAATGAGACACAACTAATAAAAAATTATCTATATCACATTATAATATATAGGTGTTTAAAAAATTTAAAAGACCAAAATAAAAATTGAAAAAACTCATTATTGGTGGTAAAATTAGCCAATACATATATATCAAAAAAATTGAAAAAATCAGCCACCACTCATCATTCTATATGTAACCCAAAATAACTCACCAAATCCATTGTATCTATCAATGAAAAATTTTATTTCTATCTAATCTTATATGAAAACAAATAATGATGAATAAAAACATGATAGATGTATTCGTGGACATAATTGTTTATACAGTGTGTGAACTAAAGAGGCTATAGAATATTTTAGCAAAAATCCTAGGAAATTCCATTTTATAAAGATTCAAAAATTATATTTTTAATATATTATTAGAATTATAATTTTTAAATATAGGAAACTTGACAAAAAATTAGCCCAAATCATCTTTTCAAAGCTGAAGGTAGTTCCCTTTTTCAATGAAAAAAACATTTTTTTCTTGAAATCCAATATTTCACTCCCAAAAAATCAAATAAAATATTATTTAAAATCTATTTCAATATATAATTTTCATTCCAATGTGTGGAATATACCATTTAATAGTAAAACACTAATAAAAAAAATTTCTATAAATCAATTCTTATGAAAAAACCAATCCATTTTTCCATTTTTCAAATATTTTCTCAAAAATAAACCTAGTAAAGGAATGTGGAAAATTGAAATAAACTATAAAAAAATATATAAATGACAACAGGGGTCACTTTATTATGTGGTACAATATAAAAAACATCAGTATTGGTAGAGGTTACATAAAACCCACATATAATAAAGAAATTAAAATAATCTGTGTATAATAAATCCCCAATGTAAAACCATTAGTCATTAAATATGTTTCATAGAAAAAAAAATTAGGTCATAAGTTTAGACGGACCAAGATATACCCAAGAAAATAAATCTATTTTAAAGCGCACATATTTTTATAGGTTTAGGATTGTATTCTCTTATAGTTTTATTTTCACATATCAATTTTATTAGTTATTCTGATTGGGTTAAAAACATTTCTATAACGTATACTAAATCCCACAATTATATACCTATGTTAAAATAATTTTCTTAAAAGTATGTGATAATTAAACTTGTGAAATTATCAAAACATACATCATGGTGCATAAATTATGATCTTAATGTCACATACAACACCATCCCATGAAATAACTCCTTTTTCCTAACCATGATCGCATGATAATATTAACAACATTAATAATTTTTATTATAATAATATTCCCACACCCCATAATGTTTAAAATAGTAATAAAAAATCCCAATGAGATTAAAACTATGGTATATAAAATCAATAGAAATGTCATTAAAAATTCTAAATAATCCTTTAATTATAGTTGGAGAAACTATATAATAAATAACCTATGAAAAATAACCATTAATAGTTAGATTAAAAAAATATTTTCCCCCTTGGGAATCATTTAAAAATAAAATCAACATTTTCATTTAAAAAATCCATTAAAACATTGATTAAATTCTTTACAAACTATAATAGGGAAAAAACCTCTCTACTTGTCATAAAATTCATTTAAAAATGTCTCTACTCATCCCTTGGGGCCCATGCCATGACATCCCCAAATCCCGACTACCGAAGGCCAGGGGTTGAGACTAGCACCGAAGGCATAAAACTACAAGAGGGATTCATTTTCCTGAGTACATGAACACATGAACATACAACCACTTACCAAATATAGAAAGGTAAAAATATATTCCACAATACAACCACTATGTAAATGTACATAATCTAGGTCAAACAGTCTTTAATACAAACCCAACATTAGAAGAACATAAAACAGAAATGTACAATGAACTATGAAATATGTCCGGTGAAATCCCTACTTGATGAGTTTGTGTAGAGTAATTTTTGGAATCCATAGATTCATGTCTCAGCTGGTTGATCTCACTGGGCACCACCAGGTCTTGTGCCACCAAGTCCTTATCCAAGTCATCGGTTGTCTGCACTAGACACAACATGAGTGGGTGAAGCTCGTGCAGGGATGAGTAACAGAGTACTAATTAGGGATGATAAACCAACAAGGAAATCCGAAAAATAAATCCATAAGAAAACCACAAATCATGATCACGAAGCATCATCATGAAGTAAAAAAATACTCACACATGTATAATCTACAGTAGGAACATAAGACCACCCGTCATATCACTGAACAACTTAGGCTGCTAGAGTACTCCTTCCAAAATAGTCTTGTAGGTATGCGGGGTCACATAGATCCCCTCCCCATTGTGGGTCTTTCGGGTCACATAGAGCTGGTATCACTTCAACTTGGAATGTTTTGGTACTCATCACTAATGAGTACCATGGGTATGTTGGGTCACATAGAGATTCTCCCCACCATGGGAATGCCGGGTCAGACAGAGCTTCTTCCCACCTTTCCCTTCATACTGAGGTACTCTCATATCAAGTATCGTGGGTTTTTCAGGTCACATAGAGCCACTCCCCATCGTGTTCCTTCCAGGCCACACAGAGCCGCTTCTCACTAGTCATCATGGCTAATCCTCATAGGGTATCTTTTCAGTAGTCTTCAGGTCTCAATCAATGGTTGGATCTCCTCATGCAGTGTGCATGACTCTGGGAGAACATGTACTCATTTAATTCATCATATTTAAACATACAAGAAATCCTCCATTGATTATTCTAAAATATCCTCCTCATCATGAGAGTTACAATGCCACAAATGGCTCATCAATCAGATGACCAATTAGAATGATATTGGTTATTTTATGAAAAGGGTCGGTTGGGTTTGGGCCTAGGTCTGACCAACCTGACCCGACCCGACCATGGATCCATCGACCCACCCCGAGTCCATCGATCCTACCCCAATCTGGGTCAGCCTAGGTCTGGACCCATAGGCCATTAGGGCTGTGGGTCTGGCCCTCTAGGGTGGCCCGCATTCTACCAATCCTTCCATGGCCGGGCCTCCTCTTAGCTTGTTGGTATGTGGAAGGAGGCCTTGTTTGCCTACCCCTTGCTTACAGGTTGTACATGAGGCCACCTTCTCCACCATGGTCTATTGACCATGTCCTTTTGTCGTGTGAGACATGGCGCGGTTCCACGTATGCTCACCGTCAGCCACCGGCACGGAGGCTGAAAGCTCCTGTGCACTGCCGCGAACCGAGTCGGTCACGACACACCACCACCCGCCCCCGTCCGCCACCAATTGGTTCTTCCATGGACCACCACGTCTTCTTCGATGGTTTGTACTTCTCACCACTTTTTCCTACGGCCTTAGGGGGATTCCACCTTCCCCGCTATATTCTTGAAACCTCCTTGACCCCATTTCGAATATGTGCCCACAAACAACACACACAAAAAGATGTGGAAGGCCTCGGGACTTGTTCTTATCAGAATTTTCCCTCTACTTTAGAGGTTTAAAAACATTTTATATATACTTAATGTTCTATAACTACTTAGTTAATCCCAACACACAAATCTGAAAAAAAGACACCCTCCTACAAGAATTAGTCATCTGTGGATCAACATGTTCATAGGTTGATCAGTATTCATCATTTTAGAAAGAATAATTGAAATACATAAAACTAAACAAACCCCTAATTCAATGGAGAGGTCCGTTGAAATGATTCATTGGTGGGGATTCAAGTTCAATTATATTCTGTTGCTGTTCGTCACCATTCAATCCCATTCTTTGAGGTGTGTTTATGTCACTAGAGATCCACTAGCAATCAACATTCATCATTGGAGAGTGTCTATCACTATAGGTTCATATGATAAATTCATCATCTTCATCATAATTTCTCAAAAGCATTTACCCATTAAAATAATACACATCACATTGTTTCTATTATGATGTTTCATCGCGTCATTACACTAGTTCCTTTTTGAAACATCGTATCTATTATGCTTCATTTAATGTGTCATTATATAGAATGTTTATGAGCCATTAATGAGCTTTATTTAAAGAGACATTTCGTATCTTTATCTCCATACCACAACACCATTCTTCGACCACCCAATGGCTAATAAAAAACAAATAAAATATTATTTTATGGTAATTTATTTTTTTCCAAAAGTTCAAAAAAATATCACTTACGGTCGACCCTTTCCTATCAATTTTAGGTCTATTTTAGGAGAATCCCATAATTCTGAGTTCAATAGTGCCCTTGTAATTTTGATCTGCGCCCTGGTATAAATGTTATAAAAACCCACTAGCACATTTAATTAAATAAACATAAAAAAGTTCAAAATTATATATTTGGATCACTAGGCCATGGAATTTGGTTTTGTTATAGCATCTGGTCTCTAAATAAGTCAATATAATTTGTAAAAAATTATATTAAATTTCCGGGACATTAAATTATATCCCCTTTTGGGGTTCACTTGCTCGTATGCCAAATCAAGGGTAAAAAAACACTTAGGGGTATTGATCACAAATTTGAGCCTCCCACTCTCATGTTCTCTCTTATAGATTCTCGTGATTCCACCAAAAGCACACTAGAGGAATCAACCATCCATGAATGACTTGATCTTATCAATCCTCTATCTCTATTGGGAACTCCGTAAATGTCTCCCCATCATCAATGTCCAGCTTTCCATAGTCAATGACGTGATATGGATCATGCACATACCTCCTCAACTGCTACATTTGAAATACATCATGCACCCAATGCATCTATGGGAGGATATATAGGTGGTATGACACCTCACCTACTCTTCTTAGAATTTTGAAAGGTCTGATGAACCTCATAGATATCTTTCTTCCCTAGAAAAATCTCTACAAACCATGTTGGGATGAGATCTGAATTAAAACATGGTCTCCCTCCTCAAACTCCAAGGGTATACATATCAAATCACAAAAAGATTTGTGCCAACTCTGTGCTTCCCTCATCCTCTCCTGTATGATCTACACCTTCTCGGTGGTCTCTCGTACCAAATCTGGACCAATGAGTGCTATTTAAAGACCTGTAAATTTCAAGGTAAATTTTTTTTAAATTTTATTTGGGATTTTACAGGAACGCCGTTTATGACGGCGCCTGATTCTGAGGCCTAGTGTGCCCGTAATTATTTTATGATGTTAGGCTCGGGTACGTTCAGTGAATGAACGAGCGGGTTTTTCTAACTTTTGAACCGGTGCTGGGAATCGAATTCTGAGGGCACCGATGGAATCATAGTGCTGGTAATTGCTTAAAAACACCTTTTCCGGAGTTGTGTTTGCTCGAGTGTGGTTTTATTTAAATTTCCAGGTTAAGTAAATGAATAAAATAAAATGGTGCAACCAATTTATATTATTTAAGTCGCTTAACCTATGTTAAGTGGATGATGTGGGACCCACAATATCTTACCCACTTGGTATGATATTTTTTGAGGTGGGACCCACACAAGCCACCGTTTCTTTTTTTTATACGTAACGTACCCGCACCCCCATATTAATGAAGTCATACAGTGCATTTATTTTGGTTAATAAAAACCTCATTAATGTGGCGGTTCAAGCATTGCAATTAAATTCACTTAACTATTTCTTTAGTTTTTGAATTTATAAACACAAGTCTTGTGGAATAAAAATAAGACAACTCTTATTTTTATTCGGGGTGGTGTTGAGAAGCTAGGAAATTTCACTCAGGATCTTGAAGATATTATCTTCCTCGCGAAGAACGCAGAGAACACGAAGAACGCGAAGAACGTCGGATCCTCGGAAATCAGTGACGCTTCTTCCGCGATGCTTCTTTCGTGACGCATTTTCCACTACGCTTCTTCTGCGATGCTCCTTCCGCAACGCCTTCTTCCAGGACATGATTTTTCGCGACTAATCCTCGCTCAACGATTTTGACGAGGTAGGGGGATTAATTTAAGTATGATTTTATTCCCTTGATTCTTTCATTCTAAAGAAAACAATTATCATAGATCAACTTATTATCTAGCTGATCCGCGAATGTTTTTTTTACGGGTTGGGAATAATTTTTTTGCGGGAAGTTGTAGGGGGATTAATTTAAGTATGATTTTATTCCCTTTATTACTTCATTTTATTGAAAACAAAGGACACAGATCATCTTATTATCTAGTTGATCCGCGAATGTTTTCCTTACGGGATGAGAATAAATTGTTGTGGGAACTTGTAGGGGTTAATTTTGTGTAAGTTTATTTTCTCGTGGTACATTCCTTTAAAAACAAAGAACTCGGATCAACTCATCCTCAAGTTGATCCGCGAGTGATTTATTTTGTGGGTTGGGAATATTTATTTTTGGGGAAAACTATTTGGGTTGATTCTTTTTTTTTCGTAAAAAATCCTTATTTTTCTTCATTTTTGGGCCGCTTGTTACCAACTTAACGGGAGGAGGTCGGACCGCAAAAACACGGCCGACTCTCCTCCCCCATTGTAGTTTTGATTCTTCGCGGCACGAACAAAGGTGGTGAGGTGCAACGGTACCGCGCGAACATGATAAGGATCGCAGTGAAGAAGCGCGGCGCCGTCGCACCGCGCCGTAGAGGCCGAACAAACCGCGGCCGGAGTCAGGGCCACGAAGGCGATTGAAGACTCCGCTGGTTGATCGTTGTGCGCAGATTGTGGAGTGACGAAACAGGCCGCTAGGGCGTTTTGAATCCTTCGTAGTAAACTTTGGATCCCGGGTGAACTTCCGGCACAGACGGCGGGCAAAACGGACCACAGGAGCGCGTGCGGTGGTCCGCGGAGGGTGCTTCCAGCACCGGCCGGCAGCCCAGATGCGGCAGCGGCGGGATGACCGGATCCTGCGGCCACGCAGGATCCGGGGAATACACGATGACTTGCGCCAGGTCCGGTGCAATGGGCCCGGGGTAGTGCACCCTAGTGTACGCTCAGCGCGCGTGGCACCCGCTGAGCGGGACCGGCAGCACCGGGCGGGGCCGCACGCGCCGGGCCGAGCCGCACTGGCTGGGTCGGGCCACGCCGGTCGGGCTGGACCACGCTGGTTGAGCCGGTCTGCGCCAGATGGGTTGGGCCACGCCCTGATGGGCCGGACCCAGAACCGGGTCGGGTCGACCCGGTTCGGGCCGGCCCCGGGGGGTGTTGGGCCGAGCCGAGCCGGGAGCAGACCACCATTTCTGACTATTTTCAGCCTTTTGCCCATATCGTGGGCTACGGACCTTCGATCAATGCACCGTCAGTTGCGTAGCGATCCTTGGATATAGTCGGTCGTTTCGATAAATTACACTCATGGTTTCAGTGATCTTTGAGTATGTACGGGTTGATTTGGATACGAAACCAACCGGGCCCTTGGAGCGGAAACACTTATATCTTGAGCGTCGGACGTCCGATTGATGTGCCGTCAACATTGTTGGATTCCTATTGATGAGACAGAACTTTTGGTATACTTCACCTGAGTTTTGGTTGCAGTTGGATAGTGGCTGGGTTGGATTGTACCTGAAATCTAACCGGGCCCCTAGAACGGAAAAGCTGATAACTTTCAGACTGGAAGTCCGTTTGACGAACCGTCAGCGGCGTTGGTGATCTTGTTTAGAAACGGTCCCTATGGGATACCCTATAAGAGTTCTGGGTACAGTTGAGATATGGTCGGGTTGGTTCACGCATGATACCAACCAGCCCATTGGGACAAAAAGGCTAATAACTCACAGACCGGGCGTCTGATTGAGGCGCTGTATGTTGCGTTCAGACCTCTATGACGAGGCGGTCCATTGAGATACTTCTTTGTGGGAATTTTAGATACATGGAGTATCGAACTGTAGCTCATGGATCAGACCCTCCGAGAGAAGAGCGTGCAAAGTAAAGAGACCGTGTAGCCGACTGAGACCTGACGACTGCTTGACCGACTCAACTTGGAGTGAGTCTACTAGACCAGTGGACGAGGCACTACATTGTTTGGGTGCAGACCCATGGCGGATGAAGCACTACATGTGTGACAGTGGAGACCCGCGGTACTCGTCTGGAGAGTACCTCTACTGTCTATTAGGTGGTGTGCACTACTGTGTTTGGGTGGCATACCCCAGAGGGAAGCACTACTGTGTTTGGGTGGCTGGCCAGCGGTACTCAAACAGGAAGAGTACCTCAGCAGTCTTAGATTAGTGAGAAGTACCTCAGAGTTGTGACAGGACCACTGTACACTCAAGAGACGGGGCTCTTCAGCAGTTACAGTTTCTATAACGAAAATCCTGGTTTGAGATGAGTCTATGATCTTTGTGTATACCTCATGTTTGAGATGGGTTACATGATAACTTAGGTATATGTATGGGCATATAATTGGGTAGTGGTTATCTGTTGATTTCATAATCTTTGTGTTTCCTCATGATTGAGATGGGTTACTTGATAACTTTTTTATATGTATGGGCATATACCTAAGTAGAGGTTATCTATTGAGATCTTATTTGTGGTTATCCATGTTGGTTTTAGTGAGACCTTGAGGGTCTCAGGGTCCCTAATGAGTATTGTTATACTCACCCCTGCACGGGCTATGCCCGCACCTCGTTTTGTTGGTTGCAGACGATGGGCAGTGCTGACGGAGGCCGAGTGTTCGAAGACTGGATGCTACCCGAAGGTGGATCTCACGACGAGTCAGTATCCGAAGGTGGACTTCATGGAGAGACAACACTCGGAGGAGGTTGACGGGTGAGAGAGTTGTGGAGGCTATCTGTACCTACCCATTAGGTAGGATCTGTGGTGGACGATCCAGGAGTTGTGCTATATGTACCTACCCTTCAGGTAGGATCCGAGGAGGACGACCCAGGAGTTGCGCTATCTGTACCTACCCTTCAGGTAGGATCCGAGGAGGACGACCGAGGAGGTGCTTCCTTTCTTCCAGTTTTTTCACTTTTTGTTGTTGTAATTTTGTTCAGTTGTAGCTGTACTTTCAGTTGGGTTTGTATTCTGGCCCATTTACTTTTCAACACTTTCTTTTGTACTTAGTGTTTTACTTCCTCTTATACTCTATGGTGTTTTGTTTACTTTTATAAAGGAAACACCTTCCCAGTTATCGGGATTTACGCCTTTGGTGGTAGTCACCAGCCTCTGGCCTATGGAAGGCGAGCATGGGGTAGTCACGACATGGGCCCCGAGGACGGGTCGTGGCAAATTGGTATCAGAGGATTCAGTTCTACCGTAGAACTTATAACTCTGATATTTTATTTCTGTGAAGCAATAATATTAAGGGTACTGAGTGTGGTCTTTAGTTCAGGGATTCTAGTGTTGGTGCGGGCGGCCGACGTATCCATACACCAGGACCCTAACAACTGATTTCCGACTTTGTGCACGAAAACACTGATTGAATGTGTGATTCTAGAAGTTTTTAAAAGTCAGCTCACACCAGGTCATCTCACCAGGTATAATCGTTTGATCGTGTCACGTTTTTTCTTTCAAGATGCCTTTTCACAGGAGACCAACTAGAGCCTAGATGGATGTGCATACTGACAACCTGTCGAGTGACGAGGCTTCGGTACAGGGCCCTCTTATAGTTGAGGCACCAGCGGAGGCACCAGCAGTACTACCATACATTGGTGCACCGATGCCACCAGCCGCAACAATAGGAGATGCACGACACTTGAGCATGCTGTACAATTTCCAGCGCCAGAGGCCACCCAGGTTCTTGGGAGAGACAGACCCGAAAGCGGCTGAGGATTGGCTGGAGGCTGTGGTGAGAGTCTTCAGGCTAGTGGGGACTCCAGCAGACGTCATGGTGATCTTTGCTGCCATCCTCCTCCAGGAAGCAGTAGGTTGGTGGTGGAGCCGCTTTTTCCAGTTTTGCGATGGGATGACCTTCACATGGTAAGACTTCGATACCTTCTCTATGGTGGAGTTTGTTCCAGTAGATCTACACCCCGAGCTTGTACAGGAGCTGCTTCCTTTGCCGCATGATTCTTGATTAGTAGCCAAGTCAACTGTAGGTAGTAGACAGATGATGGAGAGGTCCAGGAGGACCAGACCAACAGTTTGACGATCTCAGGTTTTAGGATCGGTGGTGAAGGTCACCTAGGGTGCGGTTAGAGCCAGGTGTGAAAGAAACAGATAGTGTTTCTCCTGTGGCAGGAAGGGTCACCTGGCATGTGACTGTCCGACTCCTCGCACAGTTGATCCGCAGGCACTGGAGGAGCCACTGAGACAGAAGCAGCAACGGGTGCTTGAGAAACAACCAAGCAGTGGACAAAGCAGTAGAGCACCGGGAGCATATGGGCAGGAGTGGAACTGGTTGATACGTCCATTGTAATTCTAGTTCCATGTTGTTGTTGTATTCGTGTCTTTGTACTAAGAGCTACAATAATAAAAAGACACTTATCTTTGTGATGTATACTTTCCTCTCCGTTTGTTTGGTTGATACTGAGCGGTCCCGGTTAAAACTGTTTACTTGACCCTCACTTTCGAGATTTATACTGGAGGAGACCCAGTGACCTCACGCTGATGCCGACAGTGTGACTCGACCCTTGGAGGTGATAGTGACAGTTGGATCTCTTTGTAGTAACGTCGAGGCCTTACGACGTCATCCATGGAATGAATACATCATTCAGGTCAGGATTGACTGTATTAGGCTATGGGTGTGGTTAATCGAGGGGATGAGAGTGATTTTCTCTTTTCGGCAAAGGAGAAATTTTAGCAGCTCTTTCAGATCGTAGGCAAAGAAGGTGCAGATCATCCAAGAGCGGATGAAGAATGCACAATGCAGTAGGAAACAAGAAACCGGAGCCAGTCTTAGAGACTTGGTTTTGTTAAATGTTTCCATGTTAGGAAGCATAATGGAGAGATGAGGCTGCGAAGCAGCAGACGTGGAGAGCAGCATGTGGTGGTGTACGTCTTAACATGCTACAACCACCCGCCTTAGTCATCCCCACCAGGCTCAGGGATCTAGAGAGCAGGGGAAGAGAGTAGCTTCATGCGGTCAGGGAGAGTGACCCAATGGCTCCATGACTGATTCGAGGGACAGTCTGTTTCCACTAATAGCTTTCGTAGTAACAGACATTGATATGAATCATTCATTCCTTCCACGAATTTTGTCCTAGACCTAGAGCTCCCTGTAAGCTATAGACTTGACCCTCACATCTGAAGATACCTTGGGATAAGACTAAATAACCACACTTACGCCGACGGTGTGGTTAGAACATTGAGGTGAGAGTTTCGGTTGGAATATCATTATGGCAGTGTCGAGGCCTTATGACGTTGGTTTGAGTATGGATTGGGAAATCACAGTTCATAAAAAATTGACGGTATTAGGAAAAAAGGTTGTGGTTTAACTATGACATCGGGATGGGTTTTCCTTGGTCGGCGAAAAGAAAACCACAGGCAGTACTGGATAAACTCATTCACAGGAGGGTGTGACCGATCACTCTTGAGTTGTTCAACCATACCCTCGTGGCAGTAGTCAGTTTGAGTTTCACTTCTAACAAGAATTAGAGGCCTCTAGAGTTCTAGGATGGTGATCACATCCTTATATGGGTCTCACCTCGACGAGGTTTACAGAGATGTGGCCAAGGTGTCAAGTTATCTCCGAGGTTCAACAGACCATTCTAGGTCCTCACCTAGGTAGGCGAGTTAGTTTAATGCTTGACCCATCCACCTCAGTTGCACCAGGTGGACGAAGACTTCCATGTATCTCAACCAAGGAGGTACGTGCATGGTCCTTCACACATCATTGACCTCAGGGAGTTGTACATTGATGACAGGGTGACATACGTAGAGATTCCAGTGGGGATCGAGGATTAATAGTAGAGGATCATACGAGGATGGTCGATTCCTCGGGTGCGCTTTCACTAGTAGTACGGGAACCTCCATGTAAGCACATGGGAGCGGAAGGCTCAGATTCGTGCTCAGTACTGCTTTTGTGTCCCTAGTCTATGTTAAAGCTTTACGAGGACGTAAATCCCTGAGGTGAGAGTAATTTAAAGACCCGTAAAATTCAAGGGAAATTTTTTCTAAATTTGCTTTGTGATTTTACAAGAACGCTGTTTCTGACGGCGCCTGATTCCGAGTACCGGTGTGCCCGGAATTATTTTCCGAAGTTAGGCTCGGGTACGTTCAGTGAACGATTGAGCGGGTTTTTATCATTTGAACCAGTGCTCATAATCGAATTTCGAGGGCACAGATGGAATCACAACACCGATAATTGCTTAAAAACACCTTTTCCGGAGTTGCGTTTGCTCGGTTGTGGTTTTTTTAATATTCATGTCAAGTAAATGAAGAAAATAAAATGGTGAGACCAAGTTATTTTATTTAAGTCACTTCACCTATGTTTAGTGGATGATGTGGGACCCACAATATCCTACCCACATGGTAGGATATTTTGTGATGTGGGACCCACATGAGCCACTATTTCTTTTCTTCTTACATAACGCACCCACACCACCCTATTAATGAAGTCAAACCATGTGTTTATTTTGGTTAAAAAAACCTCATTAATGTGGTGGTTTAAGCGTTGCAATTAAATTCACTTAACTGTATCTTTCGTTTTTGAATTTTAAAATGCAAGGCTTGTGGAATAAAAATAAGACAACTCATATTTTGATTAGGGGTGGTGTTGAGAGTCTAGGAGATTTCACTCAGGCTCTTGAAGATCCTCTCTTCCTCATGAAGAACGTGAAGAATGCGAAGAACGTGAAGAACGCTAGATCGTCGGAAATTAGCGACGCTTCTTCCACAATGCTTCTTTCGCGACGCTTCTTCCGCGACGCTTCTGCCGCGACGATCCTTCCGCAATGCCTTCTTCCGCGCCGTGGTTTTCGGCAACGAATCCTCGCTCAACGATTTCGACGAGTTAAGGGGATTAATTTAAGTATGATTTTATTCCCTTGATTCTTTCATTCTAAAGAAAACAAATAAGACGGATCAACTTATTATCTAGTTGATCCGCGAATTTTTTCCTTACGGGTTGGGAATAAATTGTTGCAGGATGTTTTAGGGGGGTTAATTTAAGTATTATTTTATTTCCTTGATTCATTCATTCTAAAGAAAACAAAGAACACAGATCAAATTATTATCTAGTTCACCCGCGAATGTTTTCCTTACAGGTTGGGAATAAATTGTTGCGGGAAGTTGTAAGGGTTAATTTTGTGTAAGTTTATTTTCCCGTGGTTCCTTCCTTTAAAAACAATGAACTCGGATCAACTAATACTCAAGTTGATCTGCGAATGATTTATTTTGTGGGATGGGAATATTTATTTTCGGGGAAAACTGTTTGGGTTGATTCTTTTTTTTGTTCATGAAAAATCCTTGTTGTTCTTCGTCTTTTGGTACGCTTGTTACCAACTTAACGGGAGGAGGTCGGACCTCACGAACACAACCGACTCTCCTCCACATTTGTTGTTTTGATTCGTTGCGGCACGAACAAAGGTGGTGTAGTGGAACGACACCCCGCAGACACAAGAAGGAACGCAGCGAAGAAGCGCGGTGCCGTCGTGCCGCGCCGTTTAGGCCGAACGAACTACGGCCGGAGTCGGGGCCACAGAGGCGATTGAAGACCCCGCTGGTTGATCATTGTGCGCGGATTGTCGAGTGACGAAGCAGGCCACAAGGGAGTTTTGTAACATTTATAGTAAATTGTGGATCCCATGAGAACCGCTGGCGCAGACGGCGGGCAAACGGACCACCAGAGCGTGTCCTGTGGTCCGCGGAAGATGTTGTCGGCACGCCATGCTGGTGCGGCGGCGGCGGGACGACCGGATCACGCAGCCGCACGGGATATGGGGAAGACACGGCAGCTTGCACCACGTCCGGTGAAATGTGTCGGGGGTTGCACACCCCCGCATACGCTCAGCGCATGCGGCATCCGCGGAGCCGGACGGGCCGTACCAGGTCGGGCCGCCCAGGCCGGGCCGGGCCGCCCGCCCCGGCCGAGGCATGACGGCTGGCCCGGGCCACGCCGGTGGGCCGAGCCGCGCTATCCTGGCTCGGCTGCGCCCTGATGGGCTTCACCCGGACTCGGGTTGGGTCGACCCGGTTCGGGCAGACCCAGGGGGGTTGGGGGGGTTGGGCCGGGCCGGGCCGGGCCCAGACCCCCATTTATGACTATATTCAGTCTTTTGCCCATATCTTGGGCTACGGACCTCCGATCGATGCACCATTATTTGTATGGAGATTCTTGGATCGAGGCGGTCTTTTTGGTATATTAGAACCAATGTTTCAGAGAACGTTGTGTATGGCCGGGTTAGTTTGGATACAAAAAAAAATCGATCCCTCGGAGCGGAAACACTTATATCTTGAGATCCAGACATTAAATTGACGTGTCGTCGACTTTTTTGGTTTCCTCTTGATGAGAAAAAACTTTTGGCATACATCGCCTGAGTTTTGGTTGTATTTGGATAGTGGCCGGGTTGGATTGTACCCAAAATCCAACCAGGCCCCTCGAACGGAAAAGATGATAACTTTCAGACTGGTCGTTCGTTTGACGAACCGTCAGTGGAGTTGGTGATATTGTTGATAAATGGTCCCTATGGGAATACCCTATGAGAGTTCGAGGTACAGTTGAGATACGGCTGGGTTGGCTCGCACACGAAACCAACCGGGCTCTTGGGACGAAAAAGCTAATAACTCACAGACCAGGCGTCAGATTGGCGCGCCGTCTGTTGCGTTGAGACCCATATGGCGAGGCGGCCTTTTGAGATACTTCTTCGTGGGACTTTTAGAAACATGGAGTATCGAGTTGTAGCTCGTGGAGCGGACCCTCCCAGAGACGAGCGTGTAGAGTATGGAGACGGTGACTGATACCTGACGACTGCTTGACTAACTTGACTTGGAGTGAGTCGACTAGCCCAGTAGACGGAGCAGTACTTTGTTTGGGTGAAGACCCATGGTGGATGGAGCACTACCTGTGTGATAGTGCAGACCCGCAGTACTCGTCTGGAGAGTACCTCTGCAGGCTATTAGGGGGTTTGCACTACTGTGTTTGGGTGGCATACCAAGGCGGTAAGAACTACTGTGTTTGGGTGGCTGGCCCGTGGTACTTGACATGAAGAGTACCTCAGTAGTCTTAGGTTAGTGAGAAGTACCTCGGATTCGTGACAGAAACCATGTACACTCCATTGACGGGGCTCTTTAGCAGTTACAGTTTCGATAATGAAAATCCTGGTTTGAGCTGAGTCAATGATCTTTGTGTATACCTCATGTTTGAGATGGGTTACTTGAAAACATATGTATATGTATGGGAATATACCTGGGTAGTGGTTATCTGTTGATTTCATAATCTTTGTGTTTCCTCATAATTGAGATGGGTTACTTGATAACATAGGTATATGTATGGGCATATACCTAAGTAGAGGTTATCTGTTGGGATCTTCTTTGTGGTTATCCATCTTTGTTTTAGTGAGACCATGAGGGTCTCGGGGTCCCTACTGAGTATTGTTATACTCAACCCTGCACGGGCTATGCCTGCACCTCGTTGTGTTGGTTGCAGACGACGGGCAGTGCTGACGGAGGCCGAGTGTTCGAAGACTGGATGGTTCCAGAGGTAGATCTCACGACGAGTCAGTATCCTGAGATGGACTTCACGGCGAGACGAAACTTGGAGGAGGTTGACGGGCGGGAGAGTTGTGGATGCTATCTGTACCTAACCTTCAGGTAGGATCCGTGGTGGACGATCCAGGAGCTGCTCTATCTGTACCTACCCTTCAGGTAGGATCCGAGGAGGACGACCCAGGAGTTGCGCTATCTGTACCTATCCTTCAGGTAGGATCCGAGGAGGCCGACCGAGGAGCTACTTCCTTTCTTCGAACTGTTAGTCTTTCATTGTTGTACTTTCGTTCAGTTGTAGTTATACTGTCAGTTGGGTTTGTATTATGGTCCATTAACGTTTCAGAATTTTCTTTTTTACTTAGTGTTTTACATCCCCTTATACTCTGTGGTGTTTTGTTTACATTTATAAAGGAAATGCCTTCCCTGTTGTCGAGATTTATGCTTTTGGTGCTAGTCGCCAGCCCCTGCCCTTAGGAAGGCAGGTTTGGGGTAGTCACGGCATTGGCCCCGAGGACGGGTCGTGACATGCTGACTCTACTAGGTCTATCCCGCATTGAGGTGATCTATAGGGCCAACCATACAAGTCATCAAATGGTTCCATTACATTGGTGGAGTGAGATTTATTGTTGTAAGAAAACTCCACCAGTGGTATGTAGTCCCCCAAAATATGACCAAAATCAATGATGAAAGAACAAAGCACATCCCCCAAGGTCTATATGGTCTACTCTGTCTGTCCATCATTTGATGGGTGAAATATTTTTCTCTATTGAAACTGAGTCCTGGAAGCCTCTTGTAATCCCTTCACACAACTGGGATGTAAAGCATGCATCATGGTAGGATATGATAGTCAAAAGAACCCAGTGAAGCCTCACTACCGCATGGATGTAGAGAATCCCCAAGACCTCTACTGATCCATTCTTCTGGATGGGTAGGAAGTGAGCCTACTTGGTGATTCGGTAAACCATGACCTAGATAGAATAATGTCCCCTATATGTGTGTGGTAACCCCATAACTAAGTCTATCGAGATACTATCCCATTTCCACTCTGGTACCTAATGTGGTTGGGTCGAGCCTTCTAGAACCTGATGATCAGCCTTCACCTGCTGGTATGTGAGGCATTATGAAATGAATTATCCACCTATTTATCCATTCATGATCACTAGTACTGAATTCAGATGTCTTGATATATCTTTCCCATCATTGGTAACACAGTGCACCCTATAAAAATGATGGTGTTCTCTCCACCTATTAAAAATCCATCAAGAGTATGCCCTGATGATAAATGTTCATATCCGGCCTCACAATCAATATCCAAAATCTATGGCTCCCTAAATTGCTATAAGAGTGGGGTAGTGGTAGTAATGGACTGAAGGTAGGATTTTCTATCAATATCCCTAAGGGATAGCTACATCATGGATAACTTTTTCATCGCCTCTCTTAGAATCTATAAAATAGAACTTTTGTTGAGCGCGTCTGCCACTACATTAACCTTCTCATGAGTATAGACTATCTCAAATTTCTAGTCCTATAGGAACTCCATCCGTCGCTAATATCTCATTTTAAGATAATTCTGTGAGAATATATACCTAAGACTCTTGTGGTCATAGTAGACACGAAATTTTTCACCCATCAAGTAGTGCCATCACATGTTCAAAGAAAAGTCCACTACTACTAAGTCCAGGTCATGGGCCGTGTAGTTCTGTTAATGATGCCTCAACTACCATGAGTAGTAGGCGGTCATGAATCTCTCCTACATCATGACATAACTCAATCTGGTCCCTGATGTGTCTTTGAAGACTACATACCCAACACCCTCTTCTAGTAGACTTAATATAGGGTCGCTCATTATTCTTCACCAGAGATCCTGGAAGCACTTCTAGAACATCTCTATCCACACAAAGCACTTTCCCATACATGTAAAGGATAATAATGGTGTTACTAATACACAAGAAAAGTTGGTAATGAAACACCAGTAGTATCTAGAGAACCCAAAGTAAATCCTCTTCTTAGTCATGCTCATAGTTTTCTCTCTTGCCAGCATTGCCTCTATCTTTTCCAGATCCACTAGAACTCTATCCTCTGAGGTGACATGTCCCAGAAAGTGGACCTCCCAAATCTAGAACATACACTTTTATAGCTTACTGTAAAGCGTGTTCTCTCACTAGGTATCCATGAATTTCCGCATGTGGGTAGCATGCACCTCCTCCGACTCTGAGTACGCCATTATTTCATCAATGAAGACCACCATGAAACGATTGAGGTATGGTTGGAAAATATTGTTCATGAGTCTCATGAATACTATTGGGGAATTGGTAATGCTGAAGGACATCACCAAGAACTCATAGATGCCATAACATAATCTGAAGTATGTCTTCAGTACATCCTCATCCCGTACCTGAATCTGATTATAGCCGGATCTGAGGTCAATCTTCAAGAACCACCTCCCTCCCATCACCTTATCCAAGTGATCATAAATCATCATCAATGGATTCGGGTTCGTCATTGACACTAGGTTCGGGCGTTGAAATTCCATGAATAGCCTCAAGCTCCATTATGCCTTATTGGAAAAACAAATTGGTGCTACCCATGGTGAAATACTAGGCCTCACGAAGCCATTCTCATACAAGTACTCCAGTTGTACCCTAAACTCATAGAGCTCCACGGGATCCATTCGATGTGCATTTGTGGAGATCAGTGTCTTTCCCAGGTACCGATCGATGCATAAGTCAAACTTTTTACAATTATTCTATAGTGACCCATCGTTTTCTTACAGTACTATTAAATCATTTTGAATATAAAAAAACATAATAGTATTACACAATGAGGATCCAACGGTTTATTGACTTTGAAAAACTATGACCCACCATTACACTTACAACATCAAGAAAAAACATTTATTTAATTCCATCTTCTCAGGCTTCATATTGAAATTTGACATCTCCGTAGTACATATAGACACCTAAGGATATATATCAAAAGGGGTGAGGTAAAATCCTGGTAAGAGGATATATAATAACAATATATAATGGGGTGAGCATATTCATAAAATAACCATCAAAATTATGGGATGAAAAATTAATAATGAACTTGAAATATTCAAATGTATAAAAAAAACAACATGGCTTAATGGTTAAATAGAACACATACGTGTGAAAAAATGTTGAATTTTGTTCCCAAATAATTTCACATTAACAAATTAGATTCATCACATTACATAATTCATTAGAGTTCTGTACAATTACAAGTGCACTCGTCACATTAAAACATTTATATTGTGCTATATAATTCTCGGTGCACCAGTCACGACATAAAGTTATCAGTATCATGCATGCCACATAAAACATACATCAAACATGGACATAAATAACCCATGTAATGGAATGGGTTTAATCTCATAAGAAATCATTCATAAACATTGGGTTCCCAAAATAAAGTTAGAAGAACATACTTGATACAATAACCATTAACATTGATTGAGAAAAAAAGTTGTGTTTATGAAACAAGAGTTATTTTGGAAAACATTGTGTTTGAAAAAAAAACCTGTGGAGAAAATTTATATCCTATAATATTAAATATAATGATCCACAACTTATTTTTATGGAGTAACCATACCAAAAATTTGCTGAGAGAGGGGGAACCCGAAGAATGAATGTTGAGTTTAAGAATTTCCCATTACCTTGTATCTGAATTCTTAATTCACATTAATGTATTTTATAACCAAAATAGATTCATTAATTAACACATTAATAAACTTTTTTACATTAATATGGTTCATTATGTTTTCATTTGGTTATTTTATGTGACTTTTGATGAGTCATAGAGCTTATAATAATTGATTGAGAGTGTTATTTTTCATTGCTTTTGTGAATGGATCACTTCTATTCATGAAAGATTGTTCATTTGAAATGTGGTTAAACATATAGAGTTTTTAATATATATATTATTAGTGAAATTTAATAAATATAAATGATCTTATAATTATTTTGGTTATGTACCATGAGGATGAATCATTAGATTAAATTTAATGATTATTATTTTTGGTTAATTTGGGTGGTTTTTTAATCACAATGATCTTGTTTTAATTTATCACATTGTGTAATGTATATAAGTTAGTTGGAGAACATAAAAGGGGATAATAAATACACTTAAAAATAGTTTTTCAACCATTTAAATGGTATTAATGGAAGCCTTGAAAATTTTTCAAGAAAAAGGATGTGCATCGCCCTTGATTTTGGTAGTTTAACACATCAGGGGAAATGATTTCATTTTATTAATTATGAGAGGGATATAAGATTATAACGATGAAAATTACATTAAAATGATTTCATAATATTTTTTCAATCATACTGGATTTATCACGAAATTTTTACAAGAGATTATGAGTATAAGTGAAGAAAAGAAAATAAATTTGAATGGAAAATTAAAGAAAATAGATTGAGGAATTACTTCCTCAATCATTATATTGAGATCCTCTTTATGGAGCCTATGGTTTTTCTTTTTTTATGATATTAGATTCTCTTGGACGTGGGGGAGATTCTAGGTATGATATTTGGTATGATTTTAGGCAAAGATGGAAGTTTCAGAGGTGTGAGGAAACGAGGGTGTGAAGGGTGACATTTATTTTGGAGGGGAGAGAGTTTTTTTAATATTTTAATCACTTGTTTATTAATATCAACAAATACAAGAAATAGTGATGATTCCATGAAAAAGAATATTAAATTGTGAATGCATTTTCGAGATTTTGGTGCTCACATCACTTGTGATTTCAGGAATAGTTGGTTTAAATTATAATGTATTTATATGATACATTACTGTATTTTACTATTCAAAAAATTTCATGTATTTCAGAAAAATCCCCAAACATCACACAAATTTTTTTTGACATGTAGAATCCAAAAATTATTTCCATTTTTTGAAGTTAATTTTTCCAGATATGATTAAATTATTTTTAATTAAAATCCTAATTTAATGGAAAAATACAGCTTTTAAAATTAAAACTGATTTTATAATTCATTCAAAAATTACATAAGGTGTTGTAAAATTATCGAAAACTAAAAGACATATAATGGTTAATTTATTAACACATATTATGAAAATAAACATTCTTTAAAATTAATTAATTTATTATAATTATTTATTTATGACTTATAAAAATACCAATACTTTTACTATGATCAAATTGTCACTTATACGATGACTAAATTTAATTTAATCAATCATGGGTAAGGTTACAATTATTTTGGATGATTTACTATTCATAAATGTCATATTTCTATTCATAAGGGTAGGTTACTATTCTTAAGGGTATGTCACTATTCACCAAAAGTTATGTTTGTTTGATTATACTATAAAAATATTCCTGAACACAACCGTGTATATCATATTTTCACAATTCAAAAAATAGAAGTGGAAAAATATTGTTTAATGTTCACTTAATATATAGTATCATTATATGTTACTATACTTCCTAGTGTGATTATACTATAAGGAATAATTATATGATGGTAATTTCATTGATAAAACTTTAGGTCATAACATTCTTCTCCCTTATGAAATTTCTCCCTCAAAATTTGATTTTACACTAATAGGCGAGGGTACTTATTCCCTCATTTCCTCATCTAGTTCCTATGTAACTTCTTCAAAATTATGGTTCCTCCACAACACATTGAAAAAGTGGGTTTTCTTATTGTGTATAACATTATCTCTCTGGTCCAGAATCTATATTGGCTACTCTTGATAGGAGAGATCATCTTCAAGCTGTACCACCACTGAGTTATTACATGTGAGGGATCAAATATGTACATCTAGAGGAGTGATACGTGAAACACATCTTGAACTTGAGAAGTATTTTATGGATGTACAAGCAAATATTCCATGGCTCAGATGCAGTTGTTTCCTTTGGAAATGGGGATGACCTTTTTTGTTTAATGTTCAAACTTTACAATCGGTTTCTAACGGGTTTATTCGTAGAACCAGAAACACCCAATGATTCTATATCAATTTGGACCTATATACCAAAGTTAGGTTCTCATTAGTTGTGTATAGATGAGGCTTAAGAATTTACATTGGTCGAGATGATGGGAGGTCGGGATCAACACACCTTTTTGCGGGGAATTATTTCCTACATCGGGACTCTCATATAGATTTAAGTTATGTTCCATAATCAATATTAATCACCAAGCCTGAAAATGAGTTTTCATTTAGTTTTTGAAATCTATGAATGATATGTATGGGGTTTAGAGAATATTGTATATTGTTATTATGATGACCATACTAGTTTTAAATCCACTATGTGAGGCACTTGATGTTTATTTTCATTCAGAGAGATAGGGATTATTTCATAGTTGGGATTGTACCCGTAGATGGGTTACCTACATTTACTTGTTAAAAAATGGAATTAGAACCCACATATTTTGAAAAGAAGTATATACTTTAACATCATATGAGATGAAAAAGAATACATGAATTATGGGCTTGAACCTTTGAAAGGATTAATACTTACTCTACTTTTATGGCAGAGATCAAAGCACATGTTGTTCGGGAGAAGAAATATGGGGCTTATTCATAGTTAACGGACCAAAAAAGATTTTGTGAGTACGTTTACACTCTAAGATCATGCGAGTCATAATCGGTGTGAGAAACAAGAGGTATCAGTAAACAAGATGATTCTTCCACGAAAGATGCAGTCATAAGAAATAATTTGGGGCTTACGTATGTATGAATGCCCAAGTAAATGAAGACCCTGACTTACTTCAGGAAATAAGCCCAGGACCATGGTCTGTAAAGGTATTTGTACATTATGGAGATTTTGAATCTTAACCCAAGGCTTACTCCTAAAGAGGATGATCAAAAATTTGAAGGGGACATATAACTTTAGGCTTACTCCGGAGATGGAGGCCTAAATTAAAAGATATTCCCATCTTAAAAGTCATGGTTAAATGGAGGAAACCTCCATCCGTAGTGACATAAAGCTTGCAAGTCACGAGGTTTTGGGAGAGGATCTCACAGAATTCCTTTCAGATAAAGAGGCAAACAAAGGAACCATGCCTTAAATGGATTTGAAAATCGGTTCTATGTCAAATATCATGAAGAGGAGAGGTGAACAGGAGAGAGGCACACAAATGATGTTTACGCACAAGTGTGGGTCACATAATTCATTTGGCGCGAAAGTCTTGTTTATGCATGTATACTTGTGTGTCATGGGTTCACATGTTGGATGATAATTTTCTAGTCTAATACATGGGTGATACTTAACTCAAGCCTTTAGTATTATCCAAAGATGTTTTCAAAAGGGTTGCGTTCATGTTTCATCGAATGGGTAAGGGGGTGTGGAAGTGTTTCCATTTCTAATGATGTTTGGACACTTAAGTAAGCATGTATTGATGAATTCTAAACACTTAGTCCAAATTATACCCCTTAAAGTCTTCCATTCATGTTACAAAGTTACCTTAGAAGCTTTATGAAGAGTTCAGTTGAAGACTAGGGTGACCAGAGCTTGAATTTGACTTCTGGAAGAAGCATTCCTCCAAATGGGGGGCCCACATGGGATATTTATAGGCCACTATGCACCGTGGGAGAAAAAATATATAGGTAACACAAGTGAGCTGCGTGACCCATAAGTGGAGTGCAAGTGACTAGAATGACATACTCCAAATGGATTCCTAGTTCATGTCTTCGTAAATTTTTTTGATGTTCTTCAAAGTGAGACCCTCTTCGTGCTTAAAGTAATTCAAATTATCATCAGTTGGAATCATTGATGAAAAGGACAGTCAACAAAAATCTCCCCTCAGAGTTGGATCCGAAAAAGGAAAGAGGATCCATCTCTGAGGTAAATCTAGAGGAATCAAGGGTCTCTGGCGCGTAAGTTCGACGCACAGATGCTGGGGCGCGTAGGTATGGCATATAGATGGTCTGGATCACCTATTTATACAGGCTCACATACATGAAAACTCATTCGGCTTCAATCAACATGAGCTCTCGACGCACAAGGTGCTTTTTTCTTCATAGAATCGCCCTTATGGATTATGTCGCGCTTCTACAGAAGGTATTTGACTTGCACGCCATGAATAGGGCGGAAACACCAGCGCAACCCGTTTGACTTTCCCGCCAAGATGAGACTTGAATGCCTTAATGCATTTGACATTTTTTATTTCCTTCATCAAAATTTCTCAAAACAAATTTACGTAAAAGTTGATTATTTGATCTTTTTGTAGATTCAATGGCTCCTAGAATAATTGGATCAGCTGATGAGTTGGCCAGCAAGAGAATAGATGACATGATGAACGTCATCGACCATGACGATTATTTTATTTGTGACAGCACACTCCCGGATTTGGCTATGTACTTGAAGAAATATTATGTCCATTTCCCACAGAGTATCCACTTGACCTTCGGTGGACATGGTCATCTAAAAGGATTCAACATTCTAGAGGAAATGAATTATATCCCTCATTCCTGGTTTCAAACCTACACTAACTTCTGTTCAGAAAATGTATCACTTGCAGGATAATTTTTCAATGTTGGGACAGTGGAGAAGGCATGCGTAATGAATCATAGCCCATGTGCTCTAGATCTAAATCCTCATACTCTTGATCTATAGCCGCATTTATATCCCTCTATTTTATGAAATTCTTATATGGACCATTATATGGGATGAAGGATGTGTAGGGATTTCTGTCATGGAGGAGGTGTGAATCTAACATGGATGTGGGAATATTGGGTGTGACAAACCTATTCATATTTTTTCAATTATTTGAAGGGAGATTAAATATATAAAGTTATATAGGCTGGGAAGCCGTATGTCTACAGGAATGACAATTTCGTGCCAGAGTTAATCAGCCGTTGGATCCTGATAACGATTTATTTACATCTGACTCATCGAGAATTTGGCATCAGTTTCTAGGACATCTACAAGATTTCAAGGTTTCCAATTTTGGGAGATATGTATGATTAATTCTTCCATCCCAAGGTGACCTGAAATGATTTGGATAATACTTCGGCTATGGATCAGGAGATAATGGAAATTTTCTACAAGATTAAGAATATCACCACTACGAAAACTCGCTATAGAAAAGATATCCATCTATAGAAGTGGATAGACATATTTCTAATAAAGAAGAGAGAGACAAGGCATTCCTGCACTCATCCTACTAGTTGCCCTAGAGAAGAAAATAGGGGTGCTCCTGTAACATTTTGGCTAACTCTGGAAGCAGGAGAGTTTGATAAATCTGGCTGTGAAGTGAACCAGAAAATTCCAACGAAGACTCGTCTGGTAGGTTTTTTTCCCTTTGGCTCAGTGTTTACCTTTTACTAGTTTGGGGGTTAAAAAGAGGTGTGAGGCCAAGGACCTTTGTCGTTGCATCCAAGCTGGATGAAAGGAAGAAGGTTGGATTGGGCACCCCAGTTTGGAATGATTCATAGGAGCTTAATTCATGTTTATATGGGTAAATTTTCTTTAATAATTGTGTGATTGTTCCTTGTCTTATGGGAATGGATAACCACCCATTTCAAGACATATGTTGTACTAAGTGGGGTACAGGTTCCTGGATGTTTTTTCTGGCCGTCTGTTCAGGCCATTTCTGAAGTTTCCCTCTTATCCCTCAATGCTTATGATATCAAATAAGGTCAAGCGTGTTCAAGGAGTTTCAATTATTTACTTATGGAAATCCTCCAACACGGCGATTTGTTGATGATCGAACAGCCAGCCTGGAGTTAAGGGAATGTATGCTGGTATGCAGATATGGTACATTGGACATGAGGATTGACAAAGAGAATATATGTGAGGACTATGGTCCATAAATATTTTCACGTCAATTCAAATGTCTGCATGAAATTAATGTATCCCCTCTAGTGAATTTTATGTTAGAGAATCATATGATGGTTTCCGGTCAACTATCATTGTTGAAATCTATGGATAATACTAGGGTGGTTTTTGATCTACTAGTTTTTGGAGCAGCAAGTCGAATGACTACATGGTAAGACGAGATCTCGGTAGCATCATAACCTGAACGGGTACTGAATCAGCCGGTGTCTCGGGTGGGGATAAATAAGAGAACTATTAAGAAATAATAATTTCATTTGGAAGGTGACTCTTCCTCACCTGGAGCTGATTCACCATATTCCTCACGCGAAGTTGATTCAATGTATTCCCAGGATGGGAATGATGAGGCTAGAAATGCAACAAAGCGGTCTCATTCCAGATATAATCTTCCATCCAGAGTCAAGAGACCTACTCCATCAACTCCTGGTGAGTTACATCATTTTGGAAATTTAGTCGCGATTATTTTAAAGAGAAAAATGTTTCATTTTATTAATCATTATCTGTGATTGCAGGAGATGGGACGAAGTTGAAGTCCCAGATTGTAGGACCCTCCTTGTGGACTTCTAGTGCACATTTTTAATATTTATGACCAGAGGATATCTGGACATGGAAAAGATTATATTGTGATGCTGAAACATCCTGGATGGACTTATGCGAAGGGCTCTATTTCCCTGGAGTGGGGAATCATTGGAATTCCTCTAGCATCTGCTTTGAGGGAAGCCCCTATGAATTTAGGGCTTGCATCAAAGAGCATGAACTTCTCACATATTCCACTGATCAGTCAGTTCCTATCACAAAGTAGGTGATGGAAATGATGGAACATTATACCATTGAGGGGATTGGTCCTTCATTAGATGAAGAATGGCATGATTACGTGGCTACGGAAGAAGAAAGATTCCTTTTTTCTCATATTTTTATTTTCTTTTCCATTTGAATTTAGACAAATATTAGTTATTCAAGTAAATATTCTTCTTAAACATTTAGCTTGTAAAGGAAATAACCACTGATATCCCTTCTCCACGGTATAGCCCTAGTGGCACCGCTCTTGGAGCCACTGAATCTCCTCGTCGGTCGGGCGAAGTATCTCCAGACCAACAAGTCATGGATGAGGAGTTAGTAAGGGCGTTATTGACTATGATAACTATTTTTGGAGATGATGATGCCAGTACACCCAAAAATTCCATGAAGAAAAGGAATCTAAGAAATAAGACTACATTCAAACTCTTTTTCAGTAGTGGTAAGTCATTCTGGTAGTCATTAATCATAACTTATGAAAAAGTGCTCAATCTTCTCGAGATTGTAGGGGCTTCTTCAGTTTCCCCTTTAATGGAAAGGACTAACCATCTTCAGAGTACAATAGAGGGTGTTGTAGAACGGACACAAGTTCCTGCAGAAATGGATATTTGTGATGAAATTCGAAGATCACATTAGCCGGCTTTAGTTCCCAATATCACTCCTATTTCTTATTCCAGGAGAAAAGAGTCTTCTGGTAAATTAACAATACTTCATAGAACCTAAAATGTGAAAAAATTGAATTTAATTTTGTGATGTTTTATGTTCTACACATTCACCAAAACATTTGGAAACCACTAAAATAGACCCCACAACTGGTTGTGAAAAAAGCTATCCAGGGTTCGAGACTTCCAGATGAATGTCATGAAGAAGACTTGTCGAGGGCTCCCACTGGTGAGACTAACCTGGGATCTGGGACATCATTGGATAAAATGATAAATCTTGGCATGTCCTTTGAATAAATTTTAAATCATTTTAAAATAGCACATGATTTAAAAGATTTTGGAGATCTAGTTATCGAATCAACTGGATGTGAGTTTCGTAATTATTCCTATTAATATTTTCATGATTAAACTTTTAACCATGTTTGGTTAAAAAAATGTACAGTACCATCGAAAGAAACTATTGAACCACCAAATATTGAATGGGGTGTAGAAATTGATGTCAAGCCTATAATTTCAGAAACACTAGCTCAGGTGGAACTTAGCCTAACCGACCCTCCTAAAAACCATCCTGATAATCAAATTGAAGCTAGGAATGATGGGGAGGAGTTTTCACAAGTTTCTGATCTAATGTTAGGTAAAAAATGATGTTATTTGTGGCTTAATTAACCTGAAAGACAATCAATCAACTTTTATTGTCCATTGAAACTATCCATACATTCAATTTACCAAACAGGGTTGTCAACATAAATGGCTAGATTTGGAGTTGAAGCCTCGACCTCAGCCCAGACAATAGCAGAAGGTGAAGCAACCGGGTTCAGGGAAGTAGAAGAAAATGGAACTTCCTTATGTGCATTAATCCCAGACTATGTTCCTCCCTATGATAGAGATGTTGAATCATACCCAGAAGAGCAAAAGGTGCTCTAATTCACACATTGCAAGGCATGACAAAATATATGGAAGATAAAACCTAATGTGCCTTTTGATGAGCTGTCATAAGAAATTCCAAGAGTTTCATCATTTTTCATCATGCTGGGACTTCCCAGTTTTGGATATCAAGAAATCCATATCCCAGTGAAACAATACATTCGAAGGTGGGAGTAAGAGAAGAGGATTCATCAAGGTCTGATCATAGCTAGATTGCTGACCCATATTAGTGAATTTCAGGCTGCAGTGTCATGTGTTGAAGCTGGTCATGTTGTAAAATTGAAGGAGCTGATGTAAATGATCATGGAGAAGATTTTCCAACAGTTGCACCTTCACCAATAACTCGATGCTATTACTAGGGAGCTTGACCAGCTTCACAATTCGTTGGAATAAGTCTAAGAGGATGGTATAGAAACCATCAAAGATTCCAAAGAAGCACTTCGTTGAGCTTAAGGGAGTGAGGTTGTTCGACTAAATGAACTTCAAGTGGATGCTGATGAAGCTCAGGATGCAGTGAAACATTTTAAAAATCATGTTGAAGGTTTTATGTAATTTACAAAAGAAAAAAAAGATAAGAGATTCCAGTCTGTGGATGATCTTTTAATCTTGTTCATCAATGAAAAATTGTTCATTTTCAATCATCTATACCTTCATTTTCTTGATAATTTCACTTATTTTTACCTGATCCAATGGGCGTACTGAACATAATTTAATTTTTACTAGTGTTATATAAAAAATTCCACAAATTTTTTATCTTTTAATCGCTCAATATTTCCTAAATCATAAAAAATGTACATTTAGCAAGCTGGGACTCGACTATTTTCAGAGTAACTTTTACATGTTCACAATTTAAGGAGTACCATGTCATTTTTTATTGGAAGTTTAATGTCTTGATTTTTGGACTATAAAATGGATAATATTTAAGGTCAAATATATTTGACCTAATGGATGATATTGACTCATTTCTTGATAATTTGTTTGGAATCTTATTACCATATTCACATATGGAGGGGGAAATTTTAAATTGTGGCATGAGAAATATTGAATCTGAGGAATGACATTAGAAAAGAGCTAAAAGGCTTTAGAGGAAGTCTTTTCTATGAATGAAGTTACCACAACTAGACAAACCCGTTATGGGGGCTGAATTATGTAGGGCCAGCTAGGGAATTTGCTGCATAGTCAAATAGTAGTATCTTCTGGCTGACATATCAGTTATGTAGACAAGATATGTGAGGCCACCTAAGGGAACATGGTGCATTGTCAGGAAAAATAACTATAAAAAATTTGACTTTCTATTGCTAAAATCCAAAGAATGTTTTATGGAGATTAAAATTCTCCAAAGCATAGAGCCTGTTATATAGAGAATGATACTTGAATATGTAGAGGATATTTCAATCACAATTTTCAAAGAATTGAAAAAATGTGACTTCTACGAAGATATGACCCAAAGCTACGAAAAAAGGTATATGTGGTTTTAAATCATATGACATAAACTGAAGATACAAATATTATACGACATATGGTCACGTGGTCCAAGGTTATTTGATATTTCTCTGAACATACGGAGAAGGAAAATGTAAACCATAAACATGAATAATTTCAGATCATGAAAAAGAGTATAGACTAAATATGTTAAGGATGGTAGTTATTTTTTTGCAGATCCCCACATATCGTCGTTAAGTCCAATAAGGACAAAATAGGATTCTCTTAAGAATGAAGTTACCACTACATGAAAAATCCATTATGGAGTTTTAATTATGCAGGTCCAACTAAGGAATAAGCTTCATATACAAATAGTAGCATCTTTTGGCTAAAAGTTTCATTATGTATACAACTTATGCAAGGCCACCGTAGGGCTCAGGCTGTATAGTCAGGCAAAATAAATCTCAGGTATCAGACATTTTGCGACCAGAAGTAAAAAAAAGGATTATGGAGACCATTAAAATTATATTTATAATGTTGTGTATGGGTCCTGAATTGAGATTATGGATATCACTATGTATCTCATTAAGATGAGAATCAAGCCACACATAGTTCTTGAAATACAGTTAAACGTCATACAAGATGAGAGCATGGAAGATCATTGTTTATGGTTGTAGAGCTAAGACCATTGTGTGGGAGACACATCGTGCATTTTTTATAAACCTAATGTGAATAAAGAATAGGGTGTTCCATATCACACCATGTTATCCCAAGGGGATTTTTAATCAAGAGACTAAAATTGGAGTTTTTGGTTAGGCCCAAAGGATCAGGGCTAGACTCGAGGAATACTCGAGCGTTCCTACGTTTCCCATGAACATGGGAATCAAGCTGCACATTGTTTATGAAATAACCTTTGTACAGATTTGGTTCGTACATATGAGGAGTAAATAGGACTTTATTACAATTATGGATGGAACCACGATTAAAGTCTTGTATGTCACTATGTATCTCATAAGTATGAGAATCAAGACATATATAGTTCATGAATTATTAAATGGTTGGAGACCATGTCAATGATGATTCCTATCGAGTGAGGGTATCAGAGATTGTTGTAGTTTTTTTTATATAGGACAAAAGTTTAAATAGTTTAAAGTCATATGCATGGACCAGTGCTATGAAGTTTAGTGTCTTACATAAAAGACAATGGGGGACTATATAGTTTAATGTCATATAGCTAAGACGATGGGATGTACACAGTTTAACGTCATGTAGGATGAAATTGAACCATTATGAATAAGACTGTTGATGAGGGCTTCACGGATCAACATCATATGGGATAGAGGTAAATCGACGAGAAGAAAGTGGTTTCAGGATTGAACATCAAAAGGTTTCCAACGTACCCAGACAAGGAGGCAAGGATCAATGTACACATAGTTTAATTGAGAGAGATTCGGCGATCGGGGTGTACATGAGGACATCGACCCAAATATGATGTTGTTACATAAGTGTGGCTTGCGGCCCAAAGATGTCAAGTCAAATATAACTCTAAACTCATGTGAGTTAGGCTTAGCGTGAGAAACTAGAGGTAACAACAGCCTGACAATCATGTCGTGAAAGATGCAACCATGAAGGATGGTGTGGGGATTATTCATGGTCAGCTACCCAGGGCACACATGGAAACAATGTTTAAAAGACAAATTTCACATGCGACGATCAATGTTTAATGTCATGTGTCACATACATGGGGTTCTTGGCAGTTTAACGTCTTGCATCTCGGATGATGAACATTTTAACATCATGTTGGACGGTATAGGGGACACAGTTTATCCTCATGTTGGATGATAGAGTGGGCTATGCAGTTTAAGGTCTTGCAGCAAGGACAATGGGCATATTTTTTTTACACAAAATACTTCTCCATGAATATTACATTTGTTGGAGTTGTAACGAGTTCTACATAAATTGAGATTAATGAATAAGCTCTATTGGAGTATACCTTATGTAT
Organism: Viscum album; assembly: GCA_963277665.1. Lineage (NCBI taxonomy): Eukaryota > Viridiplantae > Streptophyta > Magnoliopsida > Santalales > Viscaceae > Viscum > Viscum album. The sequence goes on from OY728133.1 coordinate 1,314,840,902, forward strand.
TGAGTAAGGTCCTTCCCACTTTGGCTCAATATTTGAGGGCTTCATTCCTTGTATCATTGGGTTTTTGAGGACCAATACCAATATTCCTTGACTAAATGAATTGTGAAAAAAAATTATTGAAAGCTCATGCTATTCGATTATGAAAAACTATTAAATGGTGCAGTGTGCACAATATTTTTTCATCTAGTCATTCCAATTCATCCAACCGCTTTTGAGATTGTTAATCTGTAGATAACTGATAAAAAATAGTGACACTAAGAGATGGTAAGTGGACTTCAATAGGCAAGACTGATTCTTCTCCACATACCAATGAATATGGAGTTGATCGTGTAGTAGTGCGGGTGGTAGTCCGACAATCCCATAGAGAATGAAAAATTTAATCAGGCGATGACTTCTTATCTTTATCGACCATCTTTTGAAGTATTTTTGAAAGAGTCTTATTGAAAGCCTCTACATGAACATTGGTCGCTTCATGATACCATGATGAATGGTTGGATTTGATATTGTATTATTGATACAATTTTCTTACCTTGGATGATCAAAAGCTGGTGCCATTATCCATTAATATGGTAAGAGGAACATCAAATCTGGTAATGATGTTGGACTTGACAAAGATAACAAATATTTTTGCACTATCTTATTTGAGAAATACTGCCTCTTCCCATTTTCAAAATAAGTCAGTAGAAGTAATAATATACTTAAAATGCTTAGATGTATACGGAGGATAAGGTCCAAATACATCCATTCCTCATATAGAAAATGACGAGGAGTATTTATCTGTATGAAGAAACTCTGGGGGGGTCGATTAATGAAGTAGGAACATAAATGGAAAGAATTCCACTTCTTAGTGAAATCAACACAATCTTTCATCATTGAAGTCTAGAAGTATCCTGGCCTTTGAGTTTGCCCAGAATTTCTATGTCCAGACTAGTGGGCATCACAAACTCTTGCATGCACTTCATTCGTGACAGCCATGGTCTCTTCACAATCAATACATCTGAAGAGAATTCGATGAAGACCTTGATTGTAGACAATTTTTTTGTGATTTGGGCTATCATAAAGTGTAAAATTGACCACACGTTTCCAGACTTTTTCTTTCTGAGATTTATCAGGTGGGAGTGTTCCATTTTGATGTTATTGCCTAATAGGTGTCATCAATCATGTAGTATGACAATATGGTTTGGAAATGGGACTGATATCATTGATTTACTCTATTCTTATTTGAGAAAATGGTGAAACTATATGATAGTGGGAATTACTGATGATTGTTTCGTGTTGATTTGGATCTGCCAGGGCTGTGGCTACAATAGTCAGTGCATCATCCTGTGCATTTTGTGAGTGCGAGACATAAAAAAATGTCATTTTCGAGGGAAATTCTTCCATTAAATCTCTGACGTAATCATACAGAAGGATTAACTCTTTCTTTCTAATGGCATAATACCAATTGATTTTTTTGATAACCAAACATGAAACACCTTTTACCTTCAAGTGATTCACATGTTCCTGAAGTTCCAATTCCAAGCCTGTGATGAGAGCTTAAGATTCTGATTCATTGTTTATACCACCTTCCAAAAATAAGAAGGAATAATGTAGAACTACCTTTTTTGGGGAAATAAGCACAATTCCTAACCCAACTTTGTTGAATTTAGGATCTTCCATTTTCTTCCCTATTGGAATTCTGGAGGCACCATCAATGTACATTTCCCATGTTTGAGGATTATCTTGAATAGAGAAGACTTCCTCATTTGGATGTTCAATATTTAAATATGTATCTTTTACAGATGGTTGTTCAATAAGGAAATCAGCTAGAGCTTGGCCCTTTATTGCCTTTTTATATACATAATGGATATCAAACTTCTTTAAAATAACTTCCCACGATTCCAGACATCCTATAAGCATTGGATGACTAATGATAAATTAGAGAAGGTTATTGTGAGATACCAATGGAACCTCATGATGTTGCATGTAGTGCCTAAATTTCTAAATTGCAATGATTAATTCTAGGCAGCACTTTTCAATTCATGAATAATGAAATTCTTCCTCAAGCATAGTCTGACTGAGATAATAAGGGTTGTTTTCATTCCCAACACAATTCTTTTGGGCATGGAAGGCACCTAATGATTTCTCTAAATATGTCACGAATAGGGTAAGTGATCTTCTTTCAACAGGTGCAATTAATACCGGTGGACTCAATATATATTTCTTGAGGGTATTAAATGCTTCTTAACATTCTTCAGTACACTCGTAGGTGACTCTCTTATTCATTAATCTGGTGAATGGTAAACACTTTCCTGCCAAATTGGTAATGAAATGCCGAATATAGGCCACATGTACTTGAATTCCTCTTAATTCATTCAAATTTCTTAGGAGGTGACATGTCACTGATTGGTTTTTCCTTCTTAGGATCAACTTTGATACCACGATGGAATTCAACAAAGCCAAGAAATTTTCCTGAGTTTACCCTAAAATCACATTTCAAGGGGTTCATCTTCAAATTATGTTGTCGATGTTTGTTGAATATGATTTCCAGATTGGCCAAGTGACCAGAAAGTTGTTTGGATTTAACCACCAAATCATACACATAAAATTCAACAAATTTCCCTAAAAATTGTTTGAAGATATCATGCATGGAACGTTGATACGTTTCACCTGCATTCTTCAGGACAAAGAGAATTACCTGATAGAAAAAACACACCTTGAGGCGATCTGAAGGCTGTTGAATCCTACTCTTTTGGGTCCAATCATATTTTATTGTACCCAGGGTAATTATTCATGAAGGAGAGAGCTTCGTAGCAAGTCGTTTCAACAATTAAGTGTTTGGTGATCAGAACTGGAAAATCATCTTTGGGACAATGTCGATTAAGATCTGTAAAGTCAATGAAATTTCTAATTTGTTAATTCATCTTTTTCATAGGGAAAATATTAGCCAACAATTTGGGATATTGAACATTTTTGATGATGTTATCCCTAATAATCTTATCAATATCAGCTTCAATTTTGGAGGAATAAGTTGGGTTTCTTCTTCTTGCTTCTTGCTTGAATCATCGATGTTCTTCTGAAAAACCCCAAATGATGAGTTGCAACATCAAGATCATGATCAAGAATTTCTGTATAATTCTGAGAAAATACATCTCAATTGGTATTTAGAAATGAATTATACATTTCATTCCCTTCAAGAGTCATGGATGGAATAATTAAAGTGAGGCATGTAATGTCTTTTGTACCCAAATTTATTTCACTAAGTTCATCCATAGTGGTAGAGATACCCTTTTCAAATACTGGAGGACAATCCCTCAGATCTTCCTCTTCTACTTTAATATGTGTTACTTCTCCTATTTCTACTTGCATAGTAGATGACGAAGCAGAATTTCCATGGTCAGGGGAGATGTTAAAATTTGAACATCTTGAAGAAGAGGCTGCCATTTATGAACCTATTGATAATGAAGGGTATTCATGGGGTAATAGAGAGGAGATGGTGGATTGAGAATCGACAATATTTGTTTCCTCTAGTAATGATATTACTTCTTCTAACCTGGTTGATGAAGTATAAAATTTCTGGATATTAGAAAATGAAATTATGAAATCTCTATTTAAGCTTCTATCACTATTTGAAAATAAACATTTTATCCCCAGATGTGTGGATTGATATGTCGTAATTGACATTATGGAAGTTTCCATAAGAGTGTTTGGATTTAGTTCTATCCTATTTAATTTACTGATAGGAAACACTTAATCTGTACTCAGATTTATGAATGGGTTTACTGGAATCATTTCCAAACCATTTGGAGCATTAATTTTAGTGACCTTTTTTGCCGGGGATTTTTTCATTTCCTTCATGTGATAATATTCTGCCTCAATGGATTGACATTCACACTTTTTTAATGCATTCGTGTCACCATAAAATTTTGCAATTTTACCATTAAAAAAATATTTGAGACATTGATGGTATAACGAAGGTACGTCCGTATATTTATGTATCCATGTTCATCCAAGAAAAATGTTGGAAGCGATGTCCAGACGAACAACCATGAAATCTGAATTAGACATATGGTGTCCAAACTAAATTTTGAGTGTTATCTTGCTCAGAGGTTCTTGTTAATTCTTATCATATCCTTTTAAAATCTATGTAGAAGGAGATAAATCAGATTCAGTGAGGCCCAATTGATGAAGTGTACGAATATGAATGAGGTTGACTCTTGACCCATTATCAATGAAAACTTGTCGGATTTTTATGTCATTGAATTTTCCAGATACATACAGAGGTTTGATATGTCAATATACAACATCATATGCATCTTTATCTATAAACGATATCACTACATGGAATTCTGCAGGATCATTATTTATATGGTAGATCTCAGCCGCAACAATTTCAGTTTCGAATTCTTGAGGACTTGACAAAGCCTCAATAAGTGCCTCCCGTAGTTCTTTTGATAGATTCAAGGCATCTAAGATTGATAATATAGCCTGTACTTGGGCCAAAATGTTTCAAGAAATCATACTTTTGTTCCAATGGACTATGTTTCTCAGCATTAAAATGTGGTTCTGCAGGTACCTTTGGATTGGATTCTTTGGCAGTAGACGTATCCCATATCGGGGAAAGAATTTGAAACCCTCCTATATTTGGTAGATTAGACTGACTAGGTCTATCTATTTGCTAAGAGGAAGAAGGTTTATCCTTTAACCAGTCCTCCAAAATAACAATTTTGGGACCGAATCATCCATGGGTGGAAGAACATTCTTGTTCTTGTTGAGACTACTAAAGGGATTTTCCATGATTTTCTTCTATATATATAGTTCTAAGAGGAGTAGTATGGAAATAGTGGCTTCTGGAATATCTAAATCTTCCCATGTATCCTATAACTCTCTCTCTTCCTTTAACTCCACTATTAGATACAAGGAACATAGGTTCATCATAATCAAAACTGTCATTGGAATAGGGATTCGTTAAGTTAATCATCTTAACAGAAGAAAAGATCAATTCATCATCATATCAATATTCTTCCTGAAGAACATGTTCGGGTTGTGCCGTTTTGCGGGGCGATGCCCGTGCTTTTGAAGCATATGGCATAAAATCTTTCAGGGTCAAATACAACTTAGCCTTTGACATGATCTTGTCATCTTATGACTTCTCTTTTTTGTTCAAATTATGTCTTTTCATTGAGGATTTTCCTTCTGATGAAGGGGGTATATTTTGGAAGAAATATCTAAAGACACAATTGGTTGACTCAATTGTTTTTATAAAATGGAATCAATTCGGTTGATTGTTTTCCTTACCATCCAATCATCATATTTCTACACATTTTTTACTTTTGACTTCATTCCACTTACCTTCTTCCACTGGATCAATATCAGATAAAACATGCTACCTAGGCTAAATAACCTTTCATTTTTACTTTTCAAGAGTCCACCATCATTTGTAGGAGGTATTTGAAGAAAAAACCCTTGAATGGGATGCCCCAAAATTTGATGAAATGTACAATATTTGGGGAGGTCTTCATCTCCTTCCTTGTTCGGTGTTATGGGAATTTGCAGCTGAACCATATTTTTTTCTAGATCCGAGATGAAGTAACCAGGAACTTGCTCATTCCGGAAAAAATAATAATTTTTTTAAATCCTAAAATGGTTTCCTCCTTTGATGTAATTGATCATCTTGATGATGCGGCCATTGTTGTTGACGTTCCGAAGGTGGAGCCCTTCTATATGATGAATGTTTTGGAGTAGAAGCAGGTACAAATGCTTGATTAAGTGTAACTGTAGCAGCTTCTTCCTTCCCTATTCTCCTTCCTGGAGCTGATAGAATTACACATGTTTTAGCCCTAGTCTATATAAGAGAGTCTCTTATCTGCTGAGCGATTGATGTAAGGTCTCGAAACCCTCCCGTGTATTTCACATGGATCAATGGTGTGCGTAATTCATCACACAAATTTTCCATACAGATTGGGAGAAACTTTTCATGAGGGAGTTCTAAAATTAAGGAATATGTTAATCCCTTATAGAATGAAATGTAATCCAAAACTCTTTCATTTTCCATTTTCATCCAATTTCTAAGATCAAAAACTATCGTCTCCAGTAATATTGTGCTAAATTGAAGAATAAATTTCTGATGGACATCTTCCCACCCAGTAATTGGCCATGATTACAAACATATATATCAGACAAAATCTGGTGCTTGTAATGACTGCACAAAACAACTAAGCATAACTGCTTCTTGTAGTTGATGATTTCCCATCATAAGATCACAACAAGAAACAAAATGTGTTAAGTGTTGTTTTGGATCTCCCGAATCATTAAAATTGGGAATGTAGTACTCACAAAATTTAATGGTGGAGGAATTACATCCACCCATTCAGGATATTCTCTCTTTTACTATTGAACTGGCACACGTCGTCCTTTCATATCATTCAAACAAGATGTTAATGACTCAGTGTAAGTAATTAATGTTTGAGAAACAACTAGTTGAACTTGGACCTAAGTAGGTGCAATAAATGGAGTTATAAGGCTGTGGCGATCAGTACTATCACTGATGGTAGTATTTCCATGTGTTTTCTCATATGAACCATAGGATTGGACCTATAAGGGTGTACTTGATAAGGGGGGTTTTCATGAGCCATCCCAATATCTGCAACAAATTCCTTTGATTGATTAACTTTAGCATGAATTGGAGGAATACTACCTTGAATTAGTTCTGCATTTAACCTCCTTAACTCCTTCATTTCATTCTTTTTGTTGATGGAACCTTTCCTTAACTGAGAGTGATTTGACTTCTCCAGAGGTAGGGTGGAATGTAACCTGAATTTTTTCCGTTCCACTTGTAAGACACATTTTGGATTGGGATCATTGGTTATTTGAAGGAATAACTAGATTCTGGTTAAGCCTTTGATTTTGGGTATGAACACCTTCTTCATTATTTTCACTGTATACAGCCTCTTGAATAATAACTTCTTCATCTAATTCCTCGGAGTTAGCCTCATGTTTTGTGGGATCAGTGAAAATGACATTCATGATATTAATTGATGCATAACGCATTACAACCCTTTTTTCAATGTTTCTAAGATAATATCTTCTTTCATGTACATTATGAGACATTGCCTTTATTTGGTTGAACCCTTATGAACATCTAGATTAACCATAATTTTGATGGAATTTTATAATAATTCATCTCTGTGTTCTTCTTGTGGCTTCTTCCCTAATCATGATAAGACTGAATTTCACTGATGAAGAGATTGAGAATTTAAAAAAGTCCCCAGTCCGGTGGACTGAGGCTGTTCCTGTTTTCCCTGCTCAACTCCTCGAATCCTGTTTGTTGATCCTGAGGGTTGAATTAAAAGAGTCACCATCCTGGTAAGTTGAGGTGGCTCTTGAGCTACTACATATGAAAAATTCATAGATTCTCTCCTACATTTGCAGATTTTAGTCCGAAAATTGGTCGGATGCATCATCTGACATCCACTAAAATCTGCTAGCTCATATAACCATTGGATTATTTCTAACACTTCTATTACCTGGTGATGCGAAAGATCTAAATGAGAAGCATGTTCTATATTATCATTTGCTTGATTCAAGAGTAATTCAACAACTTCTTCTTTATATGTCTGGATTTTGGAAGAATTAGTTGGGGAATGTTCTTGAGAAAGCCATTGATTACACACAAAACTAGTTAGATGTGGCTGGACATGGGAAATAACATTGCATGATACCACATATGGCGGGCTTTGTTGACTGGATAGCATAGTGAAATGAAATTCTCCATGAACACCCCATCCGTTGATATGAATACCAGATGGGGCATTGGTAATTAAATGGTGAAACCTTTTTAATTCACCAAGGCATGTACCCTAAAGGGTTCTCTGCTGCTCTTCAAACATTGAATGTTATGAAACTGAGAGAGATTTCAATACAATTTGGTGTTGAAACCCTTCTATTAACTTAACATGATTTTGATATTCATTATAAGGTAATATTTTCTCTTTTAAGTGATGAAGAGTTATCCATATGTTGAGATGAATATTGTGAATACAACGTTTTTTCATCATTTCTGGAATATCATACTGAGAGTCAGCCAAAGGCCAAAACATGACCCATATTTCACCTTTCGCCAATTGTTTTCTCCTTTTCAGCACTTACTCGTTGTCATTTGATGAAGATTCATCTACTTGATTGGACCAAAGCTAGTTCTTCATTATTGCTTCGTCAGTTTCAACAAGATTGGTAGTGAATTCATTTGTCAAATTAGAAGATGACTAACCCAGGATTGGTTTGGAGAATGACATGCACCTTTAGATATCTACTAATTGAGAAAGTATTTCACCCGCTAGCGGTAAGGCATCAGACATGACTGGATTCTCATTTTCAAGTGCCTATAGATAAGAGGGCTTTAGTTTTACATCATTGTCCATTGAAGAATTTTCCAGGGAAAGCCAATTACTATAGGGAAAAATACTTTCTTATCTAAATTCATCATCCTTGGGAGGACCACCATGGTGGGTTATAGCAATAGATGACTCCTTTTTCTCCTTGTTCTTCCGAGCATGTAGAGGGTTATCATGGCTCTCATATAAAGATGATTCTTTGATATGGACCGAATTTTCATGAATAAATCCTTCATGAGAGAGTTTCTGATGAAGTCCTTTTGAATTATTGTTGTTATTTCCAGAATTTGGAAATGAGTGAGTAGAATCTTTAGCTGCAACAGATAATTTTCTGAGGGCTTCAAGAACTCTAGCATTGAGCAAGGCCTTATTGCAGATTGGATCTTGATTTTTTAACTATGTCGAATGTGTCTTTTTCTTGGAAGACTTCTTATTCACTTTGGAAACTACTTATTGAAAAAAGTGGTTATTATGGGTAGGCTTATGTGCCTGCTAAGGAGAAATGGTCAGGTTATGCTGACTATCTCCATTTAAATAGGTTGTATGTGCCCGACTCGGTTGTTTGTATCACATGGGGGAGTATTCCCCATGACTATCCTGGACTAGAACTGAGGTGTGTATCTTCTACAGGGTGACATGTTGACGAGTCACTCCACTAATAGGGATATATTTATGTTTCTTTCTCTATGATGTCTCTGAAGTTGTTATAATATTCTGACAGTTATTCAGAATATGGGTAGGGGTTTTCTTATCTTCATTCACCATTATCAGAATGTTCTTGGGGACCTATGATGTCAGAATGGGGATATACCTCCATTATGTGTTTGTAGTAGGTGTGTGTTTCTACTCTTTTCCTTCTTTTCCTATCAGTGAATTCTGCTAGTACACATGTGTGGGGGTAGAACGTCGAATCATCCTCTTGTTTTTCATTGGAGCTTTCAAATTAACATCTCTAGGTGAAACAAAATGAGAATGTTGGTTATCATGATGAATTTAAGGTGTATGTGCCTAATAATTGTTCTCCCCCAAATTTTATTGATGAGAATCCTTCAATATTGGCACACAAGACTGCTGGCAGAATTGATGAGTGTAAGCAGGTGTATGTTCCTGTTCACGGGTGGTCACCAAATTTGGTTGGTGTGCTTCATTGGATGAAGTCATATGAGCCTGCTTAATAGCTAATGATTTATAAACAGGTGTATATTCCGGCCTATAGTACTCCATCATAATTTCTTGGAGGGATTGGTGTGGTACTGCAAGACGAGTCTGCTGGGCAGTGAAATTAGGACGGAGGGTTGTATATGACCCCTCATTGTTTTCCATCATGTTAGGTTGATAGACTTAATTGGAGGGGGAATCCGTATGAACCTACTCCATGTTGGCCGAATTTCACCTCTGACGTATCTTCTTGCATGCTCGGTTCTGATGAACCTGAGCCAAAGACCACGAAGAGATACCCCCATCATGTTGAGGGTGCACTACTGCACGAGTCTAGCGGTGACTGTTGGTGGGAGTCTTTAGGAGGGACTTCTGTCTTATTGAACTGAGTCATTGAGTGACCTCTTGATTCACCTCCTTGTAATAGGGTTTGGACTTGTTGTTTTCTTCCGGGGATAAAGACCCAAAACGGTTCGAGGTAGTGGTTGGCACCACCTACTTCTTGACCAATAGTCATCGTTGTCCGGACAACTACGGTGAGTTGTTAACTTTGAGGGCTTGTCGAGTGGCTTCCCGAGTCCGGATGGTACTGTGTTGATGGTATTCCATATTTAATGCATTTGAGACCCCGCATTGAAGACACTGAGTAGGTTATGGCATCCTCAGAGAGAATGAAGATCCATCAGGTGTAGTGGTCGAGGCATTCACAATTGTGAACCTTAATGTAGCCATTTCGTTTTGCAGAGAGATCTTGAAAAGGAGTGCATGTTTGATATAGAAGACATAATGAAGATATGTCTGTCCAGACTACATCATTTGGATGATCAAATATGTTATTGATTTCTTTGTTGTCCCTCATATTTAGTTTAATAGGGTCCTAAAAATTGTTAAAACATCAATTAACTTGGTTAAGGATTCACATCAGGTTCACTATTTTATGTTTCCTCTAGAAATGGGGAAGACCTTGTTTTTTTAATGTTCAAACATTCCAATCAGTTTCTAATGGGTTTATTCGTAGAACCGGAATCACCCAATGATTCTATATCCATTTGGACCTACTTTCCAAAGGTAGGTTCTCATTAGTTGTGGACTGATGAGGCTTATGAATTTACATTGGTCGAGAGGATGGGAGGTCAGGTTCATCACACCTTTTTGGGGGGAATTATTGCCTACTCTGGGACTCTCTTATAGATTTAAGTTATGTTCACAAATTCTTATTATTTCACCAAGCATGAAAATGAGTTTTCCTTTAGTTTTGTCAATTGATTAATGATATGTATTGAATTTATAGAATCTTTTATATGGTTATTATGATGACCATACTGGTTTTAATGCCACTCAGTGGGGAACTTGATGGTTATTGTCATTCAGAAATACAAGGATTATTTTAGATTTGGGATCGTACCGGTAGATGGGCTGCATACGTTTCTTTGTTAAAAAAAGCAATCAGAACACACGTAGTTCAATAATAAATATATAGTTTAACTTCATATGGGACAGAAAAAAATACATGAATTATGGGCTTGAACCATAGAAAGGCTTCCTACGTACTCTACATTTAAGGAAGAGATCAAAGTCCACATATTTCAGGTGAAGAAATATGGGGAGTATGGATAGTTAACGGCCCAAAAAGAGATGTCGTGATTACGTTTACAGTCTAAGCTCACGTTAGTCATAATCAGAGTGAGAAACAAGAGGTATCAGTAAACCTGATGATTGTGCCACAAAATATGCAGTCACAAGAAATGATGTGGGGCTTACATATGTATGACTTCCAAAGTAAATGAAGTCCCATACAAACATTAGGAAAGAAGACCAAGAGTAGGGTCCGTAAAGGTATTTGTAATTTATGGAGGTTTAGAGTTTTAACCCCGGGATTACTCTTAAGAAGTATACCAAAGAATTTAAAGGGGACTTATAACATAGGGCGTACTCCAGAGAAGGATGCCCAAATTAAAATATCTTATCATCTTAATAGATGAGGTTATATGGAGGAATCCTTTAACCGTAGTGACATAAATATTGTAATTCATGACGTTTTGGGAGTGGTTCTCACATAATTTCTTTTAGATAAGGAGGCCAAAAAAGTAACCATGCCATTAATTGAATTGGAAAGGGGTTAGAGGGATAATATCTTGAAGAGGATAGGTAAACGGGAGAGAGGAACACAATGGATGATGGAACACATGTGTGGTTCATGTATGTCATTTGGCGCACAAGTATACTTACGCGAAATGGGTTCACCTGAGTGACGAAGAATCTATAGGGTAATACTTGGGCGAGACTTATGTCAAGCCTTTAGTATTATCCTAAGATGTTTCCAAAAGGGAGACAAACTAGTTTCATCAAAATGTTAAGGCTGAGCACAAGTGTATATATTTCTAATGAGGTCTGGACACTTAGGCATGCATGATTTGATCAATTATAAACACTTATCCCTTATTCTACACCTTAAATTATTCCATTATAGGTAAAAAGTTACCTTATAAACTTTAGGAAGAGTTGATTTGAAGACTATGGTGACTAGAGCCTGAATTAGACTTCTAAAAAAATCTGTACTTCATATGGGGGGCCCACATGGGCTATTTATAGGCCACTATGCACCTTGGGTGAAAAAATAAATAGGGTGTGCAAGTAAGCTACGCAACCCATATGTGGCGCACAAGGGACATGCACGACACACAAGTAACTTGCACTACTTACTCCAAATGTGTTCATAGATAATGCCTTTGTCATTTTTTTATCTTCTTCAAAGGGTGACCCTCTGTGTGCTTAAAGTATCACCCTTTACCATTCGTTGGACTCTATGACGAAAAGGAGCGTCAACAACCGTCAAGGGTCTCAAAGGGTCCAGTGTACGTTGGGCTTAACTTCCCTTTCATTCCAAACTGCATGACTCTCTTCCATGGTGATATTAGAAGGAATAAATTATCTCCAACATCGAACACCAAGTCCCTTCTATGTTTTTCAGCATAGATATTTTTCTAACTATGAGTTGATTTGATGTGTTTTGAAATACATGAACATTCTCTATCATCCCTTTCACAAGATCAAGCCCATGTAGCTTATTTTATACAACTTCATCCCAATAGTTTTGTGTTCTACATCGATTTAAATACAAATATTTATATAGAGCTATCTGAACACTAAAAAATAAGCTCTTACTGTATGATAACTCAACAAAGTCATAATGCTGATCCCAACCACCTTTTGATTCTAAATAATAGGATCATCGCATGTCTTCGAGAGTCTGAACAGTTATTTCTGATTGGCCATCAGTTTGGGGGTGATAGGTCGTGCTAAAATTTAATTCTATACTCAATGCATGTTGGAAATTTATCCAGAATTTTGATGTGAACCTTGGATGAAAATATGAGACAATCGATAGTGGAATAGAATGTATTCTCACCACTTCCTCCACATATATATTTTCATGATGTTCAAGCAATAGATCTTCCTGAATAGCGATAAAATGGGTAGTCTTGGTAGGTCAGTCAACCAAATCCCATATCACATTATTTCCCTTCGACGTCTACGGGGGACCCATAAAAATGTCCATAGTGACATTCACCAATTTTCACATGGGTATAGTCAATGGTTGTATCAACCCTCTAGAAACTTCTCTTCCTTTACTATATTCACCTTCTTTTTTACCTCCAGATCAACCCACTGTCCCTTTTTAATAATCTCATGGATTTATGGTTGCACAATAATTTGGGAAAGGTAGGATGAATCCCCTACAATTATTGTATCAAAATCCATCCTTTGCATATCCATGAAAATAGGGTCTCTCTCAATCTACAGTATGGATAGAGTAGTAGGTTCTTTTCTACTTAGAGAATCATCTTACTTGTTCCCCTTTCCAGGATGATAGTGAATAGATAAATCTTAATCATTGACTGGATCTAACCATCTCCTTTGTTGCATGTATAGCTCCTTTTGTGTGAGTATTTACTTTAGGCTATTGTGGTCAGTGTATAATTCACAATTCTCATCATAAAGGTAGTACCACTAGATTTTCATGATTAAAATCACATATTCTATCTCTATATGATGCATCAAGTATTTAATCTCATGGATTTTCAACTACCATGAGGCGTAGGCTATCACATTTTCATTTTTCATGAGTATACAACCCAAGCCTATTTTGAATCCTCACCGTATATCACAAAACTATGTACACTTTTCAGTAGTGTGAGTACCATTATAGTGATCAGCCTTCTCTTTAGCTCCTTTATGCTTCCCACCCTTTCTTCATTCCTAACATAATTTACCCCTTTACTTGTTGACATAGTTACTGGGCTTGAAAATCACGAGAAATGTCTCACAAAACACTGGTAGTACCCAGCTAATCCAAGAAAACTACAGATCTCTATGACACTAGAGGGTATGGGTCATTCCTCAATCGCCTTTTTTTTGAATGGTCCACAAAATTTCCTTCACTTGTGATCACATGTCCTAGGAACATGACATTCTTCATCCAAATGTCACACTTACTAAACATGGCATAATAATTATCATTTTTCAATTTCTCCAACACAAGTCTTAGATGTTCTTCATGGTCCTACATTATCTTAAAGTAGATCATTATATCATCAATAAAAACTACCAATAATTTGTCGATGTAATGTATAAAGACTCTATTCAACAAATCAATGAACGTTGTTGGGGAATTAGTATGTCCGAAGGGTATCACCAGAAACTCATAGTTCACATACCTTATATGGAAGGAAGTCTTCTGAATATATTCCTTCTTTACCTTTAACTGATGATATCCCAAATGAATATCCACCAATGAGAAGTATTGAGCACCACTTAATTGATTAAACAAGTCGTCGATCCTTTAAAAAGGATACTTGTTCTTTATGGTGATCTTGTTGAGTTTCCGATAATTGATTCACAGTCACATTGTTTTATCATTCTTCTTCACAAATAGCACTAGCATGGCCTAATTTGATGAACTGGGGTGTACATACATTTTTTTCCATATCCTCTTGAAGTTACTTCTTTAACTCCTCCAGTTAAATAGTATTCATCCTATAGGGACACTTTGAGATCGGAGTAGCTCAGGGTATGTGTTCTAGTATGAATTCTACCTCACGATCTGGTGGAATTCCGGGTAAATCTTCCAGAAATTCATCACCATATTCCCCCACAATGAGAATTTATACAGGGTTGGATATTTCCTATGACACAACCATTTGGGTGAGGTATGCTTCTTTATAGGGTATCAAAACCCACAACACTGAAGAAATTTTCAAAGGAGAGTTATGATGTTCCGTGAATTGGTATAGGATCATGGGATGATTCAGAATATGAAAAGATATTTTCTTTTCCAGATAGTTTATATGTTCTCTATATAACGAGAGCCAATCCATTGGAATTATAGCATATAATTCCACCATGGGATGTATAATGAGATTCACTAGAATAATCTTTCCACTTACGCTAACATGAGAAGTGTCAAAGAATTTGGTTGCAATTATTTTAGCACTAGGTGTTTTTACATATATCACTACTACAAGATTTTGTGGATTTAATTCTATAGTTCTATAAAACATGAAAGATATGAAGGAATGTGTAGATCCAGAATCAAATAAGTCCTTTTATATTCTTGAGAAGATTGTAAGTGTACCTTGTATAACTTCATTATCTTGCTACACTTCCACAGTAGTGATGGAATAATCCTTCCCTTGTTCTTTTGGATTTGGTGGATGCTGATGCTAATTATCCTTGAGGACTCGAGGTTTAGAGAACTCGTTTCCATAGATCCCTTTCTCCCTACAGTTTTAGCATTATATTATGGGTGGTTATTCCCTTTCATCTACTATATTCTCCTTCTTTCTCATGTATTTTCGACACTCGGTCCTTGTTTCCCACACTTGAATAATTTCCCCATACCTTTGAGGAAGTTCCCATGATGTCACTTCCCACATTTTTGGAATGTGGGTCGTTGAGTTTTATTCTTACCATTATCATTAGATCATATATCTTGAAACTCCTTCTTTTTATTCTTATCAACATAAACATGGGACCATTATCTAAACTCTATCACCACAAGGAGAGAATATTGAACGACTTCTTCATAACTCCCAAAGACTCAAGTAGCAAAGACCCTTTCAAAGGTGTGGTTTTAATCCCCTAAAAAATCTATCAATTGTTCTGTCATTATTTATAATATAACTCGAAGTGTACCTTGTAAACCTTGTGAAACTCGCTTCGTAGGTTGTGACAAATTATCATTCCTTTCTCTTGAGCTCTATGACTTCTCTCTCTATATTCGTAAGAAGTGGTCATGGAAAATAATTATTAAGAAACATGATCTTTAAGTCTTACCATTCCATCTCTTCAATTTCCACCCTTGGCATGGTGTTATTAATTAAATACCACCATTGATCGACCTCTCCATGTAGAGGATAAATGACTACTATCACATTCTCCATCTCATAATAGTGGAGCACATAAAAGATCATCTCCATGGAGTTGACCAATTGTTTTGTAACTAGGGGATCAGAATATCCACTAAGCGTTGTTGGTCGATGCCGCATAAAGCACTCGACCTCCAATTTATCCCTCTTAGGTGAATGAGGTTATTCACCAGTATTATAGTTATTGTTTATGACATGAGATAGTTGGGAAATCATCGCTATGATGTTTTTAATTCCACCTCCCAGGTCATTGGGGATGTTGTTTGGGAATTCTTTGCATTGTCCCTCATACGAGTTGATGTCCTGGTTTCTCTTGGTTCCTACCATTTTCTAAAATAACAAAGGATGGAACAAAACATAAGTCAAAAACCCATGAATTAATAATTTAAACTTTTGTATAATTCTTAAAAAATGAATAACTTATGGGACCCCTATGTAAATATTTTTATGTACACAGTTGTACTTAGTCTCATACAAGAGGTTTTTTTTGAATGGCACACTAATCTGAATTCCGAAAATAACTATACCTTACATATGATACCAACTATAGAGACACATACTTTTATTTCATTAATATTACATCATTCGGAATATAAACAACATAATATTATTACTGAATGAGCATCTAGAGGTTTAGTGTCCATGGATAATTATTACCAAACAATACATTTACAATATCATGCACAAATATTTATTTAATTCTATTTTATCTTGCATCTTGTTAGCACATGACATCTCCTTACTTCATGTATTCACCTAAGGATATAAATAAAAAGGGGGTGAGATAATATCCTAATAAGAGGATAGATAATAACAATATAGCATGGGGTGAGAATATTCATAACATCATCATCAATACTTTGGGAGGAAATATTAATAAAGACTTTAAATGTGGAAATACATAAAAAAACATCATGTCTTAGTGGTTAGAAACCACAAATACGTGTGAAAAAAGCTATCATATAGTTCAAAAATCATTTCACTTTAACTCATGATATTCATTACTTTACCCAAAGCATTATAGATCTGTATAATTCCCGGTGCACCTATCACATTGAAACAATAATATTGCACTATATAATTTCTTGTACACCTGTCACATCATAACATTATCATTATCATGCTTTAAAAATAGAACATATATAAAAAATTAACATAACTATCCCATGGAAAGGAATGGTTTTATTCACATAAGAACACATTAATAAAATTTGGGATCCCAATACAAAGTGGGTATAAAATACTTGATACAGTAACCATAAACCTTGAGTGAGAAATAAAATTTGTGTTTTTTAAAGAAGAGTTCTTTTGGAAAACTTTTTGTTTGACATAAAATATTGTAGAGAACATTTACATCCAAGAATAAAAAAGATAACTATGAGAAAATTATTTTTATGAAGTAACCAAACCAAAGATGGACTGAGAGAGGGAGAACCGAATGAAAAAAAGTTGGGTTCGTGAATTTCCCCTTACGTTGTATCTGAATGATTTTTTCACATTGAAGATTTGTATAACCCCATTATACTCATTAATTAACAAATAAATATCCGTGTTTACTTTAATATGGTTAACTATGGTCTCATTTAGTAATTTTATTGGCCTTTGGATGAGTTATATAGATTAAATTCATTGTTTGGGAGTGTTAATTTTCATAGAATTAATAAACGGTTCACTTGTATTCAGGAACGAATGTTAAGTTGAAATGTGGTTGAATATCCAGAGTTGTTAATATATATATTATTAGAGATATTAAAGATATATTTATGATCATATATTGAAAATTTTTATGTAACATGAGGATGAATCATTAGATTAAATTTAATGATGATCATTTTTGGTTAATTTGGGTGGTTTTTTTATCACAAAGAACTTGTCATTTTTTTCACATTGTTTCATGTAATTATGATAGTTCTAGAACCTAAAATGGGATAATAAATAAACGTTACAATATTTTTTCAACCATTTTGTGGTTTTATTGTCAACCTTGAACGATTTGATGGAAAATTATGTGCATCGCCCAGGATTTAGGTAAATTAACACATCAGGGGCAACAATTTCATTTTATTAACAAAGAGTTGGAGGATGGATTATAATGAGTAATATTACATTAATATGAAATAATACTATTATATCAATCATAATGGAGTTATCATGATATTTTGATATAATAATCTAAGGATAAGATATGAAAATAAAATAAATTTGAATGGAAAATGAATGAAAAGAGAAAGAGGAATTACCTCTTGAATCATACTCTTGAGATCCTCTGTAAAGAGCCTAGGATTGGCCTTTTGATGATACCAGAAGCACTTGGATGTGGGATAGGTGTTAAGTATGTTATTTGGGTAGAGATTAATAAAGTATTGATGTTTGATAGGTGTGAGGAAATGATGGTGTGAAGGGTGGTATTTATACTGTATGGGGGCAGGTTTTCTTAATATTTGAATCATTATTTAATTAATTTCCACCATGATAAGAAATAGGGATGATTCCATGACCAATAATTGTAAATAGGGAATTCGAGTTTGTGATTTGGGTTCCTACATCACTTGTGATTCTCTGAATAATGGGTTTAAATTATAATGTATTTATATAGTAAATTATTGTATTTTACAATTCACGAAAAATTCATGTATTTCAAACAAAATCCCAAATGTTAACATTGAGCATTTTTCGACATGTAGAATCGAAAAATTAAATCAATTATTATAAAATAAGATTATAAATATGATTAATATAATTATTATTTAAAATCATAATTTAATTGAAAAATAATGTTTTTCAAATAATAAATGATTTTATAATGCTTTCAAAAATAACATAAGGTATTATAAAATTACCATAAATCTAGAAGAACAATATTTTTTAATTTATGAATAAATTTTTAAGAAAGAAATTTATCACATAAATTAATTAATTAATTATAATTAATTTTTTATGACATAAAAAATACCAATACATTTAATATGTTCAAATTGATACTTATAAGATGCCTAAAAATTATTTAATAATTCATACATAAGGTTACTTTTATTTTGGATGATTTAATATTAATAATGGTTATATTAGTATTCGTAAGGGTTGGTTACTATTCATAAGGGTATGTTACTATTCAACAATATTTTTTTGGTTCTTTTAGACTCTAAAAATCATCCTTAACATAGTCATGTATGTCATATTTTCAAAATTCAATACATAGTAGTGGAAAAATTACATTTAATTGTCACATAATATATAGTATCATTATATGTCATTGTGCTTCATAGAGATATTATACAATAGGGAATAATTATAATAAATGAATTTCATTAATAAAACATTGGTTTGTTAGAGAGGCAATCATAGAACATCTTTTGTAATGGCATCATCATACTCGTCCACCACTATAGGAATGCTCATATTCCTCTCTTCCAATGCACCGAGGGTGATGTTATCCAACTGGTGAGTGATTGGTTGCACCCTCCTCTGAGAGAGTCTATCATGTGCTTCAAAAGTTCCCTTCTTGCCTGTGGAGGAGAACCTAGACCCATCTCCCTGGACACACCGCACTTTTCACCTAATAAATCTGATATGAGCATGGACTATAAATTACCAGTCTATACCCAAGATGATGTCGAAAGGCCTTGATGCTGCTGCTAGATGATCCACAATAAATATTTTTCCTATTATTGTATGCTCGTACTTCCTAAAAGAATGTGTAATAGTATAATCACCTCCCGTTGGAGTCTCTAATCGTAAGGATTGAGCCAACAGCTCCACCAGAATATTCGAGCTCTGAACGAGAGTCATGTGAAGGAAAGAGTGACTAGCACCCATGTCTATAAGAATAGTAGTTATGGTGGATAAGACATATATCTTATCACTAACCATCTCTCGAACACCACGGTTATAGGACCCTTCATGTAATTTTGGTGTCGCCCCTATCGTACAGCTCCCTGAGCTCGTGGTGGAACACCTAGGGGAGGAGGTGGTAGCACCTCGAATCGTCGTCCACAACCTGCTTCTCGGCCTACTACAGAACTATATCTACTGCCATGCATACCTCCTCGCTCGAATGGTTGCCTCTGTCTTCGTTGTCCCTCGACTGTTTTCTTATCGTCTATGTTGCGGCTTGGGTGACCATGAGCCATGTGTCCCTACCAAACACATGAGAAGAACATCTCAGTTCCCTGCTGACTTTAATTAAATATTAAAATGAGGAAGCACAAAATTCGTATATGATGCATTCCACTCGTGTTTTTATGTATAGACACGAAAAGTAGAATTCAAGGTCCTGGTGTATGGATATGTCGACCACCTCACCAAAAATAAACTCCCTAAATATGAATGTAGAACTGTAATCATTTTACATTTATTCACAAAAAGAAAATAACACACTCCTGGTCATTGTGGTAGAACTGACCACCTAGGATACGACTTTGTCACAACCCATCCTCTATGTCCCATTCTGTGACATCCCCCGTGCTTGCCTCCCAAAGGCCAGGGGTTGGCGACCAGCACCGAAGGCGTAATCTCGAAAGTGTGAGGAATTTTCCTAAGTACATGTTTTCACCCACACACAACCACTTCCCCAATCCACAAAGGTAAAAAATCATGACACTAAAAACCCACTGAGTAATACTATGAA
Source organism: Viscum album (assembly GCA_963277665.1). Lineage (NCBI taxonomy): Eukaryota > Viridiplantae > Streptophyta > Magnoliopsida > Santalales > Viscaceae > Viscum > Viscum album. The sequence goes on from OY728133.1 coordinate 1,314,861,487, forward strand.
CTCTTGGTCAAATTGGACAAAATACCAATCCAATGCATGACTAACCGAAAATGGGAAAGTACAGGGAAATATGAAATATGACTACTAAAAATTCCACAAGATTTGTAAGTGTAGAGTTGCTACTAGAAGCCATAGATGCACGCACGACCTTCCTGATATCACTAGGAACAACCTTTTCCAAAGCCTCAATGTCCTCCTTTAAGCTTTCTATCATCTAAAATAGACACAACACGTGCAGGTGATGCCTGTATAGGTGTGAGTAAAAGAATACTTAGTAGGTTCCACAATCCAATTATGAAATATGACAAAGAAATACATAATAAAATATGTAAAGCATGATCATAATGAATGATGATGAAGCAAGAAAACTAACACAAGTTATAATCTATATTAGGTATTTAAGACCATCCATCATAACATTAAACACCTTGGGCTACTAGAGTACATATTCTTAATGAGTAATGTGGGTATGTCGGGTCACAGAGAGCCACTTCCCACTGTGGGCTTGTCAGATCACACATAGCCCTTTCTCCATTACCTTGGACTAATTTGGAACTCATCCTGGATGAATACTGGGTTTCTGTTGGGTCACATAGACCTAATCCCCCCCCTGTGGGCATGCTTGGTTACACAGAGCCGCTTCCCACCTTAGTCATCATACAAAGGTACTCCTCCTATCGAGTACCATGGGTCTGCCCGGTCAAACAGAGCCACTCTCCACCATGGGTATGTTGGTTCACATATATTTTCTAACCCTTGAACCATCATAGCTAATCCACACAAGGTCCCTTTTCAATCTCCACTATGTATTAATCAGCCTTAGGATCTCCGAACCTAGTGTTCTTGATTCCAGGAGAACTTCTCCTCAAGCCATTAATCATTTTTCCGATTCCCTGAAATCCTCTTTATAATATTACAAACGATCTACATTGTCATGAGGGTTCCAACATGGAAAACAGCTCATCAATTGAACACCTGGTTTGAATGATATTGGAATTTTTTCCAAAAAGTTGTAGGTAAGGTCCGGGTCCATTTTGAACGACCCAAACCCACATATCCTAGGATCCACTAACCCAACCCAAACCCAATCTAGCCTAGAAGTCCCTCTGGGTTGAGGGTTTGGCCCACTGTGGTGGCATGCACCCTACTCGGCCCTCCAAGGGTGGGCCGACTATTACATGGCTGGGACGCGGCTGGAAGCTACATCTGCCTCCGCTTACCCCACGCATCGTCCATAGGGACACCACCTCTACTGTGGTCGATTGACCATATCCTTTTCCACATTTGAGATGGTGTGGTTCCACATTTTTGGTGCACCAATTCAGCTAGGTGGCCACGTCTGCTCACTGCCATCCACCGACATAGTGGTCGGAAGCTCATACTGCACCACTAGAAGCTCCTGCTATATCATTGGAAGCTCCTGCCATACTGCTACGGCCAGAGCTGGTCACAACGCTTCTTGCAGTGCACCATCTAGGTGTGCTACCACCCCCTCATAGCCACTATCGAAATGTTCTCTTGTAGACCGATGTGTCCACTACGGTGGTCTGTTCTTTGTGCCACTTATGCCTACGACGTCCAGGGGATGCCATCTTCCAATCAATTCTCTCAAATACTCCTTCCTGGCATTTCAAATATGTGACAACAAGAAATTAAAAAACACACATAAGGAAGAGGGGCTCATGCCATTTTAATGTCGGACCACGCCCTCTGCGTTAGAGGTTCGGAAACATGGAATATAGAATTGATGTTCTATGATAATTTAATCAATCTCACTATGCGAATCCCTTGAAAAAGAAGCCCACCCACAAGAACGACTAATCCATAGGTCAATATGTTTGTGGGAAAATCCATGTTCATCATTTTAGAATGATGAATGGGGAAACATAAAAGAAAGAAAACCCCTACCTTATTGGAAAGGGTAGTTGAAACGATCAATCAATGAGGATTCATGTTCTGTTAAAAAGCCATCATCATTCGTTTCCCACCAATCCCATTCTCTGAGGTGAATTGATATATCTATGAATCCACTGACATAATTTGTTCATTGTTGGATAGGGTCTATATCTATTGTATTATCAAGGATATTCCACCGCTTGATCCTGAATTCTCCAACATGTTAACCCATTAAGAGAAAACATGTCACAATGTTTCTATTACACTACGTCGCCACGTCGTTATGCTGTTTCATTTACAGAACAGTGTTCTAGTTACACTTCATTTAATGTGTCATTACACTTTAAATTTATGAGAAATTAATAATATTCATTTAATTTGACTCATCTTCACTTTTTCTCTGCAACGTAGTGCCACCGTTCCACCACCCAACGGCTGAGAAAACCCAAATAAAATAATGTTTTATGTCATATGATTTCTGAAAATTCAGATTTATAAAATTTTTAGTCTAGCCTTTCTAGTCAATATTTGGTCCATTCTAGGAAAATCCAAACATACTGAGCACAACAATGTCCTTTTATTTTTTACATATGTGCTGGTTTAAATGATAGAAGAACCTTCTCACAAATTTACTTAAATGCACATAAATAATGATCAAAATTCCATTCGGAGCTCAATAGTCCCCAGAATCTGATGCATTCAATGAATTTGGTCTTAAAATAATTCCATATAATTTTAAAAAAAATTACCTAAAATATCCAGGAAATTACAGAAAATATCCTCATAAGAATTTTCAATAGCACATCAAAAAAATTACACCTCAGTTAAGAATGACTGATAAGAAATATTCAAATTATACGAACCATTAAAATAATACACTAATCCCCTTAATGGTATTATATGTACATATTTTTATATGAAATGAACATGTAAACATAATCACTTCATGAAATTTCTACACTATGGAATTTCACAGTTATATTAACCTCAAGTAAGCATAAACCACAAACCTACCATTTAGTGACATGGTGGTTCAATATATATATTTCACATACATGATAATGATTATAACTTTAATTGATTAATCTCATGTGGGGAGTTAATTAATTTTTTAATATGGTAGATTATAAGTGTCATGGGTAATGGTGAAAGGATAAACATTGTGAAAATAATAAGAGATAATTATCTGAATTTTTAGGATAAATGTGTCATGATTATGACATACATGATTGACTGGGTTTTATACTTTTAATAGTATAAATTGAGACTAAATGCTTATAACTGTAATGGATTGAATGTTTCTCTTAATAATGTATAAATCCTCTTAGGTTTCATGTTGATTTTGTTTTCTTATGGATCAAAATATGTTCACGTTTATTGATATTTTATAACATAAAAACACTAATTACATTTATCCAATATTATATTTGTTGAATTATTCATGCTCATTATCATGTTTGTGTTTTAATTAATTTTATAGAAACATGAACAATTGTTAAATAATGGTGGAGATCTACACAATTAATAAAATTTAAAATTTATCATGCCAAAATGTAAATCATTAAGAAATGATTGTATTGGGAGTAATTGTAATGCTCAATACTGAAAATAAAGAACAATGTGATGCATTATGATTACAACATAGTTATTATATAATAGAATCATTTGAATACCATAAGAAGGATTATTTATCACATGATGGAACTTAATACACTACAATAGGTATTCATATTATTAATGAAAATATATTATTGAATAATTCCTTTTAAATATTTAGATAATAATCTATAGTGTTATAACGAATGTATCATACCATTATAGAATTTAAATTTCATAAAAATGCGGATCAATATATAGAAAGTAAAACATGGACACAAACACTATAGTCTTGAAATCTATCATATCCCAGGTATATTACTGATGGTAAAAATGATGACTTAGTGCCCCAAGTTCAATGGAATGAATTATTGTTATAGTTATAGTGGGTTGGTTCTAAAATAGTGAATTCAAATACTATTTTAATGGGAGAAAACATCAAACAAACAATCCCACTAATCATTAGAATAAATTGAACAATATGTTTCCACATGTTTTAGTTAATAAATAATAGATAACTCAAAAAAAACATTATGTGGGATGAGAGGAAAACTATGTAAAATCCAAAATGGATGGTCCCTACTAGAATGTTGATGTGTTTTATTAAGAAAATAATCTGTAGGTAATTCTGTGTTGTGAACCAAGAGTTTCATGTTGCAAATAACATGTTTCAAAATTAAAATTGTATAATATAAATAAGGGTCTTTGACATGTTTATATCATCTATTTAGTAACTTTACCATAGAAGATAAAAAATTTAAATTCTAGGAAGTTAAGAAGCCGTGGAAATTTCACCCACTCACAAGTAGTTTTAAAAATTCAGAGATCTAAGAGTTTTTCCCAAATAATGTTCATGACATAATGATTCCACAAAACATCATCTTGTTTAAAGAAATAATTAAAGAGGTTCAAACCTCATATACTAATTTTTGAGGTTATTTTGGGATCTTCTATATTTCCATAATTTATAATGATGATTTTTTTCTTAACATCATAGTCTATTTTTAATAGTAATATTTGTAGTCCAAGGAGAACAATACATGAATTTAATGTCTCTCACAACCAATTTATTGGTGCACCATGAAGCAGTTGGGGTCTATAAATATTTCATGACAATGGGTTCTCTAGGGGTATAAGGAGAATATGATACATTTTTGGTTTATTGAGGAAATTTCAAGATGGAACCTTTATTTATGGAATTTTACAACATATCATGGGAATGAATCTTAAATTCATGTTATGTAATTTTCTTTCTCATTTAATATATGTTTGGTTCTGAATTTAATACACATGATTTATAAATCACTTATACATATTATTTAACTCATGATTGATTCACATCCCCTAATGAGTGGCTAGTTTCCTAGTGTTTCATTATCCAATAGATAGATGATATTGAAAAAAAATGAATGAATCAATTTTCATATAAATTTCATTTTTTCATATTGGTATCACATTAATCCTTAATATTATCCCATTTATTATCTTTTATTCAAGTGAAATTAAAATTAAAAGGAGAAAACCCAATATATTAGAGATGTATGAGTTCATATTATTTTAAAATAGAATCATAATGCATCAAATTTTAACAATATTTCATCAAACATAAACAAATGACGACATAATTTTTTTATTAATCACCATTTACTAAGTAGAGATTAGTGACCCCAAATTAATTCCCCCAAAAATTAGTCATTTACTTAAATAAGATACATAATTCATATATTTGGAGAATTTATTATCAATATTTGTGTATCCATCACTCTTTTCCATAAAAAATGGATTTCATCACCAAACGTTATTTTTCATTTATTCTTACATTCAAAAATATTTTTCAAATTTCCTTCCTTATTAAATTCTAAATTAAAAAATAAATAAATAATTACTAACTGATAGTCAATCAACCATTCTTAGTGGGTTAACATTAGTTCATGAAGTAACTATATTACACATTCTTACTTTTGGTAATAAAGTTGGCGTGCCAAAAATTATAAGGTTTTACCCAACCCCCATTAGGAGGTGACAATTCATGGGGCCAAATCACTTGTAAATAGGGAACCCACCCATGAAAAAAATAGTAGTTAAGATGTTATCATCTTTTAAATAGAATAAATATTTCTATAGTAGTATCTTCTATGATTTGATCGTTAATTTATTGCAATAGAAATAAAAAAATCACTAACCACCTCTTTTTTATAATAATAAACTCCAATCAAGTTGAATAAAAATATACTTTCTTGACATAATAATATATTTATAAATACTTTGAGACGTGCATTCCATTTTCTTTTCCAATGTTCCATATCACCAATATAATACTAGTTTTATTAATCTCATGTTACTAGAAAAAATATGATTCTATTACTATATATAAGTGTCACCGAAGAGATTGAATTATTCAAGCAGGTCCCATGATACATAAGAATAATTATTTTTGCATATGAATAACATAAAACAAAAAAGTCATATATATATTATCTTGATATTGACCATGTAAAATCAATTGACGTTCATGTACACTAGACGAATTTTTGAATATGATTGAGAAGATAATATAAATCATAATAAAAAGGAATATTCAAGATGAATAAGAATATTCCATTAATTTCATTTGAAAGTCACATGGGTAGAATGGATGATGTGTTGATTTTAATACAAGGGTTATTTCTTTAAATCAGGTAGATTGTTTTGAGAACACATATGGAATAAAATCCTAAAGTGAGAGGTGAATGAACGAAATATGATTACACTAAATGGATCCCACATAGTGATTAATTAACAAGGAACCTTTTATATCTATTTTGAACTGTAATGAATTATACCATGAAGAAGGGATCATGTTATTATAGTTAACAAATTAATCCAATAATGAATCATGAGACACTCATGAATCTTCTAAGGGATGAAATATAATGTAGTAAGAAATATATATGAGTTTAAATAGACCCATATGTAGACTCCATACTCACTCCTCTAATCCATTTCATTTCTCCATACACCCCTTCCATTATTCACATCACTAATAAACCCTACAGTAGTTGTCTGAAAAAAATAAGGAATGATTTGATAATGATGTGAACTATCATAAGCTAACATATTACTATCTTCTTCGTGATTTTATTAAATACTCTTAACTATAAATGAATGTGGGTGGGATATAGGGTAAGTATCAAAATGGTGTATTATAGTTATTATAAACCTTGATTAGATCCTTTACAAATAAATTATATAACAAATTAATCAGTGTATGATTTTTTAATTGATATAAGGGAGTGTATGACTATGTTATACTGGATGAAAAATCCATGACCTATAGTGTGGATATTGTCTTCTAAGGGATTGCATTTCTGAGGAATCAATAATAACATTATAATAAAATAATTGATTTAATCATTATGTTTATGTACTAATACCAACTTTATTGGGAATCCTGTTATAATTAGTAAGTCTAGTAGTTGATTTAGTTGGATAACATTCCAAATTCATGATTTTATTGATACATCTAAATTGTTACTTCAACAAATTTTTTTTAAAAAAATATGTGGTTTCCTCCCTGGATTACCCCACACATCACATATTAAATTATATCTTTATGTACATAATCTCATTCACAACCCATTTATACACTCCCAAAATTAATATAAAACACTATAAATAATTTTACTAATATCTTGGCACAAATAAACAACTCACATAATTTTTTATTAATTGTATCGATGTTTTCATCATTTAATTTTTTATTAAGGAAATTAGAAATGGATAAACAAGACACAGATAGCCCTATAATCCATGGATATGAAGAGCCTAAGGTGTCCGGAAATAGTGAAGTCCAATGGAATCCCCTATAACCCATTATATTTAAGTGGATTATTGGATTGAACAATATTTTATACCTATAGAAAATCTCTAATTACTCACCGATATTGATCTACAATGTACTATGAATGCGAATGAATTTTGTAGTTTATAGCCACATATATTCTTCAATCAAAATCCATTATTCTATTAAATTTGTAGGGTAAAATATTAAAAAAACTAGGGTGTTATTTATATGAATAAAGTACATTCTCAGATAGATTGAAAAAATATAAAGATTTTATTACTTAGATATTAATGGTTTTTTGCTTGACAATATCAATACTTATTATGTATCCAAACATATGATGGGTATATAGAATAATTATCATATTTCGATTTTTTAATAGGATAATTATTATTATATAAGTTATTGTATTTCTATAATGTATTTGGTAATTCATTATTAAAAGAAATGATGTTGTGTTGGGAAAGGTGATATATATTTATAAAACTACCTTAATGAATCTGTTTTCAAGATATAAATCTTATATATGTCAGTTAGACAATGCAAAAATCATATGATAATATAATCTATACATTAATATTTTAAAAATATTATACAAAATATATGATTTAGAAATTTCATACATGATCATGTTGGAAAAAAAAGATGGTCAATGAGGGAAGTGAAATTTTCTTCCTCTAATGACACGTAGTCATTCATGGAATGACAGATTTGATTGAATTTTTTTAATAGTGAAATTTTTTCCTAGTAGTGTTCATTAAATATAAAGAATACTTTTCAATGAATTATTAAATTTTAAATGTATTGATATATTAGGACATCCATAAATTTATTTAAGATTTTGTACCCACAGAAATAAAATTTATAGTCCTAAAAGTTATTTGGTACATGATTACTATTATATACTTCTTTCCCAATTTGTTATCCATCAAACATACTGAATTGGTGATGTGTAAAAAAATTTGAAAATAAATTTTAGTCACATTATGTGAACTATAGATATTTAATCAACTACCATTCACTGATATCATGGTTCACTTGGTTGATCAGTTGGTAAAAAAGATACCATATTTGTGCCTCATACATTTTATAATGAATTAACCTATTTATTTATATATGATTAATTAAAAGGGTATATATAAAATAAAATAAAACATATGTTTTTATTGTGGATAAATATATTATGAAACAAACTGTTGAATTCTATAGTCAATACATGTTTAAAATTAATTGCGTTGGTCTTCAAATAATTGAGCATGTTGACCATATTAATAGTAAAGTAATTTTATGATTTGATTTTATGAAAAAAATCATCACATTTTGGGAACATGATCACATATATGCTATAAATAATTAGAGACTATTCCTCTTCCATGTAAATCTCTGGAATATTTCTATGAATATTTTAGAATCTGTTTACTGTGTTGGTAAATAATTGTGAAGCACATACAACCACTATGATTATATATTAATAATAAATATATTATATCATGTTTGAAATTTTTTTTTTGGAAATGTATATTTAATCTATATTGGAGTATTGGATTTGAAAAATCTGACCATGGTTGAGTTTGGAACATGGGATTTATCCCATGTATCAGGTAATGTTTTTCATCTTCAGGAGCCTGGTTTGAGGTCAACATTTGAAGGGTGTGAATTGATTGTTTATTAATTTAATAAAATTTAATTAATAAACATACCCCTCTATTTGGAATCTTGTATATTAAGGTGGAGGGGTGGTTATCATTCATAGGAAAAAATATACCATGTAGGAACCAAGGGAAGGATGTTCCATGAGTCCTAATTTTTTATGATGATAATCATCGTATCATGTTGTGATAGTTTCCAAGCATAACATTGGACACATAGGATTGGTGTTTTACAAAAATGTTAGAATATTTACAAACATTATAGATTTATCCACATTTTTTTACTATTTTCTAGATCTTTTACGACTATTATAGATCACGTGGGGGATGATCTCAGGGTTTCGTGAGTAAATAAAGGGGTTTTGGAGGCTTGATGGGATTTCTCATTCAGAAATTCTAATCACACTGTGTGTAGTTCTAAATAATACACCATTTTTTCTTCCCATTTGGGATGATTATATTTTGGGACTACACACAATGTATGTTGGTGCACATCATGTAGTAAAGCGAATAAGTGTAATTGATGACATCAGATAACATTCATTATAAGGGAACATGATCGTGTGGAAGTACATAGATTGAACCTGGATATGCATGGACTAGAAGTCATGGATAGTTATTTAGACACGAGCCATGGAATATAGTAAAGAGATCCTTTATATGGTTACATCAAAATACATGATCTTTCAGTATGCCAAGAGGAAAATTCCATGATCCTCAATTTGTGCATTATGGTTCAGAGTGTGGGAAGTGTTTTTGGATTCCCCTGAAATACCTTGGAGTGATCCTCTATCTATTTTTTATTATATAAAGAGTTCCATATTTGGTTCCTGGTGTCCTATAGTTGTTCTAGGTGTCATACCCTATCTCATATTTGTGATCTTCATAGTTTCCTCTAGGTATTGTTGAGTCCCCCAACAAATATGGGATGGATCCCCTATCTTAGTATCAAGATTCATTGGGTTTCATTCATGGATAAACCTAAAGAAATAATACTCATCCATGGATTCCACCTGGGATTCTAGGGATGTTCCATCATCGTAGACATACCTATTGAGTGGATCCACTTTGTTGAGTTCCATAAAATATGATAGGGCTTTTGGGTTGAGTACTTCTATATGAGTGATACTTTGTGCCTCAAATAGAATCTTTTGGTATGATGTATATTTGATTCTATGATACATGGGATCAGTGAAGAGTACATCTATAATATTATTTGAATCTTCTTTGTGATGTATCTTTTACATACCATATAGATAAGATATGACTAGTCATTTATAGTGATGGAATTGTCGAGATGGTGTTTCTCAATCTCTCTTTCTTAGGTTTTATTCTCTAGATTTGGGTTGAGTATACCATTTTCTTTCATTTTCATCCTTATATTTTTTGTTTTTAGGCAAAATACTGGATATTTTTATACTCTCCTCTTCCATGGGATCTTCCTACACATATCATATCTTGTGTAGAAAATAGACCTTTTACAACGTCCAAGGATATCCTAGAGAAGGTGGAGCATAGAGAGCTTGATAGAGTGAGGCATGTAAATACTGTTTCATTTGAATCTAGAATTCTCCTACTATGTAGGTTGGATGATTTAATCTATTTTTCCAAGGCTTTTAATTTTTTTCTTTTCATTCATTTATAACTTTTTCTACTCTGATTGCAGGATAAATTTATTAATGCATTTTGTTATTAGTTTTAATATTATATATACACTATATCATTAATATGGACGTGTGTGTGTCTGCATAAAGGAATAATAGGCTAAGGCATACCATGTTGTTTATACACTTACAAGGTGATGCTCTCCATCCCCAGGCCAATAAGATACAGGCTTGGGGTTGTAACACTCAATTTATCACTGGACAGGTTATCCTTGGTGGGTTGCAACATGAAAAAATAATAGTTTATATGTTGTTACAGTAATTAAACCTTGATAATGTTATAAATTTTAATTCATTAATTAATAGTGATATGACATGACATAGACATAAATAATTCTATGTTACATGGTTTTATGAACACGTTTATAAGGATTTATCTAAAAATACTAAATTTATTTATAGAACGTAGTGATGTATTAATAAAAGACCAATTTTTCTTGTACAATCATATAATGGATGCATAATTAATGGTTATATTAATTATAAAATTTAATATGATGAATTTTGTATAGGTAAAAATAATTTATTCCCCATTGTATGAATTAATCAAGTGTTAAATACAAAAATAAGAATTAGACGAACATATCTTACATTGGAATGATAAAAAAATGGGGTTAAACTACATTGAATTCCATGTTCTAATAATTAAACTTAAATGTGTTGAGAATATGAAAATTGTAAAAGTTGAATAATATAGATTTATAAAATTCAATTTTAATGTGGAATGATATTAAGAATATCACTTTATAATGGGATCATAATAAGTTCATATTATTTTAAATTATAATCCAATAAATGAGAACATGATACTTTTTTATAAAAGAATAAAATATTCCAGATTGAGTGTCAATCCATTATAGGATAATCACTTCCAATGAAAATCACAAAAATTTAACAATTTACATAGTTGAGGTGACTTAGGTTATGTTAGAGGTTTCAAATTTTTTTAATTCTTGATAATAGATAAAGGGAGAAAATACATCATTCATTAATTAATAATATAAAATTATAAAATTATTCGACACTATTACATGATATTCTTAAATATAAGAAGAGTTATATTTAAATAAAATGTGTTAAAAAATAGAATAATGTATCCCTTTTCAATTCTTAAAATGGTATTTAGAAACTCCCATCATCGTTAAGATTCTACATACCTTCAAGATAATTTTTTAAAAGGTATTTTGTTTCATCCTTCTAGTTAATGTCCACTGATTAGTTTCATAACCGACATAACCACATGATCGGAAATTCTCATCTATATACATCAAATACTCTCTACTATAAGTGATGTTCTAGAATGATACCATGTGGAGACTATACTCTTATATCAAAGAATTCATAGTGCAAAAATAACCTAACATCATCAATCATAAATAATAAAATTTCATGTGTTAAATAAACACAATCACTTTATATCAAAATATAATCCACCATAGTGACTCATGGTCAAACCAACATACAAAAACTGAACTCCCACTAGGAGAACCATAGATATAAAATATTCTCAAATAATAAAACAAATGGAGGGTCTTTTAAAATACGTGATCCTCATCACATAACTACATTCAACCTTACATGACCTTCTCTATCTCAATCATTCAACATCGGGCCTATATTTTATATGATCATGAAAATACTGTAGCATTTAGTGGTACCCAAGTGTCATAAATTTTTGAGTAGTACATGATTACAAATTAGTAGGAAACCATTAATGGTGTCTAACATATATAAAATAAATATAGGGTATTTTAAGGTGATATACTCAGAATAAATGAAAAATAACTATAAAATCACAAATATATAATATCCATCCATATTTGAGTTCTAATGTGAATATCATTATTGACTACACATTCATTGGTCAGTGTTGTTTTCTCTAAGAATAAACTACCAATAGTAGAAACACATCCATCCCTATAACCCTAAAACCAAACATGCTTTAGAAAATTCTAGACTACTCTAAGAAATCATCAACTGGGTGAAATTTATCCACATCCAAAAAAATATAATAAAGACCAGGCGACAACTTTGTCTACCAAAAATAATCATATATTTAAATATTAGGGAAGCCAATTCTACATGGAACCATTATGTAAGCCTAGGTACAATTCAATCTACCTGAAACCATCATGTACATATGAGGATAAATCAATAGAGAAAATTAAATAGAATGACTAAATTTCACAAAGAAAACATAACACACCCATTACCTCCAAAAAATAATATATAAATTATAAAAATAATATATATATATTTCACATAAACAGTATATACCATGTGAAAAATCAAATATAACTGTCACATAATTAAATGATTTAAAGAAAAAAATTCATTATCTAAGTTCCAATAAACGTTTTGTTTTTGATATATAGATATTTAGGATAAAACATTAACTAATATAGAAAATGTATTTAACAAATAATTTAAATGTTTCCCACTACATTAAGAACTACTTAATCAATAACAAGTCATCAAAATATCCCATAAATTCTCTACATATTCTATAAACAGAGACATGTCATGTATAATTCTTTTCTTCATAAACTCTGTAAATGTAAACATAATATGGGTGATCTCGAAATATCCGTAATAGAATGTTTATACAAAAATCTATCAAATAATAGACAAGTGATGAATAACATTGAAGGAAATAAATGACAATATTATAATTTTAGATAATGGGTCTGGTGATGTTGAAATCAATCCCTAGATGATATAATAGTATAAATAAGAAAATAGATAAAAATAACTAAATTTATAGATATTGAATGAATAATTTTGAAAATATGTATAATTACCATGAATGAATTATCCAAGAAAGTATTCTTACGATAAAGCCTATAACCATGAAAACATTATTTCTATCAAGTTCACAACCAATACACCATTCTTGGATTGGGTAGGAATGTTCAAATACCCATCATTTGTTTCATATGAGTCCAATTGATGCATCAATGTACTATATAATAAAAGGCCACAACCATCACTTTTTTTATGTCCAATGCATTCAACATATGAGAGATATGAGTATCAATACATTTTATAATCAATTGTCCTTAAGAATTAATAAATATCTATGTTAAAAAACAAATTGAGAATCAATACATTCCTAGAAAATTAATGTGTTGGCATGGACATAATCTATCCTAGGATATAATTTTTGTGGTAAAACACTATATAATCAACTTGAAAAATAAATCCATAATCATAAGTATGATAATATTAATATAAAGTATATCAATACATTTCCAAATAAATAAATAAAATAGTCTATCAATAAAATGAATGTGTATAGTTGAAATACACATATCCCAATTGTGAAAAAACGAATTTCAAAATATTTTTAATAATATTAACAACATCTTCATAAAAAGAACATATTGAATGGTTCCACAATAAAATACATTCAAATAATAATTATTACTATAAAAAAGAATAATTTAAAAATACAATGGGTGAGAAGAAAAATTTATATTATAGATACCTGATTAAATTTGTTTAAGGAGAAATATGTTCTATGAAATTAATATAATAAATTATAGAATCACAAATAAGTACATTTTTAAATGAAACCTATAAATAAAATCATTGAATATGAGGATTCCTAAAATAAAAATGATGTAGATTTAGTTATATTAAAACATGTTTCAAGGGGGAAAGTAAATAGTGAGAAGGAATTCATAACCCCAAAAAACCATATGGGAAGAAAATTACAGTGTTTTTAAATGAAATAGAATTCAAATTACCTATATGGATAATATCTCAAATGAAATATCATTTTTTAAATTGAGTATGGATAAGAAACCATTTCAGATTGACTTAAATATTAATAAAAAATAAATTATGGGTGGAAAATAAAGTAGGGACTTTATATAATATTCATAAAAATAATAATGATATAATAAATAAATGAGTAAGTCAGTAGACTATGAATGAATCAATTTTCACATTATTAATCATGGATTAATGAAATAATAAATTGAGACAAAGAGCCACTTACATAGTCATTTTCTTTCAAATTAAGAACCCATGAAAGTTAGAAAATTACATGTATTGTTAAAAACATACATTTAATTAAAAACTATGATTAAAAATTACATGGTGATATATACACAACAAAAAATTGATGAATATTTTTTATATCTCAATGAATAAAATCTAGCATGAAAAAATTATTACAACCTAGGGATCCTTTAATCAAAATAACATTAAATAAATAACACGTCATAGCTCATAGAACCTCATAAATTACATGTATAAATTAAATTAAATAATTCAGGATGTAATCGCACCATATAAAATATATCATTGTGTATAGTATGAAATTTGTCTCAATGAAATGAATTTGGAAAAAATAACTATTTACCTTGTATTTGTGCAGACCCAAACATACTCTAAACACCTATATAATAAACATAAATCTCATAATAACATATTATAGATATTTATTAATTTATATTTAAAAATTTCAACATCATTTATTGCAATTTATTCCCAATATATTTTTCAGTTATGGTTTATTTTCATTGTTAAATTCTAGAAATCTAATTATTATTTCATATTATTTCATTAATGGTGTTACCAATTCATGTTTATTAAAAAATAATTATTCATTAATTATACAATATAAAATAATCATGTTGTTTCAATGATTCATCATATTAGATTTCTATTTTATTAATGATAAATGTATTGTTTGTGATAATAGAATTTTGAAGAATTATTTTTGGAATGCATAACAATTGAAAAGAGCCATATTAATAAATATATTATATATAAATAAAAATGGTAAATAATAATTAACACACCTTAAGTACAATATTTTTTATGATATTATCATTATATGACATTCCAAAATAATTCCTTAAATATATATTACAACATAATTTACATAGGTAGTAAAACCAACCCAAACAAGAGAATGTTGTAATGAATTGACATGTAAGGAAATGTTTTTATATGATTATAAATAGAAATTATAGAATATTAAAAGTTACATAAAAATCACTTATCTTGATTCATTTTATTCTGAAAAATATACAATAAGGGTGGTGATTAAAAATTAAATTAGTCCTTAGTGGAGGAGGAACTCAACACGTACGCACAATTAAAATTTCAAATTTTCAACGTATCTAATGGAATTAAGTTAAATGATTAAATTAGTTTATGAATATTAATTTTTTCATTTTAATCATATAAATTCATAAATTGTATCCTTTTTCTATCCTTGAGTGGAAAAAATGATAAATAAACCAAATCATTTCATAGATGTGGTAGTCCGGACAGACATATAGACAATGATATTTTTTTCTTATTGTATGGTAAGGATTAAATAATGCTCTATACATAATGATAATAACAATAAATTAAATTTAATACTAATATTTAATTATATTAAAGTGTTTAGAAAAATGTTTGTAGGGAAATATATAGTAGAATATTCCTATAAGAAAGAAAGAATCAAGTTGAGAACAAGTTATTTTTCATTGAAATGTCTTTGGAAATAGAGAAATTATGATAAATAACAAAGATAAGTGACTTGTGAACATTATATGAGATTATAAGAGGATGAAAAATATTGAGTTATTGGCATGAAGTATAAGGAATTGGGGTTTCATGATGTATTGAAATTTTACTTCTTTTATAAGTGATGAAAACAGTAATTTTCGATGTACCCGATACATTTCTATAATGACATATCAATATTCTAGTATCAATGACTAAAAATGTTTGAAATAATATATTATAGTGTGATATGATGTCAGTTAATCCGCTAAAACTCATTTTTACACAATTTTATTTTATCACATTTTATGGTCAATTACCACTTAGTAGTTTTCTATGTTTTACCCTTTTTGTTTTTATCATGGTAACAGGTTTTTACCTATATAATTATCTTTATAAGACTAGAAAAATGAAGCATATTTTATAATTTAGATATTTGGATTCAAAAAATGACATTTATTTTTTCAAATAATATTTCTATGGGTAATGAAAATTAATTTTAACATTAGCATATTTTACATGGAAAAATAGGATTTTAGTAAATGTGTTTTTGTAGGATATAGATCTATATGTGGGATAAAATTATCAATATTTAAGAATTTCCCAATCTAAAAAAATTATAATAAAAAAATTAAAATTTAGGTGAATTTTAAACAAATAAAAACCAAATTTAACTGTAATAATATTTAATTAAAAGAAATGACATGAAAAAATTCTTTTATTGGAATGTATTACCTATGTTCATAAAATTTCAAAAATAGGTATAAATAAAAATAATATTATCATTAAAGGTATTATTTACCTCAAATAAATATTTTATTCTAAATTTTTTTATATGTAATTAATATATTGTTATTTCATGATATATCTATGAAGTCGGTAGCTTTAGTAAAAAATTATATTTTTTACTATTCACCTAAAAATTAATTACAAGAAAAAAATAAAAAATATTCATCTTTTGATAATTTTTTCTATAAATTATAAAATCCATACAACTTTTGGTATATTAAAATTCTAAGATATTATTATTTATCTTTAAAATAAAATAATAAATATATAATAAAATCTATTTTTAATAGAAAATAAATTTCTAAAATATTAACTATGAGTATTAGTATTACAAATAAATTTTTCTGTGAACATGTTATTCTTATGAATAATATATTTTATCCATAATTTTTTAAAATATTAAAATAAATCATATGTCGTAAAATTTTAGAAGGGTTTCCCTTTAAAACATACATTAGTTTTATTAGTTAATTATGAAAACAAATTGAATTATATCACATAATTAGTGCTAATATTGAAATTTATTTTGATTTTTATATGTACTTCATAATTTGGGTACCTTTATTTATAAATTTCAATTACACTGCTAAATATAATTATTATATATTTTTTTCTGGTTTGGTATTCTGTGTTATGAAAACTATCAAACACATTTTCTCTTAGATGAGTATATAATTTAAAATCTTGTGCTGTCACATTCTCCCACCCATAAATGAACTGCATCCTTGAAATTTTTATTATTAATTACTAATAATATAATTTAATGTTGTGTTAAATATTGATTCAAAAGTTTTAATTATAACTTTTCCATTCCATATGGCCTGGAAATCAAAAAAGTCTTACACGAATCATATTTACTAGCTTTTTATGTCACAAGTGTTTAATAATATTTTTGTATAAAAAATTACTTTTTACAATACATATAAAAAGTTATAATGTATTATGAAAATAATGTTTAAAGTATTAACTATTATTGTCATAATTATTATGAGTATGATTATTCATAATTTCTTTTATCAAACCAAAAATAAGACTTTGGACATGTCTTTAGTACTGAAAAAAGTCTTGATAGTTAGACTGATATTGGTATCAGTAATATTGGACTGATACCCATAAATATTTTCATATTAATATTATTGATGAAGTACATTAAAATTACAACATTTATAATTTTAATTCAAGTACTTTTTATAAGGTATGGAATACCTCTAACACTATGATAGTGTTAATCAATATGATGCCTAACATTTAGATGTGATGAGCTCTCTATTACAGGGTAACCATGTTCATGTAAAAAAATACATATAAATTTACCATTATAAGGATTCCTGTAAATACCATGTCATTCAGATATTTTTGGTGCTATTTGTTAACATTAAATCTTTAATATTTCACTGTGTGAACTTATCATTATTAGTTAGTGCATTTATTTTTAGAGTTTTCATTCTTAGGAAACATTGTCAGGTTATCTCTTAAAGATCATTTGTAATTGTCACTCATGTATGCTCAATTTTGTGAATGAGGTTTTATTAAGATGGGAAGATAGAGAATATGATCATAAAATTTAGGGCCTATGGGGATAATAAGACAGATTCGAATATCGCATCGAGGGATTTCTAGGATAGGAATAATGAGATAAATTTGATCCTCATATCAAGGGATTTTCTGGTATGGAAATAAGTACATTATTATAAGTATTAAATAGTTGATACCTTTTTTTAGGATTATTTACCACATTACTCATACGGTTAATAGTGTTTAATATTTTTATTATATATTATGTGTCATTTATACTTTTATATTTCTATTTAGTAACTTGTTTCATTATAAGTTATTATTCTACTGCATGTAATTGAATGTTGGTTGTACAAATAATATTTATATATTGTTTTTTTATCATATCTATTCTGATTGTAATTAATATAATCTGATTAATCTTACCCATTGTGACACATATATTTTACTGTGATATAATCAAACAAATTCGGAATCTGCTACTGTGACATTGTTAATCGAAATCATTATAAGTTCCATAAATTTACATTAATTGGATTGTCTGATAATTAATTTATAATTCTTAAAATATGTATTTAAAACAATAATTCACCCTCTCATGTATGAATTCCCATAATTAGTTAATTCTTATGAACCTACAATCTGTATTAAAGACACACTAATCCTCCAATTCATATCATAGTATGTTTATATTACTTATACATGAGCTATGTTTTTACTTCTTATATTTCTCTGGTTATTTTAATATTTTTTTATAAAATTTTTATTTATAAACATTTATACACTAATGTGTAATTATAGAAAATAATTTGATTTTTTTTCATATAGAAGGACTTAGTTTTGGATCAATAGATAATGTGAATAAAAACATACAACCTATCATTTATGGAAATGATTATGATTACTAAAGATATCAGAGGGAGAATTCTGTTATGAATACTAAAGTTGATAATATTGATATTCTCGCTAGAGAATATAATATTCCTAACAAGGAAGTTACAAATTTTATACAACAAGAAAAGAAACAATATAAATTAAACTATAGAGTGTGGAATACTTTGTTATGTTATATGAAAATATGTATTTACATTTTGATATAATCTTATGAAGCTAAAAACGGTATATAGAAAAAATTGAAGTCACATATTTTTAGTTTTATAAATTTGATTATACAAGTGGAACTCTTCTTAGAGAATATTTTTTGGCTTTTGATTTCATACCATGAGAATATTTGGAAAAGATCCATAAGGGGTTATTTAAAATTATAAAAATACTACAAGTTATTAGTGAATAAAGGTATTAATGATGAAATCCTTGATGAATATATTATAGATAGTATTCCCGAGGAGTGGTAATAATAAATAACCACTATTAATGAGATATTAAAGTAAAAAAATATTTCATTAAATGATCACTTTGGAACTCTTATACAATATGAAGGCAATCTCAGGAGATATGTTGTTAAATTATGATGAAAAATAGAGGTGTTTATTTTTCTAGTAATTCTGTTACATATAATGTAAATTTTTTGAATTTTTTTTAAATTATCTAAAAAGAATATATTTTTTTTCATCTGGATTAATTTTCTAAAACAGCTAAAGGGATCAAAATTTCCCTTAAAACATTTTCTGAATTATTCTTGAACATCAGATAAAACAAGTATTCATCTCAACCATTGGTTTTGTTATGGAAGGTGAACTATATACCCATATTACAATATATATAGGGACCCCCCGATTTTCCCATTTTAGTTTATGAGTGTTTCCCGTAATTTTTCACACCCTTCATGATCATCATTCTGATAAGATTACTTTTCATTTTATTCATAGTTTCATTTTTAATTATAAAGGTAACAAAGAGTATTTAACAAAGTGGTCTGTGTTCCTGGAGAGATTGATATAATGATCATGGAATGAAATATATTACATAATTCTATAAAATATTATTTATTTTTATTGTTTGGAATCATTTTTTGTGAAAAAACAAGACAAGTAGATGGATTTGTACTATCCTTATGTAGTCCATGAATTCATTACATGTGTAATTTTTTAAAGTGAATATGGAACAGATAATGTTTCTTTTATAATGAATGGGTGAGTATATAATATTTCTTCTAAGAAACATGCTGATTAGTTGGAGTATCCACAAAAGGTGAATCTTATTTTCCTTCACATAATCTTCCCAGTTCTCTTGGTATTTTTTTAAAAATAGAGCCAATGATTTCTTGTTTTTAGAGTATAAAAAGACAATATAAGTATCCCATATCTCTCTGGATAATCATGAAGTTTCATTATGGATGAAATTTTTTATTATATAGAAAAAGTAATGTATAGATACAATAAAGGTATCATATGTTTTCTTATTGTATTTTCATGTAAATAAGAGAAAGATATAGCGTATCATATTTTACTTTATCACTGTTGATAACATCAAATCGGGATAATCCCATAAAAAATTATTATGTTTTATAAATTGATTAGAAAAATGATTGTAAAATTCATTAAGTTATATATAGTGGAAGATAATCCATATCTAATGGGAATGAATATTAATATTATAAGTGATGATAAGATGAATAAAATATTTTATTTATGAAAAGTATATGAAGTTTTTTAGAAGATTGATGTGGGTATTTCAAAAGAACGACCATCATAGAATTATTAAAATTTTGACATGAATAAAAAGAGGAAGGATGATACCTCTCATACAATGAAAATAATCATTACAAATGATATACAAAAATATATTTTTTATGAATGGATGAAATATAATGGTATGAAGAATCTAGGGGATATGATGTTCGGAAATGACCCTGGCGATGCTAAGCCAACATTAATTTGAGCTTCTAATGTATTGGGGGAAGAATCCATGAAAAATAAATTGAGTAAGATGTTGTAAGAAGTGATTATTTCTGAGAATATGATGAATTGTTTAGAATGATCCTCTAAAAAGTTAGTCTGGAAACGATATCATACCGATCATATTAGTCAAAAACCTAGATTAACATTTCATGAAACATCAGTCATACATGTTGATGTTACTTATTTAGTTCTTTCTAAAATTCATTCTTCCATGGACCAGCGAAAAGAAAAGGTGGTAGTCAATGAATCAATCCCAACCACTCATGAAAAGGAATCAGAACAAGAACCATCTTGTAAAAGTGTTATACGAATAACTATGGAACATGAAAATGAGAATGATAAGGCTATTGATGAAGAAGTTAATTGAGATGTAAAAGATAAAAAATATATATAATAAGTAGAATAAGAAGAATAAAAGTAAGAGTTTTTAGATTAAATCAATCAATAAATATAAAATGAAGAATAAAAATAACAGGATAGTGTTGAAGATAAGGAAGGAGATGAAAGTAAAGAAAATCATATCAAAAATAAGTCGCAAGATCAATTATCAGAGTCATCCTCATTAGAATTATATTCTTAGACCAATTATGATGAAATATATGATAGGTATCATGTAGAAGAATCCTCATCTAAAGAGGAAACTGAACCATAATCTAAGAAAGTAAGAGAAGTAAAAAATCAAAAATCAAAGGTTTCTAAAAACCCAACACTATTGATATTAATATTATGATATTTTTAGATGATAAAAATGTTTCAAATGATGTTGAGAATGCTTTTTAAAAGAAACATAAGAATAAATAAATAAATACTAATGTCACAACTGGATAAATAAAACCTCCATATGTTTAGCCAGATCAATCAGATTCAATATGAATAATATATATCTATAGAATATAGTATATTTTTTAGGTGATGAAGAGACTAGAAGGAACCATTCTATACATAACAAGGTAGTAATCAATAGGTGATATAACTCAGGAATGTCTCCCTCAAAAATCATATGCAATAAATCTTTTAACTGATTTTGTGATTCATATTGAAATTAATTTTAAATCATTTCAGGTATATTATAAGACTCATAAAAAGTCATGATATTAGATGGTTAAATGGTTTCATCATATAGATGTAGATATTAAAAATTATTATGAAATAATTGAGGAGGGGTTGAAGCTCATTTTAAAATCATAAAATTATTTCAATTAATTATCAAAAATATGGATAAAGGAGATAACTTTTTAATTATTTTATGGATGAAACTGATTAATGAACTAGAGTTGTAATTGTCTCGAAAAAACAATTAGTTACGTCATGATAATGATATATAGAATCTGATCATATAAAAATGTGATCATTATTTTTATATAATATTAATAAGTGGTAAATTAGTATGTTCATAGAAAAATTGATAAAAGTAGCAAATCTAGAGAATGACCATAAGTGTTTCAAGAAGATGAATTCTTTTGACAATACAACCATGATGAAGAAATAACTATTTATTTTTAACTATATATATATATATTTTGTAAATAAATTGAATGTTTTTTTATTCAATTATATTTTCACATTATTGTAATTTGGATGAAGGTTTTCGTATTCGGATTGGTTGAATATTATTTTATATTTTTTGTAGATTATTATTTAGATCATTATATTGTTTAATATCTTTTATTTTATAACATTTCAATAACTTTTGAATTCATTCCCCATTCCTTTTTGAAAACCACAATCGTTGAGAAATTATTAAATAGTGAGAATCTTTTTAAAATGGGAAGAAAGTATTATCATAGGGATATTTCTTAATAAAGGGGGGCTTCAATATAATTTAGTAGAATTTTGTATTAATGGGGATAATATAATATTTTGGGGAACATATTATTCTATTCTGGAGATCATAATATTCAAAATTCTACTCTACATTATATTTAAAAGAGTTATAAACTTAAGGGGAGTTAATATTTAAGGGTAAAATCTAAATGTTCTTTAATGAAATGAGATATATGTATTTTTTAAATAATTTATGTTTTGAGGTTTGTGACTTCCAAAAAAAGAGGATATTATTGTGTCAAAAGATTTAGTTCTCACTTTCCCTTTCCATTAACTTTAAAAAAAAAAAAAAACATAAAACATATTTACTAACGTTTTATGTCTGTTGGGTTTTATCATTTTTTTTCAGAAAATATTCATTTTTACCACATGTAGAAAAAGTTCAAAAGTCATAAAAAACTAATCTATACATTATCCATTTTGATTGTTTTAATGATAATGAGTATTATTAGTCAGACTCACCTTTATCATACCATATTTTATACATTATCAATGTGCTTTTAACAGAAAAATGGCTTCAAAATCAGACTACTACTGGTAATGATAACATCACATTGATACTCATAAAGTTGATCATGATTTCATTTTTATCTAAGTCCAACTGACTGACTATGTTTACAATTGAAATAAAAATATTTTTTATAATATAAGGTATAATTTTAACATTGTCATGGTGTTAATCAATACAATGTTAGACATTCAGATATGATGACATGTCAAGTGCAAGGTGTTTGATACAATTGAAATAAACAATAAAATTTAACCATTGGAAGAATGACTACAAATACCAATTCATTTGAAGAGTTTGAGGGTGGTTGAATGAAATTTCTATTGAATATCTCCCTACCGGATCTTCACTTTCTTGTTAAGTGTAATTATTTTTAGATTTTCTGTTCTTAGGAAACCTTGTCAAGTTGTCCTAGTAAGAAATTTTGTTATTAAAACATACACACAATCTTTGTTAAAACTAAATATATTTAAAGGATATTAAGATAGATAATAGGATCTTTGGAATGAGGGATTATACGTATAGTAAGATATATTTGATCATCATATCGAGTTCCTCTAGGGATTTGATGACAAAGTTGTATATAATCATTATATCAATGGTTTTACCAGTAATGAAAAAAAGGAATTCTTTTAAGTATAAAATACTGGATTCCTTTTTTCATGGCCATAGATGTAACACCCCGACCCCAGTTACCCAGAGTCGGTGCATTACATTAATACATTGGAATGATTACAAGGAATCGAGTCCCGATGGACCGAACGGTTTAGCTGTCTTGGAAAATAGATTACATACATGAATGTTACATTCCACTTTATAACATAAAAAACATCATAAATAATAATTAATGAACGCCATTATTCCCTTGGATTAACCTTGCATATGAATCACTATACAGTTCTTCGAATCCTGGGAAAAATAAAACATAGAAAGGGGTGAGCTCAGATGCTCAGTAAGGATAACAATACAGCAGAAACATTTATAAATAAGCATAAACATTTAAAGAAATGTATAACTAAAACAAAAGCTTTTTAAACTTGAACTTCGGCATAATATATAAAAAAATAAAATGAATTAATTCCATTTACTTATTCACATGGATATTATACTAGTCGAATAATCACATGAAATATCACTAACCACTTTCATAATGTTGGATTGCATAATGCCGAACTTTAATTTTTATTTCAAGGACTCTTGCCCAGACCTAAGGTAAAATTGTTACCGGAACCCAACCTGGAGAGCCTCTGTAACCGGACTCCTACCTGGAGTGCCTCTAATAACCGGACACTAACCCGGAGTGCCTCTAATAACAGGACAACAACCTGGAGTGCCTCTAATAACTGGACACCAACCCTGAGTGCCTCTAATAACCTGACACCAACCTAGAGTGCCTCTAATAACCGGACACCAACCCGAAGTGCCTCTAATAACCAGACACCAACCTAGAGGGCTTACTTTTACCAGTCCCAAACCCGGAACATACTAGTCCAACACATTCATCTTAAAAAGAGGATGAAATATAACATAGACATTCGTATTAAAACTAGCATAATAAATTCAAAAACATTAATGATAAACCATTAATTAAAGATAACTCATCCCTAGTCAAACATATCACAAAACCTTAAATACAATATGGATGATTTTTATCATAATAAATCAACTTTAAAAAAATGTACAATTTTTCAAAGGATGTTGACATAGATGAAATCAAAACTATTTGAGGGAAATATCTCTTTTTTCATGAAAACATTTAAATATCACGCAATATGGAAAAGAATTCATTTAATGAAATTTTTAAATTTAAGTGTCCCATAACACTTTGAATATTTTGAAAGGAATTAACATTTTAAAAACATTCATTTCCATATAAATAAATCCTTAAAAACCATTTTGAAGACATGGACATTAATGAGAATGATTTAGACGAATAAATATTTAAAACGGTTTAAATGATGTTTTAGTAAAAATTCCCTTAAAAGAATACCATTGAAAACTCTTTCATAAAACATGGATATGAATAATAAATATTTCCAAGTAGATGCTTACATAAAAACAACCTCGGATAATAAAGAGGTTGTGAAATTAACCCTTACCAATTTGGTAACATACAAAACATACAACCCATGAAAGAGGTACCATACAATGAAAATGTAAATACACATAAATTAAAGTGTATTACACAAAGAATAGGTAATGGGCAGTAAATACACCACAAAAAAGGTAATAGTGGTAATATGTAATGAATCTCACATAAATAAGGAGTGATATGAAAACCCCATACCATGCATATCCCTTTAGTCGAGGGTACATTTAGCCTCCTCTTCATCGGGTTCTTCCTTTTGATTTGATCATAAGGGCTAGTTAGGGTGGCTTTAAGATCAAACTAAGGCCTATAAGTTGTATTTAGGGAAGTTTATAGATTATTTGGGTAGGGGTGGGATGAACCAAAAGGCTTTGAACGTGTGAATTAATTAGAAGGGGGAGTGGCCTTTTATAATAGGGGTGAGGGGCACCTTTGGAAAAGCTAGACATATTATTTTATAATAAATTCATATATGGTTTCAAATGGCTCAAAAGTGTATTATTTAAATGTTAATGTGGGGATAGGTCAAAAACCAATCAAAAAATAGTATTTAAACAGGTTTGGGTTACTATATTAACCTTATCATTAAGTATTAACTCTCAGTTAATTAGTTTCACTTTTACAATGTCACTTTGTATTTTTATATTATATGGTTAATAAACATACTATTTCCATCCAAGAGACCCCCATGTGGTCCATTAATGAAACAAATATTTTGATATAAGTCTCTTGGACGAACCATATATTTTTATGAATTTAATATCAATTAATAATATAATATTTTGTTTTTAAAAACTCTTTTATGTCAATGTTGACACTATTAAATAATTGATTTTTAAAAAACTTATAACAGCATTATTACATCAAAAAAAGTTACTTAAATAAATCCTAACATGTAATATTATCCTAGAAAATTATTGGTATTTATAAGAAGTCTAAAATTTCATAAATTTTGGTATTTATAATATCAATTATTCTAATGTTTCATTAATTAAGTAATTATTGCATCACCATTTTGTTATACATAAATTAAATTATATAATGTCAAAAAATTGTAAATAAAATACTATTATGTAGGAAATTGTTTTATATTTATAATGAATATTTATAGTCTAACATCCAACATATATAACCCTATGTAAAAATTCTTTTCCAAAAAGATATATTTTTATATCATTTTTGTATTAATTTTAACTTAGTTAAAATAAAGTGCCCCTATCACCTACATGTGGATCCATGGGGTCCCAAAATCGACCCAAATATGCCCATGGTCGGAAATGTATCCACCAATAAGGTTAGGACACATTTTTGGGTAATTTATTATTATTATAATATTATTTTAACCCTTATTTACCAGATTTACCCTTTAACCATTGTAAATAAAAAATTTACCGAAGTAATTATTCAAATTGTCTAAAAATAAAAGTTACCTATTTACACACTTTGAATATCCTGATTCTCAAATATTGAATCCATTTTTCCAAATTCAAAACACAGAAGTAGAAGAAATTAATTTAAAATTAATTCCCGCTTTCAAAACAAAAATCGTGAATTTTTTATATAATAACTATCAAAAGATTGATACTTGTTTATGTTCGGTTTAAATGTGAAATTATGTCCAATGACCAAAATTAGATTAAATGGTAAAAATATATTCTAAATTTAATTTAAAACCACTCAAATTCATAACTTATCACTACTAATTATATCGATTAAAAAAGATGTTTTTAATTAAAATTTAGTAATTTTCACTATTCATCAAAATATGAGAGTTATCCAAAAAGTACTAAAATTTCACCGTAGGCTAATTTCGATATTCAAAATCCAAAAATGAAGTCAATTTTGAGAGATAAAATTTATAAAATATCAAAAAAGTGGGTATTACTATTCATAATGGCTACTTTGATTGGTTGTGGTGTGTGTTAGAACTCGAAGTTGTGTACGACACACGCTACTGTATTATTCAAAGAGACACATACCGTAGAAGCTTGGAGTGTTACATTCTACCCTCCTTCATTAAACTGCATCCTCACAATTTATACACAGTATTGGAAACTTGGGGTTGACATTTCAAAATATATTAGTTGAAATCCCACATCGAAAAATCGATTAATGAGGCCTCTATTGAAAATAAAGAGTGGTAAGTACGAAGGTTACCAAAAATAACACATACTAGTGTTCCATGTAGAAATATAAGGATATGAAAGTTAAATATAACCATTAATATCTTATGGAGATTGGTAGAGAAGATGGCTATGAAAAGGCCAACAATCCCAAAGCCATAAATGTGTGATTATCAAAGGTACCATCTAGGACAACATTTTTGTTCTAAGTTCCTTTTCTTAATGTTGATGAATTTATTTATGAGATTGGATAAGATCATAAGGAGATATATTTACTTTATAATTAGAGTTTTATCCATTAATAAATTTCTACCACAAACTCATCTTTCACTACAAAACATAAGACAACTCAAAAATACTCTATTTATCCTAATCGTATAGGGTTCCAAATATAATGAATGTATAATTCACATATCGGACCCATTAAAAACGGAAACTACATTATAAAATCTAGGGAATTCATGTAGTCCAATGTTAGGTGATAAATCTCAATCGCACTATAGTTGTGGGTTCAATTCCTGCAGCTTTGTCCAACGCGACGGGTTGTCACACGGTTTGTGTGTTGTCCATTTATAAAAATCCAGAAATAACCTTTCAAACTTAATCCATTACAACCTTAAGGCTTATCCAAAATAATACTATCCAATCTCACAGTACAAAATTTATAAGGAATTTAAACACAATGAAGATCCTTTTTTCTATGTAATTTCCAAAAAGTGTAACTCGCTATAGAGTCACTTTTCTTCGTACTATAAAATCTCAAATCCTCAATGAAATAGTACTGTAGTAAAATACTTATTTATTTCCAGAACATCATTGATACAACACTTAAATGAAATAATTACAAAATAACAACATAAGAACACTAGTCATTCCTCTTCATTTGTGGTAGTATCATAACTTGATTATTATCCAATAGCATCATTTGTGGCATAGTCTGATGAATGGGACATTGGTTTGCGTATTGTCTTAACTCCTTGTAGATGAAGCATTGTAAATTTGAAACCTTTTTGATACCCTGGAAGTCACGTAATTTTTTTACTTTTTCTCCACACTTATAACATACTCCCATTCCCTTCAATAATTTCCCAAGGTGATTATTTCTACAGTTATCACATATGGGAAAATCATTCTTTAACTTATTCCCATTATCTGTTCTTCTCTGTATCATCCATTCCTCCTCTAGATTCCCTTCAAGTCCATAGGACTCCAAGAATTATTTACTTATCTTACCAACACATGATACTATTTTTTCATATTATGATATTACGTGGGAGACTATTTCCCTTCTAAATTACGGCTTAGATCCATGAAAGATATGATCCTTCTTACTCTTTGGATAATATGTATTACTGGAGTTCACAATCCTTCTACTGGGTGCCATTTCTATAAAATAGCATAAACTAGATAAGTTTATGAATTGAAATGAATTATTCCTAACTTGTAAAATACCTAACCCAAATTGAACAGTTTATGGATATAATCCCTAATCATTAAAATGTTTTCTTTGAGAAAGTATACACTTATAAACCCTTCATAATGCTTCATAAAGAAAATGATAATTATCCTAAGCATATCCTCCGGGAGTGTCATAACCAAGAGTGCCGCAAGGGCCGTGGTCGTGCACCAGTTCCCGTTCGGGTCTAGCTTAAAGAGGTGTTTTCAGGTTTTACCCTTAGGTACATCTGTGCCAGATCCGCCTCTACCTGCTTGTATCCAGACATGGATGTATAGCTCAGAAAACTCACAAAATCTCTACAATACCAAAATTCTAGAAATTTCTTCTACACTAATCCTCATAGTTGAGCTTAGATCTACGTACTATAATAATAGTTTATCTAAATCTAGTTTCCATGTTTACTGTTAAACTTCCTCTGATAAAAACTGTAACACCCCGACCCCAATTACCCACAGTCGGTGGATTATTTTAATACATTGGCATGATTACAAGTAATCAAGTCCCGAAGGACCGAACAGTTTAGCAGTCTTGGAAAATAGATTACATACATGAATGTTACATTACACTTCATAACATACAAAACAACATAAATAATACTTCACGAACACCATTATTCCCTTGGCTTAACCTTGCATATTGATCACTATACACTTCTTGAAATCCTGGGAAAAATAAAACATAGAAAGGGGTGAGTTTAGATGCTAGGTAAGGATAATAATACAGTAGAAACTTTCATAAATAAGCATAATCATTTAAAAAATGTATAATTAAAATAGAATCCTTTTAAACTTGAACTTCAGCATAATATGGAAAAAATAAAATGATGTAATTCCATATACGTATTCACATGGATATTCTACTAGTCGAATAATCACATGAAATATCACTAACCATTTTCATAATGATGGATGGCATAATGCCGAACTTTAATTTCTGTGTCAAGTCCTCGTACAAAGACCTAAGGTATAATTGTAACCGGAACCCAACCCAGAGAGCCTCTGAAACTTGAATCCCACCCGGAGTGCCTCTAAGAACTGGACACCATCCGAGAGTTCCTCTAATAACCGGACACCAACCCAGCATGCCTCTAATAACCGGACACCAACCCAGTGTGCCTCTAACAACTGGACACCAACCCAGAGTGCCTCTAATAACCGGACACCAACCTGGAGTGCCTCTAATTACCGGACACCAACCTATAGGAATTAATTTTACTGGTCCCCAACCCATAACATACTAGTCCAACACATTCATTTTAAAAAGAGGATGAAATATAACATAAACATTTGTATTAAAACTAGCATATGAAATGACAAAACATTAATCATAAACAATTAATGGGATAAAGATAACTCATCCATAGTAAAACATATCACAAAAACTTAAATAAAACTTGGATGATTTATATCATAATAAATCAACATGAAAAAGGGTAAAATGTATCAAATGATTTTGACATAGATGAAATCAAAACAATTTGAGTGAAATATCTCATTTTCATGAAAAAATTTAAATGTCTCACAATATGGAAAAGAATTCATTTAAAGACATTTTGTAATTTAAGTGTCCCATACCACTTTGAATCTTTTGAAAGGAATTAACATTTTAAAAACATTCTTGTTCATATAAATAAATCCTTTAAAACCATTTTGAAGACATGGACATTAATGATAATGATTTAGAAGAATAAATATTTAAAACGGTTGAAATGATGTTTTAGTAAAAAGTCCCTTAAAGGTATACCTTTGAAAACTCTTTCATAAAACATGGATATGGATAATAAATATGTCCCAGTAGATACTTAAGTAAAAACAACCTCG
The DNA here is from genome assembly GCA_963277665.1 of Viscum album. Lineage (NCBI taxonomy): Eukaryota > Viridiplantae > Streptophyta > Magnoliopsida > Santalales > Viscaceae > Viscum > Viscum album. Next base: position 1,314,892,611 of record OY728133.1, read on the forward strand.
GATAATAAAAAGGTTGTGAAATTAACCCTTACCAAATTCGTAACATACAAAACATACCACCCACGAAAGAGGTACCATACAATGAAACTGTAAATACACATAAAATAAAGTGTATTACACAAAGAATACAATAATGGGAAGTAAATACACCATAAAAAAGTTAATAGTTTCAATAATGCATGAATCTCACAGAAATAAGGAGTGAGATGAAAACCCCTTACCTTGCACATTCCATTAGTCGAGGGTACATTTAGCCTCCTCTTCTTCAGGTTCTTCATTTTGATTTGATCAAAAGGGCTCCTTAGGTTGGATTTATGATCAAAATTAGGACTCTAGGTTGTATTGAGGGAAGTTGAGAGAGTATTTGGGAAGGGTTTCGCCGAACCAAAAGGCTTTGAAAGTGTGAATTAATGAGAAGGGGGAGTGCCCTTTTATAAGAAGGGTGAGGGGCACCTTTGGAAAAGCTAGATATATTAATTTATAATAAAATCATATTCAGTTTCTAATGGCTCCAAAGTAGACTATTTAAAGGTTAAGGTGGGGATAGGTCAAAAAACACTCAACCAATAGGATTTAGAGAGGTTTGTGTTACTATATTAACCATATCCTTAAGTATTAACTCGTAGTTATTTCGTTTCACTTTTACAATGTCTCTTTGTATTTTTATATTATATGGTTAATAAACAAACTATATCCATCCAGGAGACCCCCAAGTGGTCCATTAATGATACACCTATCATGATATAAGTCTCTTGGTGGAGCCTTATATTTTTAGAAATTTAATATCAATTAATTATATAATATTTGTTTTAAAAACACTTTTATGTCAATTTTAACACTATTCAATAATTTATTTTTGTAAAACTCATAACAGAATGATTAATTCTAAAAAATATACATAAATCAATACTAACATGTCATATTATTATATAAAATTATTTTTATTTATTAAAAGTCTCAAATTACATTTATTTGTGTATTTATAATATCAATTATTTTAATTTTTCATTAAATAGGTAATTATTGTATCACTATTGTGTCATAAATAAGTTAAATTATATAATGTCTTAAAATTATAAATAAAATAAAATTATGTAGTAAATCTGTTTCTATTTCTAATGAATGTTTATAGTCCAAAATATAACACATATAACCCTATTTAACAATTGTTTTTCAAAAAGATATATGCTTATGTCATTTTTGAATTTATTTTAACTTAATTAAAATAAAGTGTTCCTATCACCTACATGTGGTTCCATGGGGTCCCAAAATAGACCCAAAGATTCTCAGGGATGTACATGTATCGACCAATAAGTTAAGGACACGTTTTAGGTTAATTTAGTATTATTATAATATTTTTTTAACCATTATTTAACTGATTTACCCTTTAACCATGGTAAATAAAATATTTACCGAAGTAATTATTCAAAATGTCTAAAAATAAATCATACCTATTTACACAATTTGGACATCCTTATTTCAAATATTGAATCCATTTTTCCAAATACAAAACATAGAAGTGGAAAAAATTAATTTAAAATTAATACCCGCAGTCAAAACAAAAAAGCGTATTTTTAAGATATAATAACTGTCAAAATATTGACACTTGTTTATGTTTGGTTTAAATATGAAATTATGTACAATGAAAAAATTGGATTAATTGGTAAAAATATATTCTAAATATAATCTAAAACCACTCAAATTCATAATTTATCAATATTAATTATTTTTATATTAAAAAAGTTGTTTTTAATTAAAATTTAGTAATTTTCACTATTCATCAAAATATGAGATTTATCCGATATGTACCAAAATTTTACCCTAGGATAATTTCGATAGCCCGAATCAAAAAATAAAATCCATTTTAAGAGATAAAATATATAAAATTTCAAAAACTGGGTATTACTATTCAAAACAGCTACTTTGATTGGTTGTGGTGTGTGTTTGAACTCGAAGTTGCTTTCAATACATGCTACTGTATTATTCAAAGAGAAGCGTACCACAGAATCTTGGGGGTTTAAAATAGAATAAAATACTGTAGAGGTTAAAAGGTATTATTTTTTTAATATATATTTTATATCATTCATACTTTGTCATAGCTATTTTATTACATGATTCTTTATAAGTTACTATTTCGATGTATGAAATAGAATGTTGATCACCATACATGGATTTTTATATTTTTAGTTGTTGTCTTATTAATTATGATTATAATTAACATACTTTGATTAATCAAATCCATCATGATACTGATATTTACTCTTATATAATCATACATATTCATATTTGATTCTATGATTTTCTTAATCGGACAGAGTCTATGTCTGATAATGTTACATTTATAGGATTCTGTGATAATTGTTTTAAACTACTTAAACTTGTTTTTTAAACATAGAATTTACCCCCTCTTGTAATATTTTTCATCATAATATGAATCCTACAATCATAAACATAGTGTTAATGATATAATTATCCTACATATATGATATATTAAACACATGATATACATTCAATTTATGTGTATACCTTAATATTATTAATATAACTAGGAATCCTGTTTTTCATCCGTCGTGTTTAGATATTTCGTTATTTTTCAATGGAAACTTTTAATTTATTCCCACATTTTTACTTATAGAAAATTGAATCTTCATTTTTTGTCACATTTTTTAGTCACAAAATAGTGAGACTTCATCCTTATCTTCTTGTTAATAATATATAATTCAAATATGATGACATTGTTAATCATAATCCAAAATATATTGTATGGAATAATTATATGATTTAGTACTATTTACATCACCCCATTAGATTTCTCTTTATTAACATTACCAAATTTCCAATCATATTTATTATTAACAATGTTCTTGTAATCTATATTCATTACTAAAACCAATATAGCTAATATTAGTTTTATGTAATTATAATTATAAGGAAATTATGAAGAAAATAATTTTATGATGTCCTAGTCTATAACACATCCATGTTTGTTATATTTGATTCTCACCCCAAGATATATCTATCTTGTGTCAATATATTCATCCTTAGTCTTTGTAATTTAATCTGCATTGTCCTAAAGAATCATATTAACAAATTACCATGAACATTAATAAAATATTCTAAACCGAGAAATCTTTAATATCTTCTCATTAGAAATTCAAATAACCAATTATCCATAAAAGAACATAACAAATAATATACACCCTAATTAATTAATCTTTATATTTTAGTTACTGTTACCCATTTTCATTTAATAAATTGGTTCCCTAACTTGTATATTTAATTATTTTATAATGGGTTCAAAAGACTATTTGAATCACTAAGGAATATCCCATTGGAGTGTCTTTAACGTTGTATAGTTTCAGATCCACACTTCATGGACTATGTGAATATTGAGTTATTATTCAACCAACCTATTTTAGTGGGATTACCCCTATTTCATCTTTTCTATAATAACTTCCTCTTTTTAGTATCATGAATGGGATGTTGATTCAAGGATACCTACACACTCAAAACCATTACAAAATTTTACATTATATATTATACATAGACCCATACATATGGGTTTCTCTAAAACAATCAAATCGTAAACTAAAATAATAATAAATAATTAAATATTATCATAAACAACCTAAAATTTATATTTATACATTTTATATCATGATCAAAATTAAACTTACTAACACATGATGGTATATACCACACATAGATTATAATAAACTAGTAATACACTAACCCCTAATTGTATCTAAACTCTTATCTAATACAAATTCTGATAACCCAATCATGACATTACAATAATTATAGGGCTTAATGAAAAATATTTCATCATATACGTTCCCACAACCATTTTGTATTAGATCACCTGTGAATTAGTAAAAAAATTAAGCAATATATCCCATGTATTTCTTAACTAATGAACCCTTTTACCAATATATTTGGAACTACATAATCATTAATAAGTAATAATAATATCTCAAAAATTCAATATTCATGTTATTCTTAATGAAATATCATGCGACGAAATTTTCATCATAACCTATGTAAATGGAAACAAAAGAATATTGAGCTCAAAAAATCATCAATGGAAAGTGTATACCAACAACCAATCACAGAGTAAATAGGGAATGACTTATATAATATGGAATAAGTGACAATTGAATAATTATATATAACTAATCATGTGATTTAGAAAAGAAATATGGATGAAATGAAAATATAAATAATCAAGAGGATAACACTAAATGAATGTGAAGTGATTCAAAATTATGGAAATCAAGATCTTTATAAATATGGTCATATAAAATAAACTATTATAACCACAATGTTTGTAACAAATACATCATTTGTGTTGTCTCATTCACAACCAATACATCACACTTGAATTGGTTAGGCATACTACAAATACCCCCACATTTTTTCTCAGGAGACCAATTGAAGAATCGTGGGGCTATATAATGTTGGAAATTTCAAAAGACATATTTAATCATAATATTTTATCTATTTTAAATATATGAATTTCCATACAATTCATAATTACTATTACTTATGAATCAATAAACATCCATATTTAGTTTCAAATATATGAAACATCAATAATTTCCAAAAAGGATAATTTAGATAACATAGATATAATCCATCTTGATAAATAAGGTTTATGGATGATCAATATGTAGTCAATTTTTTCATATTAATCAATAACCATCCATCATGGAATAACAAAATATGAGAATTATATATAGTAACAAAAATAAATAATCTTAATCCATAAATAGAAAAAAGATGGATGGTTGAATAATACATATCCTAAGTGTGACATAAGGTATGCCAATAAATGATGACAGAGATTAAAAACCCCTTCATATAAAGAACATGTTGTTTGGTGTCACATAAGAAAGTCATTGGAATAAAAATCATTCATATAACAAAAAAATGTTTTGGAAAAATAATGTTAATGATATATCATATCTATTATAGATGTTTTATTACAATTCATTATAAGGAGTCCCAATTATTAGTAAATGAACATAATAAATTAATATTAAATATATATGTACAAATGGATATAGTCAGGGAAGCAGAGGTTCCCAAAAAAATATAGGAGGAATGTTTGATTTCTTTAAAATTGGTAAATAATGAGTCATGGGGGAAAATTAAATAGATTTATCACATATAAATTAAAAAAAATAACCATATGTAAATATAAATGTGGTTGTTTTTGAAATAAATATAATTCAAATTCTCAAAATTTATTTTATTTAAAAAGAAATTCCCATTTTGAAATTGATATCAGCGGAAAAACCATTAGTTCTTGAGTAAAATCTTAATCAAAACATCATAAAAAAGGGAACATGAAGTAAAACACTGAATATATTGAATATTTGAATAATCATGAAGGAATACATAAAATATGAATTCATTACACCATAGAAGGAATCATAGTTCACATTATGAAACATTTATCGATGAACAAAATTGATGGTAAGAACCTCTTAAATCATAGTTAACATTCGAATTGAAAACCAATGAAATGTATAAAATGAAAATTATATTTGAATCCATTATATTTGATGAATAATTATGATAATATAAATCCTTGTATTATATATACACCACAAATAAATCTGAATATATATTAAATCTCAATGATGTAAAACTATGAAACAAAAACCCTTATAACCACATCATCCTGTAAATTGAAATAAAATTAACGAAATAATAATAAATTTCTCCTAATATAGAATGAATTAAATTAATTTTATAAAATATATCCATTAGAGTTCCATCACAACATATAAAAGGTATCATGGGGCATAATATAAAATATGTCTCATGACATAATATTTGGGATGAAGAACACATGACAACTTATTTCCTCTTACTTAAACATTCTTTAACCTCATGTAAAAAAAATGTAAGTACCATAATAAAACATTACGGAAAATTAATCATATATATTTTCATTTATAAAAATCATTTAAAACCATTTAATATATATATAATAGTTAGGTATGGCTTATTTTCATCATTGGATGCTATAAAACTGGTATTTCATAATTTGTACTAGTTTATTAATATCAGATTTAGATATTGTTTATTAAAAAATTCATCATTCCTAGATTATGCTAGATAATATAATCATGGTTTATCAATGATTAATCAAGGAAAATTTTCATTTGGTGGATGAAAAATGTATTATTTATGAAAATGGAATTTCTAAAGAAATAATTTCAACGTGTTTAATGATCAAACAATATATTTTAGTAAATAAATTAAATATAAATAACACCATTAAAATATTATTAAAAAAATTATTATTAAATTAAATTCCACTTATAAAAAAATTATTAATAATTTATGATATATACATTATATCATCATTTACTTAGGTGGTAATATCGAACTAAGAAAAAGCATGTTAAAATCATTTTATGTGTAAGCACATGTTTTAATATAATGTTAATATAACCCTTAAAAAAGAATAAAAATATTATAAATATAATTTCAATTCATTGCATTTATTATTTAAAACCCCATTATGGTTGGTGATAAGAAATGAAATTTATCATTTATGGTGGTGTTAATCGCATCATATACACGATTAATGGTTCCATTTCACAATGAAAGGAATAAAATGAATGTCTGAAATAAATTATTATTTTGGATGCATAATTATGACATAGTAAACATATTAATTCATTATATTTATGTTTTTTTGAATCCCTAATATGTGGTAATGAAAATTTAACCACATCGTTTAGGGGATGCTATTGTTTTCACGTACACAGAATCTATGTTTTTTTATTATCCTCACTAGACGTAAATTACTAAATAATGATTAAAATTTTATATAATCATGTTAAAGTATATTAGTCATAATTATTTAATTATTTAACTTTGGTTATAATTTTTTTAAAAGGAATATTAATATTAAAATATGAATGAGTAATAAGGTCTATCATTGATAATCTGAGATTTCTCTTGGAAATATCATTTAAATAGAGGCATTGTGACTGTTAATTGAGGCCAGAGTATTAGGAAAATGAGGTATAATCCAATTATAAAAAAATTGAGTTTTATCATGTTGAAATTATAATTAATTAGTATTGTATGATGTGTTATAAGGGATCTAATTTTATAACTATATATAATGGTATTTTTAGAAGTACACATTACATTATAGTAATGATATTTTACTGTTCAACGTTAAAAGACACTAAAAGTGTATAACAATGGAGTGAGGGGTGATATGAGTTTTTTAAATACATATTTCCTCATTTTTAAACATCTTGTAAATATTATTCAACACATTTATCAATTTATTTTTTGTATTTTACCATTTTTGTATTTTACTTGTGTAACCATATTTTTCCAAAGTAATTATTTTTAATTTATAAAAACAAAATATCCATTATTACATAATCTGGAATAAATAATTAAAAATTCATGATTTATTTTATAATGTAATAGTTATATGTGTAATAGAAATTAATTTTAACGTTAAGATATTTCATGTGTAAACACCCATTTAAAAAAAGTGAATCCTTAAGGATAAAATTTACTTGTGTGATAAAATTATCAATATTTTAATTTTTTAAAAAGGAATATTTTTATAATAAGAAATTTAACTTTTATGTTGATTTCATTGAAATACTAAACAAAATTTTACCATAATAATATTTAATTAAAAGAAAACACCAAAAGGAGTTCATTTTATTGTGATATATTACTTATGTATGTAATATTTTAGGTATAGGGTTTGAAAATCATAATATTATTTTTAAATGGATATTTTTACACTTTATATAAAAATTTGACCATAGAAATTTTTTATTTTTATTTTTTACTTTATTCTTGATTTGTCCATAAACATTGTGACTTTAGTAAACAACTGTATTTTCTCTTATTCACTTAAAATTAAATTAATCCAAAAACAACTAAAAATTATCTATTAATATAATATTATTATTTTATATTCTAAAATTAATTCAACTTGGTAAAATTTAAATTCTAACATTTTTTTTAATTTATATATAAAAAATATATATAACGAAAACGATATTCAAAAGAAAATAATATTTTAAAATAATAAAAAGTCTTATTATTATTTCAAATAATTTTTTTCTAAATATATTACTCATATAAATAATATATGTTATCCATAATATATTTAGTATATTAAAATAAAGTGAATAATAACTAATTTTAGTATGGTTATATTTCAAATCATAAATCAATCTTATTAATAAGTTATCTACAATAATTGAATTTTATCATTTTCATAATACTAATAATGAAATTTATTTTTATTTCTAAATATATTTCATAATTATGTTATTTAAATTCATACCCACCAATCCCATAATTTCATTTCTATGGTTCAATACTCTCCAATAATCATTTTGGTTCACTATTTCATGTTAATAAAACTAACAAACACATTATTACATAAATTATTATACAATTTAAAATATAGTGGTGTCACATTATCCCCCATAATTAATTTGTTTCATCATAATTTTAATTATTACTAACTAATGAAATATGTCAATGGTAAATTAAATATATTTCAACGTCTCAAATTTTCATAAAAGTATATTTTGTTTAAGAGTTGACTTGAACCTCCCCTTTTTGATAGATAAGTGTTTCCCCATGTCCTTGAGAAGGGTAATGGGTGTTTTGGGGGTTAGAGACTTGAAAAGGGGGAAACGGACTCCCTAGGCAATCAGCACGGTTTACGCAGGACTTGGAAAATAGTGAAAGGAGAGACTGTACGGGCAGTAGCAATCTGCATGGTCTGCATACCCTTTGGAAGACGGTGCAAAATTTCCAGGAAACCATGAAATGGGGTGATTTTCAGGCATTATTTTCCACCCAGTTTGCAGATGGTTTGAAAAATATTGCGGGAAAACCTTGCATCCCCGAAATATTTGAAAAGTTACTAAAATTTCCACCCTAGAATTTTTTACCCAAAATTTGGATTCACATCCCTTTGACCCACTGCAACCCCAGTTTCAATCATTGAAGACCCAAGATTCCAAGAGGTTATTCTCTTTCGATTCTTGGAAGTTTGGAGCATCGTTGGTTGCTGATCAAAGCCTCGGGTATGTTTAATTCTCAAATTGATTCATTTTTTAGGACTGGAGCTTGTGATTTCTCCAATCCTCTTCCAAAACCCAAAAAACCACTTTTTTTGTGGAACCTATGTTTTTGATTCAATGGGAACATGAATCCAGATCTATGTCCATTATTAAGAGTGTGTTTGTTGTCAGATTTGAGGTACGTGGTCTACATGTATTATCCAATAGTTTTATGTTAGGATTGTTCATTGAAGTTGTGTTCTTGTTATTCCATTTTTTTGTTCTTTTTTCTGTTAAGTTATTTGAAAAAAATGGTTTCCTAAGTGACCAATTGAAACCCCCAAAAACCTCGTTGGAATCATGGAGGAAGACATGATGCTTTTCGGGCTACCCATCGGTTGTGCTGCCAAAATTAGACCTAGAGTGTGGTGGGGTTATGTGAAGGGTGTTGAGTAATAATGTGCAACCATATATAATGTGCCTTAATGGTTGATTATGTTTAAATTGGAATAATGATAAATATTCGTAGGGTGATAGAGGCATAAGGTGTTGTTGTAATGAAATTAAAATAGGTAACTGGGTTGAATGAGATTATGTATATTGTTTAACGAGTATTGGTAATATTTTCTTAAGAGTATTTGTGCATATCAAATAGTGAACATTCAATAGGGTAATGGAATGGGAAATGGGTAATTTGGTAATGGTATTTTATATTTGAATAGATGAAATTGTGTGATGGGTTAATAAATGGGAATCAAGTGGTGCACCAAAATGATTGAATGAAATAATTGGATTTTGATATGTTATATAAGAATTGTACTTGAAATGCATTAGTGTGTAAATAATTGTGAAATGATAAATGGGCTAATGAATGGACTAAGATGAATTTGAATAAATCAAAGGGGTTGTAGAAAAAACCAAATGGGTTAAGGCACGAGAATAGAAATTTGGTAAAATGGATATAAATTTTAAATAGTAAACGTATTGATGGGTTATGGCATATTATTAATTCACATTTCGTTTTTACGAATTGTGAAATACAATTGAAATGAATTATCTTGATTGAGATATGGTGTGATTCTCTTCATTTGATAAATAATCATCTGTACAAGTCTTGGAAAAGTGTGGTATTGAATTTAGGATCTATTACCATGGGTTGATATATACTGTGTCTCTAAACTCCAGCCCGAAATGCATGGGTTAGGCAAGGGGGGAAATTCTCTATTCCCATAACTGTTTCATTCCAATTGGACTGAGGCTTTGAGGTGAAGATAATGTGTTGATGTGATATGTGTGTACCTAGTGAGATAAGGACATTATTTATTTCTATGATGCATTGTGATTGATTGAATTAAACCAATGTATAGATGATATATATGCCTAATACAAAGATAATTTGTTGAAAATGGAATGTGTGTTGGAAATGGTATATGAAATGGAATTGGGATAAATACTTGAAATTAATTAAATGAACCTTGTTAACTAATGGCACCTGAACTATCCCTCATTTACATACCATTCATTTTATATATGCATGCACTATCTATTAGACTGGATATTTTGTTTATAACATTGGTGGTGGCCTACAAGGTTTTGTACTCACACCCTGTTCATGTCGTTGTAGGGTACTCGAGAAGATCTCTTGGTTGCAGGTCAGAATGAGGTAAAGGTCCCTACTCAAAGATGATGAGTTTGTCTTGGGATGTGCATGGATAAGGATATGGACATATAGTCTGGTCCTATTTTTTTATTTTTTCATTTGTTTTATTTTGGTATTTACTCACCTTGTACCACTAGTATGACATCAGACAATTGTATTTGATCTGGTGTTTGTACTTTATTGGGAAACATTTGGCTATTCGTGTTTATTAGTAGTTTCATCTTGTTTCCACTATTTATATTGTGTTCTTCTGTCGCTTTCTCTAGTAAAGAGAGTATAGTCTCACCATGTGACATAATAGACCCTCGCATCTAGTTGAAAACCTCAGGGGTATGAGGTGGAGCGCTTGAGGTCATGTGATGAATCGACTCCGAGCACTGGTATAGTGGCCTCCAGGCTAGGGACTTTACAAAGTTATATTAGAGGAGTTATTTTCTCTTTGTTACTATTTAGGGATGGTCGACATGAGATTTGGATGTGTTGGGCTTGTGTAATCAGCTTGTTATTAGGAGTAGCTAACTCATGTATGATGGAAAAACATGTCACCCTGGGAGGGAATTGTTTTTCCTGATGTATTTTATTTTATTTGAATTATATTTCACCATTGGGTGATTCACAAGTTGTGAGATTTGATTGATTTATGATATTTTTCTCTCTGCTGGAATGACATGAGTTTTTTTGTTCACGCGTCATTTTAGGAAACTAAAGAAATATTTGGCATGAATCATTATAGTCATACACACGGGATGTGTGTGCGGGGAAAAATAAGTAGAATTAAATTTACATCCTTGATAAGTATGAACAAAATTATTATTTATAATGTTAATGGGTGCAGTTGAATGAAAATAATGGAAATGAATAGTTTAGGAATATCATGTATAAGGAAATGATCTGATCATGGTTAGAATTTTGGGTTGGGATAATTTGTAAATGGATAACTCGGTGTCTAAAGGAGATAGATTTCAAAAAAATGGTAAAATTGCTAATTATATTTTCCTAATAAAAGTTGTAAATAAGTTAAAATTTTGTCTGTAACATGATGGGAAATGAAAAATATTCCTAAGAGGATGGGATCATGTTGTAAAATCACAATTTGATTGAATATGTGTTGAATAAAGACTTGTGAGTGAGTAAATTCCTTACCCATGTGGACCATGAGCAGCGATAGGTATGATATTGGGTAGTGATCAAAGTGTGATGATGATTGTTGGGATAAAGTACAGATTTTTTTAATGTTTATAGCCTAAGACATTTCAACCCGTGGGTAAATCCTTCTGGTCATTCTTCTAATAAATGAGTAAATGATAATTTTAAAAATAATATTGCTAGAGTTTTATAAGGGGAATCCATTTTTTTTGTTAGAGCCTTTAATGTGTGGGTTCGGGAAGTGAAAGTGCTCTAGTTTGAGTCTTTGGATATGGATAATGAGGCATTTCCAATTGTTATGTGGCTTAGGTGGTGTGTTTAGGGAATCCTTGGTAGTGATGTAGCCTTAGGGTTTCAAGGATTTTTTTGTAATGTGAGTGAGAAAACTCGTGTGGTTTACGACCATACGGAGTGCATGGCATACCTTAAGTACGGTGCCTGGGTCTTGGTGATCCTATGAGTAGAGACCTTGAGATTTGTGTCTTAAATCAAAATGAGGATATTTTTCTCATAGTTCCGAAGAATGTGTACACCTTTTGTGTGTAACCTATAGTAGATGCTTGTTTTGTGTGCTGGGCATAGTGTGCGTCAGAATGGGAGTGAGAGTTCCATTCACGAGCATTTCTTTGTTCATGTCATGGTATGTATGGTTTGGAGAGAAGACCAATGGATTATCCTAATTGGGACCCTAGTCTTGGGAGTTGGTATCACTCAACCTTCAAGGTGGACTATGAAAGATGTTAGACATCGATTCTAGTTCTTTTGGGTGTGTTCCACACATGTAGATGTTTTTTACATTGGTAGTGGGACTCAGAGTGTTCCATGGTGCAGGTTTGGCTTTAAGGGATAAGTGGTAATGTTGATAGATGGTTGGGCCACATTAGTTGTGGATATAGGTTAATAATATCATTAAATCATGTGTTACCTCATGGAAGGATATCCTAGTGAGATACATACATCGAAATATGAAGCATTGGAGATACTTCAAAGGTCGTTCCAATTCGTACTGAGTACCACTGAGTATAGTAAATGGTGTAGTTGTGCCCAAGATGTTTCATAAGGTCACCCTAGTCTTTGTAATAGGAGGTAATAATGGTTTCAATGAGTAGTATTATATGACTTTCTGGCTCACCTATTTGGGTTAGAATTAATGGAGTTCTATAAGTTGTTTCTGAGTAGAAATAAAAAGGTTGGTGGAATTGTGGTTATATGCTTTCGCTCGATGGTGACACTGTAGTGATGGCGATCACATTGTTGAACATGTTAGTAGTAATGGATTGATTTATGGTTGGGATGAAGAGGTTGTCTTAAGGCTGATGAGGCTGTCTAACCAAGAGACATGGTTATATAAGTAAGAATGTGATGGGATATATGAAATTTATGGTTTTTTGGTGAGAGACAACTAGTTTTGATTGTGTGGTAGACCGTGTGCTACAGTTGTTGGCTAGATGGGAAAAATCAGATTAATTCAAGCGGTGTGGAAGAAAAAGTGACAAATTAAACGTTGGTTTGAGTCTTCTTGTTTATTCAGTAATGAAGCGATTGTTGCACTTGGAGGGAAATCACACAAGATTGGTGGTGGATATGTGTTGATGGTATGTGTTTGGTAGGAGGTCCTAAAATCCTTGGAAGGTCATAATTTCCCATAGTTCGACCTCAATTATGGAATATTTAGTGGTGGAGTTCTTGGATGACTTCTAAGCATACCTCAACTATTGAAGAACATGACCAATATCATGACATAATCATAGGGACATTGAGATGATATGACTCACACTAAGAGAAATGAAGGTGTTTGGTTAGATGAGGGAAATAATGAAGTTTACACTATGGGAAATGGTATATTTAGAGATTTATAGTGAGATTGACACCCCTGGTGGCTTGGGGTGAGGTCCTCAGGATGGACAGAATGACGGTATATTTCGTGGGTTCCATTCGTAAGAGCCGGGTATAGGCACTGTGTGATGTTTGTTTTTTTGTTATGGGAAAAGTTGGATTGTCAAGTCTGAGGTTTGTTCCTGGCTTGTGTTTGAGTTTAATAATGGTGGTTGGAACCCCTATTGAGGGAAATGGTGCCAATACTCCACTGGTGGGGAGTGATAAATCAGTCTTGGATGTGGAGAAGAGAACATGAGGTCGACATAGTAGCATCATGGTACCAGTGAGGAACCTGTGAGGTTAATGTCAGGTTCCTTAGAGAGGCATGTGGGCCTTGGATATGTTGTTTTATGATCTAAGTTTTTTCATGAGATTAGGTTTATTCCATGTGAGGATTGTGAGGTATATGCTGTGTCGTAAGAGGGAGTGGATGGATATGATGAATGGTTGTGGAAATAGATCTTAAGGTCATATGACTCCAATGAAAATTTGAGGTTAGACATAAGGTAATTTTCCATTGTGTGGTTTTGGAACATCGTGAGGTTGAGTAAACCTTGTCCATGTGATGTGGTGTTTTTACAATGGTTATTTACAATGATGGTCTAGAGGGTGGTAATGTAGTGATGATGGAATTATACAAAAATTCAATAAATGACTTCAGTGGGTGTGTGAGATAATAATTATAGGATTCATGTTAGTATGCACCATGGGAAGGTGAGACAAGGGGGTCTCATATCATAAGTGGAAGGTGGTTGTTTTGGGACAAGCTAGTCTGGGGTGGTCCGACCTAAGATGGTAACTTGAATGGGTGCAGTGAGAGCGGCCCGTCTCTGGGTTCATATTATAGTGGAATGATGCTTTTGAAATAATATTATACTAGAGTGATGTCAAGTAGATCTTAGTCCTTGAAGGTATCATGTTGGAATGTCATCCCAAATAGTTTTGGAAATGTTTTTAAATTATAGTGTAGGTTAATTCTATATGATGTGATCGGAGCATTAGGCTTGAAGGACTCTAGTGGTCACTATTCGGGTATGTTAGCCCTCATAGTGTTCCTTGTCATGAGTTTAGTTAGTCGAGTTCTCGATAGTTTTTGGAGGTGTTGGTTGTAAAGTTATAGAGTGGAATCATTATGAACTATAGTTGTAAGGATCATGTGTTTTACATTAGGTGATATAAAATTTGGGCCACCGTTAGAGTTTGAGAAATAGTGGAAATGACATCTAGTGATTTGGGTTTTTAGTGTGTAGAGGATCAGGCTGATGAGGTTCCAATTTGGTCATCCATGATGATGTAATGTTGTGTGATAAGTTTACCTATGATTTGAGATAGGTGTTTTCTCATATTTCATCCCCCATGAAGTTCTCAGGGAACAAATTGTTCAAGTGGATGCATCCTTTGGGAGTTTACAGCTCGTGTTGTAGTTTTAGTGAGGATGCATTGTGGGGAAATTTCGTGCCCTCGATGTATGCTCAAGGTTCATTATGATATGGGACGAGAAACATGGATAATGGTAATGGATAGTAATGTATAGAAAAATGTCCTCAAATTAATAAATCTTAGTGATTCATGGAATTGAGGATTGAGAACGAGCTGTTATAAGGTGGGGAGCTTTTAAGGGCCCGGGTTTTCATAATGTGTTTTTGATTACGTGTTGTCTTGGACCTCTATTTTGTGTCTAGATAAGTGTTCTAATATATTTTTTAGAAGTCTCATCGGTGTTTAGTGGGGTCCGGGACATGAAAAATCGATAAAAAGTTGCTCTCTATGAAATCCACATGGTTTTTCAGAGCTTAAGAAACCGTGCAAGGGGGGCCGTTTAGGAAGTTGCAATCTGTATGATTTTCACACAGTCTACAAATGGATGAAAAATTCCCATGAAATTGTGTGATGTGGGTGGTTCTCAGGTAATAACTTCTACACTATTAGCACATGGTTCGAAATACTATGTGGTTAAACCATATGGCCTATAAATTTCGGAAAATTTACAAAATATCCATTCCGATATTTTTATCCCCACATTAGGTTCCTCCACCCTTTCACCGCCTGCAACCCTAGTGTCGAACATGGATCACCCAAGCTTCTATGAGGTGATTCTACTTTGATTATTGGCTGTTTGGAGAACTATCTCTATCAGATTGATACCCCAAGTATGTCCAATTCTCATCTTTCTTCTTTTTTTTCGTATTAGAGATTGTGGTTTTTAAAAAATTCATTCAAAACCATAAAACCCTATTTTATAGTGAAACATAAGTTGGGGTAACAAGGGGTGCTTGAATCTAGATATAAGGCCATAATTAAGAGTTTCATAGTCATCAGATTTGTGGTAGGTGGTCTACACTTACTATCGGATAGTTTTATGTTAGATTTAGTAATGGATTTTGTGTTATTTTTCTTCACTTTTTTTGTTCTTGGTTGCGTTGAGAAATTTGATAAAAATGGTTGTCTAAGTGACCAATTGAAACCATCGTGATCCCCATGGGATTTGTAGATGAGGAAATTACCATTTTAAGGACACCCATGGGGGGTTCTAGCAAAACTCAGAACTAGATGTGGTAGGGTTATGTGAAGGGTGATGAATAATAATGTAGAACCATGTAGAATTTGAATTAATGATTGATTAAGTTATAAATGGAATAATGATAAATACGAATAATGTGATAAAGGAATAAGGTTTTGTTGGAATGAATTGAGATTGGGTAATTGGGATGAATGATATAATGTCGATTGTTTAATGAAATTTGGTTATATTTTCCGAAGAGTAATTGTGCATATAAAATGGTGAACATGCAATTGGGTAAAGGAATGAGAAATAAGAAATTTGCTAATGGAATGTAATAAGTGAATGGAATTTTGGAATTAGATAATATATGAGAATTAAGTTGTGAACCTAATTGATTTAATGTCATAAAGGGATCATGTTATGCAATAAGAGAATTGTAGTTGAAACGCACATGTTGGTAAATGATTGTGAAATAAAAATGGGATAAATGGGTTAAAGAATAGTCCATGATGAATTTGGAAAAGGCATAGGGGTTATTGAATACACCTAATTGGTTAAGTAAAGAGAATGGAAATTTGATTAAATTGATATGAATTGTAAATTATAAATATTTTATTGGGTTATTGAATAGTATTAATTCCCATGTTGTTGTTATGAATTGTGAAATCCATTGGCATTGTCAGTTCATGGTTGTGATATGGCATGGTTTTTGTGATTTGATAAATAAGAATGTAAACATGGTTTGGAAGAGTGGGATATTAACTTGAGGTTCTACACCCACGGGTCGAGTTAGACTGGGGATCTAAACTCCACCAAAAAATGCACTGGTTATGGAAGGGGACTGAGGATATATTCCCCTAATGGTTTCATTCCACTCGGACTGAACCTTCTCGGTGAGGATGATGTGTTGATGTGATATGTGTGTCATTAGTGAGATAGGGACTAGATTTATTTCCCTTGTGCATTTTTATTGGTTTCCTTAGACCCATGTATATATGATGTATATTCCTAACCCAAAGAGAATGTCATGAAAATGGATTATGTGGTGAAAATGGTATTAGAAATAGAATTGGGATAATTACTAGTCATGAATTAAACGATCCTTCTTAACTAATAGCACCTGAAATATACATTTTTCACATACCTTTCATTTTATACATGCATTCACTATCTAATAGACATGATTTTCTTTAGACATAGTTGGTGGTGGCCTGTTGAGGTTTTTACTCACACCCTTCATGGGCCGCTATCGGGTACCTGAGTAGATCACTTAGTTGCAATTCTGGACAAGTTAATGGCCCTACTCTCAGATGTTGAGTTAGGCATGCGATGTAGACGAAGAAGCGTCCACACATAACGTTGGGGCCCATTTAGTTATTTATCCATTTTTTATTTTGGGATTCATTCACCTAGAAACACTTATATGACATGGCATGGTTGTATTTGATTTGTGGTATGTACCTTGTTGGTAAATGTTTGGTTATGCATGATTATTGGTTATTTCATCTTGTTTTCAATGTTTATATTTTGTTTTGATGTGGATTTATCTAATGAAGAGGGTAAAGTCTCCCTATGTGATTTATTATACCCTCTCCACTAGTGGGAAACCTTTGTTGTATTGGGGGGTTTACTTGAGGCCATGTGACTATCCGGCTCAGAGCACTGGTGTAGTGGATTCATGGGTGGAAACATCGGGGACATTATAGTAATACATAAATCATTTTTTATTTTCAAATGATGTGTTTTCATAAATATATTGTGGATTATTAGGACCAATATTTTTCATCTATAATGTATACCAATTGATAGATTATTCCTATGAGGCTCTTTATTTTTACTGAATTTTTTATAATGAATAAATTGAATATTCATGAATTCATCATCTATATCACCATAACATTAATTATCTGTTATCCATAACTTATTTGTAATGTTTGAGAATTCAAATATGTTAAAATGGTTAAACAAAATAATTTAAAATTATTTTGACATCATTAACATATTTCTCACTATAATAATCATTCCATTCGGATTCTCATTATTATCAGAACAAAATTCTTTATCGTATCCTTTGTTATCATGGTAATCCTGTTACTATCCGAAATTTGTAATAAATTTTGTTCGCTAATTATTGTCAGTTATTTTATTTCCTACTCAACAAAAATATTTCCTTTAATAAAATGAGTATAATGATACCGTTGGGTTTCTATGGTTATATGATTGTTGGTCAATATGACCGATGGAAACTAATTGATTCAATTATTTTCTATAAATACAAGAGACATTAATTAATATTGAATTATG
This sequence comes from Viscum album, assembly GCA_963277665.1. Lineage (NCBI taxonomy): Eukaryota > Viridiplantae > Streptophyta > Magnoliopsida > Santalales > Viscaceae > Viscum > Viscum album. The sequence continues at coordinate 1,314,911,179 of OY728133.1, forward strand.
ATTCTATGGCACTATCTAGTATTCATGGGCTAATCAAATTACATCTAAAGGATTTTGGGAATGAGGTACCACCTTTGGTCTTTTCTCAAGACTAAACCCAAGACAAACTTCATCGTGTGAATCTAGAATGCAATCGACTTCGCGAATAGTTCAAGCTGGTAGAAATCACTACTTGGGAAATGTTGGCCGAGCCGCCCCAAGATTCTATCACCCTATCACACCTTACTCAAAGGTCCTATGCTGGTGTTATAAGGATCTATGTAACAAGACCTTAACTTCCTTGTGTAATCCTTTGATTTAAATAATAATTTTGATTTCTTCTTATGTTGACGATTTTGAATTTTCAAATGTCAGGATAAATATAGTATGCATATTATTGATAAATTTTAGAAAAAGGAAATTTCAAAAATATTTTTGTAATCATTTAATAATTAATAATGAGTGGTCATTTATAGTTATGTTCAGTAATAAATTTAGATTCTAATAAGATCAACATAATTTTTGATGAATAGTGAATTATGAAATGTGATTTTATGCTTATTATTAGTAATGTGCTCAAATGGATTAAGTAACCTCACATAATAATTTATTAATATAATTCAACTACCTGGATTAATTAATGTGATTCATCAAAATAGGCAAATAATTGTTTCCGAAATTATTGGTTAAGTGTTAATTTTTTCTAGTGAATATTGTTTTTTATTTAAAAATTAAATTAAAAATATATTGAAAATTATTTTCATAAAATGGAGATAATTTTTGGAATTATAGAATTGATATTTGGTTAAGTTGATTTTTTGGGATATTTCTGAAACAGTTGAATTTTATGTGAATAGTGTTTTTATTTAAAAATTAAATTAAAAATATTTAGAAAATTATATTCGTAATTTGGAGTTTATTTTGGAAATCAGATCATCAATATTTCGTTACGGTGAATTTTTGGGAGTTTTCTGAGAAATTTGTATTTTCTGTGAATAATGAAAATATAGTATTTGAGTTCCGGGTGTTTAATGACATCATTAAGGATGTAATAATCATGCAATAATTATGGTCGACTTATGAATAGTAAGATAATGTATAAGGTGTCCCGTGTGGCCAATGTCATGGGAAAGACCTTGGTTTTGCTAATACCACTATTGAGGTGTCCCATGGCCATTAATGACTTGTCCCCTCACTTCTCATATAAATACCAAGCCATTCCCGCATTCATTTCATTTCCAAATCAACTCCAGCAATGTTCTGGTCTCTTTACGTCTCAATGAGTCATCCCAAGGTTCCCTCAAGCCTCCCAATGTCCCGACCTGCATGCTTTATAAGTTACTCTTCATGGTAAGAGAATCTTTCACCCTCCTCTTTTATTTCATGACATCCTTTATGTTGCGTCTTATATTTTCCATATAATTATGTTGAGGGTATGTTCTTATATGATCTTATTACTATCCATTTCATTTAAAAATCATAATAGACCATTTCTTCTCTCATCAATTTGTTTTCTAAATTCGTATGTGACGCCGTTAGGCTGCCAAATTTCTCGTAAAAGAAATCACATCTTCTCTTTTCATTCATGTTTCCTTTTCATGTGGTATGTCATCCAAATATCCATACCATGATCTTATTCAGTACCCATAATGTATTATGAATTATTTATGACTGGTTTACCAATTTACATTCTCTTTTAATTGTTTTCTAAAACTATGTTAAATAGTTGTTAGGCTGCAAAAATTTCGTCTCGAAATTTCAATCCCTTTCTCTCAAAGAAATTCCCTTGTTTATTTATTTGAATAACCAGAACTATTTTTTTTCTTATGGGTGTTCATAAATATATAAATATGATATATTTGATTCTATAATTGATATACATATAAACCTCACTGACATTACATGGGTTATAAATGATATAATGATCTTATTTTTAAGAGCTTTAAAAACATTGTGATTTTGAAATTGAACCCATTTCCTCTATTCTCGATGGGTTATTTATGAAATTTTTGATTATGATCTATGTGGCTCACATTAAATTAAAGACATATTAAGGATGCACCCTGATAGTTATCCAATGCATTGGGTAAATAATTAATCTCTAGAGATGAAGAGTTTCACGATACCTTGGTGAATAACCTTGGTGATTTTTATGACACCTTGGGGATGGACCTTGGTGATATGTTGATTAATGTCAAAATGAAATGTTGTAGCCAAATATTCAAGTTATGTTACAAGTTATTTTCTTTATGATATTCCTATTATACCATTTCTCATGTCTTTATGTTTTTATTCGTGTTCTTATTGATACCACAAGTACATTGATTCAATTATTTACCCTTACCGGGCCTTCTGCTCACCCTTTCCATTGATGTCTATCTCCAGGATATGAGATGCATTAAATGCACATATGATGAACCTTTGATGAAGCCTTACAAGTGTTTTAGAAGAAAGTTTTATGTTTTTTTCATATATTATTTTTCGTATTTCCAAAACACGAGACTTTAAAGATCATCTATTTGTAAAAAGTAATGAAATATTAGGTAATAAAAAGGCGAGATGTGATTAGTGGTATCAAATAATAGTTTAGTTATTTATCAAAATTAGGATATGAAAACTATAGTATGAACCATATATAATAGTTTAAATATAAGAAATCGTCCTGGTATTTTGGTGAGTATTGAGTAAATGGTTTATCAAGAAAATACATCTATGTCTAGATACAAGCAGGTAGATGTGGATCTAGTACAGATGTAAATAGGGGTAAATTTAAAAAACACCTCTTTGAGATAGACTCGAATGATAACTGGTGCACGACAATGATACTTGCTGCACTCTTGGATACAACACTCCTGGGGGATATGTTTGGTTAATCGCAAGCTTTTTATGAATCATTATGAAGGAATTATAGAAAAAATGTAATTCTCTAAGCATGATGTTTTCAGACATATAATCCTTTTTAGTTAAAAGATTCCTAAAGGAAATAATTTTCTCACGAAGGATTTATTCTTTTAGAGATTGTCCCCATCATCTAGGAATATGTTAACGTATTCCCTATGGAGTTACCTAGACCTCCCCCTAAAATAGAGGTAGAGTTATCCATTGAACTCGTACCTGGATCTCATCTAATGTCAAAGACCCCCTATATGATGTAAAATGCGGAACATAGGGAATTAAAGACACAAATACAAGATCTTTTGGATAATGGGTTTATCTGACCAAGTATTTCTCCTTGGAGAGAATTAGTTATCTTTATGAAGAATAATGATGGATCGATGCGTCTATGCATTGATTATAGAGAAATGAATGGGATCACAATGAAGAACAAATACTCTCTTCCATGAATTGATGACTTATTTGACCAATTTTATGGGGCTCAATTCTTCTCTAAGATTGATCTTCGTTTTAGTAATCATCAATTGAGGGTGAAGAATGATGATATTCTAAATACTACGTTCCAATCAAGATATGCACATTATGATTTTTTTTATATCCATCACACTGACCAATGCACCTTCTATTTTATGGATCAAGAATAATTTGATTTTGGAAACTTATGTTTTATCAAATTGATATCCTTTGTATAGGAAAATGATTTATTGATTAAATGATAAAGGTTATTTTGGACGATGTTTTCCCTTTCAGAGTACTATATTCCTGAGGGAAATAAAATACTACATTATTTAAATTAACGAGGAATGGTAGATTTTTTTTTGTAAGAATTTATTTGTTTATTGTGGACATATGATGATTTTGGTTATTTCTAGAAAGTGAATAACCTAGCATAGATAATATGTGAATAGGTTAATTACACTTTAGTATGAGACTTTAATAGTACTAGATTTTATCTGGAGATAAATTATAATATTTTTTTGTTGAAGACTATATGATTAAATCCTTATGTGTTTTGGTTTCCAATATTAGTTTCAATTATTCTGATGAATTTTAAAGAATATTGTATATTGAATGTTCTTTCTCGAACATTTGGTATATTTTTTGAATTTTAGAGATTAATAGGCATATTTTTTTATAAAATATTATCCTTTTTGGGGAATATATGATCTCATACTAACCTTTTTAGTTTTAGATGATGACTAAAGACAAATGAGAAATATAGTTACTCTTTTTTGGATTATGTTATTCTCTAGAAGAAGATTCTTGTTATTCTGATGAGACCATGTCTTTTTGAATTCTCATTTTTTGGAGAAAATATTAGTCTTGGTGGAAAATTATTAAGGGATGAAACTCTACTTGAAGGTAAGTATATTTTCTTTTGTTTTTATTCTATGTAGTAAATTAATTCCTCAAAATTATAAAAAGGAACGTAAAAAACAATGTCGGTTTATGTTTCCTACTATGTAATCAATGAAAATTTAACACATCTTATGTTTGTGAGCTTCTTGTGGTTAATTTTCTCCTAATCATGTTTTATATCACCTAGCATCAGAACATGACCCATTGTTTTCACTTCCATATCCATGTTTTTTTACATGGAATGCTAGTATGGGTTAACTCGGGTGACCTTTGTACTTCCTTTTCTTTCTTTTCAAGTAATAGTTTTACTGACACTTTTTGTGATGTGGGACTTTCAAGGAAATTTCCATGGACAATATTAAAATTGTTAAGATGTAATTTCTTAAGGGGGGAAGAATGTAACAACCCGAAATTTTGAATAAATCTTGTTCCCAAATTTTTGTGGGTTATTTAATTTTATACTCAAAAAAAATAATTCATTTATTAAAATGAGTATAATGAGACCTTTGGGTTTCGACTTTTATATGACCATTTGTCAATATGACAATTGGAAAATAATTGTTACAATTATTTTCTTTAAATACAAGTGTTCTTAATAAATATATAAAGAAGATTCGATGGCCCCATCCAGTAGTCTCAGGCTGATCGAAGCCCATCTGACCGAACTCAGGAAGGAGGTAGCACCTTAGGGATTTTCTTTAGACCAAAACCAAGACGAACTTCATCACGTGAAGCTAAAATGGAATCTCCTTCAAGAGATGTTAAAGATGATTGAAATCACTACTCGGGAAATGTTGGACGAGCCACCCCAAGATTCTATCACCCTAGCACACATTACTTTTAGGTCCTATGCTGGTGTTATAAGAGGCTCTGTAATGAGACCGTAACTACCTTGTGTAATCCTTTGATTTAAATAAAAAATGTGATTTCTTCTTATGGTGACATTTGTGAATTTTCAAATGTCCAGATAAATATATTATGCATATTATTGATGAATTTTCGAAAAAGGATATTTCAAAAATATTTATATAAACCTTAAATAATTAATAATGTGTGGTCTTCTATAGTTATTTTCAGTAAAAACATTAGATTCAAATAAGATCAACATAATTTTTTATGAATAGTAAATTATGAATAGTTATTATACGCTTATTATTAGTAATGTGATCAAATGTATTAAGTAACCTCACTTAAGAAAGTATTAATATAATTTACCTACCTTGATTAAGTAATATGATTCAATAAAATAGGTAAATAACCGTTTTAGAAATTATTGCTTAAGTATTAGTTTTTTCTGGTGAATAGTGTATTTTATTTATAAATTTAATTAAAAATATAATGAAAATTATTTTCGTAAAATGGAGTTCATTTATGAAATCAGAGGATCGATATTTGGTTAAGTTGAATTTTTTGGATTTTTCTGAAGCAGTTGAATTTTTTTAGAATAGTGTTTTTATTTAAAAATGAAATTAAAAATATTCAAAAAAATATATTCATAAAGTGCAGTTCATTTTTGAAATCATATCTTTTATATTTGGTTATGGTGAATTTTTGGGAGTTATCTGAGAAAGTTGAATTTTTGGTGAATAGTGAAAATACAGTATTTGAGTTTCGGGTGTTTAATGACATCATTAATAATGTAATAATCATGGAATAATTCTGGTAGACTTATTAATAGTAATATAAGGTATGAGGTGTCCCAACTGGCCAATTACATGGGCATATATCATGGGAATGCCCATGGTTTTTCCAATACCACTGATGAGGTGTCCCCTGGCCATTAATGAATTGTCCCCTCACTTCTCATCTAAATACCTATCCATTCCCTCATTCATTTCATTTCCAAATAAAACCCAACAATATTTTGGTCTCTTTTCCTCCCAAGGTGTCCTCTCAAGGTTCCCTCAAGCCTCAAAACATCTCGACCTTCATTCTTTCAAAGTTACTCTTCACGGTAAGGGAATCTTTCACCCTCCTCTTTTAAGTCATGACATCCTTTATGTTGCGTCTTATATTTTCCATCTCATTATGTTTAAGGTATGTTCTTATATGTTCTTATTACTGCCCATTTCATGTAAAAATTATGAGAGACCCTTTCTTCTCTCATCATTTATTTTTCTACATTTTTATGTGACGCCGTTAGGTTGCAGAATTTCTCGTAAAAGAAATCACATCTTATGTTTTCATTCTTGTTTCATTTTCATGTGGTATGTCATTCAAATATACATACCATGATATTATTAAATTCCCATCACGTATTATGAATTATTTATGAGTGGGTGACCCTTTCCCCTACTTTTTCAATGTTTTCTAAAACCATGTTATATAGTTGTTTGGCTGCAGAAATTTCATCTCAAAATTTCAATCCCAATATCTCAAGAAATCCCCATGTTTATTTATTTAAATAACCAGAACTATATAATTTCTATTGTTGTTTATAAATATGTAAATATGATATATTTGATTCAGTAATTGACATTCAAATAACCCTCACTCTTTTTCCATGGGTTGTAAATGATATAATGATCTTATTTTTAAGAGGTTTTAAAACATCACGATTTGGAAATGGAACCCATTTCATTTATTCTCTACTGGCTATTTATGAATTGTTTGATTATGAAATTGTGGCTCACATGAAATTAAACACATATTAAAGATGAACAATGATAGTGCTCCAATATATTGGGTAAATAATTAATCTCTAGAGATAACATGTTTTACGATACCTTGGTGAATAACCTTGGTAATTTTTATGACACCTTGGGGATGGACCTTGGATATATGTTCATGAATGTCTAAAATGAAATGTTGTAGCCACATATTCAAGTTATGATCCAGGTTCTTTTCTATATAATATTCATATTCTTCCATTTCTCATGTCATTTTGATTTTATTCAAGTTCTTATTGATACCACAAGTACATTGATTACCTAATTTACCCCTACCGAGACTTCTGCTCACCCTTTCCATTGATGTCAATCTCTAGGATATGTGATGCAGTAAATGTACATATGATGAACCTTTAATGAATCCTTTCAAGTGGTTTATAATAATTTTTTTTGTTTTCTTCATGTATTTTGTTCATAATTTCCAAGACACTAGACATTAAAGATCCTCTGTTTGTAAAAACTAATGAAAAGTTATGTAATAAAAAGGTAGGATGTAATTATTGGTATCCAATGATAGTTTAGTTATTTATGGAAATGAAGATTTGACAACTGTAAGAAGAACCCTATAGACTAGTTTAAATATAGGAAATCTTCCTGGTATTTTGGTGAGTATTGAGTAAGTGGTTTATCAAGAAAATACATCCATGTCTGGATACAAGCAGGTAGAGGTGGCTCTAGTACAGATGTAAATAGAGGTAAATCTAAAAAAAACCACTTAGAGCAAGAATCGAATGAGAACTGGTACATGAAAATGGGTCTTGCTGCACTCTTGTTTATGACACTCCCAGGGTATGTGCTTGGTTAATCGCATGCTTTTTATGAATCATTACGAAGGAATTATAGAAAAAATGTAATATTCTAAGTATGATGCTTTCATACATAGAGTCTTTTTAAGTTCAAAGAATCATAAACGAAATAAGTTTCTCAAGAAGGATTAATTTTTTTATAGAATGTCCCCATCATCTAGGAATACACTGACGCATTCCCTGAGGAGTTACCTAGACCTCCCCCTGAAAGAGAGGTAGAGTCCTCCATTGAACTCGTACCTAGATCTCATCCGATGTCAATGTCTCCCTATAGGATGGAAAATGCGGAGCCTTAGGAATTAAAGATTCAACTCCAAGATCTTTTGGATAATGGCTTTAACCAACCAAGTTTTTCTCCTTGGAAAGCAATGGTTCTATTTGTGTAGAAGAATGATGGATCGATGCTGTTATGAATTGATTATAGGTAACTGAATGGGATCACAGTGATGAACAAATACTCTCTTCCTAGAATTGATGACTTATTTGACCAACTTTATGTGGAACAATTCTTCTCTAAGATTGATCTTCATTCTGGTTATCATCAATTGAGGGTGATGAATGATGATATTCCCAAAACTAACTTCCAATCAAGATATGGTAATTATGAGTTTGTTGTTATTCCCTTTGGACTGAACAATGCACCTGTTATTTTATGGATCAAGAATAAGTTGATTTTGTAACCTTATGTTATAACGAATGGATATTCTTTGTATAGGAAAATGATTTAGTGACTAAATGAAAAATGTTATTTTGGAATATTTTTTCTCTTTTTAAATACTGTATGCCTAAGGGAAATAAAATACTACAGGATTTAAATTGAGGAGGAATGGTTGAATTTTTTTTGTAAGAATTTATGTGTTTATTGTGGACATATTGTGATTTGAGTTATTTATGTAAAATGATGAACCAAGCATAGATAATATGTGAATAGGTTACGTACACTTTAGTATGTGACATTAATTGTAGTTGATGTTATTTGGAGACAAATGATAATATTTTTTTGGCGGAAGACTATGTGATTAAATATTTCTGAGTTTTGGGTTCTAATATTAGTTTGGATTATTCTGAAGAATTTTAAGGATGATTGTATATTGAATGGTCTTTCTGGAACATTGGGTACTTTTTTTCAATTTTGGAGATTAATAGTCATATTTCATTTTATAAAAGATTATCCTTTTGGGGATTATATGATCTCGTACTATCCTTTTTAGTTTTAGTTGATGATTAATGACAAGGGAAAAATATAGTTATTCTTTTGTGGATTATGTGATAATGTAGAAGACGATTCTTGTGCTTCTGATGAGACCAAGTCTTTTAAAATGCACATTGGTTGGAGAAAAGATTAGTCTTGGTGGAAATATATAACGGGATGAAACTCTGCATGAAGGTAAGTATATTTCTTTATGTTTTTATTCTATGTAGTAAATAGATTCCTCAAAATTATGAAAAGGAACATAAAATATAATCATTGTTGGTTTACGTTTCCTACTGGGTAATCAAAGGCCATTTAACACATCTTATGTTTGTGATATTCTTGTGGTTAATTTTCTCCTAATAATGTTTTCTATCACTCTCCATCAGAACATGACCCTTTGTTTTCTCTTCCATATCCATGTTTTCCTGCAAGGAATCCTAGGATGGGTTAACTACATTGACCATAGTACTTACCTTTCTTTCTTTTAAAGTTATATATTTACTGAATATTTTTCCGATGTGGGGATTTCAACGAAATTTCCAAGCCCAATATTAGAATTGCGAGGACGTAATTTCTTATGGGGGATAGAATGTACCAACTAGAAATTTTGAATAAATTTTGATCCAGAATGTTTGTGGGTTATTTTATTTTATACTCAACAAAACTATTTCATTTAATAAAATGAGTATAATGAGACCATTGGGATTTGACTATTATATGACCATTGGTCAATATTACCATTTGAAACTAATTGTTACAATTATTTTCTATAAATACAAGTTATCATTATTAATATAGAATAAAGATTCGATGGCCCCATCCAGTAGTCTCAGGAAGATCGAAGCCCATATGACAGAACTCGGGATGGAGGTTAGGGCTTTCATCTGGACCAATCCCAAGCCGAACTTCATCGTGTGAAGCTGGAACAGAATATCCTTCGCGAGAAGTTCAAGCTGATATAAATCACTACTCGGGAAATGCTGACCAAGCCGCCCCAAGATTTTATCAACCTATCACACCTTACACTTAGGTGTTATGCTGGTGTTATAAGGGGATTTGTAATGACACCATAACTACCTTGTGTAATCGTTTGATTAAAAAAATTATGATTTATTCTTATGGTGATGTTTGTGAATTTTCAAATGTCTGAATAAATATAGTATGCATATTATTGATTAATTTTTGAAAAAGGATATTATAAAAATAATTAATTAAACCTTAAATAATTAATATTGTGTAATGATTTAAAAAAAATGGTCTTATAAAGTTATGTTCAGTAAGAAATTTAGATTCTAATAAGATCAACATAAATTTGGATGAATAGTAAATTATGAATAGTGATTTTATGCTTATGATTAGTAATGTGATCAGATGTATTAAGTAACCTCACATAAGAATGTATTAATATAATTTAGTTACCTTGATTAAGTAATGTGATTCAATAAAATTGTTAAATAACTATTTTAGAAATTATTGTTTAAGTATTAGTTTTTTCATGTGAATAGTTTTTTATTTAAAAATTAAATTAAAAATATTTAAAAAATTATATTCATAAAATGGAGTTCATTTTTGAAATCAGAGCATCGATATTCGGTTAATGTAAATTTTTTGGATTTTTTTGAAACAGTTGAATTTTTAGTGAATAGTCTTTTTAATTAAAATTTAAATAAAAAATATATAGAAAATTATTTTCATAAAATGAAGTTCTTTTTTGAAATCAGAGCATCGATATTTGGTTAAGGTGAATTATTGGTATTTTTCTGAGAAAGTTGAATTTTTGATGAATAGTAAAAATATAGGTTTTGAGTTTCGGGTGTTTAATGATGTCATTAGGGATGTAATAATCATGCAATATTTTTGGTCGACTTATGAATAGTAATATAAGGTATGAGGTGTCCCAAGTGGCCAATACCATGAGAAAATACCATGGGAAAGCCCATGGTTTTTCCAATACCACCGATGAGGTGTCCCTTGGCCATTAATGACTTGTCCCCTCACTTCTCCTATATATAACAAGCCATTAACTAATAATATGATTCATTTTCGTTTCGTCTTTCAATTATAGTAACATAAAAATATTATTAATTTTTAAATAATTACAACTGTGACTCTCACATGAATTAAAAAAGGTAACCTTTTACCTGTAATTATTCATAGTACTGGTCAATTTATATTGGAAATATATTTTCAGAAATATCTCTCCAATATCCTTATAAATATACATGAGGTAATGTAATTTAAAAAATATCATCCCTCGGTTCCTTAGGAGGGGATCCAAAAGATTTTTCTGTAAGAGAAGTGAATCGTCTTAATGAAGCACTTTATTTTTTATTTTTCATTTTTCAACCATCAATTATATAAATAAAATTAAGAAATAATAAAAATAATATTTACCATATAATGATATTTTATAATTTTTATTTCATAATTATTATCTATCACCTTATCCAAAAAAACTATAAACAAAACTAGCGCTCGTGTTTATGGAAGACATCCTTTTTTAGAACAAATATTTTTTCTCATCACTAACTCACATTGATAGTCATAGTGATGGAAGAAATGAATATATATGATTCTAATGAAATAATATTTATTCTTTATTTATAGTATATCATATACCTATTTACCCTTTCACCAAAATTAAATTAAATTGTTTCTAGTGCATACGTATGACCTACCATCTCTATGAAGCAATGCGATGCATTTTCATTATAAAACATTAAATAATGATTATAAAAATATATCAAAAAAATAAATTTATATTCATAACATTAATATAATTTTCGAGTTTATTAACTTATAGCCTATTGTAAAGAACAAAAACATCAGTGATAAAGCATACATTATAAATCTAAGCAGTTTAAAAATGAAACAAAAATTATAATCATATATTGTTGATGAATGAGATATAAGATGTTATAAGTCGATAATATATTATATTATAAATATGAATACTATTATGATATAAATTAATAACATGTTCCAAACTGTTGTACTCACCTATTTTGATAATCTTAAATCATGTTTTGATAATCCCAAATCATCCAAATCATGTTTCATTTATATGGAAATTATTTTTCTCTTATATGATTATAATTTATGTAAAAATCATTTTTATATCAAAGTGATAACTATATACGTTTAATCTTAATTGCTCTCCTATTGGATTCTCACATTGAAAAATTTCTCTAAGTTCAAAGTTCACATATGTAAAGGACACCGATGCAAAGGTCACCGATGAAAAGGTCATCGATGCAAAGATAACCGATGAAAAGGTCACCGATGCACATGTCACTAATGTAAAGGTCACCGATGAAAATGACAATTATGCAAGGGTACTATTGAGAATGCTACTGATAGATAAATATCAATTAAATTTTATCGATGGAGAGTTATAGATGGAACCATTGGAGAGGTTACCAATGAATGCTGTTGATGTGCGGTTACTATTGAATCTTACCATTGTAAAGGCTACCCTTACAAGTCTACTATACGCTTCTACATCATACATTGACAAATTATTATGATTATTCTAACGATCATATTCTCTATTATTAATGCTTATTGAAGACATATCGAGAGACTGTATCTGGGGGAAGTACGAGGTATGATAAAGATCACACGTGATGTACTTATACCTATTTTTGGACATCAAATATAAAATAAGAAAAATAGGTGGGTGTGAGGACACAGAAAAAAGATACAGTAGAACATCTCATCATATGAAGAAACATACTCACCAGATCATAGATGAACCATTTCATCACTTACACTGAGAACCCACAAGACCCACGAATATCATTTGAGGACAAACTCTATTCTACCTTTTATACATCATCAAATCTCGATCAAAAAAAGGGAATGAATACTAAATTTATGAAAGCCTAATCTTGGTGTTGCAACACTCTATTTGGGAGACAACTTCTAGAGAAATACTCAAAAATAAAATTCTTCATATCAAAGAGTCAAGAGTTGAACTGAAAAAAACATAGAGCCTTCTAAACTCAATCTCATCATATTTTCTCTAGTTTGTTCTTTTGTTTTACAATTTTGTTAGTTTTTATTTGTGTCATACACAATGTCTCATATTCTTGAAATGGAGAATACAAAAATCCTCACTAAAAATTTCTCTCACCCCTTGTTTTCCCACGTGTAATAGTGGAAGAGACCATGTGTGGTCTATGTAGATATTTATTCCCATGAAGAACTATGGTAGAGGGTGTATACCCTAGATAGTTTTTAAATATTGTTGTATATCCGGATACAGGCTGTGTATAATGTTTATTAATTTAAAATTCATGGTTTTAGGTGATAACCAAGTAGAGAGGATTAAGTCTCGACTTGAGGCTGATCCACATGGTTATTTTTCCGTGCACTATATTTTGATATTCTCTGTTTTATATATTTTCCATTTCTAATTGGTAAAGCATTAAACTATGTTACATTCAATTTTATAGTTAGTTTGGTAAGTGTGTGTGTATTTTTTTAATTCAGTAAACTTGTTTCAAAAGTTGAAGATGAATTTTACACTAATTCAACTATGGAATAATTACCCTTCGAGAAACCTGTTGAAAAATTAGACATCTATATCTCTACTACCTTAATTAACTAGGCAATTTTCAAAAAAATTGGGATCTTTAATAAAAAGTCTTTAACAAAACTTTTACGTAGGAACTCAATTCACCCTCCCACCTTCATGAGATTTAACTCCGACCATCATTTGGTATCAGAGGTGGTTAATTTAGATTTTATTACTATTACCTGAACTGTTGTAAAACTTTTCAAATTCATTAAATGTGATTTTATTTGTATCTTAATGATCATAAAATTTCTGTCATATCAAAATTTTCACTTCATTAAAATTATTGTTAACAATGGATAACATATTTAAGGGTGTTTCTACTAACATGCCACCTTTCTATAATGGAAATAACAATTTTTAGTGGATGTTAATAATGAAAATGTATCTAAATATTATGGGGCCTGAAATCTTGGACACAATTGAAGAACAACATGTATTACCTTTTATTGATAGGGAAACATGGTCTCATTTGACTAAAGCCACCTATTGAAATAATTGTAAAGTAGTGAATGCATTGTATTGTCCTATATGTGATGAATAATTCAATATAATATCTTCCAGTAAAACTACATATGAAATTTGGGATACTTTAGCTATTTCTCATGAGGGAACAACTAATTTTAAAGAAATGATATTAATTACATATAAAATTAAATATTATAATTTTAAGATGAGGACTGATGAAGATATCTTTGACATATATCTCATGTCTAATTAAATAGTGAATACCATGAGTCTATGTGGAAAACTAGTGGACAAAAAGTATCAGATTATGAGATTGCTTCGACGCCTACCAGAAAAATGGAGAGGATCTTTTTTTCTATTTTATAATATTGTGACATAGGCAAGCTATCAGTGAATGAACTAATTGGAAAAAATATGTTATATGAAGAAGATCATAAGTTAAATCAAGAAGTATTTGAAGAAAAAAGAAAGAAATTTATAGCTTTAAAGACATCTACCTCAAAGAACAATGAAAAAGAAAAGGCTCAAGCTCTTGTAGACACTTCCACCAGTGAAGACTCAGATTATAATAGTGATGATGAGATGGATCATCTTTCTAGGAGATTCATAAAGTTCACCCATAATAAAAAGTTTTTTATAAAGTAAAACTATAAAGTAATGTATGATAATAATGGAAAATGGTAAAATTAATGAAAATGGAATGATTACACAAATTATATCGTCTGTTATTAGTGTAATTGAAATGGTCCTGTGAATGCAGATTTCACCAAGATGATGTTTATGAAAAATTATGAAGACATGGGTAAATAATATAAAAAGGCTATGAATGATATGTGGAGTGACTCAAGAGATAACTCACATGGATATGAAACTTCTGATATTGAAAAAAACAGACATGAAAACATGTCTTTCGTGACAGAAACATACAAGGTAACTTCCAATTCCCTTATACATAATGATTATTATTCTTGCAATGAATGTGACTAAAAAATGATGAAAATATGAATATAGATGACCTATTTGAGTAATGTAGACTTCTTGAGGATGCATTAATGAAGTCAAGGATAAATATATATTTCTTAAAAGGCAACATTCTTTAAATTCCAGTTATAAGTTTGATCTGGATATTGAAAAAGAAAAATGTTCTCAGTTTTTAAAAGAAAATACTGAACATAAATTATCCAATGAACAATTAAAAAGGGATCTTGAGATGTTTATTGCATGTAGAGATACCTTGACTCGGTTACTAAGAAAAAATCATTCACTAAAATAAAAAAATGGTCTTGGATATTAAACCAGATAGAGAAGGATTATTAAGAATAAAATTTTCCCAACATCTTGACAGTCCACTGCTAGTTCATGTTCTGGACCTTCTTTTGAAAAAAAAAATTCTGTAAAGGACAAAACAAAGTGTTAATTTCTCAAAACATATCTATTGATTATATGAAATATGTTAGAAAAGTAAGGGTTCCCAATGTTTTACTTGTTAACCATTCAGGACCTAAGAAAATATGGGTAGAAATGATACCATAAACTTAAACTATTTTACAAGAAAACTGTTTAAAGAGATCCTGTAAAACTCTATTGTACTTGGACAGTGTATGTTCAAGTCACATGATAGGAGACATTCATGCTTCAAGAGACTAATTAAATTTGATGGTGTACATGTTGCGTTTTAGGATAATGCAAAAGGGAATATCATCAGCTTATGCCAAATTGGTAACCCTAATACTATATTAATTTAAAAATTACTTTTTGTTGATGCAATAAAGTAAAATTTACTAAGTATCTCTTAGTTATGTGATGATGGTTTTAATGTGAAATTTGAAATTGGAAAATGATTCTTGAAATATATTTTATTTTAAAAATGATTTAATATTCACTACTCTTAGAAATTAAAATATATATATTGTTTATTTAAATCTGTTAGCTAAAACAATGTCTCATATTTATATTCTTTTCATAAGGAATCTTGGTTGTGGAACAAAATATTATGACACTACAATGTACAATCACTTATGAAACTAACTAGGAAATGTTTATTTAGAGTCTTTCCAAAATTAGAAATCCCACTTAACAAAGTTTGTAATCTTTGTCAAAATGGGAAACAACACAAAGTTTATTTCATTCCAAAGAAATACGTTTCTACTTCTCAACCGCTAGAGTTGGTTCACATGGATTTTTTTGGACCATCTAGAGTTACAATTTTGAATGATAAACTCTATGTTTATGGTCATGTAAATGATTTTTATAGATATACTTTGATATGCATTCTAGCTAACAAAAGTGTATCATTTTCTTATACATCAATAAATATTCAATATATGTAGAAAATCTTAGTCAACATCGAATCAAGACCCTGATAAGTGATTATGGATATGATTTTGAAAATCATGAATTTTAGTCATTTTGCTAAATATGGCTATACTCACAATTTCTATTCTCCTAGAACACCCCAAGAAAATATAGTTTTAGAATGAATAAATAGGAAACTTCAAGAAATTTCCAAAACTATACTTAATAACTATAATCTACCTATATATTTTTTGGGCTAAATCTGTTAATACAGCTTATTATATTATCAATAGAGTCTTAATTAGACATTTTTTTAAGAAGACCCCTTATGATATTTGGAATAATAGGAATCCTATAGTTAATTACTTTAGATTATTTGTTTTAGAAGTATTTATCCTTAACACTAAGGACAATCATGGAATGTTTGCTTCCAAAAGTGTTGAAGGAACTGTTCTAGGTTACTCAATATCTAGTAAACCCTATAGAATATTTAATAAGAGAACAAAATGTGTAGAATAATTAGATCATTTCAATTAGATGATACTATACCACATGAACCCAAAACCTCTATTTATCTCCTTGAGGATGATATGTCAATTCTGGACCTTGTTGATAACGACAATGAGCCCTTTCTAAATTCCACCAATTCTATAAATTTTC
Source organism: Viscum album (assembly GCA_963277665.1). NCBI lineage: Eukaryota > Viridiplantae > Streptophyta > Magnoliopsida > Santalales > Viscaceae > Viscum > Viscum album. Next base: position 1,314,928,084 of record OY728133.1, read on the forward strand.
CAAAATTTGTGCATGATGAATCTGGACCTATAGTCATTCATGAAAATACTTGTTCAACTATTTCTAGAGGTATTAGAGCTCTCATGAATCATCTTTTAGATTCTGTAGTTGGTGATTTTAATAGAGGAATACAAACTACAGATTCTATGATAAAGAAGGTTGAACATCAATCCTTTCTTCCATAATTGATCCTAAAAATATTGATGTTGCAATCAATGATAAATTCTATGTGATACATTTTCAAGAAGAATTAAATCAATTTGAATGAAACAATGTTTGGAAATTTGTAGAATGTCCTAAAGACACATTTACCATTTGACCTAAATGGGTATTTTGAAATAAAGATGATGAATCTTAAAACATAGTTAAAAACAATGCTATAATAGTTGCACAAGGATATATTAAATAAGAAGGAATAGAATATGAGGAACATTTTCACATATAGCTAAACTATAATCCATTATGATATAACTTTTTTATGTAGATCATCTGAATTTAAAACATTATCAAATAGATTTTAAAAGATCATTTTTAAATTGGTACATAGTTGAAGATGGTTTTGATGAAAAACCCCTTGGTTTTACATTTCCCCATTTTCAAGTCATGTTTTTAAACTTTCTAAAGCATTATATGGTTTGAAACAAGCTCCAAGAGCATGGTATAATAGAATTAGTTCTCTCTTTATTTCAAAATGTTTTACTAAAGTAATAGTGGATCCTACTCTTTTTATTAAAAGGATTTACAATGATGTTTTAATTGTACAGATTTATGTAGATGACATCATTTTTGGATCCTCTAAAATTTCTTTATATATTGATTTTTCAAAAATGATGCATGATGAATTTAAATGAGTTTAAATGCCGGACCTTCCAATGTCTGTATGAAAAAAGCATAGTTTGGCGGCCTCCTACTGCCTTGGAGTTCCCAAAATTTGTCCACATCTTGAGATGAAGTGTACCAAGTGTTGTGGTGGGTCCCCTGTCCCATTGAATGGGTAAAAGTGGGATTTATGAAACCCAAGGGGTGTTTCATATCATCCAAACATACTTTATATGGATTTTCATTAGGCGGGAGCACCACCTACCATGTTTTCAATGCCTTGAAATGGGCAATCAATGCCGCCAATGGATCATCTGGGTGGGGGTTCTTGTCTTTAAGGGGATCCCTAACCACCAGTACATTGGCGGATTCTTTAACATGATAAGGCGACCCAACGTCTTGTGGAGCGACTGAAGGAATGACCTATGGGGAAGCTGGGGGAATCCGAGTTGGGCCCCGTGGATTGTCATGTTGTTCATAAGGATTTCGAGAGACATATTGTTCCCTCTTTTCGTAAGTCCCAACTTCAACCCTGTGTATGTGGGCAGTATGGTCAGGGGAAGCTGGAGGAAATTTGCTGAGGGGAATTTGTGCCTACCCCTGCTTCCCCGGCCTAGGATCACCATAGTCCGGTCTTCGCTCTACATCATGTTCATCCAGTAGGTCATCGACAATTTGGTTTTTATCTGTGAGAAGTTGTTGCAACACAGATTTTTCGGGGTCTTCCTCTCTTTTCTGCATTGAGCTAGACATGTCGGAGGGTTTGGAAGCTCCAAGGTGTTTCATGCGTTGTAGGGAGTCTAGCTAAGTACTAGTGCCTCTGTGGGCATGGGAAGACCTAGTAGATTTCTCTGTTGATGGGTAATCCTTTTTTAGCGTTCCAAGAAGTGTAAAACTCCCTTAGGGGGTAGGTACTCTCCAATAAGCTCTAGATCATTCCCACCCTCCTTCTGGTCATCCATGTTAACTGCGGCCCTTCCTGGAGGGATATCCTCTAGGTCTACTGGAAAATCAGGCTGACACCAAATATGACTAAAGATGACGGTAGCATATTGCACCCCAGCCACGGATCTATACGTGGTGAGAAGCCTCTTTGATAATCCTACGGAGTACATGGAAACTTTGAATTCACCATTATTGGATGGCCCTACAGAAACCTGTTAACTCGGGGAGCTGGGCCACATGGAGTGCACCCAAATCAACAATACATCATTGTCTTCCAATGTCCCCAAATTGTTCTTAGAACTTAGGGTAATCCCCTATCTATTGATGAAGACAGAAATTCATCTCCCAGAGGGTCTAGTAAAAAACAAACAACTTCCTCTAGGGTGAGAGATTCAGGTGCACAATAATTCGGCACTACAACCGGTCAAAACATCTCTGGGGAGTGGTCCGCTGCAAGGATATACTATAAGCTCATGGGCTCAGAATCAGGGTCTGGCCCTTCATTTGTACACTCTTCAACCAGTGGCGGTTGGGGAAATGGTATCATTATAGAAGTAGACTACTGGGATTGTAGGCTGGATAGTGGAGAATATAGTGAGTGAGATGACAAACCGCCACATATCGAGCAATCCTTAGAAGAGTGTAGTGACTTAGGTATGACATCGAGGTAGGACGATCTAACCACCACAGTTTTTTCCATAGGGACTACGAATACTGGTGATGAGTTATGCTGCTGCTCGTCCGCCATTGTTCTCCAAAGTAGTTCTCTGTGATATCTAGTGGAGGTAGAGAGTGCTTCTGGGGATGGTGACGATTACACAGTCATAAACTGTGTTGTTTCCAAATTTTCATCTTCCTGGATTTATTTATGGAGGGAGGAGGGAATCTGGTGGACATCTCATTTCGAAAGTATTTGGATGATGCGACTTTTTCCTGCCCCGACCCTTAACATGGAGGATATAGACAAGGGTTCCATCACTGAGTCATATTCCGCCTTAGATTTTGAAAAGAAAACCAGGTTGATCTCAGTCAAATTATTCTAAGTACACTTTTTATGGAAGTGACGAACCGCCCTCCTACCCCAAGATAGTTCCTCAGGACAGGGTAGATTTTTGGCATGATGAGGTCCTTTGTCCATACTAGTGCTGGGGTGGGGTGGAATTCCTCTTGAGTAAGCCAGGGTGTGAGTCACAACTCAAAAAGTATAATAGGGAACATGGGGAGGACATCATTGTATACTGACAAATGTGCGGAGAGAATCTCCACAAGGAATGCCGGAGCGGGTAGGACCTCCACTGGAGCTGATAAGATCATGGGTGAGAACCTCGTGATTTCTTCCCCTAGCATTTCCAGTGTGAGGAGTGTCCTCATAGTGGTTAATAGATCATGTGTAGGTACTCCGTGCATGGTGATGGTGAAGTGAATATGGCCTTCACCGATATGATTTCTGAGGTGAGAATGACCTTCACCAACTTTAGTTAGGACATTAGGATTCCCCCTTGCTATAGATTGACCAGATGTGCGACGTCCCTGCCCTGGTGGTCTGCGCTAGGAAGAATTACTCCATACCCGAGTTACTGATCACATGAGAGGCTTCTGTGCTAAGTGTCACCATCAAGTTGAGCTATCATATTTGGACTTAATGTAAAATGAGGTGGATCTCTATGTCGAGCATGGAAGCAGGGAAGACCTGTGTTCTCCATAGTGGGGATACCTGGAGGAAGTATATACTAGAAGTGACCACTACCTGCACTGGTGGCATAAATAGTTGACCATGATTTCCCGTGGTGCGGTTGGGGCCTCAATTCGGGCCAGGTATACAACTGCCCTTGCTCATCGTATACAGGGGGCAAACGATACATGTCAGTGGTGGTGCGGGCCACATTATTTTACGTAGACGCCCATTTTCAGGCGTTATCCTTGGCCTGTGCCCGGTGCTGACATCAGGTCAACCTGACAGGGGCTACTGTTTCAAGCATAGGTCCTACCTGCTCCTCGACTTGGGGGACCAGATGGTGGTGCTCCTATGGCCGAGTGGGAGCCCTCCCTACGAGCCCCTAAAATGGGATCCTGGCCAAACTGGCCAAGATATCCCCTACCTCGTCAGCATAGGGGAAGGGGTCATCGAGGAGTTCCTGGGATAGGATTTAAAAATGATTGTATGTTAGAGTGGGGAGTAGTGGCTACATATGCAGTCCTTGTGGGTGGCAGTGGCGACGTAGAACAGACGCCTCTATTTCCTAGAGATCCATATACAGAGTAGGGATAATTCCATTCTCCTAATATCAGCTTATGTGGTCATTTATGACCCTTAATTGAAAAAATTTAGAAGGGGAGATGGGGTGCAGGCTCCCAGCAGCTGTGGTTGTATAGATTGTCGTTGACTCGGTCGAACCACATGAGGTTTTCACATTGGTATTTCCCCTTCCCCTACGTCAGTGGGCAGGTGGCGATAAGGCTCTTGGTGAAATAGCTTGGTTCTTGAAATGCAGGGATATTGATCCATTAGTGCTAAAACAAAGAAATCGGCGTCCAGTACCCCATCGTCATTCCATATCCCATCGCTAGTATAAAATATCAGCACTGAACACATCACAGACTTGGATGTCCAACGTTTTGACTTCCCCAACTTCTTGGTGAGATTCATGCCAGGCCCGCTATAGGTTTGGCGTGACCCTACACCAGATAGTTGGATCCGATGATTCGATAATCCGATGATGTCTCGAATGCTTCTAATCTCCATATTTAGGATATTACCTTCACGTCAGGTTCACCATTTGTATTTTCAACAATTTCTTTGAGGCACACGCATCCATATTTGGAGGGAACACAGCTGTTGCCCCACATCCCAGCATTACAAAGGTGGGAATAATCCTTTTATTATTCAAATACATTTTCTCCTTGATTGAAACTGGATGATTTGATGTCGGTTCATCCATACGTGGGTTCCTCCTCAGAACTCGTCACCTTGTCCAGGTCTCCCTTATTGACTAAGACGTTGTTTGTTACACTCTTCCCAGTTCCACGTCTTCATGGGATCTGGTTAATTACATTGCATCTGTCAAGACATTTCACGGTGTCCATTCAGGGTAGAAACATTCGGTCATGGGAGTAGTCACATTGTACATCACTGGCGTGTTTGGACGCTAGAACACTAGAGCATCAGGGTTACTTCCCCTAATTATATGGATTCTTGAGGGAGAAGAATCCCGATGAATCCCACGTCGAATGTGGGGAATTATATTCCATAGGCATGGATCAACGTTTTTCCTCATCTTCCGATGCTCAACACAGGGTATGCCTCAAATTTAACATCTACCAGAGACGGAACAGACTGATCAGAACACTAACAATAGTGGAACATATGGGTTCAACCCCTGGAGGGAACAGTAATTCTCGGAGATGAATTGGATTGATCTCACTGAAATGTGGTGGCCTTGGTAATAATAAGTTAGGATGATGGATGGATAAGTTAAGTGGAGGGATAATGAAATGGGGTCGACTTGAGGATGGCGATGGTGTTGGGATTGTGCGTCAAAGGGACGTCCTATGTATCCCTGTGGTATGGAATCAATGTCCACATAGTTCGGTGGGATTATGGGACACCTGAGGAGGTGACCAATGATAATGGATGCATGGATGGGATTTGGAGGAAATATCACCTCTCGGTTGGGGCATGATCTCCCTGTACCACATAGGATCGAGGGATAGATCAGGATGAGACATGTGTCATGGAATTGAACCTTGGGTAGGCTTCCTAAATATCCCTATGGTAGGAAATCAAAGTTCATGTAGTTTATATGATGACGACTTACCTTTTTTGGGGACATCAGTGGATTAATATCGAATGGAGATAACAGCAGCATATCACTGAATGGGACTGAAAATGGCTTACCACGGGTTGGGGGTCAGAACGGCTTACTGCTAGATGGGGGTCGCAACAAATTTCTACTGGATGGGGGTCACAATGAATAACCACTGGATAGGGGTCGCAATGGCTTACCACTGACTAGGGGTGGCAACGACTTACTACTAAATTGGGGTGGCAACGACATCCCGCTGGATGGGGGTCCCAACAGCTTACCGTTGGATGGGGGTCGTAACGGATTACCGCTGGATGGGGGTCGCAATGACTTACAGCTAGATGGGGGTCTCAATGGATTAATGCTAGATGGTTTTGAACCTCACAGAGGATTCATACATTACATGTGTAATAGAAAAAAATCAATTCCCACATAGTTCGAAAGGGTACAATTTAGCATCTTTCAGGAAAAAACGGAGGCGTAATGATTAACATCAAACAGGACAGAGGATGACTGATGTGAAGTGGTCAGAACCCATGGGTATTGGTATTGAACCATAGGGAGGCTTCCTACATACATTCTCTTGGTATGGATCATAGGCTATGTAGTTTGGGTAGAGTGGAAACCGAAATGAAGGGTGGTCAAAACCAAATGTTGGTGGGTTGAACTTCTAGGAGGATTCTTACGAAAATTGACTTTGTAAGGATCAAAGACCATATAGTTCATGTGGTGTGTGCTGAACTGGATTGAAGGTTGTCGAGACCAATTGTGTTGGTTTTGAACATGATGGAGGATTCCTATGTACCTTTCCTTGACAAGGATCAAAGTCCACGTAGTTCTAGATGGGTGTGGGACTTATACTCTAAGAAGCCCATAAATGATTCCATGGTCTATTCTTACCCTATGACCATGTGAGTCATGCTCAGTTTGAGAAACATGAGGCAGCCAAGACTTGAAAATTATGTCACGATAGGTGCACCTATGGAAGTGGAATGAGGCATAAATTTGGTTAGCATCCCAATGAAAAAACAAAGGCTTACGTGTGGTTCACATTTGAAGGAGGTGCAGAATGGGACATACACTAGGATGGAGTCTCGTTGGTGAAAAATCCTACTGGGAGAGGGATTTGGCACCGAGGATGATAGGAGAAGTAGGGATTCTACCTCCGGGGTGAATGGCTAGGGTCTTACACCATGGTGGATGCCCTTTTCCCACAAACAGATGCCACTATGATAAAGAGGATCCCATACCATGTAAGGAATTTTCTCACTCCCATGGAGACTAGTGGGAAAAAAAATTCAGAGACGGGGCACCCGACATATAATCAATCGGGTGAGAACACAATTTAATGTCATGTGCTGAGGATGATTGTTCTTGGCAGTTTAACATCCTGCAGCTCGAAAAATATAGGTGCACTCTATACCCCTAGGACTTAAATAACTGATACTTCCCACCCTTTGGGGAAGGGTAGGCATCCACAATGTCATAGTGATGGGTTGTTGTGTAGAAATACAATGAAAGGCCCACGTTAGCGGGGCATTGAAAAGAAAAAAACCGTTAGAATGCCTATGCGAAGAAGCATGAGGCGAAGCAATGCAATATGAGGCACATCCCAAGGGACATTGAAGTTACTTCATATGTGCCTAGAAGGCAGTACGAGAGAAGGGTGTGTAATGTAGATGAATTGGGCGTAATAAGTTCACGAAGTTGTTGTCGGGAAGAGGAACATCGAACACGAATGAAAGAGTATGCACAAGAAGGGAATCTTAGGAGAATGGAGAAGCCGTGCAGAAAAGGCTGGGGAGGTTGGACCTGATGGGTTGTGCGCAATTGGAAGGTTTTGCATGAAATTGGCACAAAATTGGAGCAATTGTGCGGGAAAGACTGGGTGCACATTTAATTGTATGGGATTTCATAAAATCGGTGCACAATTGGAAGAATTGTGTGGGAATGACTGGGTGTCCACAAAATTAGAGGTTTTGGGCACAGAGTGGAGTAGAGGTTTTATACACAAATTGAAGGGATTGTGTGCATGGTTTTATGCACATGGTAGAGATGTGGCATGCAAAGACTGCATGAGGTTTTCCAAGTTGGAGGAAGGGCTTGTGCACAAAAGATCTGGACATAAGGGAAATGGTTAAGGGTCATTCCTGAGTGGTCCCACGCAAAGAAAAACCACTAGGAGACCTATTTTGAAAAACCCTACACCTGAAAGCCATCTTTTTCGCATAGGGGAGATGAATTTTAGATAGGGGAGACCGTTCCGATTCTTCAGCCATCTGAAGCCAAAGGGGTGGCCTTCTATTTCTAGGTGGTCGGGGAAATCGGGTCCATGTGGAAGCCAGATGTCATGAAATATTCCATACCAGGGGGTGGTGGCGTGATGGCATCACTACCTGGGGTAGGACATGCCTAGGTTTCCACTCCCGATGTTTGCCACGTGGAAGTTTCCATGCCTATTAGAAAAAAACCCTCGGATCTCAGGGTTTTCTGCACACAATAGATGAATTTTTCACACCTTTTGGATATTTCACCCGACCCTTCCATTCCCACTAGAATTGATCAGTGAGTCGGAATATGCCTTCAGTTTATCCAAAAATTACTTTTTCCGGCTTGGTCACATTTTTCATCTTCTATAGGGGGTACACAATATATATTCATTACAAAGAATGTTCAACTAAATTAGTACACAACATGAAAGCTTGAATGTTTTTCCCAAATTATATGTCTTAAAAATATTAAAAATAATATGTTTAATAAAATTCAATGGGGTTTTCAGCATGTATGGGACTCTAAAATTAATCAAAAGATAATTAGGATACCCACCTTGTAAAATGTCTTGTGATGGTTTTTAGAAGTTGGATCAGTAGAAATTAATATTTCATTCTTCAATGTTTCCATGATTTTGACCTAAAGAATATTCATTGAAATTTTATAGTCATAATCTTCTTCTAGATCATCCGTTCAGAGAGTGCTCGTCATGTTAGTAATGATTCATCTCTCTAGGTATGTGGTTTTCCCATATATCTATCCATTAACCTTGGTGTTTGATAAATCATCTCAGTATTTATGGATCTAAACTCCATGTTTTTTGATCATGATTCTAGGTTGTCTTTCTCAATACGATACACAATCACCCTTCATTGGTATTTCCCATTTTTCATCCTTCTAGGAATAAAGTTCAGTGGTTCTATTTAAGCTAGAAAAATAATTTAACCCTTAATTTTTAACATTTTAAAACTTCATGCAAATCAATTATAAAAACACCAATTCTATACTAATTGGGATTGAAATTGATTTTTCATGGGATTTTTATAAAAACCCTCAATTTTAATGGAATTAGAGTTTGGCGCTTGAATTGAAATGATTGGAATTGTAAAAAATTGGAGTATTAATTTTTTTAAAATGGATTAAATTTAATTGATAAAATCATATGATTGGTTTTACCTGAAAAATGAATTAAATGATGAATAACCCATGATTTAGTTTTGAATGTGAATCGGAATTTCAAAAAGGAAACATGGGTAATTGATTTGTGAATGATAATTGGTTTTAATTGAGATAACATTCCCTTTTTGAATTGATTTATTGAGGATATGAAAGCATGTGTAGTCTGTGGGTTATTTGGGATTGTAATTCTTGGATGGTAATTCTTGTACAATAGATATATGATAAACAATATAAAAAACTATTTTGGATGAACTTATCCTCAAATAAATTTTTCTATGTCCTTTTCAGTGATATCGTGATGGACATGTGTACAAATAATTTTCGCGATCATTGATATTAGATTATTGAGATTACCATAACTATAAACTATGGAACCACAATGCATATGGACATGTTTATTTTTGTGATTATTTTGATTTTAAATTCCAATGTTTTTGAAACTTCTTTATTCATTCAAAGTTATTTATATAAATAGTTTTATATAAAATAATTATTTAAACCATGTTTGAAATGTTTTTTATCATTCTGAAATTTAAAAAATGTTTTTTTTTAAATTGTATCACCATGAATATTTTTATTGAAATTGAAACAATTTTTGGATTATTATTATGGAATATTACTATATAACACTTGATTACACCATATTGTGATTTTTATATAACACCCTGCATTTTCATTATGAAATTTTTAGATTTTATCCTTACAATTCTGAGTAAATGGAATGCACCTATTGGGGGAGGTGCATGATCACGATCCCTTGGGGGCATGGAGTGATGTGTACTCTAGGACGTCTATCTTATTTTGTCAGAATTTATGTACTTTTATGATGTACTATATTGGTTTCTGATATTAATGTTTGGTTTCTATTATTATATCCTTGTTTATTTAGATAAGTATATTTATCATCCTCTATTTCTTGGAATGTTTTTTCCCACTATTCTCCTGTATGATTCTAGGTGAAACTCGCCAACCTATGGGTATTGGGAATAACACTCAGGGTATGCCAAAATATGCTTGATTATAAAAGAACTAGTTTTTTCTAGGTAGGATAAAGATAATAATTATTAAATAATATTGAATCTTAAAATTTAACACATCGTTTAATTCTCTACTAATTCAACCATAAATAAATTATAATGTTTATTATTCCAATGTAGGGTCTACAATATCCATGAAGGGGTGAAATTTATTTTCTATATAACAAATCAATAATGAATCTAAAAAATTATATAATAAATTTATATAATATTTATATCATCAATATATTTTTAGGGATGATGAAGTTGTAACATATGTTCATGATCTAGAATATCAGTGATGAAACATATATTAGAAAACTAAGTAGTAAACATATAAAACAATATTAATAATGAAACATTATTAAAAATTGAAAGATAATATGTCATAAGTGGATTATAGATGACGTTATAAATATTAATATTATTCTATAATAAATTAATAATTATTTAAAAACTGTTTTACATGAGTTTAATAAACATTCAACAATCTATAATCAAGAATTAACGGGTTTCATAATTTAATTTATTTTCATTAGGTAGTGTTATATCTTAATTTTCTTTGATATTCTTAGATTATGTGTCTCATAGTCTTTGATTATTTTATAATTTAATTACACTAGATTTATATAGACTAGAATTTGACACAAATAATCACTTTAATAATTAATTTCACTTCAATTATATAATATTTTATGAGATTTTATCTGAATTTCCACTCTATTGATATAAAATTTATATTACACACCTATTTAGTTTTATATGGTGTATATAGTTCCTATTTGAAGTATTTACAATTAAAATATATTTTTATATTAGTATTAATTATCCATTTTTTTATATTTTAATGGGTTACAGTTTTAATGTTCCCAAAATGGTAAGAATTAATTTTACACTATCATTTTGTTATCACTAGAATTTTCATTATTTTAATGTTTTATTCTATATATAGAAAAATACTAATATTTAATAATCATATAAATAATAAAGGAGTTGTAATATTTATATTCAAATATTCTTTACTTTGAAACATTAATCTATAAAATAAAATTTTAATGGAAAATATGACCATATTATTATTTTAGTCAGGTAAATTTTTTTAATATCCATATTTTGAAAAATTATTTTTCTAATGTGTTCTTCATTCACACTAAATATTTATTAATTTAATTTCATGTTATCCAGGACTTTCTAAAAAAATTTAAAATAATTTTTTCAATATTTTATAAATTTTTAATTTTAAAATTTAGTTTATAAAAATTCAAAAAGAAATGTTTTGTTTAAAATCATTTTAAATTTATGGATATTCTCACTACCATATAATTTTTCTAATATTTAAATACTTATATAGGCTTTCAATATATTTAAAAATAAAAACTAAAATTAATACTTATTTTAATATTTTCCACCATTTTACATTATTTTCCAAATGACATATATTTTTTAAAAAACCTATATATCAGATGTAGTGATTGTTATATTATATCTTTTATTAATTTTTTGGTCAGTAACTTTCTCTTGAAGAATTTAATTTATTGTGATCATCATTTTTTGGATGTTATATTTCTATTAAATGTCCATATTATCTGTATCATGTATATTCTTATTTCCTAAACTTTTTACTATTTAGACATATATGAAATTTATTTAGAAAGTTATTTAATGATGGTGGAATATTCATATTATGTATCCTTTAATCAATGGAGAAATTTATAGATTAGATGTATGGTTTATTTATTGAATATATTATTTAATATATAAGGAACGCACAAGTCTAGTAGTAAATGGTGGGGCCATTTTTAGATATCCCTATTATGCATTCATATGTCATGTGAGACAAACGATTTGGCCCAAATTATTAAATTATTTTTTGGTTTATTCTTAACCATAGATTAAAATATCTCATCACATGTACTTGAGTGTAAAAATACCCTATTTTCTAATATCATGGTGTCCAATATTAATAATTATTTATATTAAGAATTTTATTATTATTATTGATAAGATTAAATAATTTTTGTTATCAATAGATGCATTTTGTTCTCATGTTATTGATTAAATGGAATGTTTTTTCACTTATTTACCCTTTTTATTATTCCTTATAAAATCATGATATATTGCACTCAATAGAACCCTTACACATCATTTAGGATCACAATTATTTTTTTTCAATTCCCTATTAATTGAAGAAGGAATTATTGAATGAATTCATGGATTCTAAATATTTAATTTCATATATTTTATATTTTTCTTCGAATATAAAATGGGAAGCATGTTTGTATGTGGTTATAAAAAACTTCTAAATTATTTCTTATATGGGATGTGATTTATAATATCGTATTTGAATGTAACAGTGTAGACACAATCTTTTGGTTACTGGATTTGGGGTTCTTATAACTAGTATATATATGCTCCAGTATAACAAGATACCAAATACATTGGGTCAACTAGAAAGAAATCCTTATCCAAAATTATATTTCACTACATATTAGAATGGGGATTTAAAATAATCATATTTCCCTATAATGGTGAAACATTATTATAATTGTAGACCCTTAATGGATCTTTATATTACTTGTGTATATATTCATCAACTTGTTCAGTTAATTTTCAACACAAAAAATGTCTTCTATAAGATGTCACATCTATTAAATTTCATTGTGATAAATTATTCTTATCTTTTGTTTAATTCTACGGTTATATACAATATATAATGAAAAAACTATCCATCTAATTCTATTGTATGAAAATTATTTTACACAACCTTCTTCCTCTTTATAATTGAAAACATTAATGAGGATTTTATTGCACTAGAGATAGACTTCTTCTTCTCATGTTATTCTTCTTTTACTGTATCTAAAATACTAATCTTTAAATTACTCTTCACATACATCGACAAAGTATTTTCTAGTAAATTATTTATTAATCATTTCGATAGTTATTTATACGGATCTTATTTGTCTGATAGTACTCGTATGATACTATAGTGACTAGAACTTATCCATCTGATACTTTTCATCTGATTCTAGTCTATATAATAACTCCTTCAAATGGAAACTCACTTATTCATCTAGGGCCTTACTAATACATCTGGTACCATATGCTATATTTATAACTTTTTCGTATAGTCCATCTACATCTAATATATTGACACAAATGGAAATAATCTCAAGCTTCATGGATGGATCATAATTTTGGAAATATCATACTAAAAAACGAAATAACCATAACATTTTGAACAAAAACCACATATAAAATCTTATTATACCCTTTATATAAAAAAATCAACAAATAAATAAGATCATGTGAACTTTTATTTCAAACTTCCCACTTAATACATTATTCAAATTCACATTTTCTACTCGATTCATTCATTTCATGAGAACCATTAAAACTACGAGTGAATAGGAATCAACATTATTTATAAAATAATTCCTCAAATTATAAAAATAAAATTCATACAAACTTTTTCAAATATTGATATCAATGATCTCTTCAAACAATTTGAAATAGTGTCTATAGCCAGGATAAGTTATTTTTGATTATTGTGGTGCTGAACATATTTATCATCATCATTACATTGTTTAGAGATTAAAAATACATAATATTATATATTAGATAAATTTATAAATTCTCCCTATATCTGGCATCCTTTGAAATATTCCATCATCGAATAGTTTCACAAGGTTCTTCTTCGTATCTTTTTTTGGTGAACTCATAATTTTTTATCCGGTTTTATTTTATGATACACTATTAGATTCCCAATCTACTTATTATATCTGATAAATTCTAAGATATATCTCCGAAGAGTTTTATCCAATTACCTAATTGTTCTCCCAATATAGTAACATAAATTTATTATTTTTTAATAAAAATTCTTCATATATAATACTTCTAATCTTACAATTTAATATTATTATTTATTTCTTTTATTTTTCTGATAATATTTGATCAGGTCTTATGGTAATCCTCCCATTATCTGATGGATCTATCCACCATCCGTTCTATAATCATTTAGAAACCTTTGTTAGGATAATTCACACAATTGTTTTTATCATGACCTTTATTGTAAACCACAGATTATTTACATGAATTGTTTTTTCAATGGATACACATAGTCAAGAAAACATTATATAGAGAAAATAGTACTTAAATTTTTCAACCAATTTATTCCTTCAAACAATATAAGAAGAATCATGAATATATATTTATATACCTTATGTTTTGTTCTATGATTAAAAATAATTAATATCATAATGTACCACCATATCATATAGGATTTTATTCTTCCAATATTTATCTTTAATCTCAAGAACAAGGAATTTTTGGGTTTAATAAATGAGGAATACATCACCAATCATTGAATGTTTTAATTTTTTAAATCACTTAGTCTGATGTGGAACTGATAATTATTGGATTTATATTTTTCTCTACCATTCATCATATCACCTATATCACTTGAACTAAGTCTAATCACATTGGTATGTTGGAATTCATCTATTAAACTTAGTCTATTAGACCCTAACTGATGAACATTTTTTGAGGCTTCATATGGTGATTTGAACTTTATTATGTTGTTAACATATTTTTTATACAATCATCTAATGACATGTTTGTGAAATTAATATCATATACCTAATCATTACAAATTATCTAAATTTTTAGATAATATATCTCTATCAGTAAATGAATATATTCTAAATCTCCCTAATTTAAGAACACAATTTATCTTCTTCAAAAATAATTAGACTTGGGAACTTAATATCTTCTTCAAGGAACTTTTATTCATAATCACCCATAATTTGGACTTCATAATAACCATATTCATTTTACTGCCATGAAAAATCATTTTTACAACCTCTTCTAGATTTTCTTATCAATGAAATCCTTTTAACTCATTGAAAACCATTGAAAAAAATAGAACACATAAAAAGTGAGCTCTTGAATATACCACTTTATTGTTTTTTTGGAAATATATTCAATAAATAATATATAAATATGTAAATCTTTATATTTTTCACCAATACTCATTCAAAATGTTCATTTCACATTATATTTTATTTTATTTATAAAAAATAATAATTACATAGTAATATGGTATCAATTCAATATTACGGAATGCATAATCAATCATATCACCCTACGTATACTTAAGAAATTTTTGATATAGAAAATAATATAAATTGAGTTAGAAAAAAAAATCTCTTTACCAATTGATCAGGATGCCACATGGAAGAATAACTCACAAAAACATACTTTAGGGAATTTAAAACATTATTGAATGTTGAATATTCCAAAATTGATAAAATCCATAATATAATAAATCATCATGAAAATCTTGCACATATTTCAAAAAAGAGTTTAAAAGAAATCAGGTGAAATTTTGATGAATAACTACACATGGTACACTATAATTATCACATATTCCATAATTTTAGTGAATAATTAATTTTACACCAGACTATGTTATGTTTTTTAATATTAGTAAATAAGGAAATGAGAATATAAAAACCATACATTTTCAACATAATCTCATTTGATAAAATTCTAAAAGAATATTATATTTTTTAAATAGTAATTCCAGAAGCTTCATTAATATACACCACATGTGTAATTTTTAAATTTAAAATTATCATGATATTTATATTGATTAATATCTTCAATATAGATGATTTAGAACAACCATGTTGAGTATACAACAAAATTATTCTTATTAATTTGTCTATCTAGAATTAACAAGTTTTATATATATACCAAAAATGATATTACTCAAAAAATTCCATTTTAATTAATTTTTTTATCAGACCCAGATGGGGACCTCTTCACTTTTGTATCATCGGTTCAAAATAAAAACATAAACTTCATAAAGGAAGATCCTATTATAATATTTTTCAGTATATAAATAAATGAATCATTATACAATGATAAAATGGTTAAATAATTAGGTCCAAGGTTCAATGACCATACAATACCTTAGGTTCTCACCATGAGATCATGATTCACCTTCCATTACTTTGAAAAAAATTAACATATACAATTCATAAAGGAAAATGTAATATGAAGACACTTACTTTATTAATTAAAGCTAGCATCATGTTTGGGATGATTTTATTCACCATCTTACATCATTTCTCCCACTGTAAATGTTTTCACATCGGATCATGAATTCATATTTATCTATTTGAATCATAGATATAATCATTTATATAACTCATTTGGTGGATATAATTGTTTTTAATCAAACATTGTTTTGATTTCATTCCCCATTCATCTTAAGGTCACATCGTTTTTTTAATTTATAATTATACAACCTTTTATATTGTTTGTAACAGTATTTCAAATATCAATCAAAAAATCTTAAAAAATTTATTTTATTGAAAACCTTTCATTAATTTCAAGATCATCATATATATTCATTAATTTACCTTAGAAATAGAATATTCTTTTAATTATTCAATCTTTCATTCATTCTCAAGATCCAAAGGCCAAACATTAAATATTTCTTTAAGTACATTGTATATTTTCTTAGAATATTGAATTTGATTTTTTTGAGTGAATTTATTCATATTATTTCTTTTGGATATCTCAATACTCATTAACATCATGTAATGGGTATCCAAGGACCATTCATTTCTCTTATTATATATCTTATCAAAATATTTATTACATTTTACATTGATTTTTAATCTTCAAATGGATGATTTATATTTCTATATTAACTTATATTTTCAAATACACTAATCATCTTTTCATATATATCATTGCAACCACTATTAATTAATACATCATAGTTATTTTAAAGAATTTCAAATATATTTTAATTAAACATATTTCTCATAATATGTATATGTTTATTTCAGACATTGGTTTTCTACCTCTAGGCATGGGATTTTTTTGTTCATATAATTTAGGTAATTTTACCAAAAACTAGAGGCACAATGCCTGAATATTTTAAACACAAACATTGATCCAAAAACCATGATATTCTTATATCTTGTGTATACAAACCATAATTTCCAATAGTATTTTAATATTGTTTTGGGATTTCCTCAAAGAAAATTTGGCTCTTCATGGAGAACTAAATTCTATTCTGGTAATCCTATCTACCCTATAATTTTTGGTAGGATTCCTACTATATTTCATTATCCATACATCTATGTGGTTGTCTTTCCACCCTTCAATATAAATTAAAATATATTAAGGTTGAAATTTTTATGAAGGTATTGATGGTACTACTTTCTGCATAACTTCTTGATATATCTCACTAAATTATGACAAGATAATTTTGTCACATGTTATATTTGTTTTATCATCAATATAATCTAGTGATAATTGAGTTTTAGTGTAAAATTTCTACATGTTTTTCAAAAATAAATATCTTTATTTTCAACATTTGTAAATTTTACCTCCAAGTCTAAACTCATAATACTGATGGTGTTCTTATGATCAGGAATCAAAATCACTATATATTTAGAATAACATTTCATTCAATCAACATACTCATTTTCAAACATATATATTTCATAATGTAATACGTCATGTTCCTTGACTCAATGTGATTTTTATTCTCACTATGCATTATTACAATCATTTTTATTATTTATTTTTTCTTCATGTTCATGGATCTTGTTTTCAATAGTCTTTTGACCATATATTTCTCTTCAACTTATTTTAGCCATTTGTTTTTAAATTTTCATACTTTTATTTCATGATCCACATTTGTTGTCTCCTAGACTCTAACATTTTCAGTGATATTTAGCCATTATTGAACCTTGATATTGAAACCTCCTCCATTTTATTTATTTCAACTATAAGCTCGGTTATTTCTTCTAGATTGCCTACAATAAATCCGAAATGAAGAGAAAAAATTTCATTATGAATACAGTAACAAATATATTCTAATCTAATCTCTTATAAATACTAATAATTGGTAGATAGATCATTATTACAATATATACAATGTCACTCTTCCTGATTATAGTTATTATAAGAATTTTTACAAAACTCATGAACACTAAAAATTGATTCACATGATGTAGGATTGTTTTCATTTTCCTTGGTGATAATTTGAACAACCCTTTCTTCACATTACAAGAAAATATTTCCTTCTTTATTATCATAGAATAGTAAAAAAGAAATTTTTCTTCCTCTTCTCTTAAGAGGGACATATTATTCAACCTTATTTTATCTGAATTTTTATTTTTAAACATAGTATTGTTATAATTCATATAATTATCTAAGATAAACGAATCTTCATCAATAATTATGTTCATTAAAAATACAGGAATGAAACTGAAATCAGAAAATGAGAAAATTTGGTAATATATAGAATCTATTATATGTAAAATTTGGCTTAGATTCCAATTTAATAGAGAAATTTTGGATATGATCAACACTATATGGAGAGAGGGGGTGAATCAATGTTGGATATTTTTAAACTAATCAATACTTTGTATCTCCTTGTATACAAGAAAATTTTAAATTAGTTCTCTATTATATATTCATTTTCATATGAATGTATATGAAATAAGGTAAATAATAGAACATTATGTTTTTACAAGATTCATGAATCAATAAGATTAGCTAGTACTTGTTATTTATGGTGATTTCCAATAAGTATATTCTATACAATAATGAGGTACAAAATATAACGGGTTTCCAAGAAGATTGTCATGAGCATGATGTTTTGTTTCCTACATTTTATGAGGGGATAAACACAATGATAATTCCCTAGCGTGTTATGTAATATCATGTTTATTAATGGTAATAAAAACCCAAATTCCTAAAAATTTATAATTATTTTTTAAAAAATGTAACTTAAAAAAACAATGTGATAAATGTTTTTACAGATTGTTAAGGGTAAAATCTAATTTCACACCTTAAAATATTCTATGAAATATTTTGGAGTTGGGCGCTAAGTTAGTGTGAGATTATGAGTCCTAAAAAGGATTAATTTATACAAAATAAAAATATGAAAAATATAATAATGTATGCACTTGATTACCCAAAATATTTTTTTATCTTTCTAATGGTGCGGTGTATGAGGAATTATAGAATACCGTTTAGTTGGGGATGAGATATTTACCATATGTAGGGTATACAATTTGTAAGTGTTGATCATTTGGTCAAATCACTTGCAGGGATAACTTATTAAATATTTTTAATGTAGTATTGTTTCAAAATTATTTAATATCTTGCAAACAATGTCTCTTATGGGAAATGTGATACCGCCGTACGGTCTTGAACGCGGGGTTCACACTATATGGACTATATCTTTTATGTGAATTGAGTGTTTGGACACATCACAATGGATAATAGCCTATTTATACTTAATTATTTTATTAGCCCATGTTTTAAATAATAAAAATCATATATATCAAATGTTGTGTCGTATGAGAAATTTGAGGCCACCAGTAGGTCCAGAACATGGGTTTGCCCTTGGAAGGACATAATATTTATGCATGTTAGGTGTTTGGAAACATTGTAGGTGATAATAATCATAAATTTTAATTATATTAGAATCCCAATTTTAATTAATTTAATTATTTTTATTTAAAAATTAACACCCCTTTTTCAAAATTTCAATTTTAAGACAACCATTAATGACTCCACATCAATCTCGAAGATTCATAATATTGTGATGTTGACTGATTTAAAATATTCAATGTCATTAATGGATGATTCTAGACAACCCAAAATTAACTTCAAGTTAAATCATGGATTGAAAATGGGTTTTCTGTTTTTGGTATTGAATTTCTATTTTTGTTGAAACGTTAATGATGATAATGATTACATATAATTTTTAATAAGAAAAATTATAATTTTTTGATATAATTATTATTAATTATGGAAAATAATATTAATGGTTGATATGATGAATGTTATTTAATAATAATAATAATATAATTTTATTATTATTTTTATTATTATTAATGTTTGATATTTAAAAATTATAAAAATCATTATAATTATAATTATTATTATTTTGTGAAAGAAATATCATTTTGTGTGGAAATTAATATACATATATATTGTTGTCTTTAATATATTTATTGGATGAATAAATTGGTTTTGAGGATAATTTATATGAAATAAATACCTGATGTGCTTTTAATAAAGTAATTTAATAAAATAATAAATAATTAAAATAATTAATTTTTCTTTCAAAACATAGTTTTGGACACAACTAATTTTTATAACATCATATTGACACGCCATCAGAGGATGTGTGACCCTATAATTGAGATGACCATTTCAAGAGCAAAGTAGAATATATAATTCAGGCTCATGGTGTCGAATCATGAAGCATCCAATATGTTGATATGGTTGGTGCATGGAATTAATCTGAGGGAGTAATAAATAAGTTGTGGAAATAATAAATGTTATTAAATAAATAGATAAAAATGTTTTATAATTAGGATTTGGGCTGGTGAATATGGGATGGGTTGGAAGCACAATATTCCTCTTATCCTTCTCTCCCTCTCCTACCGTAACATATAATATTTTCTTTTTATTTATCTTTTTCAGCAAAATTTTTTATTCTATATCTATTATGACACTTATTGGATTAACGTGTTGCCAGTTCATTTAGATTCAACATGATGAGTAGAAGCTAAATCCTATTTTTTTTAAAGAATCACAGTATGTTAAAAAAGATTATTTTCATTTTTTGAACTAGAATTTAACGGAACATTATCACTGGATAAACTACATAAATTACTAAACGATAATATTTAATTTAGTTTTTTATAATTGTGCAAAATTATTAAATTGTCATTGCACGTATTTTACAAAATATATTTATCAAGAATTATCATATAATAGTTACATAAAATTATTAAATAATAATTGAGTAAGATTATCGAAAGATAATAATATATAATTATCAAAAAATTATTTTATAAGAAATTATTATAAGATAATTATCAATGGGTAATATTAGGAAATGATCAATGGATAATTTATTTTCAATGTATTATTGCAAGAATTATCAAAATATAATTTCAAAAAGTTATCAAAGATAATTGTGAGAATTATGAAAAGATAATTTCATTCAATTCCCCAATGATGATTATAAAAATTAAAAATTTCCTTAAATTATGAGAGGGTAATTTATAATGAAAATTATCATTTATAGTTATTGAATTATTAAGGATAAATTATAAGTAAAATTATTGGATAATAATTCATCAAATTATCCATGGGTAATTATGATAAAAAATTTCAAGTAAAAAATATATTAAATTTTGAGAGGATAATTTTAAAATAATCAAGGATGATTATATGGTATTACTAATGAATAATTATTTGGAAGACAACCTGTATTATAAAATTAATTTAGAGAGATAAATTATTGAATGAAGATTTATAATTATTATTAAAGATAATATTGATAGATCATGTATTGAAAGAAAATTTAGAACTTATCTAGGAAATATAGTGTATCATCATAGGTAATGTTTTATTTCTTTTTGTAATAAAAAAATGGATTTGGTTTTTTGAATTTTTTACCTCCATTTGAATTTTTTCGGTTGGGGTGCGAACACAGTTCAGTTGATGAATCCTTCGACATACCTATCATTGACATTGATGTATTTGATGTAGGAAATTACTTAACTTTATGGACCTTCTTTGTATATGATGTGATGAAGAATTGATGTTATACTGAACTAACCCATGATTGTTTTGAGATTCAAGTGTGTAAGTGAGTAGTTGTGGGTGTACTTTTTTATGTGTGATTTTCCTCTCATTGATATTGGTTTGACATATCAATCCTCATTAATACAAGGTTTTTTTGTGTGTACCATTATCAGTGGAATTGTGTTGTAGGTACCATGATTTTTAGGTGGATCCTTGTGGTTGGCTGTGTGAGGTTATCTAACCTGAAGAAGTCATAATGTTCTTGAAGGATAGCGTGTCTACCCATATAGAGGGGAAATCATATTGACTAGCAGGCAGGTCATGAGATACTCTGGTGGAGCCTTATTATTTGCGGTATGAGGTTACCCAACATGACATGGTCCAAACGTAATTAATGCCGGGAATAGATACACATGTACAAGGGAAACCATAGTGGTGAGAATGAGAATAATAAGATATAGGGTTGGATCCTTGATGGTGGGATTTATGAGTTCAAGTGGATGGTTACCCATCCAGACGCATCCCAAACTCCCTTAATGGATGATGTGGATACCCCAATAAGTAGGAAATCATAGGGGCTTACAGGACGATATTGGTTATAAATTCCGAAAAACATGGTTCGTTGGTTATTAAAAAGGATTAGCAGAACAAATATTGACCAGATGGAATGTGCGTCATTCTTATAACAACCATAAAAATTGTGGGTGACATACATGACCTTGATTGAGGTATGTGCGTTCTTGATATTCTTATTGGTCATGGGACAGAGAAGGTGGGTTCAGGATAGCTTGGTCTGTGCATGATAAATCATCACATGTATGTTTACTAATAATTTACTTATTTCTTGATATAGAATGTTATATAGATTAGTAACTTATGTTAAGGCTTCATTGGTGGTGTTCTATTATGTCATGTAATATCAACATAGTCAATAATTTTACGGTGCTTTTAGATTTCATTACCTGAGATCAAGTGATGGGAAAGTGCCATATGGTAGAAGGTTGTGCATTTAAGAATTGAGATAAAGTTGACTAGGTCAAATAATAAAGTACCTTTCATATGTTTGTTTTTTTATTTTCATTATATTAAACACTTAATACACTATGTACAAGCTTTCTACATTGGGTTCTAATTTTCTATATATATCATTATTCAGTTTCCCATTTTACATTAATTATTTGTTATTTATTTAATTATTTTTCATTATTATCCTACTCAATGAAATTATATGATGGTTATAGTCTCCTCATGGTTTTAAATAATATCCTCAGTACTAGTTGGAAACCTTTTGTGTGTGTGGATGCAATCATGAGGTCATGTGGAATTAAGGCTCACTCCCTGTGGTTCAGGTCTAGATGCAACAAAATGGTTTTATATGATCAAGATTAACTAACTTGTTCTTATATTTATAGTGGTATGGAACATGATAGACATGAGATAGGATTTTTGGGACTCAGGTAGATGAACTATGTCAGTTCCTAGCTATCACTCTTTATAAGACCTTCGAGTTTCTATAAATGAGAAATTATGTTAGGTATTAAAATTGATTAATCTCAACATGGGTGATGGACATGATGTTGATATTTTATTTATGATATATTTGGTGTGTTCATGTAGCATTACTAGTCACATTAGTTCATATTCCACATATATAACTATTTTAATATTGTAAAATTGGTTTTTAATTAATTTTTTTTCACTATATGTTAGGGATAGTTCCCCTTGTGTGATATATATGTATTTACAAGTTGTTTTATATCATTATTGTAACTTATTAGTTTAACAAGGTATGTTTTCATGTTAGAATATATATGATAACTATGACTAACATGGAGGTATAAAAACAAGGATTTGTGTTCGGTGTGATATACATTGGGTTATGGCTAGAATCCTGGGATAACCATATGTGATACTATATACTAGTTAATAGAAACCTTGTTTGATTTTTTTATCAATTAGGGCTTATCTGGATGAATCTATTTCTTTATGAAGTGATGATTCGTTGAACGAAAAAATGTAAAGATGTGTTCATTGAACTAAATAAAAGGTTGACGACAGCACCAATACTAACACTTCATAATTTTGGGATTGGTTATGTAGTGTATTGTGATGCATCATGATCTTTTATGTGAGCAATGATAAGGACAAGAGATTAAGCTTAACCTATTGGTCTGGTCACCTAAAACCATATGATAGGAGCTACCATACACATGACATGGAGATGGTAGTCGTGGTGTATACTCTAATGTTTTGGTGACACCTCCTTTTTATTGGGATCATTTTTAAAACATACTTCTAGAGCCTTCAATATATTTTCATACAATGGAACCTAAAAATAATAAAAATTAATTTTTCTGAGTATATATAGACGTTTTAACAAAAGATTATCTATATACATCTTTTAGGTAACATCATTTCTGATACTCTTATCCATAGGATGTTTATTTATTTGGATATTGGTAAGGGGCCATTAAAGAAATTGTGATGCATGGTCAGATTGTTGGTCGATTGAAGGATGGATACTTTTGAGGATCATGGATCTACTACATGTGTTGATTTTTTTTCACATCCTCAATTATGGTCCAATTGAATACTAGTAATGATTCATACCAATAGTTTCCTATGATGATGGAGCAACTGGCTGGTGGTGACTCAATACCAAGATGGTTGATGGAAGATGGTGATATGAACTTGGTACATGGGAGAGTAGTAGTACTTTATTTCATCAAAGAGGACATAATGATATATTACCATACCTTTATATATATAGTGCATCCTGGAACGATGAATATGTGTCATAAATTCTGGTAGATGTAAAATTTCTTGTGGTGATGAGATACATTGCTGGATTTATCCCCTAATTCCTAAACTATCGGAGGGTAAAGTTGAGTACCAGCATCCTAGTGGGTTGTTATAGCCACTCCTACTACATTTTTGAAAGTGTGAGGAAATTAATATGAACATTGTGAAAGGTTTATCAATGACCCTGAAGAGTCATGGTGTAGTTTGGGTTATTTTTGATCTATTAATAAAGTCTTCTCACTTAATACCAATAAGAGAGACTCACAAATTAGAGAATCTGAGAAAGCATTATGTATGATAGATTGTATGCCTACATCAAGTTATCTTGAGTATATTTTTGTGATAGAGGCATAAATTTCACATCATTCTTTTTTACATGGAATAAAAAAATACCTAGGGAATCATGTGAATTTGAGAAATATATACCATCCTCAGACTGATGGAGAACGGAAATCTTGAACTATTTTTTGTGGGAAACTTTGAGATCATCAAATGAGTGGGGATAATGGGGTATCATTTAGACATACCTCAATTTTATTTAAGCATGCATGTTGTGTTCCACATTTCTAATATATGGAGGTAAATTCTTGATCTTATGCATGTTATAAATTTTGAGGATGTTGAGTTATAACATGATACATATTACAAGGAGTGTAAAATGTGGTTTACAAATTAGTGTGAAATAGTAATCTAAGAAAAAATGATACAACTTTTCAGGATTCAGTTGCATAATGAATGAGTACAAGAAGAAACATTGGAATACAAGTCTGATGTTCGATCATAGTGGCCTAGGTTATTCATGAAAGTCCATTAGTGAATCTTATTGAGGATGAGAAGTTGATAGTGGGGGGAAATATTAATATCATGGTTTTCTAAAGATAATATAAAACCATCATTGTTAATAATTTATAAGTAATTTTATGTAATAATGTAATTTTTTAATAAATGTTTTAATGTATTTTCCCCATTATAACATCCCAATTAGTACCTTGAGATCTTCTAGGAAATATTTTCAAAGTTGGGCGACGAGTTAGTGAGAGATTGTGAGGCCCTAAGAGAAACATCAAAAATAGAATAAAAATATTAAATATATTATATAATACACAAATGATTAGTCCAAAATATTTTAATATCACTTAAATGTTGTGTTGTATGGGAATCTGAAACTACTGTTTGGTTCAGTACCTATTTTTTCCCTTCGCGAGGTATAAAATTTTTGAGCATAAAAATTTTGGTTATATTGCATTCAAGGATAAATTATCTAATATTTTAAATTTATTTCATTTCAAAAATAATTTAATATCTTGACAATGGTTCTTTATTTTAGAAATTTGATATCACCGTTCAGTTTGAAATTTTGGTTTTAACCTTGGGGGGTTATAACCTTCATGAACATTAGGTATTTGGAAACATCACACATGACAATACCATATTTATATTAAATTATTTTATTATTAGAATTTTTAAATAAAAAATAAAAAATACCCATCAAACGGTGTGACATATGAGAAATTTGAGACCACTACTAAGTCTGGAATGCAGGGATTACCCTAGGAGGTACATAACATTTATGTGCATCGGGTGATCGATAATATTGCACGTGATAATACTCTTCTGAAATTTAATTATATTATAATTCCAATTTTAATTAATTAAAATTAATTTATTTAAAAATTCATTTATCTTCTTCAAAATTTTAATGTGAATACCACCATTGATGACACCACATCAATTTGGAAGATTCTAAATACAATTGTTTTGACTGATTTAAAAAATATAATGCAATTAATGGATGATTTTAGAAACATCTTCATTAACTACACATTGAATCATGGATTAATGATGTTTTTCAATTTATTGTATATAATAATAAAAAAATTATTATTATTATTATTATTATTATTAATGGAAAATATTATTAATGTTGGAAATGATGAATGTGATTTAATAATAATAATTATATAATTTTTTTATTATTAATATTATTATTAATGTGAGATATTTAATAAGATTAATAATTGTTACGATTATTATTAATATTAGGTGGTAAAAGAACTGTTGTCTTCTATGGAAATTATTTAATTTGAATTAAAATATATTTTTATTTGGAATATATGTTTCAAATGAATAAATATGTTTTGTGGAGATTTTAAATTAAATAAACCAATTATTATTTTGAATAAGGAAGATGATTAAAATAATAAATGATGAAATTATTATTTTTGTTGATAAAACATTGATTCAATGATAACTCCTTTGAAATATGACAGATTGGTGTGTCATCAGCTACCGCGTGACCCTGTAATTTAGATGTTCATTTCAAGAACAATGTAGAAATTTTATTTTGGTTCATGGGGGAGGTCCATGAATCACCCAATATGATGATCGGTTTGGTACATTGAATTAATTGCAGAGAGTAATAAATAAGTGATGTCAATGTTATATATTGCTAAGTAAATTGATAAAAACTACTATATATAAGAATTTTTTAATTGTGCATGGAATGAGAAGAAAGTCCATTATTACTCTCATCATTCTCTCCCTCTCACCTCCATACACTTTTAATTTTTTTATTTATTCTTTTCACAAAACGTTTTACTTCAATATATCTTATGATACTAGTTGGATTGATGTGCTATCGATTATATTAGATTCATCCTAACATGAAAAAGATTAATCCTATTATTTATGGAATAATTCTATGTTCAATATTATGTTTTCAAATTTGAAGGGATAATTTAAAAAAAATTATCAAATGATAAACTACTAAAATTATCAGACAACAATTGCACAACTTTAACATTGATAATTGTGAAAAATTAACAATGATGATCAAACAATTTTAACAAAAGATAGTTTTTAGAAATTATTAAATAATAATTAAAATAATTTATTGAAGGATAATTGTGTGATATTATTGGAAGATAATAATTTATAATTATAAAATAATAATTTATAAGAAATTATTATAAGATAATAATAATTGGTAATTTATGAAAATAATCAATGTATAATTTATTATATAAGGAAAATTACATGAATTATCAAATTATAATGGCCTAAAATTATCCAAAAAATTGTAAAAAATATAAAAAAATAATAATTTAATCAAATTATGGAAAGATTATAATAAAAATAAAGAATATCCCTAAATTATCAAAAGATAATTTATAATGAAATTTATCAAAGAAAATTATGGAATTATGAAGGATAAATTGTAAGGAAACTTATTGAAATATTGTTATTAATATTAACCATGGGTAATTATATGAAAAATTATCTAGTGATACATATATTAAAATATCAATAGATAATCATGAAATTTTCAAGGAATATTGTATGGTTTTACTAATTAATAATTATAAGGAATACCATAAGTGTTATCAAATTAATTTATAAATATAAATTATTGAATGTGTTTTTAAAATTACTCTTAAGGATAACATTTCGAGCACAAGCCTAGAAAGGTAATTCAAAAATTATCGAGTTGAGAGAAGGTATCATCACTTGTGATATTTTATTTCATAATGAATAAAAAATATTTGTTTTATGTTTTAGAAATCCATGACGTGCGGTCATATTTTTTTGGTTGGTTTGTGAAAATGGTTTTTTTGATGATACCTTCGATGGACATATCATTGACGTTGAAAAATGTTTTGTAGGTGTTTTCATACCTTTATAATCCTTGTATGTTTTTGATGTTATCATGATATGATGTTTGGTTAGACAACCCCATTCATGATTTGAGATTCATGTGGGTGTTTGAGTAGCCATGGGTATACTTTTTTTAGTATGATTATCTTGACTTTGATCTTGGTGTGACTTATCATTCCTTGATATAACACATTTCGTTGTTTGGTGCATATTAATAATTGTGTTTTAGGTATAGAGATACTGAGGTGGTGCCCTGAGGATGGGTGTATGAGGTTACCCAACCTGATGTAGTACTAATATATTTAAAGAAGGATATATATACCCTTGTAAAGGGGAAAACATAGTGAATAGTTGTATGGTACTGAGAAACTGAAGTGGAGCCTTGAGGTTGGGTGTACATGGTTACCCAACATGACATGGTCCCAATGTCCTTATGGGCGAGTATGGATACCCCTGTAGAGGGGAAGACATAGTGGGTAGCTAGTAGATACTGAGATTCATGTGTGGTTCCGTGAGGGTTGGATTTACATGGTCTAGGGGATGGTTTCCCATCTTGATGTAGTTCTGACACACTTAATGATTATATGGATACCCTTATAGAGGGGAATGCATAGTCAATTTCTGGTAGACACTAGTAATTTTTCCTATAAACATGGTTTGTGGGGTATTAAATGCATATGTATATTAATGATAGACCCGAAGAAAGGTGTGATGTTCTTGTATCGACCACATGAAGGTTGTGGTGATCTATGTGACCTTGGCGGAGGTATGTGTGTTCTTGAAATTCTTACTATAAATGATTCGAAGTAGGTGGGGTTGGGGTTCAAAGTGTCTTGGTCAACCCATGATGACCTGACATGTGTATGTTTACTGGGAATTGACTTATGTCATGATATACACTACTATATAGATTTTGAACATATTGTAAGGATGCATTGGAGGTGTCCTACTAATTCATGTACTCACACGCTAATCAGGAATTTCAGTGTTATTATAGATTTCATGAACAGATTTCTGGGGAATGGAATAGTCCCTATGGGGGGTGGTTGAGAAGTATAGCATGGAGGTGGAACAGACCGATAAAGACACATGAGTAGCCTTTATATGTTTATTTTATTTTATATTTTATTACCCACTACTTACTCTTTTGATAATATTTCCACTTTGAATGCTACTACTTATATATGTATTAATCCAGTTTCTATATTTAACTCTGATTATTTATTCATTGTTTTTTTGTTATTCAATATTTTCCTACTAAATAAAATGATATGAAATTTATATTCTCCCCATGGTTCCTCCTGATACACTTGAGGTTAGTCATCAACCTCTTTTGTACAAGGAGGCACGCTTGAGGCCATGTGTAATTCATGCTCGGTCTTTGTGGTTCAGGTCATGATGTTATATTTTGATACCATAGTCCAAGTACAACTCAAGGATACATCTATATACAACCTATGTGTATAATCGTCATCTTCTTCAGTTTCTTGGTAACACCAATAAAGTCCACCGTCAAATGTGATATTTTTTGAATGGTTTAATTTTACTTCAATTGCATCTTTCTTATTCATCTATTATTACTTTAAATGTAGTGATAAATGAAAAATAATTCATTTTAATTTGTATTACAATTAGTTTACACAACCATCTTCCTCTTCACAACTGTGAAAATGAATAATTTTCTTTCATATAGTGATGTACAAAACCTTCTTCACCCAGGGCTATTCTCTTCTACAATAAAAAATAACCCTCTTTATCTTTATCTATACTTCAATATGAAAAGTATTTTATAGTAACATATTCACTGATCCTTCTGATAAATTTTCTTCAAAATCATCATGGAATAATACAATTCCTCTGATATCAGTTCATCATGAAAATATTTGTTAGATAATATTCGTATTATACCATTTCTTCTGATCCATTCTTCACACAGTGTCTCTATTTTTCAACTAGTTCATTACTACTTTGTCCGGTACATAATGCTCTATATATTACCTCTCTATCTAGTATCTCACCATATTATGCATTGAAATAAAGATAATTAATCTCATGATTCATGGATGTAACATATTTTTGGTTAACACAATATTTAATAATCATTAACATAACAACCTACACCAAATAAACTACTATACACATCTTATCACATTTATATGGAAAATATTTTACTAATAATCAATTGATGATGGAAAAATAAAATTTAAATTTTTCTACTCAAAACATTATTCAATTTTTCATTTACCTCTTGACTCTTTCATTATATGATATTTATAATAAATTTAATAAATAATATTCCACCATAATAAAATGAACTTTAACAAAAAAAAGTGAACAAGTTATATAGGAACCTATTTATATCTTAATATAAATGATCTCTTAAATCATCTTAAAATGTTTTCATGAATCAAGATCTGCTCATCAAGATTCTTGAGTAATTGTAAATCCTTATCTACAATGTAAACATATTTTTAGATTATATACATATAGTGTTCTACATATAATAACCTCAAAAGTTTTACATTTTCCTAGAAACTTCTATCTAGTAAACATTTCAAAATTCCACTATCTTAGGGTTTCACAATTTCTATCAAGTTTAATTTTATTGTGAACTAATAATCATTTATCTCATGTTCTCAATATGATGATTCAATAATGTCTTTTTGATTCATATGTTTGATGAATTCTTGGAACTCTACTAGACATATTCTATTCGAATAACTTGATAGATCTCTTAGTCTATTAAATTTGAGTTCCTCTTGTTTCGTTAACATTATACATATGTAATGTTCAAAATATTCGTATGTGTGGTTGTTATTATGTTATTTCTTTGTCTGAAAATATTATATCCAGAAAAAATTTAATTTTCCCTCTATCTAATGGAAATGTCAGAATCCATAGTCCAGCCATTCAAAAACCTATGTCTGGTGAATTCACCCAGAAACATCAGTCTGATGACCTTGGTTAAAATCTTCATCCAGTGGACATAAAAATAATCTTCATATGATGTAATCAAAGAAATAAATAATTATATATATATATTTATAAATATAAACACACACACATGTATGTATGTATAAATTAATTTATATATATAAACACTGACACACACACACACCGATATATATACCTAAAATTTAGTTTTTTTTCTTCATAAATCATCTCTATTTTACATACATTTTACCAGTGTTGTAAAATGTAGATAATTATATATATATATATATCTGTGTGTGTAAGTGTCTAGATATGCATATTCCACATGGAGTGAATTTTGGTGGTTAATCCCTTATTGTACCTATGGTAGTGAGTTGAGAAGGTCCTGGTTTTGAACCTCCATGTCGGCATCTTTCAGGTCTTTGTTCCCCCACACCTAAACATACATATTACATGAAAGACCAAAGACACCCTGATAGGGGATTGGTGAATCCATGAGGCAATTTTGACTTGAAAAGGTGACATATCTTATTCCCATGTTGGTATGAACCAATTAATCATATAATAAGGGAATGAAAAAAAAGAAAAAAACCGTATGAAAATAGATCACATAACAAATTTACTAGGTTTATCACTAACAAATATTCCAAGGAGCATACGCCGACAGAGTTTCGGTAATGACTAAATCCACTAATCATCACTAGTTGTGGGATTCAAAAGTATAGAGACGATCATTTGGTTTCTAACACACTTCCTTTATAAGAGTTTTGGGATAACACATTTTGTCTGTTGGAACACTTCCATCGACTACCCCTAGCTCACTACTTTGAGAGAAATCGAACTCATTTTATCAACTTGATGTTCAAATGAATTTATTGGAATTGAATACCTTTTCTATTTCTAGAAAAATTATCTATGAGCATTGATGTTCTAAATTGATGTAATAGAAAGCACTGAACAAAGAAACGTGATACAGAAAACCTGATAGATGCTCAACATGAATGTTGTGTGGAACACCTATTCATGAGCTCATGTTACGGGATAGTCATGAAATGTATATTTATCATAACCCTTATCTTTCACGAAACTGCACCATATGATTCACTTGGTCTTGATAGACCCAATGATCATCCTATGCATAATATTTACTATCTGTAAGTCTTCTATGTGCTACTCTTTTGCAAGGAAAAGACACTAGATCAGCATTGGAAAAATTTTCTCAATCATTAATGGGGGTAGCCATCTATTTATAGGTTCGACTGACCCATGCACATAAGATCCTGACACATCTATATTTTCACAAGTAATATTTTCCCCCATCGCATAAACCCATATTTGACAGCACAACGGGAATATCGGCCTCTTTCATGCAACTCAATTTTGTACTATAAGATCTCAAAATCTATGATATTTGATGTGAGGATTGACAAAAAACACAAACTAGACATTATTTTTAAAGATGAAAAGTCCTGGTTCTAATAGTATATGTATATATACACATTAATATTTACACTCATTTAAACAAACAAACAAACACATATATATAAACACACAAATAAATATAATATAAACATATATATATATATTAATATAAACATATGATATCTATAAAATATTGACATCTAATATATAAAAACATATATATAAACGTAAAATATAAACATAAATAATTATAATATAAACATATATATATAATATAAACTTATATATATAATATAATATATAAATAAAAATATAAAATATAAACATATATATATACATATAATCTTATATAATCTTATATATATATAAACATAAAATATAAACTAATAAATATTGTCATATATATATAATTTAAACACACACACACACACACATATATATTCATATATATACAACATAAACATATAATAGATATATATATATATATATATATTAATATTTAAATAAAAATATAATATATGTAAAATATATACATATAAATATATAAATATATATAATAAAATATATACAGACATATATTTATTATCTAAACACACACACACATATATATAATATAAATATATAAATAAACATAAAATATAAACATATATGTAAAAAATATATAAAAACATAAACTCTACAATATAAAATATAAACAAATATATATATATATATATATATATTAATATATGTATGTTAATATATAATTATATTTAATATTATTTTTTGATATTTTAAATATACTTATATAAAAATAAAAATAATATAATTCAATAAAATATTTTATATTTCTTCATGTTTTTAAGAAAGGTTTACTATTTTAGTTACATTTTTTTGTGTTTTTTAAAATGTGACTAATAAAATATATATATATATATAATTATATATATGTATAATTATAATTTTATATATGTGTACATACACATATATATTTAGACATACACACAGGTCTATTAACATTTCTATATATATGTGTGTGTGTGTGTGTATAAACATATATATAATAAGTATATATATATATTAATATAAACATATAATATATATATAATATATTCCTAGGTATATTAATGTATATATAAAATATGAACATATCTATACAATGAAAACCTATTTCTGTATGATATAAACATAAAAATAGAATAAAATAGAATAATATATATATATATATCATAAAATATAGACATATTTGTATAATATAAACACACACACACACATATAATATAAAAACACACACATATATATATATATACATAACATTTAAAATAAAAAATAGAAAATATAGACACATATATTAATATAAATATAATTATATATATAATTTTTTAAATTCTTATATATATATATATATATATAACATAATACACTTTTATATTCAAAATTGGACTAGTTAATTTGGTATGCTTACTCCTTGTGACTATAGAGGTTTTGGGATCCACTTCAAGTGGGTGCAATTTATGTGAAAATTTTTGTTTTCTTATTGAGGCTATACAGATCTAGGTGAATTGGAGGTAATGGGGTCATAGCCATACAGATGTCGGGAGTGGGAGGGAGGGATGAAATAAGATGGAAGTAGTGTGCGAGTATGAGAGGGGGAGGGATCGGGGGGAGTGGGACTATGGGTGTACAGAAGTGGGGTGTGTGTAGAAGGGGACAGAAGGGTGGGGGACGGGAGGGAGTGGGGAATGGGTGGGGGACAGAACATGGGAGATGGGGGGAGTGGGGTTGTGGCAAGAATATGAAATATTCTTATTGTAAAAAAAAAGAAAAAATAAGAATTTCAAAAAAATACTGCTATTTTATAATGAGATGTAATTTTTCTAAAGTGTCTTTAAAATTTTAATAATTTAGGTGTTCCAATTTAAATATGTTTATAATGTTTTTAATTAGATAAAAATTATGAAATTCAAAAAAAATCTAATGTTTTTTAGTAATTCCAGAAAATGAAGTGTTATTTACAAATGTTTCTAAAAACATCAATAAATGTGGTTTCAGTAATTTGTGACATATTTAAATGTATCCATTTTAGCGACAAAAAATTTACTTATGATTTTAGAAATGACTATAAATATATTAACAATGTTTCTAAATGTTGCTAATGTAAGGAAAAATGCTAATTTAATTTTTTTTGTACTTCACATCACAATGAATCGAATAATATCATTTTTCTAAAATAATCAGTCATATATCCCTATGAAATTTACCCAAAAACATTATTCACCTATAATTTGGTCACCTAGATCCAACACAATTTATCTGGTCACCTTAGTTTACTGGAGTCTACCATTTGACCCTAGTTCATGTATCGTTATCTGATTAATTTTATCAAGATTTTTCGTATGGTGGTTTTGATTTTATAGTTTTTTAATATATTTGATTCTCTAGACATACAATAACATGTTTAATATATTAATATTATCTCAAAATTAATCATAAGAAATCCAATTCATTAAGTTAATTTAATCATTCCTGAAAAGAATATATTCCAAATATTCCAATATAAGGCCCCAGCCTTAACCATTACTTAATCTTGAGTTATTACAAGATTACACATTCAGGATTGTTTCAGGTTTAGAGTTTTAGAGAATTAGATCATAAAATATGCATTACATTCCACATTTAAACAAAGTGGTTACATAAAAGATAGTATTCATTTTTTCCCATCGATGGAAACATATTTAAAAATAAAGCATGGATTTTTTTCTTGACACATCCTTGACACTATCATCATATCATGTACCTTTCCCTTGACCTGTGAAAAACATAAAAAAAACTTGGGATGAGCATAAAAT
The DNA here is from genome assembly GCA_963277665.1 of Viscum album. Classification (NCBI taxonomy): domain Eukaryota; kingdom Viridiplantae; phylum Streptophyta; class Magnoliopsida; order Santalales; family Viscaceae; genus Viscum; species Viscum album. The sequence continues at coordinate 1,314,963,397 of OY728133.1, forward strand.
GCTCACTAAGTGTTATAAAAATATGGAAAGGAAACATGAGTTCATATATACATAAGAATGAAATCATACTTTACCCATAAAACATAGGCATATGAAATCATGAAAAAATCATAGAAATCATAAGACATAAAAGGTAACTTGAGGAATTCATAACATTCTTACGTAGGGAGTAACCCTCTTGGTTACGTTTGGAATACCCACCATAGTATATTCCCTAAATCTCTTTGGAGAAACCTTAATGTTTCACTCCTTCACGTTACCCAATGCATTAGAGAGCTATATCGGGCTCACCCGCCCTTAGTTTATCACGGAAACACCCGTCTTTATAACAATGACCAAGAACCATAACATAATATTATAACATAAAACATGCATAATGGAAACATAACATTTCCACCATTCAATAACAAGATATCAATACAACACATTGATATAAAAACATTATGAAAACCATTTTCAATACCAAAATAAAAGAAATGTAAAACATAGTATTTATTTTTCTTAAAAAAAGGTATGGCTTATAGAGGAAGCCGAAACTCAAATAATGGTCACAGTGGTGGAGAAGTCGTTGTCGCCGCATACGTACGAAAAAAACATTCCCTTTTTTGTTTAGTAAACACTTCGTATAATAAATATTCCTTTTGAATCAATGTAAAAGTCAAAGGGGTTTATACACCGTATAAAAGAATGTTTTGTATAAAACAAAATATGACTCAATTAAAGGAGATTGAGATGAAGTCCCATGCAAAGACGGTATCCTTGGATTAAGGATAAATCAATTACATAATTATGTGTGACAAACGAATACACCAAATATAAGTGGATATTAAGTGTAAAAAAATCATTGGTTATTCACACATATTCAAATAACGACATATTCAAGGAGTACAAGTTTATCCCAAAGAATCAAATTTGGGTTAAGAAGTTCCCTTGCAAAAATTTTGACAGCCTAACGGCGTCACTACAAAATTCAGAAAATGAGTTGATGAGAGATAAAAAGGGTATCTAATCACATTGAAATTAAATTTAAATCAATAAGGATATAGAAAAACATATCCCAACATAATATTATATGAATTAAAAGACATAACAAAAGAAGTCTTTTAAAAAGTGGAGGGTGAATAGTTCCCTTACCGACATGGGTATCTTTCGAGACATGCATCCCGTGAAAGAAGGACAATACAACCTTGATGTAAATACTCATAAATGAAATTATATTACACAATGAGTAAAATAATGGATAGTACATACACCAATCAAAGGAAATTGTGGAAAATTTAGCATAAATCTCACGATAATAAAAGTGATATGAAAAATGCCTTACGAAAACTCGGCATCCTAACGATGCCCCATAAAACATCCAAAATGGATTGATGAGAGAAAATAGCTTCTCTCATCATATTAAAATAAAGTTTAAAGAAAGAGGAATATAAAAGAACATCCCCCAACATAGAAAATAGTAGCTTAAAATAAATGACATAAAGGAGAGTACTTAAAAAGAAAGAGAGAGGTTAGATCTCTTACGAAACTTTTGCAGCCTAACGGCGCCACTCAAAACATCCAAAATGGATTGATGAGAGAGAATAGGGTCTATCATCATATTAACATAAAAATTACAGTAACAGTAATATAAAATAACATCCCAATAACAATAAATATGAGTTTTAAAATGAATGAAATAAAAGAGTGTACTTAAAAAGAAAGACAGAGGTTTGATCCCTTACGAATATTTGGCAGCCTAACGGCGCCACTCAAAACTTCCAAAATGGATTGATGGGAGAGAATAGGGTATCTCATCATATTAACATAAACATTACAGTAAGTGTAATATAATATAACATCCCAATATCAAGAAAGATTAGCTTTAAAAGGAATGACATAAAAAGTGTGTACTTAAAACGAAAGGGAGAGGTTGGATCCCTTACGAAAATTTGGTAGCCTAACGGCGCCACTCAAAACATCCAAAATGGATTGATGAGAGAGAATAATGTTTCTCAAAATTTTAACATAAAAATTACTGTAAGAGTAATATATAATAACATCCCAATAAAAAGAAATATGAGCTTTAAAAAGTAATGACATAAAAGAGTGTACTTAAAAAGAAAGAGAGAGGTTGGATCCCTTACCTCAAGTCCAACTTGTCTTGTTCATTTCTTTATATTCCTGAATAATAAACTTTGGTAAATTTATAATTGCTTAAGGACCTGCTATAAAGATTATTATTCAGTTCATATCACATATTTTAATGTTATAATAATTGGTTAATAATAAGAGTTCATATCAGACATTTTTGTCGATGATTGGTACATGAGTCAAAAATGAACTTGTTTGAAAAATGATTGTCCATGTAGTTATAAGTAAATAATTTCCAGAATAGTATTAATTATTAAAATATCATATATATCCAGTACATATTCATTTTATACTATTCCATATCAATTTGAGATAAAAAACAAAAAGCACCGTTCATGGAGACACTAGGCCGTACGTACGCATTAACGCTACTTTCATTTTTTTGTCATATTAATGGAATTAAAAATAAATGATATATATATATATATATATTAATTACAGTATAATATATATGTAATATAGGTCACATATGTTCATTAATTTCATTCTTTATACATTCCATGTATTTCATGTACGAGTCATATCACTTGAGGGGGCGGTAGTCCACACTTCCTCAAATGAAATTATCGCATTTACACAACATGAAAAGAATAAAGGTATGGTTTAAATATAAAATACAGACTCATATAGTAAACATAAATACCATATATATCATATATAAAATACAGTGACATCATAATGGCCACCTTTAAAGGTGTTAAAAGAATATTGAACAATCATCGTTTCGTGAGGCAGAAAACCGCCAACCACAGAAATAGTATGTTATTTAACAATTAGATGAAGGTGTGTGTAAGTGTAGCTCTAATACTTATCAAAAAAACATCCTAGTATATTTAAGATAATGTATTTGTTACAAAAGAAATGAATAAAAAGATTTTATGGGGTTGGAGAAGAAAAATAAAACAAAAGGACACAAGTGAAGACATTACATTAAAATCGGGTAACTCCCTTTGGTTTGTGCTCAAAGGCTTCCTTGGGAAAACTTCTGCCCAAAGTGAGGATTCAAGGAGTTATAGGGAGATTTGGAGAGACAAAATTGTCCAGGGTTGGCTGAGCCAAAGGCTTTGGATGTGTGGGTATGGAGGTAGAGGTAGGGGCCTTTTATAAGAGGAGAGGAGGGGCACTCTTGGAAAGTAAAGAAATGTTACTTTATTGTAGAATGCATTTCATATTTTAATGGTCCCAAATTGATTTTTTTAGAGTATAAGGTGATAAGGGTTCGAATTACACCCATCCAATAGGTTTTGTACAATTTTAGGTCTTAGATTTTATATTATCTTTCCATTTTAGTTAAATTGTTAAATAATGAGGTCATCGCTGCATCATCATGATGAGATAAATAATTTAATTTATTTAATGTCTAAAAATTATAAAACAAATACTATGATGTAGGAAATATTTTTATCTTTCCAATGAATATTTATAGTAAAAAATATGACTAGTATAACCCCAGGTAAAATTTTATGTAGTAAAACATTTCCTGTTTGTGTCATTTTTACCTTAACATTAAATAAAAAGGTATTTATGTCATTTTCCAACCAAAGTGGCTCCATGGGGTCCCCAAGTTGACCCATTGATTTTTTTGGACGGCCATGACACATACAATGAGGGAAGGAAATGTTTCTAGTTCATTTCATTTTATTAAAATATTATTCTTACCTTAAACTACACTAATTACCTCTAATCGCGATTAAAAACTTAATAAGTTACTATTCACCAAAAAATTATTTTAATCCCATTGAACCACATTTTACTTCTTAATGACAACCATGTATGTTTGATTTTTGAAATTAAAAACACAAAGATGGCAAATTTTCATTTAAATGGAAAATCAGTTTTTATAAGTACCATATAGTGGTTTCACTATTCATCAAAAATTGAAGTTTTTCATAAAATTTCCAAAAATTCACCCTAAGCTATATTTGATATTCCGAATTCAAAAATGATGTCTGTTTTAAAAAATTAAAAACATATAAGTGCCATTAATTTATTTAATAATTAATTTCCGCTGTCAAAACAAATAGCGTGTTATTATGAAACAAAATGTATCATAAGATTGACACTAGTTTAAGTCTGATTTAAAGGGAAATTAATTCCAACAAACACTATTGGATTAAATGGTGAAAATATATTCTAATTTCACTTTAAGAGAAATTAAAAATATAATCTAATCATATAAATAAATTAGATTAAAAAGTGGTTTTGAATTAAAATACAATATTTTTCACTATTCATTAAAAATTGAACTTTTTCGGAAAAATACAAAAAATTTACACAATGTAAATTTTTGATGTCCCGATTCTAAAGAAGAATTTTATTTTGTCAAATATAACACATAAAATTATAAAAAAGTGGATTTAACGGAGGTTCTCCATCAAAAGGTGGTTAATTGACCTTTTAAAGAATATTAGATTATTTATGCTTAAAATTGGATTCATTCGCATTTTTAATCCTCTAACATTTATTGAAAAAAGTAAAAATATTTGAAAAACATATATAATCATTTTTTAGTTTGTTCTGTTCATTCCCACCATTACAACGGCTAGGCGTTAACGACTATTTAAAATAATATTATTTTATTATTAGAGTGCAACGTAAGATTCCCAAGAAACTCGTTGTTGCGTGTTGGGTACGCTATCGAGCATATCATCCCCTTTAAAGTTATATTTATATTTTATTCAAAAATATGGATAAATGTGAAAATGTCATATTCTTTATTTACCTAGGGTGTTACATCCTTCCCCCCTTTTGGGAATTGCGTCCTTGCAATTTCAAAATTGGGCTTGGAATCTTCATTGAAAATCCCACATCGGAACAAGAGTCAGTAAAACAATCACTTTAATATAAAGAAAGATAAGTATAGAGGTCACCCGGGTTAACCCATACTAGGATTCCATGAAGGAAAACATAGACATGGAGGAGAAAACATAGGGCCATGTTCTGATGGAGAGTGATAGGAAACATGTTTAGGAGAAAGTTAACCACAAAAAATCACAAACTTGTGATGGGTTAAACGGTATTCGATTCCCCGGTAGGAAAATTTAATAGAAAACATTTTTGTTTTAAGTTACATTTTATTGAGGAATTTATTCATAAGGAAACATAATCACTTATCATGTTGACTTTCAACATTTATTAGATTCCTTACACAAACTCATTGTTTCTCCAAAAGACGGGTATTTAGGAAGACTTGTTCAAATTAAGAGTACTATAATCAACTTCTAGAGAATCACCTAATACAAAAAAGAGAACTATATACTTCCCATGTCTTTAGACTTTAACCAAAAAAAAAACCAAAAAGGTTAGTACAAGATCAGATAATCCAGAAAAGGATAACCCTTTATAAAAAGAAAATCTATTCATAATCTCCAAAATTTGTCCAATAAAACCCAAAGTTCAACGAGGACCATTCGATAGACAATTTGTCCATAAAATTATTCAAAGTAAAGCAAACTAAGGTTGAAACAAAAATATTTTAAGGATTTAGTCACATAGTCTTCCATGTTAAATCGTAACATTTATCTCCAAACAATATCAGTTGCTCTTAATGTCTCGTGTTGGAAAGTAATTAACCTAATCACATATTCTCCATGATAGGTTAATAAATTTCCATAGATAACCCAAAATCAACTTACTCTTAATTCATAAAATCATCTAACAAAAAAGAATCAGTCAAACTAACCAGGGACTTCACGTAGTCCAGTGGTAGGCGATAAATACAAATCACACTTTGGTTGTGGGTTGGATTCCCGTAGCTTTGTCCAACGCGACGGGTTGTCACATGGTCTGCGTGTTTTCCTTTTTCCAAAACTATATAATTCTTTAAAAATTCCCCAAAATGAGATAAAATCATCAAAAATAATCATAACATATTTTAAACTCAAGTTTATCTCATGCCTTTCATTTTCCATCATAACATATAATAACCCATAATTACCATAAAAGTAAGGATCATATAAACTCTAATTGATACCTTTATAATTATTACCTGAACTTCTAGATCGATTGGTCATCTCGTACATGATGCATTACAGAACATACCAAGGTTCAAGTGGCTGATCATGACTCCTTGATATTTGGTTTAGAACAACCACGCGTTTCCTCATTGAATCCCTCATTTTATCTAGTATCATAATCCGAGAACCACCATAGTTTCCTTCAAACCTATTGTCTCTTTGGTGCCTACTAGATCCATCCATTCACTAAAAACGGAAATGTCAGTGTGAGTATATCAACAAAACCATCATGTACTAATGAGGATGGTAAACACTAAGATATACTTACTCATTCACTTTATCTAAAACTAGGAATCTTTCTGAAATCCTATCCATTATGGTACTATCACTTATACTTAGAGAATACCCTAACCTCTAAAATTATCTAAACCGACCTTTGATTCCAACTATAAGGACCCAGCCTTAATCCTTACATTATCATGAGTTATTACAAGTTTACACATTGAGGATCTTTTCAGGGATAGTGTTTTAGAGAATTAGATCATAAAACTTGAATTACATTCCACATTTAAAAAAAGTGGATACATAAAAGATAATATTCGTTTTTTCCCATCGACGGAAACATATTTAAAAATAACTCATGGATTCATTCTTTAAACTTCCATGACACTATCATCATATCATGTACCTTTCCCTTGACCTGTGAAAAACATTAAAAAACTTGGGATGAGCATAAAAAGCTCAGTAAGGGTTATAAAAATATGGAAAGTAAACATGAGTTCATATATACATAAGAATGAAATCATACTTTACCCATAAAACATAGGCATATCAAATCATGAAAAAATCATAGAAATCAGAAGACATAAAATGTAACTTGAGGCATTCCTAACATTCTTACGTAGGGAGTAACCCTCTTGGTTACGTTTGGAAAACCCACCATAGTATATTCCTTAAATCTATTTGGAGAAACCATAACGTTTCACTCCTTCACGTTACCCAATGCATTGGAGAGCTATATCGGGCTCACCCGGCCTTAGTTTATCATGGAACCACCCGTCTTCATAACAATTCCCAAGAACCATAACATAATCATATCACATAAAACATGCATAATGGAAACATAACATTTTCACCTTTCAATAACAAGATATCAATACAACACATTGATATAAAAACATTATGAAGAACATTTTCAATACCAAAATAAAATAAATGTAAAACATGGTATTTATTTTTCTTTTAAAAAAATGTATGGCTTGTAGAGGAAGCTGAAACTCAAATAATGGTCACAGCGGTAGAGAAGTCGTTGTCATCGCATACATACGACACAAACATTCTATTTTTTCGTTTAGTAAACACATCGTATAAAAAAGATTCCTTTTGAATAAATGTAAAATTCAAAGGGGTTTATACACCTTATAAAAGAAAGTTGTGTATAAAACAAAATATTCCTCAATGAAAGGAGATTGAGACGAAGTCCCATGCAAAGATGGTATCCTTGGATTAAGGATAAATCAATTACATATTTATGTGTGACAAATGAATATACCAAATATAAGTGGATATTAAGTGTTAAAAAATAATATGTTATTCACACATATTCACAGAACGACATATTCAAGGAGTAGAAGTTTATCCCAAAGAAAAAAATTTGGGTTAAGAAGTTCCCTTGCGAAAATTTTGACAGCCTAACGGCGTCACTACAAAATTCAGAAAATGAGTTGATGAGAGATAAAAAGGGTATCTCATCACATGGACATAAAATTTAAATCAATAAGGATATAGAAAAACATATCCCAACATAATAGTATGTTAATTAAAATACATAACAAAAGAAGTCTTTTAAAAAGAGAAGGGTGAAAGGTTCCTTTACCGACATGGGTATCTTTCGAGACATGCAACCCGTGAAAGGACAATACAACATTGATGTAAATACTCATAAATGAATATATATTACACAATGAGTAAAATAATGGACAGTACATACACAAATCAAAGGAAATTGTGGTAAATGTAGCATAAATCTCATTGGAATAAAAGTGAGATGAAAAATCCCTTACGAAAACTTGGCAGCCTAACGACGCCACTTAAAACTTCCAAAATAGATTGATGAGAGAAAATAGGGTCTCTAATCATATTAAAAAAATGTTTAAAGAAAGAGAAATATAAAATAACATCCCCCAACATAACAAATAGGAGCATAAAAGAAGTGACATAGAGGAGAGTACTTAAAAAGGAAGAGAGAGGTCAGATCTCTTACAAAAATTTGGCAGCCTAACGGCGCCACTCAAAACATCCAAAATGGATTGATGAGAGAGAATAGGGTCTCTCATAATATTAAAATAAAATTTTACAGTAAGAGTAATATAAAATAACATCCCAATAACATTAAATATTGTCTTTAAAAGGAAATAAATAAAAGAGTGTAATTAAAAAGAAAGAGAGAGGTTGGATCCCTTACGAAAATTTGGCAGCCTAACGGCGCCACTCAAAACTTCCAAAAATGGATTGAAGAGAGAGAATAGGGTATATCACTATATTAACATAAAAATAACAGTATGAGTAATATAAAATAACATCCCAATAACAAGAAATATGGGCTCTAAAAGGAATGACATAAAAGAGTGTACTTAGAAAGAAAGGGAGAGGTTGGAACCCTAATGAAAATTTAGCAGCCTAACGGCGCCACTCAAAACATCCAAAATGGATTGATGAGAGAGAATAGGGTCTATCATCATATTAACATAAAAATTACAGTAAGATTAACATAAAATAACATCCCAATAACAAGAAAGAAGAGCTTTAAAAAGGAATGTCATAAAAGAGTGTACATAAAAAGAAAGAGAGAGGTTGGATCCCTTACCTCAAGTCCAACTTGTCTTGTTCGTTTCTTTATATTCACGAATAATAAACTTGGGTCAATTTATAAATTCTTAAGGACCTGATATAAATATTATTATTCAGTTAATATCACATATTTTAATGTTATTATAATTGGTTAATAATAAGAGTTCATATCAGACATTTTTGTCGATGTTTGGTACATGAGTCAAAAATGAACTTGTTTGAAAAATGATTGTCCATGTAGTTATAAGTAAATAATTTTCAGAATAGTATTAATTATTAAAATATCATATATATCCATTACATATTCATTTTATACTATTCCATATCATTTGGAGATAAAAACCGAAATTCACCGTTCATGGAGACGGTAGGCCGTACGTACGCATGAACGCTACTTTCATTTTTTCTTTGTCATATTAATGGAATTAAAAATAAATTATATATATATATATTCCAGTATAATATATATTTTATATAGGTCACATATGTTCATTAATTTCATTCTTTATACATACCATGTATTTCATGTACGAGTCACATCACTTGAGGGGGCGGTAGTCCACATTTCCTCAAATGAAATTATCGCATTTACACAACATGAAAAGAATAAAGGTATGGATTAAATATAAAATAAAGAATCATATAGTAATAATAAATACCATATATATCATATATAAAATATAGTGACATCATAATGGTAACCTATAAAGGTGTTAAAATAATATTGAACAATTATCGTTTCGTGGGGAAGAAAATCGCCAACCACAAAGACACTATTTTCTTTAACGATTAGACGAAGGTGTGTGTAAGAGTAGCTTGAATACTTCTTATAAACACATCCTAGTATATTGGAGATACTGGATTTGTTACAAAACAAATGAATAAAAATAGTTTAGGGGGTTGGAGAAGCAAAATAAAACAAAAGGACACAAGTGAAGACATTACCTTAAAATCGGGTAACTCCCTTTGGTTTGAGCTCAAAGGCTTCCTTGGGAAGACTTATGCCCATAGTGAGGCTTAAAGGAGTTATATAGGGATTTGTATAGACACAATGGGCAGGTGTTGGTGGATCCAAAGTCTATATAAGTGTGGGTAAGGAGGTAGAGGTGGGGGCCTTTTATAAGAGGAGAGGAGGGGCACTCTTGGAATGTAAGGAAATGATTCTTTATTTTAGAATGAGATTCGGATTTTAAGGGTCCCAAATTGATTTTTTTCGAGGATATGGTGATAAGGGTTCTAAATCCACCCATCCAATAGGTTTTGGAAATGTTTAGGTCTTAGATTTTACATTATCTTTCCATTTTATTTAAATCGTTAAATAATGATATCATCGCTGCATCATCATGATGTCATAAATAATTTAATTTATTTAATGTTAAAAAATTATAAAACAAATACTATGATGTTGGAAATCTTTTTATCTTTCCAATGAATATTTATAGTCAAAAATAGGACTTGTATAACCCCGTGTAAATTTTTTTTAGTAAAACATCTCTTGTTTGTGTCATTTTTACTTTAACATTAAATAAAAAAGTATTTATGTCATTTTCCAACCAAAGTGGCTCCATTGGGTCCCCAAGTTGACCCAAATATTTTGTTGGTCGGCCATGACACATCCAATGAGGGTAGGACATGTTTCAAAGTCATTTAATTTTATTAAAATATTATTCTTACCTTAAACTACACTAATTAACTCTTATCGTGATTAAAAACATAATAAGTTATTATTCACCAAAAAATTATTTTAATCCCATTTAACCACATTTTACTTCTTAATGAAAACCATGTATATAGGATTTTTGAAATTCAAAACACAAAGATGGAAAAATTTCATTTAAATGTAAAATCAGTTTTTATAAGTACCACTTAGTGGTTTCACTATTCATCAAAAATTGATGTTTTTCAGAAAATTAACAAAAATTCACCCTAAGCTATATATGATATTCCGAATTCAAAAATTATGTCTGTTTTAAAAAATTAAAAACATATAAGTTGCATTAATTAATATAATAATTAATTCCCGCTATCAAAACAAATAGCGTGTTTTTACGAAACAAAATGTATCATAAGATTGACACTAGTTTAAGTCTGATTTCAAAGTGAAATTAATTCCAACGAACACTATTGGATTAAATGGTAAAAATATATTCTAATTTTACTTTAAAACAAATTAAAAATATAATCTAATCATATAAATAAATTAGATTAAAAAGCTGTTTTGAATTAAAGTACCACATTTTCACTATTCATTAAAAATTGAACTTTTTCGGAAAAATACCAAACAATTACAAAAAATAAATTTTTATGTCCTGATTCTAATAAAGAATATTATTTTGTCAAGTATAACACATAAAATTTTCAAAAAGTGGATTTAAAAGAGGTTCTCCATCAAAAGGCGGTTAACCGACCTTTTAAATAATATTAGAATGTTTACGATAAAAATTGGATTCATTCACATTTTTAATCCTCTAACATTTATTGTAAAATGTAAAAATATTTGACAAACATATATAATCATTTTGTAGTTAGTTCTGTTCATTCCTTCCCTTACAATGGCTAGGCGTTAACTAATATTTAAAATAATATTATTTTATTATTAGAGTGCAATGTAAGATTCCCAAAAACTCGTTGTTGCGTGTTGGGTACGCCATCGAGAATAGCGTCCCCTTTAATGTTATATTAATATTTTATTCACAAATATGGATAAATGTGAAAATTTCATATTCTTTATTTACCTGGGGTGTTACATCAAATGTCAATTTAGAATCCCCATCACTAATAAAAGGGAATTCATTCTCACCATCTCCATTTAGAATCCATGAAGCATATTCTATAAATTATTTTCAAAATGTTCACATAAATTAAATCCTAATAATTCATTAAAAATAGTTAAAACCTATTTAAAACAACTAATACGCAAAATAAGGGCTCTTTTGGTATTTTAGTCATTCAGTTAATAGAGTTAATAATGATTACAATAATATTCAAAGGCATTTTGAGAATAATGTAAAATTCATTGAACTGTATTCTATCTTCGATTGAAATAATGGAAGAAAGTTGTTAGATTATTTGAAGGACATACAAGGAAGAAATTGTGGAAATACATAAAGAGGTAGCACTACAGAGAGTACTAGCCAATTAGTTCGATATAGACAGAAGATCCTCTCTATAGTTTGTCCAATGGTTAGCCAGTGGAGGAGCACCGATAAACTACTTTCAGTTCTAAAATTGTATCATCATGGTAAAAGTCCATTATCCAGACCCTTTCTAGTAGAGGCTGGATGATTAAGGATTTATTAAACTAGTTTGATGAAGGTGTACCACCGGCCAGTGGGTGTATGTTACTGACCAACCGGTGGATTTGGGAAAACTGTTTTGATATCAAATTTATTATTTTCAAATGTTCTTTTATCTAATTCTTATTTTCAATAAATGATTTGGATCTATTTACAAAAAATTACTAGCTCTTTTAGAGGATATAAAAGGATAACATTAGATTTTAGATGTCTCATTGTGGAAGTGATATTTTTTTAATCATATCAATTATGTCCCCACAGTTAAAATATAATAATCTAAAATCTATTTTTGAAAGACCCAAATTCTTTTATCCGTCAACATCAAAATTCTCTATTCCTCCATCATCCCCTATCCCAAATCATAATTGCACAAATCCATAAGAGATATTTAGGGAGAAATGTTGTAATATGTTCTTGTTAAGAAAGCCTATATTCTTTTCATCTCATTAAACAACTATAACAACCTAGTTAATTTTGATGCCTATTAGTTCCATAAACCATTTTTTATACCTGAAAACTTTTTCTTATTTTTTTAACGAAATTGAAACTGATTAAGAAATAATTTATACAATATATGAATTTAACATACAATAGTTTACTCAGTCCTAATTGGAACATTACCACAAAAATCTATAAAAATAATAATTTTACATGATTGATTATTACAAACCATATATAAAATAAACCCATTAAAAATATATAAATCTATAGGGGACAATAGATAAAAAGAATAAAATATGTATGGCTAGTAAATAATCTGGATCATCTTCAAATGTAAAGATCACCAATTTCCAAAAATACTATAATGTGAATGATCTCTAGGAATAGATAAAAATTAAGAATAATCTATAATATGAAATAAGAACCATGAATATGTGATAATTGAATGTATAAATGATTCATTATGTCTATATACACGAATTAATTGGCTATTAGAAATATGGTCTTCATAGATATGCTCATTGAAAATATAATCGTTGAAAATATGGTAATTTTTCATATATCCAAGAGGTATACTAATGTTGTGTATTTTTAAAATAATATAACTCATATGGAAATAAAAGTATGATATTATAAATATACATATTTATAGGTTACATATAAAAAATTATAATATTATTAATATATGATACAAATATATACCTGAAAATCAAAAAAAGAATGTAATATCAGTATAGTCGTAAAGTTAAATTATAAAATATAAATAATTAATTATAATGTTATTTTTTTAAATACGTATATTATAAAATTAATATTTATATTTTTCAAAGAAATGTTTTTAAGTATTGAATATTTTTTCCTATTGTGTAAAATTAAACACCTATAGAATATTATTTTATATGAACTAATATGTTTATATATTTCAATGGTTTTTTAAGTTGGTTTAGTATAAAATTAATATTGTTTTAACAAAAAAAAAATTTATGTATTGAACATTGTTTTCTAATGGATAAAATTAAATACTATAAAAGTATAAATGTATATAAACTAATACATTCACATATTTAAATTAAATTTTCTTATGATATAATATTAAGAACCATTACTATTTTAAATCATATTATTTTTAATTAAAATAGTTTTTATTTATATCTTTTATTTAAAAAATAAACATAATAATATGAACTAGCTAAAAGTAACATCATTTTGGTGTCTATAATTGAAAATGATTATTATAATTAATTTTTTAGATTTTAAATAAAAAACTATTTTTATGTGAATTGGGAAATATATCGATTATGTGAATTTTACACCATTTATCATCTAAATGTATGACTTATATTTTTAAGAAAACTTTTTATTGATATAATATGTATTTTATAACAAAAATTATTTTGATTATAGTTTACAACCCTATTTTTTATATTTTAAAACATAAGTAATATTTTCCTGATCAATTAATTTAATACATTATATATTTTTTAAATTTATTTCATTAAAAAAAATTTAAATTTAAAAAGAAAAAATTTATTTCAAATTTATAAATCAATAGGTCAAAATTATATAAGAATTTTTAAATTATTTTTATTCTTAAATATTATGCTACCTTATTTTAATATTAGTTATCATGATAAAAAAAGTTATTTTTCACGACATAATAATTAGGTAAATAATGTGTTTTTTTGGAATTTTCATAGAAATAATTTAAATTAAGATTCTAATATTAAGTTTAAAATTATGTAAAAAATAAATTAACACTATTTAAATTTGAAATCGATGTAAAATAAGATTAAGAACACATTGCTAATAAAGTAATTTTTATCTATAAAAGTTGTTTCCAACACATTATATGATTTAATTTAAATGGTAATATTATCATAATTATAAACTGTATTAAATTTAATTGTGTTAATATTTGGATTCAGAACATAAATATTTGATCAGAAGGTACATATTATTTTTTTAGCTGGAAATACATGATTAATATTTAATCAAGATTAATAATCATAAAATCGGAAAAATAATGTATCGTCAATTGTTTAATAATTAAAGATCACAATAACCCCAATATAGACTTTATGTGTATTAAATTACTTCCCACATGCATCACATATTATTTTCCCACCTAATTTAGATAACTCAAGAAGCCTGACTAACATCTAATTGATTCCATTTTAACCATAACTATGTTTAGTTTTCATGGAAACCCCCTCACTCTCACCTATAAAAGGAGATCACAAACACCCATTATTTTATCCCTCACCACCCCAATGGAAATGATAATGGATTTACCATTTTTATCCCTCTCTATATCGCTCGTAATGAGTTCCTATGGTTATATGGATTCCTCTTAATATTTTAAAAGATACTTAGAAAGATAATCATTATCTTGATTTTATGATCAATGTACCATTTTTAGATAAACAAATTTTCATTTATAAATCATTACAATTCCATGTGTAAATTAATAATAATTTACATTATAAATGATTCACTGTTTCTGATAGACGATATTTATATCTCATTAAAACCATTCCTCTATCCATTTTTGTACCCATCATGCTTATGATATCACTCCATGATTCTCTTCATCCTATTTCCATGTCAATAACAGCCTATGGTATAATAGTATTGATTTCCATGTGATTATACTTATAAATTCTCATAATCAGTATTTTACATTCCTAAAAATACTCAATTGATGAGGTAATACATTTATCTAACATTACTCCATATTATTAATACTTTTTTATATCCTTCATGATTCCAAAATCACTCCTAGATTTTTAGTGCAATATTTTTCTAATTTTATGTGGTTTTATTGACTCAAATATTTTTCTTGGGTAATAATCAGTCCACTATGATTTTAATATATCAAGATGGAATTATCCTACTCTATGAGGTTATATTTTTGTATATCCATATACTTTTAATTTAATATAATGTTATACACATAATTCTTCTTACATGATGATTATATCACATCATTAACAATCTCTTTTTGTTATGAATAAATCCAATCACTTTTAATGAATTTTATTCTCTATATTCATGTTTTTTACTTCCAGAAAAATAATTAATTTCCATAGTGGAAACAAAAAAATATATATTTATATACAGTGATCTTTTTATTCTACTTTATTATTTATTAAAAATATATTCATTATCCTTATAATGATGTGGTTTTAAAAAACAACTGTATCACTCACAATATAAAAAATTGGGTTTCACATATTTTCATAATAAATTGTTTTATGATAAATTAGAGTTTTTGTTGATAATTTTTATATATTTGAATTATTATTATTTTTAATATTTATTACATAATTTTGAAAATAATATTATATGCATTAATAAAAATATTTTAAACAATTCTAAAAATGTGTTTAGAAACTTTTTCAATTCTATTTTTCCTATAATATTTATCTTTTATATAGTGATGTTTTGATCTTCCTATATATTTTATTTGGATATGATTAATTTTTTTAAAATTATAATTTTTAAATCCTAGTATATTTTTGGTATGTTTTATGTTCTTTTTTCATAATGATCAGTTAACTCATTCATTTTCCATGGGTTAGTTAAGATAAGTTTATGATTAATTTTATGTGGAACACATATTTATGGATGATGATGGGTGTGTTAATATATCACCCATTAATGAATTTGTTTAGATTGTATATCATAATATATTAATTCATTAGAATATTGAGTTTGTTCAAAAAGTTATAGCAATGATTGGGTTTTTCACATTTTCAGGCATATGAATAATGTGTTTGTTCACATATTTGTTGGAATAATAGGTTTAAAGAAGAATGTTTTCCTATAATTATGGTTGTATAACATTTCAATGTGGATTATAATGTTATTAAAAATTTTAATGATTAATTCTATATCAATTAAATTCCATATTTTAGTGATTATGATCTATTTTTTACATATTCTAGACAATTATATCATGCTCAGTTGTATATGACTGTAGAGATATGGTTTAAGACATGTTATATATTTATGATTCCTTAATGGTCTCTTTATGATATTATTATTATCATATATTTTATTTATATATAGCATTTTGATATTTATATTTTATTTATGTTCTTCTTCTCGATTATGACCTAACACTTTCTTATATTTTTTTCATTACTAAGTGTCTAAGACCACACCATTCATATGTTTCCATTACCTATGTTATGAAGATGAGTAGATAACTAGATAAAATTATGTATAAATGATTTCAAGTGTTGTATATTAATTTTTTATGTAACTAATATCAAAGACACTATTTTTTTTCTTTATGTTTTATGAATGTTTTTGACATATATTATCTAAATCATGACATTAGTATTTTTTAAGTAGTGTTTATACTTATCCTCAATAGTTGTTATTAGTTTATGGTCAATATTGTTTTATAGATTATTTTAGAGAACTTTGGAAATAGGGTTAGGAAACCATAGTGAAAAATAAATAGATGAGTGCATGTATCAGATGATATCATGAAATATTATTAAAGTCTTGAGTAATTGTTTTTATCAGAAAATCTATCATTTTTTAGATATTTCAAGTGGATACCAGCTCAATAATAGTTTTACTTACGGATCATACCCTCTAGGCAGGAAAGATGGGATTTAACTATAACACCCTAGGATTTTGTGAAATATATATTTTTTAGAATTCATTTAATCATTTCACAATTTTCATTTCACAAAAAAGTGAAAAATATTATTGTATTAAATCCCTTAGTATAATATTCCATTCTCATGGTACTGAATTGTCTATTGTTACATGAAAAACCGAGTTTCTACAAAGCATCATTTTATTATTATAATTATTTAAATGAGATAATTATTACATATATGATAAACATAGAAATACGAACAGTAATAAATACTATTTAACTATTTTTTCAATTTTTTATATAAATAAAACATATTGATAATGAAAAGATTGTTGTTGGTAAACTCCTCTGTTTTAAAATATTACTCTCATATGAAATTATTTTAATGTCCTTCGGTAAAAAAAATAAAATTATTTTCAGACACATTTAGAAATATATTTTTATAATATACACTAAATTTTTTAATTTATAATTTCAAAATTATATTAGGGGTAATTTTTTGTATTTTTATGAGTAACTTCATTTTTGGATAAATAGTGATAAATACATGATTTTAATTTATGAATTCATTTTAATCTAATTTTTTTAAAGATAAATTATATTTTAATTTTCTTTAAAATTTTTATGAAGATAAATGTTTTATCAATAAATCTAATTTAGTTAATTATAATCAATTTCACATTGAAATTTGTTATAAAAACTAAGAAAATTCTTGAAAGTATTTACATTAATACCAGCAATGTCATCCTGCTAACGAGATTAATTTTAAATTAATTACTAAAAATTATTTTATTATAATTTGGTAAAATGGATTCCATATTTTGAATTATAATAATTTATTAAATTTAAAATACCCAAATTATTATTTTTGGGTAAAAAGTATTATTAAATGTGATTAAAATTAAATACAATGGTTAAGAGAAAATGTAGGTTAATGAAAAACTAAACCATAAATTTCAGACCCAAAAAAACCTAGAAACATGTCCAATAGCCATTGTATAGACATTATTAGACCCTGAACCTCCGATTATAGAGTATGGTTATTTTTTATTAATTTATTATGTAAAAATGTGGGTACACCTATCATGTTTTCAAGAATTTCAGTGTGTCCATTTACATCCTTATAAATAGCCACAAAATATCCCTTGTCTTAAATCCTCTCAAAAAAATTATTATCATAAAATAACTACCCATTACACCTCCCAAAATCCTTTCTTTTTCTCCTTTAATCCTCTATTCATGAAGAAATCAATCTATGTCATCCTTTGGGAAAAAACCCAAATGAGTAACCCGATTAAGAGGTAACTCATTCTCCCAAGCTTCTTTCTATTATTTCTATTATACACAGCACAAATAAAGTTTTTCAATGATTTTATATCAAAACAAATACCCTAAATATACTATTATTTTTATAGGGGTGTGAACTGCACTTACACATATATCCATCTAATGGGTAACGAACATACGATTTACGTGTTCAACGAACTACTGCCTCACAAAATTATTATTTTTATTTTACGTTAGCACCTCTCATGGTAGATATTATTATGGAATATATATATATATATATATTATATTATATATTATTTATGATATAAACTCTATTTAATCCTTTTACTACAAATTTCGGTGTACATTCTACGTGGTGTAAATATAATAATTTTTTTTTGAAACTGTGGACTACCGCATCCTCAAAGCGATGTGATTTATTCACACGGTACATGGAGTTTAATAATGATGTGTTTAGTGACAATATATGATATATATGAAATTATAATGATACAAGAATTATAATATATATATATATCATTTTCTTTACCTATTTTAATATGGAAATTTAAACGGAAACAACGTTCACACGAACGTATGACTTACAATCTCCTTGAACAGTGTATTCTACTTCACACTTATATATTATATAGATTATTATAACACAATTATAATAAAAAGAAAAAATATTTATATTATGGTGTACATTTTTTAAATCATTATATAACTATAAGGAAAAAATATATAACAAATTAATACACATGAGAATAAGAAAATGAATATTACCCGAAGTGAAACTTTCACACAAGATTGTTACAAGTGAGTAATTTCATATCTTAATTACACCATATATAGTATTAGATAATATAATATGGTTATGTATGAATATTTATAATATATTTATATTTATTATACAGGTTTTTTTTATGAGTATGAAGAGATTCAGGACACAAAGTAAGGGGATTTCATCTCAATTTGTATTTCAATGAGATACATTATTTATACAACACCCATTGATTTTATGTAGTGTGTATAATGCCTTTGGATATATTATGTGGTTATTATACATAAAATTATTTGTATTTTCATATCTATTTTATAATATTCTATTCATGGGGGTTATTTTAAAAAATTAACCAAATAGTTATGATAATTTGGACATAAATTAACTTTTTTGAGACACATTCCATGCTATGTGGTTATGTTTTTTAACTGAGGTGTACATATATACTTTGACATGCTTTGGAATTTATCTCCCTCCTTTTATGATATTTTATGCTTCATTTAATTTCAATTTATTATATGGGGAGTATGTTTTAATGTTACTAATTGATAATATTTTATTGAAACAATCTCATCAATTTTTGAGATAGTTTATAATTATGATTCCATTATTGAAATTTTATAATCCATATCTAGAGAAAATTAATAGATTTTATCATCCTATAGATATTCATGATATATTAATGTAATGTCACAATTTTTATACTCTTTGGTTATTAAGACAATTACTGAATTTGTTTTTATAAAAACATGACCTTACCCTCTCTTCGGTCGAAAAACACTATTCCTTCACAACCGTGTTTTCTAAAAAGGGTTGTGAAGAATATTATATTTTTATCCAATTATATTTAAAATAAATTTTTTACCATAATTTTATTTTAAATTTATAAAAAATTAATATTCTTATCTCGTTACAATTAAAGAATTTTCGATCCTTTTACCGTGAAAATGGAATTCCCTCTTACCAAGAACGACATGCACAAATTTACGACTTGTAATTTATATGAGGCTTCATTTGAATATTTAAATGAATTTTTTTTAGAATTTATCATTAAAAAAAGATAAAAAAATTTTCAAACTATTTTCATAACTTTTTTATAAGTTTCTTATTGTTCTTTCATGAAAACCATATTTAAAAATATTTTTAATATTATTTTATTAGTTTTAAAGAAAATTTCATTCCAAATGTTTTCAAATATCATTGTATTATTTTTCAAGGAAAATTTTATTCAAAATTTTATAATGATTATTTAATAAGTTTTCAAGGAAAATAGTTTTCAAAATGATATTAAGCCTTATTTGTATGTTTTCAAATTACTTACAAAAAATTCCTTTCAATATGTTTTCAGAGATCGTATTATATGTTTCCCAAGAAAATGGTTTTCAAATTATTTTGAAGATCTCATTATACTTTTTCAAAGAAAAAGGTTTGAAAAAGGTTTTAAAAGCCTTCTTTTATATGATTTTATGATTATTTCCACGAAAATAGTTTTCCAAAATATTTTATGTTATAAAGATCATTTTTCAAATAAGAAATGATATTTACCCTATGAAATGCATTCAAAATATAATTCAATGTATTTTCCATTAGAGATGACATCTTTTTATGTTAATATAGCCCTTCTAGGAAATATTCCATAGGTTACTTTTATATTTTTTTCTTGAATGGTTTATATTTTGTTGTAATGATTCTTTAGAAACCTATTTCTCGTCTATGGGTTCAATGCTTCTGAACCCAAATTTTTTTCATAGGATATGATTTTGATGAAATGACTACTAAACCTATATCTTTTTCCACAAGTTATGATTTGATTACATATTTATTATACCCATTTCATTTCAAGGGTAATGATATGATTTTTATTGATCTTGTAGTAAGTGTTGATATGATTTCATTATGATATGGGTGGGACCTATTTGTCCCTCCACTACCTTGGGTAAAGATTTATACATCATGATATTAAAATAAATGGACTAAGAAACAAACTGAAATCAGTATTATAGGGATAGAATGAGAAATAAACTAAATTCAGTATTATAGAGATAACATTAGAAATGAGCATGGTTTATTATTATAGAGATGGAATGAGGAGTGAACATGATTTAGTAATATAATGAAATAATAGGGTTTGAACCCGGATCAATAATGGACTTTTTACACTAATATGGCCTTGTCAGTAATCCCTTGAGCACAATGAAAATAATTATATATTCTTTTATGTCTTCCATAATTATATGTTTTATTTATATGTTATGATTTCAAGTCTTATAATATTTTTCTATTTATTATTCATGACCTATGAACATCCAGGTGAAATTCCATGATTTGTGTTTATGATCTTAGTATATGTAGGGTATGATATTATTATTTTTTGGTCATGCTCTTATACACTTATTCTCATTAATATGATTATATATCTCCATTTTTTACCCTTGCTAAACAGTTGAGCTCACCACTTTTTATTTTTTTACCCATGTTATGATGATATGCTGTGAGTATGATATTTTTATGTTGGTAAGTATTCATCATGAATTTATGTAATGTTGATGTATATCAATATTCTCTTTTAATAGTCGGAATCAGAGTAATAGTTATTTAACCTTTGGAATATAAGATGAGAAAAAATTAGTTATATCCTAAGGGATAATACTATGGATATATTTAGGGATGTATCTAGGGATAAATATGAGGATGATATGATGTTCAGTAGAATGTTATGGAATTTTGGTAATTGATAGATTGAGTGGTTCACAGAAAATTCATCCCTATATTTATACTACAAGTATATTCATATCTTTAATAGATGTAATAAGGGGTAATAACTCCAACAAGATGTCCTGCACTGGACTTAGGGTAATCCTGTGCATGAAAACAGGCCTCGCGACACACCTAGTTTGTCACTCCTAAGGGGATATGCATTGGGAATTCAAAAAATCTTCACAATCAATCTAAATGAATTTAAATATAAGTTGGCCATGAAAATAATAGAATGTACACATGGTGTCATAGATTTAGGATGATTTCATGATTTAAACATACTATAAGTAATTATTTTCATGAATATGTGGTCTTATTATATGATTTGTAATGCTCACACTATGATTATAGTTTTAGTAATTGGCGGGAACCAGATGGAACATGAATAATGTTTAATGTGGTGGAAGGTTTTCTGATGATCACTGATGTTTTATAATCCCTAGAGTGAAAGATGTTGTGATCGTGCCTACAAAATTTTCACGAATCTTGATTAACAATGTGTACCTTATAAATATCTTGAGGTTACTAGGTATGATAAAGAAGGAGTTCATTGAGATTTCACATAATGGATACCCTGGAGGAAAGAAAATTTGGTTTCCTTTATGTTAAAAATGTGGAATGAATCACATAATTGAATGTATTAGAAGAATATTAATATGTTTTATCTATAAAATATAAGGCCACAAAGCAAGTGAATGTATGGAAAAAATGAATAGTTCAGTTAATGAAATGGATGAGAATAGTGGCCTCCATAAGAATAATCAAAGGTTATGTGATTTATGTATATAATAAACAGTTATGAGGCATCTCAATGTCCAGAAATTAAATCTCCTGATGAAAATAAATAAGGTGGTTTGAGTAATATTTATATTGATCATGAATATGATACTATAGATGAAATGTTAGAGGAATGATAAAATATGTAATAGGATGAGGTATCCTTGTAAATGGGTTAAGGATGCAAAAATCAAAGTTTCTGTATATTTGGATTATTGAATTTTGAAAGGTGAAATATATAAGGATTTCCTGATTTTTTCTTTTTACAAAGATTTAAAATAATATTATGAATAGATAAAATTGAATAGAAATGTAATTTAATAGCATGGTGATATTTATGGAAAACATATTATTAAGAAAAATAAAACCCTTAATATGTTTCTTATGTTACGATGGTATAGTTTATAGAATGACATATTGGATATAACTAAATTGGATGTTATTGATTACCTTGAAACTAATTAAGGATTTGTTTTAATATAGTCCACTCCGTCATTGATGAAGTTTAAAACATTTTATATTTATGCAATATATCAACTAATTCATCTAAAAAAGAAGAATTCATGTTTTCTAAATGTATTTATGGTAATTCATGTTGTTTCTATGTTCCAAGAGTATTTACCATGAGGGTATTCACATGTTTTGAATTTTACAACCAAGAACGACATTTAAAAATGGAGATCAATTTTATTCCAATTTCATTACTCTCTTTCTAATGTTTTTTATTTTCAACCTTTATAAGTTCTATAAGGTTAACCATTCATGAAAATTTTATGTTAACCTTTAGAGATGTTTTTATTTTTTGAGTATTTCAAGAAAAAAAAATTTAACAGTATTTTTAGTGATAAACCATATTTCAAGGTTGTGTATCATATTTATTTTGGAATTCATATTAGATTGGTTTTAGAAATGTACATCATGTATGTTGGGTAATAACCAATCATTTATGATAAGCCAGTAGGTCTTAAACTTATGACCGAAGGTCGATAAGGGTTTCATGCCTACCTCTAGCTTACGTAATGTTCTGGTTATTGTATAATTATTTTTTATAAAGAAATAGTCTTTTTACATTTCATAATTATATATTAATATAATATCTTTATTAAAAATGAAGACTATTTTGAGAAATCTAATAATACATTTCATTTATTTATGGTCCTTAATATATACTAAATGGGTATTTTAGTGCTTTGGGAATCAATGATAATTTCTAGATATCCATTTCATAGTGTAATGGAAGAAGTAGAAATAGTTAAAATAACAAAAAAACAATATTTATTTAAATATAACAACTATGTATATTCCCTTATATCATTTGTGAAAAAAATAATTACTTAAAGATATGATAATGATAAAAAAATGTGTTGTCTTAATAACTTAATTTTTGATGAATCTATGGCCTTATAAATCATAATATATTTATTAATTTATGTCCCTAAAATTTTCATTGATCACCCACTTGTTTTTTGATTGATGACCTCAATCACTCCCTATAAATATTGACATTATTTTACTACATCCAATATTCCCCCCAAACTTATGATCTCTTATGAAAAAACCTAGTTATATGTTACTTTGGGTAATCATTATAGTTCAAAATTTCCATTTCTAAAGGATGTTTTACTATTCATTTTTTACTATGATGGTTTCTAGGAATTGAAATTTCAATTATTAAATCATTGATAACCTAAATGAATTTCGAGGGGGAAATTCATTTGAAAGGGGGGTAGAATGTAACACCCCGTGATTCTGTTAATTATTTTCTTTCAAATTTATTGAATATTTTTATATTTATCATTTCAAAAAACACTAATAATATTTATTGATATTAATTTAGTAATTCAAACATTCCATTCACACTGAACCGATTTGGAGTATGTTATACACAACATGGAGTTTCTAGGAAGCATCATATAATTATTATAATTATTTAAATTAGATAATTGTAACCTATATGTTAAACATTGTAATATAAATATTAATAAATATTTTTCAAATATTTTTTATTATTTTTTTATATAAATAAAACACATTGATAAAAAATATATTTTTTTATCAAAGTACCTATATGTTTAAAAATACTATTTATTCAATTGAACTACTTCTAATGTCCTTTTTTGAAAGAGGAAGAAATTTATTTTAGACACATTTAGATGTATAATTTAGTAAAATAATATTAATTTTTTAATATATAATTTCTATATTATATTAGGAATAATTTTGGGAATTTTTTTGTGAAACATAATTTTTTGATGAAAAGTGAAAAATATTAAATTTTAATTCAAAAATGCATTTGGGTATAATTTATTTATATTTTTAAATCTTATATTAATTTGGTTTCATTTATTAATGTGATAAAAATTTTACCAACTAATCCATTTTAGGTCATTGGATTCAATTGAACCTCTAAATTGGGTATAAAAACCTAGCGAATATTTGGACGTTTTTACTTTATAAACCTGCAAAGTCATCCCTTCAGTAGGATTATTTTTAAATTAATTTATGACAATTTTTGGATTAATTTTTAAAAAAATTGATTCAATATTTGGAATAATAATAATTTATATTTTATAATATGGTGAAATTATTTTTTTACCTAAAATATTAGTGAATGGGATTAAAGATAATGACAATGTTTAAGAGAAAAACTATGTTAATAAAGTACTAAATGTTAAATTAACCACCCAAAAAAATATAACTTTGTCTAAAACATATTTTATTACCATGATACATCTACTAAAATTCCATTATTGAGTTTTTTTGGTTTTATATGATGTTTTTTATGTGAAAACGGCAGTACACCTAACTTGTTTCTAAAAACTGACAAGTGTGTTCTTTAACTTACCTATAAAATACACCAAATTTTCCTATTCATCACAGCTATAAAACCAATTAGTCTCATCAATGATCTAACAAAAACATTAAATAAATTCATCCACTCCACTTTTGATCCGCCCTTTGGGATAAAAGCAATCCAAGGAATCATTTTAGCACAAACCAATAGAAGTTACCCGATTAAGAGGTATGACCTTCTCTCTAACTCCTTTCTTTTATTTTATTTCTCCACCAATACACTATTTATTCATTTATTTTTTTAAAAATCCAGTATAATAAATATAATATAACATTTTTATTATGTTTTTATTCTTATACTTATAAACACCTCCATATAATTCCTAACAAATATATTATTAACATGTACAATGTACTACCGCCTCACGAAATGATGAATGTTCATTTTTTCATCACCCCATTTTATGGTGAAAATTATGATGGAAACTCTATTTATATATGTTATAAATTATATTTATTATTTATATAGGATCTTTTAAACATTCTAAAACTAATATCATTATATGTTCCACTTGTTGTAAATATGATAATTTCATTTGAGGAAATGTGGATTACCGCCCCCTCAAAGTGGTGTGATTTAATCAAACAATACAAGGAATGTATTAAGTATGAGTTTAGGGAAATTATCTGATATATAGGAAATAATATTATGACTATAATTAGAATATATATAAATATATTTCTTCGTTCATTTAATATGATATTAAAAACAGAAATAATGTTCACGAGTAAGCACAACATATCATCTCAATGAATAATGTATTCAAATTAATAATTATATATACAATAAGTTATTATAATAAAAAAAACTGAAGAAATTATATTTATTTCATGTGTTAAATTATTGAAATCATTATATTAGTATAAGGACCAATGATACAACAAATTAAGACATGTGAGAAGAATAATGTGAATATTACCCAAAATGAAAACTTTACATATGATTGTTAATCAGAGGGTAATAGAAGTTCATAAATAAACCATATATAGTATTAGATATAATAATAAAGATATTTAAAATTTTTATAATAAATTTATATTTATTAAAATGGTGGTTTTTACAAGTACGAAGAGAGTCAAGACACAAGGTAATGGGATTTCATCTCACTATTTATTTATGCGGGATTCATGCTTTAGTCACCCCATTTCCTTTTGTGTGGAGGGTGTGATGATCAATTATATATTATATGATTACTATACATAAAATTATGGGTATATTTATATCCATTCAATAATCTTACTTTCATGGGGTTTATGTTTCAAAAAGTTACTAAATCGTTAAGATAGTTTTGTCATAATTTATCTTTCATGAGACATGTCCCATGTTATACACTTTTATTTTTCATAAGATTTGTACATACTAGTATGGACATGATATATCACGTATATCTATCATTTAATGATATTTTAACCTCCAATTAATTTTTATTTCTTACATGGGCAGTATGGTTCAGTTTTTCTATGTGATAAGAGTTTATTGAAACAATCTCATCACTTTTTGAGATTATTTATGATTATTCTTCTGTTGATGAAATCTTATAATCCATATCTCAAGAACAATCCTATTATTTATTATCCTCTATTTAGTCATGATATACTTATGTATTGGTTCCATTTTTCTACTCATTGATACCAAAGATTGTTAATAATGTGTTTTCAATAAATCCCCCTTTACCCTCTCTTTAGTCGGAAATCTATGTTCCTTCAAACAAATGTTAAAAAAAGGTTTCCCAGAATATTGTACTATTATTCTATAATCATTAAAATAAATTTCATCCCTTTTTTACTTTTACCAATTGTTTAATGTAATATTCTTTACAGTTTCCTAACATCTCAATTTTCTACCTTTTTACCACGAAAATTAAATGTTCTTATTACCACATATAATATGTACAAATTTTCTAGTGATCATTTATATGAATATTACCTTGAATGCTTAGAAGGTTAATTGTTAATAAAAAAATTTCAAAATTATTTTTAAATAATCATTTTTAAAAATATTTTATTATTTCTTTATAATATTTCAAATTATGTTTCTATGAAAATGTTTTTCGTATGGTTTTTATGATTAGTTTATGGGTTTTTAAGGAAAATTGTTATCGAAATGTTTTCAAAGATACTTTTATAAATTTTAAATGAATATGGTTTCCAATTTGATTTAAAATATATTTTATATTTTTTTAAGGAAAATATTTTTCAAAACAATTTTAGGACTTATTTATAAGTTTTCAATGTATTTATAATGAAATAGTTTTCTGAATGTTTTAAAAGATCATTTTACTTGTTTTCATGGAAAATGGTATAAAAAGGTTTTCAAACATGCTTTATGTATTTTCAATGAAAAAATTTTCCCAATGGTTTTTAATTTTTCATTTATAAGCATTCATGATTTTTTTCTCGAAATAGGTTCTCAATATATTTTTAGGTTTTAAAGGGATTTTTTCATAGAAATAGAATATTTTCTTCATGAAATGTTTTCAAAATGTATTTTCAAGTTATTTTGTATCTAAGATTACTTCTATTTATGTCACTCATGCCCTAGTATAAAATGATCCAATGGTTCCATTAGTATTTTTTATTGAATAGTTCATGTTTTAAGGGAATTATTCATAGGATAACTGTTTCTCTTCAATGATTTATATTCTTTTGAAACCCAGTTCTTTTCATATAATATTCATTGGATGAAAATATTATGAAACATATATCGTTTCCCATATGTTATGATATTATTACATGTTTATGACAACCATTTAATTTACTGGGTTATAGTTTTATTTTTAATGATCTTATGGTACATGTATGTATGATTTCTTTATGAAATGGGTGGGTCCTATATCTCCCTCCAATTCATTAGGTAAATATTTATATCTCTTATCATATACGTTGCTAGAACAAGATATAAACTCAGTTTAGTATTACATGGATGAAATACAAGGATGGTATTGGATGTGAACCCAGTTCAGTAAAGTAATTTTTCTATCAAATGGAATCAATGGAAATTCCTTGAATACTATGGAAATACATATATATGCTTATGTGTCTATCAGTATCCCATGTTTTATTCCAATGTTATGAAATCAAGGATTATGTTATTTATTTCTTTATGACTCATTCATTATATAGAGACCCATCCTTTTCATTAATTATTAATTCATCAATATGAATATAAATAATATAATAGTATTAAAACATGAGGATATAGAGATTTAGTGTCTTGGGAAATCTAGGACCAAACATTACATTTACAACATAATGCATAAAAATTTATTTAATTCATTCTTCTATAGATTCTTACTGGCACTTCACATATCCTTAGTATATTTAGTCACCTAAGGATATACAATAAAAGTGGGTGAGATAAAACCCAATATGATGATAGATATGATAAATATAGCATAGTTTGATCATATTCATAACATTATCCTCAAAACCAAGGGATTACACATTAATAAAGGACTTGAAAGTGGCAATGCAAAAAAAATTAAACATCATGTATTTGTAGTTAACTACAACACAAACTTTTGAACAAAGCTCAAATCTTGTTCAAATATAATTCAACTTAAACTAATGAGACTCATCACATTACCAAATTCATTGAAGCATCATATAATTCCAAGCACACCCGTCATAGTCAAACATTCAAATTGCACTATATAATTCTAGGCGCACTCATCACATCATTACATTATAATTATCATGCATTAAACATAAAAAATATATAAAAAATGAACATAAATAACATATGTAAACGAATGGGTTTTGTCTCATATGAACACATTCATAAACTATTGGTTCCACAATGAATGTGGGAATAACATACTTAATACAATAACCATCAACCTTGAGTTAGAAATAAAAGGTGTGTTTTTGAAAGATGAGTTATTTAGAAAAACATTGTGTTTGACATTAAATCTAGTGGAGAACATGTATATCCTAGAATAGAAATTATAATGATGATAAAATTTTTTATATGGAGTAAACATACCAATAATGGACAGAGAGGGGGAGAAATCGATGATTGAAAGTTGGGTTCGAGAATTTCCCCATACATTGTATCCGAATAATTTCTTAACTTTAATGTCTTGTATAAACACATTATATAAATTAATTAACGAATAAAAAACCTTTTGAACGTTAATATGGTTAACTATGGTCTTATTTGGTTATTTTAGGGGCCTTGGTATGAGTTATAGAGCTTAAATTCATTGTTTGGGAGTGCTAAGTTTTAGAGATTTTATTAACTGTTCACTTGTATTAATGAACAAAATTTCATTTGTAATGCGGTTGAAAATCCAAATTTTTTAATATATATATTATTTGAGAAATTACATGGATATAAATGATCTTATAATGAATTTGGATATGTACCATGAGGATGAATTATTAGATTGAATTTAATGATGATCGTTCTTAGTTAATTTGCATGGTTTTTTGATAAAAAAGAACTTGTTTTATTTTATCAATTTGTAAAATGTTAATAAGATAGTTCCAGAACATAAAATGGGATAATAAATAGACTTTAAAATCGTTTCTTCCACCATTTTATGTTTTTATTGGCATTCTTTAAGTATTTGAAGGAAAAAGAAGTGCATCGCCCAAGATTTAGGTAACTTAACACTTCATGGGATATGATTTCATTTCATTAAAAAGGGAGGGACGAAAGAGTATAATGAGTAATATAACATTAAAATAATATCATAGCAGTATATCAATCATACTGGAGTTATTATGAATATTTTATAAGAGAAGATGAGGATAAGGGAAGGAAAAAAATTGAATGGAAAATAGAGAAAAGGGAGTTCAATTACCTCTTGAATCTTCCTTTCAAGATCATGCTTAAAATGCCTAGGATTTGTATTTGGTTGAGATAAACATCTCTTGGACGTGGGGGAGTGGCTAGGGAAATACATTGGTTAGAGTTTAAGAATTCCTTGAAGCTTGAGGTGTGTGAGGAAATGATGGTTGAAGGATGGTATTTATAGGGGAGTGGAGAGGGGTTTTCTTAATATTTAAATCATTAATTTATTAATTTCCATGAAGATAAGAAATAGTTGTAATTCCATGATCAATAATATTAAAGAGGGAATTTGAGTTTGAGATTTTTGTTCTTATATCACTTGTGATGCCCGAAATAGTGGTTATAAATTATAATATATTATACGGTAAATTATTGTATTTTACTATTCACTAAAAAAATCAAGTATTCCAAAAAAATACCAAAAAATATAACTAATTATTTTATAACATGTAGAATCCATATAAGTAGTTAATTTTAAAATAATAATTATCTAAATATGATTTACTTAATTTTTCATTAAAATCAGAATTTACTTGAAAAATACAATTTTAAAAAATAAAATTGATTTTATAATGATTTCAAAAATTACATAAGTTATTATAAAATTATCGTAAAACTAGGAGAAATATAATTGATAATTTATGAACACATTTTATGAAAATACATTATATTTTAAATAAATTAATTTATTATAATTAATTATTCATTACATACAAAATACCAATACTTTTATTATGGTCGAATTATCACTTACAGATGGAAAAATTCTATTTAATCATATATCTGTAAGGTTACTATTATTTGGGAAGATTTACTATTCAAAAGGTTCATATTACTATTCATAATGGTAGGTTACTATTCATAAGGGTATGTTATTATTCACCAAAAATTATGTTTGTTGTATTAAACTCCAAAAATCATCCTGAACACAACCGTGTATGTCAGATTTTAGAAATTTAAAACATAGAAGTGGAAAAATTACATTTAATAGTCACATATATTTAGAATCGTTATATTTCCTTGTGGTTCCTAGTGTGATTATACTATAAGTATAATTATAAGATGGTAATATCATTGATACAATTCTTGTTCATTACATACTTCCCCACTTACGATATTATTCCAATGGAATTTCATATTACACAAAGAGGAGAGGGTACTTCTACATCATCACCTCCTTTGGTTCTCATGTATCTTATTCAAACTTATGTTTCCTCAAAAACACATTGACAACATGGATTTTCTTATGGAATAGAACCTTATCTCTCCATTCAAGAATCTCTACTGGCTACTCCTTATAGGTGAGATCATCTTCCATCTGTACCGCCTTTGAGTTCAATACATGTTAGGGATTAGGTATGTACTTCTTCAAAAGTGATACAGGAAAAACATCATGAACTTGAGCCTTATTAGGTGGAAGTGAGAGCTGATAGACCAAAACTCTTATGCAGTCAAGAATCTCAAAGGGTCCATTGATCCTTGGGCATAACTTCCCTTTCATTCCTAACCACATGACTATCTCTCATGGTTATATTTAAATAAAGACTTTATCTCCATCGGTGAACTC
Source organism: Viscum album (assembly GCA_963277665.1). Taxonomy (NCBI): domain Eukaryota; kingdom Viridiplantae; phylum Streptophyta; class Magnoliopsida; order Santalales; family Viscaceae; genus Viscum; species Viscum album. The sequence continues at coordinate 1,314,995,496 of OY728133.1, forward strand.
CAATTCCCATCGATGGTTTTCAACATAGAACATTTAATGACTCTAACAAGCTTTGATGTGTTTCTAGATGACTTATCCTTCTCTATCATAACTTTGTCACGATTAGGTCCAAGTAGATTTATTTCTCCAACATCAATAAAATTGGTTGGAGTTGAACATTTATTTCTTTACAAAGCTTCATATGGAGTAATATGTATAATCAAGTGGACGATATTATTGTATGAGAACTCAACCAATGGGAGATGTTGTTCTCATCCACCTTTTAATATTAACGGTCATTCTGTTAGCATGTTTCAAGCACCTGAATATTACATTCTGATTTACCATCGGTTTAATGTTGATAATATGTGATGAAATTTAATTCAATAATCAACTCACATTGAAGAAATCTCCAGAATTTAGATGTGATACTTGGATCACGATCATAGACAATCGAGATTGCACCACCATGCAGTCTCACCACATCACTCATGTATATCATTGCATGTTGTTGATGCGAGATATATTCTCATATAGCGATAAAATGGGAAGTCTTTGGGAGTCAGTCAACCACAGCCCATATCACATTATTATCCTTTGACGTCTTTGGGAGACCCATGACAAAGTCCATAGTGAAATTATCCCTTTTCCACATGGGTATAGGCAATGGATAGTTCATCCCTTTGGAATTTTGTTACACAACATTAACATGCTGATATAATTAGCTCCTTGAGATATATTCCACGATCTCCTTTTTTATGATATCCGAAAGGAAGTGTTCACGAAGATATCGATACATCTTGGTGTTACCATGATGGATAGAGAATATTGATCTATATTCATTGTCTAATAGATCCTTCATTATCATTGGTGATGAAGGCACACAAAGCCACATTCTAAACTAAATCACCCCTACCTCGTTGATATTGAACTCTTTCAACTTCCCTTCTTTTACTACATTCACCTTGTTTTGTTACTCCAGATAATCCCTTTGTGCCTCCTTAATCATCTATTTTATTGATGGTTCCACAATAATTTTGTAAATTTAGGATGTATCCACTACCCTTATGATTTCAAAATCCATACTTTTCATATCCATGATGATCGGGTCTTCCTCAATCCACAACATTGATAGAGAAATAGGTTCTTTTCTTCTTAGAACATTATCTTCCTTGTTCGCATTTCCATGTTGATATTGAATAGGGGAATTGTAATCATTGATTAACTATAACCAACTCATTTGATGAATGTTGAGCTCATTTTGTGTGAACATATACAGTAGGATCTTGTGGTCAGTGTATATGTCACACTTCTCACCATAGTGGTAGTTCTGCCAGATTTTCATGGAAAAAATCACAGCTTCCAACTCTAGATCATGTGTCGGGTAGTTCTTCTCATGGATCTTAAACTACTGTTAGGCGTAGCCTATCGCATTTTCAATTTTCATGAGTAAACAACACAAGAATTTCTTTGAAGCATCACTGTATATAAGAAATCTATCTCAACTTTTTAGTAGTGTGATTTCAAGTGCAATGAGTAGCCTTCTCTTTAGCTCATTGAAGCTTACCTCACATTGTTCCATCTAAACATTCATTACCCATTTCCTTGTTAACCTAGCTAGGTGCATGAAAATCATGAGAATATACTACCAAAACATAGTTAGTACCAAAAAAATCCACGTAAACTATGTATTTCATTTACAATAGAGGGTATTTTCCATTTGTCAATTGCCTTTTTTAAGGCTCCAAATAAATCCCATCACATGTGATCACATGTCCCAATTACATGACTTTCATCATCCAAAATTCACCCTTATTGAATGTGGTGTACAACTTCTCCTATATCAATGTCACCAACAAAAGTCTTCTATGTTCTTCATATTGTTCTATGCTCTTGGAGTAGATGATAATATCATAAATAAACACTACAAACAATTTGTCAAGGTAATCTCTAAAGACCATGTTAATAAAATCCATGATATTTCAGGTGAACTAGTAAGTCCGAAAGGCATCACTAGAAACACATAGTTCCCATACCTTGTAAGGTAGGCACTCATCTGTCTATCTTCCTTCTTCGCCATTAAGTGAGGATATTAAAAACAAAATATCCACCTTTGGGAAGTACTGAGCACCTCTAAACTGATCGAAAATGTCATCTATCCTTGGAGGATGTTACTTTTTCATTATGGTGATCTTGTTGATTTCCCAATAATCGATACACAACATCATTTTTCCATTTTTATTCTTCATAAAGAGAACTTGTTCACCCCTAGGTGATGCACTCGGGTGTATGAACCCTTTGGAAAAATACTCTTTAAACTAGTTCTTTTAACTCTCCCAATTTGATAAGTGCCATATTATAGGGACACATTGAGATAGGAGCATCTCCATGTATGAGTTTTGTTGAGAACTCTAACATACGATCCGAGTGATGTCTGTTTAACACTTTGAATAATACATCAATGTATTACCTCACAATGGGAATTTCAAAAATGTTGTATATTTCCTTTTTGACATCTATTTGGGAGACGTATGCTTCATCGTATGGTATCAACACCCACACTGTTGAAGGATTTTCCAAGGAGATTCATGATCTTCCTTGCATTTTTAGATGATCATGGGATGGTTAATAAAATGAAAAGAAATGTATTTTTTTTGATACTTGATTTGTTCTCTAAATAACACCAACCAAAACATTCACATTATAACGTTGATTTCCACCAAGGAAAGTATTAAAAGTTTTCCTGGAAGAATATTCCCACCGACTCCAATAGGAGAAAAGTCAAACACTTAGCTTCCAATGATTGCACCACATGGTGTTTTTAGAAATATATCTACTTCATTGTTTTGGGACTTTAATTCTATAGTAATATAAATCTTTAAAGATATAAAGGAATGTGTAGAACCATAATCAAATAAGGCATTTTTCATTATTGAGTGAATAGTATGCATACCTTGTAAGACTTCATTATATGTCTCCACTTCAATAGTAGTGATGGAATAATCATTCCCTTGTTCCATTTGCAATGGAGGATGCATATACTAATTACCCTAGAGGACTCTAGTTTAACTACACTGGCTAGCATTGTTCCCCTTCTCCTAATAGTTATAGCATTGAACCCTCGGTGGTTCTCTCATTTCCTCTACTACATTATCCTTCCTTCTCATGTGTTTTAGACATTATTAGTCACAATGTCCTTATTTACCACACTTGAATCATTTACCCATGCCTTTGTGGTAGTTTCTAGGATGAAACATACTACATTTTCGGCATGTGGGTCATTAAGTTTTCATCCCACCTTAATCATTAGATCCGCTAGCTTGAAACTCCATATTTCATTTCTTATCACCATAATCATGGGACCATTCTCTAAAATCCATCTATAAATTGAGATCACATCAAGCAACATCTTCATAACTCCCAAAGTCTTGAATTGAAATGTCTTTACGAAGGTGTGGTTTTAAAAAACTAAAGAATATCTTCGTTTTTCTATAATTGTTGATAAAAACCCCGAAGCATTACTTGAAAACCTTGTGAAACTCACTTTGTAGGTTGTGATAGATTATACTTCTTTTTTCTTGAGCTCTGTGAATTCTCTCTCCATCTATGTACGAAATGTTTTTGTGAAATACTTATTATGAAACATGATCTTAATGTCTTCCCATTCCATCTCATCAATTTTATCCCATGGATTGGGGTTTCTAATCAAAGCCCATAATTGATCGACCACTCTATATATAATATGAATGACTACTGTCAAATTATCAATCATAGAACATTGGATCACATGAAAGATATTCACATAGGTTTGACCCATTGTTTTATAACCAGTGGCTAAAAATATCCACTAAATTGTGGTGGATGTTGCCTCATAAAGCACTCAAAAACCAATTTCTACCTCTTTAGTGAATGGAGGATGCTACCAATTATTCAGTTTATTGTTAATAACATGAGATATTTAGGTAAGCATCTCCATAAATTTTTAAATTCCCCCTCCCAAATCATTGGGGATTTCATTCGGGAAATCGTTTCATTGCCCCTCACACAAGTTGTTAGCCTGGTTTCTCTTGGTTCCCACCATTCACTAAAATAGAAATGGTTACAACAAAATATAAGTCAAAAATTAATGATTAAATAACTTGTTTATTTGTAAATATTATACTAAAATCATGAATTAAGGGATCCCTATTAAAATATTCATGTGTTCATGTTTGTACATAGTCTTATACTGGAGGTTTTCTCTTGGGCTCACTAATCCTAATTCCTAAATTAACTAAAACATTCCTTTGATATCAAATATAGAGACCCAACCATTTATCACTATACTATTAAATCATTACGAACATAAGTAACATAATAGTATTATAATATTAGGATCTCGAGGTTTTGTGTCGTTGTAGCGACCCTAGCCTTTTAAACATAAAATTTCAAGATTTTAAACATAATTCATCATCAGAGTACAAACCAAAGATCGTTAAGTCTAGTCTCTTGGAAGACTAGGTACATATATCACAGAACATGGGGCTCAAAACACTTCTTTATTTAATCTTCATAATGAGATCCAAAATTCCTTTGAGCCCTTACATTTGCATAAGGTACCCTGGGGAACACATGAACAATGGTATGAGGTAAAAAAGCCATGTAAGGGATGAAACATAAGAATAAAGTTTAACCACATGAGTTAGGAGGCTTGACATAATGATTTTGGAAGAATGGAACATATGGAATCATAACATATAAACATGGGATCATAAAAAAATGGAACAAAATAATCATGGGATCATATAAGAATGATATTATATAAGCACAGTTTTATAGAGAGGAGGCATCAACTTTAATCATGACTTTAGTACGATTCAAGGCTAACAACCAATCTCATTTCCAATAGTAGCAAAAGCGAAGGCTAACCGCCCAGACCATTTAACCATAATATTCTCATGAGGCATTAACTTTACCCAATGCATTGGAGTGCTATCTAGGCGCACCCATCTATTCTTATTCATGTATATTCATGACACATAAATAATCCGCATAATCAATCATACATAAACATAAGAGTACCCAAGGAAAGAAATAGGCACACAATCACGTCATAAAGCATAATAAAAAGTGACGTAACAAACAAGTTTCGATGAATGAATTGAATTAAACCTTAAATAGTCATTAATAATGTATAATGTAATAAATCATTAAATGAGACAACAAACTGATGTGATAACAAGTAAAAATTGTTTTTAGGAATCTTTGAGAAAAAACATTTTATTGTGGTTTAAGAAAACATCGAATATCTCTTAAAACGAAAAGTGGAATAATAGTTTTTATAAAACCAGTAGAAAACAAGGAGGTTTTTCATCATAAAAAATGATTTTATAATGACAAAGGTTACTTAAAATAGAGGATATGGTACACTTGAAAATAGGAAAGAATTTGAGTTGTTCCCTAAAAACGGGTTCACTTATCGGGAAGTAAAGATGACAGAATAACTTAAAAGAATGCATATCACTGAAAGTGAGTGATGAAAGAGTATTTATAAATAATCTTCGAACATGTAAAAATCATTTATATTATGCAAATGAAAAGATAATATGACATCATTTTGTTAGAAAAGTAGATAAGATAACATGAAGGAATAAAAGAGGTTCGTGTAGAATTCATTATGGATTATCGGCATGGTATTAGGAGTACGTGAGGGGGATTAGTGAGAGAGGAAAGGGAATTATCATCACTTATACGTAAATAGGGAAGTCTAAGGGAGGTGCAAAATAATTCCAAATAACTAATAATTACACACAACATGTCCGAACATAGTGAACAATCTTGAATAAAGGTGAAATTGAGATGATCCCTTACCTTAGGTATGTCGGTGTTCTCCACTTGATATTAATAACTGAATAGTCAAATTAGGTTTATTAATCAATAGTTACATATCTTTATCTAAAAAAAGATTTTTTATAACCTTTTTATGTTCATTTATACCCATTTTTTTTATTACAAGGTTCAGTTTCATTATTTGGGTTCGTTTGTTTCATTTGTTTTAATGATCTGTTCAATTGTATTTAGGGTCAATTAAATTGTATGATGAAAGTGGTTTTCCAGAATTGAATTTTAAAAAAATAGTGGAAATCTAGTAGGATACATGGTTACAAAATTCATTTGGTTAATTAGAGTGAATGAGAAACTTTACATTAAACATTAATGATAAATGCTTGAATTAATTTTAACGATTTTTCCTATAATTGACTTATTTTGTATTATTGTTTTATATCATGAGTGTAAGAGGATTAAATAACCATAAATAGGAAATATGACATATTTAATAATATGGTTCCACCACAACATATATTTTTCCATGAACATAAACAAAATGATAAAAGAATTTTATAACACATTATCCATGATATCGGTAATTTGACATATCACGGACGATGTTTTAATACTAGAACGTGAGGAAGAGGAGGAGAAGAATGATGATTGAAATTTTCCATAAACATGATTAGAATACAGAATATATGAGGTTCTGGAGCTACCATTCCTTTTGGATAAGGGAAGGGGAGAGGGTATAAGAAAAGAATGAAATTGAAAACAAAACACTTGAAAATGAAAGAGGGTTCTTACCCTTTGATGTCATCTCTTTGAGACTCCTCTTAGAGGATTTGATTATGGTCTTTTTGAAAGACCAGAAATCCTTGGTCGTGGGGAAGGATATTGGGAGGGAATTTGGGCAGAATTTTATCTAGGCAAAATACTTGAGAGATTTGAGGAAAAGAGGTAAGGAGAGGGGGTATTTAAAGTGAGGGAGGAGAGGGTTTTCCCCAATTGTTTATTCAATAGTTTAGTAATTTATCTCAAGACAAGGAATAGTGATTATTCCTTGACCAAAAATTGTAAATTTAGAATTTGAATCCGAACCAATTGTGATTACATCATAAGAACATCATCATGACTTTATAACTAATGTATTTTTCTTATTTTGTGAGTTATCGTATTTCACTATTCATCAAAATTTCAAGTATTTCAGAAAAATCCCAAAAATTCACCCTAACCATTTTTCGACGTGTAGAATCCAGTAATGATTTCTATTTTTCAAAAATAATTATCTAAATATGATTATTTTGATATTTAATTAAAATAATAATTTATTATCAATACCAGTTTTAAAACATTCATTAACTCATTCTAAAATATAGTTATATCGTACTTCCAAATTGAATATTATTTTTATACCACCATATGTGAGGTTACTATTCATTAGGGTATATAAATATTCATAAGGGTATGTTAATATTCATTATGGTTGGTTAATATTCACCAAAATTTTTTTTTATTAGACTCCAGAAAACATCATGAACACAACCGTGTATGCCATATTTTTGAAATTCCAAACACATAAGTGAAGAAAGTATGGTTAAAGGTCACTTATCAATTAGTAGTTAATTATGTTGTGATTTCATTAGATTTTATGACAGAAATATAAGAAGGAAATTTCCATTTAAAAACATTGGGTTGTTATAATCTTCCCCCCTTATAAAATTTCACCCTCGAAATTTCTTTTTACATACTAAGCCAAAAACAGGTGCAGGTACTTTTCCTTCATTGCTTCCTCCAATTCCCATGTTGCTTCCTCAAACATATGGTTCCTCCATAACACTCTGACATGATGGGTTTTCTTTTTGCGTTGAACCTTATCTCTCCAATCCAAAATCTTTACCGGCTGCTCCTCATAGGAGAGATTATCTTCCAGCTGCACCACTTCCACGTTTAGTACATGTGAGGGATGAGGTCTGTACTTCCATAAGAGTGATACATGAAAAACATTATTAACTTGAGCCATATTCGGTGGATGTTCAAGCTGATAGGCCATGGATCCTATGCGGTCAAGGATCTCAAAGGGGCCAATATACCTTGGTCTTAGCTTCAATTTCATCCCGAATCACATGACTCTCTTCCATGGAGATATTTGAAGGAAGAAATTATCTCCAACGTCGTACTCCAATTCCCTTCGATGGTTGTCAGCATAGTTATTATTCCAACTTTGAGAAGCATTGATGTGTTTCTGGATGACTTGAACCTTCTCTGTCATCTCTTGAACAAGATCGGTTCCACGTAGCTTTCTTTCTCCAACATCATCCCAACACGATGGAGTTCTACATCGCTTTCCGTACATGGATTCGTATAAAGCCTTTTTAATACTCGAGTGGAAGCTATTGTTGTATGAGAACTCAACCAATGGGATATGTTGATCCCATCCACCTTGGAATTATAGAGAGTAGGCTCTATGCATATCTTATATTTTCTGAATAGTTCTTTTAGACTGGCCATCAGTTTGGGGGTGATAGGTCGTGCTGAAATTTAATTCAGTACCCAAAGCATGTTGAAGACTCTTCCAGATTTTAGATGTGATCCTTGGAGCGTGATCATAGACAATTGACAGTGGAAAAACATTTAGTATCACTACTTCCTTCTCATATATCATTTCATGTTGTTCAAGTGAACGATCTTCCAGAATAACGAATAAATGTGATGTCTTGGTTAGTCGGTAAACCACAACCCATATCGCATTATTTCCCTTCGACGCCTTCCGGAGACCCATGAAAAAGTCCATAATAACATTTTCCCATTTCCACATGGGTATAGGCAATGGCTGCATCATACCTTTGGTATTTTTTCACTCAGCATTAACTTGCAGACATACCAAGAACCTTGATATATATTTCGCAATCTTCTTCATCATGTTATCCCACCAGAAGTGTACTCAGAGATAACAGTACTTTTTGGTTCTCTCAGGATGAATCGAGAAGTTAGAGCTATGTGCATCATTCAATAGCTCCTTATTTATCAGTGGATTAGATGGTACACATAATCGTGTCACAAATATTACAACTCCTTCCTCATAAAATTTGAAATCAGAGGATTTCTCATTTTTAACAGCTTCCACCCTTTCATGAATTTCCAAATCCATTCTTTACAGAACCTTTATTTTCTCCATGAGGGATGGTTGAGAAATCATTTGATAAAGGATTGATGATGTTCCTCCCTTAATGATTCCCATGTCCATCCTTTTCAAATCTATGAACATCGGACCCTTTTCGATTCTCATCATTGATAAAGATACATGATCCTTTCTACTTAGAGCATCTTCCACCTTGTTTGCCTTATCGTGATGGTAGTGGGTTGAGCAGTCATAATTCTTGATGAGCTTTATCCATCTTTTTTGGTTCATATTAAGCTCTTTCTATGTGAATATATATTTGAGACTCTTTTGTTCTGTATATATCTCACATTTTCCCCATAGAGAAAATGTCACGATATTTTCAAGGTAAAGATCACAGCCGCTAACTCCAGATCATGCGTTGGATATTTTTTCTCATGGATTTTCAGCTACCGTGAGGCATAGGCTATCACATTATCACTTTTCATCATCAAACAACCTAATCCCTTCTTAGAAGCATCACTATACTCCACAATGAGTTCCCCACTCATAAGTAGTGTGAGTACTATCACAGTGATAAGCCAATTTTTCAACTCCTTGAAACAGTCTTCACACTCTAGTGTCCAGTCAAACTTTACTCCCTTCTAGGTCAGCTTGGTCATTGGGTTTTACAATCGTGATAATTTCTTCACGAATCGTCGATAATACCTAGCTAGACCCAGAACGATGTGGATATCTATTACAGAAGTTGGTCTTGGCCACTATTCAATTTCCTTCATCTTGGAAGGGTCTACAGATATCCCTTTGCTTGTGATAACATTCATCAAGAATGGTACATCCTCCATACAATACTCACATCTACTATACTTTTCATACAAATTCTCCCTTCGCAATGACTTTAACATAGTTTCCAAATGCTTTTCATGTTCCTCCTTGATCTTGGAGTATATCAGAATACCATCAATACAGATTACCACAAATTTGTCGCGGTAATCTCTAAAAACTCTATTCATAAAATCCATAAAAATTACTGGAGAATTATTGAGTCTGAAGGGAATAACATTGAACTCATAGTTTCCATACCTCGTCCAAAAGGCAGTCTTGGGAATATCTTCCTTCCCCACCTTTAGTTAGTGATATCCTGACCGACGGTCCATCTTAGAGAAATAACTGACCCCACATAGCTGATCTAACAAGTCATCTATCCATGGAAGGGGATACATGTTATTTATTTTGATTTTATTGAGCTCACGATAATCAATGAAGAAGTGAATTGATCCATCCTTCTTCTTGATGAAGAGGAATGGAGCACCCCACGGTGACACACTTGGGCGTATAAAACCCTTCTCCATATTTTCCTGTAAATTCTTATTCAGATATTATAGCTCTATGGTGGCCATTCTGTAATGTTTCATTGAGATTGGCAGAGATCCATGGATAAGTTCAATTGAGAACTCAACCTCTCTATCAGGAGGAAGACTAGGAAACTCTTCAGGGAATACATCAGTGTAATCCCTCACGATGGGCATGTCGTCAAGAATGATTCTCTCTTTAGTCTCAATCATTTGAGATAAATATTCATGCTTATAAGGAAGAAATATCCACACATGAGACGATGATTAAAAATGAGATTCATCGTTCTCCTTGCACTTGTAAAGAATCAAGGGATGATTCTGGAATTGGAGAGTAATCTCTTTTTATCGATAGTTGATTTTTTCATTGTACAATAATAGCCAATCCATGCCCAAGATAGCGTCAAATTCCACTAAAGAAAGTATGAAAAGATTCTATGGGAGGTTTAGTCCACAAACATTAACCTGGGAGGAGTTATAAACCATGGATGTAATATTTTCCCCATTCGCTATTCTCACAGATAGCTTTTCCTCAAACTTTTGAGGTGTTGTTTTAATAGTTCATCTAAACATGCAAGATATGAAAGAAAGCGTAGCACCAGAATCAAATAGTATGTTCGATATTCTTGAATGAATACCAAGTGTAACTGTCACCACATTGTTTTCCATCTCTACCTCAGCAGTAGTGATAGAAAAAGACCTTCCTTGTTGCCTTGGAGGTTGTTACTGATTGCCTCCGACAACCCTCGGTTTAGGGAAATTGTTTTCATAATGCCCAAGCTCCGTGCAGTTATAAAACTACACTACAGGCTAAGTGTTGATCTAAACCTTCCTTTCTTTTTGAACAGTAGCAGGATTTTTCATACCCCTTCGGCAGTTCATGGCCAGATGACCAAAATTTCTGAATTTGAAGCAATTCTTGGTTCCCTTCAGAAAGTTACCACGATGCTTCTTCCCACAAAATTTAAAATGGGGAAATTTGAGATTCGTTCCATCATGGGATTTTTTTGATGGAACACCAATGATGTTTTCCATTTTCTGCTTCTTGTCACTAGGCCCATGAGACCACTGAGAGTCTCCAATCTCCATTTCTACCTTGAGGGCACAACAGACAATGTCCTTATAACTATCGAAGTCTCAAATCACCAATGATTTTCATAGACGTGGCTTTAGTCCACTAAACAAGCGATCCACTTTTCTTTCAGTGTTCATGAATAAGCCAGAGGCATACCATGAAAGCCTTGTATAGTTTTATTCATAGGCCTCGATGTACTCATCTTCCTAATGCATGAGTGTGAGGAACTCTCTTTCTATCATGAGACGGAGGGTTCGAGGAAAATATTTGTTGAAAAACATCCTCTTGAATTTTCTCCAATCTATGGAATCAATTTCATCTCGGGACATTGTATTCCTGATTAGTTTCCACCACTGATCAGCTTCCCCATAAAAATGATAGACTTTTATTACAACATTCTCTTCTTTCGAGGACTGTAGGACAGAGAAAATAATTTCCATCGAGTTAATCCATTGTTCTGTGCAGAGGGGATCAAAAGACCCACTAAACTTGGGGGGCCATAGCCGCATGAAGGATTCTATGACAACTTGATATTTCCTTAGAGGAGGGGGATGTTCCACTTGATTCGAGTTATTATTTATAACTCGTGTCAGCTAATCATGTATTACCATGACATTTTGAGCACCCGCTTCCGTCACATCAGGCATGTCATTAGGAAAATCATCACATTGCCTTTCACATTGGTTGTTGGAACGTGTTCTTCTATTTCCCACCATTAAATTAGAAAAAGAACGTATAATTAGAGTTCTTGAATACTTAGCTATTGAGAATAGAAAGGAAAATTTGAACATTAAATGATAAACTTATAAAGAAGAAGTGCATCCTAACATGTGATTCCTTAGGATTATATATAGGTTAACCTCAATATATTTCATAACATATATTCTTATGGTCTGTTTCCCTTAATAATGGTTTGTACTAAACTCGTGAATCTACTAAAGCATATCCCCCGGGAGTATCGTAACAAATAGTTCCTCAAGGCCCGTTGTCGGGAACCAGTTCTCATTCGAGTCTACCTCAAAGCGGTGTTTTTAGGTTTTACCCTTAGGATATATCTATTCCAGAGCCACCTCAACCTACTCATATCTATACATGGATGTATGTTCTTGATACACCACTTACACAATACTCACCAAAAATTGGTAAGGTATTCTAATACATAGTCTCATCATTCAGGTTCTCACTAAGGTTCTCTATTCCTAATCTCCAAAAATAAATAGTCCATCCTCTAATACCAATAGTAGTGACCCTATCCTTTTACACATAACATTTCATTATGTTAAACATAATTCATCATCTGAGTACAATCCAAGGATCATTAATTCTAGTGTCTTGGAATACTAGGTACATATATCACAAAAAAAGGGGCTAAAAACACTTATTTATTTAATATTCATAATGAGCTCCTATCTTACTTTGAGCCCTTACATCTGCATAGGGTACCCTGGGGAACACATGAACAATGGGATGAGCTAAAAAATCCCAATAAGGGAAAGAACTTAAGAATATACTTTAAGAACATGCGTTAGGAGGCTTAACATAATGATTTTGGAATCATGGAACATATGGAATCATAACATATAAGCATGGGATCATAAAAACATGGAACAAAATAATCATGGGATCATATAGTCATGAGATTATAAAAGCATAGTTTCACAGAGAGGTGGCATAAACTTTAATCATGACTTTATTACGAGTAAAGGCTATCCTCCAATCTCGTTTCCCATAGTAACACAAGCCAAGGCTAACCGCCCTGACCGTTTTCCCATAATCTTCTCACGATACATTAACCATACCCAATGAATTGGAGCACTATCTAGCCACACACATATAATGTTATTCATGTATATTCTTTCCACATAATGAATCTCACATAATTAATCATACATAATCATAATAGTACCCATGGAATGAAATGTGCACACAATCACGTCATGAAGCATAGTAAAAAAAGACGTAACATACATGCATCCATGAAATAAAACAATTAAGTCATAAATAGAAATTAATAATGTATAAAGGCATAAATAATGAGAAGAGATAACAAACTGAAGTGATACCGGGTAAAATTAGTATTTATGAATCATTTAGTCAAATCATTTTAATGCGGTTTAATAAAACATTGAATATCACTTTAAATGAAAAGTGACATAATATTTTTTATAAAAAAATAAGTAAAACAAGAGGGTTTTAATAATAAAAAGACTGATTTTATAATGAGAAAGTTGAATTAAAACAGAGGATATTGCACACATGATTATAGGAAAGAATTCGGGAAGTTCCCTAAAAACATGTTCACTTATCTAGAAGTAATGATGAGAGAATCACTTAAAAGCACGCATATCCCCGAAAGAGAGTGATGAAAGAGTCTTTATAAATAATCATGGAACATGTAAATATCATTTAGAGTATGCACAATAAATGATTAGATAACATCATTTTGCTAGAAAGGTAGTTAATACAACCTGATGGAATAAAAGAGGTTCAGGTAGAATTCCTTACGGATTATCGGAATGGTATCCGGAGTACTTGAGGGGGCATAGTGAGAGAGGAAAGGTAATTATCATCCCTTATACATAAATAGGAATGTATTAGGGAGGTTTGAAATCATACCCAATAATTAATAATTACCCAAAACATATCCTACCATAGTGAACAATCTTGAATAATGGTGAAATTGAGAGGATCCCTTACCTTAGGTCCATTGGCATTCTCCACTTGATATTAATGACCTGAATAGTAAAATTAGGTTTATTAGTCAATAGTTCCAGAACCTAATCTAAATGTAAAAGATTATTTATAACCTTTTTATGATAATTGATAACCATTTTTGATTTATTACAAGGTTTAGTTTCATTGTTCGGGTCCATTTGTTTCATTTGTTTTAATGATCAGTTCAATTGTATTTTGGTTCAAATAAATTGAAAGATGAAAGTGGTTGTCCAAAATTGAATTTATATGACATTAGTTAACATAAAATATGTAACATGGTTACAAAATTTATTTGGTTAATTAGAGTGATATATAACCTTTACATTAATCATTAATGATAAACGCTTGAATTATTTTTAACGATGTTTCCCATATTTGATGTATTATTGTTTTATATCATGAGTGTAAGAGGATTAAAGAACATAAAATAAGACATATAACATATATATTAATATGGATCAACAATAACATAAATGGTTTCATGAAAACAAACAAAATGATAAAATAATTTGAAAACACATTATCCTTGAGGTCATTAATTTGACATATCACAGACAATGTTTTAATTCTAGAATGTGAGGGAGAGGAGGAGAAGCATGATGCCTGAAATTTTCCATAAACATGATTAGCATCCAAAATATAAGAGGTTCTTGATCTTTCATGCCTTTTTTATAAGGGAAGGGGAAGATGGTATAATAAATGAATGAAAATGAAAACAAAACACTTGAAAATGAAAGAGGGTTATTACCCTTTGATCTCCTCTCTTTGAGACTCCTCTTAGGGGTTAGATTTTGGTCTTTTGGAAAGACCAGAAATACTTGGATGTGGGGAAGGAGCTTGGTAGGGTATTTGGGTAGAACATTGGAAGGGAAAGAGACCTGAGAGGTGTGGGGTAAAGAGGTTAGGAGAGGGGTTATTTATAGTGAGGGAGGATGGGGTTTTCCCCAATTGTTTATTCAATAGTTTATTAATTTTTCTAAATACAAGGAATAGTGATGATTCATTGACCAAAAATATTAAATTTATCATGTGAATCCGAACCAATTGGGATTACATCAGCAGAACACCATCATGTCCTCATAATTAATGTATTTTTCTTATTTTGTGAGTTATCATATTTCACTATTCATCAAAATTTCATGTATTTCAGAAAAATCCCAAAAATTCACCGTAAGAATTATTGAACATGTATACTACAAAAATGAAGTCCATTATATAAAAATAATTTTCTAAATATTATTATATTAATATTTATTTAAAATAATAACTTATTATCAAAACCAGTTTTAAAACATTCATTAACTCATTCTAAAATATAGTTATATCGTACATCCAACTTGAATATTATTTTTATACCACCACAGGTGAGGTAACTATTCATTAGGGTATATCACTAATCATAAGGGTATGTTACTATTCATTAGGGTTGGTTACTATTCACAAAAAATTATTTTTGTTTAATTAGACTCCAAAAATCATCTTGAACACAACCGTGTATACTAGATTTTCGAAATTCCAAAAACAAAAGTGTCAAAATTATGTTTAAAGTTCACATATAACATATTAGTTCATTATTTCATGCTTTCATGATATTTTATGACATAAATATAAGAAGGTAATTTCCACTTAAAAACTTCGGGTCGTTATACTCTTGGGAAAACTAGGACCAAACATTACGTTTACAACATCATTCATAATAATTTAATCAATTCCTTTTTCTCTAGATTCTTATTTTCACTTTTCCTAGACATAGTACATGTAGTCACTTGAGTATTGTAACTCCTTGAACCTATAAGCACATATTCGATGCATTATTACGTATCAATGTCATGATCACAAAAGATCAAGTCTCGAAAGACCGAAGTGTTTAGTAGACTTGAATATAGTAGATACACTCATAAAGATTACTTACATCATAAAATATAAAACTACAAAAAAATGGATTCCATATACAACACTGAGATCCCATATACTATCTCTAGAGATCAATCATAATATACTTCTTCGCATCCTTGGAAAAATAATACATAGAAAGAGGTGAGATTAGATGCTCAGTAAGGATAACAATATAGAGGAAACTTTCATAAATAAGCATTAACATTCAAGGAAATTTATACAACTGAAAGAAAAGCATTTTCAAAATAATCATCATCATAATATGGGAAATATATATCACAATAATGCAATTTACTTACTCATATGGATATTCTACTAGTCGAATAATCAAATGCAATATCAATATCCACTTTCAAAATGATGGAATGCATGATGCCAGACTTCATAACTACATAGTCAAGGACTTGTGCCAAGACTTCAAATAAAATTATGTCAATTATTTATGTCGAGTCACTATTTTGTCTCATGAGACCTACCGATGCATCGATGAGCTATAGCGGGATCCACCCATCACTTACTACGTTCAATGCATTCCTCATATGAAAAGGAATAAATATAACAAAGGCATTCTTATTAAGACTAGCATAAAAAATGTCAACACTATTATCCTTAAAACATGAATGGTATAAAAATAACACATCCATATAAAAACATATCACAAAAACTTCAATACAAAATGAATGATTTATATGATAAAAAATATACTTCAAACAAGATTAAAATCCATTAAAGGATGTTGACATAGATGAAATCAAAACTGTTTGAGAGAAATATATCATTATTTTTTTGAAATCATTTAATGTTACATAATTATAAAGGGGAAAAAATTAATTTTTACAATTTTCTTATAATCTTGTATGGTAATATTCAATGATGTTATAATGGCCGAAAATAGCTGCACCCACCGTATAAGTTAAAAAAACATTCGGACCTTAATTTTGTCGAAAAGGTCATAAGGTACCTTGTTTGGAAAATGACAGAAAGTTAACTTCCATTGAATTTTATTAAAAGTAAAACAAGTTTATAAAGGATATTAACCCATAGTATAGTAAATAGTAAAAATGTTGTTCAATATATTTTTAAGAAACAAGGATGTGGAAGATAAAGAGGACCCAGAAGATACTTACGTAAAAACCACCCCAGATAATAAAAAGATTGTGAAATTAAACATAACATTTTAATTTTCCTTTGTCGAGGGTAGTTTAACCACCTGTATAATTGTAAAATAATTTTTATTTAATTATACAATAATCATATACATTAATATGATATGATGTATGACCTTTTACTATTTCTTTGTTTGTAATATTTTAGTATTATTGTCATTTCGGGTGTTAACTGATTCATTTTCTATTATATGATTTGTTATGTATGTAATGTTTTTTATGTATAGGATGTGACTTATTCATATTCTAAAGGTTATTAATTCATTAAACATTACTTTTATTAATCTAATTAGTACTACTCATGAATGGATACGATCGAGAATGAATCTCATCGTGTTCGTGGAGATGGTAATCCGTATGTACACACGAGCGACAATATCATTCATTTGATATTAATATCATATATAATAGGAAGTTATATCATATATATTAATCATTATAATGTTATATTTTTTTATTTAAATCATTTATAGATCATTATTATACCCATCTGAAGAATAATGTATTGAGTAAAAACAACACCACAATGTTGAGAGTGTAATCCGTACGTACACACATATGGTGACATGTCATTCAAAGGATGAATAGAATAATGAATATAGATGTAAAATATTTATAATACCATAAAATTATATAAAATATACTGGATTTATTATTTTATAATAGAAATAACAAGGAATGATGAAGTGGAAGAAGAAAAAAACATGAAAGAGGTGGTGAGATATTTTTCTCTTCTTCGGGTTCTTTCTTTTTATTTGATCAAAAGGGCTCCATAGGCTGGATTTCTGAATAAATTAAGGCCTCTATGATGAAGGTAGGATAGTTTAGAGGGTATTTTGGCATGGGTTGGCCGAGACAAATTGCATTTAAGCTGTTAATGAGAGAGAAGTGGAAGTTCCCTTTTATAAGAGGGGTGAGTGGCTCCTTAAGAAAAGCTAAAAATATTATTTTATAATAAAATCATTTTATTTTTCTAATGGATCCAAAATTAATTATTCAAAGTCTATGGTGGATATGAGTCTAAAATATCTCAACAAATATGTTTTATAAAAGTCTTATTCACTAAATTAACCTTATCTATAAGATTTTACTCTTAGTTATATAGTTTGACATTTACCATGTCGTTCTTTATTTTTATATTATATGGTTAATAAACATACAATAAAATCCCAAGAGATCCCCAAGTTGTTAATTAATGATACAAATATCATTATATAGGTCTTTTTGCTGAACCTTTTATTTTGATGATTATTATATCAACAAATAATAATGTATTTGTTTAAAAAACTCATTTATGACAATTTAGACATTATTTAATAATTGATTTTTGTTGAAGTCATATCAACATTATTACTTAAAAATAAATACATCTAATCAACCTTAATATGTGATATTGACCTAGAAAATTAGTTTAATTCATTAAAATACTCAATTATATTTATTTGGATATTTATAATATCAATTATTTTAATATTTTATTAATATGGTAATTACTGCATCAACATTGTGTCATAAATAAATTTAATTATATAATATCTAATGATTATAAATTAAATACCATTATGTAGGAAGTACTTTTATCTTTATAATTAATATATATAGTCTAATTTATAGAGTGTGTAACCCTATATTACAAATTGTTTACTTACTAAACAACAAATTTAACTCTTTAAACTCTTCTTTAAATAGAATAATAATAAATGTCCTAATTTAATCCAAGTGGACCAAATCGGTTCATATTTCATTCCTAAGGTTTTTTTTGGTCAAGTTATTCTTATCCAATAGAATTTGGACATATGTTAATGTAATAATAATATGATTTCTAGCCTCAATTACCCTATTTACTTTTAGCCGTGGTAAATAAAAGTTAAAAGTTACTATTCACCAAAAATTATTTTCATCTTATTGAACCAAATTTTACATACAGATATCAAATGTGCCTCTTAAAATTTTGAAATTCAGCTCACTGAAGCAGTAAAATTATTTTTTATGTAAATTTGCAAATGCTCCTAGGAGGTGGGTAAAAGGCGGTAAAAAGTTCAATAAAATTTGTATATATCTAAAAGTTTTATAAACTGACTCCATTGAATTACATTTTACTTATATAGGTATTATGTATCTATTTTTACCTTAAATAAATTTAAATAAAATAAATAAATATTTAAACAAAAATTTGGTTTTAAACTATAACTAAGTGTTTTTTACTATTCATCAAAAATCGAATGTTTTCAGAAAAATACCAAAAATTCACCCAAAGCTAATTTCAATTTTACAAATCCAAAAATGAAGTCCATTTTGATAAATAAAATTTATAAAATTTCAATAAGTGGGTATTACTCTTCATGTCAGCTAGTTTGATTGGTTGTGGTGTGTTAGAACTCGAAATTTTGTACAACACACGCTATTGAATTATTAAAACAAAAGCATTGTGTGGAAGCTTGGGATGTTACATTCTCCCCTATTTCAAATAATTTTGTCCTCAAATTTTCATGAATATTACAACATAGAAAACCTTGTGCGGTTCTTCATCATATGTTTCTCGGGTTCCCACATTGCATCTTCTATCTTGTGGTTTCTCCATAGAACTTTTACCAGACGAGTCATCGAGTTTCTCAACACTTGTTGTCTTATATCAAGAACCTTGACATGCTCTTCGCAATAAGACAAATCGAGTTCTAGTTCTAATTCCTCATAGGTGAGTACATGCGTTAGTTCATGCATGTATTTCCTGAACAGTGATATGTGGAACACAACGCGGACTTTGGTGAGTCTTGGAAGCATTGTCAAACGGTAAGCTATAACCCCAATTTGTCCTAGAATTTCAAAAGTTATGATGTACCTGGGACATAATTATCCCTTCTTATCGAAATGTATAACACCCTTACATGGAGATACATTCAAGAAAACATGATCTCATACCTGAAATTTCATATACTTCCTTCAGTTATCGACATATCTATTATGCCTACTTTGATTTTCTTTAATTTGGTTTTTGATTACCTTCACCTTTTCCATTGTTTCCTCCACAAGTTATGGGCCTACAAGCTTTCTTTCACTAACATCATACCAACAGGTTGGTGTGTGACATCAATTTCCGTATAACGCTTCATATGGTGCCATATGAATACTTGAATGGAAGCTATTGTTATAGGAAAATTCTACCAGAAGTAAATACTGATCCCACATACCTTGAAAGTAATGTGATCAAGATCTCAACATGTCTTCTAAGGATTTAATATTCCGTTCTGATTGTCCATTAGTTTGGGGGTGATAGGGAGTGCTCAAAAGAAGTTCTGTATATAGTGATTTTTGATGACTTTTCCAGATTCATAATGTAAACCGTGGATCATGATAAAAAACAATCGATATGGGTACTCCATGAAGTCTCACAACTTCATTAATAAATATTCTTATTAGACTTTCAAGTGGTAAATCTACTTTTATAGCCGGAAAATTTATGACTTGGTAAGATGATCAACAATGACCCATATTGCATCTTTCCTTCTAAGAGTCTTTAGTAGTCCTATTACAATGTCCATCGTAATATTATACCATTTACACTTAGGTATGGGAAGAGGTTGCATGAATCCTCCAGGCTGTTTCCTTCCAACATTCACTTTTTTGACAAACCATACATCTTGACACAAAATCTGAAATCTCCTCATTCATGTTGTCCCAACAAAAATGTTCCTTCAAATCTCTATACATCTTGGTGCTCCCATGGATTATAGAGAAATTGGAGATATGGGAATCATCCAACAATTCCCTTTTTAGATCAGATATGTTAGGAACACAAAGCCTCTTTCTAAATTTCAAAATTTCATCTTCATAGACGAAGTCGATCAATCTCCCATTGATCAGAGATTTAAACTTCTTTTGAAATTCCATATCGTCAGTCTGAGAATTTTTTATCAATTCAATTAATCATGTATTGGAAACCATTTAAAAAAGTATCGACGTTTCACCTTCCATGATTATTCAAATATCGATATTTACTAGATCCATGAAAATATGATTTCTTTCAAATCCCATCCTATTCAAAATTCCATGATCCATTCCACTCAAAGAATATTCCACCTTATTTTCCTTCCCTTGGTGGTAGTGTATAGTGAAATCATAATATTTTAGTAGTTCAAGCAATCATCATTGCCTCATGTTGAGTTATTTCTATGAGAAAATATACTTTAAAAACATGTGATTGGTATATATCTCACATTTTTCAATATAGAGATGATGACTCCATATCTTAAAAGAAATTATTACAGCTGATAACATAAGAACATGAATAGGATAGTTTTGTTCATGACTTTTTAGCTGTCATGATGCCTAGGAAATAACCCTATCATTCTGCAAAAGGGCATAACCAAGTCCTTTTTTGAAGCACTACTATAAATAACAAACCCATCATTCTTTGATGGTAGAGTAATGATTGGAGCATTGACTAATCTTCTCTTTAATTATTAAAAACATTCTTCAAACTCATTTTCCAAAAAAAATTAACCACTTTACATGTGAGATTCGTTAGAGGGTCAGCCAATCATGAAAAATCCTGGATGAAACACTGATAATAACCAGCTAAACCAATAAAACTGCGTACCCCGGTTATACTCATTGGTGGTGGACATTTTTGATTGCTCTTGTCTTAGAAGGATAAAAAATTATTCAATCCTTAGAGACAATATGTCTAAGAAAACAAATCTCCTAAATACAGAATTCACACTTTCTGAACTTCCCATATAATTTATGTCTTCTATGAGTCTTTAGATTAATATGCAAGTGAATTTCCTGATCTCCGTAGCTTTATGAGTATATCAAGATATCATCAATTAATACCTCTAAAAGTCATCAAGATAATCCTTGAAAAATCTATTCATTAGATCCATGAAGACAAAGGGTGCATTATTAAATCTAAAAGGCACTATTATAAACTCATAACACACATACCTTGTTCGAAATGCTATTTTCAGAATTTCTTCCTTCTTCAAACACAACTGATTATATCCCGATCGAAAGCCAATCTTTGAAAAGTATTGAGCTCCATAAAGTTGGTTGAATAAATCATTAATGATAGGTAGGGGATACTTGTTCATAATTTTTATAGCATTGATCTCCATTTAATCAATGCACAACCTCATAGATCCATCTTTCTTCTTAACAAAAAGAACAGGGGGTCCCCATGGAGAAACACTAGGGAGAATAAATCCTCTATTACTCAATTCCTCTAGTTGTTTCTTTTTTTTCCACTAATTCCACAGTGTCCATTATATAATGAGTCTTCGATATGGGCCTTCAACCTAGAATTAAGTCAATGGAAAACTCAATTTTTCATTATGGAGGATGTCTAGGTAAATCTTCTATAGACATATCAATGTATTCATTCACGATTGGTACATCTTATATGTGAACATTCCTTTCCCCATCCAAATTTATTTCATTCTCTTCATACCCAATAATTGAATTTAGTTGACCTAATGGGGGTGGATCTAGATAAGAATTAGGTGGTTACATTTCAGATCTAAAGATAAGGTACTCTTTATCATCCTCAAAAATTGTAACCTCCTTCTTTATACAATAAATTTTCACATCATGGTCAAAAATCCAATCCCTTCAAAGGATTATATCCAATTCAATCATGGGTATGGTGATGAGATTAGCAGATAAGTATCTTTTATATGCCTTAATGGGAACTGATTTACAAAACATTTTTGCAATGATACTTCCCTTATGAGTTTTGAATGAAAAATCCATTGTTAAATCAAATTGGAAATATATAATTTTCATAGTAAACTGGGTAGATATGAAACAATTAAATGATCCAGAATCAAGTAAAGCATTGGATAAACATGATAAAACTATTAATTTACATGCCAGTACATCTTTCATAGCATCAACCACAACAGTATTGATAGTATAAGCTTGTCCGTGATCCCTTGGCCTTTTCTGAGGTAAGTTCCCGTGATTATTAGGACATTCATTCACATAATACCACCTTTCTCTACAATTTTAGCAATTAACATCGACAGCCTCTTTCTTCCCCTTGCAATCAGGAGCATGGTGGCCTTTTTTACCACACTTTTAATAGACTCCCATTACTTTCAAGAAAGTACTAAGGTGTTTCTTCCAACATTTACTACACTATTGATATTCAAATTTTCCCTTCATCCCCTTATTTCCATTTCATAGTGTTCAACAGATCTCTTATTCTCTTGCTTTGCGTTAAATTCGTAAGACATAGAGAGTTATTTTTCTGTCTTGATAGCACATGAGGCAATATATTCATACGATGATACGGATTGTGTGACTAATTATCAAAGGAGAAACGGTTATAACCCATAGAGTAAATGATAAATATTACTTCTTGGGTTATGTATATAATCTACATCATGCCTCACTAATATTGTATAGTTAGCTCCATACTTTTCGATATTCTCATCCTCATTTTTCCTTAGACTCATAAATTTTTATACGATTTATGCTCGATGGTCATGAGGAAAGTGTTTTTCTACTCAAATATCTTTAATCTCCCTCAATTACATATTAAATACTTCATCATCTTCCATTGTGTTTTGAATCAATGACCACCAGTGGTCATCATCTCCTGTGAGGCGGTAAACTTCCATGATAACTTTTCCCCATTCGCTACTCTCCAATGTGTAGAATATTTTATCTAAGTAATTTATTCATTGCTCAGATACTAATTTATTTGTACTCTCATTTAATGATGGTGGTTGGTTCCTCATTAAGTGATCAAACATTGATCTTCCAAGCTGCGGATCTGGGTACTCCACATGGGTAAGGTTATTATTCATAACCTAAGTGAGTTGTCCTAGTATGGTGATTAGATGATCATCACCTATTGCATCCCCAGATCCACTATAATTATCTTATGTAGGATGGAAATACCTACATAGAGTTTTTACATTGATACTGTTTCCATTCATTCCACTAGGATCCATTTCTAAACATTGGCACACACTATATTAGTTTATGAATCACAATACATAAATCCAAACTTGTAAAAAACCTAACATAAATTGGATAGTTTGTAGATATAATCCATAATCATAATTTTTTTAGGAAGTATAGACTCATAAAATCTTCATAATGGTTTGTAAAGAAAACAAGAATTATACGTAGCATATCCCCCAAGAGTGTCGTAACTAAGAGTGAAACAATTACCGTTGTCTTGAACCAGTTCCCGTTCGAGTCTAGCTCAAAGTGGTGTTTGTATGGTTTTACCCCTAAGTACATCTGTGCCAGAGCCGCCTCTACCTGCTTGTATCCAAACAGGTATATATATTTCCTGGAAAACACACAAAATATCTACAATACAAAAATTCTAGGATGTTATTCTGTAGTAATCCTCAAACTCTATCTTAGGTCTATGTTCTCTAATCAGAGTTTATCTAATTTTAGTTTCAGGGGCTTGTACTAAACTTCCTCTAATACCAACTGTAATGCTCTGACCCCAAAATCCCAGAGTCAGTGCATTATTATGTGTCATTGTCATGATCAGAAATGATCATGTCTCGAAAGACCAATTTTATTAGTACTCTTGAAAAATATAGATAAATTAATAAGGTTTACATTACATCTTAAAATGGAAAAGTACAACAACATTTTTACATAGACAACACTTAGATCCCATATATTATCCCTGCAGGTCAGTCATAATATACATCATTACATCCTGGGGATTAAAAATCATATAAAGGGGTGACCTCATATTCTCAGTAAGGATAACAATATTGAAAAAACGTTCATAAATCAGTATAAACATTAATGGAAATGTATAAAATTAAAAAAAAATTAAATATAAAATTAATCATAATATGGAAAATATAAATAAAAATAATGCCATTTACATACTCACATTGATATCTACTAGTTGAATAATCAAATGCAATATCAATAGCCACATTCATAATGATGGAATGCATAATCCAGACTTCATAACCTCACAGTCAAGGACATGTGGAAAGACTACAAATAATATTTTGTAAAGTTCATGTGCCAAGACACTAGTTTGTTTAATTAGACCTATAGATGCATCAAGGAGCTATTGCGGGCTTTACCCATCACCTACTAAGTCCAATGCTTTCCTTATATGAAAAGTTTTAAACATAACATAAAAATTTGTATTAAAACTAGCATATGAAATTTTAATACTGTTATCCACAAACAATTAATGGTAGAAAAATAACACATCCACAATCAAAATTATCAAAAAAACATCAATACAAAATGAAATATTTTTATCATAATAAATCAACTCCAAACAAGATTAAAATCAATTAAAGGATGTTGACATAGATGTAATAAAAACCCTTGGAGAGAAATATCTCGTTATTTTTTTGAAATAAATTAATCTTACATTATTATTAAATAAAAAATATATTTTTAAAATCTTTTTATAAGCTTTTAAGGGAAGCTTAAATGATGTTATAATGGTATAAAATAGCCTCACCTACCGTATAAGCTAAAAAACATTTTTACCTAAATTATGTCGAAAAGGTCATAAGGTAACTTATTTGGAAAGAAATAGAATTATTCCATTAAAACCATTTTATAAAAATTCAAACAAGGTATAAATAACATTAACCCATAATCTAGTAAATAGTAAAAAAATGTTGGAATACATTTTTAAGGATCATGGATGTGGATGATAATGATATACTAGTATATACTTACATATAAACAACCTCCGATAATAATGAGATTTGTGAAATAAACCCTTACCTTGTACTATTCCTTGGTCGAGGGTAGGTCAAACTACTATATAATGGTGAATTATTTTTTATTAAATTATACAATAATCATATAAATTAATATGATATCAAATAAGATTTTTAATATTGATTTTTTATAATATTTTAGTATTATCGTCATTTCACATGTTAACTGATTCATTTTCCTTTATATGATTTCTTACGTAAGTAATGTTAATTATGGATATGATGTATCTTATTTATATTCATAATTATATTATGTCTTTAAAAATTATTTTTAATCATCTAATGAAAATTACTCTTGAATGGATAAGATGGGGAATGAATCTCATCGTGTTCATGGAGAATGTAATCTGTACATACGAACGAGTGACAATATCATTTTTTTGATATTAAATTAATATATAATTTGATGATATATAATATATAAAGAATAATTATCATGTTATATTTATAATTTACATCATTTATACATCATTATTATACCCATATGAATAAAAATTTATTGACTAACAATTATACCACGACGTGGATACGGTAAGTCGTGCGTACACATGTATGGTGACATGTCATTAAAAGGATGGATAAAATAATGAATATGGTTGTAACATATTTATAATAACATCACAATATTTATAATATACTAGATTTATTTTTTTAGAATTGAAATAAAAAGGAAAGAAGAAGTGGAAGAAGAAAAAACATGAAAGATGTGGTGAGATATTTACCTCTTCTTCGGGTTCTTCCTTTTGATTTGATCAAAAGGGATACATAGGATCGATTTATAACTAATAGAAGTACTCAAAGATGAATTTAGGACAGTTGGGAGGGTATTTGGGTAGGGTTTTTATGATCCAAATGGCATTGATGGTGTGAATTAGAGAAAAAGGGAAGTTCCCTTTTATATGAGGGGTGAGAGGCACCTTAGGAAAAGTGAGAATTATTATTTTATAATAAAATAATTTTCGGTTTCTAATGGCACCAAAATGTATTATTCAAAGGATATGGTGGGTATTGGTCTAAAACCATTCAAACAATACGTTTTGGACAGGTTTAGGTCACAATATTAACCATATTATTTAGGTTTAACTCTTAGTTAAATAGTTTGACATTTACCATGTATCATAGTATTTTTATATTATAGGGATAATAAAATTACTATAAACATCCAAGTGAAACCCTCTTGGTTAATTAATTATAAACCTATCATTCTATAAGTCTTTTGGTAGACCCATATATTATTTGTATTATTATATCAACAAATAATATTGATTTTGTTTTAAAAACTCATTTGTGTCAATTTTAACATTATTTAATAATTGATTTTTTTAAAGTGCTAAAAACTTTATTACATAGAAATAAATATATATAATAAACCAAAAAATTTCATAATAACCCAAAAAATTTCTTTAATTCATAAAATGTCTCAAATTAGATTTATTTGGATATTTATAATATCAATTATTTTAATCATTCATTAATACGTTAATTAATGTATCATCATTGTGTCATAAATAAATTTAATTCCTTATTGTCTAAAAATTATAAACAAAAAACCATTATGTTGGAAATGAATTTATATTTCTAATGAATATTTATTTTTGAATTTATATTTTGTGTAACCATATGTTAAAAATGTTTTAGTTATTAATCTTTGAATTTAACTCTTTTCACTCTTCTTTAAATAAATTCATATTTAATGTCCTAATCTAATCCATGTCGACCAAAGAGGTTCATATTTTCTTCCTAATTTTTTTTGGTCGAATTATACTTATATAATTGAACTAGGACATGTTTTATTGTAATAATAATATCATATTTACCCTTAATTAACTTATTTACTTTTAACTGTGCTAAATAAATCTAAAAAGTTACTTTTCACCAAATATTATTTTCATCTTATTCAACCACATTTTACATACTGATATCTACTGTGTCTCTCTGAATTTTGATATTCAACTCACATAAGTGGCAAAATTAAGTTTTATATAAATTTTCAAATGCTCCAAGGAGGTGGGTAAAAGACGGTAAAAAGATTAATAAAATTTTTATATATCATAATGTATTATAAACTGTCTCTAATGTATTAAATTGAACATATATAGGTATTATGTATCTATTTTGACGTAAAATAAATTTAAATAAAATAAATATTTATTTTAAATAAAAATTTGGTTTTAAACTATAACTTAGTGTTTTTCACTATTCAAAAAAAATTGTATGTTTTCAGAAAAAAACAAAAAATTTACCCGAATATAATATCGATATTCGGAATCCAAAAATAAATCCCATTTGGAAAGATAACATTTATGAAATTTCAAAAATTTGGTATTACTATTCATAACGGCTAGTCCGATTGGTTGTGGTTTGTTAGAACTCGATGTTGCGTACAACACACGCTATTATATTATTCAAAAAGAAGCCTACCATGGGAGATTAGGGTGTTACAAGTATATACATCAAAAATAGGTGAGCTAGAATCCCAGTAAGTGTCTTGATAAGAAAAATATATCCAGCGGTAAACTTATTCATAACACCATCATCAAAATCATGGGTGGAATCATTAATAAAGGACTTGAAATTTGGCAATGCATAAACAATAAAACATCATGTATTAGTTGTTATGTGCCACACATACTTGTGAAAAAATCAATAATCTTGTTCACACATAATTTAAATATTAGTCATGAGATTCATCACTTTTCCCAATGCATTATAGTGCAGTATAATTCTCGGCGCACCTGTCACATTCAAACCTTCATGTTGTGCTATATAATTCTGGGCGCAGCCATGACATCATAACATTATAATTATCACGCATTACACATTGAGAATATATCAAAAATGAAAATAAATATCCCAAGTAATTGAATAGGTTTAATCCCATAAGAACACATTCATAAACTTTGGGTTCCCAAAAATAAAGTTGGAATAACATACTAGATAAAATAACCATCAGCCTTTATTGAGAAATAAAATGTGCATTTTCAAAGAAGTGTTCTTTTGGAAAACATTGAGTTTCACATAAAATTTATAGTAGAAAACTTATTTCCATAAATAGGAAATATAATTATGGAAAATTTATTTTTACGGTGTTACCTTACTAAAAATGCAATGATATAGTGGGAACCCAATGAAAGAAAGTTGGGTTCGTGAATTTCCCCATACCTTGTATCTGAATGATTTCTTCACATTAAATTAATTTATAAACAAATTATTTTCATTAATTAAAAAAAATAAACTTTCTTAAATTAATATGGTTCATTATGGTCTCATTTGGTTATTTAATGGGTATTTGGATGAGTTATAGAGCTTAAATTCATAATTTGTGGGTGTTAATTTTCATAGATTTTATGAACGATCCACTTGTTTTCATGAACGAATGTTCATTTAAAATATGGTTGAACATCCAGAATTGTTAATATATATATATATATTATCAGTGAAAATAATCAGGTATAAATGATCTTATAAGGAATTTCGATATGTACCATGAGGAAGAATCATTAGATTAAATTTAATGATGATCATTTGTGGTTAATTTGGATGGTTTTTATCACAATGAACCTGTTTTATTTTATCAATTTGTTTCTTGTAAATAATTTATTTCCATATCATAATAGGGAATAATAAATAAAATTTACGATCGTTTTTACAACCATTTTTTTTCTTTATTGGCATCCTTGAAGGATTAGAAGTTAAAAAGGAAGTCCATCACCCAAGATTTAGTTAAATTAACACATCATGGGAAACGATTTAATTTTATTAAAAAAAAGAGTGAGGGGAGATTATAATGATTAATCATCCATTAACATGATTTCAATATTTTATTTCCATAGTAATAGAGTTATCAGGATATTTGGATAAGTGAATTACAGGATAATAATAGAAAAGAAAATAAATTTTAAAAGAAAATGAACGAAAAGAGAGATGAATTACCTCTTGAATCCTCATCATTAGATCCTATATAAAAAGCCTAAGATTGGTCTTTGGATGAGACCAAAATCCCTTGTATGTGGGGCAGGGGATATGGAAGATCATTGGGCAGAGTTTAGGAATGTATTGAAGGTTGATAGGAGTGAGGAAATGAGGGTTGAAGGGTGTTATTTATAGTGGAGGGGTGATGTGTTTTCTTAATAATTTAATCATTAGTTTATTAATTTCCTCCATGATATGAAATAGTAATGATTCCATGACCAATAATATTAAATAGGGCATTTGATGTCGATATTTGGGTGATTAAATGATTATTTTGTTTCAGGAATAGTGGGTTTAAATTATAATGTATTTATACGGTAAAATAATGTATTTTACCATTCCCCAAAAATTCAAGTATTTCAGAAAAATCCTTGAAACTGAAACTAACAACAATTCGACGTGTAGAATCCAAAAATTAATTCCATACATTAAATATAATTTTGTAAATATTTATAATTTAATTTGAACTGAAATAAAAATTTACTTGAACAATAATGTTTTTAAAATTAAAACTGATTTTATAATGCGTTAAAAAATTACATAAGGAATTATAAAATTATCATAAAACTAAAAGACATTTAATATCCAATTCAAGAACACATTTTAAGAAAATAAATTTTCTTTTAAATTAAATAAATTATTATACTTATTTTTTTATTACTTACAAATATACCAATGCATTTACTATGGTAAAATTGTCACTTATAAGATGCATAAATATTATTTAATCATTCTTTTGATAGGTTAATATTATTTTGGAAAATTTACTATACATTACGGTCATAATAATATTCATAAGGGTTAGTTAGTATTCATATGGGTATGTTACTATTCACAAAAAATTAGATTTATTCTATTAGACTCCAAAAATCTTCGAGAACACAACCCTGTTTCTCAGATTTTCAAAATTCAAAACATAGATGTTGAAAAATTATCTTTAATTTTCACATAATATTTAGTATCATTATATTTCATTATTATTAGTATTGTGATAATTCTATAAGGAATAATTATAAGATCATAATTTCATTGATAAAACTTTGGTTTGTTACGTTCTCCCCCCTAATGAAATTTCCCACTTTAAATTTAATTTTAATAAAATAAGTTAGGGGACTTCACCTTCATCGCCTCCAATAGTTCCCAAGTAGATTCATCGAACTTATATTTCCTCCACAAAACCTTGATAAGGTGGGTTGTCTTGTGATGCAGAACCTTATCTCTACAATCCGGATTCTTTACTGAATGCTCCCCATAGGAGATATCATCATCAAGTTATACCACCTATGAGTTCAACACATGCGAGGGATCGGGAATGTACACCCCAATGAGTGATACATGAAACACATCATGAACTTCAACCATATTCAGTGTAAGTTCATGTTGATAGGCTAAATATACTATGTAGTCAAGGATCTCAAAGGGGATAATTTACTTTAGGATTAGCTTCCCTTACTTAATAAACCACATAACCCTCTTAAATGGTGATATTTAAATGAAGACATTGTCTCTAATGTTGAACACAAAATCACTTCAACGGTTGTCAGCATAGA
Organism: Viscum album; assembly: GCA_963277665.1. Lineage (NCBI taxonomy): Eukaryota > Viridiplantae > Streptophyta > Magnoliopsida > Santalales > Viscaceae > Viscum > Viscum album. Next base: position 1,315,026,865 of record OY728133.1, read on the forward strand.
TCTTTTTCTATCTTTGAACATATTTGATGTATTTCTGGATAACATCAACCTTTTCAATCATCTCTTTCACAAGATAAGTGAAAAGTAGAATACATTCTCCAACTTCATCCCAAAAGGTTGGAGTTCTACATCACATTCCATACAAAGCTTAATTTAGAGACATCTGAATACTCAAGTGGAAGGTATTGTTGTATGAGAACAGAACCGAGGGGAGATGTTGATCCCATCCACCATTAATTTTAAATAAACTGATCTAAGCATGTCTTTTTACATATGAATAGTTCATTCATATTAGCCATTTTTTGGGGATGATAGGTCATGTTGAAATATAATTTAGCACACAAATCATGTTAAAGACTTCTGTAGAATTTAGATGTGATTCTTAGATCACGATCATAGACAATTGAGAGTGGAATACCATATAGTCTTAACACATACATCACGTATATAATTTCATGTTGTTCAAGTGATAGATCTTCTCGAATCGCGATAAAATGGGCAGTCTCGGTGAGTCGGTCAACCACAACCCATATCTCATTATTTCCCATCGACATCTTTGTGATACACCTTAAAAAGTCCACAGTGACATTATCCCATTTCAAAACTGGTATAGGGAATGGCTGCTTCTACCCTTTGGAATTTTGTTTCTCTTATTTAACTTTGTGACATACCAAGCCCCTTGATAAATATTCCGCAATCTCCCTTTTCATGTTATGCCACCAGAAGTGTTCACAGAGATCTTGGTAAATATTTGTGCTACCCTGATAGATATATAATGTTGAGTTATGTTCATTTTTTAATAGCTTATTCTTTATCCTGGGTGTTTAATGCAGACAATGCCGCATTCCAAACTGAATCACACCTTCATCGTCGATATTAAACTCTTGCAGCTTCCCTTCCTTTACTACATTCACCTTATTTTGTAACTCCAGATCATCTATTTGTGTCTCTTTAATCATCTTTTGGATTGATGGTTGCAAAATCATTTGGGAAAATTAGTATGTATTACATACCCTTATGATTTACAAATCCATACTTTTCATATCGATGATGATAGATTTTTTCTCAATTCGGAACATGGATAGAGTATGATTTTCTTTGGTATTTAGAGAATCAACTACCTTGTTCTCCTTTCCAGGATAATAGTGAATAGAGAAATAAATATCATTGATCCTCTCTAACCATATACTTTTAGGCATGATGAGATAATTTTGTTTGAATGTATAATTTAAGCCATTGTGGTCAGTGTATATGTCAGACTTCTCACCATAATGGTATTGTTGCCAGATTTTTAAGGAAGATATCACAGCTTCCAGACCTAGATCATGCGTTGGTTAGTTCTGCTCATGGATTTTTATATGTGGTGAGACGTAGGCTATGAAATTTTCATTTTTCATGAATTAAAAACCCATGCCTTTATTTAAACCATCAATTTATAACACAAAACTATATCCACATTTCATTACTAAGTGTAGTGGTTCAGCGATCAGCCTTCTCTTTAGATCCTGGAAGCTTCCCTCCCTTTTTTCTGTCCAGGCATATTTTACCCCTATAATGGTTTACATAGTTAGTGGTTTTGTCAATCATGGGAAATTTCTCAAAAAATATCATTAGTACCAATCTAATCCAAGAATACTGTAGATTTCTATGAAACTAGTGAGTCTGGGAAATTCATCAATCACCTTTGTATTTGATGTGTCCATAAAAATTCACTCACTTGTGATTACATGTTTCATGAATGTGACCTAATTCGTCCAAAAGTCACACTTACTATACATGGTACAAAATATCTCCTTTGTCAATGTCTCCAACACAAGTCTTATATATTCTTCATGATACTCCTTTCTCTCATAGTAGAGAAGAATATAATCAATAGACATTAGAACCATTTTTAGGTGGTGTTTATAGACTTTATTCATAAAATCCATTAATATTTTAGAGGAATTTTTATGTCCAATGGAAATCACCATAAACACATAGTGCCCATACCTTGTATGGAAGTCTACTGAATATCATTCTTCTTCCCTTTTAACGAATGATATCCAGAATGTTGATCCACCTTTGAGAAGTGTTGAGATCCTTTTAAAGAATTACATCCAAAATGAAGATACACCTTGTATATAAGGTAGTCTTATGAATATATTCTTTCATTGGGAATGTCGTTCGAGCAATCATTGCATTGTCCCTCACATGAGTTGTTGGCATGGTTTCTCCAAGTTCCCACCATTCTCTAAAATAGGAAAGGATAGAACAAAACATAAATCAACAATTCGTCAATAAATAACTTATTCATTTTTAAATATTATACTAAAATCATGGGTTTGGGATACCTATGTAAATATTCTTTTTTACATTTTTGTACATAGTATCAAACTAGAGGTTTTATCTAGGGTTTAGTAATCCTAATTCCCAAATTAACTAAACCTTTCCTTTGATACCAACTAGAGTGACCCAAAATTTTCGTACATAACTATTAAATCATTATGAATATAAAAAACATAATATTATTAAACCATTAGGATCCAATGTTTTAGTGTCTTGGGTAAACTAGGACCAGACATTACTTTTACAACATCATGCATGAACATTTATTTAATTTCTTCTTATTATGCTTCTTATTGTAACTTGACCTCTCCATAGTACAAGTAGTAAGAAGAGGATATTCATAAAAATGCGGTGATCTTAAATCCAAGAAATAGGATAGAAAAGAGCAATATATCATAGGGTGATCATATTCCTGACATCGTCATCAAAATCACTGGATGAACCATTAATAAAGCACTTGAAATGTTGCAAGGCATAAAAAATGAAACATCATGCCCCTGTGGTTAACTACCACACATACTTGTGAAAAAATCTAGAATCTTTTTCACACATCATTTAACATTATATCATGAAATTTATCACTTTACCCAATACATTGGAATTCTGTATAACTCTATGCACACCCGTCACATTCAAATATTCATATCGTGCTATTTAATCCTGGGAGCTCCTATCACATCATAGAATTATCATTATCATGCATTAAAAATAGAAAATATGTCAAAAAGGAAGATAAATAACCCATGTAAAGGAATTGATTTCATATCATAAGAACACAGTCATAAACATTGGGTTCCCAATAGAATGTGGGAATAACATACTTGATACACTAACCATCACCCTTGAGTGAGAAATTAAATGTGTGTTTTTGTAATAAGAGTTCTTTTGGAAACCATTATGTTTGAAATAAAATATAGTGTAGAAAAAATATATCCCATAATAGTAAAGATAATAGATAAAAAAATGTTTTTTACTGATTAATCATACAAAAAATAGACTGATAGAGGGAGAACCCAAAGAAAGAATTCTGGTTTCGAGAATTTCCCATTACCTTGTATATGAATTCATTAATTACATTAATGTCACGTATAATCACTCTATATTAATTAGTTAACAAATAAAAAACATATTTTATATTAAAATGTTTTATTATGGTCTCATTTGGTTATTTTATGGTCCTTTTTATGAGTTATAGAAAATAAATTCATTCCTCGGGAGTGTTAATTTTCAAAGCTTTTATAAATGGTTCAGATGTATTCATGAACGAATGTTCATTTGAAATGTGTTTGAACATCCAGAATTGTTAATATATATATTATTAGTTAACATAAAGTAATTTAAGTGATATTATAATGAATTTTTTTTCTACTATGAGGATTAATCTTTATATTAAATTTAATGATGATCCTTTTTGGTTAATTTGGGTGGTTTTTTTATCACAAGGAACATGTTTTATTTTATCATTTTTTGTCTTCTAAATAAAATTTTCTATAACATAAAAGGGGATGATAAATACAAATTAAAATATCTTATTATCCAATTTATTTTATTATTGTTATCCATGAAGGATTCTATGGAAAAAGGAACGGCATCACCCAAGATTTTGGTAAATTAACACATCATGGGCAACGATTTCATTTTATTAAAAAAGAGAGGGAGGGAGGAGTATAATGAGTCATATTCCATTAAAATGATATAATAAAAATATATAAATTATATTAGAGTTATCATGATATTTTTATAAGAGAAAAATAGTATAATAGAAGAAAATAAATGACATTTGAAAAGAAAATGAAAGAAAAGAGAGAGAGGAATTACCTCTAGAATCCTCCTTTTGAGATCTTCCTTAAGGAGACAAGGATTGTTCTTTTGATGAGACAAGATTCTATTAAACATGGTGGAGGGGCTATGTAAGAGCTTTGGGACATGTTTAATAAAGTATTTAAGCATTAGAGGTGTGAGGAAATGTAGGTGTGAAGGGTGGTATTTGTAGTGGAGGGGAGAAGGGTTTTTTTAATATTTTAATCATTAGTTTATTGATTTCAACCATGATAAGAAAAATATATGATTACATGTCCAAGAATTGTAAATAAAAAATGCGAGTAATAGATTTGGGTCTTTACATAACTTGTGAATTCAAGAATAGCGGGTTGAAATTATAATATATTTATACGGTAAATTAATGCATTTTATTATTCACCAAATATTCAACTATTTTAGAAAATAACAAAAATTCATAATAAGAATTTTTTTTCTTTGTAGAATCAAAAAATGTAGTAAATTTTTTAAAATTGAATTTATAAATATTATTAATTTAATATTTATTTAAAATCATAATTTACTTGAAAATAGTATTTTTTAAATTAAATATGATTTTATAATGATTTCAAAAATTACATTAGGTATTATGAAAATATATATAGTCGAGAAGACAATGAATTGTTAATTTATGAACAAATTTAAAGAAAAAAAAATTTCTTTTAAATTAATTAATTAATTATATTTATTTTTTATGACTTACAAAAACAACAATACTTCTACTATGGTCAAATTTTCAGTTATAATATGCCTAAATTTTAGTTAATCAATCATGGATAAGGTTACTATTATTTTGGAAGATTTATTATTCATTAGGGTCATATTACTCTTTATATGGGTAGGTTACTATTCAAAAAGGTATGCTACTATTCATGAAAATATTATGTTTTTTCTTTTAAACTCCAAAAATCATCCTGAACCCAACCATGTATGTCAGATTTTCGAAGTTCAGATCATAGATGTAGGAAAATTATGTTTGATGTTTAGATGATATTTTGTTTCATTATATGTCATTGTGCTTCCTAGTATGATTATACTATAACGAATAATTATAATAAGGGACATTATTGTTAAATATTTGGGTCATTAAATATTATGAACTTCCAAGAATTAGTCCCAAATTCAGGTTTATGAGCTTATGATAAACATGTTATGATCCTACAATGATTGAATCATGTTCTCATTCCCTTATTCTCGTGATTATGATTATCGGTATTCCTTTTTTTTCATTACGCAACATCCATGATAACCCCTTTTTATGTTTATTATCCCATGTTAGGATGATATATTTTAAATAGGATGTGTCTAAGGAGGGTTTTGGTCGTGAATAAGACAATGGGAGATAATGTAGCTCACATACATAATAGTGTTTATGTTTACATTTTTCCGAAGGCATTAGAATAATATGGCCTCTGGGTGGAAATTTTTATAATGGTTTATGTATTCCTCAAAATTTATGTAATATTAATGTTTCTCAAGACAGGGTCATTATATTTTGTTTCAGAGTGAAAGTTTAGTTAAGTATTACAATCCTGGATGAGAAAATGTTTGTGATATCCATATGGATTTTTGTTAGGATATATCAATGGATGTATCTTAGGATTAGTATAAGTATTGTCTAGTTTTCATAACAATGTATATGATGTTTTTTAAATTATAGAGTGAGTGGTTTCCTAGAAATATGTCCTTTGCTGGATAGTTCAAGAGGATTCAAACTTGACATAGATGTACATAAGGGTAACAACTCCAGCATGATTTTCTGATCCTAAATTTGGTTAATGTAGTACATGGAAACATGATTTTCTATACACCAGGTTTGGAACTCCTATTGACATGCATTGGGAATTTGTAAAATCTTCACAAACGATCATGAAGTATTTCCATAAAATTTGTCTGTGAATAACCTATGATGGACCTTAGGTGTCATATATTAAGGAAGGTGTCATGATTTTTACATCATATAAGTAATTCTTCTCATGACTGCATGGTTTTATTATATGATAGTTATTTTTAAACTATGACTAAAGTTATAGTCAATGGAGATAACTATATAGAACTAGAATAACATTGAATGTAATGGATGATTTATTAATGAGAAGTAAAGAAGAATAATCACTGGTGTGAAAGATGTTATTATCATGCCTAAACAATTTTCACGGAACATGATTAAAAATGTGTACCATAGCCAACTCTCAGAATACCCATGGAAATGAAATAAGGAGTTTCCTATGAGTTCAAGTAATGGAGACCACGTAAGAATGATGATTTGATTTCTTTGTGGCAATAATGTGGAATGAATCACATAATTTAATGTCTTATAGGAATAAGAAGATAGTTTTTTCATCATAATAAGGACACAAAGGATGTTAATTAAGGGAAAAAATGAAGAGTCTGGTTAATGAAATGGATGAGAATACCATCCTTACTAAGTAATTATTGAAGGTTATGTTCATTATGTGTGTAATAAAAAATCATCATGAAACTCAATGTCCCAAGAGGAAAGATCCTATAGAGAATCAACATGGTGGTGTGAGCGATGGTTATATTTGTAATGATTATGAGACTATATATGAAATGTAAAATGAATGTGGTATTATCTAATCATATTATATTGCCATGTTAATGGATTAATTATGAAGTAATTAATGTTTTTATATATTTGTATTTAATAATTATGGAAGGTAAAAAATATAAGGATTGTCAAGTTTATGTTTTTTTACTAATTATTTACAAGAATATATTGAATGGATCTAATGAAATACAAAATAATTTAATGGAAGGTTGATGTCCCTATAAAACACATGATTAAGATAATTATAACCCTTAATATGTTCTTATGTTACGATAATGTCTCTTCGATAAATATATCTTTGATAAATTTAAATTGTATGGTACTGATTACATTGGAAATAATTAAGGACTTGTTGACAAGTAGTTTGTCATATCATGGATGAAGTATAAATCTACTATATATATACTAAACCTTGGAGTCTCTATGCATCACGACCCGCCTTCACAAAAAGGAGGGAAGGGTCAGCAGATTGTCAGGCCCTTCTTTCTTTAAGTTGAAGGAGAGATAATGGCCCCCGAGACCCGCCTTAAATAGGTTCCGGAGTGGAGACCAACACCAAGGGTATAAAAATTTCTCACAAATGGAAGGCATTACTCCCTTTTGTTTTATAAGATCGAGAGATGAGAAGATGAAACTCAACAATACCCAGGTAAAAGGAAAGTAAAGAAAAAAATAAACCATTCCCACATGCATGTTCAAAAAGAAAATCCACAAGGTACAAAGGGTTACTAAAAAGGTAAGTACCAAAGAGGAAAAGAAAAACAACAACTACAACTGCTCCAATGGTCCGAGCTAGTAAGGTCCTGCGTGATCCCCGATGTCCTCCTGGAAACCTGAAAGCAATTTTATATATGTAGGGTGAGCACACAAGTACGCTCAGTAGGGAAAACCAAAGACTCTCGTGCACAAGTGGGCGGACATACTAAAGTCCGGTGAGAAAAGAGTAAACCAATCACCTGTCAAGGTAAAATATCAACCTCAAGCCTCACTAAGGCACACTCCCCAAATTACGCAAGTCAAGTAATATATATAATCATAGCACATCGATGTTTGGGTACCCACGCCACTTTCCCACTGGTTATTGAGACATCCTATACGTCGGACCAATCCCGCCATTCTCACCGCAGTCCCACTGCCACACCCGCCCGCACACACCTGGGCCACAACCACACGCAGTCCCACTACTGAAATCCCGCCCGCACACACCTGGGCCACAAATGTCACACGTAACCACACCTGTAAACACCTAGTCCAGAACAACCACCACCACACCCAAAGACACCTGGGCTAGAAAATCCACTGCCACGCCCGAAGACACCTAGGCCTCATCATGAAGACATTTGGGAAACCACCTACCGCACACACCTAGCCAACCACCACACTACCCAGTCCAAAGGTTCTAGGGATAATAATGGACCTCAGGCCATCACAGCCTGCCTGAAGATACTTGGGCTATCCGGGAAGGGGAGAAGAAAAGGAGCTAATAACCATCCACCAAGAATAGTGTTGGTAAAAAGACCCTCCCCCATGATATGGGGGTGTTCGGCACTAAGTGCTCAACTTGGGTGGGGCGCGAATAAGAAACAGAAAACTACAAGTATAGATATAGGTAACAAGCACTCACCCAAAGTCTAGGTTTTTCTAACCGGCCTACGGAACACAACACCACTATATCTGAGTCACAAGTCACGACTCTCGCCAACAAAACCCATTTGAACCATTCTTGTTTCATGTTCAGTAATAATGTTTAAGTTTAAGAACTACTAGGCAACTAGTAAACATAGGCACAAGTCCAGGAAAGTAAAAAGTCAAGCAACAACCATAACTCCCACACCTGGTTCTCAACAACAGAGGATCCCACCCCAATTTGTGATATAAACAAGTAACCACAGGGTTTTAAAACTCACAACCACTAAGTCCATACCCACATGGGATCTCATCCCCAACATCACACAACCACAAAGAGTACAAGACAGGGGATTCCATCCCCTCCCACATTTCCAGCAATCGGCCAGAAAATAAAACAATCAACTACCACCATCAACACAAGTCAGGGTCATGCCAGTATTTTCAGATTTAAACGACTTAACACACGCCATGATATCATCTTTTGTGTGGTTTAACCATGGGTTATTACAGAAGGAAAGATCTTGGTGCCTCAATTTATTTGGCCGGATATACATGATTAACCAATTACAATTCATAGTAGGAGTTTACAACCACAACAATCCGTTTAAAACATCAGCAGGGGTTCATTAGTGCACAAACAATGACCACCAATGATCTCGATTTTCAGAAGGCATAAGCCATAAAAACTCAACAAGATGGTCATAACATAAACAACATAAACGATCATAGCCTCCTCTTTCTTTATAGAATTCCTTCATTATCTTTAATTAGGTCTGGTTTATCCAATCCTACAGAATCAAAAGCATGCCCACCCCACATGATACACAAAGGAGAGAGGCAATGGAGAAATTCCATACTTGTTTGATCGACGATCGAAGCTTAGGCCGGGCGAGGAACGTTACAGATAACGATGCGGGGCACCCGATGCACCAGAAGCTATTTTTGAAAAGCCATGATCGAGGAAAGAGAAACCACGGCTAACTATTGGTTTATAAGAGCTAGGGACGGTTGGGGTGAAAACGCGAAACCGCGTAAGGTGCTAGGGTCTTGGGATGACCACGCGGCTCCACTCGTCATTAAAGGGGGTCGGGTGGAATAAATTGACTCGTGAATTGATTAAGTATTTAATTAAAACACTTATGCGGATTACAGGTCTTTAAAACATGCTTAAACGAGTCAGAATAGGGTTTAAAACCCTATTTGCGCAAAAGGAGCGCTACTGGAAACAACTCGACATGGTCGGGCGATGATGATCGGTCTCACCAATCGGTCGTGCCGATAAGTCACATTGATCGGTCACGCCAATTGATCTCACCAATCGGTCGCACCGATCGGTCTCCCCGATCGGTCTCACCGATCAGTCGCACCGATCGTTCTCACCGAGATGCCACTCCTCTAGGACCCAGATTTTGGAAAAGGGAAGGACCAAGAGAGTATGGGTCATCACATCAGATACCTCTCAAACTATTCTTGTCCTCGATAATTAAAACAACCCAGAAGGGAAGGGCGGGTCCGAACAACCACCCCTAAAGTTACCTCTCAAGAGTGAACCTCATTGTTAACTAAGAACACCTTATTGTCACGAACCAAGAAACATACCATGCCAAACTGCCCGGGCATTTGGGTTTGGGAGTCTCCTCCCCCATGTCAAGATATTATCCGCTTTGGGCGGCACTGACTCGCCCGCATGGGTTTAATCGCATCCACCATAATGCATCCTGATTAGGGGTCGGGTTCTCTCCTTCCCCATAGCCGGTGCTTTTCGCACACAAACAGAGGAATAAAAACCTGTACATTTCATAGCCAAAAGACAAAATGTTCCACCACAATTGGTACAACAAGGAAAAAAACTCAAAACAACTCTGGGTACTGGGTACACATATGTGCTTCCCTCTCCCACATACTCTCCTCAAGCCCGCCATGTCTCCACAACACACGAACCAAGGGGATGGTTCACCCGCGAAGCACCTTCTCCTTGCGATCCTCGATCACCACTGGTCTCTCCACAATGGTCACATCGTCCTCGATGTCCAGCTCACCCAAAACAAGGATTTGTGAATCGTCGTGCAGATACCGACGGAGGTGGGACACATGAAAGACATCATGTATCCTTAGTAGTGGTGGTGGTAACGCTAGCTGATAAGCCACTTCGCCGACCCGCTGGAACACTTCGAAGTGTCCGATGAATCTGGGAGAAAGCTTACTCCCATTGCCGAACCTCCGCTGCCCACACCGAGAGGAGACCTTCAAGAACACGTGGTCCCCAACCTCAAACTCCAAGGGCCTCCTCCGGGTATCAGTATATGACTTCTTTTAGTCCTGGTCCGCCTTCATCCTTTCTCGTATGAGATGAACCTTCTCTGTCATGTTCTTCACCACCTTTGGGCCAACAATGCTTGTCTCCCCTACTTCGGTCCAACACACAGGTGAACGGCATGGCCTCCCGTACAAAGATTCAAACGGGGCCATACTAATGGTAGAGTGGTAGCTATTATTGTAGGAAAACTCTACCAGTGGCAAGTATCGCACCCATGATTCTCCCGAGTCCAGAACACATGCCCGTAGCATATCCTCCCAGGTATGGATGGGGCGCTCTGTTTCTTCATCTGTATGGGGATGGAAAGCAGTGCTACGGCGTAACTGGGTGCCAAAATCATGCTGCAATCCTCTCCAGACTCGCGGGGTAAACCGTGAATCCCTATCCGAGAGTATAGACCTTGTAACTCCATGAAACTGCACCACCTCATCCACATACTTTCATGCCAAAGCATCCACAGTACTCGACTCCCTGACCGCCAGAAAGTGAGCCAATTTCGTCAACCTGTCCACTACCACCCAGATGGCGCCGTACCCTCCTTGGACATTGGGGAGTCTTGTGACGAAATCCATCGAGTTGTCATCCCACTTCCACTCGGGGACATCTAGAGGCCACAGTAGGCCGTCTGGAACTCGGTGTTCTGCCTTCACTTGCTGACACACTAAGCACTTGTCCACAAACTCTTCCACCGCTTTCTTAACTCCGGGCCACCAAAACTGCCTCTTCAAAACCTGGTACATCTTGGAAACTCCTGGGTGTACCGCCAGGGGTGAGTTGTGGAACTCACTGAGAACCTTTCCACACATCGCCTCCAGGACAAACAACCTCTTCGGGAAAAACATCAGGTTCTGACCATCCTCTGTCCATCCTTTCGGAGCATTGCACTGGTCAACTTGGTCAGACATCACTTCGCACTCTAGGTCTCCCCACTAAGACTCCTCCACTTGCTGAAACAGGGATGACTGCACTGTCATCTGATATAGGCAGCCTCTGCCGCTATCCATCTTCGCGTCCAGGTGTAACGCAACCAACTCCTCCATCGCCTTCCAGGAGTCCGCCGACTATCGGATCGCATCCTTCTGCATCCTCCTGCTCAAGGCATCAGCCACCACATTGCCCTTTCCCTCAGTATAAGAGATATCAAAGATGTAATCCTGGAGGAACTCCACCCATCACCGATGTCACAAGTTTAAGTCCCGTTGGGAGAAGATATACCTCATGATTTTGTGATTCGTGAAGACCACAAAGTGTTCCCCTATGAGGTAGTGCCGCCACAACCTTAGCACAGAAACGACCGCTGCATGCTCTAGGTCATGGGTGGCGTAATTACACTCATGGGAACACAACTTCCTGGACCCATAAGAGATCACCCCTTGTCACTGCATCAGTACACATCCCAGGCCCTGTCTTGAAGCATCACAGAACACCTTATAAGCCGCCCCTTCTTCTGGTAATCTTAGTACTGGGGCACTGACCAACTTCTCCTTCAGATAGCTGAAGGCTGACTGGCACTGCTATCTCCATACGAATGCCTGGTCCTTCTTGGTCAGAGCCGTCAAAGGGGCTGCTACTCGGGAGAAGTTGGGTACAAATCTCCGATAGTAACCTTCTAGCCAACGGAAACTTCGGACTTCCACCACATTCTTGGGTTCTACCCAATAAACATCTTCCTTAACCTTTGATGGGTCGACCGCTACCCCCTTCTAAGACACTACGTGCCCGAGGAAGTGCACGTCTCGTGTCCAGAACATTCATTTTTACAAGTTCCCGTAGAGCTGGTGCTGCTGGAGGACCTCCAAAACTGTCCTCAGGTGCTCTGCATGGTCCTCTTCAGACCTCGAATAGATCAGGATATCGTCGATGAACACAACCACGAACCGATCCATGTACTCTCGAAATATGGATTTTATAAGTCCCATAAACACAGCCGGGGCGTTCGTAACACCGAAGGGCAAGACTACGAACTCGAAGTATCCATACCTACACCTGAACGCTGTCTTCGGGATGTCGCTCTCTTTCACCCTCAGCTGGTGGTACCCAGACCGTAGGTCGATCTTAGAGAACCATCCTGCCCCTTTCAGCTGGTGGAAAAGATCATCTATTCTCAGAAGAGGGTAGCAATTCTTGATCATTACCTGATTCATCCTCCTTTAGTCTATCAACAATCGGATGCCACCATCTGTATTCTTTGCGAACAGGACTGGAGCGCCCCACGGTGATGCGCTCGGATGAACATAACCCCTCTTCATCAGATCGTCAATCTGTATCTCCAACTCTCGTAGCTCCGAAGGTGCCATCTGGTATGGAGCCATCGAGATTGGACGAGTGTCGTGCTGCAGGTTTATCCCGAACCTGATATCACGTCTAGGGGGTAGAGTCGTCACCTCCTCAAGAAAGATGTCCATAAACTCTCAGATGATCTCTGGCACTCCCACCATTTCAGCATCTACTGATTCCACTGTCAGCTCGGTCAACAAAGAGAGGAGAGGTTCCTCTCTTGTTTCCCTACGGACTGCTCCACTCGCCGGTGAAGGTAACACGACGACCGTCTAAGTCCGAGAACACCACCCTTCTTCGGAAACAGTCGATAACGGCATACACAGAAAATAGCCAGTCAATGCCCAGGATGACATTGTATGGCTGAATCTGTAGCAGAAGAAGATCCCTAACCGACTGATGTGGACATATCATCAGTCTACATCCCTGACAAATGAAAAAGAAGTCGGTCTGACCTCTGACTGGTGTGCTCAACACCAGGGGCACTGGAAGTCTCTCAGCATCTAGGCCCAAGGAATGGGCTAGACTGGGTGCAACAAAGGAGTGTGACGCTCCGGTATCGAACAAAGCATGAGAAAGAGTGCTAAATAGACTGATTGTACCCCGAACAACCTATGGACCTGGTGGAACTGCTGCCTCTGCGGCGTGTAAATGTCCACGCCCAGCTCCCCTACTCCTCGGCTGTCGGCCACCTCCCTAACCATGCCCTGGTCGAGGTCCTTATGGAGCACCCTGAGGTCGGCCTCCTCCTCCTACGTCTGCCCTCGGAGGAGCGGGAGCACGTTGTCACTGCTGCTACTGCTGGAAAGGTCTGGCTGGAAGCTCCTGCTGGGGAGGGTGATGGGGATGACTGCCACTGTTGTACTGCAGATGGTCGAGGCACTGACTCCGGAGATGTCTAGGGCTCCCCCAGAGGAAGCACCGCTGTCCCGGGCCCGAAGGAAAAGGGCGAGGGCCGGGGGATCGAAACTGAAACTGATGCAGCCTGCTGCCTGCGAGTCGGAACCTAGAGGGTCCTAACGCTGGAGGCCTGGTTCTGACGGACTTCCCCTTCGATGGTCCCAGCTTGATCCCCTCTCGTGACACTCCTCCTAGAGCATGCATCCTCTCCACCACTTCAGCCTTTTCTGGACCTCCAAGTACATCAGCATGATAAAGGGGTTAACAACATACTGGAGGGAGGGTCGGAGTGCCTCCTCCAAAGGTCTTGCCCGAGACTCCTTGTCGGGAAAGAGGTCCAGAGAAAAACGTAGGAGGTCCTTGAACTTGATCCCTAGCTCCCTCACGGACATACTCCCCTACTGGAGGGAGAGTAGTTCCTTCCTCTTTTCTGTCTTCATCGTCAAGGAGATGAATTTCTCATGGAACTCCCTCTCAAAATTTGCCCAAGACACCTCATACTCTCTCCTCTCCCCTAGGTAAAGCATCCACCACTAACGTACCTCTCCCCAAATCTGGCTAATGGAAAGAGGAACCCAGTACTCGGTCGGGGCCCGAATCAGGCCAAAGGCTCTAACTAGCTCCTCTAGACAGCCATCCGTCTTCATATCGGAGGTGCTGCCCTCATACTTCTCAAGGGCCTATCGCTGGAAGGCTCAAAGAGTCTTCTGCCACTAGTCGTCCACTTCCCCTCGATCAGATCTCTGCTGATCGACCAATGTAGTCTCTGGGGCCTCTATCGCCTTTACCACACGTGGTCGCCTTCCAGGTGTCATATCTGCAAGGTAAACAAGGAATGCCTAAGCCCATGTAGTAAAGAATATCATCTTCAAAACTTATTAAAATTTAATTTATTCTTATTTCCCAAGACATCCCAGAAACACAAGAACACAAGTCATTATGATGCATGTACCTTTCCTAGGGTCTCTACCCTGCAATCAGTGTGGTCTCACTTGGCTGTTCGGTAGGTCCAGAGTCCTTGCATCGGATCACGGGGGCCCCTAAAATACCATGTCCTAGCCGGTCTTTCCCAGCCTAAATCACACTCCAAGGTCACCCAACACTGTTGCCTTACCATCCCATGAAATCCTCATTGTGCCTAACTCCAGACTCCATCCTGTCTCTCAACCATCACCTATGATACCATTCTGTCATGACCCGCCTTCACCAAAAGGAGGGAAGGGTCAGCAGATTTCCAGGCCCTTCCTTCATTAAGTTGAAGGAGAGATAATGACCCCCAAGACCCGCCTTCAATAGGTCCCGGAGTGGCGACCAGCACCAAGGGTATAGAAATTTCTCACAAATGGAAGGCATTACCCCTTTTTGTTTTATAAGATCAAGAGATGAGATGATGAAACTCAATAACACCCAGGTAAAAGAAAAGTAAGGAAAAAAATAAACCATTCCCACATGCATGTTCTAAAAGTAAAGCCACAAGGTACAAAAGGTGAATACAAAGTTCTGTACCAAAGAAGAAAAGAAAAACAACAACTGCAACTGCTCCAATGTCCGAGCTAGTAAGGTCCTGCGTGATCCCCGATGTCCTCCTAGAAACCTGAACCAGATTTATATATGTTGGGTGAGCACACAAGTACGCTTAGTAGGGAAAACTAAAGACTCTCGTGCACAAGTGGGGGATCGTACTAAAGTCTCGTGAGAATAGAGTAAACCAAACACATATCAAGGTAAACTATCCACCCCGGGACTCACCAAGGCACACTCACCAAATACCGCAAGTAAAGTAATATATATAATCAGAGCACATCGATGTTTGGGTACCCTGCGCTACTATCCCAATGGTTATTTAGAAATCCTACACATCGGACCAATCCCTCCATTCTCACCGCAGTCCCACTGCCACACCCACCCGCACACACCTGGGACACAACTGTCACACGTAACCACGCCTGCAAACACATAGGCCAGAACAACCACCACCACGCCCGAAGACACGTGGGCTAGAAAATCCACTGCAACTCCCGAAGACAGATGGGCCACATATCGAAGACACTTCGGAAACCACCTGCTGCACACACCTGGCCAACCACCACACTACCCCGCCCAGAGGTTCTTGGGCAAATAATAGAACTCATGCCATCACAGCCTGCCCGAAGATACTTGGGCTATCCAGGAAAGGGAGCAGAAAAAGAAGCTAATAACTAGCCACCAAGAATAGTGTTGGAAAAACACCCTTCCCCATGAAATGGGGGTGTTCAGCACTAAGTGATCAACTATGGTGGGGCATGAATATGAAACAGAAAACTTCAAGTATTGATATAGGTAACAATCACTCACCGAAAGTCTAGGTTTTTCTAACTGGCCTACGGAACACAACACCACTATATCCGAGTCACAAGTCATGAATCTTTCCAATAATACCCATTTGTCCCATTCTTGTTTCATGTTCAGTAATAATGTTTAAGTTTAAGCACTACTGGGCACCTAGTAAGCATAGGCACAAGTACATGAAAGTAAACAGTCAAGAAACAACCATAACGCCCACACCTGATTCTCAACAACAGAGGATCCCACCCCAGTTTGTGATATAAACAAGTAACCACTGGGTCTTAAAACTCACAACCACCGAGTCCATACCAACAGGGGATCCCATCCCCAAATTCACACAACCACCAAGAGTACAAGATTGGGGATCCCATCCCCTCCCACATTTATAGCAATCAGCACGAAAAGAAAACAACCAACTACCACCATCAACACACGTCAGGGTCATGCCAGTATTTTTAGATTTTAATGACTTAACACACTCTATGATTTCAACTTTTGTGTGTTTTAAACGGGGGTTATCACAGATGGAATGATCCCGGTGCCTCAATTTATTTGGCCGAATATACGTGAATAATCAATTTCTTTTCACATCATGAGTTTACAACCACAACAAGCCATTTAAAACATCATCTAGGGTTCATTAGTGCACAAACAACGACCACCAATGGCCTCGATTTTCAGAAGGCATAATCCAACACAACTCAACAAGATGGTCATAACATAAACAACATCAACGATCACAACCCCCTCATTCTTTATAGAATTCATTCATTATCATTAATTAGGTCCGGTTTATCCAATCCTATAGAATCAAAAGCACGCACACCCCACATGATACACAAAAGAGAGAGGCAAAGGAGAAATTCCCTACTTGTTTGATCGACGATCAACGCATAGGCCGGGCACGAAACATTACAGATAACGATGCGGGGTGCTCGATGCACCAGAAGCTGTTTGTGCAAAGCCATGATCGAGGATAGTGAAACCACGGCTAACCCTTGATTTATAAGAGCCAGGGACGGTTGGGTTGAAAACGCGAAACCACGTAAGGCGCGGGGGTCGTGGGTTTACCACGCGGCTCCACTCATCATTAAAGGGGGTCAGGTGGTTTAAACCGACTCATGAATTGATTAAGTATTTAATTGAAACTCTTATGCACGTTACGGGTCTTTAAAACCTTATTAAACGAGTCAGAATAGGGTTTAGAACCCTATTTGTGAAAAAGGAGCGCTACTGGAATCAACTTGACAAGGACGGGCGACACCGATCGGTCACGCCGATCGTTCTCACCGATCGGTCTCACCGAGACGCCACTCCTTTAGGACACGGATTTTGGAAAAGGGGTGGACCAAGAGAGTCTGGGTCATCACATGTGGCACCACTACATTAAACCATGTAACCCATTTCTCATATCCAGTTACCATTAATCCCTCCATTATCCTCTCGAACACCCGAAATACCCCTCACTTTTCATCTCCGAAAAATGAATACCGTGCCCCAAAATAGCAATTAGGGTTACCTTATTAAATATTCGTTTTCTCGCTACGAGCTCAATCTCCCTTCGCTACTCACGTACTCGAATAAATATCAGCCTTCGCCTATGCCTGCTTCCCCTCCCCACTTACTACAGTTCCCGCAAAACACCTCCACCGTCCGACTTAATATTTTAATCACCTTCGATATCAGTTCCTTCTTTCTAATTCCTTCTATATAATCCATCATCCATTTCAAACAAATCTCATTCCATCATGTTGAACCCCCATGAACTCGTAATTTTTATCGGGTCTTATTAAGGTACCAAATTAATTTTTACTGTCGTATCATGCATGCCCAATTTTGGCTTCTCTGAATCGAAATATCTATCAGGTCTTTCTCTGACATGCACTGAATTTTTACTAATGCTCCACAACCTCCTCTAACATGTGAAACAGACATCTCTTTCTGGTAAAACTAATTTTGACCAGCTAGCTACTCCATGCACTCTATACCAGTGTTGAACTATCCACCATCTCCAAAGGTATAGTTTTACTACATCCTATTTTACATCACGATAAGTTTTCATTTTACTCTAATGCATCCTCAAATATTTAATTTAACCCCATAACATGCTCTAAATTATAATCTTGATGATCACTTTTTGATTATGATTTCAATGGCTCAATTTTTTATAGGAAATTTTGTATTTTTTTATTTCTCATTGTCCATTTCAGATGATAATGTAGTGAAATGTTTCACCTATATTGTAGGTAATCCTACATTTACTAGAATTTTCTTAAATATTAAATGTTGATTGATTCATTAAAAATTCATTAATGTTCATTGTGTTATTACCACCAATTATATTTACAGTTGACTTAGAGCTTGCATCGTCTACTACGAACAATTCACTTAACCAACTACTGATCTCATATGATATCAATAGAATCCTGTGAG
Organism: Viscum album; assembly: GCA_963277665.1. Classification (NCBI taxonomy): domain Eukaryota; kingdom Viridiplantae; phylum Streptophyta; class Magnoliopsida; order Santalales; family Viscaceae; genus Viscum; species Viscum album. The sequence goes on from OY728133.1 coordinate 1,315,045,461, forward strand.
ATGGCTTCAAATCAAGAATTGTGTCACCTATATTGGAAGTAACCCTACATTTACCAAAACCTTCTTTAATGGGAATTGTTTATTGATTCAGTGTCTATTATTTGATGTTCATTGTGTTGTTAATCCATGAACTCCGTACCAGTGTTGTCCTATCCACCATCTTCAATGGTATGGTTTTACCACATCCTATATTACATCATGAAAAGTTGTAATTTTACTCTACTTAATCCTCATAAATAGAAATTAACCCTATCACATGGGCCAAATGCTAATCCCAATGATAACTTTTTGATTATGATTTCAATGGCTCTATTGTTTATCTGAAATTTCGTTTTTGTTATTTCTCATTGTCCATTTCAGAAGTTAATGCCATGAAATGTTTCACATATATTTGAGGTAAACCTTTGTTTTCCATAATGTTCTTAAATCGTAAATGTTGATAGATTCATTATAAATTCATCTATGTTCATTGTGTTGTTACCCGTAATTATATTTGCAGTTGAATTTGAGCTCGCACTATCTACTACGATCGATTCGCTTAACCAACTGCTGATCTCATAAGATATCAATAGAATCCTGTGAGATAGCTTCGACTCAAGAATTGTGTTGCATATATTGGAGGTAACCCTACATTTAACAAAACCTTCTCTAATAGGAACTGTTTATTGATTCAGTGTCTATTCTTGGATGTTCATTGGGTTATTACAAGTGACTCTATTTACAATTGAATTTGATATTGCACTGACTACTACTAACGAGTCTCTTAAGAAAATTCAGATCTCATACGATATAAATAGAATCCTGTGAGAAAGATTCGGCTCAATAGAATCTGGCCTTCATTTTCATCGCTCCTTCAATTACTCGCTAAAGATATAATATTTTCATTATTGTCACACATTATTCTCCATGGTGTTGAATCAGTGTCTCCTACTCTCCCTCTCTTACTTTCACATCCTCTTATTGGCATCCCATCACTCTACGAGTTGTTGTTTCCCCGATCAGCCTCTACTTTTCTCCATGTCTGACCCTCACATTTCCTAGCTGGTGCGACATTATCTCACAGTCCTGTATTTTCCTTCATTTTACGGATATTTTTATCTTTCATTTTATGCCATCTATCCATATCACAATATTTTTTAACACAGGGTGTCTTGATTTCTTCGCACAGACCACAAGTACATCTTGAACTCTTAGTCTACTTTCACTTCATCATGGTGAGAAGTTTTTGTGGCATTTTAGGCTAACTGTTCATTAAGGTTTTCCAATATGGATTTGAATACCAAGGAGTCCAAAACAGTCAGTGCTTAAAAATGTATTTTTCATTTTGGAGTTTTACTGGTAATGAATTATAATTTAAAATAACTTTTATTTAACTTCCACAAACATTTTATTTCTAAATTCATTACGATATTTTATTTTCCAATCACATGTATTGAAATTATTTCCCATTGTATAATGATGTGATTTAACAGGGTCGATTCAATTTATTTTAGTGATTATTTATCCATTCTACTATGTTTCTATGCATTTAAATGGATAATTACAAACCGTGGGTCCTTTAATCATGGTAAATAGTCCATTATTTTTTACTTTTCATGAATTTTGACATGTTTCCTAATTCTGGGAATTTAATCAACTGATAAATTATCTAATAATCATGGAAAATACTTCATTATTATTTACATTCTGGATATATGGATTTTTAGAATGGCCATGTATGAGAATTATTATGTGACATGTTCTTTATCATGTATGATCTAATGTTAACTAGATGTCGTACACTCTTTGTAATTGTAGGTTCAACCATCATAAAATATATTGATTATTTCAATTACATTTAAAGATCATTGTGTGAATTTCACTGATTAATTTTTAAGTGAAACTGGTTCTATTATTTTTTGTGTTTAGTGAATATTACTTCTTATATTTTGATGAATTAGGCTTCCATAGGTGTCAAATTTTTGATTCATTTCCCCATTCATATTTATATTTTGAATTCTTGCTCTTTCATATTTATTTTCTATGTATCATTTAAATGATGTTATTTCAATCAGAAATATTTACTATAGTGATGTTTTGCTCTAGTGTGATGGAATTGGTCTTCAGGATTTTAGTGATCGTGTCATTTATGCTACAATGATTGCAGTGAGTTTTCAGTCATTTTCATACCAATAATTTGGACACTTATGTAATTAAAACTGATCTGTACTATAAAGCAAGGTTTTAGCATGCAGATACACTGTATATTATTCAGGTCCTTTTCATGCAGTGATTTATGGTTTCTTAAGGGGAATTCATGAGCAGTAATTAATTGTGGCAATTGTGAACCATGCAAAATTTTGATTTATGGTACCTATGATTACATATTAGTGTCTATTTTTTGAGTATGCTACTAAGAGCTCATGTTAATTTTGAACTGTTTTAGTTGAATCTTCTTAAACAATATTGGATGGTTTAGTGTTGCAGATGAGAATGAAGAATGTTTTCTTTTACAATTCTGATGGGTTTCTTCTACTAAACTGGACAATTTTTTCACAGTAGTATAGAATTTGAGGTGATATGTACAATATGATGGTGAAATGGTGAGTTATAAGGCATAATAAAGTTTAATTATTTGATATTGTTACTAATAAAATAGGTTGAGGTGTGATGTATAGTATTTTATAGTTTCTTGTATTTTTAATTTTTAGTTATTTACAGTACACTTCTTATCCGACATCACTAGGTTTTTCATTAATTTGCACCCTCTAGAGGGTATTAAATATAACCCCACACCCCTTCCATATCTCTAATTCCCAATAGAAATAAAAAAGTACCCACTTTTTATTTATTTGATAAATTCCATAGCATTTGGAGTTCTATTTATATGCCCACATATACTATAAATTCAACTATAGGATATTAATAAACTCAGATGTCTGTAACAAACAAAAATGAACCATTATATTGAAATTTTTATGTTTTCTTCTATTACAGGTCCACCAAATAGTGTAAAATATTTAAATGTGGTGGATGTAATGAATTCCATCTACTTGTGTCCCTATACTGTTTTTTATATCTATAATGTTCATTATAAAATATGTGTCAATATAAAATATTAGAGTTCAAAATAGAGACAATCATGGATGATGTCATTGAGGTCGTGTTGTTTCTGTCAGCATTCATTTTTTTATTTGAAAATTCCTTGATGGTCCCATTAACTCCATGAAGAATATATGTTTACATATTTATACAAATACACACTTATATATAACTAATTGATATATAGTGCCATAACCCACCTTGAGGTGGAAGACGATGGCAGATTGGGTTATTAATATGTCTTGGTGAACATTGACTTATGCTTTTTCAACATTTGCATCTTATTAAATGCACTATTATATACAATTATAATTTAATATTTAATATGTTTTTAAATATGAAATAAACTATATGTAATATATAATATCCAAAAATTATTCATAATCTCTTTATAAAAAATACACTTAATTTCTAACTATTTTGATCATAAATATTTTCTAGGATCATTCCTCTCGCGGAGCTTCATACAACAAAACTTGAGAAGTTTAACTGAGAAATACTTCATTATCTACTAGAACATTTATTGTATAGTCTTCTACTATATTATTATTTGTTTTGTTTCTAATTATTCATTAACAATTCTTCCATAAAACATGTATATATACTCTGAAATATATTTCATTCTCATATTATAAAGATAGTGTATATATATGCCCTGTAATATGTAATATTATTCATTGCACTACAATATGTTCTATTCTTCCATATTACACTGTAAAATGCACACATTTCTATATAAAATGATTATGTCTTTTAAATGTGCATATTTTACATACAAAAACACTTTATCATACAAGTATATATGTACAGAACCTTTTTATACATATTTTATACTATATAAATGCATAAATCCATGTAACTTATTTGGCTAAAAAAACCTTTTAGGAGAAACATATATCTTGCATACCAGTGACTTGTTGTTGTATATAGTGATTTGATTAAATATCCAATATATGTTTACATAATTTCATTTTTAGGAAGAACAATCCTTTGTGAGGGAAATGATTAATTATTTGGTGTAGTTTCATTAGTATTTTTGGATTAAGTAAAACTAGAAAAATAATGCTTCCATTTTTATATAATTTTCAATCATCAATAGTTTTTTTCAACACTGTATTAATTGCATTATCTGTTTTTTCAGTTTGAGTCTTGTCAACAATATTTTTCAGCTATGACTTCCAATACTCAACCAACAATTCCTTATCTTTATTAAACAAGTGATCAATACTCGTATTATTGATAATTAATTTTTTATAGAATTTACAAACATTAACCCTCATTGTTTTATTTAATAATGTGTTGTTTTCATAATTTATCATTGTGAATACTGTTTAAAATTTGGATAGAAATAATAATGGTTCCCCTCATTAAGCATAACCAGATATTTTTATTGGATTATATCCCCTTAACTATAATGTCATTTTATTTGGAATCATGAAATAAAATCATTATATAGAACCAGGTATCCTCCACTCTTCCTCCCCGTATTCAACCATATATATAATATCATATTATCTGATAATTGGTCCTCCATTAATATGTTTTATTATTTTTCATAACCATTCATTCACCATTCCCCAACAAATTTTTTTTGTCGCCTAATTTTTGGTAGTTGATCCAATATCCATATCATGTTTCTATTTAAATTTTGTAATATGATTTTATATTTATTATAATATCTTCTGAAATCTATTACTATGTATTTCCATCATTCTACCACTACATTTTACATTTTTATACTAAACAAAAACACCATTTTTTTACAAATTTTCATTTCCATTTTCTATTTGTAAACATTACAAACATGCCACCTATGTAATTTTCGAAATTATAATAGTTTCTTATACTATCTAGTGAAGAAATTGGTCATAATGTATTGAAATACTATGTTCTGTATAATGTTCAATTCCAGAGTAGTCATTTTCATTATTACTGATTTATTTCATTGCTGGATTGGAATTTTTTATTCAAATATTCATTACTAATTATTAATATATATAATTATTTTTTATCGGCAGAGTGCATTCGCTAGACGATGATGAAGCATTATGATTTATTGTCAGAACACATTGTTCATGTAGACCTTGTATATTCATTTAGTTGGAAAACTTCTTCATTAGTAACTTTATAAATTTTGGTGTAATTAAATATTGGGTTTTGTCATCATGTATTCAAATAAATCATCTGCTCACCTCATATTTCTTTTTATTACAACCACTTCTATAATATATTTGTCTTTAATTTAAAATTACAATTCATGCATTACCCTTTCTATAGATCATGTTCACAATGCTGGGTTACTGAACCATATGATGATGTGTAGTAAGTAGAGTACAGGTGTTGACCCACTATTGTCATCAAGCAGGACTTGAACGCATTTGAAAATGATGTGCAACCTCCCTCAAAAATTAGTTGTTACTTTTTAAATATCCTTCGTTTTTTTCAAGTATTTGGTTTTTGTGTCCATAATTTATCTACTCGTATTCCATTTTTATGTTCCAATTGTTTGGGTTTAAAAATTATTAAATATTACTACTGGGGGGTTACTTTTACTAAAATAATTCTCTTTTCAAATAAAAAACCTTACATTAAAATGATGTGTGTACGCACTTATGAGTACTAGTATTTTTATATTTATTGAATATATCGAGTCATCCATGCAATTATAAAGAATTCATGTTTTTAAAATGGTATTATATTATTTTGGTTGATACCATGTTCCAATATAATTTACCATTAGGGAATTCTGATGTTTTGAATCTCACAATCTATAGATACTATGATATATATAGGGGATAAATGTTAATCTAATTTTGAGAATTTATTTTTAATGGTTTGTATTTTATCATAGAAATGGTTTATAAGGTTAACCATTCAATAAAAGTTTAAATTAAACTATGGGGGAACTACTTATGTAATCATTTTTCATTGAAAACCATAGTTAAATTGTTATTTAGTGTTTAACATTATTTCAACGATGTCTATAAAATTTATTTTTCTATTTATATAAGTTTGATTTTTTAAAAGATTATCACGTATGTTGGGTTACAACTAATGAATTCCAACATGGTCATTGGTCATGAAACCATGACCGATGGATGATAAGGGTTTCAAACTTACCAATAACCTATGAAATGTTTTGATTATTTTATAATAATTTTTTAAAAATAAAAATTATTTATTAAACAGTAATGTTACATTTTATGATTAGAGATTAATATATTAAGCATATTGAATTTCAAGAATATTTAGAGAAATGTAGTTATACTTTTCATGCTTTTTTGGTCATTAATATATGTTAAAAGTTTATGTTAGTGCTTCAGGAATCAATGTAACTTTCTGGAAATAAATTTATTAATGTAATGGAGGAATTAAAAATAGTTAAAATCTCAACCAAAGAATGAGAATTTCTATATATAGTGTTTTTTCCTAATACTTTAAATTTTTTGAACCTATGACCTTATAAATCATTACATATTTACGAATTTTATCCCCTAAAATTTTCTTTGATATTTAATTTTTTTCATTGATTACCTCATTCGCTCCTTGAAAATATTTACACTTTTCTTCTGTGTCCAATATTTACACCCAACTTTTGTTCACCTATGTGGAAAACGATTTATATGATACATTGGGTAACTATTAAGGTTCCAACATTCCATTTTTTAAAGAAGGTTTTAGTATTCATTTTTACAATGTGGGTTTCTATGAAATGAACTTTCAATTATTTATCCTTTGATAACCCAAATGAATTTCAAGGGAGAAATATAATTTAAGGGGTGTAGAATATAACAATATGTGAGATTGTGGCGTATATTTTTTCAAATTAATTTATTCATTTGATATATTTTATTTTACAGTAAAATGAGAAATGGTTTTTATATTCAATCACTAAGTCAAAAATTCCATTCACGTGGAACCGACTTGGTGTACGTTACATGCAACATCGAGTTTATATGAAGCAAAATTTTATTTTTATAATTATTTAAATGACATAATTTTAAAAATACATTTAAATTTAGTAATATGAATATTAATAAGTAAATTTAAATTATTTTTATGATTTTTTTATATAAATAAAACATATTTATAATGGGATATATATTTTTTTGGTAATGTACTTATGTGATTGGAAATATTATTTTCTCATATGATCTACTTTTAATGTCCTTCTATGAAAGAGAATAAAATTAATTTTCGAGAAATTTATAATTTTAATCCAATGAAAAAAATTTATATTTTAATTTATAATGTAGAAATTATTAAAGGGTTAATTTTTGGGATTTTTTTAGAAACATCATTTTTGAATGAATAGTGAAAATACCAGATTTTAATTCAAAACTATCATTTCATATTATTTATTTATGAGGATAAATTGAATATAATTATTTTAAAATCTTAATTTGATAATATTTTTGTAAATTAATCCAATTTATGTCATTATAATCAATTTCACTTGAAATTTTCGTATAAAAACATAGCAAACATTTGGATGTTTTTACTTTAAAAACCCACAGTGTCGACCAATTAGTGGGATCAATATTAAATTAACTTCTCTTAAATACGATATTATAATTTGAAAAAATAGACTAAATATATTTCATAATAATAATTTATAAAGTCTAATAAGGTAAAATTAGTTATTTACAATATCTATTAGTGAATATGATTAAAATTAATTATAATGGTTAAAAGAATCATAAGGTTAATAAAGTACTAAAAAAATGTATGACCTAAAAAACCTAAAAAAACTTATAGAAATCATTTTACATAAAATATTAGGCTATTAATCTTAAATTAGTGAATTTGGTTTCTTAGGTATGAAATTTTTTAAGCAAAATATGGGTACACCTAACCAGTTTTCAAAAATGCGAACCATATCATTTCCCTTCCCTAATAAATTTCCACGACCTCTCCCTCTTTTTTACACATCTCAAACAACATTGGTTCAAAAAATATCTATCCAATACACTTCCCAACATCTCTCCCTTCTTCCATGAATCCTCCCATAGGGTAAAAACCATCCTAGGTAATCCTTTTGGAACAAACCAAATGGAGTTACTCGATTAAGAGGAAATTCCTTCTCTAAAGCTCATTTATATTAATTTCATTCCCCAAACCTAAAATATTTTTATTCCTTGAATTTATATACAAATGAGTGTGGAAAATATACTATGATGATTTTATAAAAATAGTTCTACCTATAAATTCACACAACTTTATCTAATAGGTAATGAACATACTGTTTATGAGTAAAACGAACTACCACCTCACAAAACAGTGGTTGTCCATTTTTCCTTTACCACCGCTTAGGGTGGAAATTTTGATGAAAAATATATTTATATATGTTATATATTATATTTATTATGTCTTTAAGCTTATTTAATCCTTCTAGAACTAAAATCATTTTACTTTCCACTTAGTGTAAATATGATAATTTTGTTTGAGTAAGTGTGGACATTCGCCCCCACAAAACGATGTGATTCATTCCCAAACTACACGAAAAGTATTAAGGATTATTTTTGTAAGATTATATTATATATATGAAATAATAATTATACAAGAATTATGATGAATAATTATATACATATATGTCAATTTATGTCATTCAATTAATAAAATAATAAAACAAACATAGTGCTCATGTTTACATATGGCTTACCGTCTCCATGAACAATGTCTTCCATTTCAAAATTTTCTATCATATGGATTATTTTAATTTAAATATATTGAATATAAATGAAATTTTAACATTATTTATATCAATTAAATCATTATATATGTATAAAGACCAATTATATCAAAAATTAAGACACCTGTGAAGAATTTAGCGAATATTAACCGATGTGAATCCGTAACATATAATTATTATCAAACTAGTAATATAAGGTCACAATAAAAAATATGGTATTAGATATAATTATATGGTTCTGAAAAATATTTTTACTATATTTATATTTATTATAATGGTTTTTTGTATGAGTATGATTAGAATCAAAACCAAAGGTAAGGGTATTTCATCTCACTTTTTATTTCCAGGACCTACATGGTTTATTCACAACACATTCCATTGTTGTAGGGTGTATACTACCCACTGATGAATTATAATATTCTTATACTTAAAATAATGAGTATTTTAGTATCCATTTTATTATATTTCTATCTTGGTGTTTATGTTTCCAAAGATACAAAATCGTAATTTTAGTTTTGTCTCAATTTATCATCCTTGATACACATGCCATGATATGTGCTTATAAATATTATATGAGGTGTATAGACAAACATTGATATGTTATATCATGTATATATATCCTTTCATGATATTTATTTCTTCATTTAATTAAAAATTATTACATGGAGAGTGTGGTTCAATGTTACTAATTGATAACATTTTATTAAAAAAATATCGTTACTTTTTGGGATTTTTATGATTATGATTCCCATGTTAGACTCATATAATCAATATATTAAGAACATTCATAGATTTTATTATCCTCTATATATTTATGATATATTCATGTAATGTTACCATTTTTCTACACTTTTGTACATTATATTGTTAAACCTTTTTAAAAGAAAGCCTAATTTTACCCTCTATTAAGTCAGAAATCTATGTTCCTTCAAAAATATGTTTTCTACAAATGATTTCCAAAAATATTGTACTATTATCCTATAATTATTAAAATAATTTTTTCTATTTTTTTCTTATTCTAATGTTTAAAATTAAATTTTCTATTCACTTTCTGAACAATTAATTTATTTAACCATTTAATGTGCAAAAGGAATGTTCTTGTTACCATGTATAGAAAATATGAATTTACCTCTTTCCATTTCTTTGAATTTTTCTTTTCATGTTTAAAAGATTATTTTTAAGACTTTTTTAACAAAAATAATTTTAAAATATATTATTTTTAAAAAAATAATCATTATTTAGAAAATTTTATTGTATTTTTTAAGGAACATGTTTTCCAAAAGGTTTTTATGATTCTTCTATACGCATTTGAAAAAAATTGTGTCCAAACTGAGTTAAAATTGCCTCTTATATGTTTTCTATGAAAATGGTTTCCAAAATGTTTTAAATCATCAGTTATGAGTTTTCCTGGAAAAAGGTTTTCATAATAACTAAAAGACTTATTAAAGAGTTTGAAATGTATTAAAAAATTGTTTTTAGAACATTTTCAAATCTCATTTTATACTTTTTAAAGAAAGATTGTTTTGAAAACATTTTCAATATCTATTTATACGGTTTCTAAGTAAAAGGTTTCCAAAAGGTTTTCGTAGATTTCATTATAAAATTTCATGTTTATTTTTATGAAAATTGTTTTCAAAATGTTTTTGTTTTTTAATGATCCATTTTCAATGATGAAAGGATATTTTCCGTAACAAATGTTTTGAAAATATATTTCTATGTTATTTTCTATATAATATGACATCTGTTGATATTTCTCATTCCCTTCTAGAAAATGATTCAAAGGTTCTATCTATATTTTTTTTCTTAAATGTGTTATGTTTTTATAGAATTATTCCTATGGAAACCATTTCTCTTCCACTAATTACATGATTTTGAAACACCCTTTTTCAGTGCTTATGATTTAAAAAAATGATTATAAAACCTATATCTTTTTCCAAATGTTATGATATGATTACACATTTATGATACCCATTTCCTTTCAGGGGTTATGATATGTTTTTTAATGATCTTTTGGAAAATGGATGCATGATTTAATTATGAGATAGTTGGGACCTATATCTCCCTCCAATGAATTGGTTAAATAATTATATCTCATGAGATAAAATTGGAAAGAATGAGAAATGTATGTGATTTTGTATTACAAGGATGGAATAAAAAATGAACTCAATTCTGTATTATAGGGTCAAAAAGTGAAATTAACTTAGTTCAGTATTATAGGGTCCGAACAATGAGTGAACTCAGTTCTGCAATACACAGTTGAAATATGGTGTGAACATGATTCAGTAATTGAATTTTTCCACCCAGATGGTCTTGGAATTAGTTCCATAACTGCTATGGAAATAATTATATATTCTTATGTGTCTAAATAATTAAATTTATGTATTCCAATGCTCTAATTTCATGTCATATCTTATTTATTTCTATATGATTCATATCAAATAACATAATAAGATTTTTTCTGTGATTCTTGTTTATGATTTTATGATATACCGGGTATGATCTTAAAAATGTTATGATTACATTATTATACCCTTATGCTCATGATTATGATTACATGTATATCTTCTTTTCAATTATTGAGCATTTGAGCTTGCCTGTTTTTATGTTCCATAACCAATATAATGAAGATATTTATGAAGTATGATGGGTCTAAAAAGGGTTCTAGTCATGAAGAACATAGTGAGAGGTAATGAAACGCACTTACATGTCGATATTTATGTTTCCATGTTTCTAATGTCATTGGAAAATTATGATATTTTGGAGTTCATTTTCCTAATATATTAAATATTCCTAAATTTTTTTGAAATGTTATTGTATGTGAACACTTGATCATTATTTTAAATAAACCATTACCTGTTGCATAATAAATAGACCACATACACACTAAACTAGACACTCCTGGGGGGTATTCATTGTTTGATCATATACAATTTATGATATTCTTTGAAGGACTGATTTCTGAGTTACTTAGTGGGATTAGGTTGATATATACATGGAAATCCAGCTTAAAATAACCTATGTCTAACGATGAGGGTTATAGGATGGACCATGTGTGAAATAACTAAAGAAGTATCATAGGGATAAATGAATCTGTTATTTGAGATGAAATATTATGATTGTGTAATAATTTTACTTTAATCATTTATTATTTTGTTATTGGTAATTATAGTATTATTTTTTGTTATATTAGTTCTTTGGAAATGTAATCAATATAATTAATCATTAAATTTAATGTCTATAGAACCCCTTATATTTTTTTGGAATAAATAGTTTCTTACTTATATCAACAACAATGAGTTGGATATATAAGTATAATATATATAATTTTTTCCTCATGGATATAATACCATCATGAATTAGTAAATGATAATAAGAAATGTGGCAATACTATTTATTTTAGGTTGATAGAACATAACTAGCATAATATTTTAAGGCATATTGTTTCTATAAATCATATGCTTATAATTTTAAGATATTATACTACCTTATTTAAGTAATTTAAATCGATTAAGAAATAAGTAATATGCGATATTTTTAAAAGTAACAACATTTTATTCATTACTAAGTGGAACATTATAATAAAAGAACATAAAATTAATATTTTCACAACATTTATTATTAATCACGATAGATAAAATACATCCATTAAAAGGGCATAAAAAATAGGGGACCATAGATAAATAATAATAAAATCTCCAAGAATAGTAAATCTCATTGATCATACGAAAACACAAGAAACACCGAGAAAAAACTTATAATAAAGAATATTACCATGAAAGGAGAAAATATTATTAAAAATATATAATAAGAAATAATAACTCTTATATTTGAATAAATAAGGCAATGAAAAAAATGATTTATTAATTAAATATATAGAAATAACATATGGTCATTATAATAATATTATTTTTGAAAATATGATCATTGAAAATATGATCAGTGTAGATATGGTTATTATTCATATATGTAACACCCTAAGATTTCACAGTATACTTCATTAATTCTGTAGCTTATGTTGCATGTATTACCGAGTTTGAGGAGACCCTAATCTATTAAAAAGACATTTAACATAGGGACAGAACAATTAAATTAATCAATATTAATTAAATTAAATAATTTAATTATTGTTTATAAATTAAAATAAATAAAAATTAATTTTGGTTAATTATTTTAATACCCTAATAAAATTAAATCAATTTAAGTTTTAAATTGTATTAAGTTCAATTAATTTAATTTTGGAATTAAAATTGATTTATTTATTGGACTGATAATTATATAAATTATTTTAATTTATTAATTAATTTAATTTAATTAAATAATCACTCATACTTATTTAATGCATTTTAATTTTATCGCATTATATTTTACCTGCATTATGTTCTTGAGCATTGATAGTTGAATGTCTACGTTTAACTATTTAATTAATTAATTATTTAACTAGGTGAGTTGATTTTAATTAATATATAGATGGTTTCCACATCGTCTATTATATTGGGTTAAAATCTATAAGGGTCTGCATGCCGAAATTTTTACCTGATTATATTTTTCCAACTTGTTCCCCTCGCCTGCACGTGAGTAATTTTGTAAATCAGATGAAGAAGGTGAGCGACATGGACACCTCCAAGATGAGGCGGTACATGTTGATGAAGATGGTGCCAGACAACACGTGGATTGTGCCAAGATGATGTGGTACTCTAAGATGTGACGAGGACCCCACCAAGACAAGGCAATGTTCTAAATTTGAAGAAAACAAACAAGAAATGGGGAAATCTGCATCAAGAGTCAAGATCTGACTCATGTACGATGAGTTTAGGTTGTCTAGATGCTGAGGAAAAGTCAGGTAGTAGTTTTCATTTAAGCGTTTATTTATTATTTTATGAATTTTTTAAGAGTGGGAAAATATATAAAATAATAGATTATAAAATGCATAAAGAAGGGGTGTGTGTTTGTATATTGATGTTCGGTTGTGAGCAAGACAATGTTTATAAACTAGTTTAAAAGAAATGGATTACATTCTTTGAGAGAAAAATAAATAAAAAACTCAAATAAAATATTATGTCACAAACAGCCATCCATCATTCACATTTGAAAAAAACCAGGTGTTCAAGGTGTTGGTCATGCCTTAGCTGAGAATTCCTCTTACTACTAGAGAGTTCTAATTCATGTGTTGGGTCGACATAACTAAAATAGCAGAAAAAGATATCCTTATCTAGCTTGTTTTATGTTTAGAGGTAAGCGTTGAGTAAATCAGTAAATTATTTTTGAAGAAGGGACTTCACTCAACTGATAAAGGAACCACGAGTTAATGCAATTGTCCAGCCAAAAGCCTACCTTAGACCCTCCTAGTAGTCTCATAGCCATAGCTTGTATACTATGATGGAGGTTCAGGGATCCTTTCCACTAGAATACTCATGAGTATTTCAATTCTATATTGGAGGTTTCCTAGAATTTGAAAACATAGTCGGAGACCTTTAATAATTAAATAATCAGTAATGTCACAATAGGTAATCACACAAAATTACAATCTACTAAAGTATATTTGTATATAATGTCAAGTAATACCATGATTAAACTTTTATAAACATTGGACAAAGTTAATGTCCAAACAAGAAAGAAATTTCAATTGTAGTATAGTCTCTTGTGCACATCACTACCATAATGGAAATTCAAGGTGCATCTGTCCCAACCTGTTAAACCACCTCCGAAAGTGAGGGTGTAAAACTGCTTACATTAGACTCATGAATCAAGAATATGATGGATTTTTTCATAATTATATCATTAAAGTCTGATGTTAGCTACGGTCTCTACATCATGACATTTATGATGTTTCAGGTAGTCTCATCTCAAACAAGTTTTTGAGGAGAAAGTGATGCAATATTAGAATGTGATGGTTTCACTCGGTCTGTGTAAAGTGAATGATTGTTTACAATTTTTCAGGTCATCCCATTCTTAAACCTTTTACACCTAATTAATCTAGATTATTTTAAGGATACAAACAAATGGTGTAGAATAAGCACGTCATTACCTTTATGCTAACATTCACCTAGTAATAAGAATATTGGAGATAATGTCATCTTTTATTCATATGGAGAATAAATTGAATGATAAGGTAAAAGGGCCTATGACAAGTTAGGCCAAAGGCACCTTCTTCATGTCCTTCAAAGAAAAGTGGTTGTCTATTTACCAAGAGGTTATTTGCATCAAATTTATTATTAAATAAATTCATGGAAGATTAAAAATTGAAATACTAAAAGCAAGTACCCGCTTCTTTTTCAATTAATATTCATCAAATATATTAATCATTCAAGTATACTTCATGGGTATTTAATATAATATTCCAATACCATATGTGTTTTTAAATACAATAACCAAGAAAGTATAAAAACATTACTAGAAGTAAATTGTCTTCTCCAAGTAGCTGAGAAAGGGTGATTCCTAAGTCAGCAGTGAGAAACACATAACTTCTAATTGCAATGTGATTGATTCAAATTAAAAAAGTTGCGATGTATAACCAAAAAAAATTATCTCATGTACCAATTTTCACATGTGAGAAATTAATTCCATGTTTTTGGAATGAATTTTGTTTCTAGTAACATACACAACAAAAAGTTCACTACTACTTGAATCAAAAGGTAATACATGATGAATATAAAAACTGTAAGACCTACATAGTTGTGTAAATATGATTCTTTATCAAGTAAAACTAAATGTGGATGCCAACTATATAACCAGTATATTATTTAGTCTCCGCGGAGCTAAACACCTTTGGTATTATTGACATCCTAAGATTGGACAAAAAAAATTTAAAAATAAAGGTATGGCACAAAGTATTTGAGCTTAGTTCAAAAAGATAGTGTGAACTATTGCAAAGAAATATAGAGGTAAAAAGACATTACAAGATTCCTTTATGTTATTAAAGAATGTAATAGCAATGTATATTCATGGTCAAGAAGATATGATTTTCTTCGGATCGGCATGCCGAAGAATATCTTGATTATGCAATCATCGATCATGATAATGTATTGTGGAGTAATTCCTAAATGCAGGATACCTTATCTACGTCACTATGTTGATGTTCAAAAAGTGGATCGATGACTAGTCTTACATATTAACATTGGTAAAATAAATGTCAAGTGGAGGAATTCCTAAACACACATTTTATACATCAATGTGATGATGTATGTTGTGTCAATGTTACAACCTGTAGAAACTGCGATTATATTTCAATATTTGATTTGAAAATAACAGCATAAACCCATAACCAATATGCCAAAATAAATGACAAATGGATATCATAAAAGTAATAGTATGATGAAAATCCATTATTTCATAAGTCATGTGTTAGGATGCAAAGATTTTGTTAAAAACAAACATTCATCAATCTAAACACGTTGTGAATCTAAGGTGATTATTGTAATGGTTATTTAAGATATTACATAAATCCCTAAGACAGAAAATATGTCGTCAAGTATTAGACTACATTTTTATACAAGGGTGCACATCTCTATTAGAGATAGTGGGAGATTAATTGACATGTACTTAGTCAATGCTTGATATGCACAAATTGTTGGCATAGGTTCAAGTTCCACATGTACATGTGAAATAGGCATGTTCCAGTGGCACATACTATGTGGGAATAGTGAAACCATGGTGATGGTTTAATATTCACCATGGTCGGTGATATATTATCAATTGAAAATAATAAATCCTACAAGTATGAAGTATATTCCAATTAGCTAATATTTTCAAGATAAATTAAAATTCATAAAATGGATTGCATGTATCAAGTGGCAAAGAGGATTATAAATTGATTACTTCATTGGGTATTCAAATGATATGATACATGGATGGTACAAGTATGGTAACAATAAGGCTCGATTGGTTATAACATGTCGGTATGCCTAAATCCATTAGAATTTTACATGTCATAGATAAACTTATAATATCTTTTTATTTGTCATTGAATGCCAAGATCATCTTTCGTGGAAGTTGTCTATACGACACAACCAGAAAGAGATGATTACATAAAATGATGTCAAAAAGAGTTGTAAGTTACTGGAATCATGTTTGGGATTGAAGTAAGTGAAATGATATTACATTATTCATTATAAATGAAGCTTTTCCTTGTTTCTACCAAAGGTTAGTTGGATCACCAATGTTTTCCAAGTGAAATATGTTCGGTAACATTTGGAAAACAGATTTTGGTCATAGAATTATATAATATTAGGTTAAAAAAATTATTCAATGATTTAATTAAACTAAAAAACTTTATTCTAGGGAACATGATATATTGAGGAATATCGATAGGTTTCTTGGTCATATTCAATCTCGTACATGTAGTGCCATTGTATTGAAAAATACAAGTTGAAACAACTCATGTTCAGAATTGTTTCCAATGTTACCTGGCTTAATCTCTCTAGGTTAAAA
Source organism: Viscum album (assembly GCA_963277665.1). NCBI lineage: Eukaryota > Viridiplantae > Streptophyta > Magnoliopsida > Santalales > Viscaceae > Viscum > Viscum album. The sequence goes on from OY728133.1 coordinate 1,315,062,661, forward strand.
TTTTCAATGCATGCGTAGAGATTAATGTTGTGAATTGATACCATAAGCTTCAGCGATGGACAAATCACATATTCCATATTCTATACAATAATCAATACTGATCGGATATAGTTTATTATAGGCAGATATCAATTATTTCTAAGAGCACTGCAAGTGATGCAGTCAGAACTATCATCTTGTACATGGGGAATTACAAATGATATGTACATGGAATATGGAGGGGAAGGTATTCTAGTTTTTTGGGGAACAAAAAAGTAATCCTTAGATAAATTTGATCTTGTGTCACATTTATGAAAAGGTGATGAGTGAGTCAAGAACATAAAATCTAGTGGTAGCCATATGTACAAATACCGAGTATGTTGCTGTTGTTATCAATAGAAATGATTTTTCTAGTTCTGGGATTTGCACCTAGTGTAACAGTATTGTCATAATGAGAATTATGATATTATTACTTGCCAATCTCTCAAGTTATAACTATGAAAAAAACTGATATACACAGGGTTACATTATCTTTAGATGTATTACTCAAGCCGATGAGGTCGAATATAGAAGATATTCCATGTGGCTAAAACACGGTTGGCCAAGAAGTTAAATCCATTACTAAGTAGAAGCATGATATTTATCATGTGATTAGCTAACAAGTTAAGTTAGCAAGTAGGATCTAGTTAAAGAGGGAGTTTTGAAATAGTGGGTGCCCTAGACCCAACCATGCAGTATTTTCTGGTTACCACATCATGTGTATCGTTAGCTATGCATGATGTTATCTTACCATTATAGTGATGACTTTTATTTGTCCTCTATAATAATGGTAATGTAAAAAGTTTAATTGTCGTGTCGATAGGTTATATCAGATCCCAGACCATAATGAGATCCTCGAAATATAATTACACTGATCTTAAATATATGTTCTATAGTCTAGATACATCTTATTGACTAGACACAATATATGTATGACTATCAGGTGCTAGGGGCTCCTAAACATTGAGACTACTTATCATGATGTTCGCATTTGGTGATTTCTAGTAGTGAGATCATGAGGACAGACCCGTCAATAGGAACACAACATGTTTTGGGTGTCATTGGTTGTTCCTATCTACTGACATGTGTATTGGTCTCCTAAATTGATACCATTACAAATGTATATCATTTGATTATGTACTTTGATGCATGAAAAAATCCATGGTAGTGATTTCATGGAGATGTATTTTTTGTTGGGTTCATCGTTCATGATATGACATTGGATGAATGGTCTAGAATGGTTTTTTTGTTACCATGTTCAAGAAGTTGTACATCTTAGACCTGGTTGATTAGGATGCTGCCACCTTCATAAATCCATAGACAAATCCGCAGAGAGGAAAATCCATCGAGAATGATCAAAAAATAATAAAGAAAGATATGGATGATGACAGAAGAGTGAGACTTGCATTATGAGATATTTAATGTCAAAAAGATTATAGTACACAGTCATTGTTTGTAGGACGATGGTCATTTTTATGACAATCGTTATCTCTTTAGGGGTCATGATGGGTTTCTAGACACCGCTTGTGGTTTTTGGATTTTATTCACTACTATAGAGGTAAGGGCCTAAAGGGCCACACAAAATAGAATATTCAAGAATCCACGAAATTCAGTTGAATGGTTATATGGACATAGTGGGCACCACCACGAGGTACGATCATTGTCTAGGTTGTCGATCACCAAAAGAATTAAATAAATTCCTTAATTTTAAAGATACAATTATTTGGGAATGAATTTATTTAATATATTTACATGTTTTGTAAATAAGATAAAAAATTAATAGAATAAATATTATTATAATATTCAAGGTTTGTTTAATATTAAGCGGGACAACGTGTCGAGTTAAATCGCTCAGATTTTATCACGTAATATATTACAAGTATGTGATAAAAATAATAAATAATATTTGCGCAGTTTAATCCGTCACAATTATTTATTTAGTGAAATTTGATATAGACTGGGTCCGGGTAACCCTACCAGTTATTTATCAATGTCACTATAAATATAGGAGGAGGCTCACCCTTGTAGTGTTCATATCACTATTCATTCATTTATGGAATAGACGTTGAGATTCTCTCTATCCTACCACTCTCTAGTGAGAGAAGTTCTAGATCCATGATGTTTGGATCAAGATCTCTCTTCAGAATCGAAGGCATCTCAATGCATTGATCGTCGGGACATCTGATGCATCGTTGGATCACTGCGCTATCACTAGATGTTTGATGATCGATGTTCCAGAGGATTTTGGAGCATGTGTGGACGATCTAGAGGGATCATGCTTTAAATCATTCAACCGACGATCGCCAAAGACTACTTTAAATAAACCACAGCATCATATTTGAAATTGGTATGCCTTAATTTTATTTTTTTTCTCTTAAAATTTTACGCATGATCCTCGAACCACTCTGGTGCTCGGATCCTCTACGACGACAAGTTCTGTCGTCCTACCGAAGAAATTTTTTAAAATCATCGGCCCACCAGCTTCCGCTGTAAGACCCAAAACCTATTACAAAATACATTTTTTTATGCCGTTTTAACCCATACTCATCCTATCATAGAATAAAATCACCTTGAATCCATTTTTAAATTAATATTAAATTAATATTTTAATAACTTCTAAAAGTGACTCTCGCCTCTCTTAAAAAAGAACATTTCTCATTCTATTTGATTAACACCTATAAATCCATTTTTCTTTGGAAAAACCCTACCATTACCTCTTCCAAGTTCTCTCAACACATCTTATAGTCCAGACATTGGGTAAAAATACAATATATGGATTTTTTTGAAAATCATAAGGATATACCTAAAAACGAGATAATTGATTTATCACCTCTTTCAATGTTATTTTCATCTTATACTTCCATGTTAAATTTTGTTTCCATATAAAAAATTTTAAATCTAATATCATACATATAGAAAATTTTTAATATAATCATGGTAGAACCATATTCCTCATTTTATCCATCGTACGAAAAAAAATTACCACACATGCGTACATACGGCTTACTGTCTCCACGTCTTGGTGTATTTGGAAGTTCTACACTACTTTATTTATATGGTTATAATGACAAGTTTATGGATATAAATAATTAATATAATATGATATATATTATTTATAATTAATATATCATCCAATTCCACACCATTTAAAAATAAAGGGAATGGTATCATATCTCATGAGTACATATGACCTACCATCTCTAGGACATGGTGAGAGTCATTCTTCATATTAACCATTAAATAATATTATAAACTGTATATTATGAGTAAAAATAATAATTATTAACTTTATATCATTATATATATGAATAAAATACATCCTATTCATAAAAAATATGGCTTACACAACAAATCGCGACAAATAAAATGGTGTAGTTAACATTTGAAACCATGGTAATACTGAATTATTATTAACAAAATGATATAATATTATTAAATATGATATAATTAATATGAATATGTTTATAGTATATTTTAATAATATTATTTAACCATTATATATGAGGTTAATGATCCTTCTACTAAAGAAAACTACATGTTAAGGGTTAATTTCATAATATAATTATTATCTAAGATTTTTTATGGACAAGTATTTAATCAGACATATTTATCATCAATTTCCATGTTTCTCAAAAATGATTTCAAAAGGTATATTATAATGTTTTTATGTAACAGAATCACTCACTAAAGCATCAATATTAATTCTTTAAAGAAATATTATTTTAAATATTCTTTATTAATGTCAATTTTTTTCAAATTGTTTTAAGGATTTACTTATATAGACATTAATGTTTTAAAATGTTAATTAATTTAAAGGTTTCAAAGTGGAATGGGACACATTAATTCAAAAATCTCCCTTCTAAATGTACTCATTTATAAATGTGTGGACTTTGAATAAATGATTTCATAGAAAAAAGGGAATCCATATCAAGATATTTTAAATAATTTCAATAGAGTAATTTCAACCATGTCATCATTATTTGATGGATTTTATGCTTAATTGAGGTTGATTTATTATAATACAATCTACCATACTGTATCAATGGTTTTATGATATGTGATATTATTAAGGTTCTACATTGAGACCAATCATGGTTTATGATTACTATATTAATTTTTCATATGCTGGTTTTAATAAATACGTTAATGTTATGTTGTACCCCATTCAAAAGAGGAATGAATTAGACTTAGTAAGAGACTGGATGGGCCCTCAATAACCCCTTGATGTATCAGAATGTTTCATAAAACAAAACATAATTGATTTTAGCCAAGGCATTCCCTATATATTATATTCATGGCATGACACACTTAAAGTATTAGATTCTTGGAATGAGGCCCTAAAAAATATTATATTCTTGGCTTGAATCCTTATTGTTATGTTTAAAATATCTAAAATTACGCATTTACTCATTTTGAGATTATTTATTGATATTACCTATTATTATTCGACATTATTCTGTCCATGTGAATGTTAAAATGAAATTATTTGATTTATTCGTTCCATTATATGATATGTATTTTGTTTAAAATGATTTTATTTTTATTTTATAACTTGACTCAAATTATTATTCCTATTTTTGAAAGATTTATCTTTATTGTTTAACCTTACTAAGCATCTGATCTCACCCCTTTCGTATGGTTTATTTTCCCATGATTCCACGAAGTGTTTTTTGGTTGGTATCCGGTGTTAATATATGAGTGTAACAGTGTTTTCAAAGAATAAACTTTTCTGCATCTAATGTTTTGAATTTTAAAGAAAGGTTGATATATGTAATATATTCTCCAATACTGCTAAATTGATCAATAATTTGTGATTTGATTCCTTATAATCATTCCAACGTATTAAATTAAATCCTCGTATCTGGGCCACTATGTTCAGGGCATTTCAATATATCGAATATGTATATATCGTCCAAGTATAGGTCAAAATAATATTATTCACAATAAAATAAAACAATCGTTATAAATATTTTTTTCATTCTGTTAAAATATTAATAATATTATTAAAATATGATATAATGTATGTATGAAATTCATATATTTATTTTAATATCAATGTACTTGTAAAATTAAAATTATAAATTATGAATAATTATTTTTAATGATGTTTGTTAAAGTGTGTTTTGTATAAAATTAATAAATTTTTATTTTATAGAACCATGTTGTTAATTATTGAATAACTTATCATAAATTTAAAATTAAAAAAAATTAAAAAATAAGACACGTGAACTAATAAATGTACTTCTATTAAATTCTAAATTGATATGAAATAATTTTATAAAAACATAATTTTTATCTTTGTTTTATTAATAACATCATCTTTAAATAAAAATTTGTATTTTCACATTAAAAATTAATAGTGTGTGATTTAAAAAAAATCATTTCTGGATATAGAATATAAAAATTAGTTGAACATGAATTTTTAGTATTTGTTTAAAAAAATTTATTTTGTGCTCAATAATGCAATATATTGATTCTATGAGGATTAAACATTGATTTATATAAATGTAAAACTTATAAAATTATGTAACATTTATGTCAATGAAAATTTAATTTTATAATTGATTTTTACTTAACATTCATTTTAAACATATTTGTTCTATTTGAAAACATCAATAATTATTTATAAAAAATTTCATTAATACATTGTATAATTCTCATAATATAATTAATTTGTAAAACAATTTGAAATTGAAAAGACAAAATGGATTATAAATTTATAAATTAGTAGGTAAAAAATATCTTTAAATTTCTACATTACATTTAGGAATAAAGAATAATTTTTTTTAAGATAATATGTTACCCTTTTAGAATAGTTATCTTTTATATTGAAATACAACATAAATGGTGTATATTTTTTAGAAATTAAATAAGTTTAAATTAAATTTAAACTCTAATATTATCTATAAAATATATAAAAACGAATTAAAACACATATAACTGGTAATAAAGCATATATACGATTAAGAACTATTAATGAATAGACCAATATTTTGTTATAAAAATAGTTGTCAATAAATTATATGTTTTAAATTATTAGACATATTTCATATAATTAGAAAATTAATTTTTTTAAATAGAGAAAAAATTTGAATTCCCCGCATTGATGATTTGTATAAAATACCATATTATATTTTTAGTGATAAAACATTACCATAATTAAATTTTAATCAAGATTTATAAGGGAAAAAAATGAGTAAATAAGGTATCTTGAATTTTTTTAATAATTAAGGGTAACTTACACAATATATAAAGCCTTGTTATGTACTAATGTTATACTAAAATTTGTCACCAAAAATTTCTCCTCATTATTAAGATAACTCAGCCACCCCCTAACACCCATGTGATACCATTATCACCCATACCTAAAATTAGATTCCATAGAAAACCCCATTTTTATACTACAAAAAAAGAATAGTCAAAACCATTCTCTCATACCCCTCAACCCCTAAGGCATTGATTAGGTAGTGTCTTCCCATATCACTATATAATTCCATCCAAATGAGTTTTTATGGGACTAAGGATTCATTTTAATTATTATGAATCTACTTATCAATGTAATGGATGTCCACCTCTTCATTTTGATTCAAGTACAGTTTTTATAATACCTTTCAATATCCTAATGATTATAATTCCATATGATCATAATAGATCCTTTTATATACAAATTATATTACAATAATGAGATATAACAATTCTCTATATTTAAACCCATTTCATAACCCTTTTTTATACTAATGTCATGTTAATTAAATCAATCCCTTATTTTTACCCTCATAATTTAAATTGAAGAATATACATTATTATACGCCATTTTATTTCCATGTGATTATTTTTCTCATGTAAATAATAAATACATTAATATCCAACTGATTCCATATTTATGAGAGTATATTTTTACCTTTTTTAATCCATTCCTATAATCCTTTGGTAAGAATATCATGCTTCCCAAATCACTCCTTCAATTTCATTGTAATATTTTATTGTCATAAGGGGATATCTTGAATCAATTAATTTTAGTCAGTTATAATCATTAAAATTCGATTATATAATTTAAATATGTATTTATCCCATAATAAGATAATGTTATTTTGAATTTTCATATTATTTTATGAGAAATTCATGTTTCACACTGGATTCTTCTTCCTTTACAAATCTATTACTATATAAAAAATATTATTCTTTTAAGAATAATTTCATCCATTTTAATGGATTTTTCTGAATATTCAAGTTTCAACATAGAAAAATGTTTCTCATTTCTATTGTGGAAAATAAAATTCTTTTTGGCTATAATTATTCTTATATTATGATTACTAAATTTAAAACAATGTTTTGTTATCCTTTTTATAATGTTGGTATTTTAAAACTACTATTTAAAAATATATTAAAAATGGGGTTTCATTTTATCCAGTATAAATTTTTTATCTTTTAATAAATATATTTTTTGATTACCATTATTTATTTCATTTATAAATAATATGGTATTAGTTCTAATAAACGTTTCCAAATGATATTCCATTCTTTCTCAAAAATATTTTTTATTATGGGATAAAATAGTTTTAAAAAAAATTTCAACATCATTTTTCTCTCTAAGGATTATCAACTCTGAAGTGATGTTTTTATCATCTAATATGTTATATTATTATTTTTTTAGTTATAAAATATTATATTTTTAGAATCATATTATCTTTTAGGTTGGTGTTATGTGATATTTTTGTGAAATGTTATGAAACATTGTTTTCTCCATGGGTTCATGATGATATGATTATGATTGGTTTTAACTGGTTGACATATGTACGGATGATGATGGGTGGGGTCCTATGTCACCCTATAATGTATTAGTTAAATATTATATCTCAAGAGATATTAATATATACACATACCTATTTTTTTTACATAGGCATGGACCATATTAGTTTTCTCACTTTGTCAAGTGTAAAGATAATGTTTTTTCGCTTATGTGTGGTAATAATGGGATTTTAAAGAAAATAAGGCTTTCATATTATCATGGATATGAAATATTTCCATGTTTTTTATATTATTATTCCAAATTATTAATATTAACTTCTTTATAATAAAATTTCATGTTTTCATGATTATAATATATTTTAAAGTATTACACATGTTTTCTTTCATGATAACATGTTATAAGACTATTGTTTTGTATTTTGATCCATCTAATATATTTAACTATTAATTAACAATACCATTATTATTTTATGATTATATTATATAGTCTTTTTATCTTTTGATATGATATTTAATAAATATTAATATTCTCTTTCATGCGAATGGTTAGAATCATTATGCTATGTTTTTCCATTACTGAACATCCATGATTACTCATTTCTTATGTTTAAATTTCCTAGGTTATGTATAATTGTATATCCCATTAGATATCTTGATAGGGTTTAATTAATATTGATTATAGACAAGTTTTTTCATGTTATGAAGAATAATATGTTCATATGGATAATTTCTAAGGCAATAAGCTATTAGGTTTTTAGGTTGAATTACTATTTCGTAGATGTGTTATATAAATCCTAAAAGTTTTCAATTTTTATTTCATTATTATCTTGGGAGAAAATAATCAGTATCAAAGTATTGTTATTTATTTTTTAACATTTTTTATCTACCAATGTTTTTAGGGTTATATAACTATAGTGAAAACACTAAGCATTAATATATGTATATGATGATATCTTGAAATACTAGTACAATATTTATTATGTGGTTTTCATGGAAAATAATTCCATATCTAGATACTAGAATGTGAATGAAATATATTTCATAGTTGTACCTTGTGATAATAAACCTAAATAGGGAGATTTGGGTGTTATCTCAATGGCAGCCAATTACCCAAGATTGAATCCCAATTACACACCAATCTAGACTCTTCTTAGGATATACGTTTATTTGATAATATTCTAATTGTGAACAACTAAAAAAGGATCGATGTCTTAGTTACTTTTATCAATTAATTTTACAGGCATAAGGACACCCAATATAATGTAATATAATATGAACCATGACAGATGTTGGATAGCCATGTTTTACAATACTGAAAATAATGTTTCATAGGGTTAAAAGAAGGTGTTAGTGGAAAAGGCATATTAGTTTTGATATTTCATATTATTTTTATATTTTACTGTATGATTAGTTTTGATCGTTCATGTTATTTTTATATTTTACTCTATGATTATTGAACAATGTCATAACCTATATGGTTTTATTGTTTTCTTTGAAATTATATTAGGAATATTAATATATGAAATGTATGTGCCTATGAAGTTTTAACAATCATATTTGGGAAAAATTATTTCATAGTATTTCTAAGAATAATGAGGTTGATATCTCTGTATATGATATTTTATATGTTTGTCATATATCCCTTAAATTATTACTTTAGTAAATAAATTTAAATAAATAAGTGGAAACAATTTATTTTGTGGGGGTGTAATTCCTTAGGATTTTTAGGAGGCATCTTCCTCAGATTAACTTAATATTGATAATTTTAAATTATATTTTCTATATTATTAAATTAATTAAAATCAATTATGGAATAAGTAATAATATTTATAAATTATATTATCAAAAAATTATTCATTCATAAGTGTATGGTTGCAACAAAATCACATAAAACTATGATTCTAACACCATTGATAATTACTCACCATAGAAAAAACACATCCATTACAAATCAAAAAAATTAATAGTGTAAAATAGATAAAAATAATATAATATTCACAACTAAGAAATATCTATAATTTTTTTCAAACTTATGGACCAGCAATAGAAGAAAAACCTATAACAAGAAATATTTTCTTGAAAGGAGGAATAATTATGCATAATCTATAATATGAAATAAGAATAATGCCTTGTGAAGTGAGAATAAATTTATAAAATTATTTATTATGTAAATATATATGAAAACAATATCATTATATATAAAATAGTCATTTCATATATGGACATTGAAAATGTATTGATATCAAATTTATTTAATGAAAATTGTTTCATTTTTCATATATCAAATATGTATACTGGTCTTATGTAATGATTAAATATCATAGCTCACAATGAAACAAATATTATATTATAAATATATATATATATATTCATTAAATATAAATATTAATAAAATTATAACAATATTTTATGATGTATATAATAAATTAAAATATTTTTTTTAATAATAATGGGGTATTAAAATAATTTTTGTGAATATAAATAATTATTTTATGGAAATTGTTAAACTGTTTAGAGTATATAATTGCTTATTTTTTCAAAGTACCGTTTTATTAAATATTCAATATTTTATCCTATTAGATTATTTATAACACTTTTATAATATTATTATACATAAGGCAATAAATTAAAATAATTAAAATCATAATTTTATATGAAATCATATTACAAAAAAAATTCAAAAAAGAAATATTCTTTATAAAATCCATTTTTTTATATTTCATAATTTTATTTTAAAAAGTAAATTTTAGAATCTGAATTAGATAAAAATAAATGATTTTATTAGATTCAGAATGTGAAAATTATCATATCGTGAATTTATTTCATTTGTTAAAAAATTAATTTTAGATGAATATTTCAATATAATAATTCAGTGACTTTTATACCATTATTAGATTAACCGTAGGAAATATAAATTTATGAAAATAATTATTGAAAAACATGTATTTTATAATTAAATATTTTTATTACAGTTTACAACCTATATATGATATTTTAAAAGATAAGATATATTTTCTAAAAAATATTTCCATACATTACACATTTATAATATTCAAAATAATTTTTATGGATTTTATAAATTGAACAAAAAATTGGATTTAAAATTCCAAATTTTTTTTTCTAAATTATCCATGAAGGGAAATAAAATTTAGCTATAATGATTATGATTGTTTAGTTAAATTTTTGTTACCCATGTTAGATAGTTAATTTTTCAAAGAATAATATTTTTTTAAATAGTTTATATTTTACTTAAATTAAATATATCTATTTTAAATTAAGACTTTTAGACAATGTTTAAACTTATATAAGAATTAATTAAAAATCACCCAATTGGTAAACAATGTTAAATATTATTATGAAAATATAATGAATAAAAATTTATTTTCTATTAAAACCATTTTTCATTGCATTATATGTTTTAATTTAAAAGACAATTTTATTATATTTTGATATTGAATAGATCTAAATAGAGTCTAACATTGGAATTATATAATAAATTTTTTTAATAAGGGTAATTAAATGTTTTTTATGAAATGATTACCATGATTTATTTTAACCAATATTATTTAGGGTAAAAATTCAAAAATAAAATATCGAATTTTTTTTATATTTAGAGGTTACTTACACCTTCTAGAAAGATTTTTTATGTATTAAATTTGTACCCACATTCCTTTCATACCTTTCATCCTCCTAATCCACCTAAATCCCCAACCCCTCCTAACACCCATGTGATTCTATTCATACACCTTAACTGCATTTAGATTCCATGGAAAGTCCCTCTTTGTCAACTATAAAAGGAGCTCATTCCCACCCATTGTCTCACCCATCCCCACTCCAAAGGCATTTATCTCGAATTAATATTAATTAATACTCTATAAATCCATTTTATTATGTTCATAATACTATAATCACAATTTCAAATCATTGAATAACTTTTTAGTATACTTAGCGTTCTCCTATATATTTACTTTATTGATGTATATTTTTTTATAATTCCATTTTATTTCCAAATTATTATTATTATTTGTTTTAATAATAAATCCTTTACTATCCACATCATACACTATTAATGATAAACCTCTTGTCTCTCTCATTAAACCCATTTAATAATCCCATTGGTATTAAAACTCCCTTGTGAAAGGTTGATGAGTATGGTTGTATTTGTTCTCAATATATAAGAAGGAAACATAAGCCAGTGTATTATGATGTCGTCTAGGATTAATTATTAATCATGGAAGAAAAATATTGAAAGAGTTTGAGAAATATTTAAGAAGGCTGATGATGATTCTAGGATAAATGTTATGGGTTCATTTGATTTCATTCACTATGATAGTTTCCCAATAATGGTAATTATTCTTGGATAATTGTTATGGAATCAATTGAAATCATTGTATATTCTACATGAGAGATTATCTATGTTATAAATTAGACAATTTTTTTACTAATATTAAATGAAAAAGTCTTGTTTCATTGGATGAAACATGTATTTACCACAAGATAATGAATAAGAAATTAAATTAATGTGATCATTTGTATGAATAATAATGTATTGAAGGCCATAAAATATTTTACTACATGAAATTAATAAGATGATTCAATAGAATCCATGAATAATATTTGTCAACTGAAAATTCTCTAAAGTCAACTATTTAAAACATGATCTAAGAAACACTGCATCTCTTTACTATAACCAGCATAGGGGTGATCCATATGGACTACCATGAAATACATCATATAGTTCCAACTGTATTGTCTCAGGATACATATTTTTGTAGGTGAACTAATCCATTGGTATATAACTCCCTCAATATCCCCTGAAATATAGGATGTAGTATCTAAGAATGTCCTCAAGAACGTCAATCATTTTCTCAAACTAGACATCATCCTTATGGTTGTATTATCTCCTCAAAACCACCTATTTTAAAAAATCCCTCTGCCATCTCTACTGGAAATTATATGTGAACCATACATCACTATCTGATATCATAGTCTGATGAACCCTATATAGTTGTAATTTCTCAGCCATATAAATTATCCATAAATCATATTCGGATATAGTCTTCCAGATCAGTAGGAAATGCGCGACCTTCTTGATAATTCACAATGAACCCATATAACTTCACTACCTTGAGGATAAATCACAAAACTAGTCATCTAATCTATTACCAAATCTTCCACTCAAGAATTGGTAACAACTGTAAAATTCTTGCTGGTCATTAGAGATCTTCCATCAACTTCTGATTGGTGGAACACATCATGAAAAAACCATCTACCTCACATTTCATAAACACCCACCAGTATTGGAAACATAAATCACGATACATATTGTTATCATTGGGATGAACTACATAAACTATGGAATGAAACTCTTTCATCATCCATTGGCATATATCTCCTATAATTTAAGCATAACCATTAATATTTATATTTTCATCCTCTCCCATAGTCAAACCAAGTTGTGGGTCCTCACATTCCACAATTTTCCATAGAATAAAACCTTCATAATATAATAATGTTATCATCCTCACTCTATCTAGATGAGTATATTTTACTACCAAGGATGAGAGAAAATTCTGGCATTCAGAAACATTCACTTCTATGTGCATCTCGAAGAATAAGTTCAAACACTTCCACTAGTTGATGTCCTTCCAAAATACCTGTATCTGAGTCCTCATGCTCAATGCATCAACAACAGTATTACACCTGAAAAAAATATTTTAAATCTCAAAGTGAAAATATTGTTGGAACTCAACCCACATTCACTACCTTGAATTCAAGTCATGCTATCTAAATAAATACTTGATACTTTTTTGGTCATTGTAAACCATAGAACAATTTCCCAGTAAATATTACCTCCAACCGCACAAGGAATGCATAATAGTTTCTAAATAGATATCATACATTTGGTACTTCCACAAGAGTGGTCTACATTGATGAGACCCGTTTGACACAATTCACCCCTACTACATTAAAATTTCTCCTAGCCTGATTCCAGAAACATCATAATAAACTGTTTATCTCTTCCACCACTTCTGTATAATCAATATTGATATTGAATTTAGTCTCCATTTTATCTCTTAAAAGGATGTATCACTGGTATCTATCTATAAAAATAAATTATTCACATTTTTTAGGCCTATAATAGCTTATACAGGCATGATAATACCTATATGAAATACATATAATATATAGATACCCCTAAAAACTATATATAACAAATACATTTTTAGGATATTCCCAGTGAACTATATCTATCAACTTCTTTGGGTTAACTGATATGCCTATCTATCAGATAATATGACCAAGAAGAGAATCCTTTTTATCTAAAAGTGGCAATTTGTGAGCCTAGCATATAACCGATTCAATATCAGTATATCAAAAATTATCTGAAGATATATTTCATGATCATGTTTATTTTGAGAATACACCAAGATAGAATCCCAAAATTCCACAAAAAAGTAATCCATATAAGGATAGAAAATTTGGTTCATTAGTTTTATAAAAATGATGGTGGATTCATGAGGCCGATTAGTATAACCAGATAGTAAGATGGACTATACCTTATATGAAAAGCTATGTGATGTAAGTTTGTAGGTCTAAGATGTACCTAGTGATATATTGACATTAAATCAATCTTTGAGAAAACCGAGGATCCTATAAGCTATTCAATGATATTAACTATTTTTATAATGGGATACCATTTTGTAATGATAAAATAGTCAAATTTATGTTAATTCCCACATATCCTGAGGTTACCATATGGATTTATTGAAAAAAGGACCAAAGAACCCCATAGAGAAGTATTCGGTTATTTAAACACCTTTGATTCTACGTCCTATGTCTACCTTTTTAGATCATGGAACTACATAGTATACACCCTAAAATGAACAATGGATATCAGTGAAAAACATTTCACTATATTGATAGAAAACTCCACCTAACTCTCATGAGGTAAACAAAAAATATTTCAGGTAAAACACCATTGAAATGGAAACCACTAGAGGAAGGTATACCTAATTTATTCCATAATCATATAGATACAAATTCCTTATCTGGGATTTCATCCCACATTGCCATAGATTTTCACATCCACCTCTACCATCTTGGACATCTCATTAACCTTTTTGAATATAAAATCCTCCCTCTATTAATGTGAAGGATACTAATTAGGGATTATGGTCAAAGTGGGAATGATATGAAACTATCTGATCCATCTATATTAAGACGTTAAACCCTATCATCTCAAAGAGAAAAATACCACAAAGGAAGTGACACCTGCCTATCTCAATGGAGCACACCATGCACAAGAATACACTTTCTATGAAAATCCATGATGGATTATCCATGGTCATAATAACATTAACAATAAAATATTGGGACCAAGACTATCTATAAATGGAATAAATATAAAGTTACGAGAAGAAGATCAATCTAAAGGATATCATACTAGAATATTGGCTACTATGCCCATAACTCTCAGCATAGATGGACTGATGTAGTACACTTTAGTTATAGGATATAATGAATAAATATTTTGTGATCAAGGACCCTATAAAACAACCTCACTACATAATTTAGTCAAAATATGATATATAGGTACAAATGGTCAATGGATTCCCTTTCCATGGAATCCACCTTAGTCTAAACGATCATCACTACTCTAGATCCCAACATGATGTTGGTCTGTTAATCATACTCCTGACCATGGAGTCAGAGTTGATCCTCATTGACTAACAACTAGAGGGAAGATCATGCATAAACATTGAATGTGTCTAATTATATTGTATTCTTAGAACTCAAATGGATACCGATCACATTGATACATCATATGTCCCTCTCTCCCACACTAGTAACAAAAGGTAGTACAACCAGGACTAGATGTCTGGTTGGTGTTATAACTCCAGAAGCCTCAAACATATCTTCCTTCCACTGGAAGACGAATGACTAGGTTGAGAGGCTTTTCTGTCATACTCTACACACATAAATTCCCTAAAGATCATCTCACTAATAATTCTGTGATTTATTATTTCTATAATATGAGTCAATTGAAACATGTTGACCTATAATAAAATGAAATTCTTGATAACATCCTTCAATTTTCCATCCCTCGATGTCTCTTTATCATGATAAATCGGTGCAGAATGAAGAATATTACTAAACCATGTTAAATATACCCTAAAATTCATCATATCTTAATCCTTTATAAAATCCTCAAATGAACATTATTCTTTGAACCATATATCAGATTTCATCATCCTGGTTTATATCCTCCCACTACCTCTTAGTTTCTCCATGAAGCATATATGTCCCGACCATCACTCTCCTCCCTGGAGTTATCTCCAAATGGTTGATGAAAGATAAGATTTTCTCCAACCACATATCAATAGGTAGTGGTCCTATATCTCCAAAAAATATGTTTAGATGATAATGCTAGAGCACATGGGTCGGCTCTTAAATTTAAGAGGTCGTATGTGGGGTTCCCCAAACATTCTTCATTGAGAACATTTAATTTTCAAGGAACTATTCATATACACCCATATCTAATAAAACAACTAGTGAATAATATAGAAATATAGGAGGATCTACTATTATCCAAAGGCCGACCACCATCATATCATGTTCTTCACCACCCTCCCAATGTATGACTAGAGGTCATCATGGTTCCAGGGCTCTACAATTCCAAAAAAAACACCTCTAAAAGGATAGATTATGGAATTATCACAAAATAAAACTGTAGAACCGGTCGTAGACTACTATTTAAAATAGGATACCCCACTACCTGCTTCAAAATCTAAAACTAGGTAAAATTTAACAGTTATAAAAACTCCTGAAACACAATCTAGAACCCACTCTAATGCTGGGTCATGGTCAAGTTCTATTTTCCACAAATTAAATTTCATTTAAAATAATACAAATTTTACAATTACTTGTTAAATATTTGAAAAATATGGTTCCCCACTACTGATCAATAATGACCCATACATCTCATGAACATAATTATGGGACCCAATTAATTTCAACCATAACATGTTCTATTCCATGCGACCAATGGTCCCGGAATCAATGTATCATAATTGGCTATTTAGGGTGTCTTTTGTATCCATTGAAAAAAATATTTTCTAGGTTATGGTAGGAACTCAAATTACCATTAATATTTCAATATTACCTAAACAAATCTTCAATCGAACAATAGTAATATTAGTCCTGGGACATATAAATATGTTACAGAGTTATGAAATGCATCTTATATGGAATGGGAAAGCGCACAAACTGTGAATTATAGTATGTTACTACAATTATTCATTAGATTAATATCCAAATCGTATTATTAGAC
Source organism: Viscum album (assembly GCA_963277665.1). Classification (NCBI taxonomy): domain Eukaryota; kingdom Viridiplantae; phylum Streptophyta; class Magnoliopsida; order Santalales; family Viscaceae; genus Viscum; species Viscum album. The sequence goes on from OY728133.1 coordinate 1,315,079,762, forward strand.
AATAAAAATCTATAATAAAAATGAACATAAAGCATAATTTTTTTACTAACCGTGAAATCAAGTCAACTATTATAGAAAAATCAAGGAAATAGAAATTTCTACCCCATGTAATTTGGCTTTTCACTATATGCAGAATAAATACTCCTAAGCATAGTTCATCACCGAATTATATCTCATTATTAATAACCCATACAATGTCTCAAAATATTAATGATATAAAATAATACACATCTTATACCACTTCCTAGAGTCCCTATATCATATCCACTAAATGGTCCCCCGAGCCAGTGGGTCACATGGCCTCAAGTGTGGCTCCATGTACACTAGAGATTTCCGACATGTACTGTGAAAATATGGTCTGTATATGGCGAGACTATCCTCATGCTAGAGAGTATCATAATGGTAAAAATAATATCAATCAAGTTGGATATGTAGATAAATAACATATAGAATATAAACATCAAATATAGTAATAAATAAACAATTATAAAGGCAATATCATATACAAAATAATATTTCATATCATGTCTATACGATGTAAGGAAACATGTATCCATGAATCCAGTACAATACATGAATAAAAACCAAAAAGACCAAAAGCACTTACTCTAGATAAAATCATGTGCATAGATTGGTCATGAGTTCCCATAATCCTAACAATAAAAAAGTTAATCATCTTACATTGGGTGCTTCTTTTGGTCTTTATTGGCATCCATGATGTATTTTTAGGTACCCATCGGTGTCCTGAATAGGCTGTGAGATAAGACTTAGTATTCCCATAGCAATAGTTTCTACAAAAAATCCTATTTGTCTGATATACACAAAATCTGTGTGAATTATATATCATTGTTATAATAGGGATAAATATAATGGGTGATTATATCCCTCCCAACATGGATACCTATAAAAAATAGAAATAAATCATCTACATGTTATTATAGAAAACCAGAATAAACATGTTATACATTCCATTATATCCGCTGGAATCAAATACCTATACTAAGGGAGTCTATAATGAATATAAAAAACATCCATAGTGTCAATATAATGTAATCAAGTGTTAATGTCAATAATATCCACTATGTTTAATAAAATGGATTATATCCAGAGTGTTTTCTTTATGTAATCTAGTTTCATACCATAATGAAAAAAACATAAGGTGTAAAAGATGAATGCATCATCATCAAGTCCTTGGAGCATCATGATGGAATCTTAGTATGGTCTTGGGTGAATTATTTGAATCATGAAAATAGATAATGTCCAATGAGAGTCCATGTAATCCAGATCCAAGGGGTAAAAATTCCCTTGATCCTATAGAATTTTGATCCATATAGTAAATAGGTCTGAGGCATTTACTACCACAATCTAGACCCATGTAGTATAAATATACATGGAGTCCTATGGAATCAGGATCCAATGAGCTTGTTTAAGTCATTCCTTTCCATAATCAATTAAAAATAACATTTTATTAATCATTTCTAGAAATTAGTTCCTCTAACCCATTCAAAAACTCAATATAAACTATTTTAATCAAATGATGTAATATGAAATGAAGAAAATAACTTTTTCTGATCATTTCATTTCAATAATTCCATTCCTTTAAAAACAAAACATTAAACAAGGTTCTTACATCCCTAAAAGTAAATTTAGTTATCTGGATCCCCCTAAAACAATGGAGCTCAGACACAACCAATGGCGTGGTATAACATAGGGAAGGAAAATATAAGGGAACACAGTATTCATGGACTAGGTTATGGAAAACATCCTCTATCAATCATAAGGATACTAGTGGGAAACCTGACATGCACTATTTTATTCAATTCAGACATTAAATTCATTTTAGGGGAAATAATAGAATGTATGATGTGCGTCACAAAAACAAAAATGCTTATGAAACACCAAATATTATGGTAAATTTATAAACAACTAACCGTACACATATGGTTGAGAAATAATCTAGTATTGACCATGGAATTGGTCTAGATCAAGAGAAAAATAAATAAAGGTCAACAATCCTATAAATAGGGTATATTAGTTGACACACAAAAAAAACTCATTCATTAACATGATAAATGAATAATGAAACTAGATCAGTTTATAACCTATCTTCATAGATCAATGAGATAAAAAATATTTGAATCAAGAATGGGATGGGGAAATGAAAAAAATCATATGATTTGGCTTCAATGGGAGATCTCAACATGAGAGGTTAGTCCAACAATTGAAGAAAGAGAATAACATTACGTTATAGTGAATCTAAGGGTAAATAGAACATTTCAGATATATTAATTGGGTTACATGGTTTGTCTACATGGTTTACCAAACCATGAGCCAATAATGAACCCTTCTCTAAATTAAGGGGGACCTCCCAATGGTTTGTAAAACTGTGCACAAACCATACTGTGACCCTCTAATAAAATTATGTTGTTTTTGGAAATGGTGTTCACAGCTAGTTAAAGAGTTTCTTTATACTGTGAGGCCTCATATAATCCTTTTTCCATCCCCACACATTTAAACCTAATTGTGTGGCACAGTTATCTGAGTTTCAGCTAACCTTGTGGCATATGTTCATTTTTAAGAAACCTAGGCTATGGGCTCCGAAAAATCCCCATACAACCTTGAAACTATTGTGACCACATTAGTAACACATATTAGGTCAATACCAAGGGTTAAACAGAAATATAAAGATCCATATCTAATTATGAAACCCAAAATGATAGAGTTTATTTAATGACTGGAGTCCCATTATATTAGCTTGATCATTTTATTTTTTACCAACAAATAAGAGGCCGCCCCACAATCAAACTGAGTGTAGATCAACTAAGGGAACTTGTGGGACCCTTAATTCAACCATGTCGAGGGGAACTATAAAAGGCTAACCCGATGAAGGAATAAGAGTTATTAGGATTCCCTATGTATAAACGATGCTCACAGTCTATGTATAGGCCCATTCTAATTGTTTTCATGTTGTGTTCCCATATGTTTCAGTTGGACAATGCCCATGGTGGTGTGGGGTGTATATGTATGTGGGTTTTTAACCCCAATGGATAGATCAATGGTGAACCAGTATGCCTTGAATGATATACCATAGTAAAGAACTCTGATAAGTTCTATATGGGATAATGGGAATGAATGAAATGTTCAACCACATTAAAAAGTTATGCATATTTGACCTACCATATGAGTGCACCCTATAAGTTGTCTGATCAAGAATGAAGTGTAAACTTACACATCCGTTCATTGATAATATCTACTTCATGAAATTTTCCACCATTTATGATCATGTTATTATCATAATGTGGCATATTAAACACAAATCAAGGGTTTATTCGATCTATTTTAATATAGGTATGATCAGAACATATGTTGAAAATGAAATTCATGCAATTTCATGTATGAACAGAAGGAAACCAAAACACATGAGGAAGAAATGTTCCTCAGATAAACATAATATAATTATCCCATAGGATTGTTCGAAATTAAATAAAATTCATGTAGTAACACTTAAATTCCTGAAGACTGAATTCAAATTGTGGAAATAACATCATAGGAATCAAAGCATCAAACAGAATGGTCAAAAATTTAGGAATTTATTTCCCCTGTGATAAAGACATATATATTTACGAAAAGATTACATGGGTGTGAAGTGTTAGTAACACTGTTATCCTTATGCAATTTAAATATGGAATTACAATTCCAGAATGATGGAAGCCTATGTGAACATGATGTCCTGATAATGAATTGTGGTTTTTCTCACTGTAAGAATTTACACAGATCCCAAACATTTGGGATTTTGAGAATAAACCTTGAACGCAATACATTGGGAAAATATAGTGCACATAAAATGATTTTATGGATATAATTCATGATGACATAGGTTAATTCATTATTTATCACAGTTCATCTGAAGAAGAAGGATATACCCAAACCCCTTGGATGTTAAAGATTCTTGAATATTTGATATACACACTACGCATAAAGAAAGTACCCATAATTATATTAAATGGTTTGATATAATTAATCATATGAAGAATGAATTACCATGTCTATTGTGGTATTTTTGTTACTGTTAAAATACCCACATAAATGGGGTATTCAAACTGAGGAAATAAACATATTAACTAACATTAAAATATTTATATTTACTAAGGAAAATTTAATGTTTCCTTATTTGAATCATTTAAATGAGGATTGAAATATTGTAATTTAAATCATGTAATTATTGATACCCTATTAACCATATTATTTTTTTAGACATATGTAAATGAATTTTCTATGAACTAAATTTACTGTTGAAATAACATTATTTGATCCAAATAAAATAATTGTATCAATCTCTGAAGGTTCAAAACTTGGGTGATTCTCCAAGAAATAAATCACATGAACCCAAACATTTTAAGATAATTGTAACGATGGAAGTTTCTAATTTCATTGACGAAGAACACAAGAAATTTTGATCCATCAATTTTATAAAGGATGACCAGATATGTATCCTATAGTGAATCAACCTTCTGTATAATTAATTAATTAGTGGTCCTAGTATGAAAAATATCAACGAATATTAGTGATATTAGTATAAAAATTCCATACAATTAGGAAGATTAATGAGTTTCCACATAAATAATGTGCTCAAATTCTTGTTTTTTCTTACCATTACAATTTACAAATTATTAAAAAATCCATGAAACAAACAATGGTTAGTCATGGACAGGGGTAGTTCTTAGTAACAAACCTTGTAAAAAAATATGGGTGTTACTATCTCTTTCATTATAAAAATTTCATGTGTATGTGATTTTTGAGAGTGCATAAGATATCCTTTTATATAAAATGGGACAGAGGAACAATGGTAAGAAGGGATAATTGAAAATAAATTGATACTTGATAAAGGTTATGTATACTGATTAACTCCCTCTCAATGTCGTCGTGAAATACATATAGGATATCCATGTGGTATTAGAGGTTAGGTATGCACCTATTGGGATCCATATTTTTATCCATAGTTATTTTTACAAGGTTTATATGAAGTATATATTTGAATATTTTTATAAAGTACCGTAATAAGAAGGCATTGTTTCCTCTCCTATTATAGAATAAAAGAATGATTCTACCATGATTATAAAAAACTGGAAGAATAAGGAAGAAAAAATGGTTAAGGAAAATATCAAATAAATAATAAAAGGATCAAAACTCTATATTCATATTATATGACAATAATTTTTTTAATGAAATAAGATGAAGTTGTAAATTGTTTAAGGATATTAAATCTATCAAATTAACTGAATACTTCTCCTATTAAATCAATGTTATATGAATTACATTCCATAAAAATTTATTTCATATATATTTTTTATTTCGATGATATTTTTGATAACAAAAAAAACATGAAGAGAAAATTAATATACATGTAGATTCACTTGAGGGGAAATTAAAAAGGTGAAACACTCTCAGAGTCCTTGATGAAGAAATGGAAATTCGTTTGACACTTTACAATGTAAATATTTTATTAATTGAATAATAATGTCAATTCCATGTGTTTTATATCATATTATATAAATATTTTTTTAGGGAATTAATCTATCTATGCAAAGATAGAAATACCCATGTTGATGAGAATAAAAATTCATCAACCCAAATATTTGGAGAGAGTCATCCTCCAATAAAGGATGTATATATAAGAACTATTTATAAAACTCATGTCTCTAAAGAGAATCATCTTGTTTTAAATAATATCACAAATTTATATCTTGATCAACCCTCTTCAATCCCATAGAATAAGGTAACCCAAAACCCATTTCATTCTATTTCAATTATTGCAGTCTTATAAACTAGTTTAGGTTCAAGGAAAAAAAGAATGAAAACTGTTGGTAGATAAAAATGATAATACATCCACAAAAACCCATTTGGTTTATAAATTTATTTTAATGAAAAATAACTCCCAATATTATTATCTATAATAGGAAAGAAAAAATAGAAACAATAACACACTAAATCCTCCCAAAAATATACTACAAGTAAAAGTAAAATATTTATGGGATATTATTTATATTATAGGATGTTTGGATAGTGGGTTTCAAAATGATGGAACAACATGAGAATGTATAATAACTATAGAAGTACTACATTAAGGCGGAGTTGATGTGAATAAATTAATATACCTGAAAACAAAAGCAGCTTCCATAGAAGTGAATGAAACTTTATTCTAGAAATAGATTCACATACATTGATGCATTTTGTGAGTTCAATAACATGAATAGAGAAAGGTAATATTTGTGTTGGTATGCACCATCCTTGTACAAATCCCATTGTAATAAATATGACAACAAATTTTGAACAAACATGATTTAATGTTTTATTTTGGAAATAAAAAAATAAATTTGTCAAGAAATAATTGTTGTATGATACACCCAGGATGAGAATTAAGTGAAATTCAATGAAATTTATGTCAATGAATAAAATAATATTCTACTATGGAAAGGGACGTTATACAATGGTCAACTTCAAATGGGCCTTGTAAATGAATATGAAAAATATGAAAACATGAAGATAATCATTCAAATAAAGAAAAAATAATATATAAATGATTGAATACATTCTTAATGAATATTTGGATAAGTTACCACAAAAAAGATAGTCAAAAAATTGAATAATCCATGTGAAAACTCTAAAATTTAATATTTAAATAATTAATAATTAATCATCTTTTCATAGTAATTTTAAGAAACAATAGAAATGAAAAAAACATAAGATGAATACATTGATAGATAAAAGGAAATGGAAAAACATATTTTCACACATGATAAATATTTCAAATTTCATTGGAGGATGTTAAAAAATGAAGAAACAAGTTTCTCACAATATATTTATATATGGTGCAAAAAGACTAGACATAATGAAAACAATTGTATGACACTTCTACCTTCACAAAAGTATATTGTAATTATGGAAAAATAAGAATCAATAGAATCTAATGCACTATTTGAATATGTGATGATGAATAATCCACAGAAGATGTAGTTGAATGATATAATCTAGTTAATTATATTGAAGAAATCATGTAATTAGGAATCTATATGAGACACAATCATGAATAGTATCTAACACTTACAAAAAACAATAAAAGTAGTCACTAAGTTAAGAGAAAATTCTCAGCCATGGATCTTCATTATGCATATAAGTGTTCCAAAAGTTTCAATATTATTTTAGTTTACTTTTATGCTTACTATAATAGAAATTTAATGGGAATTTTAATTTGAATATGATAAATGAAGGAATAAATTGGAAGAAAACAAGTTGGAATTATTATTTAATATGTAATTAAATAGTGAATTATTCCATATAAGAGGATTGTCAACATTTGTAAGAAAATATGATGAAACTATCCAACATATAGAAAGAGGGTATTTCACCCCTTTAGGAAGAGGAAACAATGGGAATATATCAGTAATTGTTCCATTAATACCTGAATGATCATGTTATATCTCTAAATATTTAAAATTGAGGTTACCAAATCACACTTCATTCCCTTATCTTGATAATATCAACCATGTGTGTTAATAAAGGGTATTTGTTGATGATAAAATTCATAGAAAGGGGGAGTAAAATATTCTTGAACTTTATATCTTATATGCATTAGTTAATGTGTGAAGGAAAATATATTACATAATAAATACGTACTCTTACATCCCCTATCTTGATAATTGAAAAATTATATGCACAATTCCACATGAATAGAAATTTATGGATATCTTAGCCAGCTATTGTTATATCTATCTTGTTTTCTACATTTGGTTAGACCCTTTAGATTTTGCATTGACAAACTAATGTATATTTTCAATGCAATCCATTTTGTATCACCCTTATTTAATAAAAATGAGATGTGATTTCCAACTTTCGTAAAGGGAATATGAAAGAACCTACATTAATCCTTTTAATTTATTATTTATAATTGGGAGAAGGGATATTGAATTTAAGTAAATAATATTGAAAATAATTCTAAATAGGGATATTGGAAATCCAAATTGGATTGATGATGAGTATGGCTGCATTTTCTGTTAATCCATAAGAAGGAATCAAATGTCAATTTATAATGAATTCTTGTATGGTTAGTTATTAATCCTGGAAATATAAATTTGGAAAGAGTTCGATAAATATTCATGAATTATGGTGATTGAACATAGAGTCTTTTTATGGATTACTTTTATTTCATCCACTAAATAAATTCCCAACTATTAGTGATGATACCATGGGAATTATTAGGGACCCACCTGATGTCATTAGGTATTTAACCAGATTAAATATTCATGTTATTAATATGATGGTTTTTGAAGTGATATTAAATAAATAATTCATGTGTAAGAATATGAAACATTTTATTATGAAAATATGATGAAGAATATTTTCCATGTATGTGTTGATTTTTATTAATAATAATAAATTCATGTTCGTGTAATATTTTATTTCATTAAGGGAATATAAATATTAACTTGTGGCCATACAAAATATATAAATTTGAATAATGTTTTTTTGAAGAATCATGGAAGACCTATGTTTTTTTAATTTATTTGAGAAGTTTTCATTACATTATATTGGTGAAATTATTTTTTAGAGTTTACCAAAAAAAATGCCAAACCAAAAGTAAGAAAAGTCTAGCTCAGCTAAGGGATAATGTGGGATTTGGTGGTCAACTACACCTAAGGGAACCATCCTAGGTCTTCCTATAGGTGGAAGATGTGTAATGAACTTGCCCATCTATATTAGTCAAATATGGGACATGTATTGGCCTATACAATTAGAATAATATTGTGTGTCTACGTGTTTTTGTGAGTCGAAGGCCATAGTGTTATGAGGTGTGTATGTAAGTGTGTGTTGATCCCATGCTAATGACTGAAGCGTGAAGCAAAACGCTTTGATAGATATACCAAAGTGAAGCATAGTTGGATGTTTGATGTAGGAGGACATCAGTTTGGATACAATTAATCATCTTTAAAAATTTATGTATATTGTCCCTATAGTCTAATCTCACCCTCTAAGTCATCATATCTTGTGGGGTGTGTCATAATCATCCTTTTGAGTTTGAGGGTGTATTTTGAGTTATATGTTCTACCAATTTTTATGCTATTATCATCATATCGAGTCATATTCGACATAAATTAAATGAATATTCAATCACCTTTGATCCATGTAAAATTCAACCATACGTTTGAAACATTATTCATGAATTTCCATGTACGTATAGAAGGAACTGAAGCTACCTAATGAATATGATTTCTTCATACAAATAGAATCATTTTATTCTAAATTTATGTTCTAAATTAATGGACATGCATGTTGTTATAATTAAATTAAAGAAACATGAATTAAAATTGTGGAATTACTATTAGTGTTAAGGGATCTTAAAAAAGAAAGTCCAATATTTTGGGAATTTATTTTCAATTTCATTATGCTATTGATATTCATGAAATTATTCTGTTGGTTCAAACAGAAAGAAGGAAACATAAATAATTCTTGTGTTCAAATATGGATATACACTTATTGAATAGAGGAATACCATGAAAATATGAAGACTCTATAATGATGTATGGTTTTTATTACATCATGAATTTTGAGAGAGGATAACCTTTAAAGATTATGAAAATAAATAGTGAAACTAAACCATCAGGTATTTGTAGTCCTTGTGATATTTATATATTTATGTAATGAAATAATACACATGTGAAGTCAGGGGTGAGAACATTAATCATGAAGAATGTAGAGACCCATAGCTTGAAATACATGGAAATTACATTACTTTTTCGGAATATATAGTACATAACAAAAACAGACACACAAGGATCGTAATAGTTTAGTGTCTTTGGAAACTTGGAATATAATCTTCTAATCGTGGTGAAAGATCTTCAACACCTCCCATAAAGATCTTCCCAATTTTTTTCTTACCTAAAACCTTTCTTTATATCTTGGGGAAAAGAAAACATATAAGGGGTGAGCTCAAATTACTAGTAAGGGTAAACATATAGAACATAAACCAATCCATAAACATTCTCATGAAAAAACTTGATCATAAAATCTAAACATCAAAATCTTTAGCAAAGACATGAATCGTGGAAGTACGTAAGGCATATATCATAAGGGAACATCAGTCATGATAAAATAGGATGGGAATAAAACATGTAATTGTGGAAACCATTAAGCACATGATATGATTTTTATAGTATCCAAGGCATTGCTGCCAGACCATCTTAGTGGACAATGTCCCTTTCAGAATCGAGGTCACTCCTCGTTCCAGTCCTGTAACACTGAACCTGATTAACTTACCATTCCAGCCATGTCTATCTCATGAGATATAAATCTTTACCCAATTCATTGTAGGGAGATATAGGTCCCACCCATCTCATATTCAAATCATTCCTTCGTGTGCAATAATATAAATATAAATCATTCATCATAACCCAACAATAAAATGGGTTTCATAAACATCATTCCATCATAACATAATCCATAGAAACAAATTGGATATCATTTAATGATATGAAAAGTGAAACCATGTAAATCATAGAGACATGATAATTGAAACATACACATATGAAATAATGTCATCTTAGATGAAAAATCGTTTTGATAAAACACATTAAATGAATTCCTGAGGAAAATATCCTTTTTTATTCAAAATCATTTTCTTTTCACAAAATGTCATGCAATTTTAAAAGAAATTTATTTTTTTGAAAATATTCATGAAATATTTTGGATTAAGCTTCATGAAAATAAGGCTGTATAAAACCACAATAATCATTTCATGCCGTATACATTAAAAAAACATTCTTCTCGTACTTTTGTTGGAAAAGTCAAAAAGTACATTGTTGGGTAAATAAAAGAAACATTACTTCCATACCATGGGGTAAAAGTCAAAATGGGTTAAAAGGACATTAAACATAAAATAATACACTTTTAAAAACCATGGACATGGATGATATCAATAACCCCAGTAAATACTTACGAATAAGCAATCTCGGATAAAAATGAGATCTGCAAAATTATCCATTACCATAGGTCTGATATGCTTTGTACGTTTTGGAACCTCATTTATAATGATATAAATAATTTCATTGACTTATTATAGAATCATATTTATTGTTATGATATCATATATGGTTCACTTTTGAATTTATATTACATGTTATTTTGTAAGTTCCATGTTACGGTAGTGTTTTGGGTAAAATTGTTTTATTTATCATACGTGTTTGGACTTGTTGTTCTTGATATTATTACTTATATCCTGATTTACTTAATTCCATAATGTAAAAAATGATTTATATATAATATATATTCTGTATATACATATATATATATATATGATAGATTGATGAAATGGAATGAAATACACCGTTCATGGAGACGGTAGGTCGTACGTACGCATGAACGCTGCTTTCGTTTCCTTATTGAATTGAATGAAATTAAGTAGATGAAATACATATATATACACATGAATTTAGTATCATTATTATGTAATATATTTCATGATTACTTATTATATATAATTTATAATCATTCATGAATGGTTAACATGGAGAATGAATTTCATCGTGTCGTGTAGACGGTAGTCCGTACGTACGCACGCTCTTTGATATCATTCCCATGATCGTGGAATTGTATTGAAGTGTATGTATAATATTTAAGAAAAAATATCACTTTGAAATAATAATATATAGTTATTTATTTACACCATTATACCCATCCAAGTAAGGTGGTGGTCGAAAAAAGATTACACCATGGCGTGGAGATGGTATTTTGTACGTACGCACGTGCGGTGATTTCGTTTTCCGTAAGATGTATAGATGGTGAAATAGGGTGGTTTAATACTTATAATAACATATCAGTATATGAGTGATACTGATGTTTTTACATAATAATGAAACAACTAAAGAAGAAGATGTATAAGAAGAAATAAAGTTGAAAGAATCGGTAATGGATACTACCTCTTCTTTCGACACAACTTTATGAAACCTGCTCTTAGAATAATAATATTGGTCTTTGAAGAAGCCCATAACCTCTAGGATGTTTATAGGGAAGTGGATAAGGTATATTCGCAGGGGATGGCTGTGATTTAAGGCTCAAAGTGTTGTTAGGAAGAGAGGGAGGAGGTGCCCTTTTATAAGGGAGGAGAGGGGAACCTTAGGAAAAACTAAAAATATTATTTTATTAAAATGTCATATTCGGTTATTAATTGCTCTAAATTGATATATTTCTATGATAAGGTGGGTATGGGTCTAAATCCTCTCATCAAATAGAATGTAGATAGGTTTAGGTTTTTATTTTAACCTTATCATTTAGATTTAACTTTATGTTAAATAATTTTACAATTACTATGTCATCTTGTTTTCTTACACTATAAGGTTAATAAACATACTATAACAAGCAAAACGAACCCCAAGTTGTTTATTATTAATATATATAACCTTATATATTTCATTTGGCCGAACCTTAGATTTTTAGGAATAAAATAACAATTAATAATATTATATTTGTTTTAAAAACTATTTATGTCAATTTTGAAACTATTTGGTAATTGATTTTTTTGAAAATATAAACAGAAGTAATAGTTCTCAAAATGTAAATTAAATAAATAATAACATGTCATATTAACATAGGAAATTATAGGAAATCATAAAAAGTATGAAATTACAATTATTTGTGTATTTATGACATCAATTATGTCAATATTTCATTAATAAGATAATTACTGCATCATCATTGTGTCATACAGAAATTAAATTATTTAATGTCTAAAAAATATAAATAAAACACCATTATGTAGGAAATATTTTTATCTATCTAATTAATATTTATAGTCTAATATATCTTATGTATAACCCTATATTAAAAATGATTTACTTATTAAATTTTTATTTTAACTATTTTAACCCTTCTTTAAATAAAAATAATAATAAATGTCCTAATCAAATCCAAGTGGGCCTAGAGGATAATATTTTATTCCCATGGTTTTTTTGTTCGAATTACACTTATCCAATAGAATTAGGACTTGTGTTATGGTAATAATAATATCATTTTTTACCATTAATTACCCTATTAAATTTTAACTGTGGTAAAAAAAGTAAAAATTTACTATTCACCAAAAATTATTTTAATGTCGTTAAACCACATTTTAGTCATTTATATTAACCATGTGTCTCCGATTTTTGAAATTCCACTAACAGAAGCGGTAAAATTATGTTTTATGTGAATTTGAAAATTCTCCTAGGAGGTGGGTAAAAGACGCTGAAAAGTTCAATAAAATTTTTATATATATAAAATTATTATAAAATGACTCCAATGACTTATATTGAACATATATAAGTATTATGTATCAATTTTGACTTAAAATAAATTTAAATAAAATAAATAATTATTTAAATAAAAATTCGGTTTTTGAATAGTAACCCAGTGTTTTCATTATTCATCAAAAATTGAATTTTTTTAGAATCATACCAAAAATTCACCCTAGGCTAATTTCGATATTCTGAATCCAAAAATTAATTCCATTTTGAATGATAAAATTTATAAAATTTTACAAATTGGTTATTACTATTCAAAACGGCTAGTTTATATAACATATCATTGTTTAGTGAAACTCGGTATTGCGTACAACACACTCTATCATGGAAGGTCACGATTTCCTGTAATGCAAGCCAAGTAAGAGATGCGTGTAGTGAAAGCTCCTTTTTTTTGTAGCGTAAAACACACGACATTAATGAAATTAACAAGAATATAAAATCTCTAGGTGTTATGTTCTACCCCCCTTAAAATGAATTTCACCCTAGAAATTCGTCGGGGTTATAAATGGTTTACTACTCGAAAGCTTCTTTAATAGAAACCCACATCGTTAAAAGGAATACCAAAACATGGCTTTAAAAACTAATGTATGAAACATAACGGTTACCCAAATTAACAAATCAATGGGTTTCCACATAATAGAACATAGGTGAATATATGGATATGGAAGAGAAATCTAACTGTCGTGTTCTGATGGAGAGTGGTAGAGACCATGGCTATAAAAAATACAATAATTACAAAGCCATATATTTTTGATGATATAGGGTACCATCTAATTCATCATATATAAGGGTACTAGGATAACATTTTTGGTTTTCATGATCATTTCCCTAAAGTTGAAGAATTTGAATTATAATAAATACTTACTTTATTTTGGTATAATATCACTGTTGTTCGTGCCTTAAACAATTTCCTCTTCATCTCATTGATAAATGAAGTTGAATTTGTCTTTCACGATGTTTTAGCAGATCATGTGACGAAATGATAGGTCATTCCATCTATCTCAAACATAAGTTAGCAAAAGTTATATAAAAAATTTAATCTATGGTGAGAATAATCATATATTGTTCCAAAATGGACTTATACTTCATCTATCATCCTGTATAATAAAATAAAACTAGTTTCTACTAACCGTGTACTTCCTGTAGGCCAGTGGTTGGAAATAAAATCATGTCGCATTTCGGGTGTGGGTTCGATTCCCACAGCCTTGTTCGACGTGACGGGTTGTCGCTCGTTCTGCAGGTTGTCCCTTTTTTCTAAAAATACAATACTAACTTATGTCTAACATACTCCATTCCAATATTTAGTCTTATCCATAATATTGCAGTCCATTCTGATATTATAGTGAAAAAGATTACCAGAGATTTCATAAAACAAGCATGATAATACCATCTTTGATCCCCATATATCATTATATATGTCGTGTTGGTCACATTCCAAACATTCGAATGCCTTAATCATGTATTCTATTGAAAAATGAATACCCATTGAATCTTAGAGAAAATATGAGTGCTGTCAAAAGTTAACTCTTCCCACATACCAAAACCCAAAAATTATATATACTCAAACCATGATATAACTATTGCCTTATATCAATCATGAGCTCATGAATACTATCTAACATTTAATTTTCTCTTAATACCTTCATTATGCACATATCATCTTCTCTCCAAAAATATCTCAATCACTTTCCATGGTTACCGGTACCATATAATTATTGAAAACAACAATAGACCAATACATAAATATTCCAATATTCCACGATACTATATCAACATAATTTTGGAATCCCATTACATAAACACATAATCATTCCACCACATCATTGTCATTTTCAACATCGCCAATAGTGATCGCATGTGACTTCCCATTGTCCTTTCACTTAAGTGGTTTATCTATTTCAATCATCATTAACCCTTGGATTAGGGCATTGATTAGCATAATTCCCCATTTCATTTCACTTGAAGCATTGATATTTTGGTGGTGCGTTCTCTGCAGTCTTTTCATTATTCACATCATTAGCAACCCTTTTTCCATTACTTCGACACTCAGCTGCTCGATTACCTTCTTTTCCACACTTAAAATATGTTCTAGTCCATTTAAGACAATCTCCACCATGCTTCTTTCCACACTTTGAACATAAGGAAACATTCATCATCTTTTCACCAGTATTCTGAGATTTATCCTTGATCTTCATCTTTCGTTTCTTGTCAAAACCATTATATGGATAAGTAACACCAACTTCCATTTCTACCTTGATAGCACAACGCAGAATTTCTTCATAGCCACTGAAGTCTCTTATAGCTAATGCCCTTCGATGATTTGGTTTTAAGCCACTGAAAAATTGATCAACTTTACTTTCATGTTGGATGATAGAGCCAGATGCATACCTTGCAAGCCGTGTAAAATTCTCTTCGTAAATACGAACAGATTCATCATCCTTTCGATTTAGTCCAAGAAATTCCTTCTCCATCTTTGTTAGAATAATATGAGAGAAGTACTTATTGAAAAATCTGTTCTTGAAATCATCCCATTCCATGGAATCAATTTTATCTCTTGTCCTCGTATTCTTGATAAGATTCCACCATTGATCAGATTCACCTTCCAAACAATATACTGCTAAGATAACTTTATCATAATCAGAACATTGAAAAACTGAAAATATCTTTTCAGTGGTACTAATCCGTTGTTCAGAAATAAGTGGATCAGAAGACCCACGGAAAGAAGGTGGACGTTTCCTCATGAAGGACTCAATAGAATATTGTTCCCTTCTCTGTTCATTTGGAAGTCCAGAATGATTCATAGCTTGTGTAAGTATAGAAATAAGATTTTCCACTCCATCTCCCATAACATTTGTTTGTTTAGGAGGAAAATCATTGCATTGTACATTACCTTGATCAACACGGTTCTATCAGGTTCCATCCATCGTCTACAACCCAAAAATAATAGTGTGAGAGGAAAAAATCATGTTAGGGAAAACAACATAATAAAGGGAGATTACCTTCAATATCTAACATCATAGGTTTAATTATAATATTGTTACCATAATTCTAGGACTATAACCTATACTTATACTTATTCCTAGCGACATCCCTAGACATACCATAGAAATATCTCTAGGGATCTCACTAAAGTTATCGCATCCTAGTTTCCAAAGGTTGACTAAACCATTCCTCTGATACCAACTGTAGAGACCCATAGCTTGATGTAAATGGGAACTACATTACTTTTTCTGAATACTTAGTACATAACAAAAATATACACAGAAGGACCGTAATAGTTTATTGTCTTTGGAAACATAGAATATAATCTTCTAATCGTGGTGAATGATCTTCATCATCTCCTATAAAGATCTTCCCCTTTTTTTCATACCTAAAACCATTCATTATATCCTGGGGAAACGAAAACATAAAAGGGGTGAGCTAAAATTCCCAGTAAGGGTAAACATAGAGAACATAAAACAATCCATAAACATTTTAAGGCAAAAACATGAACATAAAATTTAAACAACAAAATCTTGACCAAAGACATGAATATTGGAAGTACGTAAGGCATATATCATAAGGGAACATCAATAATGATAAAATAGCATGGGAATAAAATATGTAATTGTGGAAACCATTAAGCACATGATATGATTTCTATAGTACCCAAGGCATTGCTTCCAAGACCATCTCTGTGGACAAAGTCCCTTTCCGAATCGAGTTCACTCCTCGTTCCATTCCTGTAACACTAAACTGGATTAACTTACCGTTCCAGCAATGTATATCTCATGAGATATAAATATTTACCCAATGCATTGGAGGGAGATATAGGGCCCACCCATCTCATATTTAAATCATTCTTTCGTGTGCCACAATATAAACATAAATCATTCATCATAACCCAAGAATAAAATGGGTTTCATAAACATCATTCCATCATAACATAATCCATACTAAAAATTGGATATCATTTCATGATAAGAAAAGTGAAACCATTTAAATCATAGAGACGTTATAATTGAAACATACACATATGAAATAATGTAATCTTAGATGAAAAATGGTTTTGATAAAACACATGAAATGAAATATTGAGAAAAATATCCTTTTTTCGTGAAAATCAATTTCTTTTCACAAAATGCAGTGAAATTTTAAAAGAAACTTATTGAAGTGCATTGTGTTGCATTTGTTGTCAATGAGACATGTTGTTGTCTTAGAATGAATGGATGTCAAGGAGTCAAGATGTGAATGTCAAAGGTTGTGATGGTGTTGGTGATGAAGAGAGAATGACCATAGTACCAAAATGCATGTCACTTAGGAGATTCACTAAGTGACTTAGGAGATGATGGTTTGAAACATTCTCTAAACATCTGACGATTGTTGAGCTGATCTTTAAGTTCATAGAACTTGTATCAACTGGATACAAAGTCACAACATTGATAGAAGACCATGCATTGTCTTCACAATGCATGGGGAGTTGAAAGGAGTTCCATCCACAACTACTAAGTGGATGATGTGCACTAATGAAGTCCATGTACTAACTCTTAGTGCATGTGAATTGGAAGTGATCCAACTTGATCTGTAATTGGATCAATGAAGAACATTGAAGAATTCTTTGATTCAGGAGTTCGGTTGAAGATTATGAAGGAACCTTTTGAATTCCGTATCCTAAGTGAAGATCATGGGAGGAGGATTAAAGAATTCTTAAGAAGTAGAGAAGGAAAGAAATGGCTTAAGGGAGAAGTGGCATTTGGCTTATACTCATGGGTTACTTTGTTTTTGACAAAGTATTTGTACTTGCCTTTGCCAAAAAATTAGGCCAGCCAAGGCACCTTGGGGGGTTCAACCCCAAGGCATGTGCGCTAGGGCACCACGCCCGGGGGAACCCCGTGGGGCGAGCCAGGGCGGCTGGGCGCACCCGCAGACACCACAGAGGCGCTGGGGCACACGCCCGGAGGAGCGCATAGTGGGCGCAGCGCGCCCGTGTGTGTGCATGGTGGGCGCTAGAGCGCGCCCGCAGGGAGCAAGGTGGGCGCAGAGCGCGCCCGCAGAGAGAACCCGGTGCGGGGCGGCACCGGGAGGGGAGAAGTTTCAACTGGCGTGTTGAGGGCAGCTCCAGGGTAATAAAGCGCGAGATAACCGCGCCCCGTTTCGATGTGGGACGCGGAAAATTCACCGGGATTGAATCTGAGCCGCACATCTCATCGCGCGTCTTATTTCCGCCGCACGATCAATCCGCCGCGCCCCCGATTTAATCCGGCCGTCCAAAGTCTTCTGATCGCTCGATCCGACGGCCGAGAGCTCGTCCTCTACCTCGAGCTCGAGCCGAAGCCTCCCGCGAGCAGCCGCTGAACCAGGAGCAACCCGACGACCTATCTTGATCTCCCGGCCACCATTTTCGAATCCGAAGCCTCCATTGAGCTCGTCTGTCCATAACGAACAGGATCATGCCTAAAAATGACCATGCATGCAGTGTATGGAGAATTTCGAATGAGGCCGAGGCAAACGGAGTTGCCGAGGCATCGGGGTATTTGTGTTTTGCATGGGATAGCCAAACCGAGGCCGTGCATGCGTTCGAAATCGCATGCACGAGGAAGAGAAAAATTAAATGAAATCCCGCGGTGAAACAGAGAGTAAAAGCAAGATTCGTAAAGATTTTTAAAGAACCGAAATCTTCGGTGATTCAAGATTTATTGCACGCGGATAATCTGAGGCATCTCTGCCTATAAAAGGAGAGGCCGAGACCTCTGAGTAGCTTGCTGATACGCTGATGTTTTGAAGTCCCGTGAGAGCCTCTGTGCCTCACGAAGTTTGGAGCTCCGCGCAACCCACTTGCGCGACGAAGCAGCCCGAAGCCACCCTTGGCTTTGTGAGTCCCTTTCGCGCACTCCTTGCGTGAAAGAAGAAAGGGGAAGACCCCTGCGCGCTCCTCACTTGAGCAGCAGGAAGAACCGGGGTCGCACCAAGCCTTGCGCGCCCACGGTTGAAGCCCCGCGGTGTTGCAAGCTTGCACACCCGAGCGCTTGCACGGCCAAGTGCACCCTTGCACTTGCGCACCCACGCCCGAGATCCTTGTGCCTTGTGCTTGTGCGGACAAGAAGTGAAGATATGCCGCACCTTGCATGCCCTTGTGCATCTTGAAGACCTATGCGGCAGTGGGAGAAGAAGAATTGGCCGCACCCTCTTTCACGGCTTGCTTAAGGCAGTAGCCTTGGGTGTGTGTGAAACAAGAAGACCACCGCAACTTAAGTGTGTGCAAAAACAGAAGAGGACCCGAGGCCGTGAGTGTGCAAGAATAGGAGAACCCGAGACCACACCTTGTGTGAAGTAAAAGAACACACCCTTTGGGTGAATGTGCAAACAAGAACAGTGAGAGAATAGGCCAAGCCGAGTGTGTGCATAAGGAGGAAGACCACACTATTTGTGTGTGTGCACCAAGTGGAAGACCACACTTTGTGTGTGAGAGGTGAAGAAGGAAGGCCGAGGCCTTTGTGCCTTTGTGTGCAAAAAGAACAAGAGAAGGCCGTAGCCCTTGTGTGTGAAAAATGAAGAACCAAGTGTGTGCATAAGTAGAGTGCACACATTGAAGAAGATTATAAGAACAAGGAAGTGAGTGTGCTTTGCAAGTGAAGTAGGCCAAGCTCAAGTGTTTGCCAAAGTGAAGAAGTTTTGTGTGCAATGAGATAAGGAGGCCGAACCTAGTGTGTGTGCACTAAGTGAAGTGAACACACTTAGAAGAAGGAAGATTGAGGAGACCCTCACACTAAAGTAAAACACACTTCTTAGTGTGTGAGCAATTTGAATATAGTGTGTGAAGATTGTGGAAAAGGTGTGTGCTATAATTGATTACACCCTTTGTGGGTCTACTGCACCAAGAGGAAGAAAAGGAAAGTGCATGCATGCATGCATGCACGTGCACACGTGAACAATGATAAATCAGTGGTGTGCATCTGAGGAGTCCAAGACTTGAAGATCTTGAAGAGATGCCATGCACTCAGTGCATGAAGTTGTTTTGAACTGAGACTGGACCAGATCGAGGATAAAGATATTATTTGTCTGAGCATTCAGTAATTGGAGAGAAGCCGGGGCATCCTTAGAAGAAGGTGATAAAGTCCGAGCTAGACGAGAAGATCCTGATCATCACAAGTGATCAGAGGTACAGAGCAAGGCCAGCAGTCTTTATCCCAGACTGCTGAAGATACTTGAAGAGCTGAACAAGAAGAAGAGCTACTCGTGTGACTCGAGGAGCCAGGAGAAGACCCTGTGGGACTCAGGGAGAAGAAGTCTTCAGTGGGATTCTGGAGCAGGCCAGTGGGACTCTGGTAACACTGTGGGACGCAGTATAAAGACCCTCCTGTGGGACTCAGGAGAGATACGGTGGGAAGCTGTATCGACCATTGTAATTCTAACAAGTTATAATGGGAGAATCCATGCTTGGAGAGCATGGAAAGGATGTAGGCCTTTGGTGCCGAACCTTGTAAATCCTTGTGTCCTGTGCCTTTTCATTACTGCATTATCCGGGAAAGGTTGAGAGATACAATAAGAGTGGATCGAGGCTTTAACCAGCCATAGAGGTTTAATTGATTAAGAATCAATTAGTAAAAAGTTTTAAAGGATCACTGATTCACCCCCTCCCCCTCTCAGTGATTCACACTGATCTGGGCACTTCAATTGGTATCAGAGGGAGGTTACCTCTAAAAGATCCAAGAGAGTCTATATGGAGTGCAGATTTGAGGAAATGAAAGAACAGCCTCAAATGGAGATATCTGCCAAGACTCTGAAAAATAGAAAGAAGAAACAGGCCAAGAAGATGAAGAAAGCCTGTCCTAGCTGTGATGATGTTGAAACAATGAATGATCTTCAGAGTGCACTCAAATATCTTCAGAAGACAGTTCCCATGGAAGTGGCAAAGTGTATAGCTACAGGCATCCATGATCTTCATGAAGAAAAATCACAGTTAGAAGAAGAATCCAATGCAATGGAAGATCAGCTGGCTAAAAGGGTTGGCATAACCAACACTCTCAGAAAGCTGGTGAAGGCTAAAGATGAAACAGTATCACTTTGCAATGAAAGATATGAAGACACTACAGAAGAATTGCAAAGAAGCCTTTCTGAGAAAGAATTCTTTAAGACTGTATTCAAAGATGTTTTCCATGCACTGGAAAAGAGGCATAAAGTGTCAATGGTTGTCAGAGATGCTCAACTCGAAGACAAAGTCAAATTGGTGAAGGAGCTTGACAATTCATTGCAAGAAATGAAGAAGGTGCATGATGACCAGTTGAATCAGCTGAAAGAAAGTTGGGAAGGAAAGCTAAGAGCTGTTGAGGATGAGAAGAACTCCCTTAACATGAAGTGTCTAGAACTAGAGGTGATATTGAAAAATCTGCAATCACCCAAAGCTGAATCCTCCCAGTCAGCTGATAGAAGAAATGTTGCTACTCAAGTGAACCTTGAGCAGGATGATTCTAAGAGAAAGACATCCTCCAATAAAAGTGCAACATCTTCTAGAAAGAAGGTACCATCCATCCCATCTTGTACTAATGCTTCTAATAGTGTTTCCACAAAAAGTGCAGGATGGAAGAATAATTCCAAACAAGTATGGATGAAGACAATGAAGAAAGAGAGCTCTCCTAAAACAACACAGCAAGTCAAGAAAAGTACCCTACAATCAGAAGGACTGAAAAGGTCAAGATTCGTGGGACAATGCTGGTGTTGTAACAAGTATGGGCATTGTGCAAAGGATTGTTGGTACAATCCACTGAATGCCAAAGCATAGAGGAATCCCATGCCAAGGGGGAGCAAGCCAGAAGGAAAGAAGCAACATCCACAGGTCCAGAGACATCTGTTTACTGCAAATAGATTTGGATTACTTGACAACATCTGGGATGATTGCAAAAGTGGTCAAAAAGATACATGTCAATCTCCAACTGTATCCAGAGCTCAAAAGAAGAAAAGATCACAGAACCCGGCTCAGAAAGAATCCTTGGGAAGCAAGAAGAAAATTGAAAATGCTCCCAAGAAGAGATTGAGAAATGAAGAGAAGTCCTTGGATTCTAAATCCAAGAAGGGTGAGTCATCCAGAAGGACCACCAAGAAGAAGTGCTTCTACTGTGGAAGGAATGGTCATACCATGGATCTTTGTAAAGAAGCCATGGAAATCAATAGAAGCCAACTGAACTCAAACAGACAATCAATCCAAAAGAAGCAGAAGGGATTGATTGAAAACAAGTTGCCTAAGAGAGGTAGCTTGACAGAATCAAAGGAACCATGTGGAATGTCCAGAACTGAGGCCACAATTTCAAGTGACTTACTAGTCATATGGCCAAATCAGTTGCAACTTGCCAAAGATCTACAGAGAGCTGAAGATGAAGTTCTGGAAATTGCTAAGGCAAAAGGGAAGAAAAATATTTCACATGAAGATGTATTGAGATCCACACCAGCACCAACATCATTGAAAATCAAATGTGCAAGTGTGAAGACTGGTGAAAATGGGACATCTCGGTTGAGAGAATCTTCTCAACCTTGTTGTTCACATTGATGAACCAAGGAGGTTCCATCTTATTCCCTTATACATTGGTATTTACATGTACTAACATTGCAGGGAATTGAAGATGATGATCATTCTCATCTGGAGAGTGGTTTGGACAAAATGGAGAGCACCCCTTGAGGGGGAGCCAAACTGGAGAAGATGGTATTCTAAGATTTAATACTATCTTGAGAAAAGCTGAAGGTATTCTAATCATACTTTCATCCCTTGTTTCTTAATTGAGTTTATCTTGTCAATTAAGGGGGAGTATGGATTGAAGACAAATGGATGAAAGGGGGAGCTTTATCATTGCACTGAACTTTCTAATGAGTTTTGTGAAGTATGTGCAGGATTTAGCAATTAAGTGTTATATCTGAAAAATTTTCAAACCCCTAAGCATGATCTCACATGTACAGTGAATTTTGAATAGCTTTGAATTCCTTGGTTACATCACTCTTGTTTTCTACACCGGGTTAGCCCAAGTAGACTTAGAGTTGATCAACTAAAGGTTCTTTGCTAAAGAAGAACATGTGACATCATCCCTCTCCTAGTGTTTTTCAAGAAGATACTTTTTACAAGGGAGGAAGAGATCTTTGAAAGAGTACCACACCACACCTTTGCATTTGATTGCCAATAAGGGGGAGAAAATATTGGCACACATATTGACCCATTCATATGTGCTAAAGGAGTGTATTGACAACAAATACAAAGGGGGAGATTGAAGTGCATTGTGTTGCATTTGTTGTCAATGAGACATGTTGTTGTCTTAGAATGAATGGATGTCAAGGAGTCAAGATGTGAATGTCAAAGGTTGTGATGGTGTTGGTGATGAAGAGAGAATGACCATAGTACCAAAATGCATGTCACTTAGGAGATTCACTAAGTGACTTAGGAGATGATGGTTTGAAACATTCTCTAAACATCTGACGATTGTTGAGCTGATCTTTAAGTTCATAGAACTTGTATCAACTGGATACAAAGTCACAACATTGATAGAAGACCATGCATTGTCTTCACAATGCATGGGGAGTTGAAAGGAGTTCCATCCACAACTACTAAGTGGATGATGTGCACTAATGAAGTCCATGTACTAACTCTTAGTGCATGTGAATTGGAAGTGATCCAACTTGATCTGTAATTGGATCAATGAAGAACATTGAAGAATTCTTTGATTCAGGAGTTCGGTTGAAGATTATGAAGGAACCTTTTGAATTCCGTATCCTAAGTGAAGATCATGGGAGGAGGATTAAAGAATTCTTAAGAAGTAGAGAAGGAAAGAAATGGCTTAAGGGAGAAGTGGCATTTGGCTTATACTCATGGGTTACTTTGTTTTTGACAAAGTATTTGTACTTGCCTTTGCCAAAAAATTAGGCCAGCCAAGGCACCTTGGGGGGTTCAACCCCAAGGCATGGGCGCTAGGGCACCACGCCCGGGGGAACCCCGTGGGGCGAGCCAGGGCGGCTGGGCGCACCCGCAGACACCACAGAGGCGCTGGGGCACACGCCCGGAGGAGCGCATAGTGGGCGCAGCGCGCCCGTGTGTGTGCATGGTGGGCGCTAGAGCGCGCCCGCAGGGAGCAAGGTGGGCGCAGAGCGCGCCCGCAGAGAGAACCCGGTGCGGGGCGGCACCGGGAGGGGAGAAGTTTCAACTGGCGTGTTGAGGGCAGCTCCAGGGTAATAAAGCGCGAGAAAACCGCGCCCCGTTTCGATGTGGGACGCGGAAAATTCACCGGGATTGAATCTGAGCCGCACATCTCATCGCGCGTCTTATTTCCGCCGCACGATCAATCCGCCGCGCCCCCGATTTAATCCGGCCGTCCAAAGTCTTCTGATCGCTCGATCCGACGGCCGAGAGCTCGTCCTCTACCTCGAGCTCGAGCCGAAGCCTCCCGCGAGCAGCCGCTGAACCAGGAGCAACCCGACGACCTATCTTGAGCTCCCGGCCACCATTTTCGAATCCGAAGCCTCCATTGAGCTCGTCTGGCCATAACGAACAGGATCATGCCTAAAAATGACCATGCATGCAGTGTATGGAGAATTTCGAATGAGGCCGAGGCAAACGGAGTTGCCGAGGCATCGGGGTATTTGTGTTTTGCATGGGATAGCCAAACCGAGGCCGTGCATGCGTTCGAAATCGCATGCACGAGGAAGAGAAAAATTAAATGAAATCCCGCGGTGAAACAGAGAGTAAAAGAAAGATTCGTAAAGATTTTTAAAGAACCGAAATCTTCGGTGATTCAAGATTTATTGAACGCGGATAATCTGAGGCATCTCTGCCTATAAAAGGAGAGGCCGAGACCTCTGAGTAGCTTGCTGATACGCTGATGTTTTGAATTCCCGTGAGAGCCTCTGTGCCTCAAGAAGTTTGGAGCTCCGCGCAACCCACTTGCGCGACGAAGCAGCCCGAAGCCACCCTTGGCTTCGTGAGTCCCTTTCGCGCACTCCTTGCGTGAAAGAAGAAAGGGGAAGACCCCTGCACGCTCCTCACTTGAGCAGCAGGAAGAACCGGGGTCGCACCAAGCCTTGCGCGCCCACGGTTGAAGCCCCGCGGTGTTGCAAGCTTGCACACCCGAGCGCTTGCACGACCAAGTGCACCCTTGCACTTGCGCGCCCACGCCCGAGATCCTTGTGCCTTGTGCTTGCGCGGACAAGAAGTGAAGATATGCCGCACCTTGCATGCCCTTGTGCATCTTGAAGACCTATGCGGCAGTGGGAGAAGAAGAATTGGCCGCACCCTCTTTCACGGCTTGCTTAAGGCAGTAGCCTTGGGTGTGTGTGAAACAAGAAGACCACCGCAACTTAAGTGTGTGCAAAAACAGAAGAGGACCCGAGGCCGTGAATGTGCAAGAATAGGAGAACCCGAGACCACACCTTGTGTGAAGTAAAAGAACACACCCTTTGGGTGAATGTGCAAACAAGAACAGTGAGAGAATAGGCCAAGCCGAGTGTGTGCATAAGGAGGAAGACCACACTATTTGTGTGTGTGCACCAAGTGGAAGACCACACTTTGTGTGTGAGAGGTGAAGAAGGAAGGCCGAGGCCTTTGTGCCTTTGTGTGCAAAAAGAACAAGAGAAGGTCGTAGCCCTTGTGTGTGAAAAATGAAGAACCAAGTGTGTGCATAAGTAGAGTGCACACTTTGAAGAAGACTATAAGAACAAGGAAGTGAGTGTGCTTTGCAAGTGAAGTAGGCCAAGCTCAAGTGTTTGCCAAAGTGAAGAAGTTTTGTGTGCAATGAGATAAGGAGGCCGAACCTAGTGTGTGTGCACTAAGTGAAGTGAACACACTTAGAAGAAGGAAGATTGAGGAGACCCTCACACTAAAGTAAAACACACTTCTTAGTGTGTGAGCAATTTGAATATAGTGTGTGAAGATTGTGGAAAAGGTGTGTGCTATAATTGATTACACCCTTTGTGGGTCTACTGCACCAAGAGGAAGAAAAGGAAAGTGCATGCATGCATGCATGCACGTGCACACGTGAACAGTGATAAATCAGTGGTGTGCATCTGAGGAGTCCAAGACTTGAAGATCTTGAAGAGATGCCATGCACTCAGTGCATGAAGTTGTTTTGAACTGAGACTGGACCAGATCGAGGATAAAGATATTATTTGTCTGAGCATTCAGTAATTGGAGAGAAGCCGGGGCATCCTTAGAAGAAGGTGATAAAGTCCGAGCTAGACGAGAAGATCCTGATCATCACAAGTGATCAGAGGTACAGAGCAAGGCCAGCAGTCTTTATCCCAGACTGCTGAAGATACTTGAAGAGCTGAACAAGAAGAAGAGCTACTCGTGTTACTCGAGGAGCCAGGAGAAGACCCTGTGGGACTCAGGGAGAAGAAGTCTTCAGTGGGATTCTGGAGCAGGCCAGTGGGACTCTGGTAACACTGTGGGACGCAGTATAAAGACCCTCCTGTGGGACTCAGGAGAGATACGGTGGGAAGCTGTATCGACCATTGTAATTCTAACAAGTTATAATGGGAGAATCCATGCTTGGAGAGCATGGCAAGGATGTAGGCCTTTGGTGTCGAACCTTGTAAATCCTTGTGTCCTGTGCCTTTTCATTACTGCATTATCCGGGAAAGGTTGAGAGATACAAGAAGAGTGGATCGAGGCTTTAACCAGCCATAGAGGTTTAATTGATTAAGAATCAATTAGTAAAAAGTTTTAAAGGATCACTGATTCACCCCCTCCCCCTCTCAGTGATTCACACTGATCTAGGCACTTCACTTATTTTGTTGAAAATATTCATTAAATATTTTGGAGTAGGAATCATGAAAATAAGGCTTCATAAAACCATAAAATTCCTTTCATTTCGTATACGTTAAAAAACATTCTTCTCGTAATTTTGTCAGAAAATTCAAAAAGTACATTGTAGAGTAAATAAAAGAAAGATTCCATGCATACCATGGGGTAAAAGTCAAAATGGGTAAAAAGGACTTTAAAATTAAAATAATACACATTTATTAAACATGGACATGGATGATAGAAATAACTCCTGTAAATACTAACGAATAAGAAATCTCGGATAAAAATGAGATTTGCAAAATTATACCTTACCTTAGGTCTGATATGCTTTGTACGTTTCAGAACCTCCTATATAATGATTTAAATAATGTCGTTGACTTATTAAAGAATCATATTCCTTGTTATTATATCATATATGTTTCACTTATGACATTATATTACCCATTCTTTTGTATGTTCCATGTTAAAGCAGCGTTTTGGGTAAAATCGTTTTATTTATCGTATGTGTTTGGTCTTGCTGTTCTTGATATTATTACTTATATCCTGATTTACATAATTTGAGAATGTAAAACATGATTTATATATAATATATTTTCAGTATATACATATATATAGGATAGATCAATTAAATGGAATGATATACACCGTTCATGGATACGGTAGGCCGTACGTATGCATGAACGCTATTTTCGTTTGCTTATGGAATTGAATGAAAATAAGTAGATGAAATACATATATATACAAATAAATCCAGTATCATTATTATTTCATATATTTCATGATTACTTATTAATAAACTTTATAATCATTCATGAATGGTTAACCTGGAGAATGAATCTCATCGCGTCGTGGAGACGATAGTCCGTACGTACGCAGGAGAGATGATATCATTCCCATGATCGTGGAATTGCATTGAAGTGTATTTATAATATTTCAGAATCAATATCACTTTGAAATAATCATATATAGTTATTTATTTACACCATTATACCAATCCATGTAAGGTGGTGGTTGAAAACAGATTACACCACAGCGTGTAGACGGTATTCAGTACGTACGCACGCGCGGTGATTTCATTTTCCGTAGGATGGATAGATGGTGAAATAGGGTTGTTTCATACATATAATAACATATTCGTATATGAGTGATACTGATTTTATTACTTCATAATGAAACAACTAAATAATAAGAAGTATAATAAGAAATAGACTTGAAAGAACTAGTAACAGATATTACCTCTTCTTTCAACACACCTTTTTGAAACCTCCTCTTAGGGCACTGAGATTTGTCTTTGAAGAAGACCAGAACCTCTAGGATATTTCTATGGAAGTGGAGAAGAGAAATTGGTAGGGGTTGTTAGAGCATGAATGCTCAATGTGGTATGAGGAAGTGAGAGAGGAAGTGACCTTTCATAAGGGAGGAGAGGGGAACCTTAGGAAAAACTAAAAATATTATTTTATTATAAAGTCAAATTCGGTTTTTAATAGCTCCAAATTGATACATTTCGAATATAAGGTGGGAATGGGTCGCAATAATCACATCCAATATAATTTAGATAAGTTTAGGTTTCTATTTTAACCTTATCATTTAGATATAACTTGAAGTTAAATAATTTTACTTTTACCGCGTCTTCTTGTTTTCTTACACTATAAGGTTAATAAACTTACTATAACAAGCCAAACGAACCTCAAGTTGTTTATTATTAATATATATAACCTTATCTATGTCATTTGACCTAACCATAGATTTTTAGGAAAAAAAACAATTAATAATATAATCTTTGTTTTAAAAACTATATTATGTCAATTTTGACACTATTTGGTAATTGATTTTTTTGAAAATCAAAACATATATATTAGTTCTAAGAAAGTTAATTAAATAAATACTAACATGTCATATTAACATATAAAATTATTTTAATTCATAAAAACTCTCAAATTACATTTATTTGTGTATTTATGACATCAATTATGTCAATATTTCATTAATAAGATAAATACTGCATCATCATTGTGTCACAAATAAATTAAATTATTCAATGTATAAAAATAAAAAATAAAATACCATTCTGTAGGAAATATTATTAGCTTCCTAATGAATATTTATAGTCTACTATATCTTATGTATAACCCTATATTAAAATTTATTTACTTATTAAACATTGATTTTAACTATTTTAACCCTTCTTTAAATAAATTAATAATAAATGTCCTAATCTATTCCATGTGGGCCTAGATGGTCATATTTTATTCCTAAGGTTGTTTTTGGTCGGATTAAACTTATCCAATAGAATTAGGACTTGTTTTAGGGTAATAATAATATCATTTTACCCTTAATTACCATATCTACTTTTAACCATGGTAAAAAAAGTAAAAAGTTACTATTCACAAAAAATTATTTTCATCTTGTTGAACGATATTTTAGTCCTTGTAATTAACCGTGTCTCTCAGATTTTCGAAATTCCACTCACAGAAGCAATAAAATTACGTTTTATGTAAATTTGGAAATTCTTCTAAGAGGAGGGTAAAAGACGGTGAAAAGTTCAATAAGATTTTTATATATATAACATTATTATAAAATGACTCCAATGACATAAATTGAACTTATATAAGTATAATATATCAATTTTGACATAAAATAAATTTAAATAAAATAAATAATTATTTAAATAAAAAAGTCGGTTTTTTGAATAGTAACCCAGTGTTTTCACTATTCATAAAAAATTGAATGTTTTCAGAAAAATAGCAAAAATTCACCCTATGCTAATTTCGATATTCTAAATCTAAATATGAAGTCCATTTAATACATAAAATTTTTAATATTTATAAAATTGGGTTTTACTATTCATAACGGCTAGTTTATATAACATCTCTTTGTTTAGTAAAACTCGGTATTGCGTACAACACACGCTATCATGGAAAGTCACGATTGCATGTAATGCAAGCCAAGTCAGAGATGCGTGTATTGAAATCTCCTTTTGGTTAAAATGAATATAAAATCTTGGGGTGTTACAAAGAATATAAACTTATGTTAACCCCTACAGTTTTTAGATTAATGATTATTTGGTATAAATTTCATGTGAAAATAAAATACCCATAAGTATTTTTAATCATCTAAAAAAAAATTTCACCTAGAATTAATACCCATGGAAATTGAGTTATTTTAATTAATGTCAAAATACCCAAATAATTTAAGAATTTGAAATGAGGAAATAAATAAAATATTTATCATTTTTGTATTTATATTTAAAAAAGTATAATTTAATGTTTTATTACTTTAAACAATTAAATGATGATTTTATATAAGGATTTTAAATCATGCAATCATTAAGACCCCAAAACATACACTATTTTTGTTAAAATATATACATGTAGGTGACGAGAACTAAATTTATTATCAAATACATTTTGGTGATCCCATTAAAAACATTATATTAAAGAGAGAAAGATTCAAATATGGGTAAATCTTCAAGACAGTGATAAAATGAACATATGAATTTAAATAAAAGTATTAAGACCATATTTTATAATGTTCATGAGGAATTACATGGGAATTTTTGATCCAGAAATGTCATAGAGAAAGATTATAAAATCATACAATAGTGTACCAACAATAAATATCATTAAATAATTGGTGGTTTCAGTATAAATAATCTCATTGAAGAATGGTTGTACAGGTATAAAGAACAACATACAAATAAGAAGATTTAGTAGTTCTTACTTAATATCTATGCACTAATTCTAGGTGTTTGGAATCATTGTAATTTTATAGTAATAATAAAATCCATGAATAACAAAAATTTGATTAGGATAAGGAATATGATTTAGTACTAATCTTTTTAAAAATATATATGTGCTTATATCTCTTTTATTAATATCACTGCATGTGTCTGTGATTTTTGAGAGGGAACAATATATTCAATCATCTTAAATAGGGATGTGGTCTTAGGGTATGATGGGATAAATAAAAAAATGGAAACATAATTAAATTATGGTACATTGGTTCACCCCCTCTCTATGTCCATGGACGATCTATCTGAGATATATAGGTATATCTATCGTCCTTAGAAAATTACTCCATGATTCTCTTCCTCACCTTTTTATATCTAGTATATACTTTATTATAAGTTTTTTATTTACATATTATTATGATTAAATATGTTCATATTGAATCATTTCCATCCTAAGTATTCCTAATTAATTAGAGATTGTATTTTCAACTTATTAATCAGTTTCTGTAATAATTTTGTATAGTCATCATGCTGGAAAAATCAATTCATGATTTTCAATTAAATATTTCCTTAAAATAAGGGGTTTCTTGATTCAATTATTTTTATTCATCCATATTCATTCCAATTAAATTATAATATTGCCAAATTTAATTATCCTACCCCATGAGGATTTTAAAATTTGTTTCCATGTTAATATATATGGAAATCATGTTCTATATCAATTTCTTATTTCATGAAAAATCTATTAGTTTATAAAATAATTAATTTTGTTACTAATAATTCTCATAACCATTAATGTATTTTTTTCATCATATTCATGTTTTTTATTCATGATAATGGTATAATTTCTCAGGTGGAAATTGAAATTATTATATCTCTAATGATTATTTTAAACAAATTATTAAGTATCAACATTTTTTATCCTTTTTATGATATTGGTTCTCAATCAATGTTATATGAAAATATTTTTAAAAATGGTTTTTCATCATTCCGAATAAAAATAAATTTATTTTCTTCTCTGTATTTTTTCATTCCATTTATTAATTTAACATATCTTTTATTCTTTACTCTTTATAAAAAAATTCAAAAAATTTCACTCCCAATTCTCAAAAATATTTTTAGAAATAATTAAAATATGTTGTGGGAAATTTTTGATTTCTATTTTTCCTCATATATTTAGATTCTATAATGTGATGCTTTTACCATCCTTAATATTTATTAACATATGATTCATTTTTGAAAAATGAAATTTTTTATATCATATGAACTTTTATGTTTATGTTATATGATTTTTTTTGTATGTAATGAGAATCTCATTATTTTTCCATAGGTGAATTATGATATGTTTATGATTTATTTTATGTGGAACACATAGATATAGATAATGATTTGTGGGGTACTATATCAACCTTTATCTAAGTGGTTAAATATTTTATATCATGAGATAGTGAGGCATGGATGTAATATGTTTTTCCAAAAACATATGGTAATGATAGTTTTCCTCAAATTTTCAGGTGTTAAAATAATGATCATGTTCATATAGGAATCAGTTTAATGAATTTTCAAACTCTAATTTTCCAATGGTTATTGTGGTGACACAATTTGATGTCATATTTTTTAAAATTATAAAAAATTTAGGTTTCATTTCATTTCAATGAAATAGTTTTTTTGCTCGATTATGAATTATTTTTAACGTATTCCAACATTTTTATTCCAGGTTAACATGTTAATGATTATTGATATGTGTTTTGAGCTATTTAATATCTTTCATACTTTCTGAATTGTCTTTTTATAGACTTATGATTATCATATAATGTCTCATGGTCTTTTATTGATTTAAGTATTTCTTCCTCAGATCCTGGTCAATGAGTATGATCTAACATATTAAGATATGTTTTTTCATTAATTAATGTCTAATTGCACTCATTTCTAACTACAACATATGTGAGGGACATGCTTGTCATATTATAATGATGTTTCAGAGGGTTCTCATGACTATAATTTTAAGGTATTGGTTTCCTGGTCATTTCCAATATAGATGGAGTAAAAAAATTATCTACAAGAGGGGAGAATATGTAGGGGTTCATAGTAAGTTATATTTTAACTCTTTATGCAATATTCTTTCCATCTCTTTCAATTTATACATAGAATCATTAAAACATGAAACACATAGTTTTATAAATTCAATACGCTTGTTTACAGTATTCTTATTCACATTATCATTGTTGAAATTAAAATTCTAATATGTGTTGAATTTAAATATTTATCACTTTACCATATTTATCACTTTATCAGATCAACATTATTTAAATATTAATTTATGACATCCATTTGATTCAATTTTATAAAGGTATAATAAACACCTTCATCAATATTATTTGTCAAAAAATATTTAAAAGAGATTTCATGGTGTTTTGAAAAAAATTATAGATCTTGTTTACAAAATTATAACTGTAAATTCAAATAAATATATTATCATATTATGATTGAATCTAACTAATATTCACATGATAATATTTTTGATGGAATATATTTTTATTAATAACAAATAAAATGTCAACTTTTCTTAACTGTATAAGCTAACCTATATATAAAATGTTTATACATGAATATCCTCCTTCTAAAAAACCATAATATTAGTTGGAACACAATGATATTAATTAATTTGAGCATAATATAAAATCCATGACTTCTCTATAAATGTTTCTTGTCTAAAAAAAATCTGATTTCATATCTACTTGTAAAAATTCCTATGAAATATTGAAAATTATCAATGTAATTAATTAATTAACCAATAATGTTAGGGATACTATAGTTGACCTTTAAAAAAATAGATTTAAAAATATTTTCACTGAATCTAAATGAATCTATTACTAGGGTTTTTTCATAATCTACTAAAATATGAAATATTTGATATTCTATTGGTGATTAGTTTTCAAAAAAAATCCTTATTTAATATGATATTTTTTGTATTTAAATGTATTTCGGTTCCCAAGGTCACATCTATAAAATAATCGAAGGATGTAAATAAAATGATGTTTTAAGATTGTTTCCGATATTTAATGAGATATGCAGTTACTAATTAGAGACACACTGATTAGGAGGCCACTGAATCCATGTATGTAATAAAAATAGTTTCCTTTAAATAAAAAAGTCAGGACTCATCCACATGAGAAGTTAAATATATTTATTAACACACCAATAATATGAAAACATTATTCATGAAAATGAATTCCTATGATCGAACCATGTACGTAAATAAAAAATATGAACCATATGTGATATGATAACTGTGAAAAAAATCATGTCAATGTGGAATATCCTATCAACAAAAAGAATGTTAAAGAATGTAAACATTGTAAAAAGTCACTAAAAGTTACAACCTAAAATTCATTTGAAGAATCTATGAACTCAACATATTAAACTCATCATGTAAATCAATTGATATGTTCCCAATGACACATTTTGATGAAGAAATCATTGTTGGATACCCTATTCTCATTTTCTCCACTCTATATTCTTCTCATACTTCTTCTACCACTTCTACTTATTCTTGATCCATATGTCACTATAATTATCAAAATCATAAATAAACTCACAATAAACTGACAATGTAATTCATAATCTTTATTATTATTTCAAGCAACATGAAAATAAATTAAAAAAGCGGCTACTGATAAATGGAAACTTCTAAAATATTATGTAATAATATTAATGGAAAAAATAATAACTAGGCATAATTAGTATAAATATACAAAAAATTAATTAGATAAAATATTCTATAAATAATATTAATAGATATCCCTAAAAATTAATTCATTGTGAGAAGAATATATATAATATATAGGTTACAAAAATATATGTAGAATAATGGGTAAGCATTAGATTCATAAATCATGGAAACACATTAAAAAAACGGCAAGATCCATTTTTTTTAATTTTTTCTCACATGAAATGTTTTGAAAATAATCGAACTAAATAGTAAATATTATTTATGAATTTTATTGAATGAATATTAGACAGGAGACACTAAAATAAATCCTTATTTTATCCATTATTTTCCAATTAAAAACACATTATAATAAATCTAGATACCTAAATCATTATTATCTAAAATTAGCATTCCCAAGATTTTTTGGGCACAAAAAATAGTGTGATTTGATATTGCAGTAAAGGTTTCCTAGGATTAATTAATATTAATCACTAAGGTTCCTAGAGATTGGTTTATTAAGATAAATCTATTGAGACATCTCCAGAGTTAAACAAATAAATATGCTAGAAGGCTGTCATGTCACCATCAGTGATAACTCTAGGTGTAGGATAATTGGTAAAGGTACAATATTTTTTTCAAACTAAATATTACAAAAAATGTATTATTTTTCAAATGTTTTAAACAAAATTTTCTACACATTACTATTTGAAGGATAATGATTTTATGATTTCATTATAAATAAGTGTTTATATACTTTAAAAAAATATAATTTTATAATGACTTATTGATTTCATAGTATTTATATAGTCAATTTAATATATCTTATTCTAAATTTTTTAATATTCTTGAGTGAAAAATATAGCGAGTCCTGGAATTGGAATAGAAATTTTTGTCATGGTATCCCGAAATCGATTTGCAAACTCAACCATTATCTATTATTATGATATTTACAGAAAATTAATTTCAAATATGAAATGGTTTGTTATAAAAAATAATATAGAAATAAAAAAATATCCTTTTAAATAAAAAAATTTATTTCTTATTCAAAATATCATGAATTAATTCAACTTGATTTATTAGAGACCTATTATATTAAATATATTAGTGGTAAATACTATAGTTTTTTATTACTAAATACATTAATTGATTCACTTTGAATTTAACCCTATATCATAAAATTGAATCATTTAAATATCTCACTATTTTTTTCTAAAATGGTTGGAAAATAAACATCTTATCAAAATATATATTTAAAGTGGATTTGGAGGATAATTCTATAACAAATAATTTTATAAATTTTTATCTTCTTAATGTGATAATAATTATTTTTCTACTTCTCGAACCCCTTGATAAAATGCAGAATAAGTGGGGTTCAATTCAACTATCCATTTAATCATTGATAAACTTTTAAAATAATTAAATTTATAATAATAATTTTCATCCAAGGCTATAAATACTAAATGAATTATAATTAATCACATTCATAAGACAAATTTTCTAAAACATAACGCTTATGGAAATTTGATGAATCAAAAAACCAAATGTTGGATTTTTTATGTCTTTAGTTGAATTTGTATTATTTACAAAACCAAAGACAATATTGGTAAATATTATTCAAAATCTGATGAATATATATTTCATGGGTACTACAGCTTAGTAAATGAATATCATGTCATAAAAATGACAAAAATAATGTGATGGTCACTTAATGTTTTCTTTGATCAAAATATTCCTAAATATATTTGAGAAAACTAATCTTTTGAAAATTATTTATTTAATTAAATTGATCATTTCCAACTTTTTGAAGTTGATTTTATAAAAGATTCACCCACAAATTATTTACCAAAGACTTCTATAAAATCTAAATATCATCCACATAAAAATATATTTGCAGATTTTCTGTAGGTAAGTCATACATGAATATTGGTTCAAAATTTTGTTGAACAGATTACCTTAATAACAATCATAGAACCTAAAAATATCTATCATTATTCTGGTTTTTAAAATTGGGTCCTTACCATAAAATATATAAAATAGTTCACTCATAATTATTTAAGTCATCACATAGAAGAACTTAATTATCATCCCATTATAAGACCTAAATAAAATTTAAGAATAATTTATATGATCATTGTAATAAAAATATAAATAAATCATTTCTAGAATCTAAATTTTATGAAAAATAAGACAATGTAAACTGTGGTGAAACCTTGGCACCTATATATTATTTAGAATCCATTAGAAACATTTTTATATTCACCACTCTTATTCATTTCAAACATTTTAAAATGGATGTTTCAGGGACATTTTAGATGGTTTAGTTTAAAAACTATTTATATAAAACGAATTAGTTTTATAGAATTAAATGTTCCAAATAAGTTTTTTTATATTAACTAATGTTTTCATGGTTTAAAATAGGCCCCTTGTAGTTCGTATAAAAGTTAATATAAATTTCAGTTATCAAAATGATTAAAAATAATAAAATTAGATTAAACATGTTTTCTAAAAATCTTCTTAAATGATTTCAAAATTTCAAAATTTATATTTATTACGTTTTTTTATCTTAGAAAATGAATATATTTTTAAAAATTTAATAATTTTTTTATAATGGAATTTGAAATGGTATTTTCATATAAATTATCTTTCATTTCAAATTTTGTCAAATATTGATGATATTTTTCTAATCCTATAAATATATACTAATTAAAATTTTAAATGTTTTGTCCTAGATCAAGATAAATAAATCATCATATCTATTAGTATGCTTGTAAGCTAACACTTGATTACAATGAGTATCTATTAAACAGAAAACATCATAGAAGTATGATTGTGAGTATAAATTATCTTACTATTACCTGACCTAAAACCCTGTTTTGTGATTATCCTTGTGATAATTTTAATTAAGATACAATGGAATATCATATTGTATTCGTGAAAAAGTTTATAAAATTGTTAAAATAAATTAAAATATTGGGTTTTTTATCACAATGGAACTTCTTTTGAACAATCTAGGTAACATCACACAGATTTTGGTAGATTCTAACATCATTAGCAAATTACACTTTTTACTTTTCATATTCATAGAAAATAACTCATCTCTTGGATTAAAAATAAACAAAAATTCTATCACTATTAATATGGCCAAATTGAAAAAAATATCCACTTAGAGTTGTTACACCCAAATAATATGATTAAAATGCTATCTATTAGATGATGGTCATACATATGAACATATCTCTATTATATGTTAAATTATTAGTTCAATTAATATTAAAAAAAATCATATCCAAATATTTTACACTCATCACACTATCATTAGTAACCGTTTCGTAATATATCACTTCTAAAACTGAAAAAATATTATTGTATTTTTTTTATAAAAACTATCAACTCAAGGATAATTCAACTTTACCTCAATTAGTTGAAATTTTGATCTTGTTTTACATGTTATTAAACTTCATACTAATATATATACTTTTCATTAATAGATATCAGTTATATCACTCATATTATATCTATATCTCTCTTCTACTATCATTTGAGGCGGACTCTGATCACTTACATTTTATATATTTTACATTAAGAATTTTTTTATTTTATATTATAATTAAAATTAGAAAATTTATTTAAAAAAATTCATAACTTTAAAATCATGTTCTTTTTTAATATATTATTAAAATTATAAACTAATTTCTTTTTGAAACATTGAATACATTTAGTTTGTTTGTATATTTATTTCAAAAAGTATATAAAAAATATTTATATGCACAACTTATTTTTATATTATTTTTTTATCTCCCTTAAAGGAAGATTAATGATGGGTAATAATTTCTATAAATACATGTCCCACTAATTTTTTTCTAGATATATTTAGAAAAATAAAAATATATGGATGAGTTTGAGGTATGTTCTCAAATATAAAATGATTTTTTGAAACTTATTAATCATTAAACGTATGAAAAACCATTAATTTGGGGAATGCATGTTTTTGCGATGGTAGATATAAATTTTCTTATTTTCATTTTATTTTAATTTATTATTTTATTCTTTTTCTTTCTCCCTTTTTTATTCGCTCTCTTTTCACTCGTGAATTACAATTTCTTATTATTTTTTTCTCACTCATTATCTTTTATTTATATTTTCATTCACTTTTCTAAATCTTTTTTTATTTGATCTTAAAAGATATTTTTTTATTCCCTATCTTCCCCTACATCTCTCTATAAAACACACTTATTAAACATGATTTTGGAAGCAAATGGATGTTTTCAATTTTTTGGTTTATATTTAATTATCTTATAGAAACATTTATATCCCATAAAGACATATTTAAATATATATTATTAGTTTGAAAATTATATTTTAAATACTCATATTATGTTTTTCCTTAAATTATTTATTTTATGTTTTTCTATTATATTTATTTATTATTATTTCTGATAAACATAAATTGGGAAATTTTATTAGAATTTAAAGGGGCATAATTTATTTTGTATAATTTATTATTGGATAATTGTTTCATAAAGTGGATTTCAAATGTTTTTTTATTTTTTGAAATATATAATATTCAATTTATTTAATTCTATGGAATAATTAGTGTCATTTTAAAATTAATATAAATTTATTTATTTCACTCTAAATTAACACATAAAATTTATCTTTATGTTATGTGTTTTTTGTCATCCAAAAAATGTAGAATTTTTTTTCAATCTCTCCAATAGTTTTTCCATGATAAAAAACACTCTTTTGTGTTTATAAATGTTTCCTTAACTGAATTTAAGTCTCATATATTGGTATTTTATTAATTTATTAAATTGAATTATTAAGGATATACAAGATTATTTAAATTAATCGTGATGATCTGGGAAAAAAATAGAATGATAATTTATCATTTAATTAAATAATTTAATGAATTTGGAACATCGTTAATAGATCTTAGAGGACTAAATGGTGGCACTACATGAAGATTTA
Organism: Viscum album; assembly: GCA_963277665.1. Taxonomy (NCBI): domain Eukaryota; kingdom Viridiplantae; phylum Streptophyta; class Magnoliopsida; order Santalales; family Viscaceae; genus Viscum; species Viscum album. Next base: position 1,315,119,247 of record OY728133.1, read on the forward strand.
TTACTTCATGCTTCCTTAGCTAGATAATGAAATATGGATATAAAATCATATCTATAGTAATCCCATCATCCAATTTTTGGAAGACCATCGACAAGCCGATGTCAGCTCCAAAACAATATAAATTTTATTGAAGTCCACCAGCTAAATATTGGCTACAAAATTATAGCTGGTGGAGAATTTTTGGAGCTACTATGTTATAAGTATTCCACCACAAAGATGATAGAGGCTACCAGCTAGCTAGTGGCATTGAGATATCTCTTTTAAGTGTTTATTTATAATTAGTCAAAAAGGAATTATTTCCTTTTTCCTTTTTCTAAATAAACCAGGGTTATTTTCAGAACCATATTCATTTTTTTATCCAATAAATAGAGGAACATGGAGACCTAAAGTCTCAAAGAAGAATTTATCAATTCTTGATATCAAATCAATGATGAACTCATGAATAATCTTAAGTAATCTCAAAGACACATTTCAAAGGGACAAATTTTTTCTCCATTAATATAAAATGTTTATTTTCCTCCATCAACACATTATCTATTATACAAATTGTACAAATCCAAATGTCTTATTTAGGAAAAATATTTATAATAGGTTTTCATAAAAAACCCTTCTCATTTCTCATATATTTCTATAATAGGTACTCACTACCAAAAAGATGAGGGATTGATTCCCCAGCTACTGACTGTGTAAAAAATGGTGATCATAACCATAATTTTGATGGATGCATCTTTTTATAATATTCAAGATAATGTTAGTAATAAAACAAAACTCTAATTTTAAGAAGAGTAGTGATATGGGGTCACATCGATCCATTACCAAACTCTTTTAAAAAACCCAGATTTTTTCTTTTATTCAAATTTTATTTTTTGTCATTAAAAATCGATAAACATATGTCTAAAATTTGATATATTGTTTCTTATATGAATATTAAAGTTATAAATATTAAAATTTACTCTTTAATACATATCAAATTTATCAATTTTAAGATTTATCATATTTATAAATTTATCGAATATTTTACATTATAGGTTTATCATTCCAAAATCATATTTGAATTTTCATTACCCATATCATTTTCATTAATTTTTTGAATTAAAAAATCAACCCTCCCCCCACAAACCATATTCTATGACTGATACACATTATAAGACATGTCTCTATGAAATCCATAATTGAGAAAAATAAATACATAGTTCATCATTATCTTTCGAATTGAAACCCCATGAATAATGATATATGGTCACTATTTGTAAATAAAATATGATTTAATAAAAAATTAGGAAAAATTAATCCATGGAAAATATATACACAATAAAAAATAAATAAATGGTGAATGCTAATAATATCTCAATAATGAAAATTTGAACTATAATAACACTTACAACCATGGTGTCCATTGAATCAACATACATTTAAATAAAATCCATGACATGGATCATAAAAACCCCACTAATTACATGAATATTTTAAAATAAATCCATTGGGAAGCAAAAAATATTAAATTTTTTATGGAGTAAAAAATATAAAATGTCTTGAGAAATTTAATTTGACATAAAGAACCACTTACCTTGTATTATTATTTACTCAAAAAGTCTCTATCCGACTATATAATAAACAAAATAATATTGATAAATTATTAGAAAATCATATTCGTATTTATCTCCATTTATGAACCTCATTTATTACCATTTACTACAATTATATTATACAATTATGTGTTATTTTTCTCTTCAGACCTTATAATCTCTAGATTCTTAAATATTTATATTTTTGTAATAAAATTATTGATTATTATTTACTAAGAAAAATTAAATCATTTATTTATGATCCAATATTATATGATCATTGGTTTCAAATTATTAATCATATCCTATTTTTATTTGTTAAATTGTAATGGTATGGCTTGTGTAAATGGAAATTATTAAGAACTAGTTTCAGTCTGGTTAATGATCGAATGTTGATATATTAATTATTATATAAAATATTAATTAATAATTTCCATAACCATTAAAACATTTAAATTACATAAAGATAAATTATATTATGATTATATGACATTCGTAAATCATTCATTATTTAAAAATTAGAGTTTTATATACATAGTTAAAAAAACATTCCAAAACGACAGTGTGTTTTAATTGTTTTACGAGTAATGAAATGTAATTATATAACGTTAATATGAAATTTAAAACCTTTTTGAAATTTCATAAATATCATTTAAATAATTAAATTTATTCCTAAATTAATCCATAAAGGGTGGTTCTGAAAAATGATATTCATCATTTGTAGAGACGTAGTCTGCACTTATGTATGGATAACCTTTCCATTTCCCAATGAATTAGGTGGAATTATTTTAATATATAAGTTATAAATTATGAATCAAAATTGAGACATATTGAAATAATTAATTAATAAAATTCATCCTCTTTACTATAACCTATACGAGATAATTAAAAACAAACTATATCATTTTGTGGAGGAGGTAGTCTGCACGTACACGTGATCAATGTTGTTTTTTATTCATGTTTGATTGAAAGGATTGAATAATGGTTTATAAATTAATATAATAATATTAAAGTGTATTAATAATAATTATTTCATTATATATGGGTAGAAATAGAAAAACTAATTTGAATATTATATAGAAAAATCAATGGTGTTAGAAAGGCTCGCATTGATAACATGCGATTTATCTTGAAAATATCCTTAAAATGATAGCCATAGGCTAACTAATTGAGGCAGTAGGACTATGAATGTGATATGGGATTATTTTTGGATAAATATTACGTATTTTTTGCGTTAAATTTTAGGGAATATGATCTGAATGAATTGGTTAATGTTTTCAATTTTTATATGTGAATATAAGTTCAATTTTGGATGTACCCACTATATTTCAATAATGCTATGTCAATGTTTATGGGTCAAAGACTCGAAAAATATAAAATAATGTAGTTTTGGGTGATTTACGATCATGAATTCCCCTAAAAATAATTTTCAAATTTTTTTAATGTTTATTGAATATATTTTATCACTTGAATTCTGGTATATTTTATGATTATTGGTTTTTACCATGGTAACCTATTTTTACATAAGTATTTTATTCTATGACTAAAAATTATATGGCCTTTATTTTTTAATTTTGGACGAAATTATTAAAAATATGACATAAATATTATCAAATAAAATTTTTATGTTTGATAAAAATTAACTTTTACATTTTTGTATTTCATATATGAAAACAAGTTTTTGAGAAAGTGTATTTTTTAGTGTAATATCTATTTTAATGATAAAATTATCAATTTTGTTAGAATTTAATAATATAAATATTCATTTTATAAAATATCAATATATTATTTATCATTAAAATAAATAAAAAACATAATCTTACCATAATAAATTTTAACTAAAAGAAGGAAAAAAACATCTTAATTTTTTGATAAATAATTTTTTATGTTTATAAAATTTTAACCTCAAGTTTTATTAGTCATTATAGTTTTTGGGAATATATATTTTTACACCTTCAATACTTATTTAATCATGGAATATTTTTTAATTATTTAATTTATACATACTTCTTTATATATCAATAAATTTTGTGACATTAGTTAAAGACTATATCTATCACTATGACGTGATTTTGGGTATGGGTTGGTTGACATCATTTGACTGTCACGTCAACTGTTATGCCTAAAAGGATGTTTTCCATATCTATAAGGATTAAAGTATAAAATTATAGGATATTGGTTTTTAAATTCCATAAAAGATGTAATTTAGAAACTAGTGGTTTGAAATATCATGTTTGCATTTGATGTGCTGAATTTGGAATTTATCGATGATATTGTGAATAAATATTTTCCAACTATTATTGGATAATATCTTTAATTTTTTCCTTAAAATTTCTTTTTATTTTCAAAAAAATGATAATTGGGTTTATGGCTATTATTATATAGAGAACCATCCCTTTTTCACTTATATAATATAGGATTGAACAAACATAATTTTGGGAATTAATATTTTTGATAAAAGATTTATAATGAATAGGGTTCATTTTACCCAAAATGTCATCATGGCCTACACTAGTTCAATTTGTGAAAGAGGATGATGCAACTCATATATGTTTTTTTTATTTTCATTATCATAATAATTTTATGATAAATAATAAGTATTTTCTTTGAAGAATTTATAATATTTTTTATCAATTGATGGGATCAGAGTGGATCCCTATAATATAATTATATTTGAAATATCACAAAATGTGAGTTTATAAGGTTGATATTTAAAAGACATAATTTAAAATAAGATATAAACAGTTTGATTAGTTGGTTATTATTTTGGGTTTTATGGATGAACCATCCTTTTAGGGTAGCGATTTATAAAAAGTTTCATAGGTATCTAGATTCATTGGTGGTGTTTTTTGATAATGATATACTAGATTATTATTAGAAATAAGAGTATCATGAAAAGAAATTGGACATATAATTGGGTATCTTGTTGGATTTTCATTTGTATACTAATTTATGAAAATTTTATTTCTGGATATATGAGTTATTTTTTTCATATCCATGTAATTTCTTAAAAAGGAATTTTAGTAGATCCTGAAAATATAAGAAGCAATTATCTACTAGAAAACAATCAATAATGTCCTTGAGATAGGGAGTTTCATTATATTAGTATGATAATGTAGATTTATTTCATTTTAGTTTTCATATATACCATCACCAATGATTTATTTGATGAGGAAATGTGATCCTTAAAATATAATGATTAATATCATAAATCTACTCAAAAATATAATGTTATACTAAAATTATCAGTAATACTCAAATTTCTAATGTCTACATTGGGATATGTAATCTATAATTTTGCATAAATATCTAGGTTGGGGTGTGTTCTCATATATGATGGTAAGTTGTTTTTTTATAGATTGTGAAAATTGCAGTTTTATGACAATATTAACCCAAGAAACAACATGTAATTGGTTGTTGTAGTCTATGCGTTTAAAAAATGTTGTCATTTCCTATTGGAGCATAATTCATAGTTTCTACCACCATTCAATAAGGGTGGGTCACCTTGATCTTTAGAAAATTTATAAATAATTGAAAACATTGTTTTTGTGATTTGGAATGAAAAGTGAGGTGGTAATGTTTGTGTCAAGATACATCACATGTCAAGAGGTCTAGGAATATAATCAACTAATAGTAGATATATTTAAATAGTTACTAATTACTATGTATACATAAGAGTATATAACTAGGGATTTTGTAACTGGTCAACCAACAGTGGTTAGAAAACATAATACCTTATTAGTTATAGTGTTTCAATAAAAGCTTAGTACATGTACTCGTGAATCATGTGATGAAATTTATAATTTTAAATTTCTTGATTTGATGTCGATAATAATGACCGATTTTTTCCAAAAAATACATAAAAAATAAAATGTAAAATATGTATAACTTACAGTCCAAAGACCCTATTAGGTTTAGAATTTTAGATATTTAGGAAAAACTGTTACAATAAAATATTAAAATCATCATGGACTCAAAAATAGTTGTTTCATAACATTTAACATCATATCCCATTATACCAAAAATCTATTATTTCATATTAGGTATTCAAAAACATCCTTTTAAAATAAATTATAAACAAAAAATTTTTTAACATCATTCTTTAAAACTTGGGGTAATATAAACATAAGAAAGGTGAATTCATAAGATCAAAAAAAGTAATCATAAGCATTAACAATTATATGTCATCATTTACAATAACAGTTCATATGTTTATAATGAAATAATAAAAGTTTATGATAGAATCATTAAAAACCTAAGACCATCAACAACTAAACCATCACATATGAAAACATGTCAAAGGAATGAGTCGTTATAGTCAATAATCAGATGCTATGGGATATCAGTTACCATCATTATAAACATTATATACACAAAGAATGAATATATAAAACATGTATTTATCTAGGAACATCATCTCATTTAACCATTATATAACCCCTAAAAATATATCAACCAATATGGATGACTTCCATATATGGATTACTAAAAGCATCAGAGCTCTATCATGGCGTATCCATTGTATATGTTATATCAATCTCACTGGGTACAATATTGGAACACCAATAATATATTATATCCAAGAACTAAATACATATATAATTCATAAAAACTCATTCAAAAAACCAATATTCATTTAATAACAAGTTTAACAGATGGAACAGAAATGAGTTCCTCAATAATCTCTTAGAAACATGGTTAAACACTAAAAATGAAATTGGTTATATAAAATCTACTTGATACATGATTAACCCCTGAAAAAGGAATGGGATTAATAAAATATTATTTAAACATGATTAACCCATCGAAATCATATGGGTTAAATAATAATATCTTTGAAACATAAGTAACCCATGAAAAATAGTTTGGTTAAATAATAATATCTCTGAAACATTATTCACCAATAGATATGAAATGGGTTAAATAAAAATATATTCGAAAAAATAATACATACATATAATGAATGTGGACGATATAAATAAAAAATATCCACATAAGAGTATAAATAAGAACACATTTTTTGATGTTAATTAATGCAAATGACCATATAATATCATTAAAGCATTCTTGAGGAAAATAATTTTAAACATTCCCAAGCATTGAAAACCACTTATAAACATGTGAAAAAATAACCATAAAGGAATAAAATTAAAATAAAATTGGAATATCATGAGAATAATAAGATTCAATATTTAAAATTTCAAAGAGGAATTATATTGACTTTATAAATGAATATAGGTTTATAAAATAACAAACATCACAAAAAAAGTAAAAATATGACAATAATCTATCATTACATTGATAATAATGAAACTATAAACCACATAAATGAATAATAATAAAATCAAAACATTAAATACCATGTATATAATTGAATTAATTATATAATATATAAAATATAGTAGTATATATACCACAAAATATAAATAATTTTTAAATAGGACATTTATTTCACAGATATAAAACGCAAGAGGAAAACCCCTTACCTTGGATTCGATTTTTCATGCATACCATCTGTATTAAAAAATAATAAAATTATTTTAAATATATGATTTATTAATATCTTTTACAAGTATATTATTACTTTTATTTCTGTTATAAAAATTATATATTCAATTATTTAATTAATAAATTTTATGTCAGATATTTTGACTATATTGGGTTTATATGTCAAAAAAAACCGTGGAAGGTCAAATGTGGTCAGTGGGGTCATTATTAAAACATATCCAGAATAATAATCATGACATAATTATAATATTTGTACATATTTTAGGCATTTTAAAACCAATCATGAATGATTCTTTTGAAAAATCAACCAACGTAAAAATTATAGAGATGGGAGGATGAACGTTCACATGAGTAACATTCGAATTTTTCAATGATACTTATAGAAAAAAGTTAATTAACATTTATCTCTATATAATGATCATTATATAATATTTAACATTTTATTTAATCATATTTTCTATTATTAATAATTCTATTGATGAAAAAAGAATCACATCACGTCGAAGATGCAGTAGTCCACACATCCACTGACGACATTATCACTTTTTTATGTGTGAAAGGTAAATAAAATAATTGATCTATTTTATTTTAAGAAATTTTATTATCTCATTAATAACATATTTATTATATTTATGTCAAAAAATTTAATTAAAATCATATTTAATACATTTCTTTTAATGTGTGATCATATCATATCGCTTTGAGGAGGCGGTGGTCCACAAGTCCCCAAACAATGTTATAGTATTTTCAAACAATGGAAAGAATAAATGTATATTTTATATAATAATTATATTATTATTAAGAAAAAATGAATATATTATATATTATATAATTTTTTTCCATCATTATTTCAAACAATGAGATGCGATAAGGGAAAAATGGACGACATTGTTTTGTGAGGCGGTAGTTCGTTGTACAGGAAAAATAATTTAGTTACCCATTTGATGGAAGTGTATGTAGGTGTAGTTATAAAGAATAAAATAATGACAAAACATTATATTTATTGTTATAATTTTATTATATAATCATGTAATTATAATAATTTAATGGATGGAGTAAAAAATAAAACATAAATACATGTTAAAAAAAGTAACCTTTTTTTTCCAATAACTCCTTTTGGATTACATAAAAGGGATTCCTTGGTAGTATTTCATCCCAAATTAAGGAATATAAAGTGAAGGTATGGATTTTCGGAGCATATTAAGTTATAGTTTTTATGATAAAAATCATATTTAAATGTCCGGGGAAGGGGAAGAGTGAATACCATTTTATAGTAGAGGAGGACTAAATTCATGTAAATAAAAAAAGGTAATCAAAATTTGGAGGTCTCCCTTACATCATGTGATTCAAAATTTTATAAATAATTTATTAAATTGTAATTTTGGTCTATAAAAACTCAAAAGACACAAAAGTAGAACATCTTTATCAGTTTTTCTATAGTATTTATATTTTATTATTTATTCCATTTTAGTTTTTATTTAAGTAACTATTTTTTTATCTTTTGTAATTCCACCATTAAGACTAAAATACAGTTGTATTTATTAGAAAATTCCTACCCATTTAATTATAAATATTACATCTAATTTTAATAATATGAATCAATTTCTTTTTGAGATAAATTATAAAACGAGCGTATGTAACGTGGAAAAACACTAATTTTAACCAAACTATGTTAACAATGTTTTTACCATATATGGGTAAATACATTAATTATAAAATATAATTTTGTCCAATAATGTATCATATTTGATATTCAATGACACATTAAAATAACATGGAATAAGATATCATTTTAATTAATTTTATTTCTTTTAATAAAAAATCATTTATTATAAAGTAACATTAACGTTAATTTTGACATTATTTATTTAATGTTAATTTAAAGATATAAAAATATTATTAGAATTAAAATATATTAATTTCACAGTTTTACAACATGATATAATATTCTAATAAATAATATTATATAAAATTCATTAAATTTACTTCCCTTCTATTGTTTTTTAGTATCATTTATTTTTTTAATTATTAATTAAATAATAAATACCATAGCATTTGATAAGAGTTTGAGATACCTAATTCATCTCTAAATATTATAGTTAAATTATAATTTCAAAATAAACTCATTTTAATTTGAAATAATGTTTATAAATGATATATTGTAGCGTCATCCATACCGTAATGCTTTATAAAAGTTAATGGTATGGAAGGTTCCTTTTTTTTCATTTTCTTTACATAACTTATTATATAGGTCACTTTCATTGATTAATATCCCAATAAATAATTAAATTATAAACCATAGAGTTTAGGGTTTAAATATGATCATACAATTGAATTTTGACAAATTTCCAGGTCATTTTGTCCATTAAGTTTTTGGTTATTCACTTGACATGCTAAATATTACCTTAATCAATGAAATTAGTTTTAATTACATTAAATAATATTTTTGGAAAAAACATTAATATAATATTAATATAAAATAACATAATTTTAATTCTAAATAATTATATCTTTTTTACAAATATTACACACATACTTGTTTAAAATTAAATTATAATTAATCACACAGTTGTTGCGAGACATCGAGTTTCTGTAGGGAAAGGTTCAAAAGTTTGAAATGTTTCTTATATATTCATACAATGTGAAATTGAATAAATTTACAAAAATTGGATTTATTTATATATAATTGATCTAATTATACATTAACACAATTTTAAAATTTAATTTACCTATATAAATAAATTACATGAAAATGATGTTTTCAGTCAAAATATAGTGTGTTTCACTATTCATAAAAAATTAATACATCTACAAAAAATATCAAAAATTAATCCAAAGTAAAATTAGTGATTACCATTAAAAAATGAAATCTTTTTTCTTATATTCAAAATATAAAAGTTCCACAAATTTAGTTTTAAATCAGGTCTTCCATTAAATAGTTTAAAGACTCCATTACTAAATAATGATATTAATAATACATTATTTTTAGGTATAACAAATAATTCCATTAAATGAAATATAAAAATGTTATAAAACATGATTAAAGATAAAATATGTTTATTTTGTTGAGAATTTTATGAAATAATTTAAATTAATTTGAAATATATTTCATAAAATCTCAGTATTTAACAGCCTACACCACATAAAATGGATTTTTACCTCACAGTTTTCCTTTGTTATCAAATTATTATAATTTTTCAAATTCAATTATTAAAATCTACATCATACAATGGTAAATAGAAATACTCTTAAAAATGTAAAGTTGTAAATATAAGGGTCACCACAATTTGGGCATAACTAGGATTTTATAATGGGGGCACATTGGTGTGAAATTAATGGATTGATTTGGATGGAAAAAATAATTCACATTGACTAGTGGATAGTGATATTGAACATGGTATATAAAAATTAAATTATGAAAAAAACGAAATCCAAAATATTTGTGGAAAATTTCATTGATATCCAAAAAAAATATGGTAATATGGTAACCTTTAATTTAAATATCCTTTCCATAAATTTAAATAATTTTCTTAACATTTTGTCAAGGATGATATATACTTACAAGATGATTATAATTTTATCATTTAATCAATTTCAACAAAAAATCATACTTTTCAACAAATTATATATATTATATGTGAAGTTTCCATTTATGTTGTTTATAAAATGAACTTTTAAAGACAACATTTCAACAAAAGTTATAGTCATTATTTTCAACCAATCATTAGAAATTAACAATAAAAAAATTGTTATCAAATGATAAGATAATTACCATTATCAGTATACTATCAAATGTTACAATAATCATCAAAATTAAATAGTAATTCCCGAATTTCAAACTATATTATTCCATAAATAATTACCGTTAAAATTCTTCAAATAGTTATTTACTAAGTTTGGAACCCAAATATTTGAATGATTGGATCACATATTATTCCTATATAAATCAACAATTTTTATAAAATAAAATCACATATATATTTGAAATAATATTAATCATTACATGAAAAAGGTCATATTAACTTGAACATCATGTTGGCTAGTGTTAGGTTACAAAACCCTTATCATCTTTTGGTCACGTGTTCAAGCCCGACCTCATTCCTAGATGCAATGGGATGTCATCAAGCATAAGGGTTCTTCCTTTTTTATTTATTCATGAAAAAATATTACTCACTAAATTTTTTTTCCTATGTGTTAAAGATATATCATTCCAAAAAAACATCTCCAAAAATAAATTTATGATCTCATAGCTCAAACCCTCAATGTTTAGTATCATAATTTGAACTTATTGTGATCATTTATCTTGTATACCTACAACTTCATCCATAAATTTTATGATATCCTCACATGAAAGATACTAATATCCTATTTTATAGAAACTGTATTTAAATACCAATGATAATAGCCCATGACATGTTCTCCCGAATCCTATGATAACATCCATGAAATTAAATTTACGGTTATGATGTCGATAATAGGGATGCAAATTTGTCCATTAAAACCATACAAAATAATAAGGAAAACAGGGATTACACAAATTATAGATGACCTTTTAGGTGTTTAGTTTTATATAATTATTAAAAAAATACTACATAATAATTTTTCATCAACTTGGAATCATAAAAAAAGATTTATAAAGTTAAAAATGATCTACTATTATACCTATATTTTCCTATATCATATTTGGTATTTAACTCATCCTTGTGAAATTCTTTGGAGAGATAAATTATTCCAGGTCATTTTTTAAAACATGGGGAAATGGAATATAAATATGGTGAGATCAGACAAAAATTAAGGGAAAACATAACAATTAATAATTCAATATCACTAATTAGTATATGAGTGCATAATGGTATGATGACATAATCAAAGTGTATAAGATAATCATAAAATAACTCATATACATCAATAGCTAGACCATCAAATATGAAAATAATGAAAAAGAAATAGTCATAATAATTAACAAGCATGAGTCACATGATATCAATATCGATTATTAGAAAAATTATAAACCTAAAGTAATAATATATAAAACATTTTGGTATCAGGGAACACAAAATCATTTAATGCTTTAAAAAATTACATAACCTATAAAAATGGAGTTACAAATATGAAAAACATTCAAATCCAATGTACCTAATGCATTGGAGTGATATATGGTTACACCAAAGTTATAAGCTATTTTAGGCTTACAAGATGATATATGGGAGCACACATCATTTATCATGTCAAAGAACCAAATAAATAGATAATTCATCAAAACTCATTGAATCAATGTTTATTAATTCAATAACATTATTAATGCATATAAAGGAAATTATTTCCAAAACAATCACTTTGAAACATGTTAAACCATTTGAAATGAAATGATTTACATAAAAATAAGTTTGAACCATTATAAAAGAATGAAAAATAAATTGTTACAATATAATAACATTAAAACATTACTAAACAATGGAAAAAATTGTTAAATAACAATATCATTAAAACATTATTAACCCATGGATAATAAAGAGGTTAAATAGAAATCTCTATTAACAAAAATTATCCCATGTAAATGAAATTATTTAAATAACATTCAATTTGAAATAAACATAATCCATGAAAATAATGAGTGATGATGATGTCAATAAATAATATCCCCATTGAAGGATATGTAAAAATACGGTTCTTTAACATTGATTAATGGAAATTACATTAAGATAACATTTAAAACCTTCTTGAGTAAAAAAATATTTAAACAAAATCACCTTATACCACAATCAAAGATTTGAATAATAAGAAACATGGAAAAATAAAATTAAAATAAACATAGAATATCATTTTAATAATTTTATTCATCATATAAATTTTTAGAGATGTAGTATATACACATTATAAACTAATATATGTGTATAATATAACAAACATCACATAGACCGATAATTGTGAAAACAATCCATTATTATTTGGTAACATTAAAACTGTAAACACCATAAAATAATAATAATTATATTAACCATTTAGATATCATGAATGTAGAATAATTCCTGATATAATATATCAAAAATTTCATTAGATACACCACATTAAATAAGTAAGTGGTGAATATGACATTTATGTCACAAATGCAAAAAGCGAGATGAAAATCTCTTTTCTTGAGTTCAATTTGACATGATTTACAAATATATTACTGAATAATAAACATATGTTAATTATAAAATTTTTTTATAACCTTTTTTTCTAATTTTAAATCACTTATAAACAAGTTATATTCAATTACATAATAAATAATGTTTAATTCAGATGCTTTGACCATATCTTGTTTATGTGTGAAAAACAACATAGGTAGGTCAACTATGGAATAACGAGTCATTATTATAACCTATTAAGAATATTTATAATTAAATAAGTATAATATTAACACACCAATTAAACCTTTTGAAACCAATCATGATATATAGTTATAAAAAATGAACCAAAATTATAATCCTTGAGACGATAGGTCATACGTACGCTGGAGTAATGTTCCAATTTTTTAATAATCCTAATGAGAATAAGTTTATTAAAAAAATTATTTATATAATTATATTAATATTATATAGATAATATTATATAATCATATTAATTATATACATAATTTTTATGATGTAAAAAATCAATAACAATATGTCGATAAGGTGGTAGTCTACATATCAACGAACGACATTATAACCTTTTCAGTGTAAAAATTGCTAATATATAAAATAATATATTATATTTATAGGAAAGTAATTATGTCATTAATATCATTAATATCCTATTTTCTTGACTTATTTTTAATTAATAGTGTCTTTAATACATTCCATTTAATTTTCTAATGTAACAAATCAATTTGAGGAGGCGATGGTCAACACGACCATAAACAATGTAATCATTTTTGCAAACAAATAGAAATTATGATTTAATTTGTTATATAAAAATTAAATAAGTTTTAAGATAATATAAATATCATATATATATAATAAAAATTTTATTTTAAACAAAATTCTCAACCATGAGTGGTTGTAAACTAAAAAAACGAATGACATCATTTCACGAGGCGATAGTTCACCGTACATGAACAGTAATTTTGTTACCCATTTGATGAAAGTGTTTGTATGTGTACAGATACCCCATAACCCAAAAAAATAATATTATATTGAAGATAGTTATTTTATTATATAATTATTTAATATGAAAATTTCACTGGGAGGAGAATGAAATAAATGATAAATATATATTAGAGAATGTTTCCTCTTTTTTGAGTAACTCCATTTGGATTCCATGAAAGGGATACCATGGATGGATTGAGTCCCCAATAAAGGACTTTAGGATTAGGGGAGAGATTTTGTGATATTCTTTGGTTACATAATATATGGGATAAAATTTTATGAGAGATGTTTGGAAGGGTAAGATTTAATAAATATTTATAGTGGAGGAGTAGTGGCATTCATGTAAATATCGAAAGGTAAACACTATTTGGAGGTCACCCTCACCTAATGTAATTTTTAATGGAAAAAATGGAATTAAATTTTATAATTCCAAAGAAACAATTGCAAAATAAAAAAGTGAATATAATTATTATCATTTTTTATTCTTTAATATTCAACATTTTTATCATTTTAGTTTTTATTATAGTTAATTGTTTCCTTTATTATGTCATTTTAACATTACGAATAAATTAAAGTGAGATTCATTACAAAATATATACCCAATAAATTTGAAATATTATATCTTTTTTAAAAAATATAAATCTTCTATTTGATGGAAATTAATTCTAAAACAATCGCATTTAACACCCAAAAACACGACTTCAACACAAATTGTGCTACTAATGATTTTTCTATCTATGGGTGAATATGTTAATTAAATAGATTATTATGTTAATTAATGTCCCAAATTTTATATTTAACGACACATAAAAATAAATTTTATTAATATATTATTTATATTAATTAGAAATAATTTAAAAAAATATCAATTATTTGAAATTAGCATTAATTTTGATTTTATAATTATTTGTTAAATTTTAAATTAACGGAATAAAAATAATATATTAAATAAAATATATTAATTTCCATCATGTTAATAAGATATATTAATATAAAAAAAATTAACACAATTATTCGTTATATTCACATCCCTTATAATATTTTTAGAATCATTTACATTATTTAAATATTAACTAAATAATAGATGCTTTAGTGTTTGTTAAGTATTTAATATAACTAATTAATCTCTAAAAAAATAGTAAAAAAGTCATAATAAAAAAAAACTCATTTTCCTTTCAAAATAATTTTTTTAACCAAAACTATGTAGTTTCTTTTATACTAGAATGCATTATAATTGTTAAAAGTAAAGAAATTTCATTTTTTGTTATCCATATATAACTTATTATAGAGGTCACTATCATGGAATAAAATCCCAATAACTCATAATATTAGGAAAAATATGTTATATGATCTAAATATTGGTGTCTAAGGGATTTTGGAGATGATTATAGGTCATTTCGGCTTCTAAGATTAACGTTTGGTCTCTTATAAAGCTTAATATTACCTAAGTAGTACAATTATTTTAAATTAAATTCAATTATAATTTTTTGTAAAAAAAATTAAGTTCATCATATAAGTAAAAAAAATTTAAACCGACTCTAAATATGTATATATGTTTCTATAAATTTAATTAATATAAAAGGAAAAAAATTAATTAAAATTAATATCCCAGATGCTGAGAGACAACGATTTTTTAATGTGAAAAGTTCACAAGTTTGAAATATTTTTTATCCAATTTCTAGGTGAAATTAAATAGATCAAAATAAATTGAATTTATTGATGTATTATTTAGTAAATTATACTTTAAAACCAATTTACAATATAATATAAATATATATGTAAATTATATGGAAAACTGTTTTCAATTAAAATATAGTGTTTGTTACTATTCATCAAAAACTGAAAAATCTAATAAAAATAACAGAAAATCAACCAAAGTGAATTTTTATATTCCAATTAAAAAAATAATGTTTCTTTTTTATTATATAAAGTAAAAAATATTCAAAATATAGTTATCAATATTTTATTCCATTAAAAGGTAGAAAAACTGGAATATTAAATGACAATAATAATAATGATACATTATTGTTCAGTATAACTCGTTCATGCACAGAATTTAAGATAAATGTGGTATTTCATGAGACTCAAGCTAAAATATTTATAATTTATAACATAATTCATTAAATAATTTAAATTAAATTTTATTATATTTCATAAAATCTAGGGATGTTATAGTATCAGATCTCATTGTAGACTCACATAATCCCTATCCATGTAACTAATACTATAACAATTTTTTATTTTAATACTTAGACATTACATCATATCTACATTATATTTATCTCATTATATAACCACATGCCTGAGAACCCTAAACGTTTAGTTCCTTTTGAAATACGGAAAGAGAAACCCTAGTCCATAATTGATCCACATCATCTTCTACTATGATCATCATATCTAGAACCATTCATAGACATAACATATATAATACACATCTTTAAAACACAGGGAATGAAAACAGAAGAATGTGTGAACTAAAATTCCCTATAATGGTAACCAAGAGAGATGAATAACCATGAAATGAACATTAGGGTATGAGAACATGATCATAACATTAAAAAACCATAAGCTTCATATTAATGTTTATAATCATGAGTCATAGAATAAATATTTATTATTCATGTAGAATAATTCATAATTGAATAAAAAACATGATCTATGATATCATAAGACAAGGGATTTTTCGTATACAATTATCAAAAAAATCATTTCTATATTATCCAAGGATCACTACCAATAATATCATAACGTACAAATTTCATTACAAAATAGTGTTAACTCCACGTTCTAGCACTATATTCTGGAATCGGGTTCACATCCTATTCGAACCATGTCCTACTGAACAAGTTTCACTACGCATTAAATTTGTATATATATTATGAGATATAAATGTTTACCCAAGTAATTTTGGGGACATATAAGTCCCACCCATCACATTATGAAGTCCTACATATGTGTTCCAAAATATCATGAACATTCGTCATTTCATATCCCATGGAATATATTGTGTATCCTAAAATTTTCAAATAATCATAACCTATGGAAAATATACAGGTTTCATTATCATTTTTCCTAGAATAACCCATGAAAATAATTGGGATTCATATTCATTTTTTCCTGGTATAACTCACAGATGTGGAATGGGTTTTGTAAATATCATACCACAAAAACATAAACAATTCAGAGAAATTATATGAATGGTATTCAGGTATTATATGCCAATTAAGGAATCGATAACACCAACTTATTTCATTTTAGGTATATTTTTTTGAAAAATCATTTAAAAAATTGCTTGTGTAAAATATAAAATAGTATTTATAAATTTTATAACATAAAAAAAATGAAATTTATTTTTTTTGGAAATAATATTGAAACCATATAAGAGATAATTTTATAATCAGTAAAAATATTTTTTGAGGAAAATATAATTTCCTCTTTGAAAAATGATTTTTTAAACATAAAATATTTTAATAATAAATTTAATAGAAAATAACTTAGAAAAAATGTATGGGAAACATAAAACCATTGAGTGGTCATGATAGTGTGCATTACTATTCATATCATGCATGATAAAAACATAGATTATTTTCATATTTTTGTTAAAATACAATCACATATTATTATGGAGGAAATACTAGAATATTTCATTCAAAAAATTTATTAGAAATTTATAAAAGGGTATAAATTTATTTTATAAATCCTTAGATAATAGGAAAAAAATTTGAAAAAAAAATTATAATATATTTTTTTGATGGAAAATAGATATTGGACCAAATAGAGAAATAAAGTCAAATTTTCAATAAAACGTTATTACTTATAATAAGTAATAAATATTGTATAAATGGAACCATTACTTAAACATATCAATAATAATAATTGGAGATTAATAGTTAAGAATATTCTTGAGAGGTAGATCATGGGACTTCAACATTGGAGACTTAATCATAAATAATTGTGATAAACAATGATATTGTAATATAAAATAATTAGAACATTGTAAAATTTATTAATAATCCCCATGAATGAAAAAAATATAATTAAAATAATTATATCATGAGGATGAATTAAATATTATATTACATTTCAAAGTTTTTTATAAACACCAGATTAATGAATATAAGTTCATAACATAACGTATGTCTCAAAGAATGAAAATTGAGATAAAATACCATTAATGATTTCGTAACAGTTGTGCTGAAATACCCATGAAATTAATTTCCAAAATTGGATATTGAATCACCAATAACTATTATTATAATAATCATTAAATAAATTCATTAAAATTATATACACAAAAATTAATAAATAAGTGGTGAATATAGCTTGTGTCTCACAAAAGAAAAGATTGAGACAGAAATCCATTAATTCTAGAATAACCATTGAATAATAATACCAGTGAAATAAAAATATCAATGGTGATATTAATTATAATAAAATGATATATATTCATGATATATCATTTCACCATGGATTATATTCAATACACAAAAGAAACAAGTGGTGAATATGGTATAAGTCTCTCTGAAATAAAAATGAGACTATAAATCCCCTCACCATGAGTCTTGACATCCATCACACCTATTAAAACCTACTGTATAACAGATATATGTTTATTATACATATATCACAGAACCATATTAACATATCTAATACCACATATGATTTTCTGATGAAAATATAATACCATTTTGTTAACAATTCAATTTTATTGTTGTCTTTCAGTTAATAACTGCATTCTTTGTACAAGTTTTTAACATTTTATTCATGGTCTACTTACATAGTTAATTATTTAAAAATATCCACAATTTAAGACATTTAATTAATATCAAATATACTAATTATATATGTATTTATAATTATTAATAAATGTTTTGTAATATGAAGTGAAATGCACTGTTCGTGGAGATTATAGGTCATATGTATGCGTGAACATCATTTTCAATTTTTCTCGGTTTCAAAGAAAGAAATTTAAAACATATATTATCATTAAAGAATCATATTATATCCTATATATCAAAAATATTATTAAATAAATTTTTTATACATTCCATTTATAGCGTGAACAACTCATATCGCTTCACCAGGAGGTAGTCCATCGTACACATGAACGACGTTATTATATTCTCAAAAAATGGAAATCCCAAATATTTTTAGGATATGAAAATTTTATTATCATAATAAAATCCTAAAAATCATATATTTAATATATAAACAGTATTTCCATTTCATGAAAGTTTGTGTGCTTATAGGTTTTAACAATAACAAAATAATATATATTTATATATTGGATAATTATTTTATTACACTATCACGATATATAAAAATTAATGAGTTTTAGGAAGATAAGAAACAAAACCGATCATTGATGAAAATTACCTCTTCATTGGGTATCTCCTTTTGGTTTGTAGAAAATGACATCCTTGGTTAGATTTATTAAAAATTTAAGGTATATAAGATTAAAGTAGGTAATTTTAGATGTGATTTTGAAAGGTATAGAGTGGACCAATTGGTTTTAATGGTGAAATGAACATAGGGATGGGGTATCCATTTATAAGGTATGTTAGTGGCCCTCTTTTAATTTTTGATGAGATAGAATTCCACCTAAATTTTTCCTAGTCATGTGGCTCCAATATGTGCCAATATAGATCAAAAAAGGTATTATTTTTAAATATTGACATCCAATGGTTGTTGGAAATTTTTTCATATCATTTTTACACCTTATATTATATGTTTATCTACTAAGTAGTCTTATAATTTTTTAATCATTATAAATAATATTAATTTAATTCACTAATAAATTTTGTTTAAATTTATGTTCGACTTCTTAGATATTATAAATCTATCTTATTTCAATTATGGATTACAATTTTTCTTATTAAATTCTCATAACTGGCAGAATTTAATGCAAAATTAATCCCCCAGATATATCGAGAATGCGAGTTATTAAAGTGATAAGGATCAAATGTTTTTGATGTTTTTATATTTAATATATACAACAAATTTAATAAAATTAAATAAATTTGATTAATATATTTATAATTGAACAAAATATTCTTTTAAACAAATTTTATTATAATTTAACTTTATAAATAAATCAGAAGAATGACAACTTTCAATTAATATTCATTATTTTTCACAATCCATCAAGAAAATGAAACTTTTCAGAGAAATACCAAATGAATTACCCTAACATAATTTCATATTTATTAGTTAAAACATTAATATTATTGTATATAATTTAATTTATAAATGGTTCAAAAAATAATTTTATAATTTATCAGTGAAAGACATTCAAAGATGTTTTTTGGGAAAACATTATTTTTAAAACAAATAGAATTCATAGAAAATTATGTATTACATTTTCAATATTTTTCATTATATAAACCCATTATATATAGTAATTATTTATTATTATTCATGTTACTAATTTTAATTTCTAGGTTATACCCATTACTCTTAAATAACAATATAAATAATATATTATTGTTTTGTTGAAACTTAGTGTCACATGTAACGTAAGCTAAGATGGTATTGTGTGTTGCACATAACTAACATTGTTTTTCATGTATTTAATGATTAAATTTGTGTTGTTTATAACACAAAATAAAATTGGTGTTGTGTGGAACCCAATTCATCAAATAAATTTAATTTATTCAAAAAAATGTTTCCAAAAACATTGCCTGTTACACTATACACCCTTTAAAAATAATTTCAACCATGAAATTATTAAATACGATACAAAAAATGTGGAAAATTATACAACATAATATACTCATGTTCCCATAGAGAGTCCTCATACTAGTAAATCTGAAATTTAACTTTGTATATAGGTCATTATGATGTCTTTTATTTAAATTTTGGGTAATACTTGGTTGCAGATTAGATATAATGAAATGTGGTATTCCATTAATCCTTACAACTTCCTTGTTGTATACCCTGATAAGATAGTCCAAATAGAAGTTTTATCTGATAACAATGAACTGTACTAAATTGTTAAGGAGATTGATTGCCACCCATATGTAATTATTTCATTTATATTTTTTTAGATTCCAATGACAATATTCATAGTTATGTTCTCCCGTTACCATTCTATTATGGGTAATGGATGCAATTTACACTTATACTTTTTCCTTTCAGCCACAACTTATTGATATACCAAGAACCGATAAACAATCTCTTTGATGTCTCTTTTCATGACATCCCACCCGATGTAATCATTCAAATAAATAAACATATTTATACATCCAGGCTGAATATAGAATAAATAATAATGATCTTCCACTAAAAACTCCTTGTACAAGTCTGGTAAGTATGGAAGGAATACACAATTACTGAACCAGACCATTCCATCATGATAAATGTTGAACTGAAGAACAATTTATAGACATCTTTTGATTCCCCAAAACATACTTACATACTTATTTATTCCCCAAATTGTTATATGGATGAAAAATATATTGAGAAACATAATATTTTTCACATTTCTTCAATATTTCTATACCTATCCTTTGAAAATCCGAAAATTTTGTATCTTTTGTGATCCTCATCATGGTAACCTAGTTTTTTTTACTCATATAATTAAACACCTTATATAATTTTATTGTGTACTAATTTACTGAGCAACCATAATTCTTGATCAACTCTAACCATCTTCTATGATGCATGTTTAACTCCTTCAATGTAAATATATACTTAATAATTTTATAATCAGTATAAATTCCACACATTATCTATAAAGACATTTTCAACATGTCTTTAATGAAAAAATACCATATCTTACTCCAAATCATGAGTCAGCCAATTTTTCTCATGAATATGGAATTTTCATGAGGCATAGGCTATTACAATGTTATTATAAATAAAAAAACCCAAAAATTTCTAGGATGAATCATTATTTATTACAATCATATTTCCACTACAGTGTAATGTAAGAACACGGGAACTGAATAACCTTCTCTTCAGTTCCTTGAAATTTTCTGCATGTTCATCAATCGTAAGAAACAAGGCTCCCTTCCATGTAAACATGGTTAGAAGATTATTTAGAACACGGAATAGTGGTTTTTTTTGAGTACATGCCGTGTACTATAAGTAAACTCTCTGTAGTGGTACATGGGCATGTGTTTTAGTGAAAAAGAACCTGGGGTGACTATTTTTGAATAGTACACGCCCTGTATAGTAAAGTACACGTCGTGTACTGTTACACTGGAAGGCCCAATGTGCTCAGGCCATGTGCTCTGGCCATGTACTACATCAATTTAGTAATTTTGGGATATCTTATGCTCTAAAAGTTAGAATTGGGTGTGTGAGTAGTTGATTATGAGATTTTTTATACATATATCACAATGGTGGAATCATTTTTACATTTAATGTTCATATAATGGGGTTTTGTTGCGGTTTCTATCTAAATGGAGGGGTTCTTCCTCCAGTTATCAAGTTCATTTGTCACCTGAGAGTGAGTCATGGAATGGTTGATAGGGTGGGTGTTCAAACAAACATAGTTGAGACCTTTAATAACAGATTAGCTATAAGATATCTCCTGTAACCTATGATTGAGAGGTCGTTCCCCTTGTGATATGTTCCACTCTGGCCTTTGATTCTATGAGTCTGGGTACTTCTAAGGATCCCCTGAGGGATGCCTTTTTATGTGTTCAGACATAGGGAGTCCCTTGTAGGATGTCTATATTGTTCTTCCTTTGGTAGGAACCATGTTATTGAATCCCTATGTTGTAATAAATTTTGAGGATTCCGTGTAGGATTCCTCCCTTAATAATCGCTAAGGATTCTGTGTTGGATGCCTTCGCTTGTGTTTACCTGGAGGATCTTGAGTATGATGACTCCTCTATGTTTGAATTGAGGGACCCAGCGGGTGCTCATTATTTGACTAACCTTAAGTATTTACATCACGTTTGGGTAGAGATGGTGATCGGGTGTCACCTTGAACCCATTCCAAACATGTATCCCTTCTAGGATTTGGATATATTTTTGGGTTGGGTGTTTGTGCCACCCGCACTCATTTGTCCAAATCTGACTTGGTTTGATGATGCTTTAGTGGTTACAAGAGGTTCTCCCTGGTTGGTGGGTGATGAGCCTGACAACCGTCATATTTATTGTTTTTTTAATGCCTATTATTCCTTTTGTTCCTGAGTAAAGGTGATTTTATTATAAATGGTGTATTTTACCTTGATGTGGATATGTTTTCCCTTGTTTCATTATTTTGACCATTACGTCTAGCTTTCCAGTAAGGGTTCCTTGTTTCCATGACTAGTATTTTTAGGATGGAGCGGTTTTATCTAAAATTTAGTGATATGATATAGACTTTTAGGAATGTAGTTCTTGAGATTTACTTTTTCCATATTGCTTTAATATGTTTTGACGAACATGGGGCCGTGAGAAACTAGTGTAGTAGACTATAAGGGGATAGACCACGTGAGCTTCCTCAGAGAGTCTGTGATCATTATAGACTATATGAGGATATACCGAGTGAGCTTCCTCATAGTGTCTTTGGGCATTATAGTCTATAAGTGATAGACTGAGAGAGCTTCCTCAGAGAGTCTTTGGGCATTATAGACTATACAGGGATAGACTGAGTGAGATTCTTCAGAGAGCCTTTTTTTACATTGAACTACCTTGAACCACTACAGGCAATAAGAGGAATTGATAGGGTGAGCTTCCCCATAGAGTCTGTGAACGACATGGGGATATAAGAGGAATTGACTGAGTAGGCTTCCTCAAATATTCTATTTACCTTGGGGATATATGGGGAAATGACCATTAGATCTTCCTCCGAGAGTCCCTAACTACCTTAGACTATAAGGGGGAATTGACTGAGTGAGCTTACTCAGAGAGTCTTATAATATCCAAATAACCAAACCAGAGGGGATAGGTTGAGTGTACCGCCCAAAGGGTTGTTGGTACTTGTTATGTAGGACTAGAGGGGATGGTTGTGAGTACTTACCAGAGAGTTTACCTGGTTGTGTTATCTGCTATATTTTGATTGATTGGTTGATCTAGAGTGTAACTTGTCATTGTTTAGCTTGTTCAGAGAGATATTTTTCTTGTGTTTGCTGAGGGCGATACATATCAATGGGATTATAGACCCAGAGATCGACTTATTGATACACGACATGAGTTGCACTACGTCCAGCTCAATGCTTGAATAAGATGTACAAGAGGTCGGGCTTATGGTCTCATGGATCTACTGCCGATGTTGTTTCTTATTATTTGAATCACTTTATAATGAATATTAATATTTATGTATATGTGTATAGGTATGAGACAATAAATGTGTATGTATATAGATATAGACATCCACGGTGGTACTTTCCCAATTGACAGGGATTATATACCCAGAGTTCGACTGTGGTTGCACATTAGGGTTTACTTCATCTTTGTTGTCTTCCAGCTATGCTGAGCATACTGTTGTTGCATACACTTTTAGCAGCATAGTTATAGGTTATTTGTCAGGGTTACCTACTGAGATTATTTCTCTCCCTGACACTTGCACCTTGGTGTACGTGTAGTCCATATGTATACTTTTCAGGTTGAGAAAGAGTTAAATAGTGGATAGGGAAAAGGACTAGTGTAGCATGATCAAGCAGAGCTGCTCAAGTGGTTTTACTAATCGGGCTGCAGTTGTTCGACAGTGTCTGGAGATCGGGTACGTAGGTTGGATCAGAGTTAGTAGTCAAGCACATTACATTTATTTTCAGTTTCTTTCGTACTTGTATCTGTATGGTTGACCAGGTGGGTGACTAGTGTTTTATTTTATTGCATAGCAGTTTGGGATTTTTCATCATTTTACTATTACAACATGTTCAATTTCAGTTGTTTATTGATTTATCACTTTTTTTACTTTCCACATTGTATGATACTTAGTTATTTACGTTGTTTTCTTAATATGGTATGAGGGAATAGTCTCCCCACTATCAGTCCCTCTTCCTTGCTATAGACAGAAGCCTCTAGCATATGGGGCGGCACACTTGAGGCCTTGTGGAGAACCAGCTCGGAGCACCGGTTTAGTGACATATGATTAGGGATATTACAAAGAGGTATTAGAGGATTTTTCATTCATGGTCTTCACGATTTGGGATATGGTAGATAAGAGTATTAGAAATGTTCTGGAACCTATTATGGATATCAGGATGCTATGTCAAGAACACTTGTTCCGGTAAGAAGTCTTAGTTTCCATGGTTTGGAATTGTTGTTCTGATTTTGCGATGTTACAGTTGTATTTTATTTTCAACTTGAGAAACACACATTTTGTTTGGTATTTTGATTTAATATTGATCGATGGCTGCTGGCCATTGGTAAGATTCCAGGGATGGATTTTGACTCTTGGCCGACAAATGCAAGAGGACTCTCATGAATCATACTAGGTCCGTATGATTCACATCATATAGTCCTACTAGTGAGTGTTTTTACTGATAACTGAGACCTTTGTGTCTTCTTACACATAATTTTTAATCTGATGGCAGGTTATGTGGATCTATGTTGAGTAATTGGTGTGAGGATGATGATTCAGTCCTTGTACACAGGTGGTGCAGTAACCCAATTTGGCTGATATGGCACATGATGCGTTTCTGTTTAACCCTTATTGGTTGTTGTTTTCCAGTTCCGTGGTTATCTAGTTGGATCCTTGAGAATGATGTTAATAGATACCAAGGCTTTTCTTGTGAACTGGACCACATTGGGGTATTGTTGTATATAGATAATATATGAGTTTTAGATCAGCTTATCTATTCGATTTTTCTTGTGACCTCCAAGGAGTCATTCCTTTTGAGGATGCTCGGAGAGGATTAAGAATCTTTTACGCTATGTTTCAGTTTGAATTTCATTGGTCGTTGTGATCTTTACCATCTTCTGAGTGTTTTTGGATCTTTTGATCTACTTGGTTATAACTTGTGACACAATTCTGAGGATTTTTCTATAGGGCTAGGTGGATAACCTAGATACCCTTGGTTTCGAATCGAACCCTTGTAGGTTGTTGTCTATTCTGTTCTAGGGAAACCTGTGTGTGAATGGTTGGAAAATAATTTTCGATTCCTTTTTTAGAGGCTTGTTTATCACAACTGGATTCGACGTGCATGAATGGTATGGTGCCTGGATATGTCAACCAGTGTTTTTGATGTTGTTTTTGTGGGTGGCATGATTTGAATCTAAATCAATGAGTGTCCAGATGCGAACTGAGGACTGATGTTTCATGAATTTCTGTGGACACGGATCCCAGAAGTTGTGTTGGAATGTCCATATGTTTTATTGGTGACATTGTGAAATGTTGGGTTACCATGAGATGGTTGACCCATGTTGGAATCCTAGTAGGTTTATGGAACATTGTTAGCATGTCTCGGATGGAGCTAGGCACACCATCGGTTAAATAATATTGCACTCTTGTTAGAGACGATCATGCGCTATCTTGATTAATCTTGAGTATGCTAAGAAATATTCCGCCATACAGAACTCCTTTTTCTTTCTTAATGTTCATCCCTATTGGGTATGGAACCTATTCTAGTTTTGATCTCATAGTGGTGTAAGGAAATCCATATGGTGGGGAGTGCACCATTGGCCCTTTGAGAGGTGTTTCCTTGGTTTATGTTAAACTTCGGTGTCCTTGGAGCTGTTGAGATTTGTTTTTTTCTTTTAGGATGACGACAACTATGTTTTTATGGTGGGGAGTACCAGTTTGGTCATAGTTGAGTATCATATATATAGCAGGTGGGGGTTAACGCTATATAGTAATTCGTAGGATAGTCTACATATCATGGTTGTGTAGATGTTAGATTATGAGAATGGTTGCTGGTTCTTCCACTGGGCTTCTCGGGGACGAGAAGGTTTATGTTGGGGAGATTGTAAGAACTCATGTTTTTTTGGACAATAGTTTTGAGAATATATTTGTATTTTTGCCGTTGGAGGATCTTGAGGTGTAAAATGGTCATTTTACCCTACAATATTATATCAGATAATATTTCTGGAAACATCGTTGATTCCGGAATATGGTGTTTACCCTAGGACAAGATTTTGGTGGAAATATGATCTGTTAGAATTTTTCCAGAATATTTAATATTAAATATTATTAAATTAAATATTAAATTATTCACACTGGATCATTTGTCAATAAATTCTAAACGGAGCATGGGACTGAGATTCTATCTGTGCTTCTGAGTCCGAAATGTGGAGTTTATCCTAGGGGAGTTATAAACTCATGTCGGGTGTTGGGGCTGGCCCGTACCCCTATTTCTTCTTTTCATTTTCTCTTCTTTTCCTCCTTCTCTTCTTTCCTCCTCCTCATTTCGCACTTCTCCTACGCTGACCCCATGTCCATGACGTATGTGAGATATGTAGATTGGGAAATAGGGAGAGTTGGTAGGCAATAAGTGTATCGATTCGAAGCTCCCGACGCGCTGAGTCGGCGTGCGACAACTGTGATTTTTGAAATCAACTGAATCATCGATAGTTTCCGCCCAAAGGTAGGTCCATTTATGTTTTCTCCATAGATCGAATTTAAAATTTTTGTATTAATTCATTAATTCTTTATATTTCACTATGGTAAGCTCATGGGGCTTGATCTGTTGTTTCGTGGGCGAAAACGGGTGTTTCGAGCTTTTTATGGGATTTACCGTTTGAAAAACCAGAATACAAGGCGTGTATTCTAGTGGTACATGCTGAGTGTTCTTACTGTTTTGGGAAGACAAATTTTTCATAAGTACACACCATGTACATTGAGTACACGCCGTGTATTTGGTGGTCGTGTGAAATAGAACACAGAATAGAGGTTTTTTAGTACACATTGTGTACTATAAGTACATGTCGTGTATTGGTAATTCGGCATTTGTTGTATTGAAAATGAACACAGAGTGAATTTTTTTAATAGTAAACTCAGTGTACATTATTGTACATACCATGCACTATTACACAGGCATGCCCAATGTGCTCTGACCATGTGTTATGGCCATATACTACTTAAATTTAGTAATTTTGGGATATCTTATCCTATGGATGTCCGAATTGGACATGAGAGTAGTCTATTCTGAGCGTTTTTCACGTCGATAACAATGGTGGAATAAGTTTCACATTTAAAGGTCATATAAATAACGTTTTAGTGGTCTCTATCTAAATGGATGGGTTCTTCCACCAGTTATCGAGATCGGTTGTCACCTGAGAGTGAGGATTTGCGTTGATGATAGGTTGGGTGTTCAGAAAATCTTAGTTGAGACCCTTAAAATGAGATGATCTATGATATATCTCCTGTAACTTATGCTTTATAGGACATTCCCCTTGCGAGACGTTCCCCTCTGGCCTACGATTCTATGAGACCGGGTACTTCTAAGCATCCCCTGAGGGATGCCTTTTCTTGTGTGTCGTCCTAGGTAGTCCCTTATAAGATCTATCTCTTGTTATTACTTTGATAGGACCCATGTTATGTAATTCCTATGTTCAACTTAATTTGAGGATTCTATGTAGGATACCTCCCTTACTCTTCTATAAGGATCCCGCATTGGATGCCTTCGCTCATGTTAACCTGGAGGATCCCGAGTATGATGCCTTCTCTATGTTTGATTTGAGGGACCAAGTGGGTGCTCATTGTTTGAATGACCCTGAGTTTTCATCGGGTTTGGGTAGAGATGGTGATCGGGTGTCACCTTTAACCCATGTCAAAATGGTGACCCATTTGGGCTTTGGATGTAATGTTGGGTTGGGCGTTCTGGCCACCCGCACTCATATTTTCATATCTGACATGGTTTGGGGATTCTGTTGTGGTTACCAGAGGTTCTTCCTGGTTTGTGGCTGCTGAGCCTGACGTGAGGCATGTTTATTGTTTGTATTGATTCCTACTATTCCTTGTGTGCCTGAGTTGAGTTGATTTTATTGTAAATTGTTTATTTTACCTTGCTGTGGATATGTTTTCCCTTGTTTCTTGATTTTGAATGTTTGGTCTAACTTTCCATTTATAATGTCGTGTTTCAATGCATAGTATTGTTAAGATGGAGTGGTTTTATCTGAAATTTTTTGATATGTTGTAGACTGCTAGCCAAGTAGTTATTAATGTTTTCTTTTTTCCATATTTCATTACTATGCGGTGACTTACACGGGGCCATGATAACATGGCGTAGTCTACTATAAGGTGATATACCGAGTTAGCTTCCTTAGAGAGTCTTTGAAATTATAGAATATAAGAGGATAGACCGAGTGAGCTTCCTCAGATAGTCCTTGGTCATTATATACTATATGGGGATAGACCTAGTGAGCTTCCTCAGAGATTCTTTGGGCATTATAGACTATACGGGGATAGTCCAAGTGAGCTTCCCTAGAGGGTATTTGTTTTACATTGAATTACCCTTAACCACTCCATGCTGTACGGGGAAATGACCGGGTGATCTTCTTCATAGAGTCTGTGAACAAACTGAGGCTAGAAGGGGAATTGACCAAGTGAGATTCCTCAGAGAGTCTCCTGACCTTGGGGCTATAAATGGAATTGACTGTGTGATTTTCCTCAAAGAGTCCCTAACTACCATAGACTATAAAGAGAAATGAACGAGTGAAATTATTCATAGAATCTTATAATTTTCTTATGAACAAACCATAGGGGTTAGGCGGAGTGTACTTCCCAGAGGGTTGTTGGTACTTGTTAGGTAAGACCAGAGGGGATGGTTGTGAGTACATCCCAAAGGGTTACCTGGTTGTGTTATCTTCTTTCATTTTAATGATTGGTTGAACTATATGGTAACTTGTCATTAATTACCTTGTTCATATGCATATTTTTAAGGTGCTGGCTGGGGAAGGTACAAGTTGATGGGATTACAGACCTATAGATCGACTTATTGATACACGACTTGAGTGGAACTACGTTCAGCTCAATTCCCTTTTATAGGATGTCCAGGAGATCGAGCTTATGGTCCCAAGGATCAAGTAATGATGTTGTTTCTTGTTATTTGATTTACTTCATCATGAATATTCCTATTTATGTATATTATTATAGGTATGGTACTATACATGTGTATGTATATAGATATGGACATCCACAGAGTCACTTTCCCAGTTGACATGGATAACATACACTGAGTTCGATTGTGGTTGCACATTTGGCTTTACATCCACTTTGTGGTGTTCCAGATATGCAGAGCACATTATTGTTGCATACAATTTTAGCATCACAGATATAGATTTTTTTCAGGGTGCCTTATTGAGATTATTTATCACCCTTGCAGGTGCACATTAGTGTACGTGTAGACCTCATGCCTGCTTTTCAGGTTGAGCATCAGTTACATGGTGGATAGGGATATGGCCCAATGTTTCATGATCGATCGGAGGTGCTCAAGTGGTTCTACTAATCGGGGTGTGGCAGTTTGACAGTTTCTATAGACCAGGTACACAGGTTGGCTCAGAGTTATTAGTTGATCCCTTTACATTTACATTCAGTTTCTTTTGTACGTGTATCTATATGGTCGACCTGGTGGGTGTCAAGTATTGTATTTTATTGCATATTTTTTGGGATTTTACAACATTTTACTATTACAACTCGTTATATTTGAGTTTTTTATTGATTCCACACTTTTTTTACTTTCTGATGGGTATGAAACTTAGTTATTTCTGTTGTTTTCTTACTCCAGTATGAGGGTATAGTCTCTCCACTATCGCACACTAAGCCTGTGCTACTAGTCAGCAACCTCTGGCATATGGGGAGGCACACTTGAGGCCTTGTAGTGAACTAGCTCGGAGCACTAGTTTAGTGGATTCTAGGTCAGGATGTTACAGAGGTTAAAATATAGACCTAGAAAAAATATGCATTAAAGAGAATTGAAATTATTCATTATGATGCCATACTGTTATGGGGAATAAATTAATCAATTAGATTAATTTATTATAATGACTCATTTTACCCAAAGTGAAAATATATTTTTGTATCATCATAATATATTTTAAAACTACCTTTTAATACTTTTATAAAGGAAAAATCATTATGACTCATGAAAATAAGTCGAGTCAGGTATAACCCCTTAATACCTTGGTATCCTTTGAATCCAAATATAATCAATTAAATTACACTATATAGCTCCTAAAACCCCCTGAATTACAGTAATTTGGTAAAATACATTCATTATATATTAATCACATATTAAAAAAAATGATGGTGTACATTATGAAATATTTATCGTAAAATTAAATTAGGGAAAAAGAACTCCTTACCTTAAATCCTACTGAGTAGAACATGATCTAACATCCTGTAAAAATAATAGAACTATATTATTATCTAATTTGAGAGACATATTTAAATATATTACCTTTTACACACTCCATTTATGACCATATATCACAAATATGTGACCTATATATAATTTAACTTCCTTAGTATATTTTTTTGATTTTCCGATTATTTGGTCCATACAATATTTGTGGAAATAGAGTCTATCAATTTGTTATGGTTTAAAGTTCATAATTTTATAACTACTAAATATGTATTAATAATTTTAATTAAATGATTACCTTATAATCCTTTCATTTAGTGAAAGACATTTGTTTTGATTGTGAAAGAAATTGTGATGAACGTTTTTTGGTGTGTTCAATGATTTAAGAAAGGGTATATTTATAAAAAAAATTAAATATTTAAAACCCCTTTCTTTATTTTATAAATTATATTCAAATAAACTATTATTAAATAATATTACCAATATATAAAATCCTATTGGAATTCGAGATATAAATTTTATTACATCCTTCACATATGTGATAAAACCAACCCATACAAGAGCATGTTATAATGTTTAAAGTAGTAGGGGATAAATTTTATATATTTCCAATAAAAATTTTATTGATTACTATATATTTTATAATTATAATTTTCCTTCATTAAATTCATTCTTTGACCAGTCCATGTTTCGTTGTTTTGAAAAATTTAATTCATTAATTGTGGAGGTGGTAGTATGCACGTATACACTATTAATGATTACATTTCTCAACCAATGGGATGTAATTAAGGTATATGATAAATTAGAATATAAGAATTAAAATTTTAAGGTATTAGATAAATTCAGTCATCAAATCCATGATTGTTATATGAAATGAAATGATGTGATTAGAAAAAAAACCAAAATTATTCTTGGAAACGATAGTTCATACGTGCACACAATAGATGTTGTTTTGTGTTTATTAGTGGATTTAAAGGATTTATTAAAATTTTCACCATTATTATAATTAATTTATTAAAATTAATAAATAATATTTAATTATATTATGGTTTCTATAAAATGTCACTATATTAAAGACTAAGATGAAAACGTTAAAGTGCTTAACATTCTCAGGTTAAGAACATGAGATTTTTATTTGAAATATCATTGGAAATAGAGGATTTCGACTAAATAATTGAGAATATATGATTAAAAAAATAAAAATGGATTATAGGGAGATTAAAAATTAAGACTTTCAAGATTATATTCTTTGGAATATTTTTATCTTGTAGTGGTAGAAGTGATCCCCTTTTAGAAGTGAAGATAATGGAACTTTTTGAAGTTACCATAACATTTAAGTAATTCAATGTCACTATTGAATGGTAAAAAGATAAATAAAAGTTTAAAATAATTTTTTTGATGTTTTTATCAAATAAAAATCTCATCCATAGTCATGGATGAACACTTTTCAATTGTTTTGGGTTTTCCCATAGAAAAATATGTTTTACAATTTACATTACTTTTATTGAGTACCCAGTGTATTTAATATAATTAATTAACTGTGATGGATAGAATTAAAATTAGGCTTCTTCTATAATTATAATATTCTGATTTCAAATATTTATAAAACATTTTTAAATTAAATCTTCTTGTTTTAGATAAGTTAATATGAATATTAATACATATGATGCGTAAAACAACATTTTAAAAAAATAATGTTTTTAAGCTAATAATTTGGTGTCCTTTAAAATTATTAATTTTTTATATTTAAATAGTATAAATTGTTTGATTATAAAAGACCAAATGTTTTTTTATTTCAAATAACCCTACAATTTAATTTTATCATATAAATTTTAATTAAAATAAAAGACTAAAAATGATATTTTTATTGAGAATAAAATGCTATTAATGTTATAAAAATTAAATATATATTTTTTATGGTCAGAATAATATTTAATGTTAATATATTCTCCCATGAAATAAATATTTAATTTTATAAAATATTTGATAAATGTATTTTTCTTTCATATAAAATGATAGTCATAAAAAATACATTTAAAAAAATATAATTTACACTTATTACATAAAAAATCAATTATTTGGTAAAAATTTAAAAAATAAACCCCTTAATAATTTATAAATGAAATATTAAAAAGTGATGTTAATTTAATAAACATAAAATACCTTGTTTTATAAACTTATCATATAAATGAATATGATAAGTTAAATTTCTTTTATTGAAAATATCCCTTTTATAACATTAATTGTTCTTAATCATATTTCATAGACTTCTATTGTTAAATTAAATATTTTTATTAACAAGATGTTTAATTGTTGATGTATTTTTATAAATATATTAATATATTTCTTCATGGATAATTTTATTTTTATGATGCATGTAAAAAATGGTATCAACAAAAAGTTTATTTAATTGAAAATAAATATCGGAAATAATGTTTAATTACTATTTATTTATAAAATTGATTAGTTTTTCGATAATATAGAGTTGGATTTGGATACAACCCTTAGATATTTATTTGAATTACCTACTAATAAACCATATCTTTTACCATCTAAAGAGGTCAATCATAATATTCAGTTTTTTTGGGAACCATTAGATCCAAAACTGTATCTTTAATCTTTATTCACACGCGCATTATATAATTTTCTCCTAAGGCTGTTTGTAATGATCTTTTCATTGATATAATATAATATGTTGACATGAAATCTAATCTCCTTATTCCATTCAATTGTTTCACTCTATTTGTATAAAACTAATTCATTTAGAATATCAAATTAAATTCATCTACCAATAAAAAATAATATTTTTCACATGGAATTCTCTAATAAACATCAATTTAGAAGAAAATAATCATATATATATATATCTAATATTCATGTTTGTTGGGTGGTTATTTAATTATCTTGGAATCCTTTTTATATATACAAGTGTTCATAGAATATAATAAATATGACCCATAAAACTATGGAGTGGATGTAATAATTCCTTAATTATCAAAATCCATTTCAAAGGTAGTGAAAAAGAAGGATTTAAAATTTTCCCATTTCATGGGAGGTTTTTAGGTATATTCTACAAGGATTAATGAATCCGTTTACATAATGACCAAACTCAATGAAATTGATGAACTATATAGTGGATTGAATGATTGATGAGACCTTTTCTTCTTTATAGTCTTAATAGTTCCTTATTATTTTTCAATTAGTTTCATATAAGGTGGATTTCTCTACCACACTATTAACATCATCTATTTATATTAATAAAGATAACAATTTTCTATTTACAATATTTTGTCATGTAGATAATTGGGATTTATTTACACTATGAGAATTGTTCTCTTAGTTTCCATAATATCCAATTAACTTTATCATGTATCTAGAAAAATATTTGTCTTTTTCTTCTATATCCATATTATTTCAAATATAAATATTTTCTCATAGATATTAAAATTTATTATAACTAATTTCTTTTGAAGAAGCCAATATTTTTCTAGAAAAATAATTGATTACTCTTCATCTTCGGGTTAGAAAAATAATTTGGGGCATACCTAGTGAGTCTCATTTTTTTTATTAATATGTTCTAATGTATTGATCATCCATTTTATTTGAAATAATTAGTTTTTTAGCCATTTTCAGATGAATATTTCATTGAAAATATTTTGTGAATAATATTTTCTTGATCTCCACCTAATCCAAAAATTCTAATTCATCATTTTCTATTGTATACGTAATGAGTTTCAAACAATGGTCTTCCTCACCATCCAAATAAAAATTGACCATAACACCATTATCATGTGTTTATAACTTGAGAAAAAAAATATTTTTTATTACATTGATCAATTTCATTTAAATAAGTTCATTGGAGCAGCCCTTGAATTAGGGTGGTTGTTTCAATATGAATTAATCGATAGTAAACTACTACTTTCATGGTGTGTTTAGTAGATAAAGACAATATTTTTTTTAATACATATAACTGTAAAGTTTAGTTTGAATATCAATATGATTATGAGCTTATTATCCTATCTCATTTAGTTTCTTATTTAGACAATCATTGTATTACTCATCACATCTATTTTTAACTCAATTTCTCCATTATAAATCCAATAATAAAACCAAAATAAAATAACATTAGTGATGAAAAATTACCATAATAATAATATTATAATACAACATATCATGGAAATCTTAACCCCTAAATTTCATACTCTTTTAAACAATCATGTTAAATTTTAGATCAACCTAAATCACACTAAGTTCAATCACTATTAATTTATGTTGGGTTCTCATATACTAAAAAATAGAATTAATAAATATAATACACATATTAATGTATTATAAATAAAATTTAATTAACCATATAATATTCCCTGATAGTATTTAGCAAGGTTTTACGTCTTTGGACCACTCATCACACACCATTTGATGATTGAGTTAGTACTCAACTATCTTTTTAGGGATATTTACTTGAGTTGAATCTATTCCATAACCACCTAAACATGTCACTATCTATATTGATATATTTTTTCATTGAAAAGAATATATTCAATAATTTTCAAAAGTTTAGGATGTTATTATAAAATTAGACATATCAATAAGGGTTTTTATTAATGACCTCTATTCCCAATCCGAAAAATAGTTAATCTAATCCTAAAAAATAATTAACTCTAAACTAATACCAACTACGAAAACCCAAGAAAATAATATTCTTTTTTACACCAAATCCATAAGTTAAAATTTCATTAAAAATAAAAAAAAACACCCAAAAACATTTATATTTAGTTTCCATGAGTACTAATAATACAAGAAACCTAATTTTCAACACTTCTGAATATTTATCCACTATTGAGCCACAATAGAGTGCCACATATACTCCCCCTATGTTATAATCAAATTCATAACATTTTTAATAGAATAAAATGTAAAGGTTGATCTCTTGTAATTATCATTGGAAGACTCATAAATATTTCTTCAAGGATTATATTATAGAAATAAGATAATATATGTGCATGGGTGATGTAAAATATTAAAAATATGAACAAATAATAAATTTATTTCTATAAGAAATGATAAAAATTTATGTAATGTAAAAATTTCAAACATATACTATGGATGAATAGTGTGGAAATGAGATACAATAAAAATTATCGAGGGAGTATAATAATATTCATTAATATTTGGCCTCTCAATAAAATAAATTATAACAAAAAACTATAACACAAATATATGAGTAGAAATTATAAATTATTGGAGTTTGAATCACTAAACATTTACCTTAACATATTTTTAAAAACCATATTACCTGATTCCAATGATGGAGAATTAATCACTTCATGATTCTTATAAAAAATGTAGAGCATTATTTACCACCCAACGCCCATGCAATATGGAGTAGACATATCTTCATGATTACCTTAATAGAGTGTGCATCAATATATGATTATACGCATTATATCATGAGATATAAATCATAACAAATGAATTTTATTGAAATAAATTACCCCCCAACATCATAATAATTATCAACCACACATCTGTGTGTCATTAGAATGCGGAAACAATCATACACTAAAAATCGAAAAATCAACACATTGAAAAGATACATGTTTCGCGGGAAAAAAATTATAACACTCCATATGGAATATTGATAATGAATTTTTATTATGTAATTAAAATATACACACATTGATATATGAATAATTATTTCTTTTAACATACATAAAAAATAACATCTTAAGATTTTGGGATAGATCAAATGAATTTTTTTATGTAATGTTTTTTGGAAAGTCTTGAACACTCCATTAACCTTTTTATTTAAAATGACCTCCTTAATATTGATAAAAAATATAATCCCTTAAAAAATTGCAGTAAAGTTTTAAAAAATAAATTACAGAGATATATGATTTCAAAAAAAATCATCGAGAAGACATATAAATATTTTATATTTTCTTATTATAAGAAATTATAGAACCTAAAATTCATTTAAAAATCTATAATTTAATTTCAATATAAATTTTTTAAAATTATAAAATATAAGAGTTTTTTTATTTTCAATGTCATGTATGTTTAAAATCATTTGGAAAACTATTCTAAAACATGAAAAGAATAATCTTAAAAAATAATTCTCATACAGTGAGAGAAATAATAGAAGATTTTTTTTGGTAAATATTTACTATAATGATCATACTCAAATGAAATTTCAATAAATTGGAATTCAATGATTTCAAAAAGTAAAAAATTTAAAAAAAATATTAAAAATTAATCCTAAAAATGTATATAAATATGTTTAGATGAAATGTGTGGAGGAATATAAAACATATGATCATGAATGGAAATGATTTTTGAATATTCTAGAATACTATTTTTCAAATACACAAATCATAAAATGTTAATAAAACATAAAATTTAAATTATTATAATGTAAATATGAAGTTAAAATGGGATCACACAAATTTTTTTTCCAAATACAATATGTAAAAAAACAGGGAATAATAATATATACAGGACTCAATAATAAATATTTATTCCATAATAACCCCTTAAAACCTTGTAATCCTTTTAATATAAGTTAATTAAAATAATTAAATCTATATGTATCATAAAACACAATTTATTTTATTTTATACTTCATATTATGAAATATGATTGATGAAATTAAATTTGAGACAAAAAACACATTACCTTAAGTCATGCAATGTAGAACATTCTTTAACCTCTTATTTAAAGTACATAAATATCCTAGTAACTAATTTTAGATCATTTATAAAAATATTACCATTTATATACATTATTTATATCCATATATCTATAATATACAACGTGTTTATAGTTTATTTTTAATTACCAGATGTTTTGATTTCTGTATTTTTTTATTAAAATAATTTTCATTTTGGAAAGGTTGATTCCAACGTATTGGATAAAATTTCATCGTTACATGGTTATTTAAAATATATTTATAATTATTTATGAATGATTAGTTATGTCCCATTTCATTAAATGGATGATATTTATAATGCTTATAAAAGCTAAAATTATGATGAACTAGTTTTTGTGTGTTTGACGATTGAATGGTGGTATTTTAAAAAATATATAGAGTTTTAATAAAACATTTAAAATATATTTTGAACTTATTAAATACATATTTTATATTATTGCACCCTTATATTTAATTCATTAATCATTCATGATATAATTATTATAAAATTGTTCACATAGGTGGTAAAAATGACCCAAATGAAAGAATATTGTAATTATTTAAGGAGGGAGAATATACTTTTATGTATTCTCCCTATTAATTTTATATTAGTGTAAAAATTCCATTAATATAATTTAGATTTATTAAATTTATTTTAAAATAAATTTCTATGATGTGGTGTTGAAAAATTAACTACTTAATCAATGAAGGCGGTAGTCTGCACGTATGCACAATCTACTATAAAATATATCTAGAAATGGGATAGAATGAATGTATATGATAATTTCATAATTTTATAATTAAAATACTAAAATTTTATTTTGTTAATTCGTAAAATATATCATCACTAATATCAATGAATGTAATTTATGAAAAATGAACCACTTCACTTCGTGAATACAATAGTCTGCACAAACACATAATCAATGTCGTTTTTTGTTATTGGATGTATATTATTTAATAATGGTTTCTCATTTAATATAATAAAATCATAGAAAATTAAAAATACTGATTTAATTATATTTCAGTGGTTATATAATTTAATAAGATAACAATAAAGAATAAAAAGATATGGAGTAACAAATACTCATGTTTAGAACATGAGATTTATAATGGAAATATATTTGAAAATATAGGCCTTTGGAAAGATAATAGATATTAAAGGGTAATTAAAATTTTATTGGATTGATGACACATATACCAGCATTGTTTTGTGTTTAAATTTTAGTGGATATGTGTACCATGACATGGTAAAAGTGATCTACTCTCATAATATAAGAGAAGGGTAATTTTAGAATCTCCCATTACATTTAAATAATGTTATGATACTATTATGGGGTAAAATGATCAAAAAGTATAAAATAATTTACGGTTGTATGGTTGGATGATCCAACTCTAATATAAAGACATAGATTAATAGTTTTAGATGTTTTAGGTCTTCTACACTAAATAATATTATTTTAAACCACTTTACTCCTACTGTACTGTGTAATGTTTTTATAATCAGTAATTAATTACAATGAAAAAATATAAAAAATTTCATACTACATAATTTTTATATTATTATTTAAAATACCAAAATTAAACTTTTCAAATAATAAATCTACGGATTTAAAATTTAAATTTCTTAATTAATGCAAATTAATGGGGAAAATTAGTTTTGAGAAAATTTTTGTATTCAGACATAATGTTTCTTTTTTAGGTTAAAATTATAAAAATTATTTATTTCAATCACATAAATACTTTTACTTTTACATAATTGAAAACTTTTATGGTTTTAAAATCAAGATAAAACTATATTTTAATACAAAAATATGTAATTATATGGAAAAAGTAAAGATTTATTTTTTAAAATAGAAAAAAAAATTATAGAATTTATAAAATTTAATCATATGTTTTATAAATTTTATATAGTCTTTAAAATATGTAATTTAACTACATAAATATATATTTTATTATTTATAATGTTTAAGAAATTTCAAATTCATTATTAAATAATTATAGAGTAATAAAATTTACATATTTTTAGAAACAATATTTTTAACTATTATCAATAATATGTGGTATTTTTAATGAAATTGAAAAATTCATCATAAGATAATTTTTAATTTCTGAATTCAAATTTTTTAATCCATTTATTAAAATAAATCTCTAAAAATTATAAATTTATTCTCCAAATGAAAATACAATGTAAAAAAACTTCTAAATAAAAATAACCTTTTAAAAAATTAGTGTTCATTATCATATTTTTATTCCCTTTTAATTTATGAAAACATTTCTGTTTACGATAAGTTTTATTATTTTTATAGATACATAATAATATTTAACTCATATGTTGATCCTAGTTTTTGTGGTGATGAATTTGAATCTAGTTTTCAAAAAATGTTTATTGAAAGGAAAATTAGTTATTAATATATTGTTGAATTACAACATGATAATTAAAAACATTATTTTTCACATAATCTATATTTTCCACATTTTTCTATATTAATTCAGAATAGCTTTACCCTATGAAGAAGCTATTCAATATGAAATTTTTCCAGAAATTTTTCTCCCGCAATATAATTAGAACACACTAAAATGAAACCATATGAACTAATAAACCAAATACAAAATCATTACATTTAGGTCACTATATTCACATCCACTCTCTTTATTGAATTTTTTTGTGAAAAAAAATAAACATTCAAATATATGAAAAATGGTTTTTGTTTTTCTTATTTATTTTATTATTTTTTACTATGATATTTTTTTGAATAAAATAATTTTATATTCTTAATGAATTTATTGGTTTTAAATTTTCATATTTGTGATGTCATAATCATTATTTTCTTTTCTTATTATATACCACATTTGAGTCCTGTATGGGAAATTTTGGTATCCAATGTCTTTATTCCATTGATTTTTGAATTGTAGTTTAAATAGTATTTGTAAATTTTATTTAACATATTTTGAATATTTTGACCACATATTTTAATATTAATATTTCTTTAATAGTTGAGAATTATTTTTTGATCATTATTAATATTGTTTCTTTTTAAATCTTAATAAAAAATTATAACATGATAGAAGAGGATATGTATTAAGATTTTACATAATCCGATTAAGAAAACATTCCTTATGTGAGACAATTCTATGTTGTTACCATTGTTATTAATATCATGAAGTGACACTTGTTCTAATATAATGTTCGTCCAAGTTATTATAATGGGACATATAATAATAAAAATAATGGACTATAGAAGAAACTATTAAAAAATTATTTTTAAGGAAACAAATTTGAAGCTACCAGACATGTAACACAAACATAGTTCCCTTGATATAGTTTTATAGAGAAAACATTTGTCGAAAATTTGACTATAATTACTAGGGATACATTAGGGTCATCTCAAATTCATGAATCCTTTGTAACAATCACCTTGAGTTTATGATGGTTATGTAATGATAACACAATAATTATGTAAAGTAAGTATTCTCAATCTATAAAGGTATCCAATGTCTAGAAGATTGATAAATTGGAATGAGATACCAGATGAACATCGTTTCTGATACGATACGCTGATTTTTATGAGGCAATTGTTTCTTAGTATTTTTTTAGGACGAATAGGAATTAAAAAGGGATTTAATTTATAATTATATGAGAAAATTATTGTTCAATTGATTGTAAAAAGATGAAGATTCTATTAAATATATATTACAGAACATGACAAAGAATAATTCAGTGACATATAACTTTAAAACATTCAATAGTGTTATAAAATGTAAAATTACTCAAGTATACTAAGAATTGTATAATAATTTTTTTGTACATATTGTTTAAAAGGTTTTTTTGTGGAAACTCTTTTGTTATCAGTTGTATGAAGTTTGATGTTTTAAAGTCAAGGAGTGAGCTATTAAAGGAGAACCATTATATCGATCCTATTAGACTATGATTCATTATATGAACATAGATCATATGTGTGATCATCATAAAATCATTAAACATGTATATAGAAGGATGATTATGAGTTTTTTTATTTTGAGTGAATTTTGTGTTGAGATAGGATCATCAAACAAAAATAAGTTAAAGCTGAGCCAAATAGAATGTTGTTAATGAGGTCATCCAGAAACATATTTTGGATAGATTTTTTGAGGATATTTACATTAATTATTAAATCCTTATAACAATAAAGATGTTATGGTGACATTTGAAAATACATTTATCTAAGTGATACAAGGATGATTGAATAAGTTTCATAACATTGAGGTTGAGGAAGTTCAAGGTAGGTTATATGCGTATAGATTTCACAATTAATAAATAATATTCTAGAAAGTATACATTAAAGATTCAGTGATTGGTAATAAAAATTGGATTCCCTGTATTTATTAATTGATTCCACCATAAAAAATCAGGTGTGAGTATAACTATACTAACACATATAAAATTTACAAATATATGGCACACACAAGTTTGTTTTAATAGTATGAGTTTCTATCCAAGTTGATAATTTGTTGAACTTGAAATGATATAGATATAGTTGAAGTGAAAAGTGTTTCTTCATATATATTTTCCAATCATTATTATCAACAAAATGATTTAGAGTAGTGATATTGATAGAGTTGAAGTGAAAAGAGTTTCTTCGTATATATTTTCCAATCATTATTATCAACAAAATGATTTAGAGTAGTGATATTGAATAGAGAATTTGGTAAAAGATATTGTACCTAGATAGTAACATATCGAGTTATATAGAATGATGTAAGGTAAAATAGTATTATTTATTAGATAAAACCCATGATAGAATACAAGAACATTTTTATTGAGAAACATTTCATAGAGAACTCCAATTGATTTCAATGTGAGTTAAACAGAAACGTATTGTATAATGGAATTTTTCTATAGTATTTGAAGATGATAATTTTGGGAGATGTTTATAAAGATTATTATCATTGTGTTACCTCATGTTTTCTTTAATAATAACATTTTATCTGAAGAGAGTTTTTATAATCATTCCTATTGATAGATAGTACGAATC
Organism: Viscum album; assembly: GCA_963277665.1. Lineage (NCBI taxonomy): Eukaryota > Viridiplantae > Streptophyta > Magnoliopsida > Santalales > Viscaceae > Viscum > Viscum album. The sequence continues at coordinate 1,315,162,315 of OY728133.1, forward strand.
TAACTGATGTTGGATCAATGTTCTCATTTTTTGTTATAATTAATTCCATAGACTGATGGGTGACTTCATGGAAACGTTGTATTCACCAACACTGGGGGAAAACCTTATAAATCCCTTGTTCAATGTATTAATTCATATATTTTAATTATAGTTAGATTTTTATATAATGATTGGTAAGGACAATAACTATACCATGTTCCAATTTTTTAATTAAATATTATTTAGTTTATTAAAAATCAACACAGATTCCCCACCCCCATTATCAGAGGTTCGCACCATCCTATGGAACATGAATTGGTGTTATAGAGAAGGTTCCCATATTTGATCCATAACATGTAAAATTTAAACATAGTTAATACTAGACCTATTCCTACCTTTTATGGGGAACAAATATCATATTTAGAAAAACATAATGATACCTTTTATTATGTCATCTTTCATGGAGTCATTAATATAACTATAATTGGGTTTCTATCCATTGAAAAAAAACAATCCTTTTATTTTTATTAATAAAAGAAATATTGATTGTGATTGGAATGTTATAAATTATGTTCTAACGGCTTAAGTTGAAATTGTTTTCTAAAAGGTAATGGGTCTCAAAATAGGTAGAGATACAAGATTTAGACTCAAAAGTAACCTTGATTGAAATATCAAAGTGAATGATAAAAATAAAAAAATATTGTGCGAAAAGTTAGAAAATATGAGAATGACATATACAGAAAACTTTTTTGAGTACTTAACAAGATTAATTGATTTTTTATAACATCTTAAGCTATTGATATTCCATAGAATATTATACCAATATTTTGAATCCTATGACAAACATTCCTCGTAGGCATGAATCTGATATTTATACATTTAATGTTAAATATTATTTATCTATCAATGATTTGGGATACATTATGGTTTTATATAAGATGGTAAAAAAACAAAATTAGAAAAATAATATCATGGATGAAATTTATTTTGAAGATATGAGAATGTTCAATATCCAAGATTTTGTGATTCCTAATCACAATGATTGTAAAGATAAAGAAGTTGATTAATTGAATGAAAAAATAATTTCATTTTTAAAAATTTATATGAATTAAGATATAGATTAAAATATTCAATAATACTACCACTTAGTTTTTTTTAATATATTGTAATTTTGAATTTTATTATTAATTTTACATTGAATTTTACTATGAATACTGATACACAATTTGAATATGAATCTAATGAAAAATATTAGTGGAAAAAGTGGATAAAAAGGTCAACAGATGAAAAAAACTAATAGACGAAAGAATTATTTTTCTAAAAACATAAAAAGTATGTTGAGTAAGATATTTATGTATTATAATACTAATAATGGTCCTTTTGAAAATTAAAAAATAATATAGATTGAAAATAATCTTTCTAAATGTTTATAAAAAAGATTTATAAATTTGAGAAGAGAAAAAATGTGAATAAATATATATATATAATATCAACTAAGATAAGAACATGTTGAATTTGTTTAGAAAATTTAAAAACTCAAGAAATAAATTTTAATATTGTAGAAAGAAATTTGAGGAGATTATATAGGTAATTAATATCATCTCAAATAGAAATATATATTGGTTGAGGAAATTAAAAACCTCAAATTGAATGTTGCATAATAACAAATGACGATAATATATCAAAGTAAGAAACCTGATGCTACCGAATATGAGGTTTGTAAAAAAATTACAATTTCATTTTGATTAATGTACCTTAAAAAATATGACATAAAATTTTATCAATGATTTAAAGGGAAAAATAAAAAACCTATAGATCTGCAATGAAAAATATTCCCAACAATCTTGTCACATTGTTATCAAGTAAAAATTAAATTTAAACTATTATGTCTAACCATGAATGTCTTATAAACAAATTTAAGAAATCATGGATCATAAAATGTTATGGAAACTCCATAAAAATTCTAATTTTGAAAATAAATTCAACAGAAATGATACTCCATGCCAATGAATAATTTATATCAAAAGATTCTACGAACTTCAAAAAAAATATGTAGAGGAAGAACATTTTTCTATAAAAGACTGATATTTGATAGTTTATGTTGGTGTATTAGAAAAATTGGAATAATGCATTTGACCATTTCCATATGTATCTTCTTATATATATTCATTAATTATGTTCGAGAAAAATTGGTATAAATGAAATCAAATATCATAGCTTTGAAAACAAAGAACAGTTCAATAATGAGATATTAGAATGGTTCCTATGAAGAAAATTTTTTATATTTTAGAGATTTTTTTTAATTTGTGACCAACCATATATATTTTCTGAATAATGTTTAATAACCCTTTCAAGACTATTTTCTCATTTTAGAAAAGAAAATTAGGGTAGAAATAAGAATGTTATGGATGGGGAATTTGTTATTTAAATATATCTAAATGATAAAAAAATGAAATAATTGTGGTTTTTTTACTTCGGTTTTTACCTTATAAATGAAGTGTAGTATAAATATCTTTAAACATATTAAATGACATGATAGATGAGTAATTACATTATGAAATGATAGTTCATTATATATCATATAAAAAATGAACAATAGGGATTTAATTTTAAAAATTGAAACCAAAGGATGTTTTGTATGTTAATGTGTTAAAAAACAAATTATAATGTGTTTCAAAAAAAATTATGATGGTAAGGAATCTCTATTGAGAAAACAATTTTATAAAAATTGAAGAATAATATGTGAAAATTTAATTTCTATGGGTGAAATAACAAGTTATAATATTTTTTAAATTGACTATTTCTTTCGACCTGTGTTTCTAAAGTGTTGAGGCAGATAATAATTTTTGGAATAAAAAACATGGGAATTTTGGCTGGAAAATTATGATCTTACTGTCTATGGAATATACCATAAAAATTATCATAACTAAAGATAAAAAATAATTTTTAATTTAAAACATGTTAGAAAGAGAAAATGGTTAGTATATGACATAATAAAGTTGAAATAAATTTCACAATACAACTTGATCACATTCAATAACATAATTATTATGTGATGAGATATCAATAAACAATAGATGATTTTAATTTTATTTATTTTATTTATAATTTATCTTGGACGACCAATATAATTTTCTGAATAATAAATATGTGGATAAATAGTTTTATTTATAATTAAAAAGGAATGTTAAAAGTGGGTTGGGTGTTTATATACTGGACTTAATAACTCAATATTGAAACAAGTTCATAATAAATCCATTAGAATTATATCTCAAGAAACATGGAATACAACACTAATGTAGTGATCCATACACACTTTAAAATTATTGATTGGATAAAATGAAATGAACTAAAGATTATTGAATATGGTAAGAAGTATGCTGATAGGATGTAAATGTTATTCATTACATAGGAGAGAATTTATTTGTTCTGATTTTCATATAAAAACAAAATTTCTAGCATCTGGGATCCATATTTATGTTGTCTGTGATGAGGTATATGAAGAAATCATCATTGAAATATTTTATGGGTTTTTATATTCATTTCATTTATAAATAATAAAATTTAAATCATGGAATTTTTAATTTATAATTTGAGGATGGATTTTTCATGGGATATTCATTTGATAAAAGATGTGATAGGGGTTGGAATAAATGTTTGTAAATGTTAATGGATTCTTATTTTGTGAGAGTTATTGAAAATCATACATCCTTATAAATAGTTACTCAAAAATTTATAGAAGATAGATTGAATATAGTCATCAAATATAATGAAATAGAATTTTATTATGAACCAAAACATATTCAATAAGATTACGATGAATTGATTTATAAGTAATTAGAGACACGAAGAGAATATCTAAAATTTCCTACCCTAAAAAATAATTTTTATTTTAAATAATCATTATAAATAATAATTCTCAGATTTAGAGGGGATATAAATTGATATTACAAGATCATATGTCAATTATGTCCCAGGTAAAAATAAAATCACTTTTATAGTTATTCGAATGTAAATAATGATTGTAATATATCATTGTACTGTAATATCATATAGATAAAAAGGAAATGTTAAAAAATATTCCATAACTAGACAGAAAAATGTTATCCGATCACAATATGTGTTCATAAACGAGATAAATGAAGATAGATAAATTTCAAGAAACAAATATTGACTTCATTGTAATATTTAGTCACTGGTGGATGGTGTTGATTTTATAGAAACAAATTCCATTTCCATGCTTATTGAAACAAAAGAATTACTCATAGAAGTGTATTCTCATAGTTATTAGAAATTGTATTTTATTAATGTTAAGTCATATTTCATAATTAGTTTAATTAAATAAGATGTTTACCTTGAGAAACATATTTATTCATTAATTGATTGATTGAGAACCCTGGTTTGTATATTTAATGAAAATATAAAGGCTGAAACAACTTCCACATTCCTAATACTAAAACATTAATAGTTTCTTAATTATGTAAAACTTTTAAAAAATAAATGTTGAAAAAAAATTGATGTTAAGGAGATTACCATAGGTACAATAATTATTATTGGTCCTATTGATGACACAATTTTTATAGGTGATGGGGATAATGATTTTAAAGAGATTTCATAAAAAATAAGTGAAAAATCGAAATGTAAATGCATATATAATTAATATTCATTATGGTATACAAAATTTAACCTATGTTATGATGTATATTTCCATCACAAGAAATTTATGCAAGAGAGTTACAAAAGAAATAATTTTATAGTACATTCTCAAAATGTTTATACTCCTATATCTATTCACAAGAAAATGAATAATAATTATAATGGGAAAATTCTAAACTATCAACAATTATAAAAGTATATAAGATTATTTATCTATCTTATATCTTTGAGTATGAACATTCATTATGCTATTAGATTATGATATAAATATTGAAGTGATCATAAGGAAACTCACTTGTGGTTATCCAAAATAATTATTTGGCTTTTTAGACAAATATAATATTATAGCCTTCTGTATAAAATAAATTATGACATAAATTTTCCTGGATAGATTAATTATTATTTATCAACCCATCCTTGTGGAAAAGTTATTTGGATAAAATTTATTGTGATGATTTGAGAAACGATGTCAGAAAATCACTGAAATAATTTGTGATAATCAAATTTACATTTATCTTTCCAAAAAAATTTATATATCATTTATGAACCAAGAGTATTAAAATTATGTATTATATTTTTAAAATTATTGATTCTAGTGTATATATTATGGTGTAATACATTTCTGTAATGTAACAAATTACTAATTCTTTCTTCGATGGTCTTCTAGGGGAATGGTTTTCAAAATTAAGGATAAAACAACACATTTAGTCTCCACTAATAACATTATAATGTTCATAACTATATACTCCCACTAGTAATTATATTATTCTTGTAAAGGGAGTGATTATGTAAAAATTAATAATAATATGTTAAAAAATTTATATGAATTCAAAACTTTTGTTCTCATACAATTCAGAAAATAAAAAATTGACCGAGTGTTTATCTTAACATGGCCAAAACATTACTTATCATCGACGGATGAAATTCCATACTAAATTCTCATTATCTAGAATTGTGGTGTCATTATATTCTATATGAGTAATGATTTTTTAATAAAAGCTCAGAAATTTTTATAAAAACATTTTGAAAAAAATTGTTCAGAATATTTCCAAAAAAATCCAAAATAGGAGATTAAGGATCGTTAAGGATGTTCATATACGTTAAATTCTAAATATTATCAACATATTTTGTTATGATTTTTTTATTAACCATATATTATGTTATATTTAATGTTTTTAATTATTTTTTCTGTATGAATCATAGGAAAAAATCATTACATGTGGCTGGAGGAGGTGTAAGATGTTTTTCATTAACTATTATAGGAAAATATTCTTAAATTCAAATGTTGTTGTGTTGTTCATAAGGATACTAAAATTATGAAATAGTTCATGAAATAATATAATGTGTTTACATGTTAGTACAAGCCGAATGAAGTAAAACAATACATTGGATGGAAAAGGGATGGATCAATCATATAAATAATTTTTTAGGTATCGATGTTCATGGTATCAATCACAGATCATTGGACCTAGTTTACATGATGTAGTCTTGAGAATAAAAAAATTAAAAAAATGGAAGAATGTATATAAAGGACATATAAATTCCCTACAAAATTAATAAATACGATATAAGGTTTACCATGAGGTTTTAAAACTTATATAATGGTAATAAATGTATTATATAAGGGTAATATTCCCAACGCTTAAAGGTTAGAAAAGGCCACTAACTGAAAAAATGGATAATGATACTAGATAAAACATAGTTGACAATACAATATGATAATTTATATGAAGATTGTCTTTCTTTGTATCTACACATTTTTTACAAATTATAAGAAGTCCAATGGGAGACAAATTTTAATGGTGTGTGAAAAATAATTTTTTAGTTGTGGTATAATGATGAAGATAATTAATTGGATGGAGAGGATCACTAGATAGAGATGACATTAGTTAGATAATTTTATATAAGTTGAAATAATGTTATAAAATATAAAATATAAATAAAATTAACAGAATGTTTCTAATGATGACTATAGTAAAAAAATCGGTCAATCAGGAGGAAATATTATTGTTATAGACTATGTGATTTTTTTTTTGAAAATTAAATGAGTAAACGAATATAGCAGAATATGAGATTCAGTCAGTCAAAAAAATATATATGATGAAAATCCATCAAATGGATGAAAACTAGAAATAATTTCATGATGTCATCATATGAATCATTAAGAGAGGTTTGTTATGAAGAGAGTTTGACCTAAGGAAGTATTATTGTAAAAATTGAAGTCAAAAAATGGATTGATAGAGTGTTGTTAATAAAGTATTCATATAAACATATGTTGAACAATGTTTTTTAGTATTTTTATATAACATTATAAATCCCTTTAACTTTTATGTTGTTATTTTGATCTATTAATGATTACATTTCCAACTGAGATAAGGGGAATTGAAAAAATTTCATTAATAATAAAGTTACGGAAGTCTAAGAATGTTTGTAGATACAAATTTTTTTAAATGATTCTAGAATATTAAATAATTTTCTATATTTCATGAGTATCATCTATTGAGTTTTGATTGAGTAGAAACAAATCTATGTTCCCACATTTTCTAATTCATGTGAACCTACAAAAAGAGAGTGAAAGTATAACGATATTGATACTTTTTACAATTATAAAATGATGATACATTGATGGTTTTTTGATTGTTTTGTGTTTCCAACTATGTTGAGATTTGGTTGAAAATTAATTTTCACATACATGGTTGAAGTGAGATAAGTTTCTATATAGAAATATTCTAATCCATATTATAATAAATATAATATGAATTTTGACAAAAGAGAGAATATTCAGTTATATCTACTAAAGAGATATAGTATCTAATAAATCTTTTTGTGAAATTTGTGATACTCATTGGTTTTCATCATTGGTAAGAATGTTCATTTGAAAAAAATAGTTTCTGTGAGGGGCACCTGAGGGATAATTTCAAATGATGGTAGGGTGCATAGAACAGAAACATACCACACAAAGTAAATTATACCCAAATATTTTTAGATGATATTATTGGTTGGTATTTTAAAATATTCTTATACTGTTGTTGCATTAGGTTTTTGAATAAAGGAATTATTGTTGATTAATGACAATATAATCATTATTATTTCGATATATAAAGAGTATAATAAGATATAGATCATTGTATTTAATTTTATATTTAGTGAATTACAAGAATCGATGGGATTATCCATTGAAAGTATGTAGTCCATCACACTTGGGAGAACCATGTAATTATTGTGTTCCTTTCATTAATTTAGTGTCACTTCATGTTTTTTATATTTTCTATAAATTTTGAAATAGAAAATAACACTAACATGTTTCATAAAATAAATTTAATCGTATTAAATTTACTAAAGATAAACCTTAATTCTACACCACATATTAATATATCTCATTATCCTAAGTAACTTAATAGTCAAAATGTGTGTTTTATTTTTAAAAATTTGGAATTTATTTTGTGGTTTTGATGAATAATTTGTATTGTATTCATGGTATTTCTTTGATGTTTTGGGGGTTTCGGGGGGCCATTCTATGGATCCAATTACCATTTGAAAGATATTAGTGATATGGGTATGTGTTGCGGGGAGTCATGTGTCTAGAGGTGTTAAATAGTATGGTTTGTGGTTCTAGAGTGCCACTAGGTAGTTGGTGGACCTATAGTGGGCAATCGGTGTCCCTGTCTATTTACTAAAAATAAGTAAATTAATGGTCATCCCTTAAATCTTTTAACCCATATTTTCTACACTTAAAAACCACACCCTTCAAACTTCTATAATTCCTTTCTTATCCTCCCTTAGTTCATCTGCCTAAACATTCAACATTATAATTTTTTCAAGTAGGATTCAATGTTGTTTTTTATTTCTTAATCATGGGTGGGATTCCCATATCCTATCCTTTTCCCTCATCTTTCATTTAACATGGTAGAATTCATTCTATGCCTCTACGCTCACTTGTACATAAAGATGTTTTATACATTAGTTTAAGGAATATAATTGAAATTAATATATTAAATATATTTTTAACATGATTTTTTAATAATAAATTTCAAAATAGTTATTTGAAAAAAATGACATTGGTTATTAATAGAATTGATGTTTAAAGTGGATTATAATCTTGGTTATACAAATATCTAACATTCTAATCCTTTTTCATTGTCAATTATAAAAACAACACACAAAGAAGGTTTAGTTTCTAATATGTTAATGCATATTAATTTGTTATAATATAATTAATGATGAATAAGTTAGCAAATTCAAAAAAATTAAAATATGAAAATTAATCATTAAGATTTGACTTCAATTCCATGATTGTTACTATGTCATTTTTCTTTTTTTCATTTCAAAAATAACTACATAGATAAGTTAAATTTCACCTAGGAAAAATTATAAACATCTAAAGATAAATTCCATGTATAATTTTCATATTTTTAACTCAATATTAAGAACAATTATTTCTCAAAATAGGAAAATCATAAAAGGTTATATCATTTATGATATCTAATGTTAAGAAATTTATAAAATGAGAGAATAATTATTAATACCACGATGAAATAATTAAATAAGTAACTACTGAAAATATTTTATGGATCATAGGATATGTAGATAAAAATGGTGAAAATGATAGGATAAAAACACACACATATATATTTTTCTTGAAAAATTTCTTCAAAACATAATAAATTTTACATTTTATTTTAAATGTTTTAAGCTGTTTTGTGATGAAATTGAAACATAACTAGTGTGTGATGTGAATATTTTTACAATTAAAATAACTTATTTGAATAAATGATGTTATTTCTATTATCGTAGGTATTTTTAATTTCGGTTTTCAAAAAACTGATGTTATCAAATATCTCAGGATAAAACCCCAATGTGAAAGATATGTTATATACTGCTGGGGAGTGCCCTTATCTTCTTAAAAATTGATCATGTAGGTTTTTAGATAACCATTACTTGTTTATTTCATTGATAATAATTATGGTATGTTTTAGGTTTATAATTAATTTATTTTTGGTAAACCATTAGGATAGTTTCATAGAAATGTGTTTATTCTAATGGTTTGTATATTTTTGAGATAAAAATTTAGGTTGATTGCATGTGTTTTTTTGAGATTAAGTTATTCCTAATTTATAGGTGATTATTAATATCATTATGAGGATTTTGAGATCTTTTAGAGAATAATTTTGATATTGGTAGTTTTTTTAACCATTTAAGTGATTCTTGGGTAATGATTATGGAATGACTGCCTACTATTTTATTAAATTTTACAAACCTTAAATTTTAGTTTTATTAATATAAATACATGGATTTCAGAGATATGTTGGAATAACTCAATGAATGTTTTCAATGTGTTCATGTGATGAATGGTTTTAATATTATATTAATATTAGTAATATAAGAAAATTTATTATAAAATATTTTATTATTAATCAATCATAAGTGTTTAATATTGTTGGAATTATTCTCCATGGAATAAAAATTTTATATTTAGTGACCCTTTTTCCATTTAAGACTTTGGAGAGTTTTAAAGAATTTTTATGGTGTTAGGAACTGAGTTGGAATCAGAATTTTGGTCCCATAGAGCCTCTGTGTGGTGATATTAAAAATATAATATATATTTCAATACACATATATTAATCATTCTAGTTTAAATTTTTTCCCATAGTTCGAGCCCTCTGGTAAAAAATACGATACCACAGTATATTTCAAACATTGGTTTACCAAAGGAAAGACATATGGTTGGTCAATGATTGATCTTATAAGGAATTAATTTGTTTGGGTGCATTTAATTAAAATAAATAAAGACATTATTTATTTTATTTTAAATTCACTAAATCAAAACCTATAAGAATACATTATTATTAAAAAACTCCAGGTTTATCCACTTAACCCTGTGAGGATTACTAAAACCGTTTGGACCATGGTTTTGGCAACCCAAAACCCAGATCTAAAAAAATTACTAAAAAAGGTAAAGGTTACATAAAGACCAAAAAAATGGGTGTAAACACCCCAAACATAAAAATGAAGTATGCATGGACTCTAAAAACCACAAGTCCATATGTGACCAACACTTCAATGTCTTAAATACTAGAAAATGAAATAAATCCTTCCCACCATTCCACAAAATCTCCACCCATCACAAATTTCCACCCTCCATCGTCATAATATCGAATACCTATCTTGCACCACACACTGTATAAATAGTAAAGGTCAGTCTCCTTCATGTACAAGGTCAAAATCTAGATTTCACTAGATCCCAAGAAGGATCCAACCATACGCATGGTCTCTAGAAGATAGAGACATCGTCCCTGTATCTCAATCACAGAAGCTAAGGTAGCCACTATCCTACAAAACCATCTCCCATGTAATTGTGATCCACAATCCATGGATGGATCTAGAAAAATCGCTTCCCCAAACCCATCCAACAGAAACATCTCAATCTTGATGCAAAAGAACTCCACCAAAAACCTCCATGATCATTGATCACTGCACTACTCCAGCTCATTATCCTGCCACCAGCCAAATCTCTAGATGTGTTTCTCACCCACCGAGACCAGGGATCCCGAACGAGTATCTGCTAGCAACCTGAAGCCACCCCAATTCCACTCAAAGTGATAAAATCTCACCGCCTCCATTTACCTAGCCATGAATCCCAAAAACAAAACCTTTCTCTATGCCCCGTCACCTCACTAGCTTCATCCCCATTGAAGCAGGCACCAAAGTCTGCAGTGTCGATTCACCTACTACCCCAGGTTTCGTAGCCCATTATTAAATGATTAAACACATATTTTTATCATTGGTTTTTGATCAGTGATTTTTTGATCATCACATAAGCTCATTACGCAATTTTCATTATTTAAATAACATTATTAGTTATATTCCTTTATATCACCCCTTGATATCCCTTTTATGTGATAGTTGTCCATGAACACATTCCCAATTAATGGTTCATGTATTAATTATAATTTTAACCCTATTATTCTTTTTTAATCATTTTTTACCATTGTTTCAATGATAGACATTATTGGGCATTTTTGAGTGTAATCGGGAACTTAGATTCGTAGAGGTTGGGTGAAAGACGTTTTAGGTGGTTATTTTCTTATGGATAATATTTTATTCCTCAATAATGTTTTCTTGAAATTAATATCATGATCATTTTTTGGATTATCATGAATGATAGGAATAATGAATCCTTGGTGGAGGACAGGATTCATATTTCATACCACTAGACATCCATAATACACTATATGTGATGAACCCCATCCATTTTTTGGTGGTCAAATGTAGAGATATATACTATAGAATTATAATATGAGATAGTCTGGTAGGAATTCATCATTCTTTAGATTTATCGACTACTATTGTTGTACCCGAATGGAACATATGTCTTGTAGTCTAGGTCCCCATGATAGTTATGGATTTCACTCATGTTATAGATCAAAGATCATGTGACCTAGACCAATTGCTATGGTACCTTACCCATGATGCTTGGTTGTTTTTCGATTTCACAAGCTCTAGAAGCCATGCGTAAAGACACACTATGTACTATAAGAGTACATGAGAACACCTAGATTCACACTTCCATGGGCCGAAGTACACATGAAAGGCTATACACACATAGGAATTCCAATGGTAGATGTTATACACTATGTAGTAATACATGTATTACAAATATGTTTGTTTAATAGGACACATATAGGTTACCATGTGACCTATGGTACATTCCATTTAGTTTTCTCTAGGAATTCTTCCACATGTATTTCTTTATTCTAATCACAAATTATGGACCCTGAGTTTCCTATCCTATGAATATTTTCACATATAATAAGATGTAATACTTCATAGTGGATTATAAGATATGATGTTAGGTTTTAATAGACTGTCACTTCTTCACGTGATTCATTTATGTAAATAGTAAACTTGAAGAATAATTAGTGATATGCTGGGGTTGGAAAATCCCTATCTCACTATGATGTGGTTCCCCTATACACTTTCCATTGATTTAGTGGGACCCCCTTGAAATAATAGGTAATTATTCTCCTAATGTATATTGTTCCCCCTTGACTATGTATTACAATGGTGAGTTGAGGGTCTCTAATTATAGATTGGTACCCCCCCCTAACGTACTAGGTCTCATTTCCATAGTTGTTATCTACCAAATGGAACCCCATATCAAGATAGGGGGTGGGTCCTCCATGATTTTATTGGACCCCTAACAGAATGTAGCGTTTTTCCTATATCTTTCGATCTACTATGTTGAACCCTCTATCATACTAGGGTGTGGGTCCCTTATGTACTGAGTGGAATAACCCTATCACACATGGGTGTGGTTCCTCTCTTGTATATTACTATGCTTCTAGCTATGGAATAGTGGCGAGGAATGGATCCTCCAAAAAATCAAATATTTTTATGGGAGATACATGGACTAGAGATAGTGATCCCCTATCTTGGATATGTTTTGGTGAATATTGAGCCCTTTACTATGTATTTTATGTGGTAAAAAATAACCAACACTAGAGATAGAACCCCCAAGACTATTAAGATAATGGTGATTAGGGGGTCCTCTACCAGAAGTTTGGAATGTTTTTTGAAGATTTCGTGAATCGAAGATAGACCTATGGGGCTATAGGATGAATCATTAGGATTATATGGTATTAGGGGATGGATATCCCCTTTATACAACATTTTGGTATTGTTATTTAGAATATCAAGGTTATTATGGGTTTGTGTCATGTTCTAATTGAGATACCATAACATTTTATGATTAAATTTACCATATCTTTCTATTACTCCCTTTACTTTTATTAATAAATCTAACAATGTATGTATGTACTCAGCCTTACATTGCTGTTTCCAATATGGGTAATGACATATCCAAACAATGAAGAGTTCAATAGTGACATTGGTGGAGAATAGGGTTACCTGGGTTCATTGATTATATATCATTGTTAGGTATAGATATATCGGGTCAATCTCAGTCATTTTTCCTTTAGTATAGTTTTTTGGAACATCGGGTCTTCATTTATGGTGGTGGGTGAATTTTTCCGTTTAAAACATTAATTTTATCATGTCATAAACTTGTGAACTCTCTAGAGGTTATTATATGCATGGTTTACTCTATATCTTACTATTATTTATTAATACTCAAGAATGATTCAAGGATATGGATGGTTACATTCATATAAGTGTACTATGATATGGCATCCCATTGAATAATATTCCTTCTGTACACTTGCTTCCATCACATGGAATATTTGAGGTGGTGTTTTGTTTTGGACATATCAACATTATCCATTCTAGGTGTCCCTAGTGAGTCAGGTCATTATAGTGTGGTATATGAGGAGGTCATTTTAGAGGAAAATTTTTGGATTTATCCCCTTATAATAAATTGTTTGGGACTCAGAGCGATGGTGTCATAGTGACTTGAGTGTGGTTTTTAGGCCATGAAACCTAGTGTTGGTGAGGAAACTGATGTATCCATACACCAAGACTCTAAATTCATTCTTCCCAACTGATAATACTATGAAATAAGTAGTAGGGTAAAAATTATATATGCATCATATGTTATTGTGTATTCTGATTTCCATTCTTGATTTAGACCCCTAGACATGTTAATTGACAATAATATGTCTTGATAATAATCAATATGTTTTTTCAATAACAACCATATCTGATTTCAAAATATTTTCGTGAAAACAAACCTATTGAGCGATGATTCCATAATAAAAGAACCCTTTCATTAGGTCATTTATATAGATAGTCATGGAGTAATAATATCTCCTACTAAGAAGTACATATACCTATTTTCATTGGTCCATGAAATTGATTTTCCACATGTTTATAATATGAGGAATCTTGTATGATAGTGTAATGATACATATAAGTTATCACGTTATTGGTGTTCTATTAATTAGAACCATTGATATTCCATAGTGATTCATACACTCATGCAATGGAGGATTTTGTTGTGGTAGTCATTCATGTTATCCATAGTTTAGGTCATGACAACCCAATTGGTTGTGCTTGAAATAAATCTTCATCATAGAGAAACAGATGGAAGGAATGTCCAATGTCAACATTCTATGTTCCAGAGTATGATATTTAATTGGTTCATCTTGAGATATATATCATTCTAAGGTGGTAGAAAGCTAGAAATAGACTATGGTAAGAATGAACCTCTTATATTTAAACCCACTTAGTGGTGGTCCTGGGGGTGATTATTTTTTAATATGACTTGGGTCATCATAATATCCGTGGATTATTGATTCATGGAATATATTTAGGCATGTTGTGTAGTGCAAAACATCCCCCACTTTCACAACCCGACATGGCGCGTTGTTTTTTTATTTTCTTTGATGACATTTTTTGGGGTTAATAATAATGATATTATTATTATTATTATTAGGTTTTATTTTTATTTTATATTATTTATTTATTTTTACTTTTTTTCTTTATTATTTCTTTTATCTTATTTTTTTCTCCCTTTTCTTTATCCCCTCCTTATCCACTCATGTCTCACCACTTCCCCCTCTCTTCCCCTTTGGCGCGATGGAACCCTCCCCCCTTCCCCTTGGTTGCACGATGCACCACCTCTGGCAGAGAACTACTCTTCATGGAGGCCTCCTTTCTTGAGTCCCCCTCAAACACACATAGAGAACCCCTTGGCTGACACCATGCTGCGCATGAGCCACCACCTCTTCCGGGGTCCAACTCCGTTTTGTCGATGCCACATTTTTTCATCCCATTTCTCTTTCAAATTGACTTGGGAAGTCTCTCCACTCCATCATTTTATATTTTATCTTGACTTGGTCTCCCCCTAGGCCAATCATATTTGGCTAATCCTAGGGTTTAGTTATAACTTTGAAGTTGGTGTCCTTCATGTTCTCGGTTATGCGATGGATTCCTTTGGATTTTTTGGTCTATATTCTGAAAATCACCTCTGAAGGCGAGGTAGTTCGGTGTGTTTTGGAATGCCAACATTGTTCCAAGGTAATTGTTTCTTGGTTTTATTTGTTTTTAACCTATTTAATTACATTATTTTAGTTTTTGTGACTCTATAGTATTTAATCGATTGGGATTTTGTCGGTTTCGTGTGGTTTCACTTCAATTTGGTTTCCCGCCACCAAATGAGATATGTTTTAGACCTATTTTTTTATTTATCACTTACTGAATATGTGTCTTAATGTTTTTTTAAGGATTTTACTAATTATATTGAAGTGTGAAATCAATTTATTTATAGGATTGATTATGTATTCAATCCTTAAAGAGGTTTTTTTACCTGAATTTGAGTGTCTTTTATATGTGACCCCTGTTTTGTTATTTGCGGTCATTTTATAATACATGATTTTTTTTATTAAATGATGGAAGGGTAGAATATTTTTGTTTTTGAATGATTTTGGCATGCAGTTAACTCAAATATAGGATTTTGTGTTCGTGTTTGTGTATAAAACGATGTATTTCACCTTGTAATTTTTTTATAATATTTATAATGGTTTTATTAAATCATATATAATGTGAGAATCATTTTTGGGGTGCATTTTATGTTTCTTCCATGCATAATTTATTTTTTTGGAGCTCTTGGTAATTTTTGGACTCATTTTTATTGTCATAGTGTGTTTTATTCATCGCGGTGTTGAATTTGGTCGTTTCCGGAAATGACATATATGTAAATACAAGGGTAATAATGTATATATGTATGACCTCCTTGCATATATTCCCTCATGGAACATGGAATATGTACTTGGATCAAAGGGTATATATGTGTGTGAAAACGTATATGTATGTATAGTGAAGCGGTCTTTTGATTCCATTGTAAAAAGATTCATGTTTGTAGGTATGGACTCTTATGCCCCTCATTGGGTTCACACTTGATTTACTGTGTTATTTTCTATTATTTACCTCTTTAGTATATTGATCCCTGCTCATCGGTTTCGAGTCACCAAGTCAACAACGAATCTCTGGATTATGTATAGGTATGTATATATATATAGGATCCCCTGTTACATGAATATTTATGAATTATAGTGATTATATGTGTATGGGGCTAGGTGATCCTATGTATATATATAAAAGTGCAAGAGTAGGCGAGCGGAGACTAATATATGCATATTAGTACATATGTAAGGATCCCCTTCTGCATTCCCATGGCTATACGGGTGTGTGCATAAGAGATATGTGTCCCAGCATGTATGTGAAATAGTATATTCTTAGTGGGGGGAGCATAATCCTTGAGAAAAAAAAGTGCCAAGAGTCAATGTTAGTGGCCTGATTTCACTCTATGGTAGGTTCCCTATGCCAAATTCTATAATAAGAATTCCATGATTTCTTGATTGATTTTAAACTGTTTTTATTACATATTAATATGAAATGAATACATTATATACATATATATAATTGACTGTGTTCTTTAAAATAAATCTCTTTTCACTCAGTTATTAGATATTCTAATAATCCGGTAAACGTGAATAGTTTAAATTTTGCATGGTATAAAGCTTTGTTTTAAATGTGTGATTCTATGGTTGTTCTTTTGGACCTAAAAAATTATTTTTTTGAAAATTCTTGTTTTGGATTCTAAAGTCCTCAAGACATATGTGTATGGTTAAAAAGGTGTTTTTGAATGTTTTTACTATGCATATGGTTTGAATTTGTATTTGGCGTGCATGTAAATATGGAAAAAAGGTTTTTCATATGATAATGGTGTGTTTTAATTTTTTATTTAAATTGATAGTGTTTGAAAGTGAATGTTTTGATACTTATGTTGTTAGAGAAGTGGAAATAGAGAATATGGGATACCTAGGGTATCTAGGTGGGAGGACATGTTCTAGTGTTCTAGTGATTCTGAGTGGTTTATCTCTAATTCTCTGAGCAATTCTGACGCTTTCAACACTAACTAAACCATTATGATGATGTTGGAGACCACTATTTTATAAATGTGTTTCCCTAATAGTGCATGATTCATGATAATTGATATTTGTTATGCTTACTCTTACATCGAGGCACAAGATTCTAGGGACCCATGTGAGCTATATAAACCATAGTGGTTTTGACCATAGTACTTATTAATGACGTAGTACTTGTGGATTGATTTTCATTTCAGTTCATTAATGCATTCTCTATCTTTTGTGAAATAAATACGTGAATTCTAACTATTTTCCATTCATTTTTAATTGTTGATGTGAGAATGAAATCTAATTTGAAATATATTGGAATTTAATTGTTTTCCATAAAGTTGAAACATTATAATTGAATTTTAAAGTAATGGAAAACATTACATTTTTATGTCTTATTTTCGAACAAGTATTATTGAATTTTCTTTATGGTAAGGGTATAGGGTGATGTTATTCCATAACTTTCCTACTGAGCATCTCATTTCTGATGTGTACTTTAATTTTCTGTATTTGGTTTTAGACATGGATCATTCTTGGAGAGAGCATGGTAATTTTTTTTGTGGTGTCCCATTGGGTCACTTAAAGGTATGTCTGGCTACTTATCTCTATTTTATTTTCCACTGTTATTGTTTACCAATTTTTTTGATTTATTTCAATTTTTCTATATTTTATTTTCCGGGATAAATCATTCCATACTGCTTGTTTTGATGCCCAACACTAGTATCCAGCCTATGGAGATCGCGAACGCCCTTCGGGCCGTGTCGTGAACCGGCTCGGGTGAATGGTTCAGGGTCGACCAGGGTTGGTTCATGAAAAAATGGTATCACAAACGATTTATACTAGTTTCTTTGGGGATTTCTGAGTATTTGATGTTAGGATTTTCATAATCCACGTGGTTAATTGAAGAAATGTTTTTTTCACCACCTATTTAGAATGACACATGAATTTCTAGTGGTGGTCTGAGAAGGTCTTGCCTCCATGTCTATGTATGGATCTATATTTTTTTCAATGTCCATAGTTATTTTTGTGTGTTTCTGGTTATTTTTTAGATTTATGGTCATTCTAGATGTGTTCATTGATGTTGTGTGTGTCCTTGTAAGCCATGAACAAACCATGTAATCTCTGTTGATGACTTCCTATGTGCTCACCTAGTTAGTGATGGGTCAGCCAAACCCTGTGACCCAACTGTGTGTAATAGCTGATTATTTGATAATTTGAAATCATGATTTATAGAGTGAATTGGTTTTTTTTGATGTTATTGGTGTGAGTCTTAGTTGGGTTTGTGGTGTTTTTCTCAGGTTGAAAATTTGATGACTGGTCTATTGAAATTTAATTTACAAAATGAAAGTATTGATTTTTTTTAAAATATAATGATTTGTTTTTTGGATGTGAAGTATTTTATAAAATTCATTGATATGTTGAAATGTTTTGTGGAAAGTAAAATTGAAAATGTTTTGGAATGGGTTTAGATGGTTTTTGGAATTTATTGTTGAATGTGAAATGGGGGTTTCTTGGAAACAGGAATTTGGAGATGCTTCATTTTAGAATTTTTAATGATGTGTTCGAAAATTGGTATGATGTTTGAAATCAAGGATGGATGTTTTGTTAAAAAAATTAGAATGATTTGTTTTATTTGGTAAACCATTAGATTCCCACATTTTTTGATGAATGTGATTGTATTTCGATGGTTTTTAGTATACCTGGATTGGTTCTTGAGTTGGCACAGGAATGTACACACATGAGGTTTCATGGACTACCAATGGTTGGTTCTTGGTTTCCAAGGATTTTTTTTGTTTTCCAAGGGCATGTTTGTATTAGTGATGTTTTGGGATGAATTTTGATTAAGAAATTTTAAAAAGAATGTTTGTTGTAAAAAATGATTTTTAGCATTTAGGTGGTTTTGAAATGGGATGGATTTAAAAATTAAAATTTGTAAAAGTGGGGTTTAGGATTTTATGGTGATGATTTTAACTATGATTTTGGTTGATACATTATTTGGTTATGGTTTAGTTTTGTGATGCATTTGTCTATGGACTTGACGCTTCTTTTTCAATCAAGTGTTTCATGGTTGAAATGATGTTTTCAGTTTGTGTAAATGATTTATGGAAAAATGTGGATGCCTATTTTGTGATGTTATTTAGGTTGGTTTTTTCATTCTGTTTAAAATATGCCACTCAAAAATGTCCATTGGTCCCCAAGGGGTCATCTTTAACTGTTAGATTTACCCAACCCCCCAGTGTATGGGGGGGGGGGTTATTTTCTTTTCAATATTTCCTGTTTTCTCTATGGTGGATGAGTTTCGATAGGGTTTTCAGTGTAACTAGAGGATGTTGAGTATTTATTCGATTATTTAGGAACTCTATATGTTGTGAAGGATCCGTTTCAGGCTAGAGAAGGGTGATTGTAACCATCTTCATTCAATATGGAGTCGCATTGAGTGAACTGCAACAAATGGATTTTTTTGGGTTCTCATAAAGGGTTCCCCATTTGGTGTAGAGAGTGAACCAGAGGCATATGTTCTTTTCATGATTCCTTTTTCAGTTATTATTTATCATTTATAAGACCACAAAATCGTTTGTTTATAATGTGTTTGATTGTGGCACTCAAATCCATTCCTCGTAACCTTATGAAGGATTGTCAATAGTGTGGCTATTAGGGTCACTTTGGGGAGGACTATAAGTGGTCTTTCCAGAAGCTGAAGCTTCATTTGGAGGTTTTCAGTTTTGTACTGAAGTGTACTAGATAATTCAATACATCCGAGCTCCAAATACAGGGATCCGAGAGAATCATTTCCCATAGTCAGTTGGTTTCTAGGTGCAAGTGATGCCCGTCCAACCTGTCGTCTCTAATGTTGGGGAAGATACCTGTAATGTTTTCGCTTCATGTGGATGTTTGGGGGGCGGGGCTTGTTTTGGAGGTATTGGTTGGCTCTTGTATAATAATTCATCATTTTTACTTTGTTAGTGTAAATTTTAAGCTATTGTCATTTCTTTTGATCATTTCTAACTTCTGGGTGATGCTTGAATGGATATGTGTGCGGGTTATGGATCTTATGAAATGTGGTTTGGCTTGGTTTTGTCCGGTGTCTCTTTTTTCATGGATTCCCCTTGGACTATGGGTTTCAAGCTAGTATGTGTGGATATTTCTCCCTGTGAATTGGGTTGGCCCATGTAGGTGGGTTCATGATGGTTTCCATTGTACTAAACAGTTTCAAATATGTTGGGGAGACCCACTATGGGTCTCGCTAATGCTTTCCCTCAAGCTGTTCAGGTGTGACTCTGGATGTTAAGGAGTCACACCAATGTCAGGATTCTTGTTTGGTTTTCTACTTTGATTTGATTTGGGAATTTTAGTATTTTTCTAGAGTCCTAATATGGTGGGAAGACCAACATATGAATAATTCAGGATGAACAAACACATTAAGGTGTTTTTGTTTGGGAAACTCTTTGGCTATCCTCTTCCCAAAATCAATTCTTATAGGTTGTTAGATTGCATGATGGGTTGTATAGAGAATGTTCATTGGTCATGCTGAGTATACTCTATTGGTTTCTATGTAAGGGTAAGGGGTGTTCATGGTCATGGATGTGTTTGGAAATGTGTGTCCCATGTCATTGGATCTTTTACTTTCCAGTATGGGTCTCATGTATTTAGGTCTTGGGTGGAATGTGACTGTTCTATCCTCATGTGAATGGAATTTTGTTTTGACAATCAGATTCCTTTTTTCAATATATGAACAGTCGAGCCTTTTGGGAAATTCTAGGGGCATAAATTTTCATGGTGGGGAGATTTTTAGCGCCCCGACCAGGAATGTTGTTTTTCTTATTTTATGACATTTTTTGGGGAAATAATAATAGTAATATTGTTATTATTATTATTTTTTCTTTTTATTTTATTTTTTATTTTTTTTCATTCTCATTTATTTTCCCTAATTTTTTCTCCCTCTCCTTTCTCCCCTCTTTCTCCCCTCACATTACAAATATTCCCCCACACTTCTCCTTTAACGTGATGGTGCCCTACCCCCTTCTTGTTAGATACCTGATTCCCCACCTACAGTCGAGATTTCCTTTCCATGGTGACCACCTATCCTGGATTCCCCTCAAAATCACATGGTGAACCCCCTATCAAAGACCCAACTACATGTGAGCCACCCCCCTCCTCTGGGATCCAACTCCATTTTCATGATCCCACATTTTTTACCACATTTCTACTTTGAATCGATGCGATATGTCTCTATTATCCCTCATTTTATTTTCTACCATGATTAGGTATCCCCGTCGGCTTACTAAATTGGCTGAACCTAGGGTTAGGTTATAGCATGGAATTTTTATGTTCTTCAAGTTCTAGGGTTTGTGAAGGCTTCTTTGAGGATTTTCGGTGTGTGTTCCAGAAATCACCACCAAAGGTGAGGCGGTTCGGTGTGTTTTGGTCTTCCAAAATTGTTCAAATGTAATTATTTCTCCTGTTTCTTGTTTTTTCACCAGTTTAATTTCGGGATATAAGTGTTTATAACTCCCTAATATTTAATCTGTAGGGAGTTGGTTAGCTTCAAGTGGTTGCGATTCAATTTGGTTCGTTGCCACCAATAGGGGTACCTTCTTAGACATTTTTATTGGTTTCAAACATACTGAATTAGAGTCTATATGTGTTTTATGGTTTATAGTAATCACCTTGATGTGTGAAATCCACTTTTTATTCGATGGATTAAGAATACGATTTTAATTTAGTTTTGTACCCTAAAGTGAGTGTCTTTCAGGTGTAACCCCTCTTGTGTTATTTGAGGTCATATTATAATTCATTAAATTGGTTTATTAAATTATTCAAGGGAAGCATATTTCGTTTTTGAATGATATTGGAATTCATTTAATTCAAAAATGGGATTTTAAGTGGGCCTTTGTTTATAAAATGATGTGTTTCTCCTTGTACTTGTCATATAATTTTTAATTGGTTTATTAAATTTTATAAAGGGTGTGAATAATTCTTGTGGTGTGGTTTCTATTGTTTCTCTTCTTAATTTAGTTTTTTTGATGCTCTTTGTAGTTTCTAGAATTTTTTCTGTTGTTGTAGTGCGTTTCATTCATCGCGGTGTGGATTTTGGTCATCGTTAGAAAATAAATAATTGTATATACATGTGTGAGTAAGTATATATGCATTAAAATGTATATTCATGTATGGTTAATAAATCTCGGGATGCCATCATCAAAAGTTGTGTGTTTTTAGGTATGGAACCATTTGCTTTTGGTGTGTTTCGAACATATTTTACAATATTTTTTGGGTGTTTTAGAGTGCTATTATTTACTTGTGTAGTAAGCGGATCCCTAGAAATTAGTTTCGAGTCACCAAGTCAAGGTTAGATATCCTAATTATTAATAGGTATGCATTTATATATATATATATATATGTTCCCCTGCTACAAGTATATTCATGCATGGTAGTGTTTATATGTTTATGGGTCTAGGTGTGACTATGTATATATATATAAGTGCATGTGTAGGAAAGTGGCGATTAGCATATTCATATAAGATTATATGTATGGATCCCCTTCTAAATTCCCATTGGTCATAGTGGTGTATGCATAGGGGATAGGTGTCTGTGCATGTTTGTGAAATTCATTATGATTAGTGGAGGTGTAGAAGCCTTCATTTTGAATGTGACAATAGTCGACGTGGATAGATTTATTCTTGTCTTAGATAGGTTCCTTATACCCACGTCTTTAACCTGAATTCCATTATTTCATTATTGTTTTTAAAATGTTTCTTTTTCAATTTATATATGAAATTCATAAATTATATACATATATATAATTGGACATCGTCTTTGTAAAATTCCTTTACACTCATTTATTCAATTTTATTTTAAACCTTTATAACTAAATAGTTTGAAAAATGAATGTTATAATTCTTTATTTTAAACGTGTAATTCTATGGTTGTTCACTTAGTACTTTGAAAATATTTTTCATAAAATGAATGTTTTGGATTATGAGGGCTTCATGACTTATGTGTATGGTGAAAAAGGTATTTTTGAATGTTTTTAAGATGTATATGGTTTGGATGTCGATTTGGTGTGCTTGTAAATATGGGAAAAATGTATTTCATATATGAAATTATGGTTTTTAATTTTGTATTCACATTTCTAGTGTGTGAATGTGAAAGTGGTTATATAAAAGTGATGAGAAAAGTGGAAATAGAGAAGATTGGAAACATAGGGTATCTAGGTGGGTATACTAGTTCTATTGTGCTAGTGATTCTGAGTGGTTCATCTCTACTTCATGTAGCATGTCTTAGGCTTACAACACAAACTAAACATTTATGATGATGTTCAAGGCCACTATGTTATGGATTTGATTCTCTACTCGGGGCTCATTCATGAGAAAAAATACTTGTTTTGTTTACTCGAACATATTGATGCAAGGTTCAAGGGACCCACATGGTCTAGATGAACCTAATGGGATTTTACCATCGTGTTCATTTATGACTTGTTAATTGTGAAGTGATTGTCATTTCACTTGTTTCATGCACCCAACCACTTTTTTGAAAAAAATTACCTGAATTCTAACTATTATTCTATCATTTTTATGTTTTAATGTATCCATGGAATCTAAATTTATATATAATGGAAGAGAAATGTTTACCACAAAGGCAAAACATGTTACTTGAATTTGAAATGATTGAAAATAATAACATTATTGTGATTTATTTTCAATCTAGAATAATAGATTTTCTTTATAAATGTTATGGCTTATAGTGTTGGTATTACTTGGAATTATTACTGAACATCTCAGTACTCATGCCTACTTGAATTTTTAGTTTCAGGTTTTAGTGATTGATCGCTCTTGGAGTGAGTGTGGTTCAATATTTGGTGGTGACCCATGGGTTTACTTGGAGGTATGTCTAGTTGGTTATCTCTATTTAATTTTACACTATTACTATTTACCAATTTTGTTCAATTAATTTCAATTTTTCTCTATTTTATTTTCTATTCTAATTCATTCCCAACTGCTATATTTGACGCTCGATACTTGTTACCAGCCCTTGGGGATCAGTAACAACCTTCGGGCCATGTTGCGGACTGGCTCGGGTGACCAGTTCAGGGTCGACCATGGTGGGTTAGTGACACCCACCAGTATATCTCCTTATGATGTGATTTTAAACTATATGGGAAAGAAAATACTTCCCTAATATTATACTATTGAGGTGTGGTGAGTGATTTTATATTACCTTTATATATAAGGTTGTTTGATGTTATAAGGTATCTAAGAAAACCCTAATAGTGTTAAATAAGAGATAATTGGAAAGGAAATATTTTGAATGTCGGAGATTGTGGCTCAAAATATTTATGTGTTGTTCAGGGTACGACATGTTTCTTCACTACTACAACTGCAGTTTTAGGAAAATTTCATTCCAAATTTCCCTAAATGTATCTCTTTTTTGAGACCTACTTATGTTAATGGATCCATTTTTATCTTTAAACATGTTCCTATAATCCCCTACATTGGTGTATCACATTCAACGCTAATACTGATCGGGGAGCATGACTTTAGGGGAGAGAGATAGACTCACATGGAATCTTTTTGTTGTTGAACGTGTGGACATACAATTATTCCATGACATTGAAAATCTATTACCATATATGATCATAAAAAATTTCCCAGTTAGAGCCAAAATTTACCAGAGGAATAAGATTCTGATCTCCCATCCTGGGTGAGAAGGAATACCAAATAGAGAAGGATGATATCATGTGTATGAGAGTACAATTGATTCCTTATCATTTGGATAATATGGCACTAAAAAAATCATATTCTATGATATTTCCATTCTTATAATGTTAATGATGTACGAGGATGTATTGTTTAATGATATATAACATTTATCTCAACATAGAGAGTTATTTACATATAGTCATACACAATGTATGGACCAATATCTACACTAGCTCATAAAATGACCCCACATTACATTCAGAGAGGGAAGTGTAGTTGATGATGTATGAAGACCAGTGGACTGTTAGACCGAATGTGTATACGTTGGGAAGAACAGTTTTGGCCACTTGGGAGGGGTGAGAGATGAGGATAGGTGTACATTAATCTCACCTAAATTAGAATACTATTACGTAGGATTATCCACCTTTGAAAATTGATGATTTATTTGAAAAATGGTTTTGGGTCTATGTAGATTTCAGTATATGAACATTTGATAAGTTCTTACAAGCTATAGGTTTTATAGGAGGATGTATCGAGTGTGGAATCATAAAATAACTAATATTTATTTGAGTTCTTGGTGATACACTTCAACTTTCCAAGTTCCCCAATAGATTTTTGAGACTTCGGAACCCAATCCTTTAACCTTTAATATTATGATCATGTTAGTGTTCTTCGATGATATCATATTTTCCTCAGTTTCAGTAGTGGAGGATGTGAGATAATTGAGGATGTTTTGATAAAAAATAAAATAGAAAAATATTTATAGAGAGCTCTCAGAGATCCAGTTCGAGATTTAGGCATTCCACTTTCCAATGATATGTATTGGTGGACAAGGGTGTGATGGTGGACATAGGAATATTTGAGGTGATTCTTGATTGATAGATGCATATTGATGTTTTGGTGTAAGTAGATGATTACAGTGGAGTTATATTTCCATTATTGAATGAGGTGACACATTAGTTGAACACATTGCAGTTACACCTTATGGTCGAAGAAAGTGTAATGTGCCTCCAAAAAATGGTTATTTCCCGACACCTTATATAGAATATTTTGGAGGTCCTGATTTTAGATTCAAACTATGATATCATGTACTGTTATATATCCACTTTATTTGGTCCTAATGTGTAATCTAAAGGTGGGGAGAACATTATCCTCTATTTTTAGAATTATGATGGTACTAATAATTAAATAAAAGGAGGTTATGATTAGGTTTATTTACCCTAGTAATGCATCTATATAGAGTTGAGGATGTGTTAGGGATCCTTTTTCATTAGGTTTGGTGTACAATCATATTTTAGCTTATGGATTACTTTTGACTATGGTGTATCTCTTTCCTTTTGGTGGAGGCCGATGTGCCCAAATAGAAATAGAATTAGTATAGTATCGTTATATTGTTCATGATGGATATTCCAAAAGGTGTGAGTGGTCATGAGCCTATCTGAGTTATTGTAGACTGATACATCATGTTGTCCAACATATGAACCTTCTGGGAACTGGGATTAGTAAGGAGTTTTTTATACATGTGCATGTATGAGGTAGTTTGAAATCACGGAGTTCCCTAAAATAGTATTTTAAACTTTTATTAACACATTACATCATTATTAAGGACGGGATTATGGATTCCCATGCGAATTATTTGTGATTGATCATAATGTGACTAGTCCATGTAGATTTCTAAGTAAACTATACCTTTTGGGTCCTAGTGTCCTTGATTTTGGTTTTCATCATTGGTTTTCTCCAAAGCTGGGAGGATGATATACCATTGGTGGAGTTTGTGATTCATATATTTACAACTATACCATTAGCGGAGAACAATTTTATTCCATGTATTGGGGCTCCTATAGGTTTCCACTAAACTGGTCATAGCTTCTGTGTGATCGTGATTTATGCCTATATTTGGTGCTAGTGATGGTTAAAAATTGGTAAAATTAATCAATAGGTGGATGAGGACTTCCTAGATCCATATGGATTTCTTTGTGGATCAGTAATGGTGTCCTTTGGAGTTTGATGAGGGGTTCATGTGTTCTGAGACATATTACCACATCAATGATCAGAGGGAAATGGTTGGGATGATAGTAAATCTTAAGGGATTATAAGACTCCCTTTCAATTATTGTGTTGGGTTAGTAGTATGACATACCACATAACCCTATTATTCTAGTTAGATGATATCTGTGATATATTCCATGTGTCACAACTGAAAAGATATGTGTAAGATTTATTGTACTATGTTGTCTAGGTTGACCTATACATTGAAATTAGAGTCAAATTTCATGTTTTGTGGTGGTGTTTTTGAATAAAAATTTGATTACCCTTCATGGGAATGTGTTTCCCTTAGATTGAAGTTTTTTTTGACATGGGAACCTTTAACATATCTATTGGGAAAGGAAAACCATATTGAGATCTCATTACATTTACCTGTCTAAGTAGTGATCTATATTTTAGAGATGAAAACACATTACTGAATGTAGAAAAGAATGAATTTTTTTCTCCGTTTAAGACATTATAATCTATGAATGAATATTATTTCATCCAACTTATGAGTTGATATGGTATTTTGGGGCCTGGAGAGCCTATGTGTGGTGATATAAAAATATTAAATACATTTTAATGCAAGTGTGTGCATCATTACGGTTGATGTAGTTATCCATTTTTTGGGCCATCCTATGAATAATTTGTGAACAATGCCGATTTAAAAACGCATGGCTTACCCAATATATGACCTAAGATTGGACGACATCTGATGTTTTGTGGAAAGCGATTGTTGGCGGGTGTGTTTTATTAAAATAAATAATTTACATTTTATTATTCTAAATGGACAAAATAAAAAACCTCCTTATATAACATCTTATCAAAAATCACTATGTTTAGATACATAACCATTGGAGTATTTAATATGAGGGAAGTGATCAATCTTCATTGTTGGATTGGATAACAAAATAAAAAATGGTCAAATAGAGGTAAATTGAGATGTAGCGAATGGAGAAAGACTTCTTCATCATTAGAAAAATCGTTGGTCACCGACTATAAATCCAAAATCGATGTATTCATCATTTTATTTGGTTTTATTTCTCTTGATTAAAATATTTATCATGGTTTTTTATATTATATTTTTTTTATCTAAAATCATTTTAACTTTTCTAATGATTGTTCCATAATTTTAGTTGGTCAAATAAAATTATTATTTCCATGCTTCCCTATCACCCATTGATATCACTTTTACGATATTTATGGATAAGAAAAAAATTAAAACCATATATTTAATATTTTTCTTGGGAATTTCTTTTTATAATTCTTCGAGGGCTTCACTGTTGGCCCATGGGATCATAGTATAACATTTTTTATGCGGGTTAATGTGCGAGCGAACCCCTGGGTTCTGGTTGATAAGTGAACGATGTATATGATGTTTATTTTCATATGAATCATGATTTATTAATGTATGTAGATTGCGGAGATGTTTATCATGTTCATTATTTTTATTCACCATCCACAGGTGGCACAACTGCTCATTGGAAGAGGATAAGATTCTGATTTATAATCAAAGATGGCCCATAATCAATGTCTTGAGATAACCCCCACCGAATTTTAGTGGTAAAAAAACATTCTGTAAAAAAAAGGATCTAGGATCCTCATCAAATAAAATGGGATTTTGTAGAATTATAGGGTTCACATTGTGTATTGTAGAGTAACAAAAACGATGTAGTTTTTATCTCCACAGTATCTAGGGTTTTCATAGAAAAATGATCACGAGTCAGGTCACCCAACCCAAGTATCCAAAAAAAATGACATAATCACATTACCATGCCCTATGTGGGAAGACCTTTCATGTAATCTAGAATAATACAAGCCTTCCCATAGGTACATGATCATATATTGATAATTATTAAATTCTAGGATCTCATAGGCAGGCATCGAGTGGCCAAGACATGATACGTGGTAACCTTACAATCCATATAGTACTAAATGTATATCCAATATATGGTTCGGTGAAGACAAAACATTTATTTTGAGTGATATCATAACCCATTTGACACTTGGTACAGAATATCTAGTTTTGTCAGGTACTTCCACCATGGGTATCTCATTCTTTTGGATACATATTTTGGCTGACGAGTAACTTATCATGAAAATATTTCTATATATAACATCATGGTATCCTTGATTGGGCCATTCATGATACAAAATGAGGTTTTTCATGTGTCACTGTTCTTACAGACATGTTAGCCTAGTAAGTGATTACGTCATGACCCGTCCTCGAGGCCCGTGTCGTGACTACCCCAAGCCCGCCTTCCATAGGCCAGGGGTTGGCGACTAGCACCAAAGGCGTAAATCCCGGTAACAGGGAAGGCATTTCCTTTAAAAAGTAAACATACACCTTATATTACAAGGGGAAGTAAAACACTAAGTAAAAACTGAAACAAGTTGTGCTGAAAGTAAAGGGGGCCGGAAAAACAATCCCAAACTGAAAGTAAAGTACAACTCGAAAGGGAAAATAGCAACTGAAAAGTAAAGCCGCAATGTCGAGCCGTTCACTAGAAGTCCCACATGAAGGGTGGGTACAGACAGCCTCCACTGCTCCTTGGGTCCAGCCGACCGCTCCGAGTATGTCCCGCCCAGTGGTCCACCTCCAAGTACCGTCCTGCTCTGCGAGCCTCCACCACAATCAGTGATGTCCGTCGTCTGCAACCAACACAACGTAGTGTGTGCATAGCCCGTGCAGGGGTGAGAATAAGCAACTCAGTAGGGACCCCGAGACCCCGAAGGTCTCCCAGAATCCACAAAGTATAATCCACAAAGGAAAGATACAATCACGAAGTAACATCTGACAATACTTAGGTATATGCCCATACATATACCTATGTCATTAATTCTCACTCGGCTCCAACATCCGAGCTCAAGCACAACCCATTCCACACAGGAAATAAAAACGTAAATCCACACAGGATAGCACAACACAATCCACAAAGGAAAGAAAAATGTAATCCACATAGGATAGCAGAACACAATCCAAAAAGGAGAGTAAACAGGATTCAGCTCACACAGGTATACTTCTTCGAATGACGATAGAGATGATCACTGATCCATCTAAGTCGTCGGACCCACAAAGGATCGATAGGTACTAACCCCCGCAATGACCCACAAAGGATCTGACCCACAAAGGATCGATAGGTAACTAACCCCCGCAAAGACCCACACAGGATCGGGCCCACACATGACCTGTAGGCGCTGGCCCACATTGGACCGCTGAGCGCTAACCCACACAGGATCCGACCCACGTAGGATTGGTAGCACTGACCCACAAAGGATCGCTTAGTGCTGTAGTCGTCGCCGTAGAATCCACTGAGGATCTCTGTACAGTCGTCCTCGTCACAGTAGCAGTCGCAGCCAGCTCTAGGGTTCCCGCACACAACAAGCTCGTTCGGGAGGGTCAGCTCCACGAGCCGAGAGGCTGATACATCAACTGACATATAGTCTAGAGTTGATGTATCCAAAATTTTTGTATTGTCAACAGGAACTCAACGTCGCAGACGACGCGTCAATCGGACGCCCGGTCTGAGAGTTATTGGCTTTTTCATCCCAGGGGGCCGGTTGGTTTTTAAGGTAAAACCAACCCGACCGTACTCCACCTGCGTCCAAACCTCGGGCGGAGTATGCCAAAATATCCTTCTCAATTAGAGGAATACAACAATGTCGAAGGCACGTCAATCGAACATCCGAAGCTCATGATATGAGCGTTTCCGCTCCGAGGGCCCGGTTGGTTTCGTGTACGAACCATCACGGCCGAACCCAAGGTATTATGAATCCTTGAGTGTGATACACAGAAATGACCGTCTCGATCCAAGGATCGCATCACCGCTGATGGCGCGTCGTTTGGAGGCCCGTAGATCATGTTATAAGAAAAAAACTAAAAGGTCCAGAAACTGGGGGTCTGGGCCCGGACCGACCCGGCCCAACCCCCCTGGGTCGACCCGACCCGGGTCGGGGTCTGAGCCAGTTGGCGCGACCCGGCCCGACCTGGGCGCGACCCGGCCCGGAGGGTCGGCCCGGCTCAGCTCGGCCGAGCGGCCGAGCGAAGGAACCGCGGGGCGCGCTGCACCGGCGGCATGATGTGTCGCGGCCCTGCGTGGGGCCGCACTTGGTCAGTGGACGCGGCTTTCCCGCATTCTGTGTGTCACCGGACCCACGCGGTCGCGGGTCTGGTTGGCCTCCACCGCTGCAGCGGCTCCATCCGGCCGCCGGCGCCGCCGCGCCGGCGCCCTGCGCCGCCGGTAGATTCCGCGGGCCACCGGAGTTGCTCCGGTGGTCCGATCCACTTCCGTCTGTGCCGTAGCTCCTCCCGGGTCCCATTTTTCACTGCCAGGCCCTCAAATCTCCATTACGGCGCCGTTTTTCATCGTCCTCCATTTCGTGCACCAACAACGAAAAAGTGCATTCGGTTCGGACTTGTTCGTTAGTCTTCACCCACCGCGCTAGCAGTTTTAAAAACATATTACACGACAAAAGAATAACAAACGTCGTGGGTATAAATCACAAAGATTTTTTAGAATCCAACCCCTACCACGTCGAATTTTTCGAACAATCGTTCCACGCAGAATTGATCATCACGGAAGAAGAGGATTGTCGCGTCGCGGAAGGGCGTCGCGTCGTCGTGGTATACAACGTTGCATAGACGAACTCCAACGATCAATAACATACAGATTTAATTATAACAATTAAATCCATGTTGTTGTTATAAACCACAAATAATTAAAAAGGTCTGCAAACTCTTACCTCAACGGATGATTAATGATTTGTCGCGGATGAAGGAACGTCGTAGAAGAACGTCGCGGGAGAAGAATCTTCGGCATCGCGGTACTTGGAATCGCGTCTTCGATCTCTGAGGGCTCGGCGTTTTTCGTCGCCCTTCATTTGAGGCCGGCGTTCTTCGCGTTTTTCGCGTTCTTCGCGTTCTTCGCATTTTTCGCGTTCTTCGCAAAGGAGGATGAAGGACTTACAGTTTCTGTCAAATCCTCTCAATGAACCACCCTCAAGAAGACATGTGTGTTGGTATTATTTTATTAACATGCCAAAAAATTGAAAAACAAACTATGTAACGACCCATTAATTAATAGAATTAATTTCAATGAATAAACCGCCCAATTAATAGGAGCGTTTAATTGTTTAAAAAAAATGCCCCAGTTGACTTTTATTTAATAGGGGTTTTCGCGGGTGCGTTACTTAGCGGAAAAGAAACGGCGGGGCTCGTGCAGGACCAACCTCACAAATATCCTACCAAGAGGGTAGGATATTTTGGGTTCCACCCTATCTGCTTCAACTCAGTTTAAGAAGATTAAAGTGGCTTTAAGTGGCTTTAAGTGAAATAAAATAAAGTTTTTCGTACCACATTATTTTATTTCTTTACTTAAAGCCCAAAAATTAAAAACCACACCTGAGAAAACGCAACTCCGAAAGATGCATTTCTATGAAAATACCGGCGTTGCGATTCCATTGGTGCCCTCAGAATTCAATTCCGAGCACTGGTTCAAAAGTTAGAAAAAACCCACTCGTTCGTTCACTGAACGTACCCGAGCCAAACTTCAAAAAATGATTCTGGGCACACCGGGCCTCGGAATCAGGTGCCGTCAGAAACTACATTCTTGTAAAATTCCAAATAAAATTAAGAAAAAAATTTCCTTGAAATTTACGGGTCTTTACATCACTCCCACCTCACGGATTTACATCCCCATAAAGATACATCATAAGCTAGGGAAACAAATGTGGGTACTGAGCATGCATCAGAGCCTCCCTCTCCCAAGTGCTCTCATGGAGGTTCCTATGGTGCCATCTGATTTGCACAAGAGGAATCAGTCGTCCACATAGGACCCACTCCTGTCGATCCTCGATCTCCACGGGGACCTCCGCAAAAGTCTACACATCATCAACGTCTAGCTCCCCATGGTCAATGATGTTCGTTGGGTCGTGCACGTATCTTCTCATCTGAGATACATGGAAGAAGTCGTGCACCCGGTGCAATTGAGGTGGTAGATTTATGAGATAAACCACCTCGCCAATCTTGCTGAGGACCTGGAAAGGTCCGATGAAGTGTGGAGACAACTTGCCACCTCGGCCAACTCTCTGTAATCCATGTCGAGGTGAGACATGCAAGAAGGCGTGGTCTCCATCCTCAAACTCTAGTGGCCTCCGCCTCCTGTCAGCGTAAGACTTATGTTGGCTCTGAGCTGTCCTCATCCGCTCCTGGATGACCTGGACCTTCTCTATCGTGGCCTGGACCATCTTTGGTCCCACAAGTGCTGACTCCCCAGGGTCTATCCAGCACAATGGATATATACAAGGTCTGTCGCACAACACCTCGTATGGTGCCATCCCGACGGTGGAGTGGTAGCTGTTGTTGTACGCGAACTACACCAAGGGTAGGTGGTCCTCCCAGCTGCGACCAATGTCGAGGACACATGGTCAAAGAATTTCCCCAAGAGTCTAAATGGTCCTTTCCGTCTGACCATCCGTCTGAGGGTGAAAAGAGGTGATCAGATGTAGCTGCATCCCGAATGCCTCCTGCAACCCCTTCCAATGCCGGGAAGTAAAGAAAGCATATCGATCAACGATGATAGATGATGGCACACCGTGAAGCCGTAAAATCTCCTGAACGTAGAGACGCCCTAATCTCTCTACTGAGCCCTGCTCTCTGATGGGTACAAAGTGAGCAGACTTGGTGAGTCGGTCGACAATCACCCAAATGGAGTCATGACCTCTGGAAGTGTGTGGAAGTCCAGTCAATAAGTCCATAGATATCCCATCCCACTTCCACTCTGGGACCTCTAAGGGTTGTACCAAGCCTGCTGGTACCTGATGCTCTGCCTTCACCTGCTGGCAGGTGAGACATCAAGAAATGAACTCCGCCACAGCCTTCTTCATGCCCGGCCACCAGTGCTGTCATCTGAGGTCCTGGTACATCTTCGCCACTCCAAGATGAACAGCCAAAGGAGAAGTGTGAAACTCTCTCTGCACCTCCTCTCTTAAAGCCACTGGTACCAAGGTACGTCCTCTGAAGATGATGTCGTCCTCTGATCCAAAGGAGAAGCCCTCGGGTGCCTGTCCTGACGATAACTGCGCACACAGCATCTCACAGTCGGCGTCCCCATGCTGTGCCTCTCTGACCCACTGCAGTAGTGGAGGAGTGACTCTGAGAGACTGATGGAAGGCTGCTCCATCTCTATCCATGAAGGATATCTACAAAGCGGCTAGCTGCTCTGTCGCCTCCTCAAGTAGCTGAATGCCCGTCCTCCTGCTGAGAGCATCGGCTACCACATTCCCCTTCCCAAGAGTATAGACTATCTCAAAGTCATAGTCCTGGAGGAACTCGAGCCATCATCGCTGTCTCAGGTTCAGGTTCTTCTGAGAGAAGATGTACCTGAGACTCTGATAGTATGAAAAGACTGTAAAGCGCTCGCCCATCAGGTTGTGTTGCCATGTCTTCAAAGCAAAGACCACTGCTGCTAACTCCAGGTCATGGGTGGCGTAGTTCTGCTCATGCGGCCTCAACTAACGTGATCCATATGTGATCACTGCCCTCTCCTGCATCAGGACACATCCAAGTCCCTTCCCTGATGCATCGCAGTAG
This sequence comes from Viscum album, assembly GCA_963277665.1. NCBI lineage: Eukaryota > Viridiplantae > Streptophyta > Magnoliopsida > Santalales > Viscaceae > Viscum > Viscum album. The sequence continues at coordinate 1,315,197,137 of OY728133.1, forward strand.
ACAAGGTACCATACTCCCTCCTCAGGCAACCTCAAGATAGGTGCACTGGTCAATCTCTATCTCAGCTCCTGAAAGCTTTGCTGACATCTGTCTGACCAGACAAAGGGTTTCCCCTTCTTCATCAAATTGGAGAGTGGTTCTGTAACTCTGGAGAAGTCTGGCTCAAATCTCTGATAGTATCCAGCTAGTCCCAAGAAACTCCGCACCTTTGTCACGCTCCTGGGTGGCTCCCATGCTAGCACTGCCTCGATCTTCGCGGGATCCACCGCAACTCCTGCCTCCGAAATGAAGTGCCTCAAGAAGTGGACCTCACGTATCCAGAACTGACACTTCGAGAGCTTTCCATAAAGATGGTGCTCTTGGAGTGTTTCTAGTAAAACACGCAAGTGGTAGGCGTGCTCCTCCTCAGTCGTCGAGTAAATCAAAATGTCGTTGATGAAGACTATGACAAATAAATCGAGGTATGGCTGAAAGATCATGTTCATGAGGCCCATGAATACTGCTGGAGCATTGGTTACACCGAATGGCATAACCAAGAACGCATAGTGGCCATACCGACACTTGAAGGTTGTCTTCTGCACGTCCTTGTCCCGAACTCTGAGCTGACGATAGCCTGACCTGATGTCTATCATCGAGAACCACCATGGTCCCTTGAGCTGATCGAAGAGGTCATCAATCCTCGGTAGCGGATACTTGTTCCTCACTGTCACCTGGTTCAGGCGACGATAGTCGAAACAAAGTCGCAAGCTCCCGTCCACCTTCTTGGCGAACGATATCAGGGAAGCCCAGGGTGAAACACTGGGTCAGATGAATCCCTTGCACTACAAGTCCTCCAACTGTACCTGTAGCTCTCGAAGCTCATCGAGGGCCATCAGATATGCTGGAGTGGGTATCGGGGATGTCCCAGGGTACAAATAAATATAAAAGTATACCTCTCTGTGAGGAGGTATCCCTGGAACGTCGTCGGGAAATACGTCTGCATACTGATCCACCACTGGAGGAAAACTAGGACTCCGCACGTCAACTACTCCTAGGATGAGGCTATCCAACTGATGAGTGATGGGATGTAATCTCCTATGCGAATTACATCATGTTCTTCGAAGGCTCCCTTCTCACTGGTGAAGGTGAACTTTCTCCCGTCGGTGCGTACACATCGCACCTTGCGCCTAATACAGTTAATCTGTGCATGGACTATAGATAACCAATCCATGCCCAAGATGACGTCGTAAGGCCTCGAGGCCGCTACAAGAAGATCCCAGCCGAAGCTCTCACCTCCTAGAGTAAGATCACACTAATAGCACCAGTGCGTAATCGTCGAGTCTGCTCCCGTAGTAGTCTCTAACCGTAAGGATCGAGCCAACGGCTCTGTCGGAATCTCTGAAATCTGAACAAGGGCAGCGGCTATGAAAGATTGACTCACTGCTATGTATATAAGAACTATAGAAAAGGTGGAATAGACACAGATAGTACCTCGAATCATCTCGGGCGCGCCGTGGTCGTAGGCCTCCACTGCCTGGAGATGTTCCTGTCTATGCCCACCAGCTCCCTGTGGCGGGGGTGGACCTCTAGATGGTGGTGGTGGTAGAGCCTCAAAGCGTCTCCCACCACCTGCTGCTCGGACCGCTCGTCTACCTCATCCGCCTCCCCTCTGCGGACCACCACGGTCGACCCTCTGCCTCTGCCTGGGTAGCCCCTTAACCGTCTGCTGCTCCTCGGCACGGTGGGTCAGGCAGTCACGAGCCATGTGGCCCTGCCCGCCGCATGTGTAGCACTGCCTTCCTCTCGAAAGACTGGCTCCACGCTGTGTGCCCTGCACTGCTGAGCTAGTGTCCTGAGGTCGTCTGCGTGATGGTCTGGTCTACCTGGACCCCTGAGTCATCCGTCGACTGCCTGTTGCGGAAGACTCTGCTACATGCCGCCCCGCAGTAGGTCTCGCTACTGGAGAAGTCTCAACAAGAATTCTCTCGATCAAAAGGGCTCGCTCTAGTACTCATGTCTAATTTGGAATGCTGAGGGAGATCAGCGATCCCCTGATCTCATGTTTAAATCCCTGCTCAATGGTCCGGGCTCAGAAGAATGGGTCCCGTTCCATGTCGGTCGAGTAACGCGAGAGATCGGTAAATCTTGCCAAGTACTGGGCGACCGTCAAGCTGCCCTGCCGCAGCTGATGAAGCTCTTGGATGCGCACCTCACGGAGGGTGTCTGGGACGAACTCCGAGTGGAAGAGGCTCTCAAAGTCCGTCCAGAGAAGAGATGCCTCATCGTGCACCTAGAGCATCAAGCTCCACCATCGGCCCGCTGCTGCTTGCAGTAGGATCGCTGCGAGGATCACCATGAGGTCTTCTGGTGTCCTCACTAGCCTGAAAACTCGTACAACTGCCTCCAGCCAGTCCTCGGCTGCCTGGGGGTCCGTCTCCCCGCGGAACCTGGGCGGTCACTAGCGGTGGAACTCATGCAGTACACTAAGGCGATGTGCATCGTTAGCGGCTGGGGCTGGAAGAATCTGTGGCTCGACGGGTAGGGGTACCGCCGGTGCCTCAATTGTCAAAGGGCCCTGCACCGAGGCCTCATCGCTCGACGGGCGGTCGTCACATACAACTCTCGGAACCCTAGCTGGCTGCCATCATGTCGCCATCCTGAAAAGGAAACAGGTGCACCATGGTCATAACAGTATACATGGTGAGCTGATACAAACTAATCACAATGAAAACGTGAAACACACATTCAATCAATGTTTTCGTGCATTATGTCGGAAATCAGAAGTCAGGGTCCTAGTGTACGGATACGTCGGCCGCCGCACCAACACTGGGCTCCCTGGACTGATAACCACACTCAATACGCTTAACACTGTTGCTTCACATAGAAGAAAGATCAGAGTCTGCGGTAGAACCGAACTCCTGTGATACCAATTTGTCACGACCCATCCTCGGGGCCCGTGCCATGACTACCCCAAGCCTGCCTTCCATAGGCCAGGGGTTGGCGACTAGCACCAAAGGCGTAAATCCCGGTAACAGGGAAGGAATTTCCATTATAAAATTAAACATACACCTCAGTGTACAAGCGGATGTAAAACACTAAGTAAAAACTGAAACAAGATGTGCTGAAAGTAAGGGGGGCTGGAAATAAAAGCCCAAACTGAAATTAAAGTACAACTCGAAAGGGAAAACAACAACTGAAAAGTAAAGCTGCAACGCCGAGCCGTCCAATGGAAGTCCCACCTAAAGGGTGGCTACAGACAGCCTCCACTGCTCCTCGGGTCCAGCCGACCTCTCCGAGTACGTCCCGCCCAGTGGTCCACGTCCAGGTACCATCCTGCTCCGTGAGCCTTCACCACGATCAGCACTGTCCGTCGTCTGCAACCAACATAATGTAGTGAGGGCATAGCCCCAGCAGGGGTGAGTATAAGCTACTCAGTAGGGACCTCGAGACCCCGAAGGTCTCCTAGAATCCACAAAGGATAATCCACAAAGGAAAGATACAATCACGAAGTAACATCCGACACTGCTTAGGTATATGCCCATACATATACCAAAGTCATTAATTCTCACTCGGCTCCAACATCCGAGCTCAAGCACAACCCAGTCCACACAGGAAAGAAAAACATAAATCCACACAGGATACCACAACACAATACACAAAGGAAAGCAAAACATAATCCACATAGGATAGCACCACACAATCCACAAAGGAGAGTAAACAGGATTCAGCTCATACAGGTATACTTCTTCGAATGACGATAGAGATGATCACTGATCCATCTTAGTCGTCAGACCCACAAAGGATTGATAGGTACTAACTCCTACAATGACCCACAAAGGATCTGACCCACAATGGATCGATAGGTAACTAACTCCCGCAAAGACCCACATAGGATTAGGCCCACACAGGACCTGTAGGCGCTGGCCCACACAGGACCGCTGAGCGCTGACCCACACAGGATCGGACCCACACAGGATCAGTAGGAATACACGACGTGCTCAACGACACACACAAGGTGTGATCCAACCCAAACACTATGTCATGTAACATATCTACACATTTTTACAATGCATGAAGGGGTTAAACCATATAAATTAGGTACACATTGTTTCCCTCATCACTCGGCCTCTTTCCATATTCCTCTTCTACACGGACCGGCCAACCATGCCCCTTACATGCCATGTATCCCATAATACACAGTAGGTTCTGAATAAATGGCTACCTGAAAGAGTGGTTTTGCCTTGTTCGTGTATCATACCCCATGGATGTGTACCTTGGATGTGATTTAGATCAATTCATTGTTGTTTCACATGGCTAACCCAAGAAATGTCCCAATATCCTATGGTTTATCAGACTATAGGGAGTATAACCCTTGTACATGAGTGTAGTCCAGTAAGATTATCTCCCTGAATTAGAAGAGATAAACAACATGTTCCACATAACAAAATTCTATGTATACAGTAATTATATTCTACAATTACCATTAAAATTCCCAGATTCATCACATTCATCACCAAAAATCATTGATCTACCTAGAGGGGATCAATTTCATTTGTGTTTGGGTTATAAAACATTAAAACAATTCACAATGAAGGGATCAAGAAAAATACTCAAATTTTCTTACCACAATGGTGAAACACCGAAGCATCCATTGAAAAATGATGTCTAGACCACGCTTCTATTTTATCTGGTGGTGATCTCTGTCAACAACGGAGATCGATAATACATTTGTCTATCGATTTGGATTGTTTTTGTCCATATACGAAATAGTGAAGGAGAGGGAGTGGAGGATATGTGATATTTATTATGTTTTGGAGCATAGGTTTGGGGGAGGAATTGTTTTTAATAAAATTAATCTAATTAATTCCCCTGTCAACACCATGTCACCCAAACACCCTCGATTGAAACTCTTGGTCTATACAACTATAGGTCGCACCTAGGGTAAACACGATGTTCTTGAATCAACTGCAGTCTCAGAAATATGATCTGAGGCTATTAAAGGGATTTGTTTACATTTCATGAGAAACATAGCATGTTTGACAAAAAAAATTAATATTTTTAATATCGCCTCCCGGAAGCTCCCTTGGCCCCTAATTCAGGCAATGACTCAGCACCCTACTACAAAAATATTCATCAACATGTTATGAATTATTATTGTTAAAAAACATAATTAATTGCTTTATATAACACCCACCTCTTAAATTTCCATTCAACGGTGGATAAGATAATTTTAATCATGTTCAGAGAGGACTATCACCTCACAATGTGATGTGATGCATTTTTCAGCAAAGCATTGCATGGAAGATTATAAGGATATTATTAATCAATATATATCATATAATTGAAACAATTATTATATTAATAAATACTTATCAATTTTAAAATATAATATATTATCTTATTTCTATCAAAGAAAGAAGATGTTGTTGTTCATGTGCACATGGGTACTACCGCCTCCATAAAGTGATGTGATTCTTTCTTTTTCAACACAATGCATGGATAACATATATAAGAATTTTTAATGAAATAATATTATATTTTTATGATGAATAGAATTATTTTTGTATATAATATTACTTACCTTATATCCATAATGGTTATTTAATAATTGAACCATTACTCTTGCGTACATTTGACTTACAATCTCATTGATTGTAACAATTTTTATATTTCAAAATCGTATGTCATGGTTGGTTTTAAAACTATTACCAATGAGTAAATATAATAACAAATTTATCATTATTATTATTAATATTATGAATTTAACCTATTTGACCACGATCTACACTCCAAATGAATTTCAAAACAATGAAGAGAATGTCAACAGAACACCGAGTGTGGAATTAACTAATTAGATAATTAAATATTTAATTAAAATGAATAAAATAAATGATATAATTATAGGTAATTAAAACTAGAAATGGTTCTTAATAAATAAAATAATTAATATATGATTAATATTCTAGAGTTAAGGAAACACATTTATGGTCTGGGCTCGATATAAGTGTTTCTCATATCAGATTTTTGTTTTGTGAGACATATATTTTAATCACCACTTTTTTATGATGTGTATATACTACTCATTTACATGTAAAAAAATGAATCCTTCATAAATAAGGATATTTTATTTTTCTATGGAAACTATTTCACTCCAGTGTAATTTACATGAAATTTATCAAGTGGTAAAGAATTTCATTTCTCAAGTTCCTTTCATTGGGTTATATTACTTCATAGTTGACATTATTATAACAAGATTATGTGTTTAATGAATTTTTGTTATATTATTTTATGTATCAAACATTTATGTACACTATAAAATTATATATGTAAAATAAATTCATTAATTAGATATCATATTCAATGGTATGAGTTTTATAAGGGTTAATCAACTCAATTTTCGTTTACTGAGAAATTCATTTATGATATACACCAATAATCATTTTTGTTTTGTATATAATTACATTTGTACATTTTTTATAATATATGTATTTTTTTCAAGATAATTAATGTTTCATTTGAATTTATTATTCCTTAGGGATTCTAAGTGAAATTTTACCAAAGTTGAAATTCCTTATTTATACAATCTCCCTTCTTATTGAGATTGTTTACGTTCACTGTTCCTTTATAGAAAATAAAATTATCTTATTTTGAAGAACCAGATATCTTTTATTATCACTTGGTTATGAATGTATCTTGGAGGTTTAATATAAATTTTCTCTCACATTTATTAGAGAATCATAATTATAGTCATTTGTAAGAGATGTAGATATTTTATTATATTTTTGACATTGTATCATTCTTTTCCATATCCAAGTATTCTAAAATATTTTCAAAAAAAGTATACTATAAACATAAATGATCTCCTAAAAAATTAAATATTCTTTTACCTTCTTCTATATTTATCGAAAAGGAAATTGGTCAATTTTTTCAAAATGGTACCGTTTTGACTGACATTAAATAATGTTTCAATAGAAGTTAATATTTAACATTTACATCATGAATAGATTGTCCCACCAGCATGACCATTATTTGTTTTAAATATTTTGTTTTTTGTTTCCCATGTTATTTTTAATTAAATTCATTCTTCATTTTTTTTTGTTTTTTTTAGTGTTTAAAAGTGATATTCTAAATGACAATCTTATTTTCATTTAAAAGGATGTTAATGATAATTTTGTGGTATTTTAATTGATCAAAATCAACAAACCTTGTTTTTAAAAACAATACACTAGTGAAATATGGTATTCATACCATCCTCATTTTCTTTTTATATTGATTATGAGATAGATAAAAAACTCATTTTTATACCACATGTGAAGGAAGAAATAAAAAAACAATGATTATTATTATATAGTAATGTTAAATATTCTAAAGGATTTAATAATGAATGGTATTTGTACATTATTGAAGAACACAAGTGATCCTAATATAGATTAAATGGTTGTTTCTCTTAGATACCATTGGGTGAGACCGATATAGCTTATATGATGGTTGTGCCAATATAACATTTGGTAAACCCAATGTAGCTTATATGATGGATAAATTCCGATAGTGTCGGGTGATCCTGGTATAGATTATTTGATGCTTTTTCCTATATTCACAGTTTAAGACTAGAAATTATTATACTATGGGTACATCTAGATATCACTCCACTATATTTGGTAGTGTTCCTAGTTATTAGGGGTAAGAATTTGAGAGTTACTAGTGTTTCTATCCTATTGATTTAACTATACTAAAGTTATTTTTGACATTAGTTTAAAATGGGTTATGAATATGATGTTACAAGATACCATCTTGTTTTCTTTATTCTTTCTATGTGTTAAAAATGATTCATTGGATGATGATTTATATCACAAGTCTCAGTATTATAAATAATGATTATTATTTATTGGGTAAATCCTTAGTCCATGTATTCATATTTAAAGATCAATGTATTAATGGGTATCAAAATTATTATGTTATGCTTATACACTTTTTTTAATTTTCCATACAATTATGCTCTTATTATACTCACAAATGAAATTGAATTGTTAATTCTTATGTATACATTTAATGAACATTAGATCTCACCCTTATTATGTTTCTACTTCCCTAGGTTATCAAGAATGATGTTCAATAAATTTTTCCTATTAGGTTTTCATAAATATTATAATGATGATGAAATAAGGAAAAATTAGAAAAACTAGGTTAAATGAGATTAATTTTCATTTAAATACATGGGTATTTTTATGAATCATTTTGTCTTAGTTATCTAAAACTATAAATATGAATGTTTCTTAATAATCAAAGTGATCAAACAATTTTTTTTGATGTTATTTACTTTCTTTGATAAATAAATGGTCACTTAATTGGTATCAATGCCTTACATTTAATTTTTATGTTTTTTGTATTGGATTCGAGAGTGTGGGATTATGAATATTATAGTTTTTATAAGAGTAATTTTTATAAAAATTTAGAGATTAGGAGGGTTTCAGGTGAGGTTATCTATGGAGTTTTAGATACCACTATATGCCTATATTATTAAGGATTGTCATATTTTCAAAATAACAAACACCACTTACAGGTCTTATGGGATCTGTTCATAACGTGATTAATTAAATATTGAGGGATTTTTCATTAGGTTGATGTATATATATCCCTTAGATTTAAGTTGATGTATTATTTGAGGAAGAATGGCATTAAATATTTTGATATATATTTAATGGTATTGATGGCCTTTAGGGATTAAATGATTTTGGTTATAAAGGTAATTATGAGTATATGTGTTTTATCATAAATGACAATGGTTTTTTAAATTTATTATACGGATAAGTGATTAATTTTATTTAATAAAATTGTATCTATATTATTTTCTTGTTATATGAAATGTTATAGATAACATTTGAGGCTCAAATACTCTTTTATATTGACGTTTTTGATGTTATTTGGAATATAGGGTTACTTATTTATGGAATTATTTAGTTTGAAATTTGTAATTACTATTTAATTTTTGAGATTAATGTTTTATTTGAGGGTTTATTAATTTTTTGGAATTATCTTTCCATGTTCTACCCATTTTGGTTTTTTAATATCTAATTATGGGAGGAATATTTGCTAATCACTTTTATGGTCATGTGATCCTTAAAAGATGATTTTAGTGGTTCATAAAGAAAAATAACTTATTTAATAATCATAGTATGGCGAAAAAATGATATTTTGATAGAAATTTGTTAAATGATGAAATTATTATTGTAATGTAAGTATATGTTTCTATTTTTTCATTTTATATGGTAACTGAATTTGTTAACTCAATAAAAAGAATCTTGATGAAAATTTTTTTTATCCTAGTACACTCCATTCAGATGAACTGATTGTCTTTTCACACATCTCATTTTTATGATTTTTAGATATTTAACATTTTATTAATCATACAATTTCATATGTTCAATTATATCTATCACTCTCGATAGTTATTTATTCTTTTATTATATATATATATATATATATCTTCAACTTCCATGAGTATTCTTCTATTTGGAATCTTAGTTATGTAATGAACTTAATATTTCCCTTTACCAATTTTTTATAGAATGTTATATTAACCATTTTTATGATTTTAGTTTGAAATTAATTTATTTTTAAATATCCAAACAATTATTATTGATATAATATTTAATTTATTAGGATGTAATTTATTAAAAGGGGTAGGTTTCAAAACCTTGAGATTATTAAATAATAAAATATTCTCAACTTCATATGTAAAATGAAGAAACTATCTTAGATGATAAAACAACACCTTGAAAAATTAAGATATATATTTTTAAATATACATAAAAATTTGATATCTTTTGGGAAACACAATCAAGAGATTTATTTATTCGATAGTGTATATGACACATAACCGTGAGTTTAAAAGACCTACGGAATATACAACCATTTAAACCTAGACATTAAATTAGAAAGTATGAATACTATAAACAAAATTATCAAATATATATATATATATATATATTTTCCATACTCAATATAAATTATGGGAAAATTATTTTTAAATAATTAATCTCTTTTTAGTAAATTATTTTTATCCATTAAAAATATGTTTTTGTATAAAATTATTTTTATTGTTTTTTGCGAGAATATAATATAATTTATTTTTGGAAATTTTATAAAATTGAATTTATAATAATGTTTTTCTAAATCATAAAATAAAAAATAAATTTTGGTTTAAATTTTATGAATTTTAAGAATATACTAATTTTTTAGAGAAAAGTTAGGCATATCAGATTTTTTATTAATGTCATTTATTTTCAATAAAATAAGTAATTTAAAAGTCTTATTTTGGTTTAAATATGATTTGATGTAAAATTATTAATTGTTATGTATATTTAATTCATATAATAATATTTCAGTCACCATTATAATTTTGTTTAGGATTAGATTTTTTTGGTTTTAAAATGATATTTTTATGAAAATTGTTTCAAAGTGCATAATACTGGTCCTTTTTAATTAATTAAAACAATCAATAATGAGGCATTTTTTAAATGAAATTAATATATTACATATAAATAAATATTAATTAATATTTATAAAATTATTAGTATTAGTCATAGAGTTTATATTAAAATTTCCTTTTCTTAAAAAATGATCTTCTAGAAAGCCCTATTTTTCATCGAGTATGAGGGTTTAACATAAAATTTTAAATTTTAAACATCTATGAATTGAAATTAGTAAAATGGATTATATAGTTTTAAATAGAAAAATTTATATTATATAAAAATTTCAACATAAATTTTAGCCACAACTAATTGTGAAATAATAAAAATTAATTACCACTGTTAAGGTGAAAATATATTTACCGAAGCGTAACTAAAATATAAAAAACAAAATGACCAAAAAAATGTCACAAATATAATAATTGGCCATATCATCACCTTATCATTGTTATCAATCAATAATTTTTTATTTTTTTCCCTTTTTCATGTGTATAACATGGGTATCATGATTTATATTAAATAATTACAAGTCTACCACTCACATCACTTATATAAGGGAACACACTCTCCTCTCTTATTTACCACATCAAAGTCCTTTGGATCAAAAAATACAAGACCAAATCTGTTACGTAATTCCATATATCCATATGTTATGCATTATAATGATCATAATTCCATCCAAATAAGGATTTTGGTACTAACCAAAGGAGGTTCTCTAAAGAAGATGTATCATGCTTAATTGAGTGTTTTTAAATTTGTTCTTCATCCAAATCCTTAAAATACTCTAAAATTATTAAAATATAATAACAAAAGTATATTAAAAATAATGTTATGTTATTATGGATAATGGAATAACCTAAATCTATAACATATTCCATCAAATGGGATACATAATGATAATTCAATTATACAGTGGACTACCACCTCGCGAACCAATGTCATTTGTTTATCATCATAGCCTCTAATGAATTGTTTTAGTAATAGAATTAAAGTATATATGTGATACTTATAACATAATTATACTTATATAATTAGATATCACATATAAAATTTTAATTTCCTTTCCATGGTAGATATTGTAACATTGATCGTTTGTATAACAAATTACCACCTCGCATGGCGATGTGGTGTGTGTTTTTCTAACGCATTATATAAAATATAAAAAGGATAATTATAATAATTATATGTGATATAAATGAAATTCTTTTTATATTAATAACATATTTATAAATTTTTTAATATAATATATCATTTTATTTCTTACAATGAAAAATAATATTGTCGTGTGTGTGGATGTGTGGACCACCACCTCCACAAAGCAATGTGATTGTATTTTTTTCAGAACCAGACTTGTATGACATATTTAATTCTATTTGATGAAATTATATTTTATTTTTTATATTATTATTATTATTCAACTATTCAATATTAATTACCTTTTTTCCATAATGATCATTAAAAATTGGAAATGTTACTCAGGCATATGTATGACCTAAATTATCCATGAATGTAATTAGTTAATTTTTTTTAATCAAAATTTATTACATTTTTGAATGTATAAATTAGTTATAAATGATTAATATATCATCATTATTAATTATAAATGTTTAAATTATGACCACTTTTACCATGGTTATGACAACAAGTCCATTTCGAATCAATGAAATCAAAATACGCAAAACACATGGAATGGGAATAACTCATTATGATTATAGATATGTAATTAAAATGAAATAAATAAAAATATTTAAGCATAAGTTATTAATCATGTAAAAGGTTATTCATAAATAAAATAATTGATATATCTATTATCTATACTAAACTAGGATTCTTACAACCCTAAGTGTCAAACTCTTCATCTTCCATGTACCCCTCCATTTTCTTTCCCCCCAACTATTCCTTCATCCCTCGCGCGACACCATCGGCTACACCCTATGCGCTCTCCCCCACTCCCTCTGAAATAGGGTTTTGCGGCTACCTGTGTTCTTAAAATATCCAACTACCTTCCACATTATTCCAATCTTCGTTCACACCTCTGTCAATGACATCAGGTATTCTCGGTCGCATGCTCTACCCTATCGCAATTCGATTTATGATTTTGAGTTATCGGCTACATTGTTAAAAATCTACGACACAGTCATCCGTTTTAAGTCGCAACTCACACGATGGAATTTGGTGCCCGACGACCTATCTACTGTTACCTATATATTAAGGTTTATTCCAACCGGGTGGATTTAGTGATGTTCTAATTAACATAAATCATCCTCTTCCATTGGCTGTCAGTATTACACTGTTCAGGTTTGGTTTCTCTCGACGCGAGCTCCCATCGATGAATATATGCACTGAATCCTCCATTCTACCATATATTGTTCTAATTAAATATTACATTAATTTATTTCACCTCTATTTTGTCTAATTTTTCACATCATTATGAAACTAAAATACATTTATGCATACAATAAATATACACTACTTATCTATGGGTACCTTTTACTGCTTAAATATAGAGATTCCTCCATTCTACCATATTTCAGTCCCACTCTTTCATATCCCTAATTTATATATGTTACTTTCATGTTTCTATTTATTTAATGTTTATATAACTTTGGTATAAGATTCGATCAGTGAAATAACTATTCACAGCTACCTATGGGTACCATTTCTCTCATTATGTCACATTCAAATTGAATATTTGAATTTAACTTTTCTTTGTTATATTTATATGTTTCATTGACGCTGGTATAAGTGTGGTTCAATATAATAACAACATAATTGTCAATCAATATAATTAAAACATGGATTATCCATCAATTGTCTTATCAGTATATTATAAATAGAATCTACATTCCCATAAACATATTTTGGTTTCATTTTAATACATGACAATTCAACAGAATGACAGCAACACAAATATGCAGACACCGTCAGCATCGAGAGATTAAAGGTTGCGAAGAAGACTACATATGTGAGAACGAAAAATTGATATAGTTGTATTGTATTTAATTTAAAACATTCCATAAACATACTTACTGAATTATAGGTTCCTAAATTTATAGTAAAATCACCCATGGAGTACCCATCAACTATGTTCTACTATAACATTTGATTCATTGAAACTGAATTCTGACTTGATCCGAGGAGCACGCATACCACTTTCACCTATACCTACCAATGATATGAATATTTTCATTTTACCAAAATTTTCAGATACAATCAATATATTTATTTTATATAATGTAATGTACTTTAACAATGCTATATTTCAATTGATAGTGGATCAAGATTCCAGATCCTCTTTGCCAATTATTGTGGGAAAAAGAATTAGAAAAGGTTGTAGTAACAATATTGACTTTAAGTATCTGAGCGTTTCAATCTTAAATTATATATAATATTTACAACTATTTTCATGCACTATCTACTCACCAAATGTGGATCATTCATATCATTTTCACCATTATCTTCAAATGCTGAGTTATGTTACACTATTAAAGAATAGTGATTATATATATTTATTTTACTATGTCGTAACACTGTATAGTTTGTCAAATATTAAATTTAATTGAAATCTCAGCATGGTAGTGGATCTGAATCAACAAGATATGTATCCAGTAGCAAGCGAAAACATATATCAGTAACTAATCAATAAAATTATGACCCCTAGGGTATGTACTCCATCATCGTACAGTTCTGAAAAAAACACGTGTTTTCTCTCATATGTATTTCACATTTAATATAAATTTTCATTAATTTTTCTACATGTAACTACGAAGGGAAATATTCCAACTTACCCTTCGCATGACTCATTATCAGTGTAAGCATAGATCATGCCTTCAAATGATTTTTATTAATCACATATTGTAATTTTTTGAATACTATGTTTAAAAAAGATAATGTTTTACTTCTTCAACTACTTGTAACGAAGCTTATTTTCTAGGCACATGTGTGTTTTATATTCTAATCATTCTGTATTCGTATTTTGTATCCATAGATATATATCTCCAATATTTCGGTATTTCAATGTAATTATAATACATAATTTACACTACAAAATAAGTGTAATCTACATTAATACATTTCATTTTAGAATGAGATTTAACAACTAGTGAAATCAAGACTGGAATTACTCATAGAAGAGAATAATCAGGTGTGACCTACTACATAATCATTTTCGACTTTACATGTATTTTTTATGCAATCCCTTAAAAACTATATGAAAATAATACTACTGAAATAATTCAACTACTTAACCTAGCGGAAAATGCAGGTCAATGTATTATTTATAACTTTTTATAGAATGTTGTTGAAGTAATCATAGATTTATGTTATTTATAATTCCATGATTATTAACTCCATTCATTTAAAAATTACTCACCTGATGAATATTTGAATAATGGAGATCCCTCTAATGTTTTCCAATAATATGGTTCTATCTTTTTGTTTAATGAGAGAAATATAAAATGCAGCACCAAAGAAAACACATGATTTAGTATATGTTGCGTGCTTGGTAATATCTCTTTGCAATTAATACCTTCCTGTCCTCCATACCTTCAAGCATTAGTCTTCAATCAAATCTCTATGGAGGAAAGTCAATTACATGAATATATACATCTTTACAATTTTATGTTTTTATTCACGTCAATGGGCAGTAATGTTGACAGTTCATTCAATAATGGAAGAGCTCCAATTATATTCAGATTGAATGGACAAAACTACCATCGCATAAGTAGTCTGTGTCCTCCCGAGGGACAACCGCCTCGGTTTTCCCAGCTATATTTTTATGATACTACGAACAAGTCTCAAAACTGGATTCTGAACGTCATGTAATATTTGACATGTAGGTTTACAGATTTATGAGACAGTCATATATTCACTTAATTCTTAATTTAATTCGCATTGTTATTATGATGGACAAATTTCAATCATGGTGATTGATTATAATATTGTTGCCAACTTACAAAATATAATTCATGAAACAAATGTTTTTTATCGTCATTTCAGAAGTGAAATGGATGTTCTTGATCGTCAAGAACATGCAAACATAAAACTATGCCATCTTAAGAGAAAGAAAATATATTCAATGATATACAACTTGCTTACTACTTCTGAGATTGTGATTCTTATTGTTACTAACTTTGAAGATCTCAACATTGAGAGAAATATTATCATTCAATGAAGAAGTGATGATTTGTAGCGGATTTATGAGCATAATCCCTTTTACCTTCCTTTGCAATATCCAGTTATTTTCATAAATTGTCAAGATGAATCTATTCACCACATTTTGCATCGATCTACATCTATGAGTATATATAGTTAGGTTCGTAATGTAAAAATGCATGTATACTTCTCATATCACTAGTATTATCGTTAGAGTGATATGTCAATATTACAACATTCTAGAAGACTTTAGCAACAATTTATTGTTGAATATTATACAATGATAGATCCTCAAAGACTATACTTCATTCGACTCAATCAAAAACGTTTGAGGGTTGAGTTTTACAGAGGTTTGCAATATGTTTTTCATCGAGGTGACTGTGATGGGTATGAATGAAGGTAGTGAATCTTTTTACCATCTACATTAACTGGTGGTCCTAGGTATATGATTCCAAATTACTAATATGCAATGTCAATCAACAATTGGGTAGGATATATTGATTTTTTTTAATGTTTACATACAATCCCCTTTGGCATGAAATCAGTAGATTTGTATCACGTAACAATCTTCTCCCATTAGAAATTCTGCACATTGTCTACAGAATTTTCAATATTAAGGTTTAACAATTAATGAAATACTTACGAGACAGATGTTTCTTTGGAATGTCACGAGCAGGTACCTACTGTAATAAAAATTATTTTATGAGACATACATTATCTTATTTAATGAATCTGTTGTTGAACTGTGTCATTTATATCATTAATTTCTTTTAATTTTTTCATACAATGGATTTTTAGAAACTTGAACTGCCTCATATACACATTTTACTATTTTTATATAGCTAGAGCAGAATAGGTTCCCTTACCTACATTGACAAATGTGTTTCTGGTGATGTTCAAAATAAATGTGATTTCCCAAAACATCATGAGGTAATTAATAATTTTATGATCCATGGACCTTTGGTGATGCAAATCGTAGATCACCTTGTATGAAAAATGTGAAATGTACTAATTTTTTTCCATAAAAATCTGTTTAAAGTACAATAGTTGATGATAGTGGGTATGTTCTATACTGACAGAGAAATTATAGAAACACAATCATGAAAAATGGTGACCCATTGGATAATCAGTGTGTTGTACCATATAATCGTTTCTTTCTAAATTAGTATCAAGCTCATCTGAATATTGAAGTCTGAAATTAATATACTTCCATCAAATATCTGTTCAAGTATATTATCAATGTTAATGATCATGTAACAGTAGCATTGTATGAAACAAAACTACAAAACTGTCAGGAAATAATGTCAATTATATTAATATATATTATGATTTTCAATACATTTATCCATGAGTGGCCTCTTGGAGGATATTTTCATATGATATCTACTATATATATCCTCCAGTTGAAATATTACATTTTCATTCACCAGTTCAAAATTGTGTTACAAACACTGACACTAATCATATTGTGGATGTGTTGCATAAGGGTAACATTTTTCAATCATTTCTTACCTCATGGATTGAGGCTAATGTTTCTTACCAGGAAGGAAGATGTATCACATTTGTAGAATCTCCAACTAGATTTTTATTCCACCAACATGAAAAAATATGGTGTCCAAGAATGTAGGGGTTTAGTATTGGTAGACATTATTATGTGCCACTGAAAACTGGAGAGCTATTTTACATGTGATTAATGCTTAAAAAGATCAGAGGTGAAAATTCTTTTGACAGTATTAAAACTGTGAACAACATTATTGATGGTACTTTTTTTGAAGCATGTTCTATATTGGGAAATCTTGCAGATGACGGAGAATTTATTGAAGCAATCAAGGAGGTTTCAACATGGTCTACAGGCCGGTTTATGCGCAGAATTTTTTCCATCATTTTGTTCTCAAAAAATATGTCTTGCCCAGACATTGTGTGGCATGAAAAATGGGAGCTCATCAGCGAAGACATTCTCTATGCGCAAAAAAATAGTCTAAAAATTCCATGTATATGTTTTCAAATTGATCAATATATATAATGTGAACTGTGTAGTCGCTAATTATGTTAATTTATCTTCGTCATTAAGACATTTTACTAATCAAATAAAAATAGTTCATGATTCCATTTAGATTTTTCACTCACATATCATCACAAATAGATGTATTCTTATGCATGAATTAGATAACCTACTACAGAGGAATGGTATATCTCTTCATTATTTTCCTCCAATGCCAGTTCCAGATTCTGAAATTGTGTCTCCAAAAAATTAATTGGTATCTGATGAACTTAATCATGATAAATAGAGTCCTTGGAATGAGAATATGTCTTTGGAAAGTAAGCATAATGATGAACAAAATGAGGTGATGACTTACATTATGTCTTCGTTAGTTGCATCCGCCGGAGGATTATTTTTCATGCATGGTCATGGAGGCATAGGTAAGACTTATATTTGGAATGTATTAACATCTTTAATATGGTCAGAAGGTAATATTGTTCTGGCAGTTTCTTCCATTGGAATTGCATCATTACTGCTACCTGGTGGGAGGACAACATATTCCAAATTTTAAATACCGATATCTATTTCTGAAAAGTATGTTTTCAATATTCAACAAGGTAGTGATGTCACAAATATTCTACAGTTAACAAAGATTATTATTTTGGATGAGGTACCAATGACTCATGATAATTGTTTTTATGCTCTTTACCATTCATTAAGAGAAATCTTGTCGGTAAAAATGATAATTATTCAAACATTCCATTCGGTGGAATAACTGTTGTGTTGGGTGTGGAATGCAGGAAAATACTACATGTTGTACCAAGTGGTAACTAAAATGAAATAGTTTCTTCATGTATAGCTTCTTCATACATGTGGCAACATTTTCGTGTTCTAACACTGACAATGAACATGAGATTTCTTTCCAATTATTCTAAAATTTTAGATGAGGTTCTTGAATTTTTCAAATGGACATTAGATATTAGTGAAGGTCGCATTTCAGAACCAAATGATGGTGAAACCACAATTCCAATTTGAGCCACATATCTTCATTCTTGGACTAAAGATCCTATTTCTGAAGTTGTTGAACATTCTCATCACAAATTCATTAGAAAAAATGATAATGTTAATTATCTTAAATACTGTTCCATCATAGCTGCAAATCAAAATATTGTTGAAGAATTAAATGTGTTCATGATGTCCTTCATGAGTTCTGAATGAAATGATTATTTCAGCCCATATTCAGTTTCTGATGCATGTTTTGATAATTATAGGTTGGAATACATTTACACATCTAAAATGTTAAATGGGATTAATGTATCAAGGATGGCTGCCCATAAAAGTACACTCGAACTTGGTGTTCCTATCATGTTATTTTTTAATGTAGATTAGTCTTTAGGATTTTGTAATGAGACTCACTTGACTGTTACCCACATTGGTTATCATGTCATCGAGGAATGAATTTTATGTTGCTATAATTCAGGATATCTTTCATTCATTTCAAGATTAAATATGACGCACTCTAACTATTATGGCCTTTCAAACTTCAAAGAAGACACTATCCTTTTATTTTATCTCATTCTATGAATATTAACAAAATTCAAGGACAATCAATGTCTTATTTTGGGCTACATCTTCAAAAACCTGTGTTTTGTCATGGTCAATAATATGTTTCTCTATCTAGAGTCACATCACCATTAGGTATGAAAATATTAGTTGGTGATAATAATCCCACAACACGTGAATCATTGAAAAATATTGTGTACAGAGAAATATTTCAGAGATTGTAATATGTATACGTCAAATTATAGGTCAAATTTTGAATGTTTGGTTTTGATCATCTTATTTATATCTAATTTTAGGATACAAAATGTTTTTGATTATGATCTCTACATGCAGAAATTAAAATAGCACACTTTTACGAATATGTCGCGATAAATTTCCCCTTTCAATGATATCACACCTGATACTAATGATACATTGAAGATACAAGTGCATATTTTAAATTTGTGGTACAACACATCATCTAGGTACTCCAATGATGTTTGCGTGATTGATATGATTCTTGGAGATTTACAGGTGAATTCAGAATAAAATTATACTGCATATTATCATTATTCTATTTTATTTCTCTTATTATTTCAATTATACCACATATTTTTCAACTTCAATATAATGTGTTTAAAATTTTAACAATATTATATATTTATTTCTACAGAAAGCAAAGATACATTGTACTGTTACATGGCGTAAAATTCTATCTATGTTCAAAAATATATTGAGTGAAGGGATGTGCTATTTCATAAAGAACTTGCAAATAGCTGCTAATCAAGGTACCTACTTAAGAACTAGACGTGCATGTTGATTACTTTTCACATCAACAATGCATGTCTGGCCATGTGATGCACCACAACCACATTTTTGTTTCGAATTTACTTCCTTTGAAGATATAATTCATAGAAGGGTTCTATAGAAACATTTAATACGTAAACATCTATTGAAATTTCATTAAAATTTTATGAATTTTTCTAAATTGACACTATTGTTTAATATATAATTTTATGGAATAATTTCAAATTTATTTACCTTACAATACACAACCATTTCTTCTATTTGATCTTCTTTAGAAATTATTGGATATTTATGTTGCTCACATCCTCGTGAAGCATTGGGTAATTCCAATTTCAAGATGCAAATTGTCTTATAGTATGAAAGGTTAGTCATTAAAGATTTTCAGTATCTTAACCTGCTGTTTATATTTAACATTATGTGGTACATATTTTTTTTGTAGAGGGTTATAACTTAAATGAAATTTATGGGGTCACTATGCTATCCAGATGTCATCTTACATGGAAAGAAAATATCAGTTCTTCAACTGTTTTAATATTGCAACTTGTCAGAGATAAGAAATTGAATAGTATGCTCTCTAATAACCTAATTCCATATTTCCCTTTTGTTTATTCAATTCTTTAAAATGTTTTAAACCACTACTCCAATTGAATTCATTTTAAAATTACTTTCAGACACTCTGATACTCACAACTCCCATAAATATGACGAAAAAACATTTTCAATCCTGATATTGAAGATGTTGAATCATTCCAAATATGGTGCTTTGGATACTTGATTTAATTGTGATTTTTTATATGATGTCCAATGTTTACTATATGATAGATGTATATATTATGTTTGACATTTGACTTTAATTTTTCAATATTTAAATGTATGTTTATAATGGCATCGGAGTATCAAAGTCCAGAACCAAAAAACCCATCTTCTTCCCCTACACCATCGCTATTTTGGGAAAATTGAAAAACATTTTCAGATGTCTAGAAGTTTGATCAGGTATGTAGTATACAACAAATTTACAATTTAATTTATGCACCTTAAAAATCAGGCAGTACCAATTTTGTATTGTACTATGTCATTATCTACATTAATCTCAATGCTGGATAGCCTATAATGTGCTTGATTTCTATCACCATAATAAAAAATCAAAAAACTCATAATTTCTTATATAATTTATGCAATTCTTTCTTGAAAAAAGTGAATAATTTTGATGGCATAATTTGGTGCAACAACTGCAAGATATCGGTAACATACACCATTCCCAGGTTCATATTTTTTCTTCTTCTTAACAGTTTATTAGTTATTTTATATAACAATATTAATTAATTTTTCTTAGCATAAATCACCTTATAATCATATTTATAAATCAACAGATTTAGTGTGTATCTGCGTGTGAGTGATTCCATAGACTCCTTATCAGTTGTCCTATTTGATAAACAAGTAATGCTATTTGTAATCCAAACTGCTTTAGATATGCGAGATTATTTGATTCAGGTACTAATAGATATTAAACTATCACGATGACAAAATATGTTCTCTTCAATTAAACTAACATTTACTATTTCTTCTTACATAAGGCTGATGATGAGTACAGTTTTCCTACTGATATGAATGTTTTGAAATCAAAATAGTTTCTCCTATCAATTGAAGTGTCAAATTATAATATTCAAAATCATCACTGTTCAACAGAACAAAACTCATACAAGGTAATATAAATTACCGAAAACAAAAACCACATCACCATGTTCAATGATAGCTTCACAAAATTTCAGTTAGATTAAAAAATTATTCCTATTTTCATTAATATAGATAGATTGCAAATAGTAATTTCTTTTATTGATTATATACAGCATCATCAAAGCAGTGGTTTTAAAAATATATGTAGAGGGAATGAACATATTTTGGAATAATATAATCCATTATCATCATTTTTACTTCCACATGTGTAAAGAACATGCAACTGGATTAATTATTTATTATTCTATCACATGGTCATCAAAATGTTAAATCATTTTGACTTAGTGAAAAGGTTGACTCTATATTTGAAACATCATCTGTGGTATCATCCTCCAATAAGGTATATATATATTTTTCCCCATATAATATTCATTACAAGCCTTTATATTATCCCTACAATGTAATTTCTCCTATATCTGATGATACTTTTAACTATGTTCTATATGTAGAAAAACCTACTGATTGAATTTATTAATGAAGTTGTTATTGAGAAATCTCAAAAATATCCCACCTGTAAGGGTCAGAGGTCATAGTCAGAAAAAAATATGGAAATCTGAATAAAGTATAAATTAAAAGGCAAGGAAGAAAATAATGACAGATACATTCTTCAGAATTCAAAGGCAATACAATATCAGGTGATTGTATCTTCTAATTTATTTTCTATCATGTGAGTTAGTTTATTATTTATGTATTACAAATCAACATTCACTTGATGTATTTCAGTGCTTGTGGGAGAAGGGGAAGGGTAGGGAAGGGGTACTGGTGGGGGCTTTTGGGAAAGGGGCTGGGTAGGGAGGAGGGGCCTGGGTGGGTTTGTGCGGGGCAGGAGGGGGGTGAGTTTGAAGGGGGAGGTGCTGGGATGCAGTGGAAGAAGAGGTTGGTAAGGGAGGAGGGGAGGAAAGGGGTTGGGAAGGGGGTGGATGGGAGGAGCTTGGAATGGGTGGGGTGGTAATGGGTAGGAGGGAGGAGGAGTTGGAGGGGGTTGTCTTGGTGGGGGTGGAGCTGGGCAGGGGGGATGAGGCTTTGTAATGTTTTTTAATTAATATTCTTTTTATAACCTTGCTGACTAAAATATATGGATGGTCAACATGAATATGCATATGGTGTTTGTTATATACATGTATTTGATCAATAAAAGTGTAATATATTCACTTATCCATTAATTTTAGAATCCTCTAATTTTTACTTTTGTGTGATGTTTTGATAGAAACATGGGGTGGGGTGTTATTCAAGGAACTCCATACAGATATTCGAGGTACATGCTTATGTAATGGTATGCATTACATTTTTATTGGCTCATAGGATGGTCTATATTAATTATATTACACAACACATGAATATTGGTAAACATTGACTTGATTTTTTGACTACCAAAACCAATCATGGGAGGTTATTGATGATATTCTCTTATGCATATTTCATATATGAAAAAAGGTATTTTAGCGTGTTATTTTTATTAAAAGGTATCAACTTATAAACAATTCAGTACTCTATTTTACAATATTTTCTTCTATAGTTGTTTTAATTTAGTCTATTGATTTATGATTCCTAATAAATGGTTTCCATTTTGTTTTACATATTAATATAAATGGTCTAGGCATGTTTGAGGGTAGGGGAGGGGAGGGGAGGGGAACATGAGGGTAGGGGGGATGGGCCTTGTGGGGGAAGAGGTTGGGCATGGGGGAGTAGTGGCAGAAGGGGGTGGGCAGGGGGAGGCGTACTTAGGTGGTGGAGGTGCTGGGATTATATGGGAGACAAATAGAGGAGGGGGGAGGGGTAGAGCTGTGTAGGGGGTAAGAGGAGGTTCTGCGAATGGGGGGGGTGACAAGCTAAGTAGGGTGGAGGGGGGAGGGGTAGGGGAGGGAAGTGATGAAAAGGGGGGAGGGGGAGTGGGAGGAATGTCTCGGGGGAGGTTCTACTTAGTGGGAATTGGAATGGAGTAGAGGGACTAGGCAGGTTTGAGGGGAGGGGAGGGAACGGGAGGGACCTGGTGGGGGAAGAGGATGGGCATGGGGGGAGTGGTGTGAGTAGGGACTAAGCAGGGGGGGACATGTATGTAGGAGGGGGAGGTGCTGGGATTTGGTTGGAGATAACCAGAGGAGGGGAGGGGAGGGGTGTAGCCGGGTATGGGGGTAAGAGGAGGTGCTGGGAATTAGGGGGGGTGACAAGCTGGGTAGGGTGGCGGAGGGGGGGGGGGGAGGGGGTGGGTAGGGTAGGGATGAGGAGGGGGAAGAAGGAGGAGGGAAGAATGGATCAGATTAGATTCAGCTTAGTGGGTAGAGGAATGGAGGGGAGGGTCTAGGCAGGTTGGAGGGGATGGGAGGAGAGGGTAGGGGAGGATGAAGGCAGAGGGGAGGGGGATGCTGGGGGAAGACATTTGGAAGTGGTGGTGGGGGAAGCGGTTGGGAAGGGGAATAGAGGGGAGGGGTTGGGCATGTTGGAGGGGAGGGGAGGGGAGGATGAGGGCCTGGGGAGGGGGCTGCTGGGGGATGTCTTTGGGCATGGGGTGGTGGGGGAAGCTGCCGGGAAAGGGGAAGGCATAGGTGGGAGGGAGAGCTTCTGGGATTGGGTGGGAGACAAGTAGATGAGAGGAGAGGGGATGAGGAGAGCTATGTAGGGTGGTCGGAGAACAAGCAAAAAAATGAGGGGGGGGGGTGCCAAGATCCCAGACTAACCACTATTTCTCATCATTTAGGATGGGGTAATTGGATGTGATAATTTATATTTATCATTTACTATCGGAATCGAATTATATATAGTAGATCCATAGATAACATGACTGGTCTAATAAATAGACATGTAACAACGAAAGATGTTTTTATTGGACCTGATATTCTTGTAACCCATTTCTAATTAATGTTATTCTGATTGAAAATAATGATTTTTTTATATATTGATTATGTTTAAGTCATTAGTCTATCAAGGTCTTCCATATGAAATGGGTAGTGGAATGGAGGGGAGGGGATGGGAAGTTTGGAGGGGAGGGGATGGGAGGGGAGGAGGGCATGATGAGGGGGCTGCTGGGGGAAGAGTTTCGGTTGGGGGTGGAGGATGTGGCTGGGTAGGGGGGATGAAGAGGTGGTAGGGGGAGATGCTGGGATTGGTTGGGAGACAACCGGATACCGGGGAGGGGAGGGATACAGCTGGCTAGGGGGATGGAGGAACTGCTGAAAAATTGGGGGGGGGGGGGGGGGTTGACAGGCTACCCAGACTATCCATTGTTCTTTTACAGTGAGTACAAATTATTCTATTATTTCAATTAGTAGTGATTTTTTATTTTCTTATTAATAATAGGTTTATTTCACATCACTACATTACCCATTTTTTTTCATAGTAATATGTCTCATTTACTCACATTAATGTCTAATTATATATTGCAGGGATCAATATAACTTTCAACAAACATGTCAAACTACTACTCTAAATTAATGATATATTGTTGAACTGGGAGGCTGTTGACTGCACATTCTGATGACATGAATAGTAATCTGATCTACACACCCGATATTGTTGAAAACCATGGTTCCTGTAATTGTTGTCAAACATGTATCTTATAAGTGTATTTATGTTCTCTTATCATGGTTAAATAACATTCAATAGTTCTTTTGAAAGGTGATATGAAAATGACAACTAATGTTTGTTTCCAATATAATGTTCTCTTACCATGATTCTGTTTTAATGTTTTCCTATTTCAAGTAAGTAGATATTATATTTTCATAATTCCTTTCTATGAATATATTTATAATTTCAATACAATATTTATTAATCTCCATTTATCACTTCTCATATTTCTAATTCATTTTGTAGTTCGGATTTCATTTCTAACGTCAGGTGTATGCACGAGTGATGTACTAGTTCTTATTATATAGATTTAAAACGAAACACATGGAATTTTTAGACTCAATGTAATGGTTTTTCATCTCAATTTTTATTTATGTGAGACATATACCATATTCAACACTTATTTTTATTAGGTGTTTTATATAATACCCATTTAAATTTAATAGAATTATTATTTAATACAAATGGTATTTTATGTTTCTATTTGAATTATTAATTTCAATGTTACTTAATTAGATATTTTCCAAGAGTTAATAAATTTATTAACGCAATTTTTTTCATTTAGGTTATATTACTTATTAAATGAAGTTATTAAATCATTATTATCTCTATAAGGAATTTTTGTTATATAATGTTATATATACAATTATATTTTTGTGTCTTTACATATGACGTACATAATATATTTATTTTATAATTATAAAAATAAATGATATGGTTTTTGTATAAGATACACATCAAAAAAATATTTTATTGAGACATACGTTTATGATATTCACCTATAATTATTTTTTAGTAGTATATAATTCCATTTTGACATGTTATATCATATATATATATATTTTTAGTAATTTATATGTTTAACGTAAATTTATTCATTCACGGGGATTATGATTCAAATGTTACCAAAGTGAAAAAGGCTTTATGATACAACTCCCTACTTTTGGGGATTTTATGTTCAAGATTCATTCAGAGTAAATATTATGGAATTATTTTATAGTACCGTTTATATTTTATTATTATATATTTATGAATTTGTTTTGGATTTTTAATATCAAATTACTCAATTATGGATTATATAAGATATGAAATAGTCATTTTCAAGTGATATTGATCATGTATTTTCTTTTAGATTAGGTATATTTCTCTTCCAAATACATGTTTTCACAAATTATTTCAAAAAAATATTTTCTAAAAATAAATTGTATGATAAATTCAATTTACTTTATATTTTACCATCTTCTAATAGGTTTTAAATTTAAATTTCATAAGTTTTTCAAAATGCGTCACTTTTGACTCACATTATAAAATTTTTTAAAAGCTAAATTCTTTTTAACATTTACATCATCAATGAATTTTCCCACCATCATGCGAATTATTTGTTTTGAATATTTTTATATATGTTTACATGGTCATTTTCAATGAATAGTTTAATCAATTTTTTTGTGAATTTTTTATTTTTAAAATATATTTTTAAAATGAAAGGGTTATTTTTTTACAATATTTTTAATTATATTTTAATGTAATTTGCTTTTATCAATTTAAACATCCCTTGATGTTACTCTCACTCCCCTGGGCATATGTAGTATTGATACAATCCGTATTCATTCATTGTATGAATTATGAGATTGACATGGATCCCGTTTCTTTTCAATGGGTGAGTCTAGAAATGAAAGAACAATTATTATTATTATGTTAAAAAGAATAAGATTATAAAATATTTATTAAGGAATGATATTTAGTCATTATTGATGATCATGAGTGATCATGACCAATCATATATGATGGATTCACCCAGATAGAACTAGGGGATCTCTATATAAATTATATGATAGATATTACTAAATATCACTATGGGATACCATTATATCGTATATGATGTGTTCCCCATGATATCATATATAAAGGGTGCACCATTATAGTGTTCCAATGCATTGGGTAATGATCATTGTCTTTAGTGGAATCATTAGGGTGTTTATGCAGGGTTTATCTTATAGATTTAACTAGGCTCTAAATATTTCTTAAATGGTATTAAAATAGGTTTTAAAGATCATTATCCAAATAACAAAACATTTTATTTCTACTTTTTATGGGTTATAATTGATTCCTTGGATCAATATTGATATATCATGGATCATTATTCTTGATTCTGATGACTGGAATCTTTTTTAATGTATTTTTCATGTTTTCATGTTTGGTGATTCATGTATATATTATTATTAATATTCTTACATTTCATTCATGAACTTTTATTATTTTATCATAACTATATTCTCTTCTTATACTCACTCGTGACATTTACTTGTTAATTCTAATGTTTACTCTGCCTAATTATTTGAGCTCAGCCTTATTAGGTATCCATTTCTTCATGTTATTAATAATTATTTTGAATAAACTATCTATTGAATGTTTTTTATATATTATGATTATGAATTAATGTTAAATAATTAAATATTTTTCTAATGGGAGAACTACTCATTTAAATACATTAGTACTGTTTATTTAAGAGATAATGTAAATTCTATAAAACTTGAAACACAAATGGTCATTGAAAATATAAGTGATCAAATATTTCAATTTGATGTTGTATTTTTGGGATGATGAAAATTAGTTCACCATCATTGTTATCAAGGCCATAAATGTATTTTTTTGTTTTTATTTCCATATCCATGTGTTGTGGTTTTTGGTTGTTATATCAACCTTATGATCAAAAATTTCTTGATTTGAGTCTATAAATTCAATGATAAAAGGGACACCGAAGGTCCTTTATGAACTACCAGTTCTTCCATTCATATAAAACATTACATTGAGGTTATATATTAAGTTGTTCTCAAAAAACACTGATTTATAATGTCCACATCTGTACACATAGATTATCACCAAAAAAAGTCACCTTTAAAACTCATATATCATTTTTTATCCCATTTCCAAAATAATTATGTTCATTATTTCAAAAAACCCATTCAATTGAATTGTTTAAGGAGTAAAATAATGTTTTATAATTCTATATTTGGAAAGATAAATTTAAAATTAGCTATTAATAAACTCTGTTCCATTACTAGTCCATACATTCTTGACTATAAAATAAATCTATAATTCACCATATATTCTAATTATAGTGAACATATCTACTAATTTTTACTAATGTTTCATTAATAAAACACTTTCAATCTTATTTATAGTCATCAATGTATTCAATAAAATTTTTTATCGTTACATGGATTGGTGTATCATGGGTGAACTTGTATATGAATGATTAAATTCAGGTGGTTTGGTTAATTGTATCTATACTGTTTTATTCTATCTTTCCACTATATTTCTCATATGAAATCAATAATAAATACGATCTATATATTTTTTCAAATGATAATTATTTGTTACCCAATTTTATTTTCAAAAAACAATAATGATCATTTTACAACGATGAACAACTCTTCTATGCTTGAATATATTTTCTTCTTTGGCACATTGATAACATGAAATACATAGCTCTCAAATATGAATTTTTTTTATAGTTCAGTATAATTTTATGAACATTCATCCATATTTTATTATTTTAACCATTTATGTGTGTTTCGTTAAAATCAACTCATTTGTTTCATCGTAGGTTTATCTCACACTCCTAAAATTAAGATTGAATCCGTCAAAAAATGAAATCACATGTCAATTCAACATGTATGTCTTAATTTAAGAAATTTATATTCCCATAATAATTAACAACCTATAATTACCAATGTAAAATAATCCACCATGATTTTATTTTTTTGACAACCGTGGTATCCCATATCATGTTTGATGAGCTAAAATTATTAAGTATCCAAGTCTATCTCTTATTGTACTCATTGAGTTAAAGTTGAATAATAAGGGTATTATTAGCCATATATTTCTTTTAAATATTCCTTATATTAAATTTATAATGATTTTTACGTATAATAATAGTTATAAACTATTATAAATGGTTCCTTCATTGGTAAAATAATCAATAGATCTACACAAGAACATCAATCATTTTATGTACAAATATCATATGTGGTTTTTAGTTTTCATCACTCTTACTCACGACATTTTTTACATAAATTTTATGGATACATACCATTTTATTTATAACTTATTTGGTTCCAATGTAGATTCATATTATACAACTCACCATATTCTTTATGTTTATAACACGAAAAAAGAAACAATATCCCTTGAAGCATGTTCTTCAATAAAACTATTGAGTCAATTTATAATGATTTAACAATAATAAACATGTTAAGCCTCATTATTATTTGGTTTTGATGAAAATTTCTTCTTAGGACTAACATTCACTTACATGTCTATAAATTTCAAATTTCCAGTGATTTGATATATCCCAGATTTGAAAATATTTGATAAACCTAAAATATTATCTAGAATAGTTTTGACATTTTAATATATCACCGGTACAAAATTTACTCAATTATTAGTATAAAAATTGATATTAGACATATAAGACTCATGATTCCCTCATATTACCTTTTAATGGTAATGGTTCATTTTATAAAGTGGATAATTTGACTTAATAACCCACGATTATGTTTTAAGTGATTTTTATTGAGTTACAATCTTAATTTCAGAATATTTTATGTTTCCTTATTGATAAAATAATATCACATTTATAATACTAATCTATTCATTTTGATCAACATTGCAAATAAGAAACTCAATTTCATCTTTCAATAATTTTCTAACTACGTTATTTAGAGATTTTATATATTTATTTTTATTTTTTTCCAATTCATTTACACTCCATGTTCAGTTCTCATCATGTGTTCAAAAATTATTTGACCATTCTCTCCATCAACAATGGATTATATTTCAGCTTTTTTAAAAACCTATTACATGTAATTTTAATATTTTTATTCGCAATATTTTATTTATTAAATAATTTTGGAATAGTTTTCTTTTTCCTCTTCACTGATCATGATTATCTTATTTATTATTCAAATTATAATTTTGAATTTATCATATATCTTATACCCTGTGGTTTTTTATCCTATAGATACTCTTTGAGGGTTTTCATCATCATCTTCCACATCATATATCACATTTTCTTTATTCTTGTCCAATCAGATGCATAGTTCTTAAATTTTTCATGATTTCTTATTTTTTTTAAATTTCCCTCATATTTTACCTTATCTATTTAAACATTTTTCAGTGATTCTAAAAACAAACCATTTTATATTTTCATCACCCATATTAATTTATTTTGAGTAAGTTAAAGAATCGACAACATAATAATTAATTGTCACATTATTCATGGATTTGAATTCCTTCTATTATATTTCATTCATCTTATAAAATATTCTTTCTATCATCTTTTGATTTTGAGAAGTATTATATAACTATTCTAGAGAAAGGTATTCTCTATGTTCAATATCATTATTTATTGGATCAGATCTATCAAGAGAGTTTCTCATCAATTTTTAAAAAAATAAAGAATCATCTTTTTTTTCAAAAAAATCTTATAATATGGACATATATTTCCACCAGCATAGTAAATGATTCATTAAAATTCTGATTATCATCCATCTTGATATATTCAAATTTGGCCATCCAAATTTATAGCTTGGTTTCCATGATCATTATATTTACCTCATATATATTTTAAATTTTTTCCACATTTATATTATTGTTTTGATTCCAATAACTTCTTTAAATAATTTATCTAAATAATATTATATCATGAAATTTATAGCCATCTCATCTACCTCAAGGGTTATATTTAAAGAGAAATATATAGGAGTATCTCTTCTACGAGGTGAAAAAATCATAGTTTGAACATCAATAGCCTTTGATCCATGAGATAGTAGATTGGGTAGCATTTGATTATTTTTCATATGGTAATTTTGAATAAAAATATTCGATCCTAGTGATATTTGTTATCGTTTATCCCTATTATAATTCCCATATATTTTAGGGTACCATTAAGGTGGGGGAGGGTAAAACACAGGTACATGTTTTAAAAATTATTCCTTTTTAATTCAACTCATTTGACATGTTAAAGTCATATTCCACTCTATTTAAGACCATACTAACCAATATGTAAAATATGAAATAGGAAAATTACATAAGGTATTTTAAAAGGTTTGAACATAGTCTAATAATTTAATCTTTTCCATTGAAAACTTCATGATGGGGCATATATTTCATTGCCATCATAATTTTTTAAAAATCACAAATGAATTATGAGTCAGATAAAATGTTTGAGTTGGTATATTATAGTTATTTAAAGGGAAAATTAATATCTACATCGCGTAAATGATGTTTATAATTTTGAATACTAGAACCACCAGTTCATTAGGATTTTACATATTATATTGAGGATAAATTAGATATTCAACACACAGCTTGATGCCAGAACATTAATGAATGCCTCTTTTTTCCAGAAGAATTTTACTAGAACATGGATATCAAAAATTTATCATAAATATTAGATCCTCTTGGATATTTATTAGGATGACATTTTTACACACAGTATTAATAATGAATGAAAATACATCCTCTCTAACAAATTATTATATCCTAATTAATCTAAATCCAACTGCTATTTTCACATCCACTATAGAAATGTCAGATAAAACACAGGATAATCACTTTTAGTTATTATCATTCTTAAATGAACACAATAAAAAATTAAATAGAGTATTACCACAATTTTACAACACTTTATCACAAATGTTCTCTCTATTTATTACTTTTTTATAATAATGAAATAAATTTCCAATAATGATTTATATGAATACAATAATTTTATGGTGTAACAGATATAATTAATTAAAACAATAATAATTTAAGTTATTTTATATTAAAACTCTTAAATACATATAAAATTTCTATAATTCATTCAATATTAAAATATAATATCTTACTTTTATAAAAAATAAATAATATTTTTTACTATTGTATTTGCATCCACATGTGCATCAGAGCATATACCTTATATCATAGAACATATTATACCGCATAAAAAATCTCAATTATCTATTAAAATTATCAGGGAATGGTCCTAAATATTATTATTCTATTATTTCATATGCATGTCAATCATATCCAATTTATTAATTTCAATATTCAATCAGTGGTGAGAAGAACATGCAACATTAACTGAATAATAATTTATTCATATATAAATTATTCTAGAAATATCATGTTTTTTAGTTTTTGAAGGGAAATCATATTTTCAGTATTTATAATCCACTAAATAACTCATATATAGTGTCTAATGACTTATAAAAAAATTGGTTAAATATTTATTAATTACTCATATAGAGACTACCTGATGGCACATATAATGGAAAAATATTATAGGTTTACACACTATAATCACACAAAGAACCTCTACCATTCCCAAAATCAATAAAAACACTCCAAAATGAATCTTATTTTTTCGTAGGATAATTTTTATATAGTGATAAAATCATACAAAAATCAAGATGAAATGGAGATAACTCATTTTCTGGTAAAAACAACATTCACACACAGAGTCTTATGATTCATATGTTTTTTTGGAAATTTTCATTTTTATAATCAATTATACTCTCGATGAAACATACATTGTGTACCATTAATATTAAATATATATAATTATTAATTTTATGATCTTTCATTTAATTCCCAATTCATTTAGAAAATAGACATTCAAATTGAAACTCACCTTGAACCACATCAATCATATAAAAAAACTCCAAAAATGTCCTCTAACATTAATAGGAGCCTCTAATGAATGATTAAGAATATATGATCTCATTAATAAGTTTCTCACATTATACATGATTTCATAGATCTTTTCTCATCCCAAATCTGGTATATATGTTTTGGACCCTCACTATATTGGTTTTCAGTGTTATAGTTATTTTTATAGATGATTTTTTTAATCCATTCATATCTATTTATTTTATTCAATTTTTTGTTTGATTATTTCCGAACATTGTTAATAAATATTTATGTAATTTTATAGATCATTTATAGGAACAAATTCATATATTTCGTTTTTATATCACATCAGTGGTTCCCTAATGAGTAATTTTTCCTCACACGTTCTGTGGTCACTGTAGTGGATTTCAAACTTATCTTTATTACATTTTATGTAGATCATGTATGTTGACATATATGTATATATTATTCATCATTTATAAAAATAAATTTATAGTAAATCAGTTCCCACTTAAGAGATAGATTATTTAGTGTGGTGAATTGAGCTCTTGTTTGGAACATTCCAAATTTCCCATTTAGTCATTCTCTTCTTAGGACATCATAAACTTTATAAATTATATAGATTGGTTGTGGATTATGTTTTTACATTGTTTTAATATACTATACATTAATTTAGAGAGTAAATTTTTTTATTTGTTATGACTTACCGTTAAATTCCTATTATTATTTATGTTTATTTAATTGAATTTTTATCTTACATATGTGTCATGTTGAAATTACTATAGAGTATAACAATTAAATATTAAAAAAATGTTGGTAAATATTTCCCCAATAAATTACTATGACCATAAATTCTTGTAGTTATTCACTATGTCTTCGGTAAAAATGTTGGAGTCTTTTAACATTAATTCATGTTCTGTTATTCCATATTTGATATAGGCATAAGAAGTGGTACCAGAGTGATATTAGAATTTGTTGGTTTTTTGATTTTGTAAATAAGAGATATGATTTAGGGACACAATAGGAATTCTATGTTTGAATGAGAACCATATTTTCTAGTATAATGTGTAATGTAATGGATCATAGAAAAGGTTGATTGGGATTTGTTAGAATTAAAATTTTATTTTGGTTCAATAATCTTTTTAGAAATTTATAGTCCAACAAACATAGAATATTGTTAAAAATAAAATACATTATTATGGATGTTTATTTTGGTATTATTTGAAACATGAAGAATATTATAAAAACCTATACATCTATTAGTGATGATCAGCCATGGTTTAATTGAATATTAATTCCCTTTATCTATATAATTATTGTCATTCATATTTATGGAAAAGGTTTCTTATATTTCAAATTTTCACTTTTTTCTTATAGAAACCTGAGAACATATTGTATAAATATTTAATATTTTAGATGAATATTTAATATATCTCATAATAGTATATTACTGATGACTATAAAGGATTAACTTCATTGGAGTTTGGATACACAAATAACACATTTTCAAGAACAGTATTCAGCATATCCCAAAACATTAATAAAACGCAGTACCCATTTTCATTTATGTTACATTGCATATTTCATTATAACATAGGGAATTTGGAAGCATTATATTGGGTGAGATTATATTCACTACAAGGTTAAACATGGTAGATGTCAATCAATGATCTTAGGTGAGAATAATATAAGAACAATATTATGAGAATATGATTATACCTTAATAAAATCATACCCAATCAGTCATGGTAATAAATCATGAGACATGGAATAAGGATTTTATCTCCACATAAGTCATGTGTGTAATCATGAAGCCAAAATCATGATATATGTAGCATAAAAATTTCAACTATCATATTTATTTAGAAATACCATAAAATAATAAAATAACAACATTGCGAACATGTATAGACACCTATAGGTTCACTCTTAATATTATGTACCTGTTATTAGACCCCGTATAACTTTTATAAAAATAAAACAAGGTCCATTCATAAAATTATGAAAATATCATAATATGAACTGGTCAACTCCTAATATTGTGACCATGAAAATAGGTTAACACATTACAATGTTATCTCATTAGATATAAATAATTATCTAATGCATTGTAGCTATATATATTTTTTTCTATAATTAGTCATATAATGTAAAATAACATTAGTTTACTATAAGGTAATAAAAACATTCATCATTACATAACCTATGAAAAGTAAATGGGTTTTATAAATATTTCATTATAACAGAAATCAATAGGTGGGAAAAAAATAAATTTCATCGAATCATCCTTAAAAACATTTTCATCATTATCCATCTAGATAAAGAATGTGGATGCCGTCATAATTTTTATCCTTAGTGAAGAATAAACATTATAAAAGGATGTTGAATTATATGAAATATAATGATCCTTATTTTTAATATATATATATCCCATCATAATAAAGGATTATTCATTTAATAATATAATGATCCATTCAAGATGTGTACTAGACTAGTGAATTTGGAAACATGGACACATACACACATTTTTTATAAAATATATAAATCATCTACTAATATTTTATTCATATAAAACACTCTTATTATATATATCATTTTTAGTACCATTATTCATTACCTATGGAAATGGAAGAAAAGAAACAGTGAGATAATATTCTCAT
Organism: Viscum album; assembly: GCA_963277665.1. Lineage (NCBI taxonomy): Eukaryota > Viridiplantae > Streptophyta > Magnoliopsida > Santalales > Viscaceae > Viscum > Viscum album. Next base: position 1,315,232,700 of record OY728133.1, read on the forward strand.
TAATGATAATCTCGGGATATATCAATAATCACTTGAGAATAACATGAACATAATGGTATGATAACATTAGTTTAAATATTAAAAATCATAGCCTACATATCATAAATCATAATCTTGTTTGATAGAATAAATCGTGGTATTTCAAAAGACATTAATTACAAATTAATCAAATAATATAATAAATGCAATTATAATATTTGATTAATACAAGGAATTGAGGTATAAAAATAAGAATAAAATATAATTTCTATAGTAGTAAATGATTATTTCAATTATTATCATAGTTGAATGGGTACACTCCCCAACTATTATAGTAGTCAAAGTTCACTCTATATAATGTCATAGTAGAAAAATCCCATTAGTGAACATGGTTGAATTTTTATTCCTATTTTATTTATCTCATGATATTTAAATCTCTACGTATGGGATTAGAGATATATATAAGATTCACAAAATAATTTTTATAATTTCACTAACATCCATTTTTACAAATTATCCATAGTCTTTGGTTAAAATTTAATCCATATCCTTGGTTATACTATAACCACAATACATTTTTATAACATAACCACCATTCTTGGTAATAACATAACTACTATCCTTTGTTATAACATTACAAATATTCATAGTTATAACATGACCATGATCCTTGGTAATAATTTAACCACCATTCTTCATTATAATGTAAACACCATCATAGAATGGAATTTGTTTCATTGTGTACCACAAGATCATAAAACATTCATCATATCATATAATCATACCCCATACAACAAAAATGGGTTTAATAAACATTTCAACAATTAACTATACCATAAACCATATAAAATAAATATGTTCCAAATACATCTCATCAACATAAACAGTAACCATCCAGAGAAAGTTTTATAATTGTAACATTTGATCGTATCCCCATTAAATAATAAATAACATCCATGATTTTATCATAGATGAAGAATTATTTTTAATGATCCCCTGAATCATTTTTGGAGAAAAATATCTCTTTACATTGAAATAATCTTTTTATACATAAAAATTTATAAACTATTAAGGGAATAAAAATTGAGATGATCCTCAAACATTCCTAAAGGAAACATTAAATCATTGATTGATCATTAAGGATGGAAATTTAGTTCATATTTTTTACATTAAAATAAAAATATTAAATCACACTTTGTAAAAATTGTAAAATTGGCTTGTTTTTAAAATAAAAAAAGATTAATTATTTACTATTTGGTAAAAGATATCACAAGGATAAAAATGATTTAAAAAATCATAGGAAAACATTTATTAAATTTCATAGCATATTTTTATAAATAATGGGTATGGAAGAAGATGTATTTTCTATTTAAGTGATAGATGACATATATTTTCCTCAAAAAAATAATTTTGGCCTCTTGATTACTAAAGCTGGGGAAAATAAATCATAAATAATCTAGATAAACATTGATATTATAAAATAAATAACATAAAACTTTTGTAACTTTTGAATCATAATCCCCATGAATTAAATAACCATATAAAAAAATTTATATCAAATTATTTTCATGAATTAAATTTTAAAAAACATCATGGGGCAGTATGTACACCATGAAAAAGAAACAAGTGGTGAATTTGGCATAAGTCTTCTAGAAATAAAAGTATGACTAAGAATCCAGTACTGTAACATTGAATTCCATCATACACATTATAATATATTATATAATAAACATATATTTAATATAAATACACTGAATAACAACAATTGTACATAACATAAAATATTGAATTTACTTATAACCGTTTATATCACATTTATAACACTTCTTTTTTAAACTAATTATTTCAGATGGTATCTACATTATTTTTCATGTATGCTCTTGTATGGATGTTTTGTTTCTTATATTAATGTCATGGTACAATCATATAAATATTTCTAATATTGATTTAAATATCTTATACATTCATTATATATGTTTTTATAGTCATTTATTAAATTTATATATTAGTAAATGTATTACATAGTTTAAGGAGATGTCAGGTAATACACATGCATGAACGTTTTTTAAATTTATTAAATGAGGGAATAAAAGAATCTTAAGTAATAAATAACCTTAAAATAATCATTATAATATCATATATATCATATATATTTATAAAATCAAACCTTTTTTACATTCCTTGTAATAAAAAAATTAAAAACAAATAACATCGCTTTGTCGAGGTGGTAATACACACATACATGCGATTGATGTTGTCGTTTCTCAATGGAGTGGAAGGTGAAAATGAATATATTAAATTATAATTAGATAACAATAATTATTTCATAACTATTATATTTAATCATTAAAAACATCACAATACACCTCCATGAATGATGGTGATAAAAAATGACTTGTATTTCTCTATAGAGATGATAAGTCGTGCGTACGCATAAGCCCTATTTTCACTTCCCATATCAGACAAATTGGGTAAAAAAAGTATGTTTAGTAGTCATAATAAAATTTCAATATATTAAATATACAGAATTTATTATTTTACAAGGAATAAAACATATTTATACAATGTAAAAAATTATTAAAAATAAATTGTTCGCTTATGTAGATTACCTCTTCTAAGAAATAAATCATTTAAATTTCCCATTATGGGATCTATGGTTGGTATTCTAGGAAGACCAGAACCTATATAATTTGACTAAAAATGTATAGGATGGATTTTTTTAGTGTCTTATTGAGATATACTTATAAATATTGTGTGTATAACAGAAAGGATGGGTTCTATTTTATAATTGAATGGGGGGGGTGTATATTTCTTAAAATAATAAATTAATATAAATTAATTTTGATGTCCAAATGGATCCAAATTTATAATATTTGTATAAAATATTTTTATGAGCTTAAATAATCTATTCCAAAAAAAATTGGAAAATTTTGAATCAAATTATTAGCATTATCTTTTTATTTTAACCCTTCCATAACCCTTTTGACTATTATCAAAATATTAATCTTTTCTACACATTTAAGGATAATAATGTTCCTATAAAATGAAAAAATACCCTATAATATAACATGGATTTTTTTAAATTGATATAATATTCATTAGGATAAAAATATTATTTTTATTTATTTTATATAAATTATATATGTATTGTTTATTATAAAGTGTCAAGTACCTCATTTTTATCTCTATTCAATTAATCTAGATATTCATACCAAAATAAAATGGTGAAATGAGAATATAATGACTCCAGTCCTCCCTATAATGACATGTAGATCTAATTTTGTTTTGAGAAAATATTAACAAAATAAAATTATATAATTGTTAATATTTTTAATACCATTAATTTAATTTTTCGGTTTCTAGATTAAATATTTTATTGATGTTAGAAAAACATTTAAGGTCATTATATAACTCATAAAAATTATAAATACATTTTTATCATAAATATAATTAATGTATTCTCATAATATACACTTATATTCGTTCATAACATGATTTTTTCAAATTTGGTCACATAAGAGATATTTAAATCTGAAAGAGTGACATTTTTTAACATTCATTGAAAAAAATATTATATATATCATTTTCATGGAAAAGTGTCCAATAAAAAACATAGTTTCAAGAATAAGGTGATAATTTTTTATTATCATTCATCACATAAGAATTCGTTTGAAAACAATATGACCTTGTCACTTATATCTAACCTATATTAACTTGATTTACCATTGCCTTAGATGATAAATTTTCTACAGTTTCTATTCATATTGCCAAAATATAAAAGTTATATATTTAAAAAATGATAACGTCTTGATATGAAATATGGAATCATTTTTATCAAATTAATACCTATATTTTGAATAAATAGTTTTTAAAATATGTTTTCAAAATTTGATGAAAATAACTTGTTATTAAAAAATATATTTTCTAAAATTAACATGAGATTAATTTTTATCTGATTCCTAGAAAAATATGAGATGGGGATAAAAAATATATTTATTATAAAATATTTAAATTTTATTAATATCATTCAAAAATATTGGTAAATTTAATTTATTAAAATAAAAACAGAATACACAATTAATAATAATTTTTTTAGTAAAATACCATTTACTTATAAAAAGGTTTTTATACCTATTTAAAAGTTAATATTGATTCTAATAAAAATAATTATATTACTAAAAATATAATATAACTAATTTAACATTGAAAAAATTATATAGTTAAATTCATATTTATGCATGACTGAAACAAAAATAGAAATTTCAATAAGAATCTGTATTTTTCACAATTCACTAGAATTGTTTTTTAAAAATTCCTAATAACTAATTGTATGATAATTTATAAATTTATCATTCAAAAATATAGTTAATTTAAGGAAAAAAATTTAAAACATTCATATATTTATAATTTTATTTTCTTATAAAAATAAATAAATAAATTTTTAATGTAAAATTAATTTTTAAGCATAAAATAACATTGCTAACAATTGAATGATTATTTACTAAGAAATATTTAATAAATTTAAATTTATTAGAATATATTTTTATATCTCTTCATATTTTAAATACTATTCATAGCTTATAATTTCATATCAATGTTATAATGGAAGCATAAAAATATTTTAATAATATATATTTACTTGTTTAAACAATATGTTATGTGTAATGCATTATATTTATGAAATTATTTCTATTTGCCAAAATATTTTAAAAAAATGCTGGGATACTAAATTTCCCCCCCCCCCCATTAAATGAATTTTACCATCTAAATTCACCAGTTTGATATAAAAAATGAGTATATCCTTGTTTCATTACATCCTTAAGTTCCCATATTGTTTCCTTGAATTTTTGATTTCGTCAAAAAACTATCACTAGGAGAGAATTTTTATTCCATACATCTTTATCTATATTATGAAGGATTTATACTACTTTTTCACATAATTATTGATATTGTTCTAGTGGTAGAAATGATGAATTTAGAACAAATTATATATTAGGTATGTACTTCCTTACGAGATATACCTAGAATAAGTCGTGAACTTGAGAGAGTTTAAGTGGAATCCCCAAGTGATAAACCACCATCCCTACTCAATCAAAAATCATCAAAGGGAACATATACCTAGGGATCATATTTTCCTTACCTCTAAATCCCCTAACATTTTATAATGTATAAATTCACATGAATACTATCTTACCAACAACAAATTTCATGTCAGACCAATGATTTTAAGTATATCATTTACATTGACATAGAGTTGAATTAATGCATTCTAGAATGGAATTAACTTTATATATAATTTAAATAGGTAGCTTAGTTCCAGATAAATTATTTTCTCTATTATAAACCTATGGATATGCTTTGAAAATTTTTAACTTCATCACTTACATAAATAAATGAATATTCCAAATTATTTTTTTTGACATGATGTCATAAAATGACCATTTAATGAATCATAAGATCCATAAGATATTCATTATGACTCAAGAAATATACTAAAATAAAAATATAAAATTTATGATTTCTAGTGGGATCCAATTTTCAACGTTATCCATTCCATAAATAGTTAAACACAAGTCTCCTTCAAGACATGACCATTAAAAATTTAATCCCAATGATTAGATTGATTTTATATCACATCCTTCCCTGATAAACTTATTGATCATGTTGAAATAAATTTTTCCAATCATAATGTCTTTTACAAAAATTTATAAACCATATGGATTTCCCAAAATGATGTCACAGTAAAATAATATATTCTTCTAAAACATAATTAATTATTTATACCTTAAAATTTATCCTTTAATAACAAAAAACCATTCCTTTTTATTATATTTTTATCCTTGTCCCAATATATAATCATATTTTTATTTATAATATTAAATGTTATTTTTATTATATAATCTATATAGAGATATATAATCAATTCAATAAATCACATCAAATTTCACAAAAGGATAAACAATAAGATTTTCATTTAAATCATTCATACAAACATGAACATGAAATACCCAACCCTAGAGAGGGGGATAAATTAGTCTTAATTATCATAATTCAATTAAACGTCTGTGATTTTGTAATATCTACATTTTTCCTTTGACATCAATGATTTTTGTGTCTTATTATCTTTTTTATCCCTTATATTATAGAAATTATTTTCAATTTTCCCAAGATCAATAAATTTATATCATTAGTGTGTGAGTGGGTTATTCTATAGATATTTCACTCTATTGAAATTATTATATAACTTCTTTATATAAATTTAGCATTAGACTTCTAAAAAAAACCTTTCCACAAAAGAAAGATTTAGTAGACTCATTAAGAAAATTAATTCTATGTTTCTTTCCAATAATTGAGCATAAAAAAGTATCATAATCCTCTCTCTATGGTTTTTAGAGTTTCATTTGAATTTCATCATTCTTTTTCTATCAAAAAAAGATATATATAGGTAAAATAAATATTCATATCTACCATGGAGGTAGATTAAATGATTTATTCATAGATGTTGAAGTCACTTATGGATAACTACATTATGATAATTGTTTTTAAATCATCGAAGTAAAAATATACATTAGATTTATGTTGGATGATAATACAAGAAGTTTACCTCGCAATCCTTGTAAAATATTCATAATAGAACTAAAATATTTATTATTGTTCTTCTTTAGACAATGGAAATTCATGTCCATTTTTGTTTGAATAATATAGAAAAGAACATATTGAAAATAATTCTCTTAAACTCACCCCACTCTATGTTTCAAATTTTTTTATTATGGGCTCATATTCTAGATAAGACTCCACAATTTATTTTAATTTACATCCCAATTCAAACAATTAAAAATTATTTTTTTTGTTCTAAACACTGATGAAGGTTGAAAATATATTAAATTGTAATGATCCTTTCCTCAGTAACTAGTGTATATATAGAACTATTAAAAAGGTATATAATTCCTGATAAAGGGATCGATTGAAAAATTTTCATTCCTATGTTAATTTGGATGTTAAATATAATTCGTAATACCATTAATTACAAACTATAAAAGGGAACATAATAAAGGGTCAGCTCAGATACTCACTAAGGTTAAACAAGGGATATATATAAGATCACTTGATCATAACATGGAGATAAGGGTATATGAAAATGTGAATAAAACATGAAAATATTTCCCTTTAGATCATAGATCATAGTCATGACTCATGACATAAATCATGACTATTAATAATGAATCAATCATAACATAACCAATGAAATGAATCATTGGAAAGGAAAGAAATTGAAATTAGATGTTGAATTATGGCACAAACATAATCATAATTTTTTTTATTTGTCTATAATCATTTATAGGATTATAATAGTAGAATGGGTTAACTCCCGCAAACCATTATAGTAGTCAAGTTTTACTCACATGAGAATCATAGTGGGACATTCGTATACCAAAATTGAATTCACTCCCCATTCCACTCTTTATTATCTCATGAGATACCAATCGTTAGCTAATTCATTGAAGGGGGATATAGGTCCCATAATTCTTTAGTTATAACATGAAAACCATATTTAGTTATAATATTACCACCATCATTTTTCATAACATCACCACAGTACTTGGTAATAACATAACCATCATTTTTCTTTATAATATAACCACCATCGCATAAAAAAAATAATACTTATATGTTCCAAAATATTATAAAAGCTTCATCATATCATCACATCATAAATTATTCAAAGAAAACACATTTAATTTACATTTAATCAATTTTCTATATAATAACACATGGTATATAAATGGGTTTCAGAAATAACTCATAAATTTATAAAATAACCAATATGATAGAGATTAATAACAGTCTTGACGGATCATACCTATTCAACGAATAATTAATATCATCGTTTTAATCTTATGTGGAAAAGGTTTTCTAAACATCACTTGGGACATTTATTTATAAAAATATCTTGTTTCATTGGAAATAAAAAACATTGGTAAATAATAAAACATTATAAATTATTAATTGAATAATTATCATATAAAATAACCATGAAATTTTACATTGGAAACTTAAAATAATTTATTCGTCATGACAGAATGAAATTTTGGTCATACCATATATATTAAATTAAAAAATTCCTTTCAAAAATATTCTAAAAATTCAACTACTTATATATTCAAAAAATTAAATAGATATATCTTTAAACATTTTTAAAAAAAAAAAAATTAAATTTATAAATGGGTAAAAATTAAATTAATATATAATTAGAGAATTGAAATATCGATATACCAATCATTTATTCAAAGAATTGATATGGATGAAAATGGGGTTTTGACCGAATAGAGATGAATTCAAATTATCTTAAAAATATATTTCTGATATCATGAGTACATAATGTGTAAAAAATAATTGAAAAAGTTTAAAATAATTTTATAACTATATTATAATAAATATCACGTGTTTTATGATGTGTATATTATAATATTTCATGATCAGAAACATAGTAATAAAGAATCCGGATAAACAATGTTATTGTAACATAAAAACATTTCCCATTTGTTAAATTTTTAATAATAAGAACTATTAATGAAATAATCCTATAAAGATATGAATATACAAAAATTTTGATGATAATAATGATCAATGTAATTCATGAGATTTATATACCACACACAATAGAAACATGTGTTGAATTTGTCTTAAGTCTCACATAAATAAAAGTGAGAATTTAAATACGTTACCTTAGGTAAAAAATCCTTCATAGGCATTGGGAAATAATTTAAAATAAATATATTATAAAACCATAGTTATATATAACATATCATATATAATTTACATATAACATTTTTAACCCATTTCATAAAACATTTTTTTAAATAGTGTTTGGGGTGATATCGGCTTCGTTTTCCAAGTAGGTTCGGGGTCGTAACCATTGGTCTTTGTAGATTGATCGGGGTTCCATCATACATATAATTATAATCCTGAAATAAATATCATATATATTAATTATATATATATATATGTATTTATATTCATTCATAAAAATATAGATATAAAAATAAATGAAACTATTTATGGAGATGGTATACCCTATGTATGCATGAAGGATGTTTCCATTTTTCAAAGGATAGAATAAAAGAAAGGAAAATAAATACACATTTACATAATAATTATTAAATAATTTATACCATATATATTCATTATATTCATCATTATTACTATCCAAATAAATTTTAAATAAAAAATGAATCACATAACTTCATTGAGATGGTAGTTTACATGTACTCATGATCGAAATTATCTTTTTACAATGGGTTGAAAGGTAAGAGTTAAGATATTATATTACCATTAAATAAGTATAATTATGTCATAATTATCATATATAAAAATTAAATCCATCATAGGAACCATCCTTAAAAATGGTGATGATAAATTAAATTTATTGCTATGTGGAGATGATAAGTCATACATATGTATGAAAAATATGTTCAAATCGAATTTGATAAAAACAGGATGTATAACAAAGGCCTCATAATCATAATTACATTTAAATATAATTATGATAATTAATTTTTTATTATTTGTAGAATTAAATTTATTTAGAGGAGCTAAAATAATAATTTAAGCAAGTGATAGATTAAGGCGATTACCTCTTCTTTGAAAGAACACAAGTTGATCTAATCTTAAGGGATCTAGGGTTGGACTTTTGTTAAGGCTGAATCATCTAAATTATTAATAAGGAATCATATAATTTTTTTTGTTTATGGTAGATCAATAAGTCTCATAGTGGTGTGATGAATAGAATAGTGGGTGACCTTATAAAATTAAATGGAGGGGTACTTTTGGAATTTCATTAAATATTATATTAACATAAATTAATTCTAATGTCTAAATAAATCCAAATTAGAAATATTCAATTATTAAATTATTATTATGTTAATTACTCTCATAAAATATTATTTGTACATGTTCGGATCACATTTAAACACTTCTCTATTTTTATTGAACCTTTGTTATCCCTTTTGACAATTATTGTAATATTAATGTTTTATATTTATTATGGGTTAATAATGTAATAGTTAAATAAAAACCTATCAATAAATGTTTCATGGATAATTTATATAACCATAAACCATTAATTTGGGAAAATATTATATTTTAATGAATATGATATCATTTTAAAAAATATTCTTTATTATAAAATATGTTGACTGTCATTTATACACTAGTCATTTAATTTAACTGTAAATACATCAATAAAATTTGTGAATTAAATATATATTGCATCCAAAAACCCTAGTATTTCATATATATCTATAAATTTTATTGGACACATTATATCATTCAAATTAAAAATATTTTAATATATTTGAATTCATTTAAAATATTTTTCACTTAATTGACTAAATAATTTATTAACATTGTACAAGAATGTATTGTATTTATATAATTTATAAAAATAATAAATAAATTTATATCATGAATATAATTTCATTAATATAAAAATAGTCACTTATATACTTTTAAAAAAACATTTTTACCCTATAGGGAGACATAACAGATATTTAAAATTATGAGAGTGACATTTATTAACATTCATTAATTTAATGATCAAACAGGTCATTAAGTTTACATTAAAGAGTTAATTATGAAGGCTAAGAATAAAAGGATAAAATTAAATTCATATAATAAAAAATAGTATACAATTGATCTTTTAATTTAGTTTCAACATATATTTACATGATTTACCCTTTAATATTACCCTTTAACATAATGTTAAATATTAACATGGAGACTATTAATATTAAGAAAAAAATAAAAGTATCCAATTCACCAAATTATAACCACGAGATTAAAAATATGAATTTAATTTTCTCAATTGGAAAACTTATAAGTGTATTCAATGAATTTTAAATTAATTATGAAAAATTTGATGAAATGCACTTTTTAGAAAAATACATGTTTTTGACAAAAACCCAGATTTATTCTTATGTTCTTCCAAAAAAATATATATTATTTGAATTTGAAAATATTATATTGAGTAAATAATATATAATTATCACTAAAACCATTCACCATTATTTGAAAATAAAATTTATTATGATAAATCACATTGTGTACATAACAAATCTTTTTTTTAGAAAAATGAAATTTTGCATACAAAAAATGTTTTTATACCAAATTAAAACATAAAATTGATTCAAATAAACTTAAATTGATTATATAAAAAAATATAAAAAATATTAATTTTTAACAATTTTTCAAAAAATTACCTTTTATCATTCATGAAAAAATGACAATTTGGATTAAAATCTGTATTTTTCAACATTTAGAAGAAAATTTGTCTTTTTATAAAAATCTAATAAATTCATCAAAATATAATTTTTGATAAAATGATACCAAAAATTTATTTATTTTTATATAATAAAATTTTTTAACTTTTAAAAAATTTAACATAATATTTTATTTAAAAAAAATAAGAAACATCATTCTGAAAGATATATATATTATAGGAATAATATAACATTACTAAAAATTGAAATAATATTTTCAAATAATTAATCAATTAACTAATATTAGGAAGGAAGATTTTATATATATTCTGAATTAGTATATCCTATTCATACCTTCAAATTTATCATCAATGTTATAAGGTTCCCATAATGATATTTTAATAATATATCATGTTTCATTTAAACTCAGTTTTTTGTGTAACACAAGATATATAACAAATTAAATCTAGTTAAAAAAAAATTTCAGAAGATTTTTTTGAATTACATGATTCTGTTTAAATTGCATTTGAAAATTTGTTGGATAAAAATAAAATATTGTTTTCTTTTGGTATTCTTATAAAAAATTCCCATAATATAAAAAAAATTCTCTAAAATTAACTGTGGGTTGTTATAAGTGAATATTGAAATAAAATAATGATAATTATGGTGGGAAATGTATGTTATATTGTATACATTAAGAGAAACTATTCTTTTTCCAGTTTTGTAAAACATAAATAATTAGTCATATGTAAAATACTCGAAACGATTCATTTAGATCGTTGGAAAAAAATTTTAATTAACTAAAATTAACCTTCCAAAAACAAATATGTATAAAAAAATCCATTAATTATTTTAATAACAAGAACGAGGAAGAAATCATTTATTAAAAAAAAGGAAAAATCCCAGTTTCTATTAAAAACATTTTCCCAATCATTTTATGTACTAAATAGTATATAATGGTAATAATACATGGAAATTACAAGAAAAGACCACGAAGAATAATATATAATGGGATTAAAGGATAAGGATCAAATAATTTCCCTCAATGGAAATGTAATATTGTGAATCCTTGAAAGGAAATGATATTGTGACATCAACCCTTATCTCGGGTCATTTCATGATATGTTTGAATTCAAACCCCATATACAATAAATACAGAAATATTATAAAACTAATATATGTCATAATGAATATTCATATTACTATACATAATTCCTAAATAATTTTTTATTACACATTTATTAAAAATTCTTCATCAAAATGAACATTAAAGTAATAATTTGTAATATCATCCAGGAATGTTTTTTCTTTACAGTTCATGTCCTTGCACCTTGATCCTTGTTTCAAAATATACATAATAGTAATACAATCACTAGGATCACATTTATTCATTATATACACTTCTCTTATAATTATATTGTTTCCATGATTTAGGGTATCCGATGGTGAAATACAAGGTGATACATTCCCATTTCCATATAGGTATAAAGAACTTTGGTAGAATCCAATTAGACTTTTGTATCTTGTCCTTATATACCTGAAATACTAAACATTTAGACCCATATTATTCAATATATCCTTTTATGATATTGCACAATAAATACTCTTTCATATAGTTATACAATTTTTTACTTCTAGGATGAATAAAGAAAGATAAACAATGAGTTTTTTCCAAAAAAAATCGTTAAATATGGTATTGATGGGTCAGGAAAATGGTTCCAAAATACTATTATTACATAAATGTTGTGGTTAAACTCAAGAACATTAATTGATTTACTATTATTTTCTACATCTTCTTTTTCTACCTCTTCAATCCTCAAATAAATTTCACGTTGAACATTCATCTGGTAAATATTATATCTTTCCCATTTCATTATCATATTATGATTTGTACTGTATTAAATCCAACAATATATTTCAGTGCATATTCAAGTGTTTCTGTGTTAATATATACATCAATATTTTATGATCAATATATATAAATATATAACACATTCCCCCATATAAATTATTATTCTATATAATTAATAAAAAAAATAACTTTTCAAAATCCAAATAATGAGTAAGGTAATTTTTCTAATTGATTTTCAATATGAGGGAGGATTATACATCCAACATGTCATTCTTTATGAAAAAAATCCAATTCACATATTTGATATATCATTTTAGTTCACAAAACCTTATCTATCATGTGGTTGTGTGATTATAGGTAAACTTACCAAACATCTTTCCATTTCCTTTAAATTTTCTTCATATTCATATTTTCAATGGAATGTGGATCCCTTCTGAGTCAATTTAATTATTAAATATAATATATGTGTTAAAATTCTCAAAAATAATTAATATTATGTAAAATAAATCCAAGAAAACTTTAGATATAGTTCACAGTGGTTTGTCTGATCATTTTCTGAATATCTTCAGTCTTCAATAGATGCATCGATAAACCCTCTAATGAAATTATATGAACCATGAATGAAAATTTACATTTCCAAAATTCACACATGGTAAGTTTTTTATACAACTAATCCTTTACTAGGGAATTCAAAACAGCCCCCACTTTATATTCCCAATCTTCCTTATTCAATTAATATATTAGAATATCTAAAATAAAGACTCTGGAAAACTAATCAAGGAAATATATTATGGCTCTATCCATTTAATCCATGATGAAAATAAGGGAACAAGTCCAAATTCCATGAATATAAACTCATAATGTTTATACCTCAAATGAAATTATTCTATATATATATATATCATCCAAATTTACCATCAATTGATCATATCCAAAACCAATTCCCATCATATAAAAGTATTGAACTGTTTGAAACTGATTATACACATCATTAATATGGGGTATATGACACTTTTTCTTGGTAATTATCATTTTATGATCTTGATAATCAATGAAAATATGCATAGAACCATAATTATTCATAATAAAAAGAATATGTTCACCCCATATGATGCACTTAGGCATATGAATCCATTTTCAAGATTCTATTAGTGTTTCTTATTTAATTCCCACTAGTCAATTTGGACTATTATATAATGAATATTCAAAATAGGTATATCCGATTGTTTGAGTTCCCCTGAAACCTCAAATCAATGATTTGGGATAATAAATTGAATTTATTAATGAAATACATAATAAAATTACCAATGAATATTAATTTCATTAATTTTGATATTTTCCCACTAAACCTGAGATTAATTCCCTTCCTGAATATGTAGTAAGACGCATATAATTGATGTAATTTTCAATATAAGTTCATGATCATCCTCACACTTATATACAAATATAAGATGATTTGGAATATTAAATGTTACATCCCTTCCTTTAAAATTTATTTTATTTCTATATAAAGAGATCCAATCCCCTCCCTATGTCACACAAAATTTCTCTATAGTGAGATTAATTTGATTTACAGGATACACACTTCCACAAACGTTTAACAAATATGAGCTATATACATGATATCCAATTGTCATATCATTAATAATTCTCACTTATACCATAACTTCTAAACATTTAGGATGTAAGGTAATAATATTATATAATTAATTCGATATAAATGAGTGGGTGGCACCTACATATAAGAGGAAACCTTATTTTTAATGTTGATGATAAGTATCCACATTTTTTTAACATGACCCATTTTAATTGTTATGATTGAATTATACTTCCATTTTATCATTTAATATTATATCTTTCTTTAGGATTATTATCCTCATTAGACCTTGAATTAGGGAACTCATTTACTTAATTCCAAAAAATCATAGCATCCAAGGCACTAATGTGTGGGTGGTTAATTATTATGAATATTGTCACCCAACCCTACATTGACTATAATCATTATATTATATTGAAAATAAAAATATTGTTGTCAATTACTCAATCAAATAAAACATATTTTCATTAATTTTAGTAAATTACCTATGTTATTCTTTCCATTATTTTTTCATGTTGGTGGTGGAAGAATCTTCCCACCATGTGTAATTACATTTGAGTTCACATGAAACACCATCATTGTTTTTTTATCACCATGCCTATTATAATAAGATTTTCATTTTTCATTTACACCATGTGTACACATTGTACTATCTCATACTATATTCAAAATTATATTTTGTATAATTACTTCAATGAAATTGATACAAAACTCTAAATAAGATGGTCATATTTCTTTCATGATTTATACTAAATCCATATTTATAACATTCAAAACATTGTATATTTTATTTATATGTACATATTAATTCATCGTTATTTAGTATTAATTCAAGAAAGTCCCCCTATGATTTTATATAAAGATCCCAGGGAATGTAATTATTGAAAAATAACCTCTTGAATTTAAATCATGTTATGGAGAAGAGTACACTATTGATAATGTTTTACTTCAAAGAGGCAGACTTCGAGGAAAACATACATAGTTTCAAATCACTAGAGAATTGAAATTGTCCTTTTCATTATTTTGATCTTTTTAAAAAAAAAATTAATTGATCAAAAGACCCTCAAATGGAAGGTTTATAATGTCTCATAATACGATAATGTCTTATTTATTATTCCTTGGTGTGTTTAGATGTTAATCATTATCCACATTTAAAATAATATCTTAAAATAATTTTTAAATCGTTTCCACAATGATTTCCAATCCATCTAAAATTCCATTTTACTTCTAAAGAGTATATTTATTGTATTTTCCAACATTTTAATAGTTAAAAGTATTCCACCTAGTTCTAAAAATTGAATACTACTAAAATAGATAAAATATTTTTCTGAGAAATGATATGTATATTAAGAAATCATATAATAATAAATCACTCTTTAGATATCATAAACTATGAAAACTTCTCATAAATCCATAACATGTAAGGTTAATCCTTAGGGTTTTAAATATTTTTTTAATCATAATCTCTATGAAAAATTCTAAACCCAAGTCTAATGAAATATATTGGGACCTAGTTATTTCTTATTTAATTATTATATCTTTTAATTGGAATATTCAGTACATGTCCCAATAATACATTCTTGAGGATGATAAACGATTAGTTTCATTGGAGGCTAGTTAGATAAAAAAAATATTCTCATGAAAGATCATAAATATGTCCCATAATATTATTCATTAATTATAATATATGAGTATTATCATATGTAAAATCAATATTTATAATCTAGGGCATGTAGAAAATTAATATATAGTGAACTCAGATACTCAGTAAGGGATAACGTTTAATATATCCACCAATGATATTACATTAACACAGGATATGCTCAAGAGTATGAGATTAAGATTATAAAATTGGAAAATCATACCCAGTAATCCAATATCATAAATCATTATTCTTAAAATAGAGATTCTTTCCCTACATAATACATTTAAATAATCAAGAAACAAACATTTTAAATGTAGTAAAACATGTGAATCTATCAAAAGAAAGTTGAAACAGAGGAAACATAAGAAATAATTCAAAGGTAAACTTGAATATAATCTAATATAACCACTTATAATATTGAGGCATGTTATTGGGTAACGAAATTAAATTTATGTACCTGAAACTAGGATGACACCTAAAATTATTAGAATGTCGTAATATGAACTTGTCCATGAATATTGTTGTGAAAATAAAATCACATTCATGCATAACATAGTCAACTAATGTTATAAAATTATTTATCAAATACATTGAAGGTCTATTTAATTTCAATATCACTCATCAAATAATGAAATTCAAACCAAAGTGTGCTAAAAAATAATAGAAAATTCATTATAGTATAACCTATTGAAAAAAAAATGGTTTAATAAAAATTTCACCGTAACATAATTATCATGATGGTAAAAAACCTTCTTAGAGGATAATAATTAAATAATTAATATTATATGCCATTTTTATAATGAAATTTGATAGTATCGAAAGTTTATATCTCCATTTAATCATGAAAAAACATAAAGGATGATGATATAGATGAAAAATAATTTTATATGATCTTTTTGAGAAAAAAATAACATCAAAAATAATGGTGGAAACAAATAAATGATTCTAGAAATAAATTAATAGTCAATATTATGGAAAATCCAATCATACTATATATGTTAAAAGATACAATTCTTTTAAAACTTTTCAAAAATGTCTACTATTAGTTATACATACAATATTTAAATATATTCGTTATGATATTTTTTTTAAATAAATTATATATATTCATTCCTAAACAATTATATATATATATAAGCATCAATAATACATTTTTGATAACATAGACATCGTATAAAATGTTAATTGACAAAGAAATAAATAATTTCGTATATTCTTAAAATCAATTTTCAGTCATTTTAAGTACATAGGAGATGAAAATATACTAACACATGGAAATTACATAAATAAAAATAGGTGAATAAAATCTATGAGGTTTGAAGGATATTGATTTTATAATTTACATCAATGAAAATATAACTTATTAAATCATGAAAAGAAATTATCTTTTAACATTAATTCCATACATAGGTCCTTTAATAAAAATAGGTGAATAAAATAGATGTGGTTTGAAGGATATGGATCATATATGTTGTTTGAAGGATATTGATATACATTATTTGAAGGATAAGTATTCGAAGCTCTTGTATATTAAAAAGAGACTTATTATTCATCTATTTTGTAACTATATTCATATCAATATTACTATATTTCATTTCTATATTATTTACTATTTCCCTTTTAAAAAAATTATTCATTAAAATGATTATTCGGTTCAAAGTTGGTCTATTTTCCATGGATGTTTATGTTCGATTGTTTTGGTCTTTTAAACATGGTCATGGTTTCATAGAATCCATATTCTTAATAATTTTATAATTATCATTTTTATTCTATATATATTGTTATTTCCATTCATATAATGAGGAGGTAAAAAATGAATTATATAACTTATTGGAGACAATAGTTCATATGCACAATCTTGTGATATTTTAACAATTCAACAGATGAAAAACAAAAAACATTCGATAATAATTCACATTTTAATAATTAATATTTATCAAATAAGTATAAAATATATTAATTATATATTTCTATATTACACCCATTTAAAGTGGAAATTAATAAAAAAATACATTCTTCATGGTGATGGTATTCTACATGTATCAACAAGTGACATATTAATTTTTGAATGGAAGATAAATATATTGAAAAGGAATTTCCATTAACATGAAAATATATATTTATAATAAATATAAAAATTATATAATTTTATGGTGGTTGTAGAATAAACATCATAATTTTATGAAGAAATAAAAAATAAAATGTTTGGCAAGAAGATATATCTCTTCTTCATGCATCCTCCTTTTGAAAAGAACAA
Organism: Viscum album; assembly: GCA_963277665.1. NCBI lineage: Eukaryota > Viridiplantae > Streptophyta > Magnoliopsida > Santalales > Viscaceae > Viscum > Viscum album. The sequence goes on from OY728133.1 coordinate 1,315,251,288, forward strand.
CAAGGATTCTAGTATAGGAATTTTAGGAGAACCAATACCACATTGTCATAGTTGAGGATGTTGTGAGATTATTTTCAAATATATCTTATTCATGACAAAGAGGACAATTCTTATCTATAATATAGGATTATATGTTTCCATCTATCATTGATGAGATATGAGCACATGTAATTATTAAGAATATTGAAATATAATAAATTCACTCTAATGGGAATATAGATCAAAATTGGAACATCATAGAATGTTAGAAGATATAATATTTATATAAATTCATCAAATATTATTTAAATACGTGTTTTGGTCATTTTAATCAGTAGCTACTAATCTCAACCCATCATTTAGCACTTTATACTTTACCAAAGTAATGGATTTTTACCATGAGTACAATTCATAATAATAAAAAACAAAATTAAACTCTGTATTTAACATGTTTGTGATTATTATAAATATGGTATCCAATTTATCTCTTTCAATTTATATAAGTGGTATAATTGTTTAAAAAAAATAAGTGTCGAAAACATAATTAAAAGTATTTTATGAAAAATTAATTTTTTTAGTATAAAACATAATTTATTATTTTTATATTCATATTAAAAACCATTATAAGAATGATAATATAATTTATATAATGTATTATCAAAAAAAATTATTAATAATTTTCATCGACACTTAAAATAAAATTTTTTAGAATATAATATATTTAACATAAGAAAAAAAATTTCAAAAAACTCTTCTCAATTTACATTGAAATAATTTTATTCCTATTAAGTTGATAATAAATTCAAGAATTATTATTCATTTATTCACGTTGAAATAAAATAAATTTCATCAAAATCCAATTTCATTCATGATCAAGATAAATAATATATATACAAATACAATACATTGAATTTTTTACATGAAATGAAAATATTTTTAACAATTATAATAACTACTTTTCAATAAATAAATCCAATGAAAAATAAATAAAAGTAAAATTTACTAATAATATTTCAATACTCTATCATATTTTCCTTTATGATTTGTGTATCATTTAAAAAATTCATCAAACAAATTTAACTTTTGAAATTGAAATATATAATAAAATCTTGTGGTGTAAAATTTTATACCTATATTATATCAACATGAATATAAATTCTCATCTCATCATTTAATATTCTATTACTCGGTATGATTTATATTTTATTCTTGATATTATTTATGAGAATGTACAAAAATTCAATGATTTTATTACTATTTACTCTTTTTAATTCCAGTTTCATTATATGGATAGTCATTTTAATATTATTCTTGTGAGAATGTTTATTTATAATCTACTACCATTACACTAGAAATGTATCACTCATTACTTTTAGTCACTATTTTGAATTCAATTCCAAATGGACACTTTCAATTCTATTGGGATTTATTAGATGAATTTTATTAGAGACTTAATATAATATAATTTTAGAAGATATATATTTTATATATAATATTTTATCATGTAATATAATGATACGTTAAAATTAGTTTTCCCTATTATTTTGTATCAAGAAAATTATGAGGCCTTAAAGTGTATTTTTAGTTCAATATTTCTAAATAGATCTAATCATGGTGGATAATGTTTACCAAAAACTGAATAGTAATTTCTAGAATGATTATAGAAGGAAATGGGTGGTTTTATAAATAGTTTAGAATGTTATTTACAACATAATTTAGTTTTAAATTTGAAATAAAATGAAATTTGATAAATTCCTGTCTTATTATCTATATTCAAATGGGTCCTGATCATTTTAAAAGTAAATCTATGTGTGTTTTTTTATTATAAAGTTTTATTGCTATTATATTATTTAATATATGGTATATAAAAAATATTATAATAAATGATTTTTAAAATAAATTTTGGTTTTGTTGTAGTCCTTTGGATTAATGTTTTTTTCGTAAACTAGAACTCAACGGTTGATCATTCATATGTATAAAGTTTAGATTCTTACTGTTGAGAATACCATAGCTTGTATTATTATGTAATGATGATAATTATAGGATTGTGAATTGATTATTATTTACATAATACTGACGTATTATGTTGTTTTATATGATCCACACATCATATGCATGATATGTAATTAGATAAATTTTTTTCTAATATATATGAGTTTCTGATCATATACTTTTAGGGATTTGGATTTTATTTTGATGCATTGAAAGAGGGAAAAAACATAATATTTTTGATATATTTTATGATTTTTTTGAGTTTTGTAATGGTGAGTTGTTTAGGGATTGGTTTTTGGAGTGAATATTTGAGTTACATAACATGCGTTTTTTGGATGAACTCATGTATATCATGTTGATATATGAGTAGGTAATCTTTTGGAAAGCATAATATGAGATTTCTTTAGGATGATAATTTATATTATTGGGAGGTTACATAATATAATGATATGATTTCTTGGAAGAAGCCGCCATTAGAGAATTTTATGTGCATATTTGGTCACCAATGTTCTGGTATATATTATTTTATGAATTAAGTTGACAAGTTTCTCATTTTTTGGAGTTTAAATTTTATTTTAGGTGTTTGTGGATGAATTTTAAAGTGTTTATATGTGAGTTATTATATTTTAGGGATTGTTCTGGGGTTATAGTGTCTAAAATAGGGAATCAACTTTAGTCCAATGATTATTAGTGAGACTGGGTATCTAGTGGTTCAAGGTTGTAATAGTGGTAGTTTTGGAGGACAAGTGGGAATGTGGTTGACCTATAAAGGGTTATTTCTAGTAAACGGTCTATTTTACCATAAAATAATGTAAATTGTGACTTTTACCATTAATATTGTTAAATTTATATCTTCTATCATTCACACCAATTACATCCTAGTTATGTAAGAACCTTATAGGTCCTCTCTTAAGACATCTGCTTCACGTTTCATCCCTTACATGGATTTATTAATAATTACATTGTGTTTTCCTACCAAAATAATAACTAGGTATCCCCTTTCATATACACATCAATCATGTTATATTTTATATAATTATTCTTATTGCATGTGATAGTTAGAAATGAATTCCACTATATAGTGGAGAAATTCAATCGAATCCTTGTGGATTTATCCTAGGTTTTCCCATGATATATCATGAGGGTTCATTTAAACCTGTTGGTTATTATTTTAAAGTAAAACGATTGAAGTGATTTTTAGGATATGAATTTATTTGTTTTTCTATAGAACTTGAGGATTTTTCTTACACACTATATATCAAATATTTTTTTTTTAGTTGTTTTGGTTGATTGAATGAGTTTTAATTGAGCTATTTTTGTTTCTAAAATTTTGAGATTATGAAATGAGTTATATTAAGAATTATTATTTATTTGTTGATATTTATGTATTTATTGGGAATATTGGGAATTATTATTTCCTTCATTTAATATTAATAGGTGGTCTTTCCCCTTTGACTGGATCTTGACAAATAATTATAATTTTTATGAGCTCTATTTTTCAATCACTATTAACAAATCCTAAAATATATTTTTAGAAGTATAAATAAATAACATAAAATTAAATTTTATTATAAATCATGACATTTTAATAATATTATCAGGTGATGCCTTTTTGGGATATTCATTTCCTCTTTAATAACTTTATATATTTTTCATACAAGTTATACGTTGTTAATCATTCATAATCATTTATCATTGAATGTAAAATTATCCATAGAATTATTGTTGTATAACATATAACTATGTTATTTCACATAGCATAATTTTTAGAGTTCTTCATGAAATTTATTTTATATTACCCTTTTTTTATTTTTAGAAACTCAATAATGTCTTCTTTGTTAACTCCCCTCAAGGGAATCATGTATCATGGTGGATACCTCTTGGGTTAGAAACTTGAGGATGCTTATGTAATATATAGAGTTATATCTGATGATTTTTTTTGTTAAAAACCATGATATAAATAACCTATTTCCCATAAACCATGATGAATAATAAGTTATCAACCCAAACATATCCCCTATATAAGATAAATTTTTGATTATAATGTTTTGGTTGTGTCGGTAGGGTTGAAAGATGTGATTTACGATGAAATATTGTAGGATTTAATATCCACTTAAACTCAACACATGATGAATAATGACGTTCTAATGATAGATTAAATTGCTGTAAATTTTAGTTAAAACATGGTTTTGAATATGGTAAATTGTGTAAACACATTATTATTTTAATTCACCTCTCCATTAATTTCTCCCTTATAATAAATTATTAAGGATAATATGTTTTTTCAATGGTACCCAACATTACCTCATTAAAACCATTATTTTATATGTTTTCCTAAGTCAAATGTTTTTTTATCTAAAGGTAAAATTTTGTTTTTGATTTCTATGTAGTAATGATTAACCTTTACCTATTTATTTTAGGCACTAATATAGGTTTATAAAAAATAGTACCTCAAGTAGCCTATCCATACCATGATTGAAATTGTATTTTATAAAATTAATGGTTTCTTTCCCAAATTTTACCTTGTATGTGTAGGGAGTTTGTGGGGTATACTAAAATATTTTCATTATATGGACCCATACGTAAACATTATATAATCTTGTGTTATGTCAATAATTTAGAAGAAAAAACTTTTTGGGTTTAGAGTTTTATATAATTAGGCAGTAAATATTACATTGAATATCAAATGATTACAAAGTAGGGACTTATACTCTATCCTATTTCTTTCACAATAAGAAAACTCCTTAAATAAAAAATCAATTATTTTCTGGATATAAATATTATTGAATAGTTACTTTATCTTAACCTCCTTATACCTGTGAAAAAATATTTCAAAAAAATGGGATGATCATAAAAATCTCAGTAAGGGATATAATATAATGAAATAAAACATTAGCCCATCGTTACATAAAAATCAATGATATAATATTTTTCAATAATAAAACATATGGTCTTTAACATACCTCATGAAATCATAATATTTATAAATAACACATAAAAATCATAAATCATAATCGTAGCTTTCAGTATCCATAACATACTTACATTAAAGCTTTCACCACTTCATATGGACTTACATTTGTAATAACCATCAATTATATTGCTCAATTATCATTGAATAAATATTAATGTTTAACTTTTTCCCATTAACCAATGAATTGGAGATCTATCATGGGCTCAACTGCCCATGTTTTATCATGGAACCACCCGTATATGTAAACAATACCCAAGAACAATAACATATTCATAACACATGAAAAAGCATGATGGAAATATAACATTTCCAAAATGAAATCTCAAGATATAAGTTCAAGATATTGAAATAATAAATCCATTATCAAAACCATTTTCAATACCAAAATATGTAAAAGATTTTATGGTATTTTCTCACTTTTAAAAATATTACATCTTGTTAAGCAAGTCAAATATCAAATAATGCTCTCGATGGAAGAAATGTTGTTGTCACCGCATAAATTAAAAATAAACATTCCTTTTATAATTTAGTAAAACTATACATATAAAAAATATTATAATTTAAATAAATAAAATTTAAAATGGGGTTTTACACCATATAAAAGCAATACTTGTCAAAATCAAAATATTCCCCAATAAAAGAAGGTTGAGACAAAGTCTCTTACCTTTAGTCTGAATCGTCATGCATGTTCCTTGTTCTTTATGAATGACAAACTAAAGTTAACTTATAATGGACTCAAAAATATTTTCAATTTTATAATTTCATTTCTATCACTTATTACCACATTATAAACAATACATAATTATTTAAGTTAATATCGGTCATTTTGTGGATATTTGGTACATGAGTCCAAAATGAAATTATTAAAATAAAAAAATCCCCATATGGTAAAAATACCATTATATCCAAAATATTATTCATGATTTAGATATAAAATATATCATAAATTTCTAGTAAATATGTATTTTTAGTATTCCATAAAATTTGTAGATATGAAATGAAATGCACCGTTCATGGAGACGGTAAGTCGTACGTGCGTATGAACGCAACATTACTTTCTATTACATCTTTAATTAAATTAAAACATAACAATACATAGTTATAGTAGAATATAATATTTTATATATGATACATAATTTCATTAATTCTATTTTTTATACATTCCATGTATTGCATGAATCAGTCATATCACTTTGAGGGGGCGGTATTCTACACTTCCTCCAATGAAATTATCATATTTACCCATTATGGTAACCATAGATTTAGGAATTAAATAAAAAATAAATAATAATAGAGTCAATATAAATATAATATATATCGTAAATATATAATGTTCCATCATGATGACCACCATGATAGGCGTTAAGAGATAATTGAACAATCATCATTTTGTGAGGTAGTAATTCACCATATACAGAAACAATATGTTCTAAATCCATTAGATGGAGGTGTATGGAAGTGTAGTTCGAATAAATATCATAACAACTTCCCAATAAATTTATGATACTAGTGTTTTTATAAAATAATGGAATAAAGAACTTTAAGGGGGTTGTAGAGTGAAAATAAATGAAAGAACCTTGAGAGAAGATATTACCTCAAATTGGGTAAATCCATTTGATTTAATCTAAAAGGCATTATTTATTTTCATTATTTCCAAGTAACAGATTCTAGAAGGAATATAAGGATTTTGGGAGATTATTTTAGAAGATTTCAGATGAGATAAGGGGGCTTGAGAGGTGTGAGTAAGGGTTTGAGGTGATTCCATTATATAAGGGGAAGGAGGGGCACATTTGGAATGTCCCGAAATATTATTTTATTATATTCTATTTATTGATTTAAAAAAGGTCCCCAACTAATTTAATTATAATATATGATGAGGATTGTTTGAAGTACTTTCAAAAAATAGGATTTCGACAATTTTGGGTATCAAATTAAACGTTATCATTTAGCATTAACCCTTAGTTAACTCATTTAACTCTTACCGTGTTTTCTTGAACATTCATTCTATATTGTTAATATAGTTACTATATAATTTAAATTGAACCATAATTGGTCGATCAATGACATTTCATGTATTATATAATGTCATTTGGATGAATCTTATATATTTATATCTATTATATCATTTAATTATATATTATTTGTTTTGAAAACTCATTTATGTAAATTTTAATAATGTTCATATCAGGACGTTTTAAAAATCCATAATGACATTATTATTTTTCAAAAACTTCATTAATTAAAAGATAACAATTAATAATCATACCTAAAATTCATGAATGTCATATAAAGTTTCAAAATTATTTTTTATAATTTATAATCTCATTTATTTTAAACATGTTTTAATAATGTTATCACTACATTATCATTGTGTCATAAATAGTTTTTTTATTTAATGTCTAAAATTTATAAATAAAATACAATGATGTCATAAATATTTTTATATTTATAATGAATATTTATTGTTTAATATATTACTTATATAACCTCATATAATTTTTTTTAATAAAATATATATTTTTATGTTATATTTTCCTTAACATTAAATAAAAAGTAATTAAATGATATTTTCACACACAAGTGGCTCCATGGGGTCCTAAAATTGACCAACGGATGAAAATAGTCAGATATATTTCATAAAATCGGATTAAAACATGTTTTAGGATAATTTAATATTTTAATAATATTATTTTTTACCCTTATTTACCAGATTTACCCGTTAACCATGGTAAATAAAATATTTACTTAAATTACTATTCATAATGTCTAAATAAAAAAGGTACATATTTAAAAATATTTAACCACCTAATTAAAAATATTGAATCTATTTATTCAAATTCAAATTATAGAAATATTTTAAATTAATTGAAAATTATTTCATGTTCTCAAAACCAAACAACGTTTTAAAAAGTAAAAACTACCAATATATTGACAAGTGTTTATGTCCAATTAAAACGTGAAATAACTTCCAATGACCATAATTTGATTAAATGATAAAAAATAATCTAATTAAACTTTAAATCCAACTAAAAATATAATATATCCATTTAAATAAATAAAATGAAAAGGAGGTTTTGACATAAAATTTAATATTTTTCACTATTAACTAAAAAACAAACTTTATCAGAACGATGCCAAAAAATTTCCCAATGAAAATTTTTATGTCATTCTAAAAATAAGTATAATATATTTTTCAAATAGTATATATAAAAGTGACCAAAACTATTTTTAAATATGGTTCACTATTAAATGGATGTAAAACTACCTTTTAAAAATATTATAGTATTTATGCTTAAAATTGGATTCATTCTCATTTTAAGCCTCTAAATTTTATTTGAAAAATGTAAAAATATATAAAATACATGATTAATAATAATAGTTAGTTCTGTTCATTCAAAATAATATAAATTCTAGTCATTAAATTCCATTTAAAATTATAATATTATATATTTTTTAGTATGACTCATCATTTTTTGTAACATACGATTTCTATGAACCAATAGTTGGGTGTCAGGTATTCCATAAAACATATCATCCCTTTTAAAGTATAAATTAAATTTAATTCATACATATTAATAAACATAAAAATGTAATATTCTCTATTAATATAGGATGTCACATCCTTCCCCCTTTTTCAAATTGCATCATCGCAATTTTATTCAATTATCAAATAAGTGGGGGTATTTATCCCTTACAACATTTTCATATTCCCATGTTTCTTCTTCAACTGTATGGTTTTTATATAAAACATTTACATGATGAATTATCTTATTCCACAACACTTTCTTTCTTCAGACAATAATTTAGACTAGTTGTTCCTTATATGAAGGATTTTCTACTAACAAAGCTACATATGGACTCCAAACATGATATAGATCCAGTATATACTTTCTCAACATTAAAACATGAAAAACATTATGTACCAAGGATAAGCATGGATGTAAATACACTTTGAAAACAAATAATCCAAATTTCACCAAATTTCCTTTTTTTTACCAAAAGGCATCAATGTTATCCATGGGGAAACTTTGAGAAAAACATGATCACTATCCTCAAAAGAAAAATTATTCCTCCGGTTCTCTTTATAACTTTTCTACGTCCTCTGTGCTATTCTCACTTGCTTCTAAATAAACTGAACTTTTTCATCCATATCTTCTCCAATTCTGTTCCCATAAACATCATTTTACCTACATCACCCCAAAATGCTAATGATCAACACAACTTTCCATATAATTCTTCAAATGGTGTCATCTGTATATTGAAATGAAAACAGTTTTTATAAGGAAACTCAACCAAATAAAAAAATTTGTCCCAAAATCCTTGTAAATTAGTTAAAAAATCATGTATCACATCATATCGGGTCTGAATTATTCAATATAACTGTCCATATGATTGTTGATGAACAGTTGTACTAAAATTTAATTCATCACCCAAAAAATTCTAAAGGCATTAAAAAAATTTGAAGTGATCCAAGGATCTTGATCAGATTCAATGGAGAGGGAACATCCATGTAACCTAATAATATATTTAACATACAATCCAGAAAGATGATACATAGATAAAGTATCTTGAATATGATGGAAATGAGGATATTTAGTTAATCAATATACAATAACCTAGATTACATTATATCCGCGATATGTCATCATTAATCCCACAATTAAATAAATTGATATATTTTACCATTTACACTATGTAACCATTAATGACTGAAGCATCCCTTACGATAACTGTCATTATATTTTAACCTATTTAGAAGTCAAACACTTCACAATAATGTCAAAAATATCACTTTTCTTCTTATCCCTCCAGTAATAATCTTGAATATAACTATAAATTTTAGTAATCTAATGATGAACAGAAAACAGAGAACTATAACTTCACATAAAAACAATTTCGACAATTTTGAATCACATGGTACACATAATATATTTCCAAATATAAAAAAATAATCTTTTTCATTGTTAAATCTTGGTAACTTACACTTCATAACTAGTTTTACCTTTTTATGAAACTCACCTTCTTCATTCTGCATTTTCTCTATTCTATCATCCAGATACGATTATTCTAAATCCTGAATGAAAATAATGGAAACTCGAGCACCAAAAAATACTTTGATAAAGTTAATCAAATAGTTAATCAAAGTTTCTTGTTCTAAATGTAACATGGTTGTTGTCGTATTCATTTTTCGACTCAATGTGTCAACCACCTTATTCTCGTTTCATGGATGGTAACAGATCATGAAATCATAATCCATGATTAATTTGATCCATCTCCTCTATCTCATTTTTAATTCCATCTGAGTGAATATATACATAAATTTTTTTTGCTCAGTATATATTTCACATATTACACCATAAAAATGACGCCTCCAAATATTTAATTAAAAAATAAAAGGAGATAATTCAGAATCATGTGTAGGGTAATTTAATTATGAGTCATTGTTTCATTTGTGGGACTTGGCCATTATTTAACAACTTCTTTTTTAGTAGGATCAAAATTTATTTGATCTTTAGAAACAATGTGACCATGGCATAAAATTTATTGTATCCAAAACTCACACTTACTGAACATCCCATACAGTTAATTTTATTTTAAGGTATTCAAGAAAACGCTTAATAAAATTTCATGAATCTATTTACTTTTATAATATAATAGAATATCGTTAATAAACACAGAAAAATACATATCCATGAAATGATAGAAAATTTTATTCATAAGATCAATGAATAAAGCAGGTGCATTGGTTTACCTAAAAGGCATAACTAAAAATTCATAATCGACATATCTAATACAAAACATGGTATTCATAATGTTTGCTTCCTTTACTTTCAAGTGATGGTACACTGACCTCAAATAAATCTTCCAAAAATATTGAGCTCCTGAGAGTATATACATCAAATCATTTATATAAGGTAAATGATACTTGTTTTAAATAGTGATATTATTCAGGGCTCTATAATCAATGAAAATCCTAATTGATCCGTATTTCATTTAAAAAAAGACATGAGCACCCCATGGTGATGTGCTAAGTCAAATTAAACCTATATCTAATAACTCCTTAAATTTATTCTTTAAATCTAAATGTTCAATTTGATCTATTTGATGACGAGGATCTGAAATCGGATTACCATCAAATACATATTCAATTGTAAATTCAACTTTCTGGTGAGGTATTCTTCCAAGAAACTCTTCAATAATAAATCATGGTACTCATTTACCACTAGAACATAATTAGTTGGAAAAGATAATTTGTTTTCAATAATATGTGCAATGTAACATTTATTTCCATCTTTTACATGTGTCTCAGCTTCATTATATGTTATCAAAAGTAAGGGTTATTCTTGTACACAAACTGAAATTATTTCTGAAAAGAAATCTAATTTTCTCTAATGTCAATATTAGCATGATAAACTGAAATCCAATACACACCCAAAATAACATCAAACTATTATACATGTAAAACAATAATTTTATCAACAAGATTATTTCTTTACAAAAGTACAAGAAGGTTGTTATATTTTTTTAAACATTTCATCCATGTGTTTTTTCCACATGCTTAGGATTCATATCTTGATATGGAATTACCAGCTTACTAGAAAATTTCATAGAAATGAATGAATGTGTAGACCCAAATTCAAAAAAAACATTGGCATAATCTGAATAATGAAATAGTGTTCCTAATAGTACTTCATTTGATGGCCCAACACCAACTGAAGTAGTTGCAATGGATTTCACCACCCATTTATGCTTGTTGTCTAGCAACCTTCCATCATTTAATTTCATCGTCGGATACTCATTTTAATAATTACCCATATCATAACACATAAAATATTTTAAAAACTGTAAATCAGATTTTGACTTACCATTACCCTAATATTTTCTAGTGCAATTACGACCCTTATTTCCCATTTTACTACATCGGTAGAACATACTAGAATTTGAAAGTCATTCCTCAGTGTGCTTTTTACATGAATTTTCACAAACTGTAATAATAAGTTTCTTACCATTAAACTTTTTTTGACTATTTGATACCTTTCAAATTTCACCACAGACTCTTATTATGATTATTTTCAAAGAACACTTGATCATCATAAAACTCAATTTCAACATTCTCTTCATATTGAACAAGTTTTTCATAACATTTATACTCATAGGAATCTAAAGACCATTGATAATTTTTATTCAATCCTCAGAAAAAAACAATTGATTTTACAATGAAGACCCCATATGAAATTTCAAGAATACCATGCTGGTCGAGTGATTATTTCTTCATAAGCATCCACTAATTCATTCTCTTAACCCAATTCGAAGAAGTGTTTTTCCATCAAAATTCAATACACCTCAGTGAAATATATCTCCAGAAACATAACTTAGAATTAATCCAAATCAAAACCATCAATCTCGTCATTATCCCTTCTATTTTTATCCATCGATCACCATTGATCGACTTCACCTTTAAAATTTTGAAAAACAAGACTAACATTTTGATGTTCTGAACACCCCATGACATCAAAAATCATTTCCAGGTATTTAATCCACCCTTCAACTAGCACAAGGTCAGATGATTCCCATAATATTGGGGGGATGTGGCCTCATGTAATTCTACAATACTGATATGTTCTTCTAAAGTTAACTCGGCTGATCACATGCATGAATACCAGCACTATATATAGCCTGAGTCTATTGTGGCATCACTGCAACAAACTATTTAGTTCTGATTCTGACCATCTCAGGTTGCTAATTTGGAAGGTTGTTTTCCTCTGGTTGTTATCACATCACATCTTCCTTGTTTTCTCTATGGAAAACCATTATAAACACATAAATTTCTTAGGCAAAGAAATATGGAAATCTTACAATTCTATATCATTTAAATTTTACAATAAAGTAAAAATAAATAATGGATATTAATTTCACAATATCTTATATTCTAAATTTGTAGAAAAGGACCTCTCATACCAACTATAAGGACCCACCTTTAACATTACTTAATCTTTATTTAAGTTAAGAATTCACATATAAGATCATTTTACGTTTGTAGTTTTAGCTAATTAGGCTGTAAATATTACATTACATCTCAAAAGATTATAAAGTAGACACTCCCACTATATCAATTTTTTTCACAAAAATAAAACTCCATAAATAAAAAAAGAATTATTTTCTTGATATAAATATTCTTAAAAATTCATTTACCTTACCCTTCATTATACCCTATTATTTTTTTAAAAAACATGGGATGAGCATAAAAAACTCGGTTATGATTATAAAATTAAGAAATAAAACATTATCACATTGATAAATACAAATCAATGAGATCATACTATTCAATAATAAAACAAATTCACTTTGACAGAACTCATGAAACCATATGATTTATGAATAACAAATAGAAAATATAAATTGTAATTGTAACTTGTGGCATCCATAAAATACTTACATTGCAGCTTCCACTGCTACATAAGGAGTTACATTTGAAATACCCATCATGGTATATTAACTAAATATATTAAGAGAAGTATAAAAATTTACTCTCCTTCTCATTAACCAATTAATTTTAGAGATATATTAGGCTGACCCATCCTAGTTTTATCATATAACCCCTCGTATATATAAACAATTTACAAGAACCATAACATAATCTTATCACATGAAAAAGCATAAAGGAAATATAAAATTTCCGCATTTTAATCACAAGATATTAGTTCAAGATATTGACATAATAAATCCATTAAAATAAACAATTTCAATACCAAAATATGTAAAAATGTATTTATGGTATTACTTTTTTCTTTTAAAAGTATTAATTCTTGTTAAGGAAGCCAAATATCAAATAATGCTTGTGGCGTCAGAAAGGTCATTGTCACTATGAATGTTTAAAACAAACAATCCCTTGGTCATTTGGTAAAATACTACATAGAAAAAATATTCCCTATGAATGAAATTAAATTTTATATTGTTTTATACAACATATAAAATCATGTCATTTATAAATAAACATATTCCTTAGTGAAAGAAGATTGAGACGAAGTCCCATACATTGAGTCTGAATAGTCACATATGTTCTTTGTTCTTCCAGAATAATAAATATAAGATAATTTAAAGTTTTATTAAACCTATTTAAATTTATTATTCCTTTTATATCTCTTATTAAAACATTTTAAAAATTAAATAATTATCTATGTTAATATCAACCATTTTGCCAATATTTGGTACTTGAGTCAAAAATAAACATGTTATAATTAAAAATTGTCTATGTGGTCGATATTACTTTATATCCAGAATATTATTAATGATTTAGATTTCATATATATCACATATATCTATTATATATATATTTTTAGTAAAACATATCTTTGGGAGATATGAAATGAAATGAACTGTTTATGTAGATAGTAAGCCATAGGTACGCATGAATGATAATTTCATTTCTATTTTATATTTAAAAGAACTAAAATAGAATGATACATAAGTATAGAATAATAAAATATTTTATATATTTTAAAAAATTTTATTAATTCCATCCTTTTTATGTTCCATTTATGGCATGAACGAGTCATATCCCTTTCAGCGGACGGTAGTCTGCACTTTCTCAAATGATATTATCAAATTTACCCATTATAGAAACTATAAATGTATGCTATAAATAAATCTTATATAATAATAAAGATAGTTTAAATATAATATATATCATATATAAATACATTTCTATCATAATGGCCATCATGATAGGCAGTAAGAGATAATTGAACAATTCTCATTTCATGAGCTAGTAGTTCATCACCCACTAAAATAGAATGTTCTAAATCCATTAAGTGAAGGTCTGTGGATGTTTAGAAAGAATAATTCCCATAAAATAATACATGTATGTTTATGATACTGGTTTTTTATAAAATAATTGAAAAATGGGAGTTTACAGGGTTGGGGAAGGAAAAAAACTAACGAAGTTTAAAAGAAGATATTACATAAAATTGGGTATCTCCTTTTGATTTAATCATTAATGCCTTCTAGATTTTACTGAAAACATGGTAAGGAATATAATATAAAGAGAGTGATGTGGTGATATTATTTTGGCAGTTTTTATGAACCAATGGGGAATGATAGGTGTGAGTAAGGTTTAGAAGTGATTCCCTTTTATAAGTGGAAAGTGGGGCACTTTAAGAATGTCTTCAAATATTATTTTATTATAAACTGAATTTAGATATATAAAGATCCTCAAATAATATAAATAGAATATATTGTGATTATTGTTAAAAATACTCTCAAAAAATATGTTTTAGATATGTTTTTTTCTCAAAGAAAACTTTATCATTTATCTTTGACTCTTAGTTAAATAATTTAACTCTTACCATGTCTTCTTATATATTCATACTATATAGTTAATATAGTTACTATTAAATAGTAATCAAACCTCAAGTGATCCATTAGTGTCATTTTAAGAATTATATAATTAATTGTTTTGAATAATATATTTTTATGACTATTATATCATTTAATAAAATATTATTTGTTTTTAAAACTAATTTATGTCAATTTTCATACTATTCATATCATGTCTTTTTAAAATTTCATAACAACTTCTTTATTTCAAGAAAACATCATTAATTAAAATATAACAAGTTATATTCATAACTAAAATTCTTTTATATGAATAAATGTTACAAAATAAATTTATTTTAATTTTTATAATCTCATTATTTAAAACATTCATTAATAATGTAATCACTACATCATCATTTGGTCATAAATAAATTTATTTATTTGATGTCTAAAAATTATAAATAAAAAACCATGATGTAGGTAATGTTATTATATTTATAATTAATATTTATAGCTTATGGTATAACTTATAAAACCCTAAATAACATTTTTTAGTAAAATATATATATATTTGTTATATTTTTACAAAACATTAAATTAAAAATAAATAATTGGCTTTTTCTCACACAAGTGTCTCTATGGGATCCTAAAATTGAGCCATGGATGAAAATTGTCTGAAATATCTTATAAAAAATTATTATAACTGGTTTTAACACTATTTAATATTATTACAATAATATTTATTCCCTTATTTACCAGATTTACCTTTTAATCATTATAAATAAAATATTTACTGATGTTACTATTCATAGTGTCTAAAAATAAAAGGCACCCATTTAGGTAATTTTTACCTCCTGATTCAAAAAATGGAATCTATTCCTCCACAATAAAAAACATAATTTTCAAAAATAAATTTCAAATTAATTTTTATTGTAAAAACCAAAAGCGTGTTTTTAAGAAGTAAAAACTACCAAATGACTGACATGTGTTTATGTCTAATTAAAATTTGAAATCGCATCCAATGAAAATAATTAGATTAAATGATAATGAATAATCTAATTAAACTTTAAAACCAATTTAATATATAATCTAACACTATAAATAAATTAGATGAATAGATAATTTGGACATAAAATACAATATTATTCATTATTCATTAAAAAATTTAACATTATCAGTTAAATAAAAAAAATACCCAAAGTAAATTCTTATGTACTTATTATAAATAAGATGTTGTTTTCAAAATGGAACATGTAAAAGTGAAAAAAACTATATGTAAAAATGGTTCTCCCTCAAAAGGAGGTAAAAATACATTTTAAATAATATAGAGTATTTATGCTTAAAATTGGATTAATTCTCAATTTAAGCCCCAAAATGTTATTGGATAAATGTAAAAACATATAAAAACATGTTTAATCATAAAATAGTTTTTTATGTTAATTACCTATATTATTATTTCAATAAATCAGCTACCATTTAAAATAATAATTTATTATTATTAATTTTTTCAGCAGGACTCAACATTGTGTGAAAAATGAGATTTCTAAGAAACCCATTGTTGCATGTCATGTATTCCATCAGAAATAACATATAATTTAAATTAACATTATTATTTAATTTAAAAGTACTAATAATCAAGTAAATTTAATATTATTTATTTACTTTTGATGTTACATTCATGGTCTCGACAATCATACTTGACTAATAAATAATTTAATTTAATTTAATTAGTTTCTTAGAATATATTTCCATGATTAATTTATTTATTGATCTATATATTGTTTAAAATGATTTTTATGCATTTATAGAATGGTTATTGTTATAGGGATGTTTAATTTTAGTCACATTATTATTACATATAAGTAAATTTTTGTTACATAATCAACATCATAACTTTGGTATAACAATAATGGATATAACATTACCTTTTTTCCATCTTGTTTCCTTATTTTATAATGAATTTTCACCAATATAGTAAGTAATATTTTACATAGAATGGTTATTTCATTGATATATCATGAGTATATTGTGAAGGGTATTTTATTGATCATGAATGTATGTTAATGTTTCAGTGTTTCACTGTTTTGATCCATTGATTCTTATGTTATCCATTTAATATTAATACAATTTTATTTATTTTTATATTGTAATATGATTATATTGTGTAGGTACTCTATATATAGAGAAAAAGTTTGAAATAATGAAACATTAAATGGTTCTAGGATTCGTTATAAATAAATATCTTTTTCCAGAAGATACATTTCATGAATTATGGGTTGTTAACTTGAATCATTTTTCCCTAGGATAGGCATAGGATGAAGAAATTTTTCAAAAATATATACTCATAAGTTTGGGTAGATATTTACATATTTCTATCTTATTTTTAAGAACTGTAATTTTCTTTCATAAGATATGTCTCTAATACAATGCCTTATATTTGGACGTGGACTGATGTAGATCAATAGGGTATGGATGAAACTAGTATATGTGGTTATATTATGGATAATATTTATTTAGAAATTAAAATATATTTATTAGATAATCCGTTTTGTTTTATTATTTCAAAATAAATTACTATATATGAATGTATATCTGTAGACATGATTTTTACAATAATTTTTTGGTCACAATTTGTTTGAGACATTGTTTGTTGTTCTTAATTAATTATTACATGCTGATCCTCTAGTTGAACAGTCCCATATAAATATGTCACTATTTACATCATTATAGTTATATACATGTAATCCAATAGTTTTATACATATTTTATATATTCATTATTATTAACATTAGAATGGTTGTGTGTGCTAATTTATGTCTAATATGTCACATCACATATTTCAAATTTGGTCATTACCATGATTAGACATATATTTCTTTAAATATTTTATGATCTTATTAGAGATTTAGCCATCTTGTGTTTCAATCTATTACCAAATAATTTATAGATAATAATTTTTTCCATACCTATGTACCCTTATATGACTTATTATATATATATTTGTTTCCAGCAATGCCCATTTTATGAATGATCCAAGCTATAATTCTTATAGAGTTCATACATGAGTTATATTAAAAACTATTGTTGGTTTATTTTTCTTCATTAATTTATTTAGGCCTATTGTACTTGTCACTATTCAAAGGATATCATAATGCGCTATTATAGTTATGAAACTCTTATTAAAGTGTTTTAGGGAATCTATATCAAGGTCTGTATAAATGAAATTTTTATTTTTATTTTCATTTTACTCCCATGTAGACCACTAAGATAATTTTTTTATTATAATAGTTAAATAAAATAAATTCAAAAAAATATCATTTTTCCAAAAGAATTGACGGCTGAGTGTTGATAGTTTAATAAAAATGATGTTAAGAATAAATTTAAGGTAATCTATTTTTAGTTTCACAAATAATGTGGTATCAGTACTCCTATGGTAATAAAATACACTAATATATCTAAATATTTATATAAAATTAATGACAAACATAAAAAACTCTCTTATATGCTCTCCCAATAAATTTTACAATATTCTATCTCATCCCCTTACGAAGGTTCTTATAAACATTGAATAAATCAAGATTTTTTATAAAAAAATTTACAACAGGTTTCCTAGGTTCTTTTCTCTGTCAAACTTAATTAATAACTATTTTGAATTCATTAAAATACATTTCAAAAATATCAATTAATATTATTTCGTAAATGAAATCATCCAAAAGAAATATTTTTTAAACTTATGAGTTCAGGGAAAACAATGATAAAATATGAATGATAATTATTCAACATGTAAACTGTGTTGAAATATTTAAATATATCATAGAGAAATTTTAAAAAATTAATCTTAAAAGTCCCTTATATTTAAAATAATTTACTCATAAGTCTAGAGTTTTATAAAAAAGAAAAGCTATGTACACCACATTAATGATATCAAAGAAATACATAGATTATGAAATATATATCTATAAATAAATTCCAATTTTATTTAACATAATAAATTAATATATAGTAATTTCAGTAGATCTTATCAACTTTTATAGCTTTTTAAATTCATAAATAATAAAAAAACTTATATATGTTTTAATTTTCTGAAACTATTTCCCATCATGTATTATCCAAGGTGTTTATATCACATGGTATAAGATTCTATATGTAATTTCATAAAATTAATTATCCTTCACAAAGAATATATAACTATGATTTTAATTTTACCCCAAAATTTATTTGTTGTTTGGTAATTTTTTCTCTAAAAAATAATATGTTGAACCAATATATTTTATGTCAAATGTTATCAAATATTCATCCCATATATGATTTTGGCACATATAATGTAATTTTACATATTTATTATGTCTATATAAAACATGTACCTAACATATATACATATAATGTAAAAACACATGACTAAATTAACACTTCTAAAATCAGTGATATACAACTCCATCTCATATGATGTGTGTTAATTTCATTTCATTTTCAACAAGACATGTGAATTTAATGATTTTTGGAAATTATTGGGGCTTTCAGAGGATAGTGGTTGGTTTTTGGCCATTTTGATACAATCAATGGTTTTGAATCCTTAATGACATACAACCCTGTGATTTATGTGTAAAGGAATAAGTATATGGTGGCTATGAGAAGAGAGGGGTGGTCCTGGGGGATACCATCATGCTAGTGACCCCATGGTTCATGCCACATCTATATATCTTATTTGTTCAAAGATTAATGCCTTATATATATATTTATATATTACTCTCTCATTTTCTCACCATGTTCAATTGTAAATATCCTTTGCTCTTAGTGAAATTCAGATGTCACATATCCTTGAATAGTTTTATAGTTAATTATATTAGTCATATACCATATATTAAATGTTTATATGTGCCGTTTTTCCTTATTCATTGGTTATAACTGAATTTATGAGTCTTTATCAGGTTCTATGATTTCTATTGATAGAGGTTGTATTTTTTATATGGTCATAAATAAGATGGAATCAATCATGCTGCAATTGGTTGTGAATATACAATAATGTTGGTTTATATGACTTTTTAGGTGAACCATGAAATATGGTAATTTATATAGTGTGAACATTTTGGAAGACTAATCTATATTGTTTTCTCTGAGCCCACAAGAGT
Organism: Viscum album; assembly: GCA_963277665.1. NCBI lineage: Eukaryota > Viridiplantae > Streptophyta > Magnoliopsida > Santalales > Viscaceae > Viscum > Viscum album. Next base: position 1,315,271,679 of record OY728133.1, read on the forward strand.
TGGGTAAGTATGTTTTGTTCCATTAATTATCCTATATGCATTGTTATTTAGTTTTGTAGTGGTCTATGGCCACATGTTTGAGTTTAAGTGGGTTGTAAATTCTAATCAAAATCATTTGTGTTGTAACTTGTGTTATATTATTTACATCATAAAATTATTGGTTTTAATAAACCTTGTTTTTAAAATTGTATTTTTACTTACTATGTGATTAGCTAGGGTTATATTCTTATTGAGCTTGTAGTTTCTTTATAAATAATTAATTATAAGGGTGGCTAATTATGAGAAGATGGATATTCCATTCCTTGAACAAAAGTTGTTCCATGGTTATTTTTAAATTGGTAAAAAATCTATAAGTGATTTGTTATGGAAGGACTAAACTAGTTTCAATATATTGGGGTGTTGGAAGATGTTCCAAAATAGTTTTCATTTGTTTGAGTACACCCATTTATTTTTTAGTTATTCCATGATTTATTTAAAGATAAAGGAGACAATATATTATTATACTATCATTGAGATATGGTATCATTATTCCTCATTGATGTGTTAAATATATATTTTTTGGATATTCTTTAATCAATGTGTTTTCATGGTTTTTGGTCTTGATAGAGAAGCATGATGGATTTGGTCATTTTAACATTGGACCACCTTTCCTATGGATTTTTATTATTGTGGTCAAGAAAAAGATTTCATAGAACAAATATTATATTCATATGTGAAACTCTTCTCTTTTATTTATATTTTTATATATCTGGATCAAGATCCAAAACTCATAAAATCATTTAGAACTATATTTATTTAGAAAATAATGTATATTATATTGAGAAGGGACATATATTTTTTTATATAATACATTTATAGACATTTTCCACTTCCCTATGTAAAGTTATGTTATTTTGAGATGCGATTGAGATGCCTTTAATATGAGACTATTTTATACATGGGGCCTCCACTTCTAATGGTATTATAATTATTTATAGTTACACATAAGACCTATAAATCAGATAGATATAGATAATGGACTTTTCTACCATTCATATTATGACATTATATGATAGGGTATAATTTCCTTTAACATTAGAGCATTATAGACAACGAAATATACTATTCCACTTTCTTGATGGATTGATGGTAATATACTTATAGTCATCTATAGAATGGATGAGGAATGTATTACCACTACTAAATTGGATCATATATCACTATAGGGTGAGACATTTATCATTATTTTTATTAATTATATTTACTAGTATATAATTTTATACATAAACATGTATTTTATGTATTTTAAATTTATTACATTAATGATGACCTACCATGTTGTAATCACACCCAAAATTTGAATCTCGGTGTAGGTATAAACATTATGGTTCATGAAATAATTAATGTAAAGTGATTACTTATTGTGGATTGCGTGGTGTTCCATGGCTGACGTTGGGAGAAAAAATCAATTTTGGAATCTAAACAAATATTTCTATTATAATTGTTATTTTTAAAATTTAGACCATATATCATTTGATCATCCCAGAAGATATCCTTTTTATGACTAGTGTGACATAAAAATAACTCATTTTTGTATAACATGTGAATTTTATTTACTTATAGTTGTATCATAACAATAATTTCAATATGATTCTATTAAATTAGGTTTAATGTAATTAATGATTCTATTTTTGGTAACCTATATAACATGATATCCTATCTCTATGTTAACTTATAAATATTCACTGTTATTGAATAGCCTATGTCATACAAGGAAGTGTGTCAGACGTTTTCAACACTTTGGTTTTTCCACATATAATTTGGACCAGGACAAATATATTAAAGTATTGTAATGTTTCCTTGGTCATTTATTATTTACTAATTGGATGTGGTAGCCGAAGATAGAATATATTCAGATCTTTCGATATAAATTATTCATTAGAGTAGATAATTTATATATAGGTAATGATCAATTTACTTTGGATTATCTAGTTCTTCTTGGATTTCAGGTGTTTCTATTTTATGATTTTTGGGTAACATGTTATTTTAAATATGTTTTATTGATTTTCTTATATATTGGGGATGAATGCATTTATGTGTTAATGTATCATATATTATATTTATATTTCTCATGACATTCATGAGGATGTTTTCATTTGAGAAAATTTATTACTACATTTTATTTAGTGTATTAAATTATTTGAAATAAGTTATATTGTATTTTTCTGTATAAATACATGATGAAAATTTACTAAAATTGTGTTATGCTTAAATTTGTGTTTTTTAACATATTTATATGATTTATTGAGTGAGTCATATATATATATTATTCTATCTTTATAATTTTATGTCCTTAGTATGCCTCATATCTGAGAAAAAATTATTTTTATGGTGATTTTTTAACATAATAGGGAAAATGTTTTTTATTAGGTAATATATGATATCAATAATTATTATAGATGTATTCTAAGGGGTAATATTTAAATTGTAGGGACTTATACTAGAGTAACCTCTAGTGGGGAACTACACAATTGGAGATGAGAATGCCCTATCAGTTAGTAAGACAAAGCCCCTAGTTGTGCATGTACCTCATATTAATCAGCATCCTTGAGAATTTTACACTACATTATTTTATCAATGGTCTATAATGCCCTATATGGGATTAGTTTTTAATAATATCAGAATAGGTAATTCTAGTTATAACATCCATAACATTTTATTAGAGGGGATATACCATAACCAATTGATTATTCAGTTCTGTTGATACGGACCAACATCGACTAGTTTTAGAAACCCCCATAGAAAAGGGAATATCTTAATAGGCTTATGGTATATGAATGATTAATGTGCTATTAGGTTGTAATTATTTAGTTAACTTTGTATGTGGATATTACTTAGAAAACATGTCAAGACCATTTCCTTGAGTAGTTCATTCTCAATACATAGAGGTATGATAAATCTTTTGGAATTAGCCATCTTGTTCAAGGTAGGGAGGATATGATGTAATATGATTATTCCTTAATGATTTAAATATGATTTATCTATTATATAAAGGTGATTAATTACTAAAGATTAATATTATTCATATTTTTGGAACCATTTATAGTTTTTCAATTGAAAATTTTCCCCCCGATTTATTTTATTGAGGTGGTGAACTAAAGTCACATTATTTTGTGGAAACCTATAAGTGGCATTATTCAAGGGAAGAATTAAATATATTCATGATTCTAGAGTGGGAAATTTAGAATTTGTGTGTGTATATATTATAAAAATATCTAGAGTGGTTAAACACATTATATAATGGGAAATGTTACATCTTTTTGATCACACTGTAGGACTCCTCTATGGTGTAATTTGTGTAAGATGTGGGCAATACATGGCCAGTGATCTAATGAGAAACTAAAGAGTACGGATATTTTCAGAATATAGGGATACAATATTGATTTTTCTATAGATTTTATTATCTATATAGTTGTCATGACATTGTTTTAGTTTCTGATTCCAGATTACGATTCGGTGTTTTTCATAGGATAGTACATAGGAGTTATTCCAAGTAATAAAGGTAAAGAATTAGTGGTTATTATATATATGGGAATTAAGGTACATATTCATAGATAATTTAGTCTCTAAGAGGTAAGGGTTGAGGTATAAAATTTTATCAGTTATACGTTATGAAGATAACTAATGTTAATCATTGTAATGAATCAATGACAATTAATGTTGAAATTATGGTTTTATTCAACTTTTAGTTTATTTCAAATTCATATATCACATTTGTTTATATCTAATCAGTTTTTCTAGTTATTATTGGATTATTATTATTTTCTTATATAGGGTGACTTATATTCGTAGACCCAAAAAGTTATTTTATGAGGGTAATCATATATGTTTAGAGTGTGACATAATTATCAAAAGGATTATAATTATCTAGTAATTCATTGTATTTTAGTTTTTTATCTTTCATATGATCATTGGGATGGATTATATAACTCAATATTTAGTACCCATATAGTTTTACCCACGATGGGTATGTTATGTATCTATTGAAGATTATTTATATACCCATACGGGTGATAGGTATTTTCTAAAAGTTAATTGGATACATTCCCACTGACTACTAGATAGAATATCTACATCAATTATAGTTTTATAAAATATATGATGGAATCAAACCCGATCATTTAATACATTGTTGTTATTTTATGGGGAATCTTTCATGATGATTTTTCAGGGATGAAATCAAAAATTGACTTCAATTTTATGATTTTAAAGATTCCAGAATCAGATTCTAAATCATATCTTATATATTGGATAGCTCCTACAAAAAATTGAGATCTCAAGGGTATACAATTTTAAAATATATATTTTATGATGTATTTATAACATTAGTATTTAAAACTAACATAAAAAATAATTCCATTTTACTTTCATGTCAGTTATTATAAAACTAAAAATGAATAATACTTTTTCCTCTTTAAAAATTAACTAATGTAAATTTGTTTTTTTAAAAAATTAACAAAAAATAATTCCTAAAAAACATCAAATTATCAGTTTCTTGTTCAGTAACACCTCTAAATACCCTTTTTTTCTTTTCTCAAACTCTATGTTGTGAACATTATAATCTTTTTCACCATCATCTCAATTCTGGTTCATTCCACTTCCATTCTCATCACCATTATCATCACCATCTTCATTTCCATTTCCATCACCACCACCATCGCCATATCGGTGTCCATTGAAATTTTTACCATTTTCTTAAACATCTCATATCAGATATCTATTTATGGTTTTTATTTACTTCTTAGATTTTAAATGCATATAAGGTATGATAAATTTGATGATTATTTTGTGTCTTATTTTTTTTCATGAATGACCACCACCTGCACATATATTTGGAATCTATACATTTTATTTATTTTTAGTTACTTAATCAACCTAAGTATTTTTAAAATGGTGATTGTAGGTTTTTAATTTAAAATTTGATTAAATGATTATTTCATGAATTGGTGTTATAAATAATTTTTATTTATTGATTAACGTGTGTATATGGTATGTCTAAATTATTTTTTTCTTTTATTTTATAGAGTTTTTAAAGGTATTTTAGATTATAAACATTGAATATGATGTATTGGTAGTATATATTTATAATAACAAGGTAATTTCATGATCATATTATGATCAAACAAACTTTATATCTTATACTTAATCATATCACTAATATAATATAGATTACATGATCATATTTCTATTTGGTAGAAATTTTTATTTAAGTAATATATTCAAAAAACCCTTTTAGAATGAATTAGAATTAACTGATGTTAATAATTATACTTAATTTAATGTGATGTTTTTCTCTATTTAATATTTCAAGAATATAAATAAATTTTTAAATTTTATAATTTTAATTATTTCACTTTTTGTAATATATAACAAATTTTGAAGTACTTTAATTATATAATAATTTGAAAATAAAATTAATTCAGTTCCCTTTATATTTTATTTTTATGGAATATGTTTTTGGTGATCCCAATGAATATATTTTACTTGTAACATTATAATTTCAATTTTGGTATATGTGAAGTCTTGTATTTATATTCTTTATTACGTTTAATAATCTCACTTTTCTCACTATCTAATATTTTTACAACTATATTAGGATGTTTAATTATTTAAATTTAAAAAATTGAAATTGTTAAATATTTTAATAGAAATAAGGTAAAGTTATTTTTATTTGTAGAATAAATTGAAAATAAAATTTCTTATTTCTATGCCATTATTTTTTATGAATTATTTATAAAATACATATAATTAAATATTCTTAATGTTAATATTTTTTATCAAGTATAATATATTTATTTTATTTGAAAAATATTGTATATTACTTTTTTATTGTTATATATAAAATTAAAATTATAAAAAGTTTCAAAATAAAATAACATATTTCCAAATTTGGATACATGTAATAGATTAAAATGAGTCAAAGATATATTACTATAATTTAACGAAGTGATTCATATATAGAAAAATGGTAAGGATTTTTGGAATATTATAATGAAATTTTCTCTATAATGATTTTTATTTTAGTCTATTCTTTGAATGTTTAAATAAGAAAAAGTTCAAAATAAGAGAGGCAAAATATCATATAATTTTTAATTATTATAATTTTAATTATAGTACCTTTTTTTGGAATGTAGAAAATGGGAATAAATCAATATCTAATTATGATGATTATTTTAAAGATGATTATTCTAGTAAAATTTTTCAAATTATTAATGATGTTGAATTAGAGGAAATTGGAAAACCACAGATAATTTAGCTTATATCTGTTGAAGCAAAAAACACATTACATCATGGTTTTATGAGATTTATAATTTTTCTAGTAATCATGCATTTTAATTACTTGAATTCCAAATGTGGATACAGAAAAAAGATCTTTATAGAGTTTCTATAGAATTTGAAAGACATCCATTCTAAATATAGAGATTTTATTGATTCATATAATTATTCAATAAAAATATTATGCCTGATGGTTTTTTTGTACTATTAGATACAATTTTTTTGAATGATTATCTAATATATAGGAATGAATATGAAATTCTATCAGATTACCCTAAATATTGGTCATTAGGAAATAGTTTTATGTATAAATTACACGTAGTTTTATCATTTACAAATACCACAACCAAGGAAATTTATCATCTTCCCATAATTCTCTATTTAAAAAATTTACATTAAAATTAAAATTATACAAAATAATAGGATTAAAAATATATATGTGAATATCTTATAGAAAATTACATCATCTAGTTGATTTTATACACTAGATTAAAATATATCCATACTTTATTTTATTCCTAAAAATAGTTAGATAACACAGAAATTGAGTTTAAATTGATGGAATGAATCCATATCAATACCTTAGTAGAATAAATATTTTATAAATTGTTTTATTGATAATTTAAAACATGTCTCCTAAATTTTATGTGATGTATTAATATATCATGTTGAGATTAAATATTTCTAGAACTAAATAGCATACAAATTATATGGATATTTTAATTCCAACTATTGTTTATTGTAATAAAATATTATTGGAGGAATTTATTATACTATATTAGTTTTATAAAAGTGGATATTTTAAGCATTAAGAAATCATTAGGATCATTATAAATGACACCCTATCATATTGAAATTTTCCTGGATATTGTTTTATGGGGCATAATGATTTTCCAATTTTGGAAGAACATAGTTCATATTACTAACTACCCAATGGGATAAAAAATGAATACATGATTTATTAATGGTTTTTTTCTACTAATCAATCTTATTGAGGGGGTGGAAAACATTGATGGTGAATTTAAAAAGAAAATAAATTATTTAATGGTATAAATATGTGAAATAAATTATCAATATATCTTGGTAATTATATTTGAGATATCATGTGGTCAAAAAAACATTGATTTCATGCATACAAGAATAAATTTACAAGGTATTTCTATTGTAAAATTGTTATATATTAAATAAAAATTAAATATAGGTTTAATAAAATATTGGTCTTACTCACAATGAAAATATGTTTGGAGTTAGCACCCACACCTAATGGAAGATGGACATACCTATTTCGGGCTTGACAAAAATTGTCAAACAGGGATAAAGTTATATTTTATATGCATCCATAGTATGAATGTTCAAAAGTGTTTTTCATCAAATGTAACAAATATTTTTGCACAAAAATATTTAATTTTTTCATGAATGGGATCTTACAATTTTTACTTCATGATGAAACAACACCTTTATGTTTCATTTCCTAGAATATACCCTATATATGTCTTAATGAATATCATGATGAAGTGTTATTTTTTAATTCAACTTTTAATGTTTTGGTTGATTTGAATTTGAAGTTTTTTTAGAATGATGAAATTTCTATAAAATGTCAACTATAAATTTACTTTCCTTTGTTTTTTTAATATCATTTTTCATTTAATGATTCATTTTGTGTTAAAAAAACTAGTAGGCATGTATGAATATGTTGGATGTGTCTTTTTCAAACTCATATGATGATATTAAAGGAATTTGGAAAGAATTAATATCTACCTAATGATTCCAGTATTTAGATGTGTATTTCTGAAGAGGTTATAGAGTCTGATGTAAAATAATTGACTGTAATAGATAATATTATTTTTACTAAATATATTTCTATATAAATTTAATTTAAAGGTGTAGGGGATCCACAAATTAAAACTAAAATAGTTGTCAGGTGAATAGGAAAATAAATTACGTTTTTATATCTTTGATAATATTAGTAATTCTTAAAAATATGTAACATTTATATTATTGTGTTAAAATAATTTTACCCAAAGAATTAAGATATATGAATATTGAATGAGAAAAAAAAAAATTTGTTTCGGTTTAATAATATTTTACATGGTTGATCAGATGTGTTAGAAATATTTCATTGGGCATCAGGTAACCTAGGAATAAATTTTTTATATGTTATGATTATGGACTCAATGGTTATATGTTTTATTCCAATGATCAGAACAATAGAAGTTTGTTTCAGAATAGTGATTTTTTTGTGCAATAAACAAATAATGTTTTTAGTGATAAGGATAATGACACCATCTTTACATCATGTCTAAATTATAGAGTTATTTATGAAATACGGGAGATTGACTGCCTTAAATTTTATATTCCATTATTTATCTACAAATGGAATTTTTATAACAACTATTCCATAAATGATGAATTCAACATGGCGCTAATAAATTTGAGTATATTGGAATACAAAATTGATATTTTAATAATGGAAACACATGAAAAAAGATTTTTTTGAGTACAAAATAATGAAAATGTATAGTTGTTTATAATATTAAAATGAATTTTTTTTGTAATAAAAAACATTACAAAAATAATAAATTACATAAGATCCTTACATGAATAGAAATATTATTAATGAATTTTAATTATTACATTATAGACATGGTTTTTTCTATATTAAATGATCATGATGAAGGAATATAGGAAAAAAATGAATTTTTAATTTCTTAAAATTATAGGGAACATATATTTAATTCATGTTCATATATTTAAATTTCATAAAATTTAGAAATATATTTTGTATTTTTTTAATTAAAGCTCATATTTTAAAAATTTATGAAACTTTTAATTCTTTTGATTAGTATAGTTCAGTTTGTATCTTTTTTAAATTATTCAACATTATATATAACAATTAGGTTTGTATAAATTTATACTAAAGAATTGATATCATTTTTCAATATAATTTTATGATTCGTAAATATTGTGAGTATTATTTTAACAATATGAACTACTAAATAATAATATAAATAATGTTGTAAGAATTATTATAGAAAAATGTGTTAACTATTCTCATGAATAAGATAAATATTTATTATTAATATCATTGTTTGTATCATTTTAAAATTGTTATTAAAATTTTAATGTAAATTTTGTATTTGAATGAATTTCTACTAAATTATTGTTTTAAATTTTATTATATAATTTTATGTTTTATACATTGTGTCAGTATTATCTCATCAATTTTAACAAATAATAAATAACAAAATTTTTTGTTTGGTTTGGGTTGTATTTTTTTTTGTTTTTATCATTTATAAAAACCTATTCATAATTTAATATAATAGTTTTCTCTTTAATCATTTACATAATTTCTATTTTCATATTTTATATCATTTCATATTTCATTAATTTTTTTATAAATTTATTTTACTAATTTATCATATATGAATAAAAATTTGTTTTTTTGTATAATATTTATGGGATCACATATCACTATTTACCGATTATTTATTAAATAGTTGTATTTACTAATTTATATGGTAATTTGTTTTTCAAAAATTTTTATAAGATAATGTCTAATCAAAAACCTATCCCCCATTATGTTTCTTGTAAGTAATGAACACATAATTCTATTGGGAATCCTCCCCATCCCATTACACAAGATCATTCTACATTTATGGGGTTGTGGAAGGCTTCTATGGGTGGTAAACATGTTTTCAATCATTTATAAAAATTATCAATTTCATGTAGGTGAGACCATATAATATGTGTTGAGTTTGATGATAATGATAATCACAGAGGAATAAATTCAAAAAAAATACTTTTTTTTCAATTCAATATTAGGCCATTGATAACATTTTATTTATGAATCGAGGTATTTTGATAAAATGAAAGCGTATTAATTATGGGATAAAATATGGGTATATTAATTTATTATTATTTTACATACCATAGTATTGTTTTTACCAATAAGGATTATTTTATTTTTAGATTCCATATGATATACATAAAACACGATAAGTCTGGATGAAATGTTTATCATTGGATGCTAGAAGATGGAGGGATTCTAAATAAAACATCACATAAGATTTAATTTTTGGTGAAAGAAAAAATAAAAAACCTCATATTATATATATCGTTTTATAGATGAATATACATGAATGTAATTTATCAAAATTAGATGATATTGATCATTTCTTGTAATTTTAATTTTAGATTTTGACATTTAATTATTATTATTTATATTAATGATCATATTTAAATTTTTATAATGGATATTTCATAATAAATGAATATATATTATCAGGAGATCCAATCAAAACATATATAACATCATAATTTATATCATGGTGGGTGTATTATATTTGAATAAGAAATAATGACTAAAAATTTTCAAAAAATTTAGAGTTGTGTTTACATAAATTGTAGATGTGGCCCCTCCTCCCCCCATCATGTCAAGAAAACTAGAAGAGGTTCAAAATATTTAAAATGGGAAGATATCATATTGAATATTCTATATGTTTAACCAACAAGATTTCATGGACTTATTTAAGTTATTTCAAGTCTATGTATATTGTGATTCACTAATGAATTTATAAATAATTATATACAAGAATCTATTGAAGAGAAATTCACATAGCGGACATTCATACATTGGTGTGGGAAGAACATTTTTACATACTACATTAGGAAGTCCCAATACCCGAAGTCATATATATGGGTAAAAGGCTGGTGTGTCAGTCAAAAAAGTGAATGTTTATTATATAGTATCTTCAAATTTGGATGTATATAAAGGAAATATTGAATCTTTTAAGGCTAATGTTTAGGATATGGGTGAGATAATGGAGGGTATGAATATATATTTATTAAAGATCATGGTTTATGACATCTAAATATAGATTCAGGCTATAACTCCCACACCTCTAAATTCATCTATATATACCACTCCACTAACTTTACCTACATATCTAACTACTATATTCTATCATCTATAGTCTCTCATCTATTATGACTTATATATTGATGATCTAAAATATAATTTTGTCTCATACATTATCGTAGGTTATATTGGGAATATTACTCATCATCAAAAGATATAGGTGTACCAAATTAGGGTCATTATGATATATATAAAATAAATAGACCTCCAAAAGTTAAAAATTTCCTATAGATAAATACACTATAGAAGGACAAAGAATCATCAACATTTTATTTTTGATATCTATAGTTTTTTAATCAATTTCCACCATGGTTTTTATAGATCATATCCTTTATTTCATATTGGTGTTAATTTTATTTTAACATTTTAGATTTTATATATTTATCTCAATATTTTAATAGGAATATAATAAATTTAAAGATGCATTGTATATAAATCAACATTTACAGGTTTCTATGACTTCATATAATACCTCTTCTGAACATGATAGATTATTAATATATTCATCTTTATTACTGAATTCATATGATCTTATAATTGATTATAACATTTATTGGTGTTAAATGACATTGTTTTCCTTAAATATAGTTATAATGAACCTTTTCACTGGGTATTTTTTTGGAATCCACGTATTTCATTTATTTCCCACATAAGTTGGTTATCATATTTTGTTCAATTTTTGTTTTCATGAATCTTAATAATTATTTTTTTTCATTTTGTATCTGAATACACATTTTATTTGTTATCATACGAAATCATTAGATGTGTTTTCGAACCCAAATTTATATTCTATATAATGATGGTAAGGAAAAACATAGATATAAGAGTGTATCTTAATGAAAATTAAGAAATAATACAATTCAGTGTTGAATAATTCCTATCATGATTTGTATAGAAAAAATAATTATTATAAAGTTTTATTTGTCTTATTCATATATCCACAGACATTATATTTTTGTATGTTAATGACCATTGGATCTTGGTTTTTATCTAAAAATGAATACAATAAACTTTTTATGTTCCTTACATGGGGAAGTGTGAGAAAATATTTTCAATATATTAGATATGGACATATGATTAGTTGAATACTTCTATTTTGTATTTAATTTAACTTTATTCCATATATGTCAATTTCAATCTTTTAATAGAATAATGTTAGACATACAATAGTGAATATAACATCAAATATAAAATATGTGTAGACCAATGGGACATCCCATTTATAATAACTACATTTTCGCTATGACTACATAAAATATAATTTTCATTTGAGAAATTATTTTGAAATATAATAGTCATTATGAATATGGAGTAATGTAATATGGATATTATTTACTAATATCTATGTTTGAAAAAAAAATTGTATCGGTATATTTAAAAAACTCTACATGTTTAAATTTTATCATAGCCTTTATTTTAATTTTTTAAATATTTATATTAATCATACATGTTAATTTCCTTCCATTTAATTTCATACATTTTTATGTTCCACATACTTATTATAAAAAGGATTCATTTCACTTATTATGAGCATTGTGGTATTATTTCATAGGTAATATTATGTTTTATTTTATATAATATATATATTTTTATAATTAAACATGTAATTATAATGTTGAAATGACCTCAATTTGTGAGGATATTTTCATGTTTTCTGTGTTCATATATTCATCTAGGATATTTTATTTCATTTTAATTTTTATAATGTTCATTTTTAGTTAATATGTTTTAATATCATAGATTAATGATTAAATAAAATATACATTTTATGAAATTTATACAATAACCGCTGTGAAATTCCCTCCCCTTTGAGAGATGTACATTTTTATAGTAATAATTTTTTTTAAATAACATGGATTTTAGTTACTCAATATAGTTAATAATATCTGATATTAAAAACATATTTAGAAAATCACTTTCAATAATATATCAATATAATTGAGGTTAGAACCTAAAAAAATGTATCTTATACCCTATTTTCATAGTTTTTAAACTGGAGGACCATGAAGTGAGTTTATTCATTCACCCAAATATTTCCTCTTGTAGTGATTAATTTTAATTTTACATAATGTTAGATGATCAAATGAATTTATTAGTGGTAAAATAGATTTAAAAATTATTGATGTTTAATAAAATGATTTCCCTTCATCATATAGACAATTTTTTTGAATAGTCGCTATGATTAAAGTGGTTAACAAATATCTACCTGAGATCCTAAAATAATCTGTTGTCTGTGAGGTGACAAGAAATTACTTGTACTAATATCTAGATAAAGTAGTGAATCTATGAGTTTCTTGTGATAACATTCATCCTGAAAAACATGTCATAAGTGGTAATGAACATGAATAAGTATCTTTTTAATTCATCTCAATGTTAGATTCAATGTAATTGTTGATAATGATTTTATGAAAAAAGTCCATCAAATGGTGATCATTCTTGATATATGGAGATTTTTTTTGTGAACTTAGATAAATAATAACATATATTTTTATCTCTTGAAGTGTTAGTTTTGGATAATGTTTTATTGATTCATTGGTATTATAGTATTAGTGGTTTTAATATATGAGTAACATTAGATTATTTAGGACACATAATCTTTCGAGTGATCAAATAATAATTTTTACTTATATAGCCTCCAATTATTGGAATTATGCTGCTATAAATTCATTCAAGGTTCTCCTAATTTAATTTTTTATGATAAATCTAACAACTAATTGTTTGGAGTTTTTGGGGTTTGAACCTTGTGATAGTTATATTAAATAATTGATGGGTGTGTTTACATATATAAGAGTACCAACATTACTTGAGTCTTGTAAAGAGTATACACGGTGCTATTATGTATCATTTGTCAGTCTAGGATATGTTATAATGAAACATAATATATTATTTGATTATGAATCCATTCAATTATGGATAAATAAGTGAAATTACTTTATTTATGATTTATAACTAGCAGTGTTTGTGAATTAATTGATATATTGTTATCATTACATGTTAGTAAATATGTTTTCAGTCTATATCAAATACAAGGGAAATGATATTTTTTTCATTGATTTTCCCATGTATTTTAGAATGGAAGTTGTTTATGTACCTCCAGTAACTAATCTTTGAGAATGAATATAATATTATAATGTATAATTTATTTATTGATGAAATTTATTTTAAATATTAATTTTCTAGCATCTTGTATGGCTAGTAACAAGTGGTGTATAATGCACCTCTTCAATGAGATCCATATTAGTGTTCAAATGTATTAGGAAGTGTTACTAATATATCCTTGGAAATTTCTCCTTCATTGATTGGGATAACGAAGGTGAGTCAACTATCTAAATTAAATTCTTGGTTTATGGTTTACTAGTATATATTTATATTATACACTGGTAGATTGGTAACAAGGTAATGATGGGATATGTTACATACGAGTACAATTTATATACCTTAAGAATATACGTGAACAACTAATATAGGATTTGTATGCCTTGAATTAGGATGATCAATTGATATGTATCAAGTTATACCATGAAATCAATAAGTATTATTTGTGGTCTAGAGTAATGAAAGAACATGATATGTTTTTTTAATGGATTAACCTATCAATGGTTGAAGGATGATCACCAGGGACCCGCTTCTCTTATTTAGAAATTACTCACACTTTATTGGAAATGGGATAATGTGATGATTGAATTGATGATGAGGGTTTTATGTTCACCAATATTTCTAAATGTGGTTTGGGTAATTTATCATTGATTGATAAGGTTCTTACATTCAATATTGATCATAGAGACCCACCCTGTTGATGAGTTGTGATGAATATATATTTGATAAATAATATATCTATTTAGTGCTCCCTAAAGCATCTTTTGGTATTGTGCGTCAAGATTCATGTCACCCTTCAAGTATCATCATAGAAGAGACTTGATACATAGGTGAATTTGAGTGATATATACCATATCTAGAATTATGTGAAGCCTGAGTGTAATTTATGGGTATTAGAGGATATTATGTAGGGATGTGATTTATATTTCAATGAATTATATGTGATTTATCTCACATTAGTTAGGTTTACCTATTACAATAGTTATCATCTATTTTTTTTTATAACAAGATTTCATTGTTAGTATGAGATAGTCAAAAAGTTTATGATATTTGTTTGAATTAACTATTATAAAATTTAAACATTATTTTTTACAATGTTAAAATTAAATTAATATATTATTATTAGAGAAAAATAATGTACATAGTGAATAATTTTATTTGTTTTGATGAAAAATAATTCCAAATCTACTCTTCACTGGACTCTAATATCATAAGAAAATAAAATACACTAAATAAGAAAATGTATGAGATTAATATCTAATATTTAAATTATCCTTTTCTATTGTTTAAATAACCATATTAAATTACCATAATTTTATGATAGTTAAAATCCCTAATGACCCAACATATTTTATGCCGAAGTAAAACCACATAAAAACATGCCATTTAAAGTAGAGGTATAACCAAACTATATGTTTATTTCTAAGAAAAAACCATGACAATGTTATAGTTGAAATAAAATAAAATGATATAAATAAATAAAACCTTATATAAAAAGAAACATTAAAAATGAATAAATCAAAAAATAATTATATCTTGACAACTCTCATCCATGGTATATTGTAACAGGAATCTCTAATAGCGGTCACTAAATGTAAATAATCATGAACACAATAAAAAATTTTATTATAAATAATTTTTCATGATATGGTTCTTTTTATCTTTATTTACATAGGAAATTTCATATGGTCATCCCTGGGTGTTTCTGAATTTGTGTTCAATAATTAAATTAGTAGTGGCTTATAATGTATTATTTATCTCTTATTATTATATAATATATTCGATATATCATAGTCTAATTATTAATTTAAATTTCATAGACAGTAGATTATATCATCATAAATTTTTTACTTTTGTATTTATGATAACAAATAATTTTAGATTTTGATATCCAATTCTTTTGATGATCACTTTTTTAGAATAACAAACAACCAATATAAAATTTCATTATATTAATTATGAATGTAGTAGGAGTCAGTATAAAAAAAATTGGATTCATTCAACACAAATAATACATTTTTTACACACATTTTGTGCATGTAATCATAATTCATACATAACTTTTATTTCATATTTGTTCGTTAAACATTATCGACACAAAATATTTTACTTATTAACATTATAAGAATTAAAATTTATATGAGTTATATCTATTTTTTAATACATTTCTATATTCTATATGACTTTCCATAAATTTGGTAAGACATTTAATAATATTATATAACATTAATTAATATTTTATGACTTTTCGCAATTTCATAATACTTTTCTCATTCCCATTAGTCCTTTAAGAATATAATACGAATTTTGAAAATCCGTTATGGATTTCCGAAAAAACACTCAATACAATTTATTAACCTTAATGACACCTGACATAGGTTTATTTTCAAGTCATAATTTTATATTAATTACAATTTAAAGGTTAATTGTTTTTTAATTATATATAACTATGCCTTTCAAAAAGAAAATGCCTTTTGCATAAACATGTATTTTATTTTAGTAATATAATTTTAAAAACATTTAAAGAAGAAATAAAATTACTATCACAATTATATATTTACTATTTTACTTTTTAAATGATATTCTTTAATTTGAAAAATATTTTAAAAAAATAGCCAAGTGTAAACACAAAATGAAAGAAATTTTTATGTTTTAAAAATTGTAGAGAAAAAAGGATACTTTATAAATCTCAACCTTTTTTTAAATTAAAAAACCTTTAATCTAAATGAATAAACCCTATTTTTTAAATATAAAGGATGTAAAAAAACTAAAATAAATATTTTCCAAAAATAGATAAATTACACATTGTCAAATAAAATCTACCAAAAAAAATTAAAACAAATTAAAACAAATTAAAACAAAAAATACTTAAATATTCTTAATGATATTAAAATAAATTATAGTTTTCTTAAAATTAAATAAAATAAATTTGATAAATGAAATTGATACTTCCCCCATTATTCCTGTTAATTAGAAAAAACCATAACATTATAATATATGAAACTGTTAAAATTAATTTTAAAATAATGAAAATGAAGGAATATTATAACAAATAAAACATCCCAAAGTTTTATTCTTTCCCTTTATAAAATATACATTATAGTGAGTTAATAATCTTGCATAATACTCCCATATAATAATAAATAGATAATATAAAGGATAAAACCAATTTAAAGATACTAATTAAAAATAAATATTTGTTACTACTCGATACTCCTCTGGTAGACAATTGAAAATTCCATAATACGATGTCCAAACATAATATTCCAAAAAAATCACTAAATCTAATTGTTTAAATAAAATATTTGTAAATATATCTTCTTTATAATAATATTCAATAAATAATTTCTATTTTTTGATTATGATATCCAATAATGTGATATCTTATTTCTATATATTTGTTCAATATTGTTTTAAATGAGTATTATAAATATACATAATTGGAAAGGTTTCACAATGAATATAAATTCCATAAAAATAATCATCAAATACATATAATGTCTATATAATCAATAATGATTTATCGCAACATTTTTAAACAAGGATTTATTCAAATTCAACAGTAGATGAAGAAACTTATTACTATTTCTTTGAACTCTATAAAATTGAACCCTTCCCGAGAAGGTGTCCATCCCAAGAAATACAATTTTTTTTTCAATTCTACATACTATAAAATCATAATATTAATACCTCTTTAAATAAAAATATTTATTTCTTGGATGAATAATCGACCATGATTTGATATACCATTACCATTCTTAATAAATTTCAGTTACATTCCTTTTATTTTATGTGATCTTTATCACACATGAAAATACTAAAATTAATATCGGGGTGAATAGTTGTTAGATAATTAAAATATATGATCATTACTATGAAAACATGTTTATCAACTAATTTAACAACAACATGAGAATCCAAAAAATATGTAGTTCTGAGAGGGGTGATTAAAATTTTACTTTTATCTTGTCTATACCTCTTAAATTATTCTCTAACATAATTCAACTGATGTATCTTTATTCCTTGGAATATCTATAAAATCATCTAGATTATTTATGAAAATATATACAGATCTCACAATATGTTGTTCTTAAGGTGTTATAACCAATGTCAAAACATAACATGAAGAAATATTTTAAATCTATTCTTCCGTAGATAAAATCCAAATATTGATTTTGAAAATATATTAAAAAATTTGGTAAAATTTGTTGATATAAATATCTTATAATAACAAAGATTCCTTAAATAATTCTTAGTCTATACTCTATAGTAAACATCATAAAAAAATCTTAAAAGTGGGTTATCTCTATGATTTTTCTATAATAATTCATGTGGCTGGTTCTCCTCTACAATATATTTATTATAAACATTATCTTCACCATTTTTAAAATTACTATCCCTATAATCTTCTACAAACTATCATAAGTCTAATTTTTTATTAGAAAAAGTTAAATCAATTTTACTTGAATAGATACCATTACATCAATCGTACTATTATTTAAAACATGATGATATTTACTAACATTTATATAACCCAAAAATATTCCATTATTTTATATATAATGAATAATATCCATAAAATCTATTGTATTTATGATAGAAACATTATGAACAAAAAACACTAAATTAAAAAACCTTTAATTTTGTTCCCTTTCATAAGTCATAATATATTTTATATTAAATTATAATAACTTATTATTTTAAAAGAAATATACCATGAATTATTTGTAAAATATTTAAAGAAACTATTGGCTCCAAAATAATTCAATATAATCGTATCAAGTTTTTTAATTTTTATTTTCATCCATATAACTATACTCTTCCTCTAGGGTGATTTAGGTTCTAAATAATAATGAAAATAACAAACCTATTAAGGAAATTAATATAAAATTCTAAAAATCTCCACATATAACACATATAATATAAATTATTAAATTAAATATATTATTATAATTTAATATATAATATGTATAAAAATTTATTTTCAGTTTTATCAGATCGAAAAATAAATATATGTTAATATATTTAAATACCGAAAGAAGACAAAAAAATATTACTTTAAGTACCAAAATGTTGAAATAGACTAAATAAATATAAATGAATAATGTGAATATGTTTTATTATTTTCATACCATTCATTGATAAAAAACATTCCTTTCACTATATTCTATTTATGCATTAATCACATATAAAATTCTTGTTCACTTTATGTTACTGAAAATTAACTACTTGTTATTTCAAGGAAGACATTTTTATTTAATGAAAATTAATAGCATAGATTTTATTTTTTATCTAAGTATAAAAAAATATAGAATGTTTTTTGAAAATAATGAATTTATTAATTATACATTAACATAATTATGACATCATCACATATATTATAATTATTTACAGTATTATGATTTAAATTTTTAATATAAAAATAGTTATAAATAAAAAATAGTTAGATAATAAAAATTCATTAAAACCATTGTCATTTAATTTATAGTTTTTCCCAATTTCATAGTGCATTCATAAAATCTATCCTATGATATAAAAATTGATAAATATATATTAATTTTCTAAGTGAAACCAATTTCTATATATCAAATATAATTATTGATTATTTAAACTAATTTTTCTTAAAAAAATAAAAAATATAGTTTTGTTTCACATGGAATTTTCGATGATTTTTGGATTAAAAAAATAATTTCCTTTAAAACCAAACATATTTTGATCATTTATTATAATTTTATCCCAAAGAATATTTCTTCGAAATAAATAATTTTAGGTTAATTCAATAATTCGTTAAATATTTGCGAACAATCAATTTACTCGTTTTATTGTATTATATATATAAAAAGAGTAACATATGAAACCATTACATTATATGTTTTGAAAATTATGGGTTTATAAATTGTATGTAAATATATATCCTATACACTATAAATTTTATTTTTATTCACTTTCATCATTGAAATCATTTCATCATAGCTTTCATTACCCTATATTAAATTAGAACAATTTTACATTAAATTTAAAATACATTTTATTAATGGAAATTTAACTTTTTATTAATATCTAATCATAAAAAAATCATTATTATTAATACTATATTTTCTACATTTTCTTGAGAGAATAATTATTTTCAACTATATTATAATTTTTTCTTTTAAACTCTTTATCGAACATACCAAATATTATGATATCTCTCTATATTTTTTTAATTATCTTTAAAAAATCTCATTCTCAAAATTATAATATCAATTAGATATAAAATTAGAATCACCACTATATATTTTTATGTAATCCATATTAAAAATGTTAGATAATTCCTTATCATTTTTATATCGATAAAATGAATCTAATTCCATAGTACAAATACCATTATATAGGGATTATTATTTTTCCTTATTATAATAATTTTATGCTATTTCATGCTTCATTATTGGGAAATCTAACATAATATTAATTTATTTCATTATTCATATAATCGTAGATCCAACGTTCTATAGTAACAATTATAATTACC
Organism: Viscum album; assembly: GCA_963277665.1. Classification (NCBI taxonomy): domain Eukaryota; kingdom Viridiplantae; phylum Streptophyta; class Magnoliopsida; order Santalales; family Viscaceae; genus Viscum; species Viscum album. The sequence goes on from OY728133.1 coordinate 1,315,292,519, forward strand.
ATTATTGTTTCTTATTTCATTAATATTATGAAAATATATTTGAAACCTCCATAAAAATAATTTCATTAATTTATTCCCTTATAGAGACCATTAACTAGTTAAGAAAATTCATCTCTTTCACTTCCATGGATAATAAAATTAGAAGAGTAAAAAAATTTAAATTTTATATAGGATAAAAACTTTCCTTGTAGTAGCTTATGTATAATAACCACTCTTCATCTATATTTTATATTGAATTAATGATTTAATGAGTTCATAATGTGTATATTATTTATTTTTTATCAATTATGAATGGAAATATAATTCAATAGTGATTTTATTTTTGGGCTCTAAATACTTTTTCAACAAATAAACAATTTTAAAAATATTATATAAGAAAACTCATTCCATATACAATTCTCAAGAATTTATAGAATAACTAATTAAAATATCCTTCTTGTTAATTCTTTATGTTTCTATATATATTAAGTAGCATTCCATGTTTGGTTCTATATAGTCTAACTATTACATAGTGTGTAAATTGATGAATTATCCATATATCATAAGATTTGTTAAAAGATGAAACATGTAGAAAAAAACTGTTACTAATTAAATTATATAAAAATCTTAAAAAATTATAATTAAACATGAAAATGTGGGTTCTAAACCCATTTATCATAGGTTACTATAGCAGTACTGTAGCATACTATAGTAGTGGATGCACTGTAGCAAATATGGGAACAATAGCAGTGGTAGGGTACTGTAGCAGTGGTGGGTACTATGTGGTACTATAGTAGCGTGCGTACTGTAGCTGTACTATTCACAGAATGGGATTTGGGCCAAAATTTGGGCCTACAGGATATGTAATGAGCTAAATTCCCACCTGGATTTTAGGCTATGTAATGGGTCTCCATCTACCCTGTTAAAGAGATCATTTCTTTGATCTATTAATAAATGAGTCTTTGGCCCTAACCTTAAAAAATATTTAAGGAGTATGAGTTTGATTTATATAGTTTTTAATGTTTTAAAGTGACTATATAGAGGTTAATTCTTAGTTTTTTATCATAATCTTTTATTCCTGCTTTCCTATATCCATAAAAATTAACATGATTTCATTGTGGTCTTTGATTAATATATATATCAATAGGATGTAAAAATTAAATATGAATAATTATCATTCCACACCCATTTATTGTCTATAGAAAAATAATATTTTCAAAATGATATAACAAAATATAAAAATCAGTGATACAATGTTTATGATCTAATACCAATTTTTTCTCATATTCAGATAGTCATGATGGTAAATGGCTGGGGGTTAATTAACATGTACACACATAAACAAATTTTAAATCCATATATATTTTTATTTCAAAATTACTGTGTATTAAGAAAATAAATAATGAACATATAAATTATTTATATTATTTGGGAAAAAAATAATTTTTACATTTAATATTCACTTTTATAAAATCATTAAGCAAAATTATATCCACTAAATGAAAAAAATTTAAAATTTTCACACTTAAAAATACAATGTACCTTTTATAATTGGGGTATAACTAAAAAAAGAAAATTTTACTTTTCTTTGATTCAAAACTAGGTACAATTCTACATTTCACATTTTGAAACATGCCCACATAGAAATGTAGTTATATAATGGAGGTATAACAATTTTTTTTAATTTTTAGAGGTATTAGAATAACAAAGTTATAGTTCAATGGAAATAAAAAAATATTGAGAAATATAACCCAATATAAAAATAAGAACCTATACAGATAAAATGAGGAAAATCATTTTAGGAAGATAAAATTCAAAAAATAATTTCAAAATTATGAATCTATGATAATGACTAGATAAATTTTATAGTATAGAATCTAATATTAAAATTTTACTCCAATATTTTTCACTTTATCATCTTCATGTAATATTTATTTATAGACAAGATGTACAACAATTAATCCTGAATTTTTCATATCTCATGTTCAATGGTTCGATTAGATTTGGCTTTAAAAATATAATTTATCTATTGGAACATAAAAATAATTTCCATTTATCTTATCACATGTATTAATTTTTATTTCATGGAATTCACATTAAAGCTTTTAGAAACATCTATTCATATCATTCAGTAACTAGACATCAATACTTTTAGTGTGATCTCCATATGATAATAACTTTTTAAAAATAATGAAAGCAAAAAATGGAACATTTCAGACAATGAAAACTATAAATAAAAAATTCAATATATTTAATCCATAATATAAAGTAATACTTTAGAAAAATTTCCATTAAACAGATTTTAAAAGTGTAAATGTAAATAATTTGAACATAAATGCCTTAATGAATTTATATATTTTTCAAACCATAAAACATTTCCTCTTGGTTCAATAAAAATTTCATTTTGTAATATATCACTCAATTTCATTATACGTATCTCCATTTTTTAAATTATTAAAAAAATTCATAAACTTTTATAAAAATTATATTAATTTTAAATACATCATAATACTTTTAATAATAAAGTAATATTTTTGTTAATCTCATAAGACTTTTAACAATCCCATATGACACTTAATAGTCGCACAAAACATTAAATTGATATTCGTAAGATCTTAATACATTATAAAATACTATTATCTTAGGTTGAATCAATATCATCATTTTTTAAATAATTATAACCTAGAGAGTATGAATTTGTTCATTTATAAATTAATAAATAAAAAAAATTAAATACTTATAAATAAATGAATAAAAATTATATTTAATATATTTAAATAATATTGAAAACTAAACAAACCCTAATAATACTAATTATAAATAATAAAATATGAACTTAAATTCAAGAAAAATAAAAAAATAATAATTACCCAAGAGTGAAAACAAAATAATATGAGCTTTCTAATTATCAAATGAAAATTATAAGAGGGAATTGAGGCACTTTTAAATATTTGTGGCCCTGTATTGTAGATTGTGTTAAAAACCCTTTCCTAAATAGAGGTATTGGAGTATTATATTGTTTATTATAGTTTAATGGACGAGATATTTGAGAATATCCAGTTGATCCATATATTTTGGTGACTATATAGAGTATTAATTAATCACATATATACCAAAGACACAATCCTCTTTTGTTTTATATGGATACCTAGTTTTATTGAGAGTGTATCATTTGTTAGGACACATCCATATTTATATATCATATATGTTAGTGACTACGTATGAGGGGATAGCTTAAAGCTATTTATAGGATCGATACTTTGTCTTAGAAGTTATCAAATCCACAAATATTTCATGATATGAATGATGTATTCCACATATCAGAAATATAGAAATATTACAAAGATCTTTATCATGTGATTAAAAAATATGATCATATGATATTGGATAATTCAACATTTCGGTAATTATTAGTTTCTTTTAGTATACTATAGAACAGAGAACTTACATTGGATAATGACACCTTTGGTATACATGGAGTGGCAGAACGACGACATCTAAGGGGAGAAATGTTAATGAGATATGTATTTGAGAGCATCGAATCCAAAGGTTTTTACACTAACTCTTGATGATTAAACTCGTGTATGATTATGAAATTATTTGGGAATTTGTAACAACCCACTTATTTCAATGAAATTCTTTTCATAATTTCTCTAAACCTTATATTTTTATTTTATTTATATTTTGAAGGATTTGGGAGTTGTGGTGTTCTAGATTTTGGTAGTTTTGACATATTATGAGGTATATCCCAATTATGAAAAAATGTAGTTAGGACCTGGTGTTGAGGATCAGGTACCAAATAGATATAGGTAGATAGAGGGGTTCCTTGGGGGTTAATCTGGGGATAATGAAAATAAATATGGTACTCTATGGGGTACCAAATTCCTGGTGTAGGTGGAGTGGTTACCTTGTAAGACAATGTGATTTTGTTTAAAATTTTATTTAATGTTACTAATATATTAAAAATTACAATAAATTTAATTTTATATATTATTTTTTCTAGAATGCATATCCCCTTAATCTCTCCATTTATTCTCTCTATCTTTAATAATGTATGTCCTTTGTTCAGGGTATGAATTTCGTTTCATCTATACTTATGGATCACTATAGGTATGGATATTAGTACTCCTCAGTCTATTATTTGTTTTTGTCACTATTTTCATGTTATCCAGTAGTTTGGACCTAATTATTGGGTTTATATATAGTGTTAAAATTTCTTTTTATATTTCATTAATCATTTGATGATATTCAATGAGTGAGATCAAACTAATTCAAGGGAGGTAGTTCTAAAATGTTCCTATCAATTTATTGGAGTTTTATCTAATGTGTGATATTTAGTCTCATATAGTGTGTGATATTAACCTATAACTAATACTAATTTTGTTCCCTTATTAAATTCGTTTAGGGACTGGATATTTATTTACCAGTGTAGTTATCTATACATTTTTTTTCGTTCCATGATTTTAAAGGGTCATGAGTGTTAGGTTAAGTTAGTTGTAAGATGTACTCAAAATGAAATTTTGTGTTATTTGAGTTACATTATTTCACAAAAGACTGTTATAAGAAACTATGAACCTCCATTGGTAAGGTAATTTGTAAATACTAAGTAATTACCTCTGGTGATATTATTAGTGAGTTGATGGATTATTTTTATAAAGACACATTTTGTTTTTGTATATATATAAGGAGTTGAATGTAACCCCTGTTAAAATAAGTGGTTACAAGGGAATAAAACATTTAGTTAAAATTATAGATGGGTTTTGATATGTGATAAAAAAACTAGTTTGACATGTTGGGCGTGTTAGATGATGCCAGAATATTTTTGTAATTTGTTTTAATTCCTAAATTAATTTTTTTATTCCATGATATGGTTATTTTAAATTGATTATGGTCCCTTGTGCTTTGATACTGAGTGTAAATATTTATATTCCGTATATATTTATATAATTATATACATGGGTGTTTTTTCCAAATTATCATTATATTGGTATGATATGGGATAAATATTCATTTAGGACGAGATCATTGGACATGTGACTATTATTCACATAGTTTTATATTATTATGTGCTATATTGAGATGATGATGATTATATTTTATTATATACATGGGAGACTCCCAAATTTAATTTATATATTTATTTTTATTGATAATTTTAATAACAACTCGAAAATATGTATTAGAAGATTACTATTTCTAATAACTTTCTTGACATTTTACATTGTGCATTAAGATAATTGAAATATACAATATAAATATAATTTAAATTAGACCATTATATCCTTGATGTTAAAATTTATATATGAAAATTAATAATTAATATACCAAAAATATGTTTAAATTTTTTATGTAATGTAAATTTATTTGTTAGTTCTTAATAAATATTGACTCAATTTTTAGTAAATCCATTTTCTGTTTCAATAATATAATTTATTTAAATATGATTTGTATTTTATTATGTAAACAAAAAATATAAATAAATGAAATTATTTTATAAATAATAATTTATATAATTAATATAATAATAAAAACGTTCATATTATTGTCTTCATATTATTTTTCCATATTGTTCTAAAAAGAATTATTTTTATGTGAATAGAGAAAATATCATTTTTTATTATGGTCAATTATTTTCATTACATTAATTATTATAAAATCATCATGAGGTTATAAATTTAATATAAAATTGACATAAACCTTCTTTAATTATAAATAAACTGATAAATTTTATATTAATTAGCATTATACTTAATTTTGGAATAAGTTAATTTTGTGGCTGAAAAACACATTTGTCTAGAACATAATTTTATGTGATCAATGTTTGTAATCATAATAATTAATAAATCAATGACTTATTAAACATTTTATTAAATTTTAACGATTATATATACAATAGTAAATTTAAATACATTTTATTTTTTATTGGGTATATAATAATAATAAATCCTATTCTGTTCTTAAGAATTCAATTTTTTTGAAGCAAGTTTCTTTTAAATGTGAAAACATATTTTAATGTAAATTTCATGCATTTATAGAAATTAAATATTGTAAAATTTATTTATTATTTTCAATAACCCTACTTTATATAACATAAATTAATGAAACATATTTTTTATCGTAATGAATAATATAGACTGTAGACTTTTATTACCACAGTTTATGTTAAAACGGGTTTACCTATGATTAAAGTAAGACGTAAAGGGAGTAATGCCACATAAAAATTTAAAAATATTATTAATTGAATCTATTTCTAACTTATTTTATCCTAATATTTATTTATTATTCATTTTTTTCATGTTAAAATGAAAGAGACCATCAATTATTGAATTTGTTTTGTAATTTTATGTGTGTCCCTCACATTGCTTATGAATGTGCACAAATTATGTTGCCTTATTCAAAACCATATCACTTTTTATCATCCATGACCTACCAAAAAATATTCCAATATTCGATACATTTAACCTATATAAAATTTTATCCTTCTATGTCTATTATTTCAATACAATAGGTCTAATCAAAATAAGGTCTCTCAAATAAGGGGATATTAGAGAATATATAAGGAAAATGAGACAAAACATAAGGGTTATTCTTCATAATACTGTTTTATTGAGAAATGATTTATTTTTGGAATGTTTTTTTGTCTATGGGGTTTACATTAGATATATTTTACATGCTATATCATTGATCCTTTTTTATGGATTCAATTCAATTTAATTTTTCCAATGCGATTTGATTTCAATGTTACCAAAGTGTTATGGGTTTTCAACACAAAATTAATTTTATGAACATATGTTATGTTATATAGTTATAATAATTTTTTAGTTGTAACTACTTCCCATTCGATATTTTTTATCATGAATACTATTATGTTGACAGTATTTAAATTTTAATATGAATATATTTCTTCCTTCAGAATTATGACTCAAAAGTATCCAAATAAATATGGATTATGTAACAACCACACTTTTTATCATCATTGATTATGATTAAATTTATAATTATGAAATTATATGATCTAACTTCCAAAATATTATGATATTTTTTTATATTCTAGTCATTTATTGAAATTGTATTTTTCCCATTCAATTTTCTCTCTCTATATACTCAAAAGTCAATAAATGTTTTTTAAAGAAAAATTGTCTCTGGTTTTTTATTTAGTTGGGAATATTATTCATCTATTTTATCATTAACATTAATAATTCCTTAGTAATTTTCTAATATACCAAAATTATTCTTAAAATTCAATTTTAACCATGTTTTACTTCATATAAATTTTTAAAAAATAAATCTAATTTTTTTCGAGACATCATACTTTTTTTATTGACCACGTTTATTGAATCAGTTTTAACACGTACGAGATGGATTTATTTTTATAATTTCATGAATACACTTATCCTAAAATATTACATCAATGTTTTCCCATGTCATATTAATAAAAAAAATCCTTCATATTTTAGATATTTTTATATTTTCAATAACTGATTTCCAAAATAAATGTGTATTTTCCACAGGAAATATTCCAATGATCTTAAAGATGATTTTTCCAACAATTATAAAATTCTCTTATATTAAATATTCTTTACTAGAGATATGAACGAAGGAAATAAGATTATTTATTTCTCAAGATAGTTTATGATAATAAGGGTCAAATATTGATTAGACCTGTTTTATTTTCCTTGGAAAAATATATGAGGAAATCATAAATGTTTTCAAGAACTTATCGAATATATATAAAAAATTATGGATTATGTGATGGCTGGTTCCATTATATCCCTATAATTCATTGGTTAAGGATTACTATTTTATCAGTTTAAAGGGTAGATGATAGTTTATACCAAGTAAAAAATTTTGTATAAGAGAGGTTATCCAAATCCCAAAGGTGGTATATTAGAGGTTATCAAAATAAAAACATGTGGTTAAAGTCCTAGTTCATATCAGTGACATAGGTTTTCTATGATTATGATTATTGAACAATTTATTCCATAATTTTATGATATGATATTTTTCTAATGTTATTCTCTCAGGGATCATGGTATTTGATTCAATTATCATTCATGAATTAGGATGTGCCAATATTTATTCTATGACTTGTGATTATGAGCTATGGATTGAAGGCTGTGATTTTTAAATGTTAATATCATATTATTATTATATTATTATCAAGATATTTCTACATATGATCATGGATTCATACCCCCCATCTATACCATTATGGATTATATGAGCTCACCATTTCTTTTTTATTATCCATAGTATGCGAGGAAATTTTTTATGTATGATTTATCTGTGAAGGGTTCTTCTTATGAAGAATATAGTGTGAGATGATGTAAACTTTTATGATCTAATTTTTTATATATTCATGTTTTTAAATAATCTAAAACTATATAGTTTTTTCATATATTGTTAATATAAGAAATTAAAATTTATTAATTTTTTTTTAATATTTTGTTATGAAATTATTGGGTCACCACATATATTCCAAAATGTTAAAATTATTATAATCACTATCATATTTCATATATGTACTATGTTATATTTAATAGGTTTAGGGTATCATAAATTCTAATGTTTTTATAGTTTCATTCCCCTTTCATATTTGACTTTATATTATATTTAATTAGGTTCAATATTATTGTGGTATTAGAAGGTTATAGATACGGGGATACCAATCCCACTAGTCTCATTTTAATGAGATGAAGATAAGAAGCCTTATGGCTGACATTAATATAAACATGAAGTATATTTCTCATCGATATTATGATCGTTGGGGATAAGAGAAATATTACTTTATTGATTATATAATTAAACATATGAGAATACAAATATTTTCTATAATATGATGTTATGGTTCTATTCTTCAAAACATCCCAACACTGGGTTTGTCTTGCATGGTTGTTTCTTAGATTTCTTATATACAACTAAACCATGTTACATTTTTCTGTTTTTCTATTATTCAATTATGTTTATTGGAATATAAATTTTTAATTACACTTTGATATTCTAAATTTATTTTTGTAAACCATTGGTTGTTGGATAATAAGTAATTCTGAAACCATTCATGTGAATCTTGATGCACATGTCACATCATTACACGAGATGAATAGATATTTTATTTTCTTTTTCCCTTTAAACTATTTTAACTATCATGAATTCTTCACATATTACATTATAAATTTACAATTTAATATTTAATTATTGTTTTACTGTAGTTTCATCATCTCTTGAGCATGGTTATTTACATTGAATCCTTGGACTTTGTCAATCATTTTTGGGATTTCATGGGACATTTATTTCATCCTAAAAAATCCACTTTTTGATATGTTTTTTGAAACTCTATATCTATACATAAAAAATAAAAACCAATTAAATATTACTATAGATATCCAATTAAATGGTATAGAAAATTGTTGTAATATTGAAATAAACATGAATATTATAGTTCATTTAATGTGAAAACATTATGTTTTATTAAATAGGAAATAAAAATGAACTTAATTTGGTTTCATGGGATTAATCGTTTTGGATTATTTGGGATTAATTTTAATTTAAAAATCATATAGAATAATTTTTAAATATTATTTGAATTATGGATGTTATTTGTTTAATTTTTATATTTATTTTTTTAATATTCATTGATGTAACACATTTAATTTCAGTTTTTAAAATTTAAATATTCATTGAAAAAAACTAAAAGTATCATGTTTATATGTTATATATTTTATCCCAAATCACATTCCATTAAATGTGTCTTTTAGTCAATATTGTATAATTTCTATTGAAAATTGGATATGTTTCATTTCTATATTACTTATTCCTATGTTATTTACGAATTTTACAACAACTATGTCTGAATTTCAATCACATGATTGACATTTACAGCAACAATGTAAGTCTTTATAGAAAAATAACGATTTCAATGCTACATTTATTATTTTTATAAGGGCTAATATATCTTATTTCTTTCCACATATAAATTTAACCATACTATTCCAAATCATCGAGGATCAGAGATGATGCTGAAAGTAGAATATTTCTACATCATCCCATTTTATTAAGTCAAATTCTTATAAACTACAGATAAATAACAAATAGATTATTGCGAGTAGTATATTAATGGTTTGAATTACTATGATTTATAAGGATTTATTAATGGAAAAATCATGATCCCTTATGGGGTAATGGAAGTTACAGAGGAAAATCTATATGAGTTGCCTTAAGAAGAGGATTTAAAATTAAGTAAGACACATGGTTACTTAAAATAATAGATGAGATAAGTTATCCATGAGTGATAAAATTGGATGTTATTTTGAAACTCCATAATAAATACTATGAAATTGACATTTAAAAAAATAGTAAAATTAAATATAGAGGAACTAAAGGAGTAGTAAGAATGAGTATAGAGATTTAACATGTGTTAGAGATAGGAAATAATAATTCCTTGATAGAGATTGCATATTAATTCCCTCTAATTATTCTCCCAATAGACTATTTATAATGAACCTCATATTGAATAATGTTTTTATAAAAATGGTATTTTTGAATTGAAATAATTATAATAAATATGATTGATTTTAATCTCCCAAAATTTTTACTTCATTCCTAAATCAATTCTTTTTCATGTTTCTATGTGTCAAGATAAAATTTAAATTTTATAATTGAAAAACCATATTCATATCATTTTAGAATATTAAATTAATTATGCAATATTCCGTTGAACTCAACCAACTATGCACTAACTCCCTCAAAAGTATATCGTTGAGACATTTTGCAAAATTCAAATATTTGGTTTACAATTTCATACGAATAAAAAAACATTATTTTAACAATAGACATACGAAATATTAATTATCCTTATCCATTGTTTACATATTTGTATTGTTTCTTGGAATTTAACAATACTATAAATAATTTCTCTCAGATATATTTTTTGTTTTTTAAAAACACTATAATTTAAAATTTTAAACGTTTTTTAACGAATTTTCATCACATTTCATTTTAAAAAATATTTGGTTTACTCAAACATGATTTCTTCACCTAATAATTCAACCCTTATCACTATACATGATTTATATAGTTAAAAATAATCAATTTTATAGGTTAATGAGTTATCATTAAATTGGAATATTTTTTAGGTAGTCTTCATATGACCAATCAATGATTTTAAAATATGGAAAAATAGTTTTTCGAAAGAAATATAAAAAATATTCTAGTACATGTGAACTAGATCAAAAAATTGAAAACTAGAGCCTATAATCCCAAAAATCTACAAACATCATAGATATATTAGGAAAAATAAAATTTGAATTGAGAATGTGGGTGAAATATACTTGACTAATCGTCATTAAATTGTTTATCCAAGCCTCATTCGATAAAATTGAGAATGACTTATGATAAGTGAGTATCAACTCCCACAAGTGTTTATAAACCTTTCTTTAATTTTTGTAAAATAGAGGGCTCAAAAATAAGATCTCATGAATCCATATCTAATATATCTCCAATTTTTTTTTGGAATTAATAAAGTATACTATATAGAATTAATAAATGATTTTTATAACATAGTGAAACAATTTTCACTATAAAGTCTTATTGAAGAAAAATATAAAATTGGAGTGTTCCCATTCAACATTAATGGGAATTCTAGAAGTTGGTTCCTATAATTAATTGATAATTTTTTATAAACATGGTAACATTTTTAAAATTCAATTTACCAAAAATTATACTCTATAATACTCAAGGGATAACTTAGGGGTACAAGTAAAAAAATTATGAGGATGGTGATTCCATCGATGAGGCATGTGATTTATTTTGAGACATGATTAGGTGGTTTCATAAATTCTTGATCCCCTTCCATATTATTATTAATGAATTTTACGATGTTTCTTCTCCTTTAAGACTGAACATAGGGGACCTATCTAATATAAGTAATTATAGATAAGAAATATGTATAATCACTAAATATTTACAACACACATTCCCTTATATCACAAAACAACGATTCTGGGAGAGGTAAAGTTAATTAGAAAGAGTAAACCATCAGTTTATGGATATAAATACATTACCATAATGATGAAATAATAAATAATTATAATCCTATAGTTAATTATAATATCAAGAATAAATATTACCAAAGTGGATGCAAATTCCAAAACTAGTCCTTTAGAAAAAAATATACCCAGTGCGGCATGTTATGGAAATCAAGAATTTTTTGTCCAAACATCAATGTGCCAAAAGAAACATTATATATTTTTATTTATTTAATAAATGAACAATGTATAAAATAAATATAATAACCAATTTCAAAAAAATGCAATCAAATATAAAAAACCCATCCGAACCTAAAATAAAGAGATCAAAGAATGTTAATACAATGAGCCCTGAAATTTTTATAAAGGATTACAGAACAATTTCAAAAACAATTTCAAGATTATACATGTACCTATCAAGAGGGAATAACTTGGATTATTCATAATTTTTTTATATTTGACCCATAAAAGACTCAAAATGTTTTAAAGAAATCTAGAATTGATTATAGGATTCCTAACCAAGATTCTAAAATGGGGAAACTCGTGATGTATATGAATTCAAGAGATAAATGGATTCTGCAAAACATAATTTAGGTCAATAATAGGGTGAATAATTTGGATATCAATACTTTTAGAGCTTTAAAAACTCATCATGAAGATAAAAACAATCATAGGGTTATTCCATATGAAATTCTAAATAAATTTGGAATAAAAAAGCTGGTAAACCAAAAGACTCATAATTTAGATGGATATGGTGAAACAAATATAAAACATATTAATACATGTATACAAATATATGAAAATTATTTTAAATTTTAAAAAAAATTAATTGAATGAATTTTTTTTAATATTTTGATTGGATGCCAACAATTTTAAGGAATCTAGCCCCAACCATACCTTTCCATAAAGGATTTAGGAGGAACAATCATGAATATGAACTATTAGTGTTTCTTGAGTAATAAAATAATATCAAATTTAATATTCTGTTACTTGAAGAAATTATTTTTATTTCTCTATATTTTAAATCATTTATTAAAAAAAATTCAAATAAATATTAACAAGGAAGCATACTTATTTTGTGCTCCCTTGAATATAGTGGTCATGTAAACTATTTTTGTGACAATGTTCAGACCATAAATTTGATCCCTTAAACAATGGTTGTACAACATTAATTATGATTATTTTAAACAAATATATTTGTCTTTTAATTAGATATGTGATATATTATTCACCCAATAGGGAGAGTGGATAAAAAATGTTATGTAGGAAGATTTTTTTCCTTCTAACTATTTTATAATAGATATGATGTGTGATAGAAAAGAAAATATCATTCATTTAAGGATCTTATATGACACTAGTGTAATAGTCATATATTTTGAGATGAAAAATTAATTTTCAATATGTGTGAACATTTTTTTCAATTTAAATTTTTTAGATGTGTAATGTACATAATAATTTTGGAAATTGCACTACTGATAATCATCTTAAATGTGATGAACATCGTTAGTATGAAGAGGTAGAATTTTTAATAATTATTTAGGATGTTAATAGTAATCCCATGAAAAATAAAACCTATTAAGTTATTTTTTAGAGTTAGGAGAATGAATCTTTTGATGAATATAAATGATAATTTTTAGAACTCATGGATGATATTTCCACGAATAAATTTTAATGATTTACCTGTAGTAAGAGTGTTAAAGTAGTTCTAATTTGGATATTACTAGGAAGTTGGTTATGTAAAACATTTACACATTAATTAATGAACACATTTAATACTTTTGGATACTAAGGACCTAGAGTCTACCATATAGTATAAAATAGAATCAAATATAGATTAGACAAATTCTATCTCAGATAGAATTATAATTTCTAGGTGAAGTCTCTACAGTTATAGTAAAAAAATATGATGAGTTGTGAAAGTGTAAAGATTGTAGAATTTTAGTTTATTTTTAAGAGAGTTAAAATTTATATAGTCCAATGTATATCATGTATGAAATTGAATATTTATTTTTATTTAATGTATAGAATCTCAATGGACCCTATCCAATAATATGTGAGTTACGTCACAAATGAGGTTATATTACAACATGAGAGTGGTTTTTGGGTGGAATTGATTATTTTGTTATATGTTAAAATAATATTTCATATATAATAATTAATTTATATGATAATAATCCATGTTGTCCCAAGAAATATAGCGTCTCTATTGTCACTAAATAATATATGAGACAATTTATACTAGAATAGTGACAATATTGAATGATTATATTTAATATAGTAAGCTTTATTCATCTAATTGAAGTGGTCTTTTTATTATGTCATTTTTATATTATAATATCAAGAGGATATCTTGAATAATTTTTTTCTACTATTCTATTTGGTATTATGGTCAATACAATACTACCACATCCCAAAAGTATTTATAAAAAACAACCTTTACATGTCAATTTAATCATTTCCCTACAAGAGAATTAATTTTTGATTATAGTGTTATCGGACCACCTTTGATTGATGTATAATATATATTATTTTACATATGATAAAAAAGATTATTTAGGAATAGATGGATAATATTTTAATTGTTGATAAAAATTTGGAAATATTTTTTATAGAATTTTGGATCAGTGTGGAAATTATTTCATGATTAAAATATTTTTTTAAACCTGTAATATTTTAAACACATGTTTATAAATTTTATTGTGTATATAAAAATGTTTTAATTTGTGGGTAATCTAATTTAAAATTCTAATATAGTGGTTATTAAAAATATTCCCAATTTGATGATGATAAGGGTATTAAAAGTGTTTTATGGAGTATATATATTTTCCTATGAAAAGTAAATTGATATTAAAATATCATATTTTCCTTAAAATAAATTTTTTTAAAGGATTCAACCTTTAATTATGATGATAAATGTTTAAATTTTTTCATTTAGGTCATCAAAAACAATTCTTGGTACTAATAATCACTTCCCTATATTGGAATGTTTTCTTTACATTATTGGGTAATCCCAATAACCAATATTTTTTGGAAAAAATTTTATGATCATAAAGGACAATAGGTATAATATGGTGAAACATTCTACTATATTTCTATATTATTCAAAAACTAATGATTCCTAAATAGATAAATAATTATTGGATTTAATGTTTTCTCTTGAAAATTTAAACCATACTTAATTGGGTCAAATTTTATAGTCTTTACCCTACATTATTAAATGATGTTTGTACTGATGACCCCATATTATGTATGTGTTTTGTTTTTCAATGGATATAATTGGGTTTCAATGGTAGTTAACAATATATAATTATATCATTGATTTAAATATATTGATGAAGTGATACAGATTGAAGTGGTTGAATGTTAAGTCTTTAAGATATCCAATCATAATATCAGTATAATTATACTATTGATTAATGATTGAAGAATACTTTAATCAAGTATTATTTTATTATGCATGTTCTTTTGATGACCTTGAGTTTATAACTGTGATGATTATGAAAATTTTCTTTTTGACAAGAACATGTGTTACTATGTTCTTTGAGATGAAACATTATTTATAATAACTAATATTAAAGATAATCTATTCAACGATGTTTTTCGATTAGATAATTCATAAATAATTAATGTCAGAGGCATTTCATTTGAACATCTAATATTTTAATGTTGTATAAGAAATATTAATGATATTTAAGATTATTAAAATATTATGTTTCATAAAGAGGACATTTTTTATAAAAGAGTGAATGTAATTTAATATTAATTCACAAGAAAATTTATTGATGGAAATGAAATACATTATTTTCCATAAGGGAAGAATATGGTTTCCATACATTATAAATTCATGATATATGTTTTGTTTCATTATTTTTGTTTATATTTTGTTGTGGAATATTTCATGTAGATTATTTCTATCTGTTGTACATTGGTTTGAAAACCAAAGTTTCCATAGAGGGCCAACTCAACCTGAAATGGGTATTATATCTCATACATGTTGAAACCATACGATTCAAGGGTTGGGAAGGAGTAATAGTGGAGTGGGCCACATAATATCATGTTGGGGTGAATGGTTTGTACATTGTTCAGACACAAACCAGTATGGTTTGGTCCTTAGAACCAGAAAATTGCATGGGGCAACCCATACAGGGCATGAGTTTCAAGGTGTTCTGGTTGCCGATCGTATTTTCAGATTGAGTAGATGAAGTAATATTGAGATTTAAAATATAATTTCCAAATGAAACTAAAATAATTTTATGAAGGCTATGTGTAGTGGTATTTTTCAATCATTAATAAATACATACATAATAAACACTACCCAATAAAATGCTTTTGGACCATACAATCATTTCATTAAATCACCTTCATCCTCCCATGAACCTCAACGCCATCCTTCGGTGGTGATCATATTTTATAGTCTGACCAAGATCAATAGTTTTGTACTATCATCATATTGTGACATCGATTAGAATACATATCAACAAATAAATATATATTTTCATGTGTTTGAAACAAGTTATTAAAAAAATATGGAACTTATGAGATATAAATTATATAGTGTTAATTACATAATCATGATCTTGATCAAGAATACATTTATTCTTGGATACATGATGATGATGTGTTTCCGCAAAATAAGATGTCTAGCTTATATAAGAATGAATTCAATGAATCTATGAATCATCAAAATATTAATTGAAAATCACATGATGGATATTTAAACACCATGATCTTTATTGATAATAATATCAGACTCCCCAAGTCATATTTTTCAGTGATTTTAGTTGATGATTTAATTAGTTAGAAGTGGTCTCCTTTTCCTATAAATATTGAACCCTAAATTTTGGAAAAGATTAGGCCCATTTCATTACATATAATATCCATCATATTTCATAAAATAGAGTATCATATTGTTTTATCTTACGCAAATAGAAGAGGAATGAAGATCATTATAGGATATGAGATAAGGGAGGTTTTACACTCATCCATTGCATGAGGAAGAACTATGAAATAATTATCATGATGTAAGAGAAATATTGATATGTTATATTATATAACACACACTCATTATGCTTTGTGAAGAAGATGAATTATATGTACCAGTAATTTTGCATTATTCTACTAGTGTGTTTTGTGGAAACCACAAATTTCATGTAATCTTTTATTTCATGATGGAAAATGAATACTATCACACAATGTTATTCTATGAAAAGAAGGATACATACATGTCACACATCATCTTAAAGGTTCTATGCAATGGAAAATAATAGTGAAAACTACACACATTCAGGTATTTATAATAATGGATTTATAAGAATTCCTCAATAAATCTTAAATACCACAAATAGTTTCAGGAAAAGATATAAATTAATGGTAGTGATTTTGAGGTGTACAGGTTATATTATACTTCTATGAATTTTCAAAATATAGTGTGTTTATTTTCCTATGTGTGAAAAGAAAAATAACATTGGACCATGGATGAATACTTTAATGAACATGTGGATACTCATGAACACATGAATGAAAAAAATTATAGGTACCCAAAAGGGACCTAATGATATAAAATAATATAATAATGAAATTAAATTTAAAGTGATTGGATTATACATATCAAGAATCATGAATTAAACTCATTAAGAATATATAATTTAATCAGGTTGAAAATCTAAGAATAGTTTGATCTCGATTTTAATATGATTATTCTATAATTACACTATACTGAATGTTCAGTGCAATTTCATTGAATAGATATTTTTTGCACTAAGAAACACGGTTGAAGAACTGATAATCTCATTTGAGGACATTTAGTTTCGATGATATTGAGAATAAGACATGGAAAATTAATATCTCATGTTGTTTGTTAAAGAAAAAAAGAATATGAAGTTACTATAATGATACTAAGATGATCAAAACAGTTTTTGATTAGATAATCACAAAGAAATGTTTTGGTTCTAGATAAAATGAAGAAGAATATATTTATATTTTTATGCACTGAAGAAGAAATTGAATTATGATATTATCATTCCATAACATATTAATAGTATTTTTTTTAAATACTAATGTAGAAGAATAATAATAGGAAAAATAATTTTTTCTATCAATTTTATTTTTTTATAATGAGTAATATATTTTTCCTAATGTTGTAAATGTAAATAGTACAGAAGTGGTTATTGGAAGAAAAAGGTATCACTTAGATATTCAACAAAAGTTTTATCTGGTGGAACACTTTATTTATTTCATATAGTACATTGATAATGAAGTTGATAATTTTCTTCATAGGCAGTATAAAGAACCCAAGTAGAGCTACAAATTGGACTAGGTTATCACAAATCTTGGTAATAATATTACTTCCATTTACCCTCAAAATATATAGGCACTCATACTGGATATGGATTGTTTTCAATCCACACACTTTTAAATTGATATATCATTATATTATCGAATCCATGTTCTGGTCCTAAATATACATGACGTAAACTTGATACTCTTACATGGTAGTGAACATTGTAAAAACATCATGTTATATCCTTTATTTCATTTAAAAAATTATATTAGATAAGTAAAATAGAATATTGAAATAAATATCTTATCATTCTTAATTGGATAAGAAATAAAAAATTAATATTGGTTAACCACCACTAATTCATCCCCACCTTATCTCAGAGTTGAGTGTTTCCATAATTGATCCATTAAAACTAGTTTCAATGTTAAGGATCATCTCTATTGTATTCTCTAAATTGCATTTATTATTTTTTGAAAATTTGAGTATCCATCCTTTTTTAACAATAATGTGACGTTTATTTAATAGTCATTTATCACTAATAATAATTATATATCAAAATTACTATAATTAAAAGTAAAAAAATTGAAATATAAAATTAATTTATAGAATTGATCCATATAATCAAAAAGAGTGAGGAAATTTCAGCATCTATATGCCTTTCCAACAATAAATACATATTATGCATGGAATCTAACGATTATGTGGATTATTTTTATTTTAATGAGATATAAAATACCTCTAACACATGTGATCTAGGGGTTCTTTTAGTTACATTCAAATATATCTTCAATAATATCATAGTAGTGGTGGTAGTGATACCATGTTATTTTATTTCTCCGTTGATTCATTAAATAATAATATGCACAAATATACAAAATATTTTTTCCCTACTGTATATAGGATATTTGAATCATTCATGAATAAATAAAATTTTATGATGAGAATTGAAAGGTAATGGAGACAGATTTTCATGAAAAATATTCTATAATGTGAAAAGATCTCAAAAAAAAATTGGGTCCTCTAAAGCTACAAATAGTAATCTCAAAAACATGTTCTTTCAGATGGATCATAAAAAGTTATTTATAATGATAGAGTCCAAAATAATTTAGAATATAATATCTATGATCCTAAAAATAAATTTAAAAATAATAATTATGATAGGGATTTAAATTCAATAATAAATATTCCAGAAGTTAGATGAAATTTACTCTTTGTTACAAAACAATGTTAAGATGAATGAAGTGGGTGTTAAAATAATAAATAAGGCTTATAAAGATAATGTTATTATGACTTATGATTATAAAATATTCCATAGAGTTAAATTTATAGACAGAAATGAAATAACATCATCTAAATGGTAATAAATATATACATATACATACATCATATTGATTCAGAATTATTGCAAATATATGTGATATATATATAATGATTATGGTCATAATAATTGTGAATTATCATATTAACTTGTATCTAATGTTGACGAAAAAAGAAGGCCATAAATGATTACTAAAAAAAGTAGTGGGGATAGTTAAAAATAATGTTTAAACAAAAATTTCCCAATAAAGGTATCATAAAGAATTTTGAAAATTTTTTGGATCACAAATCCAAGAAGTTAAAAAATTTCTAACATCCATAATAACTAATAAGATATATGGGAATAAAAAAAATACATGTAGGATATCAAAAAATGTTCTTAATGCTCTGAATTATATTTCAGTAATATGGGAACCATATTTAGAGAGAAATAATGAAATACAAAAAGTATAATACAAGGATAGTAAAAATATAAAATAAATAATTCCATATGATGAAGAAAAAAAAATTTGTGGTTGTTAACAATAGACAACTCTTATTCTAAACAATTTCATTGTGAGATTTGTAACAAATCAGGAAATTAGGAAAACAATTTATTGATTATTGTTACTAAATAAGACGTACTCATTAGGAAGATTAAGAACTCAAAATATTTGAATTATTTTAAGAATAAAATTTCACTACAAAAATATTATTTGAATGTAAATAGATCTATACTTCCCTATCACAAATTAGAATAGGTGTTCATATTTGAATGTATGAGTACTATAGGTAATAGAGAAAATTGGTTGAGATAACCTTAACAACTTTATTAGTCAAATTAATGAATAAATTATGAAACACCTTATTACATAAATATTTTTTTTATATTATATTATAATTTAATAAATTTAATTTATATAATGTTCTCAAGGATAAAACTTGAGAATCACTAATTGATTTTAATTATTGATAGTAAAGATGAATAAGTTAATATCCTTGAATGGTTTTTTAATTGGTAGTCAAAAATAAATATGATATGGGACTATCTTTGACGAAGTTGAATAAATTTCAATCATATCCTTAACAACAAGGATAAACAATATATCATATATTTTTTATATAATATTTGGTTTCCTGTAGAATAAGTTTTATGGAGTTTTTCCTTTTTGATGTTTTAATTGTTATAAAATGTAGATATTCACATGATAAGGATCCATTTTTCTAAATTTTATATATTGGAACATCAAGAAATACATTTTTATAGACCCTTAATTATGAGGATTATTACGAGTGTTTCACTTCATGGGTAGAAAAATAATGAGTATACGATTATTCTTCCATAATAATTATTTCAATCGATATAAAATATAATTATTCTAAAATGTGCCTAACAATAATGTTATTGGAAGAGGTATGCTTTTTAAAATATTACATCTCAATAAAATAAAAACAAAAAACATAATAAAAAGTGGGATTAATTGAATAAATTAATTACATAATAATTTTTTATGTAGTGGAAGTGACCCATGTCCACATATCCTTCTTGTTGGACTTGAATTATTTTAATATTTTTTTTGATGTGGGTAATGATTTTTTAGGCTCATTATTCTTATAAAAGCTTCATATATAATTTTGATATATTTATCCAAGAATAAAAAGTGGATAACCATTTAAGAAAAGTATATGAGTTCTAATTTGATGAGGAATAATGATCAGTTGGTAAATGACAATTTTTCATCAAAATCAACACCAAGTTTTATATACACCAATCATGTCTCACATAGATATAGAGTGAAATTGAGAATGGAACATTTCTTAAGTAAGAACTTATAACCTTTTCCCATTGTGTTTTTTTTTTCTTGTCAATAATGTGATGGAATGTGAAATGAATGATTTATATATGTAAATTTAATAGATTAACATTTCGATGTATTATTTTGGAAATAACATAAAAGGTATGGTAATATAATAAAAATGGGTATATTGAAGAGAACACTCAGTGTATGTCAAGTATTAATTTTCAATTGTTGTTATTTATTTACAATGGTGTTAAATAGAGTTGATATAATTTATTTATATTAATATATTATTGAATTTAGAATAATTGATGTTGTTGGAAGTGAAATATCAATGATATCGAATCTTGATATTAAATTTAATATAAATTAGATAAAATAATTTTGAATGTAATAATCATGTTCTATTATCAAAATTTTGTTCTTTGGAATTCTTGGGGTTTATAAATTTATAAAATCTTACTGTATTCTTTATGATTGTAACATGTTTCACAATATGAAACATTTTTTTTAATAAAGAGGAATAGAAATGATCCATCCAATGGGTTTTCATGATTGAATTATTCTAAAGGATGTTTAGTGAGAGGGCTTAAAAAGGTTTATGAAATATTTATTTAATTCAATGGAACCATTAAATACATTCTATACCATTAATATATATAGTTTTAGGAAGACAACATGATGTGTAACTGATTAATTTTCATGTAATTTTATTTCATGATGTGTTTTATTCAAGGCTATGAAAAATATTACATTGTATGAGGGAAAAAGAAGAATCCCATTCATTTTAAAAGAATAACGTATCATTTGTTTCATTTTTAATTGTTAATCTTTTGGTCAGACATATTTAAATTAGATTTATTATTAGTGTTAGAAAAATTATGGCCAACATAAGACATATAAGTGGTCCAAATCAACAACATATTGGATCCAAATCTCAAACATTTGGGGTATAGCATGGAAATTGTATATCCAGGCAGAAAAAGAGTGTGAGATATATAATGGCCCAATAGAGTGTAGAGGTTTTTCATTGTTAGTGTATAAAATGCTTGTGTTTATGAACATGGTCCATACAATGGAAATGTGTAGACCATGTGGGTATAAAGAAAAATGTGCTCTGAGTGTTTATCCTAGTTCTAGATCAATGAGTTATTGAATTTATGATATATAAAAGGAACTTCTTTAATGAGTTGACAATAAATTTCGTATGGCCAAGAAAAGATTTATTAGTTACATTGTAAAAATAATATGGACAAAATTTATTCAACTCAATGAAACACAACTGGACATGTAATCATTTCATTTAATCATCTTCAACATCTCACAACCATTGATTCCATCCTTCGATGATGACCATCTATGGCAGCAGATCAGATGTCGATAGTGTTTGGGTCTCATCATATTGAGACATCAAGCACCATTTGAATCAACATGAAAATATTTTTTTTGTTAACAATATTTTAATTAAACAATATTAAACATTAATGATATAAATGATGTTATATTGACAATCACATACACATGAGACTTATCATGCCTCAAACTATGTTTAGATGATGAGCTGGTTTATCTAAAAAAGAAGTTAATACCACATAATAATGGATTCGATGAGTCGTTACATAATATAACGATTAATGAAATATCACATGAAGAATATTTGGACACTAATATCATCAGAAATATTAATATTAATATTCACACAACATATTTTTAATGTATTCATGTCGTGATTGAACAATACATAGGTGGTCAATATTTCCTATTAATATTTAGTCACCATGGCTGATAATGATTATACTGATCAGATTAAACACATGAGCTCTCATTTTGCATAAAAAATATAGTATTATAATGCATTATATTATGTTAAGGGATGAATAGAAACAAGACTTATTAGCTTTCTTAAGGGAGGATTTCTGTGCTCAACCAAAGCGCAAGAAAGAATTGCCCACTCATTTTTTGAAAGGAATGATAACTACAAATAGGTGACTTGTGTTAATGAATTCACATCATGCTCTTTGAAGAAGAACTGTTCAATGAACCAGTTAACTAGTATTTCACTCCCACAAGGTTATGTGAATATCACACCATTTGGGTACTATATTGATACAAATAGACATCTAGAACTCTATGGACCTATCCATAATCATTACATATGCAAGTGATTTTGAACTCGAATTCTCATTAATACCATCCTGGTGGTCTTTTTAGTTTAGAGTTTTGGAGAATTAGCAATAATTATTACATATTAAACCCATATAATATATGTGGATACATATACTTATTGTACATTATTACAAAAAAACACTTTAAAAATAAAACAAGGTTTGTCTTTGTATACAATATTCACAATTTTTTATCTTATCTCATCCTTGTCCCTAATCATCATTAAAATATATGAAAACAAGTTAAAATATGGGATGATGAAAAAAATTAATAAGGTTAATAAAGAAAATAAATTTATATTCTAGTAAATAAATATTAATCCATTTTTAGGAAATCGTATACTTTCACACTAAAAAGGGAATTATCTTTTAAAAATAATATTTTCTTACCAAATAAAAGTAAAACTATTTCCATAATAGCTCATTAGATAAAATATAAAATAATATTATGTAAATTTTTAAATATTTTTCTATATCACTCTTATAAATAGATTAACCAATATAACCAACCATCACATTTGAAGTACCCAATTCATTAGAGGTTATAACATAACTACCCATCCTTGGTTTATCATGGAACTTCTGCCATTTGATAATAATTTTACTACCAATTGTTGTTTTTATCACAAAACCATCTGTAATTGGTTCATAACATAACCAAACATCATCAAAACAATTAAAAATATCCATAACCTAACCATAAACCATGAAATAATACATCAAAAAAACATTTCTTGAAAAAAATTTACTCTTCATCTAAAAAACATCTCATTTTGAAAAACTACGCCCATTCAACGAGAAAATTATTATTCAAAATTAAAAAAATATGAATTTTTAAATTAATATTAAAAAATATTAAGAAAAAAATAATGGAAAATGTTTTTATTCATTCTATATATGTAAAAAACATTACATTTTATTTTTTTATTTAATATTTAAAATAATTGTTTTAAAAGGAATATCCCTTACATAAAACCTTAAAAAACCACTTTCTAAAAAATTTTAAGAAAAATTATAAAGTTATATTTAAAAAAACATGTACATAAATATAAATTACAAAAATTAATTTCAATAACATGTTCGTGATGGAGAAATATTTAGAAAATAATTATTTAAAACATTTAAAATGAGGTTTTTAGTTAAAACATATCTTACCTTGTGTGTGAATGTTAGGAAATTATTTTTCATATCCAAGAAAATAAAATTATATTAATTAATTAATTAATTCACAAACTTTTACACATATATTTTACATATTATAGATTTATTACCTTTTTTAGGTCTATTTCAGTGAGTTACGATGTTCAATTTCAATGTTCGAAGTGCAATCATTTCACAGTATCATAGTCGTTTCAATTGAGTATAATTATAGATATTCTTGTAACAAATGAATAATAATAAATAATTGGAATTAAATGTTTTTAATTCACTTAAAAATGTTATAATGGTCCCATATATCATTTCTTTTATACGTTAGGATGATTCATTTGAAGAAGCATTAATGATACTTGTTTAGTTTTGTCACTTTTTTTCTGACCATCAAAAATTAATTTCATTATATTTATATTTTAGTTATATAACATTAAATATGATAAAATATATGTATTAAAATAATATTTAATAATAATAATAGTTTTTTGTCTAGACTTGAAGGCAGTATTGGAATATGAAAACGCATTATCCACACAGACGGTTTACCGTGGTAATTCAGATCATGGTTTAGTTTTATTAAATAAGAGGGGATTAGAAAATAGATAAATATGGGATATTAAATTATTAATATAAAATTAGATATTATACATTATTCTACAGTAATTATGACTTTATGTATGAATGTGGTTGGGATAATGTAATAGGAGGAAATAAATTAAGAGAGGTGGTTTGAGGAAGTTAACTCTTCAATAAATACACCCTAAAAGATCCGTTAATGAAATTGGATTTTTTATTTGGGTGATCTATAATAAATTGGATATGGAGATAGTGGGTAAGAGAGGGCTTTTTAAGGATTTTATAATATTTTAAACTAGTGAGGAAAAATGAGTTGTTGAGGAGTAGTATTCATACTTGTGGAGGGGTGGTTTATGTGATTAAATAAGGTTTATTTTATATTTAAATCCAACCACATTTGAATGTAATAAATTGAAAATAAATATATTGATAATTAATATTTTAAAGGATATTAATGGTCATGAAACACAGCAAACACACATACAATTTTGTAGTTTTTGCTGTTTTAGGCTTTTTTCTTTTTACATTAACTCATTTCATTATTTTTCCTCTACTGCACTAAATCATTATTTACCACTGTAAAACATTCATGAATAAAATTAAAAATTAAGTTAATACCTAATTTAGATCTTCTAATTCCATATTTTTAATCCATTTCTCCTGATAAAATTCACAAATCTTTAGAAATTATATTTTAAACAATACTAGAAGACACAATGAAAATGTGGGATTTCAAAGAAGTATATTTTTCAAGAAAAAATGGTATTATATTAGCTGTATGAATAATGATATTCATTTGATGAAAATAAATTAACATTTATAGATATATAATATATAAATTTTATTTAAAAAATTCCCATTTATGGGTTATTTTAATTAATTAAAAAGGATAAATATTACTTACCTTAAAATAGATTTTTAAAATATCACAATTTTAAAACCAAATATAAAATTATTGGAAATTTTAATATAATTTTGATTAAAAATAATTTTAGTTAATTAAAAATAAATAAATAATTATTATTTTATTTGAAATAAAATTTATAATATAATTGGTCTTTTAAATTTTTTAATTTATTGAATATAGGTTATATTTTTACAAAAATTTGTATTTTTCACTATTCATTGAAAACCCAATATTTTCCAAATCAACACCGAAAACCACCCTATGAAAAACAAGGTTTTATAATTTCAAAAATTAAGTCTATTTTATGAAATCTGTTTCTAAATTTTTTGAATATTAATTATAATATTATCTTATAATATGTAACAAACCTTTTTGATGAAAATGAGTTTTTGAGAAATAGAATCACATTTTTAAACAAATTAGTTATTATTTGCAAAGAAATAATTAATTTATTTCCAATAATCATGGACATTATATATTTCATATTTTTGTTATTAATATTCATTCATTACAATTTAATGGTTGGGTTATAGGGGTTACATTTAAATAATAAGATTATGTTTCTTGATTATTATCTGAATTACATATCATTTCTGTTGTCAAGCATTGTTTTTTTATTTGTAAAATACTCTAATGTTACATTATCCCTAAACCCTTCCATATATTACATCATCACATTTTCAACTAAGGATTTAAATTAGAGGGTTTATTTTATAAAATACCTCTTTGGAAATCCAACAACGTAAAAAGAATCAATAAAACATCCACATGAAAGGTGCGAAAGGAACATACGAATGTCCTAGGGAATAACACATAATATGTTTCTATAAAAGAAAACATTTGCATGTAAGAAAAAATGTAACTCACATGGACTGATAGAGGGTATACGAGAACTTTTTCATGGGAAATTTTACCACCATATGTTTATGATTGTTTAAAGGCTATATATTTGATAATAAGAAAAGTAAAGGAATAACATTGTTGTCTCAAAAATAATTGTGATAGAGTTTATGAATTCTTTTACTACCGAAAACATAACATAAAAATATAAATACATGACAAATAGAATTTAATCCTCTTGTTTTCTCCAAATGATGAGTATTTTAGTTGAATTTTCCATACCATATGCTTCAAAATCAACTTTTATGGACAAAAATATCCAATGAATTATTAATATTTGTTTATCTTTTATTTAATAATAAACCAAAAAAATAGTAAAAAATAATGTAATTCTACAATAATTACAAACCTTTAAATGATGAAAAACTACTTTCATATCCAAATTTCAATAGTAAAATCTAATATAGAACATGCATTATTCAAAAAAAAAACTACACTTAAAATTCAATAAAATATTATAGTCTAAAATTGATAACCAAAAATCAGAACTATTGGACCATGTATTCTATAGTGAAAAGATAAATATTTATCTTCACATAACTTCAATCAAATTTAATGTCACCTTCCAAAATTTAATTTTCATAATCACATAAAGTTCATGATAAAATATTCATTTCCATAAATAATAGGAATCGTCATAAATCATATCTGATCCCAAAAGATAAATCATCCTTTATTTCTAAATTAAAATATGATAAAAATCGATTCACCTTTAAAATATATGGTTTACAAAATGGTAAATGTCTTCTAAAATATAATTATTAACTTCATCTGAAAATAATTTTTACAATCCCATGGTTATTTATAAGATAAAACATATGTTCCTAGAATAAAAAAAATTCCATTGATAAAATCATTTAACTAAAAAAAGCTATACTAATTAGTATTTCACATATTCTTGTGGTAGGTGATTATCCCTTGCTTACCTTCAGTTGTGGGGATTTTCCTCACAACCTCGTCAAACATGATGTGTTTTCCTATGGTTAGCATAATGTACTTGTCTAAAGATACATAAATACAACCCTTATAATATTATTGAAATTTCATCAATATACTAAAAAATATTTTAATATAATTATACTTAATGGTTATGTCATACTGTTCATTTTTATCACAAAATTAAAGAACCCTTAAATACCTCAAATATATAGATCATATATATTGAGAAAGTGTTGTTTTCAACAATAAATAATGTTTTTATTTAAAGGGAGAGATTGTTGACAACAATACTCTATCTTTTCATGATGATTTTGATGCCAAAAAAATACCCTTAATTTTTTTTCAAATGATTTTACCTTAAGTATTTTTTAGTATTTTTTTTATTTCTATATTAAATATTTATGTTCTTGAACAACATGATTTAATTTCTAATGTATTCGCATTAGTGTGATCTAGAAACACTGTTCATGCTCTACATATTATGGAATTGCATAAGTGTGTTCAGTAATCACTATACATACCCTACGTGGAGAAACAAAGCATAAGGATGGAATGCGGTGTATACATTAAAAGTTATCAAAAAATTATGGTTAATCAACAATATGTTATTAACAAAGAATGAAAAAGAACTCTACGTTAAAAAAGAACCCTACATTTGGGATATTAGAAAAGTATGGAATGACAACCATACATAACGTCTAAACGTTGCGTTTGTTTCTCAAAAGTATGGTTCATAAACCATACTTTTGTAAACAACATTATGTTTCTTAGAAAATTATAGATCATGTTCTTTTCTTTTGGAAGCTTATAAAAGTATCGATCTTTTATAATATGTTTGAAATTTGAATAGAAAATTATAGATGGCCAACCCTACATTTGCGGTCAAGCATACATTCACATCCATACGTTTGAATGCTACGTCATCAACCTTACATTTATGATCTATGTTACGTTCGGAGGATGCATACTGAAAAACTCAACCTTATTTTTGGAGTCAGACTGTTTAAAGTTGATATTATTATTCAATGATCTCATAGCGAATTATCAGGCTGATTTTATGCCGGATTGAATGATGATTTTAAAGCTCATCTTTAACGAGTTCAGATCCATTTAATGATCGAATTCAAAGGATATTTCCAAGGAAAAATACAAGGAGAGTTATGACTACTCTATAAATTCAATTGTTTGAATTACTCCAGTAAAAGGAGAAGATTGTGTATTTTATTTTTGTAGAGGAATTATTCATTATATCAATGAACTTCATATAATGATCATGAACAAATGGGCAGATAAATATATCAATATTCGAGATCTGTTGTATGACATTTAGAAGATAAAAAAATAGAGTCAATGATGATCTACATTTCGGTTGATTACAAAGAGTGATAAAATATCTGTTTGTTAAAGAAAAAGATAAAAAACAAGAGATTAACATATTAGACGTTGAAGATCAATTGTGAATCTGTTGTTGCTGAAGTTGCGATTTATATTTCTATATATACTACAAAGAAATCGACTTAAATAGACCTTTCTTGATGATAATTTTTTCTGATGATGCCGATCCATTTATTGTCAATTGCATTCTGTTGCAATTGTGAAGAACAATCGGGAGGGTATTTTCAAAGAAAAAATACTTTTTATCTTGAGTGACCAGCTTCTCATTCTATGTTGTTTAGGTTCTGTGATTATTCCAAAAGGCTGTGTTTTATACTTGATTATATAGGTGTCATCTTAATGCACTCTGTAATTGAATGTTCTATTGAGATGATGACCAGATAGTGAAAATCTTCATGCTCTTGGAGTAGTGCATTGGTGGAGTGAACTAGGGGCCTTCTGTTTCACGAACCACTATATATCGCGTGTCCCTGTATTTCATATTTCCGCTAAATTAATCTATACGATTATATATAAAGGACAGAACACGATCTTGAGAATATTTATTTGGAAAGACACAATTCACCCCCCCCTCTTGTCTATATTTGAAATTATCTTGACCCAACAATAGTTATCAAATGTTAGGATTTTGATAAATCTACAACACGCTAAAAGCGATTAAGGATTATATGTAGAGAAAGATGAATAATACAAGAGATGGAATTTATATGGTTAGAGTACCATACTTTAATGGAGAAAACTATGGATGCTGGAAGTCGCGAATGATTATCTATCTGAAAAACCATGGATATAGAGTATATTCTAAGATACTAACTCCATATGAAATACCTAAAAAACCTAATACATAGAGTGCAGACACTTTAGCATATTATGATATGAACACAAAGGAAATGAATTCAATTATATGTGGTCTAAGACCTGATGAATTTAACAGAGCATCTCAATTCCTAACAACATATGAGATGTGGTAAACTACTGCTCTTGCTTATAAAATAACTAAAAATATCTGGGAAATGAGGTATGCTACTATGATGATTAAATTTGATACATTTATAATGTTTGAAGGTGAAATCACTATTCAAATGAATGGAATATTGAAATATATTGTCAACAATATAACAACTTTGGGATACCCAATCAAACAAGATGATCATGCTTTAAAAGTACCGAGAGTACTACCTACTAGATGGAATGGAATCACTTCTTCAATCAGACAATCAACACCTTTCAAAGAATTCACCATGAGAGAACTCATTGGAACACTAAGGATGTATGAAGTTGAGATGGAAGATTACGAAAATGAACAATATTTGTTTATCAAGAGAGATGACACTACCTTGAACGTTTTATCATTGAGAAAAAACAGAAAGATGAAGAAAATTGTAAAAGTGAAATCAGAAAGTTCTGATTTATCACATTATGATGTGGAACTAGCTTAGCTAGCTAGAAAATTCAGTAAATTCTATAGAAACAAAAAGTGATTTACAAAATCCTTCAAAAAGGATAACAAGGAAGAAAAATTTTATGAGTGAAAGAAAATGGGGCAATCAGACCTGACTGTCCTCAGTTAAAAGAAGACATGAAGAAGAAATTATTCAAAAGTAATGATAATGAGAATAAGGAGAGGAAAGAAATGAAAGATACATGTAGTGTATCTGAATACTCTAGTAGCACAACTAAATCAGACTCAGAGAAGGAAGAAGTAAATCTGAAAGCCAACATATGTTTTATGGTAGAAACGGATGAGGCAACAGGTCACAAAATCAAAAAGGATATATGGGATATGGATAGTGGATGCTCAAGGCATATGAGTGTAAGCTCATAAAACTTCACTACACTGACACAAAAATATGGTGGACATCTTATATTTGGTGACAATACCAAAGGTAATATCATTGGAATTGGAACAGTAGGAGATCCAAAAGTTGTCTCAATCAACAAAGTACTTTATGTACAAGGATTCAAGCACAATCCGAAAGGAATCTCTCAACTCTATGGTGATGATTATACTGTTGATTTTTCTAATAACTTTGGTACTGTTTTTAAAAATAAACTGCTTAAATTTAGAGCACCATGAACTGATAATGTATACACCGTGGATTTAAATTCTATGTATAATTAATAAGTAAATTTCTTAACTGCTAAAGTGAATGAATATTGGATCTGGTATAGGAAACATAGACATTTTAATTTATTTTTTTTGCATAAATTTTCTAAGAAACAATTAGTTTCTGATTTTCCTAGTCTCATATTTAAAAGTGACAGATTCTGTTATGCATGTCCACTTGGAAAGAAAAAAAATCATACTTCAAATTTGATAACAAATTTGATTCAATAAAACCTCTAGATCTTATCCTTATTGATTTTATTGGACCATAAAGGGTAGCAACCATGTATGGTAAATTATATGTATATGTTTTAGTTGATGGTCATTCTAGATTTCCAAGGATTTTCTATTTGAAATATAATATAAATCTTTTAATTTATTTAAATGTTTTTGTAAATCTAATCAAAATGAAAAAGGTTTTAATATAATTTCATTAAGAAGTGATCATAGTGGGGAATTTTAGAATGATGAATTTAATTTCATTTTCTCAAAAATGGGTATTAAACATATATTATTTGCACCAAGAACACCTCAAAAAAATGAAATTTTTTAAAGAAGAAATAGTTCTATTCAAGGAATGGCTAGGACTATGCTAAATGAATATAGTCTTCCTACCTTTTGTTGGGAAGAATATGTATACATAGACTACTATATAATGAATAGAGTTTTAATTAGACTAATTTTAAAAAAGACACTCTATGAACTCTAGAATAACAAAAAACCCAAAGTAAAAATCATTAATGTTTTTTGATGCAAGGGTTGCAACTTAAACACCAAAGATAATCTTGGTAAGTAACATCCAAAATCCAAGGAAGTAATTTTTTTAGGATATTATTCTACTTCCAAAGATTATATACTTTTGCATTAAAACTCAATGATTTTTAAGGAATCAGTTCATGTGAAATTTGAAGAATCTCATCCCTTTGAGAAAAGGACAGATCAAATGGATGATCTTGACTCGAATGAAAACATGAGGCTTGAGAACCTGAGAGATGACTTTGAAAAATATATAAATGAAATTCAGTAAAGTCCATAATAACATGACACTAAATAACCTATAAGTGTACTACCTATACATTCTATAACCCTATAGAATCACCCTTTAAAAACTATATTATGTTACCTAGACAAAATAAAATAACTATAAGAAATATTTGAAATCATGTAGATTTCTAGGCCATTATATCCCAACTAGAACCTAAGACTACATTAGAAACATTAGATGATTAATGGTGGATGATAGAAATTCAAGAAGAATTAAACCAGTTAAAGAGAAATGAAGTCTCTGAATTATTTGAAAGACTATATGATTATCCATTGACAAGAATAAAACGGGCCTTTAGGAATAAACTAGATGAACAAAAAATAATAACTAGAAATAAAGCCTAAACAGTACCTAAAAGAAATAATAATGAAGAAGGTATAGATTATGATAGGACCTTTAAACCTATAGCTATATTAGAATCCAATATAATTCTCTTTGAATATGCATCTCATATAAATTTTAAATTATTTTAGATAAATGTAATTTCTGCATTTTTAAATGGTTATTTAATGAAGAATGTTTATGTTGAGAAACCTCTTGGTTTTGAATATTCACAAAAACCAAATTATGTTTTTAAAATTTCTAATGATCTTCATGGCCTTAAACAAGGGCATATAGCTTGGTATGAAATATTAATATCGTTTCTTTTCAAAAATCATGTTACATTTGGAATAGCAGATCCAACACTTTTTACGAAAACTATAAAAACTAATATTTTATTGGTTCAAATTTAGGTTGTTGATGTAGTTTTCGGTCAACTAAAAAAACACATTCTCAAAATTTTTCAAACATAATGCAAAAATAATTTGAAAAGAGTGTGATGGGAGAATTAATTTTCATTTTAAGAATACAAAT
The DNA here is from genome assembly GCA_963277665.1 of Viscum album. Taxonomy (NCBI): domain Eukaryota; kingdom Viridiplantae; phylum Streptophyta; class Magnoliopsida; order Santalales; family Viscaceae; genus Viscum; species Viscum album. The sequence goes on from OY728133.1 coordinate 1,315,325,937, forward strand.
TTTTCAAAAATATTTTTGAAATTATTTGAATCAAACCAAATACATTACTGATTTAATTATGAAATTTGGACTTGAAAATTGCAAGACATATACATCTCCTATGTGTACTATTATAAAACTTGATTTGGATGAAACTTGAATGTTAGTTGACAATAATTTATATAGAGGTAGGTTTGGTAGATTATTATATCTTACTTCTAGCAGGCCATATATAATGTATTCATTATGTATTTGTGATAAATTTCAATCAAAACCAAATGAATCCTGTTTAACTATTGTTGAAGGGATTTTTTGATATTTAAAAGGAAATTATTTTTAATATCTACTTTATCCCAATATATCTGATTTTAATTTAATTTCATATTTAGATGCTGACATTGGAAGTCATGTATTTTGTAGAAAAAGAACTTCTGGTACTTGTCACTTTTTAGGGAAATCCTTAGTGTCACGGTCAAGTAAGAAACAACATTAAGTTGCACTATCAATAACTGAGGCATAATATGTTTCTACTGGCCGGTTATGTGCACATGTGTTGTGGATGAAAACACTCTTATGGGCTTTGAACTAAATTATTACAATACACCTATTTTATGTGATAATACTAGTGTTATAACTATTTCAAAAATCGTATTAATCATTATAGGACTAAGCATATTGATATTAGACATCACATTTTAAGAGATCATGTTCTTAAAATGGAAGTATTTATTGTACTTTGTCAATATAGAAATAAAATTCGTAGATATTTTTACTAAAACATTCTACAATGCATTATTTGACTTTATTATGGCGGGGTTAGGAATATTTAATTTTAAATAAAATTTTAATTTTTTTCATTTTTTTAGTATATAAATATAAATTTGTTATTTATTTATAAAACATGATAAAATTATTTATTATGATTTATTTTTATATACGCCATGGAAAATTTTTATTTGTTTTTAAAAACTATGTAATGATTTTTGATAACACGAGAATCAGTGCTATGAGATCCTTTCGAATTATGAACCATTTCATTGCCACCAAAACCCTTATGAACCAGAAAAACCGCACCACTGCTTGTCAACCCGAATCTTCAAACCACTAAAACCATAACCTCCAAACCATCAGATCTTTTCGTAGAAATGGAAAATACAATGAGATCTGATGAGTGTGAGACCAGTAATTCCAAGAAACAGTGCTCATCAGGAAGGAAAATCCAAGAGGGAATGGTAATTGATTTATAATTGATATTTCATAAGAACATGTTGTTAAAACGAGCCCTGCCATTTTAGAATCTCGGACATGCCTTCAATAGTGAGAATACTGAATTCATGTATGATGTAGAGCATCTTTATTTCATTAAATATATTCAATTTATTTTTTAATATGATTATTAAACCATTATGGCTATGATAGATGATAGATATTTTTCAATCTCTTTAGTCGAAATTAGTCAAATACGGAACTTCCCTAATGAGGGAGTGTTTAATTTTGATTTGAAAATTATAAATGATTATGTGAATAAATATGATGATATTATGTCATTTATGTTTGCCTCTTATAACATATATAAAATTTAAGGTAATGATTTGGAACCAGATCAGAAGATACTTGTGAAATTTGTACAGATATGGATAGCACCCAGAATGTCAGAGATGGAGAAAATATTGTATCCCCACATGTACATAATGAATCTTCTTCTTAGTGAGGTAAAATTAAATTTTCCTAGGTATATGGTGTGGTACCTAAGTTACTGATGTCATTGTGAAGCTAGAATGAATTTCTACACTGTTGTTAGCTTCATTTCAAAACTATTGTTCAAGAAAGACATGGTGAGACTGGTTGAGGCTAGAACTTCTTTTCACCACAAAAATGTTTTTATTGCTGGTACATTAAGAAAAATGGCTTATTTTAGGAGTATAGTAAAACGAAAAATCATGCTAGTAGGAGATGATGAAGAAGTAGAAGAAGAGAGATCTCAGGATCAGCCTGAAAACTCAATGTACAATCAAGCTATACCCAGAGATATCTCTGCTTCCAGAAGAATATGTTTTGAAGATTAATATGTGCCAGAGGAAACCATTCAAGAAGGATTTCAATTAAAAAGACAATGATATTCTACTTCTCATGAAGAGCATGTTTCAAATGTTTTAACCCCAAAAAAGTTATTGAGTAATAGATTTTTAAGTGATTCTACTGTTGAAAAATCAATGGAAGTTGTTATTGAGAGGTCAGAACAAGTGGAAGATCCTCAGATTAGATCCTTAATTCAAATAGATACTATAGAAGAGACTCATGATTAGGAAGTAGTTCTTATAGAAGTTGAACCTAAAAGAATTGCAGTTGAAAGAACAGAACTAGAACCTGAAGTAGAAATTGAAAAAGTGGTAGTGCTTGGAGTATATTTGGCCATACCGCAATTAGCTGAAGATGAAATTTTTCAAGTGAATCAAATAGAAGAAGTGATTTATGATGTATAGGATGGAAACCCTTTAAATTTACAAATAAAAGTTCATTAAGAGGATTTTTTTGTTGAAGAGTTTGGAAAAGTCTTAGAAGAAAAATCTGTGAACCAACTAGTTAGAGAAGATATGGAGAAAAAAGATGTTGAGTCCTTACCCCTAGTGTTAGTACAACACTTTCATGCTAAAAAGTGGAATCAACCACAAAGTACCTCAGATTCAGAAAATGAGGAATTTGAAGAAATAAATAAGGAGTTGCAGAGAGTGGAGCAAGAGAATGATACTCTGAGGAAATCATTACAAAAATATAAATTAAAATTTTAGAGGCTATAGAATTGTATAGTTTCAAGGAAATAAGTTGAAATTTTGAAGAAAGATATGTTGAATGGGGTTGAAAATTTAAAGTCTGAAATGGAAATGAAGTCAGATTTGTTAGATCTCTATTCATTTATGGAGACAAGTTGGCATCTATCAGGATCGATTAGGCTAGTAGTTCAGGTTCTTCACCTAATTTGATCAAAATATTTAAGGCAATAACCATTGTCTTAGTTCATATCAATAAAAGGTTGCATTATTTTCAATGAAATAGTGATCCTCTTTTAGTGATACTAGAAAATAAAATGTTTTTAGTTGAACAGTTGACCTCAAATGATCCAGGAATCAAATGTATCATGAATAAGTTAATTGAGGATTTGTCTTTGTTTTTGGAGAAGGAATAAAGACAACATGAGTTTTTTCAGAGTCAACTTAATTGAATATATTCATACGAATCAATCTAATATGGATCTTATTTTTATGATTGGTGATGGAATCATGAGGATACTAATGGAGAAGCTATCAGAAATCCAGGAAGTAGTTCTAACAAGATAGACCCTATCTAAACCCTGACCAACCCTTGATTCATGTATTTATCAATTTTGTACTATTAAATATTTTCAATGAATGTCTATTTCATTATATATTTATGGGTTTGTTTTATTTACTATATATGATTAGATATTCTAGTAGTCCATATTCACTAATTTTAATACAATTAGATATATAATTTACTAATGTTTAGTGCTACATTAATATGTGTTATATTCTATATTTTGTCATTTTATTCTGATATCACAAAAGGGGGTGAAATTTGGATAAACACAACATTTTATATTATCTTATTTACATTTATTTAATGTTATTTTAGGGAGATTTTTGACGAAACGTTTCTTTAAAAACAAAACACTTTTTAGTGACAGAGAAATACAAATTTTTACTTTACAATCTATTAAGAGGGAGAGGTTTGGATAAATATTTTTCATCTACAAAAAAAAATTATTTATATAGATATTTTTTTTCATTTATTTTATTTTTTTACTTTTGAAAAAGGTGGCGAAATTTATTTTTATTATTATTGATGACAAAATTATTATTTATTTTTGAAATAATATTATTAAAATTAAATATTGAATTATCTAATTAAAATTCTAAATTATATGTAATTAATTTTTAAAATTAATTTCATTTATTATTTTATGGGTTTTGTGATCATAAAATAGGGGGAGATTGTTGAGAAAGTGTTGTTTTGAATAATACATAATGTTTTTTTCTAAAGGTGGTGATTGTTGAAAACAATACTCTATCTATTTATGATGATTTTGATGCTCACAAATAACATTATTTATTTTATAATGATTCTAATTTAAGTATATTTCAGGAATTTTATATTTATTTTTTATTTCTGGAAGAAATATTTACGTTGTTGAGCAATGATATTTATTGGTTAAAGTATTCACATTAGCGTGTTCTGGAAACACTATTTATGCTCTATATATTCAAGGACATCTTAAGTGTGTTCTATAATCAACGTTCATAGCCTACATGGTGAAACATAGCGTAAGGATGGGATGAAGAGTATAATTTATGAGTTATCAGAAAAGTATGTTTAATCAACCATACATTATTGGCAAAGTATGAAAAAGAACCCTATGTTAGGATAGAAGAATACATTTGGGATATTTGAAATGTATTGACAGAGAAACATATGTAAGTGTTAAACATTACATTTGTTTCTCTAAAGTATGGTTCATCATCCTTACATTTGTAAACAACCTTATGTTTCTTAGAAACGTATGGATCTTGTACCTTTCATTTGAAAGCTTATAAATGTAAGGATCATTTATCACACATTTGAAATTTGAAGAGAAGAGTATGGATGGCCAACCCTACATTTTTTATTAACCATACGTTGAAATCCTTGTGTTTGAATGCTACATCATCAACATTAAGTTTATGATCTACGTTATGTTAGAGGATGCATGTTGTACAACTCAACCTTATGTTTAGCATCAGAGTGTTTAATGTTGATATTATTATTCAACGATCTCAAAGAGAATTATCAGGATGATTTTAATCCGTATTAAAAGCTGATTTTCAATCGTGTATTTGACATGTTAATAGCCATTTAAGGATCTAATTAAAATTTTCTTTTCACGTATAATTACAAGGAGAGTTATGACTACATTGTAAATTACAATTATTGAATTACGCGAGTAAAAAGGCGAAGATTGTGGATATTTTTTTTGAAGAGGAAGTATTATTTATATAAATGAACTACATATAGTGATCAAGAACAAAAGAAATGATAAATATATCAATATAGAAGATCAATTTTACGACATTTAGAAGAGAAAGCAAATAGAGCCAATAATTATCTACATTTCATTTAAATATGAAGAGTAATAAAACCACTATTTGTTAAAGAAGAAGATAGACGACAGATGATTAACTTATTCTACATTGACGATATATTGTGAATATGCTTCTACTAAAGTTGCGTTTTTTATTTTTTTATCTACTGCAAAGGGATCGACTAAAAATGTCTCTTTCATAAAGGTCATTCTTTCGGAAGATGACGATCCATTTACTACTAGTTACATTCAGTTGAAATTGTGAAGAACAATCAGGAGAGTATTTTCAAAGAACAAATTTTTTTATCTTGAGTGACCTACTTTTTGTTCTATGCTATGTAGGTTCTGTGATTGAACCAGAAGGCTGTGTTATGCCTTATATTGTAAAGGTGTTAACTCCCTGCACTCAGTTGTTGAAAGATCTTTTGAGATGAGGACCATATAGTGAAAATTTCCAATCTTGTGGAGTTGAGAGTTGGTGTAGTGGACTAGGGTCCTTTTGTTCTACAAACCACTATATATTGTGTTTCCCTACATTTATTATTTCTGATCCATTAATCTATCTTATTATAGATAAAGGGAAGAAGAAGATATTGCGATGATTTTTTTAAAAACACACAATTCACCCCCCTCTTGTGTATATTTAATATATTATTGATCAAAAAATATAATCCAAAAAGACCCCCAGTTCCTTTGAACATATATTCAATAAAATTATGATCCATGTTCCTAAAATAACTTTTTTCATATCATAAATTTAAAGGTTACATGTACCTTAAAAATTATCAAATTTTTACCACTTTTCAAAGGTATCAATTCCATCAGACATATGGTTCCAAATTTATGATGATAATCCATAATATAGAAATATCCTTAGATATTATATGATTCATTTATTATATATAGAATAACACTATATCATAAATTTAAAAATTCAATACACAAACGCATCATTCATTCAACATCATTCATAAACTATTTACGCTGATTTTTTCCTTAATCCTTGATATATCATTCCTCTAATAAATAATTTTTATTATATGTTTATGATTCCTCAATATCAACCCAATAATGTTGCATACATAAGAATAAAAGAATAATTAATACCTTAAATCTATATATAAAGATTTATTTGATATCCAATTTCCATTCTCAACTAATTTACCTAATTCCAAAAAAATAAAAGGTCATGTCCTTTATCAAATTTCAATTTTCATGAAACATATAATGATGATATTTTAAAATAAAATTAAAAAGATAACATGATCTATAAAATTTTTTGATAAAAGAAAATGTGTTAGATAAGTCATACTGTTTTATATAGATGATTTGAATACTCAAAATATTGTCAAAGCAATTTGAATAATCTTTACCAATAATAGTGATAATAAAATCATCTGAAATGGATATAAAGGACATAGAATATCTATTTCCTTCTATAATGATAAAAAATCCTAAATATATTGAAAATTAAATAATTAAAACATAAAATTATTTATTACATATTGAAATGAAAATGAAAATTATAAAGATAACACCCTTAGATACTCTATAATACATTAATTATCAAATCTTTTATACATAAATCCATTACCTATAAAAATCCAATCTCCAAAAATATCATTAATCTCATGGAAATCCATCAATTTAAACAAAAAAATGGGTTTTTGTGAATTCCAAATTATAAACATATTTTAACTTGAAAACCCTATGATTATATCCATAACTGTTATGAAAAAATGCTGATCTATAATGTTATCTAAACACATCATTAATACAAACTATAAAGACCCATCCTCAATCATTACATATTCTAGTTATATTAAATTATAATTCACATTATAACAATCTAGAGGATCATTCGAGTTTATTGTTTTTGAAAATTATAAATAAATATTACATAGTAAACCCTTATATGGTAGGTGGAAACGTGCACTAGGTATCTAATTATTCCACCCAAAAAAGTATTTCAAATTAAACCATCTCTTCTCATCATGAAAATTCATCAAACTTTTCTCCCTGATCTCATCCTTTTACACATTATTACATAGACACTATTAATACTTTAAATACATTACATGAGAAAAAAATCTCATCCTGGTACTTAATGAAAGAAAAATAATAGCCCAATGAAAGCATATAAAACATTTTCATTAAAACAATCATTTTTCCTTTGATAAAGGAGTAATATTTTCAAACAGATCATTATCTTACCTTGTGAATATAAATTGATTTCTATGACAACTCGTTAGAATGAATAAATAATATAATTAGGTAAATTTATATCTTTTTATATATAACTATAAATAATTGAGTGACCAATATTTCCAACATCCATCTCCATAGTGCCCAATGCAATCAATGTTATTACGTAACCACTCATCCTTAGTTTATCATGGAACCACTCGTCATTGGTTTACCACATAAAACCCCATCATTAGTTTATCAAGGAACCAATAAACATTTGTTTATAATATAAAACCCCATTATATTAAATAATTCCAATGAACCATAACATAAAATTAAATAATTAAATCTTTTATCGTAAAAAATCATTGAATAAAATAATCTTTTCATTTTGAAAACACTCATTTTGTATAATTGCGCATATTCAAAGGATTTTTTTTTCAAACTATCCATTTAAATTTGTGGTGTAATATTAAAAACATTATGTTAAAATGAAGGAATGAATATTTTTTCATGCCATATATGTAAAATCCTTTTATTTATAATTCTATAAAAATAAACATTAATAGGCCCTTTTTAACAAAAGCACGTTATGCAATTCCTTAAAAAGATACATTTTTAATAAAAATACTTCAAATTAGAAAATTGTATTTTTTAAATGATTTATGTAAGTATAAATAATTTCATATAATTTATTTTAAATTTATGTACTTGAAAGATACAAATTTATAAAACAAATCTTTACATCATTTAAAATGAGGTTTTTAGTTAAAGAGTCCCTTACCTTATTTCTGAAAGTTATGTACTTTCTCATTATATCCTGGATAATCAAATTATATTTTTTAATTACTTAATTGAAAAAAAATTCCATATATATTTTATTTATTAATATTTTATTATATTCATTAATTTCAATTTATTTGAGTTATGATGTTCGATTTCATTGTTTTGGGAGCATTCATTCCACAATCTCATGGTTGGTTCACTAGAGTATATATATGGATGTTCTTTTCAAATGGGAATAATAATTTATATGTCAAATTAAATGTTATTATTTCACTTATATAATTTTAAATAGTCTCATTAATCATTTTTTCTAACATTGGGTTGATTCATTTGAAAAAATGTTAATGATAAATGTTTTGTTTATTTTCAGTGATTTCCAAAAATCAAGAAATCATTTCTGTAATTTAATATTATGTTTATACATTATTACTGGAACATATCATAAGTAAAAATATACTTATAAAAATATGATTTAACTATGATAATGATTTTATAAAAATCCTTTATGGCGTTAATGGAAAATGAAAACTCATTATCCACTATGATTATTAACATCCTTAATTTGGATAATAGTATTTTTTTTCTTTGAATAAGAGGTGATGAAAAAGGATTCTTATAATATATTACCTTATAAATATAAAATTAAATTATATATAGGATTATGGATTTATTATTATATTATCAATGAATGTGGTGATGTTAAGTTAGAAAAAGAAAATAAATTAATATAGGTTATTTGAGAAAGTAATATCTTGAATAAAACCTCCATTAAAGATACCTTAAGGAACATAGAATTGGTCATTGGGTGAGAATAAGAAAAATAGGTATGGGAAGATTGTGGGTTGGAGAGGGTTAGGTAGATATTTTAAAACCATTATGGATATTTAAGAGAATGGGTCTGGTGATTATTAGTATTTATTAATGAAGAGGGGTAGTTTTAAGTTACAATATAATGATAATTTTATATTTACATACAAAAAACATTTGAGGGGAATCAAATAAATAGAATTTGATTGATAATTAATTTTATAAAGGATTTTTAAGGTTAATAATCACATCAAAAAAATTTAAAATTTTTTAGTAATTTTATGCGTTTACTAAATAACATTATGTCATCTCATTATTTTACTTATAGCACAATACATCTTCTTTCCCAAAAGTAACACTGTTATACATAAAAATAAAAATGAAATTACTACCAAATTTGGACTTTCTTATTCTAAATATAGAATTTGTTTTACCAAATTAAGTTCAAGTAATGGGGAAAACTAAATACAAATCAAAATACACTGACACAATAAAACATAAGGATTTTAAGAAAAATATTTTCCCATAAAAATATGATTTTATATTAACTATATGACAAATAGTAATATTTTTTAAAAAAAATAATTAAAAATCTAATGATGTATAATCTATAATTTTTTACTACATTCCCCATTATGTATTATTTTAATTAAATAATAATTAGAAACATTATGTACTTTTAAACATTTTTCAGAAAATCACTTTTTATAACTAAAAATAAACTTATTATAAAATAAAATATAAATTTAAATAAAAATAATTTAAGTTGATGAAATAAAAATAAATAATTTATATGTCACTTTTAATAAATTTCAAAACATAATAGGTCTATTAAATTGATTTATTTTTTTAAAATATATGAAATTTTAAGAAAAATCGATATTTTTACTATTCACAGAAAACTCAATATTTTCTGGAATATCCCATAATATCATGAATATTTAAACATAATATAATAATTAATTAAATAATTTTTATTTCATGAAATTAATTTTTTAAATTTTTCAAAAAATAATTTTAATATTTACCCACAAAATCCAATAAAAACCATTTTTATGAAAATTTATTTTCTAAAAAATATAATGACTTCTCTTAAAAATTGAATAATTATTAATAGAAAATTAATTAATAAATTATAAAGGAGAATTAAATTTATAGATTTCATAATTCCATTAATACTATTCAGTGTATCCTATTTAATGTATAGTATAAAAGGTTCACATTTAAATAATAAGATTATATTTCTTGCTTAAGCTCAAATTTATGTATCTTGTATGCTATCAAACATAGTATTTTGTTTTAAAAAACGTTAATTTTACAAAAACTATCACACACTATTGTGTGGTGAAAAGGATGAGTAATCCATTTGATAAACCAATACAAAGGAACTATTAATGATAATAGAACAAGGAAAACTACACCCATTCAAGTATGTGTAAATATGAACGTATTTGCAATCCTTGAGATCATTTAGATACAACGCATAGTTTTGTCCAAGGAAATGACAAGAAGGTAGTGAGATTTAATTGTATAGGATTTATCATGGTTCTGTGAACATAATAAGATAGAGTATTCATATACCTATGTTTACAAATAAATATAAAAAGTTAACAATGCATTCATACTTTATTGAATATGTGAATACTCATGAAAACGTGAATGAATAAGAATTTAAGGAAGCTAAATGTTAAATTATGATATAACATAAAATAAATATTCAAATAAATGAATTTTATAGGCTTCCACTTGTCAATTACCATGAATTACATTCCTGAAGTATATATCATCTAATCAGTTTGATAATTTAATAAGATAATAGTATCCATTATTTATATATATTTATTTTATGAATCAATATTGAAAGTACTGTGAATTTTTTTTATTGAAAATATTATACACTAAGTGGAATAATTTAGAAACTGATGATATCATTTTTTATATTGTGTATCTTAGAGATTTAGAAACTAACACTACATGCCAATATCTTTTATTTATTATAGATTTCTTAAAGATGTAGAAGTAACTATGAAAATGCTAATATGAGTGTATAATTCATTGGAAAGATAATCATAGAAAATTTTTGTGATTTTAAATAGATATAAGATGAACCAGTACAATATTATATCCACTAATGATGAAATAATATTATGATATTATCAATCCATAACATATTAAAATAATTTTAATTGATATCAAATGAGGGAGAAGTGAGACATTTAGTTTTATTATATAATGGAGATGAGTAGTTTTGTTCATGTGTCTATAGATGTAACAAAGTGAAGAAGAAGTTATTTGGAGAAAAAATGTTCACTATGATTTTCAAGCGATGTATCATCTAGTTGAAGACTATATTAGTGTTAAAAATTACATTAAAAAATAAGGTTATGACTATATCTAGAGGATGAATATAGTACTACTAGGGTGATTCATGTTGGAATAGGGCATCATCAGTCCATGTAATCTGATTCTTATCATTACCACATTAAATTATAGGGACCCACTCTATCTTTAGAGTGTCTTATTGAAACAACATTTCAACTTGATATCTCATTCAGTTTAGAATCCAAGTACTTTTCATACCATACATGGAAATTACTAGATACTCTTATTATGTAATGCACCTTGTCAAAACATAATGCGTTTTCTTTTACATAATTCATATTCATACATCTTATAAGAAAAAGATATTAATAGAATCATGATACTAATAACACTAAGAGGTGAAGGGATAAAAATTTATAATTGGTCTGCAAATTTCAAACATTGATTCACCCCCATGCCTCTCAGTATTGAGTGTATACCAAAGTCTTCCACTCACCAACTGAATAAAAAAGAAGTTAAACTGAATTATTTTATATAGATACTCCAGTTTCATTAATTTTTAATGGATATAATGGAAAACAAATTTTCTGAAAATTTTATTATTAAAATCATTTATAGACTATCTATCACTCCAAATAATGACTATATAGAGATAAATTATTCATTTCTAGAGGAAAACTAACATGCAATTTTAAAAAAAGAAAACGATTTGGGATTCTTTTTTCTCTAATTTTATTAATTTTTTAGTAATATCGCATCATCTCACACAATATAAAATAAATAAATTCATTTCATACCTTAATTATTTCATTTTTGAGAAATATTGTTGTTTAAGAGGTGTTATAATAGTTTTTTTTTTATAATTTTTGTCCATGAAAAATAGATTTTGTCAATTTTTGAATGATTTCACACGTCCCTATGGAGAGGAAACAATGGGGATGACACCATATTGGGGAAAAGAATTATAATAATATTATACAAGATGTATTTTATTATCCCACAATCATTATCTATTCTATAAGCCTAGTTTTTATAGGTGAAAATTTCAAATTGATGGGGAATGCTGATATATGACAATAATTTCATAGAAAGGTAATTTCTAAAGATGATATTTTTTATGCATGGGTGTGTGATTTATTGGAAAATTTACATCTTCTGATTTGACTGAGAAAATTTTAGTGGTATAAAACTATATTTTCAAACTGGTAGATGTTGTGGAACATCAAAATAGTTATGAAAATAATGAAGGAAAATTCATTAAGAAGAACAAATTTTTATTGATTAGGTGTACCCAAATCGTTGGTCACTGAAAATGTCTACCAATTTAAGAGCATTTAATTTGAGGATTTTATAGATAAATGTTTCCATGTTCATAAAACAAGAAAAATATATCTCCCATACTCATGTAGACAAGATATGATTAATATGTAATTAAAATATATTTAATAAATAATATTTTTTAATTCTTGAATGGACTTATCACTGAAATTAATCACGCATTGGGGGAATATAGAACTATATTTAAGAATCAAATTTTTATGTTCACATAGAGTAATGTTTTTTGAATATATATTCATTTTTCGTGGGGAATTATCTTAAGTGATTTTAGGTTGTTAACTATTGAAACATTGAAATCAAAGATGATGGAGAAATAAGATAGCTAGAGTTGAGTATATTAGAAGATATTAAAAGAAATAATGAAAATTAAATAATTTATAATGAAACAAGAAATAATATTTCTTACTAAATAATTCAAATTAGACCACTTGTGGTTGGTCAATTATTGCTTTGTCTAAATTATAGACATAAAACATTCCTTGGATCATTTAAATCTAAGTGTTCTTGACCTTTGATAATTCTTTGATTATTAATAAATGGTTCAATTTATGTATGATGAATATTTAATTAGGCATAATTTTTTATCAATAAATGTTTTAAACATTAAATTGAGGGGAAACCAAGGGCTTGGATTCTATTATTGTTTTTTCACACTAAAAAATCATTGTAATAAAAAATTAATTAAATAATAATGATTCATGGGAGTCAAAATTTGGAATTAATGTATTTTTATTTTTTATTTAAATAAAAATAAATTGTATGCATTTATATATATTATTTTCATATCATATTTCATTTATTTTAAAAGAAAAAATATCTTTTACATTAAATGGAATGGTTTGTAATAATTTTCATAACATTGGAAATTTTGTTCATTTATAATATGGGTTCATATGGTTTTCATGGAAGAGATAATAATACATAAATTTAAATAAAAATTATCAATGATTCTATTCATGTAATAGCATTAGATATATTATACATAAAAATAAATTTCCACTGGTTTAACATATAATGGTTGGATACATTTATCAAAATTTTAATTTTTATTAGTCAAAAAATAATTATTTTCAACAAATTGAAACCTAAAAATTAGTAACTAGATGAAAATTACATAAAAATGATATAGTGTTACTGAAAGAACATTCAACAATAATATTCTCTATCATGTGTGTTATTTTAAATTTATCCATTCCATTATGCTTAATTTTAAAAAATAAAAAGATATTATACAACAGGTTTATGAAATTTAAGAGTTTATTTATTTTAATATTGTGACTTCCATTCTAAAACCACTGAAAATTATTCTTGTAATTAATATTATTTTTATTATTTCTGTGATGATTTTTAATTTTTTTGAAAATATTTTTTAAGTATAAATGTTTGATCATGGATTTATCAATAAATTTTTATTTTTCATTAAAAATGTTTTACTATAAATTTATAGATTATTTTTATATGATTTAATTATTGGACTGTGTGATTAGAGAAAATGGTTTTGATATTTATTTTAGACCATTTAACATGATTCTTGAACTCCGGATTTTACAGTCTTTTTTCAACCTAACATTATTTAAACATTCCAACCATCTTGAAGTTAGACACTGGAGAATGATTTTAGTTTTTAATTTAAGGAACTATTTTCTATAATTGTTCTAGATTGTATATCTTTAAGAACAAATAATGTTTCTCTCAATAATTTACAATATAAATAGTTTTAAAGAATCAATTTCAATCTTTTGAGATTTTAGATTATTCATTAAAGTGTGGACCATTTTCCTATTTGAATGATTACTAATTTCCATCCCCATATAATGTATTATGTAATATAATTTTACTGTTATCATAATTTATTCATTTAGAGAAAAAATAGAACTATATAATTTTATTTTAAATGAATTAAATATATTTTATGGTAATCTTAATAATATTTTAATTTTAAGGTTCTCTGTGAAGAGTTTTTAATCATGTTTTATAATTTTATTTATTATGGTAAAACGTTTTGGTGAGTTATTTATGGTTCCTTGTAATTGGTAAATTATTTTTCCATTAAAATTCATCATGTTATTATGTTTATTAAAATATAAGAATATATTCATCATGGATTAAATGATATTTTTAGAAAGAATTTGAATACAATGTGATGTTTTTATAATTTATTTCTATGTTTTCAAATTTAATTATATTAATAAAAAACCTGATATTTTATGAAAATATGTCATCTAAGATATTAAATCATCCATAATTAAATTATATGGTCTACGGGGGAAATCATTTTTGAAAATCACATCGTATTTTGCCTTTGAAATAAACATTTTTTAAATTGAATTTAATTCCATTAGATTTTATTTATTTATTACGTAAGGATAAAGAATTTACTAATGGTGGGTAAATTTGATGTGGTGTTTATTTAATACAAGTCATCCATAACTCTTTTGTTGGATTAATTATGTTTCAATGATAAAATGTCCTTGAAATGATTTATTATTAAATAATAGATAATTTTTATATGAATATACTGTTAATTTTATATCATGAAATTTTTTTGTATTTGGTACATAATTGATGAAATGGATCTTGTTATTTTATTATAATTTTTTTAAAGATAAAATATTTTTTAATATTTTCATAGACCGTTAATGATAATATCACTTTTATGAAGTGTGAAATCTACTATATATACTAAACCTGGGTGTCTCCCTGCTTATGTGTCACCAAAACATTAAACCATGTCACCCATTTCTCATATATATTTACCATTAAGCCCTCCAATATCTGATCGAACACCCGCAATACCCCTCGGATTCAGCTCCGAAAAATGCATAACTATTCCCCAACATCATGATTAGGGTTACCATATTCCATATTCTTCCTCCGGTAGTGAGATCAATATCCCTCTACCGCTCATGTACTCATATACATCTCAGCCATCGCCTCCACCTGATTCACATCCCCTCTTCCTAAAGCTTCCACAAAACACCACCACCATCCAGCTTGATATTTCAATCCCCTTTGACAGAATTTCCACCCCACTAATTCCATCGAAGGAATCCATCCTCCATTTCAAACCAATCTCATTCCATCATGTTGAACCTCAACCAACTCATGATTTTCATCCGATATTTCTAAGGTACCAATTGTGTTTTTACTGCCGTATCCTCCATGCCCTATTTTGGATTCTCAGAATCACAATTTCTATCAGGTCTTGCTTTGACACGCACTGAATTTTTACCACTACAGCACACCCTCCTCGGACATGTGCAGTAGCCATCTCTTTCTGATAAAACGATTTTCGAATGACCAGCTAATCCACGCACTCCATACCATTGTTGACCAATCCATCATCGTCAATGGTATGGTTTTACCACATCATATATTACTTCTTGAAAAGTTGTCATTTTACTCTACTACATTCTCAAATATTCAATTTAACCCCATCACACTGGCCAAATGTTGGTCCTGATGATCACTTTTTTATTATGATTTCAATGGATTTATTTTTTATAGGAAATTTCATTTTTTTTATTTCTCATTGTTCATTTCAGAAGTTAATACAGTGAAATATATCACCTAAATTAGATGTAAACCGGCATTTACTAAAATGTTGATAAATCATAAATATTGACTGATTAATTATACATTCATTGATGTTGATTGTATTTTTACGAGCAATTATATTTGCAGTTGACTTAGACCTCACACCCTCTAATATGAACAATTCACTTAACCAACTACTGATATTATATGATATCAATAAAATCCTATGAGATAGCTTCGTCTTAAGAATTGTGTCACCTATATTGGAGTTAACCCTACATTTTACAAATTCTTTTTTAATGGGAACTATTTATTGATTTAGTTTCTATTCTTTAATGTTCATTATGTTGTTACTAGAAACACTCCATACCAGTGTTGACCTATCCTCCTTCTCCAAAGGTATGGTTTTACCACATCCTATATTTATTCATGGAATGTTTTCAATTTACTCTACTACAACATCAAATATGAAATTTAACCCCATCACATGGTCTAAATGCTAATCTCTATGATCACTTTTTGATTATGATTTCAGTGGCTCTATTTATTATAGGAAATTTCATTTTTTTTATTTCTCATTGTCCATTTCAGATGATAATGTATTGAAATGTTTCACCTATATTGGAGGTAACCCTGCATTAACCCTAATTTTCTTAAATCTTAAATGTTGATTCATTCATTATACATTCATTAATGTTCATTGTGTTGTTACAAAAAATTATATTTGTAGTTGATATTGAGCTCACAATGTCTACTATGAACGATTCTCTTAACCAAATTCGGATCTCATACAATATCAATAGAATTATTTGAGATAGCTTCGGCTCAAGAATTGTGTTTCCTATATTAGATGTTACCTTTCATTTACCAAAACCTTCTTTAATTAGAACTGTTTATTGATTCAGTGTCTTTTATTTGATGTTCATTGTGTTGTTACCAGTGACTCTATTTGTAGTTTACTTTGAGCTTGCAGTGTCTACTAATAAAGATTCACTGATGACAATACCAATCTCAAATGATATCAATAGAATCCTGCGAGACAGATTCATCTCAATAGAATTTTTTCTTCATTTGCACCGCTCCTTGAATTAAACGCTACAGATATAGTATATTTGTTATTGTCACACATTATTCTCTATGGCGTCAAGTCAGCATATCCTACTCTCCCACTCGTGTCATCACATCCTCCTATTGGCATCCCATCAATCTACTGGTTGTTGTTTCCCCGATCATCCTCTCCTTTTATCCATGTCTTACCCTCACATTTCTTAGCCATTGCGACATTATCTCACAGTCTATTATTTTGCTTCATTTTAATGACAATTTCATGTTTCATTTTATGCCATCTATCCATCTCACAATACTTTGTAACACATGATGCCTTGATTTCCTCACACAGACCACATGTATGACTTAAACTCATAGTCTACTTTCCACATCACTATGGTCACATTTTTCTATTGCATTTTTTCCAACTGTTCATTTAGGATTACCACATTAGTTTCCAATTCCATTGAGGCTAAAATAGTTGGTTCTTTAAAACATTTTCCACATTTTGGATTTCTACTGGTAATGAATTCTAATTTAAAATAACATTTTTTTATTTTCCAAAAAAATTGATTGTTACATTTATTACGATATTTTATTTTCCAGTTACATGTATTTAAATTCATTCACATTGTGTAATGATGTGTTTTAACATGGTTGATTCAATTTATTTTAGTGATGTTTTATCCATTATATTATGGTTCCATGCATTTTCATGGTTAATTACAAATTGCGGGTCCATTAATCATGGTAAATCATCCATTATTCATAACTTTTCATGATTTTTGACATGTTTCATGATATAGGGATTTTAATAGAACAATAAACTCTCCAACAATCATGGTAAATACTTTATCATTCATTACATTCTAGATACATGGATTTTTATGAAGTCAATGTCGAGAATTATTATGTGAAATGATTTTTATCATGTATGATCTCATGTTAACTAGATTCCATACACTATTTGAAATTATAGGTGCAACCATGATAAAATTTATGGATTATTTAAATCTAATTTAATGATCATTATGTGAATTTATTTGATTAATTTTTCCGTGAAACCTGTACCCATATTTTTTTGTTGATTGAATAATACTTTCAATATTTTGATGCATTAGGAATCCACAAGTGTCAAATTTTTTATTTATTTACCTACTCAGATTTATATTTAGAATTCTTACTCTTTCATATTTCTTTTCTTTGTATCATTTAAATTATTTTATTTCAATTAAAAATATTTACAATAATGAGGTTGTGCTCTAGGGTGATGGAATTGGTCTCTAAAAATTTAGTGATGGCAGCATTAATGTTGCAATGATTGTAGTGAGTTTCCTGTCATTTTCATAGAAATTATTTGGAAACTTGTTTAATTAAAATTGATCACTACTATAAAGAATGGGTTTTGTCATGTAGATACACGGTATATTGTTCAGGTCCTTTTCAAGCAGTGATTTCTGGTTTCATAAGGGGACTTCATGAGCAGTAATTCATTGTTGCAATTGTGTCCCCAAAAATATTTTGATTTATGTGACCTATGATGACATATTAATGTATATTTTTTAGTATATTACTAAGAGTACATGTTAATTGTGAACTATTTTAGTTGAATCTTTTTAAATAGTTTTGGATGGTTTGGTGTTGCAGATGAGAATGAATCGTGTTTTCTTTTACAATTCTGATGGCTGTCTACCACTAAACTGGATAATTTTTTCATAGTAGTACAGAATTTGAGGCGATATGTACAATATAATTGTGTAATGGTGAGTTATAAGGCATAATAATGTTTAATTATTTTGTATTGTTACTAATAAAATAGGTTGAGGTGAGATTTATAGTTTTTTTTTGTTTCTTTTAATTATTTTTAGTGATTTAATGCACACTTATTATCAGACATCACTAGTTTTTTCATTGATGTATACCCTCTGGAATGTATGTTATATAACTCCCACACCCCTTCCATATCTCTCATTACCAATGGAAATAAGGAAAAATTACTCAATTATAATTTATTTGATTAATTACATAGAATTATGAGTTCCTTTTATATGAACATATCTACTATGAATTCAAATATAGTTAATTACTAAACTCATATGTCTATAACAAACAAAAATGAACCATTATATTGATCTTTTTATGTTTTATCTATTATAGGTCCACCAAATAGTGTTAAATCCTTAAATGTTGTGGAATTAAGGATTTTTATCAATTTTTGTCCCTACAATATTCTATATATCTATAAGGTTCATTATAAATTATACGTCAATATAAACTATTAGAGTTAAAAATAGAGAAAATATTGGAGGATCTCGTTGATGTCGTGTTGTTTCTGTTTGCATTCATTCTTTTCATTTGAAAATTCCATGATGGTCCCATTAACTCTATGCAGAATATATGTTTACATATTTACAAAAATACACACATATATATATATTACCAATTGATATATAGTAAAATAAACCACCTTGAGGTGGAATATGTTGTCAGATTTTGTTATTATTATGTCCTGGAGAACATTGACTTATGTTTTTTTCACATTTGCATCCAATTACATGAACTGTTATATACAACAATAATTCAATATGTAATTTGTTTTTAAATATGCAATACACTATATGAAATATTCTATATTAGACAAGTATCTATAATCTATTTATTAAAATTACACTTAATTTCTAACTACGTTGATCCTAAATTTTTCCTAGGAGTATTCCTCTCGTAGAGCTTCAGGAAACAACAATCAAGAAGTTGAACAGAGAAATACTTCATTATCTACCAGAACATTTATGGTATAGTCTTATACTATATTATTATTTTTTGTTTCTAATTATTCATTAAAATCTATTCCATGAAACATGTATATATACTATGAAATATATGGAATGATCATATAATAGAGGCAGTGTATATATATGTATTGTATTATGTATTATTTCCCCTGCACTAAAATATGTTCTATTCTTCAATATTACACTGAAATATGAAAACATTTCCATATAAAATGTTTAAGACTTTGATATGTAATGATATTATATACAAAAACACTTCATCAAACAAGTATATATGTACATAACATTTTTATGCATATTTTATAATATATAAATGCATAAATCGATGTAACTTATTTGGATGAAAAAAAAATGTACAGGGGAACCATATATCTTGCATACCAGAGTCTTGGTGTTGTATATAGTGACCTAATTAAATCTCCAATAGATGATTAAATGATTTCATTTTGAGGAAGAACAAGCCTTCATCAGTGAAATGACGAAGTAATTGGTTTAGTTTCATGGGTATTTTGGAATTCAGTAAGACTAGAAAAAGAATGCTTCCCTTTCTATATTATTTCCACTCATCAACTGTGTTCTTAAGCACTATATTCATTTCATTATATGTTTTTCCAGTTTGAGTGCTATCAACATTATTTTTCAGCAATGTTATCCAACACTCAACTAACAATTATTTATCTGTATTACACAAGTGATCAATACTCATATTATTGGTAATTTATTTTTTATGGAATTTACAAAATGTAAACCACATTGTATTAATTCAAGATGTGATGTTTTAAAAATTTAACATTTTGAATACTATATAAAATTTGGATAGAAATACTAATGGTTCCTGATATTAGGCATAACCACATATTTTTATTGGATTATATCCCCTTAATTGTGCTATCATTTTCTATGGAATCTGGAAATAAAATAATTATATAGAACCATGTATCCTCCATGCTTCCTCCCATTCTTCAAAGCTATGTATAATATCATCTTATCTAATTTTTGGTCCTCCCTCAATATGTTTTATTTTTTTAAACCATTCATTCACCTTTCCCTATCAAATTTCTTGATGTCACCTAATTTTTTGTAATTTATCCAATTTCCTAATCATGTTTCTATTTAAATTACTTAATATGATCTTCTATTTATTATATTTTATTCTAAAATCATTTATTAAGTATTTACATCTTTCTACGACTTATTTTTTACATTGTTATAAAATAAAAAAACTTTTTTTCTACCTATTTTCATTTCCATTTCCATTTTGTATACATTACAAACA
Source organism: Viscum album (assembly GCA_963277665.1). Taxonomy (NCBI): domain Eukaryota; kingdom Viridiplantae; phylum Streptophyta; class Magnoliopsida; order Santalales; family Viscaceae; genus Viscum; species Viscum album. The sequence goes on from OY728133.1 coordinate 1,315,347,142, forward strand.
TGATACCTTTGTAATGTTTGAATTTTTAATAGTCTATTATATTGTCCAGTGAAAAAAAATTTCATAATGTATTGCAATCCTATGTTTTGTATAATGAAAAATTCTAGAACAATCATTTTCATTACTACTGTTGTTTTCCATTTCTAGATTGGATTTTCATATTTAAATATTCATTACGATTTATTAATATATATAATTATTTTTCTTTTGTAGAGTGCCTTCGATAGACGATGATGAAGATTTAAGACTTATTGTCACAACACTTTGTAACTTCATATAGTTGGAATAATTCTATATTATTAACTTCATAAATTATTGTTGCACTAAATATTTGGTTTTGTTATCATGTATTCAAATTAATCCTCTTCTGAATTCATATTTTTTTATTCCAACAACAACAATAATATATTATTCTTTTAGTTAAAATTACAATACATGAATTAATCTTTCTATGAAGTATGTTCGCAATGCTGATGTGATGAACCCTTTCATGATGTGTAGTTAAGTAGAGCGTAGGTTTTGACTGAATATGACCATCATGCGGGACTTGAATGCATTTAAAATTATGTTCAACCTCCCACAAAAATTATATGTTACTTTTTATATATCCTTTTACTTTTCAAGTATTTTTTTAGTGTGTCCATAATTTATATACTACTATTCCATTTTAATTTTCCAATACTTTGTCATTAAAAAATATTACATATCACTTTTGGTGGGATACTTTTACTAAAAGAATTATCGTTTCAAATAAAAATCATTAATTTAAAATGTTGTGCTTACGCATGGGTGAGTACTATTATAATTATATTTACAGATTTTTTTTCATGTTCCATATTTAAATTTTAAATACTGATTGACTGAACACAATATAACTCATTTATAAAATTTGAGAAATTAGTTAAATAATTTTTAAATTCACATTCTCATTTGACATAGAAATCATATTTTTTGAATTTATATTTTTTATGAATTCTATAAAAACCCATATGAATATTCATGAAAATCATGTAAATCCAATTTATGTATTTACCATTCCCTATAAGTGTATAACGTTATTAGTAGATTTGTATGACATTCCAACTCATTTATAACATTTATGTTTTAGGTATAACTTTATATAATGTCATGTATGTCTAATGTAGAACCTTATTCGACATAATTCATTGTTTTACAAATCATTCCAACTAAGAGATAAGTTCAAAGATGGACTAATTCCACATCAACCCTACATTGAGAAATAATTTCCAAAAAATGGATTTTGAATTGAGAATTTTTGACCTAAAGAAATTTATTAAGGTGTTCAAAAACAAATTTTGTTGGGGAATCCTTGATAGATGAATATAGAACCCATGTGGGATCTCATCATTTATATGGGAGCTCATTCAAAGTTTCCTAAAAAAGATATAGAATAATAAATAAAAACACGTGAAATCCTGGGAGACAAGATCATAGAAAAAAATTAATGAAAACCCTTCGATTTGGTGTGCAATTCCATTAAAAATATGAGAATTTATAAATTTTCAAAAAAAAACACTAAATTATCATTGGAGGGACATCAACAGATATATGAATTGAGACTCGACACCAGTTGGATCATGAAATTATAACCTTCTTCATAGAAAATAAATCTTCTTATATTGTCATAATATTCATTTTTTACATTTCAAAATGAAATAGATAATGAATATAATTGATTTGAATTATTTTGGCTATTAATATTGATTATAAATAAAATTTATTTTTGGTTTATAGTTTTTTATACATTGTTTGTGAACCATTTCACTTACCATGTTATTTCTCAATATAATCAAATGAGAATTTTAAAATTGTGAAAATAATGTCCTCAATCTATATCGTTGTATTTTCAGTGGTCATTATACTATTGAACATAATCTACCGACAAATAACACCATCAACAGAAGGTGTTTGTGACAATTTTGTACATCAAAAACTTATTTTTCAAATTTATTCGGAATAAATGATAATAAATTGAAAATTTTAAAAAATAATTTCCTTTACTTTTCACGTGTATCCCTTCATATATAGTTTCTCAGAAATAACCGACATTCAATATAGTTTTACACATATGTAATTTTTTTTATTTTTGTCAACACATCAATTTCATTTCCCTTCCACATAAAATCACTTTGATCACCTTGAATTTGTTTCTTTTTTTCTTAATTCACTTAGATACATTTATAATTCCTTTTTAAATCACTCTTATTATCCATATAATTGTTTAAAGTGGGTAAAAAATACTTTAATAGTCTATGTAAAACTCATCATCCACTATTACTATAATTAAATTTATCAAAAAACAATTCCTTAACAACACACAATATATACAAGGGATAACCAATACATAGAAATTAAGGTACCTAAAATATATTTATTGAAGTTATAAATCCAATAAGTTCACTATATAGCGAGTGAACTTGTACATACTCTATGATGTTCCACCTACATGCATCGACATAACAGTAAAAATCTATGATTATGAATGAAGATCTATATTCATTTAAAAATAATGATAGTAAAATATGTTAATGTTATATATCAAGGGATAAAAACATACCTACAAAAAAATATTAATGAAAATTATAAATTAATTAATAAAAAATAAACAACATTAAAATTATTACTTCGTATACTAATATGGTCCATAGTTGTACTCAACTAAATATACATACCTCAAGAAATCCCAGTAACAATGTCAGGATAGAGGTAGGGGGAATCATATATCTCGTCGTGTGTAGGTTGGAGGAAGGGAAATTTTCCCTCACATATCACCCATGTTTAATTCTTTAGTATGGACTTAATACCATCCCATGTAAAGGGCATGGTGTCTATAACTTTTTTTCTGTAGCTTACCCCTTTGATTACGGGAATGGGTATACTCTGTTAAAAATTAAAAACATTTACTATATAATGTACATGAGAATCTACGTCTAGATGAATTGAAAAAATAGTTTACAGTAACATGAAATAGTATGCACATATCCCCTCCTAGTATGATCTCAACAAAAAATGGTTCATGATCCATGTATAAATTAGGTAAAATTATAATTATTATTATCACTATAAAATGGTAAACAATCTTCTAAATTTTATATATTTTAAATATTATCATTGGATATTTCCAAATTTAGTATATACATGGCATACGAATACAAATATATATAATTTTACATAATAATAACAAATAATATTATCTGATTCCAAAAAACATGTTACAAACACGAAGCCTATAATTTATATTCCTTATCAATCATGAAACTACATATAATATGTGTTTTTTTAATTTTCATGGGTTAACTAGGAATGTAACTACTATATAATTTGACATATTCCAAGACAACTATAAATAATACCATTATTGTGTGAATATTGGAAACAATGCTATGTTCAAACACCAGTTTAAACGAATTGTTCTATTCCAAAATTATATTTTCACATTTGAAATCAATTTTAAAAGAGTGAACACATATTAAAAATTTATCTTAAATAAAACAGCAATGTTTTAGACCTTATACGTACCTAATTTTTTTAATCTATTTTTCATGGAAAATAATTAGTGCAATAGTAAAAAAGTTTACCTCTTAAATATTTTGAATAAAATAATTAGACATTAATATTTCTTATAAATAGTATTTTTTTATATTAAAAACTGTTTTCCCACATGTGAAAGGTATTTTTGTAAATCCAATCTAGTCATCATAGAATTACATATATAGTTGATATAATTATTGTTACATAAAAAAATCCTACTAAATATCACTTTTTTAAATTACAATCTAACTTATGTAAACTGTTGTTTCATTTGGGTTTGTCACATATTATTAAATATTTATCATAGTTGTTACCTTTCCACAAAAAATCATAATTGAGTCACATTTATATTGATGAAATATAACTCAATCAGAACAATATGGGATAAAGTTATCATATTTTATATGTTTGGATAGTCTATATTTAAATGTCAAGGGTGTATTTTTTTAAAAAATTTATTAGTCAAGGATGAAGAAAAATTAATTACTATCAATGTCATAATACCCCTAGATACTCTTATAAAGTATCATTATATAGAGTGGTTTTGAAGGGAATAACTAGATAGGTAATATTGAAGATGGTTCATAAATTCCTCTGTCTATTGAAAAAATGAATCGGGTTAAGTGTGAAAAACATTATCAAGGAAACATAGAAAAACACTCCATTTAAATACGGAATTTTTAGATTATGGAATCATTAAAAAATATCATTATCATTATAATACCCCAAATAAATGTTTGAAGAGAATTCTATAGGGTTTTACATAACAACCATTATAAATCCAATAAAATCCTTTCACATGTTATAAAAAAAATATTAAGAGAAACATAAAAAAAAATATTAGAATAATATTGGATGTTTTTTAATGATTATATACAAAAATAATAGGATCTATTTGAGAATATAATGGAAATTAATTCCGTGAACTAAAAATTCTATACCTTAAACAATAGATAGCCTTATCAAACATCAGATACAAAATAATCTTATATTTCATACAAAACATAACCTATATTAAATAAGATAAAATTTTATAAATAAGGGAACCCAATCATAAAATGATAATAAGTAAATATAGTAACCCTTTAAACCCCAATTTAAATAACTCATATATTCCATTATATTACATAATATCATCAATCCTTAAATATACTGAATCATTATTCTTACAATCTAAAAAGAAAATATAAAAAACTAAAAAATAATTCACAAATAAATAAATTGAAACCAAAACTATTAATATTGGTAATAAATAAAACAACAAGATATTTCATTTTGGAAAATAAAAGAAATCCCTAAAAAAGTGTGTGATATCACCATAAAGTAGTAAAATAAAAACATCGATAACTTTCTAAAATAGAATAAAATAATGTTGAAGTTAGAGAGAATGAGATAATAGATAGGTAAATATTAATTTATAGTAGTTGATTATTCATCTTTAAAGCACCCAAAATTTCTAAAAACAAAGGATAAAATGGAGTATGAGGATATCCCTCCATAGAACATGTATAAAGATGGAAAATATAGTTTTGTGATATTCTTTAGGTGTTTCAATGAAATTAGTTTTATGTTTATTTTCCATCCAAATCAAATATCTCGGGATTAACCATAACTATAATGGGATCCACTAAAACATTAATGAAAACAAGGTTTTCCACTAGATAACCCATAAAATATCTGATGATATTCCTTGAAAATTATTCTAGTAACCTTTGTACAATTTCATTTGAGTAATTTTCTACAAAATTGGAAATGGACTTACCCACACTCATGTTCATCTTCCAAAACCTCAAAACCTACCCCCAAACACTCCAGAATCCATCATAAAAACATAAAAAATCGTAAAAAATCATAGAATTTAAACAATCAGTTATTCCCTAAATATATGAATTCAACTGATGCAACACATACATTACTAAATTTTACTCAAAATTTCTGAAATTTAATTTAAATTTGGTCAACTTGTACATGTGTGTTTATAATCTCCCCACCATAAAATTATTCATCATTATAAAGGCAAATAGAAAAATAATTCAAAATAAAATGATGTATGTAAATCCTTGCAAGTATGAAAATAAATACACACACATATATATAAAATCAAAAATAAACATCCCACATGATATATTACATCTAAAATATTCTCAAATCAGCAAAACACAGAAAAAATGATCTACTATTACAAAAATTATCCACAATCACATTAACCAATTGAATAAACCATTAATATATCCCTAATGAAAAATCCCACATACTATAATAACCCATATAAAATAGTAATTCCAAAATCTCAAAGGAAATTATAAATATAAAATTATAATGAACCATCTAATTATTACCCAAAATTCGAATATATATCTTCAAAATATAATTTAATTAAATACATTTCCCTAATTCGAGTGACAAAAGGCCTTGTATGAATATAAAAATCCTAAAATATTCCTAGAGAATCTAATTCAACTCTTATGTATATACCCATCAGAAGAATAATATATGTATACCTATTCAAATCTATCAAATTATTCAAATTTAAAACAAACAATTCATATTTATAAAGAACATAATATAAATACATTGCATTTCAATTTCATTATCAATTTTATTTAAAAATATCAGAGGTTAATAAAACAAGATTAATATTACAAATCAAATTGAGTTAACAATTTTCAAATTTTATTTCTTAATATTTCTCCTTTTATAGTAAATTATTATTTCCAAAAACAAACACACTATATAAATTCAGTTTAATAAAACACATTCCTAAAATATTATATCTAAAGGAACCATTATTATAAAATTTAAAAAATTTAAAATTATTTTTTCTATGTAACCACAACTTTTTTGGGAATATTTTACTTATGTTGAAATAATAGTTTGGTTTCAAAAAAACAATCATGATTAAAAATCCATATTTTCACAAAATAAGTTATTGATATATTATAAATGATATTCATATAACAACAAATTAATCAATTTACCATATATATACTTTTTTTATTTTTAAATAATAATAACTTATGATTAAGTAATAAATATAATAATATTTAGAAAAATAACAAAAAGATACAAAATGGAAACATCAAACAGCCACCCAATAATAATATATTCAAAAACAAACATAAAAATAATTGGGGAACCTATGTCAATTTAGTACATTAGATAATGAGTGGTTGAACTCGAGACCCAGGATCTAAGGGATCACACTAACCTACATTGATGGAGATATCCAACCACACATCCCTAAGGATATTTACAAAAGAAAAATTTGACATACATTGATATTATATATGTTTTTTCAAATCATGGAACATATCACTATAAATCTTGATTTTCACCAAATAACCATAATTAATTATCTCTACACAATTAACCCATAATCCATCAATGAATTACTCTTTCATTAAAAAAATATGCCAAAATGTCCAGGATCATAAGGATGATGGTGATAATAATAAGTCTCTAGCAAAGGAGAAAAATTATTTTAGAATAACTAGAACCACCCATGAACACTATTGACACTCACTAGGATGTCACCACACTGAAGGTTCATTATTATCATAATAGACATTAACTCTTATTAACCCTACCACATAGTTTCTCTATGTGTATATTGAAGATATAGAACCGAGAATACTATATGATGGAAGGAAAAATAATAGTATTACAATCCTATATGTTCCCACGACTGGATAATAACATCAGACCATAAGTTAATGATGCCACAGAATAGAAACAAAATACATAAACTAATATACAGAAAACATAAATGAGATAGGCAACATCCACTCCAAACATACTAAAAACATAAACATATTACTACCATAAATATAATTTTACTGCACCAAACATGGTTTCTAAAAAAACTGTTAGAAAAAAATATGATATGAATTGATAACATTCCTTTTTTTTGGAGAATGGAGAAAAAACAATCGTAGGTAAAGGAACAATCAGAGGAAAGAACACAAAATACAGACAAGAACCAAAATATGTGTAACTTCATAATTTCCAAACCAACATAATCCCAAAATATTATAGAAAAAATTTGTCAAACCAAATTGGGTTTATAAATATGTTTTTTGGTGATATGGGATGAGGTAGAAACATTCAAATCCTCTAATGCAATAATGAAAACATCGTAAACCATGATAAATAAGAGAAAAAACCCAATAAGATGTTGATGAGAATATGAACAGGGTAAAAGAAGATCCAAATAGGAAAAAAGATATGGGGACAATAAAAATATATTAAAAATTTATTATCCATAAGAGTTATAATAACATGACTGTGTTTATATAGTTTGGGGGATCCCAAGATCATGGAAATATTGTTAGTAGGTTTGTGGGGTTCTATCCCAATATTTAGGATCTAAAGGGTTCTATATGAATGATTTTCCATACATGATTAAAGTATAAAAACATTATGAATATCTGAAAAAGAATTATAGTATGATACTAGGATAAATGGTCAATGGAAAATGTATTTGAAGAGGAAAATTTTCCTAATCAATTATGAGTAAGTCTATAATTCTATCTTTTATTCACTAAATGGGATATAATTATCCTATTATGAATTAAAATTTAAGGAAGGAATAAGTAAAATTCTCAGCTAAAATATATATATTGGTTAAAAATCATTTCCAATCCAACAAATAATATATATATATATAATTAAATTTTCATAGGATGACACAAATCATAAAGGGATATACTCTATAATTAAATATATACATTAAATATAGAAAATGCTCAGTTTCAAAATTTATGGTAAAACTAACTAATAGAAAAAAATAAAAAATAAAACAATTGAATATTCAATTATTAATCCTAATTAACTATATAATAGCCAATATATATACATATATAGATATATATTATTAATTTTATTGAAAATTAAAGCATCTTGTTTTTTCAAATCATAAAATTAAGAGACATAGGTAATAATATAAGATATCCTGACTTCCAACATGTGAATTCTTATAAACACATTCCTTGATTCATGTATCTCAAATAAACATTGACATCAGGATGAGTGATATATACATATTTAATTTTCCATCCAATCATTCTCAATATAATTAAGAACAATAGTAATTCTGACCTATAGTTCTTATATCCCATACCTGGATAGACTTGGTAACTCAGGCTTCCCTCATAGCTATGATGGCCAGACCCACAGAAGGTGTATTACCTATGTTTTAAAACCCTATATACTATATAAAACTCAAAACACCCTTATCCTATATGACTCCAAAAATTTTATTTGAAATAAATTTGCAATGAATGTGATTTGATATAATTAACAACAAAATCATGGCCCACCATATAACCTCATACACATATTCGAATCTATAAATCTAGGGTAAATTCAATTGGTTTAAAAAAAAATAATGTATGGGGATAATTCCAAAAGGAAGAATAAATAAATAAATTGATTCATCAGTTGAAAATTCATAATGGGCCTACTGGTTTACAAACATATAAACCCATATGTGTTACTACCAATCATGGGTATACCTACTAGACAAATGAAGATAATAGAAAAATGTCTATGATTATATAACACATTTATACATCATTTACAAACTCTAAAAACCACATAAGGATTATAAGAGATATGAAATAAATGAAAACTATCCACTCACAAGAAAAAACGCAACAAAATGTGACCATGTGATACAAATGTGGGGGTTCCACTTTTATAAATCCAATTTAATGCTCATGGAGAACCAATTAGAATCCATTGTACACATTATCCTAGAACTCTAACAGAATTTAACCAAGTACTAAACATCAATAACACCCAATACCATGAAGACATGATAACTTCATTGCTAAATAAGTACCTAAAATACTACTGATGAAGGTCAAGTCCACTGAACTATCAATGCAGGGTGTGATTGTGCATATTCTTATTAGGAAATCACAATCATGCTTCAACATAATAGTGAAAATATCTATGCATTCATGAACATTTCAACAAATTTATATAAATATATGTAAAATAGTTATAGAGTCATTAAACAAGGCTTGAAAATTTATCAATGACATGATAATATACAATATTATTAGTGAAGTATTATAAACAACTAAAAAAACTCCCAAAGGTCACACCATATAATGGGTGTGTCTGCAACTGAACTCACTAAAACATACTTATCTCTAGAAATCCTTATATCATTTCTTGGATAGTGGTAGGGAATTATTTCATCCCATTCAATCTAGGATGTGTGTATATAAAAACTATATCTAATCCAACACTTGATTAATTTCAATGTTATGACATAATCTTGTCCCATGGAAACTAAATGTTTTATTTGATGTCGAGGAAGCATCTTTTTCTGTAGAGTTGGGGAGGGGATATACTCATTTAGGTCTTAAAAATGAATCCCATGTAACATACCATAACATCTATGTTTGAATAACATAGTTTATTAGTTTATAATTGTAAAATAAAAGAAAGACATAACAACTTATGACATTCTCATAAAATTCCAAGGAATGATCATGAAAAAGGTATCGTTCAAGTATAACATTAGTCATAGTTATCAACATAAATAGGATGAAATAATTCACTTCGATATATAATTTAATATATTAACATGGATTTTTTTTAAATGAATGGTAAATTATGATTTAACATAAACATTTCAAGAATAATATATCACAAATCATGAAAAATATATGGTTTAAAAGACAAACATTTCGCAGTCACTTAGTATGAAAATTAATTTCAAAAATGTCTCATAACTATCATGTAATCATCATATTATGATTTTATTTTATTCCTCACTAAACAATGAAATATTTATAATAAGATAATCTACGTAATGTATAGTGGTTATACAAGATTGTAATTTACTATAACATTAGATATTGTTGAGTCACTACAAATAGAACAAATAAGGTGTTAAAATTTTTAATAATCGAATGTAAAAATAATCATTTAAAAGAAATTTTCATCATAAAATTATGCTTCCCCTATTGGAAATCATTTCTGTGAGTTTCAAATAATTTTAAATTTTACCACTAAATACTAATTTAATATTTTGGAATTTATAATTAACACTTCAAAGAAATTAATCATCAAGGAAAAGAAATATGAAAATAGTATAAAACCTTACCCATTTATTTCTTAAATATAACAGATAATTTTTGCCGATCGAAATAGGGTTTTTTTATGTTTAATGGCTGTTCATGTTCTAAGAGTAAAATATAGTTTTCTTAATCCATCTATTCGATGTAATTATTATATATTTATAAAATATTAATCTTGTTACATTATAAGGAGTTGAAATTATTAACTATTTTAAAAATTATGATCTATTTAAGTAAAAAAATGGTTTGTTGAAACTAAGGTTTCATAATAGTTGGTCACTTCCTTCTATAAATCATTACTATATGTTTCCACTACACTAATGAACATATTAATTATTTTATGTTTTTATTGGTAAATTGTATCTTATATAGGCCATAATGGGATTATGTGGCCATATTTAACAAGTCTCAATTGTATATTTTTAAATTTAAAGGACATAACCCATTCAAAATAAAGGACACAAGAAGTAAGAGAATGATTAACGCCAATTTTAAAATATTTTTCATAGATCCTCTTATAATTTTCCATTCTATATAATCATCTGAAATAAAAATGACAGTAATACAGTGATCAATAATGTTTCATAACATCACCAAATATTAGTTTCAAATCAGTTTATCATTCATGATATAAATTTACATTGAATCAATGTCTCTAACTCATTGTTAACATGGAAGGATTCAAAAATAAAATCATTATCAAATACCCCATTCATTATAGGAAAATATATTTTTTGTTTTAATTTATTTTTATTATGATATTATATAGAGCCAAATGAAACTAAAATTAAATTCTTTCACATTATATAAAAAATATCTTTAGAAAAATAATAATTCGTCATTTAAAAACAATATTTTAAATTAATTAATTACCATATAATACCAGAGACCATTTCAATCCTAGGATAAAATATAAATAAATTTGTTGAGTTGTGACTTACCCATATTATATATTCGATAGTTTAAACATATGATAACCAATTGATAATCATCCAAAAAAAACTGAATAGACACTATGAGTCAATTATAAACAGTTTTTTAAGCAGGAAAACAGAAACATACAACCACCATTATTAATAAGAGAAAACCATAAATAATATATTGGTGAATCACTCCAGAATTAAATTAAATATAATAGTTACCTAAATACCAAAATTATGTGACTAATTAGTCTTATAATTTCAATGAAAAATATTCATGGCCCTAAAATAAATTTCATATTGATCACTTTCAGAGAAAGCTATGATTAATGGGTAGTAAATATCACATCATATTCCTCTATTGATATTAAGAAGAAAACATAAAGAATATAGTTATTTCAAAATAAATATTCCAAAAAAAGTGATAATTACATATAAAAAAAATATAATGAAATTTAGATAAAGGAATGAATATAAAATAGGGAAAGAGTGGGATAAATCATACCACAAACCAGTGGATGAATCATCAAATCACACTAGATGCATTAAATTACAGAATGCGACTAAATAAAAAGAGGAGAAACCTCCTAGGTGAATTGATGGAGAGGTTAAAATGAGGCCCAAGGGCTCCCTTATGGGGTTTTAATAAAATTAGGGTCATCAAGTCTATTTCATTTTATTAATATATTTAGGATGTACTGATACTATAATGGGAGATATCATGACTTTGGTGGTAACTTATTTTTCCACAATATATTTGGTGGTATTATAACACATCTCTTGTGATATTCTAGTGCCAAACCATTTGGGGATTCATTGTAATGCCCTGACACTAGTTACCCAAAGTCGGTGAATTATTATATATAATTGGCATGATCAAAAGAGATCATGTCCTGAAATATCGATTAGTTTAGTTTCCTTTTATGTACTAGATACATACACATGTTTTACATTACATCATGGAATTAAGAAATGAAAAATTATGTCCCATTTGAACACACTCATATCCGTTAGCCTATTACTGTAGGTTAATCATGATATACTTCTTCACATCCTGGAAAAAATCATAGAAAGGGGTGAGGTTAGATGCTCAGTAAGGATAACAGTGTAGAAGAAACATTAATAATTACATATAAACATTTAAGGAAATGTATACGACTAAAACAGAAGCCACTTAAACATATATTTCATTGTAATATGGAAAATATAAATCAAATAATTCCATTTACTTATTCTTATGGATATTCTACTAGTCGAATAATCACATTCAATATCAATACCTAATTTCATAATGATGGAATGAAAAATGTTGGACATCATAACCACATTGTCAAGGCCTTGTGCCATGACTATAAAATAAGATTTTTTTCAAGGCCTTGTGCCAAGACACTAGTTTTTCTCATTAGAACAACTTATGCATCAAGAAGAAATAGTGGGATCCACCTATCACTTACAAATTCCAATGTATTCCACATTTGAAATGGTTTGATCATAATCTAAAAATTCGTATTTAATCTAGCATATGAAATGTCAATATTTTAACCACAAACGATGAATGGAATAAAAATAGCACATCCACAATCAAGAATTACTCATTCAATACAATATAGAATATCATATTATAAAAAAATATCCTCAATAGATAATAATGAAGGATATTGACATTGATGAAAATAATCATCAAAACTATTTTATAGAAATATCCCCCTTTTTCTTAAAAACATTTAAAAGTATCACTGTTAATCAAGAAGAAGTTAAAAATAGATTTTTGAATCAATGTGTCCCATACCACATTGAATCTTCTAAAATAAATTTTAATTTTAAAATATTCATATCCATATAAATATATCCTTAAACCCATTTTTAAAACATGGTCATTAATGAAAATGATTGAGAAGATTAAATAATTAAAACATTTAAACTGATATTTTATTTAGAGTTTCTAAACAAATTATAGATGCTTGAATAAAAATAATTGAGGAAATAAAAACATTATTATATCATAATAATAAAGGGATTGTTGATATATTATGTCAACATACAGTATATACACCATATAAAAGTGAATTGGCACATAACAACAAAGAAGACTCGATTGAATGTAAATTGAGATGAAATACCATATCATTAAGATAATTATAAATCAATGAAAATATTATGTGTGAAATATATAAACTAAGTCAATATGATTGGATATTCAGTGTAAATCAATCATAGTAAATTCAATCATATTCTTGTAAAAACCACACCAATGACTTGGATGTTTAACTCAAGGAATGGAAATTCAGTTAAGATTACTCTTATCAAGTTCATATTGAGGACATAATAATTTATCAATGGATTTATTATGTGAATGAAAATTATATTAAAAAAAATGGGAGTGAAATTTATTACATAAATAAATAAATAGTTATTTCACACATAATCATGGAGTAAAATAATCAATAACGTTTGTGTAAAACCCAATGATCAGAAATTGAAATTATAAATTCACATACTGATTTGGTAACATAAAAAACAAGCATCCCATGAATGAGGGATCATAAAATGAATATGTAAATACTAATAAATTAAAGTATATTAAACAAATAATATAACCCTGGTATGTACATAGACCACACAAAATAAATAGGGGAAAATATATCATGAATCTCAAAGGAATAAAAATGAGATAAAAACTGCTTACCTGGTAATTTTCAGAGTTTCTGGTATGTTAACCACTTGTATAATGGTGAAGTAAATTTAATTTAATTTTTATAGAACCATATTCATAAATATTATATCAAATATGAACTTTTATTATTTCATTGTTAATAATATTTTAGTTGTTTCACTGTTTCTGGTGTTAACTGATTTGTTTTTCTTGATATGTTTTGTAACGTAAGTCATGTTTTTTATAGATAGGATGTATTTTATTCATTTAGAGAATGATATTATTTTAAAAAAACTTATATTTTAATCAAAAAATTATATTTATTATTTAATGGTTACGATGTGGAATGAATCTCATCGCGTTCGTGAAGACGGTAATCCGTACGTACGCAAGGGCAACAATACCATTATATTAATGGTGAAATCGTTTGTAATTGGGTATTATTTCATAAATAAAGAATCATGTATATGTTATAAATAATATTTACATTAATTTAACTCATTATTATACACATCCATATAATTATGTGTTGGATAACAAACTACACCATGATTTGGAGATGGTCATCCATACGTATGCACGTATGGTGACTTTTTCATTAATATGATGGATAGAATAATGAATATGGATGTACAATATTTACAATAACATATCATTATGTATAAGTTATTGGAGTTTTTATTTTGGTACATAAACTACAATGAAAGAGGAATTGGAATAAGAAACAATCGTTGAAAGAGGTGATGAAATAATTAACTCATCTTCGGGTGATTCCTTTCGATTTGATCAAAAGGACTTCATAAGATGGATTTATGATCATAGTAAGGAATATAGGATGAATTGAGTGCTGTTTTGATGATATTTTATTAGGTTTCTTCTAATTCATGTGTCTTTGGAGGTGTGATATTTAGAGAAGGGAAAGTACCCTTTTATAAGAGAGGTGAGGGTCACTTTTGAAAAATCGTGAAATATTATTTTATTATACAATCATATTCGGTTTATAGTGGGTCAAAATTTTATTTTCTGAGGATAAGGTGGTTATGGTTCAAAATACTTTCAAAAAATATGTTTTAGAGATGTTTAGTTCATCATATTAACATTTTCATTTTGATTAACTCTTAGTTAATTACTTTAACATTTACAATGTCTTCTTGTATTCTTACACTATATTGTTAATAAACATACTATAAAATGCCAAGAGAACCTCACGCTATTAATTAATTATATATATAATTATATAATTCTAGTGGATGAACCATGGAGTTTTTATAATATTATATTATTTAATAATATAGTATTTGTTTTAAAAACTCATTTATGTCAATCCTAACACTATTTTGTATTTGGTTTTTGTGAAAGTCATAACAACATGATTAAATTGAAAACAAATGTCATTGAATCAACCCTAACATGAAATATTAATATATAAAATTATTTTAATTAATAAATTATTCAATTGATATTTATTTTGATATTTATAATATCAATTATTTTAACCATTCTCTAATAAGGTAATTACTGCATCATCATTGTGTCATAAATAAATTTAAATAATTAATAACTAAAAATTATAAATAAAATACCATGTTTTAGGGAATATTTTTTGTTTTTTAATTAATATTTATATTCAAATTTATCTTATGTATAACTCTATATTATAAATTTTTTAGTTATGATAATTTGAATTTAACACATTTTAACTCTTCTGTAAATAAATTAATAATAACTATCCTATTCTAATCCATGTGGAAAAAAGAGGATCATATTTTATTTATGAGGTTGGTTTTGGTCAAAATATACGTATCAAATTTCATTAGTACATGTGTTAGTTTAATTATACTATCCTTTTTACCTTTAATTACCAAATTTTCTTTTAACCATGGTAAATAAATATCAAAATTAACTATTCACCGAAAATTATATTCATCTTATTGAACCACAATTTACTTACTAATATAAATTGTGCCTCTAAGATTTTTTAAATTCTATTCATAAAATTAGTGAAGTTATGTTATATGCAAATTTTCTAACCTGCATAGAAGGTGGGTAAAAAAACATTAAAAAATTCAATAAATTTTTACACACATATTTTATTATAAAATTACTCCAGTGAATTACATTTAAAAAGTATAGGCATTTTTTATTTATTTTGACTTAAAATTTATTAAAATCAAATAAATAATTATTTAAATAAAAAGTTGGTTTTTAAACAATAAAACATTGTTTTTAATTATTCATCAAAAAATGAATGTTTTCAGGAAAAAAAATTCACCATATGATAATTTGGATATTCCAATTCCAAAAATGATGTCTATTTTACCAAATTAAAAACAAAGATGTATCATTAATTAATTTATAATTAACTCTCGTTGTCAAATCCAGAAGCAGGTTTTTGAGATGTAAAAACTATCAAAATATTGATATGTATTTATGTCCAATTTAAAATTGAAATTACGTCCAATGACCAACGTTTGATTAAATGATAAAAATATTATCAAATAATATGTCAAAACCATTAAAATGTATAAATTAAATCTAAAAATTATTTTCATTAGAAAAGTTGTTATCAATTAAATTTTTTTGTCTTTCACTATTCATCAAAATAGGAATGTTAAACTAAAAACACAAAAAAAATTATCCAAACTAAATTTTTTATATCCCGCTTCTAAAAAAGAATTTTATTTACTAAAATTGAATATATAAAATTTTCAAATATTGTATTTGAAATGGTTCTCCATTAATGAGCAGAAATATGTTTTTTTGAAAAATACAAATTTTATCTAAATACTTGTATTTTTCATTATATTATGTCTAAGAAACAAAATATTTAATGTAAAAATTATATTTTATTTATATATAATTCAAACTGGTGTTATTACTATTCATAAAAGCTTTTATAATGGGTAGTCTGATAGGTTGTGGTGCGCTTGAACTCGTTTTTGTGTACATCACACAATACTATATTATTCAAAGTAAAGAATATCGTGGATGCTTGGGGTGATACATTCTTCACTTCTTCAATAAATTGCCTCCTTGTAATTTTAATTTGATTATTGGAAATAAATGTTAAAAATTACCTTTGTGGAAAACCCATATCAGAAATAGTGTTAATAATTTTATTCTTAATAATAGGGAAAAGGGAAATGAAAAAATTCACCACCAAATTTTGATTTCGAATAGAATAACATTAGTGGAAATTATAATTGGAGGATAAACATAAATATTTATAAGGAGTGATTCAGGTAATCAATCACAAACAAGTGAATGGAACATTAAGGGGGCCAAAGCCATAAATCTATGATCAATAACATAAGGTATTAGGATAACACATTTTTGGGTTTATGATCATTTCCCTAATACTTAAGAACTAATTTCTACATAGAATAAAAACAATACATGATAGTTATAGTTCCATCCTTCAACAAATTTCGTTCACAAAATCATACTTCAATCCAAATTATGATTATTCAAGATGAAGTGGTCACACCTGAAGTGCTAGAATCAACTTAAAGAAAATCAAATATACCAAAAAAGATAAACTATATATTTCCCATGTCTTTAAAGATTAACCTAAAAATGGTTAGTACAAGATTAAAATATCCCCAAAAAAGAAAATCTATTAACAAAATAAATACTAACCTTAATTTCTAAAATCAAACCAACAATACCCAAAGTCATTTAAATACCCTTCAATAAACAATTGTGTTTAAAGAACATTAGTATAATCCAAACTAATATTGAAACCCAAAACTCAGAATAATTTGATTATGAAGTCTTCTATGTTAAATTTTATCACCAAATGACATACAATAGTCTTAATGTCACCTATATATAAGTAAATAACCTAATCAAATATTCCCTATGAATGTTTAATAATTTTCATAAATAACATATATCTCTTCAAGTCCTTAATAAAATCATAGATAAAAATAAACCATTACTCCTCAAATGAAATCCCATAATATTCTATTTTCATTAGGCATATTGTGTTCCCAAACAGAGTTAAGGTCATCCAAAATATCATTTATCACTTGATCAACAAATCATTTTCCTATACTAAGGATATCACTTTGATAAACATAAGATCCCAGATCAACTTATTATTGACCAATAAAATCATTTAACTGCAAATAATTAGTCACACTATTGAGGTAATTCATGTAGTCTAATGGAATGAGATAAAACTCAGTCACACTTTGGTTGTCGGTTCTATTACCACATATTTGTCTGATGCAACAGTTTTTCACACGTTCTACGCATTGTCTTCTTTAAATCCTATATTTTTAAACATTCCCAAAATGAGATAAATTCCTGAAAATTAACATAACATAATTTAACCACAAATGTTATCCCATACCTCTCATTTTATTCCCAAAATATAATAACATGTAATTACCTCAAATTTAAGGATCATGTAATCCCAAATGGTTATTTATTACTATATCCACAATAGAAAAGATAATTATCCCTCAATTATCATTTTCACATAACAAACTATAGGGTTACACATACAAGAGAAAATCCATTCCTTGTAATCCCACCAACAAATAACTCTAATTATTTAAATATTTCTCCGTCCTTTTATTTACACATTTTTTCTTCCTTGACCAAGAAGTTATCTTATAGAATAAGACATTCAATTAGGTAATGCCCAGGTCCAATACATTTATGTAAAATAACTATAAATTTACTTTTGGGTCATTTTTATTTTCATCCAAAGTAATTTTCATTTTTCATTGGCGATTATTTACTATTTTTCCTTATTTCCCATGCATAGAGAATTTATTTGTTCCATTGAGACACATTCCTAGGTGTCTCCTTCCTCATTTCCTGCATGATGTAAATTGAGTTTTTTTTATTTCATGATCTCTACTGGTGGATCTCTTATCATTCACCATATTTATCTTCTTTTTTGTGTCCTGGATTTTGTTAATATATATGTTTTTGATAATATTTTTGAAAATACGGATTTGGGATAAACAGAACATCTTTTATGCCTATCAAAATTCCATTTTGTTTCTCATTTCCACCACTATACCCATATTGTACATCATGTTCAATGTTACCCTGACTTCCTTTGAATCTATCCACTTTCTAAAACTAGAATGCATTGTTTGAGTAATAATAGTTGTAAAATCATTTAGATAATATCATGATAACTTATTTTCAATATAAAACACTTTACGATTAAACAAGGTTATTTATTGTCATCTTATTTTGAAATCCTTAAAATAAGTTTTTAATGAAAATGTGAATTATCTTAATCATATCCCCCTGGAGTGTCATAAACAAGAGTATAGTAAGGCCTGTTGTCGTGCACCAGTTCCCATTCGATTCTAATTCATAATGTTATTTTTGGTTTAAACCCTTTGTATATCTGTGATAGAGATGCCTCTAGCTACTCGTATCTAGATAGAGACATATTTCATAGAAAACACACATCATATATTCATCATGAATATTTTTGTAATGTCTTATATATGAATCCTCAAATTATATCTTTGGGTAATGTTCTATAATAAGAGTTTTTTTTTCTAAATCTAGTTTTCATGGTTTGTAAGATACTTTCCCTAATACCAACTGTAATGTCTTGACCTTATGTACTCAGAGTCTATGAATTATTATATATAATTGGAATGATCATAATATTTCATGTTCCAATAGAACAATTAGTTTAGTATCTTTGGAAGTACTAGATACATACACATGTTTTCCATTACATCATTAAATAAAGAAAAATAACATTTTTCCCCCATTGAACACACTCATATCCCTTAGCATATTACTGTAGGTTAATAATGATGTACTCTTAGCATCCTGAGAAAAATAAAACATATAATGGGGTAATATACGATGCTCATTAAGTATAATAATATAGTAGAAACATTGATAAATAAACATAAACATTTAAGGCAATGTTTTGGAATAAAACACTAGCCATTTAAACAAAAACTTCAGAAAAAAATGGAGAATATAAATCAAATAATTCCATTTAGTTATTCAAATATATTTTCTACTAGTCTAATAATCGCATGTAATATCAATAGCTAGTTTTATAATAATAAAATTCATAATGTCGGACTTCATAATCACATACGCAAGGCATCATGCCAACACAACAAAATATAATTTTGTCAAGGCCTTGTGCCATGACACTAGTTTTTATAAGGAGACCTACAAATGAATCAAGGAGATATAGCATGATACACATATAACTTACTAATTCAAATGTATTCCTTTTATGAAAAGGTTGAAACATAATCTAAACATTAATATTAAAACTAGCATACAAAATGTCAATAATTTGACCACAGTACATGAATTGTATAAAAATAGCACATCCACAGTAATACATAACTCATTAAATACAATATGTATCATTTTATAATAATAAATTAACTATAATTGTTAATAATGAAGGATATTGACATAGATGAAAATAATCAACAAAACTATTTGAGAGAAATATCACCTTTTTCTTGAAAAAAATTACTACTCTTACTATTTATCAAGAAGCTGTTAAAATTAGATTTTGGAATCAAAGTGTAACATACCACATTGAAACATTTAAAATTAATTTTAATTTTAAAACATTAATGTCCATATAAATATATCCATTAAACCATTTTTAAAGCATGCACATGAATGAGAATGATTTAGAAGAATGTATATTTGAAACATTTAAATTGATATTTTAGTTAGAGTTCCTAAATAAATGATAGATACTTGAATACAAATAATTTTGGTAATAAAAACATTCTAATATCATGAGAATAAAGGGATTCATGATATACTTTTCCATCATATAGTATATACACCATATGAATTTTAATTTCTGTATAATAACAAAGAAGTATCAATGGAATGTAAATTGAGATGAATTCCCTTATAATTATTATTTACGTATGTTAAGGATAAGTAAATGACATAATTATGTGTGGAAAATAAAAATAAACTCAATATTATAGGGTCTTATGTGTAAATAAATCAGAGGACATTCACATATATTGTTGTTAAAAAAACACCAATGACTTGGATGTTTAACTCTATAAATGGAAATTGATTTAAGATTATTCTTATAAATTTCATATTGATGAATTAAGAATTTATCAAGGGAGTGATTATGTGTATCAAAAATAAAATCCACACAATGGTGAGTGCAAATTACTACAAAAAAATAAATAGTGATTTAACACATAATCAAAGAGTAAAATAATCAATAAAGTTTACGTAAAACCCAATGAGACAAAAAATTGAAATTAGAAATTGCATTAAAAATTTGGTATCCTATGAAACATACATGCCATGAAATAAGGATCATAAAATAAATATTTAAATACAGATAAATTAAATTAAATTATATAAATAAAATAACCATTGGTAGTACATACACCACACAGAAGGAAATATTGGCACAAATAGCATGAATCTCATGAGAATAAAAGTGAGATGAAAACCCCTAACCATGTACTTTTCATAGTATATGGTACTTTAACATCCTTTATAATTGATAAATAAATATAATTAAATTTTTCAATAACCATATACAAATATATGATATCATATATCATCTTTTAATATTTATTTGTTAATAATATTTCAGTAGTATCATTGTTTCGGGAGTTAACTGATTCGTTTTTCATTATATGTATTGTCACATAAGAAATGTTTTTTATGGATAGAATATATTTGATTCATATACATAAATATATTATATTCTATATCATTATTTTTTAATCATAAAATGATATTTATTCTTGAATGGTTACGTTGGGGAATTATTATCATCGCGTTCGTGGAGATGATAATCTGTACGTACACATGAGTGACAATACCATTCTATTGATAGTGAAATATTATGTAACATGATGGAATTTCATATAAAAATAATCATTAACATCATCTATATATTATTTACATCAATTAAACTAATTATTATACCCATCAAAAAAAATTAGTGTTGAATAACAAACTACACCACGATGTGGAGACGGTAAGTCATACGTAGACAAGTATGGTGAATTTTTCAGTAATAGGATGGATAAAATAATGAATGTGGTCATGCCATATTGATAATAACATAAAATTATATAGAACGTGTGGGATTTATTATTTTGGTGTGGAAAGAAAAAAAAGCGGAAGTTAAAGAGGAAAAAAACATTAAAAGAGGTGAGGAAATAATTACCTCTTCTTCAAGTTATTCCTTTTGGTTTTATCAAAAGATATCATTAGAATGACATTATGGTAATATTAAAACAACTAGGATAATGTCAGGGTAGTTAGGAGGATATTTGATTCAGGGTTGGCTAAGCCAAATGGCTATGGAGGTTTGATTTTTAGAGAAGGCGAAGAGCCCTTTTATAAGAGATGTGATGGTCACTTTAGGAAAACATTGAAATATTATTTTATTATATAATAATATTATGATTATAATGGATTCAAAAGGATTAATTTTTCAGATAAAGTTGATATGGGTAGAAATTCCTTCAAAAATTATGTTTTATATATGTTTAGGTCACCATATTAACCTTATCTTTTAGATTTATCTCTTAGTTAATTAGTTTATCTTTTACCATGTCTTATTGTATTCTTACACTATATGGATAAAAAACATTATATAAACATTTAAGAGAACCTCAATTGGTTAATTAATGATATATATGTAATTATATATATCTTTTGTCCAATCCTTATATTTTTATAAATATTATATCATTTAATAATATTATATTTTTTTCAAAAACACATTTATGTCTATTTTTAAACTGTTTAGTATTTAGTTTTCATGAAAGTCATAACATCCTGATTAATGCGAGAAATATTCATTTAATCAACCCTAATATGTAATATTAATTTATCAAATTCGTGTAATTCATCAAAAGTATCAATTTAAATTTATTTTTAAATTTCTAATATCAATTATTTTAATCATTCATTAATAACGTAATTACTCAATCATTATTATGACAAAAATAAATTTTAATAGTTAATGTTTTAAAACTATAAATAAAATTACTTGTTTTAAGAAAACCTTTTATATTTCTAAATAATATTTATCAACAAATTTATCTTATGTATAAAACTATAGTAAAAATGTCTTAGTTATGATAATTTTAATTTAACACATTAAACTATTGTTTAAATATACTAATAATAAGGCCCTAATATAATCCCAGTAGACCAAAGAGGATCTTATTTTATTCTTAGGATTATTTGGGTCTAAACATAGTTATCCAATATAATTAGGACATCTGTTAAGGTCATTATAATATCATTTTTACATTTAATTACAATATTTACTTTTTACCATGGTAAATAAAAGTATAAAGTTACCATACACCAAAACATATTTTAATATTATTTATCCAAATATTACATAATTATTTGAACAATTATTCTTTAATTTTTGAAATTCAATTCACAAAAGTGGTAAAAATACGTTTTATGGAAGTTTCCAAACTTCCCCTAGAAGGTGGGTAAAAAATGTAAAAAATTACAGTAAAATATTATATATCTAATTTTATTATAAAACTACTCCAATGAATTAAATTTAACTAATATAGTTATTATGTATCTATTTAAACTTAATATGATATAAAATAAAAAAAATAAAAAGTCATGTTTTAGACAATAACAAAGTGTTTCTCAATATTCATAAAAATGGAATGCTTTCAAAAAAATATCCAAAATTCACCCTAATATAATTTTGATATTACGATTCCAAAAAATGATGTATATTTTACCAAATTATAAACATAGAAGTTGCACCAATTAATTTGTAAAAAATTCTTGTTTTCAATTCCAAAAAGCAGTTTTTTGATAATTAAAAACTATCAAATGATTGGTATGTGTATATGTCCAATTTTAATGTGGAACTACATATAATGACATAAATTGGATTAAATGATAAAAATATAATCTAATTATACTTCAAAACCATTCAATTGTATAATTTTACACTATAAATTATTTTGATTAAAAATGATTTTTGTAATAAAAATGTAGTATCTTTCGATATTCATCAAAATATGTAAGTTATCAGATAAACACCAAAAATTTACCCAAACAAAATTTTTATTTCCCACATCTAAATAAGAATTTAATTTCATAATATATAATATATAAATGCATCAAATATTGGGTTATATAATGTTTTCTACTAAACGGAGAAAAAATGCATTTTTTGAAAAATAATTCGTTTATCAAAAAAATTGAATTTTTCCTTATATTATTTCAAAGAAACCCAAAGGTTAAATGTTAAAATTTTATTGGATATATATATAATTTAAAAAGTTGTTAT
Source organism: Viscum album (assembly GCA_963277665.1). Lineage (NCBI taxonomy): Eukaryota > Viridiplantae > Streptophyta > Magnoliopsida > Santalales > Viscaceae > Viscum > Viscum album. Next base: position 1,315,371,661 of record OY728133.1, read on the forward strand.
TTATAGTCATACTCGCTTTTTTACGGCTACATTGATAGGTCGTGGTGCGCTTGAACTCGGTGTTGCGTGCATCACACGCTATTATATTATTCAATGTGAAGCATACCATAGAAGCATGGGGTCTTACCTTCATATACTGAACATACCCAGTTCTCATCCTACAGTCCAAAACCTTCAAATTAACCTTATAACCCGTCAAAGAATCTCTACAATACATCTGGAAACATTATAATTCATAGTTGAATCCTAAATATAAAATAAAAAATCATACCAACGTTTTGAAAATTAGATGAATCCTAAATTAAATTACTATATTTTAATGAAAATTTCCAAGATTATAATTTAAATAGATCTACCATGATATATTCCATTACAGGTGGTGAATTATGTCAAGTTATTATATTTTGATTAATATTTTTTTTATTTTAAATATTATCTATATGATCAACAATGTAAATTATTGTTTAATTTATAATGTCTTGGGACATTTGAATGGATTATTTTGATCTAACATGTGACCTATTATTTACTTATAGCTGGATAAAGACAATAATGGTTATATTATAATATTTTATATAGTATAATATTATTAATATTTATTTCTCTATTATCATTGGTTATGTTTACAAGATAGTGTAGACTATAAATGATCACCTATTATCCCTTGTTACATGATTGTATCCTTAGTGTAACATATAGGCATGATTGAGGTATAAAATACTCTATTTTGACCTCTGATATATTGTAATAGGCTAGGGATATTAAGAGGTATTCTATTTATAAGTCTAGAAAAATGAATCACTACATTATGATCTTATTGTGGATATTGTTCATCATATATGAAGATATATTATATTATTTTTACATTTTGAATGTTTTGATATCTCATTATTTAATTCGAAATATTTATGTTTTAGAGTTTTTTTCAATTATTATTTTGAAAAATCATAGTCATATAATATAATTAAAAATTCATAATGGAAAACCAACATCAAAGGATACAATATTCACATATCATTCATGGTGTAATTGATTTCTTCTAAAATGAAATAAGGACTTATAATATAAAATGTGTAAGTATTATAATATTTTATTAATTTTTTTAATATATTAAAAAAATTCCTCTAAAAATTTCTATATTATCAATAATCATAATGGAAATCTTCTATAATCATAGAATACCACTTATGAAAAACATTCATACTCTATAAATAAGGTAATGTACTAAAAAAATTATTTTTTTGTAATCCTTTATAAATATTTTTTTCTTAGAAATAGAATAATAAAATATATGATAAAATTACTCTAAAACATATGGAATAAAATATCTCCTTATTAAAAAAAATTAATTATCATTAATCTCACATTTTTCAGCCTCAAATAAAAAAATTGGCGGAATTAATCGGTTAGAATAGAAAAATCAATCAACCAATTCTAAAGTAATGTGAGTTATGCCACATGTATGAAATTGAAATACAAATTAAATTATTCAATACACTACAATAAAATTAATATAATAAAATACATGAATCATTCATCAATGACCCCCCTTTAAAATATATCTCTAATCATTTTTACATTAACACTATAAAAAATCATTATTGAAATATATTTATTTAGTAAAAGGGGAAAGGGTTTTAGATCTTGCACCCATTATGTGGATCAAAAGTTTTATCATAGATGTTTATTAGGTACTTTTTAAAAATAATATTATGAAATTTAATTGTGAGAATATAGAAAAATATTAATAATAATTCTACCTGATATGATACCACATTTTTTTAAGGATAATAATATTACGACATTGTGAAATTCTTATAATTAATATAATTCGGACAATAGGAACAAGTCTATATATGTCATAATTTGTAGATAATAAAAATTTGGGAAATATATAACCCATTTCAATATATTTTACATATAAATAATTAAATAAATTACTAACCTGAAGAATAAGAAAATTAATTTCAAAAAATAAAAACGAAACCCATCAGAAAAAATTGAAATTATTTTTAAAATCACAACATATCGTTATCCATTCTATATAAAACTAAATAAAAAATTATTTTTTTTATATAATGATATAAATTGATAGTAAAATACAATTTAATACCAATAGATTATATAAATGTGAACGAATTCAAACCACTCAGTCCCTTCTAGATATCAAACATCTTGATATCCAATATATGATTAAATATATATTAACCTACGTGATAAGAATACATGCATGTGTGAAAATGTGAACATGTATAGTCTCAGGGTAAAATTCCTATTATATTGTTAGTTCATAAACATGAATTATTATATTGATAAATTCATGTATAAAAGTGGTCATATCATGATTTTAATACATTTATTTTCCCTAAAACATCTCTATATTTATAATGAACATGTACTCAATAATATAAAACAAGTTGACCTATTTGACAAACATCAATGACATACTAAATAAAATCCCATATTCCAACTAGGAGACTAAATTTTTGACGACCCAATATTTTACTACATAATTATAACAATTGTTTTACTTGAATATTGAATACATTTCACAATTTAACATGCATGAGAACCATAAAAGATTAGCGCCATCATAAATTAGGAATATTAAAAATATTATTTTGGCATATTATTCTTCATATCAATTATGATTATTCTCAATTCATACCATTTTTGAAATATCATACATACAACCATTCATCATAACCAAATGAAAGGAAATATACTAATGGGTGAGCTCAGGTTTCAGCAATGATATACATGGGAGACAACATTCAAGGATAAAATGATAGAATAAGTTAAGAATAATTGTGCAATATCATTAACATAAAAAAATATTTATTATGAAATTTATCATGGATCATATTCGATATTAAAGGAATTAAAAATTTTCATTTTTTAAAACATAAATTAATATAGTGATAAATAATCATAGTTCAATCATGAACTATGTCTTTAAATAATAAAAATAAAAACTTATCATAATAGTATGTCACCAACATAAGGAGGGAAACAATTTCATATGGTAAGGTTAACAATAAGAAACCATTAAATCACAGTGGATCATAAATCAACATCCATTTCTTATATCATAATGGATCATGCATCTCCATCTATTTATAATAGTAGATCAGGGATCTCTATATGTTTCCCATATAGGATTGAGTTCATCAATTGTTTTCAAAGTTATTGCATAAAATATAGATTCGTGCCAATAATTTGGAGGGATATAAAATTTTGTTTCCACCACTCATATAATTAAAAATTATATATGGTTTCAATATGATCGTAAAATATTCATCATATCATCATACCATAACTCTTCAAAAGGATATAAGCTTTCAAAACATTTCTTCATTTCATAATTGTGCCACTCATTAAAAATAAATAGGTTTGTAAAAATATCATTACTATAATCACAACCCAACCATAGAAATAATAAGGATGATATCATATAATCATTTTACCAATATATTATAATAAAAATTATTGGATTCTATTATAGATGATAATTCATTTAAAGGGTCACATGAATATTTATTAAAGAAAATTAACATTTCATTTTGAAATCAATTATTTAAAATCAAAATATTTATAAAATATTAAGGATATAATATTCATTGAAAAAAACCACTAAATATTATAATGGATTATTCAAAACAATAATTGGTCATGATAATTAGAAATTTAGTTAATGCCATGTATGTTAAAACATAGTATTCATTAACATTTTTTGTAAATATTCAAAAGTAAATTGTTCAAAAATTTATATGAACATTACAATAAAAATTAAAGAAATTTAAAAAATGGAAAAGTTATTTTACAAAATTAATGAATAATATTCAATAACATTATTTAAATCATTTAAGAAGATACAGATATGGATGAAAAAATCAAACAGAAAGAGTAGAAATAATGTCATATTTTCTTTAAAATGTTTAATTTTCCACTTTGTGTCTTAAAGAGAGAAAAACTGTGATAAATTAAAATATTATTGTGAAAATTTTGGAGTATAAAAAAGAAATGGATTTATGTGATATGTATTATATAATATTATCCATGTAAATGTTTGTATAAGTAATCAACATTGAAATGTACTTGAGACGTTAATCTCTTACCACTTAGTCATCATTGAATTAAAATATTATTGAAATAGATAAAATAATATTGTTATATAAAACAATATTTTTTCATGAAATTAATCACAAAATAAATTCATTGGATGTATATACACTACAAAAAAATATTTATTGAATATCGCATGTGTCCCATAAAAATAAATGCGAGACAAAAACCCCCGACCTCATGTCTCATCATACTAAGTATGCATAAAACCCCATATAAAAGAAGTATATATTTGATATATATATATATTTAATGTAAATAAATAAATATATAATTAAAAAATTATATAATTATAGCATTTTATTACAATATTATTAACAATTTTTTATTTAAATCTTTGTTCCCAGGGATAACTACTTCGTTTTTCAAGAATTTTTTTCATCAGCAATCCAAATAATAATACTTTGTTCATGGTTATATTATATACATAATATTATAATTTAAATTTTGTCTTATTTAATCATTATATTCACTTTAATTACTATTCTTATAAATTTTTAATGAAAAATAAAGTACATCACTTCATAGAGACAGTTGTCTCTACATATGTTGGACTGATGTTACTATTTTTTGATGCATTGAACAGAAGAAAGGTAAATAATAATTCACATTAATAGTACCATAATGAAATATTATATATATATATATATTATATTCTTTTATTACATCATTATAATCATTAATGGTAATTTTTTATGAAAAATTATATTCATCGCTTTGTGAAGGTGGTAGTCCACACGTACACATGAGTGATGTTTATTTTCCTATTTGATGGAATGAAAGTATACAATGGTTTGTCAACAACAATAATATAAATTATTAATATTTTATATATTAAGTTTACTATTTATAAAGGACACCATATATTTATTGGAGATAAAAAACAAATTTTTTTTTTAAAATGCTCAATTTATAGTTATACTCCTTATTGAAAAACCTCATTTTCATAACATGTTAATAATTAAATGGATAGATTTTTAGTATAAAAATTCTATATAATATGTTTGCAATTAATATAAGAACGTGTTAATTTAGTTTTTAAAAAATATATAATTCATAGAAGGTGTGATTCAGAGAGGATAATACATTCCCTTTTAAAAGATAGGGGTCTATAACTCATGAAATTAATTAAAGTATTAAATTAATATAAACTAATTATTAGTTAAAATTTTAATAGAATTTAAATATTAATATTATTTTTAAATAATATAAAATTTTTAATATAAATAAAAAATGAATGATATTATAACCCATTTCTATTTCCAAAGGTACACTTTAAAAATTAATATGATTTTAAAATAATTAATAAAATAAGATTTTTCTTAAAATATCATTAACATTATTTTTGACACTATTAATTTGATTTGATGATAAATAAATAATGATAATAAAGTAACTAAATTACAAAATATACCACTATAAATAATATGTTATTATTAACAATAAAATTCATTTGATTTTATAAGTAATGCATAGAAAAATAATTTTTTTTGTTTTTCTAATAATTTTTTTTATATTTCTACTACATACACAAGCACTATGTCATCATAGTACAAGAGTTAAAGAAATTATATAATAACTAATAATATATATATATATATATTACACCACTAAAAATAATTTCATTATACTCTATATAGTACTTAATATTAATGACATGTTATATTTTATTTATGTTAAAATATAAAAAATTAAAATAGAGAGTGTAATTTTTTATTTTTTTATTTCTTTAAAATATTATATATAAAATTATCAATGTTAAATGATTCCAAAATTAAATATATTTGATTTTAGGATTTATGTGGAAAACATAATTATTTTCAATTATATAAATTCATGTTTTGGCTAGATTATTAGAACTTACCTTAATATTTTAATGCTATTTTACTCACTAGAACTTACCAATGAATCAAATTTTTTGAAAATTTTCTATTCATAATGATCATGAAAAGAGTACCAATTTAAAAAAAATTAATATATTTAATTAAAATGTTGTATAGATTTTCCAATATTGAATATCTAAAAGTATTAGAAATAAATTTTAATTTCAATTAATAAATCCCAATTGAAAAAAATAATTTAGATAAATGGGGTCTTAAGAATAAGAAATAACTTATATAAAAATTAATAATATTTCAGTTTCAAATGGTACTAATTAAATTATTCAAAATAAATATTATCATATATCACTTTAATACCAAAAAAATATATAATTCTGTTTTTAAATTACATTGTTTAGTTAAGAAATTGAGAGTATTTAAAAAAAATCTGTATTTTTCACTATTTAATAAAAAACTAATCATTTTAAAATAATCAAAAAAATAACCTTAAGTAAATTTTTAAATATTGATTTCAAAGAAAATTTCCATTTTATAAAAATAAAATCCTAATTGTGATAGAATTTAATTATTATTTCCACAATAAAAATACAATAAAAATAATATTTTGAAAAAAATACATTTTTTGTTCATAAAATTACTTAACGAAATATTTAGTTATTATTTCCTAAGAATTAGTCAAAAAAATTATTTATTCATAACATAATATATATATATATATATAATGAAGTAACTCATATTAACACTGACCAATTCAAGGGCTAGTTTATAATGGTAGCATTTAAATAATGTAATTTTAATATTATATATGAATTAACTTAATAAAAAGTGTTGTGTGTTATGAAATATATCACTCTTTTTATTTTATTAAAATAATTTTTTTGGGGTGTTACAATCCCCCTAATTAATTAACACTGAAAAATATTTATATTGATTATTAAAATTATAATATTTAAAAATATCATTATTAAAATCCCCCATTATAGAGTGGGATAATAAAATTTTATTTGAAGAGGGGATGTATAAAATATAATGGTTACATAAAATTACACATCAAGAAGTTCCTATACAAGGATAACATGAGAAGAAGTTAAAATATCGAAATGTTAAAGAAATGTTTTTTCAATAAATACCATATAGTGATAGATAACATGGTCATGATAATGTTATCGGAAACAAAACCATTAACTAATGATGAGTGGATAGAACACCAATTCATTGGAAATGAAAGGAAAAAATGAAACATTTTTATAGAAATATTTTTACCTTAATTTTTATTAATTCATTTAGTATAATGATATTGAAAATTAGAAAATGTAATACTTAATTATTTTCCATTTCATAAGAATAAATTATTCTTTTCGATGTGTTTGATAACTTTAAACTTCATGTATTACTCTATGAAATGAATATTCATGATAAATTTTAAATGCATAAATCACTATAAATACTATTATTTATCATAATATCTATAAATGAGATGAAATTCATTCCTTATTTCTTTAAAAATTTTAAAAAACCAAAATGGTAAGCACTATTTTTCCAATATAGATAAACATGATACATTAATTTTTAAAACATAAACATTAACACCTAGAGTTTATATTAATCTATTCCATAAATATTTTACCTTGTGACTCCTCTAAAATATGTCTGACCAAATTCAAAACCAAATAATATGAAATATTTGATCACATTTATTCTTCTAATATCAAATTTAAAGTTATCCCTATACAACATAATGTAGCTCACAATGTCAAATACCAATAATATTAATACCTTGATCAAATATTCTAATAAAAAAACTAATAATATAAATCACTATAAAATATCGATTTAAATATATATGATTCCTAAAATGAAATTAATTCAGTGTATTTCATAAATCGTAAAATTCATTTATCTTCATCAAAGATCACATAATTAAATTTTTCATAAAATCAAACAAACATTTTAATGTAAAAAATACTATCTAATTTACATAATTAATATCATTCATCGTGATATCCCAACTAAATCACATATACTTTTTATTTTTACCATTCAAAAAATATTTTTTGATCCATAAAGTAGCAGCTACTTTAGATAAATTCATAGATGTTTAATGACTCAAGTAACAAATATTTCATTATTATAACACATATAAAATTTAATTTTTTAATCCAAATATATAAACAGTTAAATAATATAATTCAATGTTTCTAATAGAATAATTACTTCCTTGATTTGGAATTTATCCCTGAGATTATGGGATTTACTCGATTAATGACAATGTTCCACACAAATAAGACATAAAATTACATTAAATTACTTTCCATATTTCATATATGTCAACATATAATCCATATTCCATTACATTGATATATTCTCCCCAGTAATTATTCACACATTCATGAAATTATAGAAACTAATTTATTTTACCTCCATGATCATTACTACATGAACTTATATAGAAGTCCATTTTTCATTTATTTTACCTTTAAAGATAATAAAATGTGTTTTTTATGTTATTTATATATAATTAAATCTTATTAGGTATATTCATGTTTTTCAAATTCAAGGCTCCAAGTAATTCATTTTCTCTAGAGTACTATCATTTCATTTTTCATCATGTTCAATATCAACTCTATTCCTACTTGATTTATCAATTTACTAAAATAAAAAACATTTTATTGAGAACTTGTTATCATATTGGGAAGACATTTAATCATGAAAAATAATTTATAGGATGTATACATCATGAAACAATTTTCATAATATATAAAAACATATGTTTAACCTAGGTAAACTATCCTCATAATTTATTTAAATCATTTAAATAGGTTGATAAACTAAATGTGAATTAACCCAATAATATCCTCCAAGAGTGTCAAACCAGGTGTCTAGTAATAAGAAAACTAACTGTGAACTAGAGTAATCAAAGTGATACACACAACCAAATCCTTCTTGGTGTCGTTAAACTGGGATGAATCTCTTCCAAAACAACATATACATTTAGTATCCATACATGGATGTATTTCATGTAAATCCACATAATATATATCTTAAATAAAATAATGATGTTATCATATACATGGAATTATCCCTAAATATTTTTCTATTTTTTTATAATCATAATATCTAATGATTGACAGTTGTGGAATTCCAACCTATACCAAAAATACTTTCACAATGGTTTTAAAAAACCCTTAGGTTAACAGGTTTATAACAATTATTCTATGAAACCATTAGTATAAAGTAATATTAGTTGGGGTTTCCAACTTGTTTTACTAAACCTTTAGAAAAACGTTCTCAATACCAATGGTTCATGATAACCATTGGAATAGACCTACCTAAAACCCCCTCAACATTGTGACCCTTCTTCCTTCCGGACTTCCCTCACGCCCCACTTATCCATCCCTACACCACTACTCCTCTCAACACCCCCTCATCTTCACTCCCATCCCGACTCCCCCTCGCTGCCACTCTTATCCCCCTCGCACTCCCTTCCTCCCATTCCAACTCCCCCTTACCACTTGCAGCTCTCCACTCCCCAATCCCCACTCATTGTTCTCCACTCATTTTCGCTCATGAATCCCCCACCTCGTCCTACTCTAATCGAGCATGCCCTCTGAGGCCTCACATCCCCCATAGTTCGAGATTTCCCAAAACCAATGTGAATCCCCCTAGGTTGATTTTACCTCACCTGACGTGAATCCCCCTATATCGAGAAGGTCGATCATTCCCTCTGGTTGGGTATCCCACCTAGATAAAAGATCTCCTCATGTCGAGCAACCCCTCTATGTATTTATGATTCATTTATTCTTTGGAAGTGAGTCCCATGTCTTCTAGAACGGTTAATTTATTCATTATTTTATTTGAGTTTTGTTGATTAAATTATTATCATTTCACATTGTTTTATTTATCAGTGATATATGATTGATTTTGGTTTTCTAAAAATATTAAAATAGATAACATTGTAGTGTTTGTCGATATAAATCATTGTATGTTCACATAGAATAAACCATGAATAAATTATTTATTTTCGATTTAGATGAACATTATATTATGTGTTTCTAGTTTCAAAATGAAAATCATATTCTATGTGAAGTTATTTAAGACACGTAAAAATTCTACTAGTACTTTATGTGTATAATTATTCACACCATTTTTGAATTTTGGATGTATTTTTGATGTCAATGGAGTGTTATAATTTGTAAATGAAAATGTTATCTGATGTATACTATTTTAATATGTCAATGATTATTGTGAAGGGAATGTGGGTTATTGAAAAATTTGTTGTTCTTTTTGGATTCACATGAAATTAAATTGGTTACCATATTTTATTAAAATATAATGTGTTATCTAGATGAACAGTTCACAATAAATGTGGTATTAACTCATGGGAAGGGTGTTGAATCATTTTTAGATATGTGATTGTCAATAATGTATTTTCATATTTTCCAATGTTGATTTTCTCTATGTATTAACAAAACTCTATGAAGGATTCATGTTTTGAAATTATTTTCCTTCAAATATATATATATATATATTTGTGAAGTGCGAATTTTGTGAAATTTTGATTCGATTGTTTTTTATTATCAAATAGTATTGTAATAAGGTGGGTTTATCAACTATTATGTTGTAACGCGAACATAGGCTGTTTTTCAACATTGGAGCACATTTCTATGTAGCTCAAAAGTGTTTTATTTTCTTTTCGTTTTCCTATTTATCACATTCTAAAACAAATTTAGGTTGAGGAAACATAGTTATATCTTATTTAACATATTTATTATTGTTTCAAAATTTTATTTTCACTTGAGAAATTTGAATACACTAATGTTTTTTGTATTTTTGGTTTATCTTTTAATAACTCATCACACTATATCATCAAACTTTATTTATTATCATGTTTAACCTCCTTTATAGGTGTGGATCCATTTATATAAATTTGTTTACAATATAATAACATTGAATCTTTTCCCATACCAATAATAAAAATCTTTTGAACATGATTAAATCTATACATATGATTGCTCCATGACCAACATAATTACACCTTCAAGAATCTTCTTCAACTTCTTTTGATTTTCTTATGAAAATCTCTTAGGATATTCTTCAGAAATGTAAACTACTAATATAATTATAATATCTCTTTATTGCATGGTTTCTATTTTGACTAAAAATTTTCTTTCAAAAACATTTTATATCATTATATCATTTTTTAAATAGTCTATCCACAGTCCATTTTTTATTTTACTGAAAATTCAGTTTAAGGGAAAGTGAGAACCAACAAAAACATACATTAGCATCAATTCATTCCCTCAAAACAATTTAATATTATATGATATATCTTTTATTACCATAATAGAATAATATTCTTCATTCTAATATCCCATGATGATAATCTCTCTTTAATGACCACATGGGAGTGTCTTTTTGTACTTTTTTCTTCAGTTTACACCTCATGGTAGACATTTGATTACTTTTTTGTTCTTATTCAATCATAGACTCCTATTATAGTTCAAATATGCCTTATTTTGAGTTTCTACATACCAAAATTATATATAGAAACTTCTATATATATTTAAATATTCACAAAAAATATCAATTCATTCAAATATATTTCTAAGAGATAAATTTCTCATCATATTTGAAAACTAGTTTCACATTACAGTTTTTCACTTAGTTTTAACTATTCTCTAATTTTCTTATTCTATTATACCACTTTTATTAGTATGTATATAATACCAACATTCAATTTCCATGTTCCCAAACCTCCATTACCACCAATATTTTACAAAAAAAAATGTTACTTTCTCCATTGATGTTTTTTTCTATATCTATTTCATTAATGTATTTGGATAAATTTATCAAAATTTTGGGATTGGTTTGGGGAAATACTCTTCCTACATATTCTCACATCCACCCTAAATATATTGGTGAGTTTCACAATGTTTTATATCACTATGTTTTGTATATACTTTGATCATTGTACAAAACATTTAAATAAAAAGGACATAGAAATTTTAATTTATTCGGATAATGGGATACATTATTTTATGAGGATGAAGTGGAGGACTCTAAAAATGTTATAAAGATTTATTTTGTACTAGTATTAATCTATTTTTAGTATATAATAATCGATGGGATTTGTGTGGTAACAATATTCATCTGAGTTCTTTTGGGAGGTTCATCTTGGTTTAATTATTGATTCTTCGTGTTTTCGTCCAAGATCTAAGAACTTCATAATGAGGGAATATGTCTAAACCTAATATAATTTTAATCTATATTAATACTATGATATTTATATTTATGAATCAGGTTAATATCTTTTAGAAATCTATACATATTTTTCACCCTTTTATTTTACACGTATAGTAAAAAATACTTGATATTCATAATGAATTTATAATACTCTTATAAGATTCTAGAATTTCTACTTAACTAACATTGATCCTAGTTTCTAGGTCATATCATTGTTCATACTGGTCTACCACAGATGTTATTTTGCTTCTACCACTGAAGGAAAAGCTGTTTGGGTCATCTTGGTTCGTCTCTCGCCATTTTCCACCATTTGAGGTTTGTTTATTCTTCCACCATTGTTTCGACCAATTTAATATGGGGATTATGGTGATATTTGTTCCCATGTAAAATCTACAATACGTATGAAGTGCATGAATAAGACTACATTATATCCTTCCCCTATAATGATTTTCCATATATGATATCATTCATTACTAGGTAATTTTTACTCCAGATATAGAACCAATGGATATAATTATTAATATGAATTGACATATTGTTATTAATTTCATGATTGACAGAACCCAAATGAATGAAATTTTCTAAGATAATATAAAAAAAAGACAAACTAAATCAAATGGAAACGACCCAAACATACTTGTATCAAACAAAACCAAACAAATCTGAAACTCGATCAAAAATGATTATATACCATTAATAGGAATAATACTTATTAATTATTAGGAATATACTATTTGATAGTATCATTTTGAAAAATGGATATTTTTCCTGCTTACTTATAGGAAAATGATTTAACCAATGGAGCATTATGGGTTTTATATGTTGGGTGGTGATGTGTATTGTCAAAGAAAATATGTATGTTGTAGTTTACTCTGTATTTTATTTTCTTTATCACATTGTCCACTTATTTCTTTTACATCTTTATATGGACATAGGGTAGTTATATTATATTAAGGGGATTAGAAGGGGTTCTAATTGATTCAGTCTACCATATTTGATCTGATGTAAAATTTAATGGTTACTACTTGTCTCGCACCTCATCTATTTGGGTATTTTAGTTTTTTGACTCTATATTATATTTTTATTTGGGAGTTGGATTTTCACGTGTTGGTTAGGGGGTACATGGTTTTATACTGCCAATATAAGAAAATATTTAAGGCCATTGGATTGTTTCACACTGGTTATGTAGAATACTTTTTCTGTTTGAAGGTTCTTAATCACATTTTTATAGTGCATTTATCCCTGTTCATTGGTTTTGAGTAACAATGTCAAGGTCAACTCACCTGTGGGTTCATATGTAAGTATGTATATGTATGTGGATTCCCCTGTTACATTTACAGTCAACCATTGAAGTGATTATGCACGTTTAAGTATCAGTGTTCCCATGTATATATATAAATAAATAAATACGTACACAGGTGAGTGGAGAGATGAATATGCATATAAAAATATGAGCTAGGATACCCTTTTACACGATCACGACCATGAGGGTTTGTGCATACGGTCTAGGTGTCCTGGAATGTGTGTAATGGTGAAAATACCCAATGGGGGAGAACCATAATTTATATAGAAAGCTCCTAGAGCTGACGTGGACGGCTTTGTTCCACCTAGTAGTAGGGTACCTCTCATAGCCTATTCAATTCATTAATTTATTAAATTAAATTTAGCTTCTTTCATAATTTTGATTAATTGTTGAATTTAATATATTGAATAACAATTTTTAATATAACTATTTCACATGATAAATGTAACACCCCAAGCTTTTACAGTACGCTTCTCTTTTAATAATGCAATAGCATGTGTTGTCTGCAACATCGAGTTCTAACACACCACAACCAATCAAACTAGCCGTTATGAATAGTAATACCAACTTTTTGAAATTTATAAATTTTAATTTTCAAAATGAACTTCATTTTTGGATTTGGTATACCGAAATTATCCTAGGGTGAATTTTTGGTATTTTTCTGAAAAACATCAATTTTTTTATGAATAGTGAAACCACTAAGTGGTAGTTAAAAAACTGAATTTTTCATAAAAATAAATTTTACCGCTTCTGTGAGTGGAATTTCAAAAATCCAAGACACACAGTTAATATGAAGGAGTAAAATTTGGTCCAATGAGATGATAATAATTTTTGGTGAATAGTAACTTTTTTACTTTTATTTACCACGGTTAAAAGTAAATAGAATAATTAAGGGTAAAAATGATATTAATATTACCCTAACACATGCACTAATTCTATTGGAAAAGTGTATCTCGACCAAAACAAGCTTATTAATAAAATATTATCATTTAGGTCCACTTGGATTAGATTAGGAAATTTATTATTATTTATTTCAAAGAAGAGTTAAAATAGTTAAAATCAAAGTTTATTTACTAAAACATTTTTAATATTGGGTTATATATAAGATAAATTAGATTTTAAATATTCATTGAAAATATAAAAATATTTCCTAATTAATGAAATTTTATTTATAATTTTTAGACATTAAATTATTTAATTTATTTATGACACAATGATGATGCAGTAATTACAATAATACTGAAAAATTAAAATAATTGATATTATAAATACACAAATAAATATAATTTGAGACTTTTTAAAATTAAACTAATTTTATAGGTTAATATGACATGTTATTAATGATTTAATTATTTTTTCTTGAAGTAATCATTCTGTTATGTTTTTCACAAAAATAAATTTTCTAAATAGTATCAAAATTGACATAAAAGAGTTTTTAAAACAAATATTATATTATTAATTAATATTCAATTCCTAAAAATCTAATGGTTGGCCAAGAGACTTATATCATGATAGGTGTATCATTAATGGACCACTTGGGGGGTCGCTTGGAAGTATATAGTATGTTTATTAACTATATAATATAAAAATACAAAGTGACATGGTAAGGGTCAAACTAATTAACTAAGAGTTAAAACTAAAAGATAAGGTTAATATAAGGACGCCAACCTGTCTAAATTATATTGTTTGAGTGTTTTTAGACCCATACCCACCTTAACCTTAATTAATCCACTTTGGAGCCATTAGAAACTGAAATGAATTTATTATAAAATAATATTTCTAGCTTTTCCAATGGTTCCCCTCACCCCTCTTATAAAAGGCCACTCTCCCATATCACTAATTCACACATTCAAAGCCTTTTGGCTCAGAAAACCCCTGCACAAATACTGTCTAAACTTCCCTCACTTCATCCTAGAGGCCTTAGTTTGATGAGAAATCCAAGCAAAGGAGCCATGTTGATCAAATCAAAAGGAAGAACCCAAAGAAGAGGTAATGTTTTCACCACCCTCTTTCAAGTTCCTTTCTTCTTCAACTTCTTCTTTCATTGTTATTCATATTATAAAATAATAACTCTAGTATCTTATATATTCTGTGATGTTAATATAAATATGGTACAACCATATTCAGTATTGTACCCATCCTTTGAATGACATGTCACCATACGTGCGTACGTACGGCTTACCGTCTCCACGTTGTGGTGTAATTGTTATTCAATAAATTTTTATTTGGATGGGTATAATAATGATGTATAATTCATGTAAATATTAAATATAACATGATAATGATTCTATATATATGATATATCATCCAATTATATATTATATTTATATCAAAAGAATGATATTGTCCCTCGTGCGTACGTACGGACTACCATCTCCACGAACGCGATGAGATTCATTCTCCATCGTATACATTCAAGTATAATTATCATTTGATGATTTTAAATAATCATTAAGGACTTGATATAATTGTTTATATGAATAAGATAAAACATATCCATAAAAAATACGGCTTATGTAATAAAACATATAAAATAAAATGAGTAAGTTAACACCCGAACAGACAATAATTCTATGATATTATTAACAATGCAATGTTAAAATATCATATATGATATCATATTAATGTATATTATTATTTTATAATTTAATAACAATTATTTCACCATTATACAGGAGGTTAACCTACCCTCAACCAAGGTAATGTACAAGGTAAGGGTTTATTTCAAAATGTCATCATTATTCAATGATGTTTATACGTAATAGTATACTAGGATTTCTTTATCATCCACATCCATGTTTCTTAAAAATGTATTTCAATACATTTTTACTTTTTACACGATTATGGGTTTAAGTCATTTATACCCTTGTTTGACTTCTTATAAAAGGTTTATAATGGAATCTTTCCGTCATTTTCCAAATAAGGTGCTTTTTATCCTTTTCGACAGAATTAAGGTAAGAATGTATTTTTAACTTATATGGCGGTTGCAGTTATTTTATGCCATTATAAAATCTTCGAATCTTCCCTTAAAAGCTTATAAGAAAGTTGTAAAAGTAAATGTTTTAATTTATATTTATGTTACTCTTAAATAATTTCAAAATATGAAGAGATATTTCTCTAAAAAGAGTTTTGATTTCATCTACGTCAACATCCTTTGATGGATTTTATGTTTATTTGGAGTTGATTTATCATGATACAAAACATACATATTGTATTGATGGTTATGTGATATGTTTGACTATGGATGTGTTGTTTTTAAACCATTAATAGTTTATGAATAGTGTATTTACATTTCATTTGCTAGTTTTAATACGAATGTTTATGTTATGTTTAAACTTGTTCATATGAGGATTGCATTGGACATAATAAGTGACGGGTGGAGCCCCATATAGGTATACGATGCATCGGTAGGTCTCATAATACAAACTACTGTCTTGGAATAAGGGCTTGACAAAATCTTATTTGTAGTCTTGGCATGGGGCCTTGGATATGTGGTTATGATAGTCTGGAATTATGCATTCCATCATTAGGAAAGTGGTTATTGATATTGCATGTGATTATTCAATTAGTAGAATATCCATGTGAATAAGTAAATGGCATCATTTCATTTTTATTTTTTCCCAACTATGTTGATGTTCAAGTTTAAAGGGATTTTTTTTAGATATACATTGCCTTAAATGTTTATTCTTATTTTTGAATGTTTATGCTATATTGTTATCCTTACTAGGCATTTGAGCTCACCCCATTTCTATGTTTTATTTTTCCCAGGATGTGAAGAAGTAATTTATGAATGACCTGCAGGGATAGTATGAGGGGATATGAGTGTGGACTATGGAGACTATATTGTTGTAGTTTTCATTTTATGATGTAATGTAATCTTTATTAATGTATCTAGTTATTCCAAGGCTACTAAACTAATCATTCATTCGAGACTTGATCTTTCTTGTGATCATGCCAATGTTATGTAATAATGCACTGACTCTAGGTATCTAGGGTTGGGTCGTTATGGATGGCATCAGAGTAATTTTAGTACAAAACATGGAAGCTAGATTTAGATAAACTCTGATTAGAGAACATAGATTTATGATGGACTTTGAGGATTAGTATAGAATAACTTCCTAGAATTTTGGTATTGTAGATATTTTGTTAGTTTTCTGAGAAATACATCCACGTATGGATACGAGCAGGTAGAGGTGGCTCTGGCACAGATGTACCTAGGGGTAAAACCAGAAAACACCACTTTGAGATAGACTCGAATGGGAAATGGTGCACGATAATGGGCCTTCCTGCACTCTTGGTTATGACACTCCCGGGGGATATGATTAGGATTACTCCCATTTTCCTTAGAAATCATTATGAAGGGTTTATGGGTATATACTTCATCAAAGAAAACATTTTTATGATTATTTATTATATCCATAAAGAGTTCAATTTATGTTAACTGTTTTATAAGTATGGAATTATGTATTTTGATTCATAAAATGATCTCGTTTTTTCCATTGTTTATAAATGGTGCCTAATAGAAGAAATGGAAACAGTATCAATGAATGCACTCCATGTAGGGATTTCCCGGCTGCTCAAGATAATTATAGAGGAGATGGTGATATAACTGGTGATGATCAGCTTATCACCATACTGGGACAACTCACTCAGGTTATTAATAATAACCTTACCCGTATGGAGCACCAGGATCCACAGTGTGGAGGATCAATGTTAGATCGCTTCATGAGGCAACAACCAACAAAATTCAATGGGATTACAAATCCATTGGTAGCTGAGAATTGGATAAGTTCCCTAGAGAAAATATTTCCGGATTTAGGGATTTGTGAATGGGAAAAAGTTATCATGGTAGATTACCGCCTCACTTGAGATGCTGATCAATGGTGGTCATTGATTCAAAACACAAAGGAATATAATGAAGTATAAAATATGTAATGGAGGGAGTTCAATGATCTGTTTTTAGAAAATTAATTTCCTCGTGACCATCGACAAGATATGGAAAGGCAATTTCTGTGTTTGAGAGAAAAGGAGGATGAGAGTGTCGCAATGTATGAGGCTATATTTACAAGGTTATCAAAGTATGCTGGAGATTATATACGTAAACCAATAAGTAAGATTGATCGTTTCGTTGATGGGTTAAAACCATTTCTTCGTCGAGCATTAGTCTCACAGTCCTTCTCATCATACGACAAAATTGTCTCATTTGCTATCAAGATAGAAAAGGAATTCTTTGAGTATTATGACTATAAAGTAAAGAAAGTGAAGAACAGATCTCTTAATCAATCTGGGAATGGAAATAAGGGAATGTAGGGAATAGTTAAATATCCAACCTGCAGTAAATGTGGGAAGAAACACCCTGGTACTTGCTTAAAAGGAATGGGAGTCTATTACAAGTGTGGTGAAAAAGGCCACCAAACTCGTGATTGCAAGGGGAAGAAGGAAGCTACTGATGTCCAATGCTACAATTGCAGGGAGATGGGACATTATGAAAATGAATTTCCTAAGCGTCAGGGGAAATTACCTCAGAAAAGGCCAAGGGATCAAGTCTATGCTTATGCTATCACTACTACTGAGGTAGAAGATTCGAAAGACATGGTGGCATGTAATTTAATGGTTTCCTCAATTTTAGAAAATGCATTATTTGACTCTAGACCATCGCATTGTTTCATATCTTCCCCGTTTGGTAAGAAAATTAGTTATTTCCAATTTGATTTAACAATGGAGTTGTCAGTTAAAAGTCCTAAGGGAAGTATAATTGCAACAATGTTTTGTGAATCAGTCCACATTAGAGAACATAAATGTTCATTATCTGCGAATTTCATCATCATAACTATGATTGAGTTTGATATAATCCTCGATATGGATTGGATTTCAGACCATGATGTGAAGATTTATTGTAAGAAGGAGGTTACAATTTTTTATGATAATGATAAGTAACACCTTATTTTTAGAGAATAATCATCACCACCTAATTCTTATCTAGATCCACCCCTATTAGCTCAACTAAATTCAATTATTGGGGTGGAAGTGAATGAAATTATAGTGGGTGAGGAAAGGAATGTTCAAATTGAGGATGTACCCATTTTGAATGAATATGTAGATGAGTTTCCAGAAGATTTACCTGGACATCCTCCAGAACGAGAAGTTGAGTTTTCCATTGATTTAATTCCTGGATCAAGGACTATATCAAAGACCCCTTATATAATGGCCATTGTAGAATTAGTTGAACTAATGAAATAACTAGAGTAATTGAGTAATAAGGGATTCATTCACCCTAGTGTTTCTCCATGGGGAACCCCTATTCTTTTTGTTAAAAATAAATTTGAATCTATGAGGTTATGTATCGACTATAGGGTGATCAATGCTATAACAATAAAGAACAAGTATCCCCTACCTCACATTGTTGATTTATTTGTCCAACTACATCGAGCTCAATACTTTTCAAAGATTGACCTTCGATCTGGATACCATCAGTTGTGTGTGAAGAAGGAAGACATTCTAAAGACAACATACAGAACCATGTATGAGCATTACAAGTTTATAGTAATGCCTTTTGGATTGACTAATGAACCCTCATTATTCATGGATCTAATGAATAGAGTTTTCAAGGAATATATCGATGAATTTTTGGTGGTATTAATTGATTATATCATTGTATAATCCAAAAGATACGAAGATCATGAAAATCACTTGCACATTATCCTGAAGATGATGAGAATACATGAATTATATGGGATGTTTAGCAAGTGTGAATTTTGGATTCAAGAGATTTCTTTTCTTGGACATATTGTCTCTAATGATGGAATATCTGTTGATCCTTCTATGACCAATGAAATCCAAGAATGTCCTGCACCGAAGAGTATAACATAGGTATGTAGTTTTATTGGTTTAGCAGTTTATTATCGACGTTTCGTCCAGAATTTCTCCCGATTGGCTAACCCATTAACAAATCTCACATGTAAAGGGGTTAAATTTGTTTGGAAAAAAGAGTGTGAAGAATGTTTCGAAGAACTAAAGTGATTATTGGTCAATGCTCCTATATTGACTCTACCATCAGGAAATAATGGGTTCGTTATTTATAGTGATGCATCGAAGAAAGGAATTGGTGGTGTCCTCATGAAGAATGATAGGGTTATTGTCTATGCATCACGACAGTTAAAAAATCAGGAACAAAACTATCCTACTCATGATCTCAAGTTAGTATCTGTGATCTTTTCTTTGAAGATATGTAGGCACTACCACTATGGTGAAAAATGTGAGATTTATACTGATCACACGAGTTTGAAGTATATTTTCTCACAAAAAGAACACAACATGAGGCAAAGGAGATGGATTTAATTATTCAAGAATTATGATTGTACGATACACTACCACCTGGGGAAGGAAAACAAGATGGAAGATGCTTTGAGTAGAAGAGATCATGGAGTTTTGATCAATATGAGAATTTAAAGGGATCCAATTTTCATGGATCTATTGAAGATGGAAATGAGAATAACCAGGGAAGGTGAAACATCAATCCTTTTTCAAATGGTTGCCAAACCATCTTTACTAGAAAAGATTAAGAGTTATCATACTGATGACGAAGAATTTAAAAATATGATTAAAGCTGTGAATGATGGGAGATTGAGAGACTTTGTGTATGAAGAAGGAATTTAGAAATTTGGGAAGAGGCTTTCTTTTCCCGATATACCTGATCTAAAAAGGGATTTGCTGGGTGATGATCATAGTTCCAATTTCCCTATATACCATGGGAGCTCCAAAATGTATAGATATTTGAAGGAACAATTTTGGTTGGACAACATGAAGAGAAAGATTGCTGATTTTGTGTCAATATGTATGGTTTTTCAACAAGTGAATGCTGGAAGGCAACAGCCTGGTAGAGTATTGCAACCTCTTCCCATACCTGAGTGGAAATGGTATAATATCACGATGGAATTTTTCATGGGACTACCAAATACTCTTATAAGGAACGATGGCATATGGGTTATTGTTGATCGTCTTACCAAGTCAACACATTTTCTTTCTATAAGAGAAGATGCACCACTAGAACGTCTACCAAGACTATATATTGATGAATTTGTGAGACTTCATGGAGTACCCCTATCGTTTTTTTCTGATCGTGATCCCCGTATTAATTCAAGATTTTGGATAAGTATTCAGAAAGCCTTGGATACTAAAAATCATTTGAGCACTACCTACCACCCTCAAAATGATGGACAATCAGAACGAACTATTCAAACCTTATAAGACATGTTGAGATCCTTCTCACTTGACATTCAGGGTATGTGGGATCAATATTTATCTCTGGTAGAAGTTTCCTATAACAATAGCTTCTATTAGAGTATTTAGATGCCACCATATGAAGCGTTATATAGAATGAGATGTCGCACACCAACCTGTTGGAATGACATTGGTGAAAGAAAACTTGTAGGCCCATAACAGGTGGAGGAAACGATGGAAAGGGTGAAGGTAATCCAAAACCATATCAAAGCAGCTCAAAGTAGGCAGAAGATATATTCCGATAATCGAAGGAATCATTTGGAATTTCATGTCGGTGATCATGTTTTCATGAAGGTATCTCCATGGAAGGGAGTCAAACATTTTGGTAAGAAAGGTAAATAGAGTCCCAGGAACATCGTACCTTTCGAAATTGTAGAACGAATTGGGGTTGTGGCTTACCAATTGGCAATGATGCCAAGTCTCTCCAAAGTTCACGATGTGTTCTACGTATCTCTGTTGAAGAAATACATGCCTGACCCGATGCATTTACTCATCTATGAAGAATTAGAACTGGAACCCGATCTATCTTATTGCGAAGATCCCGTCAAGATGCTTGATACGAGAGAACATGTACTGAGAAACCAGACAACTTTTCTGGTAAAAGTCTTGTGGAGAAAGCATAAGATGGAAGATGCAACGTGGGAACCCGAGGAACTTATGATGAAGAACCACCTGAGCCTTTTCATGCTATAATATTCTAGAAATTTCGAGGATGAAATTATTTGAATGAGGGGAGAATGTAACACCCCAAGCTTCTACGTTACGCTTGTAAAGACCCTTAAATTTCAAGGAAATTTTTTTTCTTAATTTTCTTTGGAATTTTACAAGAACGCAGTTTTTGACGGCACCTGATTCCGAGGCCCGGTGTGCCTGGAATCATTTTCCAAAGTTTGGCTCGGGTACGTTCAGTGAACGGACGAGCCGGTTTTTCTATCTTTTAAATCGGTGCCCGGAATCGAATTCTGAGGGCACCGATGAAATCACAGCACCGGTATTCGCTTAGAAACGCCTCTTTTGGAGTTGCGTTTTCTCGGGTGTGTTTTTTAATTTTCGGGCTTAATGTTAAGAAATAAAATTATTTTTCGACAACTTTATTTTATTTCACTTAATCCACTTGGAAGCCACTTGAAGCCACTTAAAAGAGGCTTAAAACTGAGTTGAACCGGATAGGATGCTATCCAGAAAATATCCTACCCCCTCGGTAGGATATTTGTGAGGTGGGGCCCGCACGAGCCCTGCCGTTTCTTTCCGCTAAGTAACGCACCCGCAAAAACCCGTCTTTATGAAAGTCAACTGACGCGTTTTCTATATTATTAACAGACCATTTAATTGGGAGGTTTATTTTGTAAATTAAATGAGTTGTTTCTTTCGTTGAATTAATTAAATGAATTAATGGGTCGTTACATACCCCTTTTCATGAGATGGCATAATAATAAAATATGACCAACTAAATTTCTTTTGGAGGATTACTCGTTGAGAGAGGATCCTTGAACCTTCAGCCTTCTTCGTGAAGAACACGAAGAACGCGAAGAACGCGAAGAACGCCGAACCCGGAAATCGACGACGCGACGTCGTGATCCGTGACACCGACAACATTCTTCTGTGACATCTCTTCCTCCGTGACGGATCTTCGATCGACTGCTTGAGGTAAGAGTCTCGGACCTTCCTTTTTATCTCCTTCGCGGTTCTTAACCAAAACACGGATTTAATTAATTAAATTAAATATGATGTTTCATGGTGCGTTTAGTTCGCTGACTCAACGCCGTGTTCCGCGATGACGCGACGCCCTTCCGTGACGACGCGACGATCTCCACCTTCCGCGACGAGCAAATTCCGCGAAGAACGCTCACGCGCGACAACTACGAGGTAGGGAATTATTTTGGAATTACCCCTTTTTATATTCCCGTAAATGTTTCATTAAAAAAAATTAAAGAACTGGTTTGTGAACAATTTTAAATTCATTAAAATTGTTGTTTCCGTTCAAATGAAGAACCCGTTTTATTAAACAATTTTATTTCATTAAAAATTGTTTCGGATATGCATTCATGTGTTGAACTTTAATTCCTCCCATTGTTTATCTCTAACGCGGAGGGTGAGGACCAAACGAACACGGCCCGACGACCCTTCGTCGTTCCTCGTTTTTGTGCGGATTTGACGGGCGACGACGGAACATGCCGCAACAGATGTTTGACGATCCCCCAGTGAAGAACATGTCCCGGGAGGAGCAACGGCGCAGAAGGGAAGATAAACGGGCCACCGAAGCGACTCCGGCGGCCCGCGGAAGCCGGCGGCGGCGCCCAGCGCGCCGCCGGACAAGACCGCCGCGACACCGGCCGCGGCGGCGGCGCTCGCGGGACGCGGCTTAAGCCGCGTCCGGCACCAGGGAGACACCCTGTGGGTGTCCCACGGGTGTCACGCGGGTGTCACGCGGGGGCGGCGGCTCCCCCGCGTCACCCGGGACGCGGCTTCAGCCGCGTCCGGTCGCCTGGCCGACACCCCGCGGGTGACGCGGGGGTGTCACGCGGGGTGGCGGCTCCCCCCGCGTCGGCCACTCGGCCACTCGGCCGCTCGGCCGAGCCGGGCCGGGCTAGCCAAGCCAGACCGGTCCGACCGGGTCGGACCACGTCGGACCGGGTTGACCTGGTTCGGAATGAGTTGACCCGGTCCGGCCGACCCAAGGGGGGTCGGGCCAGGTCGGCTCGGGCACGTACCTCCTGGGAAGTTTCCCAATGTGGGTGTGAGATGAAAAAGCCAATAACATCCAGACCGGGCATCCGATTGACGCACCGTCTATTGCGTTGAGTTCCTCTTGACGATACTGAACTTTTGCCATACTCTGCCCGAGTTTTGGACGCAGTTGGATTTTGGCCGGCTTAGATCGTACCGAAATCCAACCGGGCCCCTGGAACGGAAAAGATGATACCTTTCAGACATGACGTCCGTTTGATGAACCGTCGGCGGAGTTGGAGATCTGGTTGAGAAACGGTCCCTATGGGTGTACCCTAGGAGAGTTCGGGGTACAGTTGAGATATGGCCGGGATTGGTTCGCTCACGAAACCAACCGGGCCCGTGGAACGGAAAAGATGATACCTTTCAGACAGGACGTCCGTTTGACGAACCGTCGGCGGCATTGGTGATCTCGTTGAGAAACGGTCCCAATGGGTGTACCCTAGGAGAGTTCGGGGTACAGTTGAGATATGGCCGGGATTGGTTCGCTCACGAAACCAACCGGGCCCCTGGGATGAAATGGCTAATAACTCACAGACCAGGCGTCCAATTGACGCGCCGTCTGTTGCGTTAAGACCCCTATGACGAGGCGGTCCTTGGTGATACTTCTTCATGGGACTTTGTGATACTTGGAGTATCGACCTGTAGCTCATGGTGCGGACCCTCCCAGTGATGAGCTAGCGGAGTAGCAGCATATCCATGGCAGTGGAGCGCTTGGTTGTAGTGGCAGACCCGCGGTGATTAATAGAGATGGTGTGATTGGTTGTAGCAGCAGATCCTTGGCAGTGGAGTGCTTGGTTGTAGCGGCAGACCCGCAATGCTGGAGTCGAGTGTACGGAGTGCGGAGACTGTGTAACTGGATGTGACCTGATGACTACTTGACCGACTCGACTTGGAGTGAGTCGACTAGCCCAGTGGACGGAGCGCCCGGTATTCGGCGGCAGACCCACGGCGGACGGAGCGCCTGGTAGTTGGCAGCAGACCCATGGTACTCGACTGGATGAGTACCTCTATAGGCTATTTGGGTGAGCTCCTGGTATTTGGCAGCAGACCCTCAGCGGATGGAGTGCCCAGTAGTTGGCAGCAGACCCGCGGAACTCGACAGGAGGAGTACCTCAACAGTCTTAGGTTAGTGAGCAGTACCTCGGAGTCGTGATAGGACCACTGTACACATCAGAGACGGGGCTCTTCAGCAGTTATGGTTTCGATAATGAAAATCCTTGTTTGAGCTGAGTCATTGATCCTTGTGTTTACTCTTGATTGAGATGGGTTTCCGGATAATTTCGGTATATGTATGGGCATATACCTATGATAGTTATCTGTTGAGTTTTCCTGTGTGGATTACATTTCCTTTCCTTGTGGATGATGTTGAACTATCCTGTGTGGATTTACTGTTTACTCTCCTTCGTGGATTGTGTTGAACTATCCTGTGTGGATTTACTGTTTACTCTCCTTCTTGGATTGTGTTGAACTATCCTGTGTGGATTTACTGTTTAGTCTCCTTTGTGGATTGTGTTGAACTATCATGTGTGGATTTACTGTTTACTCTCCTTTGTGGATTGTGTTGTGCTATCCTGTGTGGGTATACGTTTTCTTTCCGGTGTGGACTGTGTTGTGCATGGGCTCGGACGTTGGAGCCGAACGGGAATGGATGACTTAGGTATATGTATGGGCGTATACCTAAGTCGTGTCAGATGTTACTACGTGATTGCATCATTCATCTGTGGTTGATCCTTTGTGGATTTGGGAGACCTTTGGGGGTCTCGGGGTCCCTACTGAGTAGCTTATACTCACCCCTGCACTGGCTATGCCCACACTTCGTTGTGTTGGTTTCAGACGACGGACAACGCTGGTCGAGGCTGAGGCTTACTGAGCGAGACAGTACCCGGAGGTGGACCTCACGACGAGATGATACCCGGAGGTGGACGTGATGACGAGACGGTACCCGGAGGTGGACGTTATGACGAGACTGTACCCGGAGCTGAGGTGGCCATATGTACCTACCCCTCATGTAGGGACTCAAGAGGACGATCCAGGAGAAGCTTGACACCTTCCTGCTGTTTTGTCTTTTTCTTGTACTTTACAGTTGGGAGTGTGTTTCCGGCCCCTTTTACTTTCAGCACTTCTGTTGTACTCAGTTTACTTAGTGTTTACATCCGCTTGTACTCTGTGGTGTTTTATTACTTTTATAAAGGCAATGCCTTCCCAGTTATCGGGATTTACACCTTTGGTGCTAGTCGCCAGCCCCTGGCCTATGGAAGGCGGGCTTGGGGTAGTCACGGCATGGGCCCCGAGGACGGGTCGTGACAACGCTTCTCTTTGAATAATGCAATAGCGTGTGTTGTACGCAACATCGAGTTCTAACACACCACAACCAATCAAACTAGCCGTTATGAATAGTAATATCCACTTTTTGAAATTTATAATTTTTTTTTCCAAAATGGACTTTATTTTTGGATTCGGAATATCAAAATTATCCTTGGGTGAATTTTTGGTATTTTTCTGAAAAACTTCATTTTTTTGATGAATAGTGAAACCACTAAGTGGTAGTTAAAAAACTGAATTTTTCATAAAACATAATTTTACCTCTTCTCTGAGTGGAATTTTGAAAATCCAAGAGACACGGTTAATATCAAGGAGTAAAATTTGGTTCAATGAGATGAAAGTAATTTTTGGTGAATAGTAACATTTTTACTTTTATTTACCACAGTGAATAGTAAATAGGGTAATTAAGGGTAAAAATGATATTAATATTACCCTAACACATGTAAAAATTCTATTGGACAAGTACATCTCGACGAAAACAATCTGAGGAATAAAATATTATCATTTAGGTCCACATGGATTAGATTAGGACATTTATTATTATTTAATTCAAAGAAGAGTTAAAAAGGTTAAAATAAAAAATATTTTACCAAAACATGTTTAATATAGTGTTATACATAAGATAAATTAGATTGTAAATATTAATTATTAAGCTAAAAAGATTTACTACATAATTATATTTTATTTTTAATTTTAAGACAATGAATAATTTAATTTATTTATGACACAATGATGATGTAGTAATTACCATAACAGTGAAAAATTAAAATAATTGATATTATAAAAACACAAATAAATATAATTTGAGACTTTTTATGAATTACAATAATTTTATAGGTTATTATGAATTGCTAGGATTTATTAAATTGACTTTTTTTGAAGTAATAATTCTTTTATGATTTTCACAAAAATCAATTATCCAAATAGTGTCAAAATTGACAGAAAAGTGTTTTTAAAACAAATATTACATTATTAATTGATATTCAATTCCTAAAAATGTAAGGATCTGCCAAGAGACTTATATCATTATAGGTGTATCATTAATGGACCACTTGGGGTCTCTTGGAGGTATATAGTATGTTTATTAACAATATAATAAAAAAATACGAAGTGATATGGTAAGTGTCAATCTAATTAACTAAGAGTTAAAACTAAAAGATAAGGTTAATATAATGACCCAAACCTTTCTAAATTTCATAGTTTGATTGATTTTCGACCCATAACCACCTTAAACTTTAAATATTTCACTTTTTATCCACTAGAAACCGAATATGAATTTATTATAATATAATATTTCTAACTTTTCCAATGGTTCCCCTCATCCCTCTTGTACTCCCCCTTCACAATGATTCGCACATTAAAAGACATTTGGATCGGCCAACCCCTGTCCAAATAGTCTCTCAAGTTCCCTATATTCAACCTAGAGGCCTTAGTTTGACCAGGAAGCCAACCTATGGATCCCTTTTGATCAAATCAAATGGAAGAACCCGAAGAAGAGGTAATGTTTTCACCACCCTCTTTCACGTTCCATTCTACTTCAACATTTTATTTATTTGTTATTCCTATTATAAAATAATAACTCTAGTATCTTATATATATTTTGATGTTATTATAAATATGGAACAACCATATTCAGTATTCTATCCATCCATTGAATGACATGCCACCATACGTGCGTACGTGGGCCTTATCGTTTCCACATCATGGTGTAATTGTTATTCAATAAATTATTACTTGGATGGGTATAATAATGATGTGTAATTCATGTAAATAATAAATATAACATGATAATTATTATGTATATATTATATAACATCCAATTATATATTATTTTAATATCAAAATAATTATATTGTTGCTCGTGCGTACGTACAGACTACCGTCTCCATGAACGCGGTGAGATTCATTCTCCATCGTATCCATTCAAGTATAATTATCATTTGATGATTAAAAATAATTTTTAGGTACTTGATATAAATCTGGATATGAATAAGATACAACCAATCCATAACAAAAACTTATTATGTAACAAAACATATAATATAAAACGAGTAAGTTAACACATTAAACGACTATAATTATAAGATATTATTAACAATGAAATGTTAAAAGATCATATATGATATCATATTAATGTATATGATTATTTTATAATTTAATAAAAATTATTTCACCATTATAAAAGTGTTTAACCTACCATCAACCAAGGAAAAGTACAAGTTAAGGGTTTATTTCGCAATCTCTTCATTATCCAAGGTTGTTTATACGTAATAATCTACTGGGATTTCTTTAAAATCCACATCCATATTATTAAAAATATATTTCTAAACATTTTTACTAATTAAAAGAATATTGGCTTAATTCATTTATACACTTTTTTGAATTTTTATAAGAGGATTATAATGGAATCGTTCCGTTGTTTTCCACACAAGGTGCTTTTTAATCTTTTCGACAGAATTAAGGTAAGAATGTTTTTTTAACTTATACGGCGGGTGTGGCTATTTTCGGCCATTATAAAATATTCAAAGCTTCCCTTACAATATTATAGGAAAATTTTCAAAGTAAATGTTTTATTTTATAATTATGTGACTATTAAATGACTTCAAAATAGGAAGAGATGTTTCTCTAAAAAGAGTTTAGATTTCATCTATGTCAACATCCTTTGATGGATTTTAAGTTTATTTGGAGTTGATTTATCATGATACAAAACATCCATATTGTATTAATGTTTTTGTGATAATTTTGACATTGGATTTGTTGTATTTATATCATTCATGCATTATGAATAAAGTATTGACATTTTGTATGCTATTTTTAATATGAATTTTTATGTTATGTTTAAACCTGTTCATATGAGGAATGCATTGGACTTAATAAGTGACAGGTGGAGCCCGATATAGCTCCTCGATGCATCGGTAGGTCTCATGAGACAAACTAGTGTCTTGGAAAAAGGCCTTGAAAAAATTGTATTTGTAGTCTTGGCATGAGGCCTTGGCTATGTGGTTATAATAGTCTGGGATTATGCATTACATCATTATGAAAGTGGTTATTGATATTTCATTTGATTATTCGATTAGTATATTATCCATTTGAATAAGTAAATGTCATAATCTCATTTTATTTTTTCCATACTATGTTGAATTTCAAGTTAAAAGGCTGTGTTTTAGTTATACATTTCCTTAAACGATTATTCTTATTTATGAATGTTTCCACTATATTGTTGTCCTTACTGGGAATTTGAGCTCACCCCTTTTCTTTGTTTTATTTTTCCCAGGATGTGAAAAGTAATTTATGAATTACCTGTAGGGATTGTATGAGGGGATAAGAGT
This sequence comes from Viscum album, assembly GCA_963277665.1. Classification (NCBI taxonomy): domain Eukaryota; kingdom Viridiplantae; phylum Streptophyta; class Magnoliopsida; order Santalales; family Viscaceae; genus Viscum; species Viscum album. The sequence goes on from OY728133.1 coordinate 1,315,401,834, forward strand.
GTGGACTATGGAGACTATATTGTTGTAGTATTCATTTTATGATGTAATGTAAACTTTATTAATGTATCTAGTTATTCCAAGGCTAGTAATCTAATTTGTATTTTGAGACATGATCTTTCTTGTGATCATTCCAATGTTATGTAATAATGAACTGACTCTGGGTATCTAGGGTCGGGGCGTTAAAAAAACTAAAGACATGTTTTTGTAAGAAAACACCTCCAACAAAGGTGCTCTGTCTACGAAAACTCACAATGATTGTTATGTTGATCTAGATGTTTAACTTATTGCATTTGTTTTGTGTTTATTGAGTTTTAGAATATATGATAAATATAAATAAATGAATTTTATGAAATATATATTCATTTCTTTTATAATAGAACCCCTCCAATGGAGGTGTGGGGTCTTCTAAACCAAATAATAGTGATGGTTATTTGTATCATGTTAATATTTGGATTGAGGTTTCCATATCCCTTATTGGTATTTGTTTTTTGGATTGTTTGATATTATTTTCATTGAATTATATAAATTGGCTTATCATACTTGTTTATGTCAATGACATTTCCTGAGTAGGAATATGCTTTGACCATACAACCTTTCGTTTCACCCTTTGAATATTATAAATGAAATTTTCATGCTTGGGTGAAGTAAATGAATTTCTAAATTGTTTGTGTAAGGTGTATGATTATTTATCATCATTTCATTTCCCTTTAGGAATTACATAATTGTGAAACTCATTACTACCTTTCTGTGGTCCCTTTTTATAGAATATCAAAAAGTTGATTTGGTATGTCATGTATGGCGTGACCATATATTATGGAGAAACCTGTTTGGGGTTTTTTCCTAAACTCTTATCCACCGATTTGAGTGTTTAACTAATCCCATATATCAAAAAACATAGATGGAAGTGTTAGATATCATGTTATAATATGATAACTTCCTTATCACTCATGAAAGGGCCCTTCCAACACGTTATCACTCAAGCTGTTGTCATTCCATAAGATATATCACTATACATGTTGGAAATTCTCACCCAACATGTGAATGAAATAAAAAATGTAATCCGGTCAATATCATAACTCACCAGATAGGTACACGGTTCTAGTCACTCGAGACCTATAACCCCATATCAAAACATTCTCACAATCATTGTGAAATATCTTAGTTTTCTTGGTACTCAAATATCTTACACCAGAGAATACAATAGAGTCCATGAGACTCAAGTCAGTCTCATAACAAGAAAATAAATAATTACCTCATGATGACCTCAAATACTATATGATATTCTTGGAATATTCCTTGAATCAAAGTCTACCTAGGCTTATAAGTCCTCACCACAACACTATTTTATCCTCATTATCACATAGTCTAGACACATCTCTCGAGGCTTATTCCATTCATTGATTGACATATCGTCATCCAACTAGAAAAAAGGGATTATTCACCTCATGATTTTCCTTATCACAAAATCACACCATGTCGAACCCATATACATTTTTATCATATCTACATGGTAATCCTCTAGGGTCCCCCAAACTCGTCATAGTCACTACTCAATGACCATAATCCTCACCCCACACACTTTAGTATTCTCTCGGCATTTCAAACATTCCTTAATTATATTCTAAATTGTCTAGTCATGAACCTCATAAAAATGTATTATAACCCAACACCACTAACTAGGTTCCATCCTAATCTAAACTGCACCAAGCCCCTTGGCATTATAATGGAAATCAATCCGACAATACCCAATACCCACACTATAATTTCATCCATCATCTCCTTAGTTGAACTATTTAATAATGAAATGTAGTAAAACATTTCTTTATACATTTTATATGCATAGAAGGACCATAACACTCAAATAACCCACCAATATTCCAATCAATCCCCATATGTATTTCCACATCAATCATTGGACATACAATTGTCACACATATCACTACAAGGCCCACTCCACTTAGGAATAATTTAATAAATCTAAACCCTCATCAAGTCCAAACACATATAATCCAAATTATAAGACATATGGCAGACCACCCAAATCCAAATAGATATATTATCCACATGGATACATAGTGAAAGGGTGACTTCATTTCCATAAAGTCACAAAAGAACCTCATCTAATCCAAGGAGGCGTGTGAAGATAATATCTATTGGTCTACTATGTTAATATATTTCCATTAATTTATCATAATTAGAGTGCATGACATCTATGGAACATTGTTATAATGAATCCCATGGAAATCTATGACCTAATAATCATGTTAGTGTTTAAGGGTCTATATATTCTCTTAATACTTTATTTATAATCATAGAATTAAAATATTTTTTGATATTTATAATTCAAAAAAAGAGAGGAATCCAGACATATTATAACATTTTCCATGATTACCATGATAAAAGTGGCATCCTATGAATACATAATAATGATAGTATGTTCTCATAAGACTCTAAGAGATCTTATATCATTTAACCTAGTGAAGATACATATTGTCTTAATTAATCATTTGATGCAGTGCGGACCTACAGCCTATCATAGTGCCTCTACCTTGGTAGAAACATCATGTCTGGATTACTCTACCACATAATGGGGCCTATATTCTTCTCCTAATATCTTATTTTATATATTCAACATGTATCATAATTGTTAAAACTCCAATTTAATCATATAAATTTCAACACTCCCAACATTGAATGATTTTGGTTGAGTGGATAAATCCATTTAATGATGAGTGATTTTTTCAAGGGAATTATTTTGATGTTGTACAACCAAAAATTAATCCTCCACAACTGGTAGATTCAATTAAATTTCCATATTATCCTCCCTAATGGTTACAACTTCCTTCACCCTACCATGTATTACTTTATAATCAATCCCACTGGAGTTGAGAGTTCTGAACATGTACCAGAAGTGGACGAAATGGTCCTTTATATATTTAATGGGACCCTATAATACCATTCTTTATATCACTCCCCAAACATTTCACCTAATTTTTTTATTGAAATATAGAGAACTTTTATCCTTATCTTATCACTAGTAAAATAACATATATATATTGAGGAACGATGTAGTGAGTGAGGGATTTGTACTCGCATCCCTTGGTGAGCATGGTTTATAGATGGCTTCTATTGGAAGAGATAATGAGGCCAAAGGATATGGGTTATCTGATCCTTAAGGAACCATTTCCATAACTAATCACATAACACTATTTAGTCAATGTTCACAAATAATGCTGTCAAATGAATAGTAAATATGTTAACCTTTGTGGATTTACCTTTTTCTGTTAATGTAATAGCTAGTTCATTCACCTCATCCATGACCCAAGGGATGATATAAATGTGTTCTTATGCGAATAATAATTGATTCACATATGATTCCCCTTCCAGTGACACAATATTTACAAAGATAATTTTAGGGACACCACTACCCAAAAGGTGTGGAACCATAAAAAAGGTCAAAAACTTTTATACAGTCCTGATGATATATTCAATTTATAGATAAATGGCGACCATATACTAGTGATACGTCCTTACTAGATAAATATTTAGAATAATAGTTAACCATATCAAAAGATTCTAGGAGTGTTCATAGTCATGTCAGATCGAAAGTTATGATGAATATTTCAACCACATCAGATATCTGGTTCAACCATTCTTGGACCTCATACGTTTTATACTCTCCTTATACCTTGTCCAAGACTGGGGGCATACTGAAGTGATTGAATGTGTATCATTCTTGGAAATATAAGTTTTTTACTCTATGTAATATGAATAGAACCGATACAATTAACCAGGTAAAGAAGGGATAGTTACGAAAATTGAGGATTAAAGTGATAAAACACAAAACGTACTTGATGAATTTGGGTGAGGATTCATAGTAGATTACCTCACACATCCACCTAGGAAAATGTATGGCTACATTAACACTCTACATGATTCATAGTGATGTCTATTAATCATGTTCTAGACCAAGATACAGACAAAAGTTTCATTCCATCCATGATCTTAGGGATTATTATAGACTCAAGGGGTGCCCCTGCCCATCCTAATTCTCAGAAGACGCCCCTTCCTCCGAGTATGAGCTATATATGTTTGAGAGGTTCAACTAGTTTTTCATTAATTATAAGGAAATAATAAATTCATAGTATTAATTATTTTCTAACATAGAATTTACCATCCCTATGTACATGATCACAATCTTTATAGAAATATTAATGTCCAAACACCATGACCTTAAAAGCAATGCACTCATACCTGAGGTGTTCTTAATATTCCATAGACTATGAAAACATGGTTTTCTCATTTCCAACCTATTTATTTATCTTCTCTCTATCCCCTCATTCCTTGATAAATGTACTTAACAATTACACCCTTAATGTTTTGGTTATATGAACTTAAGGGTTATCCCCTATGGTTAAAGTTATGAGACCATAAACTATGTGGATTTTGATCACCCTCCATCTTACTACTAAATCATACCAAGATCCAATTATTGTATACCTTATCTGTATTATTGAAAGTGTAAAACTAATAGTTATTGAATAATTCATGGTCATATACCTGCTTATAATGTCCTTCCCCTAGTACATATAAACTGAGGGATGACTGAATCATGCATTCGCCACTAGACCTTAGGCATGCCTTCCCATTCACTTGAGGATATTGATTAAAAATGTGATTTTAGGGTTGTACCAGTGTATGAATTATCCCTTATTATATTGATCAACAACATAATAAAAAATACTTGTCAATATCTATGATATATACATTATAAAAAAATGATAATAAACAACTGAATTAAAATTAAATACATAAAAACCTACAATAGCTGGTCTCCCACCAGATTTATCCATATATAAAAATTATTATAAAAAGAAAAAGATACATTAATCCATACTCAATTCTAAAATCATCACAATCACCAAAACATCTAAAATACTCCATCATTATCTTGTAAAAATGATCCTTTGCCCTATTTGATCCTATGTGGAAGTATTGATTCCTCTTGGGGACCAATGTGTCATGGCCTCCTATGCATGGTGAGAGTACGACATATTAGGGAACCACTAATATAGTTTGATACATTACTAGTAAATGTGTTTATGTTCATGTGATATTTTTAGATAAATAAAATTATAAACTATTTATTATAAATCAATCAATCACTATCGACCCTCAGGCTCTAATATGACACTTGTGATTTACCACACTTACCTCGTCTTGTGATGAAGTGTCTCTGAGCATGTCGTGAAACTATTCTAACTATCATATCATTTGAAACCAATTCCCATTCTATTTGGTAAATACAATATTGAATTAGTATATTGAAGATCTATTTCTTATATTAATGGCCTTATAAAACCTAATTGCAGTAAGGAAAAACAAATTCCCATTCTGAAATCAAATACTATCAGGCACAATATTAAATTCCTAGACATCCTCAGAAGTGAAAATCATCTAGTATCTGCATATTCCCACGATCTTGGGGAAATAGAGTTTTAATGTCCATATATTCTACTCAAAGACAAATTGGTAATTCCCACATTTTTATTCACAACATCGAATCTAGAGGGATTACAAAAGGAATTCTATATACAAGAAGGCAGAATACCTATATCTTAAGAATTACACACCCCTTAGGATCAAGGTTGAATATTTGTATCACAATCATTACCCACTCCTCTAGATCAAGGTAGATTCCATACATCAAAAAAAAATTATTTGATTGCAGTTTGTTTTTTTGTTTGATTCCATATATTTTTGGTGTGTTTTTATGTGATTGTAGGCAATTTTAGTTAGTTTTTGTGAGTTTTTTTGTGATTGATGTGAGTTTTATATGTTTTTCCAGGAGTTTTGTGTGTTTTATTTTTTATTGATGTGTTTTTGACTTTTTTCTATGTTTTCCATGTGTACATAAGTGATTAATGGCTTCAGGTTGCTTGTGGGTTTTAGGTTTGCTATGTGTTTTCTGTGTTTGCATTGAGTTTTTGTGTGATTGTAGGGTGAAGGTTGTTTGATGTGTGTTTTCTATGTTTTTGGGGTGTTTTATTGTGTTATTGCAGCTTTTAGGTGAATCCCATCATTTATTTATAGGTTGAATCCATGTTTTTATAGATTCTGGCAGGCTGGAAGTGTTGGTTGGAAGAGGTGGATACTGTTTTTTTTATGGAGAAGAGGAAATACCAACAGTTCTATGAACAATTGGTATATTTATTGTGTAGTGTATGCCAATGGTTTCAGAACCATTTGTATACATATATCCCAATTTATTCAATGAATCTGTTGTAATAGATTGTGTTGTAGTAGGTATAACAATATTTGTTAAATAGTTGGTGTATACCCACACATCACGACCTATGGAAATGTTTTACGTAACCGTTGCAATAAGTGTATACCAATGGGTCACTAAACCATTGGTCTAGTTTTATAAACCCTATAAACCAATGTTTATTAACTTTTGGAATGGTAAATTAAAAATTGTAGCATTGAATGGTATGTATTTTAAAAATACAGGAAACCATCCCAACAGTTCAAGTTTGAACTGTTGGAATATGGATGTCCCTATGTCTCATAGCCCAATGCTTCACTGAACCGTTGAGATAGAGTATCCCATTAGTTTTTGGGATTTTACCAATGGTTTGTAACCATTTGTATAAACTTATTTGATAATAGTGTTACCAAACCTTCCAATAATGCCAACTATAAGTACCGCTGATTTTCATATATAAATAAAATGTCTTTTTATATTAATATTCAATACAATTAATAATAATATATGACTAAGGAATGTAATAATTTAGTGTATTTTGATATTATATAAAGAAACATATTTTTTAGTTATATTCTTTATCATCTTTGTTAAATTTAATCTCACTTTTCAACCTTCTTGAGACTCCCAAATAAAAACATTTATCATAAACAATGTAAGGAAAATATAAAAAAGGATGAACTTGGATATTGGGTAGGGGTAAACAAGGATGATATTGATCATTTATAATATAAAAAAATAACATAGTTATAATGTAATGATATCATTATCATAACTTATAAATTTAATAACATGTTTTTTAGTGATCATAAACATAAAAAAGGGATGAAACAATTTTCAATTCTAAATTTTCGATTCATATTTGTGAAAAATTCATCATTGTTCAATCATGAACCACCAGATCAAATAATAAGTATAGAAACATTAAATTATTGTGTGTCATAATCATGGGTTTAGAAACCATTTAATATATAATGGAATAAGTAATATGACCGTAAAATCATAGTGACTCAGTCATAAATACATGTTTAACAATCATAATAGATCAGGAATCTCTACTTATTTATCATAGTGGATCTAGAACCCCTACTAGTTTTCTATAGTGGATCGAGAACATATAGTTAATTCTTATAGTTATCTCATCAGATATAATGCATTACCCACTGTATGTTTGGTATATATAATTATGTTACCATCCTTATTATAATTAAATCCACAGAAATGTGCTCAAAAATATTAAAAAACATTTATCAAATCATCATATTATAGCTACTAAAAATAAAATGGGTTTCATTAACAATTTATAAATTCATTATAGAATAAAAAATGAAAAATAAATGGGTTCTATAAAAATATCTTTATTATAATAATAAACTATTTATAAAAATAATAAGGATGGTATCATTAGATAATATCCTACGTAAAGAATAATTAACATCAAATTATGCTATCCTAGAAAAAAATTTATTTAAAAGATCAACAAAATGTTTCATAAGAAAAATACCCTTTTCATTATGAAATCACTAATTTAGAATAAAAATATTTATAAAATTATGCGGTATTTATTTTTTTTAAAATGAACCATAGAAAATTGTATTGTAATCTTTAAAACATTGAGTGTTCATAGATGTATTAAATTCCATTCAAACCATGAATGTTACAAAAATATTTCATTCACATTTTAGGTAAATATTAAATATTAAATTGATCATAAAATGAAAGGAAAATTCCATTTACTTTTTTTATTGAACTATAAATATTGTTAATAATTAATTTCATAAATTATTTGTGAATATTCAAAGAAATATTTTGATATTTATAAAAAACATGGGTATAGAATAAATTGTTTTAAATGAAAGTGGAAAAATAATGTACAAATTTCCTAAAAATAATATTTGTACAATTTTGAGTTCTAATTAGAAAAAATAGTATTATAATTAAAAATTTTAAATAATCCACTTAGAACATCAAAATTTAAATGTATTTTATGGATAAGGTTTATGTTATTTCCCCAATAGAAATTTTGGCATAAAAATACCTAATAAGATTTGATTGTGATAGAAATATATTATTAATTTGGTAACATTTGAATAAAAATATCCTGAATGAAAAAAACATCATATAAAAATTTAAATAATAAAATATGTTTTGATAACCTAAATAAAGTCAATTTATAGTTAGTATATACAATACAAAATTGAAACTTGTTTTGAATATGGAATGTGTCTCACTGATATAATAGTGAGACAAAAATCTATACCCTCAAGTATTTTAATTCTCATTATTGGTCAAAAACTCAAATATATTAAGTATGTATTTATTATAAACATATTAGAAAACTATCATTATTTATATCACACCATATAATATTTACTTAGGAAATTTTATCACTATTGTATTAACAATTTGTGATCAAAATCACTATTATAAGTTATAAATGCTTCGTTTTTCTTTTATGCTTTGATTCGACAGTCTAGGTCCTTATAAATTTATCATGGATCCATCACATATATAATTTTAGTCATGTAATTATTTTCATATTTAATCATTATTTTCTCATTTATAACTATTCATATAAATCAATGAAGAAAAATAAAATAAATTTCATGGTAGAGATGGTAGATTTTATGTACGCATGAGGAAGGTTTCCATTTCTCAATTGATGGAACAAATGAAAGGTAAATAATAGTAACCCTTTATAATACCAATATAATATCATATATATATATATATATATTAGATCACTATCATGATCAATGTAATGTGATGATGAAAAACAAAAATGCATCACCTAATGGAGGTGGTAGTACCCACAAACACACAATTGATTTTTGCTTTTTCCATGTGAGGGATAGAAGGAATATAATGGTTGTTCATTCATTATAATAAAATTATATTATGTTTTAAATCCTTAATTCATTATTTAAAATGTATGTAATATATTAATAGGTTGCATAAGGTGAAATAAAATTTAAAATATTCAGTTAAGAGTTATATGTCTTAATTGGGAAACTCATTCTAGATTAAACCGTAAGACATGAAATGATTGTAATTTGGAATGAAAATAATCTATATGATGTGTGGAATTAATCATGGAATGTATTGTTTAGTTATTATGTGATATATAAGGCTCAAATTGTTTGAGGAAGAGAATATAATATTATTCCTTTTATAAATGTGGGTAGGGGCACTCTTAGAATTGCATTATGAATTAAATTAATATCAATTATTTTTCATCGAAATGTTTAAAAAATCTATATTTAATATATATAATGATTATGTGTTTAAAAACTCTATTAAATAAGTATGTCTAATTTATTTTATTTTTTCACCCTTATAATTTTTTAATGACCCTTTGTCCCTTCTGACAATTACCATGATATCGATGTTTTTTACATATTAAGGGTCATGAATGACACCATATAGAGTAAATTAACCCATAAATGGAACAATGATGATATGTTAAACCATATCTAATTAAAATAACCAAATATATGTTTTTTATAAATCTTAAATATTTTAATAAATTACTATTTATTAGAAAATATCCTTGATATTATTTTTGGAATTTTTCAAATAAATTGGAATTAATATCATTAAGATAAAAATGAAAGTTGATTATAAGCTTTTAATACAAAAATAAACTATTATATTTGCCCAAATAAATCATGGAACATAATAATTCACTTAAATTTTATTACATTTAATATTTTGAAAATAAATTATTTTACATTATATTAATTTAATAAATATTTTGTCAGCGCTGTATAAACATTTAAGGTAATTATTTAATAAATAAAATTAAAAAACCTACAATAATAAATAAAATATTTCATCCTTTAAATAAAAATGTATAACCAAACTGAACCATATTTTATCCTTACGAAAAAATTTTAGAGATATTAAATAAAATATAGTAACATTTTGTGTTTATTCTTTTCTTAAAATATTTTAAAGGTTATTATAAATTAAAAATGACACAAAGTGGCCATATGTTCAAAGATACTATATAATATGGTTGAAATAACATTAAAATTTTAATTTATTACATGTTACTCTCAATATTATCTTTTGGTTCAACCCCTTAGTTAACCAATTTTAGTCCTAACCATGGTAATAAATTTTTAAATATTAAAGGTTTATAATTTTTCTTATAATGTAAAAAATTTAATATTTATTTAAAATGGATGATATTTTAGAATTATTATCATCAAAATTTCCCTCATGAAATGGTTTTTTTAAATAATTTATCAAAATAAATGTTTTTTTAAATATTATTAATTTTAATTTTGACAGTATTATTTTTATTTGACATTAAAGATAGCATGATAAAAAAATTATAATATAATCTATGTAACTAAAAATTATAAATTATTTTTATTCATAATATTTATATGATAGTATATTTCATCTAAATATATTTTGTTTTATTCTTTTCAAATCATTTAATTTTACTTTTATATTGTGTACACATTCTCTCTAGTAGCATTGCATATCGGTTTAATGTAATTATATAATCACAAAATATATGAAATAATTTACCATATTAAATACACTTTCATTTTTAAAAATATAAAATTTATGATACATTCATAACTTATCTTTATCATTTTACGAAAAAATAATATAAATTTAAAATCAAGTGGGTGATGTTATGTATTTCTTTCTATAATAAAAATATAATAAACACCATTGTAATAAAAAAATAAAACCAAAATTCCATTTATTTTAATCAATATGGTAGATTTATTATCATAAAAGTATATAAATTCATTTTTAGGATGATTCTGAGACCTTATGTTATGGATTTAATCTTTTTTTACTCATTTTACACTTAATTAGGTGAAAAATATTTATCATTGTTATTATTCATAACTATTAAAATTAAAGAGAAAACATTAACATATTTTACCCACCAAAATAATAATATGGTATCCATTTATAAATATTAAATACTATATGTTAATTAAATAAATTTTAATATAAATTCATAATATGGAAGGAAAATTATTTTTTTATAAAAAATGTGTTTTAAAGCATAAAAATGGTCTTCTATAAAAATAATGAATATTTCTAATTAAAATTGATTTAATTATATTAATCTAAATAAGATGGATAATATTTAACTTTATGAAAAAAATATAATGGAACTTTTAAATTAATTTATATAGTGAAAATAATTGAGTGTATTTGAAAATGGGGGATTTTTATATTCACCAAATATTCAATCACATCAAAAAAATACAAAAATATAACTCTAAATTAATTTTAATATAATGATAAATATTATATTAATATTATAAAATAATGTTTTTAAATGTGGGATATATTACTTATAATTTCCAGGCATAAAATTTAATAAAAATCCTTTTTTAATAAGATGAATTTTTCATTCCTAACATGACTTCTCTAAAATTTTTGTTCTTATATCACAAAATTATTTCAGTAAATTCATATTGAGTAATATCATTATATATATATATATATATATCATAGAATGTGCTTACTTATATTCAAACATTCAAATTCAACAGCTAGGTTATAACTGTCACATTTATATATAAATATGTTTAGAAAATATATAAATTCATTAGAAGATCAGTGTTTCATTTAAATAATTTTTTTGAGATTATTATTATTTTATGTTAAATATCATGGTTGATTGAAAAATAATACATCAAGATATATTCATCCTTGATGAATATAATCATACTTAGGGATGTGTCCTTAATGATTGTACATCAATTGAAAATATCTAGAGAAACATCTTTATTAGTTTCACCAACATGACAAAATGGTTTCATAATGACTATAAAAACCATCCACATGGGTAATTCCATGTGTACTAAAGATAATAGGATCATCCATATAAATGTTAAAATGGTGGAAATTTTAAGCACCTTGATTATGCCCAATTTTTATAAGATCTGTGTCATGAGGGAAAACACTGAGAATATGGTGGGGGGATCTTGAATGGTCATATCCAATGGGATAAATCTATGAATTATAGTTTTAATAATTAGATTGGAGGGTCATATGTAGAGTGAATATATATTTTGTCAGTAATTTTAGTAAACTCTACAAATACACTGATCCTAAGAACCCATTTCATATACAAGTATTATATCCATCACATATTTACCTGGAATATATCATATAATACATAGAATCAATAACATATATGATATTTAAAAACCAAAATATGATAGTTCATGGTGAAAAAAAACAATAATATTTCTCATAATAATTATATTGAACTGCCTATTTAATATGTGACTATTTCTAATTTTTATGATAAATAACATAATATTAATACAATATAAAATCACAAGATTTAGTATCCTGATAGAATTATGATCGTACATCATGGGTACATAATATAATTTTAGAAATATTTAAATTATAATTAATTAGGACCATAAAATTAATTAATCTTATACATAGTAAATGTGGTTATATATGTATATCCCTCAATGAAAATATGAGATAAAATCTTCATAAATGGATGAATAATAAAGAAGGAACAAAAGACAAGATTCAATTGTACATGCATGAGCATAATAGTCATAATTATATTAAATAAAAAAGATATTAATAATAGTCATGATTGAATCATCTTAAGTAGAAATAGAATGCATTATATTCTTAACAATGAAAATTGAAAACATTTTGGTCAAATATCAAACAAAACTTTTTAAACAATGTACCATTTTTTATGGCTTCTGTTTACAAATAACCACTTCATAAATTCTGAATTAATATTGCATTATGTTTACGTATTATACTCATAATATCATGATATATATCATACTACCCAACTAATTTGTGGGAAATATTATTTAGTGCATTCCCATCACAAAATAATATGATCCTAATAATGTATTCTACATTAGAAGGAAACATGTAATAAACATATACATGGAATAATCCCTGAAAATATTATGTTTCTAAAAGATGAAAAAATAATATTTAAATGAAAAAAATTGAGGTTCTTTGAAGAATAATGTAAAAAAAATAATTTTTTACAATAATTATTGGTATAAAAATACAATGGTTCATAGTGATAAGAGTAAACATTACAAGAATAATCAATGACATTATTTGAATAATAAATTATTTTGGAAAAAAATCATTTTTGTTTTGTTTTTAAATTATCGTAATGATTTAGAATCATGCATAGTTGAAGTAAATAAGATTCAATGAATAATAAACCTATATTAACATGGTCATTGATAATAATTAATATGAAAAAGTAAAAGAGGGGACAATCTAAAATGAGATGAGTTAGGTTTGAGATTCATCATACAAAAGGTCAAATTTTGTTTCATCTTGTTTATTATTCATATATAACAAAATTATGATTACTAAAACATGAAACCTAATTTATATTATATTAATTTTATTATTCACGATAAATTATCATCATTATAACTTTATTATTTAAATTCAATTTCATGTAGGAGTTGGTTAAATACATGTTTGTTTTAATTTCCTCATTTACTATTTGATATCATGAATATGATTATTTGATATTTATTAATTAAAATTTTTAATTGGAAATTACTAAAAATATATAAATTTTATATTTTATTTTTGATATATTATCTAAACTATACTTACATGAATTATTTGAAAATTAAAAAATCTCCAACGTCTTTATTGGTTTAAAAACCCATCAATTAATATGGCTTGTTAAAAAGAGGCGATACAACTACACAAATTATATATATTGAAAATTTTATTTTGATAGTATATTAATAAGATTAATATGATTTCAATCTAATTATTATAACATTCTTTTATACATTGGTGGAATAATTGGAAAATAGAATTTTAAAATGAGAATAATGGAAAAGAAGAAATTACAATGTTTCATAAATCACCCTTTGATAAGATCTTAACACAGTAAAGGATTTGAATTATATGACAAAGTATCTTGAATTAGGGTATAATGGTTCTTAAAATAGAGTAATTGGGTTTATAATTGTCTTTAATAAGTGTATATGAAGTTGATCTCTTGTGGAATTGGGGGTATTTATATAGGGAGAGAGGAGTATTTTTGGATAAAATATTGATTAAATTATTATTTCATGAGTAAACATTATAACTATGCAATTATTGACAATATGAATTATATTTTAATAAATATGTATATATATATATATGATGACTTATTAACCACATTAATACTAAATTTATTGATTTATTCCAAAGGATATATGTAAAATAAATTTTTTATGGCAATATTTAATATTTTTAGTCTTTGTAAACTACTTTTTAAGTTTTGAATGTATATTTTTTTTAAATGAATATTTACCTTATATAATATTTTTTTGTTGAGATAACCTATTTAATTATAATTATTCCATTAATAAATCAATAACCTATCAGAAAACATGTAATATTTTGAAAAAACTTATTTTTACTATTCAACTAAAAATTTAATCATCATAGTATATTATACAAAATGCATCCTTAAAAATATTGAAATAATGATTCCAAAAGTGAAATTATTTTTACATAAATTATTTTATAATGTAGTTATTAATAATTGTTTATAGAATAAAAATGTTCTTTGTAATATTTTTTAAAATATAAACTAATTGTTTTTTTAGTTTCAAATTTGAATAATTAATTTCTAGAATCATAATTTTTATATTTACATGACATATTTTTTTAAAGAATACTAATATTCCATTAAACAATTTAATAATTTAAGATAGTATTTTTTTAATAACATTCTATTTCTAATCATCAAACTATAATTCTTAATGACCATTTTTACTATTACAATGATCATAGGTATTTTCTTAATCCTTTAAATAACTCATATTTCCTCCATTTATCGTTCAATTCAATTCCTCCCAAGGTCCCGTATTTTTTATTTTAAAAAGTTATATTTCATTTTACTTTTTATGTTTTTTTCTATGGTTGTTCATGGGTGTGTCAATTTTATGGGATTAAAACATTCTAAATTTTCTTATTATTATTACATTATTAATTTTTTTATTTTTCCAATTATAATATTTTCACTTTTATTAAAGATATTAATTATGTAATATAATTTATTCAACAAATGAAATAATTTTTTGTTGGTTTTTATTTTTTATAACAATTTTTTTATATTTTACTATATTGATAAATCTTATACAAATGTTTATTATAGAGGAAAATAAAATTTACAAAAAATAATGGCACATTACATTCATTCCCCTATAGATATTTATACTAAAATATTTTAATTCATATAATCGACTGAGAATAAATTAGGGTTCTCTTGTTATATTAAATTATTAGGTTCTCACATTGAATCATTATACTTATATCTCTACCGATGTACTTTGATAATGGGATTTTTTATTTTTTTCAAAAGTAACTGTATCTAAAGTACAATATATTCATAATTTTCTCCTCACGACAGAGGTCATTCTTTAATTTTACACCCCCTAGATTCATAGTTTGTGATTGATCGTGTATATTCATCCCGAAGAGTGGAAAATAGAACACATCAAGCAAATGCGCTAGGTTTGGTGGACGTTCTAGTTGATAGACCATAACTCTTATGTTATTAGGGATTAGAAAAGGACCAATGTACCTATTTCTATGATTTACCTTCTTAATAAACCTAAAGACACATTTCCGAATTGAAAATAGAAGGAAAAATTTATCTCTAACTTCAAACTCTATTCCTTGTTAATAAATGTAAAAATATATCTTCTTTCAACTCTATACATCAATATTTTTTTGTTGATTATTTAACATTATCTACCATTTTGTTGACCAGTTTAGTTCCCAATATCTTACATATTCCATCATCATCTCATACATCTCGTAGTTATGTACGTATATCCATAGAGGTATTTATAATGATCCATCTAAAAGCTAAAATTGAAGCTATTTTTGTATGATAACTAATACAAAGAAATTTGATAATCCCATCCTTCCGTGAATTCCATATGTAAGGATCCTAAAAATCACTAATGTGACTAGATTATCCTATATTATTTTTTATCATTTCATGGTTTATAGGCCAGAAAAATAATTAACTCAATTTTCAAGTCATTTTAAATATTTCTTATGAAAATTGAGGTGATAATTGGATATTGATTAAATAAAATATATATAAGTGTTCCATGAATCCACAAAAGTTATCTAATGTATATCATTTTTGGTTGATTAACTGATAATTTATATCTAATGGTTATTTATTTAAATGTCATTCTATGACTATCCACTATAACTCAAATGAAATTATTTCCATTGGTTGTCTCCAAAATAAATATTGAGGAATCCATGGTGATGTTTTCCCATTTGTATGTTAGTGTTAGTAACAGTTATATAAACATCGTTGAATTTTATCATTCCATATTCACTTATTGAAATTCCAAGAACATTCATGTATATTCAGAAATTAATTTTTCAATATTTTCTCAATATAACTTCTCTTTTCAATAATTCAACATCATAAAAATCCATTGGGATTGATTAACATGTGTTATTTCCATAATCTAAAATATATTTCTTCATCTTAATTAATGATAGAAAAGGGAGTCTAGTCCTAACCCAAATGAATCCATTTTTTTATATTTATCTCATGAATCATCCCTTTATTTACATCTCTCACCTCTTTTATGATGCTCTAAATTTCTCCCATTGAGCATTCTTTATCATATCTTGGGTAGATGATTATATTGTTATTTAGAAAATTTATGATGTGTTCCCTCATATTATGATTTCTAGATCCATCCTTTCCATGTTAATGATGATTTGGTATTTCTCATTATTCATTGTCAATATGGTATTAGGTTCCATTCTACTAAGAGTATCATTTAACTTATATGTTATTTCAATGTTATAGTGAATTGAGATATCATGGTTCTTCATTATCTCCAAACATTTTTATTGAAATATTCTAAACAAATTATATGTTAATATATAATATAAAATCTTGTGTTAGTATGTATTTTTCTATTATCCTCATAAAGGTCGTGTCTTTGAACATTCAATGAAAATAAGTTAGTGTCTAACACTAAATTTTGTATCGGTAATTTTTTTCATGTATCAACATTTTCCAAGATTATTATTCTATCACATTATCATTTTGAAAGAGTATATAACATAGGAATTTCCTTAAGATAATTTTATATTTCACAAATTCTTCTCCACGTGAGGGAATTTTGTGTACATTTGCAATTCTTAACCTATTTTTCAATATTCAATGCACTACTCACGTTATTAAATCCATACATACATTACCCATTCCAGTGTTAATTTATAATCTTATATAATTTCTGATATTTCACTCATAAACCATTAATAGTACCATTCTAGTATAGGAAAACATAATATTTCTTTTATTCTTTTAAGTATTGTTACTTCCCTATTTTCCTTTGCTTTTAATGTTCTATAAATATTCCCTCAATTTTAGTCACATGACCCAATACTATTACTTCTTCATCCAAATGGAATAATTTATAAACCTATTATAAAAAATTATCTGTCATTATTTTCCCCATCGTATTCCTTACATACTCTTCATGTTCTTTTATTTCCATGATGTATATATTAATTTATTCAATAAAAATCAATAAAAATTTATCATTGTATTATCTAATTCCATTATTCATCGATACATGTAGATTTTTGGGAGAACTTATAAGTATAAATAGAATCATTATGAACTCATAGAGTTTCTATTACATATGTATGAACATATTTTGAATATTTTCTCCATTCACATTTATCTAAATATATATAAAATAAAGATACTTTTTTTAGAATTACTGACCTCCTTTACGTTGATCTAATAATTCATAAATCCTTGTTAGGGTATAATGTTAAATTTTATTTATTCCGTTGAGCCCTTAATATTTGATGAGATGTCATATTTATTTATTATTCTTCTTTAAAATGAACTGAGTTTCTCCCCAAAGTTACACACTAGGGAATATAAAGCCTTTTTTCGAAATTTTCGTCGTATTTATTTTTTATCTCCCCAAATTACATGAGTTACATCATATATTGACTCTTGTATATAGATGTGGATCTGATTATAAGTTCAATTGAAAACTCTACCACATAATATGGTGGAATTTTAGAACATTCATTACAAAATAAAATATTATACTCCCTCACAATGTGTATTTACTCAGGTTTAGTAATTTATATTGACTCAACCATTTGATCCAGATATAATTCATCACAGGTTTACAACAATCACTACATTGAGGGATTTTAAAATTGTGATTTATAATCTTCCATGTGTTTTTATTGGATCATATGACGATTTAGGATACAGAAAAAGAATTTATTTTCCCATTATTTCATTTGTCATTAATATAATAATAGTGAATCTATTCCAAGTATAGCATCAATATATACTAATAGATGGATTATAAAATTTGAAGATATTATATTCCAATAAATGCTAATTAGGAAAGGATTTGAAACATAATTCACCATGGTTACACCACTAGGTGTTTTCACCAACATATTTACTTCATGTTATAAGGGATGTGATTCAATATTTCTAACAATTTTTTTTTTACAATTATATTTGTACTGATTTCATGATTTTTTATGCACATTCCTTGTAAATTTAATTTTCAATTTTGGGTTTTTACCATTAACATGATATAGAAAAGAAACATTATCTCATGACTCATTATAGGAATTTATTGACTTACATGAAATTCATTTGTCATTCCACGTAAATTTAATTTCATTATATCTTAATTATAAATGTATGCTCCTTAATTGAAATATATGATATTCATTTAATGTTTCTAATGAATGAATGAGAGAAATAATTGGTTAATTTAATTTTCTAAAAAAATATAAATTGGGTTTTATTGTATAGATTGATGGTGGAACCTTAACTAACCAGTTATGGCATGTTTTAGATTTTGACCATTCATTTCATGAGATAGAACATTAGTGGATGAAATTAAATAGATTCTAAGTTATATTTATAAGGATTATAGACCTCTTTAAATTAGGAAAGATGATTCATTCAATTAAAAATGTTAAATGGAAGGTTTTAGTTACATGATATTCTAATTTAAACTTATAATGTGTAGGAATTTATAACATATAAATGGAAGAAAAAACTAATTATACAATGATTTATATAAAAATATAAAATTGCTGAAATAAAATTCTCAAAATGAAATTGTATTTTTATGGTGATTCTTATTGAAAATTAATGATTGATTTCATCTATAATATTATAATTACCAACCATATATTGAATCCTCTATTATTTTATATATTGTATTAACCCATACCTGGCCTTAGTAATGGCTGTAGGGATTTCTTATCATGTCCCTTTACAATCCTCTAACTCACCTAGACCTAGGTGATAGATTTGGAAGATGTGTGTTTTACTCTTAGTTTGAAAGGAATTGTACCTAACATATTCTCTTATAAGAGATTGGTTCTCTCACCGAAATTCATTTTGAGATGTGTTTTTTAGAATTGTAGATATATGCTTCTATGATGGTCCTATGTAGATTTTTTGTTAGGTGATGATTACCACTCTCTGAAGGAGGTGAGACATGCACCACATGTAATTAATTCTATAGTGAAACCCATGGAACCTCCTATTATACCTGGTATGTGCACTGATATGAAATTTTGAGAGGGTTTCCAATAGGTCATTTAAACCATTCATGGATCCCTATAATCAACATGTACAATGATAATGATGACTTGAGAATATCATTAGCAACATCCACCTATTTTCAGTTTATGGTGGCCCAATTCATTTTATTCATGTATAGAATACACATAAATTATTTTCAAGCATCTGGAGATACCTCTCAAGAATATAGTTAAGCATGTAGTTTATATTCGTCTTGGTATCAAAAATGATTGGTGGGATATCTAACATCATGATGGTCCATATAAATAGATTTCCAAGAGGTATTTTCACTCCAATCTTGATAATTACTTTTACACAGAGACGTTGAGATATGAGTGAGTTAGGGTATTTATGTGTATGGATAAATTTTAACTCTTTATTATAGATTAATCAATTCTCTTAATAAAGGACTAATGATTTGTTCATACTATATCCAGTGATGAGGTGAATAATGTAAGGAAAATTAAGGATAGGATTAGTTAGGCCTTCTATTCTGGGGTTAATGTAATTAATTTAGCTACAATATATAAAATATTATACTAGGTAACCATATCTGAACATAACCTGAGGGAAGATAAAAATGTGTTGGAATGATATTTTATAACTGAGGTTGGGTGTCATTTTTTCTGGGGATATGAATCATTGTTTTGATCTTTCTCTCAAGGGAAGAAGAAATAAGATTGTGTGTCCGGGTAGAAAGGTGACATGTCCAATGTGTGTGATGTCGAGGGACATGAATCCCTATTGTATCAAAGTCTTAGTTGAGTTTCAATATTGCGATAAGATTAATGTTATTCATAAATTTTCTATTACAATTCCTCCATTGGTTAATGATACGGGATCTAAAGAGACTCTAGGATATGTAGCAGGATGAATAACTCTAAACTATGTAGGGAGATAGATCAAAACTGCTTATTCCTGAAAAACAGTATGTTGTGGAAATGGAATCCAAAATCATAATATTTAGAACTTATATGGAATACCTACAATAGATATTCATGTCATTGGTCAAGGGTATGGATCAAGATAGATATATGTAGTATAGCATAAACCTGAAAAGCGAAGTGTCAGCCCATCTAATGTTTGAGATACAATTTTAGAAGCATCGACATATGTATATGTTTTATTTGATATATAAAATTCACATTAATTTTTATATATTAAAATCATTTTAAAACCACGAATTGTTTTTTAATATATCTTTCAAATAGATGAAATTTGTTTAAAATCTAACATTACATGCAACACTGACTTTTATCCAACCCCAACAAAGAATTCATATTATTATTTAAATGTGATCATTATTACCTAGAAACTAGAAATAGTATCATTAAAAATAAAAACCATGTTTTGAAAATTATTTATAATTTATTTATAAAATGAAATTATATAAATAAAAAATTATTTAATTTTTAGTAAATACAATATATACTTTGAAAAATAGAAATTTTTTCAAAAAATGATTTTTATTGTTTCTGCAAATACATAATAAAATATTTTTTGAAAATTTTAGAAATATTCCATGAATAATTGAACATAAAATTTTAAATCAACATGTCAACATTATCTTATGGTGAATTTTCGTTTTTTTCTAAAAATATTAATATTTTGTTATATAGTAAAAATATTGGTTATTATTGAAAATTGAATTTCTGAATAACGAATTTGTTAGGATAAATTTTTAAAAAATCGATTAAAAAGTAAAATCATATAAATTAAATTATATTTATTCTAATATAGTTTATTCTATTCAATTTCTATTATGAATTTTAAAATAAAAAGTATTTAATCTTTTAAAACCATTCACTTTAGAAAACATTTTTTGTCAAATCTATGGGTTTAATTTTATACTAGGTTTTCATTCTTATGTGATTTGAATTTGGAAAAAAGTATTCCATGATTTTAATAATATTAATTAATCTTTTAAAATAATGTCAAAT
The DNA here is from genome assembly GCA_963277665.1 of Viscum album. NCBI lineage: Eukaryota > Viridiplantae > Streptophyta > Magnoliopsida > Santalales > Viscaceae > Viscum > Viscum album. Next base: position 1,315,423,684 of record OY728133.1, read on the forward strand.
TATGATTTTTCCAAACATAAAAGTAAAAATCATAAAATTATGTTATCATAGTTAAGGTTAAAATGGTATTATTAGGGGTTAAACTAAAAATATAAAGGGTAAAATAACATATAAAAATTTCAATTACCCTATTTTAAATCTATATTTAGAATATACATCCAATATAGATCAATAATGCTCTTTTTGTTATCCTTTTTACAGTAAAATTATGGGTATACTTTACTTTTTATTAAAAAATCCAATCATGCACTATACACAAAATATAAAATGCCACTATCTCTAATCTCATATTCACATTTAAAATACCATTTTATTCTGAAAATACCAAACTAAATTTATACCTTAATTTCCTCACAACACACTATAGTCCTTAAATTTATTAATAAAAAATCATAATTAGTTATTAGGTTTAATGGTAAATATGTTCTCCAAAGAAGAGTTAAAATTCTCAACACTGTATTTTATTATTTCATCAAACATATCCAAAAATTATTTGTAAATTATTATAATATAAATAGAAAATATATCAGATATATATATTTATATATTATTATTATGTTTTATTCATAACCTATATCCATCTCCTATTTTATACAATGGTAAACGAAACTATTATTCTTGTGTATGGTCGACTACCGCCTCGTGAACTGATGTTATTCATTTTCAATCACCACGTATCACAAATTGATAAATGTATGGATTTAATTTTAATTTATGATACTTATTATATTATTATACCTATATAATTATAATAACACACCATACATCATACAACACAACATGTTGTAAAAAACTAGTGTCACTCATGTGTACGACGGACAATCACCGCAAGAACTAACGCCATGTGTTTTTTATTTTTATTTTTATTGGATGATAATAACGATAAATTAATGAAATATTTATGGTAATTATAATATAATTATACTTCTTTAAATATGGTATCACATATACCTTCTTATATTTAATTTTATTTGTGTACGAGAATATTGTTCAGGTGTATAGTGGACTACCACCTCATGAAGCATTGTGATTTATAATCTATAATTATTTGAATGAAAAGTAAGAAGATAAAATTCATTAAATGGATTTCTAAAAGGTCAGATATTTTTTACCTTTAATTTTTTTAATATTTTGAGAAAATAATAATAGCGTTCACGCATACGTATGTCCTACCGCCTTTATAAACGGTGTAATTCATTTTCTATCTATAAAATAAACAGATTAATATATATAATTATAAAATAAATATATATGATATATATATATCATGGTTAACATTCTGGAAATTATGGAAGCATTATAAAAATCTATATACTAAATATATCAACCCAAAAGATTCATTTATAAAATGAAGCATTTGTTACCCGAAACGTGATTTTCACAAAATATTTTTAATCAATGGGTACTCAAATATCATAAGTTGATAATTTATTATATGGTATACATTTTTTATATTTAATATATCTATAATAATCCTATATTTTTTATAAAGTAGGTTCTAACATTTATGATGGAAGTCGAGGCTTATGTTAAGGGATTTTTTTGCAATTTACCTTCTTTGAGACATATGTTGTTTTATACACCTATCCTATATTTTTAGTTTTATATAATAAGACATTTAAATGTTATATCATGAATCTCGATTACTTCTTTATATTTAATGTTTCATTTTATGTTACTCTTTAGTTGGTATTATGATTTAAAATATTATCAAATCGATAACGGATTTTGTCTCAAAATTCATTCTTTAAGGAATATGTTTTTTATGAAACTATCTTCTTTTATGAAGTGTATACACATTCCTTTTGACATTTTATATTATTAATATAATTATTTAGATGATATTTATTTCATAAATTTCATTTTATTTTTTATAAGGGATATGATTCCAAAGAATACCAACGAAGGAAGGTATTTTAAACTCAATTAAACATCTTCAAGAAATACATTTTGTTATGAACCTATATTCTTTTATCATTTGTATATACAAAATCATTGAAATGTAATACAATGAATAAATTTATCATAATCATATTTTAATTTTAATGTAATGTTATTATTTCATGATCCTTCTGATTCAATGTTTCCATAGTGGTAGGGGTTTTATTATATAATATCATCATTTATTGATATTGTTTATATTTATGATTCTGACGATGAAATCTTTTTTATTATTTATCAATAAAAATATATATTAAATTATTGATTTGTTATTTATTTATATAACATGTTTCCCATCATTTTTCACTTTCTATAAACTCTATATTCAAATAGAATGTTTTGAAGAAATTAAACATTATCTCTCTCTTTGGTCAAAATACATTATTCCGTCCATGGCTAGGTTTTATAAAAATGATTTAATTAATGTTTTAATATTATAAAATTAATTTTTACCCTTGATGGAATTTAATAAAATACCAAATTAATCATCTTCTCATTTTTAAAACAACCCTTAATATTCTTTTTTTGAGAAATTGTATGGAATCATTATTTTAATGTGAACGACATGATGGTAATTTCCCACAATCATGACCACTAAATGATTGAAATATTTATTTATAAATATTTATTTTTTTAAAATTAAAATTATTTCCCAAATATTTTATTAATTTTAATTTTCATCAAAAAAAATTCTTGGGATATTTCAAAATAATATTCCATCTTTGTTGGAATATTTTGATATTATTGATATTTAATTGTGAATATTATAAAATGATAAAATGTTTATGTATTCTCTATATTTTTTTAATGATATGTTGTTTATGAAATGCTTTCTTTTCTCATAGGTTATATTATGATTAAATGTTTATAAACCCCATTTATCATCATGTGTTCAGATATGATGACTTATTTATTATCTTTTGGCACACATGTGTGTTATTTACAATAATTTATTTTGGTTATATTTTAATTACGTATATTTGTTATGTTATTACCAAGATTGGTGATCATTTTATTACCAAGGATAAACGTTTTATTACATCTAATGGAGGTGGGAATCTTATTACCATGTAATTTGTTTACATTATAACCAAGTCTGGTGGTCAAGATATAACCATGTATGGGTGGGACTTATATCTCTCTCTAATTATTTGGGAAATGATATTTTATGCATGAACCTGACTTTATGTTCAGAAGTATATGCATGAAAATTATTTCATTCCCTTAAGATTATGTGAGGGGCCGATTGAATCTCTTTATTTTAATTCAACAAATATATGTATTATTCTATTTTTATGCTCTCATGGGTTATATATTTTTATTACTTTTTAATTAATGTCTTATAAATTACCATGATTTATTCCAAATTCCAGGTTTATGATCTATAACAAAAAAATATGGTTTTCAAATATTATTCTCTCATTCTCTTGGCCATAACCTTATATCATTTTTATGTGAACATTTAACTATTCCTTTTTTCTCTTATAGATCATATGAGATCATACACAATTATGTAGTCTTCCCCATGTTATGAATAATTGTTTTATATATGATAATTCTAATAAGGGTGCAAGATATTAATAATTTTTCAGGGGGTGATGTAGCTCTCTTATGATCATGTTCACGTGTCAATGCTTCCAAAGGAACTATTCCAAATTGATTCTATTTTAGATTGATATGTAATGAAACAAATATAATTATATTAAGATGTAATATTTATGTAAAAGAATTTTGGGTCTTGGTAGATAGTATTATATTAATGATTATTTATTCTCTTTAAAATAAGTAGTGAAAATGAAACTGATATCCCTAACGATATATATAATAATAAATTTATATATACGATAATGTATAAGAAAATGTCAAGGAATTTTAGAGAAGGATGGTGATAGAGGATTCCATAGAATTATATCCATGTCTAGATACTATAAGGGGATACGGATTTGGTGTAGTTATATCTCGGTGTTATAAATTTGAAAATAATGGATTGATATAGATTCTATCATCACCCAGTGCATGATAAAAAACATTTATGAACACCTATTTTGACACACATGTATATTTTCATTGGAAATTTGAAAAAATCAATACCAATCCTCATAAGAAAATTAATAATGATTATGAATGACCTAGTTTCAGATTACTTTCTCACAAATTCAAAAGAAGGATTCACTATTTGGACAACTTATAAAAATCATTATAATGTGGTTGTCCACTAGGATTATTACTTCTCACACTATTCTTTCAAGTTATATTCATTTTCTAAAACCCAAAGGAATCATGTTAATGATGTGTTTTATAGAAAATAAACTAATTAACCTCTTGGGAAACCAAATTTATTGGACATGGAGAGGAAAATATTGTTACTATGATCACAAAAATTTATTATAATATGAAACATTCTAAAAATACAAATAATAAATATAGGTAAAAACGTTTTTAGATGTATTTATGAGGAAACATACACATTATTTAGTGGTTCTACTGATCCAATAGTTGTTAAGAAATTGATCAATACCATGGAAGGAATATTTTTCATGATCATGTGTTTAAAGAATGAAATATTCATTTTTTATATCTATAATTTGGATGGAAATGAGGATAAATGGTGGAATATTATCTATATTATGAGGAAACTATATGGAACTGACCCCATATAGTGGGATGATTTTAAGATCTTTTCTATCAGTAACTAATTTCTATGTACTATTCATATGAATATGGTGTATGAATTCCTTGTGAAAAAAAATAACGATGATGAATATATTGATACCTATAAGGAAAATATTTCAATAAATTAATAGAATTTTAATTGTATTTTCATCTAATCCTAATCAAAGGTTGATCTATTTTACTATTTGATAAAAATGGTATTCAAAATGAATTATACATATGGTACTTTTATACATATGAAGAAATTGTTTGATATTCTATAAAAGTGGAAATAGAGATTGTAGTTACCCATCAATCTCATGGTCTTCATAAGAAAATAAATATAGAAATCTAGGGAAAAATTAAGAAACATGATGACAAAAATATGATATTTCCTCCATGCTCTATGTGTGTGGAATAAAACATAGAGTAAATTATCTTAAGGGGACTAAAAAATATTTTATGTATGAAAGGTAAGTCATCAGGTAGATTAATTATATAGTGAAGGTATTAATTTTTTGTAATGATGTTAATACAGGGAAATCCCCACAAAAAGAACTACCCACACTCTAGTATTTCAAGTGTAAGGATTTGGACATTATGTAAATGAATTCCCTAATACAATGGAAAATAATAACAATACGACACAAAAAACATTGAGGAAAAAGGAAAAGGGGAAATATTATGTAATAAAAACATATGAATTGAATCATGGTAAATAAGACATAGTTATCCTCCACTCTATAGATAGTAATTTCTTGTTGTGGTTTGTATGAATGAGCCCTATAAAAATATTTTTCTTCACCCTTTATTAAAATTTTATGTGACTATAAACACATATTATCTCCCTCTATATGGATTATAGAATAATGATATCACATTTGATATTTCATCATATTAAGGATGAACCCCCTCTGCCAAGAAAATATTTATATATATGATAATATCTTTTTCATGGAATAAAGGGTGAATTGTCTTTTGGAAGCATATATTTATCCATATAATATTAATATAATAGTTGTGGATATCATCATGGGATTATGAGTTTAAGGTTATTAATAAGTTTAAATTCATACAAAACCATTTTATGTTTTTATGTTAAGGGAGTTTAACATGATTACAAATATTTTGAGGGATATTTATAGAAATACAACCATTTGGGTCTGTATGTGATTTCATAAAAACGTTATTTTGAGAGGAATGACTTTTATAGAAATATGATTAAAGTATTTTTTAACTATTATATTTTATCACTTCTTCAATGTTGATTTAATTATTGGTCATTGAATTTTCAGAATGTAATAGGAATTATTTTAATATTGTTTTATAAAAAGGATAACCTAATGATTGTGTGATACCCTATGTAATCTATCCCGGCCTAGAGGATTTAAACAAAATCCAAAATATGAAAAGGGTATGGAACCAACCAATAGACTATGTGAAAGAGTATTTCTAGGGGGAATATAGTAATAGAGATATTTATGAGTGTGTATCATTGTATATGGTATGCCAGGAAGTTATGACTGAAAGACAAAAGTCTAACAATATACTATAACCATTATCCATACTATAATAGAAATTGGGAAACATCAACATTGATATTTTAATTAGACACCCTGAATTGGATTATGGTAATTATTCTTTATGGGATGTAATCAATATCCTTACTAATTATTCACACTTAATCCCTTTTAGATAAGACTTATATCATGTTTATCCTTCCATAAAACACAAAATAATGCACCATGATTTATGGTATATATTTGTAGGACCCTGGGACATCCTGAGTGGGGAGGGGTGAATTAGGGTGTCAATCTTTTATTTTAAAACCAATGATCTTGTTACCATGTTGGTAGGAACTAGTTAAACCTTTATGTTGGAAATGAATATAAATGAAATATTCACATGAAAAGAGATGTCACAACAATTTTTACTTGGTTTACCACTAAGGGATACATCCAAGGAGCATACGCCGACAAGTTGTTGTTCGTACAAATTCCACTAAACATCACTAGTTATGGATTAAAATGATTCGACCACAGTCACTCTGTCCCAGGAACACTGCCTTTACAAAGGTTCAGGGATAGCTCACTGCATCCCTAGGGTCACTCATGTTGACTCCCCCTAGCTCACTGCCCTTGGTAACGTCCCACTCAGTTTATGGACGTGAAGGCCTCTTCAATAGATTTGCATTTAAGTCTTTGTATCATATTCAGCATGAGACAATGCTTCCATCAGTGTACTGAGTTGATTCTATTTTGTATTAAATCATCTTCATTAGTGCAGTAACTAAATTCACTAAATCTTGTTATTCTCTTCCATTGATTCCAAATACCGTCACCTGAGTTTATTGATATATTCCCCTCATTCTATGCTGATATGTGTTAAGTTTCACGAACTGTTCTTCTTCTCTTTGCAAAGAACATCGTGGTTGTTAAACACCAGACATGTGTGTGTGTTACCACTTCACTTCATAAAACCAAATTGTTCATTGTTCTTCCATCTTTGAAAATGAATAAATCATCTGTTGCACCGATGGTATCAGGAAATCTTTTAGCATTTGTGCAGCTCTAAAAAGACAAGCATTCTCAACAACACTTGGCACTCTTCTCCAAGCCCAGAGGGCAAGTCCCAATACGGAACACAAGACTTCGGCGCACAAGTCCAAACTAGAATGCAAGTATCACCAATCCCCATGAGCGACACCACCTTCTTCAACTTCAAACCTGCGCAACTCACTTATTTTCTCACCCAATCCTCCTTGGGTGCATAGCCAACATCCAGCACACAACTTCTAAAATCTGGAATGGATGTCTCATCAATCCACTTGCGCGACCACTCAACACATGCAAGATCACCACACCTACGCGATGGGAGCTCTGATTTTCTCTAAGTATAGAGCTCATGTGGAATGAGGAGGGGTCGACCTATATTTATAGGCATTTAAACAACCTGCGTTATTGAACTCAAGACTCCCCTCGACGTGTATGTTTTGGGGCGCAAGTCTTCTGGCCCCTAGACACTTGTGAAACCAACATAAAAACATGGGCGCCCCTTATTCCTTTACCATATTTTGATAATCTGATCACGAAGGTCAAATGACACGCAAGTTTACTATCATTCTAAGCACTGGCGTGAAATTCCTTCCTCGGGGCGCAAGTCACTTGCCAGAACTACCCAATACTTGAGCGCCCCTTTTTCCATTTCCATTTTTTGATATTATGATCTTGAAAAACATTAGGCACGCAATATTCCTCACCTTCAAGTACACAGCACGCAAGTCCCATTTCCAAAAACCAGATTTCATCATTTTGCAATTTTCAGGACCAAAAATTTGGAAAAAACTAGAAAACGACGCCACCTTATATCTACTCATTCTGTACCGCCTCCAGATCATCCATTCCATTATCGATGTTCTTGAATCAAATATGGTTTGTTAACCATAGCTCTTGAACATGACATGCCACCATGAAATCCACTTTTTCAACAAATTTATATGTCATGGTTTTCTTTGTCAACAAGCACAATCTCCTCAAATTGCATTTTTCAGAAACTCTTCTTATATCATCACAAACTCCACTATCGTGATATATATCATTTGATAGATCAGATGTAGCATCATCATATTTTGATACAATGTGACGTGCATGGCCATTTTAGAATTCCAATCCCTTGAAATTTGACTTCTTCTTCAACGGCCATTCTCTAATTCATGAAAATCATACAATTATATTCTTAAAGAAGTCTCATGAATGGTTCTCATGCAATTATGAAGAATTTCCTAGTCTTCGTCGAATCCCCATTCTTCTTTAATCATCCTCATATGGATTGTACCACACCATTCATCACTGTTATAAAAAATGTGTCACTTTTGACACATGTTCATTGAACATATGATTAGTACAACAATCATCTGAATTTTCATTCCTCCATTTCATTGGAGTACATATTGATCTCCTTCATTTTGAACTTCATTGACAACTATTGACAACAAATACAACCTTATACACAAATTGGTTCCAAAAATATCCTCTTAAATAAATTTAATTTATTAATCTCCATGACATTATTCCACTTAGTCCACTAGCATGGGTCAAAATCCTAGTGGGTCCTAAAAGGATTTCCTTTTCATTAACATGAAAATATATTCATCTAATTGCTTCCCAAAAATCCCTCAGGAGTCTCTGGTGGTGTCGCAATATAGTTCTTGTCCAGTTTTGAAGATCCCAACTTTAGAATTTTATATTGCTTCTGAATGCCTCAAATGGACACTAGTGGTGAAGTTCAAATATTCCAAATGGTCTCTCCTACTGTACTAAATATCTATAGATTCCTGGAATCTAATAATAGCATCCATAGTATCAATTGTGAATTATAAGTATTTCTTCATGGTCTCTGAATCAGAGGAGGATTTTTTCTAGGATTGTTGTAATACTCTTTGATATTTGGGGTGCATGGATTTCAATATAACCCGATGGTCAATTGAGTCTCATAATTTCAATGATGCACATCATATAGTAGTTAGGTTCCATATTTTGACCTCCCTCTTATATTCCAAAATAGCAGCCTCCTCAGATCTATTGGAGTTTTTATAGGCGTTTTCGTAAGTGTGGATGATTGTACTATCCACTATGATGAGGTACCAGTAGCATGAATTTTCATATAAATGGAATTATCACTACCACTCCTTAATCAGATATGTCTTTTTGTGAAGGATTATTTTTTCTGGAATTCATACTTCTTATATCCCATGGCACCTAGGTACAACTTGGTCTATCATAATCAAGGATTTGTTTCCAACATATAGGAAATTGAATAATTGCGGTCATGAATTTTAATGGGTTTCAAGTACTCGATTTTATCAGTTCGTTCCAACCAATATGCATGACACGAACACCGAATTTATTCAAGAGTATGAGGGAAACCACATCATGATTCTTTCTATCCGCGATGGAATATCATGCCAATATCCATATATGGTGCCCTAATATCCTTCAGCTAGAATTCAGTCTCGTTGCATTACCATTATGCTATATGCATATGGTCTAGTATCCTTCCATAGTTGAGGATGCAGATCTTGTTAGTGACATTATTCAGTTGCTTTGTGGGATGTGTAATGTTTAAATACTATTGGGTTATTACCCACCATTCAGTTATCCAGGTCCATATGTTCAGATTCCCCTCCTTCTAGGTAATTCAAATAGTGTTATACCACAGACCCAAGGATTACACCATTATGAATTTCTTTCAAAAGAAATTTTATTAGATTCACCTCAAAGAGAGGATGTGAATCCTTGCTGGCATGAAGATTCTCATCATAGAGATTACCCTAACAGTGTAGGGAATCCCCTAAAATATACCCAATAGTGACATGAGGGGGATGAAACATTTCTTAAAGAATATATAAAATCCACCAGGTTTACCTTTTACTTCTCAATCTAGTGTTTTTTTCACAAGTTCTCAGTCAAAATTTTATAGGCAGTGGTCTTCCTCCAACCAAAAAAATTACCAATCTACCTTTGTCCTAATCCAGGCCACTTCATTTTTAATGATACTTATTCTCATTTTGAATTCCAGGGGTATGAGAGCCTATGTAAACACCTAAATCATAGATTCAAAAATCTATAATTCTATATTCTCCATAAATTCTATTTGTGATCCTACGAAGAACTCCTACAATATTAGAGAATTCTCTCATAGAATCAGAATAAACAATTACCAGTAAAATAATCCATCCAATATGTATATTTGTAACATTTGTAAAAGTAATATAATAGTGCATTTAATAAAACCTTATAAGTAATATATCATTTGTAATGTGGCTACAGGTGATAGTATCTTGTTTTCCTCTATTATCATTGGTAGTTAGGTTGTTCAATGGAGAGATCCCATGTGGTATAGTCTACAATACATTATCCTAGAAAAATCCCCCTGGATAGTTGGAGTGGAATTTAATGTTCTAAATGATCCAGTGGAGAAAATAATATGGGAATTTCTTTGGAAGGCTAGTATGGTTTTTTCCAATTCATGTCTTACATGAATCATATGTATATGGGATATATAGGTGAGTAGTTCACGTGGTGAAATAACCAAATAGAGGGCTACCAAACATTGTGCTACCTTGATAAATTCCTAGAAAAGATTCAATCCATAGCTTCTTATCTGAGTACAAAGGTACCACATCTGGTACAAGGTATATCTGATCATTCATTCTTTCTGGTCTCATTGTCTTCAAACTAGATGAATAGTGACCACTTCGTCTTTTCCCATCAATTTTCATGGTTACCAGGTCAGTAGAAGAATGTTAGTGAATCATTTTCTAAAACCACATAGGATAATACATGGAAAATCCCACACAACAAATTGAGACATCTTAAAAATACTTTATAGTCATGGGATAGGGAGTCCCATCATCCCCACATGAACCCCCATATGAAGTATATGAATATGATCTAGATGTAGATTGAACAGTTAAAATCCATCCTTGACGAAGATTTGAATGAAATGTTTTTGATTAGATCTCAAAATAAGCAATTACACAATGAAATGATCATGAGACAAGAACATGATGCATGGGAGAAATAATGAATAAGGTTTCACTATAAATGTGAGAGTAATACAACTTATATTTTATGCCTATATAAGAGAGAAAAAAACACATAAATAGACCTGATATATTTCTTCAGAATGGTTCTAACTCTAAAGACTAGATATCATTGGTGATATAGATCTCTTTCATTTTATGAGTATTCTAGTAGGGCTTAGCCCATGTATGCATGAATAATACTTGATAAGAAATGATGAATTCATAGTGGGGGTTATAAAAATGATTTCCATAGAGGGAAACATAACCGTAGAAGTAGTTCTTGATGAGAAATAAATTCTTAAGGCTATAAGGGGATTGAATTTGGAGAATTTCTTGAGAATATATTGATTCCCATGATCTTTTTATATTGATTTGAATATAATTGTATGAAATGATATTATTATGACAATACAAGACTTATTCGGTGGATGGATCCTTCCAAGGATCTCCTATACAATGAATTTATTTCCCATTCCTAAAATCAAATAACATTCTTCCAAACCACAATACAGACTGGTGACCATGTGTAACATTTCTTATAATGTCTCGTAAGGTGTGATTAACATAAGGCTATTAGAAAATCTTCCTTGATTGATCTCCAAGGAGAAACATGGATTCATCAATGTCTGAACAATTAAGGGGCCATCACAATTTACCAAGATTTAATTGGTGTTATTATTATCATGTCGTATGAATCAAAATTGGAAATTAGAAATAACATGTATAATGCCTATGAATGCATCGAATAGAGATTTATTAACAAGGTACTAGAAGGTATGGGATTCACACCATAGGATTTTGATTATATTTTCATGTGTATTAGGTTATCATGGTTGGATATTCATTTTTGTTTAGAACAACATATTCATCAAGAAACCCCATGGATTATGGTATGTTGATCCCTCATTTTCGAGTATCCTTGTACATTCCCATGAATTCATCATCCACCTTATTTAAAATAGATCTATTAATGGCGACATACTTGCATTCCCAATTAGACTAATTCTCATATGTATATCCCATCTTATGAATTCTAATGACATGATTATTTTCTTGAATGGAAGTAAAAGATTAATATCTATCATAAAAATGATATGTGGGGAGTATTATCATTAGAGCGGAATGTTCATTAGTATGGAAAAGATTTTTCTTTAAATAACTAATAGATTCTAGGATAAATGGGTTACTTACATATGAAACAATATGTCTATGGAGTGAGGGAACATTCTAATAGAATAACTTAGTTCCCCATGTCATCTTGTAGACTAAACATTCATCATTTTTTTATCATATTCTGAGAAGGTTCATGGTTCATATTGTAAACTAGAAAAATAATATTGTATCCTTCTAAGTAATGATTGTACTAGTTGATAGTGTTCTCTCAGCTATCACTATTTATGAACATTTATCATATAATGTTTAGAAAATGGTTATATATAATAGTGATATAACATTGGGATGATTTATTTGGGATTCCATTTAATAGTGGAACATAATTGGACATCATGGGGAAAAATGGAATGCCTAACCTAGGAAGGGGGTATCATCCTGATAATAATTTTTGAGTCTCTATACTATATAGATGAAAATTTGATGTGGGAAATATCAGAATAACGTATCCTTTAAAGGAGGTCCATGGAAACAAGATGTAGAGTGGGTGTGGAAGTGATGGGAGGCTTTTCCTCCCCTATGTGTCCTATGATATTTCTCAAATATCATCCCATAACCCTCTCTCGTAATAGATTGTGGGGAAAGGGGATATTATATTTTAGCATCACAATTGGGCTGGGTCACACATCAGTTTCCCTGGGTGCCCAGTTCCATGTATCAAATTTTGTGGGTCCATATCTCACTAGGAATTCATCAGGGTAGTCATGGATCATAACTAGTGTGAATATTTTGATATTATTCACCACTTATAACTCATGTATTTTTTACTTAAGGGACATTCATTTGGAGATGTTTTTCCAAAACCAGGTAAACAAATGGACTCAGATTCTATGGTTCACTTTCATCCAGAAAAAAAATGACATCCCAGTCTAGATAATTAGGAACAATTAATTTAATAATATATATAATATTTAAATAATTGGGATTAATCTCGCGTCCAGGTGTCCATGTTGCAGGAACCATCATAAGAAGAGCTCGAACCACTTATTCTTTGAAGGTTATTGGGCAAGCACGATATAGAACCCCTTCGGGGATTTCACACCTATGTCTTCCCAAGAGAATCATAGTACTCTATTTCATAAAGAATGAATTCATGGTATGGGTGATGTGAGTCTGTAAAGGATGGCATGGGATATGGTGTTTGTCTCTCGTTGTGGGTGTATCTAGCATGCAATAAACATGTTTTTCCACAATGAGGTGTCTGCAACTGTGAATATGATAATCATAAGAACATGAAACATGCCTCCCGACATGGTGAATATTTTTAATAACTAGTGTGACACCCGAACCATAAGGCTATTTAATGTGATTTTCCATCATATTCATCCTTAAAACTTCAATTCTTAGGGGAATTGTGTTTGTTTGAGCCCTCCAGTAATGGGAATAAAACATCACAAGAATTACTCTTGTATCCTTGGGTACATGGATAAAGACAACATGAATTAAGGGGATCTATTAACATGGAATTTATATCTCACTTTGGTGGATTTCACATTATCCAAGCCAAAGATATAGTCATGCTAATGGGGTTGCACCTGTGAGGGGAGATGGGTATTGATCTAGAAGAGGTTGAAATGGATTCCATCATTCCAAGAAATTTAATATAGGGCACAGGTAATTTTCTAAAAATAATTTCATTAATGAAACATGTTGAAAATTTTTAATTTGTAGGAATACCCAATTATTTCTCACTTAGAATAAGGAAAAGATGGTCACATATAACCATGAATCCATTGAAATTCACGGATCTAGAGTCAATATTTTCTCATGTATGAACATATCAGGGTCGGAGGGGGAAACCTTTATAATAAGAATTCCATTGGTCTATAGTACATCAAATCTCCATAGTTCTTTCATTTTCAATTTCCACATGTTTTCTCTCCGGATTCTTAAAATAGAATAAATAAATCATGATGATGATGATGGAAGTGTCACAAAATTATTTATAATTTTAAAATCAGTATTTTTTGAGTAAATGACGATTTTAATTAAATCAAATTAAATTTCAAATATTTAGAAAATTATTTTCAAAAATTGGAGTTAACGTTTTCAATTCATCACACAGGAAATATCAAATGGTGATTTCTGAGTAAGTTTCTAAATTACTTCCATTTTATGATTAATAATAAAAATATAGTTATTATGTAACTAATGTTTCTGAAATTACTTCATTTTTGAAGTATTAGTGACATAATAAATTCTATAAATTCAAGTTAGGATCTCATATAATTATTTTAAAAAATAATTTATTAAAATAAAATAAACTCAATTTGCAAACATAAAATGTATTTTCCAAAACATAATGTCAAAAGGGGTTTATTAAAGTATTGGGTTTTCTTTCTTTCCACATTAAATTTTAGTAAATTAATGAATTAGAATTATAAAAGTGTTTTAATGCCTTAAACCTATTATATTTTATTAATATATGATTTATAATTTCAAATATTCACTATTATAAATCTCCCCTTGTTTTTAATATTTTATTTAATATTTTATTCTAAAAATCCCCCTCCCATCAACTATAAATAACCTATATCCAATCCCATTCCAAACCACTCATCCCACCAATTAAAAAGCTAAAAATTTATCCAAATAATCCCATCGAATAGTATTATATGAAAAATATACATTATGAAACCATCTAAATCTAATAACTATTGTTTTTTTAGTGTCATACAAGGGAAGTTCCACTGAGGAAAGAGTACGTCTCCATTAACTCCTCCCTCTTTTATTCTACTCCGCCTTATATTAAAAATTACATTCAAAATAATATAGTCTATAAATTATTTATTTAGTAGGTTAATATTATATTAAATATGTTAACCAATTGTATGTAATATATATGAAAAATATAAATTTTTCACTTCATTTTCCCCTTATTAGGATAATGTCTCGTTAATGGTAGGATAACCACATATGGAGACATTACCAAGTATCGTTCTTATAGAAACCACCATGGATGTATAGTATGAAATATATATAATATATAAATATAAAATTACCTGCATTATATTTTTTTTAAAGAATTATAAAAATATTTTAATTTTATTTATAAAATTGATAAATTGAGGAAAATGAGAAATTTTTAAGAAAAACATGTCATCAAAATGCTTCAATTCCATCAAATAATTTGTAAATATAATTAAATAATTAAATTTTAAAAATATTTGTATAAATTAATATCATTCACTTTGGCATACGTTTTTTAATAAATATAAATTTTTTCTTCATAATGTGTAAAAAAGCGATGTAATTAAGATGATATTTAGGTTAGGGAATTTGTATCAATTTTATTATCATTAATACTCACATGTTATTATGAACCTAGTAATTTTTATGAGGTTAATCTACATCCCCTTTAAGATCATTTTATATGTAAAATTTTATTCCACTTAAATATCAATATTTTCTAGTATCATGGATATGATAATTTTCTAATATGTATTCCATTTTTACATATTGTGTTTACATTAAATATTTAAATAGTGATAAATCTGTATTTTCTACTCAAAATCGATATTTTTTCAAGGAATATTGTTCGATAACGAAATATATATATGAGGAATTATTTGGAATTGTAGTGACAGGTAGGCCTGACTTTATATCTCTTTGAAGAAAAAATATGGCTCATGATGCACAACAGTTGACTACAAACCCTACGTTTTTGTTTCTAATTATAAATAGAGAGGAATCTACCCACATACATAAACCATATTCACTATAAGAAAATTGGAATTTTTTCGTCGTTATTTTTGGATATGACGGCGGTTTCAGCCACTGCCATATGCTTCAGCGATAGTTTCATAAAACCTCTTCTAAATTGAGTGTCGGGAAATAATTGCCGGTAGTTAATGTAGATTAGAGGTGGATTTTCTACGAAGTGGATTATATTTTTTTAGCTACAGTTTTAACCACCGCCAAAAAAAAATAATGGTCTGCAAGGAAAAACCTTCATGATAAACAATTTTACAACTGTTAAAAAAGTGTAGAAGATGGGCCACTATATCAGCTGTTAGAAGAGATGAAAAATTTAATACCGTAGCAGTGTTGATAATAGCCGCTAATAGAAAAATATCGATATTTAGTGATGGTTATAACCACCACTAAAGAGAAGAATTACAAAAGAAAGAACTAGTTTCTAGATCCAATATACCGGTGCCCTGAATAAAACAATTCTATGAATACCATAACACCAACAGAGTACATACAAGAGTCAATATGAAAAAAGAAACTTAACAAATAACAACCAAATCCATCGTTGAATGAGTAAAGGAATGAAGATAAATATATCACATGGAAATTAGACCTTTAAAAAATTATAAACAAGAATGTATATCATATTTCATGAAAATATTTACAAGCCTAGTTTCAATCTATTCCATCTATACCAGTTCCAAACCGGACATAAACATTGAAATCAATATACATCCTTCTACTATTCGTGCTACCTATAACAAAAAAACATAGGCCTCCCAACCCATACCTCATCAACCAATGGCCATCCCAAGATCACATAACAATATATATAATGGCCTATATCTAGGGAAATAAAAAGAATAAAAAAAATAATAGAGTGAATATAAAATATAGTCCCTAAAATAACAATCCATACATTCTACCCTTCTATAATTGTTTCTGAGATATTATATTATTGGTTGAATTCATAGGTTGTTTGAATTTGGCTTTTAAGCTTTATAGAGGCCTCTAAATGGTTGCATGATTGGAACATAGTCATGGGAAAACATGTGGTTCTCCCCGAGAAAACCATGTGTCATGGTTGAAGAAGGATACTAGATGGGGAATTATTAAAACACAGTTAGATATGATCATGAATCATTTAACTTGAAATATATGTGTCTAGCAAGAGAGGAAAAATAATTATTTTCACACAATTTACCATATATGAATATTCATTCATTGATGATGTGAATGAATATCATATTCAAATAATGAAGAATGGAGAGAAATTAGTCTCGGATAATGTAAAAAAGACCAATAGTATCATGAATACCAGGGAATGTATAAAATTTTGATGATCAATATACATAAATTTTAGAAATTGAAATGTATTGGTAAATACATTGGGCTAGAATATATAAGATAAGTTTTTATAATGAAAAAAATGAATTTATAAAAAATTAATCATAAAAAATGAATCATCACAATAATGAGTCAATATATATGGTCCATACCACACTCGGGAAATAAATACATAAAAAGAAACACAAAAAATCAATAAAATACCTAAATTGAATCATGAGAAATCAAGAAAATTGTAGATCATGCAAATATTTTGAGGTAACTATGTGCCACACATGATACATATAAAAACGTATTATTACAATATTTTTTCACATATATACAATACTAATAATCAATTTCTAATGATTAAAAAATATCCTCAACCTCTCCACCTCCATCTCCACTTTTTGATACCACCAGTAAAAACATTATATTGGAAATTAAATAGTGTTGTATATTTATTTTTAAACTTAAAACCTATTAAAGTTTTAAAACTAAATGATTTTCAATTTTTGATTCACCCGCTCACCACCGGTAAATGAATTACCACGGGGGGATATTTTCTCATCCTCTGACATATATCAGTCAATGCTTTCTGCCAAGCGGATATCTGAGCCCCCTGGTCTTGTATTGTTATTTGTAGAGAAACAGTATCTCTTTGAGCATCTATGGGTATGGATAACAACATTCAGGAGTAAATGCAGTTTCCATACCCAATTCCCTTCTAAATACCTTAGATGGTACGGTTCTGAAACATATCATGTTCACTTTACCAGGATGCACCTTCCCAATGACTTTAGAAACCGGTTCATCCTTGGAGACTCAGTTGGACTGCCCAGGATTGGCATCCCATATTTCATTAATTTTTACTTGTAAATAAAATAACAATATATATAAATATAGTAAAAAATTATAATAATTTATTATAAAGAAAAAATGAGTTCATGCCCCAACTTCTTTTGTAGGCTCATTAACAAAACATTCATCAAATTTTTTGTGAACATCTAACCACACTTAAGTTCAGGATTAATCATGATAAAACTCTGTGACCCCATTAAACAAAGATAAGTCAAAAATTTAATATATTAAATATATTATATTGTCTTATACAAATTTAAACTAATTAATTGATTACCAGAGTTAGTCAGATTATATAAAATCATTTTGACCCTGTACTGTGAGGGATGACTTGCATAACCCGGCATGATTCATTGTTTCTTGAGAGATCCTGAAATAAAGAAAAAAAATATTAAATCGTAAGGTATTAAATTTCATATCCTCTTCTTATATGTGTATAAATGTGAAATGAGGTTATTATAATAATATATATTTTAATACCATCTTCTTCTCATCACAATTTTTTTTTCAAAAAAAACATTCCATTGTTATTTTGGTACCCTATTTGGTATCTTCTCATACAATTTTTGGACGGTCAACGAAGTATCCTTGAAATCACTCCAAAATCTCCATTTTATGTCTTTTCATTTCTTACCAATAATTTCAATTTCCAATTTCGTGCTATCACATCAGCAACTATAAAGTTGAAAAAACATCTATATACAAAACTTATTTATGAACATATTAAAAACATGGCATTCAATTACACCATAATGTGTTAAAAATACATTTATTTCGGAATAAAAAACATCCTTTTTCCAACAAAGAGTCATATGTCTCCAATCATCATAAAAAATAAAAAGGGAAATGGGCCCCACTGCTAGCTGCTCTAGAATTTGGCCATGTAACCCTGTGGCGTCATACGTAGGGACCCCATATGAATCAAATGGGATAACAATATTCTCTCAATTCATATTACACACTACTAAAAATTTTATATTTCCCTCCACAATTGAATTTTTTAATCTTTAATAAAAGACAATTAGTAAAAAATATTTTAATAAATTTATTTATATTAAAATTTGTACATATAACAGTGTCCCTCTAGTATGCCCGTTATGAACTAGAAGTGGTGAGCCACCGCCCCGCTGCTGATTCTGTTGAATAGGGATTTGGTGACTTAGCTTCTAAAGGATCACTCATAGAGGGTGTGGGAGATGGTGTTAGGGGAGATGGTGTAGGGGGCAAGCAGCTTGTGGCACATATGCCATAGGGAGGGAGATAGATGGAATTCCATCTATTGCAGTAGTGGATGAAATAGTGCATCACTTACTCCTTTTCATTCCTATCATTTAATAAAATAAAATTATTTTCAAAAAATATATTTCAATATAAATATGCAGAAAAAAATTTAAAAATGATTTTGGATGCCCAGTACATAGAAACAAAATATACATAACACTGATAATGAATGACTTCACAAATGAAATAATTGGTTGTTGAATTAATAAATAACTACACATACAATCATTTTCCCCTTCATTCAAGCTGTTTTCTTACTCCATTACTTCATCCAATTCATTCAACCTTTTTAGACTAATATTTTCAACATCATGATAGATAAATAATTTTGCTTCTTATTGTTGATGAGATTTAATTTGAGATGTCAAATCTTCCACTTTAACACCCATATTATACAAATATATTTGTATTATGTGAGAAAATTCACTCCACCCTTCATTAAAAACATCATTCACATAATATACCATTTTTCGTGCGATGATAAGATATATGGAGCATGAAGTTCAAGATCATGAACAACCATAATGTGAGAGAAGTTCACAGAAGTAAATTGCAAGGAATCACTTTTTACACCTTTGAGAATATCAATCTAATTGAATTAGAATAAAATAACTGAAAAATGCACATGGTAGTTTAATTTAATAATACCAGTCAACTTTTTATAGTATCCTACTTCAGAAAATGTAAATATACCACTTCAAACCCCTTTCTTGATCGACTGTACGAAATCTAAAGTCATTCACGTTGTAAGCGTAATATATTCTAACATGTTTTAGAGGACTGTGAGAAAGAAACTCCAAATCTATTGAAAAATATGCTCAAGTATCAGTATTCATGATCCCAAAAAATAATTATCTTTTATTTGATTTTCAAAATATTTGTTTCAAACTAATATTCGTAGTTATTGAAATATTTATGATCATACACGTCATGAAAACCATTCTACAAGCTATTTATTAATAGTTTAAGTCATATCTTTCTCATTTAGTGTTCTCCCTCTCATTTGACTCTTTTTTTGTATAATCAACTATTTAATAAATTTATTTGACATTTTACTATCCTGAAGCACTTATCTACGTGCCTTTAATAATTTTAATTTTTTTTCACTGTCACAGTTGACGTCCTCCCAACTGATCAGCCAACAGCATGAAATGTTTTTGATATATGATGTATTTGAGATTGAGTCGATGTTTCTTCAACATTTCCAACTCGATTAAATTATATCTCAATATCATCCATGTATATATAACAAAAGGTAAGACACTCCTCTGCCAAATGGGCTTTAGTAATAGAGCCTTCTGGTTGAGCTTTATTTCTCACATATGATTTAAAATGCCCATGATATCGCTGAAAAAAATTAACATGATAATGAATATAATTAATTACTTTTTTACATAATAGAAAAACATATAAATAATGTACATCTCAATTGGGTATATTCATCAATAATGAACAGAGACTCCTAATTTAGCTTCCTCAACCAAATTCACAGTTAAATTCATCATGACATAAAAAAACAAAGGATGAAATATCATCTAAATTTCCAAAAGGGTCAATAGAATATTCTCCTGGAGGTTGTCAAGATGAATTGGATTTAATGATTTCTCACATATTTTTCTAAAAAATGTTCGCAATTTGAGTACAACAACAGTATTTTTTTCAGGTAATAATGTACACAATGCCAATTGGTAGTAACTGTTGTATCAAAATATGTGAATTATGAATTTTCAATCAATGTAACATACAATTCTTCAAGTAAAAACACATCGAGAAAATACTCAGATACCCATCAGATACGTTGATAATCTTTAAAAATCGAAGGAATGTATCTTTATCACTATTTTTAAATAAAAAAATTGTGGGAATATACAATTTAATCTCATCTTACCAGAGATCACGTTTTATGTTCATTTCTGGTAAGTCTTTGCGGGCATTAAGATGATCCTTCAATATTCCATGCTCATTAAGAAATGTTAAAATCAAACAATCACATACATTATTCTCAATATGCATCACATCAAGATTATTCCTCAACCAATTTAATTCCCAATACATATGTTTTAAGAATACACTTTTTTCTTCCATTGTTGCATTTGGATTTCACTTGACTATGCACATCGAACCCATCTCTCACTATCATTCAAATGATTAAACTTCCCTAATTCCGTTTCCTCATTTTCAAGTTGTGTCAATATTTTAGAATGAGTTAACAACTTCTGAGGTGTTCTACAATCAATGAAACCATTAATTTTTTATCTTTTCAGCTAAAATCTTTGAGATGTATTGAGAAATCGGTGATGGAACAAGAAGTAAAATTCTCTTCAATGAGGTAGAAAATGGGGATAAAAATCAATGTTACAAATAATACTATCCAAACCCATGAAAATTTTACAACCAGATAAATTCACAGGACTAGGGAAGTCACTAATAGTCCATAGTAAAGCAACATGCATTTTGATCATTGTTTTAGAAGAAACATCAAATGTCTCAACCCTATTGCTCCATAACTCGTGTAATTCTTCTATCAAATGCTGCATGTATTTGTCAATAACATTTCCTGGAATTTTTTTCTAGGAATATTTATTAAAATGATAAAATATATTTATTGAATACACATCTATAGAGGCAGATTGTAAGGGATCAAAACAACTGGGAAAATGCAATAACTAGTACTCAATTTCCCAAATGGGTTGAATCCATCGACAGTCAATCCCAATTAAACATTCATATGATCAGTTGAGAAATATAGATGTAATAAATCTAATTTCTTTTATGATTGTGAATCTCATAGATGTCTCATTGACCCATCATTGTTATTATCTATAGAATTCCACTTTACGTGTAGATGGTTTTCGATGACCTGAATAATATTTTCAATCAAGGCATTAAAGAATAGTAATGAAAAACCTTTGTAGGTGTCTTACCTTTCTTCTTCTTTATGAATGTATGTCGATTCAGACTTCCAACGTCACCCATTGACTGAAATCTACTAGAAGAACATTTTTTGAAATCATGTCAACTTAAATACTCTTGAAAATAAAGCATAAAATAATTGGGACACTCATGTATTTTTATATAATTCAGGCCAATCCTGTTAATAACTTTTTCATATCATAAAATGACTCATGGATTTTTGTTTTAAGAAATGGATCACACAAAAATTCCAATATCATGAACATTGAATTATTTATAATCCCACATAGATATTTGATATGGTACAACTTCAATAGAAAAGAAAGATTTGGATATTTCAAACATCCACTATACAACTCTGGATTTCCATCATTAACTAAATCATGAATCATATTTTCCTCAGTGTAGTTTTCTCTTACATTTTTCTCTATAGAATAATGAGGAGGGTCTAATGATATGTCGCAATCTTGATCTGGTTATGTTGCAGTCTCAAATAAATCACTTGTCACATTGTAATGTGTAGCACCATCATCTTGTTGTTCTGTATTGCTTTGATTTTGATAGGTGTGTCCTGTAGTGTCTAATGCATAATTTATGTTGTTTTTCATCTCATTTTACATTTTTTATAAAGTTGGGAGCTCAATTTTTTGGATTATCTTCAGTAATAAACCATTCTGTAACATTCGATTCTCCATGCCATATCCCACACAAATATCTACCAAGGAATTTATTTAGTATTAAATGTCCATAAACATCATTTCCCTTCAACCATCTTCTAAATTTATATTTAAGTCGTGGACATATTATTATCCCTTTAATGGATCAATTATAAATTTTTTAATCTAAAAACTCATTCAAACCCTTAACATACTATGGTGTGTTCCTCGGTAATGTGATCCATATTTTATCCATGTATATAATAATGTGCCTACAAAATATTAGAAAAAATTAAAACACATAGTTACTACTAAATAGAGAATGATATATATATATACTAGTTGAAAAAATATATTAATACAATACATAAGGTTTTCCTACATAAATACATATGGTAAATCACCCACTAGAAAACCAATGTCCATGTGTGCATACATGTGTATGCTTATAAACATGTGATTACAAAATCACTTGAAGAAACAAGAAGACAATGAGTACTTTCATAAGTAGTATAAATTTTAATAATATCGTTAGTATTTTTAGATATATTTTAACATGTTCAGAATTAGTAAAAATCTTAAGATTTAAGATTAAGCATTATATTATAAGTAAACTTATAGAGAATTGGGCTTTTTTTAAGTTGATCATTCTAATATAACAGTTAGTTGAATTGGATGTATTATCTTCTACAATTCGGGAGAGTATACTGAATTGACATTCATGAAAATAATTATATTCATTGTAAGTAATTGACATTTAGTATATGTGAGCAAGTAATGGATAAATTTATTCTTGTTGGCTCGAAGAGGAAGACCAATTTTTGTATTGTAGTCACTGAATGATTATCTTATGATCTTACTCATTGTGTTAGTGTTGTAACATAAAAAAATAGAGGGAGTTAGTATAAAGAACAGTTGTGGGATTCCAGTATAATTTTGGAAAGGCTTCATACCTGCCCACCAAGGATCCAGGGTGATACCTGTCCATCCCACTTGCAATGAGAATTTGTCTCTCAGATCATCCCAAGCACAAAACATTTGTAGTTACCCACATAAGGGGAGATCCTTGTAAAAATATTTTGTGTTTTGATTCATTTTCTTGTTTTCTGGAGTGTGGTATAATTGTGGTTGTTAACAAGGAAGATCCATTCACTCTAGCATCTTCAGAGGTTTGATTTAAAAAGGGGGTTAAATAAATGAAACGAAAACTGGTAAACACATTAGTACAAGAATTCACATCCCCCCTCCTAATGTACCTGGATAATACACTGGAAATATCAATGGACTACATCATAAGGTTTGATATAAATATTTATTATGGTACGACATAGAAAAAATCATTTCATCCTATAAAATATTTTGGTATATCGTTTCATACAATATAATGATATCATAATTCACTACCCTTTCCAATTGTATTCTTTTACATGGTAATATTGTAAAGCATATAATTTTAATGTACAATTAATAAAACATTATACAAACTAGTGTCATCTAAATATTAATATGTTAATGTCGGAATAATTATTCTATGTATGATAACATTAACAATTAGGAAATCAAGGAACATAAGAGTTAAGATCATTAATAGAGGGTTAAAAACCATTGTAACTGCATTCCATTAACTCATGTGTTATGTAACACATGATAAAATTAATGGAACACAAGGATAATCCTTGAGGGACCTTATACGGAACTAATAACCATGATATGGGGCGATGTTCAAGATTAACTTGTCTACATATAACTCTCTAATCTGCTGAGATTTCTTCATCTTTCTTTATTATAGTGTGAGGAACTATTATTCCATAAGTGATAGGGAGAATATCTCTTGAATGTTAGGTGTTTCTTTCAGTTTGTGGATACTCTATAGAGTATGGGATCTTTCAGTTTTCTCATTTTGTTCATCATCAAAAATATTTTTTTGAAGAAAGTTTTAGTAGAGATCATCAATGTAATATTAAAAAATTGTCGTTTAATTTATGTTTACACATTATGTTAGGTTTCATGCATGTTTGAAATTTTAAAATTATGATTATTAATTTATCCTTTATAATAATTTAGTATTAATAAATCCATATAAACCCATCATACACTTCTATGCATCCTTCTATATTCTGAGATGATATTAAACTCCAGAAAAACATTCAATATTCCTATATGACAAAAAACATTATCATACCTTTCCATATTTCTAGATAAAATTAAAATAGTAAATAACTTTTTGTCTTTTTGGATTTCAATTAACTCTAATGGAACATTTTTTTTAATCAGAACCCCTAAATTTGGACTTTTCAAATGCTCTACACAAGGGAACCCCTACCCATGAAGGGGTCACTCTATAGGGAACCAGATAAGGGAAGGATCTATTTCTAACTAAGATGGTAGAGAATCTCTGAGGGTGAAAACATGAAAGGTGATGGTTCAACATATAAATTCCTCAACCCATGCGGGTTCTGTATCATTTCTCCCACCGAGTTGGGTACCAGGTGACCTGACAAGATGGGCGGATCCTGAGGGAAGGAGAAATGCACCTAAGAACATACTCCCAAGAATCAAACGTTGCACCTCCCAAAGAACACCATGGTTATGCTCTTCATGTTCACCACTATTCCACCACTGAAGTGGAAAAACCTAGGTATGGGTAATTATTTCCTCCCACTAGGGGCCCCCAACAGGCCCAAAGTAGGCCACATATTCCCCATCTAGGAAATGTCTATAAGTCTTCTTAGAAAACATTAAACTACAACATACCACTGCATCTTTATAAATGACTATAATTTAAAACATATACAATTATGGCTTAATAGTTTTAAATAACCTCTATAATTACCCTTTAAGCCTTCCTAGATGGCCTTAAACACTGGGGAACCACTTCCACATTTCTTTAAAATACTAAACCTTGGTGTGGATTTTTAAGTCTCCATATATGACATTAAACATCAATATAACTTTCTATATTCTTTGATTTTAGTAAACTATAGAACAAAACATTAAGAATCTATAGGAATCAATATACTCTAGTGTAATATTTAAGTTTCTTTGAATGATAATGTCTCCAACTAAACCTTTATGTATTCATAGATAATGTTAAAATCTTTCATATTACTTCAATATCCAGGAAGAATATAAAATCTAGTATAAACCCTTTTAATATTTTTGAATAGAAATAAAATCTAGTATACCCTTCATGCCATCCCATATAGATTTAAACTAGGTAATAACCCCCATGCCTTCTTATATGGTTTAAAAAAATAGAAAAACTATCATGTCTTCATGGATGGTGTTAAATTCTATAGTGTATTTCAATATGGATTTAAAATATAGCATAACCACTCCCCATATATTATTATTGTTTGATACCCGATTATTTTGTATGAAATGATTTTTAGGAGGTGTCCATCAAATTCATAAAGAAGTAAGATCCAAACAACATTAAAGAAACCAACACAAAATAATACCATAACCACATTATAATGGTATACAAACCTGCGTGGAGGGGCGGCAAAGGTAGTCAATAATGGCGATGGATGGTGAGGTGCGCGGATGGGTGGTGAGAACCGTCACTAGCAGTTGGGAGGGAAGCAAGGGTTCAGGTCCAACAGGGATCAGGGGAAGAAGGTGGGGTTGCGGGGGTTGGGGGAGAAGGGGGTTTAGGGTTGAATGTTGGGGGGGAAGTGTTGCTGATGGCCGGCGAGAAATGTCACCGACGGTGGGGAGGCAAGATGGAGTTCAGGGATCACATGGATTAGGGGAAGAAGGTAGCTTCATGGGGGTATAAGTTAGAAGGGGTGTTGGGGTCGGGGGGAAGTGTCATCACTAAAGGAAAACTGAGATTATTAGCGTTTTTTAATAAACCACTGCTAAAAGACTTCCGCTAAAGGTGATTTATGTTTTAGTGATTGACCATATGTTGGATAATGCTCTAGATACATGGAATCCAATAATTAATAATTTTTTTAATTAGTATTCTGTTACCATTATCTATAATATGTTCACTATGAAACAATCTATGTATACATTTACAGTATCAGTTTATTTGTGGAATTTATTTTTCAGTTATTTAGCATAACATATTGATTATTTCTAATTTCATATGAGTCACTTGATATTTATTCATGTTTCCACTATATATGACCATTACATAGCATTTGATCTCACCGATTTTATTGTTTTCTATCCCCCAATTTTAAAGATGAAACCGTTGAATATGTGTCGAGGAAGAAGTTTATTTACTTTTGTCATATTATATGTTAAATTATAAATGTATTAAAGGACCCATGTATATATCTTGAAACTTAATAACTAATAAAATTATTGTTCCTTGATGATGTGATATTTTATATGTATACCATTACAATTAAACAACCAATGAATCTGGGCGACTAGGGTTGGGGTAGTTACTGTTAGTATCAGAGCATGATTAGTTGAAATTATGTGAACTAGATTTAAAAAAACATAGTTTAAAGAACATTACCCTATGATATGCTTTGAGTATAATCATATAATAACATCCAAGTATTTTGGTAAGGTATTGATGAAGTGGGTCTTCCTAACAATAAATCCATGTTTGAATACTATAAATGGGTGTGGTTTTGGCAAAAATTTATATAGGGGTAAGAACTCTGACAAGGAGCGTCAAATCAAAATAGGATTAACCTAGAACATGAAAACGTGCATTACTGTACACCATTTATAACACTATTTAGAGACATTATTAGGATAATTAACCTAATATTTACACATCATTATAAAGGATTTAAAAGTATATATATCCCCCGTGAAACCACGTCTATGATTATGAAAATAACTTTGCATAAATTTTCAATTTATTTACGTTTTAATATAGTTAGTAATTATATATTATGATTCATTACCTAATTTATTGTATGCCACTATTATTAAATTTTACCTAATTTAAGGAATGGAATCAATAACCATGGACAATATAGGGATTTTCGAACTGATAAATTCAACAAAGATAGTGTTGTAGCAAAGAAAATCATGACCATATTCGAATAGCTTACTCAAATTATAATGAATAACTATACAACACATATGTTGTATCGTTTCATGTGGAATAAGCCCCAATGGATTAGTGGAACTACTAATAAAGTGGAATCAAATTAATGGATGAAATCCCTAGATTAGATATTTCTATCATTGGGATGAAATGAATAAAAGGTAGTAATTAAAGTATATTGTTTCTAGAGACATGAAAATAAATGGGAGCCATTAATCTAAAATACTAAGGTGGAATATGAAATAGAATACATGGATTGGATAAATTTTAATGAAACATTCTTTGAAAAATAATTTATACATGAAAAAAAACTAAAATGAAGATTACATTTCCCTATCTTAAAACAAAGTGAATAAGAGTGTTTTGTGGAGTATGCGGCTACATTCACAAGACTAGCATTATATTATTTATATTACATATATGATCCTATATATAATATTGATCATTTCATTGACATTATTAATCCAAGTCTCCCTAGGGTATTGAATTATCAAAACATTTTCTTTATAAAAAATATATTATGTGACATTAAAAAATAGAATACATTTCCTATATACTATTTATTTAATGGAAATCAAGATTATAAGAGGTATTTTGATAATCATGGAAAAGTTGACGATTCATAGAACAATAAGGGAGTAATTTAATTTTTGTTATGTGAAAAATTGTGGACATAATCATCATGGGAAATTATTAAAAGACAAGGGAGTTATTTATAACGGTGGAAAAAAGGGTTATTGGGAAAATTTATTCATGGTAATGAATCTAATCAATGATTTTAAATTATTTAACTACAAGTAAATGGGGAATTATTCAAATAAATTTCCCAAGAGTCATGATAATCTACCATAGAAGAGAACAAGGGGAGATGGAAAATCATATGTGATCATAATAGCTGATGTATAAGTACCTAATGATGCGGTAGAAAGTATATTAATCCTATCCTAAAATCTTACCAATTATTTATTTAATTGTGAATTATTATACTCTTTTATATCAACCCATTTTTTAAAAAAAAATATTTTTCATTTGATTTGAAAAATTATTTATTAGTTATAACTCTTAAGGAAAGTCTACCTACCACAAAAATGTGCTGTTTATTCACTTTTATGACACATAACATACTCTAATTTCTTACCATATCTTCATTCTTGTGTTTTATATTATATAATATATTTATATACATGTTTTCATAATATGTTGTGAAAAATTATTTCAAGAAGAATTAAATTACATTTTGAGAGGAAGATATAGAATCCATTATATTTATAGAGGAAATATCATCATATTATTCATATATGTATCCACCCTCAGTATATATACTGAGTGAAATTATTATAGAGGTATAGAAAACCACACTACTTATGAGGAAAGTAATATTCGAATTGTGAATGCACTAATTTTGTAGAAATAGATTGATGAATTTTCTATATAATTACATTGGCACCCCCCAGATCATGATGTTGAATTTAACATTGATTTATTCTCTAATGCATCACAAATATCAAAGACTATTTCTATAATAGAAACTATGGAATTATTGGAGGTGATTTTAAATACATGTAATTTCTCTTTGAATTTTATTCATAAATACATGGGAATTTGACGAGTCCATGAAAATTGATGGTGCTTGATTCTGAGGCCCGATGTGCTCAGAATCAATTTATAATGTTTTTTTGGGTGGGTTTAGTAAACGTACGAGCATGGTTTACCTTACCAATTCCTCCTGAAAGATTATTTTTTCATAATGTGTACATCCATACTTCCAAAAAATACTATTCAAAAACCTATTATCAAAATGTAATGTCTTATATGTAATTATCATTCCTAGAACTAAAAATTATAAAAAATGTAAATTTCTAAAAATATCATCACTGTTGTAAAAAAAATTCAAAAATGAAAATTATATATCCCAAATTATACATAAAAAACACATTATAAAATTAAACTATTTGAAAATGCTTTAGTAAAAGTTATTTTGAATCCCATTCCTTAAACATTAAAAAACTATAATTCAAGATATTTTTATAGAGATAACTATGATTTCTAATTGCTATTTAATATTTACTTATATTTGTTACATATTTCAACAGGGTCCTTATCATATTTTTGATCACCATTTAAAAAAACTATTTTACAAAAATATTACATTTTTTATTACAATCCATGGGTATTTTTATAATAAGAAACCCAAAAACATTCCAAAATTCCCTCTACATTTGTTTTAGGAACACATATTATTTTCATTCCATCTATATATTTGTCATATATATAATGGTTTTTAGAAAATGTTTCCATGATTTAATTAAAAGTAATTTATAAGAGGATTACATTGAAAAAATATTATATTATTTTTAATTAAATTATTTTTCAATAGATAAAAACATGTTTCATAATAATATAAATGTTTATGTTCATATATCATAATTAATATTAATTCTTTTTCATAAATTCATTGATTTTCAACTTTTTCATTAATTCAATCTAAAAAATATAAAGAACAAGTTTTAATTTATTTTCATTCAATGATTCATTGAACCAACACCTTATGATTGTGATACAAAAATTATTCAATAATTTATATAATTAAAATAAATATTTCAACATAATAAGTGTAAAACTAAAGTAATGATTTGATATTATCAATAACTGGATTATAGTCTTTCTCCAATCCAACCATCATACCAAATAACATCTGTTCAGTTTTTTAATAAACATATTCCTTTTCAATAATAGTATCACAGATGAAAAAAAGTATAAAAAATAATATCTTTCACTAAAGACATATTATCAAAGAAATTTATATTTTAAATTTAAAATGAACTGAACTTTCCCAGTAAAGTGTTCATCTTTTACAAAATAAAACTATTTAGTTATTAATACTTTCATTAATTAATGGTTTAGTAGTATCCACCACTATAATTATATACATGAGTTATGATGAATTATTTTTGTTTATAATTATTGATATAATATTACTATTATACTTTTAATGATATATATAATCATTTTGGTTTTAAAATTGTAATTTTTAATTTTTTGTTTTTGTAATTTGGGAATTTTATTTCTGTGTTGTAGTATTTAAAATTTTTAGAGTGACATAATGTTAATGATTTGTGTGTCAATTGAAATATATTATTATATTTCTATGTATTTATATATCTTTATTTTCTATTTTAAGGTTTATGAAATCATTTAATTATAGACAAATGTTTTATCATATTAACTTGAAAGAAACCTAAAAATGTTAATGGTTTAGTGTGGTTTTTTGATTTGGTAATTGAAAATATATTCTTCAATTAATGTTAAAAATTTCCTTGCATTGTATATAAATTTAAATTATGGGAAATTATATATGAAATAAATGGTAACCAGATATTGAATTATTTTTCTCCTAAATATGTTTGTTGGACTTCGCATGGATAATACGACATTATAAAAAGTTCAAAAATTAATGCAACCAATTATAATCAACATATTGATTCTTGATAATATATTACTAAATATAGTTATTGAAAATTGAAAGTTTAAATAAATTATGAAAACATCATCAATTTGAAAACATAAAAAATGAACCATGAGTTGATTGTCAAAATATTAAGGATGTTTTAATAGATGAAGGAGAACCCCGTCACATTAATAACATGTTAATGGATGATTTAGTGGATACATATATAAGGTAAAACAGTATTCGTCATAATATTTTATTTTTTATATACTCAATGATGTAAATCATGCCTAGTATAAAGAATGTGGGGTGTATATAATTTAATTTTTTTTGATGTTATACAAATTAAAATGTGTATTTAAAATAAAAAATAAATAAATGATTATGATATTTGAATTAACAAATTATTAAAATTATAATGTTAATATCATTACAAAAAATTTATAGTTTATATGTTGTTTTTAAAAACCCGCCACTAAATATTATTATTTTATTAACAATTGACAAATTCTACCTCACCCCCCCTAAATTATCCACCGATCACCCCCAATCTCCATCCCCAGATTGCTCAAGCCTCACTGGCCCCCACCATCACTCGAGCTCCGCACCCTCTTCAATTATCTATCCCCAAAACCCTCTTTTATATCTTCACTCGAGTCTTATTAGCCCTCTCTCTCCCCTAGATATATGATTCCCCCCCCCCCCCGCTGACACCCTTATCCATGCCCTCTCCACTTGATGGTCCTCTCCTATGTATTTTAATTCTTTTTATTTTTTCCACTATAAATTTTTACAAAAAATATAAGATGGAGTCTTCGATAGATTGTGTTATTGTAGACCATGAGGTCTTGGTGAATTTAAAAAAAAATTACTAATTTTTTGTTTCTATTATTATTATCATGTTCATCATTTAATTATTGAATCCTCTATAATGTAAATTCATGATTATTTTATAAATATATATCTTCTTTAGTGATAACCATTTCCCATAATGATCTCCCACTACTTTATCATATGGTGTCAAATTTTTAGGACTCAATCACTTAAATGAATATGTAGTCGAGACAGATAAAAATTCCAGTTTCAAACATTGTTAAAAAAATTAAAGGTATAGTGATATTTTTTCATTATTTGGATAAAAATATTTTTTAACAAATCTCTATAGAAAAATTATAATTTAATTTATTAAATGGATAATATATATTTTAATTAAACAAATAATTTTTGAGTGATAATTGTTATATATAAAACATGGGATATTTATTGTGTTGATTTTATTATAATAAAATCTAAATTGTATATAGGCTTGTGACTAATTTTATAATGTCATGAAAATAATTCATCAATTATATTATTTTTGTCTCTATTTAATTTATTTCATAAAAGGGATTCAATTAAGGACATGTTGTCTTTTCATGATGTGTTATGTATGTAAAAATATATGATATACAAAATAAATAAATTTTATCAATCGGGAACCAATTTTTAGTATAATATAAATGTTTCATAAATTACTAATTTTTGATATTGATAATATTTATTTGACTAGAATTAATATAGAATAATTTTATTCAATAAAATGGTTAATGATTCTAAGTAAATTTTGAAATTCATGTTGAATAATATTATTACAAAATTTTATTATTTATGTTCTAAAAATATTATTTTTTCTCCTTATATATTTAATATATTCAAATAATATGACATAGATAAATTACCTTTGAGTCCATGGAGTTGTTCTGAAACATAAATATGATGTGCTAAGTCAACTGTGGTGATGTACCACATTCTGTAAAATTTTACTACAAAATTCTAAAGATGTATATGGGATCTTCTACTGTGTATTACTCAATTGTGTTGGGTCCTTATAAAATCAACATGATGATGTTCCCAAATTCTAACTCACTTCACTATTATCAATTTTATATTGGGTATTTACCAATTAGAATAGTAAGTTTTTATCATATATTTTTAAAATAGGTAAAATATATTGTGTGGTTGTTAATACAAGAAGAATTAGGATTATGTAGGATGCTATGTGATAATAATGATGGGAATAATTTCTGAATATTATGGGATATTATTTTACACAATGAAGTTGTGACAGAAATGTTGTGACATGAATGGAAAGATAATAGAGATTACATAATGATGATAGCGACATTATGTTTATGGGTTCGTTGTGGAAGTGAATATTCATGGGCATTCTAATGTGGGACCATTTAATGATAAAGGAGGATGGTTTACGTATAATTTTCTAAAATTGATAAGGATTATTATAGTTAATTATC
The DNA here is from genome assembly GCA_963277665.1 of Viscum album. Taxonomy (NCBI): domain Eukaryota; kingdom Viridiplantae; phylum Streptophyta; class Magnoliopsida; order Santalales; family Viscaceae; genus Viscum; species Viscum album. The sequence continues at coordinate 1,315,457,525 of OY728133.1, forward strand.
AATTTTCCTTCTGATTTAATATCAAAAAATTTTCCCAGTAGTAAACAATAATTTATGTTTTCATTTTAAATTCAATTTACAGTTAATTTATATTATCTCTTGATATGTTATGAGTGGTATCCATATTAATACTAGCTACTATGGTAATAGTATATGTGTCTGGATAATAGGTCAGTGAAATGGTTAGACTTCCCCCCCATGTTTCTTTTTGATGTTGTTTAATATTTCTTTATGAATTAATAATTGTATTGACTTATTATTTTTCATGTTTTGTTCATTGTGATTATATTTATGTGATTTTAGCTATGTAATATATGTATGGTTCATGTGAATAGAATGATATATATCAATAGTTTTAAATAAATTGGTTATTGAGTGATGTGATATTGTTTATTCTTGATGGATATTTAATCAATTGGGTTTTATTTATATATTTTTAATATTTTATAATTTATTTGTTCACAGATATTACACATTTATGTTTAACAGTAATTTTCTTTCATTGATTGATTTTTATCACCTTTTAAAGGGGAGGAACATTATAATATATATGGATAAAAATTAGATCTCATTACAATGGAACACACCTCAGTATGCTAAGGGTTTGGAATAATGTATAGATTTTTTAATTTCAAATTGATATGTTGATGGCACAGTATGTGTACATGTCATAAATATAAATTTTAAATACATTTGATTATAGATTATGTTAATGAACACTTGAAATTGAATCAATTACATGCTCAATATTTGCGTTGTATTTGGAATAGATAGTTGAAAATTACAAAATGATTGATCACTAATGTATATCAACATAATAGACCACAACATAGTAAACAATGGACAATTAAATAAAAAACATTATTAAATATTCTTTTTGTATTACAAGAAAACAACATCAACATAAAATCATATCATAACAACTAGTTAGGGGTACTCTAAATATTAACTTGAAAAGTTTTATTCTTGGGAATATTGGACAACCATTTCATGATTGTAATGTATAATTGGATATTCTTATCGATTATGTGGATAATAATTTAAGGTATGACTTCAATAAAGAGTAAAATTAATTTCATGATTTAGTTGACAATAGAAATCAAGTGATGTGTGGCTGATGTTTTAAATATTGAAAGCATTGTCTTTATTGAAGTTATATCAAATCAAATTTCTATACATAATTACAAATAAAAATATGTTTGTGATATTTGAAAATTTGTTTGAAGAATTTTATGATGTAATGAACAGTGCTTATTTTCTGGAGATGAAAAAAATTATTTACATTCTGGGTCTGAATTATACAAAAATAAAATTTTGTCATTATGATTGTATGCTTTATTGGGGAGAGGATTCAAGAAGAAATGATTGAAAAACACGTTATTATTATAGATGGAATTCAATGAGTGATTTAAAAAGTCTGAATAAACCTACCACTATGTAGAAGAAGAAAATTAACACACCTACAATGGTATTTTGTTACATCCCTTTAAATCCATGATTGAAAATATTATCCATGTCACTGAAAACCACTAAGCACGTGATGTGTAATTCTATAGATATTAAAAATGATGGGTTAATGCGACATATAAGAGATTAAAAATTGTGGAATACCATTGATTCATTAAATAAAGATTTCTCATTTGATCATAGGAATGTGTGATGGGGATTGGTTGTTAATATATTCCATCAATTTGAGACATTGACCAACAATTATTTCATTTGTCCGGTTGTTTTAATCCCTTAAATCTTCCTATATTAATGTGTATGAAACAAATTTATTATATAATTTTGATGATTATTACTAGAAAAAAATTACAGGTTATGATATTGATGTATACATACAACTTGTAATGGAAGAATTGTAGGATTTATAGATAAATGGTGTTAATACATTGGATGCATCATCTAGAACTGTGTTCAAAATGTACAATGCATTTATGTGGACCATTAGTGACTTCCATTGACATTGGTAATTATATATTTGGAATGATTACATGGGATTGGATTGTCTTATTTATAACTTTGATTTTGTGCCTAAGGAACTACCTTTTATTAATAAATTGTGTTTCTTGTCTCATCAAAGATTTCTTGATGCATCTCAAATATTTCGGTGGAATAAATCATAAATCAATGGTTCAATTGATCATAAACCACCTCTATAGTTCTTTATAGGTTTTGAAATATTTTCACAACGTGGAAATGTTGAATCATGGTTTGGGAAAGTGCATCATTTGAGTGATTGTGGGAAATAATTTTTAAGTGAGTCATCATGTAATATCTTAATAAAACAATGTATGAAAAAATTTATAATATTCAGTCTTCCATATTGGTAATATTTTTTTTAGAATAATCATGATGTAATTTATATTAAGAAGAATTTTTAAAAAAATTAGATCTTTTCATATCTTGGTTAGAATAGAAAATAAAAGGATGATCTCAATGCTTAGAAGGACTTACAATCAATGAACATAAAGTGTGATCTCATTTAAAATTAGCTTGTAATGTTTTCTCTTCAAAATTTTAAATGAAAATAGGGATAAATATAAATTTTTTCAAATTTTTAAACATTTGAAGGTATATAATGGTTATTCAAGTAACATCTCAAGGTGTGTTGACTTAAATAATCATATGTTACATGGATTGAAAATTCATTGTTCACATATTTTTTATAGAAGTTAATACCAGTGGCATTGAAAATATTATTACTTGAAAAGTTTATTGTTTTTGTACTCTAATTTTTCATATTATTCATATAAATAAGTGAGAAAACTCTAAAATCATACATGATATACATCCTTTTGGATAGTTTTTTATTTACACTTTGGGAAATGTATATTATATTTTATCCATCATTTTGTACTATCATGATTCATTGAATGATCAGTTGGTCCAGAAAACTAAATTAGGAGTCCTCATACATTATCAATGGATGTATCAAATTTAGTGGTACTTTATTTATATGTTTTTCATCTTATGTAAATAATTCTTGACACTTAAATAAATACATAATTATGATTTATTTATTTTATTTAAAATATATCTGGTTCAATTTATATCATATGTGAAAAATAAATCTTAACCTCGAGGCTTTATTCTTGATGTCTATTTGGAAGAGGAGTGAATTTCCTTTTTTTAGAGATACATGTATTATATTGAGATGATATTTAATCAATTTGGATGTGTTGAAAACCCATAGGCTCTATCTCAACTACATGGAAAATTAAAAATCATTTCTACTATTGGAAGATAACTTAGGAGGATTTGAAATGTTACACTGACAGAAAAAAAAATAATTACAAACACATAGATTTATGCAGTTTAATAGTGAAATCTAAAATCCATTTATTAAAGAGAACAAGATACAAATAAATAGATGAATGAGTGCCAAATAATGAATTAAAAATTTAATGAAAAAATCTATTAATAATGTTTTGGTAGAACAGTTTTAATTTCATGTATGTTCATATTTATTGTAATAAATATGTATATTATTTTCCCAAATATATTTTGTAAATATAATAATCTTTATTTCTTTTTTAGATTATAAATACTGATACTCGAGTTAATTTCTTAAAATATTTTATGCTTTTGGGCCATGTTCCTATAAAATAAGCTGGAGAGTCTGAACTTTACAAAGTGAATGGCATTAAATTTCATACAGTAGACTAGGGAGAGGGTTTAAAAAAAATAATACTGACATATATATGATTTATGAGTTTTTATATTATTGAATGTTGATTTATATTATCGAAATGAACGAAAATAGGAATTTTTTAGTTTTTTATTAAAATAAATGTGGTTGAATATTACCAGGGTTATTAAAATAGATTCATCAAAATTTACTTCTGGGTACTTCTCTCGCATGATGTATGTCATATAACATGAATTAAAAGATACATATATCTTATCATCACAAGAAAAAATCTTATATTATGTGAAAGATGTCTTGGATAATTTTTGGATTTTACTTATTCCCGTAAAAAAAGAGACATCAATGATATGGGTGATAAAGTGTAATATTTGACCTCTCACATTGAATCCAATAAATAGAATGTAACGAAAATATTCTTCTGTCATGATATTGAATATATTAGTCCTGAATGATAGGTTGAAGTAGATGAATTAATGATGGAGTATGATTCTTTTTCCATATTCAAGGCAAGATGGTGTGGAGCCTGTTACCTTGCCGATTACAAATGCTAGTTGGAGGCATGTGCCTCAATCATGAAATATGAAGTCATTTATTCATAGATAAAGGAAACTTTAATAAATTATGCTGTAATTTAATATCATTTTGTTATTAACTATTAAAATTTTAAACATTAATATATTTTTATATTTTTTATTCCTCTTTTCCATATCTGAGAGATAGTTTGTTGCAATGAAATTTACAATTCATGAATAGGTGACTCATTTAAATATACAAGATTAAAAGGACGCATCTCTAAAGAATTAATCGACTGAATAATATCATAATATAACATCATCTATCCTCAGTGATATTTAATCTATGTATATTAGTGATCTGGTAAATCACAAAACAAAAAAATCATCTAGAGTATAATATTTTAATAGTTTTCAGATGAAATTTAAATATACACCATAGTTTAATTTTTAACTAAAATGTTTTTAGTTGTCGGTAGCATGTTGTGGAGACCGAGATTGAGAGGGTGTCGAGAAGATTTCATTGTTATGGAACATGGATTATTTAATTTGGAACACCAATCAATGATAATTTTTTCTATATCGTATCTAATTTTAGATATGGGGGTGATTTTCTAGGACCTTTTTCACTGGATTGTACTAAAGGATTTAGATACTTAAGGTTATAAAGGTGGCACATCAGAAACTAATTAGGTTGGTGTATTTAATTCAAATTATAGAGGGAGTAAATATAAATAATTTAGTTATTATTTATATCTAGTTGTGTTATAGATGGATATCTATTTTTGATTGGCTGTTATAGGGTTACAAATTCTATATCAGTTTTTTTAAATTGATATAGAGATGTTGTATAAACTACCACCATAAAATCAAAATTATTGTATACCTATAGTTTAAACTACAACTATTTAGTGTATATTGTTTTTTAGAGGTGGTTTTTTTTGTTTTACCGGTGATTTACCCTCCTAATATTGGATTATGAGATAGTGGTGGTTAAAACATCCATTATCTTTTTGAAATTTTATGGTGTGGAAATCACAACTAAAAAAATTATTTCTGACTGTACCCAGAAACCACTACTAAATGGATATAATGAAACAAGTTGAACATCGAATCAAACATTATCAATAGATTTTTTGTAAATCACCACAGAACCATATGGAAGCGGTTTAATCCTCTACTATATTACTATTTTTATTGTAGTGTATCCCTATATTTATTTATTAGTAGAACAAGGTTATTATCAATCATGTATTTAGTTATAAAAATATTGATTCTTATCTCACTAATTTCATTCTATATCAATGAGGATTTTTTATAGAGATGGTTGAAAAATAATGTGCTTCTAGATATAATTCAGCATGTCTTGAATCAATTTTTAATCAATTCATTGTAATTAATGAATAATTAAAAAGATAAATAAAACACCTATAAGGGTTTCAGGTAATATTCCATCCAAACCGTGCCTATAAGGATTCATTATATAATATAATATGAGTAAGTATATTAGGTGTAATGGTCTATATAATACAACTATTGAATTCGTGAAACATCAAAAATGTTTTTTAAATTTTGGAATACCTTTAATTCATCACATATATATTTCTCATATGATCATAGAAATGAGAATCATAGATTATAAAATAATTGGTTCAACACTTTTGGGACATAATATAGTATTTATTGAATATCATTAGATATTTTTACTTCCAGGTGACGAAATATTTGTACATCACATCGATGATTACTCTTTGAAATTAGATCCCTTGAAATGAAATAGAGGTATATAAATAGATTATCAAGATTAAATTTCCAGGGTTTTTGAATAATGGTGTATAATGTTCAGATACATCAACTGTAAAATGTTCAAAATGAATGTTTCCCAATTTTAGAAATTTTGTTACTTTCCAAGACATGGATATTTGATCATTTAGAAGCCATATACTAATTTTATTTTCCACTGTAGAATTTTAATTATGATCTTCGATGAATACCTAAAAAAATTGGGGTATCATGTATCATCATTTAGTTATTTATTCAAATCATGAATAATGGTATAAAAATTAAATGTTTAAATAAAAAACATATTTTAGGAATCTATAAAAATTATTTTCTAGATCACATGACTTATAAGATGTGTCACATTTGTGTATTTTCAAGAATTCTTTTTTATTTAATAAAAACTAAAAAAATAGTTCAAACCACATAAGATACATTTGGATGACAATAATATGTGAATATATAATATTTTTTAAAATTCAATATTATTAATTTAATATTTTATTTTACAATATCTATGGTATTCACATCATGAAGAATATTTATGGAATTGTTCTTTTTTATATTGACTAATATGATTGGGAAAAAATTTAAAACAAATATCCAGAATTACATAAAATACTTAATATAAACTATGATTTATGGGTAAATAATATTGGTAAGTGTCAAGAGAAAAATCCACTAAAATATCTGCAAAATATATATTTCTTTAAATATTTAAAAATATTCATGCAGTAGATAAATATTGATGTAACATTCCATGATGTTTTATTTTGAACCATTTCAAATTAGAGGTGTGGATATGTTATAAATCCTATTTATTAAAAGGGGAGATGAATCATTAAGCAATTTATTATTTTTTACTTGATATAAATATTTAATTATATATAAATATATTACATTCTATATGAATCCCTATGATAAAACCATAATCCCAATCAAACCGAATCAACATCATGAAAAAAATTTATATACAATTTTTTATATAGAGATGATATTTTTTTCCAAATTTTTATATTGTGACAGTTCATTTTTCTTAGAATTCATCAATGGAATAGAAAATTGGTGGACCCATATTTTTTCGATGAATCTATCCCATAAAGAGGTATAAAATTTAAATTATATTTTTATCTTTGTATTTTAAATTTCTATTCCAACACTTGTTGTGTTAATTTATTAACTTCTTAATCTTCTATATTACATATCTTCCCTATTTTATGTCTAATGTAAAAAATAATTCTCAGATATGAGATTCTATTACTAAAGGTTTCATATCAAAACAGTGAATAATTATATTTTCATAGTATTTCGATTCAACATATGAATGAACTAATCTATTAGTATATACTATAGACAATACATTTATAGGTAAATAATAAAATCATTAATATTTATAACATATGGTCAACAGTTTGGAAAAATCTATTCATTTATGTTTGTTTATTTCAAATCAAGACAATAGTACAAATATGTAATTTTTTATAACAAATTTTTTGATCCAAATTTAAAATAATTGTAGAGAAAAATGAAAAAATTTATTTTGATTAAATCATGAAAAGAGGTAAAGAAAAAAACACTTTTAAACAAAGACATTGTGGAATTTCTTTCAAATTAAGCATGTTATTATTATATTATATATCTTGAATATGCTATTTTATTTTTGAATAATCGACAATATTTTATGTCATACTTTACAGTTAATCAATACTGATAATTTAGTTTATTTATCAGAACATATAATGTATTTTTTTGAGGTCCACATAATAATTATAATATATTTCCTTCTTAAAATATTTTTGGATCCATGTTTTGTAATTTATATCATGATGTAGAAATAAAAAAATGTTGTGTATACAATTTTAGATTAGGGCTGATATGGAATGTTGTATGAAATAATTATGTTAAATAATCATAGAAAATTTATATCGTTGTTATTCAAATGAGTCTTCATCAATATTAAGTGGGGTGTAAGGAATGATTCATTAAAATTTACCTTAGCTAAATTCTCTTGATTGGTCAATAAAAATTGTTGTGATGAAAATGAATTATTAATTTGGGATACCTAAGAAATATTGGAATATATGTTCGTTATATAATTGTGTATGGGTGGAGTTTTTTTCATGTGTAGTGTATAAGGCCCCGACTTAAACATTACTTAATATTGAATTAAATGAACAATTCCCATTGAGGATCTTTTCAGGTTTAGAGTTTTATAGAATTAGTTCATAACTATTACATCTCAAAATATTACACAGTAGACAGTTCTTCAGAGTTTCCATTTTTTTACAAAACATGAACTCTTAAAAAAAGTCATTTCTAGTTCCATGATTATGACATCATGACTTTTCCTTGATCCCACCCTTAACACTATTCCAAATTTTGTCCTGTGAAAAACATTTCAAAAAATTGTGGGATGAGCATAAAAACCTCAGTAAGGGATACACAGAGAAGGAAAAATGATAGCTTTTCAAAACAACAAGTAAACCATGAATAATTTATCAAAGTAATATTTTTCACCATTGTGAATTAGTAAATATTATTCACTGAATAAAAGATCATTACATAACATTTTGTAAAGAAAATATTACCATAAAACCCATATAAGGAACACATAACTTATAAAGGTAAATTGGGACATAAACATACTTAAATGGAATAACCATACGGTCGACTTCCACACATATCACTCAATGGAATATCCATATGGCCGACTTCCTTACCCAATGCATTATAGGTTGCAATTTAACCACTCTTCCTGGTATTCACGACACCATCCATCATATGGTTTATCACGTAACCACCCGTCAAATGTCCAAGTACCATTATAAAATCATAAGACATAAAACAAATTTAATGGAAAGAAAACATTTCCACATTTCGATCACAATATATAACATAAATATATTGACAAAAAAATCCATCATAAAAACCGTTTTCAATACCCAAATACATTAAATATAATATGGTATTTAGTTTATTTAAAAAACATTACGGGTTTTTAAGGAATCCAAAGACCAAATAATACTCGCGGTGGCAGAAAATGTCGTTGTCAACGCATACGTTAAAATAAACATTCCTTTTTTCTGTTTAGTAAAACGGTTCATAGAACAATATTCCTTTTGTATAAAATTAAAAGTCAAAGGGGTTTATACACCGTATAAAAGAAAGTTGTTTATAAAACAAAATATGCCTCAATGAAAGGAGATTGAGACGAAGTCCCTTACTTCATGTTCGACTTGACTCGATCCCTCCTTAATCCCTTAAATAATAAACTATTCTTAATTTATACTTTATTAAGAACCCTTTCAAGATATTATTCATTTTATATCACTTATTTCCATGTTATAAACATTATGTAATTATTTATTCTAATAATGTTTGTTTTGTCGTTATTTGGTACTTAACTCAAAAATGGACTACTTAGAATTACATGTTCTTCATGTGGTCAAAGTTTCATTATATCCTGAATGATATTCATGATTTGGATATCATATATATCATATATATCCAACATATACATGTATTTATAATTTTATACAACATTTAGAGGTTAGAAATGAAATGTACCGTTCATGGAGATGGTAAGTCGTACGTACACATGAACGCTACTTTCATTTCTAATTCATATTTAATAGAGTAAAATCATAATTATATAAAGTTATATTATAATCCCAGTAAAATATCATATATAATATCATTAAATCCATCCTTTATACATCCCACATATGGAAATAACGATTCAAATCACTTTGGGGCGCGGTAGTCCACACTTCCTAAAATGAAATTATCGTGTTTCCCCACAATAGAAACCATAATGGTATGCCATAAATAAAAAATACAGAAGCATAAATAAAACATAAAAATAATATATATCATATATAAATATATTGGAATCATAATGGCCACCATGAAGGGTGTTAAAATAATATTGAACAAGCATCGTTTCATGAGGTAGAAATTCCCCAACCAAAGAAACAGTATGTTCTTTAACCATTAGATGGAGGTGTGTGTAAGTGTAAATCAAATCAATCTCATAAAAAAATCCTAGTATATTAAATATATTGGTTTTTTTACAAAAAAATGAATAAATATAGTTTTGGGGGTTGGAGAAGAAAAACAAAACAAAAGAACACAAGTGAAGATATTACCTTTAAATCGGGTAAATCTTCTTGGTTTGAACCAAAACTGTTTCTTAAAGAGCTTTCTGCCTAAGGTAAGGCTTCTAGAATGCAGAGAGGGATGTGGAAAGATAAAATGAGTAGAGCTTGGATGATCCAATGGGTTGAGAGGTGTGGGTTAGGTGGTAGAGTTGGGGGACTTTTATAAGAGGAGAGGAGGGGCACTCTTGGAAAGTTATAAAATGTTACTTTATTATAGAATGTGTTTCAGATTTTAATAGTTCCACAATTCTATATTTCGAGGATAAGGTGATAATAGTTTTAAATACACACATCCAATACATGTTTGTGGAATTTTTATAGTGAAAACTATGCCTTTCATAACCCCATGTAAAAAATATTTTAGTAAAACAATACATGTTTGTGGAATTTTTATTTTATCTTTAATTAAAAAGTTATTAATGTCATTTTCATTCCCAAGTGGCTCCATGGGATCTCCAAGATGACCCATGGATTCCTTTGGTCGGCCATGACACATATAATAAGGGTAGGAAATGTTTCAAGGTAATTTTATATTATTATAACATTATTTCTACCTTAAATTACACTAATTACCTCTAATCACGATTAATAAAACTGAAAAGTTACTATTCACCAATAAATTATTTTCATCCCATTGAACCACATTTTACATACTAATGAAAACATTGTATTTTAGATTTTTAGAATTCAATTCACAAAAGTGGTAAAGATTCATTTAAATGAAAAATCAGTTTTTTAACTACCACTTAGTGGTTTCACTATTCATCCAAAAATTGATGTTTTTCTGAAAAATACCAAAAATTCACCCTAAGATATTTTGGATATTCAGAATTCAAAAAATGATGTCTATTTTACAAAATTCAAAACATATATGTTGGATTAATAAATTTAATAATTTATTCCCCTTGTCAAAACAAATAACGTGTTTTTAGGAAACAATATATATCAAAAGATTGACACTAGTTTAAGTCCAATTTCAAAGTGAAATTAATTACAATGTCCAACATTGGATTAAATGGTAAAAATATATTCTAATATCACTTTAAAACCAATTAAAATTATAATATAATCATATAAATAAATTATATCAAAAAAGGTTTTGAATTAAAATACATCATTTTTCACTATTCATTAAAAAATGAACCTTATCGGAAAAATACAAAAATTTTAGACGAAGTAAATCATGATTTCCCGATTCTAAATAAAAAATTTATTTGGTCCAATATAATGTAGAGTAGTGATCGAAACTGTATTTAATGATGGTTTACCATCAAAAGGTGATAAGTCGACCATTTAGTGAATATTAGAGTATCTATGACAAAAATTGAATTCTTTTCATATTTTAAGGCTTTCTATTTTATTGGATAAATGTAAATACATTTAACAAACATATATAATAATATTTAAGTTATTTATATTCATTCCTGCCAATACAACGGCTACATGTTAACTACTATTAAAAATAATATTATTATATTACTAGTGTGCAACGTAAGATTTCAAAGAAAATCGTTGTTGCGTATCGGGTACACTATCGAACATAGAAACCCCTTTAAAGTAAAATTAATATTTAATTCATAAATATTAATAAATATGAAAATGTATTATTCGTTATTTCCCTAGGATGTTTCTTCCATCACCCCTTTTGGGAATTGCGTCGTCGCAATTTTATTCACTTATCAAAATAAGTGGGGGTATTTATCCCTTATAGCATTTTCAGATTCCCACATTTCCTCTTCAAACATATGGTTTTTACACAAAACCTTTACTTGTTGAATTACCTTATTTCGCAACACTTTCTCTCTACGGTCAAGATTCTGGACTGGTTGTTCTTCATAAGAGAGATTCTATTCCAACTGAACTACCACTAGGCTCAAAACATGAGATAGATCTGAAATATACTTTCTCAACATTGAAACATGAAAAACATTTTCTACCTCAGATAAACGCGTTGATAAATCCACTTAGTATGAAACTTCTCCAACTTTTTGAAAAATTTCATATGGTTCAATGATCCTTGGACTCAGCTTTCCTTTCATACCAAATATCATCACACTTATCCATGGTGAATCTTTGAGAAAAACACGATCACCAACTTTGAAAGATAGATCCTTCCTGTGGTTATCTGCAAAACTTTTCTATCTCCTCTGAGCTGTTCTCATGTGTTTCTAAATCGACTGAACTTTTTCTACCATCTCTTCTACCAATTCTGGTCCCATCAACTTCCTTTCACCCACTTCATCAAAAAATCTGGAGTTCAACACTGCTTCCCATATAATGCTTCAAAAAGAGCCATTTGTATACTAGAATGAAAATTGTTATTATATTAAAATTCAACCAAAGAACGATTTTGGTCCCAACTTCCCTGATAATCCATCGAGAAATCACGTAGCATTTCCTCCAGGCTCTGAATTGTTCATTCTGAATTCCTATATGATTGGGGATGAAAAGGTGTACTAAAATTAAATTTAGTACCCAACGACTTCTAAAGGCCTTTCCAAAAGTTAGAAGTGAACCTGGGATCATAATCAGATACAATGGAGAGGGGAACTCCATGCAACCTGACTATCTCTTTAACATACAACTGAGCATTTTGATCTTGATACAATGTATCTCAAATAGGAATGAAATGAGAATATTTAGTCAATCGATCAACAATAACCCAAATTCTATTATTACCTTGAGATGTCTATTTAATCCCACAACGAAGTCCATGGATATATTTTCTCATTTCCACTCAGGCACCAGTAATGACTGCAGCATCCCTTTCGGTAACCGCCGCTCCACTTTAACCTGCTGACAAGTCAAACACTTCACAGTAAAATCGGTAATATCTCTTTTCATTTCATCCCACTAGTAATACTCCCGCAGATCTCTATACATCTTAGTACTGCTGGGTTGAACTGAAAATGGGGAACTATGAGCCTCACATAACAACTAATTTTCAACTGTGAATCACAAGGCACACATAATCTCTTCCCAACCCTCAAAAAACAGTAATTATCAATGTTAAATGCAGGAAACATACCCTTCTAAACCAGTTCTACCTTTTTCTTCAACCCACTGTCTTTCTTCTACTCTTGCTTATTTTTGTCTCATAGAGAAGATCTCACTGACACCTGAAACAACACAGAAGAACTTCTTGCACCAAAAAATTCTATGCCAAAGTTCATCAAATCAAAAACCAATGGTTCTCGTTCCAAACGTACCATGGTTAATAAATCATTAATTTTTCTACTCAAAGGATAAGACACTTTATTTTCATTTCCTGGATGGTAATGAATTGTACAATCGTAATCCTTGATTAATTTCAGCCAACTCCTATGTCTCATTTTCAATTCTTTCTGAGTGAATATATACTTTAGACTTTTGTGATCAGTATATATTTCACACTTTACTCCATACAAATGATGCCTCCAAATTTTTAAAGCGAAAAACACTACAGCTAATTCCAATTCATGTGTCGGGTAATTTACCTCATGAGTTTTCAACTAACAGGAAGCATAAGAAATTACCTGATTATTCTTCATAAGGACACAACAACGGCCCTTTAACAAAGAATCAATGTAGATAACAATCTCACCATTCCAGGAAGGAAGTGCTAAAATAGTATCATTCACCAATCTTATTTTAAACTCGAAAACCAATCGTCACATTCTTTTGTCCAGATAAACTTAACACCCTTCCGAGTTAGCTTAGTCATTGGACTAGATAACCATGAAAAATTTTCAAAAAACCTCCGATAATAACCTGAAAATCAAAGAAAACTATGGATCATAGTAACATTTGTGGGTCTTATCCATTCTTCAATGACTTTTTTTTAGCAGGATCAATAGTTATGCAATTTTTTGAAAGAATGTGACCAAAGAAAGAAATTTGTTGTAATAAAAACTCACAGTTGCTGAATATTCCATACAGTTTCTTTTTTTAAGGATTGCAAGATAGACCTTAAATTACATTCATGCTCCTCATTACTTTTAGAAAACACCAAAATATCATCAATGAAAAGAACCACAAACTTATCCAAGAACTCATGGAAAATTCTATTCATAAGGTCCATGAATACAACAGGTGCATTTGTTAACCCAAATGGAATAACTAAAAATTTATAATGGTCATATCTAGTATGGAACACAGTCTTCAGAACATCATCTTCTTTTACTTTCAACTGATGGTACCCCGACCTCAAGTCAATCTTTGAAAAATACTGAGCTCCCTGGAGCTGATCAAACAAATCATCGATTTGAGGAAAAGGATACTTATTCTTAACAGTGATGTTATTCAAGGCTCTATAATAAATGCAAAGTCTCATTAAACCATATTTCCTTTTAACAAACAAGACGGGATCACCCCATGATGATGTGCTAGGTCGAATGAAACCTTTATCTAGTAACTCATTCAATTTCTTCTTTAACTCAAAAAGTTCAAATTGAGCCATTCAATAATAGGGATTTGAAATTGGCTTAGAATCATGAACTAAGTCAATAGTAAGTTCAACTTTCCGATCATTAATAACACCAGAAAACTCATCATGAAAAACATCAAGATACTCATTTACCACCGGCACACCATTAATCTGAATAGTTCCTTTATTTTCAACAATATGTGCAAGGTAACATTCATTTCCATCTTTTACTAGTTTCTCAACTTCCTGATATGTTATCAAAAGAAAGGGTTCATTCTTGTACACAAACTGAAAATCATTCTAAAAAGAAACCACTTTAGCTATGTAGTCAATCTTAGAATGATAAATAGAAATCCAATCCATGCCCAAAATAACATCAAACTCTACTAGAGGCAAAACAATATGGTTTCCATAAAGATTATTTCCGCACACAATGATAGGAAGATTCTTATAATTTCTTTTTGTCTCAACGTTCCCTCTGGGTGATTTTACCATAATTTTAGGATTATTATCTTGAGAAGGAATTCCCAATTTACTAGAAAACTTCTCAAAAATGAAAAAATGTGTAGACCCTGAATCAAACAATACATTGGCATAACCTAAACAAACAAACAGTGTACCTCATACAACTTCATTTGATGGCCCAACATCTGCTGAAGTAGTTGTAAAGGATTTCACAACCCTTTTTTTCTTGTAGTCTGGCTACATTCCCCTAGTTTAGTTCTTCGTTATACACTCATTTTCATAATGAACCATTTCATTACACTTAAAACATCTTACCGAGGGCTTTTCATTTCCTGCTTGATCATCTTGCTTACAGTTACGAGCAATATGTCCGGACTTACCACACCAAAAGCATGTTCCTGACTTTGATAAACATTCTCTAGGATTCATTTTACCACACTTCTCACATAATGGATATTTGGTTTTCTTAAATCCTTGCTTCTTTGATGAATTCTTCCACTTTTCCTACCAACTAGACCTCTTATTCTGTTATTTTTCAAAGAACACCTGATCACCAGGAAACTCCATTTCCACCTTCTCCGCACATCGAACATGTTTTTCATAACTTTTGAACTCACGAGAAGCTAAAGAACATTGATACTTTGGCTTTAACCCTGAGTAAAAAATGTTGATTTTACTATCATGATGTCGTATGAAATTTGGAGCATACCTTCCCAGTCGAGTGAACATTGCTTCATAAGCAGCCACTGAGTCATCCTACAGCCTCAATTATTGGAATTGTTTTTCCATCCTAAGATGAACCACCTTAGGAAAATATTTCTCATGAAACGTACCTTTGAATTCGTCCATGTGAAGATCATCAATATCATCACTATCCATGATATTTGTCATCATCAACCACCACTAATCAGATTAACCTTCAAAATGGTAAAAATAAAGACTAACCTTCTGATGTTCTGAAAACCCCATGACATCAAAAATATTCTCCATTGCTTTAATCCACCCTTATGCTAGAACACGGACAAATGATCCTCTAAATGATGGGGGATATTGCCTAATGAAATTTTCCACCACTCACATGTTCCTCTACGGTTGATCTGGATGATCTTGTGCATGGATACCACCACCATTTATAGCCTGAATCAAATGTTACATCACTAAAACAAACTACTTAGTTCCAATTCTGACCATCTGAGGTTGTTGATTTGGAAGGTTGTCTTCCTCCTGATGTAGTCCCAATATAGCTGCTTTATTTACTATGTGGAAAAATATTCTGAACAAACATGTCTTAGATAAAGAAACATTGTAATCTTAAAATGCTATATCATTTCAATTTGACCATTAAATTTTTTTGGATATTCATTTAATATAATTTGAACTCCTAATGTTATCTAAAAAGACCTCTAATACCAACTTTAAGGCCCTAGCCTTTAACATTACTAAATATTGAATTAAATGAATAATTCCCATTGAGGATCTGTTCAGGTTTAGAGGATTATAGAATTAGATCATAACTATTAAATCTCAAAAGATTAAATAGTAGACACTTCTACAGAGTTTCTTTTTTTTTAAAACATGAACTCTAAAAAAAAGTGATGTCTAGTTCCATGTTTCAGAAAACATAGATTTTCCTTGATCCCATCCATGAGCTATTCCACATTATGTCCTGTGAAAAACATTTCAAAAAAACATGGGAAGAGCATAAAAAGCTCAGTATGGGATACCTAAAGAAGGAAAATTGTTAGCTTTTCAAAACAACAAGTAAACCATGAATACTTTATCCAAGTAATACTTTTCAGCTTTATGAAGTAGTAAATATTCTTAACTAAATAAAATATCATTACTTACCCATTTGTAACCAAATGAATACCATAACACCCATATAAAGAACACATAACATATAAAGGTTACTTGGGACATAAACATACTAAAATGGAATAACCATAAGGTCGACTTCCACACATATCACTTAATGTAATATCCATACGGCTGACTTCCATACCCAATGCATTGGAGTTTATAAAGTAACCACCCGTCCTGGTATTCACGGCACAACCCGTCATATGGTTTATCACGTAACCACCCATCAAATGTCCATGTACCATTATAAAATCATAAGACATAAAACAAATATAATGGAAAGAAATCATTTCCACATTTTGATCACAATATATCAGTTAAATATATTGACATAACAAGTCCATCATAAAAACCATTTTAAATAAAAAATACATAAAAGAGTATATGGTATTTATTTCATTTTAAAAACATTACGGCTTGTTGAGGAAGCCAAAGACCAAATATTACTCGCGGCAGTAGAAAAGTCGTTGTCACCGCGTATGTTTAAATAAACATTCATTTTTTTCATTTAGTAAAAACCTCGTAGAAAAGATTCCTTTTGTATAAAATTAAAATTCATAAGGGGTTTATACACCGTATAAAATAATGTTTTGTATAATACAAAATATTCCTCAATGAAAGGAGATTGAGACGAAGTCCCTTACCTCGTGTCCGACTTGACCTGATCACTCTTTAATATCCTAAATAATAAACTATTGTTAATTTCTACTTGCTTAAGAAACTTTTTAAAGCTTTTTATTCCTTTTATATCACTTATTGCCATGTTATAATCATTATGTAATCATTTATGTTAATAATGTTTGTTTTGACGATATTTGGTACTTATGTCAAAAATGGACTTCTTTCAATTACATGGTGTTCATGTGGTCAAAGGTTTATTATATCAAAAATGATATTCATGATTTGGATATCATATATATCTATAATATACATGTATATATAATAGTATATAACATTTAGAGGTTAGAAATGAAATGCACCGTTCATGGAGACGGTAAGCTGTACGTACGCATGAACACTACTTTAATTTGTATTTTGTATTTAAGGGTGTGAAATCATAATGATATAAAGGTATATTATAATTCCAATATAATATAATATATAATATCATTAACTACATCCTTTATACATCACAGATATGGCATTAACTAATCAAATCACTTCGAGGGGCGGTAGTCCTCACTTCCTAAAATGAAATTATCGTGTTTGCCCACAATGGAAACCATAAAGGTATGTTATAAATGATAAATACAGAAGAATAAGGAAAACATAAAAATATCATATATCATATATAAATATAGTGACATCTTAATGTCCACCGTGCAAGGTGTTAAAAGAATATTGAACAATCATTGTTTCATGAGGCAGAAATTCGCCAATCACAGAAACAGTATGTTCCTTAACCCTTAGACGGAGGTGTGTGTAAGTTTAAATCCAAAAATTATCATAAAAACATCCTAGTATATTTATGATACTGGTTTTTTTACAAATTAAATTAATAAATAGATTTTATGGGGTTGGAGAAGCAAAATAAAACAAAAGAACACAAGTGAAGATATTACCTTAAAATCAGGTAACTTCTCTTGGTTTGAACCAAAAGGATTTCTTGAAGAGATTTCTTCCTAAGGTAATGCTTCTAGGATGAGGAGAGGGATTGCGAAAGATAAAATTAGTAGATATTGTCTGAGCCAATGTCTTGAGAGGTGTGGGTAAGGTGGTAGAGGTGAGGCCCTTTTATAAGAGGAGAGGAGGGGCACTCTTGGAATGATATAAAATGTTACTTTATTATATAATGCGTTTCAGATTTTAAAGCTCCCAAATTTATATATTTCTTGGATAAGGTGATAATAGTTCGAAATCCACCCTTCTAATAGGTTTTTGAAAAGTGTATTTTTTATATTTTACATTATCTATTGAATTTATTTAAATCGTTAAATAATGAGGTAATCGCTTCATCATCATGGTGTCGTAAATAATTTAATTTATTTAATGTATAAAAATTATGAAAAAATATCGTGATGTTGGAAATATTTTTAGATTTATAATTAATATTTATAGTAAATAATATGACTTGTATAACCCCATGTGAAGTTTTTTTAGTAAAACAATACATATTTGTGGCATTTTTATATTAACTTTAAATAAAAAGTAATTAATGTCATTTTCTTACCCAAGTCGCTCCCTGGGGTACCCAAGTTGACCCATGGATTGATTTGGTCGTCCATGACACATCCAATAATGTTAGTACATGTTTCAGGGTAATTTCATATTATTATAACATTATTTCTACCTTAAATTACACTATATACCTCTAATCTCGATTAAGAAAACATTAAAGTTACTATTCACCAAAATATTATTTTCAACCCATTGAACCACATTTTACACACTAATGAAAAACATGTATGTCGGATTTTTGAAATTCAATTCACAAAAGTGGTAACGTTTCATTTAAAGGAATTATCAGTTT
This sequence comes from Viscum album, assembly GCA_963277665.1. NCBI lineage: Eukaryota > Viridiplantae > Streptophyta > Magnoliopsida > Santalales > Viscaceae > Viscum > Viscum album. The sequence continues at coordinate 1,315,476,828 of OY728133.1, forward strand.
TTTAACTACAACGTAGTGGTTTCACTATTTATCAAAAATTGATGTTTTTCAGAAAAATAACAAAAAACCACCCTATGATATATTTGATATTCCAAATACAAAAAATGATGTCTATTTTACAAAATTCATAACATATAATTTTATGTAATTAATCAAATAATTAATTCTCTTTGTCGAAACAAATAGCTTGTTTTATGAAACAATATATATCAAAAGATATACACTAGTTTAAGTCCAATTTCAAAGTAAAATTAATTCCAATGACAACCATTGGATTAAATCGTAAAAATATATTCTAATTTCTCTTTAAACCCAATTAAAAAGATAATATAATCATATAAATAAATTAGTTAGTATTAGAGTATCTATGCGTAAAATTGAATTTTTTTTCTTATTTGAAGCCTTTATCATTTATTGGTTAAATATAAAAACATTTAACAAACATATATAATAATATTTTAGTTATTTCTATTCATCCCTGCCAATACAACGGCTATGTGTTAACTACCATTTAAAATAATATTATTATATTACTAGTGTGTAACGTAACATTTCAAAGAAACTCGTTGTTGCATATCGGGTACACTATCGAACATAGCATCCCATTTAAAGTAAAATTAATATCAAATTACTAAAAATTAATAAATATGAAAATGTATTATTCTCTATTTACCTAGGATATTACCTAGTGTCCCCGATTTCATTTACTTGAAAGCTTTTTTTTCATATTATAAAGTAATTGGGAAATGGTTTTAGAGGTCTGGGTGAGTTTTGTCATGTTTATTGGGTGTTTTTTGGAAGTTCGATGTTTGACCATGGTCAGTAGAAACCACGCAGCACCTCCCATGAAATTTTGTTACTGAAAAAATAGGAACATGGTAGGAAAATAGTTTGGAAAAACAATGATTCCACCAAAGATAAACCATGAAAATATGCATAGTGGTGTTCAACAAGGTTGTAAAAAGTATTGTATATATTGTGTAAGAAAACCATGTGATGTGTTTATAGAGGTGGTTTCTCATGCATTATTAGTGAACGTTATTCCTAAATATGTATCCTAAATATGTACCATTAAAAATTAGATATAATATTATTAAATCTCGCTTGTTTACACTTAAGCCTCTCTTTTTATGATAAAAAATAATTTATTGAAATCCTCTAACTCTCAAGGCTGTGAAGACCTTTCCTTTTGAACTGAGAGTGATTCCTAGGTGAATCTATGTGATATGGAGGACAAATTCATCAGTAAGTGGTCGTCATTCATCATTTTCCTTAGATTTATTCTTCTTCCCTCCCTTGGAATCATGGATTTTATCCATTGGGAAAATTCCAAGTTGGGTTATTCTAATCATGATGAGGTATGTTTGGGTTTAATTAAATGAACATGATCTAAGTATTAATATTTAGAATCTAATATTCATTTTGAATAAATTGGATCATTCTTAATTTTCGATTATGTTTGATAGGTAGGTGGCTCTACTTTTAACTCTTATTATTAGAACATGAATGATATGTTTCAAATTGATTTAATGGATTGAATGTAATGTTGAAATTGAAGTATGATTCTTTATAGAAAGCATCTTTAGTGATGTTTTTGAGAAATTTTGGAAATTGGTTTGGTTTGGGGAATGTAAATTTATTTTATGACATTAAAATGATGGTTTTAGAATTATGTTTGCGTTTCAATTCATGAAAAGAATTTAATGATTTTTTTTCAATTGAACAAATTTTTATATTATAATGGAATGGTTTTTGGCTTACATAGTAATTTTTATTTCATGAATTCATCATGACCCAAAATAAAAGGCATGTTGCTTTGGGGTATACGATATGTTACCCTAGATAAAGGGAATGTGCCATTGGAAATAATAATATTGGCCAATTAGTGATGAAATGGTGGATGTATGAGATACCACTCATGAGTATTGAATTTTCATTAGGGTATGAATGTTTTGTTGGGTGGTAATCATTCGATGGGTATTCTAAATGAATTTGAGAAAAAAAATTATGGTTGGGAATTTGTTTTATTGGTTTCACATTGGTATTGAAAAAAACTATTGAAATGATTTTAAATTGCCTTATAAATATTTTTTAAAAGAACTTGAAGTAAAATGGTCTATCCTCATGGCTTGAGTTGGGAAGTCACAAGAAAAAACCTACTGAGTCTTATACTGACCCCCCTATATGGGAAATTAGGTGATTTTGTGGTGATATATCAGGATACTTGTTAAGGAATGGTAACTCGGTTCTTATGTGATACATATTCATACATTGGGTAGGGAATGTGGTTTGGGAGATTCTTACATGTTGGGACATACGTTGTTAGGGTCTTTAGATATTTTTAGTGATGTTGTTTTGGTTTCCGATTTTCACTATGTTATTTCTTGTTGGATTGGTCAGTTATATAGTTGTATTATATTACACTCATTCTTCATTTAGTGTTTATTTAGCTATGGTTATATTAGTTTTCGTATTGTATTTTAAAATGTAATATCATCCCCCAAATTCTTATGAATGCCTAGGAATTTATTTCCAAAGTTTTCTGTCATACGGATGTCACCTATGGCCTAGTTTCTACCACAACCTCTTCACAATAAAATGGGTAAGTGGTGGGATATTACAAATGGTGTTATATTTTTTATCATAGTGTTCAAAATAATTCAGGTTTAGTCTTAGATTTGGATTGGTATTAAGAAGTAGGAATGATAAAAATGAAATGTAGAGCATAAAAGGCACAACTAACATTTTATAATTACCTTCTAGTTACCACATTTTTGAGTACATGAGTATTTTGAGAAAATTATATGAGTTATGACCTCATTTTCATGGGTTTATGCAATGAAATGTGAATTAATTTAATTGATATAAATGATTTCACAATATGATTGAATAATTCATCTTTAGAAATTATTTATCATTTAGTGAAAAGTAATGATTTTTTAAAATAATTGAAATGGAATTATTTTCAAAAAACATGGTGTAATTTTCAAAATTGTATTGAAAGAGTATATTTATGAACTTTTGAAGGACATTTTGTTGTACATGAGATTTAGTAAATTTGAAAATTTAAAGGCTTCGGTCTCTAGAGAGTGATATTAAATTATGATTTCTATTGGTTATATAAAATTTTACAACCTAGTGGTTATAGAAACCAACTCAAAGACGCTTCTGAAAATGTATTTTAACTTGAGCCATAGGTTAAGCAATATTTTTATTTGTGTATTCTAAAATATTTTCAAGGTATAGATATAGTTTATATAAGTAATGAACAAATGAAATTGGATTATTTCATGAAATTCCAACAGTATAATTCACCCATCCTCTAGGGTGATTTTCAAAAAAAATAAGAAATGATGATAAAGAGGCTGAAATAAATATTCAATTTCCGTAGTACACCAGATAATTTGAAACTAATGTTGGTGACATATATGTTGTAGGATCCGGCATTCTAGTGGTGGGATTTTATAGTTCATGCAAAATTAGACCAATGAATTGTATTGGTGTATTTTGAATAATTTTTCATGAAAAGATTATATTCTCACATGTTTATAATTTCTATAATAATGAACATTTTCATATTGAAGTAGAAAAACCTCATAATTATTCATCATGAAGATAAATTTATGATTTAGTTCTATTTTAACCCAACGTTATGGGAAGTTCATCCTTTAAGTCTTTCATTTTTAACTGGGTTTGAATATATATATTTCCTCAAAGTTGACTATACATTGTATAAAAGATTATAAAGGTATGGTAAATAGAGAAACAATGCATGAATTAGATATCTCAAGTAATATGAGTGGAGTAAAGTAGTTTATACATATCTAAAATTGTGGGAACTCTACTGTTTTGAAAAAGTATAAATTGGATACCTTTTACCAAATCAGTGGTATGACTTAGAATCATATTGTGAGAGCAGTGAATCTTCCTCGAGAACCAAAAATCTATATGGAATGTTTTCAACCTTGATATTTTTATCACATGAAGTGGGTTTTTCTGATGCCATCTAGATAAATTGTCAATTTCAATTTGATGGTACACCTTCATGGCTAGTATTGCAACACTCTATAATCGGGTGCTAGGAACACATCTCATGTTTTGCAGACATGAGATGCTATTATGGGATGAGTCTTGTAGAATAATTATCATCCAATAAACTGATAAGTCTATTATTATTCTAGGAATACCATGACTCCTCAACTAGTGTACATTCAATATCATGATATAAAAAAAGTGATGTATGTAAGAAATTTTATAGAGTGGAGAAAATGAATTTCGATGATCAATTTATACCTTCGAGGTTAAGATGTGTGATTATGTTGAATGGTACCCTTATAAAATCATTTTTTATATGGGTGTATCACATTCTTATATTTTGTATTATACTTTTGATCTCATGTATTATCATGTTGAGATAATTCTTTCCATGTAGAAACTTCAAACTCTTATTTTCCAAAAATAATATTAAAGAACATATTATCAAAAAAAGTTTATATAACTATTGATAGTGCTGAATTGATTTAGTATTTTTATATTATAGAGATAGATTTCTATTAGACAATACTATGTATGGAATGGTTGAAAATCTTCAAAGATCACATAGACTACTATACATGAAGGGTTAGTTTCACAGTTGATAATAGCATCAAGCATCTCATTAAAAGAGATATGAATATAAAGGATATTGGAGCATGATTTCTGGAACCATTAATTAGAACTATCTCAAAGAAATTGGTATATTTAGCATTGGAATCACTGGATGAGATCAAGAATATAATTTTTTCTAACAATTTTTTATTAGATTCATGATGTATCATTGATAATTTATAAGGTTTTCCACCCACAATAAAAGTGTGGTTTACAATTTATCTCTTAAAAGATACAAGACATATCTAACATGCATACAATCAAATGGAACCAATATAATTAATGGAATATAATGACTATTTAGAATAGTTATAAATCAATGGGTTCATTCTACCCAATACATCTCCAAGGGTAGCACCCGTTTTTTTTTGGAAAAAATGTTGATGCAAATCTTCATCATCGTGTGGATTGTCACAATCATAACAACGTTATGATAATTATTTGGTATCCTCTTCCACATATTGATGATTTATTTAATCTATTGACGGTATCCTGGTGGTTCTCAAAAATTTACATATGTTTATGATATCACCAATTGTGGGTTCATAATGGTTATATTATGAAGCTAACTTTTTAGGAGTATATATATCCATTATGATAATGTGGTTATGACTTTTGGTATTAAGAACGAACATCCAGTCATTATGGAATTGATGGATCAGATATTCCGATGTTATCTAGATTTTATTGTAGTTGTTTATTTTGGATCATGTACTGGTGTATTCTTAGACGATTGTTGAGTATGGGAATCACATAGAGATAATGTTGAGTGTCTTATAGGGATTATCATCTATAGGAAAAAAAATATAAAGTATGTTTTATTGATATAATAGGCTCATTTATTTGTCCATTTAATCTATGAGAAATTAATTTTTGTGGATCAAAAAAATATAGAGGTTGTGATCTCATGGCATCCTCTAAAGAGTGTTTTTGAGATATACAGTTTCCTTGACCTAGCAGTTTATTATCAACATTTTGATCATGTATTTTCATGACTAGATTTACTAATTATAGCTGTGACATTGAAAAATGTTCCATTCCAATAGAAGAATTAATTTCATAAGTCATTTCAATAGATTAAATTACTCCTTAAATAAAAATGGATATTGATGTTACCATAATCATGACATGGTTGTATGGGGTACTATAATGATTTGGGATCTATGTTTGGGTGTGTTCTCATTTAGGGAGATCATGTTGTTCATTATGGATGATTAGTGTTATCGTTTCTTGAGAATAACTACCCAACAAAAAACTTTCAATTAGATATTTATTTATATTCTTTGAATACATAGAATCATTACTTAATTGGTTAGAAATTTATGGTGTTTATAGATCATAAGAGCATCAAACACATTTTCTCAAAATTATATGTGAATTTGAGAAAAATAAGTTGGATGGTTATCTTTAAATGTTTGAATTTTACTTAATGTATAAACTAGGTAGAGGAATTACAATAGATGATTCACTATGAATAATTTCCTATAATTAGTTTGGGAAATAAGATTCAAATTTGTGTTAGATTATGTTATTGATATCTGACAAGAACTTGGATTATGATGAACATTGTACTGATTTATTATTCATTCCATTTTATTTTTTTCGTTGATTTGATTGATAATATTAAAGAGGAATATACATCTATTTTAATGTCCTTCTACGATATCAAAACTCAATTGTAGTGATACCATTGAGGGAAAAATGATTGAAAGAAGATCATTTTTGTGGTTTTGAAATTGGTTGTTCATACCTATTACTTTTCATGAAAAAATTCTTCATTATTTACCCCATTTGAGATGGTTTGTTCATCCATGAATACCAATGATGCATAAGGCGCTAAAATCATAAATACAATGGGATGGAATGAAAATAAATGTTTCATAGTTTTTTATGATATGCCTAAACTATCAGTAGGTTATGTAATATCACAATTGACCAGAGGGTATGATATAGTATTTACAGATTCCCATGTGGAAATAAGAGCATATAGGTATGAATTTTATACCAAGTGTACATAAGATGATTCTGAATCAGGATTCCTTATTGGTGATAGTATATTTTCTTACAATGATATCCCATTCTATCCATATTCATGATTCCTACATGATAGAGTAATTATAAATAATATAAATCCGATAAGTGGAAAAAATGCATGACATACCAGTTTTGATATAATCAGGCTGAAATATGAGTTTTATGTCTTATTTCTAGAAATCCATAGTTAAATCCCTTAATATTCAGTTGTATATAAATATAACGTATCATCCTCAAATGGATTAAAAATATGAAAGGATAATATTAACATTTAAATACATGCTTAGGGATTGCGTAAAGGATTACGGTGAATCATGAAGGGATCAAATACAACTTGTAGAGTTCTCTAATAACAAAATTTATGAGAACTCGATACATATGGATCGTTTTGAAGCATTGTACATGATTTTTTTAATCTACACTTTTTGTGTAAAAGTAGGTTAGACATTACTAGTTTGAAAAAAACTTATGAAATAGAGAACATAAATGATTATTTTATTCAAAAGGAAATTTAAATGGAACAAAATCTTTAAAAATCATATGGAGATAATCAGAAATTGTATTTTTTGTTTCAGGTGAGTCATCATGTATTCTTTATATTCTCTCCAAGTCTTTTCAATTTTCATTTTGGGATGTTGGGAATGTTATCTCCTTGACACATAGGTCATGTTTTGATAATTTAATGGAATTGTGATGTTAAATATTGGTTGGATATTCCAACATGATTTATTTTATTGTATAATGTGTTTCATGTATCTCAATTGAAGAAGTAGCATACTGACCCTAACTGGGATTCTATGGGATCACATTGACATATAGCCATAGTCTACATTGGTTCATGGTCTAGTGTGGATTTTTCATATAGAATAGAAAATATTTCTTCTGAAATGAATGAGTCTAGTGTTGGTTTCATGGAAACATTATAGGATTAGGGAGAAACATAGGTGTTTGTGAATGAAAAGGTAGAGCAATAGACAAAACTCAATCATGTAAATGGTAGTGTTCAAATTTACAGGGATGGATAAATAATGATGGAGAGATATAATACCATTAGTTTCAGTTACATTACCCTTTATTTATATAATGTATCTATATAAAGTAATTGAGTTAATCGGTGCGGCGTTAGGAGTAGTTTTGGTATGTTTTTTAGAATTTTAGGAGGTTCGTGTTTTATGTAGAGTAACTAAACACTATGAAGGGCCTCCCAAGAAACCATGAAACTGAAATAGTGGGCACATGGTAGGCATGTTTTTTTACCAAACCCTATAACTACCTAGGATAAATCGCATAAATATGAAATATCGTTTTATCATGGTTAGTGAATAGTTTTTATAACCATGTGTTACAACTATAAGAGGTGTGTTTGGAGGTACTGGATCATGCACCATTAGCACAATGTTTATCGAATCTTTTTCCCTAACCATGGAACACTAATAATTAGATATAAAACTAGTCTATATCGCTACGTTTACCCCTTAGATTACTGTTTCCCCATAGAAAGTTCATTTTAAAAAATCTTGTCCCTACCAAGGTTTGGGAGACCTTTCCTTTTGATCCTAGAGTGATTCCTTGAATAATATATGTCTGTTTGAGGTTGGATTCCTCGGTAAGTGGTCATTCTTCAACATTTTCCTTATATTTATTCTTCTTTCTTCTCTTGAAATCTCGAATTTCGTCTTTTGGGGTAAATCCATGTTGTTTTATTCCAATCATGATGAAATATGGTTTTTAATATATAGGAAATATATATAAGGTTTAATAATGATGATATGATCTTGTTTTCATGTAGTTTAACCATTCTTCATTTATACCTATGATTGATAGGTATGTTGAATCACTCTGAACTCCTCTTATTAGAAGAAAGGCATGGTTTCAAATTTATTGAATTTCATGAATAGAATTGTAAAATTGGCATGTGATTCTTTATGGAATCCCTGTTTTGAGATGGTTTTTTGAAATAGTGAATTTTTTTGGAGGAAATTGTATATGGTTAATGCTTTTAAAATGGTGGTTTTAAAATTAAGTCTATGTTTTGATGGATGAAATTTTATTATTGAACTATTTTCAATATATTAAATTTTTCATTGTATTGTGTTAGCAAGGTTTTATGTAAAAATTATTGGTGTGCATTCATTCTTTCAACATGACCATGAATAAGGGGCATATTCCATTGGGGTATAAGAGATGTGACCTGGATAAGGCATTTGTTGCATTTGGTAAAGAGTATATTGGATTCTTAGTGACAACATTGTGAATGGATGAGAGTTTGTTCATGAGTATGTAATTTTCACATAGTAATGAATGTGTGGAATAGTGGTAATCGTGTTATGGTTATGCCAAATGAAATTGAGAAAAAAATTTCTTGTTATGAAATGGTGTTCTAAATAACTTATTTGGTAGTGATTTAAAATGCTAGAATATTTTTAAATTGTTTTATATAAATTTATTTATATAAATTGTGATAATATGTTTTATCATAGTGGGATGATTTTGGAAGTCATTTGGGAAAAACTATTGATTCTCATACTCACCCCTACTTGGTATCATTAGTGCATTTTCAAATGTGAAATATCAGGACATAGCTAAAGGAATGGTATCTCAGTTCATGAGTGATGTATCTTGATACCTTGTGTGGGGAATGTGGGTTTAGATATTGGAGAATATTGGGACATATTGTGTCACTGTAATTCGGTTTTTTGAGTGTTTTTGGTTCAGATTTCCATTTTTTCGTAATATTAGTTATTGGATTGGTTACTTTTTTAGTCGTATTACCTTGTGCTCATGCATTATTTTGTTCTTATTTCATTGTGGTTATCTTGGTTTTATTTTTTTCGAAGGGATTATTATCCCCAACTATTTATGAATACCATGGAATTTTTTTCTAGCATTTGGTGCCTTGGGGAAGTCACATATGGCCATATAGCACCCATATCCTCTTTTCATAAAAATTGGTGTGGGTCAAGATGTTTCACTGTGAAACTGAGTGGAATATTTGATAATGGTGTTTGAGGTGAAGAAATTTATAAGATTGATAAATATAAATAACAACATATGTAATTGTTTCTCTTTAATGATATATATAAAAAATTATTTATATAGGAAGTATAACTAATAAAAAGAATTAATATTAAAGTTAACATATGATAAAACCATGAAAATACAAGAATAAAATGGTTTTAATATATATTGATTATTTGTAAGATTTAATTTCATAATTATAGAGGGAGTTATATAAAAACAATATATGTTTCTTTATAAAAATGATATTTGATATATATGTTAAATTTATTATAATATATATGAGGTATATTTTTGTGTTAATTTAACAAATATAAATGTTGTCATTGGAGATTTCAAATTCATGTTTAATTGAACAACATGGATTCATTGTCATTTTTTATAAAAAATTTTATGATCATAGTGTTTTTTATATTTCATCAACTATATAATATAGTAGAGATATTACACTATTTATATATATAAAATAATCAAAATTGGATATTCATTCTACCCATATAACACATGGTATTTTTTCACATAACATGGAAATTTATTTTACTAGTATTTGAGTTATATTATTATGATTTGACTATAAGGTAGTTCATGTAACATCCATAACCTGGAATGTAAACAATACTCAATTAATATAGTTAAAACACATCAATATTATCTCTTAAAACCTAGAAGTTTTCGATAACATTAGGTTCTGAATAAACTATCAGTGGAAGTTGATTTCACCTATAGAATGTAATAAAAATAAATAGGGCTTCATAGAAAAATATCAACATCACCCTTGCGGTTGACATATGTCCATGAACAAAATACACTTTTTTCTCACATGTGTACCTAACTAACTTGTCATATTGATTAGTTGATATTCAACAACTATATATACATCCTCACGTATGAGACAATGTTTAAAAACATACAAAAAATCCAAAAATGAATAAATTTAATAAAAATAATTATATACTCAAAAAAACTAAGGAAAAGAATTCATAAATTTAAAAAGAGGATGTCTATCATGTGGAAACACCCTGAAAAAATTTACAATACATCCCATATGTTTCCACTCTATATGACCTCAAAAAAATGAAAATGTTTTAAATAATTATAAAACTCTTTATAGTTATAGAAATTATTTTTCAGTTCTTTCCCCCAATATGGGACACGTTCAAGGAGGCCTTCACACATCATATAGAGTAATGTGCAGGGTATGACCATAACAACTCAATGGTTAGTTAGTTTCCCACCACAAAAAACATATCATGAAACCAATTTAATGTATCCAATAATATATATCAAGAGTAAGATATGTATAAGATAAATTAAAATCATGATGCACATTAAATCATATAATTTGCAACATAAATTAGTATCTCCACAAACATAACAGTCTTCTCTTTTACTTTCCATCATGGGGCATAGCCTGATATTGATTTCAAATTTTTGGTAGGGATGTTTTTCATCTCATCTCAACCAAAAAACAGAAAATATAAGAGTCATGGAATAAGATTATACCTTGTAAAATTGTATTGTTATATACTATAGAGTAAAGTGGAATTCAAAGTATGGGCACTACAATCCCATCTCATCACCATCCTGGTATGTAAGGAATTCATTATTAACAAATATTTATAATACAAATACCATTTCGATTGTACATATATGAAAACAAGTAAAATGTGAATAAATTTAAAAGCTCATGGACGAAAATTGTTACTTATTAAACCTAAAAATTGTATTGTAATGAAATGAATTCATATGATCCTAAATTTACATCATATATACATAAAAGGATTGAAATAAATTCAAAGGATTTGTAAATTATTATAAGATTATTTTCTCTATAAATGTATAGAATATTTCAAGATAAAATAGGAAAACCAAATTTTTTATGTATGAAATCATAATAATACAACTCAAAATCCAAGAAACTAAACATTATTAGTATAATAGTAGAAATGATATTAAAAAAGTCATCCAAAAACTAAAAGATATCATGACATTGCAATGCTAATGTGGAAATACTCTAAAAACATGACATGAACATATACATCATCGAGCCACCATCTTGATAAATTAGTGTCATAATGTTACAATAGATAAATAATATACTTTTCATATACCTGAGATGTGAAAAAAAAAATTATTTTCACTCCCCAAGGTACCTATTTAAGGGGTTAGTATATTGACATAAATTTAAATCAACCCAAATCGTCCCATATACACCACTAGTACAAGAGCAAGTTATTTAAAATGATAAAAATAAAAAAAACAATAGATGCTGAAAATCTATTCATAAAATTAATTAAATTATACTTATTTAGTAGAAACATCTCATCCATTTGTTCCACCTGGAATACCTAGTTTAAATTCACACATACACACACTAATTAATTTTATTACAATCCAAATATTCATGAGTGTTAACACTTTGACCCACCAAGACTATCATTAGTTATAATACTCTATGAACCCCAAGTGACTCTAACACCATATTTGAACCAAAAAAAGGAACCATAAAATGAAATATAAACACACACTAACCAATAATTTCAAGTCTATATATTAATATGTCTATTTAATCGGAAATACCCATTTTTATAGTTTTATCAAACACATGATGGGAGTCACCCATGATTCATAGTATAAATCCAAAATCATATGTTTTTCGTAAAAACAATTTAACATAAATTTCCCCATTGAAAAAAATAAAAAAATAAAAAAATCAAATCATTTAGGTTTTAGAACATGTGGATAGATATAAAAATCTAGTTACCAGACAATAAGTCACATATAACATTATGAATAAAATTATTATCTAGCAGGTCTGAACATCCTTTCTATTCAATGGAAAATTATAGAATTTATAAGGGAAAATAGAACTAAGAGAAAGATTGGTTATTAACATCAATCCCATAAATCCAAAAAAACATTGACCCATTCAAATTGGGCTTTAGAGGGAAGTGATTTTACAAACACACATAGTGGATGGTTGGGGATAGAAATCCTAGTCTATGGAAGAAATAATGGGTGATTTTTTTGTGAGTATCGCGTTTGAAGAAAATTTTAGGATTTAATTAATGATGTCACATGGTTAGACAACATTGTTTACCATACAATGCACCAACCATGCAAGTGGCACTTTCTCAAAACTCCCAAATCATGTAATTTGGAGAAAATGATTTTAAAAATATTTCATAACCATATGAAATATTCTGCCCTATGTTGTACAATATCAATGGAAATCTAAACAGTTTACCCAAACTATGTTACAACTGTGTTCCTCCCCTCAAATATCTTATGATTCCACATTATTACCTAGGGAAATCCATATTGTTCCCACTAACCATGAGATAACCATGAAACCTCTCAAATATATAATGAAAAATTCAAAACCTCTTATAAACATCATGATTCTAGGATTGATAAAAATTTAGAACTAAAAAATTAAAATAAAAGGTTAGTACAAACCTCTAAATAGGTCTGTTATATATTTCTTCTAAAATTTGACTTTCCATCCTTAGGAACATAGATATTGAATGTTTATTGGAAGAGATTTATCTATTATTGCGACATCAATTTATACCATTTGCCATGTTCCATGTAAACATTCACCATGTTGGCATAATAACTAGACAAACAGAATTCATTTCCAATAAAATATTTTTACTTTTATATCAAAGATATGAATCAGCACATGCAAAAAAACTCTATTTGGATCACGATCAATATGGTCCTATCAGATATCATGTCTTTTATTGGGCTAGTATATACATAGATGAGATAAATAAAGTAAATAATGATAAAAAATGAACCATAACAATAAATACAACCAATAAACAACCATAGAAATTCATTTATGAATCTAAAAATGTTCCACATACTGAGGAGACAATTTTACTATTTTACATAATAGATAATGCCCTTTCCTTAGAGAGACATTCAAGAGTACATGATGTCCTTACTATTTTTATAATGGATGAAATTAATTATCTATGTATGGTTTATAATGTATTTGGAATGAAACCATTTGTTTCTGATCATTTTTATATTCTCCATTATTTCATAAATAATTTTAGGACTAATAACCATTGATTCTTCTATATCTACACAAATAATGTAGATATTGTTATGTATAGACATAAAATACCTGGAAAAAATATATTTTTATTGGGGAATGATAATTGTTTTTTTATGAAAACCTCACAATGGGGACATGATCCTCCAATAACCCACTAAAATCCTATAAAAACTTTGATCATATCATCTAGGGTCTGAATAGTTTATCCCATATTCATATAAATTTGAGGATGATTTGTTTTGATCATGGTAAATTGCTAAGTCAAATATTATTATAAATATCACAAAAATTAAGAGTTAAATAATAGACCTTGGTTTGAGATGACCGAAATGGATGTTCCATGAAATTTTTCCACTTCCAAATATGTAATTATTTTCCATGTAATCTACCATTTTGGATTCATGGATCAAAATGACGGGGGTACCTTTATGATTAAACACATAATACCCCAAATTCAATAAATCTTCCAATTTTTCTTGGTAATCCTATGAAAAAGAATATAGTGATATGTTTCAATTTTCATTTTGTTATATGTAAATAAATCAACGTACTATTTTTTCATTGATCCTTGTACCTAACATGTTGATTGGTGATGCATTTTATAAAATAATTAACCACTTTTCATTTAATACCAGACTATAAAAATTAGATCATCTAAGACACGTACATCTTGTGGATTCCTAGATGAATCACTCAATTATAAGTGTGATAATTAAAAATAAGTTCTCCCTAGAAATGTTATGAAATAAGTATCTAATATAAAAAACAAGCATCAAATACCCATATTTTTCCATTCGTCAATTGTCACCCTATAATTAATTTTTGACATAATTGTAAGGCAATTAGGATCCAATCATTGAGAATCCTAGCTTTGATTTAACAAAATTAGGAATAATAATCACTTGAATTAATAATAATTACTAATTATAGTTAGTTAAATCCAAATGAATATCTAAAATCACACTCATCAATTTCCACCAATCACTATATTCTCAATCCTGTTGGATATATGATTTTTTTTTCATATATTAGTAGTTACATTATTTGGTTTTTTAGATATAAATAGCCCTTGCCAAAGTATATTTTTTGGAGAAATTATATATGTTTCTTTATTATTAGGCATAAATCCCTTTGTAAGAATATTTTTCACATGATTTTATTATATGTGAACATAATAAAAATCTAATAAATGAGATAATGATGCTTTATTTGAAAATCATTAGCTAATAAAACCTACTCAAAGTCATGGGTCAAATAATTTTTTTTAGGAATATTAAAATATCAGGATCCATAATCTATGATCTAATCAAATTCTATGATTACACGATTTGATACAAACCCAAATTCATCACAACAGACTAAATTACCTTCCAATATTTTTGGAAGGATACGAGTGGGTAATAAAGTGAAATTAGACAAAATCTACAAAAGGACTATTAATATTCATACGAATAGTTTAATGTATGTACCTTTCTCATTAATCCAATCATAAGAGATTTTATATGTTAGAATCCATGAAAAAAGAGGTGATAAAATCTTGGAAGTCTCTCAAATATGAATATGAAAACTATGTATTCAATGGTTTCCTAGATATGAATGATTTTATCTTTTTGCAATCTATAGATTATTCTTTCTAATAAAAAAAATTCCCATGGAATAATAATTATTTATCCAAAAGTCACACATAAATAATTAATCAAAAATCATGAGTTCCTATAGAATTGTCTATAAAATATACATTTTTTCTTCATGGTTACTTTTAGTATTATAATTCACTAATATATCATTAATAGATTCAACAACAAATTAGTCAGGGAATCTCTGAAAGATATAATAAATCAATTCCCTGTAAAATATGTGTTCATTTATAAGTCTAAGGGACATGAAAAATCCAAACTGAAGTACTTTAGTGACATATGATATCTATCTTTGGAATATCATCTTTATTAAAATAGTATTGGGGATACTGAAATCATAGATCAATCTTTTATAACCGTTAGGATCCTTTTAATTGATCAAATATATCATCAAATCCATGAATTAGAGACCTTCCTATATTTTATCCTAATTCAGTCCAAGATAATTAAAAAGATTCATAATGAACAACATTCCTTCTTTATAAATTGAAATCGTGAATAACAAGGAGATATACCAAGTCTCAAGAAACATTTACTTTCTAATTCCTCTAACTAGAATACAAAATTCCCACAACTCTCTCACTATTGTTTTATACAATAGAATTGAAATAAGAGTTATCCACAAAAAGAGAATAATTGAAACTTACAATATTGTTTTGGGTGGTAAAATAAAATAACTTTAGAGAAATATTCTATGATTCTAATTTGAAATTGTAGGAAAATATCTAAAATGAATTACGACATGAGCCCATAATGTGACTACTACTAATTAAATAGAAATAGTTCCAACCATAGATACTAAAGGTTATGTTCATCCGACATTAAAACACTATTATATATTAAACAGAAGTACTATTCCAAATATATATATATATAATTCCCTCATACTACATAAATATTTATATAATCCTTGAAATAAACTAAACAATTGATTAAAATGATTAATTCAATGATTTCCATTTTATAAATTGAAAAATACCACAAAAATAGACTGCAACAATGGTTATATAATATGATCCCCAATTACATAATTCCCACTTTAAATTTCTAGTAGTGGTATAGATAATAATCATATTTGATATCATCTTGACATGAAACACCATTTGATTAATGACATTAGATGAAATGAAGGATAGTTTTTAACTAGTACAAAAAAACACATGTATAAGGGTGGAGTTATGTAAAATGGATCCTCATATAGTATAATTACATGATTGATCTTTCATAGATATCTAATTAACACTATGTAACTACACACTCATTCCTCCATGTTCCTTATTTATACTATAGTTGTGTTGTTTGATGAGTCATGATGTTTCTATAATCACCGTTGATTTCTCACTTATAAAGATGAGAAAAATTCTTACATGATATCTTATTTAGAGGTCAAGATTCCTAAAAACCATGAAATATAATACCAATAAATGAATTTTATTCATAATTTTTAATAGATAAGAGATATACCATCTTATTATAGTTATGGAATTATTTAGGTGGTTCTGGAAAATACTTATTTTTATACTTGATAAAACCACATTTGAGACAACAATTATTCTTACTGGGGTACATATTAATTAAAAACAATAATGTGGATTTATTATTTGATTCAATAGTTACTTTGAATTATTTATCCCTCTTTTTATAATTATAAAAATTAATGTTACCCCTCCACTAATATAGAGAAACATTATTCCTCTAGAAGGATTACCAATGAGATCACTTTTCAGAACTATAACTCAAATAATCACTTACATATAATAATTTCTACATGGAGAAAATATTTTATACTGAATTTATTTTTACAAACCATAATTGAATATATGTGTATTCAAGGACTCGCTAGTAGCTACTTGTAGATTAAAACTAACTATGCTCCAAAATATTGTTGGATATTACATTACTAGAATAATTTGTTTCATATTATTGAAGAGATATATTTTTCTAACATTATTGGATATGTGTGGGTAGAATATATTGTTGAATAATTATTCAAATTTCCCACAAAACAATTGAGTCATGTTTAGCTTGTATAACTAAATAAAATGATAGTCATTCATGTTACTCCACCATTACACTAATAACATCACCTTTATTTCATCCATGGTTCCAAGTATATAAATTATCTATTGATTATACGAAACCATTCTTATAGATTTTTAGGATTGAAATTTTCTATAAAGTATAGAGGACTTTTTTAATATTTATAGAATTATCTGCATGTATTGGTTCATCATTTCAATTATTTTTTCAATAACTTGAGATCTTGCATAAGTCTTTGAACAACATATTGGTTCCCCAATTTTTAGGGTAAATTCAAATTATTTAATGTGTCTTTCATTAGTATTATCGGTCACTAATCATATTCAAGTATCTATAAAAATAAAATAAAAAACCACATAGTAACTATAAAACTAGTAAACTAAAGGTTAAACATATTGTAACCCAATAAAATAATCATTAATTATAACTAGTTTCTTATAATCCTAAATCATAATATGTGTAATGTTGTCCTAGGAGGAATTATCATTAATAATTCATGTTATACAACAGTCATCTGCAAAACTCGAAATGATGATGCGAAAATACATCTATTGGTGTTTAAAAAATCTTTATGTACCCAAACAACCCTAGTGAATATAATTTTATCGTAAAAAGGTTAGTTACACCATATTATGATAATAATTTCGTGTTTGGACATAATATATCATCCAAATTCTAAAAAAATTCTTATAAATATATGACGTGTTAGAAACATTTGATTTTATTCCCTATACACCAAAAAATATTAATAAATTCCTAGTGCATAATAAATTGAAGTGGGGGTGATGTTCTCTTTAGATATACATAACCATTCATGAAAAATAATATAACTAAAACAATACTATACATGAATTGTAAAAATTATATCTCAAAATAAAAACAATTAAACTATATAATAGTTGTAGGAAAAGGTGAAAGAAGACCTCCAACAGAAATCTAATATATATCCCGACATAACAACAATGATTTGGCATCACTCTGACCCTCCACAAGAAAATCTCCAATCCCCATCCACTATCATATGAATGTAGTGTCATGATGATCTGCAAGAGAAATAAAATTATTTTCATTATACTATTTCATTATAAGTATATACCATACTTTAAATAAGGTTCATATTCATGGTGTGAGTATTCACACCCAATAAAAAATACTCCAAAATCTCCCCACACATACCACTAGGAAAATAACATGTTAACACACAATTAAAAATATAAATAAATTAGAAGAGTATAAATCAAAAATTATTTACCAAATTTATTAAATTACATTTCAGTAGTATAAATATCTTATCCATTTATTCTACTTTTAATAGACATTAAATTCTCTATATCCACCTCTCACACACCTATGAATTCCAGGAACATTAAAATACTAATTAAAAATAAATTTTCAATTCATAAATCCAGTTATTGGTGATAATCCTATATATTCCCTAAGTGGAAATTACCCCTTATCTAAACCTAATAATTCACTATAAAATATAATATGAAGTCACCGAAACCATGTTTTCTAATTATTCATATCAATATTTATAAATAAAACCATAAAACACTTTTTATAATTTTACTAATCACCATGTGTGTGTTACCATGATTCCATGTTTAAATTCATATGAAATGTTATTTTAAAATAAAACTTTGACAAGAAAATCTATATATAAAATAATTAATAAAAAATTATAAATTCAATACTTAATGATCTATATTGATTAATGAGAAAAAGAGAATCAATATTCCCGACAATGGATCTTGTGCATTTTAAAGAATCAAGTAATAATCTAGAAAATTTTGTAATAACATCATATTTTATAAGATATTTTCTTCAAAATTAATTTCATTAATTTATTTTTATTTACAAGAAACATTATGTTTCTCTTTAGTTAAATGAAATAGTATATTTAAATGAAACAAGATTTTTTTTTAAATTTTAAAATTTTATATAATTGTTCTCACCTAGACAATAGAATTAAGTTTTAGAATAAGATGAACTAAATTATAAAAACATGGTTTACACACATATATATAATATTATTTATTTCAAAATAAATTATATATAAACTAAAATAATTCATTTTTCAAAATAAAGGAAAAACATTCCCAAAAAACTATTTTATACACACAAGTGTGTTTTATATCAATAAATTAACCAAATCACTTTATGATTATTATTTTAATGAAATTTATAAATTATATGTTCAATAAGTTTTTTAGCATTCATCATATATTATTTCTATATAGTACATAAGAATAAATAAAATTTTATACTTAAAATCATGTTTTCTAAAAATAAATTTCGTTACCTTAAAATGGTGCCCTTATACTACGAATAAAAATTTACAATTTTTGAATTATAATTTGATGTAATAATATAATTTATTAAAAAATAATATCAAAATTATTATATGGTGAATGCATTGTTTTTTTCTAAAAAGTTTCATTTTTGGATTAATTGTGGAAAATATTAAATTTTAATTTAAAACATTCCTATCTGCTTAGTTATATAAAAATTTAACTAATATTTTATATTGGTTTTAAATTACAATTAGATAAATAATAATGATATTAATATAATTTACTTATTTATAACAAATTTCTTTTTAAAATTATATATAAATTTTTTTAACACATTGAATATATTTACATTAAAAAAACATTTTCATATCGTATCTACAAGATTAATATGAAATTAAAATATGTCGCTTCTAGGAATAAAATTTGGAAAAATGGAATAAATATTTTTTATAATAATAATATATATTATCTAATAAGTAATTTTTTTTTACCATAATGATTAGTGAAAAAAAATTAATATTAATTAACATACTTTGGATTAAAATGGGGTTTTGTGCACTATGTATGTTTGAATCTAAATTAATTCTACACACACATATGATTTTTGTTTTATAATTTATATTTCATATGTAGAATAATTTTTTCTATATTATTTGAAAATATATTTTTAATATTATTATTATTATATGGAAAAATTCCTAGGTAAATAAAAACATTCAAGTTACCTTTTCAAAATCTATAAGAATACAATTATGTAATATTGAGAACTAAGAAATAACTTGATAATACAATTATGGAGTTTTTTCTAGACCATGTATTCCATACCATATATTAATAATAATTTTTTTAAGGACATTAGTTAATGGATACATCCAAATATGGAATATTTAGGAGTATTTGCATGAATTACGCTACTCATCAATTATAAAAAGACACACACTCTCCCCAATTATTAAATCCTATAAATCCATTTGGATTAACTGAACCAACAAAAATCAGTTTCCCACTTTCCTCAAATCATCCTAAAACCATTATATTTGGAATAAATCCATCGTAGTAAGGCTTTAGTAAAATCACATGGAGGATACCCTATGTAGAGGTAATGTTATTCAATATGAATCTTTATTTTATTTTTTTATCCACCTCCTAAAATTATTATTATACCATGAATATATAATAACCTAGGAATATTCCATATAATAAGAAATTTTTATGTGAATTATATAACCAACAATAACAAATACTTCTATAATGTTTTACGACATCAGCGTTCATACTTATGGAAAAATACCACCTCACGATCTGATTTCATTTGTTTCGATTACCACCTATCATGGTTGGGAATAATGATGGATTTGTAGTTCATATACTACATATATGACATTTATTATTTTTTATGATTATGTATTTGTTGTAACACACATACCAATATTATTTACATTTTTTTGGAATATGATAATGACGTTCACCTATACATTGAACTACCAACTTGAAAAGTATTGTTATTCAATAACGCTTTACATGGAATATCTTAAGAATGGGTATAATAAAAAGAGATATATATGAAATTAAAATGATATTTTAATGATAATATATATATATTTGTGTGTGTTATTTTATTTTAATTATTTTAATAATATGATAAAATGGAAATGATGTTCTTATATATATTCAACCTTCCATCTCCATGAACAGTTTATTTCATTTCCCACAACTAAATTTTATGCATTACTATAAATAAATATATACAAAATATATATTATATTTATATCATGGTTTAAATTCATTATAGGATTAAACAATTGTTGAATTAAGAGTACGATAAAAATAATAAGTGGAATCATCTTTGTAATATAAAGCAGTTATTACCCGAAATGTCACATTAACAAGAAATTGTTAATAAAAGGATAATAAATGGGTAATGAAAAATATATATGGAATGATATATAATTATTATATTGTAATATATGTACAATAAAGTTTATTTTATTATAGAATTGTTTTTAACAAGTACAATGAAACTCAATTCTTAATGTAATAGAATTATGTCTTACTTTTTTCTTTCGTGAGACACATGTTATATTAATTACCTATTTATTGTATGTGGTTTATAGAATTCCAAATTAGTTTTATGATGATTATACATAACATTATTTTTTTACATATCCATTTTAGTACATCTATTTATTTGGGATTTTGGTTCAATAGTTAACCAAATTGTTAGATATTTGGGTATCAATTTTCTTTTTTTTATACATTGGTTATGATACAAACCTATGTTCTTTCAAAAGGTGTAAATTCAGATCCTTTGAAATGTAATATAATGGATTTGTTATTGTAATGATAATTTACATCTCATTTTTTCATATTCCATCATGGGGCTTATGATTTAATGCTACTAATGTGGAAATGATTTTATGTTACAATATCATCATTTATCAAGATTGTTTAAGATTAAGACTAAAATTATGACATATCATAATCTAACTATCAATAAGTCTCATGAATTTTATTCTAATTTTATTTTTAATTTTATTTGTAAATATTTTATGTTTTAAATTTTTCTTAATTATTATTAAATGTTCCGTTATATGTTTCATAGGCTATTTTTAGAAAAACAAATATTTGGAAAATGTTTTCTGGCATAAAAAGTGTTTTAAATTATTTTTAATGATTACATTTTATATGTAAAATTTTATTCTAAAATAAAATAATTTAAATAATATTATAATTTTTAAAAATTGTTTTTAAAATTGAAATTATATTTTCTTCGAGAAACGTTGTAAATGGCCTTTCAAATTTTTTTCTCTCTATGATGACATTTGTTGGTGTTACATATGTATTAGTAGGGAAATAATCTAAGGGAAAAAATTTTATTCATCACTTAAATGGTTATTTTTTAGATTATAGGTTTTTTATGAAACCATTTTTTCATTTACTTGTTATACCATTAGGAAATTATTATGAAAACAACTGATTTTGACAGGTTATTCTAAGATGAAATGATTGTGAAAAAATTATGTTTTCATTTTTTTATGATAAGATGAAATGTTTATAATTCCCAATTTAATAAATAGGTTATGATATGTTGAATGTTTATAATCTTGGTGCTCACATATATATATATTTCAAAATTTCATGGCTGATCCCTATATCTACCTCCAATCCATTGGGTAATGATTTCAATATCATAATAAAAAAAATGGGAAAAAGTCAACGGAACTGATCCACTATGAGAAATATATGTGTCCTGATCCACTATAGAAAATAGTTGGGTCCAAATCAATAATGGGAAACATGTTTCTCTTGATCCACAATGGAAAATTGGTGTATCCTGATCCATACTGGTAAACATGTGATAATTCCTGATCCACCCTATCAATGGACATGATTGTTAACCATGATATATGAAACTATTTTATATATTTTTTATGGTTCTACCCTTTATGACATGAAATTTTGTTCCATGGTTGATTTATAATGATTTATCACTCTTATGCCCCCTTTTTATGATATGATAATTGTTTATATCATTATTCATGTTTATGGTCCATGAATGTTGGGTATGAACATTTTAATTTATGTTCATTATTTCATACCCTTATTATCATATTATACTTCCATATAATCATTATATTATATCTATTATGTTTACACTTACTGGGAATTTGAGATTACCCTTTCTTGTGTCTCCTCCCACATGTTATAAGGAATGGTTTAGGTAGGGTATTCCAAGTAAGAAACACTTTGAGAAGATATTAGATAGAGATGTTGAAGATTATTCACTAAATTAGAATATTATGTTCCATGTTTCTAAAGGTGCTAAAATATCATGGTACTTAAGAGTGTGTTTTAGTAAATTGATTAATTTTCATCTAAAAATATGTAATATATATATATATATATGAGAAGAATGGTTTTCTATATTTAATACTAACTGAAAGGATTTATTATCATTTGGAAACTAGGATGTGAAATAATCAGTGATATCCCTAGGGATATTTCTAAGGATATGTCTAGGTATGTCACTAAGGAAAAGATTAAAAATGATTCAAAGTACATGAAAATTTCCGAGAATTTTGGTAAATGATAAAGAGAGTGGTTTCATTAAATTACATCACATTTTGGATAGTAAAAGTTGATGTGGCTGAAGAACATATGTAACTAGAGGTAAAAACCCCAGAAACACAGTATTGAGCTTCCCTCAATTGAGAATTGGTGTATGATAACGGGACATATAGAACAGTTGGGGTGACATTCCTATGAGATATAATTGGGAAGATCACAAGATCATTATTAACATTTATAATGGTTTAAAATATACGATAATTCTGAGTAAAGAGGTATAAAATTTATGTTCTATATATTAAAATAGAGGTATATGATTTGGTCATAGTATAAGTGTTTTTTAATGATTATGTGGTTTTCCATTATGACTATTTTTTCTCACACTATGCTTTCATGTTAAAGTCAATGGAAGGAACCAGAATGAATCTAGTTAATAATGAATGTGGCAGAGAATTTACTAATTATTATTCGATTAGGATGATGATTTATGTGAATGATATTGTTCCCAATTTGCCATCATGGAACATTATTGTCAACATACACCTTAACCAACTCTCAGACTCATCAAATAAGAGAATGATAGAGTTTGATGATATTTTATGAAGTGAAGACCATAGTGAAATGAATATTAAATTCTCAATATATCAATAATGTTGAATGAATCACTCAATATAATGTCTCAAATAAATGATAAAATGATTTATTTAAGGAGAATACGGACGCAATGTAAGATATTTACAAGGAATAATGAAATGTTAAGTAAACACAATGGATGTTAATACTGGTCTTGATTAGGTATTATCATTGGCTGAATGATTTAAATGTGAAAATTATGTGTGTTATGAAAATATATGTTCTAAGGGGAAATATAACGAAGAGATTAAATTATGTTATATGAGTAACAATTTTACTATTGATGATGAGAAGACTAAAAATTTCATATAAAATTTATGCTTTTCCTAACAGTAATGATTACGTTAATTGTGAGAAGAATGATTAATTTGAGGGTCATGAATGTTAGAACATGATTCATATTTCACACTATAAGAAATAGGTATTAAAGAATAATGTAGTAAAACCTACTTAATGGATTAATGATGATGTAGATGAATTGAAGTGTTTATGTATCGGAATTCAAGATTTATAAAATATATAAGGATTTTTCAATATTAGTTTTTCATTAAGGATATTAAAGAATTTGTTGAATGGTACTGATGTCCTATAAAAGTCATTCAATGGAAAGGTGATATTTGGATTATGGTATGGTGACCAATAATATGTTTCACATGTATATAAAATGGTCATTAGGTTTGGATAATGATAGGATTTATTAGGATAAAGTTATTTGGTTAGTATTGATGACCTTAGAACTAATAAAAGATTTGTTGAAAAAGTAGTTTATTGTATCATTTATGAGGTTTAAAACAAAATATAATTTATGCAATGTATCAAATAATATTTTTTTTATGTACATAATGATGAATAATATACATTTTAAATATGTTTTTATGGTAATTTGTGTTATTACCATGTTTCAAGAGACCATGATGAAGGTATTCACATGTTTCATTTGGGACAATCAAGATCCTCTTTATGATATATGGGGGTTTAATGTTTAGTTGATTTTGGATAAATTTAGTGGCCTTCCTTATAAATTTGTATGTGTTAAATGTTTAAGAGTTTATAAAACGGCTTATGTATATCTTTTAATGATGTTTTAGATATTTACTCATTATTTCGACATTTGGATATTTATGCATATTAGATGACATATGGTAAACATTTTTTTATGATAAATAAATATATATTTTATGAATTATTATTTTAGCTATGGATATTTTGTTTCATTAGTTATTTAGTAAAAATTAAGTCTCCAGCACTTTTTGGAGAAATAGATGATGTTGAAATTTATCAAGGCATAACCACCAAGTGATATTAATCATATTAAATGGAATGAAACAAATTATTTATATATTCTCATGGAAATTATTCAAATTTTTGAAAATGTTATTAAATTTAATGTTTCTTCTATTATCGTAATTTTCTATGATATCATTGAACTTTGTAAAGCTTCTTTGCATTATGTATTTTTGTTCATTAACTTTCTCCTCACTGTGTTCTCTATCACCCCCATCCGTTATCATGTGTTATTTTCTATTCAATGTCCATTTTTTCTCTTCACCCCAATGTTATTTTATTTTTAAAACTATTATGTGTTCTTTATGATGAATTTTTCCTATCCATTTCACTTTTTCAAAATTATTTATTATTAACTCTTTTTACAACATGGTTTTCTATGATGAAATTTTAAAATGATAAGAATATGATGACCGAGATGAATTTCAAGGGGGAAATTCATTTTATGGGGAGGTAGATTAAATCCCCCTGAGATTTTATGAAATAATTTTTTAATAAGTAATTTAATATTTTAAATTTCGTTACACGCATAACTAATTTTGGCTTGAGTGCCATAAAAAATAATATTATATAAAATATGATATATTATTAAAATATTATATTTTAAATGATATTTTTCACTTAGCTATTGGAAAGGAAATTATGAATATGATCAAATAAATTATTAAAATATTGTTTAATAATTTGTATTAAATAAATTTTTTTTCTCTAATAAATTAAAAATGAAAATAAAAAAAATTTTAAATTAAAAGGAAATCATTCTTTGAAGATATATTTTTATACACACAAAAATATTTAATATAAATAAATAAAACACATGAGTTTTTTAATGATTTAAATGAAATTATAAAATTATATATTCAATAATTTTTTTAAAAATATATCTTATTTTATATTTATACAAGAGATAATAATAAATCCAATTTCCCTCTTAAAACTCGTATTTTTCAAACAAAAAAGCTTTATTTATCCTTTTTATAAAAGATAGATTTTAAAATAAAATTTAAATCTATTATGAATTATATAATATAAATAAAATTAAATAATAAAATCAAAATTATCTTAATATTAATTTTTTTTCCTAAAAGATTCATATTTGATGAATGGTGAAATGTACCGAATTTTAATTGAAAAATGTCTTTCACCTAAATAATTGACAAAGTTAAATTTAATTTTAAGTTAGTTTTAATGTATTTTTAGTTCTATAATACATATAATAATACAATATAGTTCATTGGAAGAAATTTTATATGGAAATTGGATATAAAAACATTATAAAGTTTTGAAAATTTTCACTTAAGAAACCTATTTTCTTGTCGCATCTGCAGGATATGTATTAAATTTGATTCTACCACTAATGTTTGGGTAATTTTGAAAAATTATTAAATATATGTAATCATTCTAATTAATATTTTCTAATAATTTCATATTAATTTTTAACATAATTATTAATGAAAATATTTGGACTTAATTAATGTTATTAAGGTTAAAAAGATTTTTTCTTCATTACATGTGTTTGAGTTAAAATTAATTTTACAAAAAAATAGGGTTTTTATTAAATGATTTTGATTTAGTTTATCAAATAATCATGACTAAATTATTAAAAAATATATATTTTAAATTTTATTCTTAATGAATATATTTACTATGTAAATAAAAATATTCAAGTCACCTAGGTAAAAACTATAACCATAAAATCGCATAAACTAAAGGACTAAAATAGAAATTGAGAAAAATGTTTTTATTTTTAGTGGTGGAGTTTTTCCTCATCCAATGAATCCTTCCAAAACAATATTATTCAATTTTTTAAGCACATGATGTATGGGAAATCTCCCAATATTGAATACTTTTGAGTACTTAAATTAATGGCACTCCTCCTCAATTATAAAAGATTACTCACTCTTCCCCCTTATTAACAACACTAAATCCATTGGGATTGACCAAAAAATGGAAAAATAACATAAAAATATCCCTTTACTTATAAAATAAGACTTATTTTGGGAAAAAAAATTCAACCTAGGAAGTATTTAGTGAAAACCTAAAGAGAGTACCCAAATGAAGATATAATGTTCTTTAAAAATCATATTTATTTTATTTGTATCCCCACATTATAAAATTATTATTATTATATAATAATTATATAATAAATTCAATATTTTATATATACTCATATGTTATTATGTTATGTTTACAACATAAAAGTTCATACACTTCCATTAAATAGGGCACAAAATCATTATTCCTGTGTATGGTAGACTATGGCCTCATGAACTAATCTCATCCATTTTTTCATTACAACCTAAAAAAGTTGAGAATAATTATGGATTTATAATTTATATATTTAATATAATATATTTATTATTTTATTTCTATTCTATAATAATTATATCACATAAACCTTCATGATTTACCCTAGGCATGACATAAAATGAGTAGGTGTGGGATGTTTAGATCCCTCACACGTTGGAGGCTCATTTTAAAAGGTTTGATTAATTTTTTAAATTAATTAATTAATATCCTTTAACCTAATTTTTTTATAGTACCTTGCTTATGGGAATTTGTCCACAAAATTCTAGTTTTTTCCAATGAAGACATCTCTTCTCCTCTATTCTCCCTTACATTAATGAACAATGAAGAATGTACGAAGAACCACTAGATCTAAATGCATCAAAGCATAGAAGATCCTCCTCCTTATCAACAGAATACGAACCAATACATGTAATAATAATTCATGGTGTTCATAGACCCAAAATTAAATGTTTTATCATGTTGTAAATTTATTCTACAACCTTCAGCTTTGAATTCAAACAGTGCGTGATTTCGGGTACCAGTTTACTAATGTTTGTCGGTTGATCTTATTTAAATCGCACAATTATGATCAGTTGTCCATGAAAACTTGGAAAATGATCTAAAACCTTGTTTTTGTGCCTTTCCACCATTGATTTATACATTTTATTTATCGTGGAATCCACGTGATTCACATTTCGATGATTTTTTGGAAACCCGAGCTCGATCAGGGACCAAAAAACGAGACAGAATCATGGAACACCAACTGTTTTTCAAGTGAAGCATATATATAGAAATGTGATGATGCAACGATAAAAAAGATGAATATTTCACATAATTATGTAGAAGAAAAAAGATACGGTAGTGTGCAGAAGATCTGACCAAACCCTCCTTTTTGAAAAAGGTTGATTTACAATGAATGAAAAAGCCATCCCATGTTCTTCAACTTGATATGGAGTTATCAGAGTAGATTCATGTGATGTTGGCCATAACTAGAGTATATTAAGAGATGAAAAAATAATCAAGAGAATCTAGAGATTATAGAATAAATCCTTGCTACACAAAGTGTATAACGAATAACACTGAATGTGTAGCCTCCCTCAACAGCGATGATAGGGTATTGGAAAATATAAGGATTTCACGGTGTGAACTCTATATGACACGTTGTGTACCACCTATCTGTGTGATATGCGTAATTTAAAAAAGACACATATAGGAACACACCATGTTCCATGTACAGAGACACATCTTGGTTACATGGATAATATCCTATGTGGACCAGCATGTCATGTATCAAAGTACACAGAAATAGATTCTGAGTACACGGACATGGCCAAAAGACACGGACCAGTCCGCAGATAAGTGGGACACCTTGTTTAGTCCACCTTCTTGATTTTCACTACTACATTGTACATGAAACATGTCCATCTATTGACAGGTCTAGGTAGTGAATTGTGGAAACATTTCATATGGTCCCCCTCACACATTATGTACAGTTTGATCTCCCACAAGAATACATCAATCATTTCTATCTCCATCATTTGAACATGGATTTTAGATCACGAGGCACTGATCCAGAGTTTTTTTGTGGATCTTGATAGTGTCCTTGCGAACTACTTTTGAGATACAATGTGTATGTTTCAGTCCATCACGTAAAGAGATTACACCTGAAGATAAAAATTATCAGACATGATTACTAGAGAGCTTCTGAGAAGACCCTCTAGCAAGGCTGGGTAGTATAGTCTCTGAAGATATTTCAGGCTAACCCTCCAGGTGGGCTGGGTAGTGTAGTCCCTGTGGAAATTCTGGGCTGACCCTCTAACTAGGGCGGGTTATATTTTCCCCAATGATGATATATTAGACATACCCTCTAGTTGGACTGGCTATTGTAGTCCTCGATGATGAGATCTTGGGATGAACCCCTAGTAGGGTTGGGTAGTGTAGTACCTGATAATGAGAAACTGGGTTGACCCTCTAGTGGGGTTGGATAGTATATTCCTTGATAACGTGATACTGGGATGACCCTACAGCTGAGCTATGCTGTGTAGTCCCCAATGATTCAAAGATTACCCTCAACAATTTGGCACAATGGTGATCCTTGGTTTGACTTACCTATTGACTCATGCGAAATAGGGGTGATTTTCCTAGAATGATGTGTCCTTGTGATGTGACCAAAAACCATGCATGTGAGTCATTACCACCCAAAGTGAATAATATTGAGGGGTGGTGATTTGATCCCCTCTGACTTGTGTCTCCTGGGTAGATGCATGTGTTAATGGGCATGTCAAAAGGATTGCCTTGGAACTATTTAATACTCATATTCTTTGGTTGAGAAATGATATGGAGATACCCTTACTCTTTAATTGGTGTTTCTTAGACTGAGTATATATATATATATCCTGCTATAATTTCCACTCCTTAGGTCTTGGTTACTCTCCTTCCAAGAAAGGCAGAGGCACTTCGGGTATGCAATGTGATTTCTGTTTCTAGATTCTCATGGTTGGATAGCTATACTCTCTAGATATAGGCTGAAAGGACTCGATGGGAGGGTCACATCCTCGATGTTTTTGAGCTCCTCTTTTTTAGAAGTTCCATCTTTCACACTCTTGTTGGTTTGAGTTGCTCACTTTTTATTAACTTTTATTGTACAATATTACATTCACTACTTCACATTGTTTGTGTCTGCTTCTACCCCCAACTCCATTTTGGGGTTTTCAACTATGTTTGTATATACTCACCCCAGCATGGGCTTCATCTTACACTTGTCATGTCTTTTTCATATGGTAGAGAGGTCGATCATGAATATAGAAGAGTGTAAGGATATAGGTAGTGTGGACTATTTTTTGTGGTCATAGTTGGGATACTTTAGCTAGTATCTCTTAGTGGATACCCTTTTCCATTTTTCATCATGTTGGGACCAGATTCTGGTATGGTCTTTGCTTTGGCCCCTTTATATTTCACTATTCAATACCTTACTAATGTTCTATCTAAATATACATGCATTTTCACGTTAATTAATAGTTCTTTTATATTTTACTACCTTTTCTATGAACATTATCATTGAATTGGTTATGTGTGTGTGTATATGTTCTTAATAAAAGGACTCCCTGAGATTATTGTGCCTTTGAAACATGTCACCAACTCCTAACCAATAGAGGCGGTCTTGGGGTATTTGCATCTCAAACCTCATTTTGGGTAAGGTCATGACAATAAACATATGAGATATCAAACTATGGTCATATGAAATCATAATATAAGTATATGTTTATGTGATAATGACCATAACTTATGATGTTCGTACCCATCAAATCCTATATTATAAACATGATTTAGGGTATAAAAATTATCATTTCAGAAAACAGGGACCATAAGAGTGATAAATCATCATAAATCAATCATGATTCATAGGATAATGTCATAAAATTGTCCCCCCTTCATAAATACACAAAATCAATTCATATCTCATGGTTAACTACCAATACCATCAACATAGTGGATCAAGAAACACTTCTTTCCCATATGGGATTAAGATGCATGCCTCACCCATAGTGGAACGAGCATATCGACTTGTTTCACAAGGTTATATCATAAGATATAATGCTTTAACTAATGAATCATAGGTAGATATAGGTCCTCCACATCACATAATGAAAAACATACATATTTTTTCCACAAGAACAAAACACATTCATGATATTAGTACCCATAAAAATAAAATTATTTCTTAAAAATTTCATCACAGTATTTTCATGGAAATGACATGGGTTTAATAAATATATATATTTTCACCATAAACCCAATCCATCCATAAAAAGAGTATGGATGGTATCCATTAATCATATCCCCGGTAAATCTTACGTAACGTCCAATATTGTCAATATTTTATAGAAAATTATTTTAATATATCAAATGAAATAGTTTTTGAGGAAAATATCCCTTCTATTTTGAAAACAATTTTTTAAATACGACTGAATTATAAAACAAACAAATGATCATAAAAAATCCACTTAATATTATAAAGGAAAAAAATCTAAACAATAAGATTAAAAAATGGTGGAAAAATATTATCATTCCATATATATTAAAAAACCATTCATTTTGTATTTTTTAGATAATTCCCATATAACATCATTTATAATATGACAAAAACAATCCTTTCATACTTTTTATTAAATAGTCAAAAAGATTAAAAATTAAGTTAAAAATTCAAAATATAATATTTAAAAAAATTGATACTATTTTAAAAAATATAGACATTGAAAAAAAAGATAAATTTAAGGGGATTTTTAAAAATATTATTTTTAAAATAATGTCCCTTCTAAATTTCATATCATTGAAGATTTATTTAATCAAGTAAATTGTTTATATGTATCAACAATAATTCTACATAAAAAGTGGAAATAAAACATAGGATAATTAAAATCTATATCACAGATAATTTTAACCTGGAATAATCAATGAAGTATAATTTTAACCCAATGATTGGAAATTGGGATAAGAAATTCCTTACAACATTTTAATAATTAGAATTTTTGGCCCCATAAAAGTAATAATTATATAATAAAACATTGAATAACATTAAGATAATGAGATTCATGATATTATATATCCAAGGGAAGTTTATACACCACACACAATAAATAAGTTTATAATAATGAATATGTATCACAAAAGTAAAAGTGATATGAGAAATACTTACCTTACACTTCCCCTTAGATTGTAAACATTAACCTCTTGTTGAATATCACCTCCTTGAATGAACACATATAGAACATAGAACTGATTAATGGGTGAGACCAAAAGCACATGAATGAGGGGAGGGTGGGGAGGAGAGGTTTTGGAAGTGATTTTAATAGCTTCAAGGCTTATGAGAAATTGGGGGGGGGGGTGGTAAGGGGTGGTATTTATACATGAGTGGTGGTTTTAAGAGATTAAATAATGACTATTTTATATTTAATTCCAACAAAATTTCGATGGAATTAATTACAATGAATTTGGATTAAAATTAATGTTTTAAAGGAATTTGGTCAATAAACACATAAACCAAAAATTTAATGTTGTAGTTTTTAGGTATTTTAATCTTTTACTTTTTACATTTTACCCACTAAATTATTTTACCTATATTGTGATAAATATTTTGTTTAACATGATAATGTTTTTATGCCTAAAAATTAAAATAAAAATATAACCTAATTTGGACCACATAATTAAAAGTATGGAATTCATTTTAAATAATTAAAAACACATAAGTTTAAAATTATTATGTAAAATTAATCATTCAAAATGAAATGAAAATCATTTTTTTAGAAAAATATATTTTAAAAACAGAATATATAATTATACCAAAATTAGGTATAAATATTATTTCAATTTCATTAATTAGAATATATATAACTAAGAATTGCGTAACATAAATTAAGAAAAATTTAAAAACATAAAAATAACATTTAAAAATAATCAAAATGGGAGATTTATAACATTAGTATTTTTTAATTATTCACTATAAAATAAATATTTTCATATACTTGTCAAAAATTAACCCTAACAAAATTTTGAAAGAAAAAATTAAATTTATCAAATTAAATTTTTAAAATTTCCTAAAAATAAAAAAAATTATTTTCCCCTAAAATGAAATAATAATATTTTTTTTGAAAAAACATATAATGAAGATTAAAATGAATTTACAAAAAATTATGTGTATATTCACAAAGCATTAATAAATACATTAACAATGAAATTTAATATTATATATTTAATAATTTCTATAATATTATTCATTCCCACTAATTTAATGGATAGGTTATAATGGTCATGTTAGAATAATAATATTTTGGAGTTTTATTAAACTCATTGCTCTATTCAAAGTAAGCTATGAATGAGTTTATTTTTAAAAAAAGAGATACATACCATAAAATATTGGGGTGTTACATTTGTAATGCTTAATCATCATCTAGTCACTATGGTGGTGATGTGATACCAATAAAAAATTAATTAGACAGAAAATATTGGGTAGAGGAAGAATCAAATAAGAAATTTGAAATTATAGAATTGATGTTGTTTGTACCTATCACCACTTCATTATCATAGACCAAATCAACAACTATGATCGCATGATCTTTTTATTTGTATCTTATATTAAAGGGTTTATGATGATGATTATCATGATTAACCCTCATATTCATGAGCTGATTTGTGTAATATCCACACTTCTTAAAATTATATCATTAGAGTGTGGCTGGAATGTTCGACTAAGATGTTTCACCATTCCTTTCATGGAATGACCTCTTCACATCACTTCCTCATTCTTTTAATTGATATAATTATTTTCAATAGTTAAAATATTTTCATGAATCCATAATTTAATCATCATTTTTAATTTCTTCCACACTTTATTAATTGTGGAAAAATAATTTTATTGACTCAATGGTGTTTATTGTTATAATTAACTATAAATTCAGTAATTTTATTTTTTCCAAAAAACCACGATAGAACTAACAGTCTATAATTTCCAATTAAATATATATATCATATTGAAATATTTATTCATAACAATCATAGTATCTTATAGGTAATTATTTTCAAATACTTTGTCTAATATTAGTAAAAAAATAGTCAACATTTCTTTCAAGATAAAAGATTAAACTAGACACATAACCTGAAAGTCTAGTGAAATTTTACTCATCGGTGCTAATGTGTAAATCAACCATATTCATTTATTTTATAAATTTCATCTCCATTTATATTAAAAGAGTCATTGGAAAGAATTATTGAAAATATTGATCTTAAATTATTTCCATGCTATTGAGTAAATTTCCTCTACATTCTTTATATTCTTGATAAATTTCCTCTATTGATAATTATCACATTTCAAACAATATACTTCCAGGGAAAAATTTCATGTTCTAAAAATTATAGAATAAAAAATATATTTTTAGTGGTACTATTCAATTTCTCTTAAATTAGTGGATGAGATGAACAACTGATGGATGGTGGATGTATGCACATTAAATAATTAATAGTGATTATTTCCATTATCTATTTTTAATATTAACATGATTTACATTTCCATCACATCTTGAATGATTGTTGTGATAATATACACTTGATTTCACACCACAACACCCATTTCATATCATCTCTCGTGAGGTGGTTCAGGGAATTGGCTCTGAAATAAACCATTACCATGATTCTTCCTTGGTATAACCAATGACTAAGAACATAAAGTATAGTATGAGTAATAATAATCATTATGGGTAGACATATAATCATGAAAAATCATTCATATGATGTGTGAATCGTTACGAATTATTTTAAATATATGAAACCTTATGTTCAACCTGTGTTATTCATGGTATTCATCTATAAAAATCCTACATAATTGTTCAAAAAATTTGGAATAATCCCAAGAATATCCCCTGAAAGTATCTAGCTAGGTGTGCATTATTAGGGGAACTCATCGGTCACCAGTGATGGTTGAGTTAATACCCAATCCACCCCTTCTATATTTATTACCCCTAGGTGAATCTATTACATAGTATAATCCACTCTTCAATATCCTTATATACATACACATTATGAAAACACCAAAATCTATAATTCAAAAAATATCTATGATTTTTTATTATACATTGACTTATTGATTGGGTTTTTAAAATATCTTACTCATCCTAATATATAAATATTAACTAAAACATACTCTATTACCAACTTAGGGGAAAAACATTTCTTATATTAATATTATTTCATTTTAGAGGAATATTTAATATAAATTATAATAATACATTCCCAGGGACTATAAATATTAAGTGTATTAAGGGAATATATACATAATAGTATTTTTACTTAAATATATTCAACATCACATATAAAAATATTTTCACATGTTAAACATATTTTAGATACAATATATAAATCATTTCTTTATAGCCTAGGAAATATAAACATAACAAATTATGAGCTCAAGTGCTTATTTAGGGTATAAAAATTTTACATCAATCAATAATAATATGTGAGAATAACATAACAATAAGTGTATAAGAACATCTTTATAAAATATGATTATTATATTAAAACAGTGAAATATTTGTAATAATAAATTATGGTAAAAATATTTATCATAAAAAGACAAAAGTTAAAAGCATGCAGAACAATCATTTATAAATCATGAAGCACGAGAACACATCATAATCATAAGAAATTTGTTTTTATCATAGACATAATCATAGAAATTTATTTAAATAGTAAGGAAAAGATTATAAAGATATCAATGTGTATTGATTTTAATCCCCATTTTAACAATTCATTAGTCAATTATTACTTTAGAGACTATCATAGTCAAAAAATTCCATTAATGAACTGGGTTCACTCTCCATTATTGACCTTTTTTATCCCCTAAGTTATATCTATTTACCTAATTAATTATAGGGATAAATAATTCATGGCCCACCCTTAACATAACAAAAAGAAATCATAAGTGTCTCATAAGACAATAAAACATTCTTAATATCATTATATCATAACCCATGGGAAAGATATAGTTTTCCAATTTTTTTTATTATTTCATCAAGGCATAAACATTACAAAATAATAGGGTTTCGCAAAGGGTTCATCCTATCTTTATTAACCTATGGGAATGAAATGATTCCTAGAACTATCCTTAAATTTTGATAATCATAATACATCATCAAAAAATATATTATTTCAAAAAATCATATCCTTAATTATTCATAATAATACTTAAAGTAATTTGACAAGGATGAAAAATATTGTTAAAAGATAATTCCAAACTTCCTATGGAATCATGATAAAATATCCATTTATTTTTATTTCATTTTAATTCAATAATCCCATAATATTGTTAAATTGATTTTATTTTTAAATAAACAATTATATATATAATGTAAAATTTAATGGAAATAATTTCCATGCTTGTGGGAAAATTCGTTCATGCATGTATGTTTAAATAAAACGTTCTCTTTACACATTGGTAAAAAGTCAAAATGAACTGTTCAGAATTTTTTTCAAAGATTATTTTGTAATGATATACAAATAAAATAAATGTTAGTGAAAATAATTTTTTTTAAAGAGTTAATGCATATATAAGTATATTCACAAATTAATTTTTAACATTACATACATATATGAAAAAATTTATCAACTAAAGAGGAAATAAGGTTGTATTTTCCATTAAAAAAATATTTTCATTTGTTGTACCAAATATAAGAAAATGATTATAACAAAAAATTATAAATGGCAAGAGGAGAGTAAAATATATGGGGTTTAAATGTTAAAATCAATAAAATTACCCTCAATTGAAATTTATCATAGAAAATCCTTGAAAGAAATGAGTTTATAACCTAGACCCTTACCTGAAGTTTTATCGTTCTTTACACAAAAATAAAAATCCATAATAATGAAAATAAATTTATTATTAATATATTAAAAAATATTAAAATAGATCATAATATTTGTATTTACTTTATAATTTTCTATCGTCGTTTAATTAATACTTTAATAATTAAAATAGTCATTATTGTGAAAACTGGTTTGTTTTTCTTACATGTTTCAGTTCGGTGGTTTCAATAATTGAACCTTTTTAATGGTTTGATCATTTATATTATATTAATAAATAAATAAATTTAATATTTTTTTATCAAATAAACTTTTATAATTATACATATAATTTGGCAATAAAAACTGAATCACATGCATGGATGGTGGCGGTATTCCACACATACACCCTAGCGATGTTATCATTTTACAATGAATAGAAAAGTAATAAAGTAAAAAATATAATATATATCTAGAATAATAATTAGTAAAAAAATATAATCTATAAACATCAAATTCATCATTATATCTTTTAATTAATTTTTCTCATAAAATATTAATAACATCACTTCTTGGAGGCAGTAATCCACACGTATGAATGATGGATACTTTTATTTCTTATTTTATAAAAAAGGTTTTAAGAATATTTATCCATCACTTTAATAAAAATTGAGTATATAAAATATATATAATAATTACTTTAGTATTGTAATGTATATTCATTTGAGCTAAAATATTTAATAAAATTAAAATTACTTGGTTATGTTTTATAACTCTTCATTATGAAACCTCATTTGGCATAAACATCAAGCCTTGAAAGGATTGTATTATAATAAATAAAATACATTTAGGATATGTGTAGGTATTCATTAAATATATTGTCAATGTTATTTGATTATATCAATGTCACATATATTTGTGAGGAATATAGGAAAGGTGATATTCATTTAAAAGTGATGTTTGGAAAGAGTTGAATTTTTGATAATATAAACATAAAATAATCCCTTACTCAAGTAATGTATATCTATTTTTAAAATAAAAAAATATAAGAATTATATGGTAATAATTTCTTAAAAAATAATATTTAATCAAGTGTTTATTCATATATTGAACCTCATCTCTTGGGGTAACCCCCAGTAAACCCATTTTATCAATAATAGTAGTAAGACATTTTTATTGTTTTACACTATTCATAATGAACAAAAAATAAATTAAGATATTCAATTATATTTATTATTAGAATTCCAAATATGGAATCCATTTTATAATATTAAATTTTTATAATTTTCATAATATAATTTTTAAATTTTTGTGTAAAATTCATTAACCCGTTTTTATAAAAATGCATTTTGTAGTATAAAACTGAGCTTATGTTCATTCCTTTCCATTTAAAAAATATTAGATGTATATTAAATTATTTTAATTAATATATTATCTAAAAATCTTAGTAAAATTATTTATAAATATATATTTTTTTATTTATTGAAGTAAATAAATATGGTGTGTATAACTAAAATTTTTGATAAAAAAATTATCATTTTACCTTCAAATGATTTTTTTTAATTTTGAACCATTTTAAATATAATGAATTTATTTTATAAATATGTAAAAAAATAACTTTAAATTTATTAGTCTTTCATATTCAAACATTATAATCTAATAAATACGAAATATTTATCACATTAAAAAATAAAATAATTAACATAATTTATTTAAACTCTATGTTGTTTGTAATGAAAACGTCAACGAAGACAAATATATTTAAAATGAAATATATCATAAAATTAAAGGGTGTTACACATAGTGAAAATAATATTTCATATCCTAGTCCTAGCCAAAAATCATAAATTTCATGCTGGATACATATATTCCAGATTTATATAGGTATTTGTTTTTATAAAAAACCTCATATGGCTTGATTCCCATTTTTATTTTGATAAATAGTGATTCTTAGATCCCATATCATAGGCCCAACTAGAATATGTTAAAAAACAAGACCCCAACTATAAGGCCCCAGCCTTAAACC
Source organism: Viscum album (assembly GCA_963277665.1). NCBI lineage: Eukaryota > Viridiplantae > Streptophyta > Magnoliopsida > Santalales > Viscaceae > Viscum > Viscum album. Next base: position 1,315,516,194 of record OY728133.1, read on the forward strand.
TTACTTAATCATGAGTTATTACAAGATTCTACATTGGGTATCTTTTTAGGTTTAGAGTTTTGGAGAATTATATCATGAAACTTGCATTACATTCCACATTTAAAAAAAGTGGTTACATAAAAGACAGTATTCATTCTTCTCATCAATGGAAACATATTTAAAATAAAACATGGATTCTTTCTTGACACATCCTTGACACTATCATCACATCATGTACTTTTCCCTTGACCTGTGAAAAACATTTCAAAAACATGGGATGAGCATAAAAAGCTCAGTAAGGGTTATAAAAAATGGAAAAGAAACATGAGTTCATATATACATAAGAATGAAATAATACTTTACCCATAAAACATAGGAACATTAACATACCTCATCAAATCATGAATAAATCATATAAATCATTAGACATTAAAGGTAACTTGAGGCATTCATAACATTCTTACGTTGGGAGTAACCCTCTTGATTACATTTGGAATACCCACCACAGTATATTCCCTAAATCTCTTTGGAGAAACCTGAATATTTCACTCCTTCGCATTATCCAATGCATTGGGGAGATATATCGGGCTTACCCGCCTTTAGTTTATCACGGAACCACCCATCTTCATAACAATGCCCAAAAAACCATAACATAATCGTACCAGATAATACATGCATAAATGAAACATAATATTTCCACATTTCAATCACAAGATATCAATAAAACACATTGATATAAAAAACCATATGAAAACCATTTTCAATACCAAAATAAAAGAAAAGTAAAACATGATATTTTTTTTCTTTTAAAAAGAAGGTATGCCTTGTAGAGGAAGCCGGAACTCAAATAATGGTCATGGCGGCGGAGAAGTTGTTGTCGCCGCGTACGTATGACAAAAACATTCCCTTTTGTCATTTTTTAAAACACTTCATATAAAAAATATTCCTTTTGGATAAACTTAAATGTAAAAGGGGTTTATACACTGTATAAAATAAGGTTGTGTATAAAATAAAATATGCCTCAATGAAAGGAGATTGATATGAAGTCTCATACAAAGATGGTATCCTTGGATTAAGGATAAATCAGTTACATAATTATGTGTGACAAACGAATACATGAAATATAAGTGGGTATTAAGTGTAAAACAATCAGAGGACATTCACATATAACCATAGAATGGCATATTCAAGGTGTACAAGTTTATCCCAATGAATCAAAATTGGGTTAAGAGGTTCACTTGCAAAAATTCGACAGCCTAACAGCGTCACTTCAAAATTCAGAAAAAGAGTTGATGAGAGATAAAAAGGTTATCTTATCACTTGGTCATAAAATTTACATCAATAAAGATATATAAGAACATATCCCAACATAATATTATGTGAATTAAAATACATAACAAAATAAGTCTTTTAAAAAGAGGAGGGTGAAAGGTTCCCTTACCGACATGGGTATCTTTAGAAACATACACCCCATGAAAGGAAAACAATACAACATTGATGTAAATACTAATAAATGAAATTATATTACACAATGAGTAAAATAATGTGAACTACATAAACCAATAAAAGGAAATTGTAGCAAATGTAGCATAAATCTCACGAGAATAAAAGTGAGATGAAAAATCCCTTATGAAAACTCAGCAGCCTAACAGCGCCACTCAAAACATCCAAAAATGGATTTATGAGATAAAATAGGGTCTCCCATAATATGAGAATAAAAATTATAGTATGATGAATATAAAATAACATCCCCAAACATAAGAAATATGTGCTTAAAGGAAATGACATAAATGAGAGTACTTAAAAAGAAAGAGAGAGGTTGGATCTCTCATGAAAATTCGGCAGCCTAACGACGTCACTCAAAACATACAAAATGGGTAGATGAGAGAGAATATGGTCTATCATCATATGAAAAATAAAAATTACAGTAATATTAATATAAAATAACGTCCCAATAACAAGAAATATGAGCTTTAAATGGAATGACATAAAAGAGTGTACTTAAAAAGAAAGAGAGGAGTAAGATCTCTTACCTCAAGTACGACATGTCTTGTTCGTTTCTTTATATTCCTGAATAATAAACTTTGGTCAATTTATAATTGACTAATTACCACCTTTAGAAATTATTATTCCGTTCATATCACATATTATAATGTTATACTAATTGTTTAATAATGTTAGTTCATATCAGCCATTTTTGCCGATGTTTGGTACAAGAGTCAAAAATGAACTTGTTTGAAGAAAAAATTTCCCATGTAGTTATAAGTAAATAATTTCAAGAATAGTATTAATGATTAAAATATCATAGATATCCAGTAAATATTCATTTTATACTATTCCATATCATTTGGAGATAAAAAACGAAAAGCACCGTTCATGGAGACAGTAGGTCGTACGTACGCATGAACACTACTTTCATTTTTCCCTTGTCATTTTAATGGAATTAAAAATAAATGATATATATATATATTATAATTCTATTATAATATATATGTTATATAGGTCACATATGTTTATTAATTTCATACTTTATACATTCCATGTATTTCATGTACGAGTCACATCACTTGAGGGGGCGGTAGTCCACACTTCCTCATATGAAATTATCGCATTTACACAACACGAAAAGAATAAAGGTATGTTTTAAATATAAAATACAGAAGAATATATTAAACATAAATACCATATATATAATATATAAAATTTAGTGACATCATGATGTCCACCTTGAAAGGTGTTAAAAGAATATTGAACAATCATCGTTTCGTGAGGCAGAAAATCTCCAACCACAGAAACAGTATGTTCTTTAACCATTAGACGAAGATGTGTGTAAGTGTAGCTCGAATCCTGATTATAAAAACATCCTAGTATATTTAAGATATTGTATTTGTTAAAAAAGAAATTAATAAAAAGATTTTAGGGGGTTGGAGAAGAAAAAGAAAACAAAAGGATTCAAGTGAAGACATTACCTTAAAATCGGGTAACTCCCATTGGTTTGAGCTCAATGGCTTCCTTGGGAAGACTTATGCCCAATGTGAGGCTTCAAGGAGTTATATAGGGATTTGGAGAGACAAAATGGGCAGGGGTGGGCGGAGAAAAAGGCTTGGTATTTGTGGGTAAGGAGGTAGAGGTGGCTGCCTTTTATAAGAGGAGAGGAGGGGCACTCTTGGAAAGGTATAAAATGTAACTTTATTTTCAAATGCATTTCTGATTTTAATGGTCCCACATTGATGTGTTTCTAGGATTAGGTGACAATGGTTAAAAATACACCCATCCAATAGGTTTTGGACATGTTTAGGTCTTAGATTTTACATTATCTTTCCATTTTATTTAAATCCTTTATTAATGAGGTAATCGCTGCATCATCAAGATGTCATAAATAATTTGATAAATTTAATGTCTAAAAATTATTAAAAAAATATCATGATGTTGGAAATATTTTAATCTTTCTAATTAATATTTATATTCTAAAATATCATTTATTAAGAAAAAATTAAAAATATTTTACTTAGGTGATACATTCTTTGTTACATTTAACATTCTTTTAAAATAAAAAGATAAAAAGTAACTTTCTCACAAAAGTGATTCCATGGGGCCCCCATGTTTTACAAAAGGCATACCATGGTCGGACATGAGACAACCAGTAGCCTTAGGAAACATGTTGTTGTCATTTTTTATTATTATGAAATTATTTTATTATCTTTAACTACCTGATTACTCATTAATCAAGATAATTAAAGATAATTACCGTTGTTACTATTCATAATGTCCAAAAACAAAAGAATATTAATTAAATAATTTGGACCAACTGATTACAAATATGTAATCCATTTTACCAAATTACAAAGACATAAATTTCCATAACTAATTTAAAAAAACTTCTCATTGTCAAAACAATTAGCGGGTTTTTTAGAAACAATATTTATGAAAAGATTGGCACTTGTTTATGCCTAATTCCAAAGTGAAATTAATCCCAATGACCATAAATGAATTACATGGTAAAAATATATTCTAATTACACTTTAAAAAAATTAAAAAGATAATATAACCATATAATTAAATTATATGAAAAAGTAGTTTTGATGTAAAATGCAGTATTTTTCACTATTCATTGAAAAATGAACATTGTCATAAAAATACCAAAAATTAACCCAAGGTAAATTTAAATGTCCCAATCATAAATAATATGATTATTTTGATAAATAGTGCTTATAATATTGTCAAATTTTTGATTTAAAAAAATTGTTTTCCATCAAAAGGTAGTAAAACAATCTTTTAAAAATACTAGTGTATTCAATGCTTAAGATTGGATTCATTTGTATTTTAAGCCTCTAAAATTTATTGGATAAAAGTAAAAACATTTAAAAAACATATATAATAATCTTTTAGTTATTTCTATTCATTCTTGTCAATACAATGACTATGTGTTAACTACCATTTAAAATAATATTATTTTATTATTAGAGTGCAACGTATGATTTGAAAGGAACTCGTTGTTGGGTATTGGGTAAGCCATCGAGCATAGTGTTCCCTTTAAATTAATATTGAAATTTTATTCACAAATAGGGATATATATAAAAATGTCATATTCTTTATTTACCTGGGGTTTTACACCCACCCTTATGTAATATTTTTATTATCATTGTAATTTTATTAGAAATATTTTATTTTTAATTCTCATTTTTAAATGATATTTAGTGATGCATGGAAACCTTATCCTAGGACCAAATAAAAGAAGATCTTCCCCTGTTCTTGAATATGATACATATATTTGTAAAGAATATTCCTATAAGTACATGGGTTTGGATTCCCATTTCTTAAAAGATATATATTTTTACCAGTATATCATATTTCAATTCCAAATAATAACTCTTATAGAGATAATACCATATTTACCATTAATATTTTAGCCTTCATTGTTTCACTAAAGACCCTATGTGAAGGTAATGACATCAAATTTTAAAATTTGATCTAATCAGAATGAATATCTATAGAGTATTATTATTTATTCATCATCATGTATTAATATAGAATATACACACGAGTGACCAACATTATATTGAAATAATGATTTCTATATTTTCGATTCCAATATGATATTTTCACTATATGATAAGATACCCCTTTTAATTTTTTCTCTGGGAATCTGATTCTTTATCATACGATTTCAATTGTGATGTTTTTGTAATAATATTATATAAAAATGTATTGAAAAAAAGAAGAGATCTTTATAGTTGAAATTCTAACCCACATTAAATAATACACCTTTTTCATCATAAGAGTTAGATAGATTTTTTTAAATCCATATGAGAGACATATGAGTTTCATTCCATATCACTCGGTAATATCAAAACCACGCGGTCATGGAAGGATCGCGTCTAAATTCATTCATTTTTATATCTAAACATATATTTTTTCATAAACTACACTTCATGTATTTAGAAACATGTATTTTATTAAGTATTAGTTGAATATCAGGGATCAATAACTTCAAGGGTTATTTTTTTATTATTCATATTATACCCCTGACATGGATCTTATTATGTGCCCCAGAAAGGCCCATCCACTAGAGGTGTCTTTATCATAAGGATAACATCCTCTAATCCTTGTATGTTTTAAAAAAATTATAATAAAATATACTTTCCAAATATATTCCATTATCTTCAGATTCATACATATTCTATGTCCCCATTTATTATTTGATATCCTCTTGTTATTATTTATAGTGTCTCTCTAGAGTTAAAAAAGGTTTTGGATGATTTTTTATATGAGACGCACTCACTTAATTATCCACATCTCATTCTTACATGAAAAATGTCCTTAAAATTTGAGCATGCCTTTGTGTCTATACAACATATTTCTAACATGAGTATATGTCCCATACCCTATGATGTAATTACCATAGGGTTTTAATACTTCTTGAAGTATTCATTTCTTTATAAACCTACATCATGATTCAAGTGTTTAGCTCCCTCAAAAAATTTCATGTATATATTGAATATAGTATCTAATGTAATAGAAACATTATTATTTAATATGAATATTATACCCCTGACATGGCTCTACATATGCATCCCTGATATAAACCATCAACCAGTGGCATTTAGGTCATGAGGAGAAATTCCACTTATCTTTGTATGTCTGGACCCAATTGCAGGAAAATTTATCTTTCAAACATGGTCTTTGTAAATCCCTTATATAAATTTCCCACTTAATTAATACTCATTATATATTTTTTATTTGTTTATATAACCAATAATCCAAATATTCAATTATATTCTACACCCTTCATATTAAACTACCAATTTCTAGGAATATGATCTAATTATACTTAAAAAAAATTATTTTTTCCTCATCACGTGACCATAAACCAATTGACACAAGGGTTTTAGGTTCATCACTATATAACGAATACAACCATTATCCTTCAATGAATATTTTGGGATCATTTATACAACCTTATTTCAAATCCTCACACTCTGCAACACGTTTTATGAATGAACGTTAAATTTGTTGAATGCAAAAATAATTCTAAGTCAACATCATGCCCATGAATTATATATACCTATCATGGAGTATTCTTAAATTAGTAATAATAGTCTTTTCCAATTTATCTTAGGTGTATCCTACCATTTACATTGAATATGTAACCCCAAAACAATTGTCAAAACTATGGAACCTTATATAACGACAACATATTGTCATTGATATGTGACCTTAAACTACATCAACTCCTAATCAATTATATATTACATAAACCTCCACAATTTGTTTTATCTGGTAGAACCTTTAAATTCTTACGGAATGAGACATATTAATCACTACAATGAAACCTTCAATGTTAATTATAGAAAAAAAGTTGAGTCTCCACTTTCTAAACACATGATTTTCTTGGTTTTGGAAAAATAAAACGCTTAAAATAGAAAATATATAAAAATGGTTACATAAAAAAACCCACATTTGTTAGAATATGTGAAATCGAGGTACTTCAAAAAAATACTCACTCCAAATAAATTAATACAAAATTAAGTGATATAAGGGGGAAAACATAAATCTTATGTGGCACATATTATGACCCCTAAAATATTAAATATATGATATCTAGTCCCATGGTTTTTGAAAAAATTAGTGTACTCCTTTTTTGGTGATATGATATCCACATTCTACCCTTTAAGCCATGAAATAATGTATAATAGGGTGGATCCAATGTTCTAGTCCTAGTTTTTATATCCAACCATGTGTCATTCCTAGGATGAATTTATTATAGTCCATGTCTTTAAATTTATATTCTTGGCTGTATAAATTTTTTTGAAAACCGTAAATTGTGAAATTTCGTTATAAGATAGTGCTTCATCAACATAAAAATATGGGGGATTAGAGTAGAATATGAAAAAAAATATCATGGAATTGAAATGTTATTTATTATTTGATGGTTTTAAATAAGAGGAACTTGTACATTTTTGAGAATCTCCTCATAAAAAGATCCCCATTGTAATAGATTCATTGAAGAGACTTGAACCTTTTTAAGGGAACGTATGGCCTCTATAATTGTATGTATAAATTCATATATCATCTAGAGATCAAATTTTTCAATAAAGGGAAGAATGTACAGCTTAACAACCCCCCTATCATTTTCAGCCAAGACAACCATTATGAGTCTTTGATACCCAACAATATTTTCCCTTGAACATTATATATTTTGTTTTAGTCACCCAATTAAATATGTCTCTTACCCTAAAAGTATTAATTAACCTAGTCTTATGAATTCATAAGGGAAGTCTTACTGATACACTATCATATAATGTTTTGAATAATGTGACATTTTTCTTATTGGTGAAGGCATCCTATGACTACCCCACCTCATTCATGGGCTCAAATGTTGCAATCTATAATGGAATGAATATCGCGATAATGAAATCCCCCACTATCTATAATATCAGTGTAATGATGAATCTGATGCAGGTGTGTGTTCATTTCATCCTTGGGTGTGTAGGAGATCAACTACGATATGATCTTCCAAACATACTAACAATTGGTTAGGTAATACTCTTTGATCTCTTGTTCTGGATCATAATCACTCCTAGAAAATGATATGTAATTAAGAACAAGATCAAAAAAATAGACAAGGGTACTATACTATGGAACTTTGGATATGGGGTCCTTATAATAGATTATTGGAACCTCTGTTTAGGGTGGTAATTCTACCAAATATGTATAAAATATATGGACAGTTAGTAGTTATAGATTAAGGAAGTATAAAATAAACTCACCCATCATAGAAGCTGTGTTAACGTCCATGGTTTATATAATCCAAATAAATGAAACCACCTTAACATTTCCTCCACTGTGTTTCTCTATATTAGTGGTAAAAAGGCACCAATCATCAATGTATCCCCACATTCATGAACCATTGAAGATCATCATTTATAACCATAACCTGGATATCTATCAAACCCTGACTACCAATTTAAGAATCCACATCTTGGGTGGGATAATGAAAACCTTCTAACAGGGACAATTCAATTGGAAGATATACCGCATATTTTTCTGTCCATTCTACACCTTACTATCCTATATTTTTTTATTGTATTAGTGAATAAATTTCCACCATGGTATCATCCATAGTGTCTTAGGACTCTGAGAATATAAAGAGACCCGATTGTGTCCCCTCCAATGATATCCAATCCTTTGTCAAAGTAACTTATTTCACCCATTATGGTCCCACCACCTCTAACATACCCTTCATGGTAGGTTTGTTAGTTATTAAAATAAGAAATTTAGTTTAACTAGATGTACCTTTATCGGAATCCTATGGTTGTTACTAAGACTTCCCTGAAAATATGGATCATATAGTCAATAATCCTTGGTGTCATTCATCAAATGTGCATAAATACCATCATATATAATGAATATAAACATAACACCAAAATCATAACACTCTCTTTAGAAAAAAAAATTCATTGTGTTATTTCTATTAATGATTTTTGATCTCTGGAAATGAAAGGACACCCTCAACACTATGGGAAAAGCACAATTAGAGGGAAAATATAATAAATTACAACATGATATTCCTTAAAAATTATCTCTTGTCAATGTGAACGTTTTTCTTCCTCAATTTCCACATAAATGTCATCTTTAGAAGAATCCATAGCCAAATACATTGGGGAAATTACAATTTCATCCATCTCTCCAACATCCCCATCTAGATCGCCCTATAAACCAAACATAAAGTTGAATGATATACATAATAAAATATAAAATTTTAGGAATCCTAATGAAGTAAACTTACAACATTGTGGTAAAACAATGATTCCCAAGCCTCATGTAAAAACTGTTAGAATACTTCATCAATTGACCCTAATTATTCATGTAGTTCACTAGATGAGTGATAGGAACCCTTGAATTAGAGGCCAAGATTAAAATATCCAACTCCATAATATTCATCCACACATCCAGGGTTTTTTACCACCATAAATGGTAGTGCGAGTCTTATGGTTTTGAATTTTGTGTATATAAAGTCCCATTTGCAGTAGAGCCCATAAATCATGAGTACTAAAAAAGGCGGCTCCCACTTGGAAACTTTTTATCACATTTAAATATATCTCTTTCAAATCATCAATATATATATAATATTTCACAAAAAAAATATTTCATACCCTTTAAATAAATCCAATTTTCAGGACTTTGGACCACATTTGTGTTTATGTCCATTGATGTTGGGTAGACTTCCTTGGTATGACCTTTTATTGAATAAGATAGATTCTCAATGGAAAATAGACTTGGAACTCAAGATTCAATGAAGAATATAGAACCTAAAACATTTTTTTAATTAATGTATGATATCATTGACACTCACTTCCCCCTAATCGATGGATATTTAATGGTGATTTAGGGAATTTTGGTCGATGATATCCCCAATAGATACAATGATATCCATGGGTATGAATAATCATTAAACAAGATGAAAAACTTTCTCTGAGGGGGAGGTTGATCACCACACATATCATATCTTATGCCATTATCACCCATTTTTTTATTCTATAATAAGGTTTTTCACTTATCATGTATCCACGTGAGGCAATATCATTTTATATTGAATGCATCATAACTGACGTGAAAAGTGATAAGGATTGTTATCCTAACAAATGATATCAAAGACAATCCAAGAAACTAGTAAACTATCTTTTAGTGACATACTGTAATATATCAAATCATATAATTAAATTTCATAATTATTATTTTTTCTGCCATGGGGTCATCATTATGGAATGGATTTTAATTCCACAAAGATTCTTAAGAGAATAATAGAAAATTCACTTTTTAGTGATAATGTCTTGATCATTAAAACAATATAAATAAATGTTTGTAAAATTTATCTTTACAATCACATGGTATAGAATAGTCCATAGGCATTCATGTGGGTCGATATCAGGGCCAATAGAATCTATAATTTCCATTTTATGTCAAAGGTTGGATTATAATTGTGGACCATAAATAATAAACCACGATGTTCCAGGATTCTAGTGAGGGAAAACACACTGACTTATATATTTCTAGTTCTGACTATATTAAAAAAGTACATTTCTTAATTCCATTATTAGAGTCTTTCATTGGGGGGTGATACCCAGTTAGCCACATGTAATGGATCCCTGTAGATAACTCTTGGTAGTGATTCTTGGGTTAATTTCATATCCCCACTTATCATACTAACCCTGCTCATAATCTATCCAATGTGACTAAGAAACTACTTTTTTATTAATATAAGGACATACTATTGGATGCCCTCATGAAATTTTTTCTTCATGGGGGACTATGAATTTATTCATCAAAGCACGTAACATAATATCAACTAATGGACTAGGATCTATCATTATGAAATATCTCTCTATTCTCATTCATTCCATAAAAAAATTATGATTCTTTTAAGGATTATCCAACCATATAGTAAGGTAGATAACTAATAATACATGGAACTAAGGATTTTAACCCAATGAGCTCTTATAAATGTCCCAAAAATGGATGTCTACCTAATCATGTGTGTGATGGATGATACCGGGTTGGGGGCACCGGTCGCTCAAAGGAACCAGGATCATCCACCTTTTTTTATACACATAAATCTGGAATACGCATACAAATTCATAAATAACATCCTTTTGGAGGAAAATCTCAAACTCTACAAATGTTATTTGGACCCAATAGGACAATATTCACGTATCATTGAGGCATGACAGGTGAAAATGGTCCCACACATCATTCGAGTCCATATATTAAAAAATTTAAAAGAATAGAATGATGGAGGAGTAGAAGTTATTCCCAAAATATCTATTGAACATACTATGGTTTGGGGTAATTTTTTCTGTGTGATCAATTGATGATAATCAACCAGTTTACTAATAAATATAAGATATGTTTGCTGATATGTTTTCCATGCTAAATTTGTTGTACTCGGTGATCCACTAACTCAGGAGAAAGGTAGTGGATGAGGGATATCATAATTGGTAAGTAGTCTATGACCATATAAGGGAAAAATGTATGATATTAGGCACTCATTATGAGGCTTCATCAGGATATGGAAAAGGATGATAAGGAGACTTTTTGTTAACCAAATCACCCATGCTCCACTTTATCAACCATAAGTATTGTATGAGAGGTACCACTGAAATCCTGGAAAACAATGAATGATTTGAAATCATAAAAACTATAATGGGTTTAAAAATATATTTCTATATAATAAATCATGAATGAAAAATATTTAACTTTTAAAGGGTACAATATAGTTGTGAATAATACCAATTGATAATTTGAATAAGTCAATTTTTTCTCCCAGGTGACCTCTTCAAGAGGCCCATGAAAGGGTGGCGTTGTAAAGGTCCCCACTATAGGGTGGCCTAACTAAGGCCCCAAAATTATGTTAGTTCCACTATGGATCCCTTGATAGGGTGACCCTACTATGAAAAAATTGAGTCATCTCTCACCATATAACAATATAATACATGAATTAAAGGGAGGAAAATATGATCACTAGCTCATTTGATAGGGGGACCAACCCTATTTATAGCAAGGATAAATTTTTTTCTTAAACCAATCAGTTTTGTGGCTCTCCAATCATAGACATCAAAGAACACTCTGGATAACTAGTGTGTATTTTCCCAAGCACCACATCATGTAGGTTTATTATACCATTCCCCAATTATTACTCCAGTAGAGTGTAACCTAAAAATACAATACAAAACATTTTATAAGGTGGAATTTTTTTGTGGTCCCATTTTTTGGAAAAAGGATAATGATATAAAATACCATCAAACCCAAGTTGGATGTCCAATTCCATCACCTATGGTCATCTTGGTTTACTAGTTCTACCTCGACCAGGTCCCCTTTGGTCACTAGGTCTGTCTCACTCAATTCTCCTTTGGTTATTATGATTGAATATACCATGTTATCTATTTTAATTGAATTACTCACATTTGTATACTTTTCCTAGGACCCTATTTTTCTAATAAATATACCCCCTTGGATATCATATTTCATTAAGATTTTTCCCACTTATGGAAGATAAAGAGAGAGTCCTCGAGGTAATTCATGAATTAATCTTGTAATTCCCCTAGGTTCCCTATAGAACTCTAATTCAATGTTAAACTAACATGATTATTATTATGGGGTTTTCTAATTCCTTAACCTTGGCTACCCATCACTTGATACTATTCTCCTAGGTGAACCAAAACACTGGGCTCTTCACCTGGGTGACCCATCTCCCGGGGCTCATGAACATAGTGACCCATTGATCAAGATTCTTCTCCTGGGAGACCCATTAACCAAGGTTCTTAACCACAATAACTATTCACCTAATGAACTTCACTAGGGTAAATTCATATCAAGATTATTCACCTAGGCGACCGATCTCCTATGTCTCTTAACTTAGGTGACTGATCACCTGAGGACTTTTATTTGGAAAACCACCACTCAGGGCTCCCTACCTAAGGACCAACCACCCATTTATTCCAAAAAAATAAAAAAAAATTCTAAGGTTTTCACTTCCTTAGGACATTATACCTATATACCCATGTCTTTTATTTGAGAATTTTCCCATTAAGTTCTCCACCATAACCACTATATTCTCATTGTCGAGGTATATGATACACGAGCCTGACATATTTGAATAATAGATTCCATTGGTAATGGTTTTTTTTCTACTTTTCCTCCCCAAATGATAGATTCATTGGGGTTTCTAAAATCATTAATCCCCTTGGTAATGAAGTCCCAAATCATAGAGTTAATAGTGCAATTTTTCTTTTCTCAGGTAGCGAAAGTAACTTCCTTTAAACTTTTTAATCTTAAAGCATGATTTTCAATATCTCCACCTTTTATTTACCAATCAATGAATGTGTACATCATAATAGAGGAATTAGTAATAGCAACCACCACTCAGCAACAAGGGTGACTTTGGAATACCTCTAGGAGTAATCCCATAGTCGTTCATTCGAGATGCCACGATCCTAGTACCTCCATTAATTTTAACGTAATCGTTGATTTTGAAATATAAATGAATATGGAATATGGAATAATATTTAGATTAATACCCTTTCCTTTCTTGAAATATTCAATATTCATCATATAATACATTAATCCACTCTCATACATCAAAAAATATAGATAAAACTCATTATGAGAAACTCCAATGCGTAAGTTCTATTAAAATCCAATTATTTAATTTTTCAATGTGGTTGGTTTTCTAATATTCCTTCATTGTCACCCAATGTATTACTAATGTGGGATTTGGACCATGATATTATCATTATATTACCATTATAGAAATACCTTCATCCTTCATGTAATTACAAGCAACCATATTATTATTTTATAAAGTCCATATTCCTCCTAATACATTCTTTTATAGGGCCATATTTCCAATGAATCACCTCAATGATGAATTAGTGTGTAAATCCCAATAAAGAACAATATAAATCCCTTATGAAATGTACTATATCCCATATTATCTCTTATGTATCACATTTATAATGAATCATGTGGGATTTGATATTATAATTGATTGCATGAATAGTATATTTTGATCTTCAGTCATGGGCCTCCTCCTTTGGTGTAAGCACAGACTCCATAAAAATGGGTACTGTTAATGTATAAGCCTCAATATATTCATATTTTTCATACCTTTCTTTACACAGACATTCCTTACTAATTATTTTTAAATATATTTACAAAATCCTATTTTCATGATGATAGACTATATGACAACTCCATTATCACATGATGTTAAAATGCATGTTACAGTCCTATAAAATGGATTGAATCTATATGGATTAGTCTACATAATATATGATTCTTATATTGAAGGGAAATGGTTTTTGGTTACTCAAGGTTCAAATCTAAAATCATCAACCACACATCAACATCTGAATTATGCTTTAATTCGCATAGAATAATTCGCCCACCCATAGGTATGGATCACTTCCTGGCCCTTTCAACTCATTTTCAACGAGCTATACTCTTGATATTGGTGATTTTCAAGGTTATATATTACATGTGATTCGTATTCAATCACACTGGTCCATGATCTTTATAAGGTAAACTAGAAATGGTTTCCCATGCATTTGTACCACACCGATGATTGTTAAGAACCATTCACATAGTTTTTCTTACAACGCATTGTCAAACTGTATTGATCAGTCCATGTCCCATGTCCATAATATGTGTAACATATCTTGTTAAGTGGAACTAAAATACAAGAGTTGTAATTCCATTCTCATGGATACATATAATTTCCTATCATGTTCTTGATATAAACATGAAAATAACTAATAACTTCTAGATTACTATAGATTATAGAGCACACAAATGTATGCCTTTAAACTATTTTTTCCAAAACCATGCATCAGAATATATTAATAAATTATTACAAATAAACACTGATAGATATAAGAGATTCCATTAATGAAGAAAGATAGGTTAAAATATATTTTCATAAAGATATGATGCCTCTAAAATGTAAATATGATCCCATATACAAATGATAAAAGTTGTTGATTTTATGAGTGTAATCCATTTTTTATGACAATTTGGGGAGGATTCATTAACATGATATAAATCTATAATATATTCCAAGATTTAGCAATAATCCCCCCTTGTAGGGTACAATGATACCAGCCTCTAATATTCTTAACCAATGCGAGTTCTTAAGAATAATGGGTAAGAAACCTTAATGATCACCATCATTTATAATTTAAGTATACATCCTATCATGGGTGTGGAAACTATTGAGTGGTTTCATTTACAAAAATTAACATTATCTGAATCTGTCGCAAAATGAAAATAATTACGCATACATAGACAACCACATTATTCATGTAAAAACAATCCAACATGGATTTTGACCATTGTGTGGTCCATAACATTCCCAAAGCATTTATCCTCATAGAACACCTAGTCATTTTAGGGTTACCTATACGTAGGATGATCCTAACCAATAAAAAATAATTTTTATGATGTTTCCCCTCACCATGAAAAATAATTACGTGTCTTGTAATTTTCTTCTACCTAGTGTAAAATTTCAAATTCAACCCGAGGCTATGCTCATGAAAAATGATTCTTGGCCTACAAAAACACACCCAACACCTATATTATGAATCAAAAAAAACTAATACACATATAATTAAAATTACCTCTCCAAAATACAATAGAAGATAGAATTTCATCATCAGTAATAAAGTTTATTATTTATAATAATATCTATGGTTTAAAGTGTTGTAAAATTTAAGAGTTCATATATTTTGGGGTGGATGAAAAAGGATGATTCTTGGAATATATTGAACTTTGATTAATGAAATTTTGATATGATATATACACTCTTAGAAGTAGTTTTATCTTGAATTATATTTTTTAATACTCTATTTTAGCAGTACATGCTGGCATATGCTACTAATTGTAAAGTGATGACATTAAATGCGAGATTTGTTCCTCATATTCGTATTGAAGTTATATAAAAAGGTGTATATGTTTCGTAGTGGTTTTCTATTTATATATTATCTAGAATTGTGATTATGACTTGTTTTATGGTAAGGTTTTAATGACTCACTTGTGTCTAGTGTATTGTTATATTGAAGGAGTTAACTCATAGGTTCTGAATGTCATAATAAGCAATATCGATGATATATTTTTCAAGTATCCTCAGAGATCCCACCTAATAATTGAAGATTTCTTTAGGCTCCCAGTCATCTACTTATCCTCATTTCAGTAACTATATTTTCTATCATCTCTTATGGGGAATGTTTTTTTCCATAGGAAACCTATATTTCCCAGCTTGAAAATTTTGAGGATTATCATCCATGTGTGGTTTTGGTAGGTCGATATTTTGTTAATGGTTGATTATTAGTTTAGTCCACCTTGATAAACAAATTTTATAGATTCACATATAACCCTAAAAGTGGAACATTATATGAAATATCCAAAAATGACGATTTTAGATATGGGCAATAACCAGGATCATAATGACAGATCCATGTCATATTTGATTATAAAAAAACATTTTAATTTATATTTCATTAGATCGTAAACTCAACAAATTTAAAATCATATAAATATTTATATTCTGGGTAATTAAACATATAATAGTTTTTTTGAATTTATTTATATGATTAATTATTTTCCTAACCTTGAAATTTAAATTAAAATTATATATATTATTTATAATAAATTAATGATGTTATTTTTTATTAAATAACTCTCATAGGATAAATATTTGAGTTTGAGTTCATATTATGTCTTTATGAGGGATGATAGGAGGTATATATATGGATATGTTATTTAAGTTAAAGTACTTCTGAATAAATTTAATGAAATTGAAGGAATGAAAAGTGTAAATTTTCGTTAACACCATAGATACCTTTTGTGACACCCAAGAATTTTATGAGAATTATTTTGTTTTTATGCTATATAAATCATCAAAGGAATCTTCCACTGCACACAACACTAGCTTGGCCTGCTTTACACACAACTGCGGCCTTCCTTGATAGCCTACGTTGTACGCAATACCGAGTTTCACTAAACAACGATATGAAATTAAAATAATATTAAAACTATGCGTTATGAATGGTAATACGCACTTTTTGAAATTTTTTAATTTTTATTTTTAAAAACTGACGTTATTTTTGGATTCGGAATATATAAATTAGACTAGGGTGAAATTTTGGTATTTTTCTGAAAACATTCAATTTTGATGAATACTGAAATCACTAGGTTACTATTTAAAAACCGACTCTTTATTTAAAGAATTATTTATTTTATTTAAATTTATTTTAGGTAAAAATTGATTCATAAAACCTATATAAGTTCAATTCAATTCATTGGAGTCATTTTATAAAAATTTTAGATATATAAAAACTTTATTGAACTTTTCACTATCTTTTACCCACCTCCTAGGATATTTTGAATATTTACATAAAACATAATTTTACCGCTTCTGTGAGTGGAATTTCGAAAATCCGATAGACACAGTCAATATCAAGGACTAAAATGTGGTTCAATGAGATGAAAATAATTTTTGGTGAATAATAACTTTTTTACTTTTTTTACCACAGTTAAAAGTAAATAGGGAAATTATGGGTTAAAATGTTATTATTATTAACCTAACACATGTCCTAATTCTATTGGATAAGTGTAAATCGACCAAAAACAACCATAGAAATAAAATATGACCATTTAGACCCACTTGGATTATATTAGGACATTTAATATTAATTTATTTAAAGAAATGTTAAAATAGTTAAAATCAAAGTTAAATAACTAAATCATTTTTAATATAGTGTTATACATAAGATAAATTCCACTATAAAAATTAATTAGAAAGATAAAAATATTTCCTACATAATGGTATTTTATTTGTACTATTTAGACACTAAATAATTTAATTTATTTATGACATAATGTTGATGTAGTAATTATATTATTAATGAATTATTTACATAATTGATGTTATAAATACCCAAATAAATTTAATTTGAGACTTTTTATGAATTCCAATAATTTTTTATGTTAATATGACATGTTATTATTGATTGAATTAACATTGTTCGAACTAATATTTCTGTTTTAATTTTTACAAAAATCAAATACCAAATAGTGTCAAAATTGACATCAAATAGTTTTTAAAACATATATTATATTATGAATTGTTATTTTATTCCTAAAAATCTATGTTTAGGCCAAATGACTTATATAAGGTTATATATATTAATAATAAATAACTTGGGGTTCGTTTTTCTTGTTATAGTATGTTAATTAACCTTATAGTGTAAGAAAACATGAAGACACGGTAAAAGTAAAATTATTTAACTTAAAGTTAAATATAAACGATAGGATTAAAATAGATACCTAAACTTGTCTAAATTCTATTGGATGAGAAGATTTAGACCCATACCCACCTGATATTCGAAATAAATCAATTTGGAGCTATTAAAAACCGAATATGGCTTTTAATAAAATAATATTTTTAGTTTTTCTAAACGTTCCCCTCTCCTCCCTTATAAAATGGAATCTCCTCCCTCTCTTCCTCACACCACTTTGAGCCTTCATGCTCAGCCAAACCCAGACATATTCTATTCCCCACTTCCATAGAAACATGCTAGAGGTCCTGGTATTCTTCAAAGACCAATTTTAGTGCCCTAAGAGAAAGGTCTCAAAGAGGCGCTTCAAAGAAGAGGTAATGTCCGTTACCGATTTTTTCAACTTTATTTCTTCTTTCACTTATTATTGTTTAATTGTTTCACTAGGAAGTAATAACATCAGTATCACTAATGTACTGATATGTTATTATATGTAAGAAACAACTATATTTTACCATGTATCCATCCTACGAAAAATGAAATCACCGCGCATGTGTACGTACGGAATATAGTCTCCACGCCGTGGTGTAATCTATTTTGCACCACCACCTTAAATGGATGGTTATAATGGTGTAAATAATAACTATATTTGATTATTTTAAAGTGATATTGATTCTAAAATAGTATACATACACTCCTATAAAATTCCACAATCATGGGAACGATATCATCGCTTGTGCGTACGTACAGAATATCGTCTCCACAATGTGGTGCGACTCGTTCGACATGATTTTCATTGAATATTGATTACATAAATGAATTGAGTGAATAAATATGATATGTATTACACTAATACCATTCTGGAAATTATGTATCTATAACCTAAAAATAATAATAAGAATTTATTCGAGAAAACACACATAAGTACAAAAAGCAATAAACACCCGAATAACAAGTAACAATGATATATTACTAATAAGAAGCTAAGAATTTGACCATATATGATATCATAAAAATATATATGATTCTGTAATAAGTCAATGACATTATTTAAATCATTATACAGGAGGTTCAAACACTTACGATGCAAATCAGACCTAACTTAAGGGAAAATCTCACAATCTCATTTTTATCTGAGATTTTTTATACTTCAGAATTTACTTGTGAATATTTATCATAAACATCCATGCTTCCTAAATATGTTATATTATTTCCTTCCACCTACAATTTTTTAAATCCAATTTTTCCCTTCGGAGAGTATTTAGTAATATTTATAAAGGGAATCTTTTGTCATTTTTTGTACGAGGTACTTTTGGACTTTTCTAGCCAAAGTACGGGAAGAATGTTTTTTTACTTATACGACATGAATGGATTTTTAGAAAATTATTTCCATGAAGCATCATTTACAAGTTTTCAAGATTATTTTTAATCAGCTTTTTATAGTTCAAAATTATATGACATGTTAAGAAGGGAAAATGTTTTTGAAGTAGAAATGATATTTACCTCAAGAATGGAGTTCAAGTGTTTTATCAAAATTATTTCCTATCTAAGATAATATTGGGTTCTGTTTATATCCCTATTTTTATATTGATTTGATTATGTTATGATGGAATTATTTTTAGGATATCCTTTTATGTATTATGTTATGATGACGTGATGTTTAAGAATCCCATTTTTTTTACATGGGTTATGCTATGATGTATGGTTTATGATTTTGTGGAACACATAAGAATGGTATCATTATGAGATGGATGGGACCTATATATCCCTCCAATGCATTGGGTAAAGATTTATATCTCATGAGATAGACATGTCTGGAATGGCAGGTTAAACCAGTTTAGTGAAACAAGACTGAAACGAGGAGTGAACTCGGTTTAGAAAAAGACTTTGTCCTCTATTATAGTCTTGGAATCGAGTCTTGACTACTAAGAAATTATTTTCTATGATTATGTGTTTATACCAAAAAGCCTCATGTTTTACGTTATGATTATTGGAATTACATTTCACTTCTATGATTTATCCCATGTTATGATCTCTTTTGCAGGATAAGATTTTCAAAATGTTATGTTCCTATAAATAAGACATGTTTGCTATTCATTTTGTTTACCCTTACTAAGAATTTGAGCTCACCCTTTTGTATGTTTTCTTTCCACCAAGTCAGGAAGAAGGATATTAAGTAGGATATGCCAAAAATGGACTCCAGATATGATTAAATAAATGGGAGACAATGTAGATGATTTAGGAACCAGTTGTTTATGTTTCCCAGTTTCTAAAGACACTATACCTATATGGTCCTTTCATGGTTTTGTTATATGATGTATTAATTATGTTTCAATTTTGAAATAAAAACCATGTATGTAAAGTATGGGTCATTATAGTTGGTATAAGAGGAAAGGTATAGTAAACCTTTGGAAACTAGGATGTGAATGCCTTAGTATGAACCCAAATGATATATCTAAGCATAGAACACAATCTTAGTGTTTTATAAATGGCCATGAATAACCTATGATAATACCTTAAGTGTAAAATTTTATTCTTGATTATGTGGTTTTCCTATTATAATTAATGTTTCTCACACTATTCTTCTTGGTTTTAGTCAATGGCTGGAACCCGAAGGAACCGTGTTAATGCGGAATGGGATGGTCAATGCAATGATTGTCCCCCTAAGCAACCAAACGTTATGGGAGTTGGAATGAAAAATCTTGTAGCCATTCTCACACAAATTTCTCATGCTATGAATCATGCCATACTCCCAAATGAGAAAAGGAAGGAGCAACATTCTGTTAAATCCTTCATGAGTTAGCGTCCACCTTCATCCAGCGGGTGTAATGATCCATTAGTTGCTGAAAAATGGATCAGTACTACTGAAAAGATATTTTTAGTCCTTCAATGTTCTGAATATGATAATGTCATCTTAGGAGTTTATCATTTGGAAGGTGAAGTTGTTCAGTGGTGGAATCTTATCAAAAATACGAGGGAGAGGGATGAAATTGAGTCCATGGAATGGGACGAGTTCAAGAAATTATTTTTCAATAAGTACATCCCTCGTATTCATCGAACAAAGATGGAGAAGGAGTTTCTTGAACTATAGAAAAAGGATGATGAATCTGTTGGTACCTATGAAGCAAATTTTACAAGACTTTCAAGGTATGCTTCTGGTATTATTATCCAACATGATAGTAAGATCGATCGATTCTTTAGTGGATTAAAACGAAGTATTCGAAGGGAATTATCCATAAGGGACTTCAACAGCTATGAGGAAATCATTAAATGTGCTCTCAATATTGAGATAGATATTGGAGTAACCCATCAGTCATATGGGTTTGATAAGAAGAGGAAAATGGAATTCAAAGTAAAATATAAAGACTACACTGAATAGAAGATGAGTTTTCCATTATGCTCAATGTGTGGAAATAAACATGGAGGAAATTATCTTAAGGGGATAAGAAAATGTTATAACTGTAGAAAAGAAGGTCATTGGGGAATTGAATGTCGAAATAATGGGAAGAAGATGCCTAATGATGCAATCAAAGGAAGGGATACTCTGAATGAATATACTACACTTAAATTATTCAAGTGCAAGGAGATGGGGCATTATGTCAATAAATGCCCAAATCCAAGGGTTGATGATGACGATCGACGTCCACAAACTCTTAAGGACAAAGACAGAGGAATGTCACATGCAATTACTATCGGCGATGTGGAGTACGACAACAAAGTAGTGATAGATACACTTACAATCCACTCAAAAGTAGAAAATGTTTTATTTGATTCTGGATCCACCCACTCATTTATTTCTGAAGAATTTTCTAAGGGTATCACCATATTACCTAAAAAAATTAGGCGTTGAGTTGGCTGTGACAACTCCTAATGTCACAACAGTCACATCAAAAGATTATAATTCTTCTCCAATTGATGTTTGTGGGAAATTGCTTACTGAAAATATTGTGATCCTTCCTATAGTGGAATTTGATGTGATTATTGGCAGGGATTGGCTTTCTTTACATGGAGCTCATATCAATTTCCAATGAATGGAAGTCACATTTCATATTCCAGATCAATCTATGATTTTCTATCGATGCAAGGATGAACATAACCTTCCAGTGAAAATTTCTTCCATCTTATGGGTATTGATTCCACTAAATGAAGGTTATTTATCTCAAATGGTTGGAGAGAAAATAACGATTAAGAATATTCCCATTGTATGAAAGTTTGATGATGTCTTTTCAGAGGAATTACCCGGTCTTCCACAAAATCTTGAAGTTGAGTTTTCAATAGAACTTGTATTGGGTGCTTTTCCTATTTCAAAGACAACTTATAGAATGGACCCAATGGAGTTGCAGGAATTGAAGAAGAAACTCCAAGATAATTTTGATAATGGATTCATATGCCCTAGTGTGTTACCTTGGGGAGCACATGTTCTATTTTTTAAAAAGAAATATGGATCAATGAGACTCTCCCTTGATTATCAAGAACTTAACAATATCACTATCAAGAACAAATATCCTCTCCCACGCATTGATGACAAATTTGACCAACTACGCGGAGCTCAATACATTTCCAAGATTGATCTTCATTCAAGAAATCATCAATTAAGGGTCAAAAGGGAGGTTATACCAAAGACGACTTTCAGAACAAGGTATGGACACTATGAATTTATAGTGATTCCATTTGGTCTTACTAATTCCCCTACTATCATCATGGATCTAATGAATACAATCTTTATATAATATTTTGATTAGTTTGTGGTAGTATTTATAGATGATATTCGTGTCTATTCAAAGAGCATGGAAGAACATTAAGATCATTTGAGAATTATATTTTAGACCCTGAGAAAGGAGAAAATTTTGGAAAAATTTACCATGTGTGAATTTTGCCTTCAAAAAGTTGCATTTTTTGGGTCACATAATCTCAGAAGAGGTTATATTTGTGGATGCAGCAAAAACAGAGGTTATCGAAAGATGGTCGAGACCGACAACAGTAACCGAGATCCGAAGATTTCATGGTTTGGATGGAAATTATCGACGTTTTGTGAAGGATTTTTCACGATTATCTAATCCACTCACCAGGTTGACTTGAAAAGGAGTTAAGTTTGTTTGGACAGAGGAATGTGAAGAAAATTTCAAGGATTTCAAAAGAAGGTTATCCAGTGCACCTTTTCTCACACTACCTTGTTGTGGAGAATGGTTTGTGATCTACAGTGATGCATACATGAAGGGACTGGGGTGTTTTCTTATGAAAAATGATATGGTGATAGCTTATGCCTCACGAAAGTTGAAAATCCATGAGAAAAATTACCCAACTCATGATTTGGAGTTAGCTGCGTAAATATTTGCATTAACGATTTGGAGCTATTATCTTTATGGAGAAAGGTGTGATATTCATACTGATCATAAAAGTTAAATGTATATTGTCACACAAAAGGATCTGAATATTCACCAATGAAAATGGTTGGAGCTGATTAAGGATTATGACATCTCAATTCATTACCACCATGGGAAAGCAAACAAGGTGGCAGATGCATTAAGTCGACATGACCATTCTAGCTTATCAATGATGAGGATTACAAAAGATCCAATATTTATGGATTTACAGGGGATGGATCTTGGAATTATAATGGAATGGGGAAAATCTTATCTTTATCAAATGAATGTACAACCATCTATACATGTGATGATTAAATAGGCACAGAAAGAAGATGTAGAGTAAAAAAAGAAGGTGAGAAATGTTCCTGAATTCAACCTTGATTCTGATGGGATAATAAAGTTCAGAAATCCGGTTTGTGTTCCTCCTATCCCAGAATTAAAGAAGGAGTTTCTGGATGAGGCTCATAGTTCTTCATTCTCTATTCATCCTGGAAGCACGAAGATGTATTTGGACCTAAAGGAGTACTTCTGGTGGGATGGAATGGAAAGAGATGTTGCTGAATATGTCTCTCGATGCTTGGTTTGTCAGCAAGTTAAAGCTGAGAGACAGATGTCTAAGGGGATGTTACAACCATTACCCAAACCTGAATGGAAATGGGAAAACATCACTATGGACTTTTTCACTGGACTTCCTAAAACATCCAAAGGCAATAATGTTATCTGGGTCATAGCTGATCATCTTACAAAGTCTACACACTTCATTTCTATTTGAGAGGACTTCCCTCTAGATCAGCTTACCAGGATATATTTAATGGAAGTGGTATGATTGCATGTAGTACCACTTTATATTATATCTGATCAGGATCCGAGGTTTACCTCAATGTTCTGGCGAAGTCTTCAGCATGCTCTAGATACAGAGATGAGTTTCAGCACTGATTACCATCCTCATACATATAGTCAGTCTGAGAGGACAATTCAAACTCTAGAATATATGTTGAGAGCTTGCTCTATGGATTTCAAAGGTAGTTGGGATCAACACCTAGCTTTGGTTGAATTTTCTTATAATATTAGCTTTCACTCCAGTATTCAGATGTCTCCTTATGAAGATCTCTATAGAAAGAAATGCAGGACTCCAACATGTTGGGATGAAGTTGGGGACTGAAAGCTATTAGGATCTGATCTTGTTGATGAGATGGTAGAAAAGGTCAGATCTATTCAACAACACATAATAGCAGCTCAGATTCTACAGAAAAGTTTTGCTGATAACTGATGAAAAGACATAGAGTTTGATGTGGGTGATAAAGTGTTCTTACGAATATCTCCTTGGAAGAGAGTAATGAGATTTGGAAAGAAGGGAAAGTTGAGCCCTAGATATATTGGTTCTTTTGAAATACTAGATCATGATGGGAAGGTAGCTTACCGATTGGAACTTCCACCGAATCTCTCCCAATTTCACAATGTTTTCCATGTATCTCTCCTGAGAAAGTACAAACTTAATCCTTCACATGTACTCATCTCAGAAGTTGTACCGCTGGAGCAAGATCATTCATATGAAGAACATCCGATAAAGAGTTTTGATCGTAGAAAAAAAAACCTATGGAACAAGACAAATCGCTTGGTGAAAGTTTTATAGAGGAACCACCAATTATACGAAGCTACATGTGAGCTTGAGGGTAGGATGAGGGAGAGGTATCCTCATCTGTTTGTTACAAAGTGACGAATTTTGATGGAGAAAATCATTTTAAGGGAGGTAGAATGTAACACCTAATACATTTATGAGAAATATTTTGTTTTTATGTTATATACATCATCAAAATAATATTTCACTACACACAACTCTAGCTTGGCTTGCTTTACATGCAACCTCGACCTTCCTCGATATCTTGTGTTGTACACAATACCGAGTTTTACTAAACAACGATATGCTATAAAAATATTATTAAAACCTGTCATTATAAATACTAATACCCACTTTTTAAAATTTTTTAATATTTATTTTTTAAAACGGACTTCATTTTTGGATTCTGAATATCTAAATTATCCTAGGGTGAAATTTTGGTATTTTTCTGAAAACTTTCAATTTTTGATGAATAGTGAAAATAGTAGGTTACTATTTAAAAACCGACTTTTTATTTAAATAATTATTAATTTTATTTAAATTTTTTTTACTTCAAAAATTATACATAATACCTATATATGTTCAATTCAATTCATTGGAGTCATTTTATAATAATTTTAGATATATAAAAATTTAATTGAACTTTTCACCATCTTTTACCCACATCCTAGGAGAATTAGGAAAAATACGTAAAACATAATTTTACCACTTCTGTGATTGGAATTTCGAAACCCCAAGAGACATGTTCAATATAAAGGACTAAAATTTGGTTCAATGAGATGAAAATAATTTTTTGTGTATAGTAAATTTTTATTTTTTTACCACGATTAAAAGTAAATAGGGAAATTAAGGGTAAACATGTTATTATTATTACCCTAACACATATCCTAATTCTACAGGACAAGTGTAAATAGACCAAACACAACCTTAGGAATAAAATATTACCATTTATGCACTCTTGGATTAGATTAGGACATTTAATTTTAATTTATTTCAAGAAGGGTTAAAATAGTTAAAATAAAAGTTTTATAACTAAATCATTTTTAATATAGGGTTATACATACGATAAATTCTACTATAAATATTAAATAGAAAGATAAAAAGATTTCCTACATAATGGTATTTTATGTGTAATTTTTAGGCTTTATATAATTTAATTCATTTATGACACAATGATGATGTAGTAATTATATTATTAATGAAATATTGACATAATTGATATTATAAATACCAAAATAAATGAAATTTGAGACTTTTAATGAATTAATATAATTTTCTATGTTAATATTACATGTTAGTATTTATTTAATTAACCTTTTTAGAAATAATAGTTCTGTTTTTATTTTCACAAAAATCAATTACCAAATAATGTAGAAATTGACATAAAATAGTTTTTAAAACAAATATTATATTAATAATTGTTATTTTTTTCATAAATATCCAAGGATCTGTCAAATGACTTAGATAAGGATATATATATTAATAATAAACAACATGGGGTTATTTTGGCTTATTTTATTAAGTTTATTAACCTTATAGTGTAAGAAAACTTGAAGACACAATAAAAGTAAAATTATTTATCTTAAAGTTAAATCTAAATATTAAGGTTAAAATAGATACCTAAACTTGTCTAAATTCTATTGGATGAATGTATTTCGACCCATACCCACCTTTTCTTCTATATAAAAAAATTGGGAGCTATTAAAACCCGAATATGGCTTTATAATATAATAATATTTTTAGTTTTTTCAAAGGTTCCCCTCTCCACCCTTATAAAAGGGAACCTGCTCCCTCTCTTCATCACACCAATTTTTCACTTCATGCTCAGAAAAAACCTGCCAAATTCCCTTCTACACTTCCCTAGAAACATCCTAGATGTCCTGGTCTTCTTCAAATACCAATTTTAGTTCCCTAGTAGGAGGTCACAAATAGGCGCTTCAAAGAAAAGGTAATGTCTGTTACCGATTCATTCAACTTTATTTTTTCATCCACTTATTCTTTTTCGTTGTTTCATTATGAAGTAATAACATCAGTATCACTAATGTACTGATATGTAATAATAAGTATTAAACAACCCTATTTCACCATCAATCCATCCTATGTAAAATGATATCACTGCGCATGCGTACGTACGGAATACCGTCTCCACGCCATGGTGTAATCTATTTTCCACCACCACCTTACTTGTATTGGTATAATGGTGTAAATAATAACTATATATTATTATTGTAAAGTGGTATTTATTCTGAAATAGTATACATAAACTCCAATACAATTCCACAATCATGGGAAAGATATCATCGCTCGTGCGTACGTACGGAATATCGTCTCTATGATGTGATGAGACACGTTGTACATGATTTTCATTACAAAATGATT
This sequence comes from Viscum album, assembly GCA_963277665.1. Classification (NCBI taxonomy): domain Eukaryota; kingdom Viridiplantae; phylum Streptophyta; class Magnoliopsida; order Santalales; family Viscaceae; genus Viscum; species Viscum album. The sequence goes on from OY728133.1 coordinate 1,315,543,868, forward strand.
AGATAAATGAATTTAGTGAATAAATATGATATGTATTACACTAATTCCACTATGTAAATTAGGTATCTATAACCTAAAAATAAGAATAATAATTTATTTGACAAAACACCCTTAAGAACAAAAAGAAATAAACACATGAATAACAAGTAACAACGAAATATTACTAACAAGAAGCTAAGAATATGACAATATATGATATCATAGAAATAAGTATGATTATGTAATAAGTCAATGACATTATTTAAATCATTATACAGGAGGTTCTTACACTTACAAAGAAATTGGACCTAAGGTAAGGGAAAATCTCACAATGTCATTTTTATCTGAGATTGTTTATACTTCAGAAGTTACTGGGGAATATTTATCATCCACATCCATGTGTCCTCAATATGTAATATTATTTCCATACACTTAAAATTGTTTAAATACAATTTTACCCTTTGGTGAGTTTTTATTAAATTATATGAAAGGAATCTATTGTCGTTTTTCGTACGAGTTACTTTTTTAATTTTCTGTCCAAAGTATGAGAAAAATGTTTTTTTAACTTATACGACATGAATGGATTTTTAGAACATTATTTACATGAAGCTTACTTTACAAGTTTTCATGTTTATTTTTAATCAACTTATTTTATTTGAAAATTATATGACATGTTATGAAAGGAAAAAAATTGAAGTAGAAAAGATATTTTCCTCAAGAATGGAGTTCAAGTGTTTTATCAAAATTAATTTCCATATAAGATTATATAGGGTTCTGTTTATATCCCTAATTTTATATTGATTTGATTATGTTATGATGGAATTATTTTTTCTATATCCTTTTATGGATTATGTTACGATGACGTGATGTTTAAGAATCCCATTTTTATTATATGGGTTATGCTATGATGTATGGTTTATGATTTTGTGGCACACATAAGAATGGTATCATTATGAGATGGGTGGGACCTATATCTCCATTCAATTAATTGGGTAAAGATTTATTTCTCATGAGATAGACATGGCTGGAACGGCAGGTTAAACCGGTTCAGTGAAACTGGAATGAAACGAGGAGTGAACTCGGTTCATAAAAGGACTTTGTCCGCTAAGATTGTCTTGGCAATGAGTCTTGACTACTAAGAAATGATTTTCTATGATTATGTGTTTATGCCAAAATGCCTCATGTTTTATGTTATGATTATTGGAATTACATTTCACTTCTATAATTTATCCCATGTTATGATCTCTTTTGCTGTATATGATTTTCAAAATGTTATGTTCTTATAAATATGATATGTTTGATATTTCTTTTGTTTACCCTTACTGAGAATTTGAGCTCACCCTTTGGTATATTTTCTTTCCCCCAGGACAGGAAGAAGGATATTAAGTAGGATATTCCAAAATGTGACTCTAGATATGATGAAATAAATGAGAGACAATGTAGATGATTTATGAACCAGTTGTTTTTGTTTCCCAGTTCTTAAAGACACAATACCTATACGGTCCTTTCATGGTTTTGTTATATGTTGTAATAATTATTCTTCAATTTTGAAGTAATAACCATGTATATAAAGTATGGGTCGTTATAATTTTTATATACTTGATATTATTTAATTAGTAATAAATTAAATGGATCTTATTTTTATTAGGTAAGGGTGTTGACATATTCTAATAAACTATCATAATTTTCAATTTATATCCCTGTAATAGTGTAGAAAATCGTCCATTGTTCCCAAAAAATCATCAAGTAATTTTAGATTTTTCTATAATATGGTATACTTCACATTATATGTAATATCATTAATTTTTTCAGTTGTGATTTTCATAACATTATAATAGATGATTTTCACCAAAAATATGAGAATTATGTTTTTTTCATAATTACATTGATATTCTAGGGATATACTCTAACCATAATAAAAACATATGTAACTTCACATAGGTTTATGTGGACAAAATATCATATTATGTTTCTCATTTTTATTATACTTAATGCATCATTCAATAATTTATTTATTTGTTTTAGACAAATATTAAAAAAAATATAAAATTACAATACTATAAATTGGAAATTTTCATATATAATTATATATATTTGGGTAATATGGGCCATAAAAAGGGAATTCTCTAAAATTAAGTCATCCTTTAGTTTAAAGTAATATTTTTAAACCATAATATAAAAATCTTTGACTTTTTAAGTAAAATTTATGAGATTAATAACTCACTGGACATGTTAAATTTTATTATATTATAGGAAACATCATCCATTATTAAATATTGAAAATAAAGTACAAAACAAGGGGTTATACATAGGTAGGGAAACATAATTTTGGATTGAAAACATAACTTATTGTTTATATTGAAATAATTTACTAATTTATCAAGGGTTAATATGTTGTAATAATATTAATTAAGTTATCTTTTTTAATCAAGAATAGTCTGAGTTTCACTTAAATGGGAAAAAATATGTACTAATTTTCTAGTTGATTTATATTGAACACTTTATTAATGTGCATTTTTTTGGGATCTATGTCATATCACATAATATTAATTCTATTGGTTGTTCCAACATTGGTTGAATAAGGTTGGAAAAAAATTATTATCCCCCATGTTAGGATCCATGCGTGGGATGAGTTCTTCTTATTTACTCAAATGATAATCCTATAGGGGTAGACTTTCTAATTAATAAATATACATATATGAAACTCATGTTGTTATTAGGGAGGAATGTTTTCCTATATTTCATCAATATAAAATATTTTATATTTCTCATATATTAATGACATACTTATACTTCTTACTTCATGGATTAATTATGCAAAATTTTATACTCACAGATTGTTTTGGTATCCTTTTTGTAGGCTCTATTTGTGTCCATGTTTTATATATTATTAGGGTTCATTCGTATGGTATTGTTATTAATATATAATTTGATTATAAAAATTCAAGTGAAATTAATTTATTGACATTCTTGTGAATATCTATTTTATTTATTTTAGAAATTTCTTTATAGTAAATCTTATAATATCACTAACATATATTATTATACTCAAATGACAGGTTATTGGTGTTATTAGGGTAAATCCAATTTGTTTTTGTAATCTTCCCTACATGTAAAATATAATTATAAGTATATGTTATTATCATAAAGTGGTAAAGGAAATATATTCCTTGTTTTGTCTAGTTATATGTTAGATAAGTGTTTGGGTAATGTGATTACCCTATGGAGTGTTTTTTCACATGCCATTGTCTTTTTTGTTTTGGCGTTTTGTGATGGGATAAGTCAAGGATACAATGTTGTTTTTTCTTTTGTATCAATAGTAAATTTCCTTTACGTTCATAATTTTATTATGTATCACCTAATGAGTTTTTTTCAACAATTATTATAAGTATCAAATATATGAATTTAGATCTATAACATGAATTTTATTTCATTTGTGTCTTCTTTATTTAATTTATAATATTTATATGATTCTTATGTGATAGATATTTGTTTATTAGTCCAATTATGGATATTTATTTTTTTAATGAGGTAACCCTCCCCCATTTATTATTAACCCTCGTTTATAGCCACAACCCCTTAAAATTATGGAATAATGTATTGAAATATCTGGTGATTCACCCTCAAAATCATGGTATTTATTAGGTTGGTACATATATAATGTGACATGAGCACTAAAATAGAGAGAGTGCTCCCAGGTTTGAGTGTGTGAATGAAAAAATCATGGGTGATTAAATGAAATTTCTCACTAAAATTTCTAACAAAAACTACCAAATTTTTACATAATTCAATAAAAATTACATTAAAACAAGTTAAAATTAAAATAAACCCTAAAATATATAATTATTTCTTTTAGAACCTTAATAGTGGAAACAACATTATGACCCATCACCTACCCCACCCAAAATATTTTGTGGACCTGCTGAGTCTCTTATGAGAGTAGTTTCTATTAATGAAAGACATTTAACCTATCCTCCACCTTTATAAAAATTTTAATATTTTAATAATTAATTTTTTAAATTTAAAAAAAATATAATCACATAATACAAGATTTAAAATAATATTTAAAATTACTCATAATGAGAGGGTTATTATAACTCCATATCTGTAAAAATATTCATAAAAAAGAATATTCAATGTATGTTATCCTAAATAACTCTAAGAAGACTAATTTTTCAATTACATGTCCATCATAGTCTAATTATAATATCTCCTACAAATTCCTTGCAATCCAATATATCACCAATACCTTTAAACATATATTTTAACTATAATACATTTGAAATATTCTTAATCATTCAATATTACGAAAGAATATTTATCTCTAAATTACAATATATGACACATTTTAAAGTATTTAAAAAAACATGGGTAAAAATACTATCAACATAAATTCATTTTCACATTTAAATATTAATTAAAGAATATGTATGACATCTTTATCACTCAAACAGAACTACCGAATTCACTAATCCCATATAAGAATATAAAATAGCACAAATTTTCTTCCCATTATATATTTAATCATTAATTTAATATACATTCTCAATATTCTATATATTCATGGTAACTAGAAATAAAAATTACTATACTTTTTCATAACTCAAAGCAATTTTCGAATCTTGTTAATAGAGATTATAAAAATATTTTATCAAAATCACCACTTCTGTTTCTTCCCACCATTAACAAAATTTCATATCATACTAGAACAAAAACCATACCCAAATACACCTAAAAAATTCCATTTAATGTCCCACGATATAGTCATGCTCACCCTTTATACGAAACATGATCATAACATTAATCATTTATTATATAAATCTTATAACATCCCACATCACCTCACCCAATGAATATGGAGTCACATTATGTATCTTTGCCTTGACACTTCCTGAAGGGAAACTAATATACACTTCTGATAAGAGAAATATTAATTTTATATGTCCCGAAATTTTTATGGACCATAATGGTTTTAATATTTATCATCACTGAAACGGTCCAATAATTTATTGTTTTATTTTGATATTTCACTCTACTCTTAGTATAAAATATTGGATGAGATACTTCTAGATTCAATCCAAATTTTTCATCCACGAATGGATAATAAAATTTTCAATATTCATTTACTTTCACTAACCCAAAAACATTATGTCAATCCATAAAAATATTAACATGAATTACATTGATTTAAAAATACCTAATATTTCATTTCTTAGAATAATTGTAGTTAACATATCATTATCATTGAAATATAAACTTTTATTATGAATTTTGTTCAAAACTAGTGAACATTTGTTGAAAAGGCCTAAACTGGTGGATTCATAGAGAATAATATTTCATAATCTTATTAAAATATGAGGGAGGTTACCTTGTTATGAATTTTTTTAAGAGTCATAATACCATCATCATTTTCCACTATAGAATATCTCACCATGTTCCCCAAATTAAATGTGTGATGTATTGCAGCATCCTAATAGATGATTCTATTTCATTATTTGATATGGTAAATAAACTACATGTGATGTGATGATATCCCTCACATGATTATCCTAACCTTGTTTGAATCTCCTTATATAAATGATAATGTAATTAATCCACTCAATTAAATAGTTATTCAACTATATAATGCACTTGTTTCTTCTCAATGATGTCAATCCTCTCCAATGGATATAATATAAGAAAATATAAATGATTTTACTCCTTGTTTACAGGAAACCTAAAGGAATGAATTTATAAAAAATTAAATACACCCAATTAAACAATTGGGAACATTAATAACTGATAAAATATGAATGATATTCATAGAAAATACACTATTTATCCTTGTCATTATACCCCTAAAGTGAGAAAATAATAGTTAATGTTTGTAATTAATGTTTTGATTATTATAATTATACAATATAATTGAATAGTACAGTTTCTTCATATAGAAAATATAGCTACTAGATACTCTATTATAAAATTATTTCTAGAAATTATTATTTTTTCCTCATTGCGTTGTGGTTTCCCATGGGAAAATTTATGGGAAATATAGACACACTTTTAGCCATTATTTTTTATTTATTACTAAATTTACAATATATATTCATTAATTATTTAAAAAATATATTTTTTATTCCCAAAAATATAGATAAAATAAAATATAGTTTAAAAAATATGTGAGGCTCATGGAATAATAGACTATCCTTTTAACAAGAAAATAAGACAAGTGAATATATCGTAGTTAATGTTTATATTATGTATATAATATACTATAAAAAATAATGTAGGGGATAATGTTTTTATATTAAAATTGATATAGTTGGAATTGAATAGGATTACTCCCCTTCCATTAAATCCCAATTATCAATATATTGAAGTGTAATAGAAAAAGAACATGTCATGTAGCCACTCATAAAATTTGAATTGGTGAAATTCCTTAATGATGGTTTCCCATTCCAATTTATCATAAGATTTTTTAATGTTTACATTCATAATGTCATTATATCTCTAAAATATCTTATTATGTTCATAAAATATATCTTGAGCTATGATAATGTAACCGTATATACATATGATATTGATAAAAACATGTTTCTCATTCGCAACATACATAGGAGGTAATTTGGGTAATATTTCATTTGTAACATTAATTTAAGGTTTATAAGAGTATTTTCACTTAGTTATAGTTAGAAGTTGGTTAAATAATATGGAATTTTTATCTTTTATTATAAGAACTAGTAAATTAAAATGCTTATCTTGAGGTAGGAATCCTCTATTTTACTAATCATGTATAGAGTAAGAGATATCTATTTAAATAATATCTCATACAGCTATTTAAAATACTAATGAAATGTTTTCTAGAAATGGGGTGCTATATAGATTCATAGATTAATAAAAATTATATATATCTTACTAACTGGGAGAAGAATTAAGATATGAATTGTAATATTGATCAATTATGTTATTTATAATGATAGGAATTTCATTTTCAACGTCTTTAGGATTACCTTATGTGTTATTAGAAAATTTAACTGGAAAATTAGAAAAATTATTTGAAACTTGAGGTACTATAATATTGGAATCACTCATGTGTTATATTTATTTCAAAAGGATTTTAAATTCAAATAAATTACTTCTATAGAGTAGATTAATTGAAAAAAACTCATATATCCTTTCATTAAAATCAGTTTTTAGACCTTTCCCCAGATTTTCATTCTTACTCAATGAACTTATCTTAAAACCCTCTTTTATTAGACATAGGAGTTACAAATATGTCAATAAAAATGGTAATTACAAAAATGGATGAGTTTGATTTAGATAAAATCATATATATATATATATATATATATCCTTATTTGGTATGTTTTTGAGAAATTTATACCACATATGTAATGTTTTACAACTGAATTATGAGAATATAGAATTGAGAAAAATTCGATTTAGTACCTACACTTTCATGATTGAGTATAAGGAAATTAGTTTCTAATAAATATATCATCAGATGAGTGATGTAAGATAAACAATTCCAGTAATCCGATTAAATTTATCAATATGTCTATCTATGTGACTAATGTTTTTAACCCATCTTATTGTTTCACCAGGTTTACAAATCACCTAAATATCAATGATGAAAGTGTTTATTTTACGGTAGAAATAATTTTGATTCATATATATAATTTATGTTGTAACATCATCCTGTATTCATATTTTTTTGGTTGATTATAATTTTAAAATATGCATTAATGTTTTAGTTTTTACACTATGTATGGATGAGCGATTTACATTTCCATAGAGTATCTCTTTTCATATCATCACATTTTTGATAAATTATCGATACCCAAATATTATATAATTATTGATCAAAATTAATAGTGTTGTGTTGAAAAGAAGATAAAATAAATTTCTTAGACAAAAAGTTCATTAAACGACAATAATATGATCATCAGTTGTGTTTTTATGTAGGAAATGACTAATTTGAAGCATAGAGGTATACTCAGGAATGGTTCTCATATTGTCTTTAGGTTATAAGAAATATATTATATCATGTTTGGATGTTATATATTTTATAAAAATATACTCACATTTAATAGGATATCCTAGTCCCCTAGAATTCTAGATGAATATAATGAACATTGTTAATCGGAACTAAAGGCTTGAGGAACTTTGGGATCAAGACCCGTAGATATGAGGGTACTTTATTAATATAAAACATATATTGATATTTCATTGTAATTTAATATGATCATTTGGAAGAAAAATGCTTTCATCATATTTCTTCCCTTTTTATTATCTACTACCCATTATTATTACACTGGTATCCCATTATAGAAAACCTTCCTTATAAAAATTATTAGGCTAATAATATTCATTATAGTCCCATCAATTCTAAAATGGGAATACTTTTATTTTCACTCTCCCATTCTTAATCTCTTATCCTTGTAATGTAACATGAATTTAGGGATTGAAATTCAAAAATTACATGAATCTTAGTTTCATTTGACATTAATAAACCACTATTTACTTAACATTCAATATTATTATTTAAAGTTATAAATAAAGGTAAATAAATCATATCATAAATCATTAATACAAAATCATCCCACTAGAGTTTCAAAGACTCTCCGTGTCCCTCTTCACACAAGAGATTAAAATAAACCTCGTGGTGATATAAGTTATTAAAATCATCCTAGTATATTTTTTTATCTTTATAGCATTTTGGAACACTATAACTCATCACCTCCATGAAGTTCTTCCTTCTAAACACTGTTAAAATCACCCACGTAGAATCATTAATATATTGTAATTTTAAAATTTTAATCCTTCTTTTATTACATATCAATAATTTCAAAAATCTATTCACCATAAAAATCAATAAAATATTCTCAGTAAATAAATATCTGGTTACTAGGAAGACACAAATAAGGATAAAAATCTCCCACTATCCAATTAAATTTTTATAGATGAGGCACCATCAAGTATATATGTCGTAAGATACATTAATTTATTATCATTCTTCTTGAACTCATAACATTCCATCATTTATTTATTTATAAAATTTTATATAAATTTATTAATCTCTATTTGTTCTAAAATGACATAATCATGATTGACCACATGAGTTTATCTAATTCATTATTAAAACCCATAAATCCTAGGAAAAAAATCCCCTAAATTTCACCATAAATTCATAGTTTAATAAAAACAACCTCCATCAAATTCATTACATCAATCATTTTTTTCATCAATTAACAAAACAAAATATTCTCAAAATATTTACCTCAAAATATTAATTTTTTTAAAATTCCATCATTAAAATATTGAATCTCTTCCCATAAAATACTATGTCATAACATATAACATTAATATTATTCACTCTGTTAAAAAGTGTGCAGTAAAAAACATTAACATTACATCCAATCACATTATCTCAATTCAAATTACCAAAGATTGAAAATAATGAATAAATAAAATTTCCTTAATAAAATACCATAAATTAATTTAAATGCCTCATCACTACATAATATAAAATTTCTCCAAAATTCAACGACAACTTCAATAAATTATAAGATCTAGAAATCATTAATATTAAAATATTTCCATAATTTTATCATGCCATAAAAAATCACCCCTATACACAAAATAATTAACTCAAAATAATTATAATTTTTTATTTCAAAATAATATTATATTAATCATCATTTATATTAATTGATTCTATCTTGAATATTATTTTTATTCCGGAAATATTGCACAAAAATACTTATGTTGACCCATGAAAATTTTCATCACATGATCATACTATGGAATATTTATTCATTTAATAACATTGAACAACCATATATATTCTCACATTAAATTTATTGAAAACAATTTACTAGTTACACTAAATTATGTAAAAATAAACATAGATTTTAAAAATATATAAATTACATTTTAAAAATAAAATATGAATTTAATTTCCACATTTTCATGATATAAAATTTCATAGAGTTATTATATACCCCACACAAAATAAATAAGTTTTGAATATGGTGTATGTATCATAGAAGTAAAATTGAGATGAGAATCTATTACATCAAGTATTATCTTCATTTATACGCATTCAATCCTCGTGTAAGATTAAAAAATATTTATTAAACATATTTAAAAAATCAATATATAAAAATATATTATAATTAATGATTTAATTATAACATCTAATCACACATTCATTAAAAATTATGTACTAAAATCACTATTCTTGGTGATAATTGCTTCATTTTTTATGTTTGTTTTGTTTCAGTAATTTTTTTCCTTGTTCATGGATTATTGATCATTAATCTAAAGAATGTTAAAAATAATATGAATATAAAATAAATTTTCTTATATAACAATTTAGAGTTATAAATAATAGTTATAGTTCAAATTAATTACACCATTCATGGAGACAGTAGGTCGCACATACACAATAATGTTGTTTCCATTTTCTGAATGAATGGAACAAAAAAAAATGTATAAAATAATTAGCCCTAAATAATTTTTTTATCATTTATATCATAAATATTCATTAAATATATCTTTATTAAAATCTATGTTAAAATAAAATGTAAATGTGGCACATCTCTTTATAGAGGTAGTAGTCCACACATATACATGAGCAATGATATCATTTCTGAATGGATTTGCAAGGTACGCAGGTATATGTGATATTATAATTCAAGAGGTATAATTTTATAATAAAGATAATATATATAATTAAAATAAATTATTATATCTATCAGTGATAATAGGTTATGGAAAATAAATCACGTCGGTTTACAAGGTTTTAGTGCATCGCACACACATTTGATGGTTTTGTTTCCTAGTTGATGGGGGGAGTGGTTATATGTTATTACATTAAAAAAACATCTAATTATGTGGAATATATATGTTTTATTATATCATAATGTTATAATAAGTTTGTATATATATATATATGAATAAGTAAATTGAAAACTCATTGTAATGACTATGCCTTTTCTTCAGAGAACCTCTTTAGGATTACATTTAAATCCTTCATATGGGGGTTTAATAATCAAAATTAGACTTATATGATGTGTTAAGGTATGCAGGGAAGGTATTTTGTAATGTATTGGCTGAAAAAAATTCAATTACATGTCGAGTGGAGAGGAGAGGAGATGTCCTATTATTAGTGGTGGAGGTAATCCACTTTGAAATTTCATGGAAATTTTCCAAAGGGATAAAAAATGATAATGTAATTCATAATAAAATGAATAAAAATTACCATATATATTTTTTTTGGATAATATAATGTCTAAATATTGAAATTTAATTGGATTTATATAAGTATAACTGTAATTCATACCCATATATTTTTTAACCCCTAATAAACTCGTTTTAACCTTAACCACCACAATTAATTTTTACTATTTTTACTATTCCTTATAACCTAAAATTACTTTTAAATTATTATATAATAATAATTAATCTAATTATAAATATATAATTAATTTTAAATAATTAAATTAATATAATAGTTATAATTTAATTTAAAATTAAACCCATTGACTCAATGAGAACAAATTTCTAAAGAAAATGTTTTCATAAATTTAATACATTTTTATATAAAAATTAAACATGAAATTTATTAAAATGAAATAAATTAGAGTAATTATTCCAATGAAATAAATTAGAGTAATCATATTATTATTTAAATAGTTTTACTTTTAAAACATTATTAAAATTGAATGGGTCTTTTAAATTATCTAAATCCAAATACATTTTTTCATTAAGATCAGCATTTTTCACTATTCGTCAAAAAAATTATATTTTCAAAAAATTATCAACAAAATCACAATAATATAATTTTAAGATTTTTATTTCTAAAATTATGTTAATTTTATAAATTAATTTACCAATTTAAAAAATAATTAATTTAAACATATGTTCTTAAAACGCGATGAAAACAATTTTTCAAGAAAATACATTTTTCAAGGAATATATGATTTTAAATTAACTCTTTGACTAGTACTCATAAATATATGAATTTTAATTAAAATATATATATATATATATATATATAATATTTAAATTTTTTTAAATCAATAGTTTTCATGTTTAATTTGTTTAATTAAAATGATTAAACATTGTTCAACTAAAATTTGTTTTCCGAAAATTAATTTTTTTAATCCTAAAAATTTTTATACCCCAAAATCATGAAATTTACTTATTAAAAATAAATTTATTAAATTATTATATAATATTGTTTATATCTCAAATTAATATCAAGTAAAAATAATATAATGGAACTTTTTAATTACTATTTTTAATGAAAATATTGAAAATATTTGAGAAATCTGTATTTAACACTATTTACTAAAAAATAAATTATTTTAGAGAAATACCAAAGATTAAACATAAGTGAATTTTGAAATTATTATTTATAAAAATAATTTAAATTTGTAAATTTTTTTAAATGTTCCATAAATTAATTATAATATTTTCTCACTAAAATATAAAAAACTTTTAAGGGAAAATATATTCTTGAAGAATATAATGTCCTTACTAAAAAATAAGTACTTATATATAAATATATTTTATTTGTATACATTAATTATATTTGATTTTAATATTTTGGTTATTCTTATTAATACCTCCGTGTTTTATGGTCAGGTTATAACTATAATTCTTAAAAAATAACATTTATAGTTTATTGTGGCTCATTGAAACACAATATTTTATGTAACACAAGCTATCAATGAAATTTAATTTATTTTAAAAAATATTTCATCGCATATTAGGGGTGTTACATTCTACCCCAATTAAATAAATCGTGTCTTCATTAATTTAACTTGTTCTAGGTGGGGTTAAAATTTTAAAATTCAATCATGGAAACCCACATTTTAAAACTGGTCAATAAAATATTCTCTTGATAAAGTATAAAGGGATGTATACATTTCTTCCAGACTAACACATAAATAGATTCCCAAGAAGGAAATATTTTGTTGAAAGTGAAAATATGGATATGGTGGAAAATTAATTCCCATATATCATAAATCACATGAATGTAAATGATCATGACCATGGTAATGTCTAGATAACTATAAACTAAAGGTATGAGAAAATACAAAAATTTCATCTAAGATGGAATTAATAAGATAATAGTTTATTCAATGTCCAATTCTTACTGTTTATGAATTTTCATAAGAAAATATAAATACATTATTTCATTTAATTTCATAAGAATAATATCATCATTTTGTTGTGCTTCGATCAATTTACACATCATCTCTTACTATAAGAAATGAATATTCCAGATGAATTATTCTTTAATGAATCACTAAAAATATATTTTAATTGATAATATGATCCATAAATGGATGTAAATTTATTCATACTATCCCTAGAAATTTAAGAAATTAAAAATTATTAGAAATTGTTAACCAATATAGATAAATACAAAGCATTCAGTTCTAAAACATCTCAAAAAACACACCTAGTTCATCTTATCTTATTCTATAAATAGTCTACCTTATTGATCCTCCATAATATGTCTAACCAAAATTTATTCCCACATATTGAAATGATGTGATCTCACATCCTTTGATGGTCATCGTTTCCATTATCATGAAATAATTCTAAACACTCAAAATGTGTCATACAAGGATGTTTTTACCATAATCATTTCCAAAATAATGTTACGAAAAATAAGATATTATTGTAAAATATAATTAAATATTTATTCCTTATATATTATAATATCATAAATAAAAAAATTCAATTGTATTTTTGGTTTTATCCATCTATCTATGGTCAATATTAGGTTGATTTGGAATATCATATGTGATTTCAGTATTTCGGAATCTATGCATATAGAGATAATAAATACCCAATATCACACCAAGTTTCATTATACAATGACCAATAAAATTTTAATAGGAATTATTAATATAAAATATAAGATGAAATTATCATTATTGGAGTGAAGGTTATGCGTTCCTTAATTATCATAATTCACATCAATTATTGTGATTATAAATTTCCATTTTTCATTTTCCTTTAGAGTTATTATTTATTATTATCTTTAGTAACCATTGGATTAGAAAATTGAATCTAAAAACACACCAAATACTTTCATATTTTTTATTGCAGTATATTTGGGGCATTTTTTTGGCCTTTTCATTGTTTAAATTGTTAGATAACTAATTCCCATCAGATTTTCATTCAACCACTTGATGAACTTCAATTAAACAAGTAAAAAAATTTATTCCCCTTAAGATAGTTTATTCCATGTTTCCATTCATACATCCATAATTAAAGAAATATCATATTACATTCTACATGGTTTTTTGTGTATCCATTTAATTCCACATTTGGTTTCTTATCAAAACCATGAGGTTTATGGTTAAATCCAATACTTATTTCAAACATGGTATCACATCATATTATATATTCTTAGTAACTGAAGTCTCTTCTAGATAACAACCTTTAGATAAATGGTTTTAAGCCATTAAAATTGAGCAAACATAAATTTAGGTTTTATGATTATACCAAAATGATACCTTATAATTCTCATATATGTTACCTCCTATATACCAATGGATTCATCATTCCTTTTAATTTGATCAATTATTTCATTCACTGTTTTCATACAATGAATTCATGATGTTTTCTTATTGAAAAATAATATCTTAAACTCATCCCACTCTATAGATTCTATTTTATACTCCTACCTCATATTATTTTTAAGAGTACACCATTTCTATGCTTCTACTTCTAAATTATATACAATGAAAATGAATTTTTCATGATTTGAAAAATGGGTAAAAGAAAATATAATTTCAATGATACTAATAAATTCCTCATAATGTAGTTGATAAGTTGAACCAATAAAATAAGGTATAAATTTTCTCATGAATGTATTAATATAATATTTTGACCTTTTTTGTAATCTCATTGTGATTCATATCTTGAGAAAGAATTTTGATAATATAAATTAGATTCTCCATTACATCTACCACAAAATTTGTTTACAATGGAGTACAATCATTTCATTTTCCATTTCATTTTGAAATAAAATGATTCACTATTGTTATATTCATTGACTAGAACAATAAAAAATATTGTGATGAAAAATAATAATTGTGGGTGAACACCTAGAAATGAAAAATAATTTTCTAGATTATTTAAATCATGAAGCCTTCTTTTACAAAAATGACACCACAATATTAACCTAGTTCTTTCATGGTCATATTATGTCCCAATCCTTCATGATGGTTTGTAAACTTTTTGTAAATATTTAAATAATATCCCTTGTTAGTGTCAAACTATGTGTACAATAAGTCTTTATTTCATTCACCAGGTGTCTATCGAGTCAAAAACAAATTTTTATTATTCATAGTTACTACTCCTATGCATAAATATTTAAGAGCAACATGTACTATAGTATATATACTGGGATGTAATTTCTTGGAATCCACTAAATCCTCCCTTAACAAAAATTATAGTGTATTTTCGAAAACATTGACTTATCCCTCGGTTTTTAAATAATTTTTTCTCATCCAAGATTCTAAAGGAAAACTTAAACTTTCTCTTATACCAACTATAATGACACAAAATTTTCATACATAAATATTAAATCTCTATAGATGAATATCCATTACATAATATAATGATCCTTTAAAGAATCATGTTGGTTTAGTATCTTTGGATACACCAAGACATAAACAACTGGTTCATAAGTGAACTACTTTATCTCCCACTAAGTTCATAATTATTTACACCATTCAAATAAATCTCATTTATAATACCTTTGATTATAAATAGGGGAATGTAAACATAATAAATTGTGAGATCCAATGCTTAATAATGTTAATAATCTGTATTTCAATGTAACATTAGAATAAGGGTATAAGAATATTATAATAACATTTTAAAACCATATTATGAAAATCGAAGGGTATAACCTTGAGTCACTACATTAATCATAGAACTTCATAATATAATAATCGTAAACTAATCAAAGAACATAACCCATGAGATCATAACATTTTCTTAAGATATATATTTTGGACACACACATAATCTTACAACATTTTGAACATGTATAAATAGAAACATGTTCACTCATAAAGTCTTGTACATGAAATTAGGCCCTCACATAAACCATTGTACATCAAATACATGTCCACACATAATCAAAAAGACATGATATATTGGTCTACATATAAACATAAAGAAAGAAATATTAGGTCTATACATAAACCTATGGATATCAAATCTAGGCCCATTTTTTATCTTATAGACATGATAACCAGGACAATACATACAATTTTGAACCTTATATTTTGTTCATGCATAACATATTTCCTCTTGAGTTATCCATACTTACCCAATTTATTAGAGAGATTTTTTAATTTTTGTCCCACCCATCACATAATTAAAACCATACATATATGTACAAACAAATCATGAAAAATTCGTCATACAGTCATATCCAAATATGTATGAGAATTATATTTAAAAAAACTCATAAATCCGTTACATACTAACCCATGGATAATGAATGGGTTTCATTAAAATCTCAACATCAGAATAATAAACAATATATATAAGGAATATGGATGATTTTATTGGATCATATCCATAATAAAATACTATAAACACTAAAGTTCATTGTTGTGCATGAAAAAAAATCCATAAAACTAACATTAAAAAATTATGGATGAATATATCAATCCCATTTTTAAATGACTAATTTAAAATATAAATAATTTTCAACTATTAAATAATATGTTTGAAAAAAATATCATTCTAAACATATAAGGGGTTATTTAAATCATTTAGTGATAAAGACAATGGGAAATACCATTCTTTTCATTCGTGTTAAAACAATGATTCCTTTTATTTTTTTTTGTAAAAATTCATAATCACCTTGTTTGGAAAATGAATAAAATATTAATTTTTTGACATTTTAAAAAATAATAAAAAAATGGGGACAAATGTAATTAGAAAATCACTGCAGTATAGCAAAAAAATTCTTTAAAACATTTTTTTAAAAAAAATGGATATTGAAGAGTAATGTCTTTTGATTGAAGAGATAAATAAATTCATATTTTTCAAAATAAAATAATTTTTGTTTATTCATTTTATAAAGAGAGGAAAATGAAATGAAAACATGTATTATATAGAAATAACCAATGGAAAATAAAATTGATGTGTTTCTTGAAATAGAGATTGTAATGTCTTAGACTTTTTTGCCTTTTCTTTTTAAATATTATATGGAATTATTAATGGACTAAGCTTTATTGAGGTATGTGATTCTGATACCTAGAGTGCTTTGAATAAAAGCTTGAAATAAATTAAACTTTTAAATAGAAAACTCCAGTGGTTTTCCTAAAAAAGAGAAATAACATTAAAATTAGTTCATGTATTAGAAAAATGAGGGCACTGTTGCATTCAGGGTAGCAACATTACATTATGTAAGGCCTAATATCAACCGGTGTAGGTCAAAATTAGAAGTTTTTTTAGGTGTTGTAATAGAAATAAAATAAATAAATAAATTAATTTTTTTTAAATGTTTCCAAGAAACAATTTCATGTTAGTTACTTTCAAATGATTATGATCTAAAGGTTAGGTCATAACCCGAGAAAACACCTGGGAATTCTGTTTGGATTTTCAGAGGTCCCACCCTTAGAAAATTATCAACGAATAAGGATGAATGACAATGGGTGGATTGTGGTGTAGTGAGATAAAATACAAACCGAAGAACACTCTCCATCTTAATCAATGATCTAGGAAGGGGTTTTTATTTTCAACTCTTCATTCACTGTTTTTGGATTGAATGGATGAATGCAGATCACCCCTTGAATCGGTTGACCCACAGATCGTTCATTCTTGTAGGAGGGTCTTTTATAGGGATCATTATGGAAATTGATCTGTGTTTGATTTGATGTATATTTTGATTTTTCTGTTTGATCCCTCTAATAGGAGTGGATAAATGGTGTGACAAACAAAGGGTGAGGTTCATTCCTTGATTTTCTATTTGGATTTCTTCTCCATTTTGACCCCACTTTCTTTTCATTCTTCACGCGGTTATAAACAATAGATCGTTTCATGTCCATTATATAATTAAACGATCCCAAATTCGAGATATGACATCGTGATGACCTAAAGGAGGCGGGATGATAATGGACGTAGACACATCGACTTTTTTCTAGAGAAATAGTTCATTGACCATTCATCAATTGAATGATCAAAACGAGTGTCTGGATTACATAAAAGGACAAAAACTTACCGAATAATCATTATTATGGTGGGGAAAGCTTGGATCTTGAGATTTGAGGTGAATGGAAACTAAATTAAGGATTGATGAATCACTTGAGACACACCTGTGAAGAACCTCATTTCTAGAAAATCGCGATGAAGACTATGTATATTTCAAACTACACAGTATGTGGGATCCATTGAATGGTGGCTAGGGTTTTAGGGGTTATAAAGGGATGACATGGTGTTTGAAAGATGTCACACGACATGTGGGTCTTTAAGAATGACTCAGTGTGTATCATGGATGATACAAAAACAAGGGGTGGAGTACACATCATGTACATCACCACATGGATAGACCATAACGGTTACATGATATACCTCGTGTACTAGTACACTGGTTGGAAGACATGGGTTAAATCTGTGTACGGGCTCACTGCCATCATAAATGGAACGACCTAAAGATAGTAGTACATGATGTGCCACACTCTTAAATTCCATATATAACTCTTTCTACACGAAATAAACATTCACATTGTCCATTGTACATGGGTAGTACTTGGGACCATATGAATTGACATGTGACCTTTCTACACACCTTTTACTTTTATTTACATGGATTGATCTTCTTTTCCACAGAACCTCGGACACGTTTCATTTGGGTTAGTGCACCTTTTTTTTGTTTCCATGAAGATTTTTTTATAAATTCCATCCATAGGAGTATAATCATTTCAGAAATACTTTCTGGATAGAGTTAGAATCCCTTTAATATGACCATAGAGAGACCCTCTAAGCATTATTGGACTTAGGTAGAGTCAGGTATCGACATGACCAACCGTATAAGACATTTATCATCTACATAAAAGATGATTTCAGATGAGTTGTTGTATTTGACAATGTCATGGTAGTTATCCTCATCTGTGTATCATAATATTTTCCCACTCATAATTATGTTCTCCTAGATTGAGTGTAACTGTTCTCTCATCATATCTAGCAGTTCACCTATCTCTCTCATGGAAATTCCGGACTAATGTACTTCTCTAATGGATTTCATCAGTGATATCAGACCCATGGAGTGAGATCTCCCAGAGGGGTGGTATTTGGAATCTTAGAACTGAATCCTTATCATTGATATGTTGTCCTTGTAAATGAACTCCAAACAATAGGCTTGGGTTTTGAGTATATCTTGATATGTCTATCTTGATATATGTTTTGAAGAAATATACTATTCTGAGATGAATGTTTCATTACCTTCTTTATGGATTTGATATTTTCAAGGTCCTCTATTGAGAATTGTTATTCACACCAATCCACAGGATTTGCCACATGTGTCATGTCTTGGGCAGACGAGCAACCTTTTAACGGAGTCTCGGACAGAACAGGACTGGGCCGAGAGTTATGAGATTCCATACAAGACAAATTGTTCCCACAATTACATGTACTTGACCCAATACCATTTTATTACATACAGTTTGGTATTTTTAGTTTGTAGACTCATTAATTTAGTGGGCATGTATTCTTACCATGTTTACTTTTCACACATTCGATTCCATTGTACTCAATTGGTTGGGTTTAGATGTATGCATTCATTTTTGTTTTGTAGTGGTTTTTATGTTTTATTATCTGTGGTATTAGAGATGTGATTGTGTGTACATGAACTTAAGAAATGTGTCACATGTTAGTGAAACAGCTACTCAGTGGTAGTCACTAGCCCATGACCTATTAAAGGCGGTTTTTGGGAGTCTTAACACAAGCCATATTGGGACATGTCACGACAGATTGGTATCAGAGCTGGTTAGTTCTACCATAGGTCCAAGAGTCAATGAGATTGGTTTGGGGAAATGGTGTTTTGTGTTTTTATCTTGAATTTCTGGATAATGACTCTAGGGTTTGGGTGGGCGGTCGACATATCCATACATAAAGTCTCTGATAACATATTTTTCGACATCGTACATGAAAAAAATAGATTTAGGGAAACAAAATAATGGTACATGCATCATATAATAATGGTCTGTGTTTTCCATGTCCTTTAGTTTCATCTCTCCCGATATACTCTTTTACCACGGTATAATTTGTTTACATATAGGATGACTCCACATTTCATACTTGCTAGGATTCATTGGCTCAATCAGAAGGATGGCCCCCTCAGTAAAGAGGCTTTAATTAAGAGACCAGTTCCCTAGGTATTACCTCCATGTGGTTCACCTATTATACCACCACTAGTGGTGGAACACATGGTACATGCAGTAACTCATGATTAGGAGAAAAGGTTGAGAATGCTCCATGAGTTTCAGCTCCAGTGGGAAGATTGTGTCATTTAACCATAAAGACTCTGGATGAAGAGTCTCATTCATGGACATAGTTTGAGTGACTCGTTATGGAAGAGTTCTGTCTGGTTACACTGACGGTAGTGCGTATCTAGGATCTTCATCAGCTCCAGCAGGGCAGTTTAACATTGGATGACTATTAATCGAGGTTCACCAACAATAATTAGTACTATATAGATATGGTCAGAGATCAATAATCCATAGATCATACCTTCGATTGAGGTCTACTACGTAAAATCCGATCTAGCGTCGTGCCTCTATGAGTTTTGACATATGCAAGAGTGCTCGAGCAAGATTTTGTTGGTCGAGAGATTCTTGTCTGAGTAGAGACAGATAGTGGTAATTAGAAGTAGGAAGAAAGGCGTAGAGGCATCAACAGTAGGAAGCCAACATCAGGAATAGTTATCGAGATGTGGGAGATATCACTGGAGAACCAAATATTTGGGATCTACCGTCTAGGGATCTCGGGCTAGCTCTATTAAACCAAGGGATAGGGTATGCTACTCGTGCGATTGTAGGGGATATCTCGCAAGATATTTCCCAACCCCTCGAACTACTGATAAAGAGGCAGTGGATAGACCACTGAGGTAGAGGAATAGAGTATAGAAATTAGACCCTCCAAGTGGCGGACATGGATGAGGAGCAGGGAGAGCAACATGAGGTGACAAACTCTTTGACCGACTTTAAACACAACCCCTAGGAGGTCCGCACCAGGCTCAGGGAGCTAGGGTACAGGGGTATTGTAGCTACATCAGGTTAAATCCTATGATACAGGGACTCCCAGGAAGATTTAAGGTATTATTTTCATTTTTTCTACCTCATTTTTCATTCTTATAGACAAAGTTTCTAGACATTATTTCATTATTTCATGTCATGTGCAAAATCATGATATTTTTATAGAGCTGTTGAATTGACCTTTACACATGGAGACACATATGGTAAGAGGCAAGAAGATTGTGAATCATTTCCTACAGTGTGATATTACACATGGAGGGTGAGAGTTTTGGTTGGAACCTCTTGGTTGTAGCGACAAGGCCTTACAACATCATTCTCAGTATGGATTGGTTTTCTTCGATCCATGCCCTGATTGATGTCATTATTCAAAGACTGAGGTGCATTCTCATGGATGGAATGAGGTAATAATTTTTTGGAAAAAGGAATCCCAACCACAATACATTGGGATTATTCTTATGAGGGTGCATGAGATCACTCATGAGTTGGCTAGCCCTAGCCTCAATGTAGTAGATGTTGTGAGCTTTCATTTCCCAGTAGTAGTTGCAGAGTAAGAGGATACAATTCCATAAGATGTTCCAGGACTACCTCCCCATCGGTAGATCGACTTCTACATCGACTTACACCCCTGTACAATACCAATATCATCAACACAATATCATATGGCTCCCACATACATTCACAAGATGAGGGTTCAATTAGTGTATTTATAGAGTAACGGCTTCGTAAGACCCAATGATTCAGCATGGGTGGCCCCAGTTCTATTTTCCAATAAGGAAGGCTAGACATGGTGGTTGTGCATAGATTACTAGTGCCTGAATCTGGTAATGGTTAAGAAATATTATCCACTCCCAATTATCAATGAATTCTTCGATCAACTGTGAGGGGAAAATTGTTCTCAAAGGTTGATCATTAATATGGTTACCACTATCTACGAGTACTATATGAGGATATATCGAAGATAGGTTTCAAATGATGTTATGGTCATTACTAGTATAGGGTGATTCCTTATAGCATGACGAATTCTATGGTAGTGTTCATGGGACTTATGAACCTGTTCTTTTAGTCCTTCATAGACCAGTTCATAGTGGTCTTCATTGAAGACACCCTTGGTACAATGATTTAGAGGAGGAGCACGCAAGACCCATACAGATGGATCTATATGTACTCTGGAAGCACCATCCTTATGGGATGCTCTTGATGTGCTAGTTCTAGATAGAGTAGGTCCACTTTCTATGACATGTTATCTTAGATCATAGACTAGTTGTGGACCCATTCAAGGTCAAGGAGGTGTTAGCATGAGAGCCACCCTAGAGAGTGATAGAGGTGCATATCTTCCTTGGCCTAGAAGGATACTACAAGATATTTATCATTGATATCTCTTAGATATCATCACCTATGATAGCCTTGATCTATAAGGGGAATCATTTTGTATGGAAATAGAAGCTCCAGTAGGATCTCCAACAGTTGAGGTAGAGTTTGAGAAGTCCACCGATAATCAGTTTTTTATAAGAGGTTGTCGAGTACATAGTTTTCTGTGGCACAATAGGTACTGGTCTTGGTTGTTTCCTGATGTAGATACAAGAAGTTATTTCATTGTGTTTGTGATATCTATATCCACATGAGTAAAACTATATGACCCATCATCTTGAGTTGGATGTGATAGTATTCACATTGAATATTTCATGAC
Source organism: Viscum album (assembly GCA_963277665.1). NCBI lineage: Eukaryota > Viridiplantae > Streptophyta > Magnoliopsida > Santalales > Viscaceae > Viscum > Viscum album. Next base: position 1,315,566,821 of record OY728133.1, read on the forward strand.
ACTACCTAATGGGAGAACATATTATCATCCAATCTGACCAAATTATCATTAAGTACATATTCTAAATAAATGATATGAATCTGAGGAATATTTGATGGCTGGATTTACTCTATGTTTATTACATTGAGATTATCTATACTATTGGGAAGGAGAATATTGTAGCTAATTCTCTTAGTCTGAGGTCGAGTTCATAGCTGCTGAGTGAGGCACCAAATTAGTTAGATTCACTATAGTTATCGTTCATAGTGAGGGAGGATGAAGCTCATCTCTAGACAATGGTTGTTACACCTCCAATATCACATCAAGTCTAGTAGGAACACCTAAGGGATATAGACTATGAGGTTTTACATTATCAATTTTCCATAGAACATGCTCTTTATGGATATTTGTAAGGTGGGGAGCACGTCATCCTCTTCAAAGGATGTGTAGTTATACTAGTGGAATTGTGGGAAGAGGTTATGAGGGAGTTTTATACATCCCCCTTGGTGGAACACACTAGAGTGTAGAAAATATACCAGGACCTCCGACATCAGTTTTGGTGGAATTGTATGATGAAGGTAGTAGTATAGCTTTTATCCTGATGCCTTTTGTGCCAGCAGGTGAAGGCTTAACACCAAGTACCAGTAGCGTTATCTCACCCATGGAAGTTATAGAGTGGATGTGGGATAGAATAATTATGGAATTCATGATGGGCTTACCAAGAAATTTTAGGTGACATGATTCTATCTGGATGATTATTGGCATACTCACCATGTTAGCCCACTACCTAGATATCTGGGAGTAGAGATCCATAGAGTTCTTGGGATGCCTCTATGTGAAGGATATATTTCAGCTTCATGGGTTCCCTTCGATGATATACTCCGATCTCATTGCTCATTTTACATCCTAGTTGTGGAATTGGATTTTAGGAGGAATTTGGGACTCACCGATGCTTGAGCACAATGTTCCATCCCCAAATAGATAGTTATATGGAGAAAACCATTTAGGTTTGGTAGGATATGTTGTGGTCTTATATCACAGACTGTGGTCTTAGTTGGGAGGACCACCTACCACTGGTGGAGTTATCATAAAAGAACAGTTACCACTCAACCATTGGAATGGAATCATTTTAGAGATTTTATGGGATACACTACCAGTCACCGCATTATTGGACCAACCATGGAGAGTCAGCACTCATGAGTCCGAATTTGTTGTGACATACTACCGAGAAGGTGTAGATCATCCATGAGTAGATTATGACTGCATAGATCTAGAAAAATTCATATGGTTTCCGATGGCGGAGACATCTAGAGTTTCATTAGGGACACCATGTCTTCCTTCGAATCACACCTCAATGAATGATACACAGATTTTTTCTAGGAAGTGAGTAGTATTAAAGGATCATCATAAATTTCCAAATACATCACATAGTTAGTGAGGTTATGTACCACCTTTTTCTACCTCCATAGTTTCATCGGGTACATTATTTCTTCCACGTGTTATAGCCGAGGAGGTACATCTAAGAACCATCGCACGTCATCGACTGGGACGAGCTGAACATCGAGGATAGGAAAACCATCACAGAGTACCTTGGTGATATCAAAGATCAATGGTATAGGATACTTCATGGGAATGTTATTCCCATGTTTCATGTCTTATGATATCATGGGAACCATTACAAGAGCACGTGGGAGTTGGAGGCTCTGATTTGTGCCTAGTACCCACATCTGTTTGAGTAGCCTTTTGTTTTGGATTTTTAAATATGGAAAATCCCTAAAGATGGGATAATGTAATGTATCAAATTTTATTTGTATTATTTTTAAATATTATATGGTATTATTACTACAATCATATTTGTCACAACGTGCAATTTTAAGGCTCGGAGAGCCTAAAATAAATGATTGAAATAAATTAAACCTTTAAATAGCGTTGACGATTGGTTGCCTTGAAAAAAATGGAATAAATTATTAAAGAGTTCCCAGATTACAAATATGAGGGAAGTATTATGTACATAGTAGTGAATTCACTTTAGGTGAGGCCAAAAAACAAAAGGTGTGGGTTGGAAGAAAAATATTGTTTTGAGACATTTTAAAGGAAATGAAATAAATTAATAATTTTTTTGTTTTAAATGTTTCCATGATGGTGTGACACGTTAATATATTTTAAATTAACTGGATCATAGGGATAGGCTCTTAATCCTAGAAAACTCCATGGAATTCCCTAGAGATTTTGAGAGGACCCACCCTTGGAGAAATTCTCAACAAACATCGATGAACAATGATGCGTGGATCTTTGCGCAGTGAGATTGAATCCCGACCGATAACTACCCTCCCTCTTCATCAGTGATCGCAGATGGGGTTTTTATTTTCAATTAACCATTCCTCATTCTTGGATTCAAATGATGAATGTGGATCAACCCACAAACATATTGATCTGCGGATAATTCGTTCTTATGGATGGGTCTTTTGTCGGGTTCATTTTTGGGAATTGATCCATGTTTGATTTGATAAAGATTTTTATTTTATCCATTTTAACATTTCAATGGGATCAGATAAAAGTTATTATTAATAATTTTGGAGGTTATTTCCTTGAGTTTCTATTTGTATTTCATCTCCATTTTCACTATTTTTTCTTCACATTTTTCGTGGGTCTATGAATAATGGATCATTTCACATAAATTTCACAATGAAATGATAAAAAATTGGAGATTTGAAATCATGATGAACGAAATGAGGTGTGATGATGATGGCGGAGGAAAAATCGACTCGGTTCTAGAGAAATCGTTCTTCGACTGTTCTTCAGGCGAATGATAAAAATGAGTTTTAGGAGCCGATCGACATCTCGAAACTTATCAAATCAATTTTATTATGGTTGGGAGACCTAGGATCGTGAGTTTTAAGGTGAATGGAAAATCACATCAAGGGTTCCAGAATAACCCAAGATGCATAAGGACATAACTTCATTATGGGAAATCGCAATGAACACGGGAATAAAATGCATGTGGGCCCCATTGAGTAGCAGCTAGGGCTTCACGCAACAGTAATCGATGACATTATGTGTGTGTTCTTATGTAGGAATTTGATTGTATCATATACGATATACTTATATGAGGTAGATTACATAACATGTACTCCACCACACTGCCATACCTGACCAGTTACGTGGTTTACTCATTGTACAGGTACATGGGTTGGCCAACATGGGTTGAAGTCATGTATGGTCATACAACCAGTGCACACTAAGAGGCCTCTGGATTATAGAACATGGTGTGTCAAAATAATATGCACCATGTATATATATTTCTACAAGACATTCTCTTATATATGTGTTTTTGTACACGAGTAGTTCCTGGGGTCATAAGGCATAGTGGGTGACCTTTCTACATGTAGTGTACTTTTTGGTACATTGTTTGATCTATTTTTCCACCATATCGTGGACAATTTTGATTGGGTTAGTGTCCATTTTTCTTGTTACCCTAATGGTCTGTATCATTTCCATCTATAAGAGTATGATCCCTTCGGCATGACTTTATGTATAGAGTCAGAATCCCTCCGAGAGGCACGAAGCAAGATCATATACCCATTCTTTTCCCTAGGTAGAGTAAAGTAACAATGTGAGCCATCCTATAAGACGTACATCCTCTTAATAGAAGTTGAATCTTGATGAGTTGTGGTATACGCCAAGGCCTTGGAAGGAATCCTCATCCATGTATCATGATCGTTCCCCACTCAGATGTGAGTTATCCCAGAATGGGTGTATTTGTTCTCTATTCAGATCTATCTGTGTATCTACATATCTTGTAACAATTCTTAATGAACATACTTCTCAGACATACATCATCAGAGCTATCAGACTCATGGAGTGAGTTATCTTAGATGAGTGCTTCGTGGAATCTTAAAACTGGATCCCTAGCATGGGTATGTGGTCGTTGTGATTTACATATAGACAATGGGTTTGGGATTCAAGTATATATTGATATGTTTCTATTGTTATGTGTTCTATAGAAATATACTATTTATAGATGACTGTACCTTTACCAAGTGTATTTATTTGGAGTTTTTTTGGATCCTATAGTGATAATTGTTATACTCACCTCTGCACGAGATTTCCCACACGTGTCATGTAATGTTCAAATGAGTGTCCTTTTGATAGAGTCTATGGTGGATTGGACCACACCATGATTTTTGAACTTCTTTACAGTTCGAGGTGTTCCTACATTTATGATCAGTTGTCCCAGTACTAATTTCTTACTTATAGGTTGGTCTTTGTAGTTTGCAGACTCTTTCATTTGGTGGGCTCGTATTCTGGCCAAGTATACATTCTGTGCATTAATTTTTGTTTTACTCTATTGGTTGGGTTATGTTTTATGTATTTATTTTTGTTCCTTAGTGGTTTTTACATTTCATTATTTGTAGGATTGGAGATATGTTTATGTGTATGGGTAAATAGTAAATGCCTCCCATGTCAATGATAGGTCTACTCAGTTCTAGTCAGCAGCACCTAGACTATTGGAGGTGGGCTTTGGGATTCGCAGAATTTGGCCCCACTAGGATGGTTTATGACATAAATCATTAGAATTTATCATAATATACTTAATCATAAACAATCCTGAAAATCAATTGTATTGTATAAAAAAAATTCAACTTTGGTAACTTTTGAATCACAACCACATGAAATAATGAACCTTATATTGATATGTAAATTCAAAAAAATAATATTATAGGAAACAAAAATATATTTATGGATAGTATATAACCCACATAAAAAAGTATGTGGTAAATATGGCATGTGTCACATAGAAATAAAGGTGAGATAAAAATATCTTACTTCTGTGGTATGAAATATTAAAATTAAATGAATCATTAAATATAATTAAAAATAATAATTTAATGATATAACATGTCAAATTGTTTTTTTAAAAATGAAAAAATAATCAAGGGGTGAATAAGGCATATGTCCAATAGAAGTAAATGTGAGACGAAAATCTCTTATCACATGTCTGAACATCATTTCTACACAAATAAACCTCATTTATAATAAATATTAATTTATTTAAAAAATATTAGTTAATCTTAAAAAAATAATTTAATTTATGATATATTAATAACCTTTTAGAAATAGATAATCATCAATTATTTATTTAAATCACTATTCTAGGTAATAATTACATGAATTTTCATGAGTGTTTTGGTGCGGTAATTTTAGTACATATACATGGATTATTTTTCCATAATTTTAAGAATAGAATTAATGATTTAAATATCATATAAATTTAATATATATAAATTTATATATTTATAGTCATATAAAGAGTTATAGAAAGAAAAATGAATTACAAAATTCATGGAGACGGTAAGCCTTATGCACACACATTGTATCCATTTTTTCAACAGATATAAAAAAAGTAATATATGTAATAATTTCACCACAAAGAAATTTAGTATAATTTATATCATATATATTCATTAAATATATCATTTTATCCGTCCATTTCAAAATAATATGAAAAACACATCACATTTATTTCTTGTGCTGGAAGTCCACATGTACGAATGAGAGACATTATTATTATTAAATGGATTGGATGGTAAGAATATTATTTTGATATTCAAATTAATGATGTATAATTTTTTCATAAAAATCATATATGTACATTAACTACATAATTATATACATCCTTGAGAATCGGGGATGAAAAAAAAATCATATATTCGTAAGGTGATAGTCTTACATACACAGAGTTGATCGTTTCATTTCCATTTTATTGAAGTAGATATTGATATATGACCTAAAATTAACAAAATAGAATCTAATTGTATGTAATTTCATTATGTTATTATATATTCATGGTTGAAGAATAATTTTAGATTTAAAATAATAAATAAACGAAAACATAGGGTTAAAGACTATACCACTTCTTTGGAGAACCTCTTTAATGATACCTATAAAGAACTCATAGGAGTTGTTTATAGTCTACTAAAGGACTATAAAAAATTATGTGGTAAGTAATAAATGGATTTGGGTAGGTATTTTAAGAACCAAAAGTTTATTTCTGTTTAGAAAGTAAAGTATAGAAGAAGTCCTTCTATATCTGTGGGAGGGAACCCACTTGAAAAGTACATGGATATTTCCCAAAAGAGTACAAAATGATAAATTCATTACAATGAAAAGTGCTTCCATATGACCATAGATTACATTTTTGGATAAAATATGCTCAAAATATGGACATAAAATTTTATTTTATTTTTATGTTGAATATATACTAAAATTTGATAAGAAATATCATTAATATCATTATCTTTATGGTATTAAGTGTTTCATTCGATAATTATTAATTTTATGGGTCATACGATTCGATAGATTACATGTGATAAGAGAATTCATAACACAATTTCCATTCATACAGTCAATCTACAATTTCATTGATTATTTCATTTTTGGATTATAGAGGAAATTTCTTTTAATTTTCAATGATTTTATTCCCACTAGTTTTATTTGGATTTATAGTGAATAAACTTGTCATGAACCATCCTGAATGGGACTATTCTGTGACTATGCCAAGCCTACCTCTGATAGGCTGGGGGATGGTGACAAGCACATAGTATGAATTGCCAAAAAATGAGAGGCATTATCCTAAAGTGATTATAAACCATCACCCACATCTCCAATACACACAATGATGAAATGTGAATAATTGAAGGAATACATGCATACCACTAAGATCCCACAACTATAGTAAAACATGGAGCAATAGAAAAGTAAATAGTTCCAATTAAAATCCCACTATAAAGACAGTCTATACAGAAGTCCAACTAAAACTATTAAGAGTCCAACGTGCACCAAGGTTGAGAACATAGTCAAAAGTATGCTCCAATTAAACACCATGATATACCCTTCTTCATCTCAGCTCCACCCACTATCGATCCTATAAGGATATCTATCAAAGGTTTCTTCATCTTCACAAGACACGACACGCGCAAGAACATCCCATGTAGGGGTGAATATAATATTACATAGTAGGACACCCTGAAAATACTAAACAGAAAACACCAAGAATGGTCTGTTCAATACAATATACAAAAAACTATATATGAAAAATATTAACAGAGAAGAAAGCATTGATATATTCATGAAAGACACCACGCCATCAGGTGGTCATGAACAATTGTCAACCACATGATTCTACTCGAAGCACACTCCTCATGTTGGGATATCTCAATCCTATAGCCACCATATCATCAGAGACACTCGATGAAGAGGTCCAGATCATTAGGGCGCCACCCATTGAGAATGTAATGGTCAAATAAAACATTGATTCATAAATATGGGTCACGTACAGAACCATTGGGTGACACCATGAACCCAATCTGGACCAACCAGCTGCATAGGGGATCATATGCCAATGATTCCATAAACCATATCGATGTAGACTACTAAATGGAGGATATAATCCCTTCTTGGGAGGTCACATTGATTTCACATACTCCGCTAGGGATGATATAGTATCTCACTCTAGTCTTAGGAAGGGACCCAAAATTTCTAACATAGACTCGGCCTCTAGATGGGATCACAATCTGGTGGTGTTGATGTAATGTCTCACTATACCCTCATGGGAAAGACCATGGGAACATGATGAACCTACACTAGTCCAAACTAGGAAAAAATAGCCTAAAGAACTCTTTATGGGAGTACACAACATATCTGAGAGTGCACACAACATGTTCAGTTATCCCAAGTCATTATCATGAGAAAATAAACACACAACATGTTGCCTCAAAATTCACAGCACATAGGTTGAGTACACGGTGTGTATATACACATGGTTTACTTTTCGTGTCATCTGGTTGTCTCTGTGTAACCAAACTCTATCCATGTACTGCTCTATGTATACCAAGCCATGTCCATGTGGGAGTACACTATGTGTCCATTCTTGTGTACTCCAACATGTGACCACGTACTTCCATAGAACATGTCATGTCATCCAGTGAAGGTCACACAAAATGGGACATGGGTCACACACCATGTGGTTATTAACATTGACCCGACCATATCTTTGTTGCCATGGGGCCCAACACGCCATGTAATATTGGATTACACATTATTTTATACAGGATTTTTAAGAATCCCATCTCATTCCTCCCACACCTCGGTCAATTCTCCAACCCTCGATCATGTGGTAACCATTCCATGAAAATAAATATCTAACATCGTATTTCTATGCCATCATAAAATAAACAGGTTTCGTCACCATATCTACTCACAAAATGGATCAAAATTTAAAATTTTGGTTTTGTGCTGAATAATGTTGAAGAACACGAAATTTGGAATCATTCATTGTAAAAAAAAATTCATCAGCAACCATTTCACCAGCTTCTCATTGTTCCAATCCCATATCTACAATATTGGAACATTGATCTAAGAAACAAGTGTGTACCGATCAATTGAATTGTTGGTGTCTAACCTTGGGCCAAAAAAGAATTCTTGTTGAAAAATGAAAATTTTGGTGAAGAAAAGCACAAACAACAGACTTTAAGAATGATCCATGGCCATTATTCATGTTGGACTCAATTCATTTCCATTAGAATGATAAATAATGAGAAGTCCAGGAATCATAACAAATTTCATGAATTGGCCCTGTAAAATTAATCTCTCCTCAAAATGTCATTGACCCAAAAATCTATCTGTTTGTCGATTGATTTGTGTTATTCTCCAAATGGAATAATGAAGAATAATCAACATAAAATAAAAATCCTACATTTATTCTTTTTTTACTTTTGATGAAGAACGACTGTTATGTAATGTTTTTTGGTGAGATCCTCTGAATCTGAGGTTGCATCGATTGATTGATCCACAATCTGTCATCATTCACCTATGAGTATTCACCAAGGTTCTCTCCCCAAAGATAATTGAGAGGATCCTGGGTCATGTGAATAACCCTAGAATTATGAGATAATGATGAATTCAAAATATACAATAAACTCCATATCGAAAAAATGTTTACAAATAATTTTATTAAATAATTTTATTCATTTTAACACCCATGAAAACATTTCCAAAAATGAATTGTACCGCCCAATGTTAGGGCGCCCCTAAGTTAAAATCATAATTCTAGACTCAATGGTTCCCTCAAATTTTTGATTTGGGAACTCATTTAGGAGCTATTCCACTTTTTATGTAAAACATCACACATACTATTAAATATTTTAATATTTTTTCAATATTTGTTCTTGGTACACTAGGCCTCAGAATCACACGTCACCTCAAATCCAAGTTTCAAAATCAATACATATACTCTTTAAAAATAATTCATAAAAAATAATAGATGTTACTTTATCCTCCCCTTTTGGCTTTACACCCCTGAAAATCCAAATCAAGTGTTACTCAAATAGATGAGGTTACTGAACACGAATCTAAGCCTCTATCTCCCATGTGATCTCATAGAGATTAAAATGATTCCACTAGAGATGAACTATTGAAATCAATTTTCCATGAAGGATCCTCTCATACTAATCCTCGATATCCATTAGGTTCACACAAAAGGTCGCTCCATCCTCGATGTATATATTGGCCTAGTCAGTGACATGTGATGAGTCATACACATACCTACACAGCTATGACACATGAAAGATATTGTGTACCCAATATAATTTCAGTTGCAGAGACAAGTGGTACAACACCTCCTCACTCTACATAGTATCTACAAAGTCCAATGAACCACAAAGATAGAGTCCTGCCTCGAACAAATCACTGCAATCCCCATCGATGGGAAAGTATAAGGAACACATGATATCCATCCTTGAACAAAAAATAAAACCATATCATATCCTTATAAGACTTATTAAGGCTATGTGTAGTCTTCATATAGACCTATATTATTTGAACCGTCCTTATCGACGCCTGAACCAACCCTAGGCTTGTGAGTTCTGACTATCCTAGTTTAGTCCAACATAGTGTTGACCTGATGGTTTAAAAATTCAAAGCTTTGAATGGTTCCATACTGATGGTGTAATGGTGGTTTTTTTGTATGAAAACTCTATAAGTGGTAGGTGATCCTACCAGCTACATCCAATGTATAACATACAATCTTGCAGCATGTACTGTAAAAAATGAATTGTCTACTCCGTCTACTCATCTGTTCCTGGGTGAAATGTTGTGCTCAAGTGTAAATAATTCCCAAATGATTTTTGTAAATCCCTACACAACCTGGATGTAAAGTGAGAGTCACAGTCAGAAATAATATTTGATGGGGCTCCATGGAGTCAAATTTTTCATGTAGGTAGAGGTATCATAACCTCTCTACTAAACTCTCCTCTTAGATTGCTAGGATGTGTTCCAACTTAGTGAGTCAATAAATGATCACCTAGATGGAGTTTTGTTACCAGATGTATGTTGTATGAAAATCACAAAGTCCATATATATCCTATCCCACATCCATTTTGACACATAAATGGTTTGAGTTAAAAAAAACTATATCTGGGAGCTCATCCTTTACTTTCTGATAAGTAAGGCATCATGAAACAAACTATGAAACTACTTTCTTAATTCTTTCACAACAAAACTAATGTCACAGGTCTTCGTACATCATCAACACAACTAAATATAGCTCAAATGTGGATTTAAGAATCTCCCTCAGAAACTCCCCCTATAACACTACTAGTACTATTGTGCATCCTTTAAAAGGAAAGACGTGCTCCCCACCTTTTGAGTATCCATCAGAAGTGTGCCATGGAGATATATGACCATGTGGGTTCTCACCATTAGTATCCCCAAATAGTGCCTCCCTGACACCCTATAATAGTGGATGGGCGGAAACCATCTAATGGAGGTATTCTGATCCATCTCTATCAATAAAGGATAATAGATACAGGGTAAACTGCTCCAATGCCTCATTCAGTAATTGTAAAAAGGGTCTCTTACTATGAGAATCTACCACCACATTCCCCTTCCCTGGTGTATAGACATTATCAAAGTCATAGTTAAGGGAGAAGTTTTTCAATCACCTATGTCTCAACATCATATCCTTCTAAGAAAAGATATACTATAGACTCATGTAGTACATGTAGATGACGTACTGATCATCCATTAGCTATTGTCCACATACCTTCAAAGAGAATACTACCACAGATAACTCAAGATCATGGGACATGTAATTCAATTCATGTGGTCTCAACTAGCATGAACAATATGAAATCACCACTATCCTCTGCATCAGGATAAAACCAAGGCCACTTACTGATGCATCATAGAATACTAAGCATTTTAAACCTTCCACTGGTAAACTTAGGATAGGAGCACTCATCAACCTCTTCCTCAACTCCTAAAAGTTCTTTGGACAGTTTTTCATCCACCAAAAAAGATTCCCCTTTCACGTTAACATTTTCATGGGTGATACCACTATGGAAAAGTTGGGTAATAACCTTTGATAGTACCCATCAAACCCAAAGATACTCCTATCCTTGGTAACACCCTTGGGGGATCCCAAAAAAGAAATACCTCGATATTCACCGAATCCTCTAAAACTCCAGACTATATTATGGTGTGTCCTAAAAACTAAACCATATGAATCAAATTATATAACATTGAGAGATTTCAATATTTCTGGGACTCTTAAATGTGTTCATAACTATCCTAAAGTGTCTCATGTCCTCCACCCCCGACATCGAATACACTATGATGTCATCAATGAAGACCACCATGAAATGGTTTATGTAAAACGTGAAGATCCTATTAATAAGTCCCATCAACACTTATGGTTCATTATTAACACCAAATGACATCACTATGTACTCATAGAGACCCTAAAAACAAATTAATGTAGTCTTTGGAATATCATCATCATGTACTCGCACATGGTGTTAACATGATCTGATGTTAATATTTGAGAACCATTTCACCACTTTTAACTGATAAATGAGGTCATTTATCATCATTAGTTGATACTTGTTATTCATGGTCACCAAGATTCAGCACCAAAAATCAACACATAACATTAATCTCAAATACACATTCTTGAAAAAAAACTATGGGGATGCTGAGGGTGAAACACTATATCTCGCAAATCCATTATGTTCTAATTCCTCCAATTGTAACCTTATCTCATAAAGATCTATAGGACCCATTTGATATAAAACTGTAGATATCAGGGGTCATAATAGGTTTTTGATCAATGTAGAATTATATCTCTATACATAGTGGTAAACCTAGAACATCTTTAGGTAATACATCCACATACTCCAGCACCACATGAGGAAATTGAGTACTCATAATATCCACCACACCTAGGATTGGGCTATCCAATCTACGAGTAATCAAATTCACCCTCCTTTGTTTGAGTCCATCCTATACAGCAATGATTTAATTTACAACAAAAATAAGGAAAATATGCTTCCATTTCTGCAGATACACTACATTATTCTCTTAAAACAGTCAATATGAGTATGATCTATGGATAAACAGTCAACCCCAAAAATGAAATTTTATGGCCTTGATGGTGCTAGCAAAAGATCACAAACAAAACTATCACCTCAAATAGATAGGTAACATTTTCAACAATAGTTCGTGATCATCGAGTCTTATCCAGAAGAAGTCTCCAAACGTCAGTGTCAAGTATCCAGTTTAACCTGAATATTAGAGTTTCGAACAAAATTCTGGGAAAGAAAACAATTAATATTACTTCTATCAATCAAAACCAAAATTAAGATTTAGAAGTCATAGATCATACATTTTATCATCCTTGGAGGCTCATGGTCATAGGCCTCCATAGACTATAGTTGGACTTGTCCATGTCAACCATTTCACAGATCCGGGATTGGAAAACATGGGGGTGGTGGTGGTAACAGTTCGAACATCTGACCACCTCATGATATAATTCCTAACCCTCTGTCATGTCTTCCACCCTGAAGACCACCCTTCTAATGTATCTGTCTCTCTCTTGGTTATCCCTTGATAGTATCTTGATCAGGTGTGGGACGGGTGGGGAAATTTCTATCCATATGTCCATGACCACCCTGAGAGAAACACCACCTATCCCTTGGCTGATTTGAGTCACACTGAGAGCCCTGCATCATTGACCCTGACTCTCGGGAGCACCTCATGAAGAACCTAACCCACACGAGTACTTGTTACTATCATTTTATACATGTTGCTAAGGTCTCAGCTTCTGGGTTACCAACACATGATCCCATGAATAGTGTCTACTCTTCTATAAAACCTTTTATCGACTTGGAACTATCAAGTACCCCAACAAAGGTATAAATTCCAAGGAATATCATTAACTCTATAATGTCCTAGATAAATCCCTTCTTGAAGGTATGATCCCTGAAGAACTATTCATTCTCCATATAAATAGAGTAGAACGGATTATATGTAAAATTCATTGAATACTCTATCATGATCATACATATGTATTCTCTATCATGGTCATACATATGTATTGTAGATTTAGGATATACTGTATGCATACTAATTGCATCTTGTTCAGATAGAACTCTTCTAAGAATAGATGCTCGGATATTTTCTAGAAGAGAGCTATCTCAACATGTGAATGAGTCACTACACTCCACCATTGCCCAACATATATCTAAATATGAATCTCTAGGAGGAATTCCATCTGGTCTACTGGAATCCTTATAAGGTGGAAAACCCAGGTCACTACATCTATCCAATCTTCAACCATCTGAGGGTCTTGCACAACCCAAAACCATAGAGTTCACTAACATTGAAACTTGTGAAACACAATCAGTATGTGTGCATCCTCATCTGGTAGTGATGTAACTAGTTTCTACTCAAAGGGTGGTGGTATTGTTGGTAAACCACTCATAGGTTCCATCTCTAGTATTGTCCCATTTACTGATGTCTCATCAGTGAGTGGATCATCCTCAAGCGGTAGAATCCTGGATGATTTTCTATATAGAGGCATACAGATATAAAACAAGATTAATCATGGTCAATAGAGTATATCTAGGGAGATTAATCAAGAAGGACTAGGAAAAAACTGACATTCCTCTATGTTTCACATAATATTATCTTCCCTATAACTATTTTTCTCATGTACCAAGTCAAAAAGCAGGTGATCAGAATACATGTGTATGGATAAGTTGGCTTCTGCACTAAAACTAGAGTCAATGACCTGAAATACAACCTAAAAATAGTTAATACTGTTTCCCCAAACCAATATCAAAGATTCATGGTCTTAAATTAGAATTGACCACATTTGATACCACTTTCTCACAACCCTTTCCAGAGGGTCCTGTAGCATTACTACCCCAAGCCCACCTCTGATAGGCTAGGGGATGGTGACTAGCATCGAGTTGGAATTTCCCACAAATGGGAGTGTTTAGAAAAAATTATTTGTACACACACATATCCAAGACACACAATACTGAAACGTAAAAAACTAAAATAATTCATGCATACTAATATGATCACACATCCATAGAACAAAAATAAGGAAAGGAAATGTAAACATGAAAAAATACAAGCCCACCACAAAGAGATTCTGTACAGAAGTCCAACTGAAAATGTAAAGAGTCTAACATTCTCCAAGGGAGAATACTAATTCAAAACTATGTTCTTTGTAAACACCACAGTCATCCCAGATCCATTTATGCAACACTGACTCCTAGTCCTCCAATGATACTATCAAAAGTGTTTCCATCTTTGCAAGACTCAACACGTGCAGGAACAACCTCTGCAGGGGTGACTATAACAATACTTAATAGGATACCCAAAAAAATAACCACAAAGTCAAAATATGGTCAGCTTAATACAAGATACAGAAATATATTTATGATAGATACGAAGTGTGAATAAAACCTTGATATTATCAAGAAAGACACCATGACATCAGGAAGTCATAAAACACTACAAGCCATAAGATTCTAATTGATGCACACTCGTTCTAGGTGAACTGACAATTTGAATAATGATATCATCAAAAACAATCAATAAAGACATATCTATCATTTGGGCCCCACCTATAGAAATGAATTTTTCAAAGAAGTCTATAAAACACACAAAGAGGGTCACACCTAGAACTGTTGGGGGACACCACAAATGCAACCTAGATCAACTCGCTATCTAGGGGATCAT
This sequence comes from Viscum album, assembly GCA_963277665.1. Taxonomy (NCBI): domain Eukaryota; kingdom Viridiplantae; phylum Streptophyta; class Magnoliopsida; order Santalales; family Viscaceae; genus Viscum; species Viscum album. The sequence continues at coordinate 1,315,581,890 of OY728133.1, forward strand.
ATGCCAATGATTCCACAAACCCTCATGACGTGTCATACTAAATATAGAATCAACACCCTTATTATGGAGTTTATGCAGATTACAATGAATCCCCTAGGGATGATAGAGGATTTCACTCCAATATCAGGGAGGGACACAACCACTAAATCTAAAACTCGACCTCTATAGGGGATCACAGTCCAATGATGTGGATGTAATTTATCATTGTACCATCATGGAAAAGAAAATGAGAGTTCATTCAACCAATACGGGTCCAATGTAATAAAATTAATAGAATCAAGCACTCTTGATGGGAGTACACAATGTGTGTTAGAGGGTACACGATGTGTTTCGATTTCTAAGTCATGTCCATGTGGAAGTACACAAATGGAATGTAGTCTCAAATTACACAGTATGTATGATGGGTACACGATATGTTGAGACACATAGTTTCCTAACTGTGTCATGTAGTTGTGTCTATGTACCAAAGTCGTGTATGTGTACTGGTCCATGTATTCCAAGATATTTTAGTGAGGTAGTAAATAGAATTTACATTCATGTGTACTCCAACCCATGTTCATTAACTTCCAATGTACATGTTGAGTAATCCTTGGAGGCACACATGTTCGGTTACTAGGGTCACACATCATGTGGTTCTTATCTTCCGCCAAACCCTAGCTCCGTAGCCAAGGGGCCACATATGTTTTGTAATCCGGGATTACACTCCGTGTTATGAAGTATTTTCCAGAATCCTAGATTCTTCCTCCCGCACATCAGGCGATGCTCCAGCCCTCGATCTGGTGGTTACCTTGGAATGAAACTGAATATCTTAGTTTATCATGACATTCCATAACTAAAACAATTTTTCATCACCTTATATTCATGCAAAATGAATGAAAATTAACGTTATTGATTTCATGATGAGGAATATTAAAGAACACTAAATCAGGATTATTTTTCGTCCAATCCATTTCTAAATAAACCTTCTCACCTCTTTAGTGTTGTTCATTTCTCTAATCTATGTATCCTAATCATTGCGCCAGGAAATGGTTGTGAAATAATTGGTTGATCAGGATGTGTCGAACCCCGGGCCAATGAAGAACAATCACGAGGAAATGAAGAATTGGGTGGATAAAATCAAAAAGAAAAACGTTGAGAAACAAAACTCATTCATTTTCCGTGTTAGCCTCGATTCATTTTAGATAGAATGATAAAATATAAGGAATCAAACAATTATAATAGCTCTCATGAATAAACCCCAAAAAATAAATATCCTCCCGCAAGGTGATTGATTATCAAATCATTTTGTTCGTCCATTGATTTGTATTCATCACAGAAATGATGAATTAGGAATAATCCATGTAAAATAAGCATCCTACATCGATTCGGTATGATCATTGATGAAAAATGGATATTGCATCACGTTGGATGGTGAGATTCGTGGAATCCGATGTTTTGTCGATCGATCTATCCAAGATTCATCTTCATTCACATGAGAGGATTCTCCAAGTATCTATCAACAATAATCCTCGAGAGGTTCTATGGTTATAGGCCAAACCCTAGAAGTATAGAAAATATATCTATTTAAAAATACACTAAATTTGATGTCAACGAAATGCATAAAAATATTTTATTAAATTATTTTATTAATTTTAATACACATGGAATTTTGTTCACAAACAACCCATGATGACAAAATATATGTCTCACATATGGTAAAACTGCTATTTTGGATTTAACGGTGGCCTCATATTTATATCTCAGTTAATCATTTAGGATTTATTACACTTGTTTTTCAATACTATGTGTGTTTGAGATTACATGTTTTAATATTTTTTTAAACATTTGTTTTGGGAACACCGAGACACAAAATTGCAATACCAGTCTATAAATAAATCTATGAAATATATAAAAATAATAAAAAAATTGAGATGTTACAACACACAATTTACTAAATTTATTAATGATCATATCAATGATAATATAGTTGTAATGGAATTTATAGTCACACTTTCATTATGAAAGATTTAAATCCATATTTATCACTAGTATATTTTTATGTGGTTTATATAATTACCAACATCTTATTCTATGATCTTTAACCTTTAATCTATGATTATTTACATATCCATTTGATGATCACTCTTTAATGGGGTTTAAAGTTTAAAATTTAAAAATTATTTATCCTTTTCAAATTTTATATCTTCGAAACACATGTTATGTTTTGAACATTAATTCATTTACAAGGGGTATAAACTACACTTTAACACGATTTATCATTAATATCCTTCATTTCATAATATTATAAGATTCATGCACATTTTCCTTTAATTGTAATTTTTTTTGAAAAAACAGTATTTCTAAAAATGTTCTAAATTTTTATTCAACGGATCATTTAAAAATTAAAAAAATGAACTTAAAATATATTTATATTTGTTTTCAAAGATCCATTTATAAGTTTTTCTAGGATATATTCAATTAAAAATGTGGGATAAATGTTTCATGATTAAAAAAAATATTTTTTCTAAGTGTAATAGATATTTTCCTCTAGATTTTTTTAAAACGATATTTAAAAATTATTTTCCATATAAGAGGACATTTGTTAGTGTTTCTATTGTCTTACAAGGGATGTTATCCAATGACACTATTCTTAATCATTCAATGAATAGTGTATGCTTATGATTGTATTATACTTATGAATTTTGTACTTTACATGGGTAACAATTATGATTATTCTTTATGTTTGATTTTGTATATGGAACACATATTCATGATCATGTTTTAATGGATGTTCCCAGATAGTGATCCAATGCATTGGGTAATGTTTTTGTCTCCTGAGATGTCCTGTTGGGATATGGAATAAACCTAATTAATTTATGGGACATTTTCCACCATGTTATACAGTCATAGAAGTCATCCTTGAATCATGTGTGTGTCGTGTAATATTTTATTTCCTTATTTCCATGTTTTCTGATATGCTCTCAAGTCTCATGTTATTTGATAATTTTTTAAATCATTTCTTATGTAAATCTATTTTTTATTTCACAATGTATTTTTTGACCATTGATAAATAGTGTATAATTATTAAATATTTTGTGTAGGATCACATACCCTTATTCTCATCTTATTCTAACATATTGTCATGGTGTGATAACTTTTGTGTTTAACCTTAATGATCATCTAAGCTCACCCTTCTTATTTTTTTCCCTCTGTCAGTGAGTAAAGATGTTAAATGAAATGTTTCTCAACGGATTTAACATGTATGATGTTGATTTCCTATTTTTAATGCTATGTATATAAACCCACATGATTAATAGTTTTCTTAATTATTTAAAACTCTAAACCAAAAAGATCCTTTGGTATATATGTGATCCAATATTTCATTTTGACGTTATAATTTTTTAAAAAAAATTTGGGTCACATTTCTCATTATCATGGTTTGTAATGACATTATAATGTTTTTAAAAACATATTCCAAATTGTGTATTCGAGTTTGTTAAAAAAATAATGAAGGAATGGGTTAAACTTTGATTATGATTTCCATTTCATAATTTATTTCGATGAAAATCAAATGAGTTAAATTCAGATTAAAAATTTCAAAGTAAATCAATAAATTTATGACATTTTCAAAATATATTAATTAATTAATTGTGTTATTAAGTGGACAAAAAAATTGTTTACATAACCAAATCCATAATGTAATAGATATTAATCTCCTCAAATTGACATCACAACCCCCCACATATAGAAAACTTTTCACCTAGTCAAAATGCAGAAGTGATGTTTAAAGGAAAAAAATTTAGAAAAATTTATGGTTTTTTATATGATCACAATAAAAAACTATTTAACACATTTAAAGATGCCTCCCACAGATTTATAACCATAAAATTTCTATATGGATGAACTCAATTTTGAGGAATAATTTTTACATTGAATGTTCTAAAAGATTTTCAAATTTATAAGTGAATATTTTATGTTTAGAATCACATTATAGTTCAAAAATTATAATTTCACACAAAAAACAAGAACTAAATTCACATGATTTATTTCGGCCATGATAAATAATATCAGCACAAAAAATTAAAAGAAGAAATTTACATGCATTCACGTTATTAATTCAAAATTTAAATTCATGTGAGTTTATATAATTTCATGAAAAAGAACATATTATGTATCAAAAGAAAAAAAACAACTAAGACCAATATTCTTTACAATAATATTATCATTCAACACAATTTTCGTGAATTTTTTAGAAAGTATTAATAAAAAATAAATATTGACAACTAAAATATTTGAAAAATTTTAAACTTAATAGATTAAAACATGTACTCATATTATTAAAATAATCATTACCCATATATTCATAAAAAATCACTTGTTTAATTTATGATAAATAAATATATCCAATTAATTTCTTACCAAAAATAATAATAATATAGAACACAAGTAACTGGAATTTAATATTCTTGAAATATCATATCCAGATATGGAAGTAAGGAATCTAAAATCGGGTTGTTCAAAGTTTGTTTCTCCCATGTCGGTGAATTCTAGTCAAATATTTGGATGTGGAAACTCAAGTAGATATACAATATGATATAGATATTGGGTATATGTAATGATTTATTATAACATAATATGAATCATTTATTATGAAGAAATGGGAAAATTTTAAAATCACAGGTTTCCTCCCATGAAATGCTGAATTTTTTGTATTCAATCAGACATTATCTTATAAGGATCTATCCATGGTAATTTAGTGGGAAGGGTGCATTGATTAATGAAAAAACTTTTTATACTATTTTAATAATCTTTTTATAATATTTTAATAAACTTTTTGAACACCGTAAATCCCCAACTCCATGAAAATACATAGATTCGATATTATAAAATCACAACTACAATTTATGGACCCCATTATAAAAGTCTATATACTTTCAAAACCATAACTAAAAATAAATAATACACCCTAATTTTTTTTCAATAAATCCAAAAATATTTATCATTCCCCTGCTCATACTTTGAGTTTCCAAACACTCAAAAATAGTTTCCATTACTATTTCATCCATTTCAATATCAAAATGAAATTTAAAAAAATCAACTAGTAAAATTTTAAACATAGAATACTCCAACATAAATGTTTCAAATTTATAATTAAAAATAAATATTTTATCTTCAATAAAAAATATAAAACAATTTATTTTCTGAATATCATCTGGGTAACCACCAAACAAATTTTCAATAATTGCAAGAGTGAATATTTCAAGAAAACAAGCTAGTTCATGTTGACAAAATTTATTTTTCTAGAGGGAATCTATCCAAATTATTTTCTACTTTTGGACAAGTTCAGTATATAAAACTCAACAGAAAATCTATCATATTCAGTCTTAGAAAACTCATGATTAATAATTTTCAATTATGAATCCATTTTTGCTTCTTGGGTAGGGGTATCTTCATTAATATATTACAGAAAAGGCAGAACAATAGTCTAAGTAATAAATTAAATAGGATGTATAATTATAATCTTAATAACATATAGATGGAAGAAACCATACCCTAATATAACCATCATTTTAATACACTCATTCTAAACAATATCATTAAGGTTACTTCTAATTTCGTTCTTGGTATTTTCAAAGACCATAATCTCATAAACATCATTTACAACTTGTTGGGTATGTCTTTCATCAAAAAAATCTATGAAAACAACCCCAGTAACAAGGAATGGTCTTCCTAAGAAGATTGTGAAATTTTAATAGAACTCTATATCAATAATATGAAAATATATGGGAATGTTTAGCTTTCTTACTCTGACTAATAAGTCCTACACCCTTCAATAATGATAATTTAGTGACTTGTCATAAATTTGATGGAAAATAGAAGTTGTTTGTAAATCTCTATGACCCATATTTTTTTAATAAATAGTAACGGAAAAAAAATAAATAATTTCTCCCAAATCACATAATCAATTTATTCTCACACTTCCACTTATTCTAAATTTAATAACAAAACATCTAGGGTCCTTTAACATTGGTGGTAATTCATTTTGAATAACAGAACTACATTTCTCATTGAGATTGATGGTATCCAATTTCTTCCAATCATTGTTATTTTAACATAACATCTTGGTAAATTTTACATATGCTTGAATTTTATCCAAGGATTCCAAAAATGGAATTTTTATTCCAAATGAAAATATCATTTTCATGATTCATAAGTAGTCTTGTTTATCACTCATTTTTACTCTTTCAGGGTGTGGGATGGGTGGAGAATTTTTCTTTGAAACTGGTAGATTACTCTCCTCATCCGTAAATATCACCATTTTCATTCCCAATGTTATCAATTACCATATCATATTTCATGGTACATGGGTTTTCTCATATGAATATTCATTTTTTTAATTATGGATAGTAATATCATGATTTATATATTTTTAGTTTTCTAGATATCCATTTTCTTGATTCAACATCTTTATTCATTTTGATTTTAATTTGTTGTTATATTACTTATTTTTTGGTCTATAGTCTAGATCAAGTTCTTATATCCATTACATTTTACCTTGGATAAGGTTTTTTTATGCTGAGATACATTCATTCTTATCTACTACCTAAATCCATATCTGTTTTACTCCGATGAACATCCATACAATGCATCTTGGAATATATAACCCTTTTTAATGAACTAATTTCGCCAAAAACCATTTTGTAGCATTACATTAATTATACCATTGGAATTAAATGAATCAAAACCATGTTTATTTTTTGTAAAAAAATTAGTTTTTTTGTGGAAAAGCCGGGGAAAGAGGTTGTTTAATCACTCCATGCTCTCTCACTAATAGTTTATGGTGATTTTTATATCCTTAATTATATTGGTCCAAAAAGTGGTCAATTTTCGAATTGATTAATAGTCCTAAATTCAAATAACCAGACATTATGATATTTATTAATGGGTAGATCAAAATATAGACAAAACATTAGGGTGTGACCATATGTACCACAATGACAACATTTTTCTATAATAACTTTATCATCTACAACAGTTTCATGGGGATTTTTTCAGCTCAATGAATAACTATATTACTTATTATTTTACATTTAGAATTGATTATATTATATTAATTTTTTTGATATAATCAATAGTAAATATTGAGAAATCACCACCATAATATGGATTAGTAATATTTTAAATATTCGATATGTGACTGTTATAAAAACGTTCCATTAAGAGATGAGGGGCAATTTGGTGATTGAGAAATTATCTATGAAGTCACCTATACGAATCCCATGTTTCTTTGATATGTTTATTCAAATCCTAAATGAATTTTTTTATTTTATGCCTTAATCCATAAATGGTATTCCAATGATAAAGCATAGTCCCAAAAAAATTGAAATGTGAGTCACACGTGTCAATCACTTCATCATCTATATTATCGTACTAGATACTAACCTTATTTATTGAACAAAAAAGAAACATTATCGACCTATGATTCTTCTCACCAATCCCATGGAAAGGTAAATATTTAACCACACCATAAGTTTATCTAATGAACTTTACTGAATCATCACCAATTTTTTTCATTATTGTAGGGTTACATTGAATTGTAAGATTATTTCATTTCATAATTACTTGACCATTGGGATAACTATATATAACATGTTTTACTAAAAATTGTTTTAATATAGAAATACCTAAGCATGTACCTCCTATGAATATCAATCATAGGTTGAGAAGAAATTGGATTTTAATTTCCTCCTACATATCTCATAAATTCCAAATTGGGATTTTGGGTTTTGAATTTCATTTTAGTCTTCTTCTTTAGTGAAAAAAGTGTATATTATTCTAAGTTTTTAAAGGTTCACGATCAGATGTAGTTTTTTCCCTAGATTAAGTGTGAATAATTGTTCACGTTCATATAGTAGATAAATTTCACATAATAGTTATATAGTTTTTTAATAATATTTGTTAATTTATTTTAAAAAACAATATATTTTTGAAATATTTATGATCGTCTCACACACCAATCTTGTAAATGGTTCCAAAATTTTACAACATCTTCATTGAGAACATTAGAATTTAAAGTAAATATAAAACAAACTAAAAACTAGAAAAGCTGTAAGAAAGTCTATTGTATCTACTGATAAGTATAAAAAATCATGTTATTGAAAAAATAGAAAAATAAAATAATACAAAAAATAGCGAAATGATGATAAGATGATGGAAAAAAACAAGAGAGTCAAATAGTTACTGGCAGTAGTTAAATTTAGGGTGTTCAAATTGTGAAATATTTATTAAAAAATTGTTTATCTTTTAAAAAATAAACATAATTTATACAATTAATGTAATAACAGTCTGTAGATTCACATAACTATCATTCATGTGATATTTATAGTACACTGTGATCTTCAAAAAAAAATTGTTGGTAAAGTAATTTTTAGAAAGGGAAGTGTTCAATTTTGGAAAAGATTGATATAATTATTTTATGATTTTTAATACTTCAGATTATTCTCAATGGAAATTAATTCAATATATTATTCTTTATATAATTATAATTTTGTAAAAAATATAATCATCATGAATAAATACAAGTTCAATTTACAAAATTAGCACTGACACTACTTTGAACTAAATCAAACTGTTTTAAAAAATTTAATTCTTAATAATATGAGACACATAAAATCCTAGTCCATCATAATTTGAGAAAAAACAACTATGTTTATGATATATATCACAAGGATATAAGAACTACTAAATCAAGATAGTTGGGAGATAAATCTCTTCTATTGATGGTGTTTCCCTATTTTTTTGAGTTACAATAGTTTATAATCATTGTTATACGTCTCCCACTCTACCCACACTCTAAAATCTATTATTCTGACACCCTATTGTGTTCTACATAGTGTGTCCCACCGGGAAAGAATAATTTCATACCTTTTCGTGGTCACATCCACCATTTCACAACATTGTTTTCTGACCGAAATTTTGAAATATTCCATATTTGGACTTCTATAATTTATCATGTGATTTTAAGAAATTTTTCAATTAAAATCAATACACTGTTCATAAAGTTAATGAATATAATAAAAAAATTTAACCTAAATGAAATCACTATATATACATTCTTATATAAAATGTTTCAGTATAACTCTGGATTTCACTACATGAATCAGTCCAAATTTAATCAATGATTTCCACTGTCACAATTTTGATTCTTCTTCCAGAAAACATGAACAAAATTGGCATTCATTTGTGACCCAGCTTCACACAAAAATTTGTATGTAAACATTGATCAATTTCTTATTCATTAGTGACCTAGTATCAACAGTTTCTAAATAATGAAAATAGATACAAAATCAGTGTTTTATAGCTTCTCTCACTTGGATTCATAAATTATTTATTGACACCACATTGATCTCAGTGAATGAATGTTAGAGTCAACCTTGATTGAATTATTGAATAGTATCATTGACTTTAATGAGGTCAGATTAGTTTTGTTTTAGAAATCATTATTAACTCGCCACTGGTATAGTTAAATCTTATTCCCAATATTTCATCTCATCTTAGAGGATGACCAAACAAAATTACCATAAACATATTCTTAAAATGGAAATTGTCCATTTGAAAGCGTTATCATTATGATCGGTCATCTCAGATGAGAAACAGGTTTCTCAATTGGATTAAAACTAGTTTCCCACAACTTCTCATCTCATTTTGGAGATTATTGAATAGTAGATGGTTCACAGTTCAACTTCAAAATATTGAAACCAGATCCTCATATTCTATTTTTTTAATATAAAAATTATTCTATTCTATCTTCATGAATGATAAATTATCCAACACATAATTTATATTACATGATGAATTAAATTTTATTAGATTGATGAGAATGATGAAATTATCTTAAATTAAATTGGGAACATTCTTTATACATAAGTTCAAAATATATTTTGATGACAAAAAAATTTCTTTTACACTATGAATATTAATCAGAGGAATAAAATAACTACTCATAATATAAAATTAAATTCAAAATTAATAATTAAATTATTAAAAAATGATGATTATATTTTAAAATTAAAATATAAAAAATAATAATCTTTTTAATTAATTTAAAAAAATATTTACTGTTAAAAATTTTGAAAAAAATGAATTAAAAAAATTATACAATTTAATTAATTTTTATTTAAGGAAAATTTAAAAAATTATAAAATCATTAATTAGTTTTAGTTTATTAAAACTAAAAACACAAAGGGAATAAAAATGATATTCATAGAACATAAAATTAAATAAAACTCAAATTAATAAAATAAGAAATCATGTTATAGTAAAATGATAAATGAATAAAACGTAATTTTATAAATATAAGAATATAGAATTATAATTTAATGATAAAAACATGTATTTAATAAAAAAATCATTTGTTAAAAAAATATTAAATAGATGAACCTTAAATATTAAATAATCTGAATTAATGATAATTTAATAATTAAAAACTAAATTTCACAACAAAAGATATCCGGAAAAAAGTATAAATTAAATCCCACATCGTGAGTTATATATTATCCCACAATAGAGGGGAATTCTAACATAATTAATGTTAGAGGGAATGTATCATGTTACATTAACTGATTTCCCTAGTCAATCTCTCTTAATCAGTTATAATTGCAGATACCCCTTAGATTTATTTCAAATACTTACACCCAATTAGAAGGGGACTCACTAAAGAATATGAATAAGGGTTTTAACATAATGTGAAAGAATCTTGGTGAATGGGTGTCATTTCTAGTGAGTATTTTCTATAGTGTACCGTGAAAATAATGGCTTATATGTTTAAATTACTTTTTTTCGTATGTTGGTTTTTTGTGAGAATTTTTCATAGTGTTTCGAGGACATGGTGAACCTTTATTCTCTCGAAATATTATGATATCTCCCTATATAGGATTGGTTTTTTATAATTTTTTTATATGAGAACAATTTGATATAATTTTGAATATTGAGGGACATAAATCTACTAGACCTATAATATATATATATATATATATGATAATTATGGATTATTCCATGTTATTTGTTCGTTATCATTATTATTAATATATATGTTTCATGATGATTACCTAAAATCTTAATTATTTGTGTGGGTACTGCAGTTAGATATATACACTGGAGGTATTTGGTTTTCTCCTTAACTACACTATAGGTCATAAGGAGAAAAATTTTAACTGAAATATTCTTGATTGGCCATAATACTGTACTAAATCAAGACCCATTTCATTAAAGAATAGTTTCCACCCATAGTTAGAAAACAAAAAAAATCCATATCAGATTTGAAATAGTGTAGTCATGTATGACCTTTTCCATAAAAAATTACATCTCATGGGTTTCCCAAGAAATAAAGAAGCAATAAATTATGTTCTTACAAATTAATCAATAATATTTAATGACTCTATAATATAGATTAAACTTTAAAATATTCAAAAAAATTAGACCACAAATGAAAAACAAATACAAAAACAATGTAGATATTGAGAATGTCCCTGATTATTCCATAAAAAATATCTATAAATAATATAGACAAGTATTTAAAGTGGTTGTAAGTGGAAACCGCTTCATTGAAATTATATATCCACTAATAAAAAATGATCCTATCGATATATTGAAGGTTCCTTATAGATAAAGTGTTTTACGATATGAGAATAAATAACATCGCACCATAGAGGGATATGATAATACCACAATATATTTGGTTAGAAGTATAATATGTATATTTTTTTCATTTAATCATTTGTATATTAACATTGATCTAGAAAATAAATTTTAACCATATTTTTTATAATATTTATTTCATTATTTAATTATTAAGATGAGAAATATAGTTAGATTCCCCTACAGGAGACACAAGTCACTTGACACACATATATTTGTAATCTAATATTGTTATGGGTTAGGATAAATTTTTTGGTCCATGAGTATAATTTATTAGAAAATTAATGACGTCATAAACTAGATATACTATCTATTTCATATTTCATCTTGGTTGGGATTCTATTGTTGTTCAATTATGTGCATTCCTGCAGCTTGTATCTAAATTTACTTCACCCTTGATTAGTATTTTCTATAAGGACATGATATAGTAAGTATAAAAAGGATTCAATAAAATACTAAAAATATAAAAGGTATTAATTTGTATAAAATATAATTTTACTATGACCAAAATATAGAAATAAGAAAATATTATATTGAAATCATTTATGAAGAAATTAAGTAATTTACTATAAGAAGAAAATTTGATTTTAAACTTTAAATAATCCCCGTGAATAGTTCAATTTTTTATTTAGATTATCTAATGGAATTATAAGATATCAATTAGTTTATAAGGATGTTAGAGTATCTACTTGATAATGTATTTTTTGAGAACAAGGTATCACCAAAATTAATCATATATTGTTTTCCATGATTGTGAACATATTCCTAAGACACTACACCAATTAGCATCACCGGAAATATATGGGTATAATGAAAAGGTATTCACTATAGATTATTTCCATATATTTGAATAAAAGATGTGATTAAATTGGTCCTGGAAAATTTACTTCAGATACTATCATAAAAAACATTGTGTTCAATATATCTTTTCAATGTTTTAATGAGAACTGTGATTTTTTTATGTTTATTTAAATGAAATGAATTGACATAATATTTCTTGGCCCACATGAACCGTATATTTAAAATTTTACTTCATTAATTTATGGTTCCCATTGAAAATTATATCCTCGTGTATTTTAGGTTAGAGGAGTGTAATATAGGGAAAAATTCCAATGGTTTCGAGTTATAGTGATGATCAAATTATATGGAGATTTTACAATTTGTCAATATTAGTTCCAAAAGGACATGTTCTTATGAAATGATATCACATGTGTAATGTACCTATTGATATTTTTTTGGTATTCTCTTATGTACCACCCATAAATAAATTTGTTTTTCATAATGTTATTTTATTGTTTAATTATCATCTCAAATTATTTTAAAACATCTCTATGATCAAAAATCTTATGATATCTACAAGTAGAACGTGGAATCTATTATTAATGATATACGGTTTATAATAAAATTAATCATATATTATATTATTCTTTATAGTTAAATTAATAGAGGATGGGGTATTGTACTATGTGTTTTGTGAAACAATATGGATAAGTATTAGATATATGATGATAAATGATAGTTTAGTGATTGACCATGGATCAATTAAATTTAATTACCATTAATAGAATTAATTTATATAATATGTTGAGGTACAATGAATGATCTACTCATTGAGGAAATATATTCATTATCTGTTAAGGAATCATTTTTGGTTTTAATAGACTGAAAGACACCATAGATGTTTTTTTTCAAAGAGACTTGAACCTACGATAACAAATTTATGGTTGATCTCATATGAAATTTTTATTTATTTATTTTCTACGCCCCTAGAAAAGATATAATATTTTTAGATTCATTATGAAACAATTAATGAACTCAATTGTTGAATTAATCTTATTTGGAATTATAACTGATATAGCACCTAATAATGAGATCTATAGACAATGTGTTTGACTAATATTTTGATTTTATTAATATGATGAAAATAACCAATGTAATATAATATTAGATAAAATAATATCTAAAGGGATATATTTATTATTAGGTTTTTCATGATTGGATATTATCACAAGATGTATTTTTATGATTCTATAAAGGTTTGAACTAAGGAATTAATTTTTATAGAAGAGTATAGGTTTTAGAATTGATTCAATAGTATGTAATGAGGGTGTTCCATACCTCACTTATGTGGTGTCATCAAGGTGATGTTTTAATTTAAAAATATATATGATAATAGTTCTCATGTCTAGGTATAATGATTATTGTTTCATGTTTATAAGTAAATTTCTTAATAATTAGTAGATTCAAGTGAAGAAGTAGGTTCTTTGAGGTTTGTTTTACCATCAAATGTCACATATTTTATGTGGGATAAAATATAACCATACTTCATAGATACTAATATATAACAAATATAGTGAAATTATATTCAATGAAGTAGCCTAGGATGACTAGACACATCACTTTACCTAGTCTACCAATAAGACAGAAGGGAATGCTCAATCTCCTCGGGCTGTAATCTAGTTATTAGGTATTATGATCACATATATGGAAATTGTTTCAAACATATATAATGATAAACTAAGAAGCTAATACATTGCTAGGAATATTAAAATGGGATTCTATACAATGGATATCCAAATAAATTCAATAAATATTTTTATTAATAATCAAGCCAAGCCTAATGTAAAAGAAATAATCAACTAAATGAGACATAATGGATGTAACCGGTTATTACCATTATATAACCTAAATAATTAAAATAATTTAATGCTGAATATAATTGAAAAAGAAATACATCATATAAAATGAAATCAAAAAGACATATAATGTTATAAATAGACAACATGGAAGATACTCAAGTGTCTAAAAAACAAAATCCCAAACATGTTCCTTACTAACTCTATTTGACCCACAATCATAATCACATCCCAAATAATCCATAAATGGACCAAAATATATCAATAATTATAAAACAGACATAGTAACTAGAGAGAAGACATAGATGTTCCTTAAACACATTTACACACACAGTAGTGTATATGGATGCTGGGAGAAAAATGTACCTCATAAAATTTCACCAAATAGTCTTTTAAATTACTTATTAAATATAATACCTAAACTATATTCTAAAAAACCATTTTAAATATTTTTATCCCATGATAAATTATAAGAAAAAACTAATAACATTATTTATCCATTTTAGATAAACATCCACCCCCTTTCCATTAAAAAAATTGGAACCATCACATTGAGTGTAAAATTATTCTAATCCAGAAATGTTGACCATTATGTTTAAAATATAAAGAAATCTAGAACCATTATATAATTTTTTCCTTAAAACCCTTATTTAATCCACTATCATAAAATGATTTGATCAAGGAAAACATTAAACCTTTGACTATTTATTACAAGACCAATTTAAAACTATTTGAAGAGTAACACAAATTGAGAATAAATTATAACATAGCCCAATATAGAACCATAACATTAAAAACAATAATTTAAAATTTTAGAGACTATAAATTCATTGTTACATTAAATATAAATAGGTTTATGGGTATATAATTAAGATGAAGGTGGTAAATACCCTAATTTTGTATGTTAAGGATGAACCGTCACACAAAACTCTCTATGTCTTAGTTGGAGATGATGATGGAACTCTCTCGTTGAACACATAATTATTGCCTGATCTAAAGTGGTCCTAATGGAGATCTCAAAACCTAAATAACATCCAAATATCACAAAGAGTCAATCCATAGTAGATCACAAACATTCATTGGGAACCATCAGAAGTAAAATATAAAATATTGTATCACCGATCCATGTATTCTACTTAACAACAGTCGATTTGTATTAAATAACTCATAGGTATGTGGGAATTAAAATAAGGCATAATATCATTACACTATTAATAAAAATAAATAATGGTAAATCTCATCTCATCTTCATAACCCTAATAAGATATGACCCCTATTTTAGTAATTAAAACATCACATAAAAATAACCCATGGTTATAAATTCCCCCCAAGGCATACTACAAAACATAGGGCATAAAAACTGAGGGTACCTCAATATCATGTAAAATATTTCACAAAAAGTACAAGGTGACCCTTTAAAACTAGAACTAAATTCATAGTTAAATAAACTAATTAAAAATAACCATTTAATAATTATTTTAAACATTACATGGAAAATATCACATTCTATTCACATTAAATATTAAAAACACCATAAAGAAAAAAACAAAAAAAACATTTCACTATGTATAAACACCCCTATTAAAATATCCATTTTAAAATAATCCACATTATTTTTTATGTTGTATTAGTTTGAAACTCCTTTTATGAAACAAAAAATTCATTCAAAAGATCATATCTGTCATTTTAACAATCACTTCTCATGCATACAGATATACTATATGAATTTAAATTATAACACAATGGAAATTTCATTTATTCAAATAATGAGAGTCATTAAAACCAACATATATCCTAATAATGTGTGTCAAATATATTGTTAACATGAAAATAAATTCATCTATAAACCTCATGGATTTCATGATAGGTATAATAAATTAATTTCATAAAAAACACCTACCATTATTTTTGAAAACATGTCATAACAAGTCATCCTTGATAGTGAAAAAACCCAATAGAATATAGACTCTAAAAAATAAAATCATCAAAGGAAAAAAAACTAAAATAAATATTATCTAATAATTCAACCAATGTAGCTTATATGGTTTGTATAATATAAAATAATCAATGTATCTGAATCAAGTACGATGAAAAGAGGATTAATGGAGAACCTTTATTCTAAATTATCTTTAAATTGTTAAATGATATAGATTGGAATATTGGAGAAGTAGAAATACATATCACATGTTTTCCTCTTATGTGGAAGAAGACAATAAGGGAAATAATTGGGACAAACAACAAAAATTTGAATTGGGATTAAAAGGTAAATTCATAGAATTAATAACTCAGAAGACGATGTAATGTTGCGACCAACCCTATCATATTTTGACAAAGCACCCCTACTGACTACACCACCACCAAGGTTATATTACAATGATGCCCCAAACCTATATATAATGACACAAAATCCTAGAAAATAGCCCAACTTATTTGTTTATATAACATCCCGACACTCCCCATTGATGAAATCATACACCACCCTTGAAATATATCCCCATAGCCTTAGATGCATCTTAGAGTGACCTGACTTGGTTGTGACATTACCTAATGAAATATTGGACTAAATCACACTTAGATATCCCAAAAGAACTAATATAAATTCAAATAATATGAAAACCTCAATATTTCTAAAATAGAACAAAATCATAAAATATGATATTCAAAAACAATAAGGGGAGTCACAATTCTCCCAACTGTGCTAATTTATTCCACAAGATGTTTTTGATGAAATTATATTCAAAAAAATTATAAAATCAATGTACCTAATCATGAATTATTTTAGGTTTGGGGAAAAACTATAGAAGGTTCCTACGAAAAAGGAAATACTACATGTAATAACCATAATCAAAATTAATGGAATAAATTATGAAACAATTTATAACAAACAATATCACAACCCAATAGGTCTCTAAACTATTTATAGTTCTTCTAAAATGGTGATATATAGCATATAAACCAAAAAATATATCACCATAATAACCCTAACTTAATTTAAAAAGAAACTAATGTATTCATGACAACCAAGATATTTTCAATAATATATCACTTTTAGGGATTATTTATATACAAATTAAGATTGTTTAAAATTAAAACATGTATATATGTTTATATCATAACTCATAAGATTTAATATAATAATATTTATACTAATTATAAATTTAAAAATATATTTTTTAGTCGGTGATAGATACTGTATTTTATTTAAGAGGTAAATATACATTCATAAAATGGTTTCTTATTGATCTATTTATGGAATTATTCAATTATATGTTAAATTGTAAATCTATACTTGTTTCAGTTTTAAAAACTCATATAGATATATACTATTTTGATAACATTAGAAACAATTCAATCAATGTATAACGAAATTCAATGTTTTTTTATTTGAAAAATAATAATCAAAATAAAAAAAACATTGTATTAAATGTTTTTTTTAAATATTAATTTATATATTTTTTAAGTTGATTTTTAGAAAATGATATTCATTTTTGGAATCAATATAAATAAAATATATTATATTGATTTTTTGGTGTTTCATATAATTTATTATTTGTAGTGAATAATAAATTTTTTTTACAAATACTATAAATTTTATTTAATAATCATGATATGAGAATAACATAAAATATTATATAATATAATTTTATGAAAAAATGTATTTTTAGAGAAAAATAATTTATTTAATAATAATATTTTAAATTTAGAGACTAATATTTTTCATTTTGGACTACGTTATATATTTTTCAATTAAAAAAATATATTTTTTCATTTTCTTATAACTAATTATTCACAATATTTCATTTTTTGTTTTTCATATTTAGAAAGATAAATTAATGTTCTTCATTTAATAACAAGATAATAAATATCTTTTGAATCAATAATATTCATAATCATTTTCCTAAATTAGTTTTTATTATAAAAATATATTTTTTGAAAAAATTTTATGTATTGTACATGTGTTATTTTAATATTTTTTTTAAAAAAATATGAAATATTAAAAAATAAAATGTATTTAATATTTTGAATGATAAATTTAAATTTTTATTATGTTCTATTTTATTTTTTATCATACAAATAATTTTTATAAGTAAAATATAGTTATTACATTAGTATAAATATAAGTTAAAATGGTTAAATTAAGGGATAAGGTGAATAAATATTACAAAAAAATAATTTAATAAGTGTATGTGATTATTTATAACCACAAATAATATTATCTTCCTTGTAAATTTTTCATCCACTTCACATAAGAATTACATTAATTTTATATTAATAATTAAATAATTTAAAAAATACAACAACACTCACTTATAAACGGACCCCTCAACCAAACCTTCTTGAAGAAGATATAATTATAATTAATAAATATATCATACCATAAAACTATCCTTAATAATTCTCAAAAAAGTTATAAAATTTATTTTCTCTATATAATGCTCTACATCCTTCAATTCCAAGAAGGATTCTATGAGAAGATACAACTTCTTCATTGTAAGTAATACAATGGTTTAATTCTCTTAATTTTACTTATTCATTCAAATATTATAAAATCGGAATTAAAAAATAAATGAAATATAAATAATATCATTATACTTAAGAAATTATGATATTATAATAATATCATCATAATTAGAATCATCCATCGATTATAACATATTCTTGTTTGGGTTTGTTTGACCACCCATATGAATGTTACGGTAAATTTTTATGAGGAATGGTTATTGAAACATAATTATTAGTAAAATATTATATTTAATATTAAAATTATATTTATTATTTTTTGTATTAGTAGTACAAAAATTTAGCTAACATTAAATATACAAAATTGTATTTGTTAAAAATTACTGATAGAAGTATATTATGGATTTCATCTATGAGAACAATAAACAAAACAATAATATAATTAAATTAAACAAATCATACATCATCATGGAACAAATAATCATATAAATTGTCTATTTAAGAGATGATTAACATATAAAAATGGAATAATGATCAATATCATTATACAAAAATATACAAGGGGTGGTTGAAACTACTAATAACCAATGATCAATATTTTATTCAAATAAGTAATTTATACTTAATAAATGAATATATAATAATAATATAATAGGTATAAAAAATAAATAAGGTAGTAAAATTAATTATAATCAACTATTTGTTATCCATACAAGAGGTTAGAATGTGTCAGATGATTTCAGAATTCATGTTAAGGTTTCTTTGTCTCAATTTCAATTTATTTAGATATGTTTCGTATTGTGAACCAAATACAGTTTATAAGGATAATATACAACCTTATTGAAATTTTGTATCCTTGTTACATTTTTATTAAATTTGTTTTAAGTTCATGATTTTCTATAAAAAGTGATTTTGGAATAATTAACCACCAAATCCATAAGGGTTCCATGTCTTAAATTTTCTTATTTAAGACATGTTTCTTATTCTGAATATGTCTTCATTTATGTTTACTATATACTACCTTCTTGAAATAGTATATCATTATTATTGTTTTGTTTTGGTATTTTAGTTTCCATTTCATTTTCTATTCGAAAATATATTTTTAATAAAAATTTACCCAAGTCTTAAGGGGTTATTTTCCCATATCACTTTAAAAGGTAGTATCTGTTAATCTTAATAGGGGATAATTTATTTATTATTTCTATTTAAAGGCTAATATATATATTTTTCACTAGTTTTTTATGGGGTAAACATTTTTTTATACTCTTTCACATTCCCCTTTTTTCAAATACAAACATAAGATTTTTTTATAAGTCGAATTCATCCTTATATATTTTTTTGGTCGATAATAATCCTCATAAATGCTTATATTATTTATATAATTTTATCTATTTTATTATGTTCAATTAAATTATTACATAATTTAATTTTAAATTTACTATGTCATTACTAAAAATTGATAAAATGGAATATTTTAAACATTTTCTACATGGGTTATTTTTGTCTTTATTTACAAATGTGTGAAAAGCATATCAATTATTATGTTTTCTAAATGAACATGATTTTCAATATTTACATATTTATTTCTAAATCAATATTCATATTTATTTATTCATTTTTTTTCAAAACTGATATATAGTTCCCTTAGATTTTTTAATTTTTTTTAATTAAAATTAATGAAATTTTTGGAAATTTATTCTTCTTTTTCAAGTAAAATATATAATATTATTATAGAAGAATTTTTTATCTATGTTAACATCATCTAATTCTTTCACACTTCAATGGAGTTATTCTATAATTTTTATTTACTGACGTAGGAGCCACTAAAATAGTGGCTCAAGATGGTTTTTCGCATGGCCTTAAGCATGCTTCCATAAACCCAGAGGATTCCGACTAGTATCTTGGGTATAATGACGGTACAACGAGGTAACATAACAAAAACTATAAAAGTAGAACAACGGTATAAGAGATAATAAAACATCGATCAATTGTAAAAGAAATATAAATGATCAAAAGAGAAAAATAAGATAAATATAATAACTCGTAACTTTCCAATTCCAAATATACAACCACACATGGATGTCCATATGATTCTAAATAAACATTGAAGTAACATAAAATTGATTTTACAATATAGTACAATACAAAAAAATGAATAAAAGGCCAACATGATAACTCCATGGGAATCCTAATCACTAGCTCATTCCTCTTATCTACATATACCATGTATGATTCATAACACAAGAAATAATACATAGACCTATGAACATGAGGTATGATTGGGAACCCTTGTGAAATAGTGTCCAGAGAATTGTGTGAGACATACTCAGTATGTAACACCCCAAGAATTTAGGAGAAATATTTTTTTAATTTCATTGATATTTTTTGTTGTATGCTACACCATGATTATCTTGGATTATATGTAAACACTATTCTTGTCTTGGGTTTAATGCAAGAGCGACCTTCCTCAATAGCGTGTGTTGTACGCAATACCGAGTTTCACTCAACAATGATATATTGGTATAATATTATAATGAACTAACCATTATGAATATTATTAACCAAATTTTGAATTTTATAACAATACCATTCATCTTACACATATTATTGAACATGTTATGAGAACAAAATAAATATTTCGGGTAAAATATTTATTTTAAAAAAAATTGTAGTTTTGTCACGTTTTGATGGAGCACCCATTTTAAATCTAACTTTTGAAAACTTTTTAAGTTCAGTTTTACAAAATAAACTTCATATTTTCATTCAGGATATAAAAATTTATATTTCAAAAAAAATTTATATTTTTCTGACAACGTTCATATTTCGATGAATAATACAAACACGATAAATTTTATTTATAAACAACTTTTTTCATTGATATAATTTATATGGTTAAATTATAATATTAAAATGTTTTAATGTATAAATAGAGTATATTTTTACCATTAAATATAATTAATTTCAATATCATAAGTTTTATATTGAATTCTTAGGTAAAATCAATTCAATCTTCTGCTATGTTTTAAACAAAATCCCATTTTTTCAACAATGGAATTAATATTAAATTAATTTAAAGAACATTTGTTTCTTGAAGTTGAAAAAATTAATTCCATATATGTAATCATTAGGTAAAAATTATGTTAATATGCTAAATTTTTTTTGGGCATTATCAATTGTAACTACGGAAAATTTTATTTACCCGAGTTAAAGTTAATCAGGTAATTATGGGTAAAAATAATATCATAAAACTACCCTAAGATTTGTTTTAATATAACTGGATGATTATATTTATCCTTAAAATTTACTTGTGTAGAAATGGAATCTATTGTAACCCACATGGATGTGATAAAGACCATTAATTTATTTTATTTAAAGGATAGTTAAATATGTCCCACTTAAACATCAATAATTAAAGTATATTTAAAATAAGGCTATACAGAATATAAATTTGATTATAAATACTCCTTGGAAAGATATATTTTTTTTATCTATTATGGTAATTTATTTTTAATTTTTATGAAATATATAGTTTCCTAAATAGAATATACATTAATAATTCAGAAATTATTTATTTAGTGAAAATTCAATAATATAGTTTTTATTCGAATAATAATACCCATAAAAGCCCATAAACCGGACCAAAACATATTTTTCATGTATATAGAAACCATAATCATCCAATGGTCTATTTTTGGTCCATTTAGAGCTTTATAAAAGTGATTACGACACTTATTTTATTTTATTTTAAATGATGTCAAACTTATCACCTTCATAATTTAATAAATACAACAATTTAAATATTGTTATTTTCATATTATAAATTCAAAAAAAATATTATTAGGAAATATAATAGATTTATAATTTTAAAAGTATTTTATTTTAATTTCTATGCAACAAATAATATATTAAATAATTACACATAAATGTTGTAATAATTATTTTATTAAGGGAACTATCAAATAAATGGTTTTACAAACATTAAAATAAATATTATATGAACAGATTAATGTTATCCATTAATTTTTTAGATGAATATGAAATGTTAGGAATATATAATATATATTTTTTGAATATATCTTCTGTGTGTTTTTTATTTAAATTCAAGTAATTGAATTGTGAAAAAATTGATACTATTGATATTTTATAAAAATAACTTGTTATTATATTGTTTGAAAATCAAATAAATAATTAAAAACTTCAAATTGAAATTTATATAGTCTAAAATTTAATAATTTATCTAATTATGGAAAATTCACAACACATAAGTAAGTATTTATAACAATTAAAAAATTAGAATATTATTACCACAAATAAAATAAAATACATTAAAAATGGATAAATCTAAATAAAAAGGTTTAAAATACACATAAAACTTGTCTAAAATTTATTGGTTGAATATATTACAACCTTATATTATATCACATTCAAATTGAGTCATTTTTTTATGTTTTTATGTGGGTTTTGATTTTATTATTAACTAATATTGTTGAGGTTTTTAAAAGTGTCTCTCGCTTCTCTTATAAAAGGGAAGCTCATCCCTCTCCTCCTCACACCATTTTGATCTTTCAATATTGTAAAACCCTTGACCATTACTCCTCTTAACTTCCCTAGTAACATTTTTAAGAATATTGTATTCTCAAAAGAACATCTCTAGTACCTTAAGAGGAAGTTCCAAGGAGGTGCGTCGAAGAAGAGGTAATCTCTTCTACCGATTATTTCATGTTTCATTATTATTCTACATCCTCTTCTTTTATTGTTTAATTTTAAATTAATAACATCAGTATAAATTATATAATTATTTGTTTTTATAAATATGAAACTACCCTATTTCACCATATATCCATCCTATGAAAAATGAAATCATCGCATGTGCGTAGGTACGGCTTACTGCCTCCACGTCGTGGTGTAATCTATTTTTCCACCACCACCATACTTGAATGGGTATAATGATGTAAATAATAACTATATATTATTATTATAACATATTAATAATTAAGATATATTATATCTTCCTCTCCAATTATATTCAATAATTATTTGAATGATATCATCACTCGTGTGTACGTACGGATAACGGTCTCCACTATTCGATGAGATTCATTCCCCATGTCACCATTCAAGAATGATTATAAAGTATACATAATAACAAATAATTAAATATATGACATAATAATTGTACTATATTTATGAATATATATATATATATATATATCATTTACATCCATTATATTAAATAAGTAACAGAAAATAGTGTTCATCTGTACGTACGACATACCGTCTCCATTAACGGTGTATTTCATTCCATTTATCGATATATTATATATATTTACATGATGAATATAAATTATATATAAATAATTTTTTACATTCTAGAAGTATTTAATAATTATCTATGTAATCATATGATTAATCAAAGGTCAAAACTTGTACGATAAATGCACATATTTTACCCAAAACGCTGTGTTAACAAGGAATTGACAAAAGAATGGGAAATATAAAGTCATAAATGAATCATATATGATATCATAAATATTTTTATGGGTCTCATACAAGTTAGTAATATGTTTAAACACACTATTCAAATGTTTTGGAAATATACAGATGAAATTTGACCTAAGGTAAGGGATAATTATTCCAATCTTGTTCATATCCAAGATTGTTTATTCATATGTATTTACTGGGGTTATATTTATCATCCATGTCCATGTTTTATAAAAATGTATTAATAAAATTTTTACCATTATTCCATGTATTTATAAAGTCAGCTTTATCCTTTTTTTTTGAATTGTACCACACGTTATGGAAGGAATCTTTCTTTTTTTTACCATAGGAAATAGATTTTGACTTTTCCGGAAAAATTATGAGGTGATTGATTTTTTTAACCAATACGGAATGAACATATTTTAATGGTTTCCTAATGATTATTTTCATGAAGATTCCTCTATAATATTTCAGGATTATTTTAAAAAAAATCTTATATTTTAAAATTACATGTCATTTTGTGAAATGAAAATGATATTTTATAATAAATTTTATTTTCCTCAAGAATTCATTTCAACTGTTTTATCAATACTATTTTACATCTATGAAGACATTCATTAATATGGTTATGTTTCATGAATAATGTCCCTATTATTTAAATGTATCAATTTTTTATGATGAAATGATATCGATTTATTTTATATGGATAACACCATGATTGGATGATGTTTATGAAACCCATTTTATTATTTGGGTTATGATGAATGATTACTGTATATTTTGTGGCATACGTAAGAATGATTTCATTATGAGATGGGTGGGACCTATATCTCCCTCCAATTATTTGGGTAATAATTCATATCTCATGAGATATACATGTCAGGAACGACAAGTATAATCTGGTTCAGTAATACAAGGCTGGAACGGTTGGTAAACCTGGATCAGTATTGGACATTGTCCACTATAATGGTCTTGGAAGAAATGGCTTGGACAATATGTAAATCATATCATGTGATTAATGGTTTTACATAATTACACATTCTATTTCCATGATATATAATCATGATTTATTATCCTTTGTGATCTATGGCTTACGTTCTGTCAATATTTATGTCATTACTCATGTTGTATGTTCGGGTTTTTACGTTAAAATGTTTATAGATTGTTTTTGGTTCTCCATATTTACCCTTACTAAGTTATTGAGCTCACCATTTTTATGTTTTCTTTTCACAAGGATATAAATAATGGATTTATGTATGAAAGCAAAAGGGAA
Source organism: Viscum album (assembly GCA_963277665.1). Classification (NCBI taxonomy): domain Eukaryota; kingdom Viridiplantae; phylum Streptophyta; class Magnoliopsida; order Santalales; family Viscaceae; genus Viscum; species Viscum album. The sequence continues at coordinate 1,315,607,417 of OY728133.1, forward strand.
TGATCATTAAGGGATATGTTGAAGATCATTCACCATGATTAGAATATTTTGTTCTGAGTTTCCCAAGATACTAAACTAATACGGTCTTTGGGAGTGTGTTTTTCTTATGTATTAAGTGTTCCGCAAAAGTAATGTAATTTTAATGTACATAAAGCTTTGGGTATCTACATAGTAGTACAACATCAATGGTTTATAATGTCTAATATAGTATATGAATATAAAATAAATTAGTGTCCATGCATAATTATTAGATACTAATTAAATAAATATGAATAAATATTTGGGTTGGGGTTTCTCAAGGAAACCTATCCAAACATTCCAACTTCATCCTAAAACAAAATGTCACTGAGTAGAAGTATATATATACATATGCATATATAGATATATACATGATATATAAACATTGAGATGTTGGGTATAACTCATGCATCCCTTCATAATACTTCTCATAATAATAATAAGAGTCTTATAATAATAAATATGGGTTGTCATGCCTGAGTATCAGAATCAATATAGGATGTTATAAAAAGTATCATAATCAGTAAAATATTCCATTATGAGTATCTTGAATAATAATTTGGTGGGTCATACTCAACCTCCTAATAAAGGGGGTGTGGAACACCATTCCCTAATACCCAAGTGATATATATTCCATACCAACATCCTAGACTGTGGGGCTGTGACACGTCCGGGACAACGATCGTACCTGAGGTCCCATTAGTCAATAAATTAATATAAGGTGATAATATTTCATAATAAGCCTTTATCCATATGTTACATAAATAGGAAATCTACGTCACTCATGGAATAGTGAATCCATTTACAATAATTTAATTACATTTAGAAACTGGTCATGTGTTCATCCATTCCACATGTATGATTCATTTATTAATAATAATAGAGGTCATGACTATAACATGTCATTTTATCATTTTATTATAAATATAAACAATAGTTATATGTACCTAACCATGCCTTAATATCCAAGAACTACCATAATGGCCATCGAAAACTGTAACACCTCAGGATTTTGGGAAATATATTTTTTCAAAATAATTTAATCATTTTGATATTCTTCATTTCATGTTACAATAAATATATATATTTTTTAAATATTAAAGAACTATGATTGGACTAAGTGCACTAATAGAAAAATTTATAATATCTTTCAGTACATGTAGCACTGTTATTTTTTTTATATTAATCATAATACCATGTCCCTTCGATATCTTGTATTCCATGCAAGGATGAGTTTTTAAACAATTTCAATACACTATTAATATTATAATTAAAAAAAATTTATTGATACCACCTATAAATTAAAATGGAAGGTATGAAAATATTAACGAAATTATGAAAATATTATTTATACATGTATATAAAATGAATCTTCAGTTATCAATTACAAGAAGTGAATGTAATAACTATTTCAAAATAATGAAATTACTCCTAAATGAAATCTATTTTTTAATGTAGAAAAACTATTTTATATAAATTATTTACAAAAACCCCCATTGATTAAAGTTTTTATTAAAATTTATAAATCCTATTTTCATTTATTATCTTATATACTCATCCAATTATCTTTATAGGAATAAGATAAGAAGAAATCCAATTTTAAGAAAAAAAATATGATATATTCTAAAAACTAATTTTACAACCTTTTAAAGGGGAACCCTTTTAAAATATGATTTTTGACCCTTTAATAATATTAATTATATAAAATAAACTTCATTTTTTGAAATCATAATATTAAAATTATATTTCTGTGTTTTTCTGTATTTTTCTGTCATATTTTATTGTTCGATGAATAGTGAATAATACTGAATTTTAAATCAACAATGCTTTTTAATCTAATTTGTTTTTAATAATATATTATGTTTTAGTAATATTTTAAAGTTATTTTAGATACATTATAAAATAATTAATCCAATATAGTTCATTATAATTAATTTCATGTTGGAATTATATATAAAAACTTTCCAATATTTTGAATATTTTCAATTAATAAACATGTTGTTTCGTGACATCTTGATGCGATCCAAAAGGGGGAGATGCCATATGCGGAAGTCCCATCTATGGGAGAACATAGGCGAAACCTTAATCTTGCTGACATGGATTCTAGGTCATTCACAAAAATCATCGTGGGTAGTTCTACTCTCTATGAATCAATGAATTCTGAAGGGATTTCTCCAAAATCATATCGAAATCGAGGACTATGTGTGATTTATTTCTCAAATGATGAGGTACTTAGACTCTCTTTGGATATTCAGTTTTTTCTAGTTGGAAGGATTGTCATGTGTCTCCAGTCACAGGTATTTCGGCGTAAATCCTTGGAAGGTATAGGTTTCACAAATTTTCACATATGATTATTGAATACTTGGCATGTTATCATCAACTTCTACTCAGAGAATAATCATTACCAATTATGGAAACGTGGTTCTAGTTATTTTATATGATCTCTTATGAAATTCATAAAATGGTCTCCTAACATTGATGTTTGTTCTATACCCCCCATCATTCCAATCTAGATTGGTTTCCCAGGTTTACCTCTCCACCTCTTCAAGAAGAGTGCTTTATTCTCTATTTCTTGACACTCTGGACATCTGATCAATCTTGAATCTTTTACTTTGAACCCATCGAGACCTTCAAGGTCTAGGATTTTTACTGATGATCACATCTCTCATGAATTTCAATCACTGTTTTGGATACAAATTAAAGATTATGGGTTTATACAAAATGTTGCATTTGAAAATGTATCATCCTACTGTAAAAAATTGATCTATAATTGGCCATCTTATGAAATAATGTGGGTCTCAATGAGTTCTCCCTACCCTTTCACATTTCATGTCAATTTTGGTGGAAAGTAATTCCATAAATAAAAACTCATTCATTCATATAGATAACCTAGTTGACAACATCAATTCCTTATGCTCTATTGATGCTCTTAATCTTTTTTCTATGAAACCAATTCATGAAGGCAATGGGATTAACAATGAGTCTAATGAGAGTGTTTTTATTGAGGAGGGTGAACACTTTAACGCAAATGATGAATTTCTTTCTCAATCTTCCCTCAAGCCTTGTCCTACATAGACTAAACATATATCCTTACTAGATTCCGATGAGAGAGTTACTCAAAATGGGGAAGACTTCCTAAAATCAAGCTCTAGAAAAAGAAAAAAATAACAAATAGTGGATGCTGATGGATTCATTACTCCCAATCCTGAAAAACATGGAAACTTAGGAGAAACTGTTACAAGATCACATGATTATTCTAAAAAGGACAACATTTCATTTACAAATTCAACGATTGAGGTTGATTATCCTATTTCACCTCATGATGATAGCCTAAATGAATCCTCTAACTCATATGTGAATTCTACAAACCAGCATACTAAAGAGGTGAGTGTAAATTTAGAATCCGAAAAATGTAAAGACTTCACGTATAAAAGGCTCAAGGATGGTGAAATATTTGTGGAAACTACTCTTGAAATTAAATTCCAAATGTTCAATAAGAAGTTGTTGTAGGATTATAATCGAAATCCTTGATTCTTGAATAGTGAGATTTTGTTTTTTCGGTCAGATGCTGAATTGCCTTCTTCATTTATCCCAGTCTTTACAGTATATCCTCTTTCATGTTTCTTGTTTCCTCATGCACACTGAATCCTCAATGTGTAGCAGATTCATCCACTTTAGGTGGGATATTTCACTTTTCATGCCTCTTGAAGATTGTAGATCCTGAGGACTTAGCTTTCCCAGAGTTTCTGCACTCACAGTTGATGTGATTATTATTTTTTGTTATATCATCATGTTTTTCTCTCATTTTTGTGCTCGTGTAAAATCATCACACCTCATGCATGTATTGTAAAACATTTATTTTAATAAATATCTTTTTGGTATGAATTGGGTGACCAATTCAAGTCTCCATTTATGTCAAAAATAGACATGTTGTGTCATCCCATCTGAGTGATTAAATATAAATTAAGTTTAACCCCATAAGTTATTTGAATTTGAAAAAATGGGTTCCATATTTGGGATTAACATTATTTATTATTTATAAAAAGGTCAACATTGTTTTTAAAAAAACTATTTGTGAATGTTATTATAATTAATTATTGTGATTAAGAGAAAAATTAGCTTAACCACCGACTAATCCATACACTTAAAGACCAAAATTAACTAGATTCATATCCATAAGAAATTTTATAGACATATTTCAACACCATAATACCCTGTATCTATATTTATTTACTATTGGATCCTCTTTTTGTAGGAAATTTATCGGTGAAATAACCTTTAATTTTTTTTACTATAATGTCACTACTACTCCACTATAAAAAGACACTCATCCCTCCCACACATTCACACCTATAAAGACATTCATATTAAAAATAATCTTCCTAAATATGATAAAAACATCACTTAAATATTCCTATAATCCACCTTTTTCAAATAAATATATCCAAGATATCTCTTTGGTGCCAAACAAAAGGAGTTTCCCAAAGAAGAGGTAACATCCTTCCTCATGCTCTTTTGTTTTGTATTCATTATACACCACTAAACTCTTATTATTGAATGATTATATAATAAAAATAGTATCATAAATATACTTATTTTTTTATTACACGGTTTCAAACTATACTTATACAAGCATCTATCTAATGGGTAATGAACATATCATTATTGTTTATGACAAAAAATCATCTCACAAAATGATGTTTTTTGTTTTTCTTTTACCACCTCCCATGGTTGGTAATAATGATGGAAAATAAGTTTTTATATGATATATACAATATTTTTTATTTTTTTTTGATTTTTTCAATTATTATATAACACATACCTTCGTTCTTTCCATATATTGTAAATATGATAATTTCATTTAGGGAAGCGTGTAATGCCGCCTCTTCAGGCGATGAGATTCATTCATTATCTATATGTAATGTATTAAGGATGAGTTTAGTTAATTTATATAAAATATATTAAAGAATAATTCTTCTTTAATTAATATATATATAACTTATTTAGATTATTTATTTCAATATGATAATTAAACAAAAACAATGCTCATGTGTATGTACGACATATTATATCAATGAACAGTGTATTCCATTTCATATTTATATCTTTAATAGATTTATATAAATAAATATATACTAAATATGTAATTACTAAACCCCATAATCCTGAATCTGTTGTATTATTTTAATACATTGGCATGATTATAATGAATCATGTTCCGATGGACCGATCAGTTTAGCAATCCTCAAAAATAGATTACATAAATTAATGTTACATTACACATTAAAACATTAAACACAACATAAATAATCCATTGAGAATTACATTATTCCAACGGCTTAACCCTTAATATCAAAAATAATACACTTCTTGCCATATTGGGAAATGAAAACATAAAAAATTGGGTGAGCTCAGATGCTTAGTAAGGGAAAATAATTTAGCAGAATCTATAAATTTTAAAGAAAGATGTGTAATAAAAACATAAGCCTTTTAATCATAAACATTAAAATAATATGCAGAAAATAAATCAAAAATTACTATATAAACATGCACATGGATATTCAACTATTACAATAATCACAATAAATAATTAATTTCATATTGATGGATTTCCTAATGTCGCACATCATTACCGCATATTCAAGGCCTTGTCCCAAGACTAAAAATAAAATTATTGTCAATGCCTTGTGACAAGACACTAATGTGTCCCATTAGACCTACCGCTGAATCAAGTAGCTATATCAGGCTTCTCTAATCACTTACTAATTCCACTTCATTCCTTATATGAAATTGTTAAAATATAACATAAACATTCGTATTAAAACCATCATACAAAATGTAAATACTTTAGCCATAAAACATGAATGGTATAAAAATAACACATAAAAAGTAAAACATATCATAACTAATTCAATACAATATGGAAGATTTTATTATAATAAATAATCTTTAGTAATGAATAATATCCAGTAAAGGATATTGATATAGTTGAAAATGATCAGTACAAATCTGTGAGTGAAATACCTATTTTTCATGATATAATTTAAATGTCGCACACTTTATAAAGGATGAAATTAAAAATATATTTTTGAGTCAAAGAATCCCATATCACATTGAATCTTTTTAATGGAATTAAAATTTTAAAACCATAATTTCCATATAAATAAACCCTTAAAACCATTTTGAAAACATAGACATTAATGAGAATTATTTATAAGAAAAAAAATTCAAAACATTTAAAATGATGTATTAGTTAAATATTACCTTAAAAGAATCATTTTTAAGTGTATTTTATGAAACATGTACATGGATGATAAATATATCCCTGATAATACTAACACATAAACAATCTCGGCTAATAAGGAGATTAAGGAATTAACACTTACAATGTAATTTTCATTAGCCAAGGGTACGTTTTACCTCTTGTATAATGATCAAAGTATGTTTCTAATTTAAAATAGAACCATATTATTATTTATTATATAATACATGATTCATTTATGACTTTAAACTATCAATTTAATATTCATTTCCATGTAAAATTAACATTTCGGTTAATAATCAATTTCTCTATCGTACATGTTATAACTTGTTATTATTGATCGTATCATTTAGATCATCATTTAAAAACTTCTTGAATATAAAACATGATTAATATATCAAATATATTTAGAATATAAATATTTATTAGAGTTAAATATATGAAATGGAAGACACCATATATTGAGATGGTAGGTCGTATGCACGCATAAACGATCTTTCAATTTTCATATAGTATTGAACAGTTGTAAGTGAATAAAATATATACAAATACACACACACACAGAGATATATATATATATATATATATATTTATTTATATATCTACAGTATAATTATTATGTCATATATTACATAATTATTACTAATATGTATATTTATAATAATCGTTGAATGGTGAACGTGGAAATGAATTTAATCGTGCCGTGGAGATCGTAAGTTGTATGTAAACACGAGCAAGAATATCATTTATTTAATGGTTAAAATGTGTGAAATTGGATGGTATATTATATTTAAAATAAAATTAGAATGTAATTTTAATTAATTATATACATATTACTAATTATTTCATCTATCTACATAAAATAGTCTCGAATATCAAATTACACCATAGTGTGGAGATGGTAAGTCGTACGTATGCACACATTGTGACATTATCATTCATATGATGGATAGAATAATTAATATGGTTGTACCATATTTATATTAACACAAAATAATGTATAATTTACTGGATTTTATATTTTGGTATGGAAATAACCAATAAAAGGATGTGAAAAAATAACTTTGAAAGAGGTGATAAAATAATTACCTCTTTGATGGGTGTTTCCATTTGATTTGAACAATAGGACTAAATTGGTTGGATTTATGATCAAGGAATGGCTTCTAGGTTGATGTCTGGGACGTTGGAAGGAGATTTGGCTAGGGTTTGGCTGAGCCAAAAGGCATTGGATCTATTATTTTGAGTTGAGGGGAAGTAAAATTTTATAAGAGGGGTGAGGGTCACATTAGAAAATGCATGAAATATTATGTTATTAGGAAACTATTTTTAGTTTCTAATGGATCAAATTGGATTTATTTCGAGTATATGGTGGGTATTGGATGAAAAACTGTCAACCAATAGTTTTTAGAGAAGTTTAGGTTAACATATTAACCTTATCATTTAGATTTAACACTTAGTTAAATAGTTTAACTTTTAAAATGTCTTCTTGTATTATTATAATAATTTGTTAATAAAGATACTATAAGATGACCATAGAACCTAAATTGGTTCACTAATGTCATAACTATCATTATATAAGTCCTTTGGATGAACCATAGATTTTTAGGATTATTATATAAAAAAATAAAATATTATTTATTTTAAAAGAACATTTATATCAATTTTGAAGGTATTTAGTATTTGGTTTCTGTGAAATTCCTATAAATATAATTTATTTGAAATAAATTAATTTAATTTACCGAAAAATGTCATATTATCCTATAAAATTCCTTTAGAGCATCAAAAGATTCAACTTACATTTATTTTAACATTTATAATATAAATTATTTTAGTATTTATTTAATAAGGTAATTACTACATCATCATTGTGTAATAAATATATTTAAACATTTAATATATAAAAATTACAAATAAAATACCATGATGTTTGAAATATTCTCTTTATTTTAAATTAATATTAATTGTAAAATTTATCTTATTTATAACCCTATTTTAAATTTTTTTAGTAAATAAATTTTGAACATTACACTTTTAACTCTTTTTTAAATTAATAATAATAAATGCTCTATTCTAATCCATGTGGATCAAAAAAGATCATATTTCATTCATAAGGTTTATTTTGGTCTAGATAAATTTATCCAACAGAATTATGAAATGTGATTGGGTAATTATAATATCATTTTTACCTTAAATTACCCGATTTTTTAACGGTGGCAAATAAAATTCAAAAAGTACTATTCACAAAAATTTATTTTCATCATACTGAACAACATTTTACTTACTCATTTAAACCATGTATCTCAGATTTTTGAAATTCAAATCACAGAAGCAGTAAAATTGTTTTTTATGCAAATTTGAAAAAGTTCCTAGAAGGTTGGTAAAATATGGTAAAAAGTTCAATAAAAATTTATATTTATAATATTATTATAAAATTACTCAAATTAATATAATTTTATTAATATCTGTATTATGTATCTACATTTACATTAAAATAAATTGAAATGAAATATCATTATTTATTTAAAAAGTCAGTTTTAAACAATAACACAATGGTTTTCACTATTCATCAAAAATTGAATATTTTCAGAAAAATACTAAAACTTTATCCTATTCTAATTTTGATATTTAAAATTCAAAAATAAAGTCTAATTTATCATATTCAAAACATTTAATTTACATTAATTAATGAATTTTTTGTTACCCTTTTCAAAACCAAATAGAGGGTTTTTTATAAATTAAAAACTATCCAAAGATTGAAATTTGTTTATATCCATTTTAAATGTGAAATTATTTATGACATAAATTATATTAAACGATGAAAATATAATCTAATTGTACTTTAAAACCACTCAAACTCATAATTTAGAACTTTAAATTATTTCTATTAAAAAAGTTGTTTTCAATTAAAATTTACTATTTTCCGTATTCATCAAAATATGAAGGTTATCAGAAAAGTACCAAAAAAATTATACAGACTAAATTGTTCATTATTTATTATAAAAAAGCAATTATTTTCAAATAATTAAATATATTAAAGTGTCAAATATTGTATTTAAAAAGGTTTCGTCATTAAAAGGCAGAAAAACTGTATTTTTTTTAAAAAAACATCTTTTATCTAAAATCATGAATTTGTCCTCACATTATGTTTAAGAAGCAAAAAAGTTGAGTGTAAAAATTATATATGACAATATAAAATAAAAAATGTGGTTAATACTATTCATAATTGCTTTTGAATAGCGAGTTTGATATGTCATGGGGCGCTTGAACTTGGTGGTGTGTGTAGTAAATGTTATTGAATTACATTAAAGAGATAATTTATTATAAAATCATGGGGTGTAATATTCTCCAATACATCAATAAATAATGGCCACACATTTCTAAATTATTATTAAAAATAAATAATTTAATTTAAGAATTACCATTTTGGAAAACCCACATCAGAAATATGGTTAATTTAGTCTTAATAAGTGGGAAATGGATATGAAAAAGTCACCACCAAATTAGGGTTTTGAATAAGAGAACATTGGTGGAAATTATAGACACATTATTGGAGTAAAACATAAATATTAATAGGGATTTATTTAGATCATTAATCCCAACCAAGTGTAAAATTGAGCTCCTCAGAGCAATCAATCTATGTGGATTTAAATCATTGATGGTTCAAAAAAACATTAGGTATTAGGATAAAACATTTTGGGTTTAAAGAACCCTTACATAAATTTTAAGAATTAATTTATTCACCAAATAATAGGATAAAATATAATTGACATGTAATGTTTCATCCTTTTATTAATTCCAACCACAAACCCATCTTTCACTCCAAAAGATAATAAAATTCAAAAATATTCTATTTATCCTAATCGAATAGGGTTCCAAAAATAATGAATTTATAATTAATTAGATATATTATTTAAAAAAGTACATTATAAAAACCAGAAAATCATGTAGGATAGTGGTAGGTGATGTACCCTTGTAGACCTTCGGTTGGGGGTTCAAGTCTCACGGCCTTGCTAGACGTGACAGGTTGTCACCCGACCTCAAAGTTGTCATTTTTTTAAAAATCCAAAAATAATTTTAAGGAATGATTTAACCTTAAAATAGTATCCAATGTCAAACTTAACCCATTCCAACATGTAGACTTAACCAAAATACATCATTCCAAAATCGCTTTACAAAATTTATAATGAAGGTAAACACAAAGAAGATATCTTTTTTCCAAGTAATATCTTGTGAATACCTTCATCTGGTATTATTTCAAAAAACAGTAATATCCTGAGATACCAAAAAACCATGTTGGTTACATTCATGCTCACTTATAAAAAATGGAATAATGGATACACTCTTTATATCAAAAAATTCTGTAAATTCCAACAATAATTGTATAAAAAAATAATTAATTAGTTACAAAGTGGTCAATAATATCGAATATAATTTATCCAAATCAATCATATATTATTCCAAAATCACAAAGTCAATATAAAAACCATATTAAGGTTTATCATTCCTTAAAACATATATTTTTCAAAAAGATTAACTTTTTATTGAGTCACTTTACTAAGAACCATATAATATTATATCCTCAATGAAATTGTACTGCTGTACAATCATTATAAATTTAAATAATTCATATAAACAGTACATTTTTGATACAACAATCAAATAAAATAATTCAATAATAACAACATTAGAACACCAGTCATTCCACTTCATATGTGGTAGTATCATAACATTATTATTATACAATAACGTCATTTCGGGCATACTCTGATGATTTGGACATTTATTTGTGTGGTGTCCCAACTCCTTGAAGATGAAGAATTGTACATTTGAAACCTTTTTCTTACCATTAAAATCATGTAATTGGTATCCATTTTCTTCAAACATTTAACAAACTCCCATTCCCTTCAATAATTTACATAGGTAATTCTTTCAATATTTATCACATATTGAAAAATCTTTATTTCCTCTATTCCGTTTATCTATCTTTTTCTCTTCCATCCTTTTAGTCTCATGCTTCCCATCAAAGACATAGGACTCACAGAATTATTTACATATCTTATTAACACATGATACTATTTTTTCATATGATGAGAATACGTGGGAGACTATTTCCATTATAAATATAGGCTTAATACCATGAAATATTTGTTCTTTCATACTCTTTGGATCATGCGTATTACTAGAGTTCTCATCCCTTCTACTAGGTTCCATTTCAAAACCATGGAAAATACTATGTTAGTTTAAGAATCGCAATTCATAATTCCAAACTCTTAAAATACCTAACATAAATTGAAAATATTAGGAATATAATCGAAAATCATAAAAAATATTTTATTTGAGATGTATTTACATCAAAATCATTCATATTATCTATTAAATAAAATTTGAATTATCTTAAGCATATCTCCCAAAAGTGTCATAACCAATAGTACAAAAAGGCACATTGTCGTGTACCAGGATACCCCGTTTCAATCCTAAAACTCCATGGTAGATTTTTCACTCCTAGGTACATCTTTGCACTACTCTTATCAAGACATGGATTTGTTTCATGGAAAATACCCAAAATCTATACATTACAAAAATTCTAGTATGCTCTTCTACACTAATTATCAATTTCTTTTTTAGGGTATTGATTTAAAATTATAGTTTATATAAATATATTTTCAAGATTTTTTATAAACATACATTGATCCCAACTATAATGTCGGGACCCCAGAAGCCCAAAGCCATGGGATTATTTTAATACATTTTAATGATTACAAGTAATCATGTTCCGAAAGACCGATCAGTCTAGCAGACTTGGAAAATAGATTAAATACATTAATGTTACAGTACACATTCAAACATATAACATAACAAAAATAATCTATTTATAACTCCATTATTACCCTAGCTTAACGCTACATATCAAACATAGTTCACTTCTTGGAATCCTGGGAAAACAAAACATGAGGAAGTGGTGAGCTCAGAAGCTCAGTAAGGGTAAATAATTTAGAAGATTCTATAAACAGTTACGGAAATATGTGTAATAAAAAAATATCCTTTTAAACATAAACATGAATATAATATTATGAAAAGAAATCAAACATTACCATATAATCATGCACTTGGATATTCAACTAGTCGAATAATTACATATAATAATTAATTTATTAATGGGAGAATGTCTAACACCATAAATCACTACCACATAGTGAAGGCTTCGTGCCAAGACTACAAATTTTTTTTTCAAAGAATTTTTTCATGAAACTAAGTTATATCATGAGACCTACCAATGCATCAAGGAGATATAGAGGGCTCTACCCATCACATATTAAGTCCATTACATTCCACATATGAAAATGTTAAAACGTAACAAAAACATTTTTATTAAAGATAGCATAAAAAATGGAAATAAATTAGTCATAAACTATGAATGGAATAAAAATATCACTTACAAAGTAAAAAATATCCTAACTTATTTAATAAAATATGGATGATTGTATTATAATAAATAAACCTTAATCAAGAAAAATATCCACTAAAGGATAATGATATAGTTGAAATGATCGGTAAAACTCTTTAAGTGAAATAGCACTTTTTCATGAAATCATTTTAAAGTATCACAATTTATAAAGGATGGTATTTAAAATATATTTTTAAATCAATGTGTTCCATACCACATTGAATATTTTTAAATGAATTAACATTTTAAAACATTCATTTCCATATAAAAAAATATTTAAAAACATATTGAAATTATGGATATTAATTAGAAACATTTATCAGAATTAATATATAGAACATTTAAAATGATTTTTTAGTTAAATATTACCATAAAGGAATTGTTTTTAAATGTATTTTATGAAACATAGTCATTAATGATAAATAATATCCAGCAAATACATACACATAAACAGTCTCTGATAATCATGAGATTGAGGAATTAACCCTTACCTTGTACTTTCCATTGATTGAGGGTATGTTTAACCTCTTGTATAATGACCATTGTATGTTTTTAAATTATACCAAAATAATACTAATACTTATTATATCATACATGATTCATTTATGACTTTATACTACCGATTTGATAATGTTTTCCATGTTAAATTAAAATTTCGGTTAATAATCCCTTTCTTTATCATACATGTTTTAACTTGTTATTCTTGGTCATATCAATTAGTTCATAATTAAAATAAATATTGAATATAAAACGTGATTTAAATATAATATATATTTTTAATATAAATATTTATAATATATAGATATATTAAATGTAAAACACCTTTTACGGATTAGGTAGGTTGTATGTACGCATAAACGCTGTTTCAGTTTTCATAACATATTGAAAAAAAGTAAGTGAATAAGATATATGTAAGTACATAGATACATACATACATACATACATACATATATATATATATAGTAGAATTATTATGTCCTATATTACATACTTATTAATAATATATATTATTATAATCATTGTTTAATTTTGAACATGGAAAAGAATCCCATCACGGCGTGGAGACAGTAAGTCGTTCATACAGACGAGTGACAATATCTTTTTCTGAATGATTTAAAAGTGTAAAATTCAAGGGTATATTAATTATAAAATGAAATTATAATTTCATTTTAATTATTTATATAAATATTACTCATCATTATATCCATCCAAATAACATTGTGTTGAATAACAAATTACCCCACGGCGTGAAGATGGTAAGCCGTACGTACGCACGCAAGGTGACATTATATTTATTATAATGCATAGAATAATGAATATAGTTTTACCATATTTATAATAACATTACAATATGTTGAAGGTATTGGATTTATTATTTAGGATCTTAAATACTACTGAAAAAGAAAGTGGAAAAAGAACAATGAAAGAGGTGATAAAATAATTACCTCATCTTTGGGTGTTTCCTTTTGATTTGAAAAAAAAGATCTATAGGTTGGATTTATGATTAAATATAGGCCTCTAGTATGAATTAAGGGAAGTTTAGTTGTGAGTTTGGTATGGTTTGACCATAAAAAATTTCATTGGAGGTGTAATTTTGAGAGATGGGGAAGTACCCTTTTATAAAAGAGGTGAGGGTCACTTTTGGAAAAGCATGAAATATTATTATATTATAAACTCATTTTAATTTTCTAATGGCTTAAAATAGATTTATATCTAGGATCAGGTGATTATAGGTATAAAAACCCTCAACCAATAGGTTTTATAATAGTTTAGTTCACCATATTACCCTTATCTTTTATATTTAGCCCTTATTTAAATAAATTAACTTTTACCCTGTCTTCTTGCATATTTATAATAATTTGATAATAAAATATCCTTATGATGCCATGGGAACCTCAATTTGTTCATTAATGAAATAAATATCATTATATAATTCATCTGGTTGATCTATATATTTTTATGACTATTATATAATTTAATAAAATAGTATTTGTTTTAAAAACTCAATTATGTAAATTTTGACACTATTTTGTATTTGGAATTTTCGAAAGTCCTAAATATATTATTTATTAAATAAAAATTTATTTAATTAACTATAACATATCATAGTAACCTATAAAAGTATTTTGGTCCATAAAAGTGTAAATTCAAATTTATTTTAATATTTATAGTATTAATTATTTTAATCTTTCATCAATAAAGTAATTGTTTCATTATCATTGTGTCATAGATAAATTTAATTATATAATATCAAAAAAATTTAAATAAAATACAATTATGTAGAAAATATTTTCAACCATCTAATGAATATTTATAGTTGAATTTATCTTATGTATAACTATATATTAAAAATATTTTAGTAATTAAATTTAGATCATTACACTTTTAACTATTCATTAAATAAAAAAATAAATGTTTTAATCTAATATAAGTATATCAAAAAATATAATATTTTATTCATATAGTTGTTTTTGGTCTATGTAAACTTATCCAATAGAATTAGGACATGTGTTGTGATAATTATAATATCATTTTTACCTTTCAGTACCCTATTTACTTTTAACCGTGGTAACTAAAATTCAGAAGATACTATTCACAATTAATTATTTTCATAATCATGAACCAAATTTTACATTATAGTGTCAATACTGTCTCTTATATTTTTTAAATTCAATTGACAAAACCGGTAAAATTATGTTTAATGTAAATTTGTAAATGTGCCTAGAAGGTGGGTAAAATATGGTAAAAATTTCAAAAAAATTTAATATGTCTAATATTATTATAAAATGACACATATTAATTAAATTTGAAAAATATAAGTATTATCTATCTATTTTGAATTTAAAATAAATTTCAATTAAAAACAATTATTTAAATAAAAAGTCAGTTTTAAACAATAACACATTGTTTTTTCACTATTCATAAAAAACTGAATGTTTTCATAAAAATACAAAAAAATCATCCTATGGTAGTTTTGATATTCTTAATTCCAAAATTAATTGTATTTTTTATAAATTCAAAACATAGATGCAATATTAATTAATTAAAAATTAATTTCCATTGTCAAAACACAAAAGCCAGTTAATTAATAAGTAAAAACTACCAAAAGATTGACATGTGTTTATGTCCAATTTAAATGTGAAATTACTAATAGTGACCTAAATTATATTATATGATAAAAATATAATCTAATTATAATTTAAATCCACTTAAATGAAAAATTTTAAACTATAAATTATTTTGGATAAAAATGAGATTTTGAATTAAATTTTAGTATTTTCACTATTCATCAAAATATGAAAGTTATCATAAAAGTCCCAAATATTTTTCCAAAAAATATTTATCTGTCCCTATTAAAATAATAATAAAATATATTAACTAATATAAATATATAAAATTGTATGAATATTGGATTTAAAAATGTTTCACCGCTAACAGACGGAAAAAACTGCATTTTTTTTAAATATTACTTTTATCTGAAAAATTGAATTTTTTCCTTATATTATGTGTAATAAAAAAAAATTAATGTTAAAATTATATAGGATACATATAAATTTCATAATTTTTTTACTACTATTTATAATCACTTTTTTAACAGCTAGTATGGTAAGTCATGGGGCACTCGAACTCAGTGTTACATGTAGTGCAAGTGTCAAGTCTTATGGTAATGGTTTTCATGTCTCACTTTTATTTTTTGGGAGTCACAAGAGAAGTTCACCACCTATTTCTTATATGAGGTATGTTTAGTTAACATGGATTTATTATAATATAAATATATATACATTTATGGGTATTTACATATATTTTTATGATATTAATTTTATTGGGTTTATATTTCAAAAGTTCTCAACTTTGTTAAGTAATTTATGCCTCAATTTTTCGTCATTAAGACACATACCTTGTTATACTTATGTTTTATTTTATTAGTTGTATATACTGAAATTTGAAATGTAATATAATGATTCTCATTTTCAAGGTTTTTTTAGCTTAATGTGATTTTTTTCTTATATGGGTATTAATATTAAAATTGAACAAGTTGTAGGAGTTTATCTAAACAATCTCTCCATTTATATATATTGTATATGGCTATGCTTCCATTGATGAAATATTATGATCCATATCTAAAGAGAACATATAAATGTTCATCCCCGATATTTATTTACGATGTATTCATGTATTCATTCCATTTTATTACTACATGGTACTTAATAGAATCAAGAATAGTTTTATAAGAAAATTGTACATTTTTTCTCATTTTGATTGAAAATATGTGTTCTTTTAAAACCATGTTTCCATATAATGTTCTAAAAAAATTTCAACTATAATCCTATGATATCTGAAGAAATATTATACCCATGTTTTTTATTTTAAAAAATTTGTTTTAAAAGGAATATTCTTGTCGTTTTCCAATCATGTCACTATTCAAAAACATTTAAGGTGAAAAAGGAATGATCGACATGTATAGACCAATCATCCATCATGACTTTAATTTACTTGAATATTCATTTGTAAACATAAAAATTTATTTTTTTAAAATATTTTTTCATAATAATTTAGAAATTTGTTAAATTTAAAGAGTTTTTCAAAGGAAAATGATTTCAAAAATGTTTTATGTTTAAACATTTTTAAATTAATTTCAACGCATTCATTATATGTTTTCAAAATGTTATTTTCCAAGAAAAGTATTCAAATTATTTCAAGAATAAATGATATGTTTTTAAAGAATTTTTAAAGAAATTTTTTCCAATATGTTTTCAGAAATATTTATATGTATTATATGTATTATCAGTGAAATGATTTTCAAAATATTTTAAATCATCTTTTATAATTTTTCATGGAATATGGTTGTCAAACTATTTTTATGATTTACTAGTATCCTTTCATAGAAAATATTTTTCAAAATATTTCGAAATATTCCTTTAAATTTGTTAAATTTTATTTTCATGAAAATGGTTTTCAAAATGTTTTATGCAATTTTCAATGAAGAAAGAATATTTTCCCTGATAAATGTTTTTAAAATATATTTCAAAATTTTAACCATAAAGGATGTTATATTTTGTTGTTACTCACGCTTTTTCTTGGGATATGATCTATGGGTTCCATTTATATTTTTTATCTAAATGGATTATGTTTTTATGGAATGATTTTTATGAAACCTATTTCTGTTTCACTAGTTAAAGGATTATAAAAACTTCTTTTTTTATTTGTATTATATTGATGAAATGATTATGAAACATATTTTTTTTCACATGTTAAAATATTATTAGATTTTTATGAAAATCATTTCATTTCAACTGTTATGATATGATTATTTATGATTTTATAGAACATACATGTATGTTTTTATTATGAGATGGGTGAGACCTAAATTTCACTCCAATGCATTGGGTAAATATTTATATCTCATGAGATAATTATTGGAATCAATTCAACAAGCATGATCCATTGTGGATGATGGGAAACTCGATCCACTATCGGATGATAGGGAAACCCAATCCAATATGGGATGTTAGAGAAACCCAATCAAATATGGGAAGACAGGGAAACCCAATCCACAATGGAAATATAGGGGAACCCGAACCCTAATAAGTAAAGGGCTGAAAATGTGGATCGTTATGTTTCCCTCTTAGTTTGGTTAGTCCCTATTAAGCTAGCTAATAAGTTCTAGCAATGCGTATTGACTTATAAGGAATGATATTACATGTTTATGTGTTTTCCAAAATTCTGTATCTTACTCCTATGTAGTGATTTAATGGATTTTGATCATTATTTCCTTATGATTCCTAGTTTATAAATTTCTATCTTTTATTTGAGGATTCAAGATTATGATCATGGATATATAGGGTATGATATTATAATGTTATGATCACATTCTTACCCCCTTATACTCATGTTTATACTTATATATATCCCTTTTTTAACCTTATTAATCATATGACCTAACCCATTTTTATTTTTCCGTCCCCATGTTATGAAGATATATTTAGTATATGATTTTTCTAAGATGGATTTTCGTATTGGAGAACCTAGTGAGAGATAATATATCTCAGTCCTGTTCTAATCTTTACGTTTTCATACTTCCAAAGGCACTAAACTAATATGGTCATTGGGAATATGTTTTTTGAATGTTTTAAGTATTCAATATAAATAATTTTGTAAAATACCATGTATGTAATTAATAATATATATTATTATCTTTGTTTATTTAGGAATTATATAGTGTTTTAGATGATTAAAATGAGAATAAATCCAATCCTAAGCATGGAATACACTAATATTTTTAAAAGATTTCATTACCTCCTTTTGATGGAGAACAATTTTTAAATAAATATTTTGACAATTTTATAATATACATTTTTCTAAATAAACTTATTCTTTATGATTTGGACATTGAAATTTACCTTGGGTTAATTTTGGTATTTTTCTGACAATGTTCTTTTTTTAATAAATATTGAAAAATGCTGCATTTTACATCAATACTGATTTTTCATCTAATTTAACTATATTTATAGATTAAATTTTTAATTGGTTTTAAATTGTAAATAGAATTTATTTTTACCATTTAATCCAATAGTGGTCATTATAATTAATTTCAATTTGCAATTGGGCATAAAGTAATGCCAAACTTTTCATAGATGTTGTTTAAAAAAAACCCGCTATTTGTTTTGACAATGGGATTTTTTTATAAATTAATTATTACAATTTCTGTGTTTGGAATTTGGTAAAATGGATTCCATATTTGGAATCAGAAGGTCAAAATTATGTAATTAATACTCTTTTGTTTTTTGATATTGTGAATTGTAATTACGGTAATTATCGTTAATTATCTTGATTAATTAGTAATCAGGTAGTTATGGATAAAAAAATAATATCATAATAATAAATAATGACACAGAAATGTGTCCTAATACTAATGGTTGTGTCATGTCCGACTAGTGGATGGCTTATGCCAAATTGGTGATCCCATGGAATCACATTTGTGTGATAATGACTTTTTATCTTTTTATTTTTTAAAGAAAGTAAATATAACAAAGAATGTATCACCTGAGTAAAGCATTTTTAATTTAGTCTACATAAATGATCTCTATGACTATAAATAGTCATTGATAATATAAAAAGATTCTCTACATTATAGTATTTTTTTCATAATTTTTAGACCTTAAATAAATTAAATTATATATGAGACCATGATGATGTAGCAATTTCCTCATTATATAACGATTTAAATAAAATAAAATGATAATGTATGATATAAGAAGTACACATGTAAAAAACCTATTGGATGGGTCTATTTTGAACCCTAATCACCTTATCCTCAAAATACATCAATTTGGGACCAAAAAAATCAAAACTCATTTGGAAATAAGGTAACATTTTATACCATTCCAAGAGTGCCCCTCCTCTCCTATTATAAAAGTCCCGCACCTCTACCTCCTTACCCACACCTCTCATACCTTTGGCTCAGCCAAGCTCTGCTCCTTTTGTTCCTCCACATCCCTCTCCTCATCCTAGAAGCCTTATCTTAGGTAGGAATGTAACACCCCAGGTAAATAAAGAATATGACATTTTTATATTTATCCCTATTTATGAAAAAAAATATATTAATATTACATTAAAGGGAATGGTATGCTCGATGGCGTACCCAATACGCGACAACGAGTTCCTTTGAAATCTTACGTTGCACTCTAATTATAAAATAATATTATTTTAAATGGTAGTTAATTCCTAGCCATTATAATGGTGGGAAAGAATGGAACTAACTAAAAAATGATTATGTATGTTTGTAAAATATTTTTAATTTTTACAATTAATTTTAGAGGATTAAAAATGCGAATGAATTCAATTTTTAAGTGTAAACATTCTAATATTCTATAAATGGTAGATTAACCACCTTTTGATGAAAAACCTCTTTTAAATCCACATTTTGAAAATTTTATGTGTTATATTTGACAAAATAAAATTCTTCTTTAGAATCGGGACATCAAAATTTACTTTGTGTAAATTTTTGGTATTTTTCCGATAATGTTCATTTTTTAATGAATAGTGAAAAATGTTGTATTTTAATTCAAAACCTCTTTTTAATCTAATTTATTTATATGATTAGATAATCTTTTTAATTGGTTTCAAAGTGAAATTAGAATATATTTTTACAATTTAATCCAATAGTGGGTGTTGGAATTAATTTCGTTTTGAAATCGGACTTAAACTACTGTCAATCTTTTGATACATATTGTTTCATAAAAACACGCTATTTGCTCTGACAGCAGGAATTAATTATTAAATTAATTAATGCGACTTATATGTTTTCAATTTTGTAAAATAGACTTCATTTCTGTTTTTGGAAAATCAAATATAGCTTAGGGTGATGTTTTGGTATTTTTCTGAAGAACTTCAATTTTTGATGAATAGTGAAACCACTAAGTGGTACTTATAAAAAACTGATTTTCTGTTTAAATGAAAATTTACCACCTCTGTGTTTTGAATTTCAATAATACGACATACAAGGTTGACATTAAAAAGTAAAATGTGGTTCAATGGAATTAAAATAATTTTTTTGTGAATAGTAACTTTTAAGTTTATTAATCGCGATTAGTGGTAATTAGTGTAGTTTAAGGTAAAATTAATGTTTAAATAATATGAGATGATCTTGAAACATGTCATACCCTTATTGGATGTGTCATGGACGACCAAGACAATCAATGGGTCAACTTTGGGACCCCATGGGGCCACTTTTGTTGGGAAATGACATAAATTACTTTTTATTTAATGTAAAAGTAAAAATGACACAAACATGAGTTGTTTTACTAAGACAATTTTTAAATGGGTTTATACAAGTCATATTTTTTTACTATAAATATTAATTGGAAAGATAAAAATATTTTCTGCAATATAGTATTTTTTTATAATTTTTAGACATTAAATAAATTAAATTATTTATGACATCATGATGATGCAGCGATTACCTCATAATTTAACGATTTAAATAAAATGAAAATATAATGTAAAAACTAAAACCTATTCTTGTCAAAAACTTATTGGATGAGTGGATTTCGAACCCTTATCACCTTATACTCGAATTATTTCAATTTGGGACCTTTTAAATCCGAAACTCATTTTAAAATAAAGTAACATTTCTTTACTTTCCAAGAGTTCCAGTCCTCTCCTCTTATAAAAGGCCCCCACCTCTACCTATTTACCCACACATCCAAAGCCTTTGGCTCGGCCAAACCCTGTCCATTGTGTCTCTCCACATCCCTCTCTCCATCATTCAAGCCTCACTTTTTGCAGAATCCTTTCCAATGAATCCTTTGACCTCAAATCAAAGAGAGTTGCCCGATTTAAAGGTAGTGTCCTCCCTTGTGTTCTTTTGTTTTATTTTGCTTCTCCAACCCCCAAAACTCTTTTTACTATTTTCTTTTGTAAAAAATACAGTATCATAAATATACTAGGATTTTTTTATAAGAATCATTCGAGCTACACTTACACACACCTACATCAAATGGTTAAAGAACATACTGTTTCTGTGGATGGAGAATTTCTGCCTCACATAACGATGATTGTTCAACACTCATATAACACCTTAAAAGGTAGCCATTAAGATGTCACTATACTTATATATGATATATAATATGTTTATGTTTTACTTAAGTTTCTTTATTTTTCTTTTGTGGCATTCCTTTATGGTTTCCATTGTGGGTAAACACGATAATTTCATTTTAGGAAGTGCAGACTACCGCCCCCTCAAAGTGATTTGATTCGTTAATGCCATAGGTGGGATGTATAAAAGATGGATTTAAAGTTATTATATATGATTTATGTTACATATAAATGATGAATATAATTCTGGAATTAAAATATACATACCTCTCACTTAGTTTAAATTCCATTAATATGACATAGAAATGAATGTAGCGTTCATGCGTACGTACGACTTACCATCTCCATGAATGGTGCATTTAATTTCATACCTCTAAATGATTATGTAATATTATAAATACATGTATATTTTGGATATATATGATATATATTATATCCAAATCATGAATATAATTCTGGATATAATAAAACATTGACCACACGAACAATATGTAATTGTAAGAAGTCCACTTTTGACTTAAGAGCCAAATATCGACAAAACAAACATTATTAACTTAAATGATTATATAATGTTTATAACATGGAAATAAGTGATATAAAAGGAATAATGGACTTGAAAAAGGTTCTTATGAAAGTTTAAATTAACTCAACTTTATTATTCAGGACGTTAAAGAAAAATCGAGTCAAGTCGGACCCGAGGAAAGGGATCATACTCCTCTCTTTCTTTTTAAGTACAATATTTTATGTCATTCCTTTTAAGATCATAATTATTGTGATTGGGATGTTCTTTTATATTACTATTAATTTAATTTTTATGTTAATATGATGAGAGACCATATTCTCTCTCATCAATCCATTTTGGACGTTTTGAGTGGCGCGGTTAGGCTGCCGAATTTTTGTAAGAGATCTAACCTCTCTCTTTCTTTTTAAGTACTCTCCGTTATGTCATTTGTTTTAATCACCACTTTGTTATGATGGGGGATGTTATTTTATATTCCTCTTTCTGTAAATTTTATTTTAATATGATGAGAGACCCTATTTTATCTCATCAATCCATTTTTGGGTGTTTTAAGTGGCGTCGTTAGGCTACTGAGTTTTCATAAGGGATTTTCATCTCACTTTTAATCACGTGAGATTAATGCGACATTTTCCACAATTTACTTTGATTGGTGTATTTACTGCCCATTATTTTACTCATTGTGTAATATAGTTTCATTTATGAGTATTTACATCAATTTTGTATTGTCCTTCTTTCACGGGGTGTTTGTTTCGAACGATACCCATGTCGGTAAGGGAACCTTTCACCCTCCACTTTTTAAAAGACTTATTTTGATATGTCTTTTAATTAACATAACATTATTTTGGTATATGTTATTATATATCATTAGTGATTTAAATTTTATGTCCAAGTGATGAGATACCCTTTTTATCTCTCATCAACTCATTTTCTGTATTTTGTAGTGACGCCGTTAGGCTGTCAAATTTTTGCAAGGGAACATTATAACCCAATTTTGATTCTTTGGGATAAGCTTGTACTCCTTGAATATGTCATTCTATGAATATGTGTGAATAACCTCTGATTTTTTTACACTTAATATCCACTTATATTTGGTGTATTATTTTTTCACACAGAATTATGAAATTGATTTATCCTTAATCCAAGTATACCATCTTTGTATGGGACTTCGTCTCAATCTCCTTTCATTGAGGAATATTTTTTTCATACACAACCTTCTTTTATACAGTGTATAAACCCCTTTTACTTTTACATTTATCCGAAAGGAATCTTTTTTATACAAAGCGTTTTACTAAACGACCAAAGGGAATGTTTTTGTCGTATGTATGTGGCGACTACGACTTCTCCGCCGCTGGGACCATTATTTGAGTTTCAGTTTCCTCTACAAGCCATACCAATTTTTTAAAAGAAAAATAACTACCATGTTTTACTCTTCTTTTATTTTGGTATTGAAAATGGTTTTCATAATGTTTTTATATCAATTTTTTGTATTGATATCTTGTGATTGAAAAGTGGAAATGTTATGTTTCCTTTATGCATGTTTTATGTTATATGATTATGTTATGGTTCTTGGGAAGTATTATGAAGATGGGTGGTTCCGTGATAAACTAAGGGTGGGTGAGCCCGATATTGCTCTTCAATGCATTGGGTAATGTGAAGGGGTTAAACATTAAGGTTTCTACGAAGAGATTTAGGGAATATACTGTGATGGGTATTTCAAACGTAACCAAGAGGGTTACTGCCTATGTAAGAATGTTATGAATGCCTCAAGTTACCTTTATGTCTTATGATTTCTATGATTTATTCATGATTTTATGAGGTATGTTAAAGTGCTTATGTTTTATGGGTAAAGTATGATTTCATTCTTATTTATACATGTACTCATGTTTCATTTCAATATTTTTATATCCCTTACTGGGATTTTTATGCTCATCCCAAGTATTTGAAATTTTTTTCACAGGTCAAGGGAAGGATACATGATATTATGATAGTTTCAAGGAAGTTTCAAGAAATAATCCATGTTTTATTTTAAATATGATTCTGTTGATGGTAAAAATGAATATTATCTTTTATGAAACCACTTTGTTTAAATGTGGAAGGTAATGCAAGTTTTATGATCTAATTCTCTAAAACTCTAAACCTAAAAAGATCCTCAATGTGTAATCTTGTAATAACTCAAGATTAAGTAAGGTTTAAGGCTGGGGCCTTATAGTTGGTATCAAAGGTCGGTTTAGATACCTTTATAGGTTAGGGTATTCTTTAAGCACAAGTGACATTACCATAATGGTTAGGATTTCAGAAAGAGTCCTAGTTTTAGATAAAGTGAATGAGTAAGTATATCTTAGTGTTTACCTTCCTCATTAGTACATGATGGTTTTGTTGATATACTCACACTGACATTTCTATTTTTAGTGAATGGATGGATCTAGCAGGAACCAAAGAGACAACAGGTTTGAAGGAAACTGTGGTGGTTCTCTGATTAAGATACTAGATAAAATTGGGGATTCAATGAGGAAACTCGTTGTTGTTCTAAACCAATTATCAAGGAGTGATGATCAACCACATGAACCTTGGTATGATCTGTAATGCATCATGTAAAATATGAACAATCGATGTGGAAGTTCAGGTAATAATTATAAAGGTAACCATTAGAGTTTATATGATCCTTACTTTTGAGGTAATTATGGGTTATTATATGTTATGATGGAAAATGAAAGGCAAGAGATAAACTTGAGGTTAAAATAGGTTATGATCTTTTTTGAAGATTTTATCTCATTTTGGGGAATGTTTTATTAATTATATAGTTTTGGAAAAAGGACAACATGCAGACTGTGTGAAAACCCGTCGCGTCGGACAAAGCTACGAGAATCGAACCCACAACCAAAGTGAGACTGGTATTTATCGCCTACCACTAGACTACGTGAAGTCCCTGGTTAGTTTGACTAATACTTTTTTAGTTTGATGATTTTAGGAATCAGCAGTAAGTTTATTTTGGGATATCTATGGAAATTATTAACATATCATCGAGGATATGTGATTAGGTTAATTACTTTTCAATATGAGAATTTAAGAGCAACTAATGTTATTTGGAGATAAAAGTTAATTTGTACCTTGGAAGACTATGTGACTAAATCCTTCAAATATTTGGGTTTCAATCTTAGTTTGGTTTAAATTGAATAATTTTATGGAAAAATTGTTTATCAAATGGTCCTCATTGAACTTTGGGTTTTGTTGGAAAAATTTTGGAGATTAAGAATAGATTTTCTTTTTATAAAGGGTTATCCTTTTCTGGATTATCTGATCTTGTACAAACCATTTTGGTTTTGGTTTTGGTTAATTTCTAAAGACATAGGAAGTATATTGTTCTCTTTTGTGGATTAGGTGATTCTCCAGAATTTGATTATAGTACTCTTAAAGCGAAAAAGTCTTCCTAAATACTCGTCTTTTAGAGAAATTAAGAGTTTGATTAAGGAATCTTGTAAAAGATGAAAGTCTACATGATAATTAAGTATGTTTCATTATGATTTAGTTAAGATCAAAAATAAATTCCTCAATGAAGAGTAATATAAAACAAAAATGATGTCTATTATCTTTTCCTACTGGGGAATCAGATACCGTTTAACCCTTCACAAGTTTGTGATTTTCTTATGGTTAACTTTTTTCTAGACATGTTTACTATCACTCTCCCTCAGAACATGACCCTTTTTTTCCTCCATGTCCATATTTTCATACTTAGAATCCTGGTATGGGTTAACTCGGGTGACCTTTGTACTTCTCCTTCTTTATTTTAAATTAATTGTTTTACTGACTCTTGTTCTGATGTGGTATTTTCAATGGAGTTTCCAAGACCAATTTTGAAATTACGAGAACGCAATTCCCAAAAGGGGGGAAAGATGTAACACCCCAGGTAAATAAGGAATATGAAATTTTTATATTTATCCCTATTTGTGAAAAATAATATTAATATTACTTTAAAGGGAACGCTATGCTCGATGGCGTACCCAATACGCGACAACGAGTTCCTTTGAAATATTACGTTGCACTCTAATAATAAATAAATATTATTTTAAATGGAAGTTAACGCCTAGACATTATAATGGCGGGAAATAATGGAACTAACTAAAAAATGATTATGTATTTTTGTCAAATATTATTACTTTTTATAATTAATGTTAGAGGATTAAAAATGCGAATGAATTCAATTTTTAAGTGTAAACATTCTAATATTCATTAAAAGGTCGATTAACCACCTTTTGAGGACGAACCTCATTTAAATCCAATATTTTCCAATTTTATGTGTAATATTTGACAAAATAAAATTCTTCAATAGAACCGGGACATCAAAATTTACTTTGTGTAAATTTTTGGTATTTTTCCGATCATGTTCATTTTTTAATGAATAGTGAAAAATGTTGTATTTTAATTCAAAACTTATTTTTAATCAAATTTATTTATATTATTAGATTATCTTTTGAATTGGTTTCAAAGTGAAATTAGAATATATTTTTACAATTTAATCCAATAGTGGTTGTTGGAATTAATTTCATTTCGAAATCGGACTTAAACTAGTGTCAATCTTTTAATATTTATTGTTTCATAAAAACACGCTCTTTGCTCTGACAGTGGGAATTAATTATTAAATTAATTAATGAAACTTATATGTTTTTAATTTTGTAAAATAGACTTCATTTTTGTATTTTTAATATAATATATTTCTTAGGGTGATGCTTTGGTATTTTTCTGAAGAACATCAATTTTTGATGAATAGTGAAACCACTAAGTGGTACTTATAAAAACTGATTTTCCGTTTAAATGAAATTTTACCAACTTAGTGTTTTGAATTTAAAAAATCAGACATACATGGTTTTCATTAAAATGTAAAATGTGGTTCAATGGAATTAAAATAATTTTTTTTGTGAATAGTAACTTTTAAGTTTATTAATCGTGATTAGTGGTAATTAGTGTAGTTTAAGGTAAAATTAATGTTTAAATAAAATGTGATGATCTTGACACATGTACTACCCTTATTTTAAGTGTCATGGCCGACCATGAAAAACCATGGGTCAACTTGGGGACCCCATGGAGGCACTTCGGTTGGGAAATGACATAAATAACTTTTTATTTAATGTAAAAGTAAAAATGACACAAACCTGAGTTGTTTTACTAAAAAAAATTTAAATGGGTTTATAAAAGTCGCCATTTTTTACTATAAATAGTAATTGGGAATATAAATATATTTCCTACATTATAGTATTTTTTTATTATTTTTAGACATTAAATAAATTAAATTATTTATGACATCATGATGATGCAGCGATTACCTCATTATTTAACGATTTAAATAAAATGAAAAGATAATGTAAAAACTAAAACCTACACTTGTCAAAAACCTATTGTATGGGTGGATTTAGAACCCTTATCACCTTATACTCTAATTATTTTAATGTGGTACATTTTAAATCATAAAATCATTTTAAAATAATGTAACATTTCTTTACTTTCCAAGAGTGCCCCTCCTCTCCTCTTATAAAAGGCCCCCACCTCTACCTATTTACCCACACATCAAAAGCCATTGGCTCGGCCAAACCCTGACCATTTTGTCTCACCACATCCATATCTCCATCATTGAAGCCTCACTTTGGGAATAATCCTTTTCAAGGAATCCTTTGAGCTCAAATCAAATAGAGTTACCTGATTTAAAGGTAGTGTCCTCTCTTGTGTTCTTTTGTTTTATTTTGCTTCTCCAACCCCCTAAACTATTTTTACTCACTTATTTTGTAACAAATACAGTATCTTAAATATACTATGATGTTGTTATAAGAAGCATTCAAGCTACACTTACACACACCTACATCAAATGGTTAAAGAACACACTGTTTCTGTGGATGGAAAATTTCTACCTCACGAAACGATGATTGTTCAACACTCATATAACACCTTAAAAGGTGGACATTAAGATTCCACTATACTTATATATGATATATAATATGTTTATGTTTTACTTATGTTTCTGTATTTTTCTTTTGTGGCATACCTTTATGGTTTCCATTGTGGGTAAACACGGTAATTTAATTTTAGGATGTGAGGACTATCGCACCCTCAAAGTGATTTGATTCGTTAATGCCATATGTGGGAAGTATAAAGGATGGATTTAAAGTTATTATATATGATGTATGTTACATATAAATGTTGAATATAATTCTGTAATTAAAATATACATACCTTTCATTTATTTTTAATTCCATTAATATGACATAGAAATGAAAGTAGCGTTCATGCGTACGTACGACTTACCGTCTCCATGAACGGTGCATTTCATTTCTTACCTCTAAATGATTATGTAATATTATAAATACATGTATATTCTGGATATATATGATATATATGATATCCAAATCATGAATATCATTTTGGATATAATGAAACTTTGACCACACGAACAACATGTAATTGTAAGAAGTCCACTTTCGACTTAAGAGCCAAATTTCGACAAAACAAACATTAATAACTTAAATGATTAGATAATGTTTATAAAATGGATATAAGTGATATAAAAGGAATAATTAACTTGATAAAGGTTCATAAGCAAGTTTAAATTAACTCAACTTTATTATTCAGGATGTTAATAATGATCGAGTTAAGTCAGACACGAGGTAAGTGATCCTACTCCTCTCTTTTTTATTAAGTACACTCTTTTATATCATTCCGTTTAAGCTCATATTTCTTGTGATTGGGTTGTTATTTTATATTAATCTTACTGTAATTTTTATATTCATATGATGAGAGACCATATTATCTCTCATCAATCCATTTTGAAAGTTATGAGTGGCGCCGTTAGGCTACTGAATTTTTGTAAGAGATCTAACCTCTCTCTTTATTTTTAAGTACACTCCTTTATGTCACTTCTTTTAAGCTCCTGTTTGTTATGATGTGGGATGTTATTTTATATTACTCTTGCTCTACATTTTATTTTAATATGATGAGAGACCCTATTTGATCTCATAAATTAATTTTTGGGTGTTTTAGGTGGCGTTGTTAGGCTTCCGAGTTTTCGTAAGGGATTTTCATCTCACTTTTATTTCTGTGAGATTTATGCTACATTTGCCACATTTTCCTATGAGTGGTTTATGTATTTCCCATTATTTTACTAATTGTGTAATATACTTTCATTTATGAGTATTTACATCAATGTTTTATTGTCCTTCATTCATGGGGTGTATGTTTCGAAAGATACCCATATCGGTAAGGGAACCTTTCACCCTCCTCTTTTTAAAAGACTTCTTTTTTTATGTCTTTTAATTCACATAACATTATGTTGGGATATGTTATTATATATCCTTAGTGATTTAAATTTTATTTCCAAGTGACCAGATACCCTTTTTATCTCTCATCAACTCATTTTCTGAATTTTGTAGTGATGCCGTTAGGCTGTCAAATATTTGCAAGGGAACTTTTTAACCCAATTTTGATTCT
This sequence comes from Viscum album, assembly GCA_963277665.1. Classification (NCBI taxonomy): domain Eukaryota; kingdom Viridiplantae; phylum Streptophyta; class Magnoliopsida; order Santalales; family Viscaceae; genus Viscum; species Viscum album. Next base: position 1,315,637,729 of record OY728133.1, read on the forward strand.
TTGGGATAAACTTGTACTCCTTCAATATGTCGTTCTATAAATATGTGTGAACAACCTCTGATTTTTATACACTTAATATCCACTTATATTTGGTGTATTAGTTTGTCACACATAATTATGTAATTGATTTATCCTTAATCCAAGGATACCGTCATTGTATGGGACTTTGTCTCAATCTCCTTTCATTGAGGCATATTTTGTTTTATACACAACCTTCTTTTATACGGTGTATAAACCCCTTTGTCTTTTATGTTTATCTGAAAGGAATCTTTTTTATACAAATAGTTTTACTAAACGACCGAAGGGAATTTTTTTGTCGTACGTATGCAGCGACTATGACTTCTCCGCCTCCGTGACCATTATTTGAGTTTCGGCTTCCTATACAAGCCATACCTTTTTTTAAAATAAAAATAAATACCATGTTTTTCTCTTATTTTATTTTGATATTGAAAATGGTTTTCATAATGTTTTTATATCAATGTTTTGTATTGATATCTTGTGATTGAAAAGTGGAAATGTTATGTTTCCTTTATGCATGTTTTATGTGATACGATTATGTTATGGTTCTTGGGCATTATAATGAAGATGGGTGGTTCCGTTATAAACTAAGGGTGGGTGAGTCCGATATAGCTCTCCAATGAATTGGGTAACGCGAAGGGGTTAAATGTTAAGGTTTCTCCGAAGAGATTTAGGGAATATACTGTGATGGGTATTCCAAACGTAACCAAGAGGGTTACTCCCTACGTAAGAATGTTATTAATGCCTCAAGTTACCTTTATGTCTTATGATTTCTATGATTTATTCATGATTTTATGAGGTATGTTATAGTGCTTATGTTTTATGGGTAAAGTATGATTGTGTTCTTATGTATACATGTACTCATGTTTCCTTTCCATATTTTTATATCCCTTACTGAGCTTTTTATGCTCATCCCAAGTTTCTGAAATGTTTTTCACAGGTCAAGGGAAGGGTACATGATATGATGATAGTGTCAAGGAAGTGTCAATAAAGAATCCATGATGTATTTTAAATATTTTTCTGTTGATGGGAAAAATGAATATTATCTTTTATGTAACCACTTTGTTTAAATGTGGAATGTAATGCAAGTTTTATGATCTAATTCTCTAAAAATATAAACCTGAAAAGATCCTCAATGTGTAATCTTGTAATAACTCAAGATTTAGTATGTTTTAAGGCTGGGGACTTATAAGGAATCTCTTCATGAAACCTTTTTGGTTCAAACCAAAGGGAGTTACTCGATTTAAAGATAATGTCTTCACTTGTGTTATTTTGTTTTATTTTCCTTCTCCAACCCCTAAACTCTTTTTATTCGTTTCTTTTGTGACAACACCAGTATATTAAATATACTATGATGTTTTTATATGATTTATTATAGCTAAACTTACCCACACTTACATCTAATGGTTAAAGAACATACAGTTTCAGTTGATGGTGAATTTCTGCCTCACGAAACGATGATTGTTCAACACTCATATAACACCTACAAAGGTGGCCATTAAGATTTCACTATATTTATATATGATATATAATATCTTTATGTTTTACTTAAGCTTCTGTATTTTTAATTTATGATATACCATTATGGTTTCATTATGGGTAAACGTGATATCTTCATTTTAGGAAATGCGGACTACCGCACCATCAAAGTGATTTGATTCGTTAATACCATATGTCGTATGTATAAAGGATAGATTTAATGATATCATATATGATACCATACTGGAATTATAATAATATTATGTATCATTATGTTTTAATTCCATTAAATATGAAATAGAAATGGAAGTAGCGTTCATGCGTACGTACAACTTACCGTCTCCATGAACGGTGCATTTCATTTTTTACCTCTAAATGTTATGTAATATTATAAATGCAGGTATATAATGGATATATATGATATATATGATATCTACATCATGAATATAATTCTTTATATAAAGGTTATTTTAACACATGAACAACTTGTAATTATAAAGAGTTTATTTTTGACTCAAGTACCAATGATCGACAAAACGACCATTATTAACTAAATAATTACATAGTGTTCATAACATGGTAATAAGTGATATAAAAGGAATAATGAACATGAAAAAGGTTCTTAAGAATGTAAAAATTTACTCAATTTTATTATTCAGGATGTTAAAGAATGATCGAGTCATGTCGGACCCGAGGTAAAGGAACTTCTTAACCCAATTTCTATTTTTTGGGTTAATCTCCTACTTTCAAATTATGTCATGATATTATTATGTCATGTCTTTTATTTTTACTTTCTTTATGTGTAATTATAGTGAATACACAAAATATATTTATTTTATTTTAAAAAATTGATCATTTTATGGGAATTTGTCTCAATCTCCTTTCATTGAGGCATATTTTGATTTATGCACAAAATTCTATTATACGGCGTATAAAACCCATTGACATTTACGTTACTCAAAAAGAATCTTTTTTATACAAATCGTTTACTAAAAGGCAAAAGGGAATGTTTTTTTGACATACATATGCAGCGACAATGACTTCTCCGCCACCGTGACCATTATTTGAGCTTCGACTTCCTCTATAAGCCATAAATTTTTTTTAAAAAAATGAAAAAAATAAATACCATGTTTTACTTTTCATTTATTTTGGTAGTGAAAATGGTTTTCATAATGTTTTTATGTCTTGTATTAATATCTTGTGGTTTAAATATGGAAATTTTATGTTTCCTTTATGAATTTTTTATGTGATACGATTATGTTATTGTTCTTGGGTATTGTTATGAAGACGGGTGGTTCCGTCATAAACTAAGGGCGGATGAGCCGGATATAGCTTTCCAATGCATTGGGTAACACGAATGAGTTAAAAGTTAATGTTTCTCCATTGATATTTTGGGAATATATTGTGATGGGTATTCCAAACGTAACCATGAGGGTTACTCCATATATAAGAATGTTTTGAATGCCTCAAGTTACCTTTATGTCTTCTGTTTTCTATGATTTATTCATGATTTCATGAGGTATGTTAAAATGCTTATGTTTTATGAGTAATGTATGATTTCATACATGTACTAATGTTTTCTTTTCATAATTTTATATCCCTTACTGAGCTTTTTATACTCATCCCAAGTTTGTGAAAAAAATTTCACAGGTCAAGGGAAAGGTACATGATGTGATGATAGTGTTAAGGAAGTGTCAAGAAAGAATCCATGTTTTATTTTAAATATGTTTCTGTTGATGGGAAAAATGAGTATTATATTTTTTGTAACCACTTTTTTTATATATTGAATGTAATGCATGTTTTATGATCCAATTCTCTAATACTCTAACCCGGAAAAGATCCTCAACGTGTATTCATAAAGTAACTCATGATTAAGTAATGTTTAAGGTTGGGGCCTTATAGTTGATATCATAGGTCGGATTAGATATGTTTAATAGTTATAATTCTATTAAATGAATATCCAAAAATATTTTTTTATGGTCAAATTGAAATGATATAGAATTTGAATATTACCATGTTGCTTCATCTAAGAAATGTTTGTTCAGAATTTTTTTCCGCAGAGGAAACAGGGAAGCAGTGCTAAGAAGGAATACAGAAGGAAATATCCATCCGAATCAGCATCCTGAGATGGTGGGAATTGGAACTGAAGAGTTTGTTGCAGTAATGGAGCAGTTGGATCAAGCGATAAATGGTGGCGGTATCCATGCACGAGATCAGCCAGATCAACCACAGAGGAACATGTCAGTGGTGGAACATTTCATGAGACAACATCCCCCATCATTCAGAGGATCATCGGACCCTGTGCTAGCTGAAGGGTGGATTAAATCACTGGAGAGGATTTTCAATGTCATGGGGTGTTCAGACAATCAAAAGGTTAGTTTTGCAATTTTCTGTTTGGAGGGTGAAGCAGATTAGTGGTGGTCAATCGTTAAAAATATCAGGGACGCTGATGAGATTGATGCCCTCGACTGGGATGAATTCAAAGTTATGTTTCTTGAGAAGTATTTTCCTAAGTCTGTTCGACATAGGATGGAAACTAAATTCTTGGAATTGAGGGAAGATGATGACTCAGTGGCTGCTTATGAAGATAGGTTCACCCGATTGGCATGGTATGCTCCAAATTTTATCTGAGACCCTGATAGTAAAATCAATCGTTTTTACTTAGGATTAAGGCCAAAATATCACACGTAATTAGCTTCTAGCGAGTTAAAGAGTTATTAAAATCTTGTTCGATGTGCTGAGTAGGTGGAAATGGTGTTTTCTGATGATCAAGTGTTCTCAATAAACTAACTGAAGAAGAGAACGATGTGGCAGGAGAAAGGAAAGAATTCTTCCAAAAGGTATGATGGTAAGAAAACTATGTTTCTAGATTGTGATAAATGTGGTAAAAGACATGCAGGGGAATGTCTTCTGAATTCTGGAAAGTGATACCGATGTGGTAAGATGGGACATACGGCTCGTTATAGCACTAAAAAAGATCAAGGTGATAGTAATACCAAATAAGAATTACAATTAGTGAAATGTTTAAAGTGCAATGAGATGGGTCACTATACAAATGAGTGTACGACAAAGAGCTCGAGTGATGGGAAGCAGTTAGACTACAAGAATAAATGGGTGGTGAAATCATTTGCAACTACTTCACCAGATGTTGGGCCATCAAATGATGTTGTATCAGGTACATTGCTTGTTTTTTCAGATTATGCTAGTGTGTTGTTTGATTCGGGGTCTACACATTCTTTCATCTCTGAAAAAATTTCTAGTAAAATGTGAATACCATCTCATGAAATGACTCCTGAACTTGTGGTAAAAACAATTGGGGGAAATGTTGAGGAAAAAAGAATTTATACGAATCTTCCTATCCTTATCCGTGGAAAGAACCCACTTGAAAACCTTATTGTTTTACCTATAGTAGAGTTTGATGTTATCCTGGGTATGGATTGGCTCTCTATTTACCATGCTAAGATTGACTGTAGAGCTAAAGTAGTTTATTTTCATAAAGACATTCAGTTTGTGTACTAGAAATAACCCTTATTGTTGATAACATATCAAGAGGGTGAGAAACTTCTAAAATATTGAAATGAATGTTAACGTGCACATATTGTTGAAAATAAAGGAATTGTTCATATTAGTGATGTGAAAATGGTAAATGAGTATCCTAATGTTTTTCCTAATGATTTTCCTGGAGTAATACCAGATCGAGATGTTGAGTTTACTGTTGACTTAGTTCCTGATGCTAAGCCAATTTGAAAACCCCCTTATTAATGGTCTCAAATTGAACTTTTAGAGTTGATGGAGCAATTTCATGATTTATTAGAGAAAGGTTTCATTCAATCTAGCACATCACCTTTGGGTGCTCCTGTTTTATTTGTTAAAAATAAATATGGTTCTATGATACTTTTCATTGATTATAGAGCCTTGAATAACATCATTGTTAATTACAAATATCATTTGCCTCATATCGATGATTTGTTTGATCAGCTCCAGGGAGCTCAGTTTTTTTCAAAGATTGAACTGAGATCGGGGTACCATCAGTTGATGGAAAAGAAGCAGATGTTCCAAAGACCACGTTTCATACAAAATATGGAAATTATGAATTTGTAGTAATGCCTTTTGGGATAACAAATTCACCTGCTATATTCATGGACCTTATGAATAGAACTTTCCATGAGTTCTTGGATAAGTTTGTGGTTTTTTTATTGATGATATTTTTTTGTTTTTTAAAAGTAAAGTGGAGCATGAAAGTAATTTAAGGGTTATTTTTCATACCTTAATACAAAAGAAATAGTATGGGAAATTCATTAAGTGTGAGTTTTGGTTGCAATAAAATTCTTTCCTTTGTCACATTGTTTCTAAAGATGGAATAACTATTGATCCTACAAAAAAAAGGTTGTTGAAGAATGGAAAAGACCCACAAATGAAACAGAGATTCATAGTTTTCTTGGTTTGGAAGGATATTACTGAAGGTTTGATAGAAATTTTTCATAGTTATCTAGTCCATTGACTAAGATAAGTCGGAAGGTTCTTATGTTTATCTAGACAAGAGAATGTGATGATTGTTTTCCTGAACTGAAAAGAAGATTGGTGAATGCTCCAGTTTTTGCACTACCTTCCAGGAATGGGGAGTTTGTTAACTACAGTAATGCTTCATTGAAAGGACTTGGTTCCATCTTATTGCAGAATGATCAGGTAATTGATTAGGCTTTACGTCAGTTGAAAACTCATGAGTTAAATTACACTACACATGATTTGGAATTAGCTGTTGTTGTTTTCACTTAAAAAATTTGGAGGCATCATTTTTATGGTGTAAATTGTGAAATATATACAGATCACAAAAGATTAATGTATATTTTCACTCAGAAAGAATTTAACATGAGACATAGGAGATGGCTAGAATTAATCAAGGATTATGAGTGTTCAATTCATTACCATTTGGGAAAATCAAATAAAGTGGAAGATGCTTTGAGTCAAAAAAGTAATGATTCATTAAAAATGTTGAGTTTGGAACATGATCATTTGGTTAAGGAGTTGATGAACATTGGAATAGAAGTTGTCGATGCAGGATGTCCTTTTGTTTTGTTTCATGTATCACTGAAATATTCTCTATCAGACAGAATTAAGCAAACACAAAAGCATGATAGTGAGTTTTAGAAAAAGGTAGAGCTGGTTCAGAACGGATCGTTTCCTAAATTCAACATTGATAATGATTGTGTTTTGAGATTTGGGAAGAGATTGTGTGTGCCTTGTGATTAACAGTTGAAGAGAGAGATGTTATGGGAAGATCATAGTTTTCTGTTTTCAGTTCATCGAGGAAGTACTAAGACGTATAAAGATCTTCGGTAGTATTACTGGTGGGACAGAATGAAAAGGGATATTGCTGATTTTACTGTGAAGTGTTTGACATTTCAACAGGTTAAAGTAGAACGGTAGTTACCGAAATGGATTCTTCAACCTATACCAGTACCATAGTGGAAATGGGAGATTATATCCATGGATTTCATTGTGGGATTTCCGAATACACCTCGAGGTAATAATTTAATCTGGGTTATTATTGATCGGTTTAATAAATATGCTCATTTCCTTGCTATAAGAGATACTGTTTCCCTAGATCAACATTAACGTTTGTATGTTAAAGTGATAGTCAGGTTACATGTAGTTCCCCTCTCAATTGTATCTGACCGTGATCCTAGGTTCACTTCTAAATTTTGGAAAGGCCTTCCGAAGTCATTGGGTACTGAATTAAATTTTAGTACAACTTTTCATCCTCAATCAGATGGGCAGTTAGAACGAACAATTCTGAATTTGGAGAATATGATATGTGCTTGTTCGATGGATTATTAGGGATGTTGGGACAAACATATTTCTTTGGTTTAGATTTCGTATAATATCATTTTTCATTCTATTATACAGATGGCACCATTTGAGGCATTATATGGGAAGCGGTGTCGATCTCCAGCTTTCTGAGATGAAGTGGGTGAAAGGAAGTTGATGGTACCAGAATTGGTAGAAGAGGTGGTAGAAAAAGTTCAGATGATATAGAAACGCATTAGAACAGCTCAGATCAGGCAGAAGAGTTATGCGGACAAAAGGAGGAAGGATCTCTCTTTTGAGGAAGGTGATAATGATTTTCTCAAAGTATCTCCCTGGAAAAGTGTTATGTGATTAGTTAAAAAATGAAAGTTGAGTCCAAGGTTCATTGGAACATATGAAATTTTGGAGATAGTTGGATCAGTTTCATACCAAGTGGATTTACCTCCAATTTTATCTCAGGTACACAATGTTTTTTATATTTCAATGTTAATGAAGTACATGCGAGATCCGTCTCATGTTTTGAGTCCAGAGGTAGTTCAGTTGGAAGATAATATATCTTATGAAGAACTACCAGTACAGATTCTTGACCACAGGGAGAAAGTGTTGCGGAATAAGGTGATTCATCAAGTAATGGTTTTGTGGAGGATCCAAATGAGTGAAGAGGCAACATGGGAATCAGAAAATGCAATGAGGGATAAATACCCCCACTTATATGATAAGTAAATATATTACGGGGAAGTAATTTCCTAAAGGTGGGAAGGATGAAACATCCCAAGTAAGTAATGAATAATATATATTCATATCTATGCCTATTTATGAATTAGATAGTGTTTTAGATGCTTAAAATGAGAATAAATCCAATCTTAAGCATGGAATACACTAATATTTTTAAAAGATTTCTTTTTCTCCTTTTGATGGCGAACATTTTTTAATTCAATATTTAGTCAATTTTATAATCTCTATTTTTCAATTTAAACTTTTTTTTATTATTGGGACATTGAAATTTACCTTGGGTTATTTTTTGGTATTTTTCTGACGATGTTCAATTTTTAATGAATAGTGAAAAATACTGCATTTTACAACAAAAATACTTTTTCATATAATTTAACTATATGGATAGATTATCTTTTTAATTAGTTTTAATGTTTAAATAGAATATATGTTTAAAAATTAATCCAATAGTGGTTATTAAAATTAATTTAACTTTGTAATTGGGCATAAACTAAAGACAAACTTTTCATAGATATTGTTTCAAAAAATCCTCTATTTGTTTTGACAATGGGAATTAATTTTAAATTAATTATTTCAATTTTCGTGTTTGGAATTTGGTAAAATGGATTCCATATTTCGAATCAGAAGTTCCAATTTATGTATTTAATAATCTTTTGTTTTTGGACTTTGTGAATAGTAACGACTGCAATTATCATTAATTATCTTGATTAATTAGTAATCTGGTAGTTAATGATAATAAAATAATATCATAATAATAAAAAATGACCCCAAAATGTGTCCTAATACTACCTTTTGTGTCATGTCCTACAATGGGAAGCCTTGTGCCAAATTTGGGACCCCATGGAATCACATTTGTGTGATAATGACTATTTTTCTTTTTATTTTTTAAAGAAAGTAAATATAACAAAGAATGTATCACCCGAGTAAAACATTTTTAATTTTGTCTACATAAATGATCTCTAGGACTATAAATAGTCATTGTAAATCTAAAAATATTTCTTACATCATAGTATTTGTTTTATAATTTTTAGAAATTAAATAAATTTAATTATATATGAGACCAGGATGATGCAGTGATTACCACATTATTTAACGATTTAAATAAAATGAAAAGATAATGTAAATTCTAAGACATACACAAGTCAAAAACCTATTGGATGGGTCGATTTTGAACCCATATCACCTTATCCTCAAAATACATCATTTTGGGTCATTTGAAATCAGAAACTCATTTGAAAATAATGTAACATTTTATACCTTTCCAAGAGTGCCCCTCCTCTCCTCTTATAAATGGCCCCCACCTCTATCTCCTTACCCACACCCCTCAAGCCTTTGTCTCATCCAAGCTCTACTAATTTTGTCTCTCAACATCCCTCTCTGCATCCTAGATTCCTTACCTTAGGCAGGAAGCTCTTCAAGAAACCTTTTTGGTTCAAACCAAAGGGAGTTACCCGATTTAAAGGTAATGTCTTCACTTGTGTTATTTTGTTATATTTTTCTTCTCCAACCCCCTAAACTCTTTTTATTCATTTATTTTGTAACAAAACCAGTATATTAAATATAATACGATTTTTTATAAAAATGATTCCAGCTACACTTACACACACCTACATCTAATGGTTAAAGAACATACTGTTTCCGTTGATGGCGAATTTCTGCCTCACGAAACGATGATTGTTCAACACTCATATAACACATTTGAAGGTGGCCATTAAGATGTCAATATATTTATATATGATATATAATTTTTTTATGTTTTACTAAATCTCCTGTATTTTTCATTTATGGAATACCTTTATGGTTTCCATTATGGGTAAATGCGATATCTTCATTTTAGGAAGTGCGGACTACCGCCCCCTAAAAGTGATTTGATTCCTTCATAACATATGTGGTACATATAAAGTATAGATTTAATGATATCATATATGATTCAATACTATAATTATAATAGTATTATGCATCATTATGTTTTAATTCCATTAAATATGAAATATAAATGGAAGTAGCGTTCATGCGTACGTACGGCTTACCGTCTACATGAACAATGCTTTTTCATTTCTTACCTCTAAATGTTAGGTAATATTATAAATGCATGTATATACTGGATATATATGATATATATGAAATCTTCATCATGAATATAATTTATGATATAATGGATATTTTACCACATGAACAACTTGTAATTATAAAGAGTTTATTTTTGACTCAAGTACCAATGATCGACAAAACGACCATTATTAACTTAAATAATTACATAGTGTTCAAAAAATGGTAATAAGTGATATCAAAGGAATAATGAACTTGAAAAAGGTTTTTAAGAAAGTAGAAATTTTCTCAATTTTATTATTCATGACGTTAAAGAACGATCAAGTCAGGTCGGACCCGAGGTAAGGGAACTTCTTAACCCAATTTTTATTCTTTGGGTTAATCTCCTACTTTCAAATTATTTCAGGATATAATAATGTCATATCTTTTATTTTTACTTTATTTATGTTTACTTATAGTGAATACACATAATAGATATATTTTATTTTAAAAAAATGATCATTGTATGGGAATTTGTCTCAATCTCCTTTCATTGGGGCATATTTTGTTTTATACACAACATTATTTTATATGGTGTATATACCCCTTTTACAATGATGTTTTCTCAAAAGGAATCTTTTTTATACGAAGAATTTACTAAACAACAAAAGGGAATGTTTTATTTTGTCGTACGTATGAGGCGACAACGACTTCTCCGCCACCGTGACCATTATTTGAGCTTCAGCTTCCTCTAAAATCCATAACATTTTAAAAAAATTGAAAAAAATAAATACCATGTTTTACTTTTCTTTTATTTTGGTATTGAAAATGGTTTTCATAATGTTTTTATGTGTTGTATTGATATATATTGATTGGAATATGGAAATGTTATGTTTCCTTTATGCATGTTTTATGTGATACGATTATGTAATGGTTCTTGGGAATTGTTATGAAGACGGGTGGTTCCGTGATAAACTATGGGCGGGTGAGCCCGATATAGCTCTCCAATGCATTGGGTAACGCGAAGGAGTTAAACATTAAGGTTTGTCCGAAAATATTTAGGGAATATACTGTGATGGGTATTCTAAACGTAACCATGAGGGTTACTCCCTACGTAAGAATGTTATGAATGCCTCACGCTACCTTTATGTATTATGATTTGTATGATTTATTCATGTTTTGATGAGGTATGTTAAAATGCTTATGTTTTATGAGTAAATTATGATTTTATACATGGACTAATTTTTTCTTTTCTTACTATTATATCCCTTACTGATCTTTGTATGCTCATCCCACACTTTTGAAATTTTTTTCACAGCTTAAGGGAATGGTACATGATGTGATTATAGTTTCAAGGAAGTTTCAAGAATGAATCCATGTTTTATTTTAAATATGTTTCCTTAGATGAGAAAATGATTACTATATTTTATGTAACCACTTTTCTTAAATGTGGAATGTAATGCATGTTTTATGATCTAATTCTCTAAATATCTAAACCTAAAAAGATCCTCAACGTGTAGTCTTGAAGTAACTCAATATTAAGTAATGTTTAAGTCTGGGGCCTTATAGTTGATATCAGAGGTCAGTTTAGATAACATTAAGATGTAGAATTCTATGAAATGAATATCCAAAAATATTTTGTTTATCATCAAATTGAAATGATATAGAATTTTAAGATTACCATGTTGCTTCATATAAGACATGTTTTCTTAGAATGGTTATCCGTATAGGAAACAGGGAAGTAGTGCTAGGAAGACATACAAAAGTAAATAACCTTCCGATTCAGCATCATGAGATAGTCGGAATTGGAACTGAACAGTTTGTTGCAGTAATGGTGTAGTTGAATCAAGCAATAAATGGTGGTGGTATCCACGCACGAGATCAGCCAGATCAACTACAGAGGAACATGTCTGTGGTGGAACATTTCATGAGGAAACATCCCCGATCATTCAGAGGATCATCTAACCATGTGCTTGTTGAATGGTGGATTAAAGCAATGGAGAGGATTTTCGATGACATGGGGTGTTCAGACAATCAAATGTTAGTCTTTCAATTTATCATTTGGAGGGTGAAGAAAATCAGTGGTGTTCAATGGTTAAAAATATCAGGGACATTGATGAGATTGATGATCTCGATTTTTGAGAAGTATTTTCTTAAGGTTGTTCGACTTTGGATGAAAAAAAAATTCTTTGAATTGAGGCAAGAGGAAGACTCAGTGGCTTCTAATGAAGATAGGTTCACCCAATTGGGAAGGTATGCTCCAAATTTTATCCGATACCTTGATAGTAAAATCAATAATTTTTACTCAGGATTAAATCCAAAATATCGAAGGTCATTAGCTTCTCGTGAGTTCAATAGTTATGAAAAGCCTGTTCGATTTGCTGATAAGGTGGAAATGGAGTTTTTTGATGATCAAGTGTTCTATAAAAACCAACAGAAGTAGAGACCGATGTGGCAGGAGAAAGGAAATAATTCTACAAAAAGGTATGATGGTAAGAAAACTAAGATTTCATTTTGTGATAAATGTGGTAAAAGGCATGTTGGGGAATGTCTTCTAAATTCTGGAATGTGCTACTGATATGGTATGATGGGACATAAGGCCCGTTATTGGACTGAAAATGATCAAGGTGATGGTATGACCAAATTTGATTTACAGTTAGTGAAATATTTTAATTGCAATGATATGGGTCACTATGAAAATGAGTGTACGACAAAGAGATCGAGTGATGGGAAGCACTAATACTACAAGAATAAAGGGGTGGTGAAATCCTTTGTAACTACTTCACCAGATGTTGGGCCATCAAATGAAGTGGTATCAGGTACTTTGTTTGTTTTTTCAGATTATGCCAGTGTGTTGTTTGATTTGGGATCTACACATTCTTTTATCTCAGAAAAAATTTCTAGAAAAATGGGAATACCATCTCAATAAATCACTCCTGAACATGTGGTAAAAACACCTGGGGGAAATGTTGAGGCAAAAAGAATTTATAAGATTCTACCTATCCTTATCCATGGAAAGAACCAACTTGAAAACCATATTGTTTTTCCTCTAGTAGAGTTTGATGTTATCATGGGTATGGATTGGCTCTCCATTTACCATGATAAGATTGACTGTAGAGCTAAAGATGTTTCTTTTCAAGAAGTCATTCAGTTTGAGTACAAGAATAAACCCTTACTGTTGATAACATATCACGAGGTTGAGAAACTTGTAAAAGATGTAAATGAATGTTAAATTGCATATATTGTTGAATATAATGGAACTGTTCTGATTAATGACGTGCCAGTGGTAAGTGAGTATCCTGATGTTTTTCCTAATGATTTTCCTAGAATAATACCCGATCGGTAAGTTGAGTTTACTATAGACATAGTTCCTAATGCTAAGCCAATTTCAAAACCCCCTTATTGAATGGCTCAAATTGAACTTTTAGAGTTTAAGGATAAATTGCACGATTTATTAGAGAATGTTCCATTCGACCTAGCACATCACCTTTGGGTGCTCATGTTTTATTTGTAAAAAAAGAAAGATGGTTCTATGAGACTTTTCATTGATTATAGAGCCTTGACTAACGTCACTATTAAGAACAAATATCCTTTTCCTCATAACGATGATTTGTTTGATCAGCTCCACGGATCTCAGTTTTTTTCAAATATTGACCTGAGATCGGGGTACCATCAGTTGAAGGTAAAGGAGGAAGATGTTGAAAAGACCATGTTTCGTACAAAATATGGACATTATCAATTTGTAGTAATGCCTTTTGGGCAAACCAATTCACCTGCTGTATTCATGGACCTTAGAAATATAATTTTTCATGAGTTCTTGTATAAGTTTGTGGTTGTTCTCATTGATGATATTTTGGTGTCTTCTAAAAGTAAAGAAGAGCATGAATGTCATTTAAGGGATATTTTTAAAAACATAAAACAAGATAAATTTTATGTGAAATTCATGAAGTGTGAGTTTTGGTTGCAACAAATTTCTTTCAATGGACACATTGTTTCTAAAGATATAATAATTGTTGATCCTATAAAAACAAAGGTTGTTGAAGAATAGCCATGACCCAAAAATGTAACCGAGATTCACAGTTTTCTTGGTTTGGCAGGATATTAATGATGGTTTGTTAGAAATTTTTCATAGTTATCTAGTCCAATGTCTAAGTTAACTCGAAAGGGTGTTAAGATTATTTAGACAAAAGAATGTGATTATTGTTTTCCAGAAGTGAAAAGAAGATTGGTGAATGCTCCAGTTTTGGAACTACCTTCATGGTATGGGGAGTTTGTTATCTACATCGATGCTTTATTGAAAGGAATTGATTACGTCCTAATGCAGAATGATCGGTTAATTTTTTATGCTTCACGTCAGTTGAAAACTCATGAGGTAAATTACCCTACACATGATTTGGAATTAACTGATGTTGTTTTCACTTTAAAAATTTGGAGGCATCATTTGTATAGTGTAATGTGTGAAATATATACTGATCACAAAAGTTTAAAGTATATATTCTCTCACAAATAATTGAACATGACACAGAGGAGATGGCTAGAATTAATCAATGATTATGAGTGTATAATTCATTACCATCCCAGAAAAAAAAAGTGTCTGATACTTTGAATCGAAAAAGTAATGCTTCATTAGCAATGGTGTGTTTGGAACGTGATCCTTTGGTTAATGAGTTGATGAACTTTGGAATAGATGTTTTTGGTGCAGGATTTCCTTCTGTTTTGTTTCAGGTATCACTGAAATATTCTCTATCAGAAATAATTAAGCAAGCACAGAAGCAAGACAGTGAGTTTCAAAAAAATGTAGAGCTGGTTCAGAACGGTAAGTTTCTTGAATTAAACATTGATAATGATTGTGTTTGAGATTTGAGAAGAGATTGTGTGTGCCCTGTGATTCACAGTTTAAGAGGGAGTTGTTATGTGAAGTTCATAGTTCTCCATTTTCAGTTCAGCGAGGAAGTACTAAGATGTATAGAGATCTTCATGAGTATTACTCGTGGGACGGAACAAAAAGGGATATTGCTGATTTTACTATGAAGTGTTTGACTTGTCAACAGGTTAAAGCAGAGCGACAGTTACGGAAAGGGATGCTTCAACCATTACCAGTACTAGAGTGGAAATGGGAGAATATATCCATAGACTTCATTGTGGGATTGTCTAAGACACCATGAGGTAATAAAAAAATCTTGGTTGTTGTTGATCGCTTTACTAAATATTCTCATTTCCCTGATATACGAGATGCATTTCCCTAGATAAACATTACCATTTATATCATAAAGAGATAGTCAGGATACATGGAGTTCCCCTCTCCATTGTATCTGACCGTGATCCCACGTTCCCTTCTAACTTTTGGATAATCCTTCAGAAGTCGTTGGGTACTGAATTAAATTTTAGTACATCTTTTCATCCCCAATCAGATGGGCAGTCAGAACGAAAAATTTAGACTTTGGAGGATATGATACGTGCTTGTTTGATGGATTATCAGGGTAGTTTGGACCAACACTTGTCTTTGGTTGAGTTTTCTTATAATAAGAGTTTTCATTCTAGTATACAGATGGAACCATTTGAGGCATTATATGGGAAGCGGTGTCGAACTCCAGCTTTCTGGGATGAAGTGGGTGAAAGGAAGTTGATGGTACCAGAATTAGTAGAAGAGTTTGCAGAAAAAGATAAGATGATATAGAAACACATGAGAACATCTCAGAGAAGGCATAATAGATATGCAGTCAACATGAGGAATGATCTCTCTTTTGAGTTAGGTGATCATGTTTTTCTCAAAGTATCTCCATGGAAAAGTGTTATGCGATTTGGTTAGAATGGAAAGCTGAGTTCAACATTCACTGGACCATATAATATTCTAGAGATATTTGGATTAGTTTCATATCGAGTGGCATTACCTCCATGTTTATATCAGGTAAACAATTTTTTTCATGTTTCAATGTTAATGAAGTATATGCCAGATCCATCTCATGATTTGAGTCCAGAGGTAGTTCAGCTAGAAGATAATATATCTTATGAAGAACTACCAGTCCAGAATCTTGACCATAGGGAGAAAGTGTTGCGGAATAAGGTGATTTATCAAGTAAAGGTTTTGTGGAAGAACCACATGAGTGAAGAGGCAACACGGGAATCTGAAAATACAATGAGGGATAAATACCCCCACCTATTCGATAAGTAAATAAATTGTGGGGACACAATTTTTTAAAGGTGGAAAGGATGTTACATCCAAAGTAAGTAATGAATAATATATATTCTTTTCTATGTCTATTTATGAATTAGATATTGTTTTATAGGCTTAAAATAATAATAAATCCAATCTTAAGCATGGAAAACACTAATATTTTTAAAAGATTGCTTTACCGCCTTTCGATGGAGAACCATTTTTAAATAAATCTTTTGACAATTTTATAATCTCTATTTGTCAAAATAAACTTATTATTTATGATTGGGGCATTTAAATTTACCTTGGGTTATTTTTTGGTATTTTTCTGAAAATGCTCAATTTATAATGAATAGTGAAAAATATTGCATTTTACATCAAAACTACTTTTTCATCTAATTTAACTACATGGTTAGATTATGTTTTTAATTGGTTTTAAAGTTTAAATAGAATATATTTTTATGATTTAATCAAATAGTGGTCATTATAATTAATTTCACTTTGGAATTGGGCAAAACTAATGAAAAACTTTTAATAGAAATTTTTTCAAAAAAATCCCACTATTTGTTTTAACAACGGGAATTATTTTAAAATTAATTATTGAAATTTCTGTGTTTGTAATTTGGTAAAATGGATTCAATATTTGATTCCAGAGGTCTAAATTATTTAATTAAGACTCTTTTGTTTTTTTACTTCGTGAATAGTAACGACGATTATTATCATTAATTATCTTGAATAATTATTAATCGGGTAGTTAAGGATAATAAAATAATATCATAATAATAATAACTGACACTAAAATGTGTTCTAATAATACTTGTTGTGTCATGGCCGACCATGTGATGCCTTTTTCCAATCTTGGTGACCCCATGGAATCAATTTTGTGTGATAATGACTTTTTTTCTTTTTATTTTTTAAAGAAGGTAAATATAAAAAAGAATTTATCAGTTGAGTAAAACATTTTTCATTTTGACTACATAAATGATATATAAGACTATAAATAGTAATTGGAAAGATAAAAATATTTCGTACATCATATTTTTTTTTAATTTTTAGACATTATCTAAATTAAATTATATAGGAGACCACGATGATGCAGCGATTACCTCATTATTTAACAATTTAAATAAAATTAAAAGATAATGTAAAATATAAGATCTAAACATGTCCAAAACCTATTGGATAGGTTGATTTCGAATCCTTATTACCTTATCCTTGGAATACATCAATGTGGGACCTTTAAAATTCGACAATCATTTGAAAAAAAAGTAACATTTTATACATTTCCAGGAGTGCCCCTCCTCTCCTCTTATAAAAGGCCCCCACCTCTACCTCCATACCCACACCTCTTAAGCCTTTTTCTCTGCCATGATCTGCTCATTGTTTCTCTCCACATCCCTCTCCTCTTCTTAGAAGCCTTATCTTAGGTAGGAAGCTCTTTGAGAAACCTTTTTGATTCAAACCAAAGGGCTTTGCCCGATTTAAAGATAATGGCTTCACTTGTGTTCTTTTGTTTTATTTTGCTTCTCCAACCCCCTAAACTCTTTTTATTGATTTCATTTATTACAACACCTATATCTCCAATATACTATGATGTTTGTATAAGAATTAATCGAGCTAAAAATACACACACATACATCTAATGGTTAAAGATCACACTGTTTCCGTGGATGGCGAATTTTTGCCTCACGAAACGATGATTGTTCCACACTCATATAACACCTTAAAAGGAGGCCATTAAGATGTCACTATATTTATATATGATATATTATATTATTATGTTTTACTTAAGCTTCTGTATTTTTCATTTATGGCATACCTTTATGGTTTACATTTTGGGTAAACGTGATATCTTCATTTTAGGAAGTGCGGACTACCGCCCCATCAAAGTGATTTGATTCGTTAATACAATATGTCGTACGTATAAAGGAGATATTTAATGATATCATATATGATTCCATACTGGAATTATAATAATTATATGTATCATTATGTTTTAATTCCATTAAATATGATATAGAAATGGAACTAGCGTTCATGCGTACGCACGACTTACCGTCTCACTAAACTGTGCATTTCATTTCTTACCACTAAATGTTATGTAATATTATAAATTCATGTATATACTAGATTTATATTAAATATATGATATCTACATCATGAATATAAATCTTGATATAATGGATATTTTACCACATGATCAAGTTGTAATTATAAAGAGTTTATTTTTGACTCAAGTACCAATGATTGACAAAACGACCATTATTAACATAAATAATTACATAGTGTTAATAACATTGTAATAAGTGATATAAAAGAAATAATGAACTTGAAAAAGGTTATTAAGAAAGTAGAAATTAACTCAAGTATATTATTCTGAACGTTAAAGAACGATCAAGTCATGTCAGACTCGAGGTAAGGGAACTTCTTAACCCAATTTCTATTCTTTGGGTTAATCTCCTACTTTCAAATTATGTGATGATATTATTATGTCCTATATTGTATTTTTACATTATTTATATGTAATTATAGTGAATACGCATAATATTGTTTTTTTTTAAAAAAAATTATCTTTTTAGGGGACTTCGTCTCAATCTCCTTTAATTGAGGCACATTTTGTTTTATACACAACTTTGTTTTATACAGTGTATAAACCCCTTTGACATTTACGTTTATTCAAAAGAAATCTTTTTTACACTAAGAGTTTACTAAATGACAAAAGGGAATGTTTTTCTAGTCGTACATATACGGCGACAATGACTTCTCTGCCGTCGTGACCATTATTTGAGCTTTGGCTACCTCAATAAGCTATATCCTTTTAAAAAATGAAAAAAAATAAATACCATGTTTTAATTTTCTTTTATTTTGGTATTGAAAATGGTTTTCATAATGTTTTTATGTGTTGTATTGATATCTTGTGATTGAAATATGAAAATTTTATGTTTCCTTAATGAATTTTTTAGGTTATACGATTATGTTATGGTTCTTGGGCATTGTTATGAAGACAGATGGTTCCGTGATAAACTAAGGGCGGGTGAGCCCGATATAGCTCTCCAATGCATTTGGTAACGCGTAGGAATTAAACATTAAGGTTTCTTCAAAAATATTTATGGAATATACTGTGATGGGTATTCCAAACGTAACCACGAGGGTTACTCCCTACGTAAAATTTTTACGAATGCCTCAAGTTACCTTTATGTATTATGATTTCTATGATTTATTCATGATTTGATTAGGTATGTTAAAATTCTTATGTTTTATGAGAAATGTATGATTTCAGACATGGACTAATATTTTCATTTCGTACTTTTATATCCCTTACTAAGCATTGTATTCTCATCCCACGTTTTTGAAATGTTTCTCACAGGTCAAGGGAAACGTACATGATGTGATGACAGTGTCATGGATGTTTCAAGAAAGAATCCATGTTTTATTTTAAATATTTTTATGTTGACTGGAAAAATGAGTACTATCTTTTTTGTAACCACTTTGTTTAAATGTGGAATGTAATGCCTGTTTTGTGATCTAATTCTCTAAAACTCTAAACCTAAAATGATCCTCAACGTGTATTCTTGATGTAACTCAAGATTAAGTAATGTTTAAGGCTAGGGCCTTATAAATGTAATTCCAATGTATGTTAAGACTGGATTTTTATAGTTGATATAATAGAAAATTTTAAATAAAAAATTAGAAAAAATGATGATAAAACATTCATGAGAACTCAATTGAAATGTCTACGGATAAGTATAAGGATAATGGAAATTATAGGAAAATGTCCTAGAATTTCAGAAATGTTAATGTAATGTGGATTCCTAGAAATACATCCTAATACAGATACTATAATTGGTTTCGTTTGTGGAATAGATGTATCTAGGAGAAACAAATCCAACAAGGTACGTCAGGCCTGACTCATGCGTTACCTGGTACACGACAATGATCCTTATTATGAATCTAGTTTGACACTATCGATGGATTTACATTGGAAATTCATAATCTCTTCATGAAAAATCATGAATTATTTAAAAATAAGTTTTCTATGAATAACATAGGGTAAACTTACGGTTTCATTTATTAAATACCGCTTCCTAATTTAGATATCCTATATGTTATTTTTTCTATTATGTGGTTCCTCACTATGACAACTATTTCATACTTTATGATTTTTTATTTATGTTAATGGAGAAAATTATATGTAACTAGGAAAATGATGGATTTATTGGAAACATTTCTCATTAAATGTCAAATGGGATGATAATTGGATTGAAGGAAGTTGAAATCATGCCTAATTATTTTTCACGGGATATGATTAACATCATGTACATTAACCAACTCTTGGACTCACCAAATAAGAGATGGAAGCAGTTCGTTGGGAGTTTTGGTAATAGAGTCCGTAGGTGAAAGAAGATTTAGTTTCATATATGACATGAATTTAGTAAGAAGCACCGAAGTTAATGTATTAGAGTTTCATTTATATGATTTGATTTTGGAAAAGGACACAAATCATGTTACTAAAATAGTAAAATTAAATGTTAAGTTAACAAAATGGATGAGAATATTAGACTCTATAAAACATCATTAATGGTTAACTTTTATAAGTGTGGCATGTATGGCCATAATAAAAATCGATGTCTGAAGATATATAATCAAGATGATAATAAGTAAGGTTCTATGAGTAATGGGTATATTACTGATGATGATGAGACTATATATGAATTGTGAAATAAAAGATGTATTATGTCATAGGATGAGGTATCCTTGCTAATTGATTATGGATGATGTAGGGTAACCTTAGTGTTTATGTATTTGGATTCAAGTATTATAATCTATGAAATATATAAGGATCTTTTACAAAATGTTTTTTCACTAATTATTTAAAATAATACGTTGTATTGTTTTGATGAACTATAAAATTGATTTAATGGTTAGGATATATTCCTGGGAAACAAATGATTAATGGATAAATAGCAGTTAATATGTTCCTAATATGAAGATAATTATTCAATGATAAAATATATGTTTGATATCAATAAGTGAATTCGACAGTATGGATTACCATGGAACTAATAATGGATTTGTTGAAAAAGGTGTCTATGTTATCAAATTTATGCTTATCATGTGACCTTAATTCTAATTTTTTTCTATTTAGATATTGTAATAGGGTTATAAGGTTATCAATTTATGGAATGTTTATGTTAAAATTCATATGAATTTTTTGATATTAAATTATTATATCTCCACATGAGGATTTATGAATATTGGATAAGAGGTTCTAATAAGATTTTGTTTACCGTAATTCGTGGCATATGGGATGGATTATCTGGGATCTTATGATCTGTTAGCTCTTTGGGAATAAAATATTCTCCATCCTTTTTAGAAAAATAGGAGGGGTGTAAATTGATCAATGAACAAGAGTGGGTGATATTGTACTAAATTTAGTGAGAATATATTCTTATAAAAATTATTTAATTATAGGTAAATGATCATGAAACTGAAAAGTTCATCATAGTACCTTCTCTTACGAGGAATCAAATGGCCCCTTAGATCATGACAGATTTAAGGCTTTGTGATTATCAACTTTCTCATAAACTTATTCCCTATCACTCTCCATCAAAACATGACAGATAGATTTCTATTCCATGACTTTGTTTTCACTGTCTGAAAATACTCTCCCATGTGGAAACCTAGTTATGAGTTACATTGGGTAACCACCATGTTTCTAAAAATCCATTTTTAAAGTATGTGTTAGTACTCATTTTTATGATGTGGGATTCATTGAAAGAAAAATTAATGAATTAAACATTTAATAAAGTAGATGAAATTCAAGAGAGAAATTCATTTTAATGGGTGTATAATGTAACACCTTTAGATTTTTTATAATAGGTTTTTATCGAATTATTTAATATTCTTGATATTTTTCATTTCATGAAACACTGAATATAGGTTTTTCACATCAAATCACTATTTTTGGATTTATTTCTCAATAAGAAACACATTTAATATATTTTAGTAATAATATTATGTGATTATTAGATTAAACACAATACAGAGTCCCTTCAATAATATTTATTACCCATAAGGCCGAGTTTTTACGAAACTACAATATACTATTAATATGATTTTTAAAATATTAATATATCTACCTTCTATCTAGTGGAATGGATGATATGAATAATATTAACCAAATCATGAAATATTATTTAATCATGTATAAAACAGTAATCTTGTGGTTAAAAATTACTATAAGTGATTTTACGGTCTATTTTAAAATATAGAAATTACTCTTCTAAGGAGCTTATTTTTCTATGTACAGAAAAAATGTTATCTAAAAAATTAAATAAACTACTATTTATTAATGTTTTCAATATAATTTATATATTATATATTCAATAAATATTTTTGATACTCATCCAATATATATTTTTTTGTTTAAGATAATAATATATCTGATTTTATGAATAACAAGTTGTATACTTCTAATAAGTAATTTTACCGTGTTTGGATTGACAACCCATTTTAAATATTATATTTAGTAATTTTTTATTATATTTGAAAAAATAGAATTTATTTTTGAAAGTGGAAAACAAATATTATATTATGGTTAATTTTTTGAATTTTATTTATGTTTCATGTTATGATGAATAGCGAATAATAGTGAAATTTAATTCAAAACTACTTTTTCATCTATTTTTTATGTAGATAATTTATATTTTTATTAGTTTTAATGTTAAATTAGAACAATTATAAGTTAATTAATCCAATTTAATTCATTTGAATCAATTTTAATTTGAAAATATATATTAAAACTTTCTAATATTTTGATCATGTTTAGTTTAAACAGTCATTGTGTTGTCCCGTCCATGGGATTCAATTAAAATTATTTCTAAAACTTATATGAATGGAATTTGAATAAATGGATTCTATATTTATAATAATATTAAGTTATAATATATAATAAGTTCAAATTAGTTTTTTACAAAAAAAATATTAGTGAAATCGATTAAAATTGATTATAGCGATTAAGAGAAAAATTAAATTAACAAGAGACTAAACAATACACATAATGGATAAAATGAACTATAAAAATTTCCAAAATCATTTTTATGGATATATTTATACCCTATCCTCCATTTTATTTAATTTTTTTCATTATTGGAGCCACATGAAAAATGAAAAAATAAGGTGTAATTCCCTTTTCAAAAACCTACAAGAATGTCACTCCTCCTCTAATATAAAAAGGAATTAACCCATCCCACTTATTCAAACATATAAATTCCATGCTACATATGCCTAAATATCCTCCCAAAATCTATAAATTCATCCTATAATCATCCCTTTTGTAAAAAAATACGTCCACGAAAGCCCTTGGATGCAAACTAAATGAAGTTTCCCAAAAAATAGGTAACATCTTTCTTCAAGATCTTTTGTATTAGTTTAATTCTCCATCACCTAAAATATTATTATTACATGATTATTTAATAAACAAAGTATAATAAAAATCATTTTCTTTTTTAATTACATGTTTTCTACCTAACAATATAGAGAGTTTAATATAATGGTTAATAAACCTACCATTCTTGTGTACACTGAATTGTCACCTAACGAATTGATGTTGTTTGTTTTTCCATTGCCACTAATGATGGTTGGTATTTATGATTGAAAATATATATTTTTTAGATATATAGGATATTTAGGATATCTTTATTCTTCTTTTTTTATTATATAACACATACCTTCATCCTTTCCATTTTGAGAAAATATAGTAGTTTAATTTGGGCAAGTGTGGACTACAACTTCCTAAAAGAAATGTGATTCATTCACACTCTACAAGAAATTTATTTAGTATAGGTGAATAAAAATTGACCTTTATTAATGAAATAATAATTATAATTTAATTAGTATATATATACACAAATATATATTTCATTTACTCATTTTTCTTCAATATGATAATTAAATAGAAACAACTTCCAAGCATACGTACGACCAACCATCTCGATGAATGGTGTATTTCATTTCATTTATCAATATTTCATAAAATATTATAAATACATATATAATAAATATAAATTCAATTTATATCATGACTTATATTCTTTAAATCATTATATAATTGTTAGGGCAAAAAATATAATGAATAATGGCAGATGAAAAAATCAAAGCGGATATTACCCAAAACGTGACCCACATATGGAAGTTTTAAAAAGAGGGTAATATAAATACAAATATTTTATTATATATAATAATATATTTATGTGGTATGTTTAGAATATAATTATATTTATTGTACATGAGTTTTGAATGAGTGCGAAGAGAGTAAATTTAAATGGTATGGGTTTTCTCGTCTAACTTTTATTCTCCGTGAGACACAAACCATGATTACCATCTATTTATTATATGTGGTGTTCTTATTTCCCACTTATATATTATATTATTCATATAAATAAATTTATGGGTATTTATATATCGGTTTGATGATATTTATTTAACAGGTTTTATGTTTCAAATGTTACCAAATAGGTAATGTAATTTTGTCTCAATTTACCTTCATTGAGATACATGAAACTTTATGCACTAATATTCTTTTACTAGATTTATATACTGTAATTTTACATGTTATATCAGGAAACTGATTATTTTCATGATATTTTAATCTTCATTTAATATTATTTTCTTATATGAAGAGTATAATTCAAAATTACCAAGTGGTGTGAGTTTATTGAAACATTCTCATTGTTTATCAATGTTGTTTATGATTATGCTTATATAGATGAAATATTATGATCTATAACTCAAGAGATCACATTTTGTTTCTTCCCATATGTATAATGAGAATTATTTCATGTATTAGTACCATTTTACCACTATTATGTACATAAGATTATAAGGCCCCGACCTTAAACATTACTTAATCTTGAGTTATTACAAGATTACACCTTGAGGATCTTTTCAGGTTTAGAGTTTTAGAGAATTAGAACATAAAACTTTCATTACAATCCACATATAAACAAAGTGGTTACATAAAGATAGTATTCATCTTTCCCATCAAAGGAAACATATTTAAAATAAAACATGGATTCATTATTGACACTTCCTTGACACTATCATCATATCATATAACTTTTCCTTGACCAGTGAAAAACATTTCAAAAAAACATGGGATGAGCATAAAAAGCTCAGTATGGGTTATAAAAATATGGAAAGGAAACATAAGTTCATATATACATAAGAATGAGATCATAAAGTACCCATAAAACACAAGCACAGTAACATACCTCATCAAATCATGAATAAATCATAGAAATCATAAGACATAAAGGTAACTTGAGGCATTCATAACATTCTTATGTAGGGAGTAACCCTCTTGGTTACGTTTGGAATACCCATCACAGTATATTCCATAAATCTCTTTGGAGAAACCTTAAAGTTTCACTCCTTCGTGTTACCCAATGCATTGGAGAGCTATATCGGGCTCACCCGCCCTTAGTTTATCACGGAACCACTCATCTTCATAATAATGCCCAAGAACCACAACATAATCGTATCACATAAAACATGCATAAAAGAAACATAACACATCCACCTTTCAATCACAAGATATCAATACAACATATTGATATAAAAACATTATGAAAAACCATTTTCAATACCAAAATAAAAGAAAAGTAAAACATGGTATTTATTTTTCTTTAAAAAAAACATATGTCTTGTAGAGGAAGCCGAAACTCAAATAATGGTCACGGCAGCGGAGAAGTCGTTGTTGCCGCATACGTACGACAAAAACATTCCCTTTTGTCGTTTAGTAAATGCTTCATATAAAAATATTCTTTTTGAATAAACATAAATGTCAAAGGGGTTTATACACCGTATAAAAGATGGTTGTGTATAAAATAAAATATGCCTCAATGAAAGTAGATTGAGATGAAGTCCCGTACCTCGGGTCCGACATGACTCGATCGTTCTTTAATCTCCTGAATAATAAACTTGAGTTAATTTAAACTTGTTTAAGAACCTTTTTCATGTTAATTATTCGTTTTTTATCACTTATTTCCATGTCATGAACACTATGTAATTATTTAAGTTAATAACGGTCATTTTAACGATCATTGGTACTTGAGTAAAAAATAAACCCTTTATAATTACAAGTTGTTCATGTATCCATTATATATAGAATTGTATTCATGATGTAGATATCATATATATAATATATATCCAGTAAATTCATGCATTTATAATATTATATAACATTTAGAGGGAAGAAATGAAATGCATCGTTCATGGAGACGGTAAGCCGTACGTACGCATGAACGCTGCTTCCATTTTTATTTCGTATTTTATGAAATGGAATCATAATTATATAAAGTTATATTATAATTCCAGTTTAATATCATATATAATATCATAACTCCATCCTTTATATGTCCCACATATTGTATTAACGAATCAAATCACTTTGAGGGGGCGGTAGTCCGCACTTCCTTAAATGAAGATATCGCATTTACCAATAATGGAAACCATAACGGTATAACCAAAATGAAAAATAAAGAAGCTTAAGTAAAACATAAACATATTATATATCATATATAAATATATTGTCATCTTAATGGCCACCTTTGAAGGTGTTAAAAGAATGATGAACAATCATCATTTCAGGAGGCAGAAATTCGCCATCCACGGAAACAGTATGTTCTTTAACCATTAGATATAGGTGTGTGTATGTGTAGCTCGAATCCTTATTATTAAAACATCCTAGTATATGGATTATACTGGTGTTATTAAAAAAGAAATGAATAAAAAGAGTTTAGGGGTTTGGCAAAGCAAAATAAAACAAAAGGACTCAAGTGAAGACATTACCTTAAAATCGGGTAACTCCCTTTGGTTTGAGATGAAAGGCTTCCTTAGGAAGACTTAATACCAATGTGAGGCTTCAAGG
Source organism: Viscum album (assembly GCA_963277665.1). Lineage (NCBI taxonomy): Eukaryota > Viridiplantae > Streptophyta > Magnoliopsida > Santalales > Viscaceae > Viscum > Viscum album. The sequence goes on from OY728133.1 coordinate 1,315,664,878, forward strand.
AGTAAGAGAGGGAAGTGGAGAGACAAAATGGGCAGGGGTTGGCCGAGCAAAAGGCGTTGTATGTGTGGGTAAGGAGGTAGAGGTGGGAGCCTTTTATAAGAGGAGAGGAGGGGCACTCTTGGAAAGTAAATAAATGTTACTTTATTTTAAAATGTGTTTCGGATTAAAAAGGTCCCACATTGATATAATTAGAGGGTAAGGTGATAAGGGTTTGAAATATACACATTAAATAGGTTTTGGACATGTGTAGGTCATATATTGTACATTATCTTTTCATTTTATTTAAATCCTTTATTAATGAGGTAATCGTTGCATCATCATGATGTCATAAATAATTTAATTTATATAATGTCTAAAAATAAAAAAAAATGATGTAGGAAAACTTATTATATTTCCAATTAATATTTATAATCAAATATATTGCTTGTATAACTCGAGGTAAAAATTGTTTTAGTAAAATAACTCATATTTGTGTTATTTTTACTTTTACATTAAATAAAAAGTTATTTATGTCATTTCCCAACCAAAGTGGCTCCATGGGGTCCCAAAGTTGACCCATAGATTTTCATGGTCGGACATGACACATCCAATGAGGGTAGGACATGTGTCAAGCTCATCTCATATTATTAAAACATTATCTTTACATTAAACTACAATAATTACCTCTAATCGCGATTAAAAACATAAAAGTTAAAATTCACCAAAAAATTAATTTTAATCTCATTGAACCACATTTTACATCTTAATGAAAACCATGTATGTCATATATTTGAAAATAAAATCACAGAAGTGGAAATGTTTCATTTAAACGAAAAATCAGTTTCATTAACTACCACTTAGTGGTTTTACTATTCATCAAAAATTGATGTTTTTCAGAAAAATACCAAAACTTCACCCTAAGATATATTTGATATTCAGATTCAAAAATGATGCCTATTTTACAAAATTACATACATATATGTTACATTAATTAATTTAAAAATTAATTCCTGCTGTCAGAGAAAATAGTGTGTTTTTATGAAACAATAAGTATCAAAAGATTGACACTAGTTTAAGTCCAATTTCAATGTGAAATTAATTCCAGCGACCACTACCAGATTAGATGGTAAAAATATATTCTAATTTCACTTTAAAACCAATTCAAAATATAATCTAATCATATAAATAAATTAGATTAAAAAGAGGTTTTGAATTAAAATACAGCATTTTTCACTATTCATAAAAAATGAACATTATCGGAAAAAATACAAAAAATTCACACAAAGTAAATTTTTTTGTCCCAATCATAAATAATAAGATTATTTTGACAAAAATAGCTTATAAAATTTTCATAAGATAGATTTAAAAATGGTTTTCCATCAAAAGGCAGTAAAACAATCTTTTAAAAATATTAGTGTATCCCATGATTAAGATTGGATTTATTTTCATTTTAAGCCTCTCAAACACTATCTAATTAATTAATAGACACAGACAAAAATATCTATTATTCATTACTTACTTTGGATGTTACAAAGATAATAAATATAATGTTTTTATGAAAATCCATCTTCATTTCCCCTTTCGATGAGAAATCTATGTTCATTCAAACACGAGATTCCTAAAAATGTTTTAAAAAATATATTACTATTATAATATGATATTTAAAGAAAATTTTTACCTCTATTTTTCGTTTTTAAAATATGTTTTTAAAATGAATCTTCTTTTCATTTTCTGATAAAGTCACATTTCATATGTTTTAAGGTGAATAAAGAATGTTTGGTAGGTATGGTCTTACCCACCGATATGATAATCAATTCCTAGAAGATTAATTTGTATGCTTATAAGGTGATTTTTTTTAAAAACTTATTAATATTATAAAAATAAGTTGAATTTAATTTTTTTAAAATTAAATTATTATTCAGTATGTTTTATGATTAAAAAGCATTTTAAATGATTTTAAAAACATCATTTTTATGTTATCAATGGTTTATTTTCCATGAAAATAATTTCCATGATTTAAATATTTCTCTACAAATTTTCAAAGTATTTTCAAATAAATTATTTTTTTAAAAAAAAATAAAGAATTGTTTTTTATTTTTTCAAATTATTTTCAAATAATTTGATTTTTAAACGTTTTTAAGCTTATTTTATATGTTTTCAATGAAAATGGTTGTAAAAAAGTATCATAGTATTCATTATAATTTTTTTAAAAAAATTGAATTTTTAAAATTTTATCAAAGAATCATTTATATGTATTCAATTTTATTTTAAATAAAATGGGTTCAAAATGTTTTACAAATTTTCAAAGAAGAATGATTAATTTCTTCATGAAATGTTTTCAAAAAGAAACTTTAAATATATTTTCTATATAAGATGAAATATGTTGGTGTTACAATTGTATTTTCTAGGGATATGATACAAGGGAAACATTTATAATATTTCTATAAATGGTTTTTGTTTTGATAGCATTATTTTTATGAAACATGTTTATCTTTCATGGGTTATATTCTTTTGAATCTCGATTCCTATCATAGGATATGATTTATTAAATGATTATGAAACATATATTTTTTTCACTGGTTAAGAAATGATTACTTTTTTATGATACCAACTTCAATTCCTGGGTTATGTTATGATTGTTTATGATATTATAGAACTTTGATGTATGATTTCATTATGATATAGGTGGAACCAATAACTCTCTCTAGTAAATTGGGTAATGATTTATATCTCATGAGATAATGATCCAAATCATATCAATAGACCCGATACACTGTGGAATATAGGGAAACCTAATCCACATTAGGAATATGGGGAAACAAGATCCACTATAGGAATATGGGGAATCCCGATTCACTATGCGAAGTTCGGGAAACCAGATCTACTATAGGAAGGTGGATAAATATTATCCCTTATAAGGAAAGGACTACGAATGGGGATGGGGGTGTGTCCTACCCTGTAGGTGTTGTACCCATTATGTTTCCTAATATGTTGTAGAAATTTTTGTTAACTTTTTAGGAATGATATTACATTTTTTTGTATTCCACTATTCCATGTATTAATTTTATATTGTTCTTTCATTGATGGTGGTATTTATTTGAATATGACACAAGACTTATGAACTACTAAATTTATTTCACAATTCATGTTTTTGATCATTGATATTTGGATTATGATCTTCGAATGTTATGGTCTTGTTCTTATACCCTTATTCTCATATTTATTCTTACATATCTCCATTTTTTACCATTACTAAATGCTAGTGATCACTTCTTTTTATGTATCCATCACTAGGTTATAAATATATATTTTATATATGATATGTCTAAGATGGGTGAATGTATTGGGGAACCTACTGGCAGATAATGTTTCTCACTCATGTAGTAGTGGTTATACTTCCAGGTTTCTAAAGGCACTGAACTAATATGTTCTTTGGGCACCTGTTTGTGTAATATGTTATGTATTCCACAAAAATTATGTAATATCTATGTAAATTATGATTAACTTGTAATAAAGACAGACACACCATAAGGCCCAGAATGATATAAAACATTTAACGCATAGTTTATAGATTAGAAGATAGCGCACCTCATAAAGTTGTTTTATTATAAAACATGAAATTACTATAAAATAATACATTTAATTTAATTATGTTGATTATTTATTAAGACATAATTTAACCACCTTTGAAGGAGGTTTTGAAAAACAATCTATTTCTACAAACATAATTAAATAAGATACCCAAAAGGGATGGACTCTATACAAGTCAGACTAGAAATAAAGGGAAAATAATTATATTAACATTATAAGTGGATTTGGTTGAGTTTATCCCCTACAAACATATCATAGGGTCCATACCATTAAATGTGATGTCTAAAAATTTAATTAGATAAATTTAATAAATTAAAATCAAAGCGTCAGAGGTCCTAAATGTTTCATATTAATGATTATTTATTAAATGGTGATTCATTAAGGGAAAATAAATAGACCACATTCCATATATCAAGGATGGTACACACTTCCAAAATTAATTTTTGAATTGATTTATTTTGGGAGAAAATTAATAAAAAGAGAATATACCTAAAAATTAACCAAGTAATATCACATAAAAATAGCATATATTATTGGAATATAAATGATGAATGGAATAATTATGAGTCATAGAATAATTGAGAGATATCTAACAAACATAAAGGCGCTAAAAAAGTGTTTCGATAGAGGATATCTATCATTGTCAGAAGGAGAGGAGGAGGAGACACATGAAGTGTATGTTGTACATATATGAGTAGAGAAAGGAATATATAAAACATAAAAACATACTCAAAATAAATAATGAAAATACCGTTTTTAAAGAGGCGTATTGTTTTGATTCATGGTTTAGATGCACTATTCACCAAACCAGGCACCGAATGTATTGAAACAAATCACATGGGATACCACCCCTCTATCTCTTACTTGAGATAAGGTACAAATGCACATGGATTAGATCTCATTGTATAGTCCAACTATATGCCCATCTGTAGTCGTCTAAACTACCTCATATGGTTTTTCCATCCCATGTGTGATCAAGTTCATAGTTTGGTCAAACCATGTTCTTAGGATAATTATTAAAAAAAATTATAGATCTAGGCTCTGAACAATTCCCAAACACTTCCATGAAATTTTTTTGTCCTTTGAAAATGATTAAAAAAATAAAACAACTATTTAAAATTAGAAAAGAGATCGATACCTTCATAAAATAATGAGTCATTACAACATTCCCATCATTGAACTTATTATCCTCGAGAATCATTGGTGAATCATAAAAGACAAAACATCACCTACTATGGTAAAGAATATTTATCTAAATAGGAACATTGTGTTCCCATTTTTCAATGTGCCACAAACAATCACTTTACGTGGGTGGTACATAAGGTGTACAAACTTGATTAAATGCTCGAATTCAAAACTAATGCATTGATATGAAACTTATCCAAACCTATCAAACTTGAAAAATGATCATGTCATTATTTATTTAGTCACCCATCCTATGGAGCTCCACACCATAGGTTCTATATTTTTGATGGACAATTTTGAGTCACAATATCTCCACCATCCTAACATTGTATTTTTGACATTCCCCTATCATTTTAATGAGACCCGTTGATAGATTCTTAGATTATATTAATGTTCAGTTCGAAATCATCCTCATTTAACTAGGTCGAGCTAAATTTTCATGAAAATACTTGGACGAATCAAACTACACTCACATAATCCTGATGACATGACCTAATGTAGTAACTCGCTAAACTTATTTAATAAAAATTCAAAAATTAGGTTGAGCCACATCAAATAGAATATCATTGAAAATACTCTTATTAAATGGAAAAAACATTTCAAAATGTAGATCCTAGTGCCTCTTAACAGTTGTGCATTATTATTTTTCATATAATATTCACCAAGGATTATAATAGGTTCTGGGTATTCCACTAAATAATACACCTGTTTATGTAGTAATTACACAATACAAAAGTGGGTGTACACCTAGTCCAACACACTTGGAATGTCACTATAACAAAAATCATCAGAGAATAAATTAATATTAGTGTAATGTTGGAATCATCCACTAGAGTCCAATGAGATATTCAATGGTAGTCCACACTATATCACTTACATGTGAAATACCAGAACATAGCCAAAATGTCCCTGTATCAGAACACGAAATGTTCCCAATATTAGTCATGTGAAAGAGTTAGCTAGTTAATATGAGTCCTTCCAAGGCGATCTTATATGGGAACCAAAATATCACCCAATACAATCCCTAACTCTAATCATACCATTTTTCAGAAGTTTAACTACCATGGAGTTCACTGACCGAGACCAATGTTATCTAAATTAATTCGTTATAAAAGCGACACTCTCTCAGTGTATCCTCAATGACATCGATATATGTGAAACTATAACAAAACAATCCTTTAGCATGTGAAAATTTGTCATTATAATATATAAATAAGTGATGAATATTTGAGGGAGATTAAAATCCATATTTTTTTAGTGTTTGCAAATTGATGATAATGTGGTACATTATAAGTGCTAAAAATAACATGATAATGGAACACATTTATTAGTGCTATAATGGAATCCATGAAAAGTTCTTATATAAGAACAGATAAACTGTACCTTTATAATTTTTTTAAAAGAATTGATAAATTATCACATTATCATCACAATTATTAGTTTTTGTATAGGAGAATACTACAGTGCTCTGAAATAGCACACTATAACACTAGAAATAGCATCTGAAACCATCAAAATAAAATATAAATCTAGAATTTAATTGAAATAAAATTTAAAACACAAAAATTTAAAAAAATAATATATATTATTTAAATTTATATAATTTATATATATAATTACATTAGTATGTGTAAATTATTGCATACATTCAAAAGCATCAATTTTTTTGTCTATTTAACCTAAACCCGACTCATGTTTTTCTCAAACAAACCACCCTAGCACAAGAAAAGGATTTCAACATTACAATAAAATAATTCACAAGTTAGAAACTGTATAATTCAATATATTAAAATGAATGTTTTAATTATAAACTAAAAAATTGAGTCATACCAGGAACACACTGTATTAGATTGAGTAGTGGTTGATTCTTACATGTCACACCATTTCATGTTTATCTTGAAGTATTATCTCTATGAAAATTAATTAATCATGTGTAAAATAGAAAATATGTGGATTTTAATTATGTAATAGTAGATATATTGTTGATAAATTAATAATGTATCTTTTCTTCAGCTTTGGTAATGTGATGGGAATTTTAAACAAATGTAACACTAATTAAATAAAATGGTGCACTTGATGTTATAATGTTTACACCGTACATCGGATTTATGTATGTATAATTCCTATATATATAAAATGAATTGTGGATATTTTTTATATTGTATCCAAACATTATAATGTGTTTGAATACTTTTTAGTACGTCACATGTATTTTTTACAAATAAATCATTTTAAGCTCAACAAACACACTTTATGTTAGACCAGTCACATTGCATGTCGATTTGACCCAAGAATAATTACTACATATCAAAAAGGACTTATGAATCATTATACTAAAACATAATAATAATAAGAGCACATTTTCTCTGTTATTAGTGACTGAAACTTTTTTTATAAAAATATAACAATTATAAACTGATAAAGGAAACCTTGAGTCATATAAAGAATTTTTGAATAATATTGAGGTGTTTTTAATTACTACACATAACAAATTACTTATGGATATATTTACTAAATTATAAAAATAATCTGAATGCATTTTCTTAGTTTTGATAATGTTAATTGCCTTTTTTACTAAAAATAATGTCAATTTTAAATAAAAAGATACACATGGAGTTCTACCGGTCATACCGCATTTCTGATTTATGTGTGGATACTCCTACATGTCCTAAATTATATATGGACTGTTTTAATAATTTATTAAAAAAATAAAAATGAATTTTTTCTATTTTGAGTATGTTACATATCTTTTTTACGAAAATTTCATTATGTACTGTAAAAATGAACATTGAGTCATACCGATCACATAATGTATTATATTGATGTGATAATGATTAATACATGTCAAAAACTAATTACTAACCACTACAATAATATATCATGAAAATTTAAACATATTTTCTATGAAATTTTTGAGTGACACTTTTTGAACTTAAATATCAATATTAAACTAATAATAGGCACTTTTATTCTAACCGAGAACATCATGTAACATAATGAGGTGTGTATGGTTCTTAAAAGACTCAAATTACATATATATAGTTTTTATAAATATAAAAATGAAAAAAAATTCTCAGGTATGAATTTCCTAGTTTTATTTTTTTTACAAAAAATAATGTCAACTTTAAATATAATGTTGTTCATGGAGTCATATCATTCACACTTTTCATTGAATTGTGGTGTATCTAACTATATACATTTTAAATTAATTGTGATTTTTTTATTAATTTATAAAAACAATTCTAATTGATTTTTTTTTAATTCTGAGAATGACACTTATCTTTTTTTCCAAAATTCCATTTTAATCAAGAAACACACACTCTCAGACTTATCGGTCACATCGTGCGTTAGTTTGTCATGTGACTAATTCCAACACTTCAAAAATGAATAAATGTTTTTTTAAAAAATAAACAATACAATAATAGTTTTTTTATTGGTTTTTAATGAGTGATAATATTTGAACTAAAATGGAAATTTTAAAATAATAACAGACACTGTGTCATATCAACAACATAATTTATCATAATGAGGTGGGATTGATTCTTATATTTCATAAATTAAGTATGGATCATTGTAATAAATTATCAAAACAAAGAAAATGTATTTTATTTCTTTTGATTAGATTATTTTTCTTTTTTACCGAAATCCCTATCAATTTAAAAAATGATGCATGTTGAGTCATACCAGCCACATCATGTGTCATTTTGAGGTGCAGATGATTCCTACACATCCCAATGCATTAAAATAATATAAAGTACCAATTTTACCATGATTTTCTATTTCCTTTCTTTTTTAAACTACAAACAATGCATATTGATATTGATGTTCATATTTGGAAAATATTTTCATCTATGAACATGGACAGTATATGCAGTGTTGGATGTTGGAAATATAAATTCAACAAAAATCATGGTATCATTGGTGGAAAAAAACATGTTACCACTTTATTTATTCTTCTTGTATAAAATTTAATGAAAAATATGACATCCCGATATATTTTTGTAAAATAAATAATTAAGTATTATTTAATATTGATAAAGAAATTAACTTAAAAATATTAGATAGAATAATGAAAAAAATAATTAAATAACTAGTAAGAATTCACCTTTTAATTATGTTAGTATAAAATTTTGACACATTTACTTGTTTTAATTATCACTATTATTGCCTCGAAGTCTAATTTCTCACGAGCATGGGCAAATTAAACAAGAAAACCCCAAATAAAACAAAATAATCGACCTATTTAAAAAATAATTCTGTGAGAAAAAAATAAAACATAAATATGAAATGAAAAAATAATTATAGATAAAATTATTTAACTTTTATAATATCAATATTATTTATATGATTGAGAAAATGTTGTTTTGATGATCCTTCCATAAAGGTAGTGTAGGGAAATAGAAGGGATGTGATAAATACCAACAGTACAAGTGTGAAAAGGTTTTGAGGGAGAGGAATTATATGGGAGTTTTCGTGGAGAATGTAATGAAATATTGAAAAAAAATTTCTAAAATAAATTAACTTTACAAGGAATAATGAAAATTAAATCAACATTTCATTATATAAATTTTCTGTATAATAGGTAATGTATATCGTAACATTACCTTTAAATGTTCCAAAAGTGTATCCATCATTATAATATGTTCTTTCATATGAATTTTAACATAGTCAAATGAATAATAAATTGTCTACATGGTTAGTCAAACATTTATTATATATTATGTTAAAGCAGAAGAGAACATATAATATTATGAGGAAAACATTGTATATTAAAAAAACATTTACCTTCCCAATGAACACTCTTTGTTTTTAAGGGCTTTAGGGATATGTATCATCTATCGAGGATTCAATTAAACTATTTTTGGTCCCCTATAACTTAAAATGAATACTTTAAATTAATATTCACATGAACTAATTGTGATCTCCTGATGAAATGGTCATCCTCAATTGAATTTTCATCTCACCCAATAGTTGTTTTAGTCACCAGCAGAAAAATAGACCATTTCTTGTTTGTTGTATTTGAGACATAAAATATATACACAACTTGTGATTCCCTTATAAATGGATTCTATTTTTTCCCATTCATAATAAATTTTAGTATTATAAAACGTGTCTCATCAAAATTCACTGCATTCTAATTATCAACCAATTTGAAATAGAATATTTTCACTTGAAATGTTTTATAATCCAGCACTAAATAATCCGAAAACATGAGATATTATCAGAAATTATATTTAAATATTAAGAATTAGATATGTGCATCAATTCAACCAAAATCATAACTCCACAATTTTGCATCATAATACTGACAAAATGTTCTTTTGTATAGTCCATAAAACCATTTATTAAAACAGTAGACTAGGATATTAAATTTACATTCAATCCCTTGGAAATCCAGAGAGTCCATTTTTCATCTGAATTACGGTTTTCATATATATCATTATAAATTAAATCTCAAATCTATCCTATAAATGTCTTATTATGGGTATTTTATATCCAACCTTCATCCCTTGACGGATTTGAATCACTAATAATTACTTTAGGGGATTCAACATATTTATCAAGATCTTACCTATTATATAAAATGTAAAAGTTATATTTCTCCCACTCTAGGAAGGTAATTGAAACAACATCTCTTCCTAAAATCCCTTCACCCACAAGGCTTCCAAAATGATGATACTTTCGGAGAGTGATATTGATAAAATTGATTTCCAATCAGTACATAGTATAACATCTTCATAAAAAATATACCATTATTTAATACATGCTTCTAGAAAACTTTTATTCTTTTCAGATCCATTCAAAATTTTCATATATCATTCAATGGTGTACATCCATCGATAATTTATAGCACCAAATATTTAAACCTCTCTAATAAAGTGGTACATCTTTTGAAAAGTATATCAAAGAATAATGGTGGGAAGAAAACATCTAATACACATAATATGAATAAAACCTCATTATTCATGATTGAGAACATTATAGAGTCAATTACTTTACTACATATGAAATTGATAATGAAGAAGAGTGTAGTTAATGAATGTTGTACATTTAAAGTAATAATTCAATAGAAATGAACACACATCAAATCTTACATCAAAAAATTACATTCATTTGATTTTGGTCTCTATTACATCAAATTAGTCATTGACACAACACTATTGATATTATTGTTGAATAAACCTAAATCATTTTACACTTTTAAGGATAATTTAAAATTGGAATTATATTGTCTGGATACTGTAAGATGGTGGATTGATAAAAGTCCACCCTTTACCCTTCACTGATCCAACTCTTCTGTCATCCCCATATCAATCACGTCCAACGAAGACTTAATTCTATTTTTTTCATATTTCTAGGAACATTTAGAAATGGTTCAATAAAACTAACAAATAAATGGTTTTCTACATGCCGGACATTAAAAAACTCCTATCATATAAACAATTACAATATAGTAATTCAATGAATATTGATCCCTTTTTCTATCCTGAATTCATAAGGTTATCTGAAAATCGATTATCAAAAAAGTGTCAATATCTTTTACTTTATCAAACAATTGATCAACCATTAGTGGATACGATGTTGTACCTTGTTCGATATTCCTTATGATTTTTTTCCTCAAATATCGTTATTTATGTCATTGTGGTATCAATTTCTGATTCTTGTAAAAATAGAGGCTTCAACTAATGTTTCATCCAAACTAAGTGTGTTAATTTTTTCACAAACAGGATACCCATTGTTAAATTAATGTTATACCTCGATAAATAAAATTAAGAACAAAATACATTTATCATCACATTCAACATGGTTATAAATTTAAATTTTTCACTTATATTATCATAATATATTATAACACCTATTTCCCACATCAATTTTAGATATTTGATCAATGAAGCCAAATAGATATAAATATCACTACTGAGTTTCTTTGGACCATATATAAGTAGGGAAAACATAATGAATTTGTTATTCATTCATAATAATGATTGAAACGTAAAATTTTGCAAAAAGATAGTACATATAATATTAGTACTAATGTATACAACCAAATTATTTATTACATCTGATGATAACACAGTAAAAAATTTTATTGGGTCATTTCCAAATTTAGGATACTCGTAACGAATTTTCTCCCACTGAAGAGAATCTGTTGGATGACAGAGGTTCTCATCATTAATTATTTTAAATGATTTACATGTTCATTATCTCAAAATTTCCTTAAATATATATACTTTTCTAAACCATGTAATTATATTAATGTACCATGTAGCTTTTGAAGGACATGACGCATTTTTCTTGTGTCCATCTAGTTCACACTTATGGAATTTTATATGTGATTCATTGAGATTTTGAAATAATATGAAATCATTTGGTAAATAATGTATTTTTGAGAGATCATTAACATTTAATGTATAATTATTTTAGCATCATATATTCACCATAGAGGATCATTTTCTTTTTGCATCATATCATTGATGAGACCAAGTAGTTCTTTAAAGATTGTCATGTTTCATCCACTGTGAGCTTTGATATTTTATAATCTGAATACAACTGAAAATATTGTGTATTTAGTAAAAATAATATGCATTGGTATCTAAACATACCAATTTAAATTATCAAAATACTTTGGATAATCATGAATGATATCTTGAATTTCCATTTCCATTTCTTCCATTTGATATTCATCATTATTTACACCAGTATTCATTTCAAATTACCCATAAATTTCAGTATCATATAAATTTGTGTTATAATTTCTAATTTTTTATGTGTTAAGTATAAAATTTATAGATATAGTCTATTTATTGACAAATCAAATGTTCTTCCATCTCATCCAGAATAATTTTTCAGTAATAAGAACAACATAAACATGGAAAAATGATTTGAGGAGGGTCGTATGCATGCTCTATTGAAAACATGATGAACTATTTAACTCAATCTTCAATTTTTTCTGTCAAATGATTAGTGTGAGTCCTTTTTCAATTCATATCCCTCATATTACATTCATAATATTTTCATTTTTTATAATAAATAAATAAGTACTCATAAGATATTAATGACCTATGTTTAAAGTTGTAGATAATTCTAATAAGTTGAACCCAACATGTGATTTTTTAAATAATTTCACTATGAATTGAAGGAAATGTGTAATTGATTTGAACAAAAGAATTAATATATTATTTTAGGTTTTATCCTATGAATTCTACAAAGGTGGAAGTTACTGACAACTATCATCATCATCTGCTTCATCTCTTGAATAATTATTTTTTCATTCTTTATCATGATAGTCATCCTCTATCTCTTCTGAAAATGATGTCATGTTTCTTAAACTATTCTATGATATATCCATCCGTGGGATTACTGAATCGTAATGTAGTTCAAGAAATATAAAAGATAATGGGGCTGATTTTAAAAAAATCAATATTTACTTTTCAGTAGATGATGTTGAAGAGGATGATATTTGCACTCCATTGTGATCTACAAAAGTTGTAATTTCTCCCATTTTAATTAATTACACCATTTTCATTTGTTATTGACTAGTGACCTTTTTTTGGTAAGTTATGGTCAAAAGACCAGAACATATAGATTTATTCAAAAAGAAAGAGAAACAAACAAGTTACAACAAACAGAAATAGGGAAATTTTCTAGAGACATTAATAAAAAAAGAAGTCAACTCCGGAGGGACTTCATTCCTCCAAGTGATCTCGTGTGAGAACCCCATTTTGGCAAGCCCATCCAGGATCCTATTATCCTCATGATAGGTATGAGTGGAAATAAAGTTGAGGCCATTGAGCGTGGCGAGGCAGTCCATCTATTGGGTGGTGAGAGACCATGCAAGATGAGCATCACCCTTCTAGATGGTATGCACAATAGTAGTGGAGTCACTCTCGATCCAGGTATTATTGCAGTTGAAATACTTTGCATAGTAAATGGCATGAATGGTAGAAAGCATTTCTGCCTCCAGCGCAGAAGCAATGCCTCAGCTTTCAAAGAAACATCTGAGGATCTGGTCCCGATGGTCGATGAAAATTCCTCTGCATCCCGAGAGTCCAGGGTTGCCCTTTGAGGATCCATCCACATTTATCGTAATCCATCCAGGAGGAGGATCCTTCCAGAAGGCTTCAATAGTGTAGTGTGGATTCGATAAGATACCATTGACACCAATTCGGTGGAGGGTTTCAAAATCGATGACAGAATTGTCACAATAGTCTTCTTGGATCGTGGCAGCTTCCTTTACAGCAAGAAGAATCCTCATTTTACCTGTATTAATATTAAAAGTGTTATTGTTGAAAAAAGAGTCATTTCTACCATACCATAGTATATGCAGAAGCTCCGCAACAGCAGTAAGAAAGAGGTTCTTGATTTGGGGAGACCTTGGAATCTCCAACGTTCTTTATAATTACGAGAAAATAAATGTGTCTAAAATCCATCTGCATTCAAAAAGGTCAAAGATGTAATGCCAAAGGGCCATAACAGTATCACAAGATAAAAAAAATATGATTAATTTCCTCGCGATGGTGATTGCATAATCTACATTTAGAACTAATATAAAAGCCATAAGATAGAAGGAAAACATCTGTTGGAATTTTTTGATGAGAAATACGCCACATAAGAGTATGACGAGAATGCTTGATCCAGAATTTATTGAATTTGGCCATCCAATTAAAATTTTCATCCTAATTAGGGAAGTGATGGTGATAAAAAAGTTTAGAATCTAACAAGCCATTATGAGTAGGTTCCCAAACATGAAAATCCTCATTGGAAGTGAAATGATAATTGTCTACAATCCCCTTGATAGGATTAGGAAGTTGAGAATTAGGGGAATTTATCATGTCCCTGATAGAGAAGTTCACGGGATTAAGGGAAAAATTATTAGGCATCTCCGAAATGAGGGGGGAGCCAGTCCAGTTATCAAACCATAATTTTAATGAATAATTATTACTAAAAATCCATCTAGAATTTTCCAAGATACAGTGAAAAAAAAATTTGATCGATGGCCAGATAGATGAAGTCATGTAATGAGAAGAACCAGATTTAAGCTTATCAGGGAAAACAATTTTGAGGAATCTCATGGAATGATAGTAATTATGAATGGGGGACCATGTTATTTTGGCTTGGAGGGCCTCATTAATGATTTTAAGATTCTTAGTACCAATGCCTCCATTTTTAATGGGCTTTCAACAAGTGTCCCAAGAGACCGTGACCAGTTTTCATTCCAGAGTGCTTCCAATCTAGATGAAGTTTCTTATAGCAGTATTTAACCGTTTTATCAGGACCAAAGGCCATTTGTAGACCATCAGGGAGTAAACCAGCTTAGAGACAATAATGTATTTAACAAGGAAAATTATTCCTGCCATAGAACGAGATTTACCTTTCCTGGAAGAAAATTTCTTTTGGATTTGATCAATAATGTGGTGAAAATAACATGCTTTGGGGCGACCCCAGAAGATGGGGACACCAAGATATGTAAAAGGGAGGGTGCCTTCCTTAACCCCTAAGTCATTGGTGATATGAGTTTTCCTATTTGAGGGGAATTTTTTACCAAAATAAATAAAAGATTTTTTCCAGTTAATACACTGGCCAGAAACCTCCTCATAGTGTGAAATGATGGATTTGAGATTATTGATAATTATTTTGTCTCCCTGAAGGAAGAAAATAATATCATCGGCATAGAGCAGGTGAGGGGGAGCAGGAATATTTCTGGCAGCAATAATAGGTTTGATTCTGCCTCACTCAACATTGAGGGAGAGCAATCTACTAAGGTATTCTTCAGAAATAGAAAAAATGATAGCAGAGAGCGGTTCTCCTTATCTGACACCTTTATAGCATTTGAAGTATCCCCTAGGAGAACCATAAAAGATGATAGAGATATTGGCTGGGTTGAAGATGATTTTCATTTTACTGGAAAAGGAATCATTAAATCCAAAACTATAGAGGACTTTAAAAATGAATTTCCAGTCAATTGTATCGAAGGATTTAGTGATTTCCATCTTAAGAGCAATATTTCCACCTCTAGTGTTTCTATTCAACAAAATAGTTGATTCCGAGGCAAGGCAAATGCAATAATGTATAGATCTTCCTTTAATGAAGCTAAACTGGTTCCAGGAGACAATTTTGTTGCTGATATTAGAAATCATATTCGCAAGGTTCTTAGTGATAATTTTAAAGAGGGAATTAAAATGGGAGATGGGACGAAAAAGGTGAATTTCATCAGCATTATCAACTTTAGGAATTAATGTGAGGAATTGAGAGTTGAGATCATGGGGGAGAACCCCTTTTTAAAAGAAAGATTTAACTAAATTACAGACGTCATTTTGAAGGACATCCCAATGTTTTTGATAAAAACCATTGTTATATCCATTAGGAAACGGAGCACTTTCTAGATTTAGACCGAAGACAGTGTCCTTAATTTCAGAATCAAGGGGGATGCTGTTGAGCATACAATTATCCTCAGATGTAACCATGTATGGAATAATGTTCCTTAGGATATCTTTGTTAATGTTAGGACCCTTGAAAATGTACGTGAAGTAGGAAACAACATGATAAAAAATATGTTCCTCAGAGTCAATGAGAATACCCTCGACTCTTAAGCAATAGAGAGGCTTACATGATTTCCAATCATGGTGAAGAGAGTTGTAAAATTTGGTGTTTCTATCTCCATCATTGAGCCATTTTGTTTTGAAAATTTCCTTCTTTATGTTAACTTTAAAGTCAAGGAGAGAGATAAATTTATTAGAGATGTTGATTTCATCCCGGGGATCAGAATTGAAACTGGATATGGTGTTATTATTATAAATGAGAGAAAAATCCTTTTCCAAATCCTAAATATCATTATCGATTAAAGAAGATTTATCAGAACACCACTTTTTGAGAATGATTTTGAGTTTTTTCAAGAGAGTGGTGCAAGAAAAGAAATCATTCTGATTGCCCATATTAGTCCAGGAAGAACTGATAAGAGAGACACACTCTGGGTCTAAAGACCATGCCAAGTTATATCTGAAAGGAATGAATAGTTTCTGAGAGTTTTGAAGAATTCTGACTAAGATCGGATGATGATCAGAAGCATTTTTAGTAAGGGTAGAACACAAGATCTGGTTCCATTTATCAAGAGTCGGCTCATTAATAAAAGCTGTATCAAGATTACTCGCCACCACACGGTTTTATTGATGTCTGTACCAAGTAAATTGATCACCTGTAAGGTTAATCTCAATAATATTATTTCCTTCAATGGTAGCTTTGAATTCTATAGCGGAGATAGAGGATAATGAGTGACCAATTTTTTCAGAGGGTGACAAAATGGCATTAAAGTCACCAACCAAGACCCATGGAACTTGAATCTTGGTATTGATGTCAGAAATCTCATTCCAAAGATATCTTCGATCCAGGTAATTGTTATTGGAATAAAAAAAGGTATTGAACATGTGACTGCTATCCAGGTACTAATCACACATCAGAGCTTGAACAGAGAGACTAAAAATGTTGACATATTGCAGAGAGGAGTGATAGAAAATCCAAAGAGAGTCAACCTAACCATTTTTACAAGAACCTATGAAGGAAAAACGAAGATTACACAGATCCATGAATTTAGTGGCAAAGTTAACTTTAGGTTCAGTAATGGCAATCAGCATAGGAAGATGTGTAAAAATAAAACGCTTCAAAACATTAAGGGTGCCAGGGTTTTCAATCCCCAGACAGTTTAAGTAGAGAATATTCATTATTATTTACTCATGGGGTTTGACCCCCTATTTTTATTACCAGCACTTTGACCTATAGTTTTCCTAGGGGAAGTGTTTTTGTTGGGAATATAGATTTTATCCTTTTTATCTATAGGAGACTCGGATTGAGCAATGTTGCTTCCTGCCATAACTTCAGAGTTAGTAAACATGCCTACAGGATTGCCAATAGGGGTTGGATCCGAGGGATCTACTTCTGAAACTGTGGCAACAACCAGATCAGGGGGGGTTCCATCCAAGACAAAATCATCCTGGTGAAGGGACACTAACTCAGAAACTGGATCTGTTTCAATAGGCCTGGAGGCTAAAGAATTAACATAAATGACAACAGGGGAAGGAATCTGCATTGATATAATGTTAGAACAATCTTCAGACAAAGAATATTGGTTACTGGGAAGAACAGAGTGGCTAATTGGAGAGGAGGGTCTGTTTTTTACCAAATCCCCATAGGTAACAGCACAAGGTATTTAAGAGATAACTTGCCTATTGAATTCCATCTTATCAAAAGAGGTTTATTCTTGAATACATGCAGGTGAACTCTCAGAAACATGAGTGGGAATGGGTAGTGTGCGCTGGGTTCCAGGGGCTGGGTCAACCACACTTTTGGTCAAGGAGGACTCACCCTTATAATGTCAAGTCTGAGTTACAAAGACAAGAGGAAGATCTTAAGGAATGGATCCATGTCCTATTATTTGGGAAGACTCAGGGTCATCTTTTTGGTGCGACTCCTTCAAGGGGGTATGATTAATTAGATTGTCGGCATTTTCTAGTCTTCCTTGATGGACTGTTCCTGTAATTCTTGTTCATGTCTCTCCCCCTGATCAGCCCATGTTACCCCAGGTTCTTTTTTGGATTTAGGAATCCATTTTCCAGGTTTGACGTGGGGAGGTCCAGATTTATCAGTGAAGGGGACTCTATCCTTATTAATTCTTCTGACTTCAGACCAATCATAAGGGTTATGATTATTGGGGGATCTATGAACCATTCTACAAGTCTGAACAAAATATCCCACAATTTTACAGAAATCACAAAAGGAAGGCATGTTTTCATACTCAAGGTCAATTAAAGTCTTGTAATCTTTGGAATGAAAAGAGATAGTATTAGGAGGTTTGGTTTCAAGATTGACATCCACTAAAACCCTTGCATACATACCCAAGTCAGCATTAATGGTCCTTTGATCTATTTTGAGGGGGGTTCCAATGTAGGATGATAAATCATTCAGTATCCTAGGGTGCCAAAAAAACCAGTTCATGTTATGGAACCTAACCCAAACGTGTGAAGACTTGCCTCTTTGTGTATTCGGATTAAAAGAAAAATCCATATCTGAGAGTCTCAAAAATCCAGGCATCAACAATAAGTTACCTATCTTCCAAATAGAATTAAGATCCTCCTTAGAGTAATGTAGCAAATAAAAAAAACCGTTTCCCAAGGGGATAAATTTCCACTTTTTTATACCCCAGTAGATTGAGATTCTTTGTTTCAGTTCTACATAGTACCAGTGTTTGTCTTCTTTAGCATACGAGACACGACCCATTAAAGAAAACATACAGAGATTTTCGCGTTGTGCAATCGCTTCAGGATCAGCTTCAACGGCAAAACCTCCATCATCCAATCTCTTAATGGTCGAGCACAGTTTTTCACCTGTAGAAGAGGAATCAAGAGATCCTTTATGAGTTTCATGAAAGGAAATACCTCACGGAGCTCCACAAATTGGAGAGTTAGATCCAGAGTCCAGAAGGGTGTTCCCCGGGTTTGTATCTTCCATATTAGAGATTTTCCTTTCATGTTTCTTTTGAAGAACTGCAGTGAGTACCCAACTAGGGTCGAATCCAGACATAGCGAATCGAATCAAGGGGAAGACGAAGAACGTTGAATGATTTTCAGCAGACTAGGGTTCGTCGAGTTCTTCAGAACATGAAGCATTGCTCTCTACACCTGTCATATCATTAATTACTGTATGGTATAATATTTTTAAACTAGTGACCTATTAAAGGTGTTATTTGGGGGAATACATGTTCTTCTCTATGAGTCATGGGGTCTCATTGGGGATATGTTAAGATATAGAATCAGTGGGGTCCACTATTAATTATATATTTAAACAAGAAATACAACTATTAATATATTATCATTCAAAATAAGGAGTAATAATAAATTCAAATATTATAAAAAATTATATCGTCCTAAACGCAGATACCACTCAATAGTGCCCTGATCCTGATTAGCCACATGATCTCAAGCACATCTCCTTGAATGCCAATGGCTTCTAAGTAGCAGGGAGGGCCTTGTATGTGTATATGGGGAGATTAATCCCTCATTACAAGAGTGTAACATAGTATAATATCAATAATAGTTAATAGTGGAAGCAGTATAACAATCATAAAATATATTAACATCATGAATAGAAAACAATTCTAGATTTATATCATATAAAATGATGATACATGTCCAAAAATACCAAAATGACCAAAATTACAATCTCATGATAACATTACAAGAGTCAACTCGTTCATGTTCACCCCTACTTCTAATAATGAAACAATATCCATCATAGAACTGTGGGAGCATTCCACAAACATACCTATATCCAAATATTATACTAGGGTACCCAACAAAGGCACAAACAGGGCGTGAGATATAATCCAAGTAGGTAACCACCCAATGATCTATAAACCTCCAAGATATGAAATATAATGAGAAAATAATTATGCAAGTAATGTAGGTAAGTAGTAAATAAATGAAAAGTGCACATGGAATATCTAATAATAAGAAGGTGATACTTCATAGCCTCATGAGGCTCGCTGTAAAACAAG
Source organism: Viscum album (assembly GCA_963277665.1). Classification (NCBI taxonomy): domain Eukaryota; kingdom Viridiplantae; phylum Streptophyta; class Magnoliopsida; order Santalales; family Viscaceae; genus Viscum; species Viscum album. Next base: position 1,315,685,177 of record OY728133.1, read on the forward strand.
CGTCATTATCCTATAATACGGAATATGTAGTCAATACAGAAATAACAAACATAGTCTCATAATAAATCCATACATTCATGTCAAACATGAACTTTAAATATACTAGAAATTTCCTCACATATTCCATCGTGTTTTACAGCCATGTATATCTTAATTTACCATAGTTGTTCTATATAATCAATGTTTCTGACCACAAAGGGCCAGATCTGAGGTGTAGAAGACCAAGAAATCCTCATCAAGTCCCAAGAACATCTCGATGGAATCTTGGTTAGGTATTGGTTGGATTCCTAGTATAATGTCAACCAATAATGACATACATGAGTCTAAGCAGGCCAGATTCAAGGTGGGAGCAAGGCCTATGGAATCCCACTGAATCAAGAAACAAAGAGCACACTCCTTCCAAGTGGCCTATAACGCATTTAATACTGATAAGATAAATGATTATGGTTTATAAAGTTTTAAATTAAATTTATATTCATTTAACATTAAACAATAATCCAATTATAAATCATTAGTATGCCCACTCATTTCCCAAAATTCCAATTAAATGTAAACCGATGACTATACCTACTCATTTATACAATTTTTAGCACATAAATTTAAGAAATAAAAGTTCCATATAAGTAGTTAACCAAAATCATTAGCATGAAAATGTGGTTACTCATATCCTATTCAACCCATTAAATCCAATTAATTTTTTAGTAAGCTTCCCCCTAACTAGAAAATCATCAACTCACTCCATGGGTTGTTAAATAAGGCAAAACAATAGTGATATCATATGGAACACCACTATGGATGGACTTGGATTGGTAAATAACCACTAATTCATCAAAAAAGAAACCTAAGGGAATCCCTAATAGGTGTAATTCCCTTAATTCAATTTATAATGTAAATTTCAGGGTCATTTTAGAAATTATGATTGGTTGAACAATGGTATAAAACCAAATTGTGAACCAAACCAAACAAGAAAAATATATACCACCCACCATAGCATGGTAGTAGAGTGTGTGTCCATTATAAAATCCTAATTAGAATCACATAAAAAGAAAATGAAAAAGATGATGTAGAACCTGAAATTAGGGAATATTATATAGAACATAAATAGAACGACCAATAACTAATCAAATTAATGATCAGTAAAATAGAATTGAGTAATAAAAAATGTGGTCCCAATGGTATGATGGACACTTGATGTGAATATCAGATATTGTAAATACATTAATACAAAGAATAGTCCTCAAAGAGGCTTCAAAATAAGAGGTTTTCTATACAGGGGAGGAAAAAACATAGGTTAAAAATAAAATTAGGGGGGTACAAATGTAATTTCTCCCAAAAGTATAGTGCAATAGGTTTTTGACAAATTCTGTTCCAAACGTGAATTATTTGTTGTAGGGAAGGGCACATCACATGTTTTTTTCACACTATTTTACTTACCATGCAAAAATTGTGAAAAACTCCATATTTAAAATTTAAGACATCGCCACATGTTCATGCAACCAAAATTGCACAGTTTGATCTAATTGTGCGGCCTATAGCTCCCCACTTTCCAGCCTCATATGATTTTATCTATCCATTGTTCATGTCCCACATGGTTTTATATAGCTGTGAACGATGATTTTCCACAATAAAACATAAGTTTCATGGATCTGAAATAGCCTCAGACACAACTGATCCCTCCATTACCTAAATGTGATATAATATTAGCGAAAATGTAAACATTTAAACCAAAAGAATAAAGGATTATAACATCATATGAAAACCAAGGTTCATATAATCTTCCCCCTTATAGTAATTCAACCCTCAATTTCCCTCTCTTGTGTGATTAAGATTCATCAAAGAAAAATTAAAACCACTGAGCATGTACGTCAGCATCTTATTCCCATTTCTCATTCAGTAAATGACCATGATTCCAGAGAAACCATACTAGAGGAACTGAATATCTAGAGATAACCTCTTTGATCCTATCAGTGATACAAATCAGATTCACCTCAAATTATGCATCAACTTTCAACTCAACCTTCTCGGTCAGAAAATCATGAGTCAAGTCCTAATGATAATTGAACATATGAGATATGGGAATGAATTCATGCATGGCTTGGTACCTCAGAGATAATTGAAATCAATAGGATTTAGACTCGACTATACCCATAATCATGAATTAGTTAACATATTGTTGTTGAAACATTCCCATTAACCTAATCCACCTACTATCCAGTCTTGGGGAATCATGTATGAAAAACTGATCCTCAACCTTTAACACTAGATGTTTTCTATGGAGATAATCTTTGGACTTCGACTGATACTGTGCAGTATACATCCATTTATGAATCATCATGAACTATAAAAATGACTCCTTCATGAGAAATGGTGCCAATAAATCTACCTCGCCATCCTCTAAATAGAACATGGGTGATCTACATGGCCTACCATACAAATCCTCATAAGGATCCATCTATATAATCTCCCGATATATTTTTTTATAGGTGAACTAACCCATGGGTATATGCCTCTTGAAAAATCTCCAAAAATCCAGGACGCATTCTCAGAACATTTCATAAAGAACCTATATCAGACACTATGACTGGACATCAGTTTGAGGGTGGCATGATATGATTTAATGTACCTATGTACTGAAAACCCTATACAAGCTCTTCTAGAGCTGAGACGTAAAGAGGGAATAACTATCTAAAATTATAGTGTGTGGGACCCCATAATGTCATATTATCTCATAGATATACATCTTCAAAACCTCATTCATAGAAAAGGTATCCATGAATAAAATGAAATGGACAGTCTTCATGATCTTGTTCAAAAAAACCCACATAGAATCTTCTTCTCGAGGTGACCTCAGTGAAATAATCGAAAAACCATCCCAACATAATCACATTTCCACTCTAGAATAGGTAACTATTGTAAATGTCTAGTTTTTCATTGATGTTCCACCATCACCTACTGACAGTTGGAATACCTCATAGAATAACAAGATTCTTCACATTTCTTACCCTACCACTAGTACTGATTACATAGGTCACGGTACATCTTGGTCACCCCAGGATTCAATACCCAAGAATACACATTAAAAGTCCACATCATCTATATATAATTTCCACTATAACCCAAACATAACCATACATATATAGGATATCATCCTCACCTATGGTCCAACTAGGATTAGGGTACTTACTTTCCAAACCCACCCATAAGACTAGCCCTTCTGAGCCTGATAGCTACTTCATCCTCACTCTATCTAGTAGATAGCTAATGATGATAGAAAATTCTACCCCTGAACATAATGTACCTCTAATTGAATCTCATAGAATAAATCTATGATCTACCACTCTCCACTAGCCGAACTATTTATATCTGAGTCCTCCTGCTCAGTGCAGCAGCCACTGGATTGACATTATCAAGTGTATAGGAAAGCTCAAAATTAAAGACTGGAGGTACTCAACCCACCTTCACTACCTCAAATTCAGATCACACTATGTAAATATATACATGATGATTTTTTTTCCTGTTTATAGTACAAAACTCTCTCGTAGTAATTAATTTCTCCAACAACACAATTCATAATCAATTGCAGCTAACTCGTGATCATACGTCAGGTAATTTTTCTCATGTGGACTCAACTACCGAGTCTTTTTTTCCATGGAACTACCCCCATTCATAGTAACTCGGCCTATCATAATCCCCATGTCATCATAGTAAATAGTGTAACGTCTTCGTGGGTCTAGAATAATCTGTACTGGCACTTAATCCAATCTCCCTTTTATCTCCTAAAAGGCCATTTATCGAAAATCTAACCATAAAAACATCAAACCATTTTTTTGAAGCCTATAAACAATGCTGCTGATGTTATCAACATATTAACATCATATTATTTAATATATTTAATTATTTTATATGAAAATTAAATAATTGGTGAGAAATATCTATGATTTATTATTATATATAATTTTTAGCATTTTTTTATTAATACAGATTCTAATCAGATTACTGTTTTAAATATAAATCTCAACCTAATTATCAAAATTTCATGACTATTATTTTTTAGGGTTCCAAATTAAATTTATTATAAATCATTATACTAGATATTGCACCGAATCATCCATTTTATGTGTTATATGGACCACACAATAAGGTCCAAAGAATCTATCAAAGAAAATGGATCATCCATGAAGATAGAATGTATCAGTCCAATGCAGAATCACAAAATTTATGAAACATCTGAATATATTATTGAATATTTAAATTAATCAGGGATTAAAATTTGTAGTCCCAACTCCACCAAAAAGGGGCCCAACTGATGTTTTTAAATCTAGCCCACCATTTTTTATGGGAATTAAAAACAACCCACATTTCTTGACATTTATCCATATCAAATAGTATAAGTGATCTAAGATGTGTTAATTTGGTATAAAAATAAAGTTGGAATAATTTTTATAATAAGTCGTATGTATTTGAGGTAATATTCCTATCATAAAATACATTCAAATTTAGACCAATGAAAAACTGATCAGAAAAATGGACAGTAGAACATGGTTTACCAAAATAGTCATACCTCTAGATAAAAAAGACGATTGGAAAAAAATATGGATAGTGAAATGTAAAAATACATATATACTACATTGATGAAGAATTTTTCTTCACATTGGGGTTTCTTAATTTAAAAATTGGAGATCCAACATGAGTTATAATTTGGAAATGCAAACAGTTCACTCCCTTTGGCAATAAATACACCCCCTCTTCTTCTTGAAAGGGGTTGGAATTCAAATTTATAATTGGATATATAATAATTAAGAAGGAAATTAAATCGTCTTTGGAGGATCTTACAAACTCAAGTTTATACATGAGAGTCATTTCCTCCATTCTCTCTATTGATTTAATTTTTCATTATTCACCGTTTGTTAACTGGTAAATGTCTGTATTTTAATTTTTTCAATTCATGTTTCAAATTATTTATAAATTATCCTCATCCACCAACTATTGAGTAATATTATATTTCTCAAAAAAAATTAATTCATGCTAAAATATATTCTCTTTTTTCACTTTCTCATTCAATTAAATGTGTTGTTTAATTCTCTCCATTGTTCGCGTGTGTGTTCGACACAAAACTCTTTTATTATCCTATTATTGTTATTATATTTTATACTAATCACACAACTAATATTAAAATAGATTAATAATCCTCTCAATTAATGAGTATAAAATCTATTGGGTGATTCATGATTTGGTGATATTAAGTGATTAAGTGATTATTCTCATTGAATATTCTGCAGGTTAGCATTGTTTATGTTGAACATAAAAATTCGGGGATTAATGACATGCTTTATTTAACATGTCGATTATATGGATTATTGGAATGATAAATAAACAATTATAAAAAAGTAGTAATATATATATTAATAACCTAGTTAATTATTTCTGGGATTAATGGCTCAACACTTGTGAATTATTATTATCATAATCGTGGGAAGTGGGTTCCAATTTAATGTAATATAAATAAAATCTCCTCGATATCATAATATTAAATCCCAATGAATAAAATCACCATTATATTTATCAATTTATTAAAGAAATATTAATCCATAAATTAATTTAATTAATATTTACAAACAATCCCACTATTCATAAGACAAATATATTAAAATCAATCAACAATAAAAAGAGTAAAATTGTGGATAATTTGACCCCATAGCCACAATAAGTATTATAATTGAATTATATCGTTCAACGTTTGATAGGCGACAATCCTTCATACCTCAAATGGAGATATTTCAGGTATGGTGCAATTATTAGTCAATATTTTTTGGAAAATTAACTTTTAAAGATAAACAAAAAACATATGAAAAAAACCACAAAGAAAAACCCTCCTTCCTCATAATAAATATAAACATAAAAAAACCTAAAGAATAAACCACCTTCCTCATCCTTCTAAAATTTATCTGAATCCCCCATAGCCTCCCAAACAATATAACATATTTATTTGACCTGGAAATTGAAAAAAAACATTCTTTGAATTAAGTGTAACATTAGAGATAGTCACATCACTCCAAAGCCATTATTTTTTCAACCAATTAATCTTTATATGGCCAATAATATGTAAAAGTAATAGAAGAACTCCATGACACTTATATGAATTACCAACCCCTTGGTATTCAATATCCAATCATTGATGTATATTTAATACTCAAATTGGTTTTAATTTATCTTCTACCTCATTTACATGGTCTAGCTGATGGGGATACATATCTTCATCTCAAAGAGTATGAAGTGGTGTTCTCTACCATGAAGGTTCAAGGGAATTACAAAAAAAATCAAACTATGAGAATTTCATTTCATCCTAGATGACTATGTCATGTCATGTCTCCACTACTGACCTCATATTTCCATAACCACATGTAATGACATGAAGTGCCAATTCATAGAAAAACCATTTCTTCTTTCTCAAACTTCTTCAATCGAAAGGAAATTAGTGGAATCCATAAATTCCCCAATGAATCACTCCACTAATACTATGAGAGGTTTAAAAGGAATACGGTGACCTGGCCACACCACCAAATCCTTGTCCAAATCTTTATCCAATACATCATTGAGGGGTTATTGGATATGGATAGAACACTCATTAATTCCCCAATTGGAGGTTATCTTGCTAATTAAACTTCTACACATGCAGGAGACCTCATAAGTAAAATTTCTAAAAACCACAAAAAATTCTGTACTTGAGAAAGTGCTCATGTCATAAAAGAACAAGATAATCAACCCATAGATCCCAAAAAGATGTCTAGGTGGATGAAGAAACATACTATTCTTGTGTGTCAACTAGTTATGGCTTCGAAATCCCCAAACTCATCTTCTTCATAATATATATTCCCTGGACATATCAAAAAATGTGTAATCTATAGCTCACCATCTCATCCAATGGAAACATGTGTACATATTCATGATGGACCATATTATTCTTCTATTCAAATGGAACTGAATGAAATATATGTTAAGTGGAAAACCATCCATCAATAATCATGTCAGTTCGTTAGAATATCCACATGACCCCATTCTGATCCATTCTCTTCTAATTATACCACAAACTTGAGATATAAAAATATCATTTCTCATCCACCTTAGTTCCCTCCTCAATATAAAAACTATCTATAATATGTCCAAGGTGGTGGTAACTCCCAACAACATTATCTTTTTTGTCCTCGACATAAAAAGAGAAATTCTTCACTTCCTTCCATTTGATTCTACTATCCTAATGAGTTTTATCAATTCCCAACCCAATAAAATATATTTCAAAATAACCAAAATCAAGGTAATACCAATATAGGTCCCTAATATTCTTATAATCATCCTTGGTAATGTGTTATAGAGGATCATACCTCCATCACTCAGTCTAGGATTAAAAAAATTGAATACCAAATTAGTAAACTTGCGTAATACATATTTCCAAAACAACAAACCAATAATTCTTATCTCTGAGCTCAACCATTTCCCAATCCCAACGGCAATGTAATTGAAATTTAACTTTGATCCGGAACAAAAATTTCCATACCTCATGATGGATCTTAAAAATAAAAATTTAATGTTGATCTTAAAAAATAAATGAACGATAATCGAGAAGAATAATGTGAATCCACACCCTCACCTTCATCCACTACTCTAAGTAACCAAATTTCAATTTCATTACTATGTATCCAAGCCAAGGATGTTCTCTGAATCCGGTGCTAAATTTATCAATATGAGTAGATGTGTTGAGGTCATCATTTCCCTCTTAGATAAAATAAAAAATCCATATGTTTGATAAGTTTCTAATGTAATTGTACACTCATAAGAGGCAACTTCAGACCATCTAGAATGATTCAACCCAATAGTCCATTCCAATGAATTGAATAAATCAATGGAAAATTATAGTTCCATTAAAAATAAGGATTTCCAACATCAATGATTCAATCATTGAATATGGATACATAATAAATTTTATGATCAAATCCATCTTCTACAACCTTGGTCTAGGTCCCTTTCACTCAACAAGTCTTGTCATCTAGTTATCCAATCAATGAAAAACCAGTCCTAAGGGAATAATTGAGGTTTTTCTTTTTGTTTTAGTGATCTTATCTTCCTGGTTGTTTTTTATTTCCAAGAAATTAAAAGTGAGATGAACTCTTCTTGATCTACCCTAATTTTAGGAATACCATTATTCATGAAAGCTACAACTAAGATTTATGTCTATACGGTCATCTTATACATCGAATTTTGTGACCAATAGGTAATGTAAAACATTTCTAATCCATGAGATACCCATCAACAGATGACCCTTCCTTCTCTATCCATTATTCTGGGGAAACTTCTAAGAATAAATTGAACCCCATTACAACATGTTCATCATGTTCTAATGAGACATGATATTATGAAACTTTCACTATAATTAATAAATTCATAAATGGGGATGTTGATATTGTCCTTTGATTAATAGGCTCCATAAATATAGAGGATCTTTAATACTCTCTTTAATATCATATCAACTATTATTCCTATTATTACACATTGAACAGTATTAGTGAACATTCATTAAAACCATCTTAAATATCTTACATTGTTGTTATGTTATTTAGCCCACAAATGAATGATTAAACTGATCTGAAAACAATTTTTCACCTGAAATATACATTTTTCCCTGATCACTCTTATCTCGTCATCATATCTACTTCACTTACTAAAACTAGAGGATTCCGAAATTGTTCAGGTGTTAAATGAAAAAAAATCCTTAGGTTGGACTCTAGATGACATACCAAGAATCAACCCTTCTATTTATAAACATCCCATCCATCTCACATAATCATCCAAACCAACAAGACAACCACAATGAAGACTCAATCCACTCATCCTTGAGGTAGTTAGAAAAGAGATCACCAAGATTCTCCAAGATGTTTTTATCTACCGATATTCAAATAGAGAATGGGTGTGTTCTTTTCAAGTGGTACCAAAGAATGTTTGAATAACTATTGTAACAAATGAAGATAGATAGGTGGTTATACATTCTATGAAAAAAATTACATGTGTGCATCGATGATCAAAAATTGAATTCTGAAACATGAAAAGACCACTACCATATTCTATTCATTGATTAAATACAAGAAATATTATCAAGAAAGTCACATTATTACATTATTAATGGATACAATGACTTCTTCCAAACCCCAATAGCACATTAATACCAAGGGAAGACTATATTCACCAGACTCTTTGGAACATTTGCAAATAAGATAATTACTTTTTCCATTTCAATGCTCCTTCAACATTCAGGAGGTGTATGATCATAATATTTTCAGAATTTATTGAGAATTGCAAAGAGTTATTCATGGATTACTTTACCATTTATGGTAAGTCATTTGAATCATTCTTACCTTCACACTCTAAAGTCCAATTTTTTTTTCAAATGTAACCATGTGTAGAATTTTGAAAAAATGTTCTTCATTGTTACTAATGGGATTGATTCAGGGAACATAATTACAGAATGAAGTATTCAGTGTTATCCAACCAAAATTGAGGTGATCCAACCAATTCCTAAACCCAAACCAGTTCGACACATCAATTATTTATTAGACATTCTAGTATTTATGAGTGATTCATCAAGAACATGAGTAGTATTTCCCCCACACTCACTCAAATACTATTGAATGACGTTACATTCAATTTTGATAAGGCTTATAAGATATAATTCATTTGACATGAAGTTGTTCTTAGATCTTCTTTAATAATCCAACCCCCAAATTAGTCCTCATCATTTTAATTGATGTGTTATTCCTCTAATTGGGCCATTGGGTCTATTCTAGGTCAAAGAAAAGACAATATTCTTCATGTAATCTATTATTCCTAAAAAATTTGGATGAAACAAAATATCACTACACTATGATAGAAAAAAAAATTAGCTATGGTTTTCTCCTTGGATAAATAATAGACATATCACTGAGGTTAATAAATAATTTTCATTATAGACCATTCATAGTTTAATTAATTACTCAAGAAATGGGATTCGAAACAGAGGATGATAAGATGGATCCTTATTCTCCAAGAGTTTTATAGTGTGATTAATGATAGAACCATAAAATAAATCCCAATGGTTGATCACAAGATTATAATTTAAAATTCATCTCATTCTAAAAAAATGACCTAGAATTTCCAACTGAAAACCTATCATCTCTCACTCCAGCATTACCATGGTATTCCCCAATTGTAAATTACATTGTTTTTTTTGTGTTTTTCATATTTTATTCAAAATAAATAAAAATGAATCTAAATAGTGATTCAAAATTTATTTTTTTTTGGAAGATATTAAACATTGGAAAAATGTGTCGAACATGGTAATCATGAGATGAGTTGATGAATATTAACATTATTCTATCATGCAATTTTTCAATCAATGATTGGTGGTGGATAATTAGGACAAAAAAGGACCTCCCAAAATGTTCAAAACACATGATTCCTATGAACATAAATCTTCAACCACTAAAATGAGTTTTTTATCAGTCATGTCTAAGCTGCCAACAATATGGAAAAACTTATATAATAAATTAAATTCTTCAAAATCATTTAATATTTTGTGAGATCTTCAATGTTTGGGAATAGATTTCATGAGACTATTCCCCTCTTACAATAGGTGCTAAAACATTATTCATTTGGGTTTTTATGTTTCTAGGTTGCTCGATACCAAACCCACTAAGAAGAATGATTCAAATAAATTTAGTGAATTAAAAAAATGAACATTTTCCATCGATATGGAACTTCATGTGGATTGATAAGTCAATTAGGAACCTATTTTTATAATCAGATCAGAGAATTTATTCTGAAAAATAATGGGGTTGTACATAAAACATCAACATCATATCAACCCAAAAAATGGTATGGATAATCTTTCTAATAGATAAGTTAAAAGATATATTGAATGATTTATAAATCCCATTAGAAATGGTTTGCCTAAAATACGTACTGAAGAGTTTTTGGATAATCAAACTGCCTATAAAACACCGACTGGGATGTCTCCATTTAGTCTAGTTATTGGTAAATCATTTAATTGATTAATTAAAATAATACATAACTCATTATGGGCCATGAAACATTTAATTTTGATTGTCAAAATTTTGGAAAAGTGATATAGTTTCATTTTAATGAATTTCAGGAGCCTTGAACAGATTTTTATGAGAATTCCAATCTCTATAAAGAATAGAATAAGGCACTCCATCCCAAACACATCATGAAAAAAGTATTCCATGATGGTGAAATTGTTATTCTATTCAACTCTTGACTCCAGATTTACCTAGGTATGATTAAATATCATTGGTATGGTCCTTTTATTGTTACTAAATGTTACCAATTTGGTGTAGTGAACGTCCATGACCCTACTTACAAAAGGATATTTATGGTTAATGTTCATAGGTTAAATAATTACTATGGGAGGACAAACATCTAGGGAACCAAATATAATTCCATAGAATCCCTATCCACTATTGTTGACCAACCACTATAAGGTGATAACAACCCACTAAATCCAAACCAGGGGAACCTCTTTCTCGTTACCTCTCTTTTTCTCTCTTCATCCTCATTTTATTTCTATCTCTTTCTCTCTCTCTCTCTCATATTATTCCTCTCTCAATTTTTTCCACTTTCTTTATCAAACCCTTTTCCTCGCTTTCTCTTTTATACAAGTTTGTATTTGGATAACTAAAAAAATATTAATTACTCACCATTATATTTTTTATTTTTCCAAACCATTTTTGGGAGTCAATAGGCTTTGTTTCACATCAATTTTTTTATTTTCATTATAAATATGGATAGTTAATTTTTCTTTAAGAAAAATAAATTTTAAATACTCAAATTTTAATTTATAATCTTTTTTACCCAAACCATGAGGAATAACATCATATTTCATTCGAAGTTAACCCATGGACATATTTTTTAATTGTGTGTTTTACCCACCAATTATGAGTCTTCAGTTTGTGGACCATTAAGATGAATTTCTTACCTTGGTGTACATTCATATGATAGAGGCATTTTTTGAACCACATGAGAATCAGAGTATCCAAAGAGCCTCCCATTACACTATAATTAATCAACCTTTTGAAATACCCTCTAATAATATGAATAATTTTTCTCTAGATACATTATAAGACAAATAACTTTTCCCAACCAACATCTACATGAATATTTATTTAATAATTTATTGATATTTATGTATAAAAAGAATGAATTTCATTTTTGGTAAAATTTTCTTAATCTTCATTATCTCGTCACATGCATTAGGGAAAACAACTTTTTATTTTTTGGGGGGTGGTTATAAATTTTTGAGTTTTGCGAGTCAATAAACATTTATGTCATTTTGTACATGTTATTAAAAACTGTTAAAAAATGAAAAAATGAAAAATAAAATAAAAAAAGTATGATTGGTAACTTTGGTTGTTCAAAAATAAATATTTCTAAACCCATGATATTGTTATAACTATTAAAATTAGTGTCTTGAGGATATTAAACATAGGTTGGGAGATGAGTGTGATATTTTTTTATGTTCAACATTCAAAAAAGGAAAAAAATATAAAAATAATAACACTTATGTCTTTGTGATAATTTTTTTGTAAAGATTCCATATTTTGATAACATTCCAATTTTAATCATTTTTTGTGACTTCCTTCACTAAATCATTCCCTTGTGAATATTTATTTACATTCCCTTCCATATTTTATTTCAAACAATTTGTACATTATTTTTCAATGTTGCTGTTTTACCGGCCATTTCAACACTTGTGTACACTATATTCCTTCCCTCACATAGCCACTGAAACCCTCTAAAAATACCTCTTGATTATTATGTAATTTATTATATGGAATAAAAGATGACATCTATTTCAAAATATAGGAATTTAACATTTAGATAGTGATTGAGTGAACCTCCATAAATAAATTTTATCATATTGATTGGAGTATGTTTTGAGTGGAAACACAATACATTTATAATTTTGAGCATGAAAAATGTATTTTTTTTGGAAGAATATTGTTGTAATTTTCTTTTTGGAATTAATTATGGATAAATGAACTCATATAGACCCCCCCTAATTGGTGATTTTTTTATATTTTTCGGAAAGTGACAACTATTTAGTAATTTTTTTATATTAATTTTACATTATAAAATTCACAAGAACATGTGTGGGAAGATTATTTTATCAATGTATTCATAAAATTTTCCCCCATTACTGGTTTTATATGATATGTACATATTTATTATGAAATACTCAGGTGTTAATATTAATTATAATTTTTGAGAAATATGTTCATCAATATAAATTCATGTCAGTTTACTATTTTAATTATAACACTCAACAAATTTATCCAGTCCTTGGTATTCTTGTTCTGTAGAGTTAATAATTAAATTTACTACAAACCATTCAACCAGATCTTTGGCCAAATCATCCATTTGAATGGTGTTTTGGACCACACAAGAAGGCCCAATGAATATATCCAAGAAACTACAATATCCATGATGATATAATTTATGAGCTCAATATAATAGATAAAATTTTTTGAAACTCCTAAATATATTATTAATATCCCATGAATCGTGAATAATTTTATTAAGTCACAAATCCATCAAAAGGGGCCCAACTCATGCTTTGATGTCTATCCCAACATTCTATTCTAGAATAAAAATAATACCACATTTTGTTACATTTATATCAATAAAATAATCGACTTAATATGATATTTTGTTTTTTGAAATAAAATATATAAGTGGCTGAATTCTTATAATATATGGGTCGGATTTGAAGGCATGTTCTTGGCCTATAATTCATTCATATTTAGACCATGGAAAAATTTATAGAAAAAAATAATGAAGAAATTTTTTTACAAAAACATCCATGAATATTGATCCAAAAGATCAATGCTTATAAAATTTTAAGGGTGAACCAGATGCATCCATATATAATACTATAAAGAATAACATTTATCCATATTTAGATTTTAGGAATATAAAATTGGAAACAATAAAGGAGGGATAGTTTTGAAATGAAAACTGTCCACCACCTTTTGGAATAAATACATCCCCCACTTTTCATTGAAAGGGGTATTAATTTAATAGAATAGTAGGATTTATTGGATTGAACAAGGACCTACCAAAGGCTTAATAGTATCAAACAAAATTTATTTTCTACTTTCGAAACCATTCCTCTATGAAATCATTTGGTTTAATTTGTTCATTCTTCTTCATTTGTAATATAGTGAGTTTTTTCATTGTCATTATATTTTAATGCATGTTTCTTCTTCATTATAAATTATACTCATCCAACATATATTTAGTAATATCAATGTTCTAAAAATTGTTTAAATAATGTTAAAATCCATTATCTTCTTTTCCATTCTCATTCAATCGATAATGTGTTTTAATTCTCTTCATTGTACGTGTGTGTTTGGTGCATTGTTCTTTTATTATCCTGTTTTCTTATTATATTTATAACCCATCAGCATAAAAATATTAAGATATATTAATATATTTATAAATTAATGAGTATTTAATCAATTGCGATGATTCATGATTTGTGGATATTAAGTGATTTAGGGATTCTTCTCATTGAATATTCTTTAGGATAACACTGTATAGGTTGAACTTATAATGTCATGGATTAATGGCATGTTTTTTTAACATGTGGTTTGTGTAGATTATTGAATACCTAAATAAACTACCATAAAAAATTACTTATTGAGATTAGAACCCTAGTTATGTTAATTATTGGATTAATGCCTCAATGATTTGTAATTATGTTCAAAATCATCCTAGGAAGTGGGTGTTAATTTATTACAACATAATGAAAATATCAAGGATATTATAGTCATAAAACCAAAATAATGAAATCACATAATTATTTATCAATTATTAAATCAAAATTAATCCATAAATAAATTTAATAAAGCTCTACAAACAACCCCCCACTAAAAATACAAATCAATTAAAAGTAATCTACTATAAAAATAGCACCATCTCCGAGGATTTGACCCGAGTGACACTTTACACGTTAGTAAAGCACCATAGAATTGAATTGTTGATAGGTAACAATGGTCCACACTTCATCTGCGATGTGCAATAATTCCTCTATGAAATTCTTCTAGTAACCATCCATACCTAAGATACTCTATACCTCTAATTTTTTCATAGGGTACATATAAAAAACTATATCCCTCACCTTCTATAGTTTAACTGACACTCTGATCTCTAAGATTATGTGAACAAGAAGTAAAATATATCCGACCAAAATTGGAACTTTATGAGATTATCATATAATTGATTCCCTCCTAGTGTATCTAAAATGATCTCATGGTGTTTCCAGGGTCATTTAAATCATGATAATACCCCATCATATCATCCATGGGAACCACCACAAATGAAACCAGATAAGTATGGAATAATTGATTCATTAGTGCAATGAAAACTGTATGTTCCTTCATGAGACAGAACTATATAACCAAATACTGATATAGAACATACCTTAAACAGATATCTATGTAAGATATGTCTATTGGTCTGACACATACCAGGTGATATCTGGACAATGGATAACTTTTTGAGAACACCTGATATCCTAGAAGTTGGTCAAATTGGTCATCTATCCATGGTAATTTAAATTGGTTTTTAACTATTTTCTTGTGTAGTTTCTGATAGTTCACACATAACCTAAATGAATCAAACTCCACTTTCACAAAATGGCTGGTGAACCCCACAGATAAGTATTGGGTGGAATAAACCCCATTTCCTCCAAATCCTCTAGCTACCTCTTGAGCTTCTACAACTCTGTCGTAGCCATCATGTAAGGAGGAATGGGTACTGGTGCAGCTCCAGGAACTAGATTGATAGAAAAATTATCATTTATATTAGAATTTGAACAAAACAAATTCAACCAGAAAAACATATCTAAAATGATATACCAAAATAGGAATTTCCACCTGACGCACTCCCTTATCACCCTGATACAAACTATTGACATGTGATGTCATCATACACTACCCACAATAATTTAGTTTGTATTGGAAATCCTAAACATCTCATTCACCATTGTGACAATACACTACACCCTATAGTGATGTGAAAGTCATCCTAAAATAATAATAGTCAATGTAATATCGATAATATACTATCCTGTTAATATTGAGTATGATGTCAAACCCTATCATCTTAAGGAAAAAAAGATTCCAGATGAAGTGATATTCACAAACCACAAGGGGAATATCACTTCACTGGCACACATCCACCATTCATATTCCCAATTGTGTTTCTAGCATCATAACACTGTCATAATATAGTATAAAGATCCCATGTATTTTCACAATATGAGAAGATATAGAATAATATAATGCACATGTATCAATGAAAGTATATGTAATAATATAGGATTATAAGATCCTACATATTACCATATAAATATTGGAACCCTGCCCATTAGGGGTAGGCTGTACATAATATATCTTTCCTGAACCAAGGTCCAATGATAGAACCTCACTTCCCAGAGTAGGACCAGACTGATGTATCAGTGTAAATGTTGTCATTCATTCTTGTCCACGACCGCGACTACCTCGTCCAAATTGACTAGAACTACTCCAACTCCCTTCTTGACATGTATCTAGGAAAATTTCTCCTAAAAATGGTTTCATATCTATCCCCCTACCACTGACATCTAGAGTTAAGGTTCTTCAGATAACATTCATGTGTCTTATACTTCCACAAGCTCCACATTCGAAGGGGATATGTTCAATCTAATCCAACATGTGGCCCCATCTGCGTCACCATTGAAAGAAATATGATCTACCATTATTGAAGTCTTGTCTAGTAATAATATAATGATAAGACTCCAAACATTGATTCCTATCACTAGAATCCAAACTACTAGGTCGAGAGATTATACCCCTCTTCGTTACACCCCAATATTCTCTAAAGTTACACTCTATAATAAGAAACTGATTTAAAATTTTAGTAATAGAGGACAATATGAAAACATTCAACTGATATTTTATTGTATGTTAGTGACCTTCATAAAAGCGTCTCTTTCTTAATATCTCATGAGTAAGGTATGTCAATGAAAAATCATGCGACTATATAAAGCCTTCTAAGTAATCACATACTTTAATCGCACCCTACTCTCAAAAAATGAATTCACTAGACCTATCTACCTTTAGAGTCTCATGGTTAAAGTATTTGTAGAACCTAGTTTAGAAATAATCTAAAACCTTGTATGACATACTGGTAGCATTGTTGATTACATCCCACTAGCGCTTTTCTTCCCCAAGTAGCATATAAGTCATGAGCATCACTATCCTCTCAGGAGGTGTCTCCAAATGCTCAATGATTTAAAGATTAAAATTTATCCACATCTAAATATCCTATTGAAATCCATCCCCTAAGAACATTGGATGATGATTTAGTTATATTAAATGTGTCAACTCATCCATATACATGGAAGGCCCTAGTTCTCCCTGGAACGTATACATGAAGAGGAATAATCCCCTACTAAACTATTATTCAGAACATGCATCTGTAACAACAGTCAGTGTTATAGTTGGAACTAAATGAGTATCTACAGGTATACCATTGCCCAATTCCTCTAGATAAATGTTGTATCCTCTCTCTTGGAGTAATACTAGAGTCCTTCGTGGTGGAATAACTTTACAATTCAAAACACAAGACCTATAATGATTTAATATCAAACTTCATAGGTCAAAAGCATATGATATGTCAAAATTGTCCTATAGCTAGGCAATACAATATAGCCAGCTCCAAAATCTAGTACTGTATAAATATAATATTCATAAAATATACTAGAGACAATACCTATTTCCCAGTTAAAATTATAGTCATGGTCATGTTATCTATTATAAACTATTTCTTTTTCCTTGTTAACTATCACATGAATTTACATTTTCATTTCACAATTGAATTAACATGTAATTCACATTTACATCACCTTTCATTTTAATGTTTGAATTAATGGTTCTCTAAATATCAATCAATAAGGGACCATACTACCCAGGAATATATGCAAGAAATCTATCTTATTCACACCATAAACCACTCTAGAATTTCGATTACAATAAAAAGTATAACTATCACTACACCTATCACAAAAACATGCACTAAATAATGCATCTTAAATGGAATGTGATAACGTGTGGAATGTGATTACTATAAAGTTATTAACATGTTTCATAAGATGGAATACCCTCATCTCATAATATTAAAACATAATAAAACCCACAATAACATCAATAATAATATCACAAATAATGTGAATCACCAAATGTTTGAATCAAATAAACAATAGTACTCAAAATCTAGAAAACATAAATTTCATTCGATGGAATTTTCATTTTTCTTATTCGCGATGTAGATACTCATACGAATAACTCATTACCACATCACAATTCTTATTATCCCGTTATATTTTTGATTAATATTAATAAAAAATAGAAATTAACCCATTTCATATCAATTTTAATTAAACTAATGCAGATTCCACTCCACAGTGCCCCAATCACAGTTGGACAGAAGGCCCCAAGAACATCTCCATGAATTCCATTTGCATTCAACTAGATGTGAGGGCCTTAGGTGGGTCTTTTGGGAGACTATTACTTCATTACTAGAGTGTAACACAACATAATATCAATAATATATAATAGTGGAAATAATATATAAATCATATAGTAAATGAAAAAATAAATATAAAAAAATCCCAAAAGTATCTCATATAAAATCATGAATACGTGTATATAAAACATCAAAAATAAATAGAAAAATATTCAATACAATACATGTCCCAAAATACCAAAAATATCAACAGTATTTTCTTCTTATAGCATCATGTGACTTAGCTCAATTATGTACTCCCCTACTCCTAAGAATGACACAAAATCATGTATCAAATTGTGGTCACTTTCCCCAATCCCTGCATGCATCCAAATAGTTTGTTCGGGTATCCAACAATGGCCATAACAAGGTGTGAGATACAATCCCAGTAGGTATCCACCCAATGATCTATATAATTCTAGTTTGTGCAATATACAAAGCTAAGAAGTGTGAACGTAATGTAGGAATTAATTAAACAAATTACAAGTTCCCATGTCATATATATAAAAAATAAATTGATCTTATATAACCTTAAGAGGCACCTTGAAAAACTAGTGTTAATCTTCTGTAACAAGGAAACTACAATCTATACATAAATAACCAACACTTACTCACTATAAATCATTATGTATCATATCAAACATAGAAGTTTTGTATCCTAAAACTGTCATTATATTAATGGTGGTGTCATACAACCATGTATATCACAATTTTTCATTATCATGATATATAATTAATGTTCTAGAACATGAAGGGCGAAATTTGAGGTGTAGAAGACCAAGGTATCCTCGTCATTTTCCCAAAGCATCTCGATGGAAACTTGGTTAGGATCGAGTTTGATTCCTTTGAGAATTTCAAAAGAACATATGCTTTATGAGTCTAATCAATATTGATCCATGGGGGAGCAAGGCCTGTGGAATCTCATGGAATCAAGACCCAAGGATCATGCTTTTTATTAGGAATCCATTACCATGTTCAAGACACATAATATAAATGTATATGGAATCTAATGGGTTCAATGAACATTCAATTCATTTAATATTCCATAAGAATCCATATATAATTAATGTGTATACCCAAACATTTACCATAATAAATTTTCAAAGCTAACTAATGAGTATAACAAATCAGTTATTCAATTTCTAATAAATAAATTTAAGAAATAAAAGTACCATATAAGAATTTAATCAAAAGAAATAACAGGAATATTTGGAAACTCGTCAATTATTCAACTAATTTTATCCAATTAATAGTGGAGCTTGTAAAAAATAATATACTTGTAAAAAATAGAAAATGAGAAAAATGTAATCTTGGGAAATTCGAAAACATTCTATGTGGTGACTTTTTACAAACATGGGTTAGAACCACCTATAAGAAATATGATGAGTTCCTATGTTTATAATCCACCATAGACCTTCAAATAGAAGACCTTGTTGGTGTCCCGTATGTACTTTGATATCGGTGGGGACCTATTCAATCTAATTTGGACTACACTATAACTATCTATTATCCCATTCCAAGGTGAACATGATATCTATTATGATAGTAATGGGAGGTACAATCACATTTTGAGAAAACACATAAATCGACAATCAACATAACCCAAACATGTTTATTCAATCATTCTTCTAAATACCATCAATATGATATATGTATTTAAAATAAAAAAAATCACACATCATCAAAACTAATATAAAAAACTTTTATAGATTATAATAACATTTTATAAAAAGCATTTAATTTTTCTAGAAAGGCCATAACACTGGATACTACTACAAATTTTCAATGAAAAACTTATTTCATTCAATATTATTCAAAATAATAAAGTGAGAAACAATGTAATTTTAAAAAGTTCTAATCATGTCTCAAAGACATAATTTTAAAACACACCCAATAATAGCCTCTCTTGGAATGAATTTCTGAATCCAAGAAAAAAATTATCTAATGATTTATTAAATGAATCCTATTTATATTTCATATGACTACATACATACATATATACATGAAATAATGTTTTCCCATGTATATATATTTAAAAGTTCCTATATATATATATGTTTGTATGTATGTATGTTCTTATTGGATTTTAAGAAAAAAATAAAGATAAAATTTAGAACATAAAATAAAATCTCTTTGTAATACAATTAAATATTCAAAACTAAAAATAACACAATCAAACCAAATCACAACTTCAAGAATCATTACATTTAATCCATTTTTATTTTTGAAATAAAAACCATGTGTTGAATTATAAAAAAACATTTTGTGTGTTATTTACATTGCAGGATGATAAAAAAATTAAACATAATATACTTCAAGGAAGAAATGGGTTTGTGGAAGTCTTAATATGCTTCAATGCAGCCGGAAAATCCTATAAAGGGTCAATAGAAACCCAAAATCATAGAAATATGTTATTAAAAATTCATTCTAGAAGAGAAAGAAGAGATGGATAATTAATAGGATGAGATAATGTGACAAAAAACACAAGAAGATATCGCCAAATAAGAAATCAATGACTGTAGAGGGGGATTACAAAGCATGGATTGAAGATTTGAATCGTCTGAGATAAAGTAGAGATATTACCAAATCATGGATTTGGTTATGCCTTGGATTCATTCATCCCTTGAATCGAATGATTCATTGATACAGTCCTTTGAATTATTTCATCTTGGATTTGATCCTTTTTTCATGATTTGATTAAATGAGGAGGAGTTTCTAAAGTAGGTTGATTCAATGGAAAGAATCGAATATCTGGATCCCAGCTCATTAATGTTCTTCAAGTTGTTCTAGGGCACTTTAATCTGCGCTTCTAAAAAAGGATTGATAATGATCCATTTTATCAATGCTAAATTAATAAGCACTGATAAAGGATTTATAATTATATTTATCATTTAATTTTTTTCATATATATTTATATAATTTAATATATTTTTAATAAATATATAAATATAAATTTATAAAATATATTGATTATTTATTTATAAATAAATATATATGTATACTTTTAAAAAATATTTATATATTTATATTATTATATCTATTTATATAAATAAATATATAATAAATATATATATATAGTAAATATATTAATTATTTAAATAAATTTATTATCAATTTATAAATATTATAATATTTATATTTATTTATTTTCATTATCTAAATAATTTATAAAAAATTAATATTTATGTATTTGTAATTATAAATATATTAATGTAAAATATATAGTAAATATACATTTATAAATATATTTCTTTATAAATAAGTATTTTTAAATATATTGTTAACATTATTAATTAATATATAATCTTAAATTCATGCTGGTTAAAAATGAGTTAAACTGAATAATTAAAAATGAGTACACTTTAAAAATATTGAAAAAATAGATAACGTTTATGAATTAGTAAAAATTATAAAATTATTATTTATATATATTAAAATAATTGTTAATACATATTGAAAATATTAAAACCTAGTAAATATATATATATATATATATATATAATATTAAATGACTAAATTGTCAAAAAATGTATAAAAATGAATTAATACTGAACTATAATAATATTAAATATAAATAAATAAAATTTACCAATTAAATAGAAAATATAATTTTAGACGAATCATGTTATAATGAAATTCTAAAATGTATACTAAATTTTAAATAAATTTCATAAATATTAGGTGTATGTGTTTCTATATAATATGTCATTAATTAGATATATATTTGTGTGTGTGTAAAATGAATTTATTATGTATATATATGAGAATCAATGTAACACACATTTGATATAAGTTAATTTGAAAAATCAACCCACATTCAATTATGTCTATTACTCGATGTAATTAGTTTGTATTTTTATTTAATATTACTTTTTTTTATAATCCATTCTTTACTAAATATATAAAACGTCTAATGAATCAGAAATTTTCTTATATAAATCATATTTTAGGAAATATAAATGAATATATTTAAATATTAAGTATATTAATGAATAATTATATAAAAACCCATTATAAATGAATACAGAATTAATATGTTTTTAATTATTATATTTTATTCATTTTTTAGATTTATATTTATTATATATTATTTAATACAAGTTATAATTAATATAAATGTTAAACTTATTAATTGTTTATTAATAAATGTTAACTGAATAATTTTTCTTAATATATTTGTTATTTAGTTTAATTATTAGAATTTATTCATTTTTAAAATTATTTTTCAATTCATAAAATTTATACTTTTTTAATTGTTTTTCGTTATTATAATTTATTCATTTAGATATTTATATTCAATATAATATTTATAAATATTTATAATTGATATATTTTATATTAAATTTATTCATTTTTGACAATAATTATTTAATTAATAAAATGTTTAATATTTTTATTAATTAATTGATTTTTAATTTTCATTTGTATCATTATTTCAGTTTATTTATTTTACATGTCTATATCTTTAATATATACTATTTATTACTATTTAATATTTATATATATGTATATTCATTTTATTCATTTTTATCAATAATTATTTAATAAATAAATTTTTTAATATTTTTTTAATTCGGACTTTTTAATATTTAATTGATTATATATTTCATTTTATTCTAGACCTTTATTAGATCCAACAATAAATCACTAAAAAAGGGCACCATTATTACTGCTTTTTTAGTGATGATAATTGATGACACTGTTAAAGGCATGTTTTGTAGTAGTGGCACATGATCATCTAAAAGATACGATTACATCATATGGACAATAAGAATTGTCAAGAAGACCCAAGAAACATCCACCTATTATACACTCAGTTTAGTTCTAAAAAACCATATACAACCACATGAAGAAATCACTCAAACCACCAATTGTCGATTTCCTATAAAATATTTTTGATGATTATACCAACACATCATCATAACATGACCATGAATCCCTTACTACTCCGGAATTGAATGATTACTCAAACATAACCAACAGAGTCCATCATTGGGAAACAATTCTTCTAAAGGATGCATAAACAACCAACCATATTATAATCAAGAATCCTTATAAGAACTAACACATTCCCATCTTACCAGCCTCAAAGGTATTAAAATAAACCGACCATATTAATTTCTCACTCCTCATGTGTTTTCTTTATTGTTGGAAGGACACATTTTACCAGAATTGATGTGATTCTACCATCCTTAAGAGTTTATTATTCAATGAATGGAGAGATAATGTAGCCACTCACAAGGGAAGTAAACTAGATTTACTCTAGATGTATATGTGCCAAATGTCTTGAGTTGTGTCCACACACTCTATAGTATTAGGTGTAATAGAAAGATACAACTAAATTCCTTGTCAAAACACCTGATACTTTTATATTTACATCCCTAGAATTGGGATGAGTCTTATGCTCAGGTCACTCCTCCTCAAACATGACTAATGATTCAAGTGTACTATCATAATTGTTTAATAATTATCATTTAAAATAAATGATTCAATTTATAATTTTAGAAACTCTACAGGTACTGTGTGTATCAACACATAGTACACTGATATTTTTCCAGAATAACGAAGCATCTTGAAACTATCTATAGTCTTCTCAAAACAATGAGTCCAAAAATTTAATGGCCCATACAACAACTATCTCAGGGTCATAATATCCAATAGTAATGTAAATCCATCGTATGGCATCCCAGTGAATCCATTGTAGAAGAAGAAAAGAAGGGTAACACAACCCATTGAGCGGTCGATCATGAAATATTCTTGTTTAAATCACAAACACCGAGTGTAAGTTTATGTTCACACCCATAATACGAGCCTAACGATTGAATTAACACCCATATAACATAGTTTTTGTTATAGAAATTGAGGATTTTTACATGGGACAAATGACACCTGAATATTACAACATGTTTAAAATGCATCACAATCATCACTGAGGTATTAAAGTAGTGACGACGCTACCTGACTTTGGTTATCCCCTTACTCAAATTGGAATAATTGAACCTATCACTAGGTCATTCTAGGAATATTTCACTAGACCATACCACCCATCATTTAGGTTCAACACAAGATAAGATATTTTTTTGGAAGCCTACGACCAACACTCACATTCTCATTCTAAGGAAATCTCAGAGAAACATACAAATTACACTTACATGAGTGTTTAATCTAAAACAAAAACGATTAATTTGAGATGATTTATTTATTCAAATTTTATCCTTAAGAATTTTAAATGTTAAATTTTGACACATGAAGTACCAATTTTAAGACAACTATACTTAGAATTTATTTTAGATCACAAAAAATGCACACCGGTAATTTTTATCAATCATCCATTCAAAATTTATCTAATCAACATACATCCAAAAATAATTATAATGATTATATTATATTCTACATATTTTAAAATACATTATTTCTTCATATAATTTTAAAATTTTCTTATTAATAGAAATTTTTTATTAAAATATACAAAGGGAAACAACTATTTTGTATATTTTGGTATTTTAATTAACTAACGCCTCATATAACTACAACTCAAAAGTAGATAACTTGTTTTTTATAAATTAAAAGGTGAACTGGAAGTGTAACATTACATTGTTTATCTATATTAAAATCCTTATAAGCATGTGTATACATATTATATCACCATCCATATATAACATAAACACACCCCCATGGGGTTAAGAAATTATAGAATATATAACAAATGTACCTATGAGGGTCCCTTCCCATCAAACATGGTTCCATAAACCACATCATTTGATATATTTATTAAAATTTCAAAACACCCTTAATGACATTATCATATAAAAAACATTCCCATACTAACATACATTGGTCTATTTGTGTATTTAATAATTTAATCGTATTCATAATCATGCCAAGTGGTTGAGTTACAATCATTTTTATAAGAAATGAATTCATATTATGTCATAGATTATCTGATTTTACATGTACCTCATGTGCTCAAAGAATATTAATATCACAAATGATGATTTGATTATATGGGTCAACATTTTAAAATTTATAATGTTCCCATACACTATAAATTTAAAATTGTCTCCCATTTAATTGCAACCAGTATGCATCATCCCATGTAACAAATGGTTCATGGTTCAAACCTTCCTTGATTGGCTAGTTATGGTGCCACCATCAATATTTATGGGAAAAACCATTTAGGTTGTTTTAGAAAGTTTAGTAACCAATTGTATATCAAAATAATAAATTAGCATGCCACCATAAGTAGTAAATGTAGTAAATCATACTAGGTAGGCATAGAATAATGAAATATAAACTTGGAAATCTACGACATAAGAATGGAAACACTCAATAAAGTTATATTAAAAATCATTTAAAAAATAACATTATAATTACATAAACATTCTAATAAACAATGAATCATGTTATAAAATTGAAATTAATAATCAAATACATAATTAGTTCTAAAAATAAAATTATTACTAAAATACCTAACATGGTATATAACATGCATGTAAATAAACAGACAATGCACAACAAAAAATCACAAATTTAATAGTAAAGAAATATACATGGCATGGGTTATACATGGAATGTAAATATAAATGAGCCTATAATGATTCATGTAAGAGTACATCCTTTCGATACTAAACCAGGGAAAAAATGAAATAAATCCCATAAAGCAGCAACAGTGGAAAGCACACCATTCACTCGTAGTGAAATCCTAATCAACAGTTATAATGAACAACAAGATGAATAATCCCATCCCTAGACACTGGGACTTTCTCCCAAGTATGGTTTGATCACTCCTAGACATGGATTCGTAACATGAGTTTAAAAATTACCATTCTCCAATCTACCATCCTAGAAATGTAAGAAAAAGGGAATGAAAAACCTATGATACTACATTTTAGGGTCCTGAACGGAGATCCACTTAAACGGTGCCCAGAGCTGGTCGTTCACATGACCTCAAGCATGCCTACAGATAAATCGGAGGCATATGAATATAAGTTAAGGAAAAATAATGGTACATTGGGGAGATAATACAACCATTATTAGAGTGGCACAATAGTATAATAGATATTAATAAATTGATCAATAGCGGAAGAAATATAAATGAAGAACATTTTATAAGAAGATAAATATAATAACTGATAAATAGGTAATGAAAAACTTATAACCATGCATGTGTGTCCATATTATGAAAAATTTAACAAAATCATTAACATATAGAAGGTGATATAATATAGTAAAATAAAACAAAATTAATAAAATCCCAATGGGATATCTCATGAGAATACTATGAACAAACTTTATCATGTTATTTAAATCTCCCACGTATGATTCAAATCATAAAAAATAATCCATGGTCCTAAAAACATAAGGTATTCTTAGATACCCTAATGAAATTGAAGACCAATAAGGGTGTGAGACATACTCAATAGGCCACCACCAATAGTAACTAAAGAAAATTATTATAAATGAATATAAAATATAGTATCATATAGATATAATTAATATATATGAACGAAATAAATATTTTTAACAAGTTTAGATCATGTTACCCAAGGAAACTTGTCTAACCACACCAACTATAACCTAATATGGAATGTCTTTGAGTGTATTTAAATACATATACATGTACACAAATATATATATATATATATATATATCTATGTACATTATAAACATTGTGATGTTTATAGAAATATATATATAGATATGAAGTATTATCCAGGACCTATGAGTATGATTGGTGTACATGCTTAATACTACTCATAATAATAAGAGGCTCATCATAATAAACAAGGGAAATAATTCCCCAGGATCATAATAAATATATGGCTTCATGCAAAGTTTTATAGTCAATATATTATTCCATTTCGAGTATCATGAATAATATCGAGGAGGGTCATACCCAACCTCTTAATCAAGACGGTGTATAACACCATGACCAATGACCTATGTGGTGTGGATACCATGCCAACATCCTAAAAAAAATCAGGTATAGTACTTTATGGATAATAACCGTACTCGAGGTCCTTTGTGATATTAAGAAATATAGAGTAATAATATTGTAGTATAATCTCTTATCCAAATATTCCATAAAAAGGAAACCAACATCACACAAGGAATAGTGGATATTGTTACTATAATTTATTTACATTTATAAAAATGCCACGTGTTCATAAATTTCACTAGTAAAATCCATTCATTAATTTGAAGAGAGTTCATGACCATATCATTCCATTTTAGCATTTGATTTTAAATTAAAATGGGAAGGGTTTGTACTTATGAATGCCTTGATACCGAATAACTATAATAAATACCATGTGAAATCACCACTCCATAAGGCCAAGAAAGATAGAAAATTTTTAACACATCCTTTTTAGTTTAGAAGAGAGAACACCTCAAAAGGTGGGTTTATTATTAAATATGATATTTCCACTAGAAAAAACATTTAATTTAATTAATTTGATTCCTTCCCAATGAATAAATTAACAAATATCAAAATGTGGTTTATAAGAGGTAGGAATCTCAATAAAAATACTTAAATAGCACATTAAAAATGGTGGATTCAATACAAGGTAGAAAATGAACAAATAGAAAACAATTTGAATCACCCAAAAAAATGTTTCTGTTGAGTTCATCCCATCCAAACATATCATAGAGTCTAATATATTAAATTTTAGGTATAAAAATTTAAACTAAATTATTAATGGAATAAGTGAGATTCATACACTCTTCGAGGGCTATAAAATTCACCTGATGGAACTCAAAATAGAGTTCATATAGAGGACATATCTCCATGGAATTAGTAGAGGTGGAGGGAACCCATGGAGGGTCTAATGAGCATAGATGATAGGATATATGAAGGGTTAAATCTTTTAAATAGGTGTGGGGAAATTATAAAAACACCCTTTTTAATTATTTTCATGCTTTACAAACATTATTGGTTAAACTGTGCACCATCCTTGAGCTAACACTAACAAGAAAATCCACCTCTCTCACGACTAGCGCACAGTTATAAGAACTGTGTCCAACCCATTCCAAACACAAATTTCTCCTTCTTGAGATATGTTGCCCAACCATGTGGCCTAGGTGGATTGCTTACCCAGTCTTTTACCCCATTTCATTTATCTGAAACACCCTAAATGGTTTTTAAAAATTGTGTGGTATTAGGTGCAATGTTTGGTTAAACCATTCACCTAGCCCGATTCTTCCAAAACTCATATATTTAGGCTTAAAACAATCCAAAGACCCTCCTAAGACATTACATATACTGTAGGTCATGTTTACCTATATAAAATATGGGATTCAAATTGGAAACAATCGGTCTATACCTTCAATGAAATACATGTCGTTTTAAAAATTTTATTATCCAACTTTAATCTATGGATAAATTGTGATCATCTTTCGTGGAAATCCTAATGAATAATATATATTTTACATGGGATAATTTATCTATAACGAGATTAATAATGTTTTCATGTTCATGTAGAAAATATATGTATAATTAATGAACAATATATATGACGAGGATAGAGAACAATGTTTTTACAATTTATTAACAGGGAGAACATTGACAATCTATATAATTTTCATTTATATATGGATAATTATTAGAATCTAAATCATGTTTATAATGTATTTTTTATACATATATATTACATATGATTAATGCATTAGAAATATATATTTTTTAGTTGACGATTTAATTATATAGTCCCTTGATGAATCAGCGGGTCTCACTAGGAAAACTAGTTTGGGTATTTTGGGTATTCCTTCCTATATATTTATAATTCTTGGTCAAGGCCTTGATGATATATTTATAGAGATATTGTGATGGGTGATTCCCAAAATAACATATCCCCTTGATTTATCATTGGGTATCATGATGAAAAATAACATGGGGTTTTTAGAGCATGCCCCACCCATTTATGTATGATGTCTTCCAATGAGGCATTGGCAATCAGATTAAGATATCTTGATTTTTCCAACCCATCTCTATGAAAGCAATAATTGATTTATATGAAATTGAACACATTTTTATGTTAACCATATATTGATGCAACATTTTCATGTTATTATTTCTATGTTATTACTAAATTATTATTTATTATTTATTTATTATCCCAAATCTATCTATTGAATGATAAATTTTGTTGTGCAGTAACCCATTACTGATCATTTGATCTTGCCCTTGGAAATCATTATATTCTATTAGAAAAATATATTATATGAGTTTAAGGGTATCATTTGCATATAAATTTGTGTAATATGATGAATACATAATGAATAAAATAAATCCTTTGTTTCGAGGGAAAACATTCTATTGGATTGGAATGTTATGTATTTCAATAAATAATGGGTTTTATTTATTATATATTACTCTAAACCAGTATGGTGTTACCGATATATGTGATGAAATATTATATATATATATATATTATAATTATGAATTTTTGTGTTCGGGTCACATCAATTAGTATCAAAGACATTTATATAGAATATGATTTCACCACAATATCCAAGATTATGGATTCAAGCTATTATAGTTAATATTAGAGAAAGGTATAGATAACATTAGAGGTTATGATTTTATTAACTATATTTGATTTAAAATTTTTTGTTATGATAAATGAATAATTTGTTTAATATCAGTTATGTATACACATTTTAGGTCTTATGTGACAATGTATTATGTTCATTAATTATATTTGGGGTGATATTTACTTAGGTCTATGAAGAATACATTATTTCAGTATACATAACTCATTGGGATATTATTTAATATGAATTTGTGGTAATTATTCTTAATTTAAACAATGTTTTAATTGATTTTGGTATAATATATTGGGAATAATAGATAAAATTATGGGTTGCAATGTTAATTGGTTATAATGATATTCATTTTCTTTTGATAATGGAGTAGAAAATTTTGGGAAAACAAATGATTAAAATATATTTATTTTGGGTTTGTGACATTATGAGTGAATTTTTTTTACGGATTTATGCATTATTTATTTTTAAATAATATCTTATCAAGATTAATTTTTGATTTTTTCTCTTTAAATTTTCTATTTTTAATTTGAATGAGTGTTAGTTTTTACTTATTTATGAAATTACTTAATTTAAACATGGGGTGTTATTTTTTATATTTATTTACTTATGTTAAACTATTAATTATTCATATGCTTGTTTATTCATATGCTTGGTTTTACTCTTCAATTATGCATCTCGTTTTAATTTTTAGTACATCATTTGATGGAAATTGAATGAATTGTCGTATAATCATTTATGATATTAATAACAATTTAATTTATTTCATCATATGACCCATCATGAGTTTATTTTTATGATTAAATATTAAATTAATAATCATAGTTATTGATTATTTGAAATAATAGATGAAACAGCAGTGGAAATTGTTCAAAATAAAGGAATGATCATGTTTTATTTCATGAAATAAAGTAACTGGGTAATTATATTTCTTCTCATTATCTATCATTAATGTAAAATAATTATTCAAAATCAAGTACAATTATGAAAAATTAATCACGTCTTATGGGGAAAACATCATTCATATAAGAAGGTACTCTTTTGGAAACTCATTCACAAGTATGCATCTTATAATAGTACATATTTGGTTTCTAAAATATTTATATAAGAAATGATATGTTTCATATTCAGAACCAATATATTAAAATTTTTTTCTTAAATGTAAATATGATATTGTTCCTAGGTCAGGATAAACAAATTTTGATGATCAATAAGGCGAAATTGTATTTGGAAAATGTTTAAGATGACATTTGAGAGAACATGATCAAATGTTTCTAGGTTTCGTGGAGTCTCTTTTACAGATCTCCATTATTTTAATATAATACTATTTAATTTAATCATATATTATCTAAAATAACTTTAAATAAAAATTTAAATTATATAAAATTTTGATTAATTAATTATCTATTTTATACTCTTATGAATTTATAGTTCAAAATAATTATTTCTGAAACATTTTTTGAATGAATTTACTTTTATTGTGATATGCACTCTATTATTTAAATATGTTATTATAATATTTTTTTTCTTCCCCCTAGGATTTTTTTATAATCTTTTTTCTTTTCTAATGGGTTTTATTAATGTTTCATAATTTTCAAGGGGTTTCTTGAATAAATATATTTTTCTTGATTCGTAAAATTTATTCATAGAGTAGTTTCTTTTATAATTGGTATATTAATCCATTAAAAATCTAAACTTTTCTTTTCATTTTTTCTATTGGGAAATAACCTATTGAAATCATGTCATTTCTTAACACAAATGTTTTTTTCCAGGTTTTGGAAAAAAATTATTTGGTCTCTTCGATGTAATTTATATATCACTATATCTCTATTAAAAATGAAATTTTATAATTTTTTATCAATATGCGTTTCCTTTATACCATTTTAAAATTCTAAAATTTATTTATTACCACTTATATATATCTCTTCAATCTTAAATCAATATTTTATCTCATTTTATTCATTTAATTTTAGGGTTACCTTATTGGAGATTATATTAAATATAATGGTTTTCATTGACCTATTTCACTTTGTTGATATGTTTAAATAAAATTATGCACAAAATAAATACTATATCCTTGGAATGAGAGGTATTATTATAAGGACACTATTTCTATAAGGGGGAATAATTTCAAAGACTGATTATTTTTAATAATATATTACATTTATGGTTAAAAAAATTTGGATTACAGATTTTTATATTTAAAACATGTAGGTATATATATATATCATGTTTCAAATATTTAATATAATCAATTAGCTTCCAAGTATCCTCTTTAATTTTTTTTACATAGAAATTTATTTTAGTAAAAGGATAAATTTACTTTCTATAAAGGATTTATTATTGAAAAACTAAAAAATAATTAATTAATTTTTAGATATGTTGTAAATGTATAATCATGATACTTTTATAAAGTTATAATGATATTTATTAAAAATATAATATTATAAATTATTCAATCAGGTATGTGGCATGAATATATTTTTTCATTTGAAAATGAAATAGTGTTTAATATAAATAAATTATTTTTATAAAAAATAATTTTTTTCGATGTATTTTTTTATTATATTTAAAAAGTGAAATTTATAAAATTTAGATTTATAATTTGCTTTCTTATTTTTTTAACAACATATCTAAAATATCTTATGGTGATATTCATGTATTTAAATAAAAAAATGATTTATTATCGAATAGTTGAAATATTGTTTTAAAAATATTGCTAATTTTATAGAATCTTCATGATATATGCTTGAAATATAAATTTATGAACCCTTTTCAAGACTAAATATATATTTACGGAGTAAGATAATAAATTTTTAAATGAAATTTTTATTTTAAAAACCTATTTTTGGACCTTTTGGATCATAAGTTATATTTTATTCTATTAATATATATATATTTTTACTTATTTTCCTTAATTAAGTATTCTCATTATTACATTTGATTTTTGGTTTTTTATGTTAAATGACAATGCAGGTATTAATTATAAATAGGTAGATAACATTTGAATAAATATTTTAAGGAATTGTAATTTCCATATATTTTTTTATTATATTAAATTATTTCAAGATTGTGAAATTTGACAGCATGTGATTTTGATCCCTAGAAAGCCTACAATAGACTTTTGAACTTTTTTAAGGTATGTTTAGTAAACATGCGAGCATGATTTTTTATCATTTGAATTGGTGCTTTGGTCAAAAATCCAAGGGCACCATTGAATTTGGAATGCAAATATTCTCCTAGAATGGACGTAACTTTGACCAGAAAGGAAAGAATAGAAATGTTAATTTTCATAATTTTGAAGAGAAATAATAATACAACATAACAAGTTATTTTATATTCTTTCTCATCCACTGAGAAACTTAAGACGACGTTGTGGTGTAGAGATTATGCAGCGTCAAGGCGTATTAATGAATCTCATTAATAGACTATATCATGTAGTGTAATGATGGAATAAAAGGATTATAACAACGACGCTGTTTCATAAATAAAACGGCACAACAACGCAACATCATTGCTTTACTGGAATATTGCAAAATATTTCCATTAATTATTTTGAATGTTAGAGATGACATAATTAAACATCGGTGACTCTCAGATGAATGCCCAAAAGAATTCTCCTCTCATGAAGAACGATGTATAATGCCAGAAAGTCATCATCATCTTCGACACAACCTTGAAGAACAGAGCTGGATGTGTCATCTTTGATTCCTGGAACTCTCAAGGATGAGCACATGGGAATCAAAAAACAACGTGGTTGGCATTTTTTAAATTTTAATCTTCTTCCCCACTCTAATTTTTCAAGAAACGAGGAACACAAATCAACTCATGAATAAGTTGATCCACGATTCATGAATTTATACTAGAGGTTAACGTTTCATGGGGATATATAATTCTGGAATCAAACCTAGAATGAAATGATTTATCTTCAATACACAAACATC
Source organism: Viscum album (assembly GCA_963277665.1). Lineage (NCBI taxonomy): Eukaryota > Viridiplantae > Streptophyta > Magnoliopsida > Santalales > Viscaceae > Viscum > Viscum album. Next base: position 1,315,719,313 of record OY728133.1, read on the forward strand.
CCCCTTGATTTAATCCTCTGACAAGGAGGGTCCGGGCTGACACGAACATTGCCTAAGAACCTACCCTTCTGTGTTCTTGGTGTCCATATTTTCAAAGTGTATTCAATTCAATTTTGGGGTTTGAGCAGGGATGTCGGTGACCTGAGAGCCCCGTAGGTGCAACCAATCAGAAACCAGACTATCGAAAAAACTCTAGTGACTCGCGGATAGTGTCGCTGGCGTGGAACCACCGGCGCGGCAGCCCAACCAACGTAATGGAAGCACTCAGGCCATGTCGGCTGCATGAAGGGGTCAGTGCCACCTGGTGTCGCTGAAATAGCCTAGGTAGCCGAAACTCTCCAGGAATGCTGCAGGACAACAGTGTGTCGCCGTTGTAGGAGGCTGCAACCAACCAGCTATGGAAGCTGAAGCGACAATGCCATGCGGGCACCATGAAGTGGGGGTGGCTTGAGTCCGGTCCACTGAGGTAGTGTGTGACGAGGTCTTTTGATCGCAGGTGCAGTGGCCTCGCATCTGTGGGGATATATGGAGCCGAACACGGAACATCTTTTACGTCTCGGCTGGGCGGCACACATCTGGTCCGCCCCGTTGTGGACTAGGATATGGTTGGATGGCCGCGCCCCCAGACCAGCGGGCTGGACCCGCACTAGCGGGCCTGACCCACCGCCTAGCAGGATAGACCCACACAGGTAGGCTAGACCAACACCCAGTGGTCTAGACCAACATTGGAAAGCCAGAGCAGCACCCTTTGGGTAAGGTTGGACTAGACCGTGTTGCTGGGTGACCCAGTGATCTGGACCCTTAGCCAAACTGCGCCGGTTCCAGGGAGGCCTATTAGGCCTGGCCCAATGGCCCATCCATCCCAGACCAACATCGTCTCAAACCAGGTAAGGTTGAGTCCATCTGATTAAATTGGCATATATGGGGCACCTGATCTAGGTTGGTCTGGTCAGTCCGATCGGGTTAGACAGGGCCCCGTCGCCACTGGTCCCCTGTTTACTAAAACAACTGTTTCTTGCAATCCACTCATCCGATTGATAAACCTTTTGCGAAGTTGGGACCCTTTTTATAATTCAGGTCTTTTATAATGATTTTTTGTGACTTTTATGCACTTAGAGATGTGTCAAATTTCTTGAGAATAGTTTCTCTCAAGAACCCTACTTACAGAACCCTGCGCTTGGCTGAGACATGATGACTTCTCGATGATTTCCCAGTGGGAAGTGAGTCTATGTGACCTAGAGGGAACATGGTTCAGAGTTTCTCTATGTGACCCAGTAGATCTAAAATAGTCAGCTGGAGGAGTACCTTAGTTCGGTCAAGGTGGGAAGCGGCTCGGTGTGACCTGGAAGGTCCACAATGTGGATCAACTATGTGTGACCCAACATACCCAAGATACTACTTAGTGATGAGTACCACAACAGTCCTACGATAGTAGGAGAGACTTTTTGTGCCCTGGCATTCCCACTTTACTCGATTTAATGGGATTTTTCCATTAGCTGAGGAGTTCGGTGATAAGACTGATGATGATACTATCATTATCCTAAATGTATACCTAGTGTGAGATGACATGGGAATCATGCTTTAAATTTAATATTGATGTGTTGTATTTCCTATTTTTTTGGGTCACTATTGAGTTTCATTTTACTCACCCCTGCATGGGCCTCACCAATGTGTTTCATGTCCTAAGTAGATAATCGATGCTTTGATAGAGACTCTGGTGGACCAGAACCCAGTAGAGCCTAGTGGGAGAGGACTGATAGACTCTTCGACATTGTACTTGGTGGCCAAGGAAAATGAGGGTCGCATTAGGACCAATCAGGCAATACATGCTACTTTGGATTCCAGTAGCATCACTACTCTTACGATTAGGTGGGGATTCTATGGATGGCCATTTATGTTCATTTTTGTACCGTACACTTCAATACATTTTGATAGGTTTGTATTCTGGACCACATACTTCTCGTTGTACCTTGTACTCAGTCTTGTTTCAGTATACTTTTATTTCTCCTTTTAGTGTTTTTGGATGTGGTTGGGTGTGTGTGTGCATACAACTACTCAGGAAAATACCTTCCACATGCAGATTGACAACTTCCTCACTAGTCTCCAGCCCCTAGACTTCATGAAGCAGGCTTCTGATAGTAACAACATGGTCTTTGAGGATGGGTCAATAACAAGTGTAATCAGAGGGTGGTTTGTCCTACCACCAATAATGGGAGTCTGTGTTTTTTTTGGGAAAAATATTCTTATGTGTAGCATGTCCGACATTCAGATTTGGGGATTCCAATGTTTGTGCGACATCAGATGTATCCATACACCAGGACCTTGAATTATACCTTTTGGCTCAATACATGAAAATATTTGTTGCATAAGTGTCTCTTTTTGTTATTTTTAATAATAGTAATCTCACTAGGTATAGACTTCTGAATGTGGTACATCATGATGTAGTTCAGTATGCCTATTATTGATGACCAGTTAGGATCCTAATATGAGGTCATTAAGATAGCCTTATTAGCGACGAGGCATCCGTTTAGAGGCCAGTTCTAGAGATGGGCCCACTGGGTGGTGCACCAGTGCTACAACCACCCGTTGGTCAGCATCTACTATTTCTTGTTCTAGTAGAATAAGTTCATAGGCTCAGTTCCCTATTTTATTTTCAGAGACCAATACATACCATGGTTATGGAAGAGATGGATCCTGAGGTCTCTGGGGGCTGGTTGGAATTTATGACGCATGTCTTCCTCTTAGTTAGGACACATCCTGGCCAAATGGCATTCTTGGTAGTGAGCCTTCTAAAGGGCATGGTATGTAGCTATACATTATCATCAACATGTACCTTGATGCAAAATCAATATTCACACCAAATTATCAGATGGGACCCTCATATATTTGAAAGATAAAGGTACAACTGGAGGTCCTACAGAAGAATGGGTTTGTAAGGAACAACATTTCACCATGGGTAGCTCTGTTGGTTTTTTCCATGATGAAAGATGAGACTTTGAGGTTTTTCATCGACATCTAGATTCTAATCCTTGTGAATGTGAAGAATAAGTATTCACTATCGAGTATTGATGACCGATTCGACCAGCTGAAGGGAGTGAAGTGGTTCTCAAAGATAGGCCTCAGATCATGATATCACCATATTTGGGTGTGGGATGAGGATATACCCAAGACTTCCTTCCTCTGCCGGTATGACCACTATGAGTTCATGGTGATTCCTTTCGGCATGACCAACACCACTGTAGTGTTCTTAGTTTTCATGAACAGAATCATCAAGCCTTACCTTGACTGGTTATTCATGGTTTTCATTGATTTCATATTGGAGTACTCAGCATCGGAGGAGAGGCATGTTACACACCTGTGTATAGTATTGGATACACTCTCATATCACTAGCATTATTTTATGTAATAGAAGTTCTAGTTCTAGATTCAAGAGTTCCTCTTTCTTGGATACATCATCTCACAGGCTAGAGTAGTGGTAAATACATAGAATATAGAGGCAGTGATTACTTGGGATCCACCTAAGAGCGTGGTTGAGGTGCGGAGCTTCGTGGGGTTGGTTGGTTACTATCAGAGGTTCATGCCCAACATTTAATGTGTAGAATCACCGTTATCGAATTTTACAAGAAAGGTAAAAACATTCTTTTTGATAGAGAAATTCCACCAGAGATTCCAAAAGATGAGGTAGAGATTGACTAGTACCCCAAATCTAGATACTATTAGTGAAGGGCATTGAGTACGCAGTTTTTTGAAGTGCATCAGGGGCCAGAATAGGTTTTCTCTTAATGTACGAGCAAGAATTGATCAGTTACGGCTCACAAAAGTTGAGAAAAAATAATCAGAATTATGCTACCAATTACCTAGTGTTTGTAGAATTTGTAATTTCCCTGAAGATGTGGTGGTACAACATGATGGGAGAGTAGATTAATGTTTACTCTGACCACAATAGTCTCAGGTATATCTTCTCCCAGAAGGACTTAAACCTCAGATAGTGGTGATGTATAGAGTTCCTCCTGGACAATGACTTAGTGATAATCGATACTACTGAGAAGGGAAATATGGTGGTAGATTCACTTCGTAGGAGGACTAGTTTGCATCTACTAAGTGAGGTGAAAAACCAGTTAGCCATGATGTAGATATCATTTTTGGATGATTATGGAAGAGATTAACTTCAGTTGATGATTGTTACTCATCTAATTTTACAGATATTAATGCATACACAACTGGTGGATGTTGATTGCGAGGCCTAACATGCTCAGTTATCCTCAAGAATGGCTCCTAACAGATTTTCAATAGTTGGGGAGTATTCCATCTTTTTTAGAGGTTGCATCATAGTAATAGTGACGTTTCGGGAGGAGGTGTTGATGGACATACATACATACCCTTTGGTGGAACATCCAAGAGTATTGAAGGTGTACTCGGACCTCTAACATTAGTATTGGTGGCTGGGGATATGGACCGACTCTCCAAGTTGGACCACTACCTACCCACCCGGGAGTAAAAATCAAAAGGGGTATTGGGACACCACTATGTCTGGAAAAAAGTACGGATCCACACGGTTCCATCAAAGATCATCTCATACAATAATGAAAGCTTTACATCCTGATTATGTAATGGTTTACAAGAGGCGATCGTCACTCAGATGCTCTTAATCTTGGATTTTCATCCCCATACGGATGGTCAGATAGAGCAGACCATACAAACCCAAGAGGAATTGATTCATACATGTGTACATTATTTTGGTCATAGATGGGAGGACCACATGACACTGGTCGTGTTTTTATACAGCAACATATATCACTCCACCACTGGCATGGCACCATTCGAGGAATCATAAGGGTTGTCCTGCAGACCAACCATATATTATACATAACTAGGGGAGTCAAAAAACATTAGTCCAGATCTAGTATGAGAACCCACTAATAAGGTGCATATAATCTAGGAGTGGAAGGGACTATATAGAGTGTTCGGATCATGTTGTATGTGGAAGAAAGTAAGAAGATATTTCTTTTACAGATTGTTGTCTTTTTTTTTCAAAAAAGATAAATCAAATAACATTGTAAAGAACATGAAAATTAGACGATTTCATGATTATTTGTATTTCAAAATTATTATAAGTTTAAATAACATGTTATGCAAGCCTTCTAAATAATGGGGGATTAAATGTGATTCTTGTCGTATGATGTTTTGATTGGAATGAATGGTGTTGATGGAAGATAGTGAAGTTTCAGTACTTCCCATTGAAAATGTGATGATGCTAAAGTTGTTGATCGAAGGATATATTTCAAAATAGTGGACTCTATGGTGAAAGATGAGGAATGGTTATGAGATACAATGAATATAGAGCATGAAAATGGAATGGGTGATCTGGGGGTAGCATAAATTAACATTCTATGGTGGCACCGTTTTCTTGTGTTTTTCAAATTTTTAGGGCCTGAACATTGAGAGATGAATAAATGTGTTTTCACAAAGGATGATGCAAGAATGTTTTAAGATGGCTCGGTATGTTTCATTAAAGTGTTGTTCCATGATCCGTATATTAAAATATAGTAAAAGAGTGGCTTTCACGAGACATTGGTATCCTGCGTGCAAGATTGGTTTTTCAGTGCAAGATTGAAGGTAGTTTGGAATCCTGTGTTCAAGGTATGAATCGAGGTCTAAACATTGAAAATTGGAAATGGAAGGAATCACTCAAAATATTCAATAATTGCATGAAATAATAGGTTGCTACGAAAGAGGCTTATGCACAAAAGTTGATGTAATATGGGGTTTTGCGTGCAAGGATTTATTTGAAGTCCAAACATCAAAAAATGGTAAAGGAATGAGGTACACAAATGATTCATAGAAGTGCACAGAAGATAAGGTTGGTGATAATGTTACTTACATTCCCAAGGTGACGTCAAATGTGGTTTTGCGCAACGCATTAATTACATGCCTAAGGTGACGGAATATGGGGTTTTGCACGACGTGTCAGGATCTTGTGAGATGCATCGTGGTTTTTGTGTGCAGGGGTCAATGATGCCGATTAATAAGTGGTGAACCCCTCCTACTTAAATTTCTCGATACATAGAGAAATATTGATATCTAAGGTGTGGAAAAATATTAATAAAAGGAGTGTTTAAGGAAAAAATAGACTTTCATGCAAGAAAGAGAAGTTGTGTACTAGATCAATGTTACATGCAAGATGTGTTTCATGACAAAACTTAAATCTTGAGTGCATGGTATAAAAGTTGTGCACAAGACACCTAAAAGGGTGAGCTAAATATTTGGGTTCTTTTCATGAATTTGGTTTTACATAAGATAGTTCTTAATTACTATTGGTTATGAAATTTATGATTTGTATTTCAAACAATACACCTATCCAATTCTAAATAAGCACATAAATACTATAATTACCTATTTGTGCTAAGAGGGGGAACAAACACTTTCAAATTGTTTTCCATGTTCTACACAAGTGTAATGGTATATACTACTCATTGTCTTCCACATCAAAGGATTTTTCCTAGTATATTGTGTGGTACTGGATTATTTTTGTACCAAACCAAGGACATAGAAACTCTTATTGGGTAGCAAACCTTATAAATCATGTGTTGTTGTGGTTGTGTGTATTCAGAAGATAAGAAACTGTTTTACAGGAGTAAATGTTTGTTTCAAAAAAATAGTAAATTTAAAAAGAAAAAGACATCACTAATTCACCACCTCTCACTCTCAGTGATACTTAGATCCTGATTGGGAACTTCAATTGGTATCAGAGGAAGGTTCCCTTCATTTTTTTACTGATGTTTTGAAAAGTAGTTTTGACGGAGAATCATAATTTCATGAAAAATAAAGGGATTATTATATTTGATAGAAATAATTATCATACCTGGAAAGATAGAATTATGCCTTATCTTATGTTTCCTTTGAATGAACATCTAAATACTAAAACAGATGGACTTCCTTCAATTGATTATAAGTTTCCTCTTATACCCGTTGATAAGAAAAATCAGGATAACGATGGAAGAGATAAAAATTTATTACTCACATCTCTTTCTGAGTGTGAGTTTTTAAGATTTAATGGTGTTTCTATAGCTAACGGAATAAGATATAAGATGAAGAACATCTATGAAGGAAATCCAATAGTGAAGAAGGAAAAACTACAGATATGTAGGATGATGAATGAGGACATGAGAATGCGAGAGTTTGAATCTTTTGGAGATATCATTACAAGGCTTCATGATATTGTAAGTAAAATCAGAAGGCTCGGTGAAACATTGGACGATTCTATAGTTGTTGAAATTATCCTGAGAATTATGCTGGAAAAATTTTGATTCTAATGTTTCCTTGCTGGAAGATAGAGCCCTTGAAACATTATCTATGGATGATTTTCATAGCACTCTTATAACTTATCAAATAAGAAGGGAGCAGACTGTGAAGAGCAATGAAAAAGATGATAGATAAATGTATTTCAAGGATACAAAGTAAGAGAAGTGGAAGAAAATACATATTGAAGAAGAAGCCTGTGAATCCGACTATGAAAACGAGGCATGTAAAAATATTGATGATATTTTATCCTTTTTTTTTCAAAAAATGTTAAAAGAGGCACCGAAAAATACAAAGAGATACTCTCTTTGAAATGTATTTAATGTCGAGCTATTGGACACCTTGCTTCTAATTTCCCTCAAAAAGATAAATATGTAGATATAGATGAAGAAGAAAGATGACCATGAATTTCATGGAAGAAACAGAGGAGAAAGATAAATATTATGTCAGTGTTAATAATAAGAAGTTTTTCAAATCAAATTGAAGATGCTTTTTGTCAAAAGAAGTAGAAGATGTTGATAGCAAGACTGAGTCTAAAAAATAAGTCATTGAGAAATCTAGAGAGAGTGTCTTTTTTTCAATATTGAATAATGATGATCATGAGAGTAGTAGTACTGAAGAAGAAGAAACACAACTTGAACATTGTCTGAAAGAAGAGCTGAAAGAAGAGCTGAATGACTGTTTGAGAATGATTATAAGGCTTGAAAAGCAAAAATAGAAAATTGGAAAATGAAAACTCTTCATCCAATGACCAAACATGTTTTCATTATAGGAAAGGTAAATATGAAAATGAGATTGAGGATCTAAAAAATTATTCTAAGAGAGAAAATAATTGTAATGATCATCTGGAAGTAAATTTGATGGAAAAATAAGATGAGTTTGAACTTTTCCAAAATAAAATTTCTAAAGCTAAAGAAATGAAAAAAAGGTTAAAAAATTAGGTTATAGAAATTAGTGACTGTTCTACTAAGAATGAGCCTAATAAAGACCAACTAAAATTTATTATAAAGGATGAAAATAAAGATGAAATGAGTTATATTAAGAAAAATGTTGGAAAGGATAAGTATGTGGTAAAAGTGATAAATTAAAAAAAAACTAGAAGCATTTAAAAATATTTGGTCGAGAAAGATGTTTACCAGTTTTAGTTATAGTAAGACTGAACAGAAATCTGATCTGAAGAATAAATTACTATTGAAAATATGAAGGTCAGTGGTCAGCCAAATTCTTGTAAGAAGATTGTTGACAAAAATTTTCCAAACTCCAGTCAGTATGGATGTTTCTGCAGAAATTTTTCATTCTATGGCTACTCCTGGTATTGTGGTGTATTTGGACACATGAAAAATATGTGTTGGTTCAACCAAAAATATTACAACTAGTCCACATGTTTTGAAATAAATTTTTTTATTGGGAATCAATCTTTTGAAAATATAAAATATCCAAAGAAGTTACAATGTATATCTGAGATGGTTGGTTTGAAAGATGAGAATAGGTTTGAACCACTAGAAATTATTTTTGAGAGATGTGATTGACCTGGACATCTTGCTAAGGGCTACTTTAATATGTTACGAAAGCAACAATAGTATCTTCATAATCAACATAATCTAGAGTATTTAATATCTAAATGGTAAATGTATAATATGTATGAAAATAATGAGATTATGGTTGTCTATCTAGGACACATTGACTTGGATATGAAATTGGAGGAAGCACAACAGAAATTGGATGAAAATGGAGAAGAAAAACTTCTCTTTGTCGAATCTCCTTTGAAAGCAACAATAGGAAAAAGTCCATCGATTTGGGATTGTGGGTGTTCCTCCCATATGACAGAATATTTAATGCTACTGAATAATATAAAAGAATTCAATGAAGGAACATTATCCTTTGGAAATTATGAATCTATAAGTCTCAAAGGTGTTGGATCAACCATCATTGGAAAAGAAAAATGAAATCCCAGAAAACACTTTACGTCAATGGGATGAAACAAATCCTGATTAGTGTGTCAAAACTCTTTTATGAGGGAAACCCAGTTATCTTTAAAAAATACTGATTTTTTTTAAAAGTGAAAATTATGGAAATATAGTCATAAGAGGCCAACATATAAGAGGGATTTTATTCTAGGTTGGAGAAGTGGAGAACTATTGTTACATCGGTGTGGTGGATGAAATTCAGTTAGAGAATAAAAGGCTGGGACATATGTGTCAGCGAAATATGTTGAAGTTATCAAAGAGAGATTGTGTCGAGATATGTATGACTTATCGAGAATAAGAGATTGGTGTTGCACTATTTTAGGAAAGGGAATATTACAAACATTATTCATAAGAGAGTTGAAATTCTCTCAAAAAGACCCTTTGAACTCATACACTCTGACATTTTTGGACCAATCATAATTCAATCAAAAAATGGATATATGTACATCATTACTTTCATTGATGACTTTACTCACATTCCTTGTGTTATTAACATTAGACGTAAGTTAGATGCTCTGAAAATGTTTAAGAGTTTCAGGAGGAAAGCATAGAAAGAATATGAGTATTGAGTGAAGAAGTTGAGAACTGATAATGGTGGAGAGTATAACAATGTAGAGTTTGAATCTTACCTCGAGAAACATGGAATTCGACATGAGTTCAGTTCACCATACACACCTCAACAGAATGGGGTTTCTGAAAGAAAGAATCGAATTCTGGTGGAAATGGGGAGAACTATGTTACATGAACATTTAATTTCTCATTATAATTGGAGGAAAGCCATGAGAACTACTTTGAATATTCAAAAAAGAAGTTTCTATAGGAAAAAGTCATATATGACTCCATATGAAATGTTCTATGGAAAAACTCTGCGTCCCTAACACTGAAGAGTTTTTGGGATTCCATGGATTATAAAGATGAAAGGTGGAAACCTTTAAATGTTTGAGCAAAGAGAAGATGATGGAATTTTTCATGGCTATGCTCATTAATGAAGAAGATATAATGTCTCAACAAATACACATGGAGATTTATTGATTCTTCATATTTAAAATTCATTGAACATGTTGAGAAAGAAATGTAGTCATATGTTTATGTGGAAGCTGGGCATGATAGAGAAGATTTTGTTAACGATTCTGAAAATTTTGAAAACTATGTAAATCCCACTCAAGAAGAGGAATATGACTCATAAAACATTAGTTATGAGGATAAATTTTGAAAAACTCATCCAAGGATGAGGAACCATGTAGAGACCCGTATCTTGACGTACATGGACATTACATTACTTTTGCGGAATACTTGGTACATAACAAAAACACACACACAAGGATCATAATAGTTTAGTGTCTTTGGAAACTCGGAACGTAATCTTCTAATCGTGGTGAAAGATCTTCAGTATCTCCCATAAAGATCTTACCCTTGTTTTTTTACCTAGAACCTTTCTTTATATCCTGGGGAAAAGAAAACATAAAAGGGTGATATCAAATGCTCAGTAAGGGTAAACAAAAGAAAAATCAATCACATCATATTCATAAGAACATAACTTTTGGAAATCTTAACCTGCAAAAGAGAGCATAATTTCATAACATGGGATAAATCATAGTAGTGAAATGAAATCACAATAATCATAACATAAAACATGAAACTTTGTGGCATTCACACATAATCATAGAGAATCATTTCTTGTTAGTCAAGACTCGTTGCCAAGACTATCTTAGTGGACAAAGTCCCTTTCTGAATCGAGTAACCCTCGTTTCAGTCCTGCTCACTGAACCGGTATAACCTACCATTCCAGCCATGTCTATCTCATGAGATATATAATCTTTACCCAATGCATTGGAGGGAGATATAGGTCCCACCCATCTCATAATGATACCATTCTTATGTGTGCCACAAAATCATAAATCATACATCATTGCATAACCCATGTAATAAAAATGGGATTCTTAAACAACATGACATCATAAAACCATTCATATAAGATAAAGGAATTCATAAACATAATTCCATCACAACATAGTCAAATCAATGTAAAAATATGGATAGAAACAGAACCCTTTATTATCTTAGATGGAAAATAATTTTGATAAAACAATTGAATTGAATTCTTGATTAAAATATCCTTTCTTCTTCAAAATCAATTTCTTTTCACAAAACATCATGCAATTTTAAAAGAAAAAGATTTTATTGAAAATATTCATGAAATATTTTGGAGGAAGGTTCATGAAAATAAGGCTTTATAAAACCGTAAAAATCCGTTCTTGCCGTATAAGATAAAAAAACATTCTTCGTACTTTTGTCGGAAAAGTCAAAAAGTACCTCGTATAAAAAATATATAAAAAACGACAAAAGATTCCTTTCATATCTTTTACTAAAAACTCATAGAAGGGTAAAATTGGATTTAAACAAATGTATGTGGATGTAAATAATATTACATATTGAGAAAACATGGATGTATATGATAAAATACACCCCAGTAAATACCAACGTATAAACAATCTCGGATAATAATGAGATTGTGATATTTCCCTTACCTTAGGTCTGATTTGCTTCGTATGTGTCCGAACCTCCTATATAATGATTTAAATAATGTCATTGACTTATTACAGAATCATATTCATTGTTATGATATCATATATGGTTCACTTATGACATTATATTACCTGTTCTTTTGTAAATTCCATGTTAAAGAAGCGTTTTGGGTAAAATCGTTTCATTTATCGTAGGTGTTTTGACTTGTTGTTCTTGGCATCATTTTTACTTATATCATGATTTACTTACTTCCAGAATATAAAATATGATTTATATATCATATATATTCAGTATATATATATATATATTAGATAGATAAATAAAATAAAAAACACCGTTCATGGAGACGGTAGTCCGTACGTACGCATGAACGCTGTTTTTCTTTCCTTATTGTCTTGAATGGAAGTAAGTAGATGAAATAAATATATATATATATATACATAAATCCAGTATCATTATTATGTCATATATTTCATTAGTACTTATTATATATACTTTATAATCATTCATTAATGGTTAATCATTAAGAATGAATCTCATCGCGTCGTGGAGACGGTAGTCCGTACGTACGCACGAGCGATGATATCATTTCCATAAATATTGAATTGAATTGGAGTGGATTATAAAATATATCAGAATCAATATGATGTTGTAATAACTATGTATAGTTATTCTTTACACCATTATACCCATCCATGTAAGGTGGTGGTGGAAAATAGATTACACCACGGCGTGGAGACGGTATTCCGTACGTACGCACGCGCGATGATTTCTTTTTCCGTAAGATGGATAGATGGTGAAATAGGGTTGTTTCATAATTATAATAACATATTAGTATATGAGTGATACTGATGTTATTACTTCATAATGAAACAACCTAAGAAGAATAAGTGGAAGAAGAAATAAAGATGAAAGAATTGGTAACGGTAATTACCTCTTCTTTGAAGCGCCTCTTTGAGACCTCCTCTTAGGGCACTAAAATTGTTCTTTGAGGAAGACCAGAACCTCTAGGATGTTTCTAGGGAAGTGGAGAAGAGATTTTGTCAGGGGTTGGCCGAGCTTGAGTGCTCAAATTGGTGTGAGGAGGAGGGGGAGGAGGTTCCCTTTTATAAGGGAGGAGAGGGGCACCTTAGGAATATCTCAAAATATTATTTTATATTAAAGTCATAATCGGTTTATAATGGCTCCAAAGGGTCTTATTTCGAAGATAAGGTGGTGATGGGTCGAAATCCTATCAACCAATAAGATTTAGACAAGTTTAGGGTATTATTTTAACCTTATCAATTAGATTTAACTCTAAGTTAAATAATTTAACTTTTACCATGTCTTTTTGTTTTCTTTCACTATATGGTTAATAAACTTACTATAACATGCCAAACGAACCCCAAATTTTTTATTATTAATATATATATCCTTATCTAAGTCATTTGGCCGAACCTTAGATTTTTAGGAATAAAATAACAATTAATAATATAATATTTGATTTAAAAACTATTTTGTGTCAATTTTGACACTATTTGATATATGATTTTTGTGAAAGTCATAACAGAATTATATGTTCAAAACAAGTTGATTAAATCAACATTAATATATCATAGTAACCTAGAAAATTAGTGGAATTCATAAAAAGTCTTAAATTACATTTATTTTGGTATTTATATTATCAATTATGTCAATATTTCATTAATAAGATAATTACTGCATCATCTTTGTGTCATAAATAAATTAAATTATTTGATGTCTAAAAATTACAAATAAAAGACCATCATGTAGGAAATATTTTTAGCTTTCTAATGAATATTTACAATTGAATTTATATTATGTATAACCCCATATTATAAATGATTTACTTATTAAACTTTGATTTTAACTATTTTAACCCTTCTTTAAATAAATTAATAATAAATGTCCTAATCTAATCCAAGTGGACCTAAATGGTCATATTTTATTCCTAAGTTTGTTTTTGGTCGAATTACACTTGTCCAATAGAATTAGGACATGTGTTAGGGTAATATTAATATCATATTTACCCTTAGTTACCCAATTTACTATTAACCGCTGTAAAAAAAGTAAAAAGTTACTATTCACCAAAAATTTATTTTCATCTCATTGAACCACATTTTAGTCCTTTATATTAACCGTGTCTCTCGGATTTTCGAAATTCCATTCACAGAAGCGGTAAAATTAAGTTTTATGCAAAATTCAGTTTTAACCTACCACTTAGTGGTTTCACTATTCATCAAAAATTGAAAGTTTTCAGAAAAATACCAAAATTTCACCCTAGGCTAATTTCGATATTCTGAGTCCAAAAATGAAGTCCATTTTGAAAAATAAAATTTATAAAATTTCAAAAAGTGGTTATTACTAATCATAACGGCTAATTTTAATAGCATATTGTTGTTTAGTGAAACTCGGTATTGCGTACGACGCAAGCTATCGAGGAAGGTCGTGATTGCGTGTAATGCAAGGCAAGTCAAGGATGCGTGTTGTGCAAGCTCTTTTTGGTGTAGCGTACTACACAATACTTTAATAAAATTAAAAAGAATATTTTTTTATAAAATCTTGGGCTGTTACAAACCAAGTGGAGGCTTAGAACATTATTGGAGATCAACATCATAGGGTTCAAACTTGAAGAACAAAGAATGCTATAACACAGACTTCCCTTTATTCTAAAGTCGATCCGAATGATTTAGATGAAGCATTTGAGAATCTTGAATGGTTTCATGAAATGAATTAAGAGATTTATCAAATAGAAAAGAATAATACTTGGGAACATGTAACCAATCTAGACAGTAAGAACCTTGTTGGTACAAAGTGGGTTTTCTAGAACAAGATGAAGGAATAAGGAAATGTAATAAGAAAAAATGCAAGATTTTTTTGAAAAGGGTATTTCCAAATTGAAGAAATTGTTTTTGATTAATCCTTTTCTCCAGTGGAAAGATTATAAACAATCAGAATCTTTCTCGCTATTGATACACAACTAGGATACAAAATCTTTCAAATCGATTTAAAATCCACATTCTTGAATGGTGAACTCGATTAGAGTGTTTACATTGACAAAACTAGTTTATTTGTTATTATAAAGGATGAAAATTATGTGTGAAGGTTGAATAAGGTTCTTTATGGGCTATAATAGGCTCTTAGGGCCTGGTATTCTAAATTAGATACATTTTTGAGGAAGATGAATTTCAAGAAACGTATAGTTGACAACAATATTTACATCAAGAAGTGTAGGAGTTTTCACTAATCATTATTGTTTACGTAGATGTCATTATATTTAATGGGAATGAAGAAAGATCATGTGAATGATTTTCTACGGAGATGAATATGTTATTTAGATGTCTATGTTGGGTGAGATGAAATACATTTTTGGGATACAAATATCACAGAAGAAGAATCACGTATTTCTGTCTCAAGAAAAGTATTCTAAGGAACTTCTTTAGATGTTTGGCAAGACAAATTAAAAAACTGTGTTTGCACCAATTTTAGTGGGAACCGTGTTTTCTGATGATGGAGAAGTCAAGGAAGTTTATAATAAATTGTTTCAATAGATGATTAAATGTATTTTGTATTCAACTTCCTCAAGACCCGGCATCATCTATTGTGTCACTTTATGTGAACGATTTCATAGTGCTCATAAAGAATCACATTTTCTTTCTGGAAAAATAATTCTATGACATATAAAAGGCACAAAAATTTTTTGAATCAGGTATGATGGATCTGGAAATATTAATCTATTTGGGTATTTAGATGTTGATTTGGAAGGAAATGTTGATGATAGAAGATCCACATATGGTGGAGTTTTATTTTTGGGGAAAATTTGTTTTAGTTTGCATACCAAGAAAAAAAATTCAGTAACACATAGCACAGTTGAAGCTTCATATGTTTCTACTATTCAAGATGCAACTGATATAATGGGGATGAAGACTTATTTGGATGATCTACTTGTTGAAGTAAAGTTATCATTGCTCTTAGGTAGTGATAATCAGAGTGCACTCAATCATACAATAAATCTTGTATAACATTCTCGTTAAAAAACATTGATATAAAGTACCACATTATCAATGAGTATGTGGAGAAGAATGAATTGAGGCTGGAGTTCATTCCTATATCTGAACAAGTTGCCGAAATATTCACAAAAACATTACCGAATGATCCATTTTCAAAAGTGAGGTTGATCACAGGTGTCGATCCTCTTTCTCATCCAGGTTGAGGTATGTGTTTTTGTTCACTCTCTCAACATACCTTTGGATAGTGTTTTCAATGGGGAGAATTATTATATAAATATATCCTTATGGAAGCATGCATAAATGGGATGTTGTGGGTATGCTGTGAATCCAACATGTGTGTGTGTGAACTATTCTAATTTTTTGTTGGAGTGGTTGTAGGAAACAATGTTTTTGTTTTCCAAGAAGGTTGATGACGTGAACAATGATGAAGTATAAGCTAGAATGATGTTTGGAAAAAACCTGAGGATATATGAGCATGAAATTACATAGTCACTGCTTTTGGATATTATGGTTTTTTCAATCAATATTTCTTGTTTCCTATAATGAGTTAGCTCACATAGGCTTTGAATTGATGATAAGTAATCCATTGCATGAGGTAAAAATGTTCAGTGATTTATGAATCATGGTTGATAAACGAATCCAAAGGGGGATATTATTTGGACCATGCTGGATAGAGAATAAAGTAAGAAGAGTTTACTGTTACAGAGTGTTGTCTTTTGTTGGGAAAGAAGATAAATCAAATCACTTTTTAACGAACAGTTAAATTAGACGATGCTTTACTGATTTTTATTATACAAATATAATAAGATTGGGGAACTTGTGATGCAATCTTTTTGATGAATGGGGGAGTTATGGGGATTCCAGTAATATGATTTTTCTATTGCAAATAAAGATGATGCTGGACGGTAGTGAAGTTTCAGTACTTCCCATTGAAAATATGAAAATGCTAAAGGTGTTCAATCTTAGGATACATATAACGATAGTGGATTTAATGGTGAAATACGAAGAATGGTAATGAGATCCAGTGAAGGGAGTACTTGACAAAGAAATGAATGATCCGTGGGCTCCACAAAATAAAGTTCTAAGGTGGTACTTTTTTCCAATTTTTTTCAATATTTTGGACCTCAATATCAGGAGATAATGAAATATTTTTTGTGAAGGATGTTTTGTGAATGTTTTATGATGGATAGTTATGTTGCGTGAAAGTGGTGTTCCATGATCTGAACATAAAAATTTTACAAAGGAGAGGCTTGGGAAAAATATTGGGGTTTTACACGCAAGATTGGTTTTTGCACACAATATTGAATGTATTTTGGAATCCTGCGAGCAAGGCATGAATCGAGATCCAAACATTGAAAAATGGCATTGGAATGAAGCTCGTGATATACTCAATAAGTTCTCTAAAGAATATTTTTGCATTAAATAGGCTTATGCGCCAAAGGCGACTTAAAATGGGGGTTTTTCATGTGAGGCTTGATTTGAAGTCCAAACATCAAAAAATGGCAAATACCTGAAGTGTGCGAAAGATTCATAGAAGTGCGCAGAAGATAAGGTTGTTGTGATAGGGACTTACATTCTCATGGAGTCATCAAATGTAGCTTTCCATGATGCCTGACTTACGCTCCTATGGAGATGTCAAATGGGGTTTTTCACGATGCTTCAGGATCATGCGCGACGCATCGGGGGTTTTTCACACAGTGGTCAATGAGGTATATAAATAGGAGGTGACCCCACCCACTAAAAGTTCTCATCACATAGAGAAATCCCAAGCACTAAGGTGTAGAAAAATATTAAGAAGAGGATATTTCATGGAAGAAATATAGTTTCACGCATGAAAGAGATGTTGCAAGCAATAAGAGATTAACGCACAAAATCATTGTTGTTCCCAAGAAGTGTTTCACGACAAATGTTATATCTTGAATGTGTGGCATAAATATTTATTGTAATAAGACTAAAATTGTGCATGAAATATTTGAAAACTACACACATATTAGGTTGTTCATAAGATAGTTTTTACCGACTTTTTGGTAAGAAAGTGCAGATTTGTATTTCAACGAATACATCTATTCCATTGTAATGATTCATTGAAATAATATAATTCTTTATTTATACTAAGAAAGAGAACAAACACTTGAGGATTGTTTTCCATGGGCTACACGAGTGTAAGGGTATATCCTACTCATTGTATCCGACATCAAATGATTGTTTTATAGTGGATTGTGTGGTAGTAGATTATTTATGTACCATACTAAGGATGTAGCTATTATTATTGAGTATTGAACCTTATATGTCTTCTGTTCGTATGTTTGTGCGTGTTCCGAAGAGAAGAAAATCTTTAATAGGAGTCAACGTTTGTTTCTAAAAGAAGGAAACATGAATAGAAAAATAAATCATAGATTCACCCCTTCTATTCTAAGTGATACTTAAAACCTGATTGGGAACTTCAAAGAGCAAGTAGAAGACTTATGATTATAGGAGACAGATACCCTTGGAGTTTTATGAGGGAGACCATGTGTTCATTCAGGTCTCACCCTAATGAGGGTTACATTTATTTTGCTGGTGCTGAAATCCCTCTCAGAGGTTTATCAGACCATTTCAGATCATGAGTAGTGTTGGCGAGGTGGATTACCTTCTAGCGATTCCCCCACAGCTGCACTAGATGCATGATGTTTTCCACGTTCCATAGCTATGTAGGTATGTGCCTGACCCATCGCACTTCATCTACTGGGTCGAGTTGGATATTGACGATGGGGTGACGTTCGCAGGGTTCCCAGTGGGAATATATAACTAACATGAGAAGGTCCAATGAGGATGGTTGATTCCTTAGGTTTTTGTTCGGTGGAACATGGAAGTCTCAACGAGAGCAAATTGGAGTGAGAGGCTCAAATTTTTTGTCAGTACCCCCATTTGTTTGATTAGATTTTGTTTTGTATTTCAGGGAAGTAAATCCCCATGTTGTGGAGAATGTGAAGAATATGAATATCTATATAATGTTTTTTATTATATTAATTTATTTTGAGATTGATAAATTTGACAGTACTAGATTCTGAGCCCATAGATCCTAAACCGTAATTTGAAACCATTTTTAATGTATGTTCAGTAAACGTGATAACGGGTTATTTTATCTTTTGAATTGGTAATTGGATTGAAAATATGAGGGCACTGTTGAACTTTAAACACTGAAATTCACATAGAATTGAATAAATAATGGATGGAATGGTCCAAACTGAAAATTTTATTTTTAGAGTTTTTTAGAAAAATAATAAAATAACATAAAAAGTTATTTTATATTGTTTCTCATTCATTGACCAGATGACACCGATTTTGTGGTGTGGTGACAAGGTGTATTAATGATGTTCATTAATGGCTCGTATCACACAGCATAATGATGCAATAATGGGAGCGTAATACCAATAATTTTTTATAAATTAAACAGCATAGATATGTGACGTCGTATCATAACAAAAATGTTGCGACATGTTTCATTTAATTATTTGAAATATTCGAGATGACCGTATTTAATAATGGAGACACTATGAAGAATCCACAATAAAATTCCTCTCCAATGAAGACTGCCAAATATTGATATTGAGAATTAATCTTCTGCAACAAACACTCAATGAAAGGAGCTGGATGTGACGACGTCAATAGCTTTAACTCTTTAGGATGAGTGATTTGACATTGAATGTCAGAGTGGTGGGGTTTTTTTTTCAATGTTCATCCCCAAACATAATTTTTTTGGAACGAATAACATGGATCAACTATTGAGAATGTTGATCTGAAATTCATGAATTTGTGAAGGAGGGTGAATTTTCATGGGGAATGATTATTTGGGATTGAATCCATTCATGAAATGATAGGACTCCAGTCCCCAAACCTCCCACATGATTTAAACCCCTAACACAGTGGGCCCCATCTGACATGAATATGGCCCGAGAACTTCCCTTCATGCATTATCTGTGGCCACATTCATGAAATGTATTAAATTCGATTCTGAGGTCTATGAAAGGATAGCAGTGACCTGAGAGGATCTTAGGCATAGGATTATTGGAAAACGGACCACCAGACGAACTCTAGTGGCCTGTGGAAGGGGATGTTGGTGAAAAACCTCTATTATGGTGGTGATAGTGACTAAAGGAGTTGGAAATGGCATTCGGTCTATGCCAGCCGCGTGAAGGTGGTGGTGCCACCCGGACCCTCGGCAGCCAGCCCTCCCTAGCCTCACTAGATGATGACAGCTGGGGGTTGCGGCCAACAGGTTGCAACGACGGAAGTCACGACACCAGGCGGGCACTGCATGGAGGGTGTTCCCATGTCCAGTCCACCAAGAAAGTGTTGGTAGCAGTATGCCAACCGCAATTATAGGGGCCTCACATCTGCGGTGCTAGATGGAGCTGGATGCGGCTCGGCTGTCTCGTCCCGGCAGGGAGTCGCCCTGCCAGTCTACGCCCCTAGCGAATTCGGCTAAGTTTGGCAGGCCAGACCGGTGATAATAGGCCTGAAAAAATATAGTGGGATTGACCCGTGCTAGTAGGCTGAAACTGTGCCCTTCAGGCTGGGTTGGATAAGACCGGGTTGGCGGGGGACTTAGCGAACTTGACCCTTGGCCATATCGTGTCGGGTCTAGCAAGGCCTATTGGGCCGGTCCCACTAGCCAAACCGGGCCATATTGACCCCAATCCAAACCAGGTGAGGTCGATTCCATCTAATTAATCTAGGTTATGTGGGACCCCTGGTACAGGATGGTCAGGTCGGTCTGGCCGGGTTTGACTGGGCCCCGTCACAACTGGTCCCCTGTTTACTAAAACACCAGTATCTTACAAACCATGTGTCCAACTGATGAGTCGTGTGCGGCGTTGGAACCAAATTGATCAGGTGGGTCTTTTTAATTATTTTTGTTAAATTTCATAGAAATATAGATGTGATTAATGGCTTTATGATCAATTCTCCCAAGAGTGCTACATACGGAACCATGTGGTTGGCTGAGACATGATGACTACTCGATGACTGCCAAGTGGTAAGCGGCTCTGTGTGACCTGGAAGAACCATGGTGGGGAGCAGCTCTTTTTGACCTATCATACCCGTGGTACTCATCCTGATGAGTACCTCAGATCGGCCATGGTGGGATGTGACTATGTGTGACCCGGTAGGCCCATAGCGGGGAGGGGATCTATATGACTCAGTATACCCATGGTATTAAATAGGGATGAGTACTATAGAAGTCCATGGATAGTGGGAAGCAGGTTTTTTTTGACCCAATAGGCCCACTATACTCGATAGAGGAGGAGTTTTCCTGTAGATTAGGAGTTCAATGATTTGACTGAGGATGTTACTATCATTACACTAAATGTAAACCTGGTGGGAGATGTATTAGGATTAATTCATTATAGTAAGGATTTCGGTGTGGTAATTACTTTATTTGGGGGGTCCCTACTGAGTTTTAGGTTACTCGTCCCTGCACAGGCATGCCCATGCATGTCATGTCCGTGCAAACGTTCGACGTTTCGATAGATTCTTTCGTGGATCAGGACCCAATGGATCATAGTGGGACAAGACCGATTGACCCTTCTATGATGGACAGGGTGGCCTAGGACTAGGTGGGGCCCAGTCAGACTAGCCAGATTGGACATACTACTCTAGTTTCCAGAAGATTCACTAATCTTATGATCAGGTGAGGTTTTCCACGGATGGCCATTAGAGCACCGTTCTGTACCTTTCTATTTCCTTTTATTTTTACTGGGTTTGTATTCTGGGCCACTTTTTTGTTGTACATTATAATCAATCTTGTTTTAGTATATTTGATTCTCCCCTTTCACTATGTTGGGACATTGTTGTGCATGTGTGTGTGTATAAGTACTCAGGAAAATTCCTCCCACCTACATTTTGATATATTTGATGCTAGTCTATATCCACTGTAATTCAAGAGGTGGGAATTGGGTAGTCCCTCCACATTCCCCATGGGACAGGTCGTGATAAAGTGGTTTAAGAGGGTGGTCATTCCTACCACAAATACATGGAGTCTATTTTTTGGGTAATAGTTTTATGTTTTGCAATTCCTACATTCATATTCGAGGAGTTCAGTGTTGGTGCGACGACCATCGTATCCATACAATAGGACCATGAATTCTGCCTTTCAACTCAATACAAGAAAACATTGGTAGCTTAAGGGTTTCTTTATGTTTTTTTTTTGAATCAAAGTCTTCTCACCAAGTATAGTTATCTGAATATGGTACATATTTATCTATTTTGGGATACCTCCTCATGGATGACCATTCATGATCTTGATATGAGGTCCTGAGGATAAACCACCTAGTGACGAGACATCTGTTCAAGGAACAATTCTAGCGATGGGCCCACTGGGAGGTGCACAAGTGGTACCACAAACCGATGGTGATTTTCTACTGCCGGTGGTTCAAATAGATGAAATTTGAAGGTTCAATGGATTACCAAAGATTCAAAGACCAAGACCTCCATGGTTCATGGGGAGAGACAGATCCTCAGGTCGCTGAGGACTGGTTGGAGGATGTGGCGTGGGTCTTCCACTTAGTGGGGACACCACATGACCAGATGGCGATCTTAGCAGTGAGCCTTCTATAGGGTTCAACAAGGAGGTATAATTTTTCATCAACCTATACACCAGGACAAAACTGATATCCCCATTAGAATATCAGATGGATCTCGTAAAGCTTCATGAAATAAGGGTACAACTAGAGGACTTATTGGAGTATGGGTTAGTAAGGCCATGTGTTTCACCATAGGAATCCCCGATGCTTTTTTCCAAGAACGAAGATAGGAGATTGTGGTTGTGTGTGTAATTTGGATGATTGAAATAGTTGACCCTGAATAACATGTATCCAATATCGAGAATTGATGATCTCTTTTCCCAGATTAAGGGAGAGAAATGGTTCTCAATGATAGACCATAGATCAGGCTATCACCAGCATCAGGTGCGGGGTGAGGAGGTACCATAGAAAAACATCAAGAGCCGGTATGACCACTAGGACTTCACTATGATGCCTTTTAGAATGACCAATTACCCTCTAGTGTTCATGGGCCACATTAATAGGATATTCCATCCTATCCTTGGCCGGATCATTATTGTATTCATTGATGACATCTTGGTGTACTTAGCATCATAGTAGGAGCACATTACACTGGCAGATTATACAAGATACACTCTGAGAGCACTAGCTTAATGGTAATCTCTTGAAGTTCCAATTCTTGAATCGAGATGTCCAATTTTGGGGAAACGACATATCAGAGGCTATAGTAAATGTAAATCAGGAAAAGATAGATGTAGTCATTTCTTGGGTGATAGCTATAATTGTGACCGAGGTGCGGAGCTTAATGGTGTTGGTTGGTTAATATTGGACCTTCGTTCCCCAAATTTCTATGGAAGCTGCACTTATATCATATTTGAAATTGAAGGGACAACCCTTCGTGTGGATAAAGAAATTCCATCAGAGTTTTCAAGAGATTAGATGGAGAATGACTGGTGCCCCAATAATGAGACTATCAGAGGAGGGCGTTGGGTACATAGATTTCTATGATACATTAGGGGGAGGAATGGGATGTTTCCTGATGTTGGAGTTAGCAGTGATTACATATGGCTCACAACAGTTGACAAATAATGAAAAGAACTATAAGTCCCAAGACCTGGAGTTAGCAGTAGTGGTATTTTCCCAAAAGATGTGGAAATACTAATTGATGGGTGAGTGGTTTATAGTTTACTCCGATCACAAGAGTATTCGGTATATATTCTCTTAGAAGGAAAACAATGGTGATGGATAGAGTTATTACAGGTAAAAGAATTTGAGATTTCCTATACTTTTTGGATGTGGAACGTGATGGTAGACACACTCAGCATGAGGACCAGTTTGCATTTGCTGAGTGGGACGAAGGAGTAGTTAGCTGTGATACAGATATCCATTGTGATTTATTATAGAGTATCTTATTTCAATGAATGTTACTCCCCCAAGATTATATTGATTCAGGGAGGCACAATTGGTGGACGTTGAATTTTAGAACTGACGTGCTCAGTTATCCTCAGGATGGGCCCCTGACATATTTTCGATTGGTGGGGAGCACATAATCTTTTTCAGAGGGCACACTGTCGTACCAGTGACATTGCAGGGTGAGTTACTGTGGGATTTCCACACATCCCATTTGGTGGTTCATCCCATTGTGGATAATGTGAACACAGACCACTGATTTCAGTACTACTGGCCGAGTATAAAGAGAGAAGTGGGCGAGTTCATTTCATGATGCCTCACTGTTCAGCAAGTAAAGGCCTACCGTTAGCTTTTGATAGGTCTGGCATAGACACTTTAGGTACTAGGGTGGAAGTGTGATAGTATATAGATGTATATCAAGACAGGTTTACTATATATGTCTAGAATCCTCGATTCTATTTGGGTGATTGTTAACTGAGTCACAAATTTAATTCACTTCTTACCTGTATATGAGTAGGTACTTGTAGAGAGATTGGGTTGCATCTACGTATATGAGATAGTGCAGCTCCACAGGATTCCTTCGACTGTCATATTAGACAGTGATTCAAGATTTACAATCTATAAAATAAAGGGATTACAAGAGGTGTTCGGGACTCAGATATGCTTTAACACAACTTTTCATCCCCAAACTGATGGTTAGATTGAGAAGGCTATACAAACCCTTGAATACATGCTTTGTTCTTGTGTAAATGATTTTGGTCATAGTTGGGAGGACCACATGCCACTGGTGGTGTTTTCATACATCAAAAACAATCAGAACACCATTTACATGAAACAATTCATTGCCTCGTACAGGCGGCCATACAAATAACCCATATGCTGGACATACCTAGGGGTGTCAGCACCCATGGGTCCGGAGTTGGTATGGGCTACCAACGAAAAGGTTAATATCATACAAGAGCTTATGTAGACTACAAAAAGTAGATAAAATTCATAAACTATTAAGGGACAGAGACCTATGGAGTTTAAGGTGGGATACCATGTGTTTCTTGATGTGTCCCCAATGAGGGTTACATAGATTTGGCTGGGGCGGCAAGCTATCCCTGGGGATTATCAGACCCTTTCAGATCGTGAGCAGATGTGGCAATGTGTCAAACCACCTAGCACCTCCCCCATATATACATTGGGATCAGTATGTTTTCCACATGTTTCATCTGAAGAGGTACGTGCATGACCCATCGCACATCAACGACTCTGGAAATCTAGACATTGATGATGCGGTGATGTTTGTGGAGTTCTCAGTGGGGATATATGACAAACTGAAGAGGGTCCTATGGAGATGTTTGAATCTTCTTGTTCATGTTTAGTTGCATAATGAGAGTCTCCAAGAGAGAACATAATATCATGTGTCTAAGATTCATGCTCAGTACCCCCATATTTATGATTAGTTTTTGTTTTGGATTTTGGGGATGGAAATCCCCATGGTGGGGAGAATGTAACGACTAAGAATTTATGAATAATTTTTTTCTAATATTGACTTTTTTAATACCATGAAATTCGCGGGAACATGATTACGGGTCCTGGAGATCCTGATATTAAATATTGAACATTTTCAAGGTACATTCAGTAAACAGGTGAGTAGGGGTTTTTATTTTTTGAATCGGTGCTCGGATCGAAAACCGTAGGGCACCATTGAAATTTGATTGTCACGATTCTCCTAGAATGGACATAACTTTGGCGATAAAATTCCTAACAGAAAGGTTTATTTTTGATGTTTTGAGAAATATAAATAAATAATATTAAATTGTATTTTATATTTTTTCTCATCTGATGAGTGGTAGATGATGACGGTGTTCTACGACGATGATGTGGAAAAATGGAATATTAATAGATCTCATTAATGGCCCATATCATGAAGCATAATGATTAAATAATGGGATCGAATCATTTAAACTATTTTATAAATGAAACAGTGTAACGATGTGATGTCCTAGTATAAAAAAAATGCAGAGATAGGTTTTCTTTAATTATTTGACCCATTGGAGTGGACAAAATTAAACATTGTCGACTCTCTAACAAATCCCCAATGGAATTACCCTCAAATGAATAATTACGATGAACACTAGTGTGACTTCATCATCCTCGATACACCATAAATAAACGGAGCCAGAATTGATGACGTTGATGCCATGAACTCTTGAGGATGAGCCCTTCGGCATCAAATGACAAAGAGTTTAGGGTTTGTTTGTTTTTAAATGTTCTTCCATTCTCTTCTTTTTCTAGAAACGAAAATCACAAATCAGGTTACAAAAACTTTGATCCTCGATTCATTAATTTATTCATGAGGGTGACTTTTCTTGTGGATTTATTATTCATTATTCATACTATGCATGATATTATTAAACTTTAATCCTTGATCATCACCATTGATTTAATCCTCTAACATGGAGGCTATGGGTTGACATGAAAAAGTCCTGAGAACCTCCACTCAAGTGTTCTTGGTGGCCTCATTCTTGAAGTGGTGTAAATTTTATTAAAGGGCATGAGAAGAGATGACTTTGACCGGAAATGCCCATGGGCATAGATGGATCAGAAAATGGACCACCAGTACATCTCTAAGGTCCTGTAAAAGGTACCTCCGGCATAGAACCACCGACACAGCAGCACAACCGACCGGTGGCGGTGGAAGACCCACGCCGACTACTTGAAAGGGGTAGCACGAACTAGTTCCACGGATGCAATGGAGGCGACCGACCCTCACCGGTTGTGCTAGTGGTCCGTAGAGAACCGACCACGGCGGGGGATGTTGTGGTGCCAATAGAGTGCCACATGGATGGTGTATCCCAAGCCCGAGCCACCCTGGTGGTGCAATACATGGTGCAATGACAATGGATGGAGGGCCCCTGCATCTATGGGGTCAGCTGGATCCGGACACAGCTCGACTGGCATGTCCCTGCCAGGCGACGCACCACTGGTCCACCCCTTGGTAGACTAGGCTAAGGATAGCAGGTCGCACCCCCATCTTAGAGGTCAAGTCCCATGATGGCAGGCTGGACCAGCCCCCTTTGGGTTGGGTCGGACATGACCTGGTCGCCGGGAAACCCGACAAGCTGCACCCTTGGCCAAAACGGGCAGGGTCCAGCAAGGCCTATTGGGCCTGGCCCACTATCCAGTAAAACTTGGTTTACCCCGACCCGAACTAGGCCAGGAAACGATCATATAATTAATGTGGGGTATTTGGGACTCCTCAATTCGGGTTGGTCAGGTCGGTCTGACTGGGTTGGACCAGGCACCGACGTATCCTATCCCAGTTTTACTAAAATTTATGTATCATGCAAATTGTGTGCCTATGTAATGAGTTGTTTTCGGAGTTGGGAACCTTTTGAAGAGGGGGATATTTTGGAATAATTTTTGGTGACTCAATTTTAAATTATGACATGATAAATTTATTTAGGAGTAGTTCCCCCAAGCACTCTACGTACGAAAACCTACGGTTGGCCGAGTCCTGCTTACTGCTCAACGATGACCCAGTGTGAAGAAGATCTATGTGAATCAGAATTCCCATGGTAGGGAGTGTCTCTGTGTGCCCGAGAAGACCCATGGTAGTGAATAGGAGGTGTACCTCAGTTCGACTACGGTGGGAAGCGACTCTATGTGTCCCGGAAGGTCCAAAGTGGAGAGCGACTCTGTGTGACCCATCAAACCCACAAAACTCATCAGGGATGAGTTACACAATAGTACAAGGATAGTAGAAATCATTTATATCCGGCCTTCATTTCCCACTATACCCGATAGAGTATTTTTTCTCAAGGGGTCTAGGATTTCGATGATATGATTGATGATTCTACTATCACTACCATAAATGTTTTCTTAGTGTGATCTGGCTTATACTTAATTATTTTCATTGAGGATTTATGTGTGGTATTTCCTTTTTGTTTTGGGGTACCTAATTAGTTTCGTGTTACTCAGCCAGGCACGGGCCCCACCCATGCTTGTTGTGTCCCGTGAAAACTGTCAAGACTTCGATAGAGACCTTAGTGTACCGGGACCTGGTGGTGCCTAGTGAGATAGTATTGATTGATGTTTCAATGATGGACTTGGTTTATTTTGACCAAGTTGGGTCTAGTAGGACCAGGAGGACATGAAATACTATTTCGGCTTCCAGTAGTTTCACAACTCTTATGATCAGGTGGGGTTTTCTGCAGATGGCCATCTGAGATTCATTATATACCATGCTGTTTCAGTTCGTTTTGTTGGGTTTGTATACTTTCACACTTCCTTTAATATTTAATTTGTTCTTAGTGTTGTATTAGTTTACTTTTCTCCCCTTTCAGCGTGTTAAGATGTGGTTGGGTGTGTGTGTGTGTGCGTACATGTACTCTTAAAAATGACTCCCACTTGTAGGTTGATGCCTTCAGCGATAATTGCATGCCAGTATCCTTCAGGAGGTGGGCTTGGGTTAGTCTTGACATGGGCCCTGGGGGACATTTCATGATAATATTTTTCATAATCATCTAAATAAATTTATTTATAATGTTAAAAATATAATTTTATTAATATAATTTATAGTGGTAATAAATTTATTTTTTTATTTTTTTATCACTTTTACTAGTAGTGTATAATAAAATTGATTTCTTATTTTTAATGAACATTTTTAAATAAGGTAAAAACATTAATTTACTCCATGTTAATAGAAATAAGATAACTAGTGAAAATTTAGTCATCACAATAAATGATTTAATAAGGTAAAATAGTTAAATTATGTGATAAGGTCCTACAATATTCCAAAAAAAAAATTTCAAATGTGTGGATGAGAGTTTTCTAAACCAAACACATCATATTTTCCCTAATTTTTAATTTTTGTAGAACATAAATTGAATATAAAAATATTTTTATCTTAAAAAATATGTTTTGTATAAATTACACTCCTAACACTTATAAAAAGAAAAAATCCCATCCCCACTACAAGACTCAAATAAAATTATAATTTTAATGTATACTCCGACATATTTCTTACATAACAATCCTTCCACGCGTTATTAATATTTTAGTAAAAAAAAAATTTCTCATACATTCAAACTAATAAGACATCTAAGAGATGATATAAAATCTTAATTTTATATAATAACTTCATTTTATTGTTATTTTAATATAATTCATCCACATGTTCTTATTTTAGAATTATATATTAAATAACATAAAAAATATATCAATATACTTATATAATGATGATATTTTTACAAGTTCGCTTTAAAATAATACTCATCCATTGATTATTTTTGGTTCTTATTTATATATGTATAACCACCGAAGTGAAAAATTCTATAATTTGTTTCTTTTTTTTTTTGATTTTATTGATGATTTTTCCATAGATAAAGTTGTAAAGGATCCTTCTTTACAAATTAAATGGTTTACTTGAGTTTTACGTAATGTTATTTATAAAAACCTCTCAAAAATAGATTAATCAAATCACTTGGAAGACAATCTAACCATACGAAGTTATTTTTTGCATCTTTTATTAGAAATTCCATATTCCAAATTTTTTTCCTCTGTATAAACATGTGTGATAATTTCATTGGAGTTGAAATGTAAGTCTAGGAACTCAATATATTTAATTGTGATACTAAATAAGAGATTAATTGTATAATTTTTTATTGGTTCCAAAATAATTATAGAATCACAATCAATATAAATGTTGATGTAGTATTTTTTCCCATTTAAGGGATAAATTAGTGACAATAAGAAGTATTTTTGATTCAAGGATTGACAAGATTCCACGTATTCCATAAATGAATCCAATAAACATTCAATTATATTAAAAAATGATACAAAATTAACAATAATTGACTATATATCCATTTGGTTCACCATATAGATTGATTTTGATCCATTTTGGAAAAGAGAGATTCTAGAAGACCTCAAATTTTTCTAAAAGTGGATTATGGTTTTAAAAAATTCCAATTCTTCTAATAACCATATCAACATGAAAATAGTTATAGTAGTGATAACCATGAAGTAATATATCCACCATGACTAAAAGAGTGATCATCATGAGAGATTACTCAGGTTTAAAGGGAGATATATTGAAAATATGGTAATTTCTGAAATACTATATTACATGAAAGTGATTATCCAAAACTTTGATGAAAAGATATAAAATATTCATAGAAATTTTTATTCATTTACAGGATCGATGATGGAAGGAAATAGTGGTTGAATACATATCTGGGACTTTAAAAAGATAGACAAATCTCTAGAAAGAATATGTGGTGGAACAATTACACAAGGGGTGATAAACATTCTCCTCATGTTGACTCCATTGAAGCCCCTACAATAGGGAGGAAGAAAAAATTAGAATAAGAATATATCAGTGAAAATTATGTTATGAATAAGTATTTGAGTGAGGTTCGGGGGTAATGGATAGATGTAGGGATTATTTAATATAATAATATATTTAATTTCATAAATTAATTTATAATTAGTGGCATAATAATAAAATTTTTGTACTTCGAATAATAATACGGATAGGTTCTCAAACAATAACATCAACAAGAGGATAAGAAGTGTAGTTTGGGAAAACGTACGATCTCATTTTGTATACACAATTGACACGTAACCATAATTTAATATCCAAAAACATGTAAATTAGAAGGATTTATTTTAGGTTGTGATGAATATAGTATAGGGGTTCCAATCGATTAATCAATCAAGAAATCAAGTGAAAATTCCACGTTATCAATCCATCTTGAGTGTGGCATAAAACTAGATAAGAATGATTTGGTGGAAAACCAAATTGATGAGTCAATATAATTAATGATACCCCTATTAAATATTACTAAGAATTTTTTCAAGGTAAAGATATGAACTATAAATTTACTATTCATAAGGCTCTAAGTGAATTGGTCATAGAGGGAATCAATGATGCTTTTGATGTTTTTGATACACAAACCTCCATCATTGAGTGATATGTAGTATTTAATCAGATGGAAAATAATAAATTATCTTTAAAGGAAGATAGTACAATATATCCAATTATTAAAGAAATCATTTCGGTTATTAATTAGATCCATGGGATATTTATAAATCCTGAAAACATATACCAGTTTAGAGATAATAGAGGTTTTGAAAAAGAAAATCCTACCGTACATTGATATGGAATTCCATTTCAATGATGAGAGATAATTACCAACTTGTTTACTAATCCCATATAAGAAACTAACCTTCATCCTCTCACAAAATAATGTAACACCAAGGTCGGCAAAGGGAATAAATTCATCTCTAATTCATATTTCAATTAATAATCATGAACATCATGAAGGGGGTTTCCTTCGAAAAAATATAAAATATTTATCCCAATTATTTATCTTCAATGTAATAATTTCATAATGTGATTTTTCTTCTTTGAGGTTTTAAATTTTTATTTTTCCTTCTTTCAAGAAGTGTATAATGTTATCCATATATAAAAGGTGATAGGGAAAATCCAATATTATAGAAACAAAGATGGATTTAGGTCTACCATGGTCCACAACATGAGTGAGGATCCTATTATGTAAATCCCATTATATATAAAAACAAATGGAATAATGTTTTCTCGTTACCTAACCCCTCTTGAAAGTTTGACGTACATCATGGGATATCAATTTAAGTGCACCGATATATGATCATATACCAAGATCTATTTAGCCTATTTGAAAAAATGTCCAATTAATCCAAATATATGTAACAATATATAAAAAACATTCAAATACATTGTATTCAAGGACTTATTAATATCACATTAATGAGAAATACTATAACCTCGATTAGATTTATGAAGCAGATTGACAAATTCAAAAACTGTGCCAATGTAGTTATAAATGATTCTTCCAATAACATAGATGAACTTATTCCATGATATAATATTATTCGTGATGTTGTAATTTATAGTAGCATGGATATTACTAATGATATTATAGATAGTAATAATTAAGGAAGTGGGCCTAAAGCAATGAATCTAATTATCAATATCTACATTATGAATCTAGGTAATAAATTGAGGTTTAACTCAATGGGGAAGTGAGATATTGTAGAAATATACTATAACCAACCTATATATATATCATAGTGTAACACATCCCAAAATTTTGAAAATAAATAGTTAGTGAAGATATTATGACCTATATAATTTTCAGGATTTTGTTTGAATAATACATTCTTGATTTCAATATCACGTAGAGTGCTAGTAAGAGATATTTTTTGTTCAGGGATAAAAAGAGTTAGGATGGTTCCATAAGATAAGTTTGTATTCAGGTTAGTCCTATAAATTAAATTATTATTGTAAGAGATAATGTGATATACAAGAAATGACATATAATCAATGACACAATTTTTATATTTTACAGAGAAGGATCTATAGACTTTTCAAAATCCTATGAGAGAATAAAAATAATTATTAGTCATATATCCATCCTAGAGCCACATATCTCTAAATGATTCATTGTAAATTTATTCATTTACGGAAAATATAGAGTTATTCTTAGAAGTGAGATCTCTCTCAATATAAATGAATAGAAAAAATACCTATCAGTGAATTAATCATGAACATTATTAAAAAAATATTGTGACATGAAATATTTATATCAATCAAGAAAAATATATCCATTTACCAACCCTTGAGTATGTTTTTTAGAAGCTTCATCTTCAAGAGACATTCAAAATAATTATTTCAACAATGAGAAAAATTCATGAAATCATAATTATGTTTATCGTAATAAATATTGTTATCCCAGGACTTATTGAATATATATTGAAGGAGAGGATTCGAATTTCTGGTAATATGGATGTCGAGAATGGGGTGGTGGTTAGAGTAATTATGAAAAGACTAATGGTAGATATAGAATCCAATTTTTCAATGGATGGGTCATGGGAGAATTATAGATATTTTTCGATAGAAATAGTTATATTATTGTTCCTCTGATACCAATTATACATTATGAAAAAGAATTTTATATAACCCATATCATTGATACAATATATGTTTCAAACTCCACTGTATATATGGATGAGTTTAAAACACCAATCCATTCACGGGTGTAAAAAATAAAATTTACGTCAAAAAACAACCAATAATCTTTGATTATACCGCTGATATTATCAAGAAATTTCCAAATCTGTCTTCTATAAATGTATTTATTTATAGAGTAATTAAATGAATAGAACATTTGAACACTAGGGAAGTCAATCTCATATGTGATCATTTTAAAATAAACACTAAATTTATAACCATTGATCATAGAAGTGTGTGCATAGATCTGGACAGTCTATATAGGGGCTAGGCTATTATTACTACTAAGGATATGATAACCAATGTTTTCAATGACCAAAAATCTAGGATAATAGATTTAAATTGGTTTAGAATTTATAAAACTTTTTGGGGTGTGGGTTTGAATATACCTATGTAAATATTTGGATTATTTATGGGTATCCTCCCCTTGAAAAGTTTAAAATAAGATATTTATCTTGAACAAATATTTTATTTGGAGTTTCCCATCCAAATTTTCCTCTCTGATATATTTTTTGGATGTGGGTTTCATGGAACCGTCATCCAACTTGTTCAACCTTATTGTATTTATTAAATTGATTGAATAAACGTTAACGCCTTTTTAAATAATAGTTGAAGACATTATTTTTGATGCATTAGGAATCATAAGGGTTCATGTGTAATTGGGGGATGCTGATGTAGTTATAACCATGGTAGAAGTAGTGGGAGAATCTCAATCCTCATACTCCTTTAAAAGTTTTCTATGATGTTTTTTTGTGGTTTCATGAATGATGAAATTAATTTCAGATAAATGAACCTCTTCTAGTCTCAGGTTTCCATGAAATGTATAATTATCCTTACCCTTACAACATGATTTTCAATCTTATCCTTTAGGGAAAATGATCCTAGTTATGGGAATTTTACTTCCAATAATATCTAAATCAGAAAAATGGTTTAGTGTATTGGTCAACAGTTAATGGGGGTGTACCTAGGAATCCTCATTACTCAGCTGAGTGTTAGTGTTTATTCATAAGATATTTAGAGTTATCTTCAAAATTTTGGAGAATATGTGGGGTTATTTCGTCACACCAATATCTCTTCCAACTCATGCATATTCATTAAGGGTTCTATTAACTAAAACATTATAACTTGTATGATCTATTAGGATGGATTTTTAGAGAGCCTGGGGTTCCTTCCTAATTTTTGAATGATATTTTCCGTAGTTCCCCCCTTTGTAAAAATTTATCACCCTATTCCTCATTCCATTCCCTTCCTGTCTATAAGTTTTAGACATGTCATGGGAAGAATGCTTGAATTTATTTAACTATTAAATTGTGAATTGAGTGACCAGATATTTTTGGAAATCCAACATTAAGAAGAAATGCACTAAAAATCCATCTCTACATAAATATTTCAAAAATTTAATACTAGGTTGATCACATAAGCAATCTAGGAATTCATTTTGGCATAACATGAGATAATGAAAAAAATCAATTCCCTATATTTATTTTATTGAACTATCTAGAGAGGTGAACCTACACAAGAGGATAGATCACAAATAATTTTAGGTCTTCAATAAAATTCCAGTTGAGTCCATGGAGTTTAATCTATATGTATGATAAGGGTTTATTTTGGTTAAAAGGGTTAAATTTTGTTTCCCATTATAGAAGTTTAAAACACTTGGTTTAATCATAATCCATTTTAAACCCAATATTTAGATTAGTAGTAAATATATACACCATAATAGAGTAAAAAAACAGAGATTAGAAAATCAAACCACATAGCCAACTTTGAAATTTAAAAACTACATCGATAGTGATTAAATATTAATTTCATATGCCCAAAAAAATACCGATACCAAACATTTTATACATCTAGAATAAAGAGGCTGGAACCTATTTTTACACTCCAAACTTCATCTAAAGTCACATAATCTGACTAAAAATCATTACACGTCGTCACTGCTGTCGTCACCAAAAATAATTACACATTTTCTTCATCTAGGACCCTACCAGAACCACCATCTCAATCCAGTGAAATCATCCAGGATCATAATCTCCATGGAAAGGGATGAAATCTAATCGATAAATCCACCAAAAATAAAAAGAATGCAAGGAACCACAAAAATGTAAAATTCATCAGCATCATCAACAAACTTCCATATCCGAACCATAATGAACACTTAAGATTTTAGTACATCAAGAATCCAATTTAAGAAGAATATCATATGAAGGAAACTCTTGGAACACAATCGGCCAGTTATATCCCATATCCTGAAACCACTATAGAGTCCACCCCTTTAGACCTACTAGGAATGTGGTGAAATAATCATAAGGCAATAGCATCGAAATAAGATAAGTAGGGCCATAATAGATAACGAAGAAAAATCATGTACTACCAACCCTTTCCATCATAACCACCACATTCTACGAAAACCCAACTAAAACTAAACCTCCATCCATATAGAAATACAGAATTATCACACCGCTAGACAAAATAGAAACTACCATTGTCGAGTGAGGACAACCACAAGTTAGACAACAATATACCAATCAATTTTTACCAAACAAATCCACAAACCCCTTATAAAACCACCAAATCCATCCAAAAGGTGGTTTGGTGTGACGGATCTGATGTTAATATGAGAAAAAACAAAAAATCAGGCCATGCTATATATCCATGACCACAGAAAACAAAATCATAAAAGGGAAACCACCCATAACCCCCCCCCCCAAATAACTAAATTTATCTCTATCTTCATGAACCAAAATAACCTAAGGATCTACCACTCTATATCATTGATGGGGTATATCATTATGGGAGAGACAATAAGAGTGGATAAGAGGATATTAGTATCCTCAGATGTGATGAAATCTTAACATAACAACATCAAATTGATCAACCCAATCCCACAAACAAATATTCCATCAATGAAATGGGAAAATGTTCAAGAAGGGGAGATGGGGGAGGTGTAAATTTTGAAGATAGATATCGTATAGCATTGTTCTATCATGATCTTGAGGTATGAATTAATCTAATGGTTTTCACCTTTTGTAATAATGATACATCCTATTAAAGAGAATTTACATTGATCCATTATTTTTTTCAATGGAATACAGTTGGAACACCACCGAGAAGGTTCCAAATTCAGGATAATTGACTGAATAAAAGCATGAATGTTTCAAAATATAAACATATATATCCCAATACAAAATTATAGTTAAGATACCCCATTTATTCATGGAGTGAGATCAAACATGTATCCCATGCATGGTGTTGATTTAGACTATTAAACTATTAAAATTTTACAATTTTTATTGAATAAGATATCCCATTCATGTTGGAATGAATACATTGGTCGATGAAGTTAATAAAGGGGTTTAAAATTTAGGGTTCCTGAAATTATCCATCTTTAGGGTCAAATATATAAATTTCATCGGTTATGGAATCATTGTAATCTATAAAATATGATATTAAAAATTAAATAATTTATTTTTTCAAATTGTAATGTAAATATTAACATGTAACTCATTATTAAAATACCATCCTATTTATTGAAAATATAGAAACCAGTGCCTTATGTATATCATCTTATAGAATTCTAACTGGAAGACTGATGAATTAACTTATAATTTCAAAACTCACTATAAAAATTGTATTAGTACCATAAATAGTATATGATTGGTTATGTTATGAATATATAATGTCATGGAAAAATGTAAAACAAAAATTGAAATGGGATAGTTGAAACTATTAACACCTGATGATCATTATATAATGAAAATAAGAAATTGGTATTTAATAAATGAATCTATAATTTTCATTTAAAAATAAATTCATTATAATAAAGTTCTATAATAAATTATTAATTGACAATATTTTTATATAAAAGGGTTATATTAAATCTGAATATAAAATATTCAATGGTTGGGGTTCATTATCTCAAATAAAGTTCATTAACACATGTGTCATATTCCAATTTTTTTTAATTTATGTGATTAATATAATTCCTTGATGGAAGATTACATAATAATTTTATATTTATATTGGGCCTTTAATAATCAATATAATGTTTTATTGTATGGGGAGTTTTGATTCATAAGCTATTATTTCCCGTATGGTTTCACATCTCAAATTTCCTTTTTTGAGACAAGTTTGATATATGAACATATAATAATTTATATGGTGTTTATATTTCCCTACTAACATATCATATCATTTTTATATTTTCATTCATGGAATATTAATTTCAATTCCTAGTTCCATTTTTAAAAATTATTTTGATTCAATAGTTACCAAATTGAAAAGTGTTTAGTTTCTAATCCCACATTTAAATTTTTGTTATTTTAAATTAAAAAAAATTTAGGATAATGTTTTAGTTATCTCAATATCAAACTCCATATATCTTATTATAAAATAGTTATTAATGGGGTACACATATTATATGACCACTTCACTTTCCCATTGAATTGAACATCCACCGAATGTTTTCATGTATGTTGAAGCTAACAATATCTATATTTTATACCCAAAAATAATTACTTTCGTTGTCCATGTTATCTATGTTGGTTTATGTATGTTTTAATATATAATTTAATGTTTTCTTAATGAAATTTTTAGTTATTTATTAATTTTTAACTAACTTTTAAATGGGGAACGTCATATCATTTTCCACATGGGCCCTTTATAAATTCCATCCCAATAGTATGACAATAATATCATTTTTAATATCTTATGAATGATTGAATTTTTTAAAATTTATATCTAATACTATAAATTAATATTCTCTCAATGTTTTTATATTTTTACAATATAATTTATATTTATATTTTTTATGAATATTTTATTTTAAAATAAAATGTAACAACAGAATTCAATCATTCTTGTTTTCTAAAATAATTTTCAAATATTCTTATAGAAATGTAATCTTAACCATATATGAATCCTTTAATGGTTTGTAATATTACTTAGATATATTATCTATTGAAACCATGAAATTTATTTGTCTTAATTCATTATGATGATTTATTATAGTTATTTTTTTGTAAATCCCTTTATTTTTCAATGGTTAATTGTGTTTTGAAGGTATTACAAACGTTTTAATGTTTATGTGGTAAGCACATTCATGGTTCATGGGAATTATATATAATAATAGATGAGCCAAAACTTTTATTCTATATTTTAAAAAGTGAAATATCTTCAATCATTATATTTATACTTTCCATATAGATAATTATTTGTAACTATTTTCTGTTAGTCATGTACATTAATTTTTAACCTTATTGTCATCGGTTGAAAGATTTAAACTAATTTAGTACTGGGTGGGGTGTGAAATTATATAATAAATATATGTTTGGTATGTCCCATGAGACAAAATTAATTTCATAATTGGTTTATTCCTTCCCATATAAGTATAATTTTTTGTTTCATCCCTTCACTATGTATTTATAATAATTCACTGATGAGTTTGGCTAAAAATTATATACACCGTTGATGCGTCGATAGGTATAATGATAATTACTTCTATGGGTATTTTTAGTATTCCTTATATATATTTTTATGATTTCATTGTAAGACTCCTTGATTATTAGATTAAGATTCTTAACATTAGGAATTAGATCACTATAATATATGATATTGTTTTCCTTATTATTTTTAACATTATTATAATTATCATGGTTATATATTTCATGATAATGATAATAGATATATGAAGTTGTTTTATTATTATTTATTCCTACCATATTATCCACGCATTATTTATTCAATTAAATATTATGTTTTACTCTACTCCATTAAAGATATTTTGAGCTCACCTATTCTTATATTACCATTCCACAGTTAAAGGGAAAGAATATTATATATGATATGTATACTGGGGTATAATCTATATTGAATTTTATTGAATTTGTTTAAGGCATATTTTAAGATAATGAATATATGATTTAGTGGGTATATAATCATTAGATGTGAAATATATGGGGTTTTTAGTTATAGGTTTTACCTAATTTACTTTACATCAAATCCTAAATTTCAATGGGTATGTGTATGGTGAAATATTCTATTTATATTTGGTTATTATTGAAATTTATGATTAGGTCAGATCAGCTAGTATTAAACATACTGTGTAAAGAATATTTTTTTAAATCAGACTTGGTAGTATCTGTTTAAGATGTTAGAAGATAACTCTATACCCACCATACATGACAACCCAAGATCTAGAACAAAATCTCCCAATGTAAATAAAACAAAAATAACAACTATAACAGTATAATAAAATATCATTCAAATAATCACTTATCAAAATTATGAATGAAACATAATAAATAGAATCATACATCATTAATGAACTATATAGGTCTAACATAGGGTCACAATCTAAAATTCAAGGTTTCCTAAAACCTTTATCTAGGAACCTCTTACCATGGTGAACATAACACAATTATCCAATACGGTAGCACTATTCATATCACCCAAAAAAGTACCTAATACAATTAATCCAAGAACATACCCATGTATTCCTATATTTATTTAACCAATACCAAATATCCCGAGAAAACCCAATCCCACATATGAAACACCTATAGAATAAAAAATAAATGATGCATAAAAATTATCAATGATGACAAATTTCTCATAAATAAAGAAACCAAATAGTTACCTCATATAATAAACCGACCATGAATCACCATGAAAGATTCATTTATCTCAAAACTCAGTTATCCTAAACCCCATTATAATGTATATTCCGGATCCATATTTCCAAAAAAATTCCCTCTTATCATCAAAAACAACAATTTTATATAATGTGGTTGAAAATACAATAATTCCAAAGGATTAATTTTTTTTGGTTCCACCCATATATCATGAGTATATAAAAATATAATAACAACAAAAAAATCTAAAAAAAATAGGAATCAACATAAGGATAAATCATTGAAATAGAATTTCCAAATACAATTATGAACATTCTGGGACCCATAACTAAAATAATATAAGACATGAACCTGATCCATTACGGTTTCAAAATAAAATGACATGATAATAATAATAACTAAGGATTTGATCTAAAAAAATTAACCATGGTAAAAAAAAATTAATATTTTTTCCACATTATAAAATCCATTTTAAAAAGTAATATCCACTATAAAAAATACCTTAAATACGTATACGTTATTTCAAAAAAAACAATTTTTATGTATTTATATCATGAAAAATTTACTACCCCTATACTAGGTAATTAAAAAATTATATAAATCATATTTATTTCAATACATTTCATCAATTGAGAATTCTTAATCAATTCCTGGAATTTCTTTCTAAAACAAATGACTTTTGAAAAATGTCGAAGGGAGACCAAATTATTTTGTAAAATTTATCAAAACTAGTTTAAAACAAATGTAGTTTCTAAAATACATTTTTTCAAAAACAATTACTCATACGTATCATGAAAAACTATAATATTACACAAACATAAGATATAATGAAACCTACCAATATTACCACACTACAAAAACTATTAAAATTCACATAAAATAAATAACCAGGTCACTAAAATTAATTAGGGATTAAAATCAGAAACAAAACAATTGTAAACTGATACATAAATAGACATAAAATTTTTAAAGAGTTTAAAGGGACATATTAAAATTTGGGAAAATAATATAAAATTATTATAATACCATGCACATTGTATCTTCTTGGCTTTTAAAGTCATGAAAAACAACCATGCTTCTCTGAATATTCCTCCATTTTTGTTACAAAATAAAATGTATCCCAAAGGTATATGATATAACTCAATTAGGTTCACCTCCATCAATAATAACCAAAAATAAAAAAAAAATCAAAATTGATGTCCTTACTAGCCATGGAAACTCGAAGACATGAAGATGATAGATATTGATAGACTATCCCATAAATTACCATTTATGTTGAAATATTAATATGAATATAGTATCAGACATCGCAATAATTGAGAAGGCTTTTGAAGATCCTTTGATTTTAAAAAATACATGATTTTATAGTATTTGTAATGAACAATAGCAAACTGACAGTAAATCTCTCTTTTCCCAATATTCTACTTGGATCGATGTTTATTAACAATCTCAAGGCCATAAAACTATTTCAAATCTATCATGAATTCATAATTTTGGAATATTTCCACCCCATATAATTATTAAACTAGGAACTTATTATTCCTTGTGAATCTAGCATGGGTCATACATAAATTGGTCATCCACACAAATGAAACAAATAGTTTAGATAATAATATATTAAAACATTTCATTAAACAAAAAACATACTAAAGTGTCATAATTGATATAATAAATTTACCACTCAAAAACAGAAACAATTTAATTAATAAAATAGTAAATATAGTATAATGCGGAATGAAATAAAACACATAAAATAAAACAGACGTCAGAAATAAGGGTAAAATTGCCTAACTGTGGGGATACTCGATCATCCAAAATAATAAATGAAATAAAATCTTAAAAAACATACAGAAATACTACATATGACACTTTTTCAACATCACATCCAAAATTGACCATAAATAGACTATTTTAATTATCAATAATCCATATACAATCCTAGGAACCTATGATAAAACTGGAATCTTCACACACACATTGAGACACATTTATATATTTTATCCATTAGAATAATGTTATTATAAGGAATAAAAAAATTGTTTAAGAAATTAAATCAAATAAAAATTCTTAAATTATTCTTTCAAATTGAATTTGAAACTAAAAATTACTTAAAAATATATAGTGTTAACTAGATAAACACTTTATCCTTTCGAAATAAACCTCCACCCCATTTATATAAAACAAATATAGAACCATCAAATTGTGTGTAATATTATCGAAAATATTAAATAAGGAAATATTTTTAAAATAAAAATATCCATAATACCCTATTAAAAACCCATTCCATTAATACCTCTCTGAAAAACCAATTTAGAAACCATGTGAAAAATGTAATGTTACTAATTCCCATTCATTCTCTTTAAATAACTCTTGAAATAATTTATAAAGTAAACCAAATTTTTAAATTTGGAAAAATCGATCAAGAATTCACGAAAATATCTATTAATTATTTTAAAAGATAAAAAACATAAAAAGTCTTTTTCATTGAATGTTAATATGTTATGAGGATAAAATAAACTATAATTTTGTATGTTTTCATGAGCCATCCATAAATGACTACCCGTTATTGATAACTCTCAATGGTTTATCATAATATGATGTTAGTCCATATGTAAGAAATCCCAATAAACTAGGAATATATAGCAGATATGATATAAATATCAACCTTAGTTTACCCCATTTATCTCACCAATATACAACCTCTACAAAATAAGACTCATTCCAATGGAACTAACTAGAGAAACATTTAAACAATTGTACCACTCATCCTGGTATTCACCATAGTTTACTAGGATTCTCAGGGTATAACTCATGTAGAATTCCAAAAAACTCATAAGATATAACATGATTTATAATAAATAAAAATTAAAATCACTTCTCCCATCCCCCAAAACTCCACAAAAAACAATGTTTTCATAAATTCAAACATAAAATAAAATTATTCAATTAGAAATAAATAAAAAAAGTAAAAATAAACATCATTACGAAAAAAATGAGGGAAAATTAGTTTTTTACCTCTCAAAATGGGAATACCCATGTGTGATTTTTTTAACCCTCTACACCAAGAAACCACCTCCCCAAGAAGGGATAAATCCATAGAGAACTCCAACTGCAAAGGAGCCATTGCCTGATTAGAAGAAAGAGCATCCTAGACAAGTTTTATAACCCTAAGATTAGTCATTATTTGAATCTATTATAAAATAAAACATTTTTATATAAAACATTAAAAACACCATTAAATCAACTCATTATACCCATTTAATAAGGGTCAAACACACCCCTTTAAGCACATACCCCATAAAACATCCAACATAACATGAAAATTGAATAACTACAAAAAAACTAATTTAAACCTACATATTTTTAATAAATAACCTATTATACCTTTAAACAATCATTTTTAATGAATAAACATTTACTTTATAAAAAAAATTTAATACCCTAAAAATAATAATTATTTCATGACTTAAAATTAGTGCTATTGATTTTTAATTAATAAATGGTATCAAATATTGGTTTAACTAGAAAAAATTCTACTCAGAAACCATATTTATTTTATAACATGTATAATAATGTAATTTCATAAAAAACCTACCACATCCTCTAAAAGAAATATGCAACAAGTCAAATTTGATGAAAAAATAACAAAATTAAATTAAAAAACGTGAAATATCCATAAACATATATGAACCTAAATTAAAACCAACCCAAACCCTAAAAATCATTTAACATTATTTATTGGTTTCATAGAAGAGAAATGATCCAAGGGAAATGAATGGTTGACATGTGAAACTGGTATAATAGATAACCTACCCTCCAAATTCATTTAGAATAGATAAATAATTAATCTCTTATGATGTGGCATGTATAAATAAAAATACTTTAAGATTATTCATGATTGAATAACATTAATGGGTAAAAGAGAAGGGTAA
Source organism: Viscum album (assembly GCA_963277665.1). Taxonomy (NCBI): domain Eukaryota; kingdom Viridiplantae; phylum Streptophyta; class Magnoliopsida; order Santalales; family Viscaceae; genus Viscum; species Viscum album. The sequence continues at coordinate 1,315,762,674 of OY728133.1, forward strand.
AACCATTATATAGAATATTTATAAAGTGGAGATTTCTTAAATTAAAAAATTGGATATATTGAGCCTTGATAAGACCTACTATATCATTATGTGACCCCCCCAATCACTACCCCACTCCTTGGGTCATTTTTCAGTGTGACCCTTACCCAACCTGATGTGATACACCATTCTAGATTAAAACCCCTCTACATGGGATATTTCATGGTTTTACTCACCTCCCTAGAACCTTATCCCATCTTCCAGTGTTCTTATGTGGTGTGACCTCCCTTTATCATGAAGTTTCCTTTTATAGTATAAGATTGCATCGCCCCTTAACATTCTAAAATAAATAATATATAATCAAATAAGAATATCATATTGTTCAAAATTACTGAAACGTTATTTAATATAATATGAAATAATGACATTAAGATGATACTTGATACACACTGGGAGATCATGAAGTGATTGAAGATATGAGATTATTTATTTCCTAGTTGAGAGAAATGTTAATTAGAGATTCATCTATGTATATACATAGATCAAATAATTTAATTTAATGGATTATAATAGATGATCATATATAATAATAATGGAAAATTAATTTTCTAGTTACTGTAGATTATGAAAATGCATTTAGAGATTAATTGTAACAAATTAAAACATTTTATAGTTAAATAAATGGTAAAAATATAATATTTAGGTATTCAAGGAAATGATATTTGATTTAATTTTTTGGTAATATATTTTTCTTCAATATTAGAGAAAACCCAAAAAGTAGGATTTATCATCCATAATAAAATGTAAAATTATAGTCCAAAATATATTTTTTAATTTTATTGAATATCCACTTTTAGTGTAAGTGGGAACCAAAAAACCATTCCTCCGACATCAAGACACAACCTCATCAAAAACCCATTACATAGATAAATTAAAAAATATGAAATAAAACCATTCACCACGCCTTAATCAACAGATTGAAACTATTTCAAAATTCAAAAGATACCATAAAAACCCAACGACATGACAATACTTCCACCGAAACAACCATTTCAAAAATTTAAAATAAAAAAGAAGTACACCATTGTCACAGCGCTATTAAATTCTCCTTGAGATGAACACACTGACATTGAATCCATCAGATCACTATACCACAGCAGACCCCCGTCGTCATGGAGAACATCGACATTGTCACCGTAGAGAACCACCCGAATCACCAATGAACGAAACCATTGTGAACCATTATCGCCCAGGAGAAGTCATCGTCGTCACCATCAAGAAGAAACCCACCATCGACATCGAAACCAAACCATAACCCCAAAACCAATGAACAAGCATTAAATTGATCGACTACTAGGAAGAATCATACAAACCTTCACTTATAGTATGAGGAAAAAAACTAGAAAAAACCAAATCCAAAGTCATGGAGATCGTTCCTGGAACATTGACGGTCATCGAACCACATATCCTAAAACCTCGTTGTAACCCCCACTCCAAATCTGACATGTATAGGAGCAGCGAAACGTAGGGTCAGAGCAATGGTTCAAGTGATCGAGGGCTCTAAACGAAGGCATCATCAATGATGTGAGAGAACTAGAGACCATTGAAGTAGAAGAAAGGAAACCCAGGAAGAAGGTGTTGTCTATACGTAGAAGGCCGAAAAGAAAGTCGTCGATTCAAGGGAGACCAAAGATGATGTTGTTCTTTCAATGGAGATCGAAGAAGACATCATCAATTCGAGGATGAATGAAGCACCTTCACTAGAGAGAAAGCGAAAAAATTACCAAATTGGAAGAAATACAGAGAAGCTGAAGGTGATGTGAAAAGGAAATATGGTCGCCTATAGAAATTATATTCAACATAATGGGAAGAGGATAGTTTCTACAATAACAATTTCAAATGATTGTTTATAATATCACCAACTAAACCCTCTTGGCACATTAAACCCAACTAAAGAAACAATGTCTCTTTTTATATAAAAAAAATTCTCACTCCACATTTGAAATGAATCTCATATAATTCTTTTATTGATCATAATTCATTTTACTCATTTAAGTGAACCGTTTTTAATGAATCAAACTTTTGGTTGGTATTGATGGAATCTATTTTGGAGATATATTGTAGAAAGAAATTTCATCGAATATAATCAACCTACTATATATGCATTTTATTGATATTTTAATATATATATATATATATCATATATTATTCAATATGAATCATATGAATGAATTAATCATTCATTATATATATTTTTTCAAATATTATAAATTTACTTCAAGAATCATATACATGTGTATATTTATCTTCTTCTTGTACATTTTAGTGAACATCCAATACTATTACACTTTTACTAAAATCCAATAGGGTCCTTATGATGAAAATTACAACTATTTATGAATATATCCAAATTCATTTGGATATAGTTTCCTAAATATCCATTCATTTTAAAAACAAAATTTATCTAAAATTTTATCCTTTTCCAAGGTCCAAGCCATGTGATCTTACTGGACTTATAATAATTGAAAAAATATATGAAATCCATATTTCATAGATGTAGGAAAATAAATTCCTCTTCAAATGTATCAATAGTAACCAAGATGCTAAGGGGTATGATGTGATCTCCATAAAAAATTATTATATCACTATATGAAAACTTCCACTACAAGATGTATCATATAAAAAACATGTACACATATATAATCATTTTTGTTCATGAAATCAAGTGACCATTAGACATAGAACATGTCAATATAGAAAATAAAAAACAAAATTTATTTATATTATGAAGAAACTAAAAATGGACATGCATTTTCTTAGTCAAACTAAATATGGTGATAAATGTATTGAATTGTTATATAAAAAAGAAAATCACATCATGGTTGTTCCCCAACTGATGAAATTGCCATCGACCAACAAAAATACCCCTATATTAGGTATATTTATTTTGAAACATGTGTCTATAGTGTTTTAAAGTCTTGTGGTTCTCATGATAGGAATCTAATTATCCATAGGTAAAAAGGATTGATAATAAATATAAAATTCTATTTTTATTGATGAATGTGTGACATTCCATGAGATATTAATTTTAAGGTGAAAAAATGTAATATTTCTTTACTTATTATCTTAAGAATCCATTTTTTGTACCTCATATGCAATTATTTTTAAAAGATTATAATAATATAATCAATATAAAAATAAAAAATTTAAAAGAACTCATAATAGTCAATGTTGATTACTAATTGGGGAAAACCAAAAGTCCCACATTGAGTGTATATTATCATTTGATCATTCCTGTAAATTAAACTATAGCACACATCATAAAATGGAAATTATAGATTGAATTTTCTATAATAACATGATACATTTTAAAACATATACATCATATATCTTCTGATTCTTACACCCAGATATTATATATAACCATAATGTTGATTCATCAGTATTTCATTCATAAAAGAATATTTTACATTTACTTATGTATCCATACAAATGATACTTACATCAACCATATCAAGAATATAAAATATGGGATGATATTTATAAATCACGTGATTTTCCCTTTGGTGACATTGTGGTTACTTATCCAAAGAAACATCCCCTTTGTTTATAAAACATGTCTCAATTTATACCTCTATTCTAGGAACCTCACCATATTCCAAAATAAATATCTTATTCTATATAGATTTTTATATAACGTATTATACATTGATGTACTCCACATCTATTATTGAGTCCACTATGTTGGGTTTTTATTTTATTTTATAACTGAATGCTCCATTTTTTTGGGAACAACATGAATATATATTGATATATCAAATATTATTTTTCAAATTGAAAACATGCATATGTGTAAACTTTTACAAAAATTTCATCTTCTATTCTAAACACCAGAAACATATATATATGCCTTCTCGAGTACTTAAAAATGTTCTTTAAATAAATATATTGATTCTCCCAATTATTGGATTGATATACACTCATTATCTTCAATTAATATGGGACATAATGTTAGGTAAAAAACATAAAATTCATTATAGATACCTTGGATGATGCATAAAAAATTTTATCCGTCCTTTATAACTCCTTAAAATGGTCAGGAATCATTCTAATATCAATTCCATGAAACATTGGTAAGGAAACCCTCTTAGATTCATCTATTTTAAGACACTTTATCACATTACCAATATACAAGTAATGAATGATTCCATGAAAAATTTAAGATCTATATATATTGATCTTCATACCCAATATGTAATCTACCTCACAGATGTATTTCCTTTTGAAATATATAACTGGAAACTTCTTCACTAAGTGAATAATATAAAAATCATTTCGCATAAGAATTATTTTGTTACTAAATACAATCTAATAAATAATATAGTACATCCACAACATGATAGGATATTAAATAACCATTTGTGTTTTGATAAAACCAATATCTTTGATTGTGTAATCTAATAAGATATTCCAATATTGAGAAATGTGATTCAATCCAAAAATGGATCCTTGTAATTTTCACATCTAATTTGTATCATTTGAATCATTAAATCATTTTGGTTTTATCATATACAAATCATAAACTAAATTCCCCTAATAGAAAGAATGTTTGACATCCATACGATATATATAATTAAAAAATGAGATACTATGGATATAAAAATATGAATGTAATTGAACATTAAAATTAGTGTAATGTTCATTTAGTATACATTTCCATGATTTTTTGTAACCCATTACCACTAGAAATGAGTTATACAAATAAAGTATACTATCTCTATTATTTTTCTAATGGAAAAAATCCCTTATACATTATTATTCTAACCCATTATAGCATATCCAGTCATTTACAAAAATGGATAATTTACATGGATTCTATATTAGATTGCATGGGATTATACCATTTATCTGAATTAATACTCAAAATATACTCTTAATAAGAAGTAGTTTCATCACCTATAAATGTTATGTAAATATACATGGACAATAAAAATCATTATCTATTGGTTTCTTGATGAATATTGTAATACCATTATGGATTTTTAGTATCCTGGGACAGTTCTTCTTACAAAACACATTGTATAACCATCTCAACATCATTATTTAGAAGAATTCATATTTCTCATTCTTAAACATATCTATGTGTATATTTTTCCTAATAACACATAAACTTATAGCTTTCTTCACAAAGAAATTTGTTTGTCTAGCAAAAAACATATTTTTCACTAATTTTTTTTAGAAATAATAATACATAGTATCCTTATGAAATAAACCCAATATGAAGTTATCTTTTTTGGAGATATTTTTATTAGAGGTAAATTGGTTTACAAGTGTTTCACAACCCAAGATAATTATAAATTAATAACTAAAATGTTTTAAATACCATATTTAATATTGAGGATTCATTAATACTTAAAATGAAATGTGGATTAGTAAAAATAGGAAATTCATCATAGCATAACCCTAGAATAAAATTAGAAGGTCACATTAAATATTCATTAGTATGAACATGTATAACAAGCAATGATTACTTTATTCAAACAAACAAATACATTTTTGTGTAATAGAATGGGAATGTTTTTAACTAGTTTAAAATCTCTCATATGATCAATATATTTCTATATAAACTATTAACCACTATTTTGGTATTATTTTGATACAATTTTCCACATATATTTAGAAAATTATTTATTTTTTATATTAAAATTATATTTTTAATATAGGATTGACAAATAGTGGTTAAATTGATGTTAAATATTATTATCATTGTATATATTCTTAATTATATTCGATTTGATACGAGATTGTTCAAAAAATTATCTTCTTTATTCTCCAATACATTTTTTGAAACACGATTTTGTAGAATTTCGAGTAATCAATCCTCAAAAATTTAATATATGTTTCATTGAATTTAAGAATTCATATTTCCATATCCTTATATTCTCAAGAAAGTTTATATGATACATTGATTTTTTTTATTTTATTATATTTTCAATTTTAAATAATAGTTAATTTCTTGTGATCTTTTTACATGTTATCAAAAAACTTCATCAAGATGTTGTGAAATTGATACCACGAAAAAAATTAACCTAAAAGTTGGAATCATGAGTTAATATAAGTGAAAAAATCTATCACACCATTAACCAACATAACATGAAAATCATTCGGGAGAAAAAAATTCCTTGTGACCCATCCAGGATAGGCAAGCAAAATACATTTCTTTCATCCTACCATAAGAAAAAAATCCCATGTTTCCAAGAAATATTAGAAGCTACCAAAAAATATATTGAAACTAATATTTCAATTCCCATATCAATATTACATTATTGTTCAATTTTTCTTATTTTTAAGCTACCGTATTCTTACTGGGAACAACCGTGGAGGTTATACAACTTAATGCCCATGAATATTGGATTAAAGACATAATAATTGAAAAATATCAATTTTTAGAATCTATGATTAATGATAATTGAAAAAAATTTAATTTTTCAAATCAAATAATAAAGGATATTTTATAGATCAGTATCTTCAATATCAAAAAAAGTATCAAACTACAATTACGAATTGAAATAATAAATAAATATGATATTAATTTTTCCATGTCTAGAAATCAAGATAATGAAATTATGATGTTCCACTAAGAATAGATTATTCCCTAATATGAAACTAAACAACTCATGGGAGGATAAAATATACTCTAAATAATCCTAGTTATAGTTACTAAGAGGAAAAATATAGTATGATACGAAACTACTATTTCAAACAAGTGTAGACATTTAAAGGTCATTAGTTTTTATAAATATATATTACATATTATCATAACAATATAAATTAAATGATAAATAATATATTCTTGGATCATATACTTGAGGAATAATTTGAAACTTGTACATTTAATCAATTAGTTTATAATTGAGCCACATCATCTCCCACTAAGATCTTAAAATCTAGAACACTTCATATCAATATAATACATAATGCCTTTCATCATCACATGGGGAATGGAAATATAATAAAGGGTGACCTCATATTCTCACTAAGGGTTAATAATGTAGATATAAATTTCAAAATATTATATGGTTTTGGGAAAATTAGGATAACATTTAAAATCCTTACCCTGCACATCGTAGATCATAAAATTGAGGCATGACATAAATAATCAGAGATAATAAAACATGACTCAAAAATGAATTGAGGTATATAATTCATGAGATAGTAACATTGGCAAAAGGCATATATCTATATAATAAAAATAATGTTATAACATTATCAACATGTATAATTATAAAAATATTCACTCATTAAGTTATGTATATTAAATCGGGACCAAAAATAAACTTTTGGACATGGAAACATCGTCCATGAATAATATTAAAAAAATATAGTTAGGTCCATCCATAAAGATATAGACATGAAATCAAGGTCCATCCATAATATCATAGATATGAAATAAGGTCCCCACATATCATTATGGAATTTAAACTAGAACCATGAATAACATTGTGAACATTAATCCAAGATCACACATAACATAATTATTTCATGAGACTTCTATATTTGACAAATGAATTGGGGGAATATATAATTTAATATCCACTAATCAAATAATAAAATACAGACATATTTTTTCCATAAACACATTAAGCTTCCATCATATCATCATATCATAACACTTTTAAATAAACATGGTTAATTAAAATTTCATTAATCGATATTATCATAACCCATGGAAAATAACTAGGATTCATAGAAATATAATTATCATATTCAATTATTATATAGGCTAAGAATAAGGATTAATACATGGGATCATATCCCAAGTAAAACATAATAAATTGAAAAGGTTTTTATCTTTGAAAAAAATATATTCCATAAAAATATCATTAAAACATTTTTGAGGGAAATATCCTTTCAATTTTGAAATCACATATTTAAGATATAAAAATCTCAAAATTATTAAAGAAGTTATTTTATTTGAATTTTTTTTAAAATTTTTATGGAATCATTGAATCGCTCAGTTGACATGATGGCAGGAAATTCTATTTATGTTGTTCAAGTTAAACAAATATTCATTTCACCATTTCAAGAAAAACTCAAAAGTAACTCGTTCAAAAAAATATATGACGATTCCAATTAAAACAATTTATAAAAATTAAATCTTGGGTAAAAATGAATTTAAAAAATATTTTGATAATATTAAACACAATATATTTAATATATTTAAAAATTATGGACATGAAAGAAAAGTTATTTTCAACAAAATGGGAGAAATAATGTATTTTTTCATAAACATATTCTTTTGGTCTCCAGAGCACTTAAACATAAGAAAAAAAATCAAAATATTAATAACCCATAAATAATAAGAAGAATATAAAATTAATTGTCTTATTTTTAGGTATATCATAGAATTTCATCATCATAAGTTAATCATAAACATTCCTGATAAATAATGACATTGTAACATAAATCCTTTACCACTTTGGTAACTTTTGAATCATAACCCCATAAAATAAGTAAAAATATGTGGATATATAAATCCTAATAATTATCATATGAATAAAAAATAATAATTTCATATGTCTTATATGCACCATTAAATAAAATAGGTTTTTAATATGGAATGTGTATCACATAATCAAAAGTGATATGAAAATTCATCACCTCAGGTCCTAACATTCATCATACTCTTTCTAAACTCATTTATAATAAAAATTTATTTATTATTAATTTTTTATAAACCCATAAAAATATATATGATACTATGTATGATTTAATTATAACATTTTACCACACATTATTTAATAATTCCTTATTAAAATAGTTATTCTAGGTAATAAGTTCTGTATTCACGAATGTTCTATTTTAGTAGTTTTGGTCATTGTACAATGATTATGGTTCCATAATTTTAGTAATATTAATCATGATATAATAGAATATAAATTAATTATATACATTTTTATATTAATTCATAAAATTTATATATAAAAAAATGACTTACATTGTTCATAGAGATAGGGGGTCGTAGGTACACAAGAATGTTGTTTCAATTTTATTGACAGATGAAATGGAAGAATAATGAATATGAATTCACCATTAAATAATAGTAATTATATCAAATATAATATATTTTTTTTAAATGTATAATTATTATGATCGATTCCAAAAAATGAAAAACTTATCGCATCGCTTTGTGTAGCCAAGAGTCCATATCTATGCACGAGCGACATTATCATTTTAAAAGAGTGGGTGAAAAAATTGGGTGTGATATTAAAATTAAATAATTATAATAATGTCAAAAATTAAATATATATACTTTTAAAACATCCTTACATCCGTTCACAAGGCGGTAGTCCACCTTACACACAATCAACAATTTATTTTCCCCATAGATGGAAGAGTAGGTAGATATAAGTTATAATATTATCATATTAACATATATGTATTTGTTATATATTTATATTATTATATCATCATAGTTTAATATTATTTTAAGGAGTTATAATAAGAAATAACATAAAAATTATTGTTTAAGAATGATACATCTTCTTCTAACAAAATCTTTATACTTTCACCAAAATCCTTAGTAAGAGGGTTTAATAATACAAAAAATTAATATAAAAATTGATAATAAATTTAATGAAGGTATTTTGGTAGTGAATATACTAACCTAATATATTTTAATGTATGAAGATGATAAGAGTGTGTGGGTCTTTTTTTGAGAGGAGGAGAGGAGGCATGTCAGATTGTTGAAAAAATGATATAACCCCATTTTAGACACCTCCCAAAGTTGTAATATGAATAATTAGGTAATATTATATGACATAAGTTAAATATATGAACATAAAATATTAATTTTAGTAGTTTATAGAATATATTAATTGTTATATTATTATTTTAACCCCTGAGAAACCTATTTTAACCTTAACAACTATAATTAATTTAACTATTTTTCTAATTAATTTTAATTGAAAAATAAGTTCAAATTATAAGATAATATTAATTATGATGAATAAAAATTTGGAATATATTTTACCAAATTTAATTTATATAATTTTAATAATTTAATATAATATCAAACCCTCATATGCGATTGAAAAAATAGTTATCCAAAAAAATGTTTTCAGAAGTATTTTTTTATAAACATTGAACATGAACATGATGTAAATGAAATAAATTATATTAATAATAATATATATGAACTTATTATAATTTTAAAATTATATAGAAACAAAATTGAATTAGTAAATTCTTTGAATTAAAATACATTTATAAGTAAAAAATATTTTTTCACTCTATATCAAATAATTTGTCTTTTCATAAAATTCTAAAACATTAACTTTAAGATAATTGTAACATATTAATGTAAGAATAAATAATTTTATTTTATCAATTTAATTGTCTAAATGTTTTAAAAATTAATTGTATTATTTTTCAACAAAAATAATTGAAAACAATTTTATAGAAAATTGTGTTTTCATAGAATATAAATAATTCAGAAAAAAATATTAATTATATATCATTACATTTTATTCTTCAAAATAATTCATACATTTTTTTAAAAGGCATATTTTTCCTATTTATAAAACTAAATTTAGATATTGGTTTATAACACTTATTCTTAAATAATAATATTTTTTAATATTATATTGTAGTTTGTCATAACTCGGAGTTCTGTGTAATGAAAAATATTGAATAAATGAAATTTTTTTGAAAAAAAATTCAAAAATTATAATGCTCTGACTTTATACTCCAACAAAAAACTAATTTCTCACAAGAAATTCCATTACTTAAATTTAAACAACTGATGATACTTCTTCCTCATCAAATCCTCAGGTTTCCGTGTTGCTACTTAAGGTATGTGGTTTTCTCACTTAATATTGACCAAATTAGGGGTGTAGTTTCATAGAAGTTTTTATTATTGATAAAAAATATCCATAGTATGTTCTTCATAATAAAATCATGATTTTGTGTTACAAATTATAGGTTATGTACATATGAAGGTCATGGTACATACTTCATCAATATAGAAACTTGGAATACATCGTGGAATTGATAGAGGATTGGTTGAAGGAAATTGAAATAAGTGATAATCAACCATCCCAACTTGATGAGGAATCTAGAAGGGGTAAATTTATGTAAGGATCATCGTTCCATTATATTCAAATATCATAACTTGCTTCAATGGATAAAATCAATGAAATCATTTATGTTGACTCTGGTATTACTTGATGTGTTGTTTAATAGTTATGACTTTAAAAACCATTTCATCAACTAGATTATGTCCAAATAGCATTATATTTATAACTTCATCCTAGCATGTTGATGTTATATAATTTTATCCATAAAGGGTTTCATAAGAATCCATATTTGTAACACCCCAGGTAAATAAAGAATATGACATCTTTATATTTATCCATACTTGTGAATCAAATATTAATATTACTTTAAAGGGGATGCAATGCTCTATGGCGTACCCAATACGCAACAACGAGTTTCTTGGGAATCTTACGTTACACTCTAATAATAAAATAATATTATTTTAAATGGCAGTTAACGTGTAGTCGTTGTATTGGCGGTAATGGATAGAAATAACTAAAATATGAATATATATGTTTTTTAAATGTTTTTACATTTATCCAAAGGCTTAAAATACGGAAAGAATTAAATTTTACGCTTTTATACACTAATTTTCACTAAAGGTTCACTTATCACCTTCTGATGGAGAAATGTCATTAAATATAGTTTTGATCACTCTTATACATTCTTTTGGACCAAATAAAACTCTTCTTTAGAATCGGGACATGAAATTTTACTTTGTGTAAATTTTTGGTATTTTTCCGATAAAGTTCATTTTTTAATGAATAGTGTAAAATGTTGTATTTTAATTCAAAACCTCTTTTTAATCTAATTTATTTATATGATTAGATTATCATTTTAATTGTTTTTAAAGTGAAATTAGAAAATATTTTTACCATTAAATCCAATAGTGGTCGTTGGAATTAATTTCACTTTGAAATCGGACTTAAACTAGTGTCAATCTTTTGATACTTATTGTTTCATAAAAACACGCTATTTGCTCTGACAGAGGGAATTAATTATTAAATTAATTAATGTGACTTATATGTTTTGAATTTTTTAAAATAGGCTTCATTTTTGAATTCGTAATATCAAATATAGCTTAGGGTGAATTTTTGGTAATTTTCTGAAAAACATCAATTTTTGATGAATAGTGAAACCACTAAGTGGTACTTATAAAAACTGATTTTCCGTTTAAATGAAATATTTCCATCATTGTGTTTTGATTTTCAAAAATCCGACATACATGGTTTTCATTAAGATTTAAAATTTGGTTCCATGGGATAAAAATAATTTTTTGGTGAATAGTAACTTATTATGTTTTTAATCGCGATTAGTGGTAATTAGTGTAGTTTAAGGTAAAAATAAAGCTTTAATAAAATGAGATGAGCTTGACACATGTCCTAACCCTATGTTTTGTGTCATGGCCGACCAATACAACCCATGGGTCGATTTAGGGGACCCCATGGAGCCACTTGGGTGAGATAATGACTTTAATGCCTTTTTTTAAATAAAGTTGAAAATGACACTAACATAATTTGTTTTACTAAAACAATTTTTAGAAGTGGTTATACTAATCATATTTTTGATTATAAAAATTCATTAGAAAGCTAAAAATAGTTTCTACATCATAGTAGTTTTTTTATAATTTTAGGACTTTAAATAAATTAAATTATTAATGACATCATGATGATGCAGCGATGACTTCATTATTTACCGATTTAAATAAAATGGAAATATAATGTAATATCTAAAATCTAAACATGTAAAAAACCTATTGTATGGGAATATTTAGAATCCTTATCATATTATCCTCGAAATATATCAATGTGGGACCTTAGAAATTCTAAACACTTTTGAAAATAAAATAATAGTTTCATGATTTCCAAAAGTGCCCCTCCTCTCCTCTTATAAAAGGCCCCCACCTATACCTCATTTCACACACTACTCAAGCCTTTGGCTCGGACATCCCCTGCACATTTACTCTCTCCACATCCCTCTCCTCATCCTAGAGGATTCTTTTTGGGCATAATCTTTTCAAAGGAAGCCTTTAGGCTCAAATCTAAAAGAGTTACAATTTTAAAGGTAATTCATTCCCTCTTGTTCATTTGTTTTATTTTGCTTCTCCAACCCCCTAATCTATTATTATTCATTTTTTTTAACAACTCCAGTATCATATATATACTAGGATGTTTTTATAAGAAGGATCTGAGCTACACTTTCACACACCTACATCTAATGGTTAAAAAACATACGGTTTCCGTGGATGGTGAATTTCTGTCTCATGAAACGATGATTGTTCAACACTCATATAACACCTTCAAAGGTGGCCATTAAGATGTAAATATATTTATATATGATATATAATATTTTTATGTTTTAATTAAGCTTCTCTATTTTTCATTTGTGGCTTACCTTTATGGCTTCCATTATGGGTATACACGATATCTTCATTTAAGGAAAGGCGGACTACCGCCCCCTCAAAGTAATGTGATTCATTAATGCCCTATGTGGGACGTATAAAGGATGGATTTAAAGTTATTATATATGATGATATAAATTACTTATAATATACATCTATATCATTATTATTTATTTCCATTAAAGTATGAGATAGAAATGAAAGTAGCGTTCATGCGTACGTACGGCTTACCGTCTCAATGAACGGTGCATTTCATTTCTTATCCCCAAATGTAATGTACTATTAAAAGTATATGTATATAATGGATATATATAATGAATGATACATCTAAATGATGAATAAAATTCTGGAATTAAAATATACATACCTATCATTTAATTTTAATTCCATTAATATGAGAAAGAAATGAAAGTAGCGTTCATGCGTACGTACAGCTTACCGTCTCCATGAACGGTGCATTTCATTTCTTACCTCTAAATGATTATGTAACATTATAAATACATTAATATGCTGGATATATATGATATATATGCTATCCATATTAGTAATGTCATTCTGGATATAATGAACCTTTGACCACACGATCAACATGTAATTGTAAGAAGTCCATTTTCGACTTAAGAACCAAATATCGAAAAACAAACATTATTAACTTAAATGGTTACATAATGTTTATAACATGGAAATAAGTGATATAGAAGGAATAATTATCTTTAAAAATGTTCTTAATAAAGTATAAATTAACTCATGTTTATTATTCAGGATGTTAAAGAACGATCCAGTCAAGTCGGACCCGAGGTAAGGGATCTTACTCCTCTCTCTTTTTTAAGTACACCCTTTTATGTCATTCCTTCTAAAGATCATCTTTCCTGTTATTGGGATGTTATTTCATATTCCTCATTCTGTAAACTTTATTTTGATGTGATGAGAGACCCTATTTCCTCTCATAAATCCATTTTGGAAGTTTTAAGTGGTGATGTTAGGCTGCAGAGTTTTCGTATGAGATTATTCATCCCACTTTTATTCCCATGAGATTTTTGCTACATTTGACACAATTTCCTTTGAGTGTTTTATGTACTTCCCACTATTACACTCCTTTTGTAATATAATTCAATTTATGGGTATTTACATATTCATTGTATGACAATTCTTCAATGGGGTGTACTTTTCAAAAGTTACCCAAGTCGGTAAGGGAACCTTTCACCCTCCGCTTTTTAAAAGACTTCGTTTGTTATGTCTTTTAATTCACATAATATTATGTTGGGATATATTCTTATATATCCTGATTAATGTAAATTTTATGTCCAAGTGATGAGATCCCCTTTTTATCTCTCATCAACTCATTTTCTGAATTTTTGAAGTGACGCCGTTAGGCTGTCAAATTTTTGCAAGGGAACTTCTTAGCCCAAATTTGATTCTTTGGGATAAACTTGTACTCCTAGAATATGTTGTTCTATGAATATGTGTGAATATCCTCTGATTGTTTTACACTTAATATCCACTTATATTTGGTGTATTTGATTCTCACACATAATTATGTAATTAATTTATCCTTAAACCAAGGATACCATCTTTGTAGGGGACTTCGTCTCAATCTCTTTTCATTGAGGCATATATCGTTTTATACACAACTTTCATTTATAATGTGTATAAACCCCTTTTACTTTTACTTTTATTCAAAAGGAATATTTTTCTACGAAGCATTTTACAAAACGACCAAAATGAATGTTTCTTTTAATGTACGCGGCGACAATGACCTTTTCCGCCGCCGCGAGTATTATTTGACTTTGGCTTCCTCAACAAGCCAAAATGTTTTTAAAATAAAATAAATACAATATACTTTTTTTGTATTTCGGTATTGAAAATGTTTTTTATAAAGGATTATATTATGTCAATATATTTAAATGATATATTGTGATTTAAATGTGGAAATTTTATCATTCCTTTATGTTGGTTTTATGTGTTGTGTTTTTATAATGGTACTTGGACATTATGACGGGTGGTGCCATGAATACCAGGACGGGTGGTTACGTTATAACCTCCAATGCATTGGGTATAGAATTCGGCCGTACGACTATTCCATTAAGTGTGTATGGAAATTGGCCGTATGGCTATTCCATTAAGTGATATGTGTGGGAGTCGACCGTATGGTTACTCCACTTAAGTATGTTTATGTACCAAGTTACCTTTATATATGTTATGTGTTCTTTATATGGGTTTTATGGTAATCCTTTGGTTAAAAAAAGGTAAGTAATGATATTTTATTCAGTGAAGAGTTTTTACTACTTCATAAAGGTGAAAATTATTACTTTGATAAAGTATACATGGTTTAATTTTTGTTTTGATAAACTAACAGTTTGTATTCATTGTGTATCCCTTACTGAGTTTTAATGCTCATCCCAAGTTTTTGAAATGTTTTTCACATGACTTAACATGGAATAGCGTCAAGGATGAGATCAAGGGAAAGTCATGCTACCTAAAACATGAAACTAGACATGTTTCTTTTTAAGAATTTTTATTTTTTGGAAATTTAGTAGAAGACACTACTTTGTAATCTTTTGATATGTAATAGTTATGTCCTAATTCTCTAAAAATCTAAACCTGAAAAGATCCTCAATGTGAATTATTCATTTAATTCAATTTTTAGTAAGGTTTAAGTCTGGGGCCTTATAGTTGGTATCAAAGGTCGGTTTAGATAACTTTAGAGGTTAGGGTATTCTTTAAGCATAAGTGACATTACCATAATGGTTAGGATTTCAGAAAGAGTCCTAGTTTTAGATAAAGTGAATGAGTAAGAATATCTTAGTGTATATCTGCCTCATTAATACATGATGGTTTTTTTTAGACTCACACTGACCTTTTTGGTTTTTGTAAATGGTTGGATCTAGCAGGCAACAGAGAGACAAAAGGTTTGAAGGAAACTGTGGTGGTTCTCTGATTAAGATACTAGATAAAATGGGGGATTCAATGAGGAATCTCATGGTTGTTCTAAACCAACTATCAAGGAGTCATGATCAACCACTTGAACCTTGGTATGTTCTGTGATGCATCATGTATGAGATGACCAATCGATGTGTAATTTCAGGTAATAATTATAAAGGTAACCATTAGAGTTTGTATGATCCTTACTTTTTGAGGTAATTATGGGTTATTATATGATATGATGGAAAATTAAAGGAATGAGATAAACATGAGGTTAAAATAAGTTATGATTATTCTTGAAGATTTTATCTCATTTTGGGGAATGTTTTAAGAATTATATAGTTTTGGAAAAAGGACAACACGCAGACCGTGTGACAACCCGTCGCGTCGGACAAAGCCACAGGAATCGAACCCACAACCAAAGTGTGACTGGTATTTATCGCCTACCACTGGACTACGTGATGTCCCTGGTTAGTTTGACTGATTCATTCTATTTATATGATTTTATGAATTAAGATTAAGTTGATTTTGGGTTATTTATGAAAATGATTGACCTATCATGGAGGATATGTGATTAGGTTAATTACTTTTTAATACGAGACTTTAGGAGCAACTGATGTTGTCCGGAGATAAATGTTACGATTTAAATTGGAAGACTATGTTACTAAATCCTTCAAATGTTTGGGTTTCAATCTTAGATTTGTTTACTTTGAGGAATTTTATGGACAAATTGTTTATCATATGGTCCTCGTTGAACTTTGGGATTTGTTGGACAAATTTTGGAGATTAAGAATAGATTTTCTTTCTAATGGGTTATCCTTTTCTGGGTTATCTGATCTTGTACTAATCTGTTGGGTTTTGGTTTTGGTTAAAGTCTAAAGACATGGGAAGTATATAGTTCTATTTTTTGGGTTAGGTAATTATCTAGAAGTTGATTATAGTACTCTTAATGTGAACAAGTCTCCCTAAATACTCGTCTTTTGGAAAAAAAAAATATGAGTTTGTGTAAGGAATCTAATAAAAGATGAAATTCAACATGATAAGTGATTTTGTTTCCTTATGAATAAATTCCTCAATAAAAAGTAACTTAAAACAAAAATGTTGTCTATTAACTTTTCCTACTGGGGAATCAAATACCGTTTAACCCATCACAAGTTTGTGATTTTCTCATGGTTAACTTTCTCCTAAACATGTTTTCTATCACTCTCCATCAGAACATGATCCTATGTTTTCTCCTCCATGTCCGTGTTTTCATACTTGGAATCCTAGTATGGGTTAACTCGGGTGACCTTTGTACTTATCTTTCTTTATTTTAAAGTGATTGTTTTACCGACTCTTCTTCCGATGTGGGACTTTCAAGGATGTTTCCAAGCCCAATTTTAAAATTGCGAGGACGCAATTCCCAAAAGGGGGGAAGGATGTAACACCCCATGTAAATAAAGAATATGACATATTTATATTTATCCATACTTGTGAATCAATTATTAATATTACTTTAAATGGGATGCAATGCTCGATGGCGTACCCAATACGCAACAACGAGTTTCTTGGGAATCTTACGTTGCACTATAATAATAAAATAATATTATTTTAAATGGATGTTAACATGTAGCCGCTGTATTGGGGGGAATGGATGGAAATAACTAAAAAATGATTATATATGTTTTTAAATGTTTTTACATTTATCCAAAGACTTAAAATACGGAAAGAATTCAATTTTAGGCTTTTATACCCTAATTTTAACTAAAGGTTCACTTATCGCCTTCTGATGGCGAATTGTCATTAAATATAGTTTTGATCACTCTTATACATTATTTTTCACCAAATAAAACTCTTCTTTAGAATCGGGTCAACAAATTTTACTTTGTGTAAATTTTTGGTATTTTTCTGATAAAGTTCATTTTTTTAATGAATAGTGTAAAATGTTGTATTTTCATTCAAAACATTTTTTTAATCTAATTTATTTATATGATTATATTATCATTTGAATTGTTTTTAAAGTGAAATTAGAAAATATTTTTACCATCAAATCCAATACTGGTCGTTGGAATTAATTTCACTTTGAAATCAGACTTAAACTAGTGTCAATCTTTTGATACTTATTGTTTCATAAAAACACGATATTTGCTCTGACATCAGGAATTAATTATTAAATTAATTAATGTAACTTATATGTTTTTAATTTTTTAAAATAGACTTCATTTTTGAATTCATAATATCAAATATAGCTTAGGGTGAATTTTTGGTAATTTTCTGAAAAACTTCAATTTTTGATTAATAGTGAAACCACTAAGTGGTACTTATAAAAACGGATTTTCTGTTTAGATGAAATTTTGCCATCATTGTGTTTTGATTTTCAAAAATCCGACATACATGTTTGTCATTAAGAAGTAAAATGTGGTTCAATGGGATAAAAATAATTTTTTGGTGAATAGTAACTTATTAAGTTTTTAATCGCGATTAGTGGTAATTAGTGTAGTTTAAGGTAAAAATAATGCTTTAATAAAA
The DNA here is from genome assembly GCA_963277665.1 of Viscum album. Lineage (NCBI taxonomy): Eukaryota > Viridiplantae > Streptophyta > Magnoliopsida > Santalales > Viscaceae > Viscum > Viscum album. The sequence continues at coordinate 1,315,781,581 of OY728133.1, forward strand.
TGAGATGAGCTTGACACATTTCCTAACCCTATTGGTTGTGTCAAGTCAGACCAAGACAACACATGGGTCGATTTAGGGGACCCCATGGAGCCACTTGTGTGAGATAATGACTTTAATGCCTTTTTTTAAATAAAGGTGAAAATGACACTAACATAAATTGTTTTACCAAAAAAAAAATTAGAAGGGGTTATACTAATCGTATTTTTGATTATAAATATTCATTAGATACTAAAACGATTTTCTAAATCATAGTAGTTTTTTTATAATTTTTAGACTTTAAATAAATTAAATTATTTATGACATGATGATGATGCAGTGATGACTTCATTATTTAACGATTTAAATAAAATGGAAATATAATGTAATATCTAAAACCTACACATGTCCAAAAACTATTTTATGGGAATATTTCGAAGTCTTATCATATTATCTTCGAAATATATCAATGTGGGGCTTTAGAAATTCGAAACACTTTTGAAAATAAAATAATAGTTTCATGATTTCCAAAAGTGCCCCTCCTCTCCTCTTATAAAAGACCCCCACCTCTACCTCATTTCACACACTACTCAAGCCTTTGTCTCGGCCATCCCCTTCCCATTTACTCTCTCCACATCCCTCTCCTCATCCTAGAGGATTCCCTTTGGGCATAATCCTTTCAAAGGAAGCCTTTAGTCTCAAATCAAAAGGAGTTGCACTTTTAAAGGTAATTCATTCTCTCTTGTTCATTTGTTTTATTTTGCTTCTCCAACCCCCTAAACTCTTTTTATTCATTTTTTTTGTAAAAACTCCAGTATCTTCAATAAACTAGGATGTTTTTATAATAAGGATTCGAGCTACACTTTCACACACCTACATCTAATGGTTAAAGAACATACAGTTTCTGTGGATGACGAATTTCTGCCTCACGAAACGATGATTGTTCAACACTCATACAACACCTTCAAAGGTGTCCATTAAGATGTCACTATATTTATATATGATATATAATATGTCTATGTTTTACTTAAGCTTCTGTATTTTTCATTTGTGGATTACCTTTATTGCTTCCATTATGGGTATACGCGATATCTTCATTTAAGGAAGTGCGGACTACCGCCCCCTCAAAGTGATGTGATTCGTTAATGCCATATGTGGGACGTATAAATGATGGATTTAAAGTTATTATATATGTTTCTATACTGGAATTATAATATACCTCTATATCATTATTATTTATTTCCATTAATGTATGATATAGAAATGAATGTAGCGTTCATGCGTACGTACGGCTTACCGCCTCCATGAACGATGCATTTCATTTCTTATCCCCAAATGTAATGTACTATTAAAAGTATATGTATATAATGGATATATATAATGAATGATAAATCTAAATGATGAATAAACTTCTGGAATTAAAATATACATACCTATCATTTAATTTTAATTTCATTAATATGAGAAAGAAATGAAAGTAGCGTTCATGTGTACGTACGGCTTACCGTCTCCATGAACGATACATTTGATTTCTTACCTCTAAATGATTATGTAATATTATAAATACATGTATATTCTGGATATATATGATATAAATGATATCCAAATCAGGAATTTCATTCTGGATATAAAGAACCTTTGACCACACGAACAACATGTAATTGTAAGAAGTCCATTTTCGACTTAAGAACCAAATATCGACAAAACAAACATTATTAACTTAAATGGTTTCATAATGTTTATAACATGGAAATAAGTGATATAGAGGAAATAATGAACTTTAAAAAGTTTCTTAATCAAGTATAAATTAACTCACATTTATTATTCAGGATGTTAAAGAACGATCGAGTCAAGTCGGACCCGAGGTAAGGGATCTTACTCCTCTCTTTTTTTTAAGTACATTGTTTTATGTCATTCCTTCTAAAGCTAATATTTCTTGTTATTGGGATGTTATTTTATATTCCTCTTTCTATAAACTTTATTTTGATGTGATGAGAGACCCTATTTCCTCTCATCAATCCATTTTTTATGTTTTTAGTTGCGCCGTTAGGCTGCTGAGTTTTCGTAAGAGATTTTTCATCCCACTTTTATTCCCAAGAGATTTATGCTACATTTTCCACAATTTCCTTTGAGTGGTTTTTTACGGCCCAATATTACACTCCTTTTGTAATATAATTCTATTTATGGGTATTTACATATTCATTGTATGACACTTCTTCAATGGGGTGTACTTTCGAAAGTTACCCAAGTCGGTAAGGGAACCTTTCACCCTCCTCTTTTTAAAAGACATCGTTTGTTATGTCTTTTAATTCACATACTATTATGTTGGGATATGTTCTTATATATCCTGATTAATGTAAATTTTATGTCCAAGTGATAAGATCCCCTTTTTATCTCTCATCAACTAATTTTCTGAATTTTTGAAGTGACGCCGTTAGTCTGTCAAATTTTTGAAAGAGAACTTCTTAGCCCAATTTTGATTCTTTGGGATAAACTTGTACTCCTTGAATATGTTGTTCTATGAATATGTGTGAATAACCTCTGACTGTTTTACAATTAATATCCACTTATATTTTGTGTATTCGTTTCTCACACATAATTATGTAATTGATTTATCCTTAAACCAAGGATATCGTCTTTATAAGGGACTTCGTCTTAATCTCCTTTCATTGAGGCATATTTCGTTTTATACACAACTTTCATTTATACGGTGTATAAACCCCTTTTATTTTTACTTTTATTCAAAATCAATCTTTTTCTATGAAGCGTTTTACAAAACGACAAAAAGGAATCTTTCTTTTAATGTACGCGGCGACAACGACCTTTTTCGCCGCCGCGAGTATTATTTGACTTTGGCTTCCTCAACAAGCCAAAATGTTTTTAAAATAAAATAAATACCAATACTTTTTTTTATTTCGGTATTGAAAATGTTTTTGATAAAGGATTATATTATGTCAATAAATTTAAATGATATATTTTGATTGAAATGTGGAAATGTTATCATTACTTTATGTTGGTTTTATGTGTTATGATTTTATAATGGTACTTGGACATTATGACGGGTGGTGCCGTGAATACGAGGATGGGTGGTTACGTTATAACCTCCAATGCATTGGGTATGGAAGTCGTCCGTATGGCTATTCCATTAAGTATGTATGGAAATTGGCCGTATGGCTATTCCATTAAGTGATATGTGTGGGAGTCAACCGTATGGTTATTCCACTTAAGTATGTTTATTTCCCAAGTTACCTTTATATATGTTATGTGTTCTTTATATGGGTTTTATGGTAATCCTTTGGTTACAAAAAGGTAAGTAATGATATTTTATTCAGTGAAGAGTTTTTACTACTTCATAAAGGTGAAAAGTATTACTTTGATAAAGTATACATGGTTTACTTTTTGTTTTGATAAACTAACAGTTTTTATTCTTTGTGTATCCCTTACTGAGTTTTTATGCTCATCCCATGTTTTTGAAATGTTTTTCACAGGACTTAGCATGTAATAGGGTCAAGGATGGGATCAAGGGAAAGTCATGCTACCTAAAACATGAAACTAGACATGTTTCTTTTTAAGAGTTTTTATTTTATGGAAATTTAATAGAAGATACTACTTTGTAATCTTTTGAGATGTAATAGTTATGTCCTAATTCTCTAAAACTCTAAACTTGAAAAGATCCTCAATGTTAATTAATCATTTAATTCAATTTTAATTATGGTTTAAGGACGGGGCCTTATAATATTAATTCCTATGTGAGAGCTAAAATTTTAATAAAAATTATCTAGAGGATGTTCTTTATCCCAATCACCATTAAATCCATAGAATTATATCCTTGTATATCCTATAGGGGATGATTTTTTCTCTCAAAATAAACATCTTTATTTGGAGTATATTTTGTCTGAAATATAACTCAATATCACGAGTATGTTGAAGATTTTATCAAAACTTCATGGTAAACCTCAAATCCTATAAAGATAATTTAGAATGCGGTTCTTCCTAAAACCATAACACCTTTTTAAAGTATATTATTCCATTTTAATCAAGAGATAAATATTATATAATAAAAATATATTGTTTATGAAGTTTAAGGTGATCAAATATGACCCAAATATCATTATGGACTTTAGAATTTTTTGGGTAGTTTGATGACAAAATCTATTGTGATGTTTTACCATTTCTATTCTGGTATGGGTAAGGTTTGTAAAAAACAATTATAATTTTTTCTATTATAATTAACAATATGATATACAATGTAATTAAATACATACTATAATATATATCACTTAATTTTCCCACTATAAATACTCTTTCAAAACTCCATGCATCTTCATACATTCAAGATGAATAGAGAATAAAGAACTATGAGATTCCTCAAATGGATCCTTATTAAAATATAGTATGGATAGAATACATACACAGTTACTGAACCTCATAATCAAATCATAAAAAATTTTAATCTAAAGAACATTTTTAACCTTCATTAATATAAATACTCCTTCCTTGTATGCCTCCTTAATATTTACATGGATATATGGTGAAGACATATTAGAGAAAGATAATATTTCTCCCTTTCAATCAAGATTTAATGAAATAACCTTTTCAAATAGTAGAATATTTTATCTTTTTTATCATCATCATCGATAATATATCATCACCCTTTTGACTCAAAAAATCAAAAACCATGTTTCATTTCATTATTGGAAATGTGTAGATTTTTTGTAATATTTAATCAGTTTCAACCATATTATATTGGAGCATATTTGAATCATTCTATGTGAATATATAATTTAATATTTTATGAACAATACATCATACCTTTTACCATAAAGATAATTCCTCTATATTATAAAAGAATAATTTACCATTAATAACTCTAAATCGCAATTTTGGGTAATTTTACTCTTGAACCTTCAATTGTCATGAGGCATATGATATAAAAATTTCATTTTAAATGGGATTTATTCCTAGACCCTTATTCAATGCATAACATAATATTAAAAACCTTTCCACACTATTGGATAATGTATTGTAACATCCCAACCTGGGTTCCATACAATGATTCCATGATTTGGATTGTTACATGACCTCATGCACACATCCCAATATTCAAGAGGATACCGAATAACTATGATGGTTTAATATATAACATCTGGTACACTATACCCTCTTTATCACAGTATCACAATAGTAGAAATAATTAACTAAACGAAAAAAATTATAAGTATACTGATACCAAAACCAATAATGACCAACATCATATGATAATACCAATCCATAGACAAATGATCAATAGTAAATATATCATGCAATATATTTTTCATGTGTATAAATAAAAATAAAATAAAGACAAATAAAAACTCCCAAGAGGATTTTTTCTAGTTCCATCATCCAATCTCCATCATGAATTATCCATCTAAACTACGGTTCATCCCTTATCCTATCCTACAAACACAAGGCTTTTCAGGTACTGATCAGGCATCCTAAGTAAGGAGTGATTACTACTTTGTAGGAAACTACCAAAAACATATAAAAAAAATATAGTCAATATAATTTTATTTAGTTTTATAAATAATAATTAAAAATTGATAACGTATATAGTTTTTAATATTAAATTATTCATTAATTTACCATATAAATCCTCATGTTTATGATGACACCCAAACTATCAATACCTACATCGAATAATGCCAAATATCAAACCATCCCTAAAGCGATGTCACATTATATTCCATATTTTGTTCCATTAATCAAATCCATCCAATTTCATTTTCATCTATTGGGGTCATAGAACAGAAGTCTGAAACCTAATGGGTATTTAGAGCAGTAGTTCTTATCTAACAACTCGGTGATCACATATAATACATAAATATATTTTGGGACTAGATAATAAATATATAACCCTATGGGTATTTGGATCTATAGTCATTGTCCTTCAATTTATAATTAAATAAAATATTATTATCAAATTACTTTTATTAATAATAAATGTGTATATAATTTTTATGAAGTCTAATGTAATTTTTATTAAGGTTAAAATCTTTTTCTCCCAAAGCCTTTAATTTTAATAAATTATTGGTTTTTTTAAGTAAAAATTATCATATTTAGAAAATTATTTAGATAAAATAAATATTATTTTTGGAATCAGAATATCCAAATTATCCATTGGTGAATATTTCATAATTTTTTTAGAGAGTAGAATTTTTGGGTAAAAATTAAATACCCAATAAATATATAATCTGTTTTATGACATCATAATGCCCCAATAGTGATGTAATTAAATAATATAAAAGGTATATTTCTCCAATATATTTTTCAAATTTAAAATAATGAGATTTTATATTTGTTTTATTTGTTTTATATTGCCTTGGTGAACACTCCAAAACATTATAATATTATATCATTTTAAAATCATTTCCTTAAGAGTGTGACTCACCTCCACATAATCAATACTAATATTTTAATATTGTGGCCCCTTTTACTAACAAAATATTATATAAACTCTCCTTTGGAGGAAAAATTGGTCAGAAACCATGGCATGGTTTGTGGTTTTGATTAGTTTAATGTGTAGTGTCCGAACCCAAATAATAAATATTTCTCCCTCATTTCATATATAGACCACCCAAACACCAATTAATCTTCACTAAGACCATTTGGATCTAGAAAATTCTATGGCCAATACTATATAGAATACTCTCAAGGTTCCCCAATCTCCCAAGAATTCAGTCTCAAGCCTTTGGGATCATACTTCTATGTAAGGGATACCCACTTTCTGATCCTCCTTTCAAATTCAATCATCTTATTTGAAAATAGTGCTTGTAATTTTAAATTTTTATAATTTCATTATATTCTAATAATTATATTACTATTTATTTTATTTTTATTTTAATGAGGTATGATTTATCTCTCCCCATATTTACCCTCACATAAGTCGTTACTATGCCAAAATTTTGTAAGGGATCTTTCACCCTCCCCTTTTATCATGTATTCTATTCATGTTATGTCATTGAATTTATTTTAATCTTATATTGGGATATGTTATTATATATTCAGCATAATTACCATTTTATTTATAAATTAGGATATCCCTTTTGACTCACATTTATCATTTGAATGAACCCTTATGAATACTCATTACCATACCGAATTTTCATAAGGCATTCCATCCTTTCTCATTTTTATCCATTTTTATTTATTTTTCAATACACTTTAATGTTCAATTAAAAATTTTGGGGTATGATTTGGAACCATTCCATACTTCCCGACTTATGTTTTAATTATTTTATACCACTTTCACTCTCATTAATACCTTCCTTGTATACATGTTACTATGCTGAAAATCTATAAGGGATTTCTCTCTTCTTATTTCTATTCAAGTATTTCTCCCAAATTATGCATCTAAATTCCATTAAAAATTTTGTGATATTGTGTTCCATGATCTCATTACTATCTATTTAATTTATAAATGATTATATTCCTCTTTTTCTCTCATCAACCCAACTAATGAATTTCTATATTACGATGTAGTGATGCGGAAATTGCATCACGATTTTCCAATCCAAATTCATCTTGTAGTGAATACCATAACCATTTCTATATCAAGGGAATTAACCTTTATGAATATATTTAATAGGGTTTATATGTATGTATACCACATTCATTAATCATTCAATAACATATAATGTTTAATGCTTCCTTGTTATGTGATCCATGTTATACATTTATGCATTAAATGAAATGTTTATAGATGGTAAATCCTGACAGCGATCCGATGCATTGGGTAATGTTTGGTATCTTGATACACCATGTTCATTGAGAGTTTACTCGTGATAATCCTCATATAATTAGGGTTTAATCATGATAATCATGTGCAATGAGTTTTTACTCATTCTAATCTATGTGAAATGATGGTTTACTAATAATAATCAATGTGCCACAATCTTTGGCCCATAATAATATAATGTTGTTTGTTGTAGCCAAATTTTCATGTAACGAAATTCATGATATATCTTTATTTTATGCTCATGTTTCGATTATGCTCCCTCGATATGCCTATTTCTAAACATTTATTTTATTCATCGTATTATTCCTTTTTACTCCCTTAATGTGGTTTATAGATCACCCCTTTTTTATGAATGTCCTCAGGTTATCCCATGTAGTGTTAAGTATGATTTAATAAGTTAGTCTTGTAATAAATGTTTTCAATATGGATGTTATATTTTCTATTTTAATTTGTTATATAATAATCTTAATATACCAGGACACTGAACCTATCAATCCTTAAACTTGTGTTAATTGCAAGTATATGTAAAAAATCATGTTCAAATATGTAATAAAGAGAAGAGTTTTTATAGTTGGTATCAAAGTATATGATTATATAATTTTGGTATTAGGATTAGAAAACTCGAGTGAAAGCCTTAGGGATAAGACTATATATAATAAAAATATCCCTATATTTTGGTGAGTATAGAGTAAATGGGTTTCCATGAAAATACATCCTTTTATGGATATGAACACAGAGAGGTAACTCTAGGATAGATGTATCTTGATTTAATACCCAAAAAATCACACTTTCATCTAGACTTGAATGGGAACTGGTTCATAGAAATAGTCCATCCTACACTCTTGTATTTATACACCTAAGGGATATGATTTGAGAAATTCATAATCTGTGTTTAACTATTATTAAGGGAGGAAAAAATCACATAATAATATATGTTAGGAGATATATCATGGAAATCATATATTAATTATCAAAAATTTATATGTTACAGAGATAAATTTAATTTATAAGTTATCCATTTTATTTCATTAGGTTACTCATTATATGTTAAATATTTTATGATACACATCCCTTCTTTTTGTTTTATTCTTTCCAATGGCTAGTAATATGTGGAATGGGGCTAAAAATTATTGAAAGGGAAAATGATGAATGTCCCAGATAAATTACCAATCAAATAAAAGCTCAAGTAAGACATATCGTGATTATGCCAAACCCGCTATCAAAATTCATGATTAAAAAAATGGAACTTTGTTAAATTACCAAGGAAATCAATGAAGAGGAGGATGAAATCTCATGGAATTACATCTTTGAAAGTTGATATGGGGATGATGAACCAATTTATTTTGTGAAATATGTGTGGAAAGAGGCACGAGGGGAAATGTCACAATGGGAGTAGAAGATGTTTTAAGTATAGAATGGAAGGGAAAAACTTATCCAATTTCCATGAATGAATGGATAATGTTATAAATGGAAACAATTTTCCATATAAGGAATATTACATAGTTCTATCCAATAAATGTGGAGAATTCGGGCATTACCCAAGACAATGATCTATTTCAATGGTTGAGAAGCATGATGAGCATAAAAAATATCCCTGATCAAGGGACCATGAAAATTATTATGCAATGATGGATAATGATTAATGAATTGCATTTAACCACTACTTTAAGGTAGTCGATGTAATAATGTATTTCAATTATGGTCTAATTATTTTATCTTTTATGTTTTATATGACCATTGAGTCCCCGAGTGAAATGATATTAAATCAATAGGGAAAAATGGTTATAAGTGTTGTATCACATGTTGTTGTTTGTGCGAATGTTCGTCTTGAAAATTTTATAAGTCTCTCTTTTATGGTAATTGAGGAAAAAAATAGAAATTCATTACCTATTCATTAAGACAGTTTAAAATTTAGGAGCAGAACCATCCATCACATGATCTGGAGGTGGATCTAGTGATCTTTACGATTAAAATCTGGTGACATTACTATCTATGGGGAGAAGTGTGAAATATATATGGATAGAAAACGACTCAAGTGTATATATTCTCATAGATAGAGTTGAATATGTTCCAATAAAGATGGTTAGAGATCATCACAGATTACATCTGCTCAATCGATTACCATCCTCGGAAAACGAACAAGGTGGAGAATGATCTATGTAGAAAAGAACCAGCGATTCTATCATTAATGAGAATTGAAAAGGATAAATTATTTTTATATTTGAGAAATATCCACATGAAAAAAATAATAAAAAGAAACATTATCCCAATCCATTCACAAATTATTGATGAATCACCTCTTTTAGAATGGATGAGGTAAGCTCAAAGAGATGGTGTGGGAATTTAGAAGAAAGTGGAAACTATCAAAAAAGGGACATCCTCAGTGTTCAATGTTAACAAGGACATAATTGTGAGATTTGGAATAAGAATATGTGTTCGATCAAATCCAGAGTTCATGAAATAAGTTTTGGATGATGAACATAGTTCGAATTTCTCAATTCACCCAGTAAACACAATGATGTATCGAGATATCCAAGCGCATTATTGGTGAGATAACACGAAGAAGGAGATCATTGTGTATACATTAAAGTGTCTGGTATGTCATTAATTGAAGGATGAGAGGAAGAAGTCAAAGGGTAGGTCGAATCTATTACCCATGCCAACATGGAAATGGAAGAACATCACCATAAACAGTGTCACAAGAAATCTAAAGAAATCCAAAGGGTAAAATGCTATTTGGGTTGTTGGGGATTTTCATAAAAATAATGCACACTTCATTGCAATTCAGGAAGATTTCTCATTGGATCAACTAGAACAGATATTCATTTGAGATGTGGTAAGGCTATATAAAGTACAACTATCGATTATATCTGATCGAGTTCCAAGATTCACATATATGTTATAGAATCGTCTCCAACATGATCTGAATATTAAAATAAACTTAATTATGGATTATCATACACAAATTGATGGCTAATTTGAGAGGACCATCCAAACACATGAAGAAATATTGAGAGCATGATCTACAAACATCAAAGTAGGATCAGATAAACATCTTCCTCTGGTTGAGTTCTCTTACAACAACAGTTTTCACTCAAGAATCCAAATGGATCCTTATAAATACCTTTATGGGAAGTGGTTTAGAACACCAAAATTTTGGGATGAATGTGGGGAGTGAAAACTCTTAGGTCCAGAAATGGTTAAATAAATGGTGGATAAGGTTAAGACTATCCAGAATCATGTTAATGTTACCTAGATTCGACAGAAGATCTATGCTAATAATTGTCCCCAAGACCTATAATTTGATGTTGAAGACATGTTATTCCTCAACATATCACAATGGAATAGATTTATGAGATTTTTCATTGAAGGGAAGATTTTTTTCAAGGTATATCATACATTTTGAGATCCTTGATTTCATTAAAATGTGCCCTATATACTAACACTCTCACAAAACCTGTCTAAAGAACCGGATATATTCCATGAATTACTCTTGAGGAAATACATACCTGACACATCACATGCACTCAATAATGCGGTGGATCCATTAGAGAATGAAATATCATGTGAAGTGAAGCTGTTGAAGATCTTATATTGTAGGTAAAAAGTTTTACGAAATAAGACAAGGACGCTCTTGCATGTTTTGTGGTGAAACCACATGTTTTAAGAAGTAATGTGGGAACAAGAAGAAGTTATTAGGAGGAGTTACCCAAATTTATGTTTGTGTGGGAAAAGAAAATTTCAAGGGTAAAATTCTTAAGTGGGGATGGTTTTAAGGACCCGAACATTCATAAAAAAAATTCTGTATATTCTTATCTAATTAAATATCATATAGATATAGAAAACACATCACTTTTTTTTTATTTTACCCAATTGGGATTAAATGACCATTACGTATCATTACAGTTGATAATATAACTATTTAAGAATGATCACATGACAAGTATAAATTTATGATTTTAAAAAATAATTTTTTCGGTATAGATAAAGGTGATGATGGCTTCATATAATAGACTCAAGCCATATAGAGCTCATTATTTAGAACTCGTAAAGGATGTGGCATCGCTCGGTTTCCCTCTTGACCAATCCCATGTCGAGATTCAACACGTTATGCACGAACGAAATCACCAATAGGAAAATTATATGCTAATAGAGATTACCAATCATGCAATGTTATCTGAGCTACCCAAAGAGTCTATCACAATTGCACACCTGACACTTAGTTATTATGTGAGTGTCAAAAGAGGTTATGTTACACGGTGTTCGTTACTTTTGGTTTAATCCTTTTTATAAATAAAATTATTATTCCTTCAATTATTTTATGAGAACAGGTTTTCATAAAAATATAATGAATTAGAAAAATTGATATTTCGGGTAAAATGATACATCTTAGAAATATAAAATTATTGTATTAAACTACATTTTATTAACAATTTTATATAATAGTGATATAAAAACACGCCTTTTAATTATAAATTAGGAATATATTTATTTTTTTTCTCTATAAATTATTAAGTATTCAGTTTAATTAGAATAATATTATTATAAGATAAAACATAAATTGTATTTTTTATTAATGAAATTATTTTGACGAATTAATGAATTTTAGAAATAATTATTATTTTAATAATATATTATTATTAAATTATTTATATGAAAAATAAATTAGTATATAATTTTTATGAACTCAAATGTAAATTTTATTAAGGTTAAAAACTGTTTTTTTAACTGGTCAATTTTTTAGTAAATGTTGGTATTATTTTAAAAGTGAAAATTCGTATAGGTAGATAATTGTTTATATATGATAAATATTATTTTTAGAATTAGGATGTGAAAATTATCCAACATGAAAGATTCCATATTTTTCAAAGACAATTGAATTTTGGGTAAAAACTAAATATCGAATAAATATATTTTTTTATGACATCAAAATAACCAAATAGTGATGTAATAAAATACTATAAAAGGTATATTCAGACAATATATATTTACTTTAAGATAATGTAATTTCAGATTTGTTTTATTAATTTTATAATTACTTAGTGGACCCTCCAAAACTTATAATGTTTTAAACATTTTAAAATGATTTCGTTGAGACTGTGACTGACCAACACAAAAGCAGGCCTAATATTTCAATATTATTGTTCCCTAGGCTTATAAAATGTTATATACCACTCCCCTATGGTATAAACCATGGAAAAACCCATGGGATGGTTTTTGTTTTTTATCTGTTTAATGTATAATGTCAAAAACATAATAATAAATAAATCCCTCGCATTTCCTATATAAACCCACCCAACCTCCAATTCCTCTTAACTAAAACCATCTTGAGGTTGACCAACCTCTGACCCATACACCCTTGAATCCTCAAAAGGATCCCTAAACTCACAATAAGCCCATCTCGGGCCTCTCAAAATCCTTTGTGATCACACATCCAAGTAAAGGATCCTCACTTCTTTCTCCTCATTTCAAATTAAAGCATCTTATTTGAAAGTAGTTATTATAATTTTGGATGGCTATAATGTCTATAAAAACCCTTCTATTTATTACAAAATTTAACATTATTTATTATAAGAACATTCACATCATAAAAATATAAGGATCTCAAGTTATAGTGTCTTGGAAAATTAGAAACATTACATGAAAACATAAGTCATAGAATACAACATATTTATCGAAATATTCTTTTACATGACCACAAGATTACATCATACATTGCATTGCACGAGATAACCTAAATAAATACATATGAAAGGGGTGAGATATAAACCCTAATAAGGTTGTAAATATGTTATAAAATGATGAAGAAAATATATGTTAGGAAATAGACATATCAATGCAGCAAAAGAGTAACATGAACATAAAGGAATGATAAAACTTGATTATCATAACATGGAGATGTGACTATAACATTCAACATGATATTATCATGATCCAGGGCACATTGCACTGGGATCATTAGTAAACCCTCATCGAAAATGTATTATCATCAGTAAAACATCATTGAACATGAATGAGAATGAGTAAACACTCAATTCACATTAATTATCATGATAATATTTATTACCAAATGTTTTGGATCACTTACAGGGTTTACCCTTCTTATTTAATTCATTTCATGCATAACTGTGACACATAGATCATATAACATGGATTAATTAAACATCATAATTTATTACAAAAATAAAGGTGTTCAATATATAAATGTAAGTCCTCAAGAAACATGTACATTTTCATAAATTTTAATACCCATGATAGATAAATATGTATTTTATTCACTTACATGATGATTTTGGCAGGAGAAAGTTTTGTGTAACTTCGACAACAAAAAAACGTTAAATAGAAATCGTAAAAAAGGGTTAATGAGAGATAAACTGGTATCAAATCATTTATCAATTAAATGCATAGTAAGGTTTTCATGAAACATAATATCCAAATATATGTTATGGATTTTAGATACATAAAATAATTTCTTGAATGTAAATAAGGGGAGATAAATCCCTTGCGGAATTTCTGCATGGTAACGAGTGTAAATTGAAAGTATTAATGAGATAAAAAAGTGTATATTATAATTCAAACATAAGTAGGGGAGTATATGAGAGGTCATAAACAATACCCCAACATTTTTAACTAAATAAAAAAGGTTGTATCAATATAAGGTAACATGTATGTAAATTAGGAAGGATGGAAAGTGAGGATCCCTTATATGAGTGTGTGACTTCAGGAATATGAGGAGGGGATTCTAGAGAGTTTGGGTGCCTCTGGAGGATTATAGAGAGATGTGATCCAAGTAGGTACGTGACATAAAGGGATTTAGGGAATATAAGTGAGATATTGGGTGGTAATATATAGTAAATGAAAAGGGGATTTTTTAATATTTCACAAACATAGGTTTTGAAATGTGTATAGTTAAATATTCTAATACAAAAATCAACCGAAGATTATTTCCTAGTTTTTTTTCCAAAGGGGAGTGGAAGAAATTATTTTATAAGACCAATGTCTAAACTTATGAATATATTAGGCTTGTTTATGTGAAGGTGAGTAACACTCTCAAGAAAATCATTTTAAAATGTTAAAATATTTTATAATTCTTGGAGGGTCTACTAAGAAACCATAAAATTCACCAAAAAAATTCTAAAATCACATTATTTTAAAGGAAAAATATATATTGGATGAATATCAATTTTTTAGTATTTTATTATATCACTATTTGGTCATTATGATGTCATAAAACACATTATATATTTAAACGACAATTAATTTTTACCCAAAAAATATAGTGTCTCAAAAAATTATGGAAAATTCACTATTAGATAATTTACACATCCTGATTTATAAAATAATATTCATTTTATCAAAATTATTTTCAAAATATTTGAATATTTAATTTCGAAATAAAAACTCCTATTTATACAAAATTTCATGGGTTTTTAAAAAAACAGCTTTCAAACCATAATAATATTTAAAATTTTCTAAAAATTGTACTATCATTTATATTTAATAAAAAATAATTTAGTAATAATATTTTATTAAAATATTTTTTAATTCTGAAATCTATTAACTCTACAAAATAAATTTCTTAATAGAATATTAACTAAAAATACTATTTGTTCTTTAAAAACCATTTAAAATGTAACAATGATAAAATTAATGTATTTTCATTATAAAATAATAATAAAATAATCATAGTGTTATGTTCTTGTTACATAACCCCTTATAACAACGACATAAGACTTAATGGTATGGTGTGATATGAAGACATACATTTGGTGCGGCTCAGATAACATCGCACAACGGTGATCTATATTAACTTCCACCTATCATGTAGGTGGTTCTGTTCAAGTATAAAATGTTGAAGCTCTACTTGGTCTTGGTCAAGAGCGAAGCCTGGTGACAATTATCTACTTTCCATGCTCTGAAAAATGGGCTTAATATGGGGAAATTCTACTGTATGATCACATCACTTCCATTGTCTGAGTAAATTTGATTTTTAAAGCCCTATATTTATACTAATCATTATATCACTATTTACTAAAAATATTAGAAATGGTAACAATTGATAATGGTATTTTAAAATCCAAAATCATAAAACCAATAAAGTGTATATGTTTTTATATAAACATTTTATATAATGAGATATTTAATTAGATCAAGATAAATTATCATTAGTAAAATTTTGGTATGTTACAATATAACCCCCTTCAAAAATTTCACCTTCAAAATTTTCTTTTCCCATAGTAAAAATGATGCAGGTAAACATGCCTCATCACTTCCTTTGGTTGCCACATTGGTTCTTTAAACATATAGTTTCTCCATAACACTTTGATGAAGGGAAATGTATTATTTTGTAGATATTGTTTCCTAAGATCTATGATCTTCAATGTCTTCTCTTTATAAGAGAGTTCATTCACCAATGGTACCACCTTTGGATTGATTACATGTGATGGGTCAGCTATGTACTTCCTAAAGAGTGATTCATGGAATTCATCATGTACTTGAGAATAGTTCGGTAGGAGTTCTAGTCAACAGGCCACTGCTCCAATTCGATCTAGAATATCAAAAGGAATAATGTACCTTGGACAACGCCTACAATTATTCCCAAATGTCAAAGCAATCTTCCATAGTTATAGGTATAGGAATATCATGTCTCCAAAATCATAATCTCGGTCTCATAAAGGATTATCAGCAAAACTCTTTTGTGAAATCTGTTCAGCTTTGAGGTGCTATGGGATGGTCTTACCTTCTCCACAATGTCATCAACCATTTTTTTACATAGGAGTTTTCTCTATCCAACTTCATCCCAATGTGTCGATGTTCTAAACTTCTTCCCATAAAGGGATTCATAAGAATCAATTTTTATTCTTGAGTAGAAACTATTATTATAAGATATCTCAACAAGAGGAAGATTCTAATCCCACACTACTTTTAAGTCCATTGAGCTTGATCTAAACATGTCCTCAAGTGTTTTGATAGTATGCTCTAATTGGCCATCAGATTGAGGATGATAAGCCAAACTGAATTTCTGCTCAGTATTCAAAGTGTGATGGAGACTCTAATAAAACATAGAGGCGTATATTGGATCTCCATCAGATAAAATCGATAATGGAACTTCATGAAGCCTTTCCACTTATCTAATGTATATCAGTACCAGTTGATCTAATTAGAAATCCTCACAAATTGAAATTTATTTTGTGGTATTTGTAAGATGATCCACAACAACCCAGATACCATTGATTCCTTTGGATTTCATTGGATGTCTGGTGACAAAGTACATGGTGATGTTCTTCCATTTCCATGTTGGTATGGGTAATGTTTTAAACCTCTACTTCTAATTATGCCTCTCATCCTTCCCCAACTAACATACCAAACACATTGATGTATACTCATCGATCTCTTCATTATTTTTATCCCACAAATAATTCGCTCGTATATATCGATACAACTTTCAGTTTCTTAGGTGAATGGATAAATTTGAACTCTGTGAATCATTAAAATGCTCATTGTTTAACTCCAGATTGGGTGGAAGAAATCATCTTGACCCAATTCATAGAATTATTTTTTTCATTAACATTGAAATTTTAGGAATTCCCTTTTTCTGATAGTTTCCTCCATATTTTGAATTACCACATGATACTTTTGAGAATAGTGTTACCTTTCCAAAATATACGATTGAGAAATCATTTGTGAATGGAGTTATGATGTTCCTTTCGTTTGGATTACTATATTTTCCACAAGGCTGCATACCCTGAGAGGTGTGGGGGTGAATCAGGGTATGAATAATTGGAAATAAAATCCTTCATTGATCTTGTTTTGCTGTTAAGAAAACACTATTCTCTCTCTTTCCCGTTGCACAAAATAAACAGAAAGTATAGCATGCACAAGACACAACAATTTTTACTTGGTTCACCAAGAAGGGTTACGTATAAGGAGTATACAACGACATGTTTTCGATCATACCAAATTCCACTACACTTCACTAGCTGTGGATTACAAGGTTCAGGCACAATCAATCTATCCCAGGCTCACTGCATTTACAAGGTTTAGGGTCATCTCACTCGTTTCCCTACGGTCACTCCCTTTTTCTCTCTCTCTCTTTGGCTCACTGCCGGTGGAGAGGATCACCTTCTTCCTCTTCCTTTTCTCACTTCTCTAGAAAGGAATCCCCTCACAGTTTATAGACCTTTAGGTATCTTCATTATATCTAATGAATATATCCTCTATTGTATGTGGATGATCTGTTGAAGTACAACATTCACTCGTAGATAAATCTCTCTTTGCACTGATGGTATTGGGAAAACATCTAGCATCCATGTAGCTTGAAAAAACTATTGGGAATTATTCATACTTCACGTGAAAGTCTAACCTGGGGAAAAAGTCTCGGCATGCATGTCACAACTGGCGTGCAAGTCCACCTCAGACACTTGTGCTACACAAGCTTCTTCAACTCCACACTTGCGCGACTCACTTCCCTTTACGCCCAAACCAATATTTGTGAACAAAAAATAACAATCACCCATATTCAAATTGGGCATGCAAGTCCTACTTGCGCGAAACAACACCACGTGCACGGCCACCACACTTGCGTGACGGGAGCTCTGATTTTTCAAAGTGTTGAACTCCGTTGAAAATGAGGAGGGTTGGTCCAGTATTTATAGAAATTTGGTCAACTTGCACGACGACGTGCAAGTCTCCCCTCAGCACTTAAGATTCGGCACACAGGTCTCTTCCCCTGCAAGTCACTTGCACGTCCCACTTCCAAACATTCACAAACCTCTTCCCTTTTCAATTTTTTGAAGTTTTGATCTTGAAAAACAACATGCACACAAGTTTCTAATATTCCAAGGCTTTGGTGCACAAGTCATGTGCGCTACATTCCCAATACATTCACGAACCTCTTTCCTTTGCCATATTTTGATGATTTGATCTTGAAAAACATATTCCGCAAAAGTTTCCTCTTCTTCAAGTACACAACGCACAAGTCTATTTTCCAAAACCACTTTTCTCCATTCATCAATTTTGAGGCCCAAAAATTTGGCAAACACCGAAAAATGGTGCCACCATGTATCTATTCTTTTTGTACCACCTGAAGATCATTCATTCTATTTTCGACGTTCTTGAATCAAACATGGACCATTGACCACAGCTCTTGAACACGGCATGCCACTATGAAATCCCCTTTGTCAAAAAAATTGTATATCATGGTTTTCTTTGTCAAAAATCACCACACATATGCCCACTTTGTCAATAAACACAATCATCTCAAAAAATTATTCAATGATACCTTCAGGGATTTTTCCCAACATTTATCATTCCAATATTCATCAAATAGAATAAGTCTTGATCCTTTTAAATTCTCATCAATGATCGAATCGGTAGGTTATTTATACTTAGATCATCTACCACATTATTCTCATTTCCCCAGATGGTAGTGAATTGATTTGTCATTGCCTTTGATCAGATGTAACAATATTTTTTAGTGCATAATCAACTCTTTCCATGTGAATATATACTTGAGGCTTTTGGGATCCGTATATGTTTCACACTTCTCCCTAAAGAGATAATGTCTCCAAATTTTCAATGTTAATATTACAACAGCCATCTCCAGATCTTGTGTTGGATAGTACTTCTCATAAATATTTAATTTAATTGAAGCATAGAAAATGACATTATCATTTTCCATCAACAGAAATCAAATTCCCTTATTTTAAGCACCAAATAATAATACGAAAACTTCTCCACTTGTGGGTATTGTGAGCGCGGGTGTAGTGATTATCCTACTTTTCATCTCCTTGAAGCTATATTAACATTTATCATTCCAAAAAATCATGACTCTCTCCTAAGTTATCTTTTTATGATGGTTTGAAAATTGTGATAAATTTCTCACAATTTGATGATAATATCCAGCTAACCTAACGATGCTATGGATATCCGTCATAGATGATGGCCTCATCCATCCCTCAATTTCATTTGTCTTTGTTGGATACGCAGATATCCCATTGTTTGTGATTATATGACCCAAGAATGAGGCATCCTTAAACCAAAACTCTCACTTGATTTACTTTTTATAAATCTTTTCATTTCTCAAGTTCTCTAGTACAGTGCATAGATAATCCTCATGCTCCTTCTTGGTTTCTAAGTATATTAAAATATTGTCCATAAAGACTACCACAAAATTTTCGAGATAATCTTTAAGGACTCTATTAATCAATTTCATGAATATTTCTAGAGAATTAGTGAGTATTAAAATCATTATTAAGAAGTCATAGTGCTTGTACCATGTACGAAAATCAGCGTTGGGGGTATCCTCTTTCTTCACCCTTATATGATAATATCCAAACATCAGATCCACATTGGAGAAGTATTGTGCTCCACAAAGATGATTGAAGAATTCATCTATTTTTAGTATAGGATACTTGTTATTTATTATTATTTTATTAAGATCTGGATAATCAATGAATAAAAACATTGAACTATCATTCTTTTTAATGAAGAGATCTGGTTCTCCCCATGTTGACACTCTTGGGCATATAAAACTTTCATCCAAATTCTCCGGTAGCTATTTCATTATCACCTCAAGCTCCACAATAGAAATTATATATATTGTTCTGGATATTTTAAATGACCCATATATAAGATCAATCAATTATACAACATTTTTTCTAGGAGGAAGACCATACAATTCTCTAGGAAACATTTAAGTGAATTCCCTCACAATGGGAATGTCTTCATGGACGGTTTCTTCTATAGAATCAATCATTTGATCGTTATACACATGATCATAAGACAGTAATATCAATTCTTTAGATGATGGTACTAAAGAAGATTCATCCTCCTCATTTAAATTTAATAGAATCAGGGTACGATTCTCATTATGGAGAGTAATTTCCCTTTAACGGGAATTTATTTTGGATATATATAGGGAATCCCATTCCATGGAAAGAATTCAATCAAATTCTACCATAGGTAGTATGAATATGTTCACTAATAATTTTAATCCACAAATTCTGATCGAGGAGGATTTATTCTCACAGGATGCAATTGTTGCACCATTTTCCATTCTCAACGAAATCTATACTTCCATGATTTGCTGTGGGGTTGGAATTGTTCTATTAAATGTTCTGGATATAAAATAATGTATAGAACTAGATTCAAAAATTACATCGTATATTCTTGAATAAATTACTATCGTTCATGTTACCACAATGTTGTCATGTTTCACTTCAGTGGTAGTGATGTCAAAAGATCGCCTCTGCTGCCTTGGAGGTTGATAGTTTCCTCTTAAAACCCTTCACTAAGGGAATTAGTTTGCAATGTTCCCGAGTTATTTGCAGTTGAAGAAATGAAAAATGCGTTAATGATTGAACAAACTGTTTTTATGCACTTTTGCAGTAGTGGGTTTTCTTATTGGTAGCTAATGTCCAGGTAACCTTCTCATCCCTTTCATGCAATTTCTAGTGTTCTTCTTTCCACACCAATGGCAAGTGGTCTACTAGAATTTCATAGCACCATTGGATTTATCCATCGGGCTGCCATAATTAAAGTCCACTTTCGTCATGTTATCCCCATGATACCCTTGAGATTCTATAATATCTAATTGTCCATTGAGGGAACATCAAAAAATTTACTCATAACAATCAATGTCACAGATCACTTGGGATTTTCGTAGGCTATGTCTTAGCCCACAAAATAAGAATCCAACATTATATTCGAGGGTAACGATAAAGAAGAAGGCCTATCATGCAAGACATGTGTTGTTTTCTATATATCCTCTGATGAATTCATCATCGTTTTTCTTAATGGAAAGGATGCCCCTTTCCATCTTATGTCAAAGTGTGTGAAAAACATATTTATTACAAAAACCTTTTCCTGAAATCCTTCAATCCAATGCCTTGATCTCTTTATCAGGATTTGTATTATTCATTAATGTCCACTATTGGCTGGATTCATCCTCGATATGATATAAAATTAGAAGAAACCACTCTTGTTTCAAATATTGAAGTATAGAGAATATCATCTCAATGGTGTTAATCCAGTGTTCAGTTATTGAGGGATCAAATGTCCCATTGAAAGTAGGAGGCCTTTGTCTCATTAATCTCTTGTTGGAAATATTTTATTTCTTGGGTGGGGGGGGGGGGGTTGGAAGATCTTATTGACCCATGATTTTATTCATAACATGTGTTAACTGAGAGAGTATCATGCCAACGAGCCCGTACCCCAGTGGTAAGGGCTCCTGCATGGCATCCAAGAGACCTAGGTTCCAAATCGGATAGAGGAAAATTTCCAGGTTACTATAGTAGTACTATAGTAGACAGTGTAGCAGGGCTTTAGTAGCTATTGTTATGTATTGTAGCAGTGTAAACTATTCACCTGATTTGGGCTTTTAGGCCACCGGTTTGGGCCTACGAGTCTCAAGGGCCTTCGGGCAATCAAAGGCCTTCAGGATGCAGGCACTTCGGGCCATTGAGACCGTCGAGTAGCTCAATTCACAAAGGCCAGGCCCTAGAAAAGGATCAGAGAAACAAGAATAGAAATCAATAGATGCACAAATAACCATATTAGAAGAGTGAGAGGGTTTGACAACCACAATCGGGACCAGCCATCGTGAAACTTTGTACGGGGAAATGCTAGCCAATCAACAATGCAAGGTGGGGAGCTATCCAATCAATGATACATAATCTGCTGAGGGTTAGTTCTAGTAGGTTGGGCCTAAGGGACATGTATTGGGAATGGTATTCCATTGTGTCGTAGGGTGAAGTGTTTTCACGTCATGGTGAGCCTTGTACCTTGGGCCTAAGGGTCATGTATGTGTTCTTCATCAACCCTTAAAAGTGGGATTATCCATAATGAAAATATAAATGAAGGCCTTCGGGCCATTATATGGTGAGAGAGTATCATGAAAATGTTTTCCATTCATTCTCCCATCAGACTGGGCATCTCTTAGAATAGTATTCACATTGATCATTTCATTAATTTCTATCCCGAGTCTACATATAAAAAGATATTGTAATGAATAAATGTAATGTTAGTGGTAAAAAATAAAATGGAATCAAAGGAAAAAATGTATAACCTATAAATTACATTTAATTAATTTAATTATGCATTTAAGGGAATCGATCTATGTTTTCCCTAATATACATCCAAACATATATTCTTAGGGGAAATGTATTATTATCTTGATAATGGTTCATACTAAGCTTATAAATTTTCCAAAGTATCTCCCCTGAGAGATTAAAACCATGAGTTCAGAAAGGACCATTGTCATTCACCAATTCTTATTCGAGTCTAGCTAATAGTGGTGTTTTCAGGTTTCACCCCTATATAAATATGTTCCAGATCCACCTCTATTATTTGTATCCACACATAGAAGTATTTCTCTATATAATCCACTTACACTATACTCACCAAAAATTAGGTATGTTTTTATTATACATAGTCTTATCACTAAGGCTTTCACTTTGGTTTTCTAATCCTAATCATAAAAATAACTATACTTATACATTGATCAAAACTATAATGATCATGCTCTTTATTACACATATTAACATGATTTATTACATAAAATTACAAACAAGAAAACATTGATGATCAATAGGTCTAGTGTCTTGAAAAATTAGAAATATTATCAGTCAACTTAGGATAAAAAATACAACATCATTATTGATAACATCTTTAACACGACCATAATATTTGTTCGTACATACCATTACATGGGATAACGAAAGGACATACATAAGAAAAGGGTGAGATATAAAGCCCAGTATTCTAGTAGACAAGGAATATAATGAAGATTAAAATACATGTTATGAAATAGAAATATCAATGAATCATAAGAGAAACATGAACATAAATGCATCATATAACATGATTATCAAAACATGGATATGTGGAAACAACATTTAACATGATATTAGAATGATCCAAAGAACATTGCACATAAATCATGAGTAAAACCACATTTCACATGAATTAGCATGAGTAAACCCTAATTTCACATGAATTAGAATGATTTTTCACTCATTGCACATAAATTATCATGATACTATTATTTACTCAATGCATAAGAGCACTATCAGGTAATACTCTTCTTAATCATCTCATATCATGCATAAATATGTCACATAGATCATTAAACATGGATTTATTAAACATACTAATTTATTTGATGAATAAGAGATGTGGAATAAAAAAAGTTAAGTCATCAATCAACAATTACAGGTGTATAAATGTGAATAGTCTTGGTAGGAAAATAGCCATGGAATTCACATACATGATGATTTTGGCATGGGAAATTTTGTTGTAACTTCGACAGCATAACGAAGTCAAATAGAAATCCTAAAATATGATGATGAGAGAGAAAGGGGTCTATCATAATGTATACATGAAATGGATTGAAATGGGAAATAGAACGTAATATACTAAAATCTATAATGGAAATTATATGCATAAATGAATTTCATGAATGTAAAAGAGGAGAGAGAAATACCATATGAAATTTTGGCATGGTAACAGGTGTACATGTGAGGAATTAATGAGATATAAAGAGACATATCATCATTCATATATAATTAGGGATGTATAGGGATGGTTCGAAATCATACCTCAATAGTTTTAATTGAAAATAGGATATAACAATATATGTAAACCTGGACGTAAATAAGGAAGGATGGAAAGTTGGGACCCCTAACTTGAGTTTGGAAACTCAAGAGCCTGAGTAAGGGATTATAGAGATCATTGGGTGCCTTGGGATTGTTTTAGATATTGGAGGGAAAATTAGGTACGTGATCCAATTGTTTTTAGTGAAGATAACATGGAGATTGGGTGAGTTTATATAGGAAAAGAGAGGGAAGTTCTTTAATATTTCACAAATTTTGGTTTTGGAATCAACATAATTATATATTCATAACCACACATAAACTCATGGTTTATCCCATGGGTTTTTTCCAATGGGGAGTGAAAAAATTTATTATATATTCTCAACAGATTAACTTATTAAAATATTAGTCTTTCTTATGTGGAGGTGAGTCACACTCTCAAGTAAATCATTTTAAAAAGTTAAAATATTTTATATGTCTTGGAGGGTCCACTAAGGCACCATAAAATAAGAAAACAAATATAAAATAACATTTTTAAAAAAATAGAAAATGTATTCACCAAATAACCCTTTTATATTATTTAATTATATCACTATTGGGTCTTTTTTATGTCAAAAACACATTATATTTTTAAACGGTAGTTAATTTTTTCCCAACAATTCGACTCTCATAATTTATAAAAAATTAACCATTATATAATATAAACATCCTTAATCTAAAAAAATTCATTTTATACAAATAAGTTTCAAAATATGTGAATTTTTACTTATATAATAAAAACGAAAATATATTGAAAATTAATGGGTTTTGACAAAAACAACTTTCAATCCTTTATAAATATTATAATTGAATAAAAATTGTACGATAATTCATATTTAGTAAAAAGTAATTTATTAATAATATTTTTTATAAATATTATTTTATTAAAAAATCCATTAATTCATCAAAATAGATTTATTAATTGAATATTGACTAAAAATACTATTTGTACTTTAAACCCCATTTAAAATATAACAATGATAATATGAATGTATTTTATTTATACAAAAATAATGAACATAATCACAGTACTAGTATATTATTAAATAAACCCATATAACACCTAAATAAAACCTATGGGTATGTTTTAAAATGGTGATAAACTCTTGGGGTAGCTTAGATAACATTGTTTAGGTGATAATATCTATTAACATCAACATATCTTGTAGGAGGTTCTGTTATATATTTGTGTGTTGAATCTAGGATTGGTATTGGTCAATATAGAATCCATTTGAAGCTACATATTTTCCGAGATATGACAAATGGGATTCATATGGAACAATTCTACTAGATGAGTCTATCACTTCCTTTGTTAGAGTAAATTGGATTTGTTAATGACCTATATTTATACTAATCATGTGATCACTATTAAATGACTATATTATCGACCTAAAAATTATTATTGGTATTTGAAAATCCAAAAACATAAATTCTATGAAATGAATATGTTTTATATAACCATTTTACATAATAATACATCAAATTAGATCCAGAAGAATTTTCATTAATAAATGTTTGGGTTGTAACAAAGTCATTATTTTATAATCATTGTATGACAACCCATTTTATGTTATTTTAATGAGGTGTTATTTATCCTCCTCCAATTTTACCCTTTCCTAAGCTGTTACTATGCCATAATTTCATAAGGGATCTTCTACCTTACTCTTTTATCAAGAATTACTTTCAAGTTATGTCATTTAATTTATTTTGTTATTATGTTGGGATATTTTATTATATATCATACTTGCTTCTCATTTTATGTATAACTCATGAGAGCCCCTTTCACATTATCTTATCCCTCCTATGAACCCTTATGTATACTTGTTGTCATGTAGGATTTTAGTATGGGATTTCTTCCATTCACATTTTATCCATTTGTCTTTATGTTTAATACCCTTTTAATTTCCATTACAAATGTTGGGGTATGATATCAAACCTCCCCCATACCTACCTCATTAGGTTTGATTGATGAGATACAACTATACCTCTCGTTAATGCTTCCATGTATACTTGTCACCATGCAAAAATTCCATAAGGGATTTGTCTATTCTTATTTCCATTCAAGTATTTCTCCCAAATAACGATACTAAATTACCTTAAAAATGCTGGGATATTATATTTCATGATATAATTATTTTTTATTTCATGTATAAATTATGAAAGAACCATTTCTCTATCATCAACCAAACTTATGAATTTTTATATGATGATGTTATGATTCATAAATTTCACCACAATTTTCCAAGCTGAAAGCATCGTGTAGTGAATACCATATCCATTTTTCTATTAAGGGTATTCACCTTTATGAACAAATAAAATTGTACTTACAATTATGTATTAAAAATTAATTAATCATGGAATAACTTATGATGTGGAATTATTCCATGTTATATGAACAATGTGGCCCAGTTATTCAAGAAAAGAAATTTTATAAAGGAAACACCCTGATATTTCACCAATGCATTTTGTAATGTTTAGTATCATGATATTCCATGTGAAATGATGGTTAAATCATGATAATATATAAGTCCTCAGCCTTAAAAAAACATAATCTTGAATTATGTTAAAAATATATATTGAGGATCTATTTAGCTTTAGAGCTTTAGAGAATTAGTTTATAACTTATGCATAACATCATGAATATTACAAGTAGACACTTCAACTCAGTATCCATTTTTTCATAAAATAATAACCCATTATAACAAAAAAAGATATCATTTCATGATTTAATAGCATAACTTTTCCTTAATCCCATCTTTGACTCTATTCTTCTTTATATCCTGTAAAAAACATTTCAAAACACGGAATGAGTATAAAAAGATCAGTAAGGGATACATAATAAAAGTAAACTATTACTCTTTAAATAACATGAAAACCATTAATACATTATTATAAAGTAATAATTTTCATGTTTAATATGTACTAAAAACAGTTCACCAAATATAAGATCATTGTTTACCATTTTTTAACCAAAATATTACCACAATCCCATCGAATGCAATATATAACAAATAAAGGAAACTTGGTACATAAACATACTTAAATGGAATAACTATACAGTCAACTTCTGCACAAATATGTAAATGGAATAACCATAAGGATGAATTCCATTCCCAATGCATTAGAGTCTATAACATAACCACCCATCCATGGTTTATCATAGAACCACCCGTCCTTTTTTTGTCATGTAAACACCGGTCAAATTTCTAAATACCATTATTTAATCCAAACACAAAAAATATTGCAAATATCAAAATTTTAGTAATAGTATTTCATTTTCAATCACATGAAATAATTTTGAGATATTTAAATACAAAATATATTTCAAAATCCATTTTAATACCAAATCACCCAAAAATATAATAAGGGGCTTGTTTTTCGTTTTCAAAACACTGAGTCTTATATAGGAAGTCAAATGATGATTATGGCGGTAGAGTGGTCATTGTCAAATCAAACGAAGAAAAAGATCCATCATTTCAATAATTAAAATTCTTCATAGATAACATATTCCATTTGAATTAATTTAAAATTAAACGGGTTTTATTATACACCATGTCAAATAAGGAGGTGTATATTATCTATACGTGCCCCTATGAAAGGAGATTGAGATGATGTCTCATACCTCGAGTTCTACTTGTCTCGTATGTTAATTGTTATTCCTGAATAATAAACATAAGTTATTTTATACTTGATTAAAAACATTTTTCTTGTTTATTATTATATTTATATCACAAATTACCCTGATATAACAATTAGTTTATTATTTGGGTTCATATCAGACGTTTTCCCGATGTTCAGAACTCGAGTCAGAAATAAACATGTTATAATTACAAATTGTTCATGTGGTAAAAATCTCATTATATCTAAAATTATATACATGATTTTGATATGATATATATCATATATATCATGTGTATATGTATTTACAATATTTCATAGCATTTGGATATATGAAATGAAACACATCATTAAGGGAGACGGTAAGTTGTACATACGCATGAAGGCTACAGTCATTTATTTTTCATATTTAAAGAAAATAAAACTAAATTACCCGTATTTATATTATAATTAATGTATAATATCATATATATTTTCATGAATTCCATCGTTTATGCGTTCCATGTATGGCGGGAATGAGTTATATCACTTTGAGGGGGCGATATTCCGCACTTCCTCAAATAAAATTATCGTATTTATTCAACATGAAAAGCATAAAGGTATGTTCAAAATTATAATTAAATAATAATAGAGATTAAATAAATATCATATATATCATATATAATTACAATTCCATCATAATTTCCACCATAAGAGGTGGAAGGAGAATAGTGAACTATCATCATTTCGTGAGGCAGTAGTTCACCTTGCACAGATACTGTATTTTCTATACCCATTAAACAGAGGTGTGTGTAAGTTATGTAAGAATACGTATCTTGTAATTAGTCTATTATGTTGATTTTACAGGTGTTTTTTTAAAATTATTTAATGAAATATATTTTATGGCGTTGGAGAGGGAACGTAAATGAATGAATCTTGAGAGAAGACATTAACTAAAATCGGGATACTCCTTTTAATTTAAGATAAAAGGAATTTTTTAAATGCCTTATACCCAAAATAATGGCTTTTAAGAAGAACATATGAATTTTGGAAGATTATTTTGTCAGCGATTGGATGAGAAAAGTGGTTGGAGAGGTGATAATAATGGTTAGAGGCGGTGTCCTTTCATAAGTGGGGGGAGGTACACTTTATGAATGATTGAAAATATTTTTTTATTAGTAATTGATTTTGGAATTATAATAACAAAAAAGTGATATATTTAGAATAACATATGACTATGGGGAGAAATACTATATGATAATGGATTTTATAAATGTTTAGGTCTTAAAATTAACCTTTTATTTTAGCATTAACCCTTAGTAAACTAATTTAACTTCTACCACATCTTCTTGTATAATCATAATATATGGTTACTATAGTTACTATAAAATGGAAAGATACTAAAAAAATGGACAATTAATGACATTTGTAACATTATATATATCATATGGATGAATATTATATTTTTAGGACTATTATATCATTTAATAAAATATTAATTGATTTAAAAACTCATATATGTCAAATTTTATTCTATTCATATCATGACTTTTTATAAATACATAATAAATTGATTATTTTGAAAAAAAATATCTATATAAAATATAAAAAGTCATATTATTCTGTAATATTCGTGGATGAAATAATTTTTTAAAAAAAATTATTAGTTACAATCTCATGATTTTAAATATTTCAATAATAAGGTAATCACTACATCACCATTATGTAATAAATAAATTTACATTGCTGATGTTTAAAAATTATAAATAAAGTACCATGATGTATGAAATATTTTTAAATTTATAATTAATATTTATATTAGAATATATCACTTATATACCTCCAAATAAATTTTTTTATTATTAAAAGATACATGTTTAGGTTATATTTTACATAACATTAAATTAAATGTAATTAAATGTCATTTCATAGACAGATGGCTCCAAGGTGTCATAAAATTGGCCCAAGGATGACCACGGTAAAAAATAACTCATAAAATATAGTTAGTACATGTGTTAGTGTAATTTAATATTATTATAATATTATTTTGTTTGCCCTTATTAACCCAATTTCCCCTTTTACAATGTTAATTAAAATATTTACTAATGTTACTATTTATAATGACTACAAAAAAAGGTATCTATTTAAACAATTTATATATCCTGAGTCCAAATATGAAATAAATTTTTACTAATTCAAAACAAAAATGTTTCATAAATTAGTTTAAAATTAATTCTAGTAGTAAAAACCAAAAAACATGTTTTTAAGATGTAAAAACTATCTTAAGACTGACATGTGCTTATGTCCACTTTCAAATGCAGTATTTTAACTATTCATAAAAAAATGAAGTTAATCAGAAAAAATACCAAATATTTACGCAAAGTAAATTTTGATTTTCAACATACAAATAAGAAGTTTACTTTGAAATATTTAACATATAGATGTGACAAAAACTATATTTAAAAATGATTCACCATCAAAAGGTTGTAAATCATCCTTTTAAGAAATATGAGAATATTTCTTTCTTAAAATCATGTTTATTTTTTGAAACCTCTAAAATTAATCCGATAAATGTAAACAAATTAAAAAAATGTGTAATAATAATTTAGTTATTTATATTCATTCCCACCCTTATAATGGCTATGCATTAACAACTATTTAAAATAAAAATATAATTATATTATTTTTTAGTATAACTCAATGTTGTGTGCAACATAAGATTTCAATGAAACATGTTATTGCGTGTTGAGTATGATATTGAAAAAAGTGTCTTATTTAACATAAAATTAATATCATATTCATAAATATTAATAGATATGAAAAATTATTATTCTATAAATTCATGGGTCGTTACATAATCCATGTGCAATGAGGGTTTACTCATGCTAATTCGTTTGTAATGAGGTTTTACTCATGCTAATTCATATGAATAGAGTGTTTAATCATTATAATCCATTTTAAATGACCCTTGAATCTTGGTAATATCATGTTTTATGTTGATTCCACATATCCATGTTATGATATTCATGATATATCATGCCTTTATGTTCATGATTCCCTTATGCTCAATTAATATGCCTATCAACTAACAGATATTGTATTCTTCATTTTATGCATTGTATACTCCATGAAATGGATTTATAGCTCACCCATTTCTATGTATGTCTTCAGGTTATCCCATGAACTATTAATTACGATGTAATGTGTTATTCATGTAAACTCTGTTTTCAATAAAGATGTTGAATTTTATGATTTAAGTTGTTATTAAATGTTATTAATTTCCCAAGACACTATACCTCTCGATCTTCATATTTTTTTTAAGAAAAAATTCATATAATACATCATTTTTAAATATGTAATAATGAGAAGTTTTGTTATATAGGATGATATATGGGGAAAAGAGGAACCCAAATGAGAAAAAAAACCCATACCATAGATTAGATGATCCATTAATCAAATATTATGTTCATCCCAAAATATATTTGGAGATAATTTGAATCATCGTAATAGTATCCAAAACTAATGAATGTGTTTAGGTCAAAGATAGGGTGATTTTGGATTAAAATGGTGGGGTTCATGAAATCTAAATAATTTTTTTTTGAAAGTAAATATTTGACACTTGTTTTCCTAGGAAGGGGTGTTCAATTCTAAAAATCATGTTCCGTAACCATCCACCTCTACATAGGTGGTACAAAGTATCATTTATATGGAATATAGTTTGACAAACTATGTTCCATTTGTAAAAAACCAACATTTTTGGGGTGAATTTGTTTTTGGCGGGTGGACTCACGGTATAGCCAAACCATAGGATGACCATGAATTATCTACTGTCTCTCCAAAATCAGGATCACACTTTTTTTGGGGAAGATGCAATGTTTTTAAAAACCATGCTTCAACCATGTACATCTCCTTGGGATCCCAAACATTTAAAATTAACCCAAATCAGCAGAATGTTAGAACCTAGCCTAGGTTTAACAAAATCAAGGGTAATAACAGAGTACCAAAAAATGTGCATGTGGTTCTCTAGAAAGGTCATGAACATACAATATCTACACCTTATAATCGGTCATCCAATAGATATCCAAGGAATAATATGTATTATTTTTATATAAAATGATCAGGTCAAAAATCCCACATATCTACTTCAATCTCTCATGTTTCCTTATGAACACTTCTATTCTTACACAACACTAGGACTATCAGCATGTTCATTCTTAAGAAAACGTTTCAACTATGATCTGTAACACAATTGAGATGATCCTCGAAGGATGAATCTTCTTCAAGCTCAACATTATCAACATCGATCAAATGAGAAGGGTCAAGTTGATACTAACAAGGTTGTGACATATGGGAAACATTTTTCATTACACAATATCTCTATGGATAATCCAATCAGTATACCAATAGCCTGATTTTATCCACAATCTGAAAAGGTCTAAAAAGGTGGGTGCTGGCCTTCCCTATCCTCGAATCATATGGTGAACCAATCTAAACAATAATCAAAAGGAACACATGGTCACCCCATAAGAACTCAATGGGTCATCGATGTTTATCATCATACAACTTCTGCCTACTCAGAGCTGTAAAAATTTGTTTTTAAGTTAACTGATCCTTCTATAATGTCTTTTTATTGAAACTAGACCCCAACCACTATGAATCACCTATAACATCTATTACATCTCATAAATAGATATTTCATGTAAATATAATAATATTCACAACATAACTTAACAAAACCATGGAGTAACTATATTTGTTTAGTGTCTTTGAGAACATGGAAGAATCAATATCTGTTTCAAAAAAAATATCATCTCTCGCTTATACCTTCATAACTGGACTTCTTTTTTATGTATCATACCTAATACATTTCATCATATCATAGGGAAACAAATAATAAATGGAGGGATCAGATTCTTATTAAGTTTAATCTAGGTAGATAAAAAAAGTTTAAGGGAATAAGAAGTTGAAAATACGTTTTTAAAATTCTATCCTCTATATCATGGGCCATGATATTGAGTTATGGAATAAATCATAGAACATTATAAGTAATTAATTATAAAAAAGTCCAATGATTTAATTAATGGGAGTATAAAATTATATATGAAGTTTTGGCATACACTAAATCATTAAAAATCATTTCGATTTTAGTCAAGGGTCAGTTTTAGACCATAATATTAGAAAATGTACTATACTGAACCAGATTCACTCATCATTCTAAAAAAGTATTTCTGAACCATGCTTACTCTTTTTCTAGTTATGTATTATAGATCATTGTTTACTTCTCATTATAGTGAAATATATCTTATGAGATATACATCTATTCCCAATTCATTGTAGGTATATATAGTTCCCAACAATTACATAAAGAAAAATTACATATGTTTTCTACAGAAACAAAATTCATTTATCATATTAGATCCAATGAAATTAAATGGGTTTCATAACAATTTATTCTTAGAAAAATCCACAAAAAATAAATGGGATTAAATAATATCATTACATCAAATAAATTGACAATGAAGAAAAAGAATAAGCATATTATTCTTGAAACATATCCCCAATAAATCATAAGTAACATTAAATAATTTTATCATTGATGGAAAATAATTTTGAGAAGTCACTCGAAATAATTATTGATGAAAACATCATTTCAATTTTGAAAAAATATTTTTTTAAAGGACATGCATTTACAAAAGAAAAAATTTTATTTGATTTTTTTAAATATTATAATGGATTCTTAAATACATTAAGGAATTATGAAATTAAAAAAATTCATTCATTATGTATAGGTAATAAAAATTTCTATAGTACTTTTCTAGAAAAGTCATAGAGAACCTTGTTTGAGAAAATGAAAAAAATGAAAAAATGATTCATTTTAACAAATTTTTTTAAAATCGACACGTGTATAAAAATGAA
The DNA here is from genome assembly GCA_963277665.1 of Viscum album. NCBI lineage: Eukaryota > Viridiplantae > Streptophyta > Magnoliopsida > Santalales > Viscaceae > Viscum > Viscum album. The sequence continues at coordinate 1,315,815,478 of OY728133.1, forward strand.
ATTAAAAAATTTTACAAGAATAGTTAAAATATCTAAGAATTTTTTTAGAAACATGGATTGGGTAGAAAAATATTTTCTATTAGATACTTACGTATAAATAAACACAAATAATAAGGTAATTGTAAAATTAACCATTACATTAGGTATGATTTACTTCGTATGTATCTAAAACAAAAATATAATGGTTTAAATAAATTTATTAATTTATAATAAACCTATAATCATATTTATAATATCATATATTTTCCAATTATATCAACTTATCAGCCCTTTTTATTAATATTTTATTATTATTCATCTTTCGGGTGTTAACTACATCCTTTTTCTATGCATGTTTTTTCGTATAAGTCTTCATTATTATGAATAAGATAGAGTTTCATCATATGAATAATGATATTAATGTAATATGTATCATATTTATTAATTATATACATTTATATAATCATTATATAATGGTTACCATGGAAATGGGATAGCATCGCGTCGTGGAGATGGTAGGCAAAGCGATCATATCATTCCTGTAATGGTGAAATGGTTAGGAAGTGGATGATACATTATTATTTTTGTATAATCAATATAATTTTATAATTAATATATATATATATATATATTATTTCCATAATAATTCCAATCCAAATAATGTGGGGATGAAAAATAGATATAACCACATCGTAGATATGGTAAGCCTTATGTACCCACATATGTTGCTTCTGATTTTCATAGAATGGATAAAAGGTAGAATATGGGTGTTCCATAATACTAATAACATATCCAAATATATTTTATACAAAATTTATTTCTTTATAATGGAATCAACACATGAATTTTATTTAAAATATGAAATAATCTTAAAAGACTTGGTAACGAAGATTACCTCTTCTTTAGCGAACATCCTATAGATCTCCTCTTAGGGACCCTAGATTTTTTTATTGAGAAGAAAAAAACCACTACATGTTTTATATATAATTTAAATGATAAATATTTATGGTAGGGAAGATATGTAACGATCAATTTTATTTGACTATGTTAGGGAGAAAATTCCCTTTTATAATTGAGGTGAGGGGAAATTTGGTAATTTCAAAAAATAAAAATTTCTAATAAATTAAATTTATATTTAAATACTTCCAAAATAAAATTTATTTGAATTTAATATTATAAATAGTTTTAATTTCATTAACCAATATCTTTTATACTTATTTTGTAACTATTCGAAAAAAATATCATTTTGATTAACCCTTAGTAATCCTATTTTAAATATAACTAAGATAAACTAAAAATCAACATTAAAAGATTGTAATTGTTACTTATGTGAGTCAAATTAGGCCATAAATTAAATATATATAAATTTATGACCATATTATAATTATTTTCTATATTTAAAGGACTTTTAAGATTTTTATGTAATTTAAAAAAAATATTATTTGGATAAAATATCAGTTTTGTCAATTTTGACACTATTCATTAATCAAACATTTAAAAATATCAAGATAACTACTTAAATTCAAAATTATATATTTTATTATATCTATAAGAGGTCAAATTCATCTATAAAATTATTTTATCACATTAATTATCTAAAATTATATTTATTTTAATACTTTTAATATCATTAATTGGATTTTTCCTTTAATAATATAATTACAAAATCAATGTTCTGTAATTATTTAATATATTTATTTATACAATTATATTTAAAAATAAAATAGAATTATAAAAATAAATATTATATTATTCAGAATAAAATCTATATTTGAATGTATATTTTGTGTAACATTATATTAAAAAGGATTGAGTATTAAAACCTGAATGTGACATATTTGAACTTTAATTAAATAACTTATTATAATTATCATAATCTCTTCTAAATAGACCAAATATTTAAAAAAAAATATCATAAAAATATGTTAGTTATGTTAAAAATGAATATTTATATTCATTCATGAAAAAACCTTGTTACCCATGTGGACACATAAGGGATATTTATGAAAAAGAATGTGTAATTTTGTTACTATCATTGATTTAACTATTATATGAGTCATTTTCATTTAAAAGTTTCCATTAAACAACTTAATTTAAATTTCTAGGTGTTATTGGTCAAATTATAATCATCCCAACAAATTTTTTGTCATGTGTCAGGGTCATTTTATATTTATTATTAGTTTACTTTTTACCTGAATTACACAATTTTCCCTTTACCTTATAGCACAATTGACAAAGGTTGTTAATCATATTGATGCAAAAATAAAATATGAATGGTAACTAAATATGAAACTCAGGAATATAAATTTATTATCTTATTTCAAAAATTCAGAACCTAGATGTTTCAGAATTTAATTTCCAATAATAAAATAATTAAAAACTATTTAAAAAATTGATTTTCTAAAATATATTTTTTAAAAAAAAATCTTGTTTAAAATATTTTTATTATAAATTTGTGATAAAATATTTTTTTTAAAATGTATTATTTTAAATTAAAATGAACTGTGTGATATTTATAAATAATCCAAAACATAATCATACATTGTATAGACTTTAATATAAAGTACATTTTTCAATAAAAATGAGTATTTTCACTATTGCAAAAAAAATGTTATTAAAAAATTATACAAAAATAATTTTATAATAATATTAACATAATGAATTAAAAAATGAAATTAATATTTTCAATCATTTTTTTGTAAATTAAAAAATTAATATTGATTCATAAAAAGAATAAAAACACATATTTAATGAAAATATATTTTATTTAAAGAATAATGTTACATTAATAAAACTTTTGTGATAATTTTATGAGAATATAACAATAAATTTATATTGAATTTAAATTTATATTTATTTAATAAATATTTTATTCATATTTACTCATTCAAATTTAATTGACAGGTTATATCAATAATATAATACTTATCTGGGTTTTAAAACTCACGATTGCGTGCAATACAAGATATTAAATAAATAAAGTTATTTAAATATAAATATATATTATACATTTGGGGTGTTACATTATAACCCCCTTGAAATGATTTTATCCATAGAAATTATTCAATTTTATTCAAATGGATGAGGATACATCTACCTCATCACTTCCTCAGGTTCTTACATAGAGTCCCCAAATTGATGGTTCCACCATAAAACAATAACCATGAAAGTGGTCATGTTTTATTAAAATTTTCACTATGTTCCAGTAATTATATAGGATATTATTAGCATTAAATATCATTCTACAGTGTTATGAAATTTTATTTTAGTACATTTGAAAAATCAGGTATTTATATCCTCAGGACAAGTACATAGAACACATTATTAACTTAAGAGAGATTCAGTGGAAGATCCAATCTATAAGAAGATGTCCCAACACGATAAATAATTTCAAATGTAATAATATATATATATTATATTTCTATCCCTTCCAAATATCATCACTCACTTCCCGAGATATATTCATAAAAATACCTTATCACCCAATTCAGACACTAGGTCTTTTCATCGATTGTCAAAAAAACTATTTGTCAAATCTGAGTGGATCTTATGTATTGTGGAAACAAATCTGACCTTATATTCCATTTCCACAACTAGATTAGGTACTAATTTATTTTTTCCCAAATTTCACTCTTTCATGTTGGAGTTCTCCAATTATTATCATATAGATATTCATAAAGAGCAATCTGAATACTATAGTGAAATCTATTGTTGTAAAAAAAATCAACCAATGGTATGTGTTGATCCAAACCATATTTTAAATATATATAGAATGATATAAAATGGTTTTCTAGATTTTTAATTGTCCTCTTAGTGTAACACCAAACGCTTCCACGGTATGCTTCTCTTTGAATAATACAACAGCGTGTATTTTACACAACATCGAGATTCTAACACGCCGAGACCAATCAAAGTAGTCGTTATGAATATTAATACCCATGTTTTGAAATTTTATAAATTTTATCGTTCAAAATGGATTTAATTTATGGTCTCAGAATATTGATATTATACTAGGATGAAAGTTTGGTACTTTTTGGATAACTTTTAAATTTTGATGAATAGTGAAAATTACTAAATTTTTATTAATTATTTTTTCTTAATGGAAATAATTAATAGTGATAAATTATGAATTTTAGTTGTTTTAAAGTTTATTTAGAATATATTTTAACCATTTAATAATATTTTCATCATTGTATATAATTTCAAAATTAAAACGGACATAAACAAATATCAATCTTTTGATAGTTATTATTTCTTTAAATCATGCTTTTTGTTTTGACTGCGGGAATTAATTTTAAATTAATTTCTTCCACTTCTGTGTTTTGAATTTGGGAAAATTGATTCCATTTTTGGAAACATGATTTCCTAATTTTGTAAATAGGTAACATTAATTTTTAGACATTTTTATTAATTACTTCGGTAAATTTTTTATTTACCATGGTTAAAGGCTAAATCCGGTAAATAAGGGTAACAAAATAATATTATAATAATAATAAATTACCCTAAAACGTGTCCTAGACGTATTGGTGGATACATGTCCGACCATGGGCATCTTTGGGTCGATATTGGGACCCCATGGAGCCACTTGTAGGTGATAGGGACAATTCATATTAATTAAGCTAAAGTAAATACAAAATTGACATAAGCATATATCTTTTAGGAAAACAATTTTTACATAGGGTTATATATGTTATATATTCGACTATAAATACTAATTATAAAGCTAAAAATATTTTCTACATAATGGTATTTTATTTATAATTTTTATATATGAAATAATTTAATTAATTTATTACACAATAATGATGCAGTAATTAACCTATTAATGAAAGATAAAGATAAATGATATTATAAATACCAAAATAAATGTAATTTTAGACTTGTTATAAATTTAAATAATTTTATAGGTTACTATGACATATTAGGATTGTTTAAATAAATTTTTTTCGATGTAATAATCCTGTTATAAATTTTTCAAGAACAAAATACCCAATAGTGTCAAAATTGACAAAAAAGAGTTTTTAAAACAAATATTATATTATTAATTTATTTTCAATTCCTAAAGATCTATGGTTATTCCATGCGACATATATCATGATAGTTTTATCATTAATGGACCACTGTGTGGTCTCTTGGAGGTATATTGTAAGTTTATTAACTATATAATATAAAAATACAAAGTGACATGGGAAGTGTCAAAAGGATGATATTGTCACTCATGCGTACATATGGACTACCGTCTCCACGAATGCGATAAGATTCATTCTCCATCATATCCATTCATGAATTATTCTCATTTGATGATTAAAAGTAATTTTTATGAACTTCATATCATTATGGATATGAATAATATACAACCTATCCATGACAAACACGACTTATGTTACAAAACATATAAAATAAAACGAGTAAGTTAACACCCGTAACGACGATAATACTAATGTATTATTAACAAAGCATTATTAGAAGATAATATATGATATCATAATTATGTATATGGTTCTTGTATAGTATAATTACAATGTTTTAACTATTATACATGAATTTAACATACCATAGACTAATGAAAAGTACAAGGTAATGGTTATTTCACAATCTATTTATTATCTGTGGTTGTTTATACGTAATTATCTACAGGGAACTCTTTATCATCCACATCGATGTTTCTAAAAAATGTATTTCAAAACATTATTTCTATTTTACATAATATGGGTTAATGTAATTTATACCCTTATTTGACTTCTTATAAGAGGTTTATAATGGAATCTTTCTGTCGTTTTCCAAACAAGGTCCTTTTTATGCCTTTTGACAGAATTAAGGTAAGAATGTCATTTCTTAACTTATACGGCAGGTGCAGCTATTTTCCAACTTTATAAAATCTTAAAATCTTCCCTTACAAGATTATAACGATATTTTCAATGTAAATGTTTTATTTTATAATTATGTGACTTTTAAATTATTTCAAGAAAAATAGATATTTCTGTCAAATAGTTTTGATTTCATCTATGTCAACATCCATTGATGGATTTCAAGCTTATTTGATGTTGATTTATTATGATACAAAATAGCCATATTTTATTTATGGTTTTGTGATATGTTTAACTATGGATGTGTTATTTTTATACCATTGATGGTTTATGGTGAAAGTATTGAAATTCTGTTTGCTAGTTTTAATACGAATGTTTATGTTATGTTGAAACCTGTTCATATGAGGAATGCATTGGACTTAATAAGTGATGAGTGGAGCCTACTATAGCTCCTCGATTCATTGGTAGGTCTCATGATACAAACTAGTGTCTTGGCATGAGGTCTTGACAAAATCTTATTTGTAGTCTTGGCACGAGGCCTTGGCTACGTGGTTATGATAGGCTGTCATTATGCATTCCATCATTATGAAAGTGGTTATTGATATTTCATGTGATTATTTGAATAATATAATAACCATGTGAATAAGTAAATGGCATTATTTAATTTTATCTTTTCCATATTATGCTTATGTTCATGTTTAAAAGGGTTTTGTTTTAGCTATACATTGCTTTAAATGATTATGCTTATTTATGAATAATTCCTCTATATTTTTATACATAATGAGAATCTGAGCTCACCCATTTCAATGTTTTATTTTTACTAGGATGTCAAGAAGTAATTTATGAATGAACTGTTGGGATAATATGAGTTTATATGAAGACAATGTGTGGTTGTTGTAGTTTTTTCACTTTATGATATAATGTAAACATTATGAATGTATCGAGTTATTCCAAGGATACTAAACTAATTGGTCATTGTAGACTTTGATTTTTCTTGTGATAATTCCAATCTTATATAATAATGCACCGACTATGGGAAACTGGGGTCGGGGCATTACAGTTGGTATCATAATAAGTTTAGTACAATCCTTGGAAGCTAGATTTAGGTAAACTCTGATTAGAGCACATAGACCTAAGATGGACTTTGAGGACTAGTATAGAAGAACATCATAGAATTTTGGTATTGTAGAAATTTTGTGAGTTTTCTAAGAAATACATACCTTTATGGATACGAGTAGGTAGAGGCGACTCTGGCATAGATGTACCTAGGGGTAAAACACGAAAACAACACTTTGAGCTAGACTCGAACGGGAACTAGTGCACAACAACGGACCTTGCTGCACTCTTGGTTACGACACTCTCAGGGGATATTCTTAGGATAATTATCATTTTCTTTACGAACCATTATGAAGGATTTGTGAGTATATAATTCCTCAAAGATAACATTTTTGTGATTACGGATTATTTCCATCAACTGTTCAATTTATGTTTAGTGTTTTAAATATAAGGAATTATGTATTTTGATTCATAATGTGATCTTGTTTATGACATTGTTTAGAAATGGTTATTAGTGGAAGAAATGGAAACTGTATCAATGCACACACTCCATGTAGGGATTTCCCTCCTACTCAAGATAATTATAGTAGAGATGGTGATGTACCTTGTGCTGATCAGCTTGTCACCATACTGGGACAACTCACTCAGGTTATGAATAAATTCCTTACCTGTACGGGCACCCTGATCCACATAGTGGAGGATAAATATTAGATCTCTTCATGAGGCAACAACCACCAAAATTAAATGGGAGTACAAATCCATTGGTAGATAAGCAATTGATAAGTTCCCTAGAGAAAATATTTCAGGCTTTGGGAAGTAGTGAAAGGGAAAAAGTTATCATGGCAGTTTACAACCGCACTAGAGATGCTGATCAATGGTGGTCATTGATTCAAAACATGAAGTGAGATGATGAAGTATAAAATATAGAATGGAGGGAGTTCAAAGATCTGTTTTCAGAAAAATACATTCCTCATTACCATCGATCGGATATGGAAAGGCAATTTCTGAGTCTGAGGAAAAAGGAGGATGATAATGTCGCAAAGTAGGAGGCTAACATTACTAAGTTAGCAAGTAATGCTGGAGATTATATACGTAACCCATGAAGTAAGATTGATCGTTTCTTTGATGGGTTGAAACCATTACTTCGTCGAGCATTAGTCTCACAATCCTTTTCTTCGTATGAATACATTGTCTCATGTGCTATCAAAATAGAAAAGGAATTCTCTAAGTCTTATGACTTTAATGAATGGAAAAAGAAGAAGAGATCTACTGATCAATATGGAAATGTAAATAAGCGGAAGAAGGGAAAAGATGAAAATTCATTCTGCAGTAAATGTGGGAAGAAACAACCTAGTACTTGCTTAAAAGGAATGGGAGTCTATTACAAGTGTGGTGAAAAGGCCACCAAGCTCATGATTGCAAGGGAAAGAGAGTTGCTATCAACGTGGAATGCTATAATTCTAGAGATATGGGACCTTATTCCAATGAATGTCCTGAGTGTCAGGGTAACTTGCCTCATAAAAGGTCACAAAATCAACTCCAAGATTATGCTATCACTACTGCTGAGGTAGAAGGTCTGAAAGACGTGGTGGCAGGTAATTTAATTATTTCCTCAAGTTTAGCAACTGCTTTATTTGATTCTGGATCATTGCATTGTTTCATATCTTCCCACCTTTCTATGAAAATTAGATGTTTTCAATTTGATTTAACAAAGGAGTTGTCAGTTAAAACACCAATGGGAAGTATCATTGCAACAACATTTTGTGAATCAGTCCCCATTAGAGCACATAAATGTTCTTTATCCGCTGATCTCATTGTCATACCTATGATTGAGTTTTATATAATCCTCGGTATGGATTGGCTTTCAGACCATGATGCGAATATTTATTTTAAGAAGAAGGATGTTACGATTTTTGATGATGATGATAAAGAACAAATTATTATTAGAGAAGAATTGTCACAACCTAATTCTTACTTAGATCCACCCCTAGTAGCTCAACTAAATTAAATTATCGGGGAGGAAGAGAATGACATAACTCTTGGTGAGGAACATAATGTTCAAATAGAGTATGTACCTATTGTGAGAGAATATGTAGATGTGTTTCCGAAAGATTTACCAGGTCATCCTCCAGAATGAGATGTTGAGTTTTCTATTGATTTAATTCCAGGATCAAGGCTTATATCGAAGACCCCTTATAGAATGGATATTGTAGAATTAGTGGAACTAAAAAAAACTAGTGGAATTGAGTAATAAGGGATTCATTTTCCCTAATGTCTCTCCATGGGGATCCCCTGTTCTTTTTGTTAAAAAGAAAGATTGATCTATGAGGTTGTGTATCGACTACAAGGAGATCAATTCTATAACTATAAAAAACAAGTATCCCCTACATTGCATTGATGATTTATTTGACCAACTGCATGGAGCTAAATACTTTTAAATGATTGACCTTCGATCTGGATACCATCGGTTGTATGTGAAGAAGGTAGAAATTCTGAAGACATCTTTTCAAACTAGCTACGGGCATTACGATTTTACAGTAATTCCTTTTGGGCTGACTAATGCACTCTATGTCTTCATGGATCTAATGAATAGAGTTTTCAGAGAATAACACGATGATTTTGTAGTGGTATTTATTTATGATATCTTTGTATACTCCAACATCTACAAGGATCATGAAAATCACTTGCACATCACCCTGAAGACTCTGAGAAGACATGAATTATATGGGATGTTTAACAAGTGTGGATTCTGGTTTCAAAAGATTTCCATTCATGTACATACTGTCTCTAAAGTTATAATCTCTGTTGATCCTTTTAATACCAAGGAAATCCAATAATGGCCAGCACCAATGAGTATAACTGAGGTACACAGTTTTATTGGTCTATCAGGTTATAATTGACATTTCATCCAGAATTTTTGCCCGATTGGCTAACCCATTAGCAATGCTCACATGTAAAGGGGTTATATTTGATTGGAAAAAAGAGTGTGAAGAAATTTTTGATGAGATGAAGAGAATATTAGTCAATTATCATATATTGACTCTAACATCGGGGAATGATGGGTTCGTTATTTATAGTGATGCATCAAATAAAGGACATGGTTGTGTCCTTATGCAGAATGATAGGATTATTGCCTACACATCACGATAGTTGAAAATTCATGAGAAAAACAATCCTACTCATGATCTCGAGTTAGCAGTTGTGATCTTTGATTTGAAGCAATGGAGACACTACCTCTATGGTAAAAAATGTGAGATTTATATTGATCACAAGAGTTTGAAGTATATTTTCTCACAAAAAGTACTCAACATGAGGAAAATGAGATGGCCTGAATTACTCAAAGATTATGATTGTATGATACACTACCACCCGGGTAAGGAAAATAAGGTGGCAGATGCTTTGAGAAGAAAAGATCATGGAGTTTTGAACAATATGAGAATTTAAAGGGATCCAATTTTCATGGATCTAGTGAAGATGGATTTGGGAATAACCATGGAATTTGAAACATCAGTGCTTTTTTCAAATTGTTTCCAAAACATATTTACTGGAAAAAAATAAGAGTTATCAGACCGATGATGAAGAATTTCAAAAGAATTGTAAAGCTATGAATGATGGGAGATTGAGAGACATTGTGTATGAAGAAGGAATTTTGAAATTTGGGAAGAGGCTTTGTGTTCCCAATATATATGATCAAAAAAGTAAATTTTTAGATGATGCTCATAGTTCCAATTTCTCAATACACCCTAGGAGAACCAAAATGTATAGAGATTTAAACGAACATTTTTTGTGGGACTAATTGAAGAGGTATATTGTTGATTTTGTGTCAAGATGCATGGGTTTTCAAAAAGAGAAAGATGTAAGGCAGCGGCCTGGATGAGTCATGAAACCTATTCCCATACCACAGTGGAAATGGGATAATATCACTATGTACTTTGTCATGGGACGACCAAGGACTTCTAGAAGGAACGATGCAATATGGGTCATTATTGATCGTCTTACCAAGTCATCAAATTTTCATGCTATAAGGGAAGATTTAACATTTGAACATCTAAAATGACTATATATTAATGATGTTTTGAGACATTACGGAGCACACCTATCGATTGATTCAGATCGAGATCCAAGTTTTACTTCATTATTTTGGAAGAGTATTCAGAAGGCCTTGGATACTGATCTTCAGTGGAGCACTGCTTACCTCCCTCAAACAGATGGGCAATCAGAATGGACAATTCAAACCCTAGAATACATGTTGATATCATTATCACTTGACTTTCAGGATATGTATGATCAATATTTACCTATGGTAGAATTTTCCTATAACAATAGCTTCCATTCAAGTATTCAGATGGAACCATATGAAGCGTTATATGGAAGGAGATGTCGCACACCAACCTGTTGGGATTGCGTTGGCGAAAGAAAACTTGTAGGCCCATAACTGGTGGAGGAAACAATGGAAAAGCTAAAGTTAATACAAAACTACATCAAAGCAGCTCAATGTAGGCAGAAGAGCTATGCTGACAATTGAAGAAAGGATTTAAAATTTCAAGTGGGAGATCACGTTTTCATGAAGGTATCTCCATGGAATGGAGTTATACAATTTGGAAAGAATGGTAAATTGAGTCCCAGGTACATTGGTCCTTTTGAAATTTTAGAACGAATTGGGGATGTAGCATACCGTTTGGAAATGCCTCCAAATCTCTCAAAAGTTCATGACGTGTTCCACATATCACTGTTGAGAAAATTCATCCCTAACCCAATGCATGTACACACCTATGTGGAATTAGAACTGGAACCCGATATCTCTTATTGCGAATAGCCCGTCAGGATTATTGATACAATAGAACAAGTGCTGAGAAACCGGATGACTCTTTTGGTAAAAGATCTATGCAGAATCCATAAAATGGAAGAGGCAACATGGGAACCCGAGAAACATCTGATGAAGAACCACCCGAGTCTTTTTATGTAGTAATATTCTAGAAATTTCGAAGATGAATTTATTTGAAGAAGGGGATAATGTAACGCCCCAAGCTTCCACGGTATGCTTCACTTTAAATAATACAGTAGCATGTGTTGTACGCAACTTCGAGATTCTTACACACTGCGACCAGTCAAAGTAGCTGTTATGAATAGTAATACAAACTTTTTGAAATTTTAAACATTTTACTATTCAAAACGGACTTAATTTTTTTTAATTCTTAATATCGATATTATCCTAGTATGAAATTTTGGTACTTTTCGGATAACTTTTATATTTTGATGAATAGTGAAAATTACTAAAATTTTATTAAAAAAAACTTTTTTAATCGAAATAATTAATTGTGATAAGTTATGAATTTTTGTGGTTTTAAAGTATATTTAGAATTAAAATAATCCATTTAATACAATTTTGGTCATTGGACATAATTTTACAATTAAACCGGACATAAAAAAGTATCAATCTTTTGATACTTATTATTTTTAAAAACACGATTTTTGTTTTGACAGCGGGAATTAATTTTAAATTAATTTCTGCCACAACGATGTTTTGAATTTGTAAAAATGGATTACATATTTAGAATCAGGATTTCTAACTTGTGTAAATAGGTAACTTTAATTTTTAGACATTTTGAATATTTACTTCGGTAAATATTTTATTTACCATGGATATAGGGTAAATCCCGTAAAGAAGGGTAAAAATAATTTTATAATAATAATAAATTACCCTAAAACATGTTCTAACCTTATTGGTGGATACATTTCCGACCAGGGAAATATTTGGGTCAATCTTGGGACCCCATGGAGCCATTTGTAGGTGATAGGGACACTTTATATTAATTAAGTTAATGTAAATATAAAATGACATAAGCATATATCTTTTAGTAAAACCATTTTTACATAAGGTTATATATGTTATATATTCGTCTATAAATATTATTTAGAAATATAAAAATATCTCTTACATAATGGTATTTTATTTATAATTTTTAGACAATATATAATTTAATTTATTTATGACACAATGATGATGTAGTAATTACCGTATTAGTGAAAGATTAAATAATTGAATTTATAAATACCCAAATAAATGTAATTTGAGATTTTTTATAAATTACAATAATTTTATTGGTTACTATGACATATTATTGTTGTTTATATAAATTGTTTTTGAAGTAATAATGTTTTTAAAAATTTATCAAGAACAAAATAGCCAATAATGTGAAAATTTACATAAAAGCGTTTTTAAAACAAATATTATATTATTAATTTATATTCAATTACTAAAAATCTAAGGTTTGGCCATGAGACTTATATCATGATAGGTGTATCATTAATGGACCACTTGGGGTTCTCTTGGAGTTATATAGCAGGTTTATTAACTATATAATATAAAAATACAATGTTACATGGTATGTGTCAAACAAATTAACTATGAGTTAAAACTAAAAGAATACGTTAATATAATGACCCAAACCTATATAAACTCTATTGGATGAGTAGTTTTCCACCCATATCCACCTTAAAATTTAAATAATCCACTATGGAGCCATTATATACCGAATATTAATTTATTATAATATACTCTTTCGAGATTTTCCAATGGTTCCCCTCCTCCCCCTTATAAAATGACACCAATTCTAACCAATTATTCACACCTTCAATGCCTTTTCTTTCGGCAAAACCTTGAACCAGTACTCTTCCAACTTCCCTATATTCGACCTAGAGGCCTTATTTTTATCATAATGAAAACCTATGGAGACCTTTTTATCAAATCAAAAGGAAGAACACGAAGAAGAGGTAATGTTTTCACCACCCTCTTCCAAGTTCCTTTCTTCTTCAACATCTTCTTCCTTTTTTAATCCAATTCTAAAATAATATCTACAGTATATTATATATACATTGATATTATTATAAATATGGTACAACCATATGAAGTATTCTGTCCATCCTATGAATGAAATGTCACCAAACGTGCATACGTACGACTTACCGTCGACAGGCCAGGGTGTAATAGTTATTAAATATATTATTATTTGGATGGGTATAATAATGATGTGTAATTCATTTAAATAATATATATAACTTGATAATGATTTTTTATGTATGATATACCATCCCATTATATATTATTTTAATTTCAAAAAGATGATATTGTCCCTCGTGCGAATGTACGGACTACCGTCTCCACGAACGCAATGAGATTCATTCCCCATCATATCTATTCAAGAATAATTGTCATTTGATGATTAAAAGTAATGTTTAAGAACATTATATCATTATATATATTAATAATATTCAAACTATTCATAAAAAACATGACTAATGTAACAAAACATATAAAAGAAAACGAGTAAGTTAACACCCAAAACGACGATAATATTAATGTATTATTAACAAAGAATTATTATAAGATCAAATATGATATCATAATTATGTATATGGTTATTGAATAATTTAATATCAATGTATTCACTATTATACGGGAAGTTAACATACCATCGACTACGGAAATGTACAAGGTAAGGGTTATTTCACAATATCTTCATTATGCGAGGTTTTTTATACATAATTAACTACTGGGACCTCTTTATCATCCAGATACATGTTTCTTAAAAATGCATTTCAATTTTTTTTTTGCTATTTTACATAATATGTGTTAAATTCATTTATACCCTTGTTTGAATTTTTATGAGAGGATTATAAAGGAATATATTCATCATTTTCTAAACAATGTCCATTTTAACCATTTCGACAGAATTAAGGTAAGAATGTCTTTTTTTAACTTATACGGAGGGTGCAGCTATTTTACACCATTATAAAATCTTAGAAGCTTCCCTTACAAGCATATAAAGATATTTTCAACGTGACTATTAAATTTTATAATTATGTGACTTTTAAATGATTTCAAAAAAATAGATATTTCTCTCAAATAGTTTTGATTTCATCTATGTCAACATCTTTTGATGGATTTTAAGATTATTTGAAGTTGATTTATTATGATAAAAAACTTCCATATTGTATTGATGGTTTTGTGATATGTTTGACCGTGTATGTGTTATTTTTATACCATTCATGGTTTATGGTGAAAGTATTGACATTTTGTATGCAAGTTTTACTACAAATGTTTATGTTATGTTGAAACATGTTCATATGAGGAATGCATTGGACTTAATAAGTGATGGTTGGAGCCCGTTATAGATCTTCGATGTATCGGTAGGTCTCATGAGACAAACAAGTGTCTTGGAACGAGTACTTGACAAAATCTTCTTTGTAGTCTTGGCACGCGACCTTGGCTATGTTGTTATGATAGTATGGCATTATGAATTCCATCATTATGAAAGTGGTTATTGATATTGAATGTGATTATTCGACTAGTAGAATATCCATGTAAATAAGTAAATGGAATTATTTCAGTTTATCTTTTCCATATTATGTTGATGTTCAAGTTTAAATGGAGTTTGTTTTAGCTATACATTGCCTTAAATTTTTATGCTTATTTATGAATGTTTCCTCTATATTGTTATCCTTACTGATCATCTGAGCTCACCCATTTCAATGTTTTATTTTTCCAAGGATGTGAGGAAGTAAGTTATGAATGACCTAGAGGGGTAATATTAAGGGAAATGAAGACAATATGTTATTGTAGTAGTTTTTCACTTTATGATGTAATGTAAACTTTATGAATGCATCTAGTTATTCGAAGGCACTAAAATAATCGGTCTTTCGAGACATGATCTTTCTTATGATCATGGCAATGTTATGTAATAATGCACAAACTCTAGGAAACTTCGGTCAGGGAATTACAATTAGACTAAATATCTATCTTAGGATGATTTGTAGTCCTAAAACATAGATATGTACCAAGATCCCATGGAACACTACTCCAAAACATCAAGGTAAACCTAAGGTCCTGATAATATATAATGGAAAATGGTACTCCATGAAACATCACTAGTTAATTAATATATATTCTAGAAATATGATCAAGAGAGAATTATTTTATGATATAAATGAATTGTTCTAACTTTATAAATCAATCAGTTATAACCCATTTACTAATATTATTTTTATATGTTTTGGAATGTTTGATGACAGAATACATGGTGATGTTTTCCAATTTCGATTATAATATGGTAAATAGTTGTAACACAGACTTATAATTATATCTTATAGCATTAACATACTAACAAATGAAGCAATGAGAAACATATTCTATAATATTTTACATCATTCCTTCCCATCAGAAACACTATTTTAGGTCCCTGTACATCTGTGTGCTTCCAGGATGAAAAAATAATGATGAAAAACTTTCCTCATCAAAAAAATCCTTTAAGTATATCAAGGAATATATATAAAAATAGTTATTGAACCATATTATTCAAACACAATCAATTTTTATTTGATTAACATTTCTCACATTTTTTATCCCTACATCTTCCTTCTGAGCCTCTATAATATTCACCTGTATAAATGGTTATACAATCATTTGATCTAGATAATATCTCTTCCATTATTTTAATATGTATATATCAATCCATTTGATATAAAATAATATTTTATCTTTTATGATCCTCATCATAGATATGATATCCTATTCCTTTAAACTCAAATCATATTCCACCTTATTCATTTTTCTAGTGTGGTAATTTATTGATCAGTCATAATATTTAATCAACTCCAACCATATTTTTTGGTGTATAATCATATCAATTTGAGTGAAAATGAACTATAAAAATTTGTGATTATTATATATGTCACACCTTTATCTATTAATATAATGCCTCCTTATGTTTGACACAAAATTACAAGAGCTAAATCCAAATCATGAGTTAGATAATTTACGTCATGTATTTTCAATTATCATAAGGAATATTCTTTCACCACCATAATAAATCCAAACCCATTAAAGTATTCATCATTTTAGATCCCAATAATTTATCCATGATTTTGTAGTGTGAGAATAACTGGATTGAATAACCATCTTTTGACCTCTTTGAAATTCTCTTCACATTATTCTATCCATATAGCCTTTACTACTTTCTGAGTCAACATGGTTGGTGGAATAGATTATCAAGAGAAAAAAATCACTAAACATCGATAATATCCAAAAAAAAAAATTCAGATCTCAGTTACTATTTTTTGTCTTGGGAAATTTTCAATAACATACCCATTTTTGGATCAATAGATATACACTACCTTTAGAATATGTGAGAAAAAAATTAATCATTCTGAACCCAAAAGTTCACCCCTTTAAATTTTATCATAAATGTTATCCTTTAACAGGGTCTTTAGTAAAATCCTAAAGTAATATTCATATTAATCCATACTCTATGAATATATAATAATTTCACTTATCATGAATAAAAAATAAAGATAGTATCTAAAGACTCTATTCATTAATTCCATGAAGATAGTGGGGGCATTAGTAAGACCAAAAGGCATCACTATAAATTTAGAGTTTCCATACCATGTAAAACAATTATTGGTTATTTCATATATATTGACCATGGATTGATGATATATATAATGAATATCAATCATAATATTTTTTAGCTCCATTTAATTGATAAAATAAGTCATCAATACAAGGTTGATGATATTTTTTCTTGATAGTTGTCTTAGTATGTTACTAATAATCAATATAGAGTATATTTGATCCATATTTCCTCAAGATAAATATAAAATATATACCCAATGTAATTCACCAGGGTTTATAAGTCTCTTTTAATGAATCTCCTTGAGTTTCTTCTTCAATTCCTAAAACTGAATCAGGTCCATTCTATACAGAGTATTTGAAATAAGAATAGAACCTTGTATGAGTTTTATTGAAAAATCAACTTCATTATTCGATGTATGACCAAAAAACTTCTTCTGGGAATACACCATAAAACTCCTAAATAATAGGTGTATCCTTAATGAAAATTTTCTCCCTAACAATATGAGATATATAATTAAATTTAAATGATTTAAGACCCAAAATATGGAAGTGATTTCCAATGAAAGTTCATATTCATCCTTGAATCGAAAAATTATCTTTGATTCATTTAGAATCGGAAATGTGACATAAATTACTTGAATATTTATATGGGCTCTATATAATAAAATCTATTCCATGCCAATAGTTATATTAAAATCAACTAAAGAAAGGATCACATGATTTGTTGGAAGCACTTTCCCACAAACATTAACTGAATAATAATAATAAAATTGTGAAGCGACTATTGTTCCATTAGATGTTTTTACCACTAAATAATCATTTAATTGTTGATGTGATACTATGAAAAATTATAAAATTATTAAAAAAAAATTAGTGGGTGGATCCAAAATCAAATAAATCATTAGATTCTATAGAATTTATTATATGTGTACCTTTCATCAATTCATTTATATTATCCACATCAACAATAGTGATCAAATGTGATTGGAAATTATTTTTGGACATAAGAGGTTGCTTATGATGATCATAATTGATAGCCCCCATATTTTGGAAATGGTTAGAATAATTCCTATTTTCCATGTACGTGAAGAATTAATGGCTGGGAGGTTCATTTTATGTATCCATTTATCTATTTACATCATTAGGTATATGTCTCCCATTACATTGGAATTCAATTTCATGATGAGCTTATTTCTCACACATAAAAAATATAAAATTTCAATTAAAATAGATTCCACCATGTTTCTTTCAAAACATTGTGCATAATGGAAATATCATCTTATTTTCACTATGACTTTTGTATTTTCCCTTGAAATCCATTTTTCTTTTCTTTTCATACCAATAATATTGATGGGAAATACTAATATCCATCTCCACCTTTAGATCACATAAAAATATTTCCACTTAGTAACTAAACTTCTTTGTGGATAATTCCCTTTGGAGACATGGTTTTAAGCCACTAAAAAATTCATCATCCTTAATTTCACTTTGGAGGATAATTATAGAAGTATTCATTAAAATGCTTGTAAAATTTTCATCATAGGTACAAACATATTCATATTCCTTATTAAACTAAATTATCATCCCCTCCATATTCTTATGATTAATATGGAGAATGAACTTATTGAAAAATTAGTTCTTGAACAAGTCCCCTTATAAGGAGTCGATTAAAATTCATTCCCACATATTATTGATGATATTACATCATTTATCCACGTAAAATTCTAAAAAATAAACTTATGAAATTACTTTAACATTTTCTCACCACAAAATGACATAAAATATAATTTCAATGGTACTGATCCGTTATTCATCTTGTAGTGGATTATAGGGCCCACTAAAATAAGGTGGAGGCTACCTCATGATGGACATAATGGAATTTTGTTCCATAATTTTATGATTTGTAAGTCCTGTAAGATTCATATCATGAGAAAGTTCTATGACCATAACAAATATATTGTTCATTATATCTCCCATAACATTTGGTTTCTCAGTAGGAAAATTATTGCATTGGCCAGAACATTTATCCTTAATGTAGTTCATTTGGGCTTCACCCATTCACTAAAACAAAAATGAACAGTAATGAGAAACACTAGTCAATGTGGAAAAACTAAATAATAAATGTAAATTACGTATAAAATTTCAATTTAGTACACCATGGGTTTTATCCTTGGTAATTTTTTATTTTCTCTAAAACTAGAAGATTATATCATATACTAAGACTTTTCCTCAGTGAAATTTCTATGACTTTATCATCCCAGTTTCCAAAGGTTAAATAAAAATTCCTATGATACAAACTATAAAAGACCATACATTTTATACATATATATTACATCCAAATAGAAGAATACTCATTACAGAATATAAAAATCTTTTCTGGAACAATATTGATATAGTGTCATTGGAAACATGGAAACATTAAAGAAAATAATTCATATGTCATCTACATCATCTCCCACTTATTACATATTAACTAAAACTCTTTTTTAAAAATCTTACCTAATACATTTCATCATATTATGGGGAAAATAAAAATATTAATGGGTGAACTCAAATTATTAGTTAGGGTAACAAAACGAGTTAATAGAAAAATAAGGGCTTGGGAAAATTTAAATAAATTTTTAAAATTATATCCTCTGTATCAGGGATAATGATATTGATTCATGGAATAAATAATATAAGTTTATAAGATATCAATTATAACAAAAAAATAAAATATCATAATTCGTGGGAGTATAACATATGTCATGAAATTTTGGAATATACATAAACATAATGAATAATTTCTTTATTAGTTAAGGATCACTTCCAAGATCATTATAGTAGAAAAACTCATTTATATAACTGATTTCAATCCTCTTTATAGCCCTATATTAATAAACAAATTTTACTCACATTATTGAAATTTAATACTAAAACAGGTTCACTTCCAATTCCATTCTTATCTATCTCATTAGATATAAATAATTACCCACTCCATTGGAGGGAGATATAAGTCCCACCAATTACATAATAAAAACCATAAATATGTGTTTTATAGTAACATAATTCATTTATCATATCATATCCCATTAAAATAAATGGATTTCATATACATGTCATCGTAGCATTACCCATGGAAATGAAATGGATTAAATAAATATGATTCCATCATTTGAAAAAAAAACCCTCATAAATAACAAGGATATTATTCTTAAAAAATATCACCAGTAACACATAATATTTTTTAAATAATGTTAACCTAGATAGAAAATTATTTTGAGATATCACATGAATTAATTCTTAAGAAAAATATTCTTTCTATTTTTAGAAGATATTTTTTATAGTTGTAGAAATACAAAAGAAAAAAAAATTTATTGAAAAAAAAATTGTAATCTTGTGAACGACACATCAAGAAATTATTGCATCATAAAAGAGGAAATTTTTTTATGATGTATATGTTAAAAACATTATTTCTATAATTTTACTACAAAAGTCAGAAAAAACGTCATTGGGAAAATAATAAAAAGATTATTTTAAAACAATTTAGTAAACATTAAAACAAGTATAAAAATGAAATTAAAAATTATATAATAATAGTAATAATATTTTGGAGAACATTTTTAGAAAACATGGAAAAGGAAAGGTAAATATTCCCTAATATATACTTACATATAAATAATCCCGAATAATAATGCGATTTTGATATTAACCCATACCTTAGGCATAATTTCATTTGTATATATTTGAAACTTCTATGTAATGGATTAAATATTGTTATAAATTTATAATAGAACCACATTCATATATATTCTATCATATATTATCCTCTTATATCATCTAAACACTATTTTATTAATAATATTCCATTATTACCCTTCTTCCAAGTATTAACTGCTTCATTTTCCTATGCATGTTTGGTTATATAAGTCTTAGCTATTTAACACAAGATATAGCTACATTATCTACAGAATGATATTAAGGTAATATATATCATATTGATTCATTATATACAATTATATAAAAAAAAATTAATAGTTAACATGTAAAATTGACCTAATTTCATCGTGGAGATGGTAGATCATATGTATGCATGAGTGATGGTATCATTACCTTAATGATGAAATGGTATGGAAGTGAATGATATATTAATTACATTACTATAATAAATGTAATTTTATAATATTAAATAAATAAATATATATATATATATTATTTTTATAATTACACTCTTCCAAATAATGTGGTGATGAAAAATAGATTACACTATGGTGTGGAGACAGTAAGTTGTGCGTTTTCACATGTGGTGATTTTGTTTCTTGCGGGATTGATAAAAAGAGGAAAATGTTTTTTACATATTCATAATAAAATAGAGGTATATATGGGATGATTTATTTGATAGTATATGATAGAAACAATACCTAATGAGGAAGTTTAAGAAGAAATAATCTTGAAAGAGTTGGTAAAGATGATTACCTGTTCCTTGGAAAACCTACATTAGATCTCATCTTAGGGACACTAAGGTTGATAATTTTAGAATACCAAAACATATATTATTTTTATTGGGTTTTTTAGAATATAAATTGTTAGGTTATAGTCCATCATGAAGTCTTTATGTGATGTTAAGATGTGAGTGAGGAGGATCCATTTTATAATGGTGGTGAGGGTCACTATTGGAATTTCAAAACATATTAATTTATAAAAAATTAAATATCATAAAATACATTCAAAAGGATAAGGATTAAAATATTATATGATTTAATTTTTTAGTCTAATCATCAAAAATATTTAGACAAGTTTGTCTATTATTTTAAACCATATCATTCTGATTATCCTTAGTTACCCTATTTTACTGTTAAATATAGGGATTTTTTTCAATATTTAAAGGATGTGATTTTTACTTATGTGATGTAAATTAGATCATAAATGAAAAAATTATAACATTTTAGAACATTTATAATTATTTTTTATTTTAAAAATGTTGAATGTTTTTTTATATAATTTAATAAAATATTAATTTTATAAAATATCATTCGCATCAATTTTTACACAATTCATTACATGTACCTCTAATAATATTAGGATAACAAGTTAAATTTGAAAAAAAAATTATTATATTCCTAAGAGGTCAAGGTTGTATGAACTCGGGTATTCGTATGAGGAACAAACATTTTTCTTTTCATTTTAAATGCCTTGTTTTGGCCTTATGTGTATGAATAACCTGATCCTGAGTGTTTTGGAGGTGTCTTAGGCTTGTTCGGAGGACAAAACAATGTATTAGGTTGAAAATGACTCATTTCATGGTTTTTTCATGACTTATGTGCATTTAGTCTGAATAGTGTGATAGGTCTAGAAATTATAGGTTTTTGGGAAGATCACTTTCTCACATATTGTGCATCGTTTGAAAAACTGTGTGGGGGTAACCATGCGAAGATCCCCTCTTAGGAAGAGTGGTTTTCATGGTTTCTACAAAGTTTTAGAAACTGTGTGTGTAAACCATGTGACCTTGCTATATGTTTTTTTTTAATTTAAAAATAATATGAAAATTTTCTTTTAATACCTAATACGGTTTTCTTCTCCAACACATATAATATCATTGGAGAGCTCTCCTTTGGTGAATAAAATAGGCTTTAAGGGTGTTCCTATTTCTGACCTCCATTTTGATAGCCAATAATCTCATCAGATCTTCATTGGTAATTCCTCGGTTCCTTTTTAGTATTTATCAATTCCTTGGAACAACTACTGCGCTATTTGGATTTAGGCTCATATTACCTAAAATACCATTCATCATTTGTTCTTCAGATTTCATTAAAATTCGGAGGAATCAAGGCTTAATACTGGATGATCTATCATCCACCAAGAGGAGGTAGTTGATTTATACATTCCTCCAACTTTTATTTAGTTTTATACAGGTGTTTGGACATTATGTCGTCCGTCAAAATTTCTGGTGAGGACAAATTTTTGAGAGAGTAACATTTAGTAACTGTACTTAGACCTAGTGAGGCTAACACTAAGATCTGTTTAGGTAAATTGGCACTCGTTACTCATTTCTAGGTCACCCAAGGGGTGAGCCGTAAGGGAATAGGTTTTTTTGACTATTTGAACCCCCAAAGGGTTTTGTGCTTGTTCATTCCTAGTTATACGAATCCCTTAGTTGACTTGATAGCTTGAGTAGCTTGTTTAAGACATGTACTACCTCCTTAATTAATGCATATCATGTTATGTCGTATCTGTTTTGATAGCTTTTCTTGTATGATATGATTTTATATGTGTTGGTGCACCTATATGGAATGGTTAAAGGCATGTTAAATGGATAATATGGTTTGGTAGGCCCATATAGATGGTGAATGGTAAATTGTTTGAATGAGTGGGTATACTCATGGCTTGTTCTTGTTAGTGTTAGTGGGTATACACACCAATTTACGAATGATAAATTTTAATGAATTAATGCTTTACTGAATGGGTTGATAGATGCTTTGAACTTCTCTTATTGGATCTCGAATGCGGTAGTGGATGCCTGGAGTTGACTCTTCCCCTTGGGACATGATTCCATGGGATGTCTACGGCCTTGTAACCTTGTGGATCTAGCTTTCATGGTATCATGTAAGACATGATATTCCCATACTCCTAGGATCCCAACTAGTGCCTAACCATGTTTCCACTAGGGATGTCCATGGGAATCAATGGGAATCCTTGGACATACTCCTTGGATCCCGCCCTCTATGGTGTAGATGTTATTACTTATAATCTTTGGTCTTCTAGGGCCTTGGATTCGTCTCTTGGGGTCTATATTGTGGTATACAGTGTGGTTGTGGGAAAATTTACTTCTCTATACAACATGGAATTGGAATTATTGATATAGATGGATGTATGGTGGGGTCGTGTGACTTACTCATTACATGTTATTACTGCCTTGTTAGGAGCAGAATCTCTTTTGGAGGTATCCTAGAGGGTTGATTGGTTTCACTTGTTACAGTAGACTTACTCCATGGGTATATACACTTATTAACTGGTTGTTTACACTTCATAGAACCTTTGTAGAATTTCTATCAGAACATAATAGATTTCGGTGGTTTCCAACTGGGATGTTTATATCATACCATGTTTGGACCTCCTTTGGAATTCATACAAATTATATGGTTGAAGGTGATGATAGGGTAATGTGCCTTAGTACATGTTGTTTATTCTGGATTTGGAGAAGAGGATCATATGACCTAGTTGAGGCTTGCGATGCTGGGATACC
The DNA here is from genome assembly GCA_963277665.1 of Viscum album. Lineage (NCBI taxonomy): Eukaryota > Viridiplantae > Streptophyta > Magnoliopsida > Santalales > Viscaceae > Viscum > Viscum album. The sequence continues at coordinate 1,315,839,956 of OY728133.1, forward strand.
TTTTTGGTCTTTGGTTATTTTTGGAATACATGTATTGTGTCGTATTTCCATGTATTGTTCTTGTTGTTTCTAGATACTTGTACCATCGGAATCATTGTTTATATGAGACACTTCCTATTATTGTTATGTATATTCCTGTCTTTTATTACATTCAGTAGTTGACTAGTTATTTTTCTTTCTCTAGTTATTATAAGTTTGACTACCGCTGTGATACTATGGTAATAAGGCCATAGTCTCCCCACTAACTCACCTAGGACCTTGCAACTAGTTGGCATACTCTAGTGTTTGAGGACACACGCTTGAGTAAATGTGTCCAACTGGGCTCATGGAACCATGGTGTGGAATCTAGGTCTGGGATGTTACAAAGTGGTATCAAATGATTTTTTTCTAGATTTAATTACTGTCTTGCAACATTAGACTGGTATATAAAGAGATTGTAATTCAGTAATAAACTGTTTTTGAGAGTTTCTATTCCATGTACATGGAGAATAATAATATCCTCGAATTGAATTTTGATTTTCTATTATTTGACTGTTACAGTTGATTGGATTTCACCTTTGGGTGAGGCACTAGATTTCTGATATTACTATTGATCCAATTTTGGGTTCTATTTCAATTGAAATCCTATGATATGAGGGTGTCCCTTCTCATGTATCATATAGACACTTGTTATAATCACATGCCATGAATAATTCAATGCCATTTAGGAGGCATTATATATTTCATGATGTTGAGATAGTTTATATGATAGTTGTGCATGTTGTTATGTTAGCTGGGTGTAGTAGATAAAGTTGTGACTTCATTATTCAATCCATAAAGATTATGTTCACTAATACAATGGGAAATTATGCACTAATGAAATGTAAATTATGATTTAAATTTTTGCATGTATGGCTTTAATGGAAACCGTGTTTTGGGTTCATAACAGGTTATGGTCCCTCGTGGATTTATGAATTGGTAAAACCATGGTGCATTTTTCTGAATAACTAAATGTGAAATGGTAATGGAAACTCAAATAGGGAATAATTACTTGACCTATACCCAGATTTTGAGTGGGCCAGAGGCATAGTTTCTTGTGGTTCATTGTTTTATCCTTATATTGTTGTATCTGAATGAGTAGGCTATGGGTTGACATACATTATTTTAGGGTTTTTACCTATCCAATGATTTTGATATTTGTTGCATTATTTGGTTTTTCTCTATGACATGTGTTTGACTTTATTGAGACATGCCACAATGATGACATCTAGTGGTATGCTGCGATGGAGGCTATGAATATACTTCAGAGACAGTGGGCCACATGATATCACATGATCCTCTTATAGTTCTAGGTATGGAACTCGAGGATATTCCAGACACCATTTTTGAGGCACAGAACCGCGAGGGGCTCTTTTACTATATAGAGACATTCTATGAAGCACCATAGCCATATTTGACTATAGATGAGTTGGCACGAGTGTTCCAACATCAGTATCCTTGTATGTGTTATGGAGATGGTGGACCAAAGGCTACAGATCTATGTCTAGAGACCATGTTATCACTTTTTCCTCATATATTGACTTCTCGGGATTGGAGGGTCAAGCTCACCACATTCATGCTACGTGGAGCAGAAAATTTCTCATGCAATGTTTTGAACGGGGATGATGGGTTGCATAATATGGGTTGGAAAGAATTCAAAACTTGAATATATGAATAATTTTAACTCGCTACTCTAGAGAAAGACAGTTCTAGTTATTATATGCATCTAGTGTTGAGGGAAATCACTATTATAGAATACTTAGCACGATTTATAGAGCTTTAGTGTTTTTAATCGATGTATCTTTCGGATGACCATTTGAGGGAGAGGTGCTTCGAGGAAGGTCTTAGACATTATATGAGATATCATGTCATTGTGTTTTGGTTTCCTTATATTATTAAGATTGTAAATTAGGTGCTAATTAAATAGCAAAACCAGAGGGAATATAGGGCTACAAAACAAGGGAGTAATGTTTCTCTCCCTAGTTTATCTATGTCTTCAGGCAGGATGCATCGTTTTGAGGCTTCCTGTGATGTGAGTTCCAGTCAGGAAATGAGTGCATGTATCTTGGTGTTTTCCCATTAGTGTGGTTGGTGAGGTCCCATGAAACATTCTTGAAAATTTGACCTAGTTAAGTGACACGGTTTTAGAAGGATGCAGAACATAAAGATGTTTGGTAGGTCCTTCCAACCAGTTGTGATTTGTATGGTTTCACCTCTGACGTTAGGTTAAGGAGTATGGTCTTCAGTTATGTGTCAGAATTGGAGATAGAGTAGTGCAGGTTTGTCAGGATAGGGTAGTGGTGGTTGTGGTTGTTGGTTCCAGACACTGAGTACTCAGAGACAGTAGGGAAGATATGCCCATGGTAGCCAGAAAGAGTCACAAGGTCATGGTAGTGGCCATACAGATGTAGTTAAAAAACCCAATAAGAACAGGTTCCCGGAACATCTTCAGTTTGAGGTATTATCTTAGTAGATTCTACTATTGCATCTTCTCCATTCTATACTAGTTCCTTTAATAGTTCTATCTCTACACGAGTGGTAAAAATTCTTGGTCCTGAGATTTTCCTTCTGTGGAAGTTTCAATGGTAGACACACCATTGGGAGTTAGAATGAGGGAGGTGAACCAGTGTATGGAGCTTCCCCTTGAGTTTGGAGGGTGTCACTTCATCTGGGTTCTTTATGACCTCGATATGACAAGGTTTTTCATCATTCTCAAAATGGACATGCATGTGGCTTATCGAGCATACGTTGAATGATATCACCTGAGGGTGCATTTCACATCACCAGAGGGTACAGTGTTTATTCAAAAACGTGAATGGGATTTCTAGGGGATCATTGATGGACCGATGCATCATGCGATTGGTGGGAGGATAGCTCAGATTGCTTGTTTTTTTCTTGATGATCAGGGAGTGGGTCAGGCTGACTTTCTTCTAGTGGTTGAGTTCATGAGTTACCTCTTTCTTGGAAACGTTTTATAGGTTGGATATGATGGAGTTGATTGAACTTAAGTGGAAGATTGAGGATTTGGATGTGAAGGTGATTATCAGACCCAGTACATCATTATGGGGATTGCAAGAACGTTTTTCAAAAAAGGAGGATGGAAAACATAGGCTATGTGTGGATTATCAGAAACTGAACCAACTGACGGCTAGAAACCGACATCCTATTCAATAGATAAATGACCTGTTTAATCATCTTCATGGAGCTTGAGTGTTGTAGAAGATCTACATGTGGTTAGGATATCAACGGGTGTATTTTCGACCTACAAACATACATCATACAACCATTCATAGTAGGTATGGGTTATACAAGAATTTGTTTATGCCATTCGGACTCACTAACACGCCATTGTATTTTGTGGTGATGATGATCCATGTGTTCTATACATATGTGGATTCTTTTATGGTTTATTTTTTAGGAGATATCTTGGTGTATTCTATCAGTCGACATGACCTTTCCAACCACCATGATATCATTTGGAATACACCGAGAGAGAATATGTTATATGCTATGATCACAGAGTGCCACTATTTGATATATCATATTAACTTCCTAGGTCAAATAATCTCATAGACAAGAGTGTTAGTGGACCCAGAGAAGGTGAGAGTTGTACTGTATTGGGAATACCCCAAGAATTTTTTTGACATATGAATCTTCTTGGTTAAATATTCTGACTATAGGCATTTTATATGTGATGTATCATGCATAGAAGTACCGTTTAGGACCTTGAATAATAAGGGTGTGAAGTTTGTGTGGTCAGAATCCTATGATACAACCTTTCAAAATTTGAGTGGGAAATTTAAATCAGCACCAGTCCTAATACTGCCAGTGTAGGTCTAGAGTTACATAGTTTACTTAGATGCTTCAGATATTAGTCTTGGTGCAGTACTAATGCAAGGATATCACGTCGTGGAATATGTGTATTGGCAAATGAGGCCTTATGAAAAGAACTTCCCTAGCCATGATCTCATGTTAGCTATAGTTGTTCATGCATTGCACTTTTGGAGGAACTATTTACTTGGAGAGTGATTTTTGGTGTACACTGACCACAAAATCCTCGTGTATATCATTAGGTAGCATGATTTGGATTTTAGATAGAGAAGGTGGGTAGAGTACCTATAATTATTTGACATTGATATTTCATACATGTCTGCTATGGGAAATTTAGTAGAAGATGAACTGGGCAAGAGGATTCAAATATAGGTATTGAAACATGCCAATAGCGAGTGAAATCTTATGTCATTTCTCTGTGAGATGCATCATGATGTGCACGATGTATATGGGAATAATTTACATTCATCCTTAGCTATTTCCTCTAACATATTAAATTGAGTAAGGTTGAGGAATCTATCATATTCAAAAGGCCTAGTTCTACGGGAATGGGTGGTAGGTGAGGACTCTTGTCCTGGTTGGATGGTAGGTGAGGCTGGGATATTGTTTATCCATGGATGATTATGTGTTATAGTGGATATACATGAGGAACTAATATGGTGATTTCATGATTCAGCTTGGGTAGTTCATCCTGGTGTTACCAAAATGTACCATGACATGTGACCTCAATAATGGTGTCCGGGAATGAATGGAGAGGTAGTGGTTTTGGTTACGAGGAGTTCGACCTTTCAACAGGTGAAAGCGTAATAACAGTGACAATTTGAATTTTCACAGTAGATAATTATACTGCAGTGGAAATGGGATAATGTCACGTTGGATTTTGGGAGTTTTTTACTGAGTTTACCATGAGGTAATGATGTTTTGTCAGTTGTCATTGACAGCCTTACGAAGGTTGCACACTTCTCACTGATCAATGATACTTTTAGTGTTGATGAAAATGGAATGTTTTACCTTAGAGAGGTGGTATGACTAAATGGGTTCTCAGTGCACTATAGATTCAGATAGGGACATATGCATTGCATGACATTTGAAGAAGATTTTTCAGAGGGCGTTGGGTACACAGTTTCTTCTGATCAGAACATACCACCCTCAGACTGATGGATAGTCATAGCATACGATACAGGTACTAGAGAAAAAATTGGGGGCTCTTGGGAGTGGCTCATTCCCCTGGTTGAGTTCGACTAAAATAATCGTTATCAGGAGATGATAAAGATGCAACCTTATGAGGTTTTATATGGTTGGAAATGTTGTTATCCCTTGTGTTTTTTAGAGGCAGGGGAGACAACTCTAGCTAATTCTCATACAAGAGACATCTGAACAGGTCTAGTTGTTTTAGAAGTGGATGGTTACTACATAATATTTTTAAAAGTCATATGTCAATCACCACATATGAACTATAGAGTGAGAGTTCAGGAATCAGTTTTTCTTATGTGTTTCACTGATGTTGGGACATATGTGGATCATGAGATAGGGTAAGCCTTCAATGAAATATGTTGGGAAATTCATGATTAAAGAGAGTGTCAAGTCGGTTACATATCTGTTTCAGTTACCTCCGAGGCACCGATCCTTGGATGATGTCTTCCATGTATCTTAGCTACACTGCTATCAGTTAAAATATGTCTCACATTTGCAGCCCAAGGAGGATTATTTGTAGGTTGATGAATCCTTTGAGAAGCATCAAATTTTTACCATTGATATGAGAATTATGTTTATTCGAGGCTGATTAGTTACTCCAGTACGGTTGCTATGGAAGCATGACCGTTTACAGGATGGGACTTCGGAGAGTGATGCCGATATAATTTCTCAGTAAGAGGAGTTTTTCTCAAATGAATCTTGTCTACACTTCAAAATGAAAATTGGGGTCAAATTGCAATATGGGGGATGATTGTAATATCACAGGTTTTTTTATATGTGGTGAGAATCTTATTTTTTCAGTATAAATGCCTTGGTATGGCTTTATGTGTATGATTGACATGATCACAGGATTTTTAGACGTGTTCAGTAATTTTTTGGAGGCTATAACCACATTCTTGGCTGAAAATGATATGGTGCATGGCTTTTTCATGACCTTTACATAGTTAGTCTAAACCATGGGAGAGGTTTGAAAATTGAAGGTTTTTGGGAAGATCACTTTTACTTGTCTTGCGCATGTTTATTTAAATCATGTGGGGTAACTGTACAATGTGCACCTCTTAAGAAGAGAGGTGAACATGATATTTCATGGTTTTGGAAACCGTGCGTGTAAATCATGTGATCATGATTTGTAGGTTTTCATAGAGAAATTAATTTAATTTTTTATTTTAATCCCCAATAGTGTTTTCTTCTCCCATGTATGGAATCTCAATGTGGAGCTCTCCTTTGGCACCTAAGATAGGCTATGAGCCTGTTCCTCTGTTCGACCTCTGTTTTGATCACTGATTGTCTCATAAGATTCACAACAATATGTCCTCGATTACATTAACTCATTCTTGATTTTTTAGAAAAATGATTCTGCTACATGGATTCAGCATCATATTCCCTAATAACCCATTATTCGTCTATTCTGCAGATTTCATTCAAAATAGGATAAATCAAGGCATGATACTAGATGAGATGTCTACTACCGATGTTGGGTCAGTGGTCTATACATTTCATCGGATTTTCATTGGTATTTTACCAGTGTTCATCCATTACACCATCCATCAAACTTTCCAACGTGGTCATATTTTTGTGATAGTAGATTTTAGTAGCTGTATTCGGACCTATTGAGGTTGAACATGGGATCATAATAGGTGCGTTGGAACCCGTTTCTTGTATCAAGGTCACTCAAGGGGTGATCCTTAATGGAATAGCTTCTTTATTCCTGTTTAAAGCACCCAAGGGTGTGTGTGCTTATTCTATCCTTGTTTGAGGAATCCCATAGACGCCTTCGTATTTTGAGTCTATTTTTTATGAGATGTACTACCTCCTTGATTAACTAATATCAAGTTTCTACTTATCTTTTTTGATAGATTGGCTCGTATGTATTGTGTTAATATTGGTGGGTATATATATATATATATGAAATTGTTAATGTCATGTTAAATGGATAATAAGCGAGAGGCAACCCATATAAATGGTGAATGGTAACAGATTTTCACGAGTTTGTAAACTCATGACATGTGCATGTTAAAGTTATTGGGTATACTCAACTGTTTTTGGATGTTTAATTTGAATGCTTGAATGCATCATTGAATGGATTGATATATTCCTTGGACTGATCTCCATGGATCTAAAATGTGTTGGTGGATTCCTTGGGTTGACTCTACCCCTTGGGTCTTGATTCCGTGATATGCATTGAGCCTTGCTACCCCATGGATCAGGCATGCTTAGGCTCACATAGTAGTAGTTATTTCAAGGATCCTAGGACACTAACTATTGCCTAATCGAGTTTCTACCGTGGATGTCCATAGTAATAAATGGGATTCCTTAGACATGCTCATTTGATAACCCCCTCTATGGTCTAGATATTATTACATGGATGCCTTGGTCTACGGTCAACATGGATCCAACCCATAGGGTCTACACATCACTATATGATGTGGATGTGGGATACTTGACTTCTCTATACAGTGTGGTTGTGGAATGCTTGATATAGTTGGATGTATGGCATGGCTATGTGGCTTTCTTGTTACTTGTTATAGATACCTATTTAGGATCTGAATTCACTTTTATAGGTATCGTTTAGGGATATTTGGTTTTACTTGTTACAATAGACTTGTTCCATGGGAATATGAACTTATTTACTGGTTGTTTACACATGGTAGATAATTTGTTGAATTACTGTTAGAACTATATAGACCATGGTGGTTTTTTACTAGAATGTTTATATCTCAACTTGTTTGGGCCTCCTGGGGGACCCAAACATATTATATGGTTGCTGGTGATGATAGGGGAAAGCAACCTAGTACATGTTATTGATTGTGTCTTTGGATTAGGGAAGCCTAGGACCAAGCTGAGGCTTGCAATGTTGGGATACCATTTTGGCCTTCTGTTCTATTTAGGATACTTATATTGTGTTTTATTGTCGTTTATTGTTTTTGCTATTTCTATATACTTGTATCAACTGTATCATTTTGTATATGAGATATTTTGTGTTATTGATATTTATATTCATATCTTATCTTACTTTCAGTATATTACTTGTTATTTTTCTTCTGATATTTATTATATATTTAGATACAAGTGATACTATGAAAATTAGGTTATAGTATCCCCACTAACACACATAAGACCTCTCTACTAGATGATAGCCTCTAGCATTTGGGCAGATGTGCTTGAGGCCATGTGGCCAACCTGGCTCAGGGAACCATGGGGTGGAATTTGGGTTCGAGATGATACAAAGTTCATCTATCAAATTATTTAATCACATTAATTACCATAAATTTTGTTTATTTTAATATTTTGTGTAATTTTTATTTGATATTTCTAAAAATATAATAATTACATCATCATCATTGTGTAACTATTTAATTAATTATTTCCTTGCTAAAAATTAAAAATAAATGACCATGATGAATATAAATATTATATATTTCATAATAATATTTATATTATAATATGTATTTTTGGTATGCTTATAATAAAAATGATATATTATTTATGAAATGAATGTGACATCATTGAATATTTATTAAATTAAATATTATAAATTTCATAATCTCATCTAAATAGAAAAAAAAGTAAACAAATACATTTGTATTGTGAAAATTAGTTTTAAATTAAAAAATTTACATTTAAATTCATTGAAAACATACCTTTTTCTCATTTGAACACATAAGGGATCTTTAAGATAATAAATGTCACATTTTGTGACTTTCTTTGATTTAAAAATTATATAAGTCAATTTCATGGGTAAGATTCCATTAAAAAACATAATTTCATTTTAAAGGTATCAATAATAGAATTTTATTAATATAATAAATTTTGGTCATGTGTTACGGTCATTATATGGTCATTATAAAATTTTTAACCTAAATTACCCAATTTATCAATTACTGTTTTAACAAAATTTTCCCAGGTTACTATTCATATTGGTCAAAAAATAAAACATTCCAATTTACTAAATTTGGAAATTCATGAATTTATATTTATTATAAATTTTTCATAATTCAGAAATTTAAGTTCCAGAATTCACATTAAAATAATTATTCCATGATAAATAGTTTTTCTAAATATTCACTTTAAATAAATTATAATAAATTTTTGTATAAAATATTTCTATAAATAATAATTTGATTATTTAATATAAAAATAAACTAATTAATATTTAAAAATAATTTAAATGATAATACAGACTCATAAATAATTTAAATGAAAACTGAATTTTCAGTAAAAATAATTAATGTTCACTATTCCATAAAAATCTAAAAATTATAAAAAAATTATTGTAGGATATTATTGACATGATCAATTAAAAAATGATATAATTTTTTTGAAATCTATTTTTCTAACTTCTCAAAATTTCATTCACTAATAAAAATAATAAAAGCTTATTTTTGAAAACAAAAATAATTTTTAAAAATAATTTGACCTTATGAAAATTTTTGTGGTCATTTTCTATGAACATTGTGGTAAATTAATCGTGATTTGGAACTTTATCTTGATTTCATAAATTAATTTTATTTGTATTTATTCCCACTAATAAAATGGCTAGGTTATAATTGACATATACTATTACTATGGTTTGTTTAAACTCCTAGTTGTGTTCTAGGAATGATATTGAAGATTTAAAATTATTTAAATTGAAATTTTTATTAAAATAAGGGGGTGTTACATCACCTAACTTCATCAAGTATATTGCTGATTTTCTGGGACAACCATAATGATACTTTTATGGTTTCTTTATAATAGTCTATTAATAGATATTTGTTACAGGTGAACTGAATGAGTGCTAGGTGATTCTCAAAATAGACACTGAAGTATATGAAGCACAATCATAGTATATACATCAATAAATGTATAGTACATTCTGGATTCCCATATTTTTAGGGGTGTAAATACATACTCATAAACACCTGTATACAAAGAACTTTCTACAATCCCTTCAATAAGCATGAAGTGAAATGTGAGTGATATTCTGAAACTATAGTCTATGGAACCCTATGGAAATAGAATATTACATGAACATACTAGGTCCCCATTTTATCGACTAATAAAGTGTCCCAGATAGGCATGAAATGGGATACTTAATTCAATTAGTACACTATCACTTAAAAAGAATCATTCTTAAGAGACATAGGTAGAATTATTACCATGTAGTCTATAGTATTATTGTCGCATTTCCATTTCTGAATGGGGGAATGACTATAGTAAACCCAAAAGCTATTGATTCTTGGAGTAAACCTACTGATAGTTTTAAAATCATGTCATGAACCCTATAATCTCATTTTTAATTCTTGACCACCAATATTATCAACGTGGTTCACAATACATTTTGGATAAACCAGAATGTACCGCCCACTAAGAGGCATGAAAGTCACACATTACCTCTTCACACATACACATAGGCACAGAAAAATAGTTCCAAACATAGATGATTCATTATATATATATATAGTCCAATCAGATGGTGTCCTCCCACCTTTAAGGCTTTCCCACAAGTCGAAACACTCGGGATCCTCATATTTCCCCTCTCTGATCTTACTCAAATGGGTAGCCTCTACTGATACTAATACGAGGATCATCTTCACCAAGCCCTACCAATACACAATATACGTCTCATCCATAATGGTTATCATATTCCATTCATAACTATACACCTTTAATGCATGAGTCTGTATATTCCTACTTCAGCATCACCAACTCTATTACCTTTCCATGGTGTATAGGCTAACAAAAAATCAAATGACTGCAGATACTCACTACATATCGATTGATGGGGACTCATGTTATATTGTGAAAATGTATAATTTAAACTATTCTGGTTGGTATACTCTGTAAACTTTTCACCCAACTGATAATTCCATCATCAATTTAAGTAATAAACAATTACTGCTAACTCAATATCATGTGTAGGGTAATTTTGTCCATGTAGACTCAACCGTTGTTACCCATAAACAACCACATAATCTACCTACATCTTAAATGCTTCATGTTTTATCCCAGAGAAATCATAAAACATTGTATAATTCTTAACTGGCACATGTATGATCAAAATTGGTGTGATAGTAATATGCTTCTTCACCTCCAGGAAAACATTCCCATGTGATCCAAACAATTCTAACTTAACTCTATTCTTTTTCAAGCACTAAATTGGTGATTTTAAGTTAAACATGTCTTGGATGAACCTCCTTTTACTACCCTATAAAACAAATAATATTGGGATATCCAAAACATCATTTGGATGATACCAAGAAACCAATTCTTGATCATTATTTGGGTTCACTAACACACCTTCATCAAAGATGATGTGACCTATGAAATGTACCTAGTCTATAAATAATTTACTCTTATATATTGTGGTGTATGTATTATTCTCTCTTCGTATACTCATGAATAGGTAAATATATTGGGCATGATCATCTCGAGTATTAGCGCACAACATGATTTCATCCAAAAAAAACAAACTGATCTATGGATGGATGTAATATTTACTTTATCATGTCCATAAACATAGTGGGTTCATTAATCAGCACAAAAAATATCCTAAAAAACTCATATAGGCAATACCTTCTTCAGATAAATATTCATGGTATATAAAATGGGGTAACTCTCATATAATGTTACCCCAATATCAAGTTTATCTGGATAAATGCATGATCCTAATATCATTTCAAAGTTATCATAAATATACCTTATAGTATATCGGTTCATCCTAGTCATCCAATTCCACTAACGATAATAAACACATAAACATAAGTTCTAATTAGACTTCGTATAAAAAAAGATATGGTAACCCCATGCAAATGTACTCAAATTAATAAATACATTATCCATAAATTGTTAGAGTTGTGTCTTAAGCTCCTAAATATTTGTTTTAGTGATTCTATAAGGTTGAATCGAGACTTGTTTAGCTCTATGAAAGGGCCCAATTGTAAATTCTACATCCCTCTCAGGTTAATCCCAACAATGTATTCTAAAAAATCATGGATATGTTGCTCTACTAGGGGAAAGGAATCATTCTTGAGACACCATCATCAAAGAAATGTCTTGGAATTTCAAAAGTGAGCTCCCCCGGTTGCTGATTAATAGGCCTTAAATGGCTTATCTGGATATGCCACTACCCATGATGAACATAACTTTTACCTATCAGAGATGTAAAGGACAATCTACTATAGTAATAATCAATGTGTAATCAGTATGATACCAAATTTTACATACACAAAATAAAGTGAAAGTATAACATTTCGAGAATATAAATATCCTAAAGTAATAGATACTCCCCAACCTTGAGAGAAAACCCCTTACTAATACAGATGTCACTCAACTACACTCCCAATAATGTTTTGATCATCATAACCCCACTCAAAAATCACACCAATCAAACTCAATCCATTCACATGTTTTTTAGATATATAACAATGAGAGGCACCTATATCAAATAATTCCCTAAAAATTGTAGAAGCTACATGAATAGTACTTATTTGTATCGATGTTATAGCCTCTATGACCACAATTACAGGTTTAACTACGTGAAATATTATTTCCACTATTCCATATGGTATAGTCTATGAACCTTGAGATGCACCACTATACTGAGATGAGCACTCTTTTCCTGACATACCATGTCCACTTCCTTGACCACCATGGCCAGAGGAACTACAGTTTCCATAATGATATGGGTTTAAAGGACCCCTTCCGACCATAGGACTCTGCCTGGATCCTCCATCACTACCCATAAATCATGGTTTGATGAAATACCTCAACAATTGACCAATATTGACACATTCTCGACAATCCACTAGGGGTTGGGGACACTGGATATGAATGGATCCTGTCCAACCACCCTGGTGGTAGCATATACAATTACTACTCATATTAATTCATCCTTCTCCATGGCTACTCTAGTTTCTATTCACCTAGATTAAATTATTATAGTGATTCTTCCAAATCTAAAGAGACGTACCTTCTATTCATCCAGTAGAAACCACCAACATTCCACTATATGCCTCCATCAGGTTCCCCTTCGAAATGATATCATGATTCACCACTTAAGAAATTTCTGCAGCCTAAATATATTAACCTAGGAATTAATCATTCACTAAAACACATCATACAAATTATTTGTTGTAGTTACCTAATATCCTAAAAATTGGGTAATAATGTACAGAAAATCCATGATGTGACCATCATAGTCCATCGCATAAATAATCCCCTAGGTTAACATCATATACTCAGCTTCCCTTTCCCACCTAGGCGTCTTAGGGTAAAATTTATCCAATAATTAATCTTTGATGTTTTCCCACTCCATATTCTCCAGCATTACATACAAATATATATTTCCCATCAAGGATACTCTTGGCCTTATAAAATATAAGTATCTACTTTGAATCTCTTCTTAGAAAGAGTCTCCAAATATTTAAAGAGTCACCTGGATATTTTCAATCCATAAATTAGATGCCTCAGGTTTACCCTCTTTGATAATAGTTGGGGGGTTTTGTAATTGAAACTACCATATAAAGCTAGAAATATTTTTTACATCCTTCTCCACATAACATTCCATAAACTACATAATGTGAAAATTTTCTCCTTGATCCACTCTATGGATCCTTCACTCGGAACTATTGGAGCCTCTAGTTCCGCTATTGGAGGCACATTTTCAGCCATTTCCTCCTATCATTCTATCAACATTAAGAATCACATAAACATATCTCTATAATTACAAACACAAATCATAGTACACATGACACATCATTAACACAATATAATGATAATGATTCATATGAAGTCATAACATGTCACCCCTATTCTCTACCAATTTGTATAATTAAAGGAAATATCACCACACTCTACTGTCCCTCACATGGGTTAGGGTTAACAATTGTTAAAACATTCTCATATTTAATGGGATACCCTTAGATATCCATTTATCCATTTCGATTCCCACATTTTTCAAAATTTATTATTTTTAATTTAATTTTAGTTATCATTTAATTTTAATTATAATACCAAAGAAAATAGTATCATATTACCAACTAACCCAAACCATATTTTCAATTAATTCCTAAAATGGTGCATGTGACAATAAATCATGAGTGTCTATAATTCAGTATGATTACATAACTATGGTTTCATACAATTCCATGAATGAAAATACTATAAAAATAATAACATCACACAACATGTGAATAACTTGAGGTAAAATAACATTCAATTATAACAACAACATCAATAACAAAAATCTCACCCTGGATACATGAGATCTCCCCCACCCATGGGTTTGCTACTTCCATGCATGATCTCTTGACCAATTCCTTACTCACTATATTCTCCTTTCATCCATTCATAAATTTGAAGAAAATTGAAATGATTGAAAACCCATTTGATACAACTTTGTAATGCCACATCCGAGATTGCACACATTGGTGCCCTGAGTTATTTAGTAACATGAACTATATCCTACTCCCATTATTCAAATGGTTGAATAATAGTAGTGAGGGTATATTATATAATATCAATGATACTAAAACTACATTACAAATTCATCCCTACCAAATAAATAAGAATCCAAATGATAAAAAATTATAAACAGACTGATTCCATAACCAATAAAGACCAATATCATGTGATAATACTATAACATGGACAAATATCCAAAAAATAAGAAGAAAATGTGTCATTCCATATATTTGTCATGTGTCTAAGTAAAAACAAAATGATGAAAACTGAAAACTGTCAAGAGGGTCCCAACATCATGTCCAGTTCCCTCATCCATACTCCCTCTTGACACAACCATCTAATATAGGGCTCTTACAATTATCTTGTCCGACAAACATGATGTATATTAGGTTATAGATCATGTTTCCCATTTAGGTTGTGAGTACAACATTGTTGGCCATCACCAAAAGTGTCTACAACAATATCTAGTCTATAAATTTTAAATGAGTTTTACAGATAACAATTAATAATTTATAAGTTAAAAAAATTTCAAATTAAATTATACATTTATTAACCACATAAATACTTGAGTTCAAGTTGACACCCAAACCATAAATACCTTCTTCATACCATTTTAGCCTGTGAACTATCCCCAATGTGATATCATATTTCATTTCATCATGGGTTCCATTAATCAAATCCTTCCATTTTCATAGTCATAAAATTGGGCCCTAGAGCAGCAGTCTAGATCCTAATGGGTATTTTTTGAAGAAATCACTATCCCACAACTCAATGATCCCATATAATACATAAATATATTGGGGGCCCAGAGTAGCAGTCTTTCACCCCATGGGTATTTCAAACAATATTCCATATTAGAAAACTCATTCATAAATATCACAAATCATTCTTCCATTTTTGAAACCTTAATCAATGATTAACATAATACATTATTTAACCCATTTCATGATTTCATTTATCAACCAATCATAAATAATAAATCATTATTTCAATTATATTGGTACACCCTATGGGTCACTATAAATTTAATAAATCATTATTTTATCAATTTCATATTCCTATTACCATTCAACTTTATAGTCAAATTATTACCCAATATCATAATAACATGTTGTACCAATTTTATAATAACATGTGAGATTAGTTAATTTATAAATTTTAGAATAAAATTTCCCAATGTGAATATTTTAATTTTAATATTATATAGACACAATTATAATAGATACTATGGAAATTGATAATTATTCAACAAACCTTATGATCGTTAAAGGATGTTCACAAATCCAAAATCACCAAATTGATGCAGAAATACCAAAATCACATGATTATAGACGATCTAAGTCCAATAACAAAGTTAATGGTATAAGGGGTTGAAATATATCAAAACCTATTTCTAAACCTTCTCTAAAGGAAAAAATTCATTCATCTTCATCGAGAAAGAGATATGTGGGTGAGAGGAAACCAAATGGGGAATAAAAAACATACTATAAAGAATATTATATTAAAATTAGATCTTTTATTAATCAATAAATAGGTTTTCGGAGCATTGGAATCATTTTAGAAACCTCCCATAATTGAAGGACAGTGTTTTGGGATAGGTGATTTGGGAATTTTAAATTAATTATTATTAGAATTAAATCAAGCATGGAAAGTTTCCTATGTATGGGCGCATAGTTTTCTAAACATTGTTCCTTAAATGTGTTCCTCTACATAGGGGAACAACGTTTCTCCTAAATGGTGGATTGTTTGTGAAACAATTTTCCAACTATATAAACTCACATTATTTTCGGGAGCTTTGTTTGGAAGGGTGGTTGCAGAGTTTGGCTAAACCGTTCTCTAACTATGTTATACATTTTCTCTCTCTCTATCTCTCACCAAAATAGGTACCATGGTTTCATAGGAAATGAACATGGTTTATCCTAACCATGTTTCAACTATTCACAACCCTTTTTCTCCCTAACATATCCAATTTAACCCAAAACAACCTAATGTAAAAACCCTAACAATGTTTAACCAAATCAAGGGTAAAAGAGTATCTGAAAATTGAGCATGAGGAATCTCCAAAAGGTTTGGGATATTACATGTAAACATATGTGTTATGAATTAACTTCTATTTATCTTCAAGAAATTTTCTTTGAATTCATATATTGAAAGGAATGTGACTCCCTTCTATGTTAACATGTTTAGTTCATTTGATAGTTGTGATAAATTCTCTAAAAATGACAATAATATGTAATGAAATAATGAAAACCATGGATGTCAATCCTAGTGGTTAGTCTAGGCCATCATTAATTACCTTTAGTGATTTATGGATCTGGTGATATACCATCTATGTAGATTATATGAACAAAATATTAAAATTTTTGTAGCAAAATTTATATCATGGTAAAAGTTTTATAGAACTAATCATTAAATGAGGTCGTCAATATAATCCTTCAGTGACATTCATGATCTTCTTTTCTCCACTAATAAAAAAGAATTTAATATATAAAGATTACCATAAATTTATCACTATAATTTCTAAAGACTCTATTAATTGAATCCATAAAGACAGTGGGGGAATTAGTAAGACTAAAAATGATTTATATATTTTCATAGTGTTTTTACCTTTTATTGAATGTTGTATTGGGTATATCCTCCTTGTTAACCTTCAGTAGATGATATAACAAATGAAGGGAAATCATGGAAAAGTATTGAGATCAATGTAGTAGGTCAAACAATTCATCAATTTAGGTTAGAGGATAATTTAACTTGATTATGATCTTGTTTAGTTCTTGATAATCAATTCAGAGTCACATATATCCATATTTATTCCTAAATAAAAGTAAAGGTGACCCCCCGGTGAAACACTTGGCCAAATTTATACATTTTTAATATTTTCTTGTTGTTTTTTCCTTAATTCATGTAATTGAATTAGGGAAATTCTATGGGGTGTATTTGAAATTGGTATAGAATGAGTTAGGACATATATTGAAAATTCAACATCATAATTTAGTGTAAGGCTATGAAAATCATCCTGAAAGACATCCCCAAACTCCCGAAAAATAGGAATTTCATAAGTTTTTTGTTTCTACCAAAGTATATAAGATAAAAACCCCTTTTTAGTAGAAATAAATACATATACAATGGATTAAATTTCCAATGGAATACTATATTCTTCCTCACACTGATAAATGAGCATGGTTTCCAATTGAATTTAAAATGTGAATTTCCTCCCTCATAAATTATTATGAGAATCATATTACGAAATACAATACATGCATATAATCACATAATATTCAAGTATGGGTTTAATAATTAGATTATTATGTATCACCTTCCTACAAAATACAACCATAGAGCAGTTGTAGACCTTAGATTCCATTATCATTCCACTAAGGGTTTTCACTATTAATTAAAAATATCCTAATCGATAATAAATGTTATCATTCCCTCATACTTTTGTGGATATACAGTAATTGATTTAAAAATATGTACTTCAATATTGGTGAATAACATTTACCAAATCAACATCATCATTATTTCTTAAATCAAAACTGAAAGAAAAATGATT
This sequence comes from Viscum album, assembly GCA_963277665.1. Classification (NCBI taxonomy): domain Eukaryota; kingdom Viridiplantae; phylum Streptophyta; class Magnoliopsida; order Santalales; family Viscaceae; genus Viscum; species Viscum album. Next base: position 1,315,857,996 of record OY728133.1, read on the forward strand.
TTTATGATCAAGAAATGATTTTAATCAGAGTGATTAGATAGGAAAAATTAATCATAAGATGTATAAATCATTACACAATTAAAAATATTGAATCCATTGGTTTATCCAAGGAAATTCATGATATTATTATATTTGACTCCTTAAATATGTTCATAATGAGTATGTGAATTTTAAAATCATATCCCATGGGAGTGTCAAACCATGATTGTAGCAAGTGTTGTTCTTAGTAATCATGAGATAATTGAGACAAACCCCAATTCACCCTTTTTAGAGTTATTATCCCTAGGTAAAATTTTTAAAAATCCAAATAATCATGTAGTAATTTGACATGAATAACATATCATGGAAACCAATCACTCTATCCTTCAAAAAAATTATAGGACATTTTCTGACATTTTGACTTATCCCTAGCGTTCTCACTAATGATTTCTCATCACAGTTTCTCACGGTTAATTAAATATTTCTATGATACCAAATATAAAGCCCCTAATTTCCATATAGAGAGATTACATATTTTTAGATAAATAATAATTAAATTACATAATGATCCACTCCATAATTATATAGGTATGTAATCATTGGAAACATAGACACATAAACTGCTATTTCATAATTAAACCAAAAAATCCCCCATTATGTTATTTGAAACTAGAAACCATTTTAGACATATAATTTATAATAAATTATTCATAAAACGTGAAAATGAAACATAATAAATGTGAAAGACCCAAGAACACCCTGAGAATAGAGGGGTGAATCAGGCTGTCATCTATTTCTCTTTAAGTTTGTGGATCTCATAACCACGTTGATAGGAACATTTTAAATCTATCAAACAAATGAAAGCAGTGATATGACAAAAAAAATTATTTGGTTCACTGCAAATGGAAACATTCAAATAGCATACACTGACAGTGTGTTTGTCATACCGAAATCCACTAATCATTACTATTTTGAGGATTAAAATTTCAGTGGCAATCACTATGTCCCAGGAACACTTCCTTTACAATTTTTCAGGGATAGCTCACTGCATCCCTCAGATCACTACCCCTGACTCCCCTAGTTCACTACCTTGAGAGAAGAAAAACTCAGTTTATTGAATTCATGTTTGCATTAGTAGATTTGAATTGATGTATTTGTCTCTAATCAGCATGAGACACTACATGAATTGATGTCCCAAATTAACGAACATGAAAACACTGAACAACTGAACGAAGTATCCAAATGCCTACCCGAATCTTAACAATACGCTTTCATGAAATAACCTATCTTTCAATCAAGATTTGGGATTTTTCATGAATGATTAATTTAATGAAACACATAATTTTTGCGCAATGATTATATTTGGCGCAACTGTACTGAAGGGTTAACTTGGTCTTTTCAGACTAAAGGAACACCATGCGTGCAATATTAACTCTATTCCAATCTTTCGCGCGCCAATATTTTATGAGAAAGAGGATACATATATTAATCAATAAATACTTAAATAATATATGGGGTTAGGTGGATAATTACAAGCCTCTATGACCCTACACACATGTTTTTGAAATGTCTTTTTGGGGGAACACAAGATTCTTCATGTGCACGCAAAACCCCTTTTGATGTCGCATTGGGCCGGAAAGATTCTTCAATGCTGCCTCATCTTTGACGCACATTTATGTACTGTGTGAACTTTTTTACATTCCAATATTTTGAAATTATAATCCCAAATTATCCCTTGCCCAAAAATTTATAGACACCATTTAATCTTGAACGTAACTCCCTTTTCCAAACACACATTTCTCCATTTTCGGATTTTTAGGCCCAAATATTTGGAAAACACGATCAAACGACGACACCATTGATATTGTTGTCTGCTAGAAATGTATGATCCCCTTCCTAGAAAATATTTTTAACATAATAATCAAATTGAAAAAAAAACACAATCCATTTTTAAATTACATAATTAAACATCCATGGTTCCAACAATATCCCCCTTTGAGTTCTTTGGCAATCACCCGATAAATTCAATAGAGCACTAGCCACAAGAAAAACCTGAAACACAATAATCAACTCAGCTAACACACTAATTAAACGTGAGAAATTCTCAGTGACGAAAATAAGAGGGTAATCTTGAATTAGGTTTCTATGTTTTGGAATTCTTAATGACGCCCAATATATTCTTTTACTATGTCATAGAAGCATTACATGCCTGGAATGTATTCCATCTCATCCTAACACATGATTCTCATCGTGTAATTGAATCATATGATTCTGGAAGGTATTCTTTCACCTCATAACACCAAATTATCATTGTTTCATAGAAGAATTACATGTACATCACATGTCCACTATTTATTCCTTTACCACCATTAAAAATAAACCCAAAGATTGGTATATGTTCATTGTATAGATCAAAGTACCCCCTAGATAGTATCGCCCCCATAAAATAGCATCACATCCTCAAACAGACTAAAAATAGATAACATAATAGGGAATATGGGAAATTTGTATCCTTCTTATGAAACGGGAGGTGGGTGAACACTGAGGTTCAACTGATGATTCTAAAACACAGCTGTAGACAGTGGCTGGTCAGTATATCATCCAAATGCTCATCAGTTACCACATGATCCATTTTAATCATACCTTGTTCAAATTTTTCCTTGATATCGTTATATATTATTTCAAAAAAATTTACGAGAATGTTGAACATGATTCTTCATAATATCAATTGTGATCTTGTTATCATAGGAAATCACCATTGGTTGTTTCACATTATCACCAATATCTATCAGTTTTTTCTTCCTCCATAGTAGTTGAGTGGAAGCCTCTGTAGCGGAGATTTACATAGAATTAATAGTATATAGAGAAGTACATTCTTGTTCATGCTCAACCATCCAACACATTTATTCCCAATATAGAATGCTACACCACTGGTGGACTATATGTCCACCACATCAACATCCCAATCAACATCAAAAAAAGACTATAATTCACTGTCCATACCTACATCAATTTATAACCTATAATTATGAGTACCTAGAATGTAACTCATGATTCTATTTACTGCTTCCATGTGTTCTTCCTTCAGGATACTCTAAAATATGGACACTAAAAAAGTTGCAAAGAAAATTTCAGGTCTTGTCACCCTTAGTTAAAGTAAGCTTCCAAAAATCATATGGTACATGGTGTGATCTATAGAGGTCTCATCCTCATGATTTACATGTTTGGTTCTGACCATAATTGGAGTTGAATTTTTTTTCAGATTCGTGCATAAAAATTTTCATCATGTAGCTCTCTTGCATACATCTCTTGAGAAATAAATGTGTAATCCTTATTTTGAATAACCTGCAGCCCAGAGAAATATGATAGATCCCAAATAAAAGAAAATTTAAATTTTGATTTAATTTTATTATAAAATTCATCATCCAATTTCTTCCTAAATCAACCAAATATAATTTCATTAACATAAACTACAGCCATGAATTCATATTTTATAGATTTCGTCACATAAAGATTGGGATCAACTCCTCCTCTATTGAATTCTACCTTCTTGAGATAAGAATCCATCCAGGAAAACCATGATCGTGTTATATGATTCAAACCATCAAGGGCCTTATTTACATTAAAAACTATTGTCTCATCAAACCTATAATGAAAACACACTAGTTGTTCTATGTAGACATCTTCTTCGAGAACACCATTCAAGAATGCTATATTGATATCCATTTGATATACATTAAATTCTCTTTGGACATCCATGGAAAGGAAATGCCTAGTTGACTCTATTATAGCCATTTGAGAAAAAGATTCATTAACATAAACACCATAAATCTTTGAATATCATTTACATACCATTTGTGCCTTATTTCTGTTAACACATCAATTCTCGTCAAAACATTTCAAGAAAATCCACATGGTACCAATCACATTGTGACCTTCGGGTCTCTTGACAATATCCCATTTCTGATTCTTTTCAATATGTTATAACTCTTCATTCAAGGATTTCACCCATAATTAATCTTTTTAAGATTCTACAAATGAGGAAGGTTAGACCACAGAAAAGAATTGATATTTTTCATTACTCGTCATTATCCTTATATGTGTGGGTGCAGTCCAATCCCAAATGGTGTTGGATGGATCAATTATTTCCCTTTGATTCATCCTCTTATGTTGAACATAATTCTCTCCAGATATGGTTTCAAATTTAGATTATTCTAATGAGTCAACATCAGGGAGTGAGTCTTGATAGTTATGTACACCTTCCAATATTTGGGTATTTTCATTTACTCCATGTGCACTTTCTTCCACATTTTCTATCACATCAGTATATGAAATACAGGAAGCATTTGTTGTTTTCTACTCAATTATATTCACATAACTGCATTCCACAATCCTTAATAATCCCTTGTTGAATAACATGTAGGATTTTCTGTTCATTGAGTATTCACGGAACATTCCTTTATCTGCATTGTCACCAAACTTACAATTGATTTATTACTTTGTTTGTGATAAAGAATTTACTACCAAAAACATGAAGTTATTTCAATAAAGTATTCCATGCTTTCCATAATTCATATGGTGTATTATTATCACCCATATAAAGCCCTATTCAATTTTTAAAATAGACTACAACTTGAATGAACTCTTTCCAGTTATATTGTGGAATACGACTCTCAATCAGCATTGTTCTTTCCATGTTTTTCACCTATCAATTCCTACGCTGAACAGATCCATTTTTTGGTGTTCTCACAGTAGCTAACTCATGTTTTATCCCATGATTATCCATGTAATTTTTAAATTAAATGGAAATTTACTTCCAACCATTGTCAGATTGTAGAACATTGATTTTTTGTTCAGTATAATTTTCAGCAATTCGACAATATGTTTTCATGCTGTCAAGCACTTGTCGTTTCCTATGTATAACCATTTTACATGCCATTCTACTGTAATCATATATTAAAAGGTATAAGTACCATTCTCCATGAGTTTTAAAAACATTTATTGGTCCACATACATCTGTATGAATGAGATCAAGAAGATGAGATTCCCTTTTCTTCTTTGGACGATATGAATTGCAGACTATCTTTTCTTGAATTCAAGCATCACAAGACTTTTCATGTTCAAACATTAGGTTGGAATTATCTATGATAATCTTCAGTTTTTATATTTTCACTATTTCTTGTTGATTTATGTTACCCAATATCTGATGCCAACAGTTATTTTCTCCCTCAAAATTCATAAAACATATTTTTTCATTACTATCAAACATATATAAGTTTTCTTCTATTCTACATCTCTTCGTAAATTAATTTCTTGTATTTCCCTTGATAGTGGCACTGTTATGATTAAATGTATCTGTATGTCCTGAGTTACATAGTTGACTAACGTTGGGGACATTATGACGTAGGATATCCACATAAAGGAAATCTGTTTTCTTTAGCTCCCCATTAGAAAGTTTATTACTTCCATTACCTTTGATTTCCAGAGCTCTATCATCACCAAACCTTACAATTACATCAACTATCCTCTTCAAATCCATTCAATGGTCTGAATTACCTATCATATGAGATGAATAACTACTATCTAGAATCTAGGAACAATTTATTTCTGTAGCTTTGAGAGATTCCTCGATAGGGATGGATTTATCAATTTTATTATTTTCTTTTCATGAGATATGGCATTGAGTGTGGGATGCTAATGAAATTTCTATTATCACTTCCATGTACATGGGTTCTTCATAGTTGAAACATTCTTCATGAGGAGAAAACCTATTTGTAAGAGGAACACAGTCTTGTATACGATATTTGACTTGTCTCAAACGCTTGTATGTGGTGTCCATGTGCCTCCTCTACTTGCAATCGACATCCTTATAATAAAAGATTGAACAATGAAATCAATATCCATAGAAATTGTTTCTTCTAAAGTAATTAAGATATGGTAGGGATAATATATCCACAGAACTGAATCTTCATTAGAGGATATGACTTATCACTTTTGTTTATCATCATTCCTTCTTATGTGCGATAACAGTTTGACATCATATAATTCATAGAGGCTCAAGGATCATATTTTTTTATTCCTTCATATTGAAATGGGGGATTCTGTTTTAGCACTTTATGTGAATTTTCCACAAGATCAACTTTCATCTTGCCTTTATTTTGGTCAAATTTATTTTCATCATTTGAAGATTTTTCCTGACAACCTATTCCACTATTTCCCATTTAAGCAGGTTTCTGATCATTCAAAAAATTTTGAGCTCCATTTGATCCACATTTTTCACTATCCAATATCTCAACATCTGATAACCTTCCAAATTGAATTTTCTACCTTGATTCATTTGAAATTAATTCACTATCATGTTTACTCCAATGATATCTTCAAGACCCTCAACAGTCTTGGAATTCCCTTTCAGTATTGAGGTGAGGTCATTGATGACCTTTCCTTGCTTTTCAATTCTTATCTTTAGATACACTATATCATCAGTGATTTCAATGATTTTAGACAGTACTTTCACAAGTTCTTCCAGTCATTCAATTTCAACTTCATGCTCGTCAACATATTCATATGACACTTCTACTATATCCTACCACATATTTCATCTCTAAAACATATTTTCTAACAAAAAAAGATTACTTAAGTTGTATCATAGGATCATAATTGGTTTTCAACTAGTTATCACCATATTTATCTGTTAAGGTTTTTTATTTTTCAATGGTTTACATAATGGAAGAATGGATTCCAGTTTTAAATTTTGTCTCTTATTATTCACATAATCCATTATCATCATCTTCCCATTCACAGAAAAAACTCCTATTCTGAACATTATTTCTATATTAAATTTCTCCCATTTTGAAAAACCTAATCTATATATTCTCAATGTTTTCAAATTCTCTATCACTATCTTCGATCTTTATTATGCACTTAGAGGAATTGTTCACAACTTTTCAATAATGAAATCCGGACAAAGGTAATTTCCCTATGAATTTAACATTTATTCATTTGGATCTTCATGGAAATGAGAGAATTAATTTATTTTACCTCATCATCATCACCACTACTATCATTTCAAATTTTCAGTTTCTCTATGGACTTGAATGCCATTTCCTTGATCACGCGATTCATAACATCTTCTGGTTTGACTCTCATTTCATATGCCACTAGGCTGCTCAGAAGATCATCCAGAGATAGTTTTCAAAGATATATTTCCTCAAGTGTTGAATACCTTTCATTGTACAATGGCGAAATTATTCTAAATATTTTTCTATTACAATATCAATGTCTTTTATTTCCTACCCTTGACCATGAATTTCTCCAACTACTTCTATAATTCGATTGATGAAGGAGTCAACATTCTTATCAGGATGCATCATCAGATCATCAAATATATTTTTCAGGACTTATAGTGTCACCTCCTTCATATTGTTGTATCCTTCATAAATATTTTCATGTTTGTCCCACAAGGACTTTTCTGAAGTGAAAATCATCACCATTAAATAGATCTGAGAAGAATGTGTTGCGGTGAGAGCATTATGCTCTTTAGCATCTACATCTCGAATTTTCCCATCTGCATAAGTCATAGCTATCATTACTGGATCAGTAACATATATTCCACACATTTTAGATATAAGGGCTTCTATTTTAAGGGGACCTATATGAGATCTATTTCTATTCTTCCAAATCTGAAAATTGCTTCCATCAAAGAAGGGGACTCCCTAGCCATAGGAATAATTCTCCACGACGGTACGAGATAGATCAAACACCAACAACCAACCGTTGATACCACTTGAAGGACCCTAGAACACCATAAGAGGGGAGGGGTTAGTTAGGGTCTTAAATTATTCTCTTTAAAGATTTGGATCTTTTTCCCACATTGGTAGGAACTTGTTAAATCTGTCAAATAAATGAATAAAGGGTGATGACACAACACTTTTACTGGGTTCACCACAAAGGTCTACGTCTAAGGAGTATACGCCGATAGTGCTTCAGTTGTACATAAATCCACTAATCTTCTCCAGTTTTAGGATTAAAAGGTTTGGTCAGAGTCATGCAGTGTCAGGAACACTACCATTACAATTGTTCAGGGAAAGCTCAATGTGTCCCTCAGATCAATTACCATGACTACCCCGAGCTCACTGATTCTATATAAGTCAAACACATTTTATTGACATGAAGGTATCTTCAGTATACTTTCATTAAATTCATTGTATATTTTCACCATGAGACACTTCTTGCATTGAAGTCCATAATTGATGCACTTCAACGCACTGAAACACTGAACCGTGTATCAAAATGCCTTCCACGATCCTTATAATATTCTTGTGCACAATACCTGAACTTGCGCGCCAAATTTGGGATTTGTCTCGAAGTTGAATTTTGTGAACCACCTATTTTTCACACAACCCATATATTTTTTGAAACTTCACCGAAGGGTTCACATGGTCTTTTCAAACTAAAGGACGACCTTTCATGCGTGATTAACTCTCTTCCAATATTTTACGCACCAATATTTTTCACGATAGTGAATATAGATTTTTGTCAAAAAATTATATTGTATTCCATGGGGGTGGGAATCAACATATAGGCCTCATTGAAATTGTGCACCTATTTCTCACTCTCATTTTTTGGTGCACACTAGATTCATAATTATTGTGAAAAAACCCATTTTAACGTCGCATTGGGTGTGTAAGATTCTTCCACACAACCTCATCTATCGGGAACATTTATGTATAGCATGCAATTTTTTCCTTTTCCATTTTTTGACATTCTAATCCCAACTTGATCCTTGCTTACATCAATATAAACACCATTTAAACATGCCTAAAACACTATTTTCCCCAAAAAAAATCTCCATTTTCCGATTTTCATGAACAAAAATTTGGAACACACTAGGCAACGATGCCACCTTCAATACTGTTGTCCGCTTGAACTGTATGACCCCCATCCTAGAAAACATTTTGAACATCTAAAAATGATGGGAATAAAACACAATATATACACCATTTCTAGCATTAAACGACCATGGTTCCAACAAAATTGTGATATCATATTATCATTAAGGGGAAATAATGGATATGTCAATGTAACATGAGAATATGGTTGATACAACATGAAGAAAACATTTCAAATCTGTACACTGTATATCATAGATCATAAACATGAGTCATAGAATAAATCCAAGAATATCAGTTGATATGAATCATAAATGAATAAAAACCACTATCCATTAGAGTATAACATTGTAATAATTCATAAAATTGTGTCATAAACATGTGATTAAAGCACGACTAACATGCATAAATAGATAAATGTCCCCTCATTAATTTATGGACATGAAATTAGGCCCTCAAAAAAACTTATGAACATGAAAAAAAGGTCCAGGAATATTCTTATAGACATGAATGACTAGGCCATGTATAAAAATATCTATATGAAATCTAGGTACCTCATTAATCTTGTGTACATGAATCCAAGTCCACGTAAAACCTTATGGACATGAAACTAGTTCCATGCATAACATTGTGATCATGAAACCGGCTTCACACATATCATAATTAACATATGAGTTATCCATCATTACCTAATGAATCAAATGGATATATAATTCTGGACCCAACTATTATATAATGAAAATAATATATATTTACTCTATAAACTCATTAAACATTCATCATATCATAATATCTCAACCTCTGGAGAGAAAAGTGACTTAAAAACATGCCATCAACCTATCTTAGCATATCCCATTAAAAATAAATGGGTTTCGTAAATATCTGAATATAATGTTGATAAATCATATAGATAAATAATAACTATGGTAACATGTTATCACAACCCAAGTAAAATATTGCCAACATAAAAGGTTTTTGTCATTGATGAATATAAATTCCATAAAATTTTCTTTCAAACATTCATGAGGAAAATATCTGCTACATATTAAAATCATTGTTTAAAATCTAAAAATTCAAAAAAAAAATTAATGAAAAAATTTTCTTCGAAATTAATCAATAAAACATGTAAGGGAATTGTTAATCAATAAAACATGTAAGTACATTATGATATTATAAAAGGGATTTTCATTACATTCTAGATGAAGATAGTTACATGAATTTGATTTAATGGGTATATACCGATTGATGGTTATTGGTGGGGCCACTCAAATATTAAAATACTATAAATAATGAAAATCATAATGTACTTAAAAATTATTGGAGTTTCCTGATATCAATGATGCTGAATTTATAATGGAAATTTTAACCAGGAACATTAGTGATCATTGATTTAGGATCAATAAAGATGGTATGTGATCATATAAAGATCCACGATGTTATAATTTCATAGATTTTATTTCATGATATAAATAATATATTCCAATATTTATTTTCCATTCTATTTCTCATAATATAGAGTCATAAAATAAAAAAAAGGTCACACATCTAATATATGATATATACCCTCAATGAAGTATTGAATATAAAGGTGTAATTGGTTCGCTAACTTTCAATATCAGGGATAACACTCGATTTTTCGAGCATTTTTTAATCCAATTAAATATAGTTGTTCATAAAATATGGTATATCATGTTAAAAGTATGAGTGAAGTATGTCAAGATAATATTGAATGATTTTAGATGATGTTTTGATCCCCCAAAAGTGAATTATGTTAGTGGATAAATGATTTAAAAATATTGGTGTTTTCAATGTAATCCAACCATGACATTGTCTTTGATGAATATTATATGTTCATACATATAGATGATAAATATATGAAGACCTTTTTATTGATATGTCAAGGTAGGTTGGTTGATTCTTTAATTTCATGAATTATTATTATTCATGATATGAAACTGGAAGAATCATGTGCATAGTTGAATGGTGGAAGAATCTAGTTGTTGCAGTTCAAATTGAACATTAACAAGATGATTGATAAAGATAGTGATCTCACATAACACAAATTAAATCTAAAATTGATGATGTTTATAGTTTTTCTCAAACATCATTAGAATTTTATTTAGGATTTAATATTACGTATTGAGGAATAAGATTCATTCCAACTAAATGAAAAATAAAACTTGGGTATCACTATAACCGGCCTTGGGATGTAACTATCATGGATATGGGCTATGTTAAGGTCCAACAATCAGTGAAAACTCATAAGATATGTAAATTAATTAAATTGATCAAGGGGGAGATCAATTCAACTAGAATATATCAATTTAATCTTATTGATATTGTTTGAAAAAATTAATGAAATTTATTTGAGCTTTGGAATTATCTCTACAAATTATGTGGACTATAAGAAAGTTCTGTATAGGTGGAGTTAATTTTTTTGTGGGGAATTTACCATGTCACGTGTGATGGAAGTTCAAAATTTTTGGTATACCACATGGATGGAAATGAGATTATTTTGAAACTATGATTGTAAGATTGGTATGGGACATTAGTGTCCAATTGGGATATACTTAGATAAGTAGGTAATCAAAGGAAGAATGGGTCAATATATAAATAGAGTATAATATAACATGTATCTACATCACTAACACTAGATGACCGATATCAAATTGAACCAGGTTGTTGGAGATAATACTGGATCTAGAGAATGACTATATCTATCTCTCTTCCTACGTCTTCACTTTTCTCAATCATTTATAATGAATACATTTTTAATAATAATTGTGTGAACCTTGTAGTCAACTATATTTTATTCAGAGATTGAGACTGGGATTTTAATATTATATGAATCATTCTTTCATATTTCACTAGTGTATTCTATGTTGATAATTATTTTTTAGTTAAATTTTCCAAAAAACTATTACTAAATTAAATTTAACCTCAAAAGAAATCAATAAAATGTTTTAATATTTATGTAATTCAATATGGATGGAAACACATACGATTAAAAAAACACATTGGTTTAGGTGTGAATATATTTATGAATTATTTATCACATGAGTTCTATAATTGATGAACTATAGGTTTCATATGAACACTTGTTGACCAACAAATATACTACTTAGCCCTTTTTCAGTCAGTTCCCATTTTATTAATCTCTAAATATGAATTAAGAAAAATTTATTTAAAACAAGCTAAAAACATGATAAAAAATAATCAACTGTTTTCTTCATACATTCTCTATGATTAGTTTCTATATTTGTCTTAATTTATTCACTTTTTAGTCACCATTTAATTGATGAAACCTTTTTTATAAAACATTTTTTTCCAATCTGTTTATATTTTACTTTCGTGTGTGTTTAAAAATATTTCCTAATCACATGCATAGTAATACCTTATCTTTTTATATGATACCCCAATCACCAACAATAATAATCCATAATAAGAATTTAAATAATTAATTATTCCAGATTAAGAATCATATAATTTAAATTTTGGAATAGTGTTTTGGTAGGAATGTGCAATAATTAAAATTCAAAATAAATCTCTTGAATATTATCAATAAAATTTAACTAACATGAAAATATATTGTTTAGAAAATACTATAAAATATAAAATCAAAATTATTCTGATGATAATTTTCTGAGATCAAAATCATTAAGTATTTTGTATTCAAATAATTACCAAATACATAAATCTAGATACCTTCATTCCTAAAATTGAATAATTTAACAGTGCTATGAAAATAAAAATCAAAATTTAAAGAAACTGATAGGATAAAAATATTAGAAATCACAGAGAAGGAAATATTATCCAAACTCAATCTAGAAATTATTTGACAGAGAGAGTCATTATTATAGTGTTTTTGGTCCCTACAATTTAAATAATCCCATCAAGAATTAAGTTAACTCAGAGGACTCAAAACTATGAAACTAAATAATTAAACTTGTATACGATCCCATTTATAAATAAAATACTGAATTAGACTCACATAATTTCAACATAGACTTATATTTTGTGGTATTGTAGTTTTTAATTGGGGGGTTGAGTCAAGGGAAAAATCCATGACTTCTAATTCTTCAAAAAAAAATATGAAGAAACAATGTTTAGAGACATGGAAGAATATATATTGGATACATGATACCAGCTATATATTTATTTGATCGTGATGTTTTTATGATGTAGAATGACCACTAAAATAATATAAAAATAACTAGATTAATTTAAAATAAGCGATAGTTATTCAATGAATATTTTTAAATATTCGTATGTTTACTTTGAATGTGACATAATCACTAATATACTCCATATTTATAATAGAAAAACTATTTAATATCTCCCACTATATCACCAAACATTTTTTATTAGAGATATGGAGGATATTTTAGCGAAAAAACTCTTTTGGAACAGAAATAGATCATTAACATAATTCCTAAAAATTTACAATAAAATACCATGAGAAATAGAATTTTTTTATGAAATTAACCAATCCTACGGAACAAGAATCAGTGATATTTATTTTATATTATAATTGAAATAATTCAAACACACTTTGGGAGAAAGGACATCATTATAATAAATTTAGACACTCAAAGTATTGCTTCATAATCATTGATATGTCATCCAAGTCACTTGATATTGAAAATATATCTACATATTAACCAATTAAGGACCATAGGAATGATCCAATATATAATAAAAATTACCATGGTGTATAAAAACCATACATTTTTTTCATGGAAAGATCATGGGTGCTATGACTTGCTACTACATAGGTTCTCACCAGCTTAAGAAACCATATCAAAAAAAATATTGATATGTATAATTCCCAAGATGAAGTTAGTGTAATGATCCATCTATTTATTGGTTGTTTAGTTTTCTAAAAAAGTAAAATATTATTCACATAAAGTATAATTTAATCCTTTCATGTGTAATGTAACAACATAACTCATCCCATTGAATCGAGGAGGACTAAATTACCACTTACCTTTGGAGGAATACCCTAGAAACCAAAGGCTATAAATAAATCATAGGTTCATAAAAACCCCATGGGGGATAATATTCATTTATATAGATAAACACATTGTGGATTGGATTAGACTACTCAATAGGGGGTTTAGTTGAGTATCATAAACAATTTCTGTTTAAAAAGGTATTTCCCAAAATATTTGATACATCCCGATTAATCAGGGTTATACTGTTATAAGAGTTTGACTATTGAAATAACTTCTTAGAAGAATCATTAATTCTTAGTAATCATAATATCTGTTATTAATGTAACATTTGAAGCTATTCTACTGATAAAATTTATTTATAACTTGTTTCCAAGATTTACTATCAAAGTAAATTTATAGATTTCTGAGTTATATACAAAAGCAATGAAACATAGAAAAATAAATTAAGCAGCACATCAGATATCAGTCAAGTTGTTCATTATCAGTCTGAGACCTAATAAGCTCATCTTGGTGGCCAACTACCAACAATAAGTTTATATTAATAAACGTTGATCCCCACCACAAATCGGGGAAATCAGTAGTACGCAGGACTGTCAAGGGAACACTGGGACCTCTTCCACAGTTCATGGTGGGTACAAACTACCAGGCTACAGAGGGACATCTTCCAAACTTTATTGTTGGGTATAAACAAGAGTAAAATAATTTTTGAGTAAGGTTATATTGTATCCTTTAGTTTAATGCGGGAGACAGAGTGTTGCTATACAGATACACAGTCTTCTCGAATGATAATAAAAGATTCAAAATAGAGAAGAAAGATTTAGATAGGTTTAGAAGTTCTCTAAGTGTTGGTCTCTGTAGATCTGGACTTATGAGATGAAGTATATTCATAATTCGAGTAAATGTTTGTAAAATAGAATATTGTGATTCAGCATTTTTTCTTTGTGAGGTTTCATAGTGCGAATTTTTTCTCAGTTTTGGGATTAAAATATGCTTTGTGATTTCTTCAGCAGTGTTGAGTTACATGTAATAGGCCTTTCCTTAAAATCATTATCTACGTGTGTTATTTCTTATGGTTCTCAAGCACACAATGTTTTCATTATCATTCATATATTATTTTGGGGAAACACTTTTCATTAATCTTGGAAAGCATGTGTTGAGTCCGACAACTTTCTTGAATTCTACAACTCGTACCTCATACTGTTAGATGATGTGTCTACAAATAACCATTAATTTTGTCAGTGCAATAATGTTATAAAAAATGACCATTAGATATTAAATTGAAAAATGACCAAAACAAATTTAGGAAAGGACATCAAATTATGTCATGGAAATAATTTCTCCTTCACACGGTGTCAGAATTGATCATAGTGTCTCATGGTTTCAGTGTCTGGATGTTTACAGTGTCTTCATGATCACGATGTCTGCTTGTTCACTGTGTCTGCTTATTCACTTTGTTTACTTGTTCATGGACTCTTCTTTTTTTTGGTGTTTTATTGTTCAATGTGTGTGCTTATTCATGGTGTCTCAAGGTTGCAGTGTCTGCTTCACGGTGCCAAAAATACATAACAAGTGGCAGACTCACAGTGTCTTAGACATTTCAAAATAACCGTATTCAAACATAAGAAATGATTATCATATAATGGATTAGACTTATTGTTAAAGAAGGTATTTATAAATTAAATCAAGGATAGAATACAGTAATTTAACTTAATTTAGATCAATTTAGATCTTTAATAGATCATCTTAGAGAATGATAATATTTTAACACTAACACACATGATTTGATATAATTTACAGGTTACCCAGGTTGAATAGGATATGTGATAATTAAAACATGGTTAGTGCATGATGAGTCCAAAAATCTCCACATTTTTAATGCTCTCAAATAATGTAAATTTAAACTGTATATTTAATTCATCTATAGAGATAAATGGATTAAATATATTGATTCATCCCCCTTTTGGGATTATAAAAAAGATGGAAAAATAGAAGTCATGAAAAGTGCAGATGTCATTATAGAGTAGATGGTCTAGTGCAAACAGAAAGAAGAAATACAAAAGAAATATAATTCTAATAAAAAATGATTAATCATTGTTCTTATCTTGGGGATAGAATTCTATTTGCCTTTAGTAGTAGGAGGAGAAGAGGAAGCCCTAGGAACAGAAGCCGATGTAGATGAAGGGAGTGTGTTGGTTTATTGAGAAGGGAAAAGAAGGCCTTCAAAAATAGATAGATAAAGATTATGAGTTGTAGAAGATCGAGGTAGTTGTTGATCAAGGATCACAGTCCTTTTCTGAATCATTACATTTGATAATAAACATAGTGGTGGAGGATAGGGTAGAGGTGAAGGTAGGCAACCCTAGCCTTAGAGGGGCAGTCAGAGTAGCAACAATGGTTGTACTCTATACATGGAAATAGGGCCTTAGAAGCATGATAAAATATGAAATGATGTCTCCACCATAATTCATGGATTTCTAAAAACCATTTATTTTCTCCATAAACATGTCCAACAATCGAGTAAACTATGTGTGCTCCTGGACTTGGGCCTTGATGACTTGAGTCACAAGATGAATCCTCTGATTATCCACAAGATACATGAAATTATTGGACATATCAGTCTTTGTGAAGATTCAGTGGAAGTAGAAATGCACCTTCTTGGAAATCTATTGCTGAGCATCATTAGCAATTTTTTATTGGATTTGGACTAGGTCATTATCTCAGTCACTATTATTGATAACATCATATAGAAAGGCAGCATTGAAACCACTAAATAAAGTCAGAAACTCTTCTTTGACCACTGTTCTGAGGAGGTAACTGCATAAAAAAGGTTTAGAGGATTGAACAGAGGCTTTAGAAGCATTGACAGCAGTGGTGAGAGAACTAAGAAGGTTCAACAGTTTTTTAAAACATCTCGTATACTCATCTGTGAGTTTGTTAAAATTTAAAACAAGCTATTTCATCTCCATCACAATCTGTTTGTTCCTTTCAGCGACCGTCTCATCTAAATAAGCTATTGGTATGATGAAGGTTGAGAAACATGTATTGATACAATTTCAGGCTCCATTGTAGGAGATATATTATAGACTGATTTGAACTGTAATAAAGAGGAAATGTCAAGGCCTTTTTCTTAGACTTTCTAAGAGTCATCCACATCATATAATTTGGGGAACTTATATTGAGTGGCTATAGGAATTGAAAAAACCAGGTTTGGTACTTCAGAATATTACAGGTTTGGTGGTTGCTTCCCCTCAACGGTTTCATCCTTCTCAGGACTGAGAGGCTTAGTGTATTGATATAATTCCACAAAATTAGCTCGTAGTTCCTAACCCATTTATTGTCTAGCCAACTAAAATCTAGATCCATCCTCTCTTCAGCCAAAGGGATGACTTCAGGAACAAATTTTCCCACATGGATTTCATCAAGGCTAGCTTCTTGCATAAAAGGTCACTCATCCACTACATGTTCTTCCATGAAATTATTTTCAGTTTCATTGGAAACAGATTCTGTTTCAATCTCGGGTTGATCTACCCGATTAATATCATCTTTAGGTGATGAGCCTTCTTCAAAAATAATTTCACGAGGAAGATGAGTACTATCTTCATCAACATAAATAGTTTCTCTAAGAGGCACAGAAACCCCTTTTTATTCTTCTTCTTCTTAAGATTACTCAACAATATCATCTGGTTCCAAACCGGGATCATAAATATTTCTTGGACTTGTGGGATTTTTGAAGTGATTAAATATCTCATATACTCTATCATTGTATTCTACCCATTCCTTTTTCCAAGGATTACCATTATTTTTCATTCTCTTGGTAGTAGCTTTTGAAAGGAAGAATTCACAATATTTATTTACTTCATCATTAGGTCCAACCATAACTTCAGAAAGAAGCATGGCTGCGATTAGCCGAGAGTAAAAAAGGGTAGTTGACTTAGATGTAGCTTTGATCAGGTCGCACATATGGTGTATGATATACTTGAACAGGTTGATTATATTACCATTTTTCGTATGGTGGATCAGAAACACATCCAGATATTTCAAAACAGAAAAATCACATTTTCTGGGGCTGAATAAATTCTGTATAAACTTGAACAGAATCCTTGATTCTCTATCTAGTTCTACAGAAATGGAACTTATCTTGGTTCCATTTCCAGATAAGGATCTCAAAGCAACCTCCAGATCAAGGAATTCAGTTTAAGGTGGGGATCCTCTCAGATAATCCCCACATATGCCTTCAATAGGTATTCTAAGGCATGAAACCCATAACCATGAGGAGAATGACCATCTCTACCCATTGATCCAGCTTCAAGTGACATAACTATCACAAGAATCAAAAGATAATTGTACATACTGATAAAACTGAGCTACTAACATAGGGTAGATAGGTCTATTTTCCTTCTAAAACCACTCTAGCCAGTCTTACTCTTCTAAAACATTCAATACCAAATAATTACTATAAAAAATCCATTTGTTGAAAATCTCTTTCTCTGGTACGACAACTCGGTTTTCAAGATTTGGATTTAGAGGTGCTTCAGGTTCTAGCGTAGGTTCAAGATTCTTCTTCTTTGAGATGTGCTTCTCAGGAGTCGATGATGAATGTAGTTTCATCATGGGAATATAATGAAGTATCGAGAGAAAGAATAGAGTTGTAGGGATGAATAAGTGTTCGAAATGAGTTAATAGATGAAACACCGAGTGAATAATCGAGTGATAGAATTTTTATTTTATCATTTAAGAATAAATAACATCACAATGATAAAATCACGAGAATGTAAAGAGGGGAAAATAATAATTACCATGATATGAGTTTTTAATTAAAAAATCAAAATGAATTTTTACGGTGAGTCCATGTTTGGTCATTACTGTGAGGCAGTAAATGCACATTACGGTGAGAAAATGAATGATCTTCATGGTGAGATAGTGAGCGAACTTCACAGTGAGACAATGAATGAACATCACAGTGAGACACTGAACGATCATCACAGTGAGACAATAACTATCAGACAATTATCATGAAACACTAACTGAGAAATCATAATCATGAAACAATACATTATAAAACAGTAAGATATCGAACACTAAGACATGAAACGGTAAGATATCTATTTGAGGATTATCATGCCTAGTTCATGTATGATGTTTTCTATTATATCATATGATAATGGTTTGGTAAATATATCAGCTAGCTGATACTCAGTACAAATTAATTCAAAAGTGATATAACTTTATTGACAATGATCTCTCAAAAAGTGATGCCTTCCATCAATATGATTTTTCCTAGAATGTGAAACATGATTTTTATTGATGTTAATAGAACATGTGTTGTTACTGATTAGAGGTACATGCCTAAATTGATATCCATAATCTAGTAATGTGTGTTTTATCCACAAGATTTTTTCCCAACAACTGTTAGAAACTATATATTCAGCTTCTGATGATGATAATGAAACAGAAATTAGATTCTTACTACACCATGAAACTTGTGACATGCCTAAAAAATTGCATGTTCTAGAGGTTCTATTCCTATCAAACATACATCCACCCATGTTTTCCTCAGAATAACTCACTAATTCAAATTATTGTCCTTTAGGATTGAATATTCTGGGATTGGGTATATGCTTAAGGTATTTTAAATGTCACTTTACAACATTTAAATGAGATTCATTAGGATTTTCATGAAAGCGAGCACACATACATACACTAAACATAATATTAGGTTGTCTAGAAGTTAAGTAGAGTAAACATCCAATAATTTCTTTATAAGTTGGTTGATCAACAGATTTTCCATCTTCATCAAGATCTAACTTATAAGTGGTACTCATGGGAGTGTCACTACTTTTAGTTCTATCCAAACCCTAAATGTTTTAGAAAATCTCTAGTACATTTAACTTGAGTTAAAATAATTCTAAAATTATTTTAAAAGATTTATAATAAATGAAAGAATTTGATTTCACCCATGAAACTCATTTCCAATTAATTTTGCATCATTTTAGAAAAAGAAACATATAAATAATTTTTTGATGATCCAAGAATAATATAATCTATAATGATTTCAACAACTAAAACATAAAAAGATATTCCTTTTATAAAAATGGTATGATCAGCTATTACTTTTGTAAAACCATTGTAAATATGAAAAGTAGTCAATATATCATACCAAACACTTGGAGCTTTCTTTCAACCATATATAGATTTTGATAGTTTAGAAATATGATTTTTAAAGTGGGGGTTTGTAAAACCTGGGGTTGTTCCACAAAAATATTATCAGCAATATACCCATTTAATAATGCACTCTTAACATCCATTTGATATAGTTTGAAATTCATATGTGTAGTATAAGAAAGCAGAATTATGATGGATTCAAGTCTAGCTACTGGTGAAAAAGTTTCCTCATAGTTATTTCATTCCTCATGACTATAGCCATGTGAAACTAATATGGCCTTGTTTATAACCATATAACCAGCCTCATATACCGTATTTATAAACACCCATTTAGTTCCAATGGTGAATGTCCTTGAGTCATTAATTTTTTTCCAAATGTTGTTCCTTTCAAACTGATTAAGTTCCTCTTTCATATCCATCACCCAAAATTAATCACTAATAGCATCATTAATGTTTTTAGGTTCAAGTTGTGGCAAGAAGGCATGATGTTAAACCTGATCTCTAAGAGAAGATCTAGTTTGAGTTCTTTTGTCTAGGGATCCTACAACCACATCTATGAGATGGTTCTTAAGAGTTCTGATAGCTCTAGAAAAATAAGGATTGGTGATTTCAGTTTCATCAACAGATTCATGTTCATTGTTACTTGATTCTAATGAATTTTCAGAACGAGAAGATTTCAGAGAATGCTTAGTGAATTTTGGATTAATATTCATATTTGATACATCATCCTCCAGGTTCTCTAGAACGGTTTTAGGCTCATGTGGATTCATTTCATCAAATTTTACCTGAATAGATTCTTCCTCATATTTAGTTATTTTATTGAACACTCTACAGGATTTACTAGACATGGAATAACTTCAAATGATACCTTCATCACTCATGGATGTAAAATTTCTAAGATTTTCTCTAGTATAAAGAATATAGACTTTGAAACAAATGACATTGAAGTAGTTAACTGTGGGATTTTGATTGGTCCATAACTCATAAAGATTCCTTTTAAGAATAGGTCAGATCAATACAATGTTTACTATATATCACACTATATTGACATCTTCAGCCCAAAAATAAATAGGTAGGTCATATTCACTGAGCATTGTTCTAGGAATCTCTTACAGGGTTCTATTTCCTCTCTCTACATCTCCATTTTGTTGAGGTTTTCTAGGGGCAGAGAAGTTGTGACTATAACCATTTTGTGAGGAAAAGGAATCAAACACTTTATTTTCAAACTCACAGCCATGATCAATTCTTCGGGATTTAATTCTAAGTCCACTAATATTATCTACAGACTTGGAATATTTAGTAAAATATGAGCAGGCTTCACTTTTGTGAGCCATAAAGAAGGTGGAAGTATATCTACAAAAGTAATCTATAGGAACATAAACATAGTTCTTCCTATTTAAACTAGAAACTCTAGATGGTCCAAACAAATCCATGTGATCCAATTCGAGAGGATGATAAGTTTACACTTCTTTCTTTGGTTTGACGGAATCATTGCATTGTCTTCTCTTTTGATAGGGATTACACACTTTGTAATTTGGAAACACTAGTTTGGTTATGCCTTTATCTATAATTTTCCAATTATCTTTTTAAGTGAGTGAATATTACAGTGTCCTAGTCTCTTATGCTTGAGCCATGACTCTTTATGAAATAAACATAAGCATGAATCATTTTTTGAAGCTAAGGAATCAATGTTAACCGAGTAAATATTTTCTTTTTTTAATGAAAAAAATACTAAATCATTATTAGAATTAAAGACATTGTAAGAATCATTTAAAAAATAACATGAAATCCATCATCACATAATTGTGAGATACTAAGAAGATTATATTTTAATCCATCAACAATTAGTACATTAAAAATTAAAACTGAGTTAGAGTTAGTGATTTGGCTGAGGCCCATAATCATTCCTTTGGCATTGTCACCAACTGTGACATGTCCTCTATATATTTTGATTAGGTTCTTGAAGAATGAGTAGTCTCTTGTCATGTGACTTGAACATCCACTGTCCAAGTACCATAGACTTTTGCTGGAGCAATTAAAACATCTTTCCTACAAAAAGATTCTGCAAAAATAGATTTTGGTACCCATACTTTTTTGGGTCTTGTAATATTAGTAATAACTACTTTAGGAAACCATATTTTCCTCATAGGATTAATATAAGCATTACGTAGATTAATTGAAAAATAGACTCTATTCAGTCCACAAAAATCATGAAACAGAACAATACGTATCATGAAATTAACTATATGATTTGTATACTGATCTGGGAGTAAAACTGTATGTCCTATATTATGAAACAAAAATTTTTCTACAAGGATTTCTTTTTCTAGGTTTATAACCTATGACATTGAAGTATTTTAGAGAAATTTGTTTTCCTATAATTTACACACGTGTATTTTTCCCATTGGTAAACTTTTCTAGGTCACTCTTTAAATACTCATTATATATTTTTAATTCATTATTTTCTATGAGCAGTTAAGAATTTTTTTCATTTTCAATTGTGAGTTCAGATTTAATAGTCATTGTAAGAGCATGGTGTTATTTAATGATTTATATTTGTCTTTTACATCATTTCATGTTTCCTCAAGAATGTTATAGTATTCAAACTTTTATTCATTAGTCATATTACCTCAGATGTGTTTTTCATAAAACACATATTGGATATGTTATCCTATTCATCATGTAATGTCTCTAAGTCGCTTGAACTTTCCTTAGAAGCACTACAGGTTTCTTTGATTTCATTTTTATACTTCATGTCATTATCCTCATATTTCTTTTTGTACTTGATATTTGGACATTCAGCCATGATATTTCATTTGTGCTTACAGTCATGGAAGAAAATTTCATCAGTTTTGTTACTTCTTTTCCAGTCCTTCCAATATCATTTTTGGTTATATTTTCCCTTTGAGTTAGGCTTTCTGAAAAAGTTATTCTTCTTATAAAATATCTTCAATCATATGGCTAAATTGAGTCATTTCCTTGTTGGGTGATGATTTTTCATCAATAAAACATTATACATATGATTCTAGTTTCTCTTTGACTTTGTGCATAGAATATGTGGTCCTGAATGCAAGAGATTTCCATTTTGGATTATCCTCTTCCCCCATGTTGACATTTATCTCTTCCTCCCACGTCATTAGTCTCCCAATAAGTGCTTTTACTGGTAGTTTTATGATTTATCATGATTCTTTTATAGAGACAGAGGTTCCCCTCCATCTGTCAGGCAGATATATGAGAATTCTAATGATTTGTTCCTTGGTAGTGAATTTTCTTCCTAGTGAAATCATTATGTTTAAAATCTCATTGAACATAAGATACATTTCAAATATAGGATAATCATGTTTCATTTTAAAAATTTCATATTGTATAGTATATGAATTAATTCTCATTTCTTTAACACTAGATGTTCCTTCATGTGAGACAAATGGGATATCCCAAAATTTATGGGCAGTTTTACAAAAAGAAATATTATTGAACTCTTTATCTCTTAATGAGTAGTATAAAGCATTCATAGAATTGCAATTGTTATTGTAAGCAGTTTTGGTAGGTTCATCCCATGTGATTCTATCAATATAAGGAACATAATATTAATCTATAATGGATGAAAAATTAAAAAATCATACTATATAAATTCATTTTAATTTTAATTTCCAATTGATCATAATTTGTTCTATTAAAGAAGGGTCATCTGTTGGTAGAAGCACCTTCCAATCTATTATCCATAATACATATTGACTTTAAAAGAGATAGTAATTTAGAATTAATAGAAATTTATATATCATTAATGTACAACTAAAATCACAGTTGAATAAGAAGAAATAGAGTTTTAATAAACACCCTATGATACCAAATGATGGTCAGAGTAGATTACTCAAGAGGGGGGGGGGGTAATTCAGTAACTATAAATATTCCTTTTTAAAAAAATTCCCTAATGATTATATACTACCCAATTTATCAAGCTTATACTGTTATAATATTTTAACTGTGAAATAGTTTCATAGAAGGTTGATTAATTTTCAGTAATAATTATATCAGTTATTAAAGTTACTTTTGAAGCTATTATACTAAGAAAATATAGTTATAAGTTCTTTACTAGATTAACAATAAAAGTGAATTTATATATTTATATGTTATGTAGAAAATAAATAAAATAGGGAAAACTAAATTAAGCATCACAACATATATGAAACAAGTGGTTGAATCTCAAGGCGAGACCTAATCCACATTACTTGGTGATCACCTTCCACCAAGTAGTTTATATAAATAAACAATGATCCACACACTAGATCGGGGTTAACAAAAGTATTCAGGACTTTCTAGGCAACAGAGGGACCTCATCTACAATTCTTCATGGGAACAAACTACCAGGACACACAGTGGCCCATTCCACACTTTATCAATGGGTATAAATAAGAGTAAAAGAATGATTGAGTAAGGATATCTTGTATCCTTTAGTTTAATGTGGAAGACATATTGTGTCTCTATACAGAATCACACTACGATCTAATGTTAATAAAATATATACAATAGAGAAGAAATATTGAGATAGGTTTAGAAGTTCTTGGAGTGTTGGTCTCTGCCGCTCTGGAATTCTTTGATGATGAACATGCAGAATTTGAGCCCTTTTCTTTAAAATTGAGTGTCACGATTCGGCTTGTGTTCTTTTTGATTTTTTATGGTGCGAATATTTTCCGAGTTCTGGGATTCAAATATTATTTTTGTGTTCTTTAGCAGCTTCGAGTTTCATGCAATAAAACTTTCCTTAAAAATTGTCTCTATGTGTGTTCTTCGTTATGGTGATCACGCCCACTTAGTTTTCATTCTCTTTCATGTCTTATTTCTTGGTAGAACTTTTCATTTATCTTGGAAATCATGGGATTAGGTCGACAATTTTCATGTATTTTTGAACTCATACCACGTATTGTCAGATGATGCGTCTATAAAGAAACATTAATTATGTCTGTGAATTAATGACTTCAAATATGACACTTAGAGATTAAATTGAAAAACAACAAAAAATATTAGGAAACAATGTCACAATATGTCATGGAAATGGTTTCTCTTTCACACGGTGTCAGAATTGGTCATGGTGTCTTGTGGTTGGGTTATATGGATTTTTACTGTCTCCTCTTGTTCACAGTGCTTTCTCATTCATGATGTCTGCTTGTTCATGGTGTTTACTTGTTCATGGTGTCTACATTTTCACGGTGTCTTCTTGTTCATGGTGACTCAAGGTTACGGTGTATCAAGTTAATGGTCTCTCGTTTCACAGTGTCTACTTCATGGTTCCAAAAAGACATAACTATTGGAAGTTTCACGGTGTCTAATACATTTCAATATAACCATATTCAAACATAGGAAATGATGATCATAAAATGAATTAGACTTATACATTTGTCAAAGAAGGTATTTAAAAAGTAAATCAAGGATAATATGTAGTAATTAAACTCAGTGTTGAGAAATTTAGATATTTAATGGATCCTCTTATAGAATGAGAATACATAAACACTAATACATATTATTTGATATAATTTACAGTATTTAAACAAGTTTAATATGAATTGCGATTATTAATACATGATTAGTACATGATGAGTCCAACACACTTCAAATATATAATCACAAAAAAATATGATGTATGATATAAAAATTGAAATAAATATAGTTATATAAGAAAAAATATCATAATAAAAGTCCTAAAAATAAAAAATACACTATAAGTATACAAAAAAATCTCATTGATTCCTAGTGAATCAAAACATATATTTGTAACCATGACATACTCCACTTGAAAAAATATCAATGATCTAATTATATCATGAAATGATTGTGGTCTTATAGTTCTCTACTATTAATGTATGATTACCCATATTATGGTATAAAAATTCTTCATATACATTGGGATGAATATGAATTGGGGGTGTTTATTGACTTTGTATGAAATCCCGATGACTTACTACACAATATACCTTGTGAAGCACATGTCAGTTTTATTTAATATAAAACATGAGTGAGAATCCTATAATAGTTTTGTAAAACAAATATCCATTGTATATAATATAATTCACAAAATTGATGCACCTCGTGTCATCGATGTATAACCATGAAAATTAGAAACCCAATCTATGTCCTATCATTGCAAGTCCACTGAACAGTCCATACGTGTGGCCGATACCAGTACATACGGACCCAAGTCGTCTCATGTGGTAAAATCCATTTATTCCATGATAACCTATGTCCAAATCTACCCCAACGAGCCCACTTACTTGTGCATCATGAATTCATGAACCCATATCTATTCTAGGTTTTCACACTGAACAAAGTTTATTAAATCATTTTCTCATTTATTAAATCATCATCCACATTGTGGGTAAATTCCACAACCCCTTATTTAAAAAACCAATAAATCATATAGAACTATAATGTTTTCTCATCAATTATCACAAAGTATTTATCTATTAAAAATAATCCTCAATGTTTTGGGGAATATATAGTTTGATATAATCAACATACCTAAAAATAATTCAAAATTAATAATTCTTCATTAAACAGTGGAACTAAGCTCTCATTTTTTGTTCCATTTGTGATTCCCATGAATGAATTACTAAAGACTTACCTAACACATAGATTATGTCATAGAATCTTAAGTCTAGGATATCATCAAAATAATATAAGGTAATTACATGGGGAAATAAAAACCAATATCATTATACTTGATTCACTAGGACCATATTTTAAAGCCTTATTGAAGTTGGTATTCAAAAGGGAGTATGATCACATGAACCCATAATGCATGTTTGGTTTTCAAGGTAATGTATTGGGAGAATAATTATAACCAAAATAGAAATAGAATAAAAAATTTCTATAAAAACCAACTAATTTCATAGTTAGAATGAAGAGTTCATTCCGGGAATCTTCACGATATCCAAAAACTCTAAAATATAATTTTCTTCAACTACCAACCCCATAACCTAATCACATCATGAATTGAATTCATAGAAACATTTTAGAAATTATTTAAACAATGAATATTTCATTCATTTAATTAATTAAATACATTATCCTCTCCTATATTCTTTTATACGTCCCCTTTTGACCACACACCATGATTTACACAAAGCACTATATTCATATTAGTATCTATAAAAACATAATAATACCAAAAATATTGGGTTTCGTAGTCACCCACCATTGGGAATTTCATATTTAGATCATTTGAGGCTATTATTTCACTAGAAATTTTTGGACATTGATATATCATATGATTCTCACTTTCGCAATCCTCTTCCATTATCTAACCATATTTCCATATAACCGATAATGATATCAGTCTTCTATGCATGCCCTTGTATTGGATATCCAGAATATGAACTATTGTGTGCACAAACATCACATTAGGATCATGATTAACATGATCCTAACTAATCTCATGGTTAGTATTCAACTAGTTCTTATTCTGTTATGAGATATAGAAAACATTATAATCTAAACTAAATCCTATTTTTAGAATAACCGAATATAAAAATTCATCAATAGAGTCTATAATTTTAAAAAAGATAATATACTACTGAACCTACTTTTCCCTCTTACCCAAGTAATGATTCCATGATCATAGTGAAACTTGTAATAATACATGATTTTACACTTAAAAATCAATATATGATGGAGATGATCCAAATAGGATTTATGATTGGTCTATTCTATCACGACAATTTTATGGATCATATATACCTTTTTAATATTCTTGTGCACTATATTTGTTTAAATTATTATTTTATTAAAATTATTTACCCAAAAAATAGGAGAATGAAATGGGTTTTCAAATAATTACTTACATGGTTCCATATATATGATGTTCTAATAAACATTATTATAAAAAATACCTATTAAATTACAATATTCGTCCCCCAAAACACCAAATTCCATTACCTACATGTTGATCCAATCATATAATTTCTTAATTGTGTTCCACAACAGGACATCGATTTTCTGATGATATGTTCTAGTAATAGTCAAATTGGTTTTTTGGTCTTATGGCATGGAATACAAAAATAATTAGGTGATTATTGGGTCTACGTGATAGATAATAGAAAATATCCCCCATGAAATCTGACCATTAACGAGCATAGGGATTTTCCAATTCATATATCATATTTATCTTCTTAATTAGAATCAAATTCTACATGTTCATGAGTTGGTCCAAAATCTCCCAAATGGTTTCATAC
Source organism: Viscum album (assembly GCA_963277665.1). Classification (NCBI taxonomy): domain Eukaryota; kingdom Viridiplantae; phylum Streptophyta; class Magnoliopsida; order Santalales; family Viscaceae; genus Viscum; species Viscum album. Next base: position 1,315,886,205 of record OY728133.1, read on the forward strand.
ATTTAATGTGTCTATCGCTGACCTATGAAAAATTCCACATCATGTTTTCCCATTTTCATATAGGTATTAGTAATTACATCTACATCTATCTGGTCATTTATGCTTTTCCATAACCTACTAATAAGTGATATATATCACAATATTTATATCCATTATCCCTTTAATTAATAATCACCTAAATTGGTCCTTTATATAAATATACACTATCTAGGAACCTAGATGGATTTCCTACTTTTATGGATGATAATCACAGAGTAGTTGATATTGGAAATTTGAATGAGATACAATCTGTTCATGAATTTTAAAAACGATATTTTTATCCTTTATCGAACCATCTATGGTCTTTTCTCTACTGAGGCTTGACCGCACTACAAGATAATTAGGTCATTCCTACCAACACACAATGACTAATTCACCGATGTCAGGATTAAGTGTATCTAAAATATCATAAAACTTTCCTACTCAAAACATTCTATATTTGTATCATCTTTCACCTGAATTATTTTCCAACGGCCCCTGACCACTATAGCAACATGATTATATGGCTTAAGAATCAAGGAATCATACAAAAATATTCCATTAATTCATCTATACACCATTTAAATATCTAACATATAAATATATTTCATACAATTTCCTTGTGTCATGCTAAAGTCTCATTGTGAAAAGATTTTCTTCAGGATATTGTGATCTGTGAAAATAGTGATATTTTAAGAAAATTGATAGTGATTCCATGTTTTTATTGAATGGACCAATGTATCTAGTCACAAATCATGGGTTGTGTTATTCATATCATATATCCTCTATATTTATCCATAATCCATAAATTCATATCCATTCATGGAAACATAAATCTTTTCCAATCTAAAAGAATATAAAAAATATAATATTACCATCACTGAGATCTGGATTTTTTAGGATGGGATCTTAAGTATTCTGATCCTTGAATTACTCAAATGATTTTTTAAAAATAAATACTATACTATAATGAAATTTCATTCCTTGTCAAAATATTCATGAGATATTTGATACATGGGAAATCATATAAAAATCATCTATTATTATTGGATAATCCCAAGAATTTTCATATCAACAAGTCGTTCATAGGTGGTATCCAAGAGATAACATCAGAAATATTATTATGATTTAATATTTTTACTTTTACACATATGAAAAACTTTTGGAAGTAAAATTTTAATATCAAAATGTTCCACTTTTTTTATTAGGTAAAAAGACAGTGATCTCATAGTTTACCAAGAATAATCCTCTTACTGTATTCTCAGAAAATTATGGTGATCTTGTAATAGATCAAGAGAAAACTATAAGTTATTTTCACAATATCCATTCCTATGAGAAAAAACATAGATTTTTTAAAAATACAACAAAAAAATAATCCATGTATCTAAAAATGATACAATTCATCCATATTATGAATAATCATAGTGAATTAAGGGAGACCAGTGTGTATGAATTATAATTAATAGTGGAATTAGTGTTATCAAACATAAGTCATAGACACATCCCTTTTTGTGGACCATAGTTGGTGATAATCCATTCAAAGGTAAATTTTTGAGAACCACTAGGGTCCCATCAATTGATCAAATAGATCATCATATTTTTGATGAGAATATAACCATTTATTATGACAATATTTATCTTATGGTAATAAACAAAAAATTATAGTGTACCATTTTCATTATTAACAAAAAACTATGGAAGTCCAAACTGATATACATGGTCTCATAATACCTTTTATTTATAACTCTTCTAGTAGGAAAATCAACATCTATAACCCTATTGGTGTTATTCTAAAATATTAATGTGAAATAAGATTCATTCCTATGGATGGGTCGATATTAAATTCAACTTCCTCTATAGGTGGAAAACAAGACAAGTTTTCTAGAAAAATGTTAGGTTACTGACATAATAAACTATGAAACTCCCTATGTACATTTAATCAATACACAATAATGTTATCACTATAAAATGATAAAATATGTTGTTGACAGACCTCACTAAGAATTTCATCTTCTTTAATTTAGACCCTATTCTCCCTCAAATAATTGGACAACTCTTTCAAAAGATATAAATGTTTTTTTCCAAGAATAGAGGATAATATGATATTTGAATGAATCCTACCAATAAGTTCTAAAGATTATATAAAATACTTCATTATCCATAATGTTAATGTTAATAATTGAGTGGAATGATTCAATGTTAATGGAAGATGACAAACATTTAAATGATCTACATTTTTATTGTGCAAAATTTGTCTTCACAATCATAATTTGAGTCATCATATATAATTTTAAACCCAATTTATTATAACATTATATGTAAACATAATAATTATAGGTATATGTGTCAAAAAAAATAATAATATTGGGATTTAGGAGAATAATACCTTTCACTATAGTGGGACTTTTGTCCTCAGTTGGCATGATATTCCATGATACAAAAGATTTTATCTCTACTTCCCTTGACTAATTCACGATTCATTACTAAGGTAGTGCATGTAGATTTATTTGAGTTTTAAAAAAACAAATATGGGTTTCTCAATGATAATTATGATCCCCAATCTAATAATAGTTTTCATATTGAACATTTGAGACTGGAATATAGATTAACTTCCAAAACTAGTTAAATTATGGTTATATATGTAGTAAAATTTTATTTTCCGATTACTAACATAGTTATGACTTATTTGAGGTGGTTTTATTAATCCCCTCTTCATATGTTCCAAAGAAACACATCAAAAATAATTAGTTTGGTAACTAGTTTGCAGAGAGGAAAAGACTGATTTGATGGACTGATTGTTTTGTTCACTAAAATCATGGGAGTAGCTAGTGTTTACACACTTGTTCCCTATATTGTATTTCTCAATTTTGTAAAAGAAGATAATAGAATTCCTTTCAATAATGTTAACAATGAATTATTTATCTACCAAAAAATATTTATTCACAATATTTGATTAATACTTGATGCAAAAAATAACCACTTTTGAATGAATTCCTAGTCAAAGATCTACATTGGACATCTACGCCATGTGTTATTCACCTGCAACTAGTGTCTGATGGAAAGGGATTAAAAATTGTTCTTCATATTCCATAACATAAATAATTCCTTAAATTAATTGGAATAATTCCATTATTTATCATAAATATATGGATTGTGAGTGTTATTATTTATCAAACTATTCCTCAAATCTATCAAAAGTGAGGACTTGGACAACATTACATTGAGAAAATAGGTACCACTATTGTTGTTCAAGTTATATGGGCATATAAATGGCTATCTTCACATTAAAATCAACTATTTTTACAATGAAATTAATGATAAAGTTTTTTTCCTCGAAAAACCTAGGCTTACATAGTTCCTAAGTCACTAAAAAGAATTAGAGGATTCTATATTTGTAATTCCAGTGAGTAATCAACATTAAATTTTCCATCAAGTTGGTTTTCATGTTTCTGTTTTCTGGAATTATTATATAATTATTTTTATATATTTTTGGTATTCCTACAGTTACTTTATTAGAACCACATTCTTAGAGGCATCCTCATCATTGTTTCTAGGTCTCTTTACTAGATACATTATCTTAATTTTATTTAAAAACTACCCTTACATAAAATTAGGTCACTTTAATACCATAACATTTATCATATAACCATTCAATAAAAGATATATAATAAAATATCATATGAATGACATATCTCATGTATGAATTCTAATTATTATATATGGTATTTTACGCTTATATAATAACCATCATCGATGTGGTGATGACATGCCTTGATGTCCCAATCAATTCCTTGACACCAAAGAAACATAAGTGGAACAAATTTTAATATAAATATGGTTTTTATGTGTTTTAATAAATACATTTCATGTTTCGACTCATCCTCTATATATTCCTACGATTACCTATTTATAGACTAACCAAACTGGTATAAATTGATACACCCTGACGCAACCCACATGATTTGGGAGAACTAATGTTTCAGCCAAAAAATGTAAAATCCCTTGGAAACCAAAATATATGAATAAATTCTAAGTGATGGCCCAAACAAAGATGGAGTATTTGTAATTTCATATATAACTACTTATAATTAATAAACCAAAAAATGATATTGATTCATGATATAAAAACAAACATAAATATAATAAAATTAGAAACCATCACATAGTTAGAGTAACAATAGTAAAATAGAAACAAGAATTATTTAACAATGAAATAACTAAAGAAACATAGATAAACCAAGAACTGATGTGGCTCTATGTAAGACTCTACATAAATACATCTTCATGATCAAACTACAAAATGACAAGATTGCGAAATCATAGTGAACTTCTAGTAATTTAAAAGACTTGTATTTTTTAAGTAGTAACGTGAAAAAATATTTGCATTAAATGGTATTCATATGAATTTGTCGATTATACTAACTCAGTAATAAATCCTCAAGACTCACCACACACTCCCCCAAGGAAAATAATGATATAGCTCACATTTAATATAAAAAATGAGTATGTAACATAAAACTATTCTAAAAAATATTCATTTACATATGTAGTTATAAAACTCACACTATGAAGGTGTCACACATCATTAATTCATACATATGAAACTCACACACCTGATAAAAATCCTATCCATGCAGTCCAACTGAATAGTCAACAATCATGAGTAGTACACATCCCTCTAGACCCAATTCATCACTTAGTAACGAGATCCTTTGAGTCAAAATTGACAGCTAGACAAATTCTATATTGACAAGGCCCTTTCCACGTGGATCATGAACATAGCAATTATTTTTTATTCTAGGTTCTCATAAAAAAAATATTTGAAGCTAATTTATAATTTTTAAAATTCATTAAACATAGTGTGGGTGAATCCCGCTACCCATCATTTTAATAGCAATTAAAACTGGGTGAACTATCAGGGATTTTTATCAAGAATCAAAATTGAGATATCTTTCAAAACTAAGAATTCATGACCTTGTAAATGTTGAAAGGGAGAGAATCCGCCTACCATAAAAATAATTTCACCTATAATAATATTTCCACAAATCATGGAAATGGGATATATTTTTCACATTCATTCAATGACTCCTAAAAATATTTATTTGTACATACCCAAACCCATAGTTCATGGAAATAAAACCTTCATATTTTGACTCTCTAAAAGAAAATATTGTAATTACATAGGGAATGAGAAATAAGAATCATTACTCTTGATTTACAAGGACAGATGCTCAAATCCTTGATTATTCCATTATCTGAAGTGAGTAGCATCACTAAAACTCCTAGAGATAATTTGGTATTTGGGGGAAAATAAATAGAGAATAATCTGAATATAAGGGTTCTGGAATAAAACACTTATAAAAACATTTGAAAGTAGCAGTATGAGTGAAGAGTTTAATAAATGAATATTTGATATATAAATATACATCAAAATTAAATTTTCATTATTTAAAAGCCTTGAATCCCATTCAAATTATGATTGGAATATATAAAAACTATCCCAAATATATCATATTTTGAATTCAACATTCACATATTAAATGAAATCCAATATCTAGATTTCATATTCCACACCACTTCCTCCCACGACATCTACCAGTGATTCATCCTAAAAAATGTAATTAAAAAAACAAGAATATGTTTAAAATTAGATACATAACTCATAATAATGAATTAAAAATGTTGAAATGAGAAGATAATAAACACACAAAAAATATTTTATTAATAAAGGAGAAGTGATGTAAATCATAGTAATAATCTAATTAATATGAAAAATTGGAGTGGTATTGAAATTCACAGGGATTTTCAAACATTCTGTAAACCTATTAAAAAAAAGAAATATTGGAAAATAGGGAAAACAACATCAAAATACATTGAATCATTAAAATTGGATAACACCCCTGAAATCATCATTAATTAAATTGTTCTAACTCTAAACATAATGTAAAAATGCGTTGAGAAACAAATATAATATAATGAATAAGAAAATTGATAATGATATTTAATGGATAATTATAATTCTGGTGAATTTTTATACAAACATTACCTTGATGTAAATGTGAAGATGAATCAAAATATAGAAATGTTAACACTATAAATATTTTCATGATGATTTAGATCAATATAACATTAATTGAGGACATACATCAAAGATTATATTATCATAAATATATTAATATTTTTAGTTCAAAGCAAAAATCCATGGATTAATTTCTAACTTACAATAAGATGGTGGAGTTTGTTGCTTACAAGAATAATAGGATACCAATAAAATATCAAGATACTGTGTGTTTTGGGGGGATATTATATTAGCAGATAGAGATGAATTCTTTAACAATATATACTATCTAACTGAATGAATAAATCCAATACCAAATTCAGTATTTTAACATTGGAATTTATGAATCCCATATCCCACCATTAATGAATTATAGAATGAATATTGTTTTATTACTCTTTCAATTGGGAGAGATGATGAATTTCTAGAGGGTGTATGGAATCTCTTCCTACCCTATGATTTTATTTTACTCGAAATTTATTGAGAAAAGAGAGTTACCATAATACTAGGTAGATCCTACATCACCCTAGAGTGAGAAATGGAAACATCCTAATTTTTTAAATAATCAGAAAGCCCTTTTAATATTAATTATTAAGATGAAAATAATATTTTATGAGAAAAAAATTTAAAATTTTGTTAAAAGCATAAAATGAGGGTAAAAATCCCATTTAGCACTTTTTAATATTCAATTGAATATTTTTAGAGTAAAACACTAGGTTATTTTAAGTTTCTGAGGTTATAAAATCCTCAACAAAGGTATAATAATAAAATGAAATATATAATTTTAGGCATGGGAAATTTACTAAAAAAAATTGGAAATCTCCAAAACTGTGAATCGTATGAAAAAACCAAGACCATAGTTAGGTCCAAAATAATATTTCCACCCTATATGATGAATAACATTTGTATGAGTTGGAGGTTTGGATTACTTGACCTTGTAAATAAAAATTATATTTAATTAATTTCTAATTAATTTTTTAATAGATAATTTTATATCATCTAAATGGTACATTGGTTGTTAAAACTAAGAACACCATCCGATTTGGAATATGGTGTTTACCCTAGTGGGAGTATAATATTTGAAGGAATCAGGCATTTCGATGGCCCACTCACAAATAAAATCCTTTAAATAAAATATTTAAAATTTTAAATTTTTTGAAATAATTTTATATCCTACAAATTGTCCATCACATAGAAATTATAACATTTCAATTGTGTCTAGAATGGGGGTATTACCCTAGGGGGTATAGTTTTTTGACATAAAAATGACCCCTTTAATCACGTATTTTATAAGTTGTTAAATGGTTCGAAAAGGAGAAATAAAAAATAAATGATAAAAAGGTGGTGTGCATTGTTCATGCACCTTTTTCACCCCCATGCAGTGCCTGTTTTTTTCCATGGGAGGAATGGGAAGTAACCCAATGGATCAATTTGGTCCATTTAATATATGTTAGTAAATTTAAATTCCTTAATGAGTGATATTAAACAACTCCACAATCATCAATTTGCTGTTTAATGGATTAAAATGTGTTATAAAATTTTAATGGAGATATGGATTTTTGGGTTTAATTTTTCAACCCAATGTATCAGAATACTCTTATATAAACCCAACACCCCAAATAGTGTAATAATTACAACCCATTTCATGAATCTGAGAGAAAAAAACCTTGAATCCAATTTTCCGAAAGATGGCCCACACCTTTTAGCCCCTATTGTACAAAACATGGAGGTATGGTTCTAAAATTATTTTAATTTAATTATATTTTTTTATATTCAATAAATTTATTATAATTTCTCATATTTCAAATATTTTATTTTAACTCAAAATTTTATTTTTTTGATAAAATAGTTGGTTTAAAATTTGTGATAAAAACCTCTAAAATCCAGGGTTTATTAAAATATAGAAAATATTTTTTTAGAGAAAATGATAAATATTTCAAAACTATTAAATGAAATTTATAAAATATAATTACATAAAATTATCAAAGATAATTCTATGAAAATTATCATGTGATTGTTATGTTGTTTTATCAAAGGATAGTTTATATGATTTAGTTGAAATTTAATTCATCAAAAAAATTGATAAATTTAGAATTTGGAAATCATAATTATCATCAATTTTTAATTATCCAATAATTGAAATTATCATCACATATATTTTTAAAAATGATAAAGTAATAATATAATTTATCAGCACACCAATAATATTAAATTATAAGCCATGATGTATCATTTTATGTGACTTTTTAGAAATGATAAAATGATTATTTAATTTATTAGCACTTGTGATAAAATAAAATTGAATGTCATGATTTTTAATTTCATTTGAAATTTCAGAAATAACAAAATAATTATTTAATTTATCAGTGCACATGATTAAATTAGATAAAAAGTCATGATTTATCATTTCATGAGGCTTTGAAAAGGGTAAAATGAAAATTAAAATTTATCATCACGTTTGATTAATTTAATGTTAAAATGATAATTATTAAAAAGATATAAATAATTTTCACATTTTATCTTTTATTTCTTTTTAAATTAATGAAAATTTATGATTCATGGAAATTTTTTGATATGCATCGAGCACCTACATGCCAATAGCTCATGACTCTGACGTATCACGATGAAATTAGAAAAACTATGAAAGGTTTTAAAACTCTTAATGTATGAAGATATTTAGCATTTATTTCTTTTTTTCTATCTATTTCCAAGAATATGATGATGCACAAACATGTTTAATTTCCATGCCAGATAGTGAATGTAGGTGGGTATGTGTGTAGACCCAAAAACTATATATTACACTTGATTCAAGGAATACATGTAGCTATTTATTCACATTTGATTTGTGATTACATGGAAACTATGTTATACTTACTCCTGATAACATTTTATTATTGAATATATATATTTTTCTATGCTTTGTACACCTAGTGTATTTGTTTTTATGGCCAAGATAGGTGGACTGTCAAAATGTGTTATCTATTAGAAGAGGGATGCACATAACTAAAGATGAGGGTCCAATGCAAGTGATATTCACAAGAAAATACCTTGGGGATATGGTGTAGTGGACCACCATGGCATGTGTTTTCCATTGGAGGAGGGGTGGGCATGATTAATGACGTGGGTCCAATACACGATGAATGAAAATAGTTATACCTTGGGGACGCCATGTAGTGGACCATCACAACTTCTGTTATCCTTTGGATCAGGGTTGTGCATGATTGTAGATGAGGATTTGATACATGAAGAAGTCACACAATGATTCCATGGGATGCACCCAATGAATATGGGATGCTGATTAGATGTTCGTCCATAGTATTTTTTCTCCACGATGCTCTTTGATGACTAATGTATGTCGATTAGCTCTCATTCCTGACTATGTAAACCCAATGATTAAGGGATATTGTTTATGTCTCGTTTCTCTACTCATATAGATAAACATATATATTAATGTATTATTAATATTTTTTCACACAATGATGTTGAGAAACAAGATTCATTAGCCTAGTGGCTAATCATTGATTCATCTGACACCATGGTCATCCATCTGGCATAGAGCCGAAGTATGTACGACTGTTGGTGGCCGTATCTTTGTTATCACAAAACTGATCTGTTTTGGATTTTTTATTATTATTAAATATTATTTATTATGTCATACAGTGGTATTTTGAGATGATCAGTTTGAGGATGCTTTGGTGGTGTCCTACTATGTTTTTTACTCACACCATACTTGGGAATTACGATATGCATGTAGATTTCATCACCAGAGATCCAGTGAAGGGAAAGGGCCCTATGATCGACATTTTAGTGGTGTATCACAGTGAAATATTGGACCGAAACAAGAATTGGCGCACTCCATAGCATATTGTTTATTTAATTTTTAGTTTTTCGACAGCTTACTTGGGGTTGCTTTTCACATTGGGTAGTTGTTACATTGTATGTATGCCATATCAATATTTCTGCATTTTACTATTATTATTTATATTTTTGTTGATTATTATTTATCTTACGTCCTGATTTAAAGGTTATTTTATCCCCCATGTTCCATCTAAGACCCTAAATTCTAGTATGTATCCAATTGTGTATTGGGAGGTGCACATAAGTTTATGTAGCATTCCGTCTCATACCTAGTGATTTAGGTTGGGATGTTACAAAATGGTATCAGAGCATCGTGTTTTTACTAACATGTTTATTCTCTTTGATTAGTGTTGGAATATTTTAGATATGTTCTAGGATGGTTGGGACTCAGGTGGGGGAAACTCTGTCTCTCTATGTCCAATACTACATAGTGGACATCTGAGTTACCATTAAATGGGAAAATTTTATTTTTCAATATTTTTGATTAAATTCATCCAGTGTGACAAACATGTTGTTATATGTGATTTATGAGATCTCAGGTATGTTCATTGATCCGGACTAATATTGTAGTTTAACATGCCATGTATATACCAGTTATTGTGCAACATAGTAGTTCATTAATTAAATACTTTAATTTTTTCTATCTGTTTGTGATAGTTAGTTTCATGTGGTATATCATTGTGGGAATTATTTTGTTATACTAAGAATTTAATTTGATTAAGTATATATGTGATGACTATGAATAAAATGCAGTGATGGAAACATGGGTTACATTTGGGTGGGGTATACCTTGGGTTAAGGGCAGACTCCTATGAAAAACTTGTTTGGTCCCATAGTATAGTTAGGAGAAACCTTGTGTGATCTCATAGATTGATTAAAATTTAACCTAATAACTCGGTTTAATTTTTAAGTGGTTTACTTCTAATTAAAAAATATTTCATCTTTACAATATCTTATGGGACTACTTGTGAAACATGCTGAAATACCTCTACAAGGGAGTATGTGTCTGCATTACCACAAGATTTGCTGTAGAAGACATTTGAGCATGCATCAAAAAAATTATATCTGTTTTACGAATCATGATTTATTCAATTGAATGGTTTTCATTAGTTCTTTCAAAGGCATAGTTGTTTTATACTATCGTCGAGTTTTTTATTATGATTTTCAACTCCAACATAATTTATTATTCTTGAGCACCGAAAGATCCGAGGATACTAAATAATGGGAAAAAATATTTTTGGAAATCTCTATACTATTAGATACTCTAAATGATTTATGAATTAATAAGATATTAAGATTATATTTTGTGTGAAAATTTTTTGTTACCCCAAGTAATATAGATCAAAAAAAATATGGAGCAGAAGGTTCAATTGGATGACATAGAGAGAAAGTAATTCATTAATCTAGATACTTCACTATGGGATTAACATATTGTTTTACTAAATTTTGGATTCAAGTAATTTAATATATGTTGATTACCTTGTGCTAAACCAGGGCATGTTGAAGAACCAATATCTATTTCCTAGATTGATGATTTTTTAATCAGCTATGAAGATCTAGTGGATCTGCATGATTAACATTTAATCGGGAAATAAAAAATTACTAGTTAGATTTTGGTACATTCCATGGAAGGAATTTTGGAACATGTATATACTATATGATTATTTTTTAATGTTGTTCTGACTAAAAAATGCACCAGATGTGTTCATGGACCTCGTGAAAAAAATCATTCATTTTTACTTGGGCCTTTTAATCATGTTATTGGTTGATGATACCCTCATCTACATTCCAATATAATGAAAAAAAAATATAGGCACCTAAAGATAGTAATGAGTATACTCCATGCTCGTAGACATTACACTATGATATCAAAATGTGACTTCAGGATTAAAAAGGTGAAGTGCCTTGGTCATGTGGTTGTTGAAACTAGTATATCAGTAGAACCAAATAATTTCAATGTAGTCATGTAATGGAGACATCCTTAAAATGTGTTTGAGAATAAGAGATTTATATGGTTAGAAGGATATTAACATAGGGTTATCCAGGAATACTCCAATATATTGGCATCCATGATACCATTGAAGTAGAATGGAGTAATGTTATAGTGGTTAGACCAGTGTGAAGATACCTTCCATGAGCTAAATAAGAGGCTACTAAAAATTCCATTACTAGAAATTACAGATCTTGGGATTAGTTTTGTATTGTATTGTGATGCATTAGAAGTTGGTTTGGATGTATTACTAATGAATGGATATAGGGTTGTAGACAATAGGAATCGTAAGAAACGACCCCAAGAGATGAACTACCCTACACGTGACATGGAGCTCGAAGTAGCGGTACATGTAATGAAATTATGGAGACATTATCTCTTTGGTGAGAGATTTATTATTTACACGAATCAAAAGAGACCTCACAAGATCTTCACTCAAAGGAATTTGAATCTGAGGTAGAGGTATTGGGTCGAGTTTATAAAATAATTTCACTTCAAGATGAAATAAACCCCATGAAAGGGAATTATTGTTGTATATTCCCAAAGATACATGACCTAGGATGAGACAAAACTTGCTGAGAAGTCCTCATAGGAGTAGTGGTGTTTGGTGTGTTTATTGGTTGACTGAAGGGTTGATGAAGAGGAGAATCAAGGATCTATAATTTTCCCACCCTTTCTAATTACATATTACCTTATGTAAAGTATTATTAGTAGTTTGGATTCATACATGGCTTGTACTGTGATGAGAGAATGACTTGCCAGAGGTGACCCGATACCCATATGGTTGATGGACAATAATGACATGATTTTACTTCATGGAAGAGTAGCAGTTCACAATTACACTATAGTCTAATTTATGAGTGTTTGAAATACCACTCGGTGTATGGTATATCCTATTGTCAAAAATATGTTCCACGACTTCAGACGATAGTTCTGGTGGCTTGGGATGAGCATGAACACTATACATTTTATCTCTCGATGCCTCACCCATCAGAGGGTAATTAGGAGCAACATTTTCTAAATGGGTTGTTGAATCCACTCCAAATACCTATTTGAAAGTGGGTGAATATTTCTATGTGCTTAATGATAGTATTACCCAAGACCCCAATGACTTTTGACATAGTTTGGGTAATTTTCGATCAGTTAATGGAGATTTCCAAATTCTTACAAATCTAAGAGACTCACTCAGTGGAGAAGTAGGGAAAAAATTATGTCTGTGAGATTGGGTTCTTACACGAAGATCCATTGATATTTTTTTTATGATAGATATTAATGTTTCACATTCATATTTTGGTGGGTATTATATAAATTCCTAGGGAATCATCTAATGTGGATCATGATGTACCATCAATAAACCAATGGATAGTGGGGTCATCATAGAACTTTTTCTAGAATGTTCTATAATTGTGGGAAATGGGGTCATTATAATAGCACTTACATGATGCCAATAGTATACAACCAGCAGTGTGGCATGGTTGTAAATATATGACACATATTATCAAGGGTTTCCTAGATGAGTTATCTATGTTCAGGGCATGCTAGGAATCGAGAAACCATGTAGATGATAAAAACTCCCCTTCCAATGATAACATTGGAAATTCATATCCATGATCATGGATATAAGGAAGGAAATGCCTTTGAAATGGACATAGAACCAACTGATGGTGATAATGATCATGTTTTTGTATGTGGTATGTTTTAAAGCACATACTTTTAATCTTCTTCCTTGTTTAATATTGTTGCATTCCCTATATTTGAGAGCCATAACATGACATGATTTATAAGTATAATTATGCTTTCCCAAAATACCTTTCTCTAATAAGAAATCGAACAATGACACTATACCTATCCTTATTAGATAGAGGTGATCAATAATTCATTTTTTATGAGACTTATAAGGGACTTACTTAGTTGATAGGGGTTGTGAAATATCATCTAGGCCTCCATTCTCGCTATGAAGGTATGTTTGACGCGTTACATGTGTCATGGTTTCATAGGTGCATAACTGAGACTACATGTGTCACAGATTCTAAGAGTGTTGGGTTCGGGATTGATGCATATTACGAGGAGTGTTAATGTGGAACACATTTTGAATTTAGGATGTGTTGAGAGGAAATATGAAATAACTAGTCTAGATTTTGAGGAAACATGGACTAATTTAGGAAGAGATAAGAGAACATGCATCTGTTCTTTGAGCTTAGTGGTATGAGTTGTTCGAGAAATACCTCTATAGATGTTTATCAAGGATGAGAAGACATTATAATGTGGGGGGGGTTAAATATTTGTTTTTAAAATAACCATAAACATCTCTTATTAAAAATTATTTTGTGTAAAAAACAATTTATCCAAAAAATATCAATTTTTGTCAAATGCATAACAGATGGGTAAAAAGTCCAGTTTACAATCTGGAATATTCAATTGAATATTTTCAGAGTTAAATACTAAGTTAGTTCATTTTTTGGGTGTACAAAAATCCTCAGAAAAGAAATAATAAATATAATAAATATATTATTTTAATCAAATCCAATTTATTCAAATTAATTAAATAACTACAAAAAACACATCATATGATAAAAAAATACCATGGATAGGTTTGGAACATAATTTTTACAATATACTATATATAAATTTTTTAAGTTTCATACATTTGGAATCCTCACCCAAGAGATGAACACTTTAATATTTAATAATTTTTTTATAAATTGATTAATATCTTAAAAACGGTGCATTGGGTGATAGAAATGAGACCACCATTGGATCTAAGATTTGTTTTATACTTATTGAGAGTAAAACATTTGATGGAAATGAAAATTTGGATGCACCAAACACAAATTAAATTTGAAAAAAACAATTTAAAATATAAAATTATTATAAATAATTTAATATCTCACAAATAGTGTATAAGGTAATTATTTGAACATCAAAATTGATTTTGGAATGAGAGTTTTAACATAGGTGTATATTTTGTGTGTGCAATTTCCCCCTTCAATCACCTTTTTTAAATTGATTAAATTGTGTTCAAAATGGAAATTAAAATATCAAATGTAAAAGGGGGAGAACAGTTCAAAGACTTCTTCTTCAACCAAGTGTTGTAACATTTCTTCCAAGGGATGTGTGAGAAGCTTCCCAAATCCTTAATTTGGCCCACATTAGCTGCATAAAAAAATTAAAATGCATTAATGAGTGATATTAAATGACTCCATATTGTGTTTAATGTTTGGAAAAGGGTGATTATATTTCAATGCAAGGATGGATTTTAGAGTAATATATTCCAACCCAACGGGACTAAATACCCCTATATAAACCCAACCCCACAACTATTATAATCACCACAAACTACTGAATGATTTTTGGGAGAAAATCATCCAAGAATCAGGTTCTCTGACTGGCAGAACTCCCATATCAGCCCCCCTTGCATAGCGTCAAGTGTAACACCCCAGACTTCCATGGTACGCTTCTCTTTGAATAATAGAGCAGCGTGTGTTGTACGACACCTCGAGTTCTAACACATCGCGACCAATCAAAGTAGCCGTTATGAATAGTAATATCCAATTTTCGAAATTATATAAATTTTAAAGTTCATAATAGACTTCATTTTTGGATTCTGATTATTGAAATTATCCTAAGTATAATTTTTTGTAATTTTCTGAGAACTTCTAATATTCTATGAATAGAAAAAATACATAAAAACAAATTTTTTAATCAAAATAATTTATATTTATAAATAATTATATTGAGTTGTTTTAAAGTGTAAATATAATATATTTTTACCATTTTATCCAATGGTGGTCATTAAAAAAAATTTAACTTTGAAATTGGAAATAAACAATTGTCAATCTTTTGATATATATTGTTTCTTAAAAACACACTATTTGTTGTGACAGCCATAATTAATTATTAAATTAAATAATTAAACATATATGTTTTGAATTTTTTAAATTAGAAATAATTTTTTAATTAGGAATATCAAATATATGTTAGGGTAAATTTTTGGTATTTTTCTGAATAAATTCAATTTTTGATGAATAATGAAACCACTAAGTGGTAGTTAAAAAAAACTAATTTTTCGTTTAAATGAAACTATACCACTTCTGTTAATTGAATTTTCAAAAATCCAACATACATGGTTGTTATTAGTATGTAAATGTTTTTCCAATGGGTTGAAAATAATTTTGGTGAATAGTAACTTTTAAGTTTTATTAATCACAAATAAAGGTAATTAGTGTAATTTAAGGTAAATATAATGTTATAATAATATGAAATTACCTTTACCCTTTTCCTATCCTTATTGGATGAGTCAAGGCTGACCATTATAATCCATGGGTCAACATGGGGACACCATTTAGCCACTTGGGTAAGAAAATGACATTAATAACTTTTTATTTAAAGTAAAAATAAAATTCTCAAAAACATGTGTTTTTTTTACTAAAATAATAATTAAAAGTGGTTATATAAGTTAAAATTTCGACTAAATATATTTATTGGAAATATAAAAGTATTTCCTTCATCATGGTAATTTTTTTATAATTTTTAGACATTAAATAAATTAATGTTTTTATGACACCATGATGATGTAGTGATTACCTCATTAATTAACTATTTAAATAAAATGAAATGATAATGTAAACTATAAGATATTAACTTGTCATAAACCTATTGGATGAGTATATTTAGAACCCTTATCACCTTATCCTTGAAATATAAAATTGTGGGCCCTTTAAAATCCGATACTCATTATATAATAAAGTAACATTTCTTGACATTCCAAGAGTGCCCCTCCTCTCCGCTTATAAAAGGCCCCCACCTCTACCACCATATTCACACCATCAAATCCATTTGGGTCAGCCAAAATCTTCCCAAAGACTCTCTCAACTTCCATCTATGACTCCTAGGAGACTCACTTGGGGCAGAATTCCTCCGAAGGAAAACTTTGGCTCAAATAAAAAAGAGTTACCCGATTTTAGGGTAAAGTTTCTCTTATGTTATTTTATTTTATTTTTCTTCTACAACCCCTTAAATGATTTTTATCACTTTATTTTGTAAAAACACCGGTATATTAAATATACTAGGATGTTTTTATGAGATGTATTTGATTTAAACTTACACACACATTCATTTAATGGTTGAAAAACATACAGTTTCTGTGGGTGGCGAATTACTGCATCATGAAACGATGATTGTTCAATCTTATTTTAACACCTCTAATGGTGGCCATTAATATGACACTATATTTATATATGATATATATTATGTTTCTATTTTCCTTATGATTCTGTATTTTTCATTTATGTCATACCTTTATGATTTTCATTATGAGTAAACACGATAATTTCATTTTAGGAAGTGCGGACTACCACCCCCTCAAAGTGATTTGAATCATTAATGCCAAATGTGGGATGTATAAAGGATGGAATAAATGATAATATTATACTGGGATTATTATATAACTTTATATAATTATGATTTCACTCCATTTAATACATAATAGAAATGAAATTAGCGTTCATGTGTACGTATGGATTACCGTCTCCATGAACAGTGCATTTCATATCTTACCTCTAAGTGTTTTGTAATATTGTAAATGCATGTATCTACAAGATATATATGATATATATGACATCTAAGTCAAGAATATGATTTTGTAGATAATGGATATTCTACCACATACACAATGTGTAATTATAAGATATTTATTGTTGACTCAAGTACCAAAGATCGTCAAAACGACCGTTATTAACTTGAATGACTACATAATTTTCATAACAAGGTAATAAGTGATATAAAAGGGATAATGCACTTGAATAAGGTTCTTAAGAAAATATAGATTAACTTTAGATTATTATTCACGATATTAAAGAATGATCGAGTCAAGTTGGACACGCGGTAAAGAACTTCATCTCAATCTACTTTCATTGAGGAATATTTTATTATATACACAACTTTCCTTTATACGGTGTATAAACCCCATTGAATTTTAGGTTTATTCAATAGGAATATTTTCATACAAAGTGTTTAACTAAACGACAAAAAGGAATGTTTTCTATCGTACGTATGTGGCGATAATGACTTCTTTGCCGCCGTGACCATTATTTGAGTTTCGGCTTCCTCTACAAGCCATAACCTTTTTTTAAAATGAAAAAAATAAATACCATGTTTTACTTTTATCTTATTTTGGTATAGAAAATGGTTTTATCATATTAATGTGTTGTATTGATATCTTATGATTGAAATGTTGAAATGTTATTTTTCCATTATGCATGTTTTATGTGATACGATTATGTTATGGTTTATGATATGTTTAAACCATTTTATATAAGGAATGCATTGGAATTAGTATGTGACGGGTGGAGCCCACTATAGCTCCTCGATGAATCAGTAGGTCTCATGAGAAGAACTAGTGTCTTGTCACAAGGCCTTGACAAAATCTTATTTGTAGTCTTCCCACAAGGCCTTGACTATGTGGTTATGATATTCTGGCAGTATGCATTCCATCATTATGAAAGTGGTTATTGAAATTGCATGTGATTATTCGACTAAAAGAATATCCATGTTAATATGTAAATGGAATTATATCATTTTATTTTTCTATATTATGCTAAAGTTTATGTTAAAAAGTCTTTTTTTCAGTTATACATTTCCTTAAATGTTTATTTTTATTTATGAAATTTTCCGCTATATTATTATCCTTACTGAGCATCTGAGCTCACCCCATTCAATGTTTCAATTTTTCCATAATGTGAAGATGTATTTTATGAATGACCTACAGGGATTGTATTAGGGGATATGAAGAAAATATGTTGTAGTAGTTTTGTTTTAATTTATGCTGTAATGTAAGGCTTATGAATATATTTAGTGTTTTCAAGGGTACAAATCTAATCGGTCTGTTGAGACTTTATATTTTATGATCAGTCCAATGTTACGTTATAATGAACTGACTCTGGGTAACTGGGGTCGGGGTGTTACATCAGAAGATATGATTCTTAAATTCATTTACTTTTTTTATTACATATAACAAATTTATTATTATTTCTCATGACTCCACAATTTTATTTCATCTGAAACTATTTTTTTTGATAAAATGATGGTTTTATGATTTGTGATATAATAAAATAAAAATTATTTGTTTATTAAAATAAAGAGAAAGTTTGTTTTAGAGAAAATGATAAATTTTCCAAAATTATGACATGATAATTATAAAAGAATATTTTCCCTAAATTATCAATGATTATTGAGAGAAAATTATCAAGTGATGGTTACATTGTTTTACCATAGGATAATTATAATTATTTGATGGAAATTAAATTTATCTGCGTTAGGGATAAATTTAATATTTTGAAATCATAATTATCATCAATTTTTAATTATCCAATAATGAAAATTATCATAAAATATAATTATTATGATGATAAAATGAATGTTTAATTTATTATAACACATGATAAAATTAAAGTAAAAGTGATGATTTATTATTTCATGTGACGTTTTAGAAATAATTAGTTAATTTTTTAATTTATCATCAGACATGATAAAATTAAATTAAATGTCATGATTTATATTTTCATGTAAAATTTTAGAAATTAGAAAATAATAATTTAATTTATCATCGCTTGTGATATATTTTAATTAAAAGTCATGATTTATCATTTCACTTGACTTTTTAGATATGATAAAATAATAATTTAATTTATTGGGGCGTGTGATAAAATTAAATTGAGAAGTCATGATTTATTATTTCATGTGACATTTTAGAAATTATTAAATAACTATTTAATTTATATGTGAATGTTATACAATAAAACTAAAAGTCTTTTTTTTTTCATTTCATGAGGTTTTTAAAAGTGTAAAAAGGAAATGGAAATTTATCAGTGCATATGATAAATTTAATGATAATTTGAGAATTATTCAAGAGTGAGAATAAATTATCACTATAGAAATTTATTTATTTTTACATAAAATAAATGTTAGGAATCTAGGAAAACCAATGATATACCTCGTGCACTGATGTTCCAATAGTTTAAGACTATTACGTATTTCTATAATGTTAGAATATATATGAGTGTTTTCCAACTGTTAAGGATAAAAGTTATTTAACCATTTGGGAATGTTTATAAATGATTTCCATTAAAATGATGATGCACAAAAAATTTTAATGACCATTCTCGAATTTGAATGCATGTGGGTTTGTGAGAAACCCTTAAAACTCAATATTTTATTTGATTCCATGAGTACTTGTAGAAGATTATTCACATTTTCCATGTGATTACGTGGAAATTGAGTGATACTTTCTCATGATGATGTGTTATTATTGCATATATATGTATATATATACACACATATATATTCTTCCATACTACATATACCATGTGGTTTTTCTCTTGGATCCATGATACGTGGACTGTCAAACTGTTTCAGACATTGGAGGAGGGATGCGCATGACTGACGAAAAGGGTCCAATGCATGGGGTTATAACATGATGATGCCAATGGGATGTCATGCAGTGGACCACTACCACTTGTGTTATCCTTTGGAGGTGGAATGTACTTGACTAATGATGAGGGTCCAATATATGAGTAAGGCAGACATAGATTCCTTGGGGATTCTTTGTTGTAGACCATCATAGCTAGTGTTATCCTTTAGAGGAGGGATGCACATGAATGACAATGAGGGCCCAATACTTGAGGGAGGAAAATGATGAAGCCTTGGGGTGAACCCAACGACGAGGGGATGATGATTACCTCTCAGTCCATAGAGTGTTTTCTCAACAGTGTGCTTTGATGACAAAAGGATTGTGATTAGCACTCGATTATCAGTACGTCAACTCACCTACTAAGGGAAGACGACTAACTCTTATTTCCATGAACATATTGAGAAACATATATTCATTTGAAGCATTCATATTGTGCTACACACAGATGATGAGAAACACGATTACTTATCCTAGTGTCTAATCATTGATTCATCTAACACAGTGGTTATCCATCTTGCATAGGGCCAAAGTAAGTATGACCGGGCATTGTTGCAGCTTGGACAACACACAAACACAAAGTTTTTTATTTTTATGTCTATATCACATTATTTATTAAGTAATACACTAGTATTTTGATCACATCAGTTTGAGGACGCATTGTTGGTGTCCTACTGAGTCTTGTAATCACGCCCATCATGGGAATTTCGGTGCCCTTGTAAATTAATTAAGAAGAGATCCGCTGAAGGGAAAGGGCCATGTAGAATATAATTGAATAGTAGAGTATAAATATGGTTTATATAGGGATAAGAACCAGAAAACTCGATATATTATTTTTTATTTAATTTATAGTTTTTTACTGCTCACATAGGTTTTCTTTCCAATTTGGAGATCTGTTATATTGTATGCATTCTATCGTTACATTTCTTCATTTTACTCTAATTATTAATATTATTTTTATTGTGTAATGATCATATGACTTGACACAGAACATATAGTCTCCACAAAGTTCATCTTGAGACCATTTCTTCTAGTCGTATACCTCTTGTGTATGCGGAGGAACACATGAGGTTATATAGAACTCTAGCATTGACTAGGTTATTCAGGTTAGATCACTACAAAAATAATCGATATGTCTATGGGTATGGTGATATTAAAACTGAGAGAGAAAAATAGGTATTTAGTATTTTTAAAAGAACTAAAGAACCATTAAAAATTTAAAAAATTAATGAGATAATTGTTTTATATATAAATTTATCTGAACCAATACAATAATTATGAAGAAGAGGTAAAATTGGATAGTAACACCAGTGATGATCGTGATACTTTTTACAATATCTACTTTAAGATGTATCTTGCAGAACATGGACCACCCATTCCCAAGAATATTTCCTCAAGTAAAAAAGTCACCATATTAGGATCTCAAAACTATTCCATAAGTTTTGAAATATTACTTCCTTAGAGTGTTCTTATCATTACATGTAATATTTTGTTCTAATTTATGTTGAATTAAAGAGGACAATTTTCTAAATATCAAGATTATGATTCAATCCATATTATGTTTTTACACTACTAACATAAAATTAATTTTTTATTTTACATCATATATAAGATAACCATGTATTCTGACCATAAAACTATAATCAAGATGTATAAATGATGTATTTCAAACAATAATGTTTTATTTATATAGGAAGTGATAATATTTCATGATGTTAGAATTATATTTCCTATTTGATATAATTATTGTTTCAGTCTTATTTACATAGTCCTTAAGAAGAGTAGAGTAAACATTGTTGATAATGAAATAAATGATCAAGTCCGAACAAAGAAAATAATAGTGGTATATTTTTTTTATTGATTATAGAAATCATAACTCTATAACTAAGAAACATATTCTTCCCAATGACCGTTGATGAAAAAATGTTTGTGGGTGTGGATAGAAATTTCTTCTTATATATTATTTATGGATACTCTGGTTATAACTTCATTCCTTATAGCCTAGGAAAAAAAGGATAAAAATCCTCCCACATGTAAATTTTAAAGGATTTCCTACCGGGGAGTTACATTTTTCATATGACTTTCTCTTATCAATTTTTTGATATGTATAATGTAAATTCTTTCTAATATGATTGGAATGAAAATTTATGTTTCTATATATGATTTCTACATATTTTTTTGGAAAGTTTGAGGATCTCCTGAAAAATATGAAAAATATTTCGGAGATATTTCATGTGACATATATGGTTTTAAACTGTGTAAGGTGCTAATAGATGTCTATTATAGTGGTAGTATTGGGTAAAAATTATCAATTATGGTGATATAGGTAAAACATTTAAAAGACAACTGATCTAAAATGCATCCAAAAATTAAAAAATTAAATGGATTAAAATATTTCTAGGTTTAAAATTTTTTATAGAGAATCGTCATAGATATTTCCAAAATTAGTAAGCCTTTATACTCACTTTTTCCAAGAATACACACCTTATGTGTGATTTAAGGCGTATAAAATAATTCAACATTATCAATGAGATGCTCATAACCTCACCAATCAATACTACTACTTATTAGAAACAACCTTTGGATGGTTTGGTTGATATTAGTGATGTAAAAATTAGTTTAGTAATAGAAAAGAAAAATGATAAGAGGATACATGAGAAATACTATGCTAGAGAGATTATAGATGATTCACAATATTATTACACTAATACTGTGAAAGATATGGTTATTTTTATGTTCTCTCAATATATATTTTGTAAAATTATTATATGATAATTAGTTAAAATTATTATATATCTACATATTCTAAGGTACTTACAAGATTATAAGGACTTATATCTGTGTCTTATGAGATGGAAACATCACATACACGAGTTTGATTTTGGAATCAAGGACAATAATGGAGATGATAATATTGTTTTCAGACACATTTATACATTACCCATCGACCAAGAGGATAAATAAAAAGACATAAACAATTCAATTCTTGATGATTAATTACTTTCACCTTTACATAAGAACTCTTATTGGATGTTATTGTTTTCCAAAAAAAACTTATATTGGAATCCTACCCATGGACCTTTCACAAACATAAATTAAAATTTAATTTCTATGTTTAGATAATATTTATGGGATTATAATTTATTAATTAAGATATGTGATGATTGAATAACTAACAGATGTACGGTTGAAGAATAAATTATTCTTATTATTTAGAGATGTAATTTTTCACTTTAGGGTTGACATAATTGTGGGTGTGGGGAGGAATACAAAAAATACCTTAATTTTTTTTTTCAATAAACTGTGTTCATTGATCCTTTTTGTTAGGTAGTTTTAAGTGTCATGTATTAGAGTATGGAAAATGTTGACATGACATTATAGTTAAAAAAAATTATTATTGACGTTGAAATATTTGATATTTGGGTCTTATAATTTATTGTGGTATTTCCATATTCTAATGTAAATAAATATTTTCTGGATGTATTAAATTATGTGTCTTTTTGGGTTGAGTCAGTGACCCATCCAACAAAATTATATAACAATATTTTGAAATTCATCAAAAAAAATATCTTCAGTAGTTTTTTAGTGCCCATGTAAATTATCACTTCTAATAAAACTCATTTTACAAATTATATTTTCCTAGAATGAATGATAAAATCTATGAGTTCTCACAGAATTGGAACACATTATCACAAAAAATAAGTTGTGTAATCACAAATTTAAATAAAATATCTTATATAAATTCTAGAGAAGGTAATTTATTTCTCCAAATAGGGTTATTCAATCATATTTTATGAAGAATTATTTATCTACAATATATCTTATAATTCTTCTCTTGTAATATCACTTTATGTTACCCTTTTTGAATAAATTTCATTTTCATATTTAAATTCATCATAAATACTTTTAGAGTATGAATTTATTTAATTATGAATTTAAAACCAAATTTAAAGGAATGGTTCAGAAGCTAAGTGAGGAAATGAATATTAGAAGGAGGTATTATAATAATTATTAAATTAATAAATAATGAAAAAAATTATTTCATGATTCTATCATTCAGAAATTTTTTTAAAGGTGGGTTAAAGATTATTTATTTCTATTTATAAGATGGATATTTTTCCTCGTAATTATAAAACTAAATGTTTCGGACCCTTCATGATTTTGGGGGTCCTTTTCACCAGGTATGTAGAGTTAGTTGAGGAGGACAATGTTCCAGTTTTGGATAATGTTCAATGAATAAATTATATATTGAGGGGTATTTGAAGTAATTAACATCAATATAATTTCTTGTACTCTGTTAATCCAAGGAGTATAACTGAATACATTAAACATAGAGATCCATGTCAACAAACAAATGGTTTTGTGTCCTATCTTTATTTTTTTTTAAAAATATTTTAATTGACTTATTTTTCTATGTTGTTATTTATATGGTCAATAAGGAACATTGTAAAATTTTATAACAATTCTCCCATGGTATAGATCATTAATATGGTTTTTAGGTGAGTTTTCTATAATTTCGTCATACGATGGTTCCATAAAATTAATATTTTTTACTTTTCAGACACAGGGGTATGGAAAGGTCAATCTTGAACCTGTGAAATTGTGAGATATTTGAAACAATTATAATCATCTGGAATACAATTTCAACATGCGGTTGTGAATAATTTTTTAGTGACCCCGTCATTTCATGATCTAAATTGAGTTACATTATTATCTTTTATGTGATTGTGTCTTATTGATTTCATAGGTGATGAAAATTAAAATGATTAAAAATTATTTTTCTTGTACAATTTATAACGAATTTGGATGAATATTCTTCTATATCATTGTACAAAATTGTTAGTAATAATAAAGTCTGAGTCGACTTATAAATGATTGTGTCTATTCCCAAAATAATTAATCATGATATTATTTAGAAATTTATATTAATTCTTATTAACAAGGAAAAACAATTATGAAATTTTTTACAACCCATAAAACAAAATTATCACCATTGATTTGAAAATAAATTCTAAATGAACAATTTCTTCTATTAGAAGAATCCTCGTCAGTGACAATTATAGGTTTCATGTGTAGGGTTGTGGGGTTTTCAACTATGCATATGTTTTATTAAATTATTTTTAGACATTACATAATTCCATATATTTTTTGTAAAATATTTAAAATTTTAGGGTCTTTAGAGTTGAATTTACGTTAAAATGGTGTCCTGACTTGATAATAATTTAAATATAGTTTATATGAATTTAATTTATCGAGAAATTTTGCAATATTGAAGATGATAAAATGAAATTTAACACATTTAATTTAATTATATTATGTACTAAAAGCGGAAGTATGATGTAATAGATCTTTGTAGAATTGTAATTTTAACATAATGAAACTGAATCTTTTTTCATGAACATAGGGGGATAAGAAATTTTGAAACAAAACACCTCAGAGTGAAAAATCGAAAGATATTCATGTTAGTTCATTATAAATTGATTAAAATATGGAATTGAAATCTCACAGTTATTCTCAGAGACAATTTTCCCCTCAAATAAATTTTAAATTTAGTATGTTCTTTTCTCATACTTTTGTAAATAAAAATAATCTAATAAAGTCTCTCATTTTCAGAAATGAATTCATTTAGGAGAATTAAAAATTGAATCCAAATTAATAATGAGTCGATTAAAAAATAATAAATTTGTTTTAGATTCATCATTGAACTTTAATGTGTTTTTTTCAAGGAACCTATGGGAGAGTGTTTTATAGAAGTGATTTTTGTTATAGTTTTAATTCAATTGAATAATACTTTCCTCCACTACAAGAACATGAATTTGAATTTGAAATTAAATATGTAATGGATTTATTTTTATGTAGTAAGAGTGTTATTTTTAGTGATTGATGTTTTTTGGATTCCATTATTTTTAGTGTCTTTATTTGGACCTTGGTAGGCCCCATGTATAAATTATTTGAAAAAATAACCCATATCAATATATTATTTATTTTTAATTAAATGTATCAACATGATACTTTTGGATATGATTTGTTACAAATTTTTTTCTGTATTTATAATGTTTGGAAATATATTTATTGTAGATAATAAATTTAAAAAGGGAGGATGAATTTTATGTGGATGTATTAGTTTTAATAAGTATTAAAAAATTTAAGGGGAATTATATTGTTTTTAAATATTAAAATATATATTCATTGGATAATTAATAAATAGTATTTAAATTCATTTTGAATATTATAATATATGAAAATCATGACATAAATGTTTGTTTTGATGTGTAAGTGATAAAATTATCTACATTAAATTCCAAAATAATTTTGAAAACATAATTTTTTTTGATTTATATACAATTATTTATTGCTAATTTTAATTTTGGGTCCATGAAATTATTACTTAACTTTTTAATGTTTTCAATTAAAAGAATAAGAATAATTTCATTTTTTTAGTATCCTAGTTTTCAATTTTGAATTAAATTTTTCTTATTTTATTTTAATTTTTGATACGCTATCCTTATATGATATAAATAATTCATGACGTAGAGACCATGATACACAACAACTTACCATGTATAAGATTGAGCTGGTATATATTCAATCATGATACAAATCTGTTAGCAATAATACCAAAAAATCTCTTTGTGATAAAAAATTCAATTAATTTCACATAGATAAGAGACCACACGACAATTATGACAACCTACCACAAGAACTAATTCACTTGTTATTTAGAGTTAGATAAATATATAATATATAGTGTTTGAAACAACCATGCTAATTCCCCACTCAATCCTCCATGATCGATTTACCACCCATTTACATAATCTAGTATAACCTTAGTGGAATCCTCCTAGAAGGATATATGTTCGACCACACATGAAAGTGGCATTCTAACTATTAATGATGGAAGAATGAAATTTTAGTATAATTTAATTGATGAACTTATTGAAAATAAGATGATATCAAATAAAATAATAAATTATTTATACTAGATTAATTTCATCAACATATAAATAACAAATGAACCTCTCACAACACTTGATTAAAACTATAAAGTAATGAGATAACTATAGTTTTCTAGAATGGAAATTGATAAGAAATATTTGATGATGTTTGTTAAATCATGGGTGAATCATAAATCTAAATTCAGAAAAAATAAAAGAGGATCATATCATCTTTGAAGAGAATTTATATGATATTTTGAGTGTCAAAATTACTTTAAATGTGAATATTCTAAGACACACCTATGAAAAGGGAGCTATAATAATGACTTTTGAAGATTAAATCCTAATATTGATTAAATAAACCAAATTTAAGTGAAACATGTTTATGAGGACATCTGAAACTGATAATATAAATATGAACTATGATGTTGATGTGATAGGAAATAGTTGGTTATTCATCATCTCAATGATAATGATTAAATCAATGTAATTTGATCTTGGTCCAACAGTAAAGATTTATTGTGATTTATAGATGATGTTCTGTGATAAGGTGAATATTTCATGATTTTAAATTTCTATTATGGTCATTTATTACCTTTTAGATTAAATTTTGAGGACCATGGCACCCAAAAATTCTTACATTCTATGGTAATGAACTTCAATATTTTAACATACAAGGTGATTGACATATTTTCTTAAAAATTGAATTGAATATAATTAATCAACTAGTTTACTCATGTTAATGATTGAAGATATACTTCCTTGGTTTTAGAATGTATAGAGGCCATCTGAATGAGTTATTCAATGAGTTTGGTAGCCGGAGTCAACATGAATAATGATGTGTTGGTGAGGAATTATATATGAGTAATGTTTATGGTATGAGTGATGAACAATGAATTTAGGTAGAGGAAAAATTAGCTTCACATTTTGGATTTTTCGTAGATGAATAGTTGTTCCTCATTTTGTGTTGATTAATATATCACATGTCCTAAAAAATATAAATATGTGAGTAGATGATATATCTAAATATGATTTGTTATGATGATTCTTTTTTTTCATTAATTAATTGTTTAATTTGAGACATTTCAGGGAGAAATATGAGCATAATAAAAAGAAGGATGATTCAAATCCTGGTTGTTCTAATTTATCATTAATAAGATGATTAATGGTTATGGAAATAACAATTACTTAATATTGAAAATAAAACTCAAGAATAGACTAATTCTCATTGGGGTTTTTATGAATATCAGTGATGATTTAATATTGATGGACATGAGAAGATGATACATACCAAAGATACTGAATTAAAACTTGTTCCGCACAACACTAGGATATTAATGTTTTTTATTAGAAAAAATCTATTTCAAGGTCCATAAAAAGTTTAAAATTCATGTGTAATTATAAAATGGTAAAAAAAAATTAGGCGAGGCTTGTTTTTTCATAGAGATATTGACATAAATGTTTGGCGGATATTAAAAATTATTTATTTATTATAATTTAACTAGGGAATCGCTTTGGGTTAATGATGCATAGTTTAAAAAATTTGTGTATTGGAGTTCTAAATTGGGTTCTTTATGATTTTATTGTGTCTCCTTTGATGGATAATAACTAGTTGTGGCATTAAATTTAGAGGGTAAATGTATTTTTAATAAACAATGAGTATGATCTTGATATGGGATATTGGCATGAAATTGTTGAAACAATATAGATAATGTGGGAATTGATATGATCTTGTATATATAGGTAATTAATTATTCATAGAAGAATGATCTATGACACTAATACTGAATGATTACAATAATCTAGAATCATGCATAGTGAAATAGTGCTATACCTTGAGAAGAAATCACCCTATAAATATCATAGCATTTTTTTATTGTTTAAAATGTTCTACTTTTAAATATTACATTTAAGAACATTATCACCATATATTTTTTATATGGGGAATGAAATTATCAATATGATATATCATAATGAATTAATAATTATTCTATAAGATGATTTTCACTCAATCTATAACTATAAGTTATATTTTCTATAAACATCTAGAGTCAATGAAAATTAACTTATATTGAATTCCAAAAACAAATTTAATTTAAAAATAAATCATGGTTGTATAACATGACAATGAAAATAAATTTATGGTGATAATTGTTTCATAATTTTATTATCAAGAATGTTATGTAGTTGATGAACTATAGGATTCATTTTAACCCTCATTCACAATAAATAATGATGGTTAACCTCTTTTCAGTTAGTTACTGTGTTCATAATAATCAATCATGAATACAAAAAAATATATTTTTAACCATACAATTAAAATTTTCAACCTATTGAATTGATTAAATTTCAATTTCTATATTATGAGTTTCTCTCTTTCTATTTCTAACATGATTTTTTAATATTTCATTCACATCCCCTTATTCCTAAACCACTATTTTTGTTTCTATTTATGCTTGTTTCATTATATCATGTGTTTTAAATTTTTTCCTTCATATAAGTCACACTAAAACCTTCCATATAGATATGATACCCAACCCACCTACTATAGTTATTCATAAAAGGATCCTAAAAAATTAATTTTACAAGATTCAATGTCATCTAGGCCAACTACCCAACTCTAATCAAATAATATTAATAATTTTTCCAAGTGAATTTTTTAATTAATTCCAAAACTATTTAAAAATTTCAAATGTTTCATACATGTATTTCATCTAAAACCCATAATTGCATGGACATAAATCATTATAAAAAATAAATACATAATACCAATACTTGTTGAAGTACTCATTATTAGATATATATCACTAAATATGATATTTAATAGTGTAATAAACCTCCCATATTTCACTAAGAAATGAGTCTACTATGACATTCATCTCACTAGTTACATAATTATGTGGGGAATAATACTAATAAAAATATTTGGGATGCTTGGTAATTTTTTAGATTAATCAATATCCATCCATCGTATTGATATATTTTCAACTATGTTCCTCAATTGTCCTAATCATTAAGATTTCTATATAGTGTAATGTAAGGAAAATAATGAAAACACATTAATATTGAATAATATAGGGGTTCCTGGTTAATTGTGAAACAAACTAACAAGGAAGCACAAAAGAATTATTTAATTTATTTCCATTCACAAGATAATATAAGGGAACATGATTAATAATGAAACTACCAAATTCGATTACTGAGTTGTTGATTACACCCTCTTTGAAAGGATTCTCACACTTAGTATTTTCCAATTTTTTATGTATGACTAATATAATATACTTTATATAAACATTAAATTCATAACTATCACATCTTATATAATATTTATCTTCTCATGTTTCATTCCATTTCTATGTGAACTTCTATAATTTTGTTTTTATAATCCATATTTCAATCACAATATTAATGTTTTCATGCCACATTAATGTGAAAATATTTAGAGAACCCACATGTTTGTATTACTCACCCAAAAATAGAAGTCAATCATATTTATACATGTCCAAATTTATTATATTCTAAATGTACATAAACACTTCATGTAATTTGATAATGTCATATGGGTTGGAAAACTCCACATGATTAATCCTAGAGCGATATATATTTGACACTATTGTCTTTTCTAAGAAGGAATAACCCTTTATGATTTTTGTTTGTTCGACCCCATCTCCCTATAACAATTATGACTATTCCCAATTGAGAATCCAATTCAAGATTTCTATAACACAAAATTTGTACAACCTATATTCAAAAACTATTTTAGATTTCATAACTTAACAAATAAATTTTGGTTAATCTAGATGAAATTTAAATTAATTATAGTTGTACCTACCATGAAATTGAGGGCTCTAACTCACAAAAATGGTTTAATACTTAAAAAATAAATCATATAAATTATTTTAATTTCATAAACAATTTATTAGACATGAATACCAATGGAATTTAACAGATAAATATTCATTTTATTTAATTTAAAATACATTTAATATTCATTCATGATCTTCTAATAAATAATTTATAATCATAAAAATTTTATAAATTACAAAAAATATAAATATTTTATATTCATTTTAATAAGAGTTATTTTATATTTTTATTATGAAGAATTTATAGGACATTATATGTATCAATAATTTTTTTAATTCCAATTCTATTATATAAATATTTTATACAATCTACATAACATATATTTTAAAAAATTATAAATACCTTATTAATTTAATATGACATTCCATGATTTATAAAAAAATTTATTCAACTTCTATAATTTAAATATTTTATATAATCTAATTAAAAAATATTTTATAATCTTTTATAAAATTTTACTTAATTATTTATAAAACTTTTACAATTAAATAAATAATTTATAAATTTATTATTCCCAAAATTCATTTTATAATGACTTTTGATGATTTTATAACCATTAAAATTATTGATTATATTAAAAACCAGTTTTAAAAATTTTCATCTTTCCTTAATGTATAAACCATATTCTATGTAAGGGTAACCTCCCAATACCCTTATATAAATAGTCCATGGGCGGGTATATTTTCATAACCCTTTTATAATACATACTTTTTAAGGGTCATAACAAATCCAAAATTACAATATCACCTCTTGTAATGTTATATCTTGGATTACCTTACTAATGAACCATCCCAAAATGATTAGTTTTGGATTAAAATTATGTGAAAACTTTCACATTAGGGAAATACATAGACTTATTTTATGTGAGCCAATTTTATAAATGTATAAATCATAAAACCTTTACATTTATTGGGAAATGAACCACCTTAACCTAGTTTTCCACTCAAATAGTGCTTTAGAATGGTTGACCTGTGGGCCTTAGGCATGCATCCCTCTAAACCAATGGCTATCGACTATCAGTAAGGGTATAATTTGGTGATAGTGGGGAGTCTATTCCCTCATGCTATGATATCAATAATTTCACACACACACACACACACTCACACATTTATTACAAAGATGAAGGAAGACCATCACTCTGTGGGAGAAAGAGAATAAAAAAAGTTGAATCGTTGTAAATAATAGTAATAATAATAATCCCAAATGAATAATACCATATATGGATAAATACACAATTTAGGTCCTATAAAAAATATATGAGATGTCACCCATGGTCTACTACATATGTACATATTAAAAATGATGTTCCATCATAATACAGATGAACCACTTGTTCAACTTCTATCCGTCCCATTTAAATGTTGCACTTCCATAATCACTATGGTCAAACTCCTAAGATTGATCCCTTACCTAATATCGAATCCATGAAAACTATACACATCATAAGGGACCCTTGTAGGGTGTGAGTATGAAATCCGTAGGAAACATCAAAAATTTTCATTTATTACATACATAATTTTATAGTGTAAGAAAATGTGTAACTAAAAAGGCAACATGCACACGATTAAAAATTAACCAACTTCCCTTGTGCTCATGAACCACAATGAATCATTTACCCACTTCTGAAAATGCCTATATAACTCTTTACACAAGCCCCCAAATATATATTTATCACATGATAAATGTATTGAAATATATATTTGTAGTGGTGAGGGCCCATGGATTAATGCCCATGCATCCCCTGATTAATATCATTCGTGGAGATCCCATAATCAAATACCATAAATGTATCAGTAACAACTCATTCCTACTAACACCCCACATACCAACAAAAACATATCTGACATCTCGAATTCAGTCCCATAAATATGTCCCTGGCCACTCATAACTTTTCTTAGAAAGTAATTGTCAGCTTAATAGTCCAACCTCCCATGGTACAAAAATTTCCATCCTCTATGAAAAAATCATTGTCGGATTAATAGTTGAAATTTCAATGAATTGTGATATCCTTCCTCTAACGACCATAGACTATTTGCTTGAAATATAATGGTGATCTACATTCTCTAATAGGTGGTCTTAACATCATATCCCGAAGTTCCATCACCATATATTATGGATTTCTATAGTGAGAACCTCCTTTGTTTCAGATGATCAATACCATCTCCTAGGCCATAATATCTATAGAGGCCTCCATGAACAATTATTTGAAAACACCACCTCAATTTTTTTATATATGTGTGGACATGACTCAAATGGTGCCTTGTAAAATAATGGTGAGGGAAAATCACTTACATTTACTAAGCCATGTCAACGAGAACATCATTCCCATGTAAAAAAATAACCCCAATCACAATGTTCAACACTGTCCTATGTTCCACATGCCCTTCCATTGACCTATTAACATTGTTGCCTCAATCCCAATGGCCATGTCACCTCAACCTAGTGACCACCATTACCCCATGTAGCTCAGTATGAGGCTAAACTGATGAAAAATTTCACATCAATATTGTTAATCATCATCACTTTAAGATAGTAGGGCACGACCACCACATTCCCAAGGATCCAATGAAACCATATAACATTTAAATTACTTATGTATAGAAAAACTAGCATACCATTCATTGTTATTCAAGTTCACATTACCCATCATGATCCATTTATAAAGAAGCAACGATATGCCCATAAACATCTCATATCATCATGTCATGAATTAAAATAAAATAATTAATTTATATTGGGTATTAATCAGTCAAACCAATGTGTTCTTCAAATCACACACCCCAACACACCTTTAAAATTAAGGATAAAGATGCGACACCTGCCATCGTCTGATAGGGTTTCTCTCATTGAATATCAACCTCTAACTCGATCCAAAATGGGAGAAATCTTAGTTTTTCACAAAATCCTAAAAAATAAGGAAAAATATCCCACAAATATTTATCATTATGTATGGAAATATAAATTAGAAACCAATTATAGTGTATTTAAGGGACTTTTTTTATTCTACCAATGAGACAGATTGAGCTCAAACCAGCGCTCAAATTGAGATGATGGGTCAAAGTCTGTGTAAGGGAAGAGGAGATCTACTCGGATACTGTTGTTATAATTCCAAACATGTGGTATAAAAAGGTAGGGGTTCTCTAAAAGAAGAATAGGGAAAAGGGGTAATTTAAAATTTTTAAATACTCTTCATATTTTCTATGCATTTTGTAAAAACTTGCATTAACAATGTGATGATCACTATCATAGAGGATAATACCCTCGCATGGTTTGGATGAAAAGTTAAAAACACCATGAACCAACCATGTAGGTGACTCTGAACACCTTTAGGACATCATGTAATTGACTATAATAGGCTTCATAGTGAAACAAACCCACCCCATACTGAAAACATGCTTCACTGTTTAGGACGCACATTTAGATAGAATGTGAACTAACCGTGTACCCTTGTCTTCCTTTTCATGAAATTGGGTTTTTTGATCCAAAAGCAATCAATCCCCATTAAATCTTGTTAGGAACTAGCCAATCCTTATGAACCCTCTATTAAAAACACATTATAGAATAAATACTACCATTATTAGGTTCTGAATTCCAATAGAATGTTTTCTTGTCCACCAAACATAAAAATTTAAAAAGGTTGAGAATTTCAACTTAATAAAAACACATGGTATGATATAGTATCCCCGCATTATGATATCTAATACCCATGTCATAAATACAGAAACCAAAATTTTTGTGAACAAAACCATATCATAAATTTCAACTGGATTTAACATGTCTTATAGTTGTGGTCTATTGTATTTATATATATCCCCACCTTTGGAGTTAACTACATGGTTGCTCAAGGACCTAAATATTAAATATCCTGATAATTACACTGAACAAACTGAGACATAAAATTCCTCCCATGACATACCATCATTCTACAAGATCGTCTGGATTTCAGTTCATACCTCTATTATACATGAAACCCATATAGTATTGCATCTCATCAGATTCCCATATGTCTATAAAAAAAACTAATGTTAAAAAATAATCATGCATCATGTATATATATATATATCTGAATTCCCCACATATTCCTAAATCATTTTTACCACATACAAATTGGAATCACATATGACTCCCACATACTAACTATATCATACATAGACCAAATATAAAAAATGTTCACAAAATTAACCAAAACTAGAAAAATCCCAAAAAGAAGAGGATACACAATAATCAAGGTGTACCTGTAACCTTATTCCACACTATAACCTGATATAAAAGATCATGATCAACAATATCAACTTTCCATGAAGCCTGACTACTCCCCGTTTGACCTCCCATTAAGGATGCACCAGATACCAGCCACTAACTCCACTAATGGGTCTCTCTCCCCCTTAAATGATCTACACATGTTTCATAATACCAAATAATAGCACATGGTCCCCCTCGGTCCTACCTCATATCGCAAAGTCTAGCTCCAAACTATCTGAGATGTCTTCCAATAAAACCTCTCCAAATGTCTCACCTGACCACATGTCTTGGAATCCTTTGGATCCCACTAAAACTAAGACTAAAAATTCCATTTATACCCACACTAAAATAACACCATCAAAGAACATCTCCTAGATGGCCTAACTATGTCTATGTCTTGAACAATGTGCTTCGAATCCAAATGATATCGATTTCGGCTACTTGAAAAATCATTACTAAGATCATTTGATGTTGTCACCCAGATTTAATATCAATGATCATTCATCATTCTCTTAGATATAAGTTCTCTATTTCACTACCTTTGAGAACGAGTCCAGTTTGAATATTTTCACTTGAACCTGAATGGTGTTCCTTAATCCATTCTCAAAATTCCTCCCTTGGTGATGGCATCACTCACTATAGAAGTCGCAAATTGTGATAGGTATTTTATGTTCAATGAATGATCCATAATGAATGTATCTTCTTATTGTATGTTCATGAAATCTCATGACCCCTCCTCCCTCAACATCATAGAGAATACTATATAATAAAATGGGCCCAAATATCCTACCAAGATAGTATCTTCCGTCTTCCTTCCAGAGCTTCTATATCCTACCTATTCTTTTCCAGTACCCAGATTATATACTTCACCACCTTTAACAGTCACCCTGGGGGTATCTCATGATAATTAATGATAGTATGCACTAACATAATATATTTATATTCTTCCTTTTTTCCTCCTTCATCATAAAATAATGGTTGGTGATAAGACTGGATCTCACCAATTAGATATTCTATGATCAGCCTAGCCCTGTAAAACCCCCATCAGTACCATGAATTACAAGTAAAATTCTCACCGTTATATTCTATTATATCCATGGCCTATTATATGTAATCTTTTTTTGGATTCCACACCTATACTAGTGCCTTTAACTATGGCTTATGATCATCCGGACCCCCATATTCCTCATGTTGACCCTCAACTCCCTCATCCCTTGCATGTTTATGTAGCACCACATCAATGTTATTATGCCTCTCTACCAGAATCCATCTATGTGGCATCATGATAAAGACCAAATTCAAAGGTCAAGAAACCATAAAAGTGTCTACATATATAACATGGATAGGGAAATATTTAATCGGCAGTACATCTCACAAACCATTCACTCCCCTACCTTAACCTTGTCACAGGACATGTGGCCTCATAACCCCTAACCAACACATATTAGAGATATGTATAATATATAATCCATCCTCATAGCCCCATGAATACCAATAATAGAGCCATGAATCACATATAATTTCTCATCACAACCCATTCTTTACCCATAAAAGATCCAAATATCATATATTACATACATAAAATATCATAAATATTGGGTGGTTGAGTAGAATGCCACCAAAAGGCTATATAAGACAACACTATTTTTCAATTTTTTGAAACTTAAAACAAATCACCCCAATCAATACCCATGTCTAACCATAACATATATGGGAACATAAGTACTATATTCACATATCATCTCATAATAATTTCATTAGGAACCACATTACTAGTATGGCTTGTATAATTCTACTGAAAATTCTAAGAAGGAAACACTATTTAGATTCATTGTAGACACATTAAACATAAAATCTCGTCTTAGTGTATTCCAAGTTCCCAACAAAAAAACCAAGAAAAGAACACATAATAAGATCTTGTATTACAATCATAATTCATAAAAAATCTCCCTTTCGATACCGAGCCAAGGTTCAAAACACATAATCTAATAACATCAGACCCAAGTGTTCTAATCGTTGGTGAAATAAATTAACTATGAAATTTAAAAGCCTAAAATCAGTTTATCATCCATGAAAACATGGTACATCCCCCATTCATGGGAATATAGGCACACAAACATGATCAATTTATCATGTTTCACCTACCTCTTATTCTTCTATCTATCAAATCTCAAATATAAGGACACAACGGGAAAATAAACTCATCTTATACAATTTCTATCAAAACAAATGTGGTTAAATTTTTACACCAATCCCTTTTTATTGTCATACTATTAACCAAGAATCATGAAGACAGTGCATTATTTTTTTACATTGGCATGATTACAAGAAATAAAATCCAAAAGGACCGTTCAATTTCATAGTATTAAAGAACTAGAAACATAAATGGATTTCTTATTACATTATTATAACATAAAATAATAAAAAATAATATAATTTTCCTCCTGAAAATAATTAAAAAATTACATTTTCATAACCTGAGGAAAATACAATAAATAAAATGTTGGTCTTAATTTCATAGTAAGGGAATGAAAAGAAGAAGAAATATTGAATTAATGAGAATAAATAATCATGGTAACATAAATAAGTGAATAACAAAAAAC
Organism: Viscum album; assembly: GCA_963277665.1. Taxonomy (NCBI): domain Eukaryota; kingdom Viridiplantae; phylum Streptophyta; class Magnoliopsida; order Santalales; family Viscaceae; genus Viscum; species Viscum album. Next base: position 1,315,924,240 of record OY728133.1, read on the forward strand.
TTAACAAAAAATATAATAATGGAATCCATACATAGATAATATGAATAAATAATATCATGGAAAATTAATTATTATATTTAAATACTAAATGAAGTCAATGCATAATTATTGGAATTCAAGTTTCAGTCACATGAAAACATATACCATCAAGTCATTTAAAAAGATGTTTTAAAACTATCAGAAGAAACCTTTTAGATATGTGAATCTAATTATTATTATGATAACATGTTGATGCATTGAGGGTCAATATAAATTCTGATCCCTAGTTGACATTTCTAGTCTAAATAAATCCTTATATCGAGTATTTGATTTAATTAGTAAATAATGTTCCTCGTCATAATGTATCCATATTGAAAAAATAATTTGTATTTATAAATATTCATCAAGAATAGGATAAGTAACAATAAGTGTTGTTTTTTTAATGAATGGAAATACCATTGAATAAACCATAAAAACATTATTGTTCAAAATAATCTTCATACATTCCTTAGTGCCCCTACCACTTTAAAACATTTGAATCATAATCCCCATGAACTAGAAACATTAAATGAATAAAAAAATATCACGATAATAAGTATATTCTTTATATTACATGACAAACAGAATTATTTACACCATAAAAAAGAAACTGCATGTATAACATTACAATATGCCTCAATGAGATGAAATTGAGACAAGATCCCTTACCACCTGTTCTAATTTAATTATAAGGGCCATGGATTTAAAAAATAAAATTATTTAATTGAAAATAACATTTTAATATTGTAAATTAAGCTTCATTCATTAGGGAGTCAAGATGACATGAAATTAAATTCATGTTGTATAATAGAAAAGAACATTCCTTTTACTTTTTTATAAGAAGTACATTATTTTGAAAAATGGCAGGGAGATTCCATCAAATGAATGTTTTTATAAAGTTAAAATCGGATAAAATTGACATTAAAAAATCATTTTATAATATTTGAAACTTTATTGATAAATTTATTAAAAAAAATTAAAATAGATTACAAGTATTCCATAGAAGATATTTAAACGCAAACAATCTCAAATAATAACAAGATTGGGAATAAAATACTATTGTGACTCATTTGTATAGGGGGGATGATCAGGTTTGATGATGTGAGGGGTATGGGGTACACATCCTTATATAGAAACCCCTTGTAATAACTATCTTGAAATTTTTACTTTTTATTTATCAATTTATAGGGCTTGCATGCATGGACCTTCGACTATTATGGTATTACTTCTCACTTCATAATCATTAGAACCATATAAAAATGAAATAATGTAAGTTATATTGATATATAAATAACCTAATATTCAGAATAATACTCATAAAAAGTAAATGGGAGGTATATAAATCAAACAAAAGAAACAAGTATTATATATGGAATGTTTTATATAGAAATAATAATGAGTCAAAGATCCCTTGACTTTTTCATAATTTAGTAGAACATGATTTAACCTCATGTATAATGGTTTTAAGCATGGTATAAACTTATATAATAACCTTATTAAAATTTATTATTTTAATATATGATCTTCTTATATTATTTTGTCGCACTTTTTTTATAATATTTCTTTATTAACCCTGTTTTGGGTGTCAACTACTTTAGTTTACAACAGATGTTTTCTTATGGATGTCTCAGCAAATTTTTATAGGGTATATATAAAAAAATTATAGAATTATATTAATTTCATAAATATAATATTTAATAGATAAATAAATTTTTGTTTTAATTATTTAATGTTTATCATGGAAAACCAAACACATTGCGTCATGGAGATGGTATTCCATATGTACACATGAGCGACAATATCACTACCTTAATGGTTATTGTGTAAGGAAGTGGATAGTATATAAATTTTTAAATAATCAATATAATTTCAAATTTATCATATATATCCATTGTATCCATCATTATACCCATCCATGTAAATTGGTGATTAACAATAGATTATACCATGATGTGGAGAATATATGTCATACAAACATACGCACAATGTATAAATTCTTTATAGGATGGATAAATTAAGGAATATGATTTTCCCATTATTGTAATAATATATTGGAATATATATAATACTGTATTTATTAATTTTTTATGGAAAAAACACATTAATATGTCGTCCCAAATTGGTGTTATTAAGTGATGGAGGAGGTTCCGTTTTATAATTGATGTGAGTGACTCTTTTGGAGACATTCAAAATATTAAATTTAAAAAAATTAATTTTCATTTTTGAATAGATCCAAAGTGATTAATTCTGAATATAAGATGATGAGTTGTAGAAAAAATCTGAAATAATAATTTTTATACATGTCTATGTCACACTATTACCACTATCATTAAGAATTAACCCTTAGTTAACCCTTTTAACTCTAACCGTGACAACATGTAATTTATAATTTAAGGGAAAATATAATTACTATAACATGTGAAACAAAACAAAAACGTGTCATTGGTGATATTTTAAGACTTATAGAATTTTTTTTCGCGAAATAGAGATTTTTATAATTTTATATAATTTAATTAATTGTTAATTATTTTAAAATATCATTAATTACAATTTTTGAACTATTCAAAATGTTACTTTTTTAAAAATATCACAAAAACAAGATAAATTTATAAAAATAACTCTATAACATAAATAACATGTTATATTCTTCTAAAAAGATAATTTTTGACATTAATAATCTCAAATTATATTTATTTTAGTATTTTTAATATCATTTATTTCATATTTCCTTTTATTAAACAATTAATACATCATCATTGTATACGCATTTAAATAAATTATTTATTCTATATAAATTGCAAATAAATTATCAGGATAAATATGAACATCTTAGCTATCAAAATACTACTTGTAGTACACTATATCCCCTATATAACACCATATCTAACATGTTTAACTTTTTAAAAACAAAAGTGTGATAAGATTTTATTTTCATTGAATATAATATTATAAATGTCATACTCTCATCAAATTAGATAAATTTTTTTATAAATTCATAACAAGGATGATATTAGTCAAAACAAACTCATCCAACAAAATTAGGAGTAGTTTTTAAGTAATAGTATAGTATTCATAAAATTATTTTTACCTATAAATATCGAATTTACTCTAATCCATGATAATTAAAATATTTCTATATTTTAATAATAATGTTCCAAAAAATAAAAGAATCCTATTTACATAATTTGGACCGCCAGATTCCAAATTTGGTGTCCATTTTTTAAAATTCAATATATAGATGGTGTTGTAATAAATCTAAAATTTATTCCATTGAAGAAATGAGAAGCATATTTTTAAAGTGAAAACATTTAAGAGAGTAATGTTTTTATATTCATTTGTAATGAAAACATGATTAAAATAACTTAAATTTAATTCAATGATATAAAATTAATCTAACTAATGTTAAAATTAATTAAAAATATAATTTACCCCTATAAATTATTTAGATAAAAAACTTCTTTCAATTTAAATGCAATATTTTATCAATATTCATCAAAACAGGAAAGTTATCATAAAAATAACAAAATCATAAAGCATAGTAAATTTTTATATTCATTTTTAAAATAATTTTTATTTCCAAGAGAATATATAAAAAAATATAAAATTATAGTTAAAATATGTTCGCCATTAAAAGGCCATAAAATTTCATTTTTAGTAAAATACAATTTTTATGCTTGAAATTGGATTTATTATAATATTATTCATATAAAATATATTGGATCAGTGTCACAAATAATTTATTGTATATATAAAATTTTATTTTTATAATTTTGTTAATACTTTTCATTCCCACTAATTTAACTTCTTGCTTATATATTATTATATTAAATAATATTATTTTAATAACATTTTGTTAATAGGTAAAACTTGAACTTGTGTGTAATTCAATAAAACTCATTGTTGTTTTTTACATTAGATAATTGTGGTGTTGTTTATAAATAAATCTTGAAACAAAATTAAACTTATTCAAAAATGGAAATATTATAATGTCTTTGGGTGTTCTACTCTTTCCCATATTAATTGAATTGTGTCCTAACAATTTATTCTTTATCTTGGTGGTCATTTATAAGGCCCCAGCCTTAAACCTTACAGAATCTTGAGTTATTACAAGATTACACCTTTAGAATATTTTCAGGTTTAGTGTTTTAGAGAATTAGATCATAAAACATGCATTACATTCCACATTTAAACAAAGTGGTTACATAAAAGATAGTATTCATTTTTACCATCAATGGAAACTTAATTAAAATAAAAAATGGATTCTTTCTTGACCCTTCCTTGACACTATCATCATATCATGTACCTTTCCCTTGACCTATGAAAAACATTTCAAAAACTTGGGATGAGTTTAAAAAGCTCGGTATGGGTTATAAAATAAGGAAAGGAAACATAAGTTCATATATACATAAGAATGAAATCATACTTTACCCATAAAACATAATCACTTTAACATACCGCATCAAATCATGAATAAATCATAGAAATCATGAGACATAAAGGTAACTTGAGGCATTCATAACATTCTTACGTAGGGAGTAACCCTCTTGGTTACGTTTGGAATACCCATCACAGTATATTCCATAAATCTCTTCGGAGAAACCTTAACGTTTCACTCCTTCGCGTTACCCAATGCATTGGACAGCTATATTGGGCTCACCCACCCTTAGTTTATCATGGAACCACCCGTCTTCATAATAATGCCCAAGAACCTCAACATAATCGTATCACATAAAACATGTATTAAGGAAACATAACATTCCCACCTTTCAATCACAAGATATAAATACAACACATAGATATAAAAACTTTATGAAAACCATTTTCAATACCACGATAAAAGAAAAGTAAAACATGGTATTTATTTTTCTTTTAAAAAGTAGGTATGGATTGTAGAGGAAGCCGAAACTCAAATAATGGTCACGGCGGCGGAGAAGTCGTTTTCGCCACATACGTACGAAAAAAACATTCCCTTTTTTCGTTTAGTAAATGCTTCGTAAAAAAAGATTCATTTTGAATAAACGTAAAAGTCAAAGGGGTTTATACACCATATAAAAGAAGGTTGTGTATAAAACAAAATATGCCTCAATGAAAGGAGATTGAGACGAAGTCCCATACCCCGGGTCCGACTTGACTCGGTCGTTCTTTAATATCCTGAATAATAATATTGAGTTAATTTCTACTTGTTTAAGAACCTTTTTCAAGTTCATTATTCCTTTTATATCACTTATTTCCATGTCATGAACACTATGTAATTATTTAAGTTAATAAAGGTCATTTTAACGATCATTGGTACCAGATTCAAAATTTAGCCCTTTATAATTACAAGTTGTTCATATATCCATTATATCCAGAATGGTATTAATGATTTAGATATCATATTTGTCATATATATCTAGTACATTCATGCATTTATAATATTACATAATCATTTAGAGGTAAGAAATGAAATGCACCGTTCATGGACACAGTAAGCCGTATGTACGCATGAACGCTACTTTCATTTCTATTTCTTATTTTATAGAATGGAATCATAATGATATTAAGGTATATTTTAATTCCAGTGTAATATAATATATAATATTGTAACTCCATCCTTTATACGTCCCACATATGGTATTTAACGAACCCAATCACTTTGAGGGGGCGGTAGTCCGCACTTCCTTAAATGAAGATATCGCGTTTACCCATAATGGAAACCATAATGGTATGACCAAAATGAAAAATACATAAGATTAAGGAAAACATAAACATATTACATATCATATATAAATATAGTGACATCTTAATGGCCACCATTCATGGTGTTAAAAGAATGTTGAACAATCATCGTTTCGGGAGGCAGAAATTCACCATCCACAGAAACAGTATGTTCGTTAACCATTAGATGTAGGTGTGTGTAATTGTAGCATGAATACATCTTATAACAACGTACTAGTATATTGAAGATATTGGATTTGTTACAAAAGAAATTAATAAAAAGAGTTTAGGGGTTGGAGAAGCAAAATAAAACAAAAGGACTCAAGTGAAGACATTACATAATAATCGGGTAACTCCCATTGGTTTGAGCTCAAAGGCTTCCATTGGAAGACTTCTGCCCAAAGTGAGGCTTCAGGGAGTAAGATAGGGAAGTTTAGAGACAAAATGGGTAGGGGTTGGCCGATCCAATGCACTTGGAAGTGTTGGTATGGAGGTTGAGGTGGGGGCCTTTTATAAGAGGAGAGGAGGGGCACTCTTGGAAAGTAAAGAAATGTTACTTTATTTGAAAATGATTTTTGGATTCAAAAGGTCCCACATTGATATAATTCGGGGAAAAGGTGATAAGGGTTCTAAATATACCCACCCAATAGGTTTTGGACATGTGTTGGTCTTAGATTTTACATTATCTTTCCATTTTATTTAAATCGTCAAATAATGAGGTCATCGTTGCATCATTATGATGTCATAAATAATTTATTTTATATAATGTCTAAAAATTATAAAAAAATACTATGATGTAGAAAATTGTTTTGTCTTTCCAATGACTATTTATTGTCCAAATGATCATTTATTTTGACAAAATTAAAAATATTTTACTTAGGTGATACATTCTTTGTTACATTTAACATTCTTTAAAAAAATAAAAAGATAAAAAGTCACTTTCTCACAAAAGTGATTTCATGGGGCCCCCATGTTTGGCACAAGGCATCCCATGGTCAGCCATGAGACAACCAGTATCCTTAGGACACATTTTGGCGTCATTTTTTATTATTATGATATTATATTATTATCCTTAACTACCCGATTTCTCATTAATCAAGATAATTAAAGATAATTACCGTCGTTACTATTCATAATGTCCAAAAACAAAACAGTCATGATTACATAATTTGGACCTTCTGATTCCAAATATTTAAACCATTTTACCAAATTAAAAACACATAAATTTCAATAATTTATTTAAAAATAATTCCTGTTGTCAAAATAAATAGTGTGTTTTTTTGAAACAATATCTATGAAAAGTTTGGCATTAGTTTATGACCAATTTCAAAGTGAAATTAATCCTAATTACCACCATTGGATTAAATGGTAAAAATATATTCATATTACACTTTAAGACCAATTAAAAATATAATCTACCCATATAATTAAATTAAATGATAAAGCAGTTTTGATGTAAAATGCAGTATTTTTCACTATTCATTAAAAAATGAACATTGCCAGAAAAAAACCAAAAAATTATCCAATGTAAATTAAAATGTCCCAATCATAATGAATATTTTTATTTTTACAAATATAGATTATAAAATTTTCAAAAGTTTTATTTAAAAAGGGTTTTCCATCAAAAGGCAGTAAAACAATCTTTTAAGAATATTTGTGTATTCCATGCTTAAGATTGGATTTATTTTCAGTTTAAGCCTCTAAAACACTATCTAATTCATTAATAGACATAGATAAAAATATCTATTATTCATTACTTACTTGGGATTTTACATCCTACCACCCTTTATAAAATTTCATTCCCGCAATTTATTTACATATCAAATAAATGGGGGTACTTATCCCTCATTGAATTTTCAGATTCCCATGTTGCCTCTTACATCATGTGGTTTTTCCAAAAAAACCTTTACCTGATTAATCAAATTATTCTGTAACACTTGCTGCCTGTGGTCAAGAATCTGGACCGGTTGTTCCTCATAAGATAGGTTCTCTTCAATCTGAACTACCTCTGGACTCAAAACAAGAGATGGATCTGGCATGTACTTTCTCAGCATCGAAACACGAAAAACATTGTGTAACTGAGATAAACTCAGAGGTAAAGCCACTCGGTAAGCAACTGATCCAACTATCTCCAGAATTTCATGTGGTCCAATGAACCTTGGACTCATCTTTCCTTTCTTACCAAATCACATCACACTTTTCCATGGTGATACTTTGAGGAAAACAAGATCACCTACCTCAAAAGAGAGATACTTCCTCCTGTTGTCCGCATAACTCTTCTCTCTACTCTGAGTTCTTCTCATGTGTTTATGTATCAGCTGAACTTTTTCTACCATCTCTTCTACAAATTCTGGTCCCATCAACTTCCTTTCACCCACATCATCCCAGAAAGATAGAGTTCGACACCGCTTCCCATATAATGCCTGAAATGGTGCCATCTGTATACTATAATGAAAACTGTTATTATATGAAAATTCAACCAAAGAAAGATGTTGGTCCAAACTTCCCTGATAATCCATCAAACAAGCTCGTAGCAACTCCTCCATGGTCTGATTTGTTCGTTCCTACTGCCCATCTGATTGAGGATGAAAAGCTGTACTAAAATTTAATTCAGTACCCAACGACTTATGAAGGCCTTTCCAAAAGTTAGATGTGAACCTGGGATCACGGTCAGATACAATGGAGAGAGGAACTCCATGTACCCTGACTATCTCTTTAAGATACAAACGGAAAAGATGATCTAGGGAAAAAGTATCTCGTATAGAAAGTAAATGAGCAGATTTAGTCAAGCGATCAACAATAACCCAGATTGCATTATTACCTCGAGGGGTCTTCGGAAATACCACAATGAAGTCCATGGATATATTCTCCCATTTAAACACTGAAACTAGTAAAGGCTGAATCATCCCTTTCGGAAACTATTGCTCTGCTTTAACCAGTTGACATGTGAAACACTTCACAGTAAAATCAAAAATATCTCTTTTCATTCCATCCCACCAGTAATACTCTCGCATATCTTTGTACATCTTTGTACTTCCAGGATTAACTAAAAACAGAGAACTATGAGCTTCACATAACAACTCCCTCTTCAACTATGAATCACAAGGCACACACAATATTTTCCCAAATCTCAAAACACAATCATTATTAATGTTGAATTCAGGAAACATACCTTTCTGAACCAGCACTACCTTTTTCTACAACTCACTGTCTTGCTTCTGTGCTTGCTTGATTCTGTTTGATAGAGTTGATCTCACTGATACCTGAAACAATACAGAATAAAATCCTGCACCAACAACTTCTATTCCAAAGTTCATAAAATCCTTAACCAAAGGATCATGTTCCAATCTCAACATTGCTAATGAATCATTACTTTTTCGACTCAAAGCATCGGCCACATTATTTTCTTTTCCTGGATGGTAATGAATTGTACAATCATAATCCTTGATTAATTCCATCCATCTTCTCTGTCTCATGTTTAACTCTTTCTGAGTGAATATATACTTTAAACTTTTGTGATCGGTATATATTTCACACTTTACTCCATACAAATGATGCCTCCAAATTTTTAAAGCAAAAAAACAACAGCTAATTCCAAATCATATGTAAGGTAATTTACCTCATGAGTTTTCAACTAACGTGAAGCATAAGCAATTACCTAATCATTCTGCAATATGACACAACCAAATCCTTTCAATTCAGCATCACAATATATAACAAACTCACCATTCCTGGATGGTAGTGCCAAAACTGGAGAATTCACCAATCTTCTTTTCAATTCCTCAAAACAATCATCACATTCATTTTTCCAGATAAACATAACACCCTTCCGAGTTATCTTAGTCATTGGACTAGATAACCATGAAAAATTTCTAACAAACCTTCTGTAATAGCCTAACAATCCAAGGAAACTACGAATATCAGTTACATTTGTGGGTCTTGGAAATTCTTCAACAACTTTTGTTTTTGCAGGATCAATGGTTATCCCATCTTTAGAAACAATGTGACCAAGGAAAGAAATTTGTTGCAACCAAAACTCGCACTTGCTGAATTTTCCATACAGTTTCTTTTCTTTTGAGGATTTCAAGATAACCCTTAAATGTCTTTCATGCTCCTCTTTACTTTTAGAAAGCACCAAAATATCATCAATTAAAACCACCACAAACATATCCAAGAACTCATGGAAAATTATATTCATTAAGTCCATGAATACAGCAGGTGCATCGGTTAGCACAAAAGGCATTAATACAAATTCATAATGGTCATATCCTGTATGAAACACAGTCTTTGGAACATCTACTTCCTTTACCTTCACCTGATGATACCCCGATCTCTGGTCAATCTTTGAAAAAAACTGATCTCCCTGGAGCTGATCAAACAAATCATCGATATGAGGAAAAGGATATTTGTTCTTAACAGTGATGTTTTTCAAGGCTCTATAATCAATGCAATGTCTCATTAAACCATATTTCTTTTTAACAAATAAAACAGGAGCACCCCATGGTGATGTGCTAGGTCAAATGAAACCTTTCTCTAATAAATCTTGTAATTCCTCCTTCAACACTAAAAGTTCAATTTGAGCCATTCGATAAGGGGGTTTTGAAATTGGCTTAGCATCAGGAACTAAGTCAACAGTAAACTCAACTTCCCAATCTGGTATTATTTCAGGCAAATCAGGAAAAACATCAGGATACTCATTTACCACTGGCACATCATTAATATGAATAGTTACTTTATTTTCAACGATGTGTGCAATGTAACATTCATTTCCATCTTTTACAAGTCTCTTGGCCTCTTGACATGTTATCAACAGTAAGGGTTCATTCTTGTACACAAACTGAAAGCCTTTCTGAAAAGAAACTTCTTTAGCTCTACAGTCAATCTTAGCATGGTAAATAGAGAGCCAATCCATACCCAGGATAACATGAAACTCTACTAGAGGTAGAACAATAAGGTTTTCAAGTAGGTTCTTTCCACAGATAAGGATATGGAGATTCTTATAAATTGTTTTTGCCTCAACATTTCCCCCAGGTATTTTTACCACAAGTTCAGGAGTCATTTCTTGAAATGGTATTCCCATTTTAATAGAAATGTTTTCAGAGATGAATGAATGTGTAGACCCCGAATCAAACAACACACTGGCATAATATGAAAAAACAAACAAAGTACCTGATACAACTTTATTTGACAGACCAACATCTATTGAAGTAGTTGCAGAGGATTTCACCACCCCTTTCTGCTTGTAGTCTAACTACTTCCCATCACTCAATCTCTTTTTCAGACACTCATTTGCATAGTGACCCATCTCATTGCACTTAAAACATTTCACTAACTGTAAATCAAATTTGGTCTTACCTTCACCTTGATCATTTTCAGTGCAATCAAGAGCCTTATGTTCGATCTTACCACATTGGTAGCACTTTGTAAAATTCAGAAGACATTCCGCAGCATGCCTTTTGCCACATTTATCACAAACTGGAAACATAGTTTTCTTACCGTCAGTCTTTTTTGAAGAATTCTTACCTTTCCCCTGCCACCTCGGTCTCTTCTTCTGTTGCTTGTTATAGAACAGTTGATCATCGCCAAACCCCATTTTTACCTTCTCAGCACATCGAACAAGCTTTTCATAACTTTTAAACTCACGAGAAGCTAATTCCCTTCGATATTTTGGCTTTAATCTTATGTAAAAATGATTGATTTTACTATCAAGGTCTCGGATAAAATTTAGAGCATACCTTGCCAATCGAGTGAACCTTTCTTCATAGGCAGCCACTGAGTCTTCCTCTTGACCCAATTCCAAGAATTGATTTTCCATCCTAAGTCGAACAACCATAAGAAAATAATTCTCAAGAAAAATACCTTTGAATTCATCCCAGTCAAGAGCATCAATCTCATCGGCATCCCTGATATTTTTAACCATAGACCACCACTGATCTGCCTCACCCTCCAAACGGTAAATAGAAAGACTAACCTTTTGATTTTCTGAACACCCCATGACATCGAAAATATTCTCTAGTGCTTTAATCCACCATTCAGCTAGCACATGGTCAGATGATCCTCTGAATGATGGGGGATGTTGCCTCATGAATTGTTTCACCACTGACATGTTCCTCTCCGGTTGATGTGGCTGATCTCGCGCATGGATACCACCACCATTTGTCGCTTGAGTCAACTGCGCCATTACTGCAACAAACTGTTCAGTTCCAATTTCGACCATCTCGGGTTTCGGATTCGGAAGGTTATTTCCTTCTGTATGCCTTCCTAGCACTGCTTCCCTGTTTCCTCTACGGAAAACCATTCTGAACAAACATGTCTTAGATGAAGCAACATGGTAATCTTCAAATGATATATCATTTAAAAAAAATATTTTTGGATAATCATTTAATATAATTCTAACTCCTAAAGATATCTAAACCGACCTTTGATACCAACTATAAGGCCCCATCCTTAATCCTTACTTAATCTTGAGTTAGTAAAAGATTACACCTTGAGGATCTTTTCAGGATTAGAGTTTTAGAGAATTAGATCATAAAACATGAATTACATTCCACATTTAAAAAATGTGGTTACATAAAAGATAGTATTCATTTTTCCCATCAATGGAAACTTATTTAAAATAAAACATGGATTATTTCATGACACTTCCTTGACACTATCATCATATCATGTACCTTTCCCTTGACCTGTGAAAAACATTTCAAAAACATGGGATGAGCATAAAAAGCTCAGTATGGGTTATAAAATTTGGAAGGGAAACAAAAGTTCATATATACATAAGAATGAAATCATACATTACCCATAAAACATAATCACTGTAACACAACTCATCAAATAATGAATAAATCATAGAAATCATAAGACATAAAGGTAACATGAGGCATTCATAACATTCTGACGTAGGGAGTAACCCTCTTGGTTACGTTTGGAATACCCATCACAGTATATTCCCGAAATATCTTCGGAGAAACCTTAAAGTTTCACTCCTTCGCGTTACCCAATGCATTGGAGAGCTATATCGGGCTCACCCGCCCTTAGTTTATCATGGAACCACCCATCTTCATAATAATGCCCAAGAACCTCAACATAATCGTATCACATAAAACGTGCATAAAAGAAACATAACATTTCCACCTTTCAATCACAAGATATCAATACAACACATTTAAATAAAAAAATTATGAAAACCATTTTCAATACCACGATAAAAGAAAAGTAAAACAGGGTATTTATTTTTCTTTTAAAAAGAAGGTATGTCTTGTAGTGGAAGACAAAACTCAAATAATGGTCACGACGGCGGAGAAGCCGTTGTCGCCGCATAAGTACGACAAATACATTCCCTTTTGTCGTTTAGTAAACTCTTCGTATAAAGAAGATTCCTTTTGAATAAACGTAAAATTCAAAGGGGTTTATACACCATATAAAAGAAGGTTGTGTATAAAACAAAATATGCCTCAATGAAAGAAGATTGAGACGAAGTCCCATACCTCGGGTCCGACTTGACTCGGTCGTTCATTAATCTCCTGAATTATAAACTTGAGTTATTTTCTACTTGTTTAAGAACCTTTTTCAAGTTCATTATTCCTTTTATATCACTTATTGTCATTTCATGAACACTGTGTAATTATTTAAGTTAATAACTGTCGTTTTAACGATCATTGGTACTTGAGTAAAAAAATAAGCCCTTTATAATTACAAGTTGTTCATCTATCCATTATATCCAGAATGGTATTCATGATGTAGATATAATATATGTAATATATATCCAGTACATGAATTCATTTATAATATTACATAATCATTTAGATGTATGAAATGAAATGCTCCGTTCATGGAGACTGTAAGTCATACGTACACATGAACGCTACTTTCATTTCTATTTCATATTTTATAGAATGGAATCATAATGATATAAAGTTATATTAAAATTCCAGTGTAATATCATATATAATATCATAACTCCATCCTTTATACGTCCCAGATATGGTATTTAACGAACCAAATCACTTTGAGGGGGCGGTAGTCCACACTTCCTTAAATAAAGATATCGTGTTTACCCATAATGGAAACCATATAGGTATGACCAAAATGAAAAATACAGAAGCTTAAGGAAAACATAAACATATTATATATCATATTTAAATATATTGACATCTTAATGGCCACCTTTTAAGGTGTAAAAAAAATGTTGAACAATCATCGTTTCGGGAGGCAGAAATTCGCCATCCACGGAAACAGTATGTTCTTTAACCATTAGATGTAGGTGTGTGTAAGTGTAGCTCGAATACATCTTATAAAAACATCCTAGTATATTTAAGATACTGGATTTTTTACAAAATAAATGAATAAAAAGAGTTTAGGGGGTTGGAGAAGAAAAATAAATCAAAAGAACTCAAGTGAAGACATTATCTTAAAATCGGGTAACTCCCTTTGGTTTGAGCTCAAAGGCTTCCATGGGAAGACTTATGCCCAAAGTGAGGCTTCAAGGAGTAATAGAGGGACGTTGAGAGACAAATTGGGTAGGGGATGGCCGAGCCAATGGCTTTGGAAGTGTTGGTATGGAGGTAGAGTTGGGGGACTTCTATAAGAGGAGAGGAGGGGCAATCTTGGAATGTAAAGAAATGTTACTTTATTTGAAAATGATTTTCGAATTAAAAAGGTCCCAAATTGAAATAATTCTAGGATAAGGTGATAAGGGTTCTAAATATACCCACTTTATAGGTTTTGGACATGTGTAGTTCTTAGATTTTACATTATCTTTCCATTTTATTTAAATCGTCAAATAATGAGGTCATCGCTGCATCATTATGATGTCATAAATAATTTAACTTATTTAATGTCTAAAAATTATAAATAAAATACTATGATGTAGAAAATATTTTTATCTTTATAATAATTATTTATAGTCCAAAATATATTTTCTTTATAAAAAATTAAAAATATTTTACTTAGGTGTTACATTCTTTGTTACATTTAACATTCTTTAAAAAGATAAAAAGATAAAAAGTCACTTTCTCACAAAATTGATTTCATGGGGCCCCCAAGTTTGGCAAAAGGAATCCCATGGTCTGCCATGAGACAACCAATATCCTTAGGATAAATTTTGGTGTCATTTTTTATTATTATGATATTATTTTATTATCCTTAACTACCTGATTACTCATTAATCAAGATAATTAAAGATAATTACCGTCGTTACTATTCATAATGTCCAAAAACAAAAGAGTCTTGATTACATAATTTTGAACATCTGATTCCAAATATGTAATCCATTTTACGAAATTTTAAACACAGAAATTGAAATAATTGATTTAAAAATAATTCCCATTGTCAAAATAAATAGCGGGTTTTTTTGAAACAATATCTATGAAACGTTTGACATCAGTTTATGACCAATTTCAATGTGAAATTAATCCTAATGACCACCATTGGATTAAATGGTAAAAATATATTCATATTAAACTTTTATACCAATTAGAAATACAATATAACCATATAATTAAATTAAATGAAAATGCATTTTTGATGTAAAATGCAGTATTTTTAACTATTCATTAGAAAATGAACATTGTCAGAAAAATACCAAAAATTTATCCAATGTAAATTTAAATGTCCCAATAATAATGAATATGTTTATTTTGACAAATATTTATTATAAAATTGTCAAAATTTTCATTTAAAAAGGGTTTTCCATCAAAAGGCAGTAAAACAATCTTTTAAGAATATTAGTGTATTCCATACTTAAGATTGGATTTATTTTCATTTTAAGCCTCTAAAACACTGTCTAATTCATTAATAGACATAGATAAAATATATATTATTCATTACATACATGGGATGTTACATCAGGGGATTGATATTATAAAATAATCAATTGTTGACGAATCCCCATCATAAATAGTGTTAATAATAAATTTTCCAAATAATAGGGAAAATTAAATAGCTACGTCACCACAAAAATAGGATTTCAAAAAAGATAACATTAGAAAATAACATGATATAGAAGATAAATATTACTATAATGTTCTTATAGATAGTAATATATATCATGTTCATCCGAATGTCTACCATAAAATGACTCTATATCTCTGATGGGTTATAGAGTCCATTTATTTTTTAGTAAGAAAATTAAACGAACAATTATTGTATTCTAATATAATTTTCCTAGAGTTAAGGTATTTGTTTACTTCTTATAATAATAACATAATGATATAAACTTACTTTAAAAGTAGAGTTTCATCATTTAATCAATTTCCACCACAAACTCATCATTTTATCCAAATGATGAGTATTTAAGATGACTTTTTTCATTCTTGTATAATTATAATAAAATTTGTTGGAATAAAAAATGCACAAAAGTATAACTATATATTTCTCTTGACATTATAGATTTAGTAAAAAAAATGGTTAAGATAAGATAAGATAATTACCCCAAAATAATTAACATTTATATTATGAAAACAACTTTAATCTTTGAAATTCAATAGTAATACCAAAATTTCAATGTAGGTCATTCAAAAAATTTCCATCCTTCCACCATAATCTTCTAGACTAAGATTAAAACTCAGAAATCATAAGTACTTTCTCATATAGTCTTACTAATAACATTAATCACTATTATTTTCTTATATAGAAAATATAATTTCTTAAATAACATAATTTCTAAGATATGATAATCATTTCCAGAAATCACATGAATCACCAAAATATCCACAATAAAATTATAAATTTTTCGAACATATAATTTAACTTTTACATCGCAATTATAATTATATAGTATTATTTTTACCATGATCATATATTTTTTACAAAATAGTGAACATATTCTTATATAACATTAATCACTTAATCACCAAATAATTTTCCAATTCCAATGTAATATATTTAAAAAAAAAATCCGTAAAATCTAAATACTCGTTATCAATTAGATATATTAACTAAAAATATTTCTTGCTAATCATGAATTCACATAAGATAGTGGTAGGTGATTCCCCATTTTCACCCTTTGTATGTTGGCCCTATCTAATAGATTTGTTGAATCTATGGGTAATAACCAAGGATACACATTATCCTTTTTCAAAAACAATATTAAAATTATACAAAAAATTTTATAATTATTAAAAAATAACATATATATATTCAACATTAATGATATGTTTTAACTAATATAGTCATATAATATATTTTATTTTGTATTACCAATAATATATAAACTCATAATTACCTTAAATTCAATGGTTATATAAGCCATAATAGTTATCCATAACTTTAAACATATTTTCCATAACTGGTAATTAATTTCACATTAAATAGATTTATCAAATATGATAATTCAAAGGTTTGAGTTTCTTAACATATGTTTTCCTAAATCTAGTTCCTAGTGTTTCAACTAAACTTCCATTTATACTGATTATAATCCCTCGACCAACAAATCAGAGAGGTGGTATATTATTTTATTATTTTGGCATGATTATAAGGTATAAAAACTAAAAGGACTAATCAATTTAGTAGTCTTGAAGAAATATATACATAAATGGATCCATCAATACAATAATAAAACATAAAATCTAAAAAATCAAAATAGTTTTAATCCATTAACTCATTAATATAATTCATCTACGTAGCCTTAGGAAAATTCAACAAATAAAAGGGTTTTCTCAAATGATCATTAATAGAATGAAAAGTAGAAGAAATAACTAATTAATGAGAATAAATCAACATGTAAAGGAAAATAACTTAAATACATTTCATTTAATCAATAGGCTGAGAGTGAAATAAATATATAGATAATTTTGAGATAAAATATCATGGATAAATAATAATAATAATTGAATTCAGAATTAACTCAGTGATTAATTACTGAATATCATGTATGACTCACATGAATTCTTGTACCATCATGAACTTTTAACACATAGTCTAAAACATCATATATAAACCTCTTTAAAATGTGGAACTAATTTTTCTTATGAAAACTTCTCGATGCATAAAGGGGATATATAATGTTTGGGCCACACACATCATTTCCAGTCTAATGAATTCCTCATATCGAGCAATCAATTTTATTAATAAACAATGTTCCTTATAGTTATATATCTGTATAGAACAAATTATATCTATTTATCAATATTTACCCATTTTAGAAAAAATTACAATAATGTTGGTTGTTTTTAATTAATGAAAATACTATTGAATGAACAATAAAAATATTATTGAGTAAAATAATCTTTATACATTCTAATGTGTCCCATACCACTTTGAAACATTTTAATCCTAATCCCCATGAAATAATAACCTTAAATCATCATTATAATATAATTAATGTTAGTATATTCATGATACAACATGTTAATGAGAATTATTTACCGAATATAAAAGAAACTAGGTGTATGACATTATAATATGCCACAATGAAATGAAATAGAGATGAGATCACTTACGAAGGGTAATTATTTATTTAAAATTGACATGAATTTATAAAATAAATTTTTTTCTTGGAAGGAAATTTTTAAACTCGTACTATAAGCATCAATTCATTATACAATTATGATGGTGGTAAATTCTATTTGTGTCATATAAGTTAAAAAACATTGGTTTTTACATTTATAGGAAAAGAACCTTATTTTCAAAAATGATATGAAGATTCTTATTAATGAATTATTTAGAAAGTATAAATTACATTAAAAATTATTATAAATTAGTTAAAAAATTTGAAAAATATTTAGAATACACTAACATCGTAGATAAATATTTGCACAGTAGAGACATACACACATACAATCCTGGATAAATATGAGATTGTGAAATAAATACATATCACATTATAATCAGTAGGATTGTATTCCCATGAACGAAATAAAATCACATGAACATGAAAATATCAAAATATTCAGAATAATAATCATAAAATACCTTCATGGGTGGTATATGCACCACCAAAAATATTAATGTTTTGTGTCATTCATATGTCCCATAAAAAAACTGAGACAAAATCATGAAGCTTACGCTTCCTTTAGTAGAAAATGATTTAACCTACTATAAATAGTTTTAGACATGTTATTTTCATATATTATAACTTTATTCATATTTATTATATCATATATGATGTAATTATTTTATTTTATCATCTTTTTATTGATAATATTTCATTATTCCCCTTGTCTTGGGTGTTTGCTACTTCATTTTACTATTCATGTTTAGATATGAACGTCTCAGTACATTGGAATAGGGTATATATAAAAAATATATAGAATGATATTAATTTCATAAATAACATATTTTATCATTAAATACATTCTTTTATCCTTTCTTTAATTTTTAACATGGAAAATGATTCACATTTATTTGTGAAGATAGTATGAATTACATATGCACGAGTAACGATATCATTCCATTAATGGTGAATGAGTAAGAAAGTGGATTTTATAATAATTTTTTAAGAATATATATCATGTAATAATTATAATATATATCCATTATATCCATAATTAATCCATCCATGCAAATATGTGATGAAAAATAGATTACACAAAAATATAGAGAGGGTAAGTCGTACGTACGCAGACACAATTTTTTCATTTTTTTGTAGGAAGGATAAATCATGGAATATAATTATCCCACAAAAATAATAATATCTAAAAAATTATGATATTTAATTTCTTACTTTAGTATGGAAACAATATATTAAGGGGAATTAGGGTAAGAAATGACCTTGAATGAGTTAGTAAAACAGTTATCTCTTCCTTGGATGACTTCCTTTAGGTCTTTTCTCAATGGATATATAGTTGGTATTTTTGGATGTAAAGGACTATAGTAACAGATCTATGGATGTTGGGAGGATAAATGGGAATGATAAAATTGATCTGGTAGGTTCAAATTGGTGTGAAGATGTGAGGGAGGAGGTTTATTATTATAATTGAGATGATGAGGAAATTTTGAAAACACTCAAAATATGAAATTAATATAAGATAGTTTCTAATTAAAAAAGGTTAAAATTTGATTTATTTTAAATATAATATGATTATTTTGTAATCGAATATCAAAAAATAATTTTTAGACAAGTTTATGTCACATTATTATCCTTATATTGTGTCATTAACCTTTAGTTATCCCTTTTAACTCTTACCGTGACAACATTTAATTTCAACATTGATGATTAATCTAAAAACTATAAAATGGAAAAAGGCTAAAAATGGGAAATTAATCATATTTTCAGGCTTCTAAAAATCAGTTGGATGAAAATGATAATTTTTGAACTTATTTATCATTTAGTAAAAAATTAGTTATTTTAAAATATCAATAATGATAATTTTAAAACTATTAATTACTGTACATTTTAAAAATATCATAAAAAAGTTAAATTCAAAATAATAATTCTAAAAACCTAAAAACATGTAAAATTAAATTAATAAAATCTATTAAAGTAATTAATCATCTCATATAATTTTTATATTAGTATTTTTAATTTCAGTTGTTTGATATTTCTGTTATTTAAATAATTACTACATCATCAATGCAAATGATTTAATGTAATTCTTTGTTGACTAAAAATTAAAAATAAACTCTCATGATAAAGGTAATTATTTATTCTTAAAAAATAATATTTATAGTTAAACATATCCCTCACAAAATACTTATTATAAATATTTAACTTACTCAAAGAAAAATTATGAGAAAATTTATTTTCATTAGATTCCAATTGATGGAACCAGTTTCACATTTTTATAGTGAAAACATAGAAAATATTTTTATATTTTGATATTCATATTCAATTTAATACTGATTTTAATGACCTAAATTGTATTAAATTATATATACTTAATCTAATTATACTTTACACCAAATTAAAAATATAATTTAACATTGTAAATTATTTAGATGAACAATAAATTTATAATTAAAATGAAATATTTTATCACTATTCATCAAAACATGAAATATATAATAAAAATTCTGTAAATTAAACAAAATTAAATTTTTATATTCCTCATTAAAAGAAGAAGTTGATTTTTTTTGAAATTGAAGATATCAAACATTCACAATTATTGGATGAGAGTCCAAAATATTTAATTTAATGTGTAATATATAATTTCAGATTTGGTTAATATAATTCATTCCTAAAAATGTAATGGCTAGCTTATATCTTATTATATTAAATTATAATATTTTTATAATATATTTTTGTTTGGTAAAACATGGCCTTGTGTTTAATGCAAGCCAAGTCATTGTTGTGTGTAGAATAAACTTAACATGGGGTTTCATATAATGAAATCTATGAACAAAATTAGACGTATTCAAAAATGAAACTTATGTAATGTCTTGGGTTGATACTGTTATGCTTCATGAAAACTCCAACAAAGAACCTAATTTGATACCATTTAAGCACCCAGACCATGTTTTCCCACAAAATAGTCCTCTAATCAGATTTCCCGCTAAGCCTTAGGCATCTCTCACCGTATGAAATGGGCTATTGAATAACAATGAGGTTATGTTTTGATGATATTTTAGAGACAATACCCACTTCTTATGATAAAATTATTGGTCCATATATATATCACAGTGGAAAAGGACCATATCATAGAAGAACCCAAAGAATAAACAAAACATACGCATAATAAATAGAAATAGTAATCATATTCCTAAATGGATAAATCCATTGGAATTTAAATTAACTTTTTATGTCATAATAAACAAATAAAAACTGTTTCATATGGCCAACCACATAGGTACATATATAAAAACACAAAAGAATGTCCAGCCAGGTGCAGAGAAACCACATTGTCCTCTTCCATCCATCCAACAAAAAGAGGTATATCTCTGATAACTAAGGTCCCACCCATGACACTTATACCATAGCTAATATCAAAACCATATAGTCTACAAAAAATTTTGAGGGTCCCATGTATGGTGTGAGTGTGAACTGAGTTGGCCACCACAAACATGATCATGTATTAAATCTATAATTATACATTTTTTGAAATAATATAACTAAAAAACACACAAACAATTAATAATTCACACACTTAAATTATGTTCAAAAGCCATAAATACGCATGTAACATATTTATCTAATTCTAGTATATAACTATACATATTCCCCAATATATATTTTGTAATAAAATACATTCCTTCAAATATATATTTATTATGGTGAAATCCCATGCAACAATTCATAGACATCCCTTGATGTATATCTTACCCGGAGAGCCCTCAAGAACCTCCCATAAACGATTCAATGGAACATAATGTTATCCAACACCTCACATTCCACCAGTCAAGAATCAAAAATACTAGAGGCATTCCAATCAAAAAGTCCCATGCACCTCAGACCTCTACTCAAATGTTCAACATTATCTCAACAACTCGACATGATGAGGCCTGATGATTTCCATTTTCCAATAAACAATAATCAACATGATCTTAACACATATCATCTCAAGGCATAGTGATATCCATCCCTTAATAATATCAACCCATGGGCCTCAAATATAATGGAGAGTCTCACCGCCCGACTGATGGTCTCAGCACTATGTCCCGATGTTCCATCACAACCAACCGTGTCTTTCTATGGTGAGATCCTCCTCCAAAACTAATTGTTAACACTATGTTCTAGAGAATAAAATATAAGGATGTCTCTACTGATAACGAGGTGTCAAAACAACCTCAAATGAGTCTTATCTGTTTGTAGAAAACTCCAAAAATGCATCGAAAAATAGTACTGATGGGTAATCACTAACATTATCTAAGACACATCATCTCTAACCTCCTTCCATTGTAACCACATATCGCAAATCAAAATGGCCAACACCCTCCCTAGTTTTAGGGTTCATTCTCTCAACCTGATGACCTCATCACCTAAATCCTGATGACCATGTCACCTCAACATGGTGATCACCATGTCCCCATGTATCAATGGTTTAGAATAACCAAATAATCTATGTCAACATAGTCCTGGCGATCATCATCACCTCAACACCTTGTCCCATGCACATAATGTTCTGAATAAACTAATGTAATCATATAAAATTTAAATTAATTATGTATAATCAACTAGCATATCCATCCTAGTTGTTCTAGTCCCTATACATGGCTTCGTCTATTTATAAAAAATAATGATCATTCCTGTCAGAATCTCAAATCATCAATTGGACCATTAAAAGAAAATAATTTATTTATATTGGTAATCACCTAGTCATCCATACATGAATATCAAATAATGAACCCCAAAAAACCCATAAAATTACAGATAAATCTACGAAACACCTACCTTAGACTTGTTAGTGTCCACACATTGAGTATCATCCTCTAACCTGATCCAAAATGATAGAAATCAGATATTTATACAAACTCCATGAAATAAATTGAAAATATAATTCATATGTTTAATAATTACATATGGTGTGTTAAATGAGGATAATAGTAAATCAGATCAATATCATTACCACTATGAATTCAATGAGAGAGATGCTGCTTGGATTAGAGCTCAAATGGAGATGGAGGATAACTCTTATAGAGGGGAAGAAAAATTATCTTCAACTAATATATGTATATAGAACACCATGGGGGAATAAAAGTGTATGGGTCATATAAAGGAAGAATGTTGAAAGAAGATAATAGTTTCCTTCTCAAAAAGCCATATGGTTACCGCACATTTATTTATATCATGCACTAACTATGCGGCACTCACTGTCCAACCGGATTGTCCCCTCACACAGTTTGGTTGCACGATTTGAAAAAAAAAACATAAACCAAACGTGTGAGGGACTCTGAACACTTGTACTATACCACACATTTAACTATATAGTGTTTCAAGAGAAAAACAATCCATGCCCCTTTGAAAATAGGTCACACATATTACACTGCACTATTAGACAAATGGTGCACAACTAGTTTCCACTCCCTGGAATAGGTTTTTAGAGACTAAAACATCTAATACCATCTAATACACTTGATTAACTCACATATTCTCTATTCCCTGTCACGAACCGACCTCGGGGTCCGTGTCATGACTACCCCAAGCCCACCTTCCATAGGCCAGTGGCTGGCGACTAGCACCAAAGACGTAAATCCCTAAGCTGGGAAGGCATTGCCTTTATAGAAGTAACAGACACACACAAAATCAGAATAATTTGGAAGCAAAGCACTATGTGAATACTTTATACAAAAAGTAGTGCTGAAAGTAAAGGGGGGCGGAAATACCAGCCCAACAGAAAAGTACATGTATAATGGAAAGAAAGTACAATTGAAAAACGGAAAAATGAGGAAAAGGGAAGCTCTTGGATGATCCGTTGAGTATCATGCTTGAAGGGTAGCTAGAGATTTCCACCTCAGCATGCCACATCTATTGGTCCGCTCCGTGTACAATGTCGCCGTGTGATCCACCTCCGGGTACCATCTAGTCCTGGATCGCTCTCGGCCTCCTTCAACGTTGTCCGTCGTCTGCATCCAACACAATGGGGTGCAGGCATGTCCTGTGCAAGGGTGAGTATAACGATACTCAGTAGGGACCCTGATACCCCTGAAGGTCTCCCAGAATCCACAATGGATAAACCAAAAAATAAAATATACAATCACAAATTATCAACCAACCCTACTAAGGTATATGCACATACATATACCCATGCAATAAACCATAGTTCAGATCCAACTCTCGAGTCAAGCACAATACAGTCCATGTAGGAATGTAAAGTCAATCACATCTATGATAATGATTGAAAGTCACGACTCGGCTCACACAGGTGTACAACTTTCTTATAAAAATAGAGATGGTCAGATGTAGTCACTAATTCATCTAAGCTGTCGGACCCACATATGATACAGGACCTGCTATGATGTTGGACCAACATATAATACAAGACCTGCTACTCTGTCGGACCCACATAGGATACATGTATATAGGTCAGACTGCCGGATCCACACAGGATACAAGAACAGTAGTCATCGCACTGATTTAACTAAGCTATCGGACCCAGCTCTAGGGTTCCCAGACACAGTATGCTCGATTCCGGGAGGGTCTTCTCCTCGAGCAAACGGTGTCCATACATCAACTATCACGAAGTCTAGAGTTGATGTATCTGAATGTTTCGTCTCATCAAATGAAACCCAATGCGACATATGGCGTGCCAATCTGACACCCGGTCTTACAGTTATTGGCTTTTCTATTCTAGGGGCCCGGTTGGAGTTATGATCATTCCAAACATGTATATTTTTCAAAGTTTCCAAATCTCACATAGAGTATCACAAAAGGACCATCTCGCCTTGATTATCATAGTTTCACAGACGGCGATTTGTTCAGACGTCCGATGTTTGAGTTATACACGTTTATGAAAAACGGGTCCGGGCCGTCAAGACCGGTGTGCTGGCGGGACGGCCTGTCCTGGATCGGCGGGTCCGAACCGGCTTGGGGGTCTGCCTGGCTCAGCGGGGCACAACCTGTCCTGGAAACAGGCATCCTGGCCCGCTACTGGCTGCGTCTCGGGAAGTTGGCAGAGTGGAGCGGGGGGGGGGGGGGGGTTTGGAAACAACGATGCCAGGTGAAGCCACCTCTCTTGCCCGGCAGCCCGAAGCTGGTCGGTCTTCCCAGTGCGAGCGACCCACACAGGGGGCCCTACATTCTTCCATGGGGCATCATCATGTGTTTTGGTCACCTTCAACCGGTCGCCGGGCTGGCGGCCGGTTCGCCCGCTTATGTTGCCCGCGGAGCGCGGCCCACTGTTCTTCCACAGCGTGGCGCCGAGAGGCGCCATGTTTCATCAAGCCCGACTGGATTTTTTCGGAAGGTTCTTCTTCATCCGAGAGGCCCACGGTTTCGGGTTGTAGTCTCCCTTTCTTGTGGCACCTGGAGTCGCGGTCCTCTTCGGAAATCGCGCGACCACTGTTGCCGTCGCAGCCTTCGGTCGTCATTGCCCCTAATCGTTGCCGCCTCCGGTCCATGCCACATCTTCCAACACTGTCTCCATCACGAATAAAAACAAGAAACAACGGAGTTTCATCAGGTCGTGTTTGATCTTCTGTCACCCTCCGCGTTAGGCGATATCTAATGGTCATAGACGATCACATGCATTCAACTAAAATGAATCTACAATTTATTAAATTTAAATTATACAATCCCCCTACCTCATTTCATGAGCATTGCATGTCGATGAGTCGCTAAAGACGGGCATCAAGGAGGTCGGGCATCATGGAAAACAGTGTCGTCCTGTCAACGTCATAGGAAGAGTCATTGTCATTGGCGACGTTTCCTCTGGGAATTGTCTTCTCTCTTGATGCGGAGGAAGAAGAATGAAGAAAGGTGTTCTTCGTGGGCGTCACAGTTCATCATCGAGATAGGACGTCGTTATTTGTTGGAAGAACTCCCCCTTTCCAATTCTTCCCAAAACACTCCCAACACAACATGTGCCAACATAAAATAACATCTTAAGCTATTATTTTTATCCTCACATGAATTTAAAAATAATTCAAAAAGTTTCTCCAATTAATTAATTAATTAAGTTGTCACAATTAAGGGGCGGGAGGCGAGGAGGATCCACCTTAGTAAATGATGAATGGGTTGGCTCAAAATTTAATAAGGAAGTTCAAGGAGGTTCAATAGTGTTTAAAGGGGATGTTGAGGGGTTAGGTTTGTCTAGGCCCCACACACATTATTCTCCCATGGGAGGTTATGAGTGATGTGGGCCCCACCTCCAACTCCTCCTTGGAGGAAATAACCCCCCTTTAATAATAGAATTGTGTACACAACTATTTTATTTAATTTATTATAAAACCCCAAATTATCACTTCTCCTCCTGACCAAACGCAACGGCGGTAGAGGTACCCTTAGGCGAATATTGGCGCTGCGATTTCATCAATGCCCTCAGATTTCAATTCCATGCACCGGTTGAAAAGATAGCAAACCCCGCATGTAAGTTTACTAAATGTACCCAAAATAACATCAGAAAATGATTCCAGTCACACCAGGCCATAAAATCAGACACCATTAGAAACTGCAGACTCGAAAATTCCAAAGTATTTAAGAAAAAAATTTCCATGAAATTTATGGGTCTTTACATTACCCCCACCTCAGAAAATTACCTCCCCATTAATATAAAACATACACTAGGGAAAAAATGGGGATACTGAGCATGCATCTGAGCCTCCTACTTCCATGTGCTCTCCTGGAGGTTTTCGTGCTGCCAGCGAATGTGCACTAGAGGAATCGGCCATCAGCATAGGACCCGGTCATGTAGATCCTAGATCTCCAACGAGACCTCCGTGAATGTCACCCCATCACCGATGTCCGGCTCCCCATGGATGATTATTTGAGACAGGTCGTTCACGTATCTCCTCAACTGAGATACATGGAAGATGTCGTGCACCCATTGGAACTGAGGTGGAAGGTCCAGATAGTAATCTACCTCACCTATTGTGCTGGGGATCTCGAAAGGTCCGATGAATTGTGGAGATAAAATTCTGTCCTAAATAAAACTCTATATACCTCATCGAGGGGAGACCCATAGGAATACGTGGTCGCCATCCTCGAACTTAAGTAGTCTCCATCTCCTATTAGAATAGGAATTATATATTCTCTATGCAGTCTCCATATTCTCTTGGATTATTTGCACCTTATCCGTCATTGCATGTACCATCTCTGGTCCTAAATGTGCTGACTCCCTAGGGTCAGTCCAGTACAGATGTGATCTGCAAGTTCGGTCGTATAGTGCCTCATATGGGGACATCCCGAAGGTGGATTTGTATCTTTTTTTGTACGCAAACTATACCAAAGGGAAATTGATCCTCCCAGCTATGACCAAAGTCGAGGAAACATGCATAGAGTATGTCATCGAGGGTCTGATTGGTCCTCATAGTCTAACCACCTGTCTAAGGATGGAAAGAATTTCTCAAGAGAAGTTGTGTCCCAAAAGCCTCTTGGAATCCCTTCCATACCTAGGAAGTGAAATGACCATCTCGATCAGAGACGATGGTCGATGAAACACCATGAATCCGTACGATCTCATGGATGTAGAGACCTCCCAAGCTCCCTAATGAGCCCCGCTCTCAGATCTGTAGGAATTGGTCCAACTTGGTGAGTCGGTCTACGATCACCTAGATAGAGTCGTGTTATCTAGATGTACATGAAATCCATATAAAAAAATCTATTGATATCCCATCCCACTTCCATCCTAGGACCTCTAAGGATTGTACCAAGCCTGCGGGTACCTAGTTATCTTCCTTCACTTGCTGAAAAGTTAGGCATCGCTAGTCAAACTCGGTTACTGCATTCTTCATACCTGGTAACCAGTGCTGTCGTCCAACATCCTGATACATCTTTTAAACTCCTGGGTGTACCATTGGATGGGATGTGTGGAAATCCATCAATACCTCCTCCTGTAATGAAATCGGTAACATGGTACGTCCTCTGATGAGGATGACATGCTACCCATTTTAAAAAAATCAATCGGGTGCTTGCCCTGAGGATATATGAGCACATTGTGCCTCACAGTAAGCATCCCCATGTTGTGCCTCAATGACTCACTGAAGAAGTGGAGGAGTGACTATGAGGGACTGCAGAAAGACTTCTTCATCTCTATCCAAAAAGAATATCTGCAACGCGACTAGCTGCTTTGTCGCCTCCCCAGGAGTATAGACTATCTCGAAATCAATGTCCTGGAAGAACATGAGCAATTTTTGTTGTTTCATGTTCAGGTCCTTCTGTGAGAAGATATACCTGAGACTTTGGTGGTCATTGTATACTGTATAATTCTCGCCTATCAGATAGTGATGCCACATCATCATGGCGAATACCACTACTACTAACTCCATGTCATGGGTAGCGTAGTTCTTCTTGTGATGTCTCAACTGTAGTGAACCATACGCGATCACTACTCACTCTTGCATCAGGACGCACCTGAGTCTGGTCCCTGATGCTTCTCTATAAGCTACATACCCTAAAACCTCCTCTGGTAGCCTCACAATGGGCACACTAGTCAATTTCAGCCTCTACTCTTGAAAACTCTGGTATATTCTCTCTGACCACACGAAGGGTTTTCCCTTCATTGCAAATGTTGAAAGCGGTGATGCAACTGTGGAGATTTCTGGAACAAAGTTATGTCTTTCCGACTCATGAGTGATCAACTGCACCCTCTTATTCATGATTCTGTCCTATGCTACCAAGGTTTTCCTTTTTCCGACCAAGGAAAACTTCATCACAACATTGTAGATAAACGAGAAATCTTTTTCCTAATACAGTCAATCTATGCATGAACTATGGTTTCCCAGTCCATACCCAAACTAATGTCATATGGACTTAACATTTACACCAAGATGTTCCAACTGATACTCTCGCATCAAGGTTCAGATCACACCATCGGCGTATGTGTGATTATCAAGTCTCCTCCCAAAGGTATCTCTAGACGTAAGGGTCTGGTCTATGGCATAACCTAAAACTCTAGGTCTAAGAAAATATTCTTGGAAGAGAGGACTGATTGGTACCTATTTCTTTTGATATGATGGCTAGTAGTAGACACAAACCATACCTCAAATCATTCATAAAGCCCTTGGG
Source organism: Viscum album (assembly GCA_963277665.1). NCBI lineage: Eukaryota > Viridiplantae > Streptophyta > Magnoliopsida > Santalales > Viscaceae > Viscum > Viscum album. Next base: position 1,315,953,488 of record OY728133.1, read on the forward strand.
CCACACTCCTTGACCGCATGCAGTTACTCTCATCTCTTTCCGTCTAGCTCTCTAACCCTATTGAGGACTATAAAGATGGGTGGTTGTAACATGTTGAAATGTCCACCACCCCATGTTGCTCTCTTAGCACTACTTCTACATCTGCTGCCCTACAGATCCAACTGTCCTTAACACTTCCTCTTCGAAAAATATTACATGCTCAAGTCTCAGTGAATGGTGCGAGTTTCATGCTTCCAACTGCTAACATTCAATGGATGTAACCACTCATCCAATGAACAATAAACCACAAAGGTTCTCTCCAGCAGCCCAACATAAGTAGGAATACATAGTGGGAAAATGTTCTGGCTCAGAAATCCTTAAACTCACTTCGCTCAGAGGACTAAGCCCTAAAGAACTGATCATTTCGTATCCATCAGGTATCAGGGGTGATCGGTATGCTTCAATGAATACTCAGCTTCCGGAACATCGTCCGGCCGAAATGTTATTAGTTCTAGTAAACTCTCATCCATCTCCTCAAGCCAGTCCTCAGCCGCCTGTGGGTCGGGCTCACCTCGAATCCTGAGGGGTATCTAATTCTGAAACATGTGTAAGGCACTAAGCATACAAGTGTCCTCTACTAGAACTACTTGTAGTGTCTACTGACCAATGAAAGTTATATAGTTGGCACAATGCCCGTAGATACCATCTTGAAAAATTGTCCAAGTACTTAAACCTCATTACTATGCGGTCCAACCTCATGGTAACTCACTCGGAAACACTGGTATCTAAGATTACCATCCACTCAACTGGTGTCTCAACTAGGTAGATAACTATATAAATCGCATCCAGTTAGTCCTCTACTCCCTGGGAATCTGTCTCGCCTCGTAACCTTGAAGGCCTCTGCCGTAGGGACTCGTGCAACACGCTCAGTTGGCGTGCACCATCCACCAATGTGGATGGTGGTATCTTCTACCGAATGAGTGGTGGTGCTACTCGTACATGACCTGAAGGTGCCAAAGTAGAAATAGTTCCCTCCACCAAAGCCTCGTCACTCAGTGGGGTGTCATCTTGTACTCCCTTGGAAACCCTAGATGGCTGTCTTTGTAGTGACATCCTGATAAAGAACAGGTGCTCCACGGTCAATAATTTATACTTGGTGAGCTAACTAAAAGAGACAACAAAGAAAAATCATGAAATACACACACTATAAATGTTTTATTTCACTATGTCAGAAATCCGGAGTCAGGGTCCTATTTTATGGATACATCGGCCGCTGCACCAAAACTAGACTACATGGACTGAAAACCACACTCAATACTCATAACACTATTTCTTCACAAAAATGAATGATTAGAGTTTTGAGATATGTGGTAGAACTGACTCCTCTGATACCAATTTTTCATGACCCGATCTCAGGGCCCGTGCCATGACAACCCCAAGCCCGACTTCCATAGGACAGGGGCAAGCGACTAGCACCAAAGGCGTAAATCCCTATGTTGGGAAGGAATTTCCTTTATATATGTAACAAACACACAAACAGATTATGTTGGAAGAAAATCACTCAGTGAATACAGTATAAAATAAGTAGTGCTGAATGTAATGGGGGATGTAAATAAATGTCCAACAGTAAAGTACAGGTACAACGGGAAGAAAGTACAACTGAAAAATGGACAACAACTGAAAAGGGGTGCTCCTGGAACATCCATCGAGTATCCTACCCGAAGGATAGGTACAAATGTCCACCTCATAACTCGACGTCTATCTGTCCACTCCATGTACTATCTCACAGTGTGGTCCATCTCCGGGTACCATCCGGTCCTGGAACGCTCTCATCCTACGTCAACATTGTCCGTCGTCTTCATCCAACACAATGAGATGCAGTCATAGCCCATGAAGGGGTGAGTATAAAGATGCTCAGTAGGGACCCTAAGACCCCCGATGGTCTCCCAAAATCCATAAAGGATAAATAAAAAAAGAAAAGATACAATCACGATGTATCAACCAACCGTACTTAGGTATATTACCATACATATACCTAAGTAATCAACCATAGTTCAGCTCCAACTTTCGAGCTCAAGTACAACCCAGTTCAGAAATGAAAGTAAAGTCAATCACATAGATTATAATGATTGAATGTCAAGGCTCTGCTCACATAGGTATACACCTTTTTTATAGTGATAGAGATGATCAGATGTAGTAACTGATTCATATAAGCTATCAGAACAACAAAGGACAGAAGACCAACTAAGATGTTGGACCCACACATGATACAAGACCAGCTAATATGTTGGACCCACATATGATACAAGTACAGAGGTAAAACTACCATACCCACAATGGATACAAGAACAGTAGTCATCACACTGATTTATCTAAGTAATTAGACCTACATAGGATACAATACCAGCTTCTCTGTCAGACCCACATTGAATACAAGTACAGTGGTAAATACTGTCGGACCCACACAGGATAAGAGAACAGTAGTCATCACTGTCAAAACCATGGAGGATCCCACTATGGTAGTCGTCGCTGCCAAACCCATGGTAAATCCCAGTACAGTAGTCATCGTCGTTGAACCAACGGAGGATTCTATTACGTTAGACGTTGTAGTCGCACTGAGCTCTAGGGTTACCGCACACAGCATGCTCGATTCTAGGAGGGTATGATCCATGAGAAAAGGGGGTCAATACATCAAATATCACGATGTCCAGGGATGATGTATCCTGAAGTTCCGTCTCATGAAAAGGAACCAAACGCGACAGATGGCGCGTCAATCGGACGCCCGATCTGAGAGTTATTGGCCTTTCCGTTCCAGGGGCACGGTTGGAATTACACTTATTCAAAACCCTTCCATTTTCCAATATTTCCCAATACTCACTTAGATTATCGCAAAGGTAACTTCTCGTAACGAGGATCCTAGTTCTGCAGACATCCCGTTGTTCAGACATGTCGTCTTTGAGTTATACACGTTTAAGTGAAATGGTCCCGACCCGTCAAGCCCAGTGGGCTGGCGGGTGGGCCCGTCCTGGCTCGGTGGCTCCGTCCCGGCAGGGGGCCGGCCCGGTTCGGTGGGAGGCTGGCCACAGCTTTCCCAGCCAGCCGATCAAAGCGGGGGGTGGGGGGGAGGAGGTTCATTTCTACGGCGGCGCTGTCACTCATGCCCAGTCGGTCGAAACCGGGCGGTCATCCCGACATGAGCGCCCCACAAAGGTGGGATACTGTTCTCCCACGTGGCACCTTCACTTGCTGTGGACTCCTTCAACCTGGCATATCGGAGGCCAACCGGTTCGCCAACCGATGCGGCCCACGGAGCGCAGGCCGCAGTTCCTCTGCAGCACGGCACCGGGGTTCATCCAGCCCAGCTAGCTTTAGCCGAATGGTTCTTCTTCGGGTGAGTGTCCCAAGGTTGCGGGCCGTAGTCTTCCTTCCACGCAGCACTCGGTGACGCGGTCCTCTCCATCCGGTGTGAGCATGCCCTTGCTGCCGCCTGCTTCAGTCATCGCCGCCCTCGATCGTCGCCAAATCCGATCGATGCCGCCTCTTCCAACACCATATCTATCACGAATAAAAACAAGCAACAACAGAGGGTCATCGAGCCATGTTCGTTTGGAACACGCCCTCTATGTTAGGCGGTATCAAATTGCCATAGACGATCACATTCATTCAATAATAATTAAGGTATAATTTATTTAATTTAAATTATACAAACCCCATAACTCGATTCAAGAGCATTGCACGTCGATGAGTCACAGAAGACGAGCATCGCGGAGGTCGGACGTCGCGGAAAACGTTGTCATCCCATCAACGTCGGAGGAAGAGTCATTTTCATTGGAGACATTCCCTATGGGCAGTATCTTGTCCCTTGACGTGGAGGATGAATAAATAAGAATGGTGTTCTTCATGTCCATCGTCGTTCTTCATCGAGAGAGGATGTCGTTCTTCGTTGGATGAACTCTCCCTTTCCAATTCTTCCCAAAACTCTCACAAAACAACAAGTGCCAACACAAAATTAAAGCACAGGCTATTATTTTTACCCTTAAATGAATTTCAAAATAATTCAAAAATATATTCCAATTATTTAATTAATTATGTTTGCACAATTAAGGGCAGTTATGTGAAGAGGATCCACATTAATAAATGAAGAATGGGTTGGCTCAAAATTTAATAGGTATGTTCATGGGGGGTTCATGGGAGTTAAAAGGGGGAGTGGACGGTTTCGGTTTTTGTGGCCCCCACACACATTATAATCCCCTGGGATGTAATGTGGGAGGTGGGCCCCACCTTCAACTCCTCCTTGGAGGAAATAACCATCCCTTAACAATAAAATTTGGAACACAATAATTTTAATCAATTTATTATATGTCCCCAAAATATAACTTCTCCTCCCAACCAAACGCAACTTCGGTAAAGTTTACCATAAGAGAATATCAGCACTGTGATTTCATCGGTGCCCTCAGATTTCAATTCCGATCACCAGTTCAAAAGATAGAAAAACCAGCACGTACATTTACTAAACATACCCAAACAAAACTTCATAAAATGATTCCAGGAACACCGACCCTCAGAATCAGTCACCGTCAAAAACTGTGGAGTCGTAAAGTTCAAATGTATTTATGGAACATATTTCCTTCAAATTTACAGGTATTTACATAACCATATAAAAATAATTCAATAGTAATTTGAAACTATCATAATTATGTTTTTAATCCCAAAATAATGATTTCCCGTCCAATAAACAAAAAAATTACAAAAAATATGTGAATTTAAACCTATTCAATAACATAGAATGTTACCATAAATTTGTTGTATCGTCAAAAAGGTATTTTATATATACCTTTATATAGAACTATTTTAGGGAGTCCCATGTTGGTAATTATATTATTACCATTATATATCCATATATTCACAAAGGTGTCATGTGATTATCTATAGCCAAGTAATGTAAAGGTAACTAGTTCAACATTTAATTTTATGATATATCATTATTTTTTTATATTTTGGTTTTTCATCATAAAAAATGATCGAGATAATTATATATATTGATTAAATGTAGTCTAATATAATTTTTGGATTTTTTATTTTTCTAATGATCATTCATATCGAATAAAAGCCTAAAAACAAGCAGATTTGTCATCAAGAATTAAAATATTAAATTTAACTGAAAAAACAGTATAACATAGAACTGTGTATTCCTCTATTACAATAGATATAATGATCTTCTTGAATTTGTGGACTGAGTTTGTGGTAAATAATTAATGTAGTAAAAATATGCCACACATCTTTATGATAATACATAATGCAATTTACCCTTGGTCATATAAATAGGGTATCCAAATGCTAAAGGGATATTAGAACCATCATTAAAAAATTCTAAATATATATTTTTGAAGAAGATAATTTCTATAGAAGAATTTTCATGAAACCAAGTAGTGTATCATCAAATTAACACAAATGACCCTAAAAACACTGCTAATAGATCATATATTTTTATATTTGTGACGCTTGTCACTCATTAATTAATCTAGTATTGTCTTTGGGATATTGAGTGTAATTAATTTTAATCATTTTAGTGAATAAATGAAAATATACTAGTGAACAATCTTTTGGATTGATTTTGATGAAACAAATTTTTTATGTAAGCTGGAAGGTCATGGAATTGTAGAAAAAAATCCTATATTTTATTCATCTCACAAATGTTTAAATAATATATATATATATTTATATATCATAAATTAAACATTATTCATCATATTACTATATTCAATGTATTCAATGTATACTCAATATGAAATATCCCATATTATATATTGACTTAATGAATCAAATTCATGTGGAAATGAATCTTATGGAATTATAGGATAGTATATATCCAACAACATGTAAATGCATAGTAGAATATTTAGGAGGATATATTAGTTATTTAACTTCTTTTTTGTATGTATAAGAAATAAACTACCAAACTACTATTGATATGAATGCATGTAAATATTTATATGATTGACATATATGGTTGATACTATATATGAAATAGGTTAGATATAATGGGATGGTTGGTCCAAATATGCTATGATACAAAAGTAAATTTGGTGATCTTTTAGTAGTTGAAGAAGTCTTAGAATGATGATATGTCTAGTATAAAAGTAATATGAAAGCCTCTAGTGCTATAAGAGAGAGATACAATTTTCATTAAGAACATCATATTATTATTTTTGAGTATATTTGGTCATCCTAGAATAGTATCCCCTATATTACATTGATCGATATTGATAATTATAAAAAATAATGAGAAAAAATATCATCTTGAACATCCAAAAACAATTGTGTGAGTGTATAAAATATTCGAATTTTTTAATCTCATCACGTATGTGTATAATAATTACAAAATTATAAATTTTTATGTATTATGTTACATTTATTAATGATTTTATTGTAATGTAGGACCATCAAAAGAATGGTATTAATAGAATTATGGCCCCCTAGATATTGCCCTAATGTGGCAGAAATACATATAAGATAACACATGAGAGAATGATACTTAGATATAACTTATTACTCTTACATATTTTGTTGATTTTGTATTTTTAGAATGAAAAAAATCATGTGGGGGATAATGTAGTGTATCTAGTTTTTTAATTGAATAAATTTCATTATTTTTCATAAATTGAGATTTTATAAATATTAAAAAAAACATTCTGGAAACTCATAGAAACTGCATGAATGTTAGGAAAAATCAAAATCATGTAATGTAATAGAAATGAAATGATTTTAAAAATGTGAGATGTTATTGAATATGTTTTTGAGATGTAAAATGTAAATATCTCACAATCATGGACTTTGATTTGACAAAAACATCATATTGCCACTCAAGGAATAATTATTCATTTATTGTAATAATAATAATTGTTTAGTTTTCTAAAACCAATGTGTCCAATATTGTATATAAATAGGTCGTAAGTCCTATAATTTAAATCATTTGGGAGATTCTTAAGAAGTAGATGACTACATAGTTGTATAGTAGATGTGGAAGATCCCAAAAAATAATTAATGAATATCCTGAACCAAAATTATTTTATTTTTATTAGTATTTCATGATATTTATAAAATAATAAATTTCATAATCAATTTTAGTTTGAATTGTATCTATTTAATATTGAATAAATTAATAAGAATATATTTCTCAGCTATGCCTATACAACCTCCTTCCTCTCTTTCAACTATTTTCATTATGAGCATTCCATGATGCACAAATAACAAAGAGACGATTTCATTGACTAATGAAACATTGTACATCATTTTTTATCATCAATGGGATGTTAGATTCAACTAAATCATGATAAAAATTGTGGGGAAGTATTTCAACCAAGTTTTCTCTTCGTAGATCTAATTTATATTCGATTATTATTGAAAATGGATTTTATTGGAGTGTATTTTACAATGAGTGGATCACATAGGGCCATCATGGACTCTAGGGAAGGATTATAATTATTTTTTGGTCCACCATTTAGTGTGAATCCCAATATATAGATCTTTACCCCCATAATCAATGGATATAAATAAATGGTTCTTATGTTATCTATATGGATGGATAATAAATATTCGATCATCGATCCATGTGGATCCCATAGAGATAACTAATTAAAAAATTAAAAAATCAAGTTTATCATTTTAACACATAATTTGTTTATATAATCTCTATGTGGTCCTTTCAATTCATTTTAAAATTATTGGGTGATGTAGAATGGTTTTGGAGTATGATAATATATAATTTATATTAATTTTAATTTGAAAAAATTAATTTTCTATTGTGGGAAATGAAATATTATTTAGTAGTTATGTTGAAAAATATTCATTGTTAATTTTTAGTCAAAAATGAAACATGAAATCATTAAAATCACTTACATAAATTCTCATGTCTATGTATATTGGAAAATATTTCACTTCATCACATCACCAATAAGTAACATGATTATATTGATGATAAATGTTTGGAATATTTGATGATTTGTATAGGGAGAATGAATAAAATTTGGAAGAATATATTTTTCTAATTTTAATTTTCTTAAAGGTAATATAATAATAAAATATTTATTATAAAAATAAATTATTTAGGTTCCTGAGGAATGGTCACAATTAAATCAAACTATATTGGATTAATAGTATTGGATTTTCAATTTTATATATTTTCTTTGAGTTATCACATTATTTATGTTATTTATTTCAAAATATTTATCAATAATTCTTAGGAAGTATAATGATTACCTATAATTAATCAAATTTTACAGTTATTAAGAATTTTTCTGAAGAAAATGGATTTATTTAGTCAAATCATATCATTAAATATGTTTGTCTAGCTTTGTAGTAGTTTTGAAACATCTATTTCAACACATATAGATTAGAATATTGTGTGAATACCCAATTTAGTAGTATAATTTATATTCATGTGGTTTCATAAAGTATTATTGATTACTGTTAATTTGTATTTACTAAAGTAATTATCTTGAATATAGTCTAGAGAGATTCATTCATGGATAAAGAGATACTCATGATTATAATAAAAATTTGTTTTTATTTGATTATATTCAATGGTAATGCAGTTACCATCCAAATAATACTGATCCATTAATGATAATAACCATATTTAAATAAAAAATAAAAAAATAATAATAAAATTGTAAATACCTATACATAAAGAAGAAAAATAATATTAGTAAATGATTTTCCATAGTTTTTCAATACTAAAAAACTAGAAAAAAAATTCAAACTATTTCAATATAAATATTGAGGCTATAGAGGCCACCTCAATAACATAAAAGTATATTTAATTTATATATCCAACTGAAAATGATAATTGTAATTAAAGTTATTTTCAAATGAATTTGGGGAAATATATATTTTTATTTTCACATGTCACCTTTAAAAATATTAGTAAATGATTTATATATATAAGAGTGTAGAGGATCTTAAAAAGATGATAGAAAATACTCATGGAGATATCACTAGAGTTATATATACTACTAATGTTTGAGTTTAAATTAGGTTGGGAGTGGGGTTAAAGTTTAAGAAATATGATTACAATAAAGATTCAATTTTACATGATTTTTATTTACAATTTTCCATTTGTAGACTAATTATATTTTTTATATTTATACAACTTATAAATCATATTATGAAACCATCATCATGGAGTCTATTTCACTAATATATATATATATAGTGAATATATAAATATAATTATATTGGTTTTCTTTATGGATAAATATTTTTCCAAATTTGTTAATTATAACATTTGATTAATAAAAAATTAGCATTTATCCACAATTAATCATTTCAAAAAACTAGAAAAATTAAATTTCGAAAACTTAATTCTTTTATGTACAGTATAAAAAATAAATTTAATTCTAAATATTTATATTGAATAAGAATATGATATTTCCTTAAATACTATGTTCATTATAATAGTTTTTTACATTGGATATTTAAATTATCATTAATACAATATTCCCATACGCATAAATCAAAACCAAAAAATAATATATCATTATTTATATTTATTATAGACTATATCTTATCAATCATGGTCCCATAGACCTAGTGTTTCAGTAGAATAAAATATATTTAAGGATATTATTACAGATATCTTAGAGCCTTTACACCACTCTTTAATAGGAATTCAAGCTATTTTATATTGTAATAATGATTCATATTTTGTATATTCCAATCCCAGTAGAAAGGGTTGAGGACATACTTACTAGTTATCATGGGTGTGCGTATGATTTTATTTTCAATCCATTATGATTATATTTTCATTCCTTTAAACCAAATAATCATATTTTATTTTTTAATAGTTTATTAAAATTTTATTTAAATTAGTCACAATATAATAGATATAAATTCCATATGTTTTTATTATAGGGCCTTCATGTATTCATCCTTCTCTAAATGATTTATTTATATTTAGTGGTGTCAATATCAAAGAACATTAAACATTATATTTGGTATTCAATATAACTAATAAATATTTCCAATAAATCATAGTAATAAAAAATCATTCTTTTATCTCATAATATTTAATATATATTAAATTCTTATTATTTTAACCAAGTAGTAAGTATCATAATTTAATCATTACACTTATTCAATTAATAATATAAAGAAATTATAATATTTTTTAAAGGACTAAGGGTTCCATCATTTGAAATTATTTGGTTGTTCATGAAATTAATTGTTACTTAACATCTCCATTTTTATCATTGGTCATTACTACTAGTATATTTTTATTGAAATTTATTTGGGAAGTTATTTTAAATATATCACACTTTTTTAAACTTGAAAATTTTCAAAAATACTTTAATATATTTTTTTCATTCTTTATTATAGAAGATAGGAAATCCATAAACTCATCAAAATTATCATCAAAAAATTATTTATTAAGATCATTAAAAATATAATCATGCACAATTTATTTACAAATATTTCATTATTTAAAATTCCAATCATTCAATGTTATTAAATACGAAATAAAAAGGTTTTATTGATAATATAGTGACACAATACATAAATTTCCTAATTAAATGAAATCCATTAAGGGATTAATGTGTTGTATTTGGATTCATAATGTACTTTAACCAATTCATATATTTAAAATGAATTCTAAATGTCCTATAATAACCCTAATAACATAAAAACAATATAAAAAGACATTAAATATTTAACTTATTACATAATAAAATCATAAAATTAAATTTTTTTTAAATATTAAATATTCCCCAGTTCCCTTATAATAACAATAATATATAATTTAGAGACATATATCCCTTGAGTATTTGATACTATAAATATACATATATTTTACATAACATAATTTAATTTCCAATATAGTCATTTCTATATAATTAATATATATTTCTTTAATAATAATTTCCGGTTTTCCAATGGTAATTCAATAATTTCATTGAAAATTGTTTATTTTCAACATAAAAATTAGATTTCATTTTTATTTTATTTTATTATAAATATTTACAGATAAATTAAATAAAATAGATAAAATAATGGCTAGACCTTAAGTATTTTATATCAAATTTTTCACATAATATTTTAGTTTCGAATTTTTATATTTTTTCTATTGTTATCAAGAACACAACATTATTTTTTTGTAAAACATTTAGTCTAATAATATAAACTTGAATGAATATTCTAATGATTTACTTGTTCTTCCAAAATATGATGATTAATAAAAGGATTATGGATCTTTTACTACCCCCACACACAAATAACATAAATCACTTACCCATTTTTATAAAATTATACTGGAAAATTACTGTTACGGATTGTTACTTAATATTTGTAATTACTTATTACAAAAAATATGAAGAAATATTCTAATGAATGAATTGATGGGAAGTAAATTATTTATTATATGAAATGTATAGTCTTAATACACTATTAAAAGATATGGTCTTAAATTTCATTAAATGTTTAATGAAAATGTATTAAAACCTCAATCTCCCTTTTATGAGTTCTCTAGTTGATTCACAATTATAATATACTTCTTTCAAAAATTATAATTTCCATAGAATAAAATATTGTTTTTATTAAAAAATATCTCAAACCTGATTAATTATTTTTTCTTTCATATAGATAATCCATTATATTTTTAATGATTTAAATATTCTACATAAACTATTAATATTTTGTTTTCATAAAATCATTAAATAATTAAGGCATAAAACCATCATAAAAAGTGTCATCGATGTAAAGAAAAAAAACAACATTCATAATTTATATCTATATAAAATATGAAAATATATATTCAAATCCTTCTATGAATTTTTCCCAACGGTCATTCGATATCTTTTAAAATTAAAAGTATTCAACTATTTGTTAAAAATATGATTCATTAATATAATGATGTGTTAAAAATCTACCTATATCAATGAATTTCATAGAATGTGAAATATATTAATAAATTTTTTTAAATTTTAAATCATTTGATTTTGTATGTAATATGTCATAAGATCATTTTTAATTTATTTATACAAAATTAAAAACTAATATAATTTTAACATCCACGTCTTTTATTATGACGAAAACATTAAACATCTCATATTTTATGTGGATTTAAATTTTATTAATTATGGTATGATTTTTTTCATTATTTAAAATATATTTTACTTCACAATGATTATATTTCAGTCATATATTTTTTATAGTAATTGTATAATTTTGTTTCATGAACTAATTTTCATCAATTTTTTTTACCTTGATAACCCTTCATATATTTTATCATTGGAAAAAAAATATTAACCAGTATATAATTTTAATGTCAAATATAGTGTTTTGTATTGATTTTATAGTATCGTCCCATTTTATAATATAGAACATATTTAATACCACTAAAATCGTTCCCTCATATTTTTAGATCTCTTTAATCGATGGTATATGTCTTTATCATATATGCTATTATATTTATATGGCATAATATGTGGATGTATACTTAATTATATTCAATTATAAATATACATCCTAATGTAAAGTAATATTATATGATTTCATTATATTTTAGGGTTTGGAAAAACATCTTAGCACATGAAATCACGATGTCATAGATCTAATAAACTCGCATTTTCTTATACAAAACCCAGATAAATGATATAATTATTTAATCATATTAGGGAAAAATTAACTCTACAAGATATGTAATTCCCATTTAATATTTATTTTAATAGATATTTCCATATTTATAGAATCCATATAATATAACTCATAGAAATTATTCTTAGTCCATAAATCAAAAAAACGTAGTGTTATACTCATTTTTATTTTTTTTGTCTGTATTCATTCTTTAATTTTCATTAAAAACTCAATAATTGTTTATTTTTAATGATTCTAAAAATGAAAAAATAAAATTTTAATAGATTTATGTTTCGAATATAAAATAAATTCATATTTTATTGGGAGAGTATAAAAATATATTATAATATTATAAATTTCTAATAACATTATTTTTATTACTATATTGTTTATTTCAATGATTTTTATGTGATAATTATAAAATTATTTCCATGTCTATGAAATTTAAAATAGGAATGGGCTATTTATAAATATTTATTATGATTTATTCCAATTTAAAATTCAAATTTATTTTTATTTATTTATGTCAGATGTTTTAAAATATTTATATTAGTTTTACATAATTTGTTTCGTTATTTTATTTTAACTATATGTTGTTTTTATTATTTTATATTTATTAATTATTATAAATGTAATTTAATTTTGTTAATATTATATATATTTTTATATTTCTATATATGTTATTAAAATAAAAAAATGTTTCGTTTGATTTTATTATTTTTAATCATTGTTCAGCATTCGATTTTATTATTTAACATTACTTTTATTAAAAATACTAATATTTTTTTATGTTTTAAATTTTCTCATGTTAATATTTTTATTAAACTATTGATTATAATTATGAATAATGCATAATTTTTTTTTTAATTTTTAAATCATTTATGACATTTTATGATCATAAAATATGTTTTTATCAAATGAATAAAATTACATTAAGTATATTTTTTTATATTTATAATAAAGTTAATTAAATATATCTTACATTTTTATGATTTTACTTGATAAACAAGTTAATATATATTTTTCTAATGCATGATAATAAAATATTGGATCTTTATTAAAATTTTTGTTTTCAAATAAATAAAATAATATATTCCTTCATGATATTTATTAAGGAAACATTAAATTATTGTTGTTCTATCAATTATTTTTAATCATAAAAACCATTCTTATATTTATATGTCATTATAATGGTTATTTTATTGAATAATAAAATCATAAAACATTGTTACATTGAATTTTCACGTAATAAATATAATGATTTTTATGTGTTGGAATGCATTTGATGATATAATATATAATTAGATTAAAATAATTTGTTCATTGGTCATTAAAAATTTCAAAATGTATTTATTATTGAATAACCATATAATGTTTTAGTTTTTTTGGGTTTTAACATTTTTTGTAGAACATTATTGTTGAAAATATTTATTGATGGTCAGTACTAGATTAACATATATAGATAGTGTCCAAAAATTATATTAGAGTTTTTGATTTATGTAGTTTGATTTATATTATGGAATTTTAACAAGTATTTCAAATTTATTTTAAAAAATATTGAAAAAATATGGATATATTGTTTCTATAGTTTTTTTTTGTCAAACAACACCACCATTTTGAAAATCATCATTTACCATAATATTTTGAGGAGATTTTTATCCATTGATTCATTCAATTTTATTGAATCAAAATAATATCTAATGTGAAATGTTTTACTTTATTTAGAGAAATAAATACATTGTGATATTTGAATTTTAAATTAATAGTTTTCCATGAAAGTATACACAATATCAGGTAACTATATTCAAATCAAAAATTATAAAAATTAATTTTGGGATTGAAAATATTATAATCCATGTAATAATTCATGTCTTTCATTTTATATAATATTTTATCAAATCATACATTCATTATATAAACTTGGTAATAAATTGTATTTTTTTCCTATTTCATTATGTATAATTTTATATCAATATATAATTATATATGTATATAATGAAGTCAAATTAAAGAATTAAATAAAAAATCATATGAATATATTGTAATTATATGTAATTTTCCTTTAGGATACCAAAAAAATAATATATATATATATATATATATATTTGTGTGTGTAATATAATAACCTTAATATTTAGTAATTTCATTTATCTTTAGTACACATATGATGTACTTGATTTATAATATTTGATTACAGAGAATCTATTATACATAGACATTTCATAAACATGTGAAAAGATTCAATGAAAATATTATAAGGTAAATATTTTTTATTTATATTATATTACAATGATTACGATTTGAATATGTATATTATTTTATGTTAAAACATTATTTACATATATTATTATGACTTATAAAATAAGTTTTATACATTAATATTTTTTAAAACATATTATACGAGTTATTTTAAAATATATGATGTAATATGAATTACATAATTTTATAAGAATTAAATTTTTGCTAATTTTTAAAAAATATTTGTTAGTGTTAGAAAATAAAGTTATATTTCCTCATTGACTATTAATATGAATAAAAATTATTTTATTTATATTATTTAATATCATAAATTTGGCCCAAAATTAAATCATTTACATGGAAATAAAACTAAACGCACATCCAATGTAACACACAAATTTGTATTCCATATATGAATATATTTTATAATATGTACTACAAGAAACATTGAACAAAAAAATCAATGATTTATTATGCTAAAATATAAAAATACAAGAAAACAATTAATACATTATATGAAAAAAATATGAAATATCATTATCAATACATTAATAATAATAAAACGACAATAAAATAAAAATACTAAGATTGTGAAATATTCATCCTCATGGTTTTTCTTTAAAATCAAATATCTAGTTATAATAATTGAAGCAAATATAATAAACTATATATTAATTAGAAAATTTAAGAATGATATTAATGAGTAAGATAAAATTATTTTTTAAAAAAAAATCATGTTCATAAACTAGAATGAAAAATGGTAAAAAGAGATTTAATAAAATATTCGATATAACTTTATTTGATATATGGCCATTAGATATACAGTCAATGTATATATATACACCCAAAAAGTATTTATAGGTTTTCATAATTGTTGGTAAATAATACGTTAATCCTAAGATGTTTAACATGTAATTAACAAAAGAAAATAATTTAAAATTAAAATAGAAATATAATAATTCAATTTTCAATAAGTATATATTTTAATGATTTTTTGGATAATAGTGTATTTTAGAAGAATATATAGAATTTAAAAGAATCATTTTTATAATATATATCCATAAAAGTAAATTAATGATTGAAAAATTTGGTTATTAACATCTAATGAATAGTTAAAAAGTTACTAGAAATACAAATATGGTAATTTAATATCAATGAAAATTGTTTTCTGTAAATTTTTTATTATTATATAATATCTTTTTTTAAATTCAAATATAGTGTTTAAATATTTGGGGTATGAAATTTATTGAAATATATTTTTTAAATTTAAAAACTAATAAAATAAAAATCATATAATTGTTAATACTTGTTATGAAATAAAAATAATGAATCTTTTATTATTACAATATAGTAATCAACTATATTAATTTCACAAGATTTACTATTTTATTTTTAAAATAGTTTTAAAAAAATTTAGAAATTAAATTTTATAAAATTAATTTCAATTTATAAATCATATAATTTTAATTAATTTTGAATGTTAATTTTATTTTTGGGCAATAAAATATGTTAACGATGTAAAAATTGGTTTACCCCATAAATGTTAAAAAAAATTAAATGTTGATAAATTAATTGATAAAGGACTTAAATATTTATACCCTTATCTATAAATTTTTTATAAGCTAGTATTCATGGATGATATCTATTATTTTACAATCTTCATCCACTTTCCTTATAGAATGTCATTCATTAAACATTTGGGAAAGGATATTTTAGAAAATGTCACCCAAACTCACCTATAAAGGGTCATTTCTTCTATAACATCACAACACACTTTTTCTTCCTTTTTTCTTCAATGCCTTCCCAAAATCCATCTCATGATGTATTATTATACATTTTTTAGTTTTTGTTTCTAATAATTTGGCCAATATTCTACATTTTCAAGGAACGTTTTACAACAATGAGTAATTATATATAAGAAATTATCTTGTTCTTCTGTATCATTTTATAATACCATCATATCTCCACACTTTTTTATTCTCATTATACACTCTAACTGTTTTTTATTAATATAATTATTGTTCTATAAAGATGATTGTTGTATTATATTATTCTATATTAATGCTCGTTGATTAGTACATGTTTTTATTTGGGACGATTCAAGAACCTACATGAACAACACTTACTATCTTAATAATTTCAATCATCGATGATTATAAAAATCTAAAGGAATTTAATATACGATATTCAACAATAATTTTATTTATGATTATGTTTTTAGGTTGAAATAATTTAATAGTGATTATAAAAAAACTCATTGATATCGATAAATTACCCCTAACATACTCATCAAGAATACCATTTTGATGAACTATTACTATATCATCCACTAAATGAACATGGTATTAAGTGGAACCATTAACCAAATTATGATTTTATACATAAAAATATTTATTTTCATTATTTATTTTAACATGAGTATTTGAAATTCTTAAAAATTTTAATTTTGTAATTATAAATTTTATCATATGAATTGAATAAAGTATTCCGAACATTTTTTATATCAATATATATGTTTACATAAAATATCTTCATATTTCATGTTTTATTATTCATAACATACAATAAATGTTTAATATTGAGAACCTGGGTAGAATACAACGTTTTTACATTTAAATAACAATTATTAATGTTTTTTTTCTATTCTAAAATAGAAAATATATATCAAAATCTCCCATATAGCCAACAAATGTAAGAAAATTTCCATATTTAGTTAACTTAAATAATTATACCATAAAATGGAATGAGTTACACTAAATTGGGAATTTATAATAAATTGGGTATGATAATAAAAATATGTACATATAATTAGATTATATAAAATTATAAATCTATTTTCATAATGTCTAAAATTCGGTTAAAACGTTCTGCATGTCTTCAGACTGAATTCTACAATTTTCTAAACTATTTATCTATTATATCTTAATGATAAATTTAGTAATTTAAGTTAAATTTAAGTTATTTTTTAATATTTTCAATGATAATGAAATTGTAAAATTATAATTTAAATGGACCCAAATTTTATTCTTCTATTTATAAGGTATAATTTAACTCATTATTTTGACAAGTCATGCTATTTATAAATTTTATAATATAGGATTCAAGAATCCACCAAATAAATATATTTAATACAGAAATTTAGATATGTAGAATATTGGATATGTGACATAAGATACATGACAAATTTTTCTTATATGAATTTTTCTTTGTTAAATATTGGAAATGGGAATTTATATATTTGAATAATTTTTATTTGAATTTTACTTTCTGATAATATGTTATATAGAGAGATTCTCTTATGTGATAAAATTCAGTTATACTGTAACACCCCAGGTAAATAAAGAATATGACATTTCATATTTATCCATATTTGTGAATAAAATATTTAAATGACTTTAAAGGGGATGCTATGCTCGATGGCGTACCCAACACGCAACAACGAGTTTCTTGGGAATCTTATGTTGCACTCTAATAATAAAATAATATTATTTTAAATGGTAGTTAACATGTAGCCGTTGTAATGGAGGGAATGGATAGAAATAACTAAAATATGATTATATATGTTTTTAAATGTTTTTACATTTATCCAATAAAGGATAGAGGCTTAAAATACTGAAAGAATTCAATTTTAGGCATATATGCCCTAGTTTTCACTAAAGGTACACTTATCGCCTTTTGATGGCGAACCATCATTAAATATAGTCTTGTTCACTCTTATACATTCTATTAGACCAAATAAAACTTTTCTTAAGAATCAGGACATCAAAATTTACTTTGTGTAAATTTTTGGTATCTTTCCGATAATGTTCATTTTTTTAATGAATAGTGTAAAATGTTGTATTTTAATTCAAAACCTCTTTTTAATCTAATTTATTTATATTAATAGATTATATTTTGAATTGGTTTTAAAGTGAAATTATAAAATATTTTTACCATTAAATCCAATAGTGGTCGTTGGAATTAATTTCACTTTGAAATCAGACTTAAACTAGTGTCAATCTTTTGATACTTATTGTTTTATAAAAACACGCTATTTGTTCTGACAGCGGGAATTAATTATTAAATTAATTAATGTGAGTAATATGTTTTGAATTTTGTAAAACGGACTTCATTTTTGAATTCAGAATATCAAATATAGCTTAGGGTGAAGTTTTGGTATTTTTTTGAAAAACTCCAATTTTTGATGAATAGTGAAACCACTAAGTGGTAATCAAGCAAACTGATTTTTCAGTTAAATGAAAGTTTACCACTAATGTGTATTGAATTTTGAAAATCCGGCATACATGGTTGTCATTATTATGTAAAATGTGGTTCAATGGGATGAACATAATTTTTTGGTGAATAGTAACTTATTATGTTTTTAATCGCGATAAGTGGTAATTAGTGTAATTTAAGGTAAAAATGATATTATAAGAATGTGAAAACACCATGACACATTTCCTACACCTATTGGGTGAGTCATTGCCGACCAATACAAGACATGGGACAACTTGGGGACCCCATGGATCCACTTTGGTTGGGAAATGACATAAATAACTTTTTATTTAATGTAAAAGTAAAAATGACACAAACATGATATGTTTTACTAAAACAATTTTTAAGTGGGGTTATACAAGTCATCTTTTTTATTATAAATAGTAATTGGAAAGATAAAAAGATTTCCTACATCATAGTATTTTTTTTATAATTTTTAGACATTAATTAAATTAAAATATTTATGACATAATAATGATGCAGCGATGAAATCATTATTTGACGATTTAAATAAAATGGAAAGATAATGTAAAATATATGAACTAAACATGTCCAAAACTTATTGTATGAGTGGATTTCAAAGCCTTATCACCTTATCCACGAATTATATCAATTTGGAACCTTTTAAAACCGAAACACATTTTCAAATAAAATAATATTTCTTACTTTCCAAAAGTACCCCTCCTCTCCTCTTATAAAAGGCCCCCACATCTACCTCATTTCACACACTCCTCAAGCCTTTGGCTCGGCCAACCCCTACCCATTTACTCTCTCCACATCCGTCTCCTCATCCGAGAGGATTCCCTTTGGGCAGAATCCTTTCAAAGGAAGCCTTTAGGCTCAAATCAAAAGGAGTTACACTTTTAAAGGAAATTCATTCTCTCATGTTCATTTGTTTTATTTTGCTTATCCAACCCCCTAAACTCTTTTTATTTATTTATTTTGTAACAAAACCAGTATCATAAATATACTAGGATGTTTTTATAAGATTTATTCGAGCTACACTCTCACACAACTACATCAATGGTTAAAGAACATACAGTTTCTGTGGATGGCGAAATTGTGCCTTCTGAAACGATGATTGTTCAATACTCATTTAACACCTTCAAAGGTGGCCATTATGATGCCCCTATTTTTATATATGATATATAATATGTTTATTTTTTACTTATTCTTCTTTAATTTTCATTTGTGTCTTACCTTTATGGCTTCCATTATGGGTATACGTGATATCTTCATTTTAGTAAGTGCGGACTACCGCCCCCTCAAAGTGATTTGATTCGTTAAATACCATATGTGGGACTTATAAAGGATGGAAATATGATATTATATATTATATTATACTTTAATTATAATAGTCCTTTATATAATTATGATTCCATTCTATAAAATACGAAATAGAAATGAAAGTAGCGTTCATGCGTACATACGGATTACCGTCTCCATGAACGGTGCATTTCATTTCTTACCTCGAAATGATTATGTAATGTTATAAATGCTTGCATGTACTGGATATATATGACAAATATTATATCTAAATGATGAATACAATTATGGATATAATAAACATTTTGCCACACGAACAACATGTAATTGTCAGAAGTCCACTTTCGACTTAAGAACCAAATATCGGCAAAACAAATATTATTATCTTAAATTATTACATAATGTTTATGACATGGTAATAAGTGATATAAAAGTAATAATGAACTTAAAAAAGGTTCTTATTGATGTATAAATTAACTCAAGTTTATTATTCAGGAGACAAAAGAACGATCGAGTCAAGTCGGACCCGAGGTAAGGGATCCTACTCTTCTCTTTCTTTTTAAGTACACACTTTTATGTCATTCCTTTTAAAGCTCATATTTATTGTTATTGGGATGATCTTTTATATTACACATACTTTATTTTTTATTTTCATGTGATGAGAGACCCTATTCTTTCTCATAAATCCAATTTGGAAGTTTTGAGTGGCACCGTTAGGCTGCCGAACTTTCGTAAGAGATCTAACCCCTCTCTTTCTTTTTAAGTACTCTCCTTTATGTCACTTCTTTTAATCTCCACTTTGTAATGTTGGGGGATGTTATTTTATATACCTCATGCTTTACATTTTATTTTAATGTGATGAGATACCCTATTTTATCTCATCAATCCATATTCGGAAGTTTTATGTGGCGCCGTTAGGCTACCGAGTTTTCGTAAGGGATTTTTCATCTCACTTTTATTCCAGTGAGATTTATGCTACATTTGCCAAAAATTCCATTGAGTGGTGTATGTACTTCCCTTTATTCTACTCTTTGTGTAATATACATTCGTTTATGAGTATTTATATCAATGATCTATTGTCCTTCTTTCATGGGGTGTATGTTTTGAAAGATACCCAAGTCGGTAAGGGAACCATTCACCCTCCTCTTTTTTAAATAATTCTTTGTTGGGTCTTTTAATTTACATATTGTTATGTTGGGATATGTTCTAATATATCCTTATTGATGTAAATTTTATGTCCATGTGATGATATACACTTTTTATCTCTCATCAACTCATTTTGATGTGATGCCGTTAGGCTGTCAAGGGAACTTTTTAACCCAATTTCGATTACTTTGGGTTCAACATGTAGTCATTGAATATGTCATCCATTGAATATGTGTGAATGAACTTTTATTGTTTTACACTTAATATCAACTTATATTGGGTGTGTTTATATTTGTCACACATATTTTTGAGATTGATTTGTCCTTAATTTAAGGATACCTTCTTTATAAGGGATTTCATCACATTTGACATTTCTATTGAGGGTTCATTGTTGTTATGCACCAATTCACTCTTATATGGTGTATATATTGTCCTTTGGAGTATTATATCATGAAACCATTTACTCTCATGATATTATAAAGTTCTGACTAAATGTTATTCCTCAATTTTTGTATTCAACTGTCTCTAATTTTGGTAAAACCCCTTTAACCAAAAAATCATTTTAAATGTTTTAATTATTTGTTCTTATTAATATCCATGTTTTCAAAATGGTTTGAAGGATTTATTTATATGGATATTAATGGTTTAAAATTTTAAGCTTCAAGGTGGTATGGTACACTTTGATTCAAAAATCTCTTTATTAAATGTTTTAAATGGGTTTGAAAATGGTTTTGATAAAGGATTCTATTATGATATATTGTGATGTGGAAATGTTATCATTCCATTATATTGGTTTTATGTTTTATGATTTTATATTGGTACATGGACATTTTAACGGGTGGTTATGTTATAAACCATATGACGGGTGGTGCCGTGAATACGAGGACGGGTGGTTACGTTATAACCTCCAATGCAATGGGTATGGAAGTCAGTCGTATGGCTATTCCATTAAGTATGTATGGAAATTGGCCGTATGGCTATTCCATTAAGTGATATGTGTGGAAGTCGACCGTATTGTTATTCCACATAAGTATGTTTATGTCCCAAGTTACCTTTATATATGTTATGTGTTCTTTATATGGGTTTTATGGTAATCCTTTGGTTACAAAAAGGTAAGTAATGATACTTTTTTTTCAGTGAAAAGTTTTTACTACTTCATGAAGGTGAAAAGTATTACATTGATAAAGTATTCGTGGTTTACTTGTTGTTTTGAAAAACTAACAGTTTTCATTCTTTGTGTATCCTTTACTGAGCTTCTTATGCTCATCCCAAGTTTTTGAAATGTTTTTCACATGACATAGCGTGGGATAGGGTCAAGGATGGGATCAAGGGAAATTCATGCTACCTAAAACATGGAACTATACATGTTTCTTTTAAAGAGTTTTTATTTTATGGAAATTTAGTAGAAGCGACTACTTTGTAATCTTTTGAGATGTAATAGTTATGTCCTAATTCTCTAAAACTCTAAACCTGAAAAGATCCTCAATGTGAATTACTCATTTAATTCAATATTAAGTAAGGTTTAAGGCTGGGGCCTTATAGTTGCTATCAAAGGTCAGTTTAGATAACTTTAGAGGTTAGGGTATTCTTTAAGCATAAGTGACATTACCATAATGGTTAGGATTTCAGAAAGAGTCCTAGTTTTAGATAAAGTGAATGAGTAAGTGTATCTTAGTGTTTACCTTCTTCATTTGTACATGATGGTTTTGTTGATATACTCACACTGACATTTCTATTTTTAGTGAATGGATGGATCTAGCAGGCACCAAAGAGACAACAGGTTTCAAGGAAACTGCGGTGGTTCTCTGATTAAGATACTAGATAAAATGGAGGATTTAAAGAGGAAACTCGTGGTTGTTCTAAACCAAATATCAAGGAGTCATGATCAACCTCTTCAACCTTGGTTAGTTCTCTAATGCATCATGTACGAGATGGACAACTCGATGTGGAAATTCAGGTAATAATTATTAAGGTAACCATAAGGGTTTATATGATACTTAATTTTTAGGTAATTATGGGTTACTCTATGATATGATGGAAAATGAAAGGAATGAGATAAAATTGAGGTTGAAATATGTTATGATTATTCTTGAAGATTTTTTCTCATTTTGGGGAATGTTTTAAGAATTATATAGTTTTGGAAAAAGGAAAACACGTAGACCGTGTGACATCCCGTCGCGTCGGACAAAGCTGCGGGAATCGAACCCACAACCAAAGCGTGACTGGTATTTATCACCTACCACTGGACTACGTGAAGTCCCTGGTTATTTTGACTGATTCATTCTAGTTATGTTATTTTATGAATTAAGAGTAAGTTGATTTTGGGTTATTTATGAAAATGATTAACCTATCATGGAGGATATGTGATTAGGTTAATTACTTTTCAAAACGAGACTTTAGGAGCAACTGATATTGTTTGGAGATAAATGTTACGATTTATCATGGAACACTATGAGACTAAATCCTTCAAATATTTGGGTTTCAATCTTATATTGGTTTACTTTGAAGAATTTTATGGACAAATTGATTATAGAATGGTCCTCGTTGAACTTTGGGTTTTGTTGGACAAATTTTGGAGTTTAAGAATAGATTTTCTTTTTATAAAGGGTTATCCTTTTCTGGATTATCTGATCTTGTACTAGCCTTTTTGGTTTTTGTTTTGGTTAAAGACATGGGAAGTATATAGTTCTATTTTGTGGATTAGGTGATTCTCTAGAAGTTGATTATAGTACTCTTAATGTGAACAAGTCTTCCTAAATACTCGTCTTTTGGAGAAAATATGAGTTTGTGTAAGGAATCTAATAAAAGTTGAAAGTCAATATGATAAGTGATTATGTTTTCTTTTGAATAAATTCCTCAATAAAAAGTAACTTAAAATCAAAAATGTTGTCTATTAACTTTTCCTACTGCTGAATCGAATACTATTTAACCCATCACAAGTTTGGGATTTTCTCATGGTTAACTTTCTCCTAAACATGTTTTCTATCACTCTCCATCAGAACATGACCCTTTGTTTTTTCCTCCATGTCCATATTTTCATACTTGGAATCCTAGTATGGGTTAACTCGGGTGACCATTGTAATTATCTTTCTTTATTTTAAAGTGTTTGTTTTACCGGCTTTTGTTTCGATGTGGGACTTTCAAGGATATTTCCAAGTGCAATTTTAAAATTTCGAGGACGCAATTCCCAAAAGGGGGGAAGGATGTAACACCCCAGGTAAATAAAGAATATGACATTTCATATTTATCCATATTTGTGAATAAAATATTTAAATGACTTTAAAGGGGACACTATGCTCGATGGCGTACCCAACACGCAACAACAAGTATCTTGGGAATCTTACGTTGCACTCTAATAATAAAATAATATTATTTTAAATGGTAGTTAACATGTAGCCGTTGTAATGGCAGGAATGGATAGAAATAACTAAAATATGATTATATATGTATTTAAATGTTTTTACATTTATCCAATAAAGGATAGAGGATTAAAATACGGAAAGAATTCAATTTTAGGCATATATGCCCTAGTTTTCACTAAAGGTTCACTTATCGCCTTTTGATGGTGAACCATCATTAAATATAGTTTTGTTCACTCTTATACATTCCATTGGACCAAATAAAACTATTCTTACGAATCGGGACATCAAAATTTACTTTGTGTAAATTTTTGGTATCTTTCCGATAATGTTCATTTTTTTAATGAATAGTGTAAAATGTTGTATTTTAATTCAAAACCTCTTTTTAATATAATTTATTTATATAATTAGATTATATTTTGAATTGGTATTAAAGTGAAATTAGAAAATATTTTTACCATTAAATCCAACAGTGGTCGTTGGAATTAATTTCACTTTGAAATCAGACTTAAACTAGTGTCAATCTTTTGATACTTATAGTTTTATAAAAACACGCTATTTGCTCTGAAATCGGGAATTAATTATTAACTTAATTAATGTGACTAATATGTTTTGAATTTTGTAAAACGGACTTCATTTTTGAATTCGGAATATCAAATATATCTTAGGGTGAAGTTTTGGTATTTTTCTGAAAAACTCCAATTTTTGATGAATAGTGAAACCACTAAGTGGTAATCAAGCAAACTGATTTTTCTGTTAAATGAAAGTTTACCACTAATGAGTACTGAATTTTGAAAATCTGGCATACATGGTTGTCATTATTATGTAAAATTTGGTTCAATGGGATGAAAATAATTTTTTGGTGAATAGTAACTTATTCAGTTTTTAATCGCGATTAGTGGTAATTAGTGTAATTTAAGGTAAAAATGATATTATAAGAATGCGAAAACACCATGAAACTTGTCCTACACCTATTGGGTGAGTCAGGGCCGACCAAGAAAAGCCATGGGCCAAATTGGGGACCCCATGGATCCACTTTGGATGGGAAATGACATAAATAACATTTTATTTAATGTAAAAGTAAAAATGACACAAACATGATATGTTTTACTAAAACAATTTTTAAGTGGGGTTATACAAGTCAGATTTTTTATTATAAATAGTAATTGGAAATCTAAACAGATTTCCTACATCATAGTATTTTTTTTTATAATTTTTAGACATTAAATAAATTAAATTATTTATGACATAATAATGATGCAGCGATGCCATCATTATTTGACGATTTAAATAAAATGGAAAGATAATGTAAAATCTATGAACTACACATGTCCAAAACTTATTGGATGAGTGTATTTAGAAGCCTTAACACCTTATCCACGAATTATATCAATGTGGGACCGTTTAAAACCGAAACACATTTTCAAATAAAGTAATATTCCTTACTTTCCAAAAGTACCCCACCTCTCCTCTTATAAAAGGCCCCCAACTCTACCTCATTTCACACACTCCTCAAGCCTTTGGCTCGGACAAACCCTGCCCATTTACTCTCTCCACATCCCTCTCCTCATCCGAGAGGATTCCCTTTGGGAAGAATCCTTTCAAAGGAAGCCTTTAGGCTCAAATCAAAAGGAGATACACTTTTAAAGGTAATTCATTCTCTCATGTTCATTTGTTTTATTTTGCTTCTCCAACCCCCTAAACACTTTTCATTTATTTCTTTTGTAACAACACCAGTATCTTCAATATACTAGGATGTTTTTATAAGATTTATTCGAGCAAAACTCTCACACAACTACATCAAATGGTTAAAGAACATACGGTTTCCGTGGATGGCGAAATTGTGCCTCCCGAAACGATGATTGTTCAATACTAATTTAACACATTAAAAGGTGGCCATTATGATGTCACTATTTTCATATATGATATATAATATGTTTATGTTTTACTTATGCTTCTTTAATTTTCATTTGTGTCTTACCTTTATGGATTCTATTATGGGTATACGCGATATCTTCATTTTAGGAAGTGCGGACTACCGCCCCCTCAAAGTGATTTGATTCGTTAAATACCATATGTGGGACGAATAAAGGATGGAACTATGATAATATATATTATATTATAATGGAATTATAATATAACTTTATATAATTATGATCCCATTCTATAAAATACGAAATAGAAATGAAAGTAGCGTTCATGCGTACGTACGGATTACTATCTCCATGAATGGTGCATTTCATTTCTTACCTATAAATGATTATGTAATGTTATAAATGCATGCATGTACTGGATATATATGACATATATGATATCTAAATTATTAATACAATTCTGGATATAATAAACATTTGGCCACACGAACAACATGTAATTGTAAGAAGTCCACTTTCGACTTAAGAAACAAATATCGGCAAAACAAATATTATTATCTTAAATTATTACATAATGTTTATGACATGGTAATAATTGATATTAAAGGAATAATGAACTTGAAAAAGGTCCTTAAGGAAGTATAAATTAACTCAAGTTTATTATTCAGGATATTAAATAACGATCGAGTCATGTCAGACCCGAGGTAAGGGATCCTACTCCTCTGTTTCTTTTTAAGTACACACTTTTATGTCATTCCTTTTAAAGCTCATATTACTTGTTATTGGGATGATCTTTTATATTACACATACTGTAATTTTTATGTTCATGTGATGAGAGACCCTATTCTTTCTCATCAATCCATTTTGGAAGTTTTGAGTGGCACCGTTAGGCTGCCGAACTTTCGTAAGAGATCTAACCCCTCTCTTTCTTTTTAAGTACTCTCCTTTATGTCACATCTTTTAAGCTCCTCTTTGTAATGTTGGGGGATGTTATTTTATATTCCTCTTTCTGTAAATTTTATTGTAATGTGATGAGATACCATATTTTATCTCATCAATCCATATTCGGAAGTTTTATGTGGCGCCGGTAGGCTGCCGAGTTTTCGTAAGGGATTTTTCATCTCACTTTTATTCCAGTGAGATTTATGCTACATTTGCCACAAATTCCATTGAGTGGTGTATGTACTGCCCATTATTATACTCTTTGTGTAATATAATTTCTTTTATGAGTATTTACATCAATGATCTATTGTCCTTCTTTCATGGGGTGTATGTTTTGAAAGATACCCAAGTCGGTAAGGGAACCATTCACCCTCCGCTTTTTTGAATATGTCATCCATTGAATATGTGTGAATGAACTTTTATTGTTTTATACTTAATATCAACTTATATTGGGTGTATTTATATTTTTCACACATATTTTTGAGATTGATTTGTCCTTAATTTAAGGATACCTTCTTTATAAGGGATTTCATCACATTTGACATTTCTATTGAGGGTTCATTGTTGTTATGCACCAATTCACTCTTATATGGTGTATATATTGTCCTTTGGAGTATTATATCATGAATCCATTTACTCTAATGATATTATAAAGTTCTGACTAAATGTTATTCCTCAATTATTGTATTCAAGTGTCTCTAATTATGGTAAAACCCCTTTAACCAAAATATCATTTTAAATGTTTTAATTATTTGTTCTTATTAATATCCATGTTTTAAAAATGGTTTTAAGGATTTATTTATATGGATATTAATGGTTTAAAATTTTAAGCTTCAAGGTGGTATGGGACACTTTGATTCAAAAATCTCTTTATTAAATGTTTTAAATGGTTTTGAAAATGGTTTTGATAAAGGATTCTATTATGATATATTGTGATGTGGAAATGTTATCATTCCTTTATATTGGTTTTATGTTTTATGATTGTATATTTGTAATTGGACATTTTAATGGGTGGTTACATTATAAACCATATGACGGGTGGTGCCGTGAATACCAGGACGGGTGGTTACGTTATAACCTCCAATGCATTGGGTATGGAAGTCGGCCGTATGGCTATTCCATTAAGTATGTATGGAAATTGGCCGTATGGCTATTCCCTTAAGTGATATGTGTGGAAGTCGCCGTATGGTTATTCCACTTAAGTATGTTTATGTCCCAAGTTATCTTTATATATGTTATGTGTTTTTTATTTGGGTTTTATGGTAATCCTTTGGTTACAAAAAGGTAAGTAATGATACTTTTTTTTCAGTGAAAAGTTTTTACTACTTCATGAAGGTGAAAAGTATTACATTGATAAAGTATTTATGGTTTACTTGTTGTTTTGAAAAACTAACAGTTTTTATTCTTTGTGTATCCCTTACTGAGCTTCTTATGCTCATCCCAAGTTTTTGAAATGTTTTTCACAGGACATAGCGTGGGATAGGGTCAAGGATGGGATGAAGGGAAAGTCATGCTACCTAAAACATGGAACTATACATGTTTTTTTAACGAGTTTTTATTTTATTGAAATTTAGTAGAAGCGACTACTTTGTAATCTTTTGAGATGTAATAGTTATGTCCTAATTCTCTAAAACTCTAAACCTGAAAATATCCTCAATGTGAATTACTCATTTAATTCAATATTAAGCAAGGATTAAGGCTAGGGCCTTATATATACCATGCTACATAGATTTTGGTTATATAAATAATTTGTAAATGTGGGAATTTAACCTATTTGATCAATTCATATATATCAAAATTACATATGTAGTTAAATTCAGTTATGTGGTTACGTAAGATTTTATAAGATGTTCTAAAACATGAATTATTTCAATGTTCTCATATTTTATCATATTTTTTATTTTCTTGATGTTTATTATGAATATTATTAGTATTTTATATATTATAAAGTTATTCGTTTATTATATAGAATATGTGAAAATAGGTTTTAGATTTTTAAAATGAATTTAATGAGATCCACATGGGATTAAACATGTATAAATTTTCATGATGAAATTTTGGGAAATTAGTCATTAAAATTCAATCATTTTGGGATATGAATAGTATATTTAATATATTTAAGGTATATTTCTAGAATCATTAATACACATTATTTTCAAATCATTTACTATATTTGTAAATATTAGATTGAGTTCTACCATTCAGTCTGTATCTATTTAATAGAATAACATGGTTTAATCCCATGAATATTATCTTTCATTTATGAAATAAAACATAGAAATCATTTTATTAAAAAATGACCTCAAAAATTCTGATGTATATTTTGATGTCACATTCATCAATCTTATAAAAGAAAAATAATGATAAATATTCCTTAAATTTGAACGATTTTCCACATGAAGAAACTTCATAACTTGAGTTGACAAGACGAGTGTAAGAGAATAAATTGTCAAGGATACATGTATTTTAATGATCTATAACTTTCTTGAAATTCACTTGGCCATTTTAGACCTTAAATTTTTTCCATAATTCATTATTTGGAATATATTTAATGGATTTATAGATTCAGACTCAAAATTCACAAGCTTTATTTTTTCAATTAGTTTTTGTAGTTCCATAATTCATTTTATTCATTTTTCTATAGTGTGTGCGGGATATAATCCCTTTTAAATGACATGTGTGTGTGGGTTGTGACTCCCTAATAAAACACTGATTAGTTTCTACCACCTGGTGAATGATGATAGGCTATAGATGAACCACCCCAATATTATATAAAATATTCATTTTCAAATAAATTTAATTTCATTGATTGATTATGTTATACACCATGTTTTAACAAACCATAATATGGTGTACCATTATAAAAAAGCTGTTTAATTAGAAAGAATGAATTGGAAATAAAAAATTAAGAAAATTATATGGTTTAAACATGTATAAAATAAAATTTTCTTTTGTTAGTTTTTAGTATAGAAAGTAAATACCATTTTAATGTAAAAGAAATGTATTTCCAAAAAATAATAATTCTATGAACACAATTTATTTTCATCTTAAGAAAATAATTTAACCAATATAAGTGGATAATTTTGGAAATATTATATTATATTGTTATTCATTTATTTCATTAATATAATAATTAATCATATCATGGAAATAAAGAATCATGTTTTATGTATAAAATTATATCTTTCAAAAATTGGTTTCATCATTTTTTACCAATTTATTTGTAAATCACATTATTCCAATTTTATATTTATTTTGGAAAATTGGACTTCTTTTTTGAATTTATTTTAATAAATATATATGTTTTTTTTGAGAATTTAATGAAATGATTTATTTTTTGTGGAATAGTGAAAAAATACATATTTTTATTCAAAATATTCTTTTTTATTAAGGAATTTAAATTTTTTTAATATTATTTTAAAAAAATAGTGGTTAAATTATCTTATGATTATTCAAATTTATTTCATTAAAAGTAATTTAATGCTCAATTATTAAATAATTTATTTTTAATATTATGAATAAATTTTCTATTAAGAAAAACATTTTCTTCATGTCTACGGGTTTAATATTAAATTAAATAAATACAATTCTGTCAAATGAATTTTGTAAAGTTGATTCCATATATGGAATATATTTAATATTATATAATAATTTCAACTTAATTTTTTATTATAATTAATATTCAAAATGTTAAAAGTCAATTATTGCAGTGAATGTGAAAACAGGTTTAACAAATAGTTAAACTAAAAATTATATGTGTTAAAATGACAAAAAACATGTATAGTTCAAATTGGATAGTCATATTTCAACAATTTATCATATATGGTTTGTAAATTATCAACTTTTTATACTTATGGGTTGTGTAAATCATATTTATATCTTTTTAATTTTAAAACTTTCGTGTGTGCCCTCTCCCCCACATATAAAATGATTTTCCCTCCCCTATCCACTTCATAATTTTAGTGACTTTATGTTTGGCCAGGACCTAAAAAAATCCATTACATAATTGCATTACAACTTTTTAGATTCCATGGTACGATTATTAAACCCCTTAAATAAATACTTTGGTATAAACCGAGAGGTTCTCTAAAGAAGTGGTCTAGTCCTAAAATGTGGGTTTTTGTTTTATATCAAAATCCACAACAAAGAAATCTTATTGAAAGACGACTATATAATAAATTAATTATATCAAATATACCTATATTTCAATATATTAATGTAATAACCTATATCAATATTCTATTTTTTAATTGTGAAATGAATCCATCGATTGTGTGAACATGAGACTACTACCTCGCAACACAAGGTAATTTTTTTCCATCACTTCATCGCAGAAGTGGAAATAATTATATGTTTAAAGAATATATAAGATATTTTTGACATAAATATACTTTTTAATTTATAATATCACATCTATCTTCTTACCTTCATTCAATTGGAAAAGGATAACACCAATCGGGCGCACGTGTGGACCACAACCACCATGGAGAATTGTATTTTTTTGCGTTTTATTTTTAAATGGATAGAAATAAGGATATATTTGATTAATGATATTACTAATATCATATAATAATGATTCTATAAAGATATATTTTTATTTACCTTTCATTCTTTCAGTCTTTCAAAAAAATTGAAATGGTGATCGTGCATACGTACGACCTTCCATCTATATAAACAATGTAATTCATTTTATATATTTATTTTTTTGGAAGATTATAAAATTTTAAATAATAAATTTCTATGATATATATATAATTATAAAATTCTTTGAGATGATGTATCCATGATCTATATATAAGGACAAAAACTGTGAAATGAAAACATACATGAAAAATAATGTAGTTGTTACCCAAAAGAATGATTTTAATAAATAATTATTAATAAATGGGTAATAAAATTCATAATTAAATAATATATTGTAATTTAAATAAGATAATTATTATCGAATATATTATTAATAAACCTATATTTATTATAATGGTGTTTCAAACACGTACATAGACATTTTATTCATGAGGTAAGGGATTTTCATCTCACTTTTATTTCTATTAGACAGAAGCCATATTAACCACTTGTTTCTTTTTTTGGGGTATATAATACCCATGAATTCCTCTTATTATTCCTATTGTGAAAATAAATGGAATTTAAATATACATATAAGGTTCTTTCTATCATGTGGATTATGATTCAAACATTAACACAGTGGGTTAGGTTTTATGTTACAATCACATTATTTATTGGTAATTTATATGATTATACATTCAACAAATAAATTTCATGATGTACCAGCCAATAATCCTATTAATTATATTCTAATCATGTTAATTATAAATATTAATTTTTATCTATCAATTTCCATTCTCTTAAAAACTCGCGAGGCTGGATGAATATTTTTAAGGAAAAATCACTTTATTTATTTATTCTATAGAAAATCAAATATCTTTTTTTACTATGTTTTCTAAAAAATTTCTAAATTTTTTAAGTATTATCTAATTATTTTTTAAAATTAATATTTATCAATGTTTTAAATTTTATAAAATGGTTTAAGGGGAAACTTCTTCTCATTTTATGAAAACTGTAATTTTGATTTTTTATTAATAATAATAATGTAATTGTTTTTCAGAAATCATGGAATGAATGATATTTATAACCACCTTGAAAACTCAATGATTAAAATTATACCTTATATTTTTCAGAGGTTATCATCAAAAAAAATCTTTAGTATTTTCCGGAATTTTTATATTTTAAATAATTGATTTCAAAATTTAAATTATCTTTTTCAAAAGAATGTTTTCATATCATTTTATGGAATTTATATTCATGAATGAAAAAAATTTTCTCTTTATTATAATATACTATGAATATGATTTAATTTTTGCATAATTATAATTTGTATAGATATTTTAATATTTTGATGATGATATGTTTATGAAACCCATGTATTTACGATGAGTAATGGTAATATGGATTGA
Organism: Viscum album; assembly: GCA_963277665.1. Classification (NCBI taxonomy): domain Eukaryota; kingdom Viridiplantae; phylum Streptophyta; class Magnoliopsida; order Santalales; family Viscaceae; genus Viscum; species Viscum album. Next base: position 1,315,987,148 of record OY728133.1, read on the forward strand.
CGATATGTTTATGAAACCACATTTCTTTACACAATTTATGATACGATGACATTTTTTAAGTTTAATGAGTTTATAGAACACCTATATATTGTTTTAATTATGTTATGGATTTTCCCAACATTATATATCATTCTAAATCATTGGTTAAATATGGATAACACAAGTGTTAAAAATTTTATATGTAAATATAGTTTAAATTTTACCATGTCATGAATGGACCTTATTTAATGACCCTAAATATATTTCTAAATTTGGTTTAATATCCATAATATTAGGTTTGGAACTTTATTTCTTATCCTTATGTTTATGTATAGAACTATATTTCATGTTAAAATGATTATGCATGAAATCATCTTTCATATCCATATGTTTTTTTAAGGTCTTGATATCATAACCTTATATTAACGAGTGATTCATTTTCTATTTTTAAATGTTCACAATTTTATAATATTATGGGTATGAAAAAAATAAATCTATTATCCAAATTTTGTTCTGCATTGTATTAGGTTGTTTGATTCATTTATGATTCGTGTCTTACGATTTGATATGATTTATGACATGGATCATGTTTACGATCTATAACGTCCAAGGCATGGTTTTAAAATGGTATCCTCATGTTCTAATACCCACATGAACATATTAAATTCATATATACCTTTTTTACCAATACCAAGAATCTTATCAAACCATTTGTTATGTTTCATTTCCCAATGTTACGAATAAATTCATTATATATGATTCTTTTAAGAAGGGTGCATGGTTTGAGAACAATGTGGGAGATTACATGGGTCATTGAGGAACTAGTTGTTTATGTGTCCAATTTTCCTAAGATAATAGACCTATATGATTTTTGAATGAATAATTATGTATTAAAATGAATATTCATCTATTTAGATGTAATATCTGTGTACGTGAAGTGATGGTATAAGATTTTGTATCAGAGAAATTATTATTTTACCATTAAAGACTATGAAGTTAATGTTTTAGTGATAACCATAAGGACAATTCTAGATATTGGAAAATGTCCTGAAATATTTGTGAAGAATATAGAGAGTGGTTTCCACGAAACTATATCACTTTCTAGATACTACATGTATATGTGTCTATGAATTATTTTCCTTGGGGTAAAAAATATGAAAATATAACATTTTTATTTTACTTGATCATTGAAGCACACATATCATAGGGCATGGAAAAAAATTAAAGTTTCCAAATGCAGCATATAGGCTGACGAAGGTCTTTTCAATTGAGGATATTTCATAGTTGATAAATTAAATAATATATATCACTTAAAGTAATTGTTTTTAATGTTTTTAATTAATCTATGAATGCAATGAAATAGAAAAGTAAAATTAAATATTTAAACTTATACTAAAATTCAATTAAAGAATGATATTAGTAAATAAAGAACATGGCCTTTGTGAGTTGGTTTGTGGGTAACATTTCTCAATTTATTGGTCTTTAAATTTTGTTGGATAATTCAATTCTAATATCACATTAATTAATTAATATTATTTTATTTAGTGTTGTGAAACATTGAATGCATATATCAATATCAATTCCACCTCCTACTATAATCAAGGATGATGGCACACCTCGATCGAGTATGTGAAATCTCCCATGACCTGGATCCATCATATTCCATTTCATCTACTTAATAGACCAACTCCTTAATATGAAGATCTTGTGTCCAGCAGAAGGGAGGGAAAATATTTTATAAAATAATAGAAATAAGTTTGAGTTCAATGTCATGGTGTACGACTGCTGCACCCATGCACATCCCTCCTGCTCATCACAAACATAATAAATCCTATGAATTAAAGCGCAGAATAAATGGGATTTCCACATACCTACACTAGGAAAAGTTTCATGTTATCCACTCATTTTTAAGGGTAATAGGTCATGTTGGAATGAGAAAGAATTAAAATAGTCGAATTAGATAAGGATTGTAATAGAAAGAAAAATGTAATAATATATATACACATAAATAAAAAATATGAAAAATCATTACATGAGAAAATAAAACTAAATTAAAAAGAAAAGAAAAGAAAATTCCTAGGTCAACACCATATCCCTAGGCCTCTTATCTAGTGCTGCAGTTGAACACCACCTTCATAATTGATTAAATCCTCCTTACATAGGCCAAGGTATTCCATATTTGGGTCATCAAATTTAATATTTTTGAAATATCTTTTAGATAATTCCTATATATTATGTCCACTGAATTATAGATCTTGGTATGCTAATTTTAAAGGCTGCATTTTTGCATTGTGCATTCTTTAATGATTTTATAAAATATCATTGAGGTTTTTTACCAAAATTTAAAATTCATCCTTCTAGTCTAGTATGATATATTATCAGTAAATTCTGATATTTTATTCTAGATGAATGTTTCCTTTTTTCGTCCCCAATGTTTTAGAATCTATGGGTCACATTGATGAATGAATATCTCATTTATCATCAATAAAAGTACTCCCCATTAAATATTATTTCAAATACAATTTTAATCACATCAATTGGATATATTTAGACCTATTTATTATTAATTCAATGTTGTGGGGTTCACACTCTCATCTAGTAAAATTGTCCAACATGATTGAATTTTTTAGACCCTTGGATGCCCAAATAAAATACTAGACCCAAATAATAATATGTAGAAAAGAAATATAGGAATCTAATAAAAAAAATAAAAAAAATTTATCTAAATTTTAAATTATATTAATGAATTACCAAAGTGATTAAAAATGGCGTTTATTTCCAAATTAAGTAGTTTTCGAGTTTTAACACAAAACACATCATAAATCCAAAATTGATGAAAATAATTCAACTTGTTTAATTTTTAGGGATTAAATAGTATAATTACAAATAAGAAAGATGAAAATATTGTGTCTATCAATTCCCCTACACTTAAAAAATTATTTTTCTCAAGAAAAAATATCATCCTAGAATTCAAAGGTCCCCAATGTTACCAATATTTAAATTTCAAAGAAATAAAATCAAACAATTATTAATGTACAAAACAATTTCAAGTTCTACAAAAAAAATTCAATCTCATTTTACATTTTTAAATGAAACAATCAATTCAAGCCTTTTACTTTACCCCTTTGAGAAATGATCGAGGTTCTCCGTTCATTTATTCAAAATTCTCAATTTATAATTACTAAACTTGATTAATAATGATCTACCACTCTTTTGAATCTTTTTAGTAATCATTTATGATATAATTAATTTGGAGTTATGCTCATATCATGATAACATTCAACATATACATATTATTGTAAACGAACTACTTTCTACAATTTTTAAAGACAAAAAATCACAAAAAATCATAAGGTCTTGAAATAAATTTTTAAATAACTTTGTGGATTTGGGTTGGTGGGTAAAAGATTGAAATATTTTAAGACCAGAAGTAATATATTATACTCTTAAGTACAATTCATGATTAATCACGTAAAAATATAGGATAAAACAGAATTAAATCCCAAGGATAATGTGAAACATCATACCGCCCCTTGTTATGATATGGTTGACGAGTTAATTAATGATTACCAAGAATGATATTTTCATTGTTCATACACTTTTTAATTTTAGATCTGAAAAGTAATAGCTTAAATTATTTCATTTTTTAATTTTTTTATTCTCCAAAAGGAAGATCATTATTATCTTTTTTTTTTGTTTTTTAAAATGAGAACATGATGAATTGAATGATGCATAATGAAATGATGACTCCTTCCCAGTTTTATAATAATACACTTCCCAAAATGATGGTGAACTCCTCAAACAACCCACAAATGATACCCATCCCAATGAACACACATCAAAGGACCGTCCCCCATACTGTAACATGAAATATCCATGTAGAAATACTAAAAGTGTGGGTAGGTGAAGAAATATCAACATGTAAGGTGGATTAAACATATAAATCAATTCATGGATTATATAGGATAAGGAAGGATAAATTTAAGGGTGGGTCTCAGGTAAATATGTGGTTAGAAAATTTAGTTCCTCAATATATTTAGATGTGTTTTTTCACAATCATAGACTTGAAAGTAAATATAAATCTTTGTATGGTCCACCATGTGTGACCTAGATTTTTTTAATTCCTATAGAGGTTAGTACCAGCTATTATCCATAATCCAATGGTGGGTTGATCTTCTTGGACATTAACCACCACATGTTGTTATTCCAGGAATTTCATCCATTGTTCCTTTTGATGAGGAATCCATGGATAGAGTACACCAGATATACCCCCCATCAAAATTAGGTATCTCTTGCATGGTTTGGGTAACATGACGTATGGATCATCCTCATCTTTAGTGGCTACTTTTGAAACATATTCTAAAAAATCAACTACTTTCTCAAGATATGTTTTATGAAAATAATAATGAAAGGGTGATTTAAAATTTAAATTTTATATATTAAATTTAAAAGATTCTTTTTTATGGTAAAAAGATTCCATATTTGGTTATTTTGACATATACACATGTATCTCTTCATGGGAATATTCATGTAGATAATCAAAGTCCTCATAGGGTTCTAGGTGTTCCTCAACAAGTGTAATTTATTCATAATCATCTTCTTACAGGGTGATGCAAGGATTGACCCAATCAAAAAATTCATTATTATAAAAAGTGATACTCAAATCAGATTGAATGAAATCAGAAAAGATATATTTGATGAAAATATAATCACTCTGATCTTGTTTTGGTTCAATCACTTATTCTATAATAAATTCATCTTGGATTCAATATTCACATGATAGAGGTAGGTAGTCAATCTTTTCAGTTCATTCTTCAAATTCTACAACGTGGGTTGTTTCTTCATCTTCCAAGGCTATAGTAACATGCAATGGTACTGCATATTATATATTTAATGTATTGGGGAGATCATATTTTACCAATTTATCATTCTAAAATTCATCTAGATCTCTTTGACCTCCCACACGCCACTCACCAAGAAAGTATTCCTCATCATGAATCAATTCTATTGAAAAATAATAATTTTCATTAAAAATATTATTTTTTTAATGAATTAATAATGTTAATTTTTTTATTATGATTTAATAAAACAATAGTTGAATTATATTATGATTATTCAAATTTATTTCAATAAATGAAATTTAATTCTCAATTATGAAATAATTTGTTTTTAATGTTATGAAAACATTTTCATCTGAAAACAAATTTTAAATCATGTCTACAAGTGTAATATTGAATTAAATACATAATATTTAGTGAAATGAATTTTTTAAAATTGATTCCATATTTAGAATATATTTATTATTTTAATACAATTTCAACATAATGGTTTATTTTAAATAATATTCAAAATTATAAATGTTAATCATTGGAGTCAAGGTTAAAACAAGTTCACTAAATTGTTAAACATAAAATTATATAGGTTAAAATGAAAAAAACATGTCTACTTCCAATTATATAGTAATATATCATCAATATATCACATATGGTTTGAAAATGTTCCATTTTTTATCCCTATGTGGTGTGTAAAACATATTTATATCTATTTTATTTAAAAAATTCCATGTGTTCCCTATCCCCCACATATAAACGGACTTTCTCTCCCCTATCTTCTTCTTAATTTTAGTGACTTTTGGTTTGACCAATTCCTTTCCAAATCCATTAATTAATTCCATTACCACATCCTAGATTCCTTTGTTATATTATTAAACCTTCCAAATAAACACTTTGGTATAAACAGAGGTTCTCTAAAGAAAAGGTATTGTCCTAAACATTGGGATTTTGTTTTATATCATCTCCCACCACTATAAAATCATCATGAAACATGACTATATAATAATATAATTATATAATATATATTTATATTTAAATATATATTTTGAATAACCAATATCTATATTCTACTTTTTTAATTGGGAAATGAAACCATCGATTGTTTGAACAGCAGACTACAACCACTCAACCCAATGTAATTTTCTATCATCACCACATCTCACGTGTGGATATAATTATGTGTTTAATGAATATATATTATATTAATGATATAAATATACTTTTTAATTTATAATATGACATCTATCTTTTTTCCATCCAATCAATTGGAAAACAATAACGCCGCTCAGGCGTACGTGTGGCCCACCATAAGCACATAGCGTTGTGAATTTTTTGTTTTATATTGAAATGGATGGAAATAAGGAAATATTTTATTAAATATATTACTAATATAATATAATAATGAGACTATAGAGGGAAATTATTATTTACCTTTCATTATTTTAGTCTTTCAAAAATAAGGAAATGATGCTCTTGCAAAAAAATGGCATACCGTCTCCACGAACGATATAATTAATTTTCTATATCTATTTTGTTTTTGAAGATTATAAATTTGTAAATAATATATTTATATTATATATATATCATTATTAAATTTTTTGAGATGATGGATTCATGATCTATATGTAGGGACCAAAACTACCAAATGAAAACATACATGTCAAACAATGTAGTTATTATCCAAAACAAATATTTTAATAAATAATTATAGTTGACTGAGTAATATAAGTTATAAGTAAATAATAAATGGTAATATAAATAACATCATTATTCTTTAATATATTAATAATAAACCTATATTTATTATAATGGTGTTTCAAACACATATAGAGCAATTTGATTCACGACGAAAGGGATTTTCACCTCACTTTTATTTCTACGAGACAAAAGTCATATTCACCACGTGTTTCTTTTGGGTGGTGTATATATAACCCATAAATGCCTTTTATGATTCATATTATTAAAATAAATTGGATTTAAATATCCATATAAGTTTCTTTCATTCATGTGGATTATGATTCAAACATTACCAAAGTGGAATTGGTTTTATGTGACAATCACATTATTAATCAGTATTGTTTATGATTATGCATTCATCAAACTAATTTCATGATGTACCACCCAATAATCCTTTTAATTCTATTCTACTTTGGTTAATTATAAAAATTAAATGTTTTTATTTCATTTTTTATTATTTTAACTACTCAATAGGATGAATGAATATTTTTATGGAATAATTAATTTATTTATCTATTTAATAGAATACCAATTATCTTTTTTTCTTTGTTTGTAAAATTTTTTTATATAAATTTATTAGTATTATAAAATTATTTTTTAAATAAATTTTTATCTATGTTTTAAATTTTATGAAATGTTTTAAGGGGAATCCTCCTGTAATTTTATGAATGTCATACTTTTGAAATTTTAATGAAAATATTAAAGGAATTCATGTTCATCATGAATGTAATGAATGATATTTATCTCCACCGTGACAAATCAATGATTAAAATAATACCTTACATTTTTTAGGATATCATTCAATTAATATTTTTCTTTCTTATTTTCTAAAAAAAATTATTTTAAATAATTTACTTCAAAATTGATATTTTATTTTCCCCAAAAATTTTTTAATTTCATTTTATGTAATTTCTATTCATAAAAGAAAAAAACATTTGCTGTTAATTATGATTTACTATGAATATGACTTAATTTTTATATAATTATTACATTTATAGATATTTTATGATTATTAGGATGATATGATTATGAAACCCATGTATTCATGATGAGTTATGCTAATATAGATTGATGATATGTTTATGATACCACATATCTTTACAAATTTTATGATATGATGACATGTTAAATTTTTAATGAGTTTATATAACACCTAGGTATAGTTTTAATTATGTTATGGGTTTTGCCAATATTATATATCCCTCTATATCATTGGGTAATCTTGGATAACTCTTGTGTTAATAATGTTATATGTGAATACAGATTCAATTTTAAAATTTTATGAATTGACCTTATTTAATGACCCTTAATATATTTTTGTACCTCATTTCATGTTCATAAGATTATGTTTGAATCGTTATTTCATGTCTATAATTTTATGTATGGACCTATATTTCATGTAAAAATGATTAATCATGTAATAGGTTTTCATATCCATATGTTTATGTGAGGTGTTGATTTCATATCCTTAATTTAATGATTGGACTACTTTCTTTTTATAAATGTTCACAATGTTATAAGATTATGGGTATGAGAAAAATCTATGTATTATCTAAATTTTTTCTCCAATGGATTATGTTGTTTGATTCCATTATGATTTGTGTCTTACGATATAATAATAGTTATGACATGAATCATGTTTACGATCAATATTGTACAAGGCATGGTTTTAAAATTTTATCCTCATGTTCTCATACCCACATGATGATATTATATCGATATATACCATTTTTATCCATACCATGCATCTTACCTATCCATTTATTATGCTTCATTTCCCAATGTTATGAATAATTTCGTTATATATGATATTTCTAATAAGGTATCTAGTTATGAAGAACTATGTGGGAGACGACATGGGTCATTGATGAACCAGTTGTTTATGTGTCCAATTTTCCTATTATAATAGACCAATATTATTTTGGAATGGATAATTATTTAATTTAATGAATATTCATCTAATAGGATGTAATATATGTGGATGTAAAGTGAATATTGTATAGTTTGTATTAGAGAAATGCTTCGTTTACCATTAAGGAGTAACATGAATGGTTTTTAGTGATAACCATAAGGATAATTCTATGAATGGGAAAAAATGTCCAAGAATTTTTGTAAAGAATATAGGTAGTGGTTTCCATGAAATTAAATCCATCTCTATATACTACAGGTATATGTGTCTATGTATTTTTTTCTTAGGGGTAGTAACTATTAAAATATACCATTTGTATTTGACTTGATCATTGAAGCATGCATGTCGTAGTGCATGGAGAAATCAATAATGTTTATTAATGCAACACAAAGGCTGACCAACGTCATATCACATGAATAGATTTCATAATTGTACAATTACTTTATATATATCACCTAAAATAATGAATTTTAATGTTTTTAATTAATATAAAAATTACATGAAATTTAAAAGGATAATTAAATATTATAAACTTATACTAACATGAAATTAGAAATTCATATTAGTATAGAATGAACATGGACTTTGTAGGTTGGTTTGTGGGTTACAATATTTTCTTTACTGGTTAATAAATTATGTTTGAAAATTAAATTGTAATATCAAAATAATGAATTAATATTATTTTATTTAGTGTTGTGAAATATTTAATGTGTATATCAATATCAAATCCACCTCCCCCTATAATCAAGTTTGATGTCACACCTCGACCGAGCATGTGAATGCTTCAGTGACCATGCTCCATCATATTCCATTTCATCTACTGAATGGACCTAATCTATAATATTAAGATCTAGTATCTAGTATATGGGATGGAAAAGATTTAACAAAATAATAGAAATAAGTTTGAGTTTAGTGGTGTGGTCGATGACTGTCACACCCGTGCACATTACTCTTGCTCATTAGAAAAATAAATAATCCTAAGAATTTAAGTGCAGAATAAATGGAATTTCCACATACCTGACGAAGGAAATGTCTCAGGTTATCCACTGATTTTATGTATAATAGGTCAAGTTGGAATGAAAAATAATGAAAATAGTCGAATTAGATAAGGGTTCGAATAGAAAAAAATGGATGAATTTAGATACATATAAATAAATAATATGAAAAATAATTACATGAGAATATAAAAATAATTAAAAAGAATAGAAAATAAAATTCCTAATTAATAACCATATATTTAGGTATCCTATCTAGTGGTGTTGTTGAACTCCCCATTCATAATGGGTGAAATACTACTTATATAGCCTTGTTAGGCCATACTTTGGTCTTAAAAATTCAGATCTTCAAAATCTATTTTTAATATTTCATATATATTATTTCAACTAAATGATCAATATTGGTTTGGAAATATTAATGGCCAATTTTTTATATAGTGCATTATTTTATGTTGTTCAAAAATATATTTTACGTTTTATCACAAAAGTTAAAATTTATCCTCCTTACTTAGTATGATATATGGTCAATAAATTCATATATTTAATTCTAGATGAATTTTTTTTTCATCCCAAAAGTTTTATAATCTATGGGCCTCTTTAATGAAGGAATATCACCTTGATCATCAATAGAAGAACATCCCATTAAATATTATTTCAAATACAATTGAAATAACCTCAATTTGATCTATTTAGACCTATTTATGATTTATTTAATATTGGGGGGTCCACTATATCATCCAGAATAATTTTTCTACATGATTGAATTTTTTGGACCCTTGGCTGGCCGAATAAAATAATATCCTTGAATAAAAATATGAATAAAATAAATATAGTAATCGAATAAAACAGTAATTACATAAATTGGATATAAAATGTAAAATATATGCATGAATTTCCAAAATAATTAAAATATTTTTATATTACCAAGTTAATATGTTTTCCAATTTTCTCCCAAAACACTTCATAAATCCAATATTGAAGAAAATAACTCAAATTGACCATTTTTTGGGATATATATAATTTATTTACATGTAAAAAATGATTTAAATATTATCTATATTAATCATCAAATGGTGAACAACAATATTCCTTACTGCAGACCTAGTTTAACACTTTCAAGGGATAAGTTTTTTAAAATAAAAAAATTATTATGAACTATCATGGAAGATTTTAATATTTGATGACCATGTATAACCATAGTTAAACCGAAGGTTTCCTATAATAAAAATAATATTTCATGGTTTATACATCATATAGATAATTTTTCATGATAAATATATCTAATTAATAACTCATTATGGTTATGCTAACCAAATTGGTTATGGAAAGGATTGAATAAATATTAATGAAGTTGGGATTTGTTATAAGTATGCTCAAATATTAAAGTATCCTATTTTATATTAGTAATAGAAATTTCCTTATATCTTAAATATTATTTTTAATTTTAATTCCTATACAAAATTATTTGATGTTGAATTCACTATGAAAACACATAATGGTTTGAAGATTTCATCTCATGTATATGATTATTCTCTAGTTGAATTATATGAGAATGTGATACCATAAAATCTTGTTATTATTCCTATAGTTGAATTTTATTTTATTATATTTTTTTATTTTATTTCACTACATAAACCAGACTTGAAATTTTGAATAAGATAAGTCGTTTTTTTATTCCAATCCAACCAATGAAAATCTATCAGTGCGAGGATATGTATGAACTTCCAATGTTGATCACATACATTATGTGGGACTTGATTCCTATTCAAAAGAATTATATATCTTATATGGTTATTGAGAAACTAAAAAATGATGATATCAATTTTGTATAAGATTTTCTTTATTCCTTTATAGAAGTAATCTCTTGTATTTCATATAATCAAGATGTAGTGTTTTCGATAAAAATCCTACGTGGAACAAAACTTATTTAAAATTCTCCCTTTATAATGTCCCCAACTGAGTTTAAGGAATTATATAAAAATAATACATGACAATATTAATAGGGGATTCATTTATAAATGTGTTTCACCTTTGGGTGCACTTGTCCATTTTTTTTAAAAAGAAAGATGGATCAATGTGACTTTAAAATGATGATCATGAAATGAACTTGATCACAATCATGAATAAGTATCCTCTACACCATATTTATGATTTTATTGAATAGATATTCTTAACTCAATACATTTCCATGATTGACCGTTATTCTAGATTTCATAAATTGCGGTTCAAAAAGAAGGATATACCCATGATAAAATTGCATTCATTTTATAGATTCTATTAATATATTTTTATTCTATTTGGCAATAATATTTCCCCATGTATCTTCATAGATTTAAAAAATAGTGTCTTGAGAGATTAACTAGATCAAATTTTGGCAGTTTTTATGAACAATAATATTATTTAATCAATGATAAATGAATACCATAAAGATCAAATGAGAATTGTTTGGAAGACATTGACAAAAGATAATTTGTATTAAAGATTTACCAAGTGTGATTTTTTTATTTGAAGGGTTCGTTTTTGGGGTTACAAAATCTCAAGAGATGGTAAATATGATAATGAATTAAAGGCCGAAGTTATTGTCCAGTTGATAAGCCCATCCAATATGACTATGATCGGATAGTTTTTTTCTGGATATTATCGTTTCCTTGTGTTGAATATATCATGATTTTATAATCAAATAAACATTTTAACATGGAAGGGATCGATGTTCATTTAGATAAATGAATATGAAGAATATTTAAAGGAACTAAGTAGAATTTAATTCAATGAACCTATAAATAAATTAACCTATTGTATAGAAGGATTTGTAAAATGTAATTATTCATAAAAGAATTTAGTGTCATGTGCTATACATAATGATGTGGATATAGCTTTTGAATCATTATAATTGAGGGTTTATGAGTAAAATCACACAACTCATTATTTATAGTTAGTTGAGTTTATTTTTTCATTAAATATAAGGAAGAAATATATATATATATATAGGTGTTATATATATAGTAATAATAAATGAATAAGGTATATATGCACAAAGAAATATTTGAATATGGGAAAGAAAATATGGTTGGAACTAATTAAATATTATGGCTCCTCAAAAAATTACTATATATGAATAATGATCTATTAGAGGGACTCTATAGTTATTTATTCTCTATATATCCTGTAACTGCAATAATTTAATGATATTTGAAGTATTATTGGTGGTGGGAAAATATGAAGAATGATATTATATAATTTTTATCTCAGTGCTTGGTATTTTATCAAGTTAAATTTGAGAGATAATAGTTTAACGGGATATTATAAAAATTTCCTATACCATATTGTAAATGGAAAACATCACCAAGGATTTTATTTTCAAACTCAAAAATAAATATAAAGGGAATAGTTATATATGAATTTTAGTAGATCAACCTATAAATTCAGATCACTTCATCACTAATAGAGAATACTAATCCTCATATCAGTTTTCTAGGATATATACATAATAACTGGTAAGTTTATATAGAGTACCAGATTATATTATATCTGATAGGGATCCATGGTTTCTAATGATGTTCTAGTGAAGTCTTAAAAAGAATATGGATACAAAGTTTTATTTCATCACATATTATAATCATAAAATAGATATTTAGGATAATGAAACCATTTGACCACTATAGGATATGATTAAATATTTTTCAATGGATTTCAATGGTTGTTGATATCAACACCATACTCTAGAACAATTTTCTATGGAAAATAGCTGTAAGATAATAATTTGGATTGTTTTATATTAATATATATATATATATATATATATATAACAGTAATATTTTATGATAATGTTAGATAATTAATGATACTTGGAATTAATATAGCTGAGGAAATGGTAGAAAACTTTAGATCCATTCTATAGAACAACATAGTAGATCATAGTTGATAGAAAATGTATACTGAAAATAATTAATGTTATATAGAGTTTCAATGCTAGTGAGAATGATTTTAAAAGAATACATCCTTGGAAGAATTATTTTTGGTTAAATAATTATTGAAATATGTTCCATCAAAACGTTTTTCCTTTTTATATTCTTCATTGAGTAGGCATGGAAGCATATCAGATGGAACTCCCATCAAACCTAAATAAATTTTATTAGGTGTTAAATGTACTACTCCTCAGAAAGTACATAACTAAACCCTAAAATATAAGGAAGAAATAAGACACACTAGTTTATAAATATATCTCTTAGGCGGACTAATTAGTGGAAATTACATATCTCAGAGAGAAAGTGTTATGAAACAAGACCACATATTTGTTAAAAGATTCATGGTCAAACCACCAATTTCATAATGCTACATGGGAACCTAATGATATGAAGAGGTATAAATATTATACATTGGTTGTGTCATAGTAAGGTAATATTTGAGGATAAGTTAATTTTCATGGGGTATAATTTAGTACATCAATATTTTATGAAATATATATTTCTAAAAAAAATTATTTTATTGTTTGTGCTACACACTGAGTTTTATCGAACATTAATATAGTGTAAAATTATAATTTAAATATTAAATAGGAATATACGTATAGGAATAAATAAATTATGAAGATAGAATTATTTAAACATATTGAATATAATTTTTTGGTTATCAATTTATTAAAAATGAAAATGAAGAAAATTATTATCGAAATGAAATGTTTTCCTAAAAAACTGTTTTTATATGAAAATTTTATCTATAAATTAATAAATTAAAATAATACATATTAGTGAATTTTTTAAATAAAAATAATATATTATATATTTAATAAAAAAATTTATCATTAATTTAATAAGTTTCATAATAATGGAAAATGAATAATCACATTTTATTATGAAAATAGTATTTTTCAAAAAATAACTTACATCACATTTTGTACAGTTATGTTTAAATAATTTTTTTAATATTTTTAAAGAAAATTGATAAAATGAGGATAATTTTTGAATTCATCATTTTAAAATTATCTCAGTGTGTATTATTGATAATTTGTTTTTCAAATATTAGCATTTCATTGAATACTAAAAATAATAATTTTTATTAAAAATAATCTCATTAATAAATTCATTTATGATTTTAAATGTTATTTTAATAAGGTTTTAAAAGAAAATTTAGATAAATTATATTACTATTAATCCAATTTAGGTCACTAAAAATAATTTTAATTTTATTTATAATATAAATTATCTATATTATTATGGAATTTTATTTCTTTTTAAAACATATTTCTCATCGTGTTTGAGGGTTTATTTTTAAATTGAATTATTCCACTAATGTACACTAAATTTCATAAAATTTATTCAATATTTGGAGTCATAATAATTAATATTATATGATAGTTCTATGTTAACTTTTTTCGAAAATAACAGTAATAACACTTGAAATTAAATACCACATTTAATGATAAAATGAGTTTACCAAAAGGTTAAAATAGAAATATACGTATAAAATAACCTAAAATGGTCCAATTCCTATTTAATGGCCATTTTTAAACAATATATCATATATTTTTAAGTAATTATTCATTTGGAAGCCTTTTGGGATTTGTAAAAAAATCTTATATATAATTCTATTTAAAAAATTCAAGGTTGTCCTCTCTACCACTTATAAAAAGACACCCTACCCCCGTATTATCACATCCAATGCCATTTGGTTTATCAATTCCTTACACAATTACCTTCCTTTACACTATTAAATATTCCCAGTGGTCTTATTTATTAGTGAACTCTATCAATAAATCATTAGGTATTACCCTAAAGAGGTATTTTGAAGAAGTTGTATAGTCATAAACCCTATGTTTGTGTATTATTTATTCTTACACCTCATTATGAATATTCATAAACTTTTATGATATAATAAAATAATTATCTATCATACAATGAGATATTATTTTATTATTTGAATAACTTATATCGATCTTTTTTTCTGTCAAATATAAATTGGAAAAGTAAATCCATGGACGACAGACTACTAACTCACGAACCAATGTAATTTGTTTTCCATCACTATAAATGATGTGGGGATATAATGATGGACTTAAAGTATATATATTATATTTATGACATAATATTGTTTATAATATCAAATCTACCTTCTAACCTTCCTATTTTTTCGAAATTATAACATTTCTCTTTCATACGTGTGGACTACAACCTCCAAAAATGTGTTATAATTTATTTTTCTATTTTATTTTTACATACATGGTAAAAAGGATATATTTGAAGAACACATATCATTTATATTATATTATAATGATAATGGAAAGGTGTATTGTTATGTAATTTTCATTACATTTATCCAATTATTAAATAAATACTATATTCATACATACATATAGTCTTTGATATCAATAAATGATGTAATTCACATTATTAAAAAATGGGGATATCCAAATGAATCTATAAAAATGGAATATAGGAAATATTTTTACAGAGTTATTTGGATTAGCCTATACCAACAGTTTATTAAAAATATTGGTTTATATAATTATATACCAATGGTTATTTTAAACTATAAATATATAGTCTTCTCATATCAATCTTTCCCCCACCCTCCCTCCACTAACCCATGATCCATAATCTCCCTCAGCCGAGTGAGAAAATACCTTATCTTATCCCCCAGAGTTCTTCCCTTATTGAAGGATTTTTTTTATTCTTATCTTCTTTAACATCATATTAGTAAGTTCTAAGTCCTTATTTTCTTCTAATAATTATTGTTTGTATTTTATATTTACGTATTAAAACATATACAAGAATGTGTTAGTTTATGATTCATCCATATTATTTGAAAAAAATGTTTATTTTAATTTTAAGTGTTCTATTAGAAATGTGATTGTAAAAGATATATATGTTTTTTTAATTTAGTTATCTTATAATTTTAAATAAATCTAATATATATATATATATTATTTTTTCAAATTTATGAACACTCTATGTGTTTGATGGAACAATATAATGTGATGTTAGTTGTTAAAAGTTACACATTCATATAATCTGTTTCCTTGGACATTATTCGGGATTATGGAGTGAGGAAATTGAAACATTTTTTCATTCCACTCACAGATGAGTAATTTTTTCTAAAAAATTTTGTATTGCATTCATATATCATATAGTTTCGAGCTTCTATATCCTTTATTAATATTTTAAGACATATAATCTTGTTTGTATATGTCATAGTTTTTATAATATTTGGATAAGATTATTACTCCTATTTATATCAATTAAGGTATAATTTCTGTGATATTATTATACCATGTTTAATTGGTTTTGATTTTCGGTGACACATTATTGTCATTCTTGAGTAAATTTTTTATATCGTAAAAATAGAAGTATATAATTTGATTATGTAATAGTTGTTGTCCTTTCCATGACCTATATATTTTTTGCATCATTATTTTAGGCATCACTTATAGAATATGATATTTCTATTATTTTAATTTAGTAAAGTTATTTCATTTCAATTAAGTAGATTTATTTCATTTAAGAATACCGGCTTTAAACATGTTTTAAAAATTAGTTTTTAAAACATCAATAACTTGGTTTTAAATTATAGTTTCTAAAACATGTTATGATATTTTATATGCCTTGTTTGAATTTCAATTTATATATATAATTTTTTAAAAATACTTTTAATAAATGTAAATTTCATTATTAGTAAGATTAAAAATTATATTAAAGATATTATAAGGAAGATACTATTTGATAGTGACCGATAAATGTGTGATCTAGGATTTCCTCCTCTAGTTCCTTTAATGAGTATAATAATTCTAATATTTTTCTTTGTAATAACATTTACTATCATATTATTATTCTTTATAAAAATATTTCTAATGACATTCATATGAAACAAAGTAAACCTCTTCTAATACTACTAGTATGGGTTCAAATGGGGGTACTACTAGGTCTACACAAGTCACACACCCTACCTGTTCACACCCTGACCCACCAGTAGACATCCCATCCACCACTCATTTTCATCCTCAACATGATCCTCTAGAGACATTCCCACCCATTTCTACATCATTATCTTATTTAGTCTCTACATATCATACATTTTCTAGGCTTCCCCCATGGATGTTTCCACCTATACCATATCCACATCCTATGATGTATCCATAACCCTTGTATCATAATCCTACAATGACTTCACCACCTCTATTTCCAATTATACTTCCAGGTCCTAAAGGTTTTTATCCTTTATCTTACACTCCACTACATATAGATGACCTATTGAATATATTATTACAGGTTCATCCATCTAAGGATAATAATCTATGAAATTCCAAGTATCCATTATATCCTAATGATTATCCTTGATTAGGGTTTTTAATATGTGTTTTAAATTATAACAAATCATTTAGTCTAGTTTTATAGTGTAATAATTATAAATTTTTCCTTTTATATTATTGAATGGAATATTCTAATAGATAACATGGGTAAATCCATTTGTATGTGTCATGAAATCATCAAACAAAAATAATGGTTGATTAAAATGAAAGCAATCAAATGATAGGTAAAAGTGTAAGAAAATGTTGATGTTTTATTGAATATTTATCCAAGTACCACAATATCATTATAGTTGAACCAGTCTCATGGAGGATTATTGGTATTGAATTCCTAGAAAATATTTGGGAGGATATATGGGTAAGAAAATATTTATAATTGATATCTATATTATTGTATTATTTTTATGAATTACTATATTCATTATAGAGTTGATTTAACTATTCTGATAGTTATGATTCTATGTTTACACAGTTTATGGAAAATGGGTAGTTGTGGTGGTTATATAATCATTATTTATATGATGGCTAGAGGATTATATTCAACTCTGATAGAGAATTAGTACCATTATTCACTGACCATCCGTCAACACAATACCATGAAATGATCAGATATTAGAAGAGTAATGAGTTTAAGGTATTATAAATATTTATTTGTTTTTATTAAAAATTTAACTCTTTTTAATTTTATTGATTTTTTTTTCAAAATGTGTTGGAAGAGAAACAAAGAACAATAATGTTATGAAGTAGATGAACACATTAGGGAATACTAAAATGCTGAATAATGAGAGGCTCTATATACTTTAATATGAATATAAATAATTTATAAATTAAAATTAATACTTCACTATATGGTATTTATTTGATGATGTTCAAATTTGCAGGGATCTATTTATTATATTTTATTCATGATCTTTTATGATGAGAGAAAACTAAAATAGAAAATTCTATATTTTAGTAAATATTAAATAACAATCTTATAAATAAAGTTCCATATTCTCAAACATATATAATTTCAACAAGTGAATAAAAATTATTTATTTCAGTATTTGGGGTGGTTATTTTGAATATTATTGAAAACTGGTTTCTTGTTGTTTATACGTTCTCAATAACAAGTTTGGAATACATTGGGGGGGGGGGGGAATAATTTATAAATTCTTTTATCCTCCCACGATATGTTTATATTCTTAAAATCAATTTTCATTCCAATATTTATAATTACTTTTCCTTGAATCATGAATAGTTTTAGAATATATATGTAATATCCTATTACTGACATTCCGGTAATTAAATTCTCATCGTTTGATATCCTCTTTAATTGGGTTTGTCTTTAGAGTCATAATTATGAAGATCATTTTTTAAATAAATCACTTAATGTTCATAGATGTGTTTTTTAATTAATGGACTCTAGGTATAAATGTTCTAATGTAATTCTATGGTTTTTCTATGATATTGGACAATTCCAATGATTATTTAACGCTTTTATTAAGAATATGCAGTTTTTATTATCTCAAGAGAATTTTCACACCATGTAATGGGAGTACATGATGTTTATTTGTTTCCAAGACCTTGTCATTATCCAGGTACCTAGTGTGAATTAATTCACACCCAGTTAGTCTTGCACACATTGTAATATGAAAAGATCTGTTTTTGATATAGTGGTTAAGGGTATTAGATGTATTTGAGTCCCAAGGATTACACATTGTGTAAAATTATTATGAACAATGAAAGTTTCATTAATAGAGATTTAATGGCGATGAATTAGTTGATTCTTATTTAATTATTATGTATCACTCATTTCCCTTAACCTAGATATCTTATATGATGATTTTGGGAGCCTCCATTCTATCTTGATAGATTTATTTACTGATAAATCACTATTTTGTTTCGTTTTCATCTCTCGATGTGAGATATATATTCTTCTTCATTGATGTCTTTGATCGTGGTATCACTTATTCATTACACTATTAGTTTTTATGATTTGTGGTTTTATTTCACATGATTATATTTAATATATGTTGTCAGATATTGTACTGTGGTCATTTAATTTGTTTTTTTGTATACTGGGAGTATATTATCAAGGTATTATTTTTTCATCTTCATCACTAATTATTTTTTTTAAGTTATATTAATTCAGAGAAGTGTATATTGATTATAAGGCCACTATTTTTGATGTTCTATTCTTTCTTGTGGTGTGTTCTCTTATAGATGTGGTCAAAATGTATTTTAAGGTAGGTTATCTTGTCTATATCTTGTGTTGGTGAAGTTAATTGCTTTTATTTTTGATAAATTATATTATAAATGAAATAAAGTTATTTTTTAACTGTATTTATATGTGTGGAAATTGGTTTTTGGAAATATGGTTTTCCTATTGTTTTTGTAAATGAAAAAGGTTTTCAAAGCATTTTGAAATGGTTTTCTAAGCACATTCTGATGAAAATGGGTTGAGGAATTGTGACAAAATGAGCACAAAGGAAGACTTCGATATGTAGGTGGAAGGTATAAAAAATGAATCACAAATTATCAGTGGGTTTCTTATGGGGATTTCATCTTCTCACTAGGATTGTTGTTCTAGGGACTTTTTAGACCAGGTTGGGTTTAAATTTCTAGGATATTCCTTTTCTCTCTAGACTCGATGCATATGTTTAGTGGCTTTATAAATATGCTATTTTGTTTTTTAGGTATGTTTTCCATGTTTTTTTACCTAATGTGATTCTTGTGGTGATGTTACTAGTGAATCATTACCATTTTGGGATATTTGGGTTATAAATGTTATGTTGCACAACCATGATTCTAAATGACATGTGATACATGATTTTTTTAATTTAAATTATTTTATATGTTGATATTAAATGTTTTGGAACTGATTTACTTATTTTATTTGGAAATGTTGAAAATTGGAAAATAAAATGTTTTTCCAGACTTCTGATATAAATGCAATTAAACTGTAATCATGCCTAGTTTTATTTAAATTTTATCATGCTTGGATTTTTTTCAAATACATTATATTGAACACCTGAGTGAGAAACTGTTGAGCCTATTAGGTCACACCCAACACACACAATCCATGGTGTGTAGATATAGTTATGTATTTTGATTTCAGGAAATCATTGCACCTAAATGAGGCAGTAAGGCTTTCTAATAGTTGGGTTGGTAGGTCAATGGTGAAATAATGTTTGTTTTTTCAGGATACCACATAGATATGTTTTATTAGCTATTTTAGTTTATAATTACTTTTCTTTTGTTCTTGTTTCATGGATATTATTTTTCTACCTTCACAGATGAAGAACATCCTTTTATCTCATATAATATCTCATATATATATATATATATATATATATATCTTCCAATGTTTCTCTCAACTATGTGTATATATTCTATTTTTTTGTTGCTTCCGGATGGGTGAAATTGTTTCCCATGTTTTTTTTATTTTCCTAAATTCTAGTTGCTAGCCCATGGGGATTATCAATTCTATATGGATATGTAGATGTTTGGGTTGGGTTCTAGTATTAAGAGGGTATCCAAGCCAGTTCATAAAAAATTGGTATCATAGGAGTTCTATAATCAAGAGTCCTTGTCTTTGTATGTTTGGTATATGTGAGATTAGATTTTCCAGACGTGGGAGGAATATTGCGGTGACTGTATATAGAACACTTATAATGATTAGATTCAATTTACCATGGGATTTTTGGATGTGTTTCTCCTATATTGTGTTCATTATGTAAATATAATTTTTTTCTTATAGGTTGTATAGTTTGAACTAATAATTCAACGTTATTTGAACGTTTCATCAATTTCTATGTCCAATAGTGTGCCCTTGATATGTGTTTTGTGAGTTCCTATGGTGGGTGAAAATTATTATCTTTAATGGGATCCTCAAATGGATTATAAATTTATTATGTCTATCATGAGGTATGATCGTGTTGTCTCCTAGAATGTACTAGAATCTCCTAACATATTTTTTGAGGTATATGTGGGAGCTTAATAAGACATCCATTAATCATGGGAGTTCTTACATGGTAATCCGCCTTCATTTAAATTTAAAAAATGCACCTCTAGAAGCAGAGTAAATGATTGACAATAATTATTAGATCTTATAATTTATGGATAAATTAGATATTATAAAGGAAAAATGAATATTGTTTTTACGTGGGGGTCGAAGAAAGTGTTGTTAGGACTATATGGTTATGAGGGTAGGCATATAAGATTGTATTGTATGGGTTTCAAGACTCTCTTAATCCATTATATTTATATATAGTCTATGATGATAGAGATGTATATGGATTTCCTCTCTTTACAAAAAGAAGAGCATTCAGTGATAGTGTATACTAATTGGTTTGTAGAGGTTGTTTGTTTCGTACCAAAGGTTATATGAAATGACCAATTGAAAACCCAAAGGTACCTATAGGGTTTATGATCATAGATGAGATAAAAAATATTTATGATGTTGTCTAAAACTGATTTGGATGAAATGGATATGACTATGATGGGATAAATGAATAAAAATGGCATGGTTGGATATTCTTACACCTTTCTTAAACCTAGTTACAACTTAAGTGGCGTTCTAGGGAAAAAGAGGAAGTTTTTGGATCATCAAAAGATTGGTAGAGTTGGTTATCTATAGTAGATCTATTTAACACCTAAATTTATTACCATTTCTGTGCCTCTAACATGATATCATAATTAAAATTTAATACACACACAAAATTCATTCCCTTCACCTATAAATATGTGCAACAATTGTAGATGTCATGTTTATCTACAATTCTTCTGTCATGATTTTTTTACTCATCAAAATAGTAAGGGATAGTCAACTAGAAAGAATAATTTGGGAGAGTCATGTTCTTCTTAGAACATAGGGATCCAATGTCAAGCCTTGGGAGTGAATCATCCTCATTTATTAGATGAGTTTTTGGTGGATGTAGATTTGGTTCTGGCCATAATGATATATACCATATTTATTGCATCCTCCGTAGTGGTTACATTATTCGATGATATTGATTCCCATTCATTTTTATATAGATTTATTATTTGATATGATTAACATTCCAATAGAGTTCATGTCCTTTGTTTTGGAGTTATAGAAACTTCTTGGAAAGAGGAAAGGGAATTGGTTTTGATGCCCTTATTGTGTGTTATTGATAGCTAATTCAAAGATAGTACGTGGTTTTCTCATTGCTGATTACAACTATTTGACATCATCATTGGGATGGACTGGATTGTTTTTCATCATAAAAATATTGAATTTTATAATTGTTCTTCCTAATTTATTTCAACTGATGTAAGAATACGTGTGTTTCAGAGAGAGTGAGATCCATGTTCTGGTCATATAATACATTGTTTCCCAGAGATTGAGATATTTTTTATGATGTAGAAGTTGATCTGAATGTCATTTCTTTTATTATTGATCTTCTTATTTTTTCAGGATTTACTAGAAATTTTTCCAGATGATTTAACTACGATTACTCCAGAGAAGGAGTTATATATTATGATAAACCTTGTTCTAGGTATACAACCTATTTCGACACCTTATTACCATATAGAACAAGCGATGCTAAAAGATCTCAAGATTTATTTGGACGACCAACTAGAAATGGGTTTCTTCCCTAGTGTTTCACTGTGGGAATCCCTAGTGATCTTTTCCAAGAAGGATGACTGTTTACATAAATTATGCATGGATAATCACAATTTGAACCAGTTAATATTTTAGAAAAATATTCATTCTCCTTGTGTGGATGATTTTTTTATTAGTTAAAGATGGAAACATTAATTTATAATTTTGATATTTGGTCTGGTTATCACCCTCTTAGATATTAAGAGTGTGATATACTACATAAATATATCGTGAAAAAGAATGACCATTATCAATATATTATGATGCATTTTGGAATGGAAAATTTTATAGTAGTTTTATGGATTTTAGTAAATGCATATTCCCATAGTATCTTGACACTTTTATGGTTGTATTCAATGATGATATTTTTTTATTCAGGATCTAACAATGGGTATGATTACCATCTAAGTATGCATTTAAAAATCCTAAAATTACAAATTTTTATATAATGTTTTTGAAATGAAACCTCTATATTCCTGAATTTATTTTATTGAGGAATGTGATTTATAATCATGGCATATCAATTGATCTTGGGAAGGTTAATTTTGTTTTTCTTGGGAGGAACCACACAATTAATTTTAGAAATAGATAATAAATGGTTTTTCAAGATATAATTAAATTTTCTTCAAGGATTTATAAATGTGGGTGTCACATTTCATTTTTCATACCACTAATGGGGGTAAAATCATATTTGATGCAATGTACTAGTTTTTATTTGATGATATGAAAATACTTATATCATACTATCTTATTTTGGTCTAACCTATGCCACATAAGTTGTATGTGGTTTTATATTACGCTCCTGGCATTGGTTTCAGTATCTTCTTATTGATGATTGTCATATGAAATCTTACAACTAACTTCATCCTAGACCAAATGGAAATAAATTACCCCACTCATGATTTAGATGCTAGGGTGGATATTCATGAAATTATGTGTTAACAAAATTCTCTTTTTGAGGAACAGTTCATAGAATTTTCTAACCATAAGACTTTGAAATATATCTTTTAATAGAATTTCATGAATCACATATAGAGGTGGTTGGTGGAATAACTTTAGAAATTTAACTTCAATATCACCTACACCTCAGGGAAGGGGAATTATGTTGTAGACTATCTCAGTAAAAAAATTAATTAAAAATGAGTTTTTGAATTGAAGGAAGAGTGGAACCTCAGGGGTATTTATCTTAGTTTTATATGGATGATCAAGATGTTGTTTCAAGTATTTTTTTTGACTAGTTTTTAGTTATCATCATCTATCATCGAGTCTATTTAGCAGATTTAGAAAGATGATGTTGAGTTTAGAGGAATTTTGAGAAACCCAATATGTCAGAGGAGACCATTTCTAGTTGATCTATCACTTCAGATGGTATTCTCAGTTTTTGGGATTGGTTGTCATCCTAGAATATTTGAAGATATTATTTTCATATAAATGTCTGGGTTCTTCATGGTTTGATCATATGGGGACTATGAATATGTATTATTCAATGAGATGGAGATTTTGTTGATCAGGAATGAAGCATGGAATAATAGATTATGTGTCATACTATTACACCTTCTAACCGATAAAGGTAGAGCATTTAAAATCTTTTTGTTTTCATCAACCTCTTCTAGTGATGGTTTGTAAAATGGGATAAGGTATCCATGGACATTTTAGTTGTATTAAAATGGAATTTTGATGGAAAAAATTCTTTCTGGGCAGTAATTGATCAGTTGAAAAAGATATAATATTTCTTTCTTATCAAATATTATGGTAATGTTTATGATCTGGGTATCTTGAAGGTACAAAAAAATTTAGAACATATGGGGATTCTTATTCAATAATAACATATAGGGATCCTAGATTCACATTATTCTTTTGGATAAGTCTCAATGAGGTGATGAGTACTTTAGTATGGTTGAGTATATATTATCATCCATAGAAATATGGTCTTACATAACATGTTATTATTTTTTTGGAGGACATGATTGATGTCATGTCTTGGATTTTTATGGATCATGGGACAACCATTTGGAACTGGTTTAGTGTGAATAAAAAAGTAGGAATCAGATATTGATTAGAAGGTATTATTTCAAGGATTTTAATGTTATCCTATGAATATCACCACTTTGTTGGGAAGTGATGGTCATGGATTATTTAGTGGGACAATGTTTTTTTCATGAGATGTTCCTCAGGATTCATTATCTATTATATCATCTACTTACATCCATAAATATTATACAAATCAAAATTTTTGTCCTTTGGAAATTTTCTTAACTAACTAGGTTTTAATTATTTTTTTTTCTAGGTTGGGAAACAATTATCATGGAAAATAGGTAATGTTGTCTCTATGATATGTTGGATCATTTTAGGCCACAAATAATCAAGGGTAGGTTTTTTATCTATTGGATTTATTAGTATGATTGATAGAAATTCATGATGTTTTACACAAATCATATCTCTGGAAATTATATAATGATCCCTCTCATGTAATGACTTGGGAACGGATTGAGTTTGAACTAGATGTTTCTATTATTGAGATGATATAAGAGTTCATTGACTCTCAAGTGAATGTATTTTACTGGAATTCAATTCCATTGGTCAGAGTGTTATGGTTGAATAAATCAGATTCCTATGATACATGGGACTATATGTTGTTGATTATAAAGAAATTATATCAAATTATTGACAGACTTCATTCTTCAACATAACATCCCAAAGATAAAATTTCTTATGGTGGGTAGTTTGTAACATCATGTTACCCTTATTCATGAAATTCAGTTGTATTTATTTTTTTCCTTTTCAATTATGTGTCTCTTGGGACTTCTAAGGATTGAGAAACCTTTCATAAAAAATTGAACTGATGTTTAAAGATGTATGATGGTTTGAAATAATGGATTTTGGGTATAAATGTTTTAATGTAATTTTTCGATTCTCCCCATGTTTAGAGAATTCATGAGTTGGTATTAGGATTTTGTAATGAATCTTATATTTTCACGGCCTTTAGGAAATATACACTCTGTGTAATGGGAGTACATGATATGTAACGGTTTCCAAGCTCAGGTAATGAGATGGTTACCCAACAATAATGATTTCATACAGTATAATGTTATAATATTTGTTTTTATTAATAATGGGATGATTTCTTCAGGGTCTCTATGAACTGAGTATTAGGAAATCCATAAAGGGATTATACACCCTAAAAGTGTCATTGATATGGTTTTTAGGGAATTACATCGATTGATTATTACATCATTCATCTACATATATATCTTCTATCTACCAAGGTATCTTCTTTGATGATTTTGAGTTCCTCCATTCAAGAAGGATTGAATATTTCATCTATTTATTAACATTGCGGTTGGGTTGAATCCTTATAGGTGGGAAATATTATCTTCATCATTTTATTTTATTCAATTAGTTCTATTGTGATGCGCTATTGGGTTTTTAGATCTGTGGTGATGTTTCTCTATAATTCACCTCCAGATCTGGTGTGTTACAATGTTTGGGGAGATGTTACCATTTTTGTTTTTGGTATTATGGACCTTTGTTCCTATGGTATCTGTTGTTTCCACTTATCCAGCAAGCCTTACATTTAATTGAATCATTTTTGATATGTGTCTATTAATTCTAGGGCCTTTATTACAACTATTAGATCATTTCTTATGGTGGGTTTCATTACATGAATGTACAGCCTTTTTTGTAAGTAGTTAGTTCCACCTAAAGCCTATGATGGTAAACAGTATTGGTCATATTTTTGAGAAATGGTTTTATTAATGAGATTTCATTATTAACCAGTTGGATTTGTGTTTGTGGAAATGGGTTTTTATAAAAAATGAGCTTCTCCTTATTTTTGTAAAGGAAAATGGTTTTCAAATTATTATTCAATGGAAATCTATTGATTAATTGATTTGGAAAAGAGAGCATATCAGATGCCTTTGGTACTTAGGTGGAACGTGTAGTAAGAGCCTGCGTCAATTGTTAAGGTTTTTTCACATGTTTCTTTTATTTTCTTTCTATGTCTTTTGTTATAGGGACTTGTTTGGAATATTGGCAGGGTTTAATTTTTGAGGTGTTACTCTTCTATATATACATTATGCTTATGTCTAGTGTCTTGATGATACATTATTTTCTAGGTTATGTACGATTTTCATTGCAATCATGACATAGTGTGGCCCTTACTTTACAGTTACCTGTGTTTCGTGGCCAATTTGCGATGTTTGTTGTGTACTATTTTGGTTTTACTATACTAATTAGATACGATATGTGATATATGATTTGGTTTTTTGACACATCTTCTTAGATTTATGGTTATGAAATTATTAGGAATTAATTTACCTGTTTCATTTGGAAATTTGGTGTAAGGAGAAATTAAATTTTTTAACTTATTTTTATATAAAAATAGTTAAATTGTAATCATTACTTATTTTGTTTAAAGTTAAACATTCTTGGATTATTATTCTGAGACATTTATGGAACTCCTGGGTGAAACCCAACTAAACCTGTTGTCTCACACCCCGCATACCTCTTCAGTGGTTCATAGAAATAGTTATGTCTTTTGATGAAGGGAAATGAAATGCACTATACAGAGGCAGCGAGGTTTTTTGTTAGATGGGTTTGGGTAGATGGATAATGATATGGTGTGGGTTTTCCACATAATCAGATAGAGTTATGGGGGTTAATGTTTGGTTTTATTGTCATTTTATATTGAACATTCCTATTGAATATTATATTTCTAATGATTTATTTGTATCACTTCTATTATTATCATCTAATATGACATATTTTTAAATCTTTCATTTTTTATCTCTTCAACGTGTATATATTACGTGTTTTATGTTGCTTTCATTTGGGAGAAATAATTTACTATATATTTTTTTGTTTTTTAGGGTGTTATTCACTAGATTATCGGGATCGAGAATTCCCTTCAGTTATCTGCTGGATCAGTATTTGTGACTATATTGAGAGGGTATCTAGGCCAGTTTGTTATAATAGATTTGTTAGGATTATCAAATTTATAGATGGTTGTTACCTTTTTCAATTATTTATATACATGTTTACTTATATAGGAGATCACA
Organism: Viscum album; assembly: GCA_963277665.1. NCBI lineage: Eukaryota > Viridiplantae > Streptophyta > Magnoliopsida > Santalales > Viscaceae > Viscum > Viscum album. The sequence continues at coordinate 1,316,015,567 of OY728133.1, forward strand.
TGTTATGTTTACAAAAAAAAAATTCTTTAAAAAAAGATCTTGGTTGAACCATTATAGAAAAATCACTACATTCATAATTTAGGGAAGTTCCATTGGGAGTGGTTTCAATATTTTCCAGTTTTATCCCTATATCAAGAAACTTTATGTTAATGGAAATTTATTAATCCCTAACTAGTTTAAACATTACTTCTAAATTATTATTCATCTACTAAATATAATACTCATGAATATTTCATTATTATTATAGCGAGTTATTAATATTTTTTCTATTTCATTTTTTAACCTATAATTATAAATCATTTAAATTCAAGGAGTTGTTGTGTATTTGTTTCAATAGTAAAATGATTAATTTATACATATTATTACTTTCATCTCCACAATATATGTATTATCATCAAATCCCTGGCTCTATGTATTCATCATAGAATTATTTGTGGTATATTTAAAATAACATATTCAATCTACATCTTTTCATATTTTTATAAATTTATTAAATATTGATCCTCATATATGGATACATTTTCTATGTTCTTAAAATTTAAAATTCCAAAAATATTTATATTTAATAGCATATAATTGAATTTTTATAAGGATCAAATTATTATATCCTTGAGATTTATTTTATCCAATTAGTGACATGGAATGTGAATATGGATTTAATATTGAAATATTTCAGAATTAATTAATCCACAAATACTAATTCTTAAATCACTATCCACATCATAATGTAATTACAACATGTTAGAAAACTAATAGAATAATATTATAAATTATATGATATGGGATGAAGCTATGAAAAATATCATTGACAATAGTTACTTGCAATGATTTTTTTTCTTAAACCTCTTCTCATATACATTGTCTAATGTATAAATTTTTAAAAATATATAATATTTATGATACATAGTATACCTTTTTATCCGTATTTATCATTAGTTTTAGGCAGTACAATCTCACACATATCCAAATTTTATATCTTGGGATTAAAAGTAGAATATTTAAACAATATGTGTATTAATTCTATTCATTTAAGCATTGCTCAAATAAATAGAACATGAAATATTAAAAAATAAAATTAATAGAATACCAATATCCCACATTGTAAATAACTTTAGGAGACCACTTCCTTATAATGAACCACTCTCCACAAGGGACTCTTTGAAATTAACCTAGAGATGGACTCCACTGGGAGTATTTCATGTCATTTAGAAAAGATAAGGCTAATCACCCTCCATCTCCCCACACCCACAATGAACCATTCTTATTATATTACATCTCTATGCTCATATAGGATATCTTATTGTTGTATACCACCTTCATGCTTTGTCTGGTGCTCTTTGGATTCCCCTGATACTCAGCTGGATATACTGGTTTTGTTCTATTCAATATTTTCTCTATGTCATTAGATTTTATAATTCATTTAATGATCCATAGAGTATAGTATAAATATACACCAAAAAATACTTAAAACCTTAAAATACCACCCCCTTTACATTTACAGCTTCCATGATGTGTATCTCAATTTAACCGTCTTAATGCATAATAACACTTTTTGTGGGAACTTCATTATTTCCTCAACATGATAAGGATCCTTCACACCCATCATACATAAATTACATATATATTATCAAGATTTATAATTTATTGTATGTTGTTTGTTTGGTAACACATTCTCATAATTTATCCCCCTTAAGGTATGCACCTTTTAATTTATTTACCTATAAAATTTACATTATCACTCTTTTTACTCTCTAAAAATGTGATAACCCCATTATCGACGAAAAGATGAATAGAACCATATTCAATTATAAACTGGATGAAATGAACTAATTCCAATTGATAAATATATTTAAATTAGAATTCCAATTGATATATCTATTTTAATTAAAATTCCAATGGATAAGTATATTTTAAAAAAATGTGTAAGAAAGAAGAAATACATACGTTAAGGAATATATAATTTTAGGCTATACGATCATGGATAATTTTTTTTTCAGACAAGGAAACTCTAATAATCATTCAATTTTATATAAAACAAGCTATAATAAATAGTCTGGGTTATTCATAACCATCTTTTCTCACTTTTATAATGACGTTGCTACAATAAAAAATGAGTGTAAATTATATGAATTTTCCCCCAAGAATCAACTACATTTGATTTTGAACACATAAAATGGGGGAGGGGATTTAGGAGTTTAAAAAGTCCCCAAATATTAAATTCTATGTTCAAAGAGATAATAGAATTTATGATATCCTATGAAACTATTAAAAAGTGAATTAGTTGATTTATCAACACCAATATAAACTTTAAAACTATATAATATCATGGTATTATATCATTCACATATGAAACTATTACAAAGTGAACTTTAAATACGAAAAAGTAAATAGAAATACTAAATGACATGTTGTTTTAATATAATAGTGTAAATATTCACACTATTATGGAAATCGATGGATAGAGACCGTACAATTAAATAAAATGGTTTTTATTCTTGAATTATACCATATAGTCTAGTCAGTTGATAATTGGAAATAACATATGGATACAGACCTTGAAATTAAATGACTTGTTTTCCATTTATGAATTATTGTATATAAACTAGTTATATTTTTCGTTATTTTGTAGATTTCGTCAACACCTAAAATTCTAATTTTGTATTAGTTGTGTTTAGATTCTATATAACCTAAATTGGATACATTAAAATGATATTCTCACTATATTATTATTTGAAAATATCTTCCTCATTTTCCATTCTTCTCATTTGGGCATGAGTTTCACTTTATCACATGTAGATTCATTCCCTTTTTTCTTAATCAAATCTAATAATTAAATTTAATACAATACAATGACTCACCACTATAATTTATTCTAATGTTGGAATGTTGTAACTTTTTTTGAGTAGATTTTTAATCGTACATGTATTTATAATTTAATTTCATTTAATTTTTTTCGATTTCATATTATTTAATAATATATTATTATTGCAGTCAATTTCATTTAATTGTAGTGACATTGTACATCAAAGGACTTGTGCCTTGATAATACATTTTTTTCTTCTGTTGGTGAAAAATGGATACGTGTTCTATAAATGGATAGACATAAAAATATATTTAAATTATTTTTAAAGATATTTAATGTCTTTATAGAAAATTTTTAATTAATTATAATATTTATATTTTCAAATGTATTCTATAGAGATCCTTGATGATAATTAAGACGAAATATTTGCTCCAAAATATTATTTATGATCAGTATTCGGTGAGGAGTACCACGATATAGTCAGATATCGACTTAAGAAAATCTTTATTTACATATGTTATTGGTCTCTATATATCTTTTATTAAATATCTCATACCACCAAGATGAGAAATTCTCATTAAAAAAAATATAATACCCAAAAATTATCTATTCATTGGTGTTAAAGAGGTAAACTAGTCACTGAATAGTTCCAGAAGGCTTTGAGAGTTATATTCCCATCACATTTATTAGAGGCTTCTAATGTTTTTTATTAATGTATTGAATAAGTACAATCTTTATATTATTGTAAAAGTGATATAAATGTGGTTTCTAGTGGCTGTAGAGGTGATTATACCCTTAGTGGTGGTGATTATGATGATGATGATAATACCAAATAAGTTGGTTCTCTAGGAAATGATTATTATAATGATTTTGGTTATATTTATGATAGTACATGTAGTGATGAGGAAGATATTGATCCCCTCTATTTTTGAATTTAATATAAAGAGACTTATCTGTGGATGATGTTTAATGAAAATAACTGATTGATTTTGAGGATTATATATGTATTTTATAATATTTTAAATGGATTTAAAACAATTGATAACCATATGGTTAAATGATAAATATGTAATATTTTTACTGCATTAAATGTGTATTATGATATTTAATTTATTTATAGGTTTGGGAGAAGTTTTTGGGTGGTTGTATTGTGTATTGGGGAAATAATTTTATAAAAATATTTTCATGACCCATTGGTATACATTACCGTTAGAACAAATTCTATATCCATAGTTTACTTAAAACCATAGGTATTCAAATATTCCCACGATATAGTTAAATGGTTTTAATTAGAAAGATGGTATATCGTTACACTAATTCTAAGAATACACATAGTTAATAAAACCATTTTAATAGTCTCTACTGATGGTTCCGGGGCCCATACTAGTCGTTTTAAATCGTTCATATATGGTATATTTCCAAAAGTTCCATTTTTTTTCCTATAAATTTTATGGATTAATATAAATATGTTAATAATAGATTTATATGATATTTATATCATGATTAAAATTAGGTAAATAAGAGAACCATGATCATAGTACATGGACCAAAACTACCCAATCAAAAATAAATGAAAATTAAAGATATTATTACCCAAAACAAATGATTTTAACAAAAAATTATCAATGAATGGGTAATAAAAGGTCACAAGTAAATCATATATATTATGATATGTATTATTTTGGCTCTAGAATAGATATATAATAAATATATATTAAGCATAAAATAGGTTTTAATGTGTTCAAATGATCTATAGACATGAGATTTTGGATTTTATTATAACATTAAATTATTTGAAGCACATAACATATTCACCACTTATTTATTTTATGTGATTTATATAAATACAATTAATTTAGTTTTAGTTGGTATTTATGAAAATTATATGATTGTTTATCTAGATAATTTTCATTCATTCATGAGTCTTATGATTAAACAATTACTAATGTGGTAAAGATCTTATGTTGCAATCTTATTGATTACTATGATTATTTATGATTATGATTTTTTATAAACATTCATGGTCTATATCTTGAAAATATCAAGAAATTTCATCTTCTATTGTTATTATTCTAAATTCTACATTTTCCAGTGATTTTCCTTCTTTAAAGACTAAAGATACCTAAATACTTATTTTAATTTAAATTGACATTATATATCTCTTAATTCATAAATAATTTCTATTATATTTACATGTTTTATCAAAAAATTCATGATTTTTTTCTATTGAAGAAATATTCCTTAATTTTATTTTTACCCATGATTAAAATTTTACAAAACTGTTTAAAGGGAATATTATTTTTTTCCAAACAAGGTACTTTTGACTCATTATCGGAAATGTGAATGGAATATTTGTTTAATAGGAATAGAAGGAATATAATTTTTTCTATCATAGAAATTAAATTATTTAGATATTATCATTCATGTTTCAATGATTTTTTTCAAATAATGTTTTTTATTATTTTTTATTTTTTTATTTTCAATAATTAATTTAAAAATAGAAAGAATTTTTTCTTCTTTAATGTTTTAATGATATTTTTAATGAATTTTTATTCATAAATAAACATTTTTGTTACATATATTTTTCTAGTGATATGATCCGGTGGCGTCATCCTTATTCATTATCCGGATGTTTTTTGATTCTCATAATGAAATTCTTATAAAGAAAATTTATTTTCAATGGGTTATGCTAAGATGGGTTGATGAATTTTTTATGAAACCACATTTCTTTTCACTATTCATGATATGATTATTTTATGAATGTTCAATGATTTTCTGGTACATTTATTTATGGATTTCATAATGTTATGGGTGGGACCATAATTATATGCCCCCATATATATTAGGTAATAATGGAAAACTCATGAGTAAACTATGTTGTGTACGAACCTAGTTCCATGTTCACAATGTTAGGTGTCGACCCAATTTCAGTTCCATAGGGTTATTTTTGGACTTAATATCATATATATAAGATTAAGAGTGGACCTAAATTTCAATTCCATAGGTTTACATAATTACAAAGATTTCATGTCCATAATATTATTCATCAAATTTTTTTCATGTCCATGTTTGTTTGATAGGGATAGATTTCATGTCATTCACCTAATGAATGAACCTATTTCTATTTACACATGTCCAAAATGTTATTAAATTACATGTAGTACAAAAATATATGTCTTATAACAATTTCATATTTTCATTTCTTATATTTATTTATTTTTTACTGATTCATTTCTTATTATCTTCCATGAATTATGCTACATATAATTTTAATGATCTCTGATGTGCATGGTAATGTTTGAAAATGTTATCCTCGTGTTCTCAAACCCACATGCTCATGTTCTATTGATCCTCCTTAGTTACCATTACTAATCATCTACGACCAACCTTCCTTATGTTTTCTTTATCCATGCTATGAAGAATGGTATTATGTATGATACGCCTAATACGGATTGAAGTTTTCAAGAACTTAGTGGGAGATAATGTGGTTCACTTAGGGTGACGTTTTATATGAGTCAATGTTTCCAAATATACAATAACTATATAATTATGGTGTATAAAATTATTATATATATAGAATATTCATCTAATTAGATTCAATATCCACGTATATGAATTTTGGGTCGCTATAGTATGACATATAGCTTAAGATGAAAAGGAAGACTATTTAGTTAATGCTTATAGGATGAAAATTATAGCTTCCACTTGGGTTCAAGAGTCAAGAGGAAAACGATTTTTTCTTGGGTTGTGACCAAACATGGGAAAAATTCATTTTAAGATTCCATAGTTAGTGGGGACCATCTCTTTCTTGGTTTGAGAGGGGTGAAGAGAAGTGTATAATAAATTTGATCTGAAAAACTATATAAATATCTTATTCGTATTTATTTTATTTCTACTTCATTATTATTAATACTCTACTAAAATACATTTAGTTATTTTTAAAGTAAAATTCACTCCCAATTTTCTATTCTTAGATATTCTCTTTAGAGATAATAATTGGAATTAGACCATTACTTATAGCTCGATATAAATATTTATTAGTGATTTTTTTAGGAATTAGCTATCAATGGGAATGGATTTCATTATAATTGAAGGAAAAATATTTAGAAATGGATGGATACATCAAATACAACCGCATTTTAATGGTACTAACTATTAATACTAATAATATTGGATGAATTCATTGTTATAATGACCAATCATTGATCACTGGACCATCATGGTGGTAATGAATATTTTATATTGATCAATAAATAATATTTTTCATAATCATGTTTTATCATGTAAAAATACACTTAACATTTTTAAAATTCTATAAGTTTCATATATTGACTCGAATAAGCTCATTAAAACATAGATAGGAATTTTTTGATATGAATATCATGAATCATAAATTTTCGAGGAAGACACTATTAAGATATTGTTCCATATATTATCTCTTATAGTAAAAATTATGTGTTATTTAGGAAAAAAATATACAAAAACATGTAGTTTTAGAAAGATTACATTTATCACTTCTTATTAATTATATTTCTAAAAAGGTATCTTTTAATAAAATAAAAATATTCAAGTAATAAACATATAATGTTCTTATTTTTCATTAATATGAGATTAACTTTAAAAATATTATTGAAGAAGAAAAGAAAAAGAAGAATGAGATTAATTTTAAATGGAATTTTTCTAATTAATATTCAAACTCTATGTTATAGAATATTGATAACAATGATACATCACATGATAGAAATGACGAGTATTAAAAAAAATGAAAATCTATTCAATAAGATTTCAAAAATAACATTATAATGATTATTTCAAACTAACAAAGAGATAAAATTTAATTTCCAATGATTATTAAGATATAATCTAGTATCATTGCATAAAATGTTGGGGAATATAAAGATTTATTAACCATGATTAAAGATTCAAAAATTGATATACTGAAATATAAGATGGAAAAGAAAAAAAAATACATTCTAATAGAGTTATACTATGAATTCATGTTTTAATGGGTAGTCGTTTTTCATAATGTGATGTGGAATTTTTATGGTCAATGTCATCATAAAATCCATGAAATTTGTCTTATACGTATCGAAAAGGATGATTCATAAATACATAGTGTATTCCCATGACATATAACTTTGGATATACCAATCCTTATATCATTACATAAATTTTATGTATGTTATTCTACTTTTTTTGTTAATTGTAATTTAAAGGTAAAAGGTATTAGTGTTGTTCATGAACAATATATAAAAAATATACAGTTCTATAGTTAACAGAACATATAGAGGAAAACACATTTTCTTCTAATTATTCCATGAATGGTAAACACAAGAGAAGTGTTTTCATGTCAATTAATGTGGTATAAATGATAACGCCCAATTATTTTATTCTTTTATATTTATTTGGTCATATTAAACCTTTTAATTTTGTTGGAAAATCATATTAGTTTATTATTATTTATTATTTTATATGATAAACACGAGTTAATTTTATTTCACACAAAACTATAACAATATAAATTTTTATTAGCCCTCTAAATTGGGTTAAATTGAAAATTTTCATTTAATAAAATCAATTTTAAGTGATCATGGTGGTGAATTCCAAAATATAAAACATATAATTTTTTTATTAAATTATTTATTTTCACAACATTTTAAAAACCTATAAGCTGCGAAAGAATATATATTATAATGGAAAAATAGAAATCATTTAAAAAATTATAGGACCATGTTAAATGAGTTTAATATACCGAATTTGTTTTTTGGTAGAATAATTTAATATATCTTTTAATGTTTCTAATATAATTCTATTAATATATTTTTTGAAAATAAAAAATTATGAGATTTGGGAGGGGATAAAATAAAAAATTGGATATTTTAGAGTCTTTGTGTGAAATGTAATATTTTTAAAAATAAGGATTATTTAGATAAATTTAATGAAAATTATTATATAAGAATTATTTTTTTATAAGAAAAAATATTAAGTCATATATATTATACAATAAAAGAAACATGATTGGTGACTAATTAATTCATGTTGTGTTCTATGAAAAATGATTAAATAATAAAAGTTGACGATATTGAACAACTTGAGGATGTATTTGAGATAAGAATTTTAAATTGTAAGAATAACATGATAAAGTTTAACATATATAGTGGGAAAATATTTCCTCAAAATGTGAACGTATTCATAAAATATCCTATAATACTCATTGAAATAACATTTTAAAATATTTGATTATAAATTTAGAGTCAAATGTTCAAACTAGAAAAGCTATTATGAATATTTTTTATTATAGTGCTTTCATTTTTTTTTGGTACCTATGAGTATTGATGATGATTTAAAAGATTTTAATTAGATCTTAGATGTTAAATATAATTTAAATTAGATTAATAGAAATTATTTTTTTGATATTAGATGTTCTACCAAATTATTCTCTTGTTACATAGAAATAATGGATATTTAGAAACAAACCTGATGAATCGTGAAAAATAGTTAAAAAAATATAGATTAGTTTCTAAAGGAAATTATAAAAAAAAGTATTGATTTTTGAAGAATAATTTACACTTATTTCTATATTTGAAAAAGTTATTATATGATTATATTATGCTACTTTTTATGGATTTATGTTATTTCAAATGGATGTCAATGGAACATTTATAAATAGTTATATTTCTGAAGAAGTTTATTTTTTAAAACCCCATATATTTTATAATGAATAGAATCTAAAACATTATTTGAAACATTATAAGGCTTTATATGGGTTGGAAAAATCTTATTTAATATAAAATGAATGATTAAATGTATTTTATTTGAAAAAAAATTGATAAGTGAAGGGATTATCAGACATTATTTTTTAAAAATACAGTAATGATATATTTATTGATCAAATTTACATTGAATAAATATTTTTTAATAATCATGTAAAAAAATTTCTAATCAATTTTTATGATCAATGACTTATTAATTTGATATTAGTATGATGGGAGTATTGAAATTATTTATTTATATTGTAAATATTTCTATGAAATGATTGGGATTTTATAAATCAATCCATATATGATAAAAAGATCATTAAGAAAAAAGTTTTTATCACTTATAAAATTGAAAATACTCTCATATGTACTACTTATAAATTAAATTTAGTTAAATTTATAATATCAACTGATGTAAAAACTTATAGATTCATGTTTGGTTGTTTAACATATTTTATTTCTTCGTATCAGAATTTAATGGTTTTAGTTTTCATATATTCTATATTTGTATGTGATCCTATAGAATATAAAATAAAATATATTAATAAGAATATTTGATGTGATAAAAAATCATTAAACCATATATTATATTTGCATTCTAAAAATAATTTTAATGTGAAAATATATTCCAATTCTTATTTCGGTGGATGAATTATTGATAGAAGATAAATTTAGTAATCTTACATTTACATGATAAAATAAATTGTTTCTTAGGATTTATTTAAACAAAACTTTGTTTCTCTTTCAATTTCTAAATATGAATGCAAAGATGTTGCATCTTGATGTGCTGATTCATTATATTAAAAAAAATGGTGTGTTTTGAAATAGCACACGTGAGAGGATTTTCGGAAAAAGTGGACTAACTCATTAATAGGTGATTGAATCAGAAATCTGAGGGAACCACAGCATTCGACATGACGGGTTTACCCTAGGCACAAAATTACTTAGGTAGCCGTGAGTCTCTAGTGAGAAAACCCAAAAATAGAATAACCATAAATAAAATAATAATATAAAATTATTATATTTTTTAAACCCATATAACTCATGAATGGTGACTCAGATTGATAATATGAGACCACATTTGAGTTCATGTTGGGGTTTTTTCCTTATGTAGGGCCTAATATCAATCAGAGTGAGTCGAGTGTGAAAGATAGTTTCTTGATTTGAACATCATTAAAATATTTTATAAAAATATATTATTTGGACATTATTTATTGATGTATTCGAATTTTCTTAATTTATTGTGCCTTTTCTAAAATCCAGGGTTATTATCATAACCCCACAGTTTCCCTAAGGAAATAAATTAGAGATTCTCTCCCTAATGATGACGGATCGGAGGTCAGAATTCGATCGTGCGATGAAGAATTGAAGAATGACAACACAATAATAATCAATGTGATGATGCAATTTCAATATACATATACAAGAAATACAAACTCGGGGTATGGGGTTTATTTCTATGTGAATTTAATTCCCCATTCAAATTTTAAGGACGGACTCAGACCAACCCACGAATAGTTTGATCCATAGTTCTATTTTTTAAGGGATAGTTAAATAAATATGGGATTAATATGGGAATTATATCTTGCGATTTATAATTATTTTTTTCTCGATCCTTATAATAAGAATGACTTCTGTCCAACACGAACAAAGGCCTGGATCCATTCTATATGGTGTTCTTGGTGTATTTATTATCCCCATTCTTGCATTCATCACTGATAAACACCCACGGTTGCATAGGGATTTCCTGGGACGTTCTGAATGTGACAAGACTCTTGTAGCGACGACAATAAGATAGTTATCCCACAACAATAAAGATAGTGACTAATGGAAGGAGAAGGTTTTCCGGGTTCAAAAAACAGGCCACCATAGTGATGGTGGAAGCTCAAAAAAAAGGGTGATGCTGACGGCAGTGTGCGGCTGTGGAGCCACCTGGTGGGAGGAACCCACTGTATCTTCCACGAGCCATAGAAAAGTCTCTCTGGAAAGCGATCAGTGATAGGGCTTGGTCGCAAGCGGTAGTGGGCCATATCACGGGGTGAAGGTCTGTTGTTCAGTAGGACAACAACAACCGTCATGGGGTGTTTCATACAGCGGCCAACCACGTTAAACACGGAGATCAGCTGCATTGACTAGGCATGGATGTGATACTCACCTTTTTTGGGTAACGTGAACTATCCCGCTCGAGTAGGATAAGTGGGGCATAGGGAGTCGGGCCCGCCCCAATCAAATTGGGGTAGACCCCATAGTCTGGGTCGACCTGGAGGCTCGGGTCGAAGCAGGCGGGTCAGGTCAGGTGGGACCCAGGTCAGTTCAGGTGGGGTCGTTCTGACCGGGTCAGACAAGACCTATACCCCAATGGCCTTTTTTACTTGAATATCTATAATTCTCAAACCATGTGTTTATTTGGATTGATGAGTGGGTTATCCTAGAATGAGCATGCTAAGGATGGAATCCTACTCTGGGCTATGACTTAGAGGTTATGTGATTACCTAGGCTATGTGTCTTAAGTAAACTGTGTGTCAGACATAGATTGTGTGTCTTACATATTCATTGTGTCTTACCTAGACTGTGTGTCTCACTTAGACTATTGTCTTATCGAGACTTATTTGGTACTCCTTGGTCCCACCAGGGTGTAGGACCTCTAGTATTTTATGTAGCTATGAATGTTAGGGACACTCCATGTGTTACCAATACTCCATGTGTTAATGAAAATTTGTGTGTTATCGTAACATAGTGTGTTACTACATCTAGTTACTATGGATTCTTATGAAAATACTTTTTATGTACCATATACCTATACATAGTGGGAGATGACTCTAGTGAATTTCATTACTATACCTCCTATAGGATAAAATTCATGTGCATCTTTGGTAGTCTATGTGGTGTTCCTTAGATGTGTTCCCTAATGATATTCCTTTATAGTTTTCCTTCATGGTTTTACTTAGTGGTGTTACTTCTTGGTGTTCCTTCATGGTGTTCCATCATGGTATTCCCTAGCGGTGTTCATTTATGTTGTTCCTTGGTTGTGTTCCTTCATGGTGTTCCTTCCTGGTGTTATTTATGTGTGTTCATCCATGGTATTCTTTAGTGGTGATCCATTAGGGTGTTCCTTTATGGTGTTTCTTCATGGTATTCTTTAGTGATGTTTCTTAGTGGTATTACTTAGTTGTGTTCCATAGTGGTGTTCCTTCGTGATATTATTTAGTGGTTTTCCTTAGTGGTGTTCCTTCATGGTGTTCCTTCATGGTGTTCCTTTGTGGTGTTCCTTCGTGGTGTTCCTTCATGGTGATCCTTTGTGGTGTTCATCAGTGGAGTTCATTCACAGTGTTTCTCGGTTTTTTCATTTGTTCATACAACATGTGAGTACTTGTTGTTTAATTTATGTAATTATTTTGTTGGTTTTGGGTCCCTATTGAGTATTTTATTTACTAACCCATGTTGTGGATTCACCCACATGTGTCATGTCTAGTGAGACAATTGACATCTTTGGCAGGATCCTTGGTGGGTCGAGGGCATGGGGTGCTTTAGGGGGACCCAGATGATGTGCTACGCTTCAATGACATTCATAAAATGTACTATACCTTCCGTTCAGGTAGGGTTTCTTATGGATGAGATCCAATAAGTTTTTATTTTTTATTTTAGTTGGGCTCGTATTCTAGCATATTTTTTTTAGTTGTACTATTACACTCATTGGATGTCTTAGTGGCATTCATACCTATTTACTCAGTGTTTTCTGTTGAACACGATTTCTTGGCGATGTGTTTATTTGTTAATGTACTTATGAAAATGAATCCACTTTATGGGATATGCCTACTCAATGCTAGTACCCATCCCCTATCCTATGGGAGGTGGTATTGGGGTAGTCACGACCTGGGCACAATGGGATGGGTCATGACAGAGTTGTATAAAAGTGAGTTTGGTTTTACACTTTCTCAATGGAAATAATTTTAAGAGTTTTTAGTTTAGATTTAATGGCTGAAAGCCCAATGTTGGTGCGGTGGCTAATATATCCATAAACCAGGACCATGAATTTTTCATTCTGACTTGGTAGCTAAAGAAATTATATGTAGGGAAAATTAATGGTTCCTACATAATATAGGAAATTAGTCTACTCTCATGTCTTTAAAGAGTTATATCCAACTCACCTGTTATACTCTATTTATCCTGGTACATCTTGTTTAGTTTAAATATGATTCCACATAGACACCCATCTAGGATTCGACCATGTGATCTTGAGGATAATCCAAGGAGTTGTGAGATTGTTATAGATATTTATACCAGAGACATCCCCTCCAGGTAGTGTACCATCTATACCCCCACCTGTAGAGTATCACATGGTACTCGTAGTACCAGTGGATGAGATGTGAATGTTGAGTGAACATCATGATTTTTGGTGATAGCGACCTTGAGGTTCTTAGGCAAGCCAGACTTTCAGGTAGATGAGGACTGTTTTCAGGTAGTGACTATGTTTTCTTTCCATTCAGTACAGTGGACCAAAATGTGGTTCTAGAAATGAGCCTTCTACATGGTTCAACAAGGATATTTAATAGTTTAAATTACCCGATATTATGGCGAGGTGAAACTTCATTGGACATAGTTTGAGAACCTTTGTTAGAGAATCGGTTCACACCATAAACGCTATGGGATATGCCTACACAAGAGCTTATATAGATTTTTCATGATGATATGTCCTTATCTAAGTTTTTATCAAGGTATACTGACACATCCATGTACTCAATGAATACAATTCAACTAGTTCTTTAGGGATAATACATCTAATCGTGGTTTGCTTATGGACATTTGAGCCAGCGCTATTTCTCTGTGAACTCATACATATGATAGGGTTCTAGAGTAAATTATTAGGTTTGAAATTTTATTGGCGGAGCAGATATAGAAATTGGATGTTAGTATTGGGAATGCATGATAAGACACCTCAAAAGTTGGATGCTGGTGTTAGTATCAGATACTTAGACGTGTGAGAAGTTCCAAGAGGAAGTCCCATGATAGATGATCTACATCTCTGGGATAATATGGTGAGTCCAATAATCCTAGAGAGAATAAATGAATTAATTAGAGGTTTGAGGACATCTCACTATATATTTTTCAGCCTATCATCAATCTATTAGGGAAATGGTGGGTGAGGCACCGACGTAGATAGAGTGACATGAGAATATGGATATGTATGTTGGATGATGTGGTAGAGGAGAGGGGGGATTAGTAGTAGGTGGTATACATTTCAACATGTTATGACCTCTATCCCAAAGTGGTCCACAATAGGCTCAAGGAGATGGAGGAAATGGGAAGGGGTAGCCTCTTCTGTTCATAGAATATAACCTAAGGGCTCCAAGAATGATTTGAGAAACAGTACGCATCTACTCTTATCTAAACTATTAATATAAACAGGTGATAATAATTCTTTCATGTCACTAATATTATTCATGACCTAGATATTTTGGTTTAACAATTTACTGGACCCTTTATTCTGAAGATACATATGGTAGGAGACTCAATAATCACACATGTGAAGAGTGTGTGATCTAAACCTTGAGGAGTGAGTTTTTGTTGGAACCTCTTCGTGGAATCATCAAGGTCTCAGGAAATTATTCTGGGTATGGACTAGTTATACCCAATTCATTTCAATTTGTTTATTTTGGGAAATCGAGTGTGGTACATTCACAATGATATAATGGGGGTTTCCTTAGTCAATAAAAAATTTTACCTAATAAGAATGGGATTGACTCATTCATAGAAGTATACAGTCGATCAATCTCGAGTGGGAAAGCCATAACCTTGGGGTAGTGGATGTTATTCATATTCAGTTCCCAGTAGTAGTGGATTTATAACAACCCGACTTATTATTACACACATATACATGATTTATTAGGAAAAACCATTAATCGATACAACATATAAGAACGAGAGGTCTAGTGAATTTGGATCATAATAACATTACATAAAAACATAAAACATGAAACACAACATCTTATTGAAAACCTTTTTTACATCACCTCTATATTTCCTCATAATTAGCATTGCATGGGAAAACCTGAGGACATATAATAGAATGGGTTGAGCTATAAAGACCAGTAAGAGAGTAAATAAGGAATAACATGAAAAATAATATACATATAATTAAATAGGAATATCAATAGAGAATAAACTAACATGTACATAAATGTATGATATAGTATGATTATCATAACATTAAAATGTGGCAACAACACTTAACATTGAATTAGCATGAACCAAGGCTCATTGCACTAAGAGCATGAGTAAAACCCTCATTACAGATTAATCATGAGTAGAACCACGTTGAACATGAATTAGAATGAGTAAAAACCCATTGTACATGATGTATCATGATAATATACTTTACCAAATGCATTGGATTTCTATCAGGGCACACCCATATCAAACATTTCATGTCATGCATAAGTGTGCCACAAGATCACACAACATGGATTAATAGAACTTCATAGTTTATTCAAGGAATAAGAAATGTGTAATAAATAGATTTAATTCCTCAATCATAAATGACATCTTCATAAAAGTGAATACCCTTGATAGATGAGTGGGTATGGTATTTACTACATAATGATTTGGTCAAGGAAATGTTGATGTAAATTCGACAGCATAACGACGTCAGAAAGTAATTCGTAGAATGAGTTGATGAGATTAAAATGGGTATATCACCATTTATACATTAAATGGAATGTAAGGGGATAATATAGATACATGTCCCAACCAATTTATTGTAATTTACAATCATAACACAAACTAATTTCTTGAATGTAAATGTGAAGAAAATAATTCCATAAAGAATTTCATCATGGTAACATGTGTAAATGGGAGGAATCGGTGAAAGAGTAAGGGCTCTATAATCAATCAACCATAAAAAGGGTAGTATGAGGGAGGTGAGAAATCATACCCCAACATTTATAATTTTAAAAAAGGGCCTATCATTTTTAAGAAGCAAGGATGAAATGATAAAGGAAATAATCTGTTACTTGGAAGTGTGATCCCAAAGGCTTGGGAGGGGCTTGAGAAAGGCTTCTTGTGGGCTTGGTACGCCTTTGGATGATTTTATAGGGAGGAGGTAAAATGTTGGAGAAACGACAAAAGCTTTAATGGAAGAGGATGTGGGGTCTTGGGTGGGATTATTTAGGAAAGGAGAGGGAATTATTTATTATTTAGGTTGGAACACCACATATTAAACTAATCAAAACCATAAACCAGAACATGGATTTTGGCAATGGTTTTTCCCAAAAGGGGATTGAAAAAAAATATTTTATATGGAAAATGGAGATACTTAATTAAATAATAGGTTTTCTTATCTATAGGTGAGTCACCCTCTCAAGGAAATCAATTTAAAAGGCTAAAATGTTATATATGTCTTGAAGTGTCAAGTAAATCGTTGTAAAATAAATCAAACAAACCCAAAATCACATTATTTTTATGGTGATACATATATTATACAAACATTGTGTTTATTGTATTTTATTTCACCAATATTTGGTCATTTTTATGTAATAAAACACATTATATATTTAAATGGTATATAATTTTTACCAAAAAATTTGACTATCTCGAGAAATTTGTAAAAAATTCACCATTAGATAATTTTTTCATCCTGATTCCAAAAAAAATATTAATTTTATCTACAAAATTTTTTACATATTTTAATTTTTCTTTTAAAATAAAAATCGGCATTTATCGAATATTCATGGGTTTTGACAAAACCCTATTTCAAATATTAATTAAAATTACAATTGGATTCATAAAAATTATATAATCATTTATACATAATAAAAATAATTTAATAATAATAATATTTTATTAAAATTTTATTTAATTAAAAAATCCTTTAATATATCAAAATAGATGTCTTAGTTTAATATTAACTACAAATACTATTAGTGCATTAAAAATGATTTATAACGAAACAATAATAAAATGATTGTATATTATTTATTATATTCCAAAATAATGAAGAAATCATATTTATAAGGTCTTGTAACATAAACCCTTATAACACTTGCATAAGACCTTTTGGTGAGTTGCACGATGGTGATAGACTCTTGTAGTGGCTCAGATAACATCACTCAGGTGGTAATCTCTATCAACTTCCACTTCTTCTGTAGGCAGTTCTGTTCAAGATTATTTTATTCAATCTTAGCTAGGTCTTGTTCAAGAGATAAGTCCAATGACGCCACCTCTTTTCTAAGAATAGAAAAATGGGATTCGTACGGGTAAATTCTATTAGATGGCGCCATCACTTCCATTGATTGATTAAATTGAATTGGTTAAATCCTAATATGTTTACTAATCATGTGATCATTTTTCAACAATTATATTATCAGCGATCACAATTCCTAATGGTAATTTTATATCCAAAACATAGAACCATATAAATGAATATTTTTTACATAACCATAAGATAAAATTTAAAAAGACCAATAGTAATTTTAATTAATTAATTTTCGGATCGTTACAATATTCCCCCCTTAATAAATCATTCCATCAAAATTTATTTTTCCCATACTACAACGGATGTGGGTAACTTTGCTTCATCACTTCCTCAAATCCCACATATCTTCTTCAAACATGTGGTTTCGCAATAACAACATGATGAGGAAAATTGTCTTATTTCGTAGAACTTTTTATCTAAGTTCTATGATCTTAACTGGTTTCTCCTAATAAGAAAGATCATCCTCTAACTGTACTACCTCATAATAGAGTACATTTTAAGGGTCTGGTTTATACTTCCTTAGGAGGGACACATAAAAAATCATGTACTTTTACCATGGTAGGTGGAAGTGCAAGTTGATTGGCCACATCCCTGACACAATCAAGAATATTAAAGGGGGAGATATACCTAGGACTTAAATTTCCATTCATTCCAATCCTCATGAACTTATTCCATGGAGATATGCATAGAAATAAAATATCTCAATCTTTAAACTCATGTTCTTATTGATGGTTATCTGCATAACTCTTCTGTCAACTCTATGCTACCTTGATATGTTGTGGAATTCATTTCACATTCTCTACCATTTCTATAACCATATCTAGTCATAGTAGGGTACGCTCACTGACTCCATCCCTACATTTAGATGTTCTACACCTCTTCCTATACAGGGATAAATAAGGTGCCATTTGGAAGCTTGATTGAAAATTTTTATTATAGAAAAAATAAACCAGGGGAAGTTGTTGATCCCATCCTCCTTTAAAGTCTATTAAACATTATAATAACATATCTACCGATGTCTGAATAGATTGCTCATATTAGACATCAGTTTGAGGATGATTGGACGTAATGAAGTTCAATTCAGTATCAAAGCATGTTGAAATCTCTTACATAATGTAAATGTGATTCTTCGAAGTTGATCAGATACAGTAGATAGTGGTACTCCATACAGGCTTACCACTTCCCTGATATATATATGTTCCAGTTGACCAATGAGAAATTCACATGAATTTCAATGCAGTGTGTTGAATTTTTATGATGATCCACAACAAACCAGATTACATTATTGCCTTTGGATGTCTTCGTAAGTCCAATGACAACGTCCATGGTTATCTTCTTCCAATTATATGTTGTAATGGGAAATGGTTGCATCATATCTTTAGACTTCTACCTCTATTCCATCAATTTCTGACACACTAGTTACTTTTACGTCTACTCAGCAATCTCTTCCTTTATATTATCCCACCAATAATTCTCATGGACATCTAGATACATCGTTATGTTTCATAGGTGAATTGATAATGTTGAACTATGTACATCACCGAAAAGTCCATTCTTCAACTCCTGACATGATGGAACACATATTTTGTCCCAAATCTCACAATTCCTTCTTCAGTAACAATTATCTCCATGGATTTAATTTTTTTGATAGCTTCCAGTTTCTTCTGAATTCCCACATCATCCTTTTGATAATCTACTAACCATTCCAAAAAAGATGATTGAGAAATAATTTGGGAAAGGATTGATTATGTTCCCTTCTTTATGATTACCATGTCCATATTCATCAATTCTAAGATGATTGTATCCTTTTAAATTCTCATCAATGATATAATCATTACCTCCTTTCTACGTAGAGCATCTAACACCTTTTTCACTTTCCCAGGGTGTTAATGGATTGAGCAGTCGTAGCCTTTGATTAGCTCCAATCATCTTCATTAGAAAATGTTAAATACTTTCTATGTGAATATATACTTGCTGATTTTGTGGTCCATTTAAATTTATCACTTCTCCACAAAGAGATAATTCCACCAAAATTTTAAAGCAAAGATCAATGCAGCCAAACCCAGATCATGTTTTGGATAATTATACTCATAAAAATTCAATTTACTTCAAGCATAGGCAATGACATTGTCATTTATCATCAACATACAACTCGTGCCTTTTTTGAAGCATGACTAGATACCAAAAAAAGTTATCCACATATAGGTAAAGTGAGTATGGGTGCAGTGATAGGCCTCCTGTTCAACTCCTTGAGGATTTTTTCAAATTCATCTGTCCAAGAAAATATTAATTCTTTTCGAGTTGTCTTGGTAAGAGGGTAGAACAGTCATGGAAAATTTCTCAATTTTTTTTGATAATATCCAGCTAACCCCAAGAAGCTACAAATATCTGTTACTGACGATGGAATCAGCCATCCCTCTATTGCAGTTGTCTTGTAGGGATCCAATGATATCCCACTGCTTGTGATGATATGGATCAATAATGAGACCTCATATAACCTGAACACACACTTCTGATACTGTACATAGAGCTTCACTTTTCATATGGTCTCTAGTTCTGTTCCTAGATGCTCCTCATGGTCCTTCATGGTTTTGGAGTATATTAAAATATCATTTATAAAGAATACCACAAAGTTGTCAAGGTAACCTCTAAAGAATATATTCATCAATCCCATGAAAATTTCTGGATCATTAGTGAGTCCAAAAAGAATTACAATGAATTCATAGTTCCTATATCTTGTACGAAAAGCAATCTTTGGGATATCTTCCCATTTCCCCCATACATGATAATATCCTGAACTCAAATCTAACTTGGAGAAGTATTTTCCACCATGAATCTACTCAAACAAGTCATCAATTCATGGGAAAGGATACTTGTTTTTATCATGATTGTGTTCATCTAACAATAAATGATAGAAAGGTGCATTGACCAATCCTTCTTCTTGACGAATAGGACTGGTGCACCTCATGGTGAAGCACATGTGTGTATAAACCCTCTATCCAGATTCTACAGTAGTTGTTTCTTCAGAATCTTATACTCCACATTCTTCATTATATACAGAGTCTTGGATATTAGAAATGCACCTGGTTTAAGATTAATTGGGAATTCAACATCTCTTCTAAGAGGAATACTGTAAAATTAATCGAGAAACACTTCAGAAAATTCTCTCACAAAAGGCATGTCTTCAATGATGGTTACCAATATAGAATCAATATTCTAAGCCAGATACACATGATTATAGGTTTGTAATATCCATACTTGAGATGATAGAGAGAAATAAGATTCATCTTCTTCCATGCACATGTAAAGAATCGAGGGTCGATTCCCCACATAGAGAGTGATTTCCCTCTCATAGAAATTTATTTTTGCTCTATATTGGGAAGGACAATTGATGTTATGAATTGAATCAAATTCCACAAGAGGGAGTATGATGCGGTTCTCCAGGATGTTCAATCCACCGATTTTGATAGGGGAGGAGTAATATTCACGGGATGCAATGATAGATCCATTTGTTGTACTCACTGACATCATTACTTCTACGATTTGTGGTGGAGATAGGATTGTTATACTAATCAACTAGGATATAAAATAATGCGTAGATCCCGAATCCAAAAGTATGTTCACTATTCTTTTATGAATAACTAGCGTACCCTTCACTACATCATATTTGGTGTACTCTTTGGCAGTAGTGATTGAAAAAACATTCCATGGCTTCATTGGAGGTTGTAAGTTGCCGTAGAAAACACTTGGCTTATGGTACTGATTTGCAACATGCCCTGGTTCATTATAGTTGAAGCAGCGAAAACACTTGGCTTAGGGCAATGATCTACACGATTGAAAGGTAGGGTGATGGATATTTTTAGAACCATTGGATTTATCCATCAGATATACAGAATTAAAATCCACCTTACACGTCTTATCCCTATAATACACTTGAGATTATCCAATCTCTATTTTGACCACGAGGGTACAATGGAAAATTTCCTTATAGTTTTCGAAGTCACAAATCAACAATGATTTCCACAGGCTTGGATTCATCCCACCAATGATGCGATCAACCTTGAATTCTGGGGTAATGACAAAGTCCAAGGAATATCGTGAAAGCATTGTGACGTTTTCCTCATACGCTCTGACAGATTCGTCGTCTTTTTTCTTGAGGTAATGGATGCCCCCCTCCATGTTAAGCCAGACGGTTCTCGAAAATTATTTATTTAAAAAAATATTCCAGAAATCCTTCCATTGCTATGCCTTGATATCCCCTTCAGGCTTCATATTTTTTATCTATATCCATCATTGATCATCTTCACCCTCAATACAATAAGCTTCCATGAGAACCTTATCTTTTTTAGAACATTTAAGGATATAGAAGATCTTTTCAATGGAGTTGATCAATTGTTTGGTGATTGATGGATCAGATGATCCATTATAAGTAGGATGCCCTTGTATCAAGAAGATATCTATAGGAACTTATTCATTATTATGGGGGGATGAACATTCTTCTATACCAATGTTTCTATTCAAATATTGAGTTAAATGAGAGAGATTTATGACAAATTTCACGATTCCTGCTCCCATCGGATAAGGTATCTCATTAGAACAGTCATCACATTAGTCAACCCATCGGCTGTTAGAATGAGTCCTCCTATTTCCAGTATTTTGATAAAATAAAATAAATGTTAGGTGTAACACATAAAGCTTAATCCAAGGACAGAAAAGATGATATATAAATATAAGATATTTTTTTAACTTATGAATCTATAAGATTCAATCTATGTTATCCACGATCTTCATTCAAACATATATTCTTAGGGGAATTTTTTTAATTCCCTTAATAATGGTCTATACTATGCTTGTGAATTTACCAATGAATATCCCCCATGAGTTTACTATCCATTTTTTGAAGCGAGTTATGTTGTTGTGTACCTAGATACATATGGTCATTCCTGAAACTCCTTGTCGAGGTTTTCACCCCTTGGTAAATCTGTGCCAGAGCCGCCTCTACCTACTCGTATCCAGACCGGGATGTATTTTCTTGATAAAATACTTACTCAATATCCACCAAATCATACAGATGTTTTTATTATACTTATGATTCACTTGTTCTTTCTAATCCAAATCTAAAAAATAATGAAACCTATCCACTGATACCAGCTATAACAACCCTATTTTTATTACACACTTAAACATCATTTATTACATAAAAAATCACTTGATATAACATATAATATCGAGAGTTATAGTTTCTTTGAGTCTTAGGATCAATACATAACAACTTGAATCTTAATACATAACATCTTATTGAAAACTTCGTTTACATGACCACCACATTCTCTCATAATTAGCATTGTATGGGATAACCTAAGGACTACATAAGAAAGGGGTGAGGTATAAAGCTGACTAAGGGAGTAAACAAATAATTACATGAATAATAAAATACACATTAGGAAATAGGAATATCAATAGAGCATTAAATAACGTGATAAAAAAGGCATGATATATCATGATTACCATTACATGGAAATGTGGAAACAACACTTAACATGGAATTACCAAGAGCCAAGGCTCATTGCACATGGAGCATGTGTAAAACATCATTGCACAAAAAGCACAAGTAAACCCATGTTTCACATGAATTAGCATGAGTATAAACCCATTTCACATGATGTATCATGATACAATACTATACTCAATGCAATTCAATGCTATCAAGGTTCACCCTTCATAATCATTTTATTTCAGGAATAGGTGTTCCACAAGATCATACATCATGGTTTCATAAAACATCATAATTTATTCCATGTATAAGAGATGTGGAAAACATAAATTTCAGTCCTCAATCATTAATTACATGTACATAATGGATAATACCCTTGATAGAGGATTGGGTATGATATTCAATACATAATAATTTTTTCATGGAAATATTGGTGTAATTTCTGCAGCATAATAATGTCAAATATAAATTCCTAAAATAATTTGATGACAGTGAAAGGGGTACCTCATTATTTATACATTTTATGGAATTTAAGGGGATCATATATATACCTTTAAAAATAAATTTAATGGAATTTATATTCATAATACAAAATAATTGGTTGAATGTAAATGAGAATAGAGAAAATCGTTACAGAATTTCGGCATGGTAACAAGTGTAAATTAGAGGAATTAATGAGAGAGTAAGGGGTATCTAATCATTCGAAACTAAATATGGAATTATGGGGGAGGTTTGAAATGATACCCCAACATTTATAATTATAAATAAAATGGTAATACAATAATAATTAACAAGTATAAAATGAGAGAGGTAGGAATACCTTACTTGGATGTGTGATCCCAAAGGCAAGGGAGGGTCATGATAGAGGCTTCATGGGAGCTTGGTGCATCTTGGTAGGATTATAATTTTATGATAGAAAATTTTGTATGATATCCAATTGATTTTAGTGAATATGAAGTGGGATCTTGTGTGGGTTTATATAGGAAAATAGATAGAATTATTTAATATTTAGGTTTGGGACACCACACATTAAACTATTAAAAACCATAAACCAGAAAATGTTTTTGGCCCACGGTTTTTTCCAAAGTGGATTGAAAATAATATTTTATGATTACAATGGATTAAATTTTTAAAATAACAGGGTTTCTTATGTGGAGTGAGTCACACTCTCAAAGAAATCAATTTAAAAAGTTTAAATGTTTTATAATTTAATATAGGTCCACTAAAGAATTATAAAATAAATAAAACAAACCAAAAATAACATTATTTTAATGGTAAAACATATATTGGTCTAAAATAATGTTAATAGTATTTTATTACACCACTATTATGTCATTATTATGTCATAAAACACATTAAATATTTAAACGATATTTAATTTTACCCAAAAATTCGATTGTCTCAAGAAATTATGTAAAATTTTCCATTGGATAATTTTGAAATCCTGATTCGAAAAATAATATCCATTTTATATAAATATTTTTCTAAATATGTGAATTTTTAATTTTAATATAAAAATTTACATTTATCAAAAATTCATCGGTTTTGACAAAAACGGCTCTGAAAACATAATAAAAATTACAATTGAATTCAAAAAAATAATAAGATATTTTATAATTAATATAAGTAATTTAAAAATAATAATATATTATTAAAATATAATTTAATTTAAAAATTAATTACTTTTTCAAGATAAATGTCTTAGTTTAATATTAACTAAAAATACTATTTTTTCATTAAAACTATTTACAACGTAACAATAATAATATGAATTTATATTATTTATTATATAAGAAAATAATTCATATAAGTTTAGTACTAAGGTCTTTTTACATAAAACGATATAATTATCACATAAGAACTTAGGGTAAGGTGTGTGATGGTGACAAACTCTTGGGGTGGCTCAGATAACCTCTCCCAGGTGGTAATCTTTATAAAATTTCACTTATCCTGTTGGGAGTTCCATTGAATATTAACATATTCATACTCAGCAAGGGCTTGTAAAAGGGTGAATCCCAATGGTGTCATATCCTTTCCGAGCTCCTAAAAATGGGCTTCGTATAGGGATAGTCTACTGAATGAGGTAATCGCTTCCATTGTCTGAGTAAATTGGATTTGTTAAAGCCCAATATTTATACAAATCATATGATCAATGTTCAACAACTATATTATAAACAATCACAATTCTTAATGGAATTTTAAAATCTCATACATAGGACCAAATAAGTGCATATGTTTTACATAACCGTAAAAAGACATTTCAATAGACCAATAGAAATTATCATTAATGAATTTTTGGGTTGTTTCAGGAAGAGTACAATGATGCCTTTCTTGAAGATGTTCTTGGATTAACTCCCTACATGAATAATGAATTAGGAATTGTTCTACAACATTATATCACACTGATGTCATCATCAGTATATTGGATGGTTTGGTAGAGCTTAACGAGTTGAGGGTGCAGGTGGAGGACCGGGAGATGAAGGGATTTGTAAGACCTTCTGTTTGAGGTTATGTGTCGATTTTTGGATCATTAACCATGTTATCATGGATAATGAGTATCCACTACTAAAGGGTCAATAAACACATTTATTTGTTAATAGGGTTTTCCTTTTCTGTGGATAGAATGGTTCCTGCACAATTTTTTGTAGTTAAGAATGAGTTTGAGGAGGGCCATGATCCTAATATTTCTAGTGGAGGGAGTCGAGTACATAGTGTTCTGTGATGCATAAGGGAAATGGACTTGGTTGTGTCAGGATGAAGAGGCAAGTAGTGATTTACTATTTTTCTCATTTTTTGAGACCACATGATTATAATTATGATACCCACAATATTGTGTTGTGAATGGTAGCCTTTGCATTGAAGATGTGGTCACACTACATAATGGGGGGTGATTTATCATCAACTCAAACCACAAGAGTATCCAGTATAACTTCTATTATAAGGTTTTTAACATATGGTAGTAGCATTGGATAGTGTTCCTCTGAGACTATAAAATTGAGAGAGTCTGTTGGGAAAAAATCCCCCAAGGCATCATTGAAGTATTTTTGAGGTGATTGTGTTTGTTGACAACGTAATCATATGCGTTGAGATTGCTGACAATGCAAACCATGACATGCAAATTTGTTGACAAAGGGGATTTCATGGTGGAATGTTGATATCAAGAGATGTGGTCAAGGATCCATGTTTGATTCAAGAACTTTGATAATGGAATTGATGATCTGGAGGCGGTACAAAAAGAACGCATACAAGGTGGCACCGTTTTCTAGTGTTTGCCAAATTTTTGGGCCTGAAAATCGACAAATGTAGAAAAGTGTCTTTGGAAAAAGGACTTTTGCACTGAGGACTTGGAGTATAAGAAACGTGCGTGCCATATGTTTTTCAAGATCAGAAGATCGAAATATGGCAGAGGAAACTGGTTCGCTCAAGTTTGGGAGTTGGTCGCGCAAGTGTCTAGGAGGACAGAAGACTTGCGCGCCGAGACTGGGACACGCAGGTGACTTGCACGCCGTCGTGCATGGTAGTCAATTTTCCAATAAATATTTGACCAAACCTCTTCATTTCTCACCGGAGTTCAACAATTTGATGATTCAGAGCTCCCGTCGCGCAGGTGTGGTGGTCGCTCATGTGGTGTGTGGTCGCGCAGGTGATGTTGCGCGCCAGTGGTTGAAGTTGTGCACCAGTGAGAGAAGTTTCACGCCGGTTGGCAGTTGCGCGTCAATTTTGGTTTGGGTGTAAAAGGAAGTGTGTCGCACTAGTTTTGAGTTGAGGAAGCTTGATTTGTGCAAGTGTCTGAGGAGGACTTGCGCGCCCGTTGTGACTTGCGCGCCGATACTTGTACGCTGATATTGACTTGCAAGACATGTAAGGGTTATTTCCAGCAGTGATTTCAGGGCTGCGTGGAAGCTGGAACATTTCCTGCTACCTTCGGTGCAAAGTGAGATTAATCTACAGGTGAATGTTGAACTTCAATAGAGCATCTACATACAGAAGAAGATGCATTATTTGATGCAAATGAAGAGACCTACATGTCTATAAACTGTGAGTGGATCCTTTCTGACGTAGTGAGAAAAGGAAGAGAAAGAATGTAATCCTCTCTGCTGAAAGTGAGCCAGAGAGGGAGAAACCGGGAGTGACCGTTGGGAATGTAGTGATCTGACCCTAAACCTTGTAAAGGCAGTGATCCTGGGGCAGAGTGACCGTGCCCAAACTTTTTAATCCACATATAGTAAAGAATAGTGGAATTTGGTACGACCGGAAACTTGTCGGCGTATTCTCCATGGACGTAGCCCTTATCAGTGAACCAAGAAAAAAAAATTTTGTCTTGTGCATGCTTTACCTTCTATTTATATTGTGCAACAGGAATGTGAGAGAATCTTATTTTTCTTAACAGCGAAAAACGATCAGAACGTGCTTTAATTTTGAATTAGTCATACACTGATTAACCCCCCCCCCCCCCCCCCACTTAGGGTACTCAGCCTAGTGGACCTTACAGATTCTATACTCCTAGTAATTGGGATGTTGTGGAAGATTCTATCAGCCAAAGATCAGGATCATAGTTCCTAAATGGGGTAACAGAGTTGGTGGCCTTGATAATGTTATCCTTCATGGATAGAGATAATGAATATTATATATAATTAGTGGTTGTTAACCCTCCAAATTTGTAGTTAGGTAGAGATTCATGGCTTGGTGACACAGATTATGAGAATTTACATACTCAGTTTCCCTAGTGGAATTCCCCAAATAGATATTCTAATGGTGGGGAGAAAGTTGTTCCTATCATTGGATGTACAATAGTGGGAGTGGATTCCTAGATTGGAGATATGCATCATGATACACATGTGGGTGTCTAGAAAGATATTAGGTATGACATAATTAGTTTATGTTTGGATTACCTATTGATATAAAACTAGTGCACTTAGTTGAATAAATTTATTTCTTTTTCAACTCACATTGTCGAGCCCCTGTTCTTGGAAGGGGTTGATATTTTTTTCTTAAGGAGGCGAGAATAGTGCGGGAATGGATATTGATATAATTCCTGATGGTTATATCACATACATATAGGGGAAATGATACTAACTAGGTGATCATGTAATGGTTCCCCAAGTCGTCCCTTATTATATTTTTTGGATAATATTTCAATTTAGAGTTTGGGATGCCTCTATGTGTTGGAGATAACAAAACATCATGGTATCCCATATATGATAGTTTATCATCGTGGTTGTCTCCTTTCATATTTATTATGGATATTGAGGATTGGTAGGTGAGGACACTATGGGGGTAGTTAATTATTTTAGTTCATGTAAGTATAATAATCTATGGAAGAGAACATGGGAGTGGGGGTGGGGGATCATGTTCATTATCATATCATCATCTGTTATGGTATCCCATTATTTGGATTTTAGGGACTTAAAGTCTCAAGGTGAAGAGAATGTAAGGAGTCATATTTTCTTAATACAATTAAAAAAAATTTAAAAAAATTATGAGACCAGGTGATGAGATGACGTGCGATTCTGAGGACCATAGTGCTTAAAATGATACACTGACAAATGTATTGTTTTAAGACAGTGTGTCTTAGCGGGTTTACAGAAAAAATTTGAATAAATATTAAAAGTGTTCCTTGATAAAAAAAATACAAGGGTGATGTTGCGTTCCGAATGGTGGGTTTACCCTACGCACAACACAACCTTATTTGGCGTGGGTATCCAGTGAGAAAAACTGAAAATGGCATAACCATAAATAAAATAATTAACTAAAATTATTTTATTTTTCATATTCTTATAACTCATGAATGGTGAATGGGATTGAAAATTAATTACCACTGTTTAGTTCCTAATGAGGTGTTGTCCATAATCAGGGACAAATCTCAACTGGTGCTGGTTGAGGGCGAAATCTAGTTTTTGCATGTTAGCTCCATTAAAATATTTAATAAAAATATTATATTTGGATGTTATGTGTTCACAGAGTAGTGTTTTATTTTTTTAATAATCCTTATTAGAAATCCATGGTTATCGTCATAATCTAGAAGTTTTTGATAGGCAAAGAAGAGAAGTATCTGTCACCAGTGATGATAGATTGATGGTCGGGATTCAATTAAGAAACGAAAAATCGAAAAATGATGTTGAAACCAAGATTGACGTGATGATGCGAATTCAATATATTTAATAAAGTTATCAAAAATCAAGTTAGGGGGTTTATTTTTGTGTGAATTTTCCACATTCATAATTTTATTGACGAATAAAGACCTACCCATGAACAGGTTGATCCACGTATTGATCGTTTATGCAGGATAGAAAAAAAATTTGGTATTAATGTGGGAATTAGATCTTGTGACTTTTAATTCGGTTGTCGTGACCTTGATAATAAATAAAAAATTGGGATAACATGAAAATACACTGGATATTTTCTATAGGGTGTTATTGGTGATTTTCCTATCCCAGATCATTATTTCTTCGCAGATAGACCCCTTTGGTCTCATCGATCTTTTTAAGGAGGATCCAAACAAGATCGAACCCCCTATGTGAACGAAATATGATCATGAGCCCGTGACATTGAAGGCAGAAACACAAGGATCAAAAAGGATTTACTAGTTTAAAAGAAGGACTGCCACAGCGATGGTGGAATCCCACAGAATGGGAGTTGGTGGATGTGGCACACAACGACCCCAGTGCTGGCACGACCACCCGAAGAAAAGATCTTGTGGTAACTACCATGAACAACGGATAAGTGCCACCGGAAGGTGGACATCGGCACAGATCAATTGAACATGGTAGGGGGGAACATCATTCAGCAATGTTCCGTGGCTAGCGAAACTATGGTGGGTACTTATGACAATCATTGGGGGGGAGGTTCAGGTGGTAGGCGACCACGTTGAATGTGGTGGGTGACCACATTGACCATGCAGATATGTGGAACGTACAATGTCTATGTGAGATAAACCAGCCCGCTCAAGCAAGCCATGTTGGACACGATTGGTAAGGTCTTGAGGGGCCAGTGTCTAGTCAAGTGGGACCTAGGTTGGGTCTATCAGACTGGGTCGGACTAGACCCAAACCCTGACCGCGTTGAACGTGACGGTAGGCTGAATTGACCTAGCAGGGATGCGACACTTGCCACATCTGGTTGAGATGAACCGACCCACTCAAGCACGTCATGTCAGACCATGTTGGTCGAGTCAAGCAGGACGTAGGTCAGGTCAGGCGGGACCCAGGTGGGTTAGTCTGACTAGGTCAGAATAAAACTGAACCCTACCTACCTGTTTTTACTTAAACACCAATTACTCTAAACCGTGTGTCCGTTTGACGAGTTGTTTGTAGTGTTCATAAACTGGATCTAAGGTGGGACATTTGAGATACCCTACATGAGTTTCTATTGAACTTGGTGTATGGTCTATTGGCTCAGGGTGTAGGTGCTCATGGAACGAACATTCGAAGGATGGAATCGTGCAGCTGGATACGACATAGAAGCTATGTGATTACCTAGATTGTTCGTCTTACCTATATTTTCTGTCCTACCTTAACTGTGTGTCTTACCTAGAATGTGTGAATTTCATAGACTATGTTTCTTACCTAGACTGATTCGTTACTCCTATATCCCACCAGGGAGGGCATACTCTAGTCTTTTATGACTCTTTGTGTGTTACTGAAACATTGGGTGTTACCAAAACACTGTGTGTTATCTACACAATGTGTATTACCGACACTCCATGTTTTACCTACACATAGTGTGTTACTTCATGAGGCTATTGTTGATTCTTTCCACAATATTTTTTAAATACCATAGACCTATACTTAGTTTGAGAAGACTCTAGTGACTCTCATGAATCTACCTATTATGGGATACACATTGTGTTCCACATTGGTAGTTTATGTGGTCTTTTTAGTTGGTTTCATTCACAATATTCCATCATGGTGTTCCTTCATGTTGTTCTTTAGCGGTGTTACTTCATGGTGTCCGTCATGGTGTTCCATCGTGGTGATCCTTTATGGTGTTATTTCATGGTGTTCCTTCTTGGTGTTCCTTATTTTTGTTCCTTCGTGGTGTTATTTCATTGTGTTCCTTCGTGGTATTATTTATTAGTGTTCCATCATGTTGTTCCTTCATAGTGTTCCTTCATGGTATACCATTGTGGTGTTCCATAGTTGTATTCTTTAAGGGTGTTCCTTCTTGGTAATCCAATGTGGTGTTCGTTTTAGGTGTTTCGTTGTATTTCTCCTTAGTGGTGTTCCTTCACGGTGTTCCTTCGCAGCGTTCCTTCATGGTGTTCTTTAGTGGTGTTATTTCATGGTGTTTCATAATACTCTTCTTTGTGGTATAATTTGTGCGATTTCTTTTAGAATACTTTCTGTAATTACATTGTGGTTTGGGGTCACTACTGACTATTGTTTCACCCACCCATTCACATGATTTTCCTGCACATGTCGTTTCATGTATAGAAGATCAATAACATTGGCGGAATCCTTGGTGGTCTGGAGATAGGTGTGCTTAAGGGTGACCAGACATACGTGGTATGCTTTGGTGATATTGAGACAATGTATTGTACCTACCATTCAAGAAGGATTTCTTATATATGAGATCATTGAGCTTGTACATTTCTTTTTCAGTTGGGATTGTATTCTAGCACATTTACTTTTCAGTTGTTTAGTCTCTCTCAGTGTTTTTCTTAGTGTCATGCATGCTAATTTACTCAGTGTCTTAATTTTAGAACTCTTTCTTGGAGGAATGTGTGTGTGTACAAGTACTTAGGAAAATTATTCCCCATTATGGTATATTCCTACTTAGTGCTTTTCACCAATCCATGGCCTATGGGGGGCTAGTTTGTTGTTGTCACAACACGGGCCCCAGGGGCGGGTCATGATAAGGAACATACTATTACCCTTATTGGCTATACCCAAAAACATGTAATATTTTTCTAAATTAAATCTAGAATACAACGGCAAAAATATAACTGGTTTGATAACCTAGTAATCATCCCCCATCAAACCCTAGTTTACACCATTACATAGATATTCTTCCATAGATTGTTATGCAACCCAATTTTCATTTTTTGTATTCATAATGTCATAACTAGTTATAAACCCAAGAAAATAATCCACTCCATCTACTACTTATATCCCCCATCTAAAAGGTTCAATTCATTCTTCTTTTTTGAACTACTTTCAAAAGATCTATACTTCCCCCAGAAGAAATCTAGATCAACTTTACCTATGTTAAATTATTTAAAGCCTTTAATATTCCTTTTTAAGAGTCTGGTGGCCTCAAATATTTCCCCATATATTTGATAGACCTAAATATACTCAATCTTGGTTGATTGAAAATTAATAAAAAACATCCTCATTATAATCTCAATTATTAACATCATTTCGTATTCTCCTTCCAATGAAATATTTTTATTGATATCTATATGATATTTATTACTCGGATTTGGTCTACATTTCTATGTTTATAAATCTTCATCTAATGAATTCATCCAATAGATCTCTATCCGATGAAGAGAGATTGATCTAATTCACATACTGATCTAATTCATTAAAAACTCCATAGGTAACTCACTACTTCTCGAATATCTCTTGGTACTCCATTCGATGTATTTCCTTATGGTAGCTTAACATTATCCTAAATGAAAACATTGTTGGAAAATAATTTTACCATAAAAACATCAAGGTGTAGAATTTGGTATATGTGAATAGTTTTATGTATGTGTCTAATTTCACCCCCTTATATTGGTTCTCCAAATTTTGAAATTTTTGAACATTATTTCAAATTTTTTTCATTGAAATTACAATAATATATTTCTCCCTCACATAAATTTCATTCAGTACATCTATAATTATTTTGTAAAATTTTTGAATATTCTTCAGGAATTAAGAATCTCTATAATCTGCCATATCCTTTGAATTTGTTTGAAATTACAATAAAGTATCTTTGAAAAAATTTATTATCCTTTACATGATACTAAACTTTGTGTGACCGGCTTCATCATTAACATATTTAAGGATACTATATAATTTCTGTATGGATCCTTAGTATATATCTTTCAAATAATTTATAATATTTCAATTCACTTGGAATTATCTAAATAATTTTACAGCTTTATCATTATTTATTAAATTAAATTACAAAAATTTATCATTCATTACACATGCATCAATTTTCCATTTTTTTGGATACTTATATCTGATGTGCCTAGTGATTTTTCTTTCTAATGATACTTTATAAAAATCAATATTAGGTGTAACAATTTTGTCATATATAAATTTATACTCCCTTTATTGGTTGGAGTTCCTTCTCAATTTTCCATTAATTTTACTCGATGATATTTTCACTATTATATCTTTCTTGTGTATATTTGATGGTATGTAAAACATTATATCATCATTGATATTTCCATATGTCGACCTTTTTGGATTTATTTCATATATTAGAATTTACTCACTATCCTCCATATGGCGTACTTTTTACTCTTCCATTATCAGTACACGGGTTTTTTAATCACCCTAGAAATGTTTTTTTGGATAGATCATGAAGGTTAATATAATTTATTTATATCAAATAACTATTTTTTAAACTGACTAGATCCACTATAATTCCATTAACTGCACTTTTAATATGTTCTCAACTTCGTATTTTATCATGAAATTCTTATATTTTCTTCTTACAGTCATATATTTCTAGAATTATCTATCCACTCCTCATCTAGGTCTTCAGTTAGCACATTGTATCCCCATTAAGATTACAAATTCTCTCCTGTTAGTACATTTATCAAAGAAATATATCCATTTGTATTTCCATGTATATTAAGTCTGAAGTGTTATGAAATGTAATTATAATATATCAAAATCACCCAAAATCAAGTTTATTTAATAGATTTCATCCAAAGATAAATGTTTTGTATTTTGGAAAGAAATGTATAAAATATTATAATGAATATTTTCCTGAACTATTTTTATGATATCTTTATCCCTAATTAAAAATGTTGACCAATTAATTGGAATTTGAAATAATTTACACCACATTACCCTATTTACAAACATTATTATATATGAACTATTAAAATAATTTCTTACAATTATATCAATTTTATTTTTTTGGAGATGTTAATCTAGAGTGTTAGTTATACCCATTCACCAATATAATGTTCTCAAATTGTATATAAATGTAAAAAATTTGTAAATCAAAATTTATATACAATCTACGTCTGAAAAACCATTTAAATATAATGTCACATTCTTTTTCAATGTTTGATAATTATAAAATTCTTGGTGTTAGGAAATTTTCTCAACAATATAGAATAATATGTCCACATTAAGAAACATTCTCACATTTCTTCATAAAATAAGTTCTTAAAACTTCATTCATCATATAGTTTGCCTAAAAATATATCTTATATTGAATGAAATAGTTTATAAATTATTTTTTTGTACACTTTTTTTGATAATCTACCTTATTTAAGAAAATATCAAATAAGACTTTGTTAAAGTAATTATTATTCTCAAAAACATTTCCATCTTCCATGAGAATATTTCACACCCGAAACATATTGATACGTTGTCAAAAGTTATAAAAACTTACATTATTCCGAAAACAAAGTTCAGTATTTCTATCATGTTCCATACATTCATTTTAAACATCTAAAAGTATAGAATATCCTTGTCCAATCTCAATTTATTTTTGATTTTCAAGTAATGGAAATATCAATAATATTCTATATTATTTTTTCAAGTGAAAATTATTTTAAATCACATTTCATGTACATAAAAACTATTCTATAAGGGGAATCATATTATATAAATTTCATTATTTTCTTAACCCTTATTTAATGATATATTTAATTTTATTCTCTTTTATTGCATAAAAAAACAACATATATGAAATATTTTCTTAAAATTATAATCATTTTATGAAGGTGATTTAAGAAACAAATTTATTTAAATTCATGTTTTAACCATTTTTCAATTTATATTCCAATACCATAATCATTGGGGATTTTTATTTTATTATCTCATTGATTAATTTTTGAAAATATTGTTCCATGAATTTAATTTTCTAAATTTTCATATAGATTCTAGAATGATTCAATAATCATTTTATTAATAAAATTTTTATTAAAATGTATTGTTGTTTCACAACAATATTATTATAATAATGATATATATTTTCATTATCATTCTTTAAATTTGATGAAAATAATTTGTTTAATTTCCATGATATATTAAAAATAAATTATTATGAATTCTCAGAAAATCATTAAACGTAGTTATTCTATATTAAAGATTTTTTTGTTCTATATAATCCAATTTGTAATTAGATTCCACTTTAGTTACATATATATGATGTTTTTGAAAGGTTATAATGGATTTATAATAAGAAATAAAGGTATTATGAAATTATATATATATATATATATATGTATATATTGGCACATTTTTATTGGTTATTATATTGAGGAATGGTGAGAGATCCCATGACCTCGAAGGACCTTTTTTAAATGGATGATATTCAATTCTTTTAGGGGACCCATGTCATTATTAAAATTTTTCAAAAAATCATTATATTCTATAAATAAAATATTATTTTTATAATTATATATTTGATAATTTAAAATATAATTACAAGTTGTTTTCATTGGTTATTACATTTTGAAAAAAATTGGATTTCAATGTGATATACTTTTTAAATGTTATGAAAAAAATTAGTGATTTTTCATGAAAACCATAGATTCGTGTTAGGAAGAAAAGTTTTTACCATGTAAAATCTTAATATTTTATTTTAATGGAAATTTCTTCAATTTATTTAATATTATTTAAAAGAAAAAAAAATTATCCATGGTTTTAAAACCCATTACTGAGAAATTTCTATTCACACCCTAAATTTTTAAAATTTATTTTATACATTTATTGATTAGTAAAAGATCAATAATGTTCAATTTTAATTATGTATATAACTAATATTAATATATATATAAATTTATGAATGTCTTTATAAATTTGATATACTGTAAGGTTTTTCTTAATCCTAAAAAACATAAACTAAAAATTTCATTAGACTATATATAATTTAGTAATATATTTTGTAAAAAAAATACACATCATGTTTTCGCACTATATCCAAGAGTACGAGTCCTTGTTTGGTATATTTGGTATTAGAGAAATATTTTATTCAAATTTACATTTTATGATGTTGTAGATAATTTAAAATATATTATAATATTTCTTTGGTTTTTGGTTATTATATTTTAGGAGACTCTCAAGAATAGAAATCTTGTGATCCTAGTTTTCCTTATTCTGAAAAGTGATATTTAGAATTTCATAATGTATAAAAAAACAAGTTTAGGATAAAATTAATTTAAATGGTGTAGAATATAACATCCCAATTATTCTATGACATTTTCATTTTTAATAAATTTTAATGAAATTGATGGTTTTGTAATTTAAGGAAACTAATTTAAGTTTTAATTTAAAAATATTTAATGAAACTAAATTATTTTCATTATTAAATATATGTTTTTTTAAATGTTTGTAATCATGTTATAAAAATTGTAGTTTTTTATAATTTTCCAAAACATTTTATTTTCATGAATATAAATGTTGTTATAATGAAAATTTATTAATTTTATAATATGTTTTTGTTATTTTTAAAATCAGAAAAAGTGAATTTTATAATAAAACTATATAAAAATATGTGTAAATAATATTTTTTAAAAAGAATTAATTTTTTCTAAATCTACATTAATTTATATAAAAATCTCATTGGAAATTATATCATAATATATAAAAGAGTGTTTAAAACTAAAATGAAAACTAATTACATAAAAAGAACATATAATTGATATGAAAATTATTGTTTTTTATTAAAATTTATAATTTTAGAACTTATTAAGAAATATGAAACATATATATATGTTTATTAAGAAATATCATTATGAAATTTATATTTTAATTTTAAATATTTTTTTAAAATAAACATTTATATTATACTTTTCATA
Organism: Viscum album; assembly: GCA_963277665.1. NCBI lineage: Eukaryota > Viridiplantae > Streptophyta > Magnoliopsida > Santalales > Viscaceae > Viscum > Viscum album. The sequence continues at coordinate 1,316,052,853 of OY728133.1, forward strand.
TGTAAGTATTATGATATTTATTATTTCATAATTCAGTGATGATAAATTATGAAAAAATTTAATTTCTTAATAACAATGAACACAAATATGATATTTAAAATAATCGTATATAACATATATTATGATAAGTTGGCTTCATCACTAAAAACACAATGAATATATATTTTAAAATGTTTGTTTAAATTATATATTACTACAGAAACTAAAATAATTTAAATTTTACCTTGTATAGATAAAAAAACCTCTTAACTAATATCCCAACAATGACTGACCTCAACCACATGTGAGACAAGTGTTCATCTATGTGGGATACATGTCATATATAATAAGAAACATTTACGTGGTTGATGACGTATAGATAGATCATGTTGAATCATATCTAGAGAGTAAAACATGAATATGTCACACAATGTGGAATACATGGTATAAAGAGGATCGAAACTCCTCATTTATGTGCTTGTAGTGTGTTTTTGTTATTGAACCCAGTTTTGTGGCTCGGGCCATAGTTGATAGTAGAATCATTTTATGTGGTCACCTAATCCTATGTAACATATCTGTGGGATGAAGAAATTTTTTTACTATTCACATTCATAAAATCATCTTTATATAATGATTATCATTCAATATAAATGATGAGAGTCATATGAATTTCTTGGGACTTCATCTTAAACATCACACTAGTGGCCCTCATTTTCATCTTATTCTTCTCCTTTAGAAATGACATATCAACTATATATACATCCTATAAATAGTTTAGTTTGATACCATCCTACAACCACTATCACTTTCCTTTGGAGATTGTACTATAATCCGTGAACTAAAAAATATGATTGTATACCCTTCAATTGTAGTTCAGTCACAGTAATAAAAAACACCTTTATTGTTGTATAGATTTTTTTATATAAAAAGAACCCATTCTAAAGAATCATGGGTATACGGAATTAAATTATTTTTTTAAATTTTTAATACTGATAATAAAATATAAACTCTTTTGATATGCATATGAAAACAAAATCTTGAATGGAATTCTATGTCTGATTAGTGATATAGACATATAAATTTCTAATGATCACAATTAAAAACCATATATTAACTAAAGTATAGTTTATTTTACAAAATTAATTTTATTTATTCTTCAGTATATACTAATTTCAATGACTAATGTATTTATATATAGTATTTCTCCATCATAATATATTTGATAACAAGTTTGTAGAACGATGCTTGATACATCATAAATAATATTTTTTCATCATTAAAAATATATGTATACCCTAAAAGTTTCTAAATATACTCAGTAATTATTTTTTCATAAATTTCACCTTAAATATCCAAATCCTCAACAATTTCTTCAAATATTATCCATTCTTAAGAAATAACATAAATAGGCACTATATACAGTCAAGAAGAATATAAAACCTATGTTTTTTTTAAATAATATAATGATTCCCAAAATTCAATAGATAAATTTTTAGTGTCTAAAATTATATATATAAATTTTATCCACTCTTTAGGGAACTCTAAATCTTACCTCCAAAATTTGTATTTCTCTATTATTTTATAATTTCATTTACATGATCTATTATTGGAGAACATCCTTGTATAAAATCTATTTAGTTTATTATTTTTAGTATATAATTCATATTAATACATCTATATTATGTTTAGAATTATTTAATAAAGATTTATAATTTTGGGATTTTAAAATCCTTCATAAAAAAATAATTTTTTCCTAAAATTATATATTTTCAAAACCCTTATTGCAAGGGATGTGAAATTTTAAACTATTAGTTTCTGGTTTAAAACCCATATTTAATAACTTATTTTATAAATTAGTAATAATTTTTATAAATTGGATTCAATATAAAATTGAATAAAATTCATGTTTAAAACCATTTTCCATAAGTTTTCTATGAACCAATGAATGGGTGAAAAAGCATTACTCTTGTTTCATGGTTTCATTTTTAAAATGTTTGCTTTAATAATATAATGGACTAAATTACAAATTATATTATGGAATATTTGAATTCCCATCATTATGTGTATGATATCATACAAAATTTTTTAATTTTTGACAGACACACAGATATATATATATATATATATATCAATTAAAAATATTTTCATTAAAATTCCATAAATTACAGGGAATTCATTTTTTTAATGTATATAAAATATTTATAAATTTTTTTCATTAATGTTCAGTATATTTCTATATGAAACGATTTTCATTTAATATATATTATTTAAATTATTATTAAATATTTTATAATTTAACTCATTAATCGCATATAAATGTATTTTTAAAGTACACAATGTATATATACTGACAATGATAAGATTTATTAAATGTTTAATTTAAAATTTGAAACCTGGATAACTAATATGCTTATAAAGAATGTAGATAGAACGTATGGTCATAATAGTGATTTTTTCCTAATGAGTTATCTCTAATTACTATTATAGACCAATGGTTTTCTTAAAAATTATTGAAGTATCATTATATTTTATAATGGTATATTCTTTTTTAAATTAACTATATGAGCTTTTCAAGTAGATTTTCAAGTATATTTTAAAGGGTATGAGATTTTGAAATAAAAAAGGCTTATTATAAGATATTCCTTTTAAAAGTGTGGAGTAACATTTCATCAAATTTATATTTAAAATCCTAAATTTCTACTTGGGATATAATTATATATTATATAAATTATTTTTTATTCATAAATGAAATTATTTTTAAATGGATTTAGAGTATTTCTAGGAAGACTATTCAACCTTTGTTTTAGAACCCCTTTCTATGTCAATTTTGATCTCACACTACATTTTTTTTAATAAAATTCCAAGGTTTAGTAATAAATAAATTATGGAGGGTGATTAAATTAAATTAAAGATCATTATAATGAGAAAAAATTGTATTATCTAATTTTTATAAATATAGTATACAGTAATGTTTTTTTATTCCTAAAAAACATAATCTGAAAATATCCATAGTATTTATATAATTTATTTACATATATTATAAAAGCATGTATATCATGTTTTAGAATGAGATCAGGATGTGAAAGTCTTGGGTATTTACACAATTTACCCCCATGTAAAATGGAATGAAGTCTTTCTTAAAACATTGTTTAATCTTTTAGTATCATTCCACATTATTATTTCAATGGTAAATGAGGAAATAAAAACATAAAATCGTGTTTATAAAATCTACAATATGTGGGATGTACATAGTAATGACATATTTAAATTTTGGATTCATAATATTTTTCACGATAATGATTAAAATTGGAATGGTTTATATATGAATACAATGTGGATTAAATATTCCTAGGGAGACAATATCAATTTATTCTAAGATATCATATTTACCATGTTTTGATACCTTTGTATTTTTTGAATAACATGGATGATGAATATTTATACTTCGATTCCTGTGAGACATCAAAAACCTATTTTAACCCCTTCAATGTGATTTATTATCTTTTTCCAAATCTACTTTTATCTTCTACTTCGGGTGTAATATTTCAATGAATATTCATAAAGGTAAGGTATCAAAAACATTACCATTTTAAGTGAAAGTCTATTTGAATAATCCCTATGTTATTTTATCAACATATCATTGATTCAAGTTTTAAAAGATAATAATTTGTTAAAATCTATTAAATAAATGTTGTTTTGATTAATATGGAAAATAATTTTCCATGAAATAAATATAAAAAAATTATTGACTATTTAGAAAATAATTTAATAGATAAGTATATGATATTTCATTCATAATAATGAATATAATTCTAAGAGAAATATGATTATTATAATGTGTATTTTAAGTAATTATTGATAATATATAAATCGCCTAGTGAAATTTATTATTAATATCACTGAAGGTAATATAAATTATTTATATTAAATATTTCATTGGAAATAGATTAAAGCATTTTGATTTTATAAAAGTAGAAATTAATTTTAAGAGAATAGATGAAATAATCACCCAATATATTTTTAAACTACGTGATAATTTATCATGATAATTTTTTTATATTTAAATTATTTTTAGTATTGAAATGGTAAAAAACTCAACTATTTCAACAATTGATATTTCATTTACATGTGTTTTAATAAATTATAGTTACTAGAAAAATGAGTTTGAGATATTTTTGTGTGTGTATTTAATGATATTTGGATGATTGCTCTTGATTTTTACTAGATAGTGTGTTGTCAATATTGGTGCATTTAGTTTTTTATCATGGTTAATTATTTGAAATTGGGAAATAATGTAAAAACTCATTACATTATAATTCAATTAAAGAGGAAAAATAATAATAACTTCAACAATTATTGATGTTGATTAATTTATTAAATAATACATGAAGTATTTTATAATGATATATATATTTTTTGTTATCCATTTTCCATAGTTTAAATGATAAATAAACATATAAATAATAAAATATGTAATTATTGATTTAATTAAAATTATTTTCTCTTATGAATAAATATTTGGTGTTGAGCATGCGTAATCTTGATTTTTGGTAGATTTAATGCCTTGATGTTATGGTTTATGTACCTTTTTTGTGGAAAATATATTCAAAATACATGTATGCACTAGGAATTTAGATTCCTGTAGTGTTTGATTGACTTTTTATGATTGAATAATTTAAATAGTAGTGGGATATAGGCATGTGCCTATATTGATGGTTGATTATATGATCAATAATGAAGAATGAGCTTCGTATTGGAGTGACAATTGATTCTTAAAATGTAATGATATTTTAAACTTTTCATAATGGTATAATAATCACATTTGTTGGTCTATAAGAGTTCATAGTGGGGATGTTTCATTGATCTTTCATAATCTTGATTAATTATTTATTGATGGCTTAATGTCATTATGAAAATTATATAACTTTTTTCCAATTCCATCACAAATTAAGAATTTATGCATTAAGGGTTCATCATTAATGTGGTAGCTTAATATGAGTCTTAAAATACCCAAATAATTATGTACTAATAATTCAATTAAATAATTAATGATGTTGGTCCATGGTGTTCATAGATTAATATGACATAAAAAAATAAAAAAATAATAATTGTTAAAGGTATTGGTTTAAATGTGTAATGTATTATTAATTGAATCAAAATCAGAATAATGATAGTTAATTAATAATGAAATAATTATTATTTATCATGATCCTTAAATTAATATTTTATATAGACACCATTGTTCTATAATAAAAGTGTCCTATGAGATTATTGTTGTAGATTAGTCTAAGGATGGTAGTTTCCCTTAGTGTAGATGGGTGTTATGTAATATATATTTTATGATTTAATATTCTATCCCACCTGCATTGATTGAGAAACTCACACACAATTGTTTTGGGGGATGTTCAATCCAAAATCCGATATGGTGAAGTAAAATATTGTACACTAATCTTTATTCCTCTCTCTCTCTCAATCAATATATATTTGTAATTCAATCACGAGATATAATGGACATTAGCATAGGGTGAGTTCTAGGTTCGTATCGAAGGAAAAATGATTTTACTCTGAAATTATGTGCATGCTATATTGGCTCCCACTATAATAAATAATTATACCTATATGTGGGTGTTTTAGAATCTCATGGCTGCATGGGCATGAGTTGTGATTGATTCAAGTATAAAGTAAAAAAAATTATGGTGGTTTCCAAGAATATATTTGGTTAAAAATGGTTTATAATGTAGATGAGATTTTATGAAACATTGGATAAAGTAATGGTTTTCATTCTATTTCATGTTGAACTAGATGACATATAAAGAAGATGAGTATAATATATAGTCATTGAGGAGTGGGAGAGATAAAATAATGGATAATTTTATCTTGGTACCAGTATTAATATATATTATTTTGATGCATAATGATTTTATTCTATGTGTTACATGGTTAGTGAGCTATGGAGAGGATGGGAAATTGTAGAATTACTTATTTTGGTGGTGAGTGGGTCTTATTTTTATTTATTAAATAGTGTTTTTTATGATTCATTCACATTTTGCACAATATTTTTTAGTGGGATCCTAAAAAGTTTAAATTTCATAACGACCATATATATAAATGAAACATTCTTCAGTTATACATAAGTTGATTAGTGGGGAAGATATGAATTATTAGTTCTATGAGTTTTTCAGGAGATTTTGGATCATTGATGTTTCTATTGAGGTTTTGTTTTAGTATTTTTGTAGTTCCAATTAAATTTCATTACATTTATGAACTGAGCATATCATATATTTTAAGTATTATTTTGTATTCATTTATGTTATGTTGTTGATTAATATTTTCTATCTAACACCGTACTTCTTAAATCATTATGATTATAATACCTCATATATGTGTTATATACATATAAACCCGTTATGCTTGATTCTAACTCATGGACTATTAAAGGTGGGAATCAGGGGTTGTTATCTCTTTTCCATTATATCAGGTGTTAGCCTATATGGGGTACCTTTGGTTGAATGTGGTCAGGAAAAAATATTATCAAAGATAATGGTTGAGGGATATGATGGGTTTTTTATTTTTTCAATCATGAGGATACATGGTTTGGTAGGGAAAAAATATCAACTAGGCATAGTTAATGTTATAAACATGGGATACCATCTTGGAAACATTAGTTTAGGCACCAATGTGACTTAAATTGAGGACCTTAAACATTAATAAGGTCTTGTTGGGTTTCATTGGTTATGATGATTCTATATAGTAAAACTATGTAGTGGTGGGTTTTTTCAACACATGGTCTATGAGTATATGGATGTTTCATAGAGGGTGCTCTAGGATATTTTTTTCAAGAATAATTTATATCATCAAATGTTAAGATGTATTGATAGTAGAAAATATAATTCTATTGATGTGATATTTATGAGTTCTTGTCTTAATACGCTATGGAACCTTATAATCACTATTTTATTATTATTACATCAATTATTAACCAATCTGATCAAATGAATCAAATTATCATCATTATACTTTTATTATCATATCTACCTATGAATGATTGTTACTACCCTCTTTTCCCCTAATTGAAACCCACTTCTTGAGGACCATTATTGAATTTCATATAATAATTCAATCATTGGTGACCAATATCTACATAAATGTCTTTCCGATATAGTTTATATAACTCATTCCTTGGGCTCGAGGTTATAGTGGTGATACAGTCTGAAGAAAGGGTTTCTATAACCTTATTAATTTCAATCCATAACTCTCTACTAGGGATTGGTGTTATGAAGATATAGTCGTAGGGAGGGTTTCTATTATCATATTCATCCAATTCACTTCTCATTAGACTAATGTCATAAATATTTGTCTTGGGGTAAGGGGGTATTGTATGTAATACTTTATTTTAATCAATATACTCTTCTCTTTGTCTTGGTGATATGGTATATGGTTCAAGGAAAAAAATATTTAATGTTTTTTTAATATTATTATTCTCTAATTAGTATTATATTATTTACTCTGTGTTTTGAGTTAAATTATTGTTTTTCAAGGCTTGTACATTTGAAAATTTTAGTGGTATGCATGTGACTATATGTCCTTCTATTTTTTATCAATTCACTTTTTATATTTAATGTATGGAATGGATTTAGTTTTATAAATAAATGGTAAATTTCTTTAATTATGGGGTGTTATTATTTTTTATACATTTCAATATCATATAGGAGAGTGAGGGATGACTAAATTGAATAATATAATGGTGTATTAAATGGGTTCTATTGTTTTTTACCAGTGAAAACTATTTTTTATTGATGAATGTGCTTGTTTTTATTCGGTATTTTTATAAGGTGTTAAAAAATCAATTGAAAATAATAACATTATCCTATAATAATTGATAAATGGATACATTGTGTCTTATTTGTAATTACATGAGTTCATTCATATTGAATGAATATTTTTTAAATATCTTGAAAATGATAATACAGTATAAAACAATTTTTTACAGGCTAATGTTTTTTTAGCATTCATGTCATATAAATCCCCATGGTATTAGGTTATGTGTAGAATATTATAATGGATTAAAAATTACTTTTATGTTTAATAAAATAAATTAATTTTTTATAATGGAAATTTTATTATATTTCTTATTAGAAATAAATATAAGTTTTAATACAAAAATAATATTAAATGTCATGTAATAATACTAATTACTATAGAAAATACTGGTAAATGAAAATTATAATTAAAAATAGAGAAAAAACAATACAATACTTCCAAGGATTAAAATCTACCAGGAATATTAAACATACCGTGAAAAATAATAAAAGAAAATCGAAACAATATTTATATAATATATTTGATTAGATTAATTTTAAAAATATTTGGGAATGAATTAGTAAATTTTAATGAATGGTGGACAGTATATAGGGTATAAATGGAATACCACACATTGAGATCTAATTGATACCAGATCATTTGTCAATATAATAGTTGGGAATTATAACCAATGCCAATAATGTTACTATTGAAATTATTGTTTTTAAAGGGAAATGAAAAATTATAATTGATGTGTAAGGGAGAAATGAATGCCTCAACTAATAGATTCAAGCCATTTGAATCCCATTTTTCTAAACATGGGAGGGGGGTAGTTCCATTGGGGGTTCTCCATTGACAAAGCCCAAGAAAAAATACAATAACTGAGGCTTAAACGAAATATCATATGGTTATGTTAATGTTACTAGAGATAATATCAAGTTCAATGTTATTTGATACACCCCATGAAACAACCACAATCACACACCTTACTATTAGGTTGTAATACAGGGTAATAAAGGGTTAGGTATCTAATATTTAGTATCATAAAAGTTTAATTTCCTTTGTATAATTGACATAAAATTCTCTTTAATTCCATTTTCAATATTATTTTATTTAATAAAATACACATAAATATAAGTTGAATTTGTAAAATATACTTTTGGATATGAATAATAAATAATGGTATATTTAGAGAGTATATTCTCTTTTATAAGAATATCAAGTATTATAAATAGAATTTTTTTCCATCAAATAGACGTTTGATACACTATTTATTTAAATATAGAATATAATATAATTTTACAATCTCCTCGGAATTTTTTATAAGTGTCAAAAATTTGATATGGTTATAAAAATAATTATTCTTCAGTAAATATGGTTTTTAATAAAAAATAAATATTATCATATTTGGAAAATTATTCTATTAAAATAAATTTTATATTTGACATGTAGACATTAAAATTATGTTATGGAATGATTTTTGAAAATATTATAAAATACCTTATTTTCCATTAATAGTAAAACAATTTTCTTTTTTATGTATGTTTTATGACATCATAAACATAAAATATTGGTAAAATAATTAAAAAAACTAATCCAAAACCAAAAAAGATTTATTTTTCTTGTATTTATTCTGTTAATTTATAAAATTCATTTCCAAACGTATAAAGGACATTCATAGCATCAAAATTTAAAATTTGGATTATAAAAACAATATTTCTTGAAACACATTAATATTTAAGGAAAAAGTATAATTGAAAATTGATTTTAGTATTAATGGATTAAAATATTTTTAATAATGAATTCAATGTCTATGTCCACGAGTATATACATTGTATAAACCAATGGTTTTTCATATTACACAATCCATAAAAAACGACCAATATTTATAAATTATTTATCAATTCCCAATATATTATTAAAAATTCAAAGACATTATCTAATAACAATCTACTCCAAATAATTTTCCCAAAATATTGTTTCATTTTACCTCTAAAATAATCCCCCCCAATATGTTGTAAAAATATTATGGTGTCAACCTCCTGTTTTTGAAAGTAACTCTTGGAGACTTATTCTCCCTTATATTTTTAATTTCCATTCAAGTACATCTATTTTGGTATGAATTTTAAAAATTTAATTCCATTCCATTCATAAAAATTCATTTAACCCATTACATCCAAAATAATTTTTAATTGGAGATATTATTTCCCTCTCATTATTCGATTTTTTTAATCCTCATTGTATTATTCCTTGTTGATGAATTCATTTCTTTAATTTTTATATTGATTATAAAATGGTCTTATTTTATAAATACCAAATCACATTATTTATCAATGGTTATTCTCATTGATGTATGAATAATTTATTTATTAGGAGTTTACATACATAAACCATGTATTATCATTTAATTTTATAAAACAAGGGAATGCAGATGTCATTAAGAACTTATATACGTAACGATTTTATATAAAACCTATCATTTATTCTCCTAAAGTTATTTATGAAATAATTTATTTTGATTGGTGTGGCTCACATGAATTAAGGAATTATAATTTTGTTCCCTAATATAACTCTAATATATTGGTTAGAAAATTAATCTCTAAGGATAATATGATATATGATGCCATATTGAATAACCATGATAATTATATTATTAGAAGTATTGGGGATAAAACATTGTTGTATTCATATTAATGTCTCATTTCAATTATGTTTCAAAATTCACATGTGGTGCTCCATGCTCATTAGATTATGTTATGCCCTATGTTCTTTAGGTCATTCCCTAATTTTATTCCTTATATCCACATTGTAAATATTCCATTTCTTTAATACCATACTGGGATTTTTTCCCACCACTTTTTTGATGTTTTTTCTTAGGGAATGAGAAATAATTTATGTAACATTTAATGAATTGATGAATAATACGCCCAATTGTGTTAAAATAATGTTTATTCGGTTCATGTAATATGTTCCTTATTTCCCTGAATCTAAAACTCATAAAACATTCATTTATATTCATTTTTATACTATGTAATAAATTATTTATGTTTTAAAAAAGGTGGGAAAACATAGTTAGTATCAAAGGATGGTGTTTTTATTTTTTTAAAGTTATACTAGAAATCATTTTCATGAAAAATAGGGATAACCCCCTCTATAGGAAAATGTCCAGAAAGTTTTATGAAGTACTCTTCATTTTTTCATGAAATAAATAACTCTTTAAAAACTATAATTGGAAGCTGTTTAGAGATAGTTTCTCCTATGTTTAATAACCCTAAAAAATGACACATTTAGTATTAAATTGATCATCATATAGATTATGACTAATAGGCATTGATACACAACTATTTCAACACCCATGAAGGATATTTTTGGGTAATAAAATGATTTTTATGAACCATTATGATTGATGTATAGAAAATAAAATTTTTATTATAGGATATTATGTAATAATTTATTTTAAGCATGTTTTTCATGGAAATAAACCCCAATTAAGATTAAAATATTACTAAAATTAACATGTTTCTAACTATGGATTTTTTTCATTTAAGAAATTAGAGGAAAACTGGAGGACCACAAAACTAATGAGTAAAACAGATATTGAATGGATATAAATCCAATAAAGATGGAAGTAAAAATAAAAAACATAATAATGATAATGAATAAAAAATTTTAGGTTATGAATAATAACCCGAGACATGTTGATCAACCCAATTCAATTTAAATTGAAAACATAAATTTGAGTCACACATGCAATGAAAAATACATTACATTTGGAAGTATAATTATACATTAATTGTATAATTACTTATTAAATATATAAAAAGATATTTTTCTCACTCCAATGTTAATATATATAAAAATTCACTATAGTAATATATAGATTCGAACGAGAAGTTGAACAGCGTTTGAAATTGATTAAGAATAAAAATCTAACATGTGAGATTAATTATGTGGAAGGGGAAGAGTTAAATAAAATTATTTTAATTAATTATTTTCCCCATTGAATGAGAATAACTTGGTAATGAATTATTAGTTATAAAACATGAGGAAAGTAAATTGGTTGGAATCTATGAATTGAACTCTATAATACATTCTCTTTACACCTCTATCTTTTTTATATATAATATGGTAATCATTGATATGTTCATTAGTTGAATAGTAAACCATATGAAGTAGAATCAATAAAATAGATAATAGAAAATCTATTTAGAGATATTTTGAAGAGAAATGAAGGATTAATTTTTTTTTGAGAGAGACATTGGTCTTATATGTTTAATGAAATGAAAAGAACAAAATATTTAAATTCAAGAAATAATTTTTATAACAGAAGAGACAGAAATAAATTGAAACTTCTCAAAGGTAAAAAACGAGGGAAGAAAAATATTACTAACTGCATTATTTTATTTGAAATGTTTTATAGATTTAGAGGATATATATATATATATATATACGAGCTATCATTGTAATGTGAAGCCTCAACATCTCAATGTAAAAAAATGATGGGAATATCATGTAAACCCAATGATAAGTTCAATGATTCTTGTGTATAAAACATTTAATCTATGAAAATGAATGTATAAATTAGAATATAATAGAGGGTAATTACCATCAACATTAGAATGGTCCAAGAGATAATTTTCATGCATTCATAATCTCGATGGTTGAATTTGATGCACTAAATGATGTGGGGGAAGGTACATATATTGTGGTCTCAAAGATAGGCATTACATTGTATGAATATAGATCTTCGAATTCCTTCATTTCATCCACGTTTTAGTATAATATAGAATCAATAACCAGACTGAAATACATATAGTTGTCAATTAAGATTCATCAAGGAATTTTTTGAGCATTAATTTCGTATAGAAACTCAAGTATCAACTTTGTTGGGTAAAAATAATTTTAACTCAAGTAATCATTCCTATAGTAGAATTAATCATTATAATAGGTATTAAATAGATATAATATTATAATCATATGATAAAATATAGAATAAAGTGAAGTATAGTGGTCTTTAAGGGACAACCAAGAGTTAAATTAATATAAAATATATTACATCTGTAGAATTGTATAAAAAATATATTAAAATTTTAATTATGGAGATGATTGGAGAAGACAGAGAAAAAATTAATGTCTAAAGATGTAAATGTCACCATTGTTTAGAAATAAAATGATATATTTCATAAAGAGTTACATGGACATCCCCCATAATGATAGGTAGATTTCAAAATTTAACTCATTCTTATATCCAAGAATATATTAAAGACCCATATAGAATTACATATGTGGTGTAAGAGGAATAAAATAAAATAATATTTTTGATATGGGTTTTATTAAACTAGGTTTCTTTTAAGGTTAGAGATATTATATTTTTGAAAATGAACTATGGATCCATGGAACTATACAATTAGTATAGAGGTCATAATGGGATCATAATGAATAAAACATACCCTTTACCAATTATGGATTATCTTTTCGGCCAATATTGTTGGTATCAATTCTATTCAAAGATAAGTATTCGATATGGGTATCATTAGTTGAGGTTGAAGAATTAATATGTCTCTAAGAATACATTACTAATGGGATATAGGAATTATGAAAATATTTTCATTCAATTTTGTTTGATCAATCCTCCTATAATATTTATTGAATTGATGAATAAAATATTTCAGGACAAACATGATAAATTAATTATGGTATTTAAATATTATATTGTCATATAGTTCAATAGTCATAAAGAATAATAAGATCTTATATAGGTTATATTAAAAAATAATTTGATAGTAAAGATCATTTCCCAATTTATCAAATGTGATTTTTGGATACAAAAATTATTATTCTTAGGGATCAATGTAACCATTGATGGAATATCAATTGAACTAATAATGAAAAATTTGGAATAAGAGAGGAATCATATTAAAATAGTAACTATGATTCATATTTTCATTTGTTTTGTTGGATATTATATAATTTATATGAAAATAATTCCATGGATCTAAATTTTTTTAACTATTTTTAGTCAAAAGGGTGCTATGTTTATTTTGATTGATTGAGTGTGATGAACTATTAAAATAAAATAATAATTGATTATTTTGTGAAATTTTCATTAATTTTACATATATTGGAGAACTATTTTTTTCAATAGTGATTCATCTATGAAATATATTACAGTTTAAAAAACGAAATTGGAAATTCCATATCATATGAATCTCGAGAGTCAAATACCCATATGTAGAATTATACTACCATGAACTAGTGTTTTATATAGTTACATTTTATCTATTGATATGGAAACACAATAATTATTGATTAATGTGTAATATATACATAGAACAAAAACTTTTGATGTATACATTCACAAAAAATAACTGAACATGAGACAAAGGATTTTAGTTGTGATTCATAAATATTATAAATTTTTAATTATTTATCACCCCATAAGAGAAAACAATGTCACAAATTACTTGAGTCGTAAATATCATAGTGTTCTAAAAATAATGAGAATTGAATGAGATATTTTATCAAGGACATAGTATAGCTGGATATGGGGATCATATGGGAATGAAATTCATCAATACTAGCAAAATAATTTCCAAAATATCATTACTAGATAAGTTCTAAAGATCTAAAATACATTTTATTTTATTTTAATAGATTATAGAGGCTACAAAAACGGGATTTTTCTAAACATAAATATTTATCAATATTGTGTGTTGAAATTTGTTAGAGTGATACATGTTCGATCAATTCTAAAGAAAAATAAGTAAGTATTGGATATAACTTACAGATCTATATTCTATGTATGTGTCAGAAGTAAAAAAATGTATATGGAACATCTTGATAATTATTGGTGGGATAATATGAAAATATATATTACTCATTTCAAAGAAAGGCTCTTGGTGTGTAATCGTGTTGAATGCAAAGCAATAACTTCATAATGGGGTATTGAAATCACTATCCATAGTTGTTTGAAAGATGGATAAAATCACTATAGTATTTTTAACTATCCATTATAATACTTACAAAGGAAACAAATTTAATGGGTAATCATTGATAGATTGGAAATATCTACCCATTTCATTCACATTAGAGATTATTTCACCCTAGGGATCATAGTTGGACATTATACTCAAGAACTAATAATACTACCAGAAGAGTCGATGTTGATTATTTCTAAACAAGATTTATTATTTACTTATATATTATAAAATTACCTTTAAATGTTAATGCTTATGTATTTAAACATGACTGAAATCAATCATCCTCAAACTGATGTGTAGTATATGAAGACAGTTTAAACATTGTATGACTTGCAATGGAATAATTCACTTCATTTTGAAGGAATTTGGTACCAAAATCATCCAGTTTAGGAATTCTAATTTATCAATAGTTTTTAATATAGAAATAAAATGGAACCTTTGAAATATAAATATTTAATAATTTGTATACA
Source organism: Viscum album (assembly GCA_963277665.1). Classification (NCBI taxonomy): domain Eukaryota; kingdom Viridiplantae; phylum Streptophyta; class Magnoliopsida; order Santalales; family Viscaceae; genus Viscum; species Viscum album. The sequence goes on from OY728133.1 coordinate 1,316,068,082, forward strand.
TAAAATATATTTAGATGATGTTGGAGAAGGTAAATTATTGGGAATAGAACAATTGAATGATATTAACATAAATATTCATTTTATTCCAAAACATATGAAAATTTCTCTTAATAGACCAAATTCGTTTACTAAAAATAATATTAAGGGAATATAATTTAATGTTGTGGACAATTTATTTCATATGATATCACTATTAAAAGGTGTTATGAGATTTTTATAGAGGGGATAAATGAACAAAACATACGTTGGACTCTTTGAGATTTATTAGTTTCTTAGAGATGATAATTACTTATTAGCAATACCTAAAAGTTGTTCCAATGACTTGTATTTTTTAACATGTATATACATTAGAATTTTATGTCTTCCCTATACATAAATATGATATTATTAGTTCAGAATTAGAACATGATTTTTCAAATAAATATGAATCAATCCAAATATAAGAAAATAATGAAATGGTATTTTTTATAATTCAACACTACTTTTTAATTTCCTCTTGAGAAATCACATTTTTAAAGAATTTGTCTGTGAACATGAATATGTGATAGAGTTGAAATTAAAACATTTTTTTATGTAGGAAACAATTTCTGAAGATGAAATTACATAAGGGGGGAATATAATTTCTTGGAAAGTCCTATAATGATTAATAAACTAACCTTTTTCTCAGTGGATATTTTGTTATATTTCCTAATAGATGTACATGAAAATGATTTTATAAAATGAATATTTATTGTTATATAATATTATCGATTTTTACAACTAATACTAGTTCCATGATATAAAAAGGAAATAATATTGGCCATGAAATGGTATAATATATAGTATTATACTCTTTTATGAAGATTAAACATTCCATGAAAACTATGAAAATAAAAAAATTATAATAATATAATTTACATTATGAATGGAATTATAATTACCTTTGGGAATGAACTAGTAAATATTCATGAATAATAGAGTATATATGAGGTATAAAAGTCAAATTGACCATTTGGATTTGATAATTACGTAAAAATCGGTCAATATAACCATTGATCAATATGATTGTTGGAAACTATGTTCAGTAGTAATAATTTTATCATTATAATTAGTAATTATAATTGGTGTTTACAGATTATAAATGATGTATAAATGAGAAATTATGGCCATAATGATTATTAAATCCATTTGAATCTAATTTGTTAGTGAAATGGTTAGAGGAATTTTCCCTGGGGTTCTCCCACAACCAAGCCCAAGAAAATCATTATTAAGTGTGGCATGAATGAATTAAACTGTGAGATAATATCAAGTTAGTGGGGATTACATATATGTTTCTGTTAGCTGAAACACCCCATAAAACATTGAAAAATGCACAAATTACACTTAGGGAATATGTAAGTGTAATAAGTGGTTATGTATCAAGAATTTTTTTCATTATTGTCTAATTTAATTTTTATAAAGAAATAATTTATTTCATCATACTCATTTTAGTGTAATTTTATATAAAAAATAAACATGAATATATGAAGAACTTGATAAAAATATTTTTGGATACAAATAATAAATAATAATATATTTATAAAATATATACACAATAATAATATACTCATTTATTCTAAAAATATTATTTTCATGAAATATGTTTTATGAACAATATCAGAAAAAATATAAATTATAATATAAATTTATATTTTCCTTGGAATTTTTTAAATGTGTAATAATGTTTACTAATTGGTAAAAACTATTATTTTTAAATATATAAGAAATTTTTAATTATAACTTTATATTATTACATTTTGATAGCTTTTTTTTAAAATAAAAATTAAATTTGAAATTATCATTTTTAAATTATTTTATGATAAAATTTTATGAATTAACTAAAATACATTATTTTTCGGTGAAGAGTAAATAGTTTAGTTTTTTTAGTATGTTTTATGACATCATATATATTTAATAATGATATAATAATTAATGAAACATAATCCATTATCGAAAATAAATTATTCTATTACTTTTTTTATTATAAAGTATTAAAATAAAATTCCAAAATGATAAATGCTTTTCTAAAGTCTCAAATTGAAATGAAGATTTTTAAAATTATATTATGTGGAAAACCAAATTTTCCATGGCCGAAGTAAAATAAAAACCCATAAAAAGTTATAATAAAATAATAAATATTTAAGCATGATTAAATTTCTAAAACCATGAGAAAAACCCATTGTTAATTAAATTGTTTTTCATTTTTCAGAAACAATACTTCCACGACCCATATTTAGAAATTATAAATTATTTCCTCCCTTTTTACTATTTATATCCACTAATTCCCGTATTCATCGCCACTCCAAATCCTTTATCCATTACATTTTGGTTAATTTTTCCTCTCATAGATTCCCTCCAAGGTTTCTTTTATGTCTTGAGGTTCTATCAACATGTTTTAGGAAGTAACTCTTCAAGGTAATGGAACTCACCTCTGCTTATTTTCTATTCAGGTGAATCATTTCTGTAATGTCTTCAAAAAGATTAACTAAATTCTTTTTTACACATTTATTTATCCCATTACTTTAAAAATATTATTATTTCAATGGGCTCCATTATTTATTTTTAATTATGTGATTCCCCTAATCCATGTTGTATAGTATCATATGGTTGTATTCATTTCATGAATTTCTCTCTTTTACATGAAATAACCTTATAATGTCAATACCCAAACCAATTCTTTATTTTTGGGTATGAACCACTATTTAAACATGATTTTTTTATATGGATTTATATATATCAAACCATAATTACTTTTCCATTGGATAAAATGATTTATTGTTCATTTATTTATGAACATATATATGTAAGGATTTTTTATGAAACCCATTATTTTTTCTTAACACTTTATTGGTGAAATGATTTATTATGGTCGATCAGGCTCACATGAATTGATACATACAAATGTTATGCCTTAATAATTCTCCCAGACAATGGGAAAAAAATAAATATATATAGACGTCATTTTTTACAATACCATGGAGAATAACTATATTAATTATATTTTATGAAACCATAGTGATATTTTTATGAATGTATATTTTTTGTAGTGCCTATATATTCATGTTATTTTTCATGTTTATTATACTAGTTAATTCCATATGTTCATGTTCTCATATCCCATTTCTATAACATAGGATAACTTGAAAAATATATAATTTATTTATTAAAATATTAGACTAAATTCTTACCCCATTATTTTGAAATAAGTGGCCAGGTTATGAGTTTTAGTAACTGTAATATATGATGAATCAATTAAAAAACCTTTTAGGTGGATTAGAATAATTTTTTTTTTAATGTATTATTTTACTAATTTCTAACATACTAAACATTCAGATATCACATATTTTATTAAGGGTTGTACCATGCAATGAATATTTTATACATTACAAGGATTGGTTCTTATCGCGGAAAATAGAATCATAGAGATGATCTAGTTTAATAAAAGTAATTTTATGAAAGTATACAAATTATATATATATGAATGTTATTTCTAGAAACCTATAAAATAAATATTTATAGAATTCATTCTTTAAATTATTGAATTTCTAAAAATTATTAATTAATTTAATTGGAACAATGTTTAGGATTAAAAAGTAATAGTGGTTTAAATAATTCAATTTTGGTATATATGAAAAATTAAATTTATTAATTAATTGAGTAGCTGAGTATTTTTAATTTGTAATAATGAGTTTTTAAAAATTAAAATTTTACATTGGGTATGTTATATTTGAAAATTTTCACTATTTTGTGTGATAATATGTGTGGTAAATGTCAATAAGACTAATTTTATAAATTTATTATTGGTGAAAAAATATTTTCTTAAATAAATGACAATAGTTTTTTATAAAACATGTATTTATTATACGAATAGATTCTTTACTATATAATCGGGGTATTTTTAAAAAATAATTAGAGAAATTTATTTTTATGAAATGATTTTATGAATAAGTATTAAATGGGTTCATTTAATGGGTTTCTAACCTTCTTAATTTTAAATTCAATGTCTTAGTTCAAATTACCTATTAAAATATTTATATTATTTGATAAATTTTAAAATGAATTTATATTTCATGTTAATCTAATTATTCAATCATAAAACAAATTATAATCCAATGTTGGTAAGAAATAACTTTAAAATAATTATTATGTTTTGAAGTCCGTAAACCACATTATATATTAAAATTTTATCATTAGGATGCATACAATTATTTATAAAATGTTATTTGAATATTATAAGATATATGAAATATAAATTATTATCTCAGACTCTTGATTATTATGAGTGCAATTATTATAAAAGTATAATAGCTTACATTATTTATGAAATGCTAAGAATTTGATTTTCTTAATGTATAAAATAAATTTTGTATATTATTTACTATGCTATATTTTAATTAATTTTAAAGCCTAAAAGCATGAAATGGTCAAATTAATTGATGAATTTGAATTCAAGTAAAATATCTCATTGTATATATTCATAAGTTAATTTTATAAGTGATTAATATTTGATTAATATCTAAATGAAATTAAATGTCCATACTTAATCTATATGATGTATTTTTTAATGTATTTCAATTATAAGGGTATATAATATACTATTTGATCTAATATTTATTGATAATAATTTGTTATTGGGTTATTTATAGTTATATGCGGGGATCTTATTATGATGGGGAGACATTATATGTTAATGAGAGTTGCATATACACACTTATTATCATGAGTAATCTAATAATTAATTTTTCAGATGCTTTACCTATAACCTTGTTCTTGATTGAGATGTATCTCACTAATTTCATTGTTTAATTATTTATGTTTGATATTTTCCGGTCATATACATTGTTCCTCTATAATATTATACATGATAAATATATTGTGAGAACCTTGATATGTATCTCACTGGGTGGTTAATTTTCTCCCTTTATTTTCTATCTCTTTATAAATTTTTGTTAATAATTAATGATGTGAATTATTTGAGATTTAACTTATGTTATGTTCCAAAAATATTTTGAGGATTTATTTATAAATCTAGAGTATTCGGTGGCCCGAGATCATTTTTGAAATATTTAGGATTTTTTTTAAAATGGTTTTGTAATATTAATGAAATTTAATATTTTATAATTGTTTATTTGAAAATTATATTGAACGTTTTAAAAATGCTATGTTTTTTTGGATGTATTTTTAGAAATTAGGAATTAATCGATTTTTTTAAAAATGTTTAAATGTTTTTATATTGATTATTTATTATTATTTTACCCTTAACCATTCCCCATTATTTTTCAAGGTCTACTAGTTTTTTTACATCCTCTGTAAGGATATGTCTATATTCATATGGTCTATATAAAGGTATAATGTGTCTTCTAAAGGCTACGTTAAAATAAATTTAGATTCAAAAAAGGTTCATCCCAACGTTAATTTATCACATATAGGTATGTTTATTTTTTCAAAGGTTATAGAATGGAAAATTAACCAATTCTCTATTATTTAATACAAAATACGTCTTCCATATCGTATCACCTAATTTTTGAAGAAGGGTGTTAATGTTTTTTCAAAACATTATATTTTATCTAGTTTCCTTCCATTACATTATTTTTGCGATTAGCAATGACAAAATTACATTAAATAATGGTTTTAATATATAAAATATGATTCTTGATTATGTATTTTATTTCATTGTAGTTAAGAGTCTTAAAATGAATCATGGGAAGAATTGAAATGGAATCATTTTTAAACTTAATGTAAGCATGATTAAATATTTATACAGAGCCTATATCTAAATATGATCAAATTACAAATTTTATTCCTCTGGAGACCATATAAATTTATCTCTAATACCAAACAATAAAACTCAATCCTTGAAGTATTTTGGATAATTTTAAACTAACTTGAACTCGTTATATATAATTTTTGATACTATGTACTTATTTCTCTCTCATCTATTTTGTGTTCTCCATGTTTTGAGAATCATCTTCCTTCCATGGGATCTAAAAATAAGGCCATATATTATATAAAATAATTTATGCACCATTCCAAATTTCATTTTTCCAAATAATTTTTATTAAACCTAAAAAATTAATAATCCAGTTATGTAACATCACGAATGAATATTTTGATAGAATAAGAAATTTCATTCACATAACATAAATATATCAAATTAATATATATTATAATCTGGAAATATTTGAATAGAGAATCATATGATATCATGTTATTAATAATTAATAATATTATTAAATATATAATAATATCATATTTTGAAATAAAATAAAGAATTATAATCATGAAATCATTGGATGAAATATATTAAAATTATTTTTTATGTTAATTTAAATGATAGGAATTTAATATATCACATGTAGTAGTTTAATGCCTTTTGATTTAAAAATAATGAAATTATATATATTAGGAAAATAGGAATAACCAATTTTTACTCTTAAATGGATTTATAATATATGATGAGAATTGTTTGTCTAATAATAGGAATTAAACTATTGAAATGCGAATGTAATCACTTTTGTATAAAATTAATATTTTAGATTATGGGATTTTATAAAATTAAAGGGACTAGATACATTTTTTTGGATAGTTTAATCATATAAATTTGATAATATATTTATGTTTCCCCATGATGTTTACTAGATAGTTTTCTACATACAAGGGTATATTTTGAATTTTTTGTTTAACATTTTTAATTGATTAAAATTGAAAACAACCAAAAATTAATATGATATTATTATTTAATGAAAAGGACAGAGTAGAATATGAACTTCTCTTTATGGAATCGATTAAATTTGTAAATAATGATGGAATATTATTATGTTTATACATAGCTAATATAAACTACTACCTGTAGGATTATTCATTAATATAACATAGTCCCAATAAATAAGTTAAATAAAAAATGAATAAAAATAGTTATTTATTACGAATAAATTTTTGGGAAAGTTTGAGACCATTATAAATTGAGGAATATATTAATTCCTTTGTTTTTTTCCACAATTTCTGTATTTTGTGATTAACGTTTTTTGAAATATATATATTCTCTAGTATTATAGAGCCTTCTTTTATTTGATTAATAATATTTTGTGGTTCAAGTAATATGATGAGATATAGGGTGAATGCCCGAAGTTATGTGGATGATTTATTATATGTATAGGAATGGAATGGAATACCAAGGATTAATTTGTGGTTGATTCTTATTATATTTTGAACACCCCCAGTTTTCATGAATTATTGTTTTCAAATTAATCATAATTATTTGATGGATTTCACTATACTATTCACTATGATAAGCTTGCTTTATAAAAAACAAAATTTCAATAATTTAATACATGAAACACTTAGATAATATTTTTTTACACACAACATTATGTTCTTCATGGGATACCCAAAATACAATGTTTCTTGTATAGATTACCTCACATGGAAGATCGATTTTTACTAAACTACATTGAACTATTATTATAATTATTTAATATAATAGCCATAACCTAGATGTTGGAATGGTGTGTATGAATATTGTTAAACAAATTACAAAAAAAATTACAAAATTTATATATAATGAATTCTATAGTTACAAATTAATTAGAAATGATAATAAAACATTATTTTAAAATAAAAGGAAACCTTTCTCTGAAAAACTATTTTTATGCATACAAGTTTCTTTTAATTCTATAAATAAACAAAATAATATTTTGAGAATTTTTTAATGAAATTTATATATTAGTTATTGAATAATTATTTTAAAATTGATATTATATGTTTTCTAGATAAGAGGTATGAATAGATCATATTTTATTCTTAAAAACTAAATAAGTTATAGTTTGGTCACCTTTTTATGGTGTACTTATTTTAAAACCAAAATTTTCCAATTATAAATTTCTAATTTAGTAAAATAAATTTTAATTTTTTAAGCAGTATAAAAATAATATTTTGGGGGTATTTGTTGGTATTTTGTAGATAATTTTTATTTTTTGATAAATTCTGAAAAATTCGAAATTTTAATTGAAAACTAACATTTTTTTTAAACAATATATAATGTTAAAAAATATTTGTAATTGGTTTTATAGTAAAAATATATCTGATATGAATATATCTATATAATTTATGAAATTATAATCTTTTTCCTATTGAATGTTAATAGAAATATATTATAAACATTTGAATATTTTCACCTTAAAAACCCACTTTCTCGACACGTCTTCATGATTACATTTAAATTATTTTTTCCCACATATGTGAATATAAAATATAAAAATGAATGAAGTATTTTTATTCAGATTATTTTTAATTTTAATAAGGAAAAATTAATTATTAGCCAAAATTATAAGTGAGTACAGTTAAAATTAATAACAGTGATTGAGAGAAAAACATGTTTTCTAAGGGGGTAAACATTAAGAATAAGGGGAATGACCTAGTAACATTTAAAATCCCAATTTTATGAACAAATTTAGATCTTAACCTTATATTATATATATTTTTCTATTATTTTATCCTCTTTACATGAAAAATGTTGTTTTTAATTCTCACTTTTCAAAAATTACAAGATTGCCACCCACCTCCCTTATAAAAGGCCACCACATCTCCCCATCTCTTCACACCTTCAAACCAAATTGGTTCAGTTAATACCTAAGAAATCCCATATATCAATCCATAATATCATATAATTTTCATTAATTTTGGAACAAATAAAACCATGTATTTCATTTGGTGAAAACCAAAACAATATTCCCGAAGAGGATGCAACATTCATCAATGAATGTTTTTTTATATTTCTTCATCAAACCTATTCAATTATTTTTATATCAATAATATATAATATTATTATTATATTTTATATAATGATATTTTTTTAGGTTATGGTGGTGACATAAAACCACACACACTTCCACCAAATGGGTTATGAATTAATAATTCATGTTTACAACGGACTAGGGCATCGTGAACTGATGTCATTTATTTTTTGAATTACCACACATTAATGATGAGAATAACTATTATAATAATATTTACATATAATAAATATGATATATATGATGTTTTTATTATAATTTTGTTCTCATATAACATATAACGTCATTATTTCCATTTTTTGGTAATACGATAAAGTAGTTCGTGTGTACGGTGGACTACAGCCTAATGAAGCAGTGTGATACATTCATGCTTTAAATGAAATTTATTTAGGATTGTTTTAATATAAATAAGTAATAGAAAATACATAAAAATTATATTATAATTATAATATATTTATATATATCGTTAACTTTTCTTTCTCTTAATATGATATGAAAATCGAAACAACATTCATATGTATATATGACCTATCATCCCCATTAATAGTGTATTAAATTTCCTATTTCCAAATTTTATATATTTCTATAAATACTTATATAATGAATATATATTATATGTAAATCATTTATATAATTATATATATGAAAAAAACATGATCTTTGTAATAGTAATAAAAATAACATGTTAAAACATGTATGAAAGAGAAAGCAGTTATTACCCGAAACACAACATTAACATGTAATTGAAAATAAATGGATAGTATTAAGAAATTAGAAGGTAATATGTTGTATTATATATATTAATACAATTTTTTGTTAGATTTATAACAAAAATATATTAATTATATGTGATTTTTGAATGAGTACGAAGAGAGTCATGATTTAAGGAAGGGGATATCTATCACATTTTTACATTTTCTAGAATCAGGATATATTTACCTCCTATTTATTCTATGTGGTGGGTATAATTACAAATAATTTAACTTGTTAATATTTTCCTAAAATGTATTTGTATTTAAATATACATTTTAGGATCTATATTTCATAGGGCTTACTATTCAAAATTTACAAAATCGGTATGGGAATTTTGTCTCAATTTTCCTTCTTTGAGACACATGTTATATTATGCACATATATTCTATTATGAGCTGTATATACTGACCCATTTACATGTTATATAACTAATATACATATTTTAATGATATTATAATATTATTGTAATGTTATCCAATCATGTGGATTTTGATTCAATGTTAACGAATTTGTAAGAGTCTATTACTACAATCTCATCGTTTATTGAGATTATTTATGATAATTATTCTATGAATTAAATATAATGATACATATCTCAATAATAATAAGTAATTTTATTCCCATATTCATAATCATGTTATATTTTTTAAACCTCTACATTTTCCACTCTTTGGTAATTAAAGTAATTAATAAAAAAATTCAATGATAATACATTTCTATTTTTCTATTCGGCCTGAAATAATTTTTCTTCTAAAAAAGTGTTTACTAAAAATATTTTTGAAAATATTTTTAAATTATTTTTACTATCATTTTGATGGAAAATTATTATGAATATGTTTTATGTTTTAAAAAGTGTTTTACTTTTTTTTCAAATATTTTTTTATAATTTTAGAATGTTATTTTCAAATAAAATGATTTTAAAAAGGATATGAGTTTTAAAAAGTGTTTTATATTATTTTCAAATATTCATTATTAAGAGTCAAATATTATTTCAAATGATAATTATTTCCAACGTGTGCTATGATTAATTATTATTTTAAATGGTTTTCAAATAATTCTTCTTTTGTTTTCAATGTTTTTTTCCAATAAAATGGTTTTTGAATGGTTTATAACTTAAAAATATATTTTCATACTTGAAATTATATTTTACATAATAGTGTTTTAAATAAATTTTCAATCATTTACTTATATATTTTAAATTATATTTTAAAATAATAGGATTTGGAAAATGTTTTATAGATGAAATTTTCAAAGGAAGTTTATTTCCTTAAGAAATTTTCGTTGTGACATTTCAAAATCATTTTCCATATAAGATTAAATACATTGATATAGTTTTGTCATTGAATGGGATATGATCTAAATAATCCATTAAAATTATCATTAAATGGTTTAGGTGTAAGATAAAATGTTATTTACGAACAATGGTTCTCTACTGTAAGTTATAGAATGATAAAATGCATGTGAAACCTATTTTTTCATGGCTAACTCTATGATATAATGGTGGTGAAACCTATATTTTTTCCTATGTTATAATATTATTTAATGATTATGATACCCATTTCACATAATGGGTTATAATATGATGAATTTCATGATCTTAATGAAAACATATGAATGGTTATCATGTGATGGGAGAGACCTATATCTCCCTTCATTATATTCGGTAATAATTTAAATATCTAATGAAATAGAAATGGATGGAATGGAGAGAGAACATGATATAGGTAGATAAGGACTCCACTAGGGTTAATGGAGTATTTCACCATGGATGTGTAGTCTGCTATTCATGGACTTAATTACATATTAAAAATGTTATGAATGAACCTATTTACATATTTATAATGCTATGCGTGAACATGAATACAAATTCACAATGTTATGCATGGACCTTCTTGCGTGTCCATCGGTTTATGAAATGGCATTTTTTGATATCCTTAACATAGTGATGGAAATTGTTTTTATTAACATGTGTTCTCAATGTTATAAGTTGATGTGTATTCCACAAGTATATGTCTTTTGTTAATGTTATCCTCTATTGACTCATGTCATTTGATTTCTTTATGATTTGTATCTTATTAATTCATAATATTTATTCTATGATACACTTATTTCAACATTTATATGAAGGGTATGGATTTCTAATGTTTTTTCCTTTTTTAATACCCTTATGCTTATGTAATTATTATATGTCTTCATATTTCACCCTAACTATGCATTTCATCTCCCACATTCTTATGTTTAATTTCCCTAGGTTATAAATAATGTTTTTACATAGGGTATTCTTGATAATAGTTCTATAGGGTAATATCGTTATGGGAGATATTGAAAATATTTCCTTGAGTAATAAAATTAGGTTTCAAAGTTTCAAAAGGTACAAAAATATTATGTTATTCAGAAATGTTTTTGTGTTATATAATGAATATTAATTGAAAAATATGTAATATCCATGTATGTTAATCAATAGTCACGATAGTTGGTATCAGAGGGAAGGTATATCCCACCATTGGATTCTATGATAAGAAAACATTAGAAAGAACTAATGGGATATTTCTACGATATATCTAGGCACACCACTAAGGATATGTATAAGGATGAGTCAATGTTTAGGAAATGTCCTAAAATTCTTTTTTAGAATAGGGAAAGTGGATTCCTATTAATATATCCTTATCTAGATAATATAAATGGATGAGGCTCTATAAAATATTTTCTTATTGGTAACATCCCTAAAAATCATATTAAGAAATACATGATTGGGGACTAGAACATTAATAGAGGACTTGTATAACAACTAGTTTGACACTCCTGGGGGATATGCTTTGAAAATTTACAAACCATTTACAAACCATCATGAAGGATTTAAATAGATGATTTCTATTATAAACCTAGGATGACATGTGGTGTCATATATTAAAATGGTGGTGTTTTGATTTAGGGATTATAAAAGTGTTTTTTTCATGATTATGTGGTATTATACTATGATAAGTGTTTCTCTACCATGTTTTTATTGAATTTTGGGGACCAAAAAGAATTAGGTTATCATTGAATGTGATGGAATATTTTCGGGTGAGTATCCAATTGTGATGATGAATATAGTAAATTATTATTTGATTTTTCATAACCATTTTCACATAACATGATTAACGACATATACCTTAACCAACCCTAAGAATCACCAAATAAGAGAATTAAAGAGTTCTCCATGAGATCTGGTGATGGTAACTACGAATAAATAAATATTTAGTTTATTGTATTACAATAATGTATTAATAAGAACTCGAGGGAATGTCTCAACGGAATAAGAATATGTCTTATGTGTGGTGTAGAAGGCCATAGAGTATATTATTCTTGAAAAAAAAATTGAAGAGATTAGTTAATCTAATAGATAATAATATTAGTATACTTATGATTTTAGAAACAGTTGAATGTTTTATATGTGTAAGGTATATAATTTATGAAAATAAATTTCTTATAGAAAAATCTAATGAATTAAATAATAAAGGTTGTATGAGTCATCCGTTTTCGGTTACACAGAAGGAAACTAAAAATGACATATAAAAGTTATGTGATGTAAAAATAGTATTATTTATAAGGATAATTAAATTTAGATTGATTAATGATAATATTTTTTTATTTCATATATTTTGAATTTTTTTTATTATGGAATAAGATTATGAACCCTTGTCAATGGTTTTAGAAGTATGTGGTATGATTGATGCATTTATGTATTCGAATTCATGATTTATCAATTGTGAAATATAAATTTTTTGTTAAGGTATATATTTTCATGATTAATTGTAATAAATATTTAGAGTGGTGGAGATAGAAAAATAAATTTATTTAATGGAAGGTGATATTTGTTTATTTGAAGGTACCCCTAAATATATTTTGGATACTATGAAAATTGTTTATAGTTTGTACAAAGAGGTTATTGATTTCGATACTGTAAAATGGATAGTATCAATGTCCTTAAAACTAATAAAATTCTTTTTTAAAAAGTAATTTCTTATCTTGTTGAATGAGTTTTACAAATTAATGTATTAATGGAATTTATTCAATAATTTTTGGTTTTATTGAAGGAATGAAAAATAATGATTGCTTTTATTAATGTTTTATGGTAATTGTAGTTATTAACATGTTATATGAAAATACATGATAATGAAATTCACATGATTGGTATGTGATAATGAAGATATACATTATTATATATGGGTTAATAATTTTACATTTATTTAGGAAAATCAATTCACCTTCTTTATAATGTTTTGTACTTTAATCACTTATAATGGTTAAAGTAAAAACATTTACGGAATGGATTATGTTGAAATTTTGATAAGGATTTATGTATTAATTTATTATTTAACCATTTAAATATTTATTCATAAATTTTGATAACCATTTTTCGGTGATAATAACTGAAGTTAGACAGAAGGGGTCTTCATTCAATTTTTTGATTTTGTGATATTTCTGTGCTTTAGGAAAAATAAATCCACGTTTATTTCTTAGAGTAAGAGATAAATTATAAATTGATCAAGTAATAACCCAAGGGTTAGACTGTGTTGGTTAAATGGAATGATAATAAGTAAGTATATCTTGTAATGAAAATTATTCAACATTAGAAAAAGTGTAGAAAATAAAATGTTTCCATGTTATCATCATTTTTGATGATATAAAAGAACCCTTAAAAGCCTCTTTGGTTTATTAATTTGTGATAATTAAATTTATCCAAACCATATTCTCTATCACTCGCCACAAATATTTGGGTGTCATTTTTCTCTTCTTTGAATATTTATTCACTATCTTCTAATGTTCTACAATGTGGTAACACAGTTATGAGTTACATTGGATAACCATTATGTTTCCAACATTCAATTTTATTTTAAAAAAAGTTATATTATTCATTTTTAAAATATCGTTTTATATTAAGGGAACATTCATCTATTAAAATGTTTGTAATTAGATGAATTTTGAGAGTGAATTTATATTTGAAGCGGTTTATAATTTAACACACATCGATGTTATGAGTTATTATTTGTTTGAATAAATCAATATTCATTGATGGATTACATTTAACTACAAAAAATGTTAAGCATGATTTATACAGAAAATCTAGTAGATATTAAACAAAATAAAAAATTTTGATTATATTTTGGTAAATGAAACACTATATATGGCATTTGTTACATATGATAACTTGTTTCTTCTATATCTTTTGTTACATGATTGATTTAGATTTACCAATCTATAATATACAATTAATGAAATTGAATATGATTGATGTCACATAGACATTGGAATTTTCAGTATGAATTTTATAAACTAATTTATAAAAATATGTTTTAAACATTTTTTATTGAATTATTTGGTGACAAATAAATTAGAAAATAAAATAAAATATATTTTTTATTATAATATGATACCATTATATAGAAATCGTTTTTTTGCATAAATGTGTGTTGTAGAAAAATTAATTAAACTAATCAATTTTTTGAGTTATTTTAATCAAAAATATTTTTTATACATTAATAAAAATTATTTCGGATTAAAAAAGTTTTCTTATGGTATATTTTTTGTAATTCTAGAGAAGTTTCATTTTTTGATGAATATTGAAAAATACTAAATTTTTATTGAAAAATATTTTTTTCATTAAATAATTTATAATGTTATAAAATACTTTGAAATGGTATTAAATAAAAAATAGGTCATTTATATATATATTAATCCAATTTATTACATTGGAGAATATTTCATAATTTATTTTGAAATAAATACATTCTAAACTGTTACTCATTTTCACATCAAAAACCAGATTTTATAGAAGGTCAATAAAATTAATACCAAATAATATCTTCCCAAATAATTTCAAATGAATTGAAAAAATTGGATTATTTATTTGGTATCCAAATAATTTATAATTTCAAATAACTCAAACATAAATGTTTTTCCACATGATTAGTGAGTATAGTTAAAATTAAAATTGGCTATTAAGAGAAAAAAAGATGTTACCAAGAGACTAAAATAGTATATTTAGAGGAAAATTACCTTTAAAAATGTTAAAAAATAATTTCATGGAAATATTTATCACTTCTCCATTATATTCTTGAGATTTGACCTTTTTTCAACTTTAAAAGTAAAAAATGTGTTTTAAAATCTCTATTTTCAAAAGTTATAAGAGTTCCACTCTCCACCTTTATAAATGGACACCAAATCATCCCCACTCAAAACACATTAAAAACCAATTGGTTAGGATGATCCCTATAAAAATTACTTCCCATGTTCCATCGTCTAATTCTATAATCCTTGTATTGGTTATAAATCCAACCAAGGAGTTATTTAGGGTAAAACAAAAGGAGATACCAACGATGATGTAACATTCATCAATGAATAGTTTTGTTTTATTTCTACCAAAAACATAATATACTAATTTTATATCAGGATAATATATAAAAAAAATATATATTATATATACCAATATGTTGTTATTCTAAAATTATGACCTAGAACCATATAAACTTTCATCAAATGGGTTGTGAAATCATTGTTTGATTGTACAATAGATTATCGCCTCACAAAATGATTTCATTTATTTATGCATTACCACATTTCATGATTGGGAAAAATTATATATGTAATATTTATATATTAAATATATGATTTATATGATTTATTTATTCTTCAAAAATCATTTTATAAAACATACCTTGTTCATTTCCATTTTTGTGAATATGATAATTTCATCCACCTGAACAACGGACTACCACATCATGAATCAATGTGATTCATTCATTCATTCATTACATGGAATGTATTATGGATTGGATTAATAGAAATATTTGATCTTGTAAAACCCTATAATTTTCCAAAATATATATCAGGCTCATTTATTGGAACTCCTTTCCCTTGTGTTGAGTACCTTTCTTTTTGGTTTTACCTCGCAGTATCTTTTGGTAAATATTTGATAACAATAGAAGAAAGAAGATAGTTCATGGTTTGTGAATGGTGTTTACTAATCATTTTCCTATGGTAATAATGATTTGTAACTCTAGATAGAGTGTTTTTTCAGGTCTAACAGATTGATTGTCGAACTGTGAACACTAAAAAGTGATACCATGAACCCCCTAGAAGAGGTGCACTATTAAGGACCATAGTTAGGAGAAAACATGCACCCTAAGCATAATAACATGCATATAATATTATAATCTCCCAAAAATTAAATTTAAAATTTAATGAAATCCCATTTTAACCCTTCTTAATCCCTAACATAGCCCCAAATGACTGTTCATAATTTTAGATCCTCATGGAATGATTCCAAGCCGTTCTGACCTCCATTATTAGGGAATTAAAAGATGGATTGAAGATATCCACCCCTCCCTGTAAGAGGATATAATCCCATGTGGGTTCTATTCTCTTTATTGATCTTCTCTAATCCATTATTGGGTTTTTATTCCCTATTTTTGGTTTAACCTATATCTAGGATATTGTATCTACCTATGGAATTGTGGGATCTTGATTCATCTGATGTTAAATTTAGGATTATGATACATATGTTGTTATAAATAATTATTCTATTAAAATTAGGTATTTACATTTGGAAAATGCTCATCATTAAGTTGACGTAGGTGGTCAGTTAGTAAAAACCCATAATCATGATTTCATGTGTGTTTTGGAAATAATTTCTTTTCTAGGGTTTTTTTACCAATTTAATTCCTTAATTGAATTAATTATCTTTGAGAATTAAAAAATAAGGAATTGGGATTTAGGGATAATTAAATATTATATTAATTACTTAATTAAGGATATTGGATTTTGGAATAAGTAATTGTTGATTTAAAAATCAGAATGTTGAATAATTAAAATTTTAACTAATTATGGTATAATGAGATTGTGATTTGAATGATTAATATTTCAATCACTGATGGTATAGTGATTTATTGAATCGACTAATTAATTATGTAATTAATTATGGGATGTTGAGTTTTTGTATATTGAATAATTATTTAGGGAATTAAATAAATGGGATTTATGTGCTTAATAAAATAGGGAATTAATTAAGGATATTGATGTGATAAAAAATTGATGAATTGTTAGTGGTATTAAGATGATTAAATAATTGTTGAGTTAATAAATGAACATGAGATTATCAATTATTTTTTGATCTTATTAATGGGTTTGAGGTGATTAATTTATAATTTAATTTATTTACATAGTGACTTTGAAATAATTAATGGTAATAATGGAATGCATCAGTGAATTAGATTAATTAATGGTAATAATGAAATTCATAAGATTGTTGAGAAATTGAAAAGAGAAAATAGAATTCATGTGTCGATTGAGACAATGAATTGTAATAATGGAAGTCATGTGTTGAAAGATGCAATGAACGGAAACTATGTAATTAATGTGTTGATTGAGATGAATAACGGTAAAAATTTAATTCTGAGATATGATATCCCTTTGGCATGGTTCATACTCTGGTACACACAGAAGGAGGTATTGATGTACGGGTTTCCAAAAGAACTCTGGGGTTTATGTGGTTAAATAAAGAGTCTTTTAATTTGATAAAAAAAAATTATGTATTGTGCGTTATTCTTTATACAACTAATTATACTATGATATTACTAGATATTATTTTATACATAATTTTTGGGGTCCTACTGAGTTATAATCATAGATTACTCAATCTATTTGATTGGTACACAAATATATTTTATTGTTAAAGGAAAATATACGGTCATAGGGCATATGTTAAATGTATAATTCATGATAGAGAATGGATGGGGGAACCATACATAGTTCAGGACCACCTTGGATGTTTTTAGTGTCTTTAATTTTGATTTTAATTTTGTCACATAGTAAATACTTTAACAATACATATCTACAATTTAGTTTTGATATTGTATTCATAGTTTTGGTGAACATGTGAAACTGAATTATTCAGGTTATTTAATATCATTCTTTGGTTATTTTTTATTTATTTATAATATTTTATTACTCTAAAAAATACGCTATATTGTCTCCATGATTGATATTAGAGCCTCGCCACTAGTTGAAAGCATATGGAATATGGGGAGGTGTGATGGATGTAATCTCACCCACCAGATTGATGCTCCAATCTGTGGCATCAAAGCCGAGACAATACAAAATGGTATCAAATCGAATATTTATTTTTCTTTTATTTTGTCTAAACATTTGGGAAAGGTAGACAGATGGCTTTGTAAATCTGGTCCCTTTAAATGAGATAATTCATTAGAGTTTTAAACCCCTGTGTGGGGGAAATCCAAGTACCCAAGGTGGGATTACTATTATTTTTTCATGTTGTTATAGTTGGATGTTATTTCACCTTGGTTGATACACATTATGTGTGTTGTGATATTTTTTGTTGAGATTTATTTTGATATTTGACTCATGGCCCGATAGGGCATGAGATTTCAGTATACATGAATCGGTCTAGGCAATCAAGATTTTTTTGTGACATGCATTATTTTAGGAATGCATGGGAAAATGGGTGTTGGGTAAGTAGTTGAACTTGAACTACTTCTACATCATGGGTAATTGAATTGGAAAAGGTTCCTAATTTGAAATTAATGGTTCTTAATGATGAAATATAAAAACAAATTGGTTTCTAAATGATAATCTAGAATAATGAGACTGATTGTACACTTTTTTGGCCATGAACTAGATTTATGATGGTTAATGGTGGGGATAGCACCTCGATTATGATTGTGTGGTGGGTCTTGGGGAAAAGACATGTTGGGTTATCCTATTATGTAAATTTGATCATTTAATATTATGTTTCCTATGGAATGTGATTTGAATTATAGAGATATTCCTAAAAAATGATGCTTGGTTAGAGAATTAAAAGAGGATATGGATGGATAAGATCTTCCAGTAGTGGAACATGAGGCATCGATAATGCCGGGTGAGGAAGAAAGACAGAAGATCTGAGATAACATCTTTCTATTAATTGAATTCATTAAAACAGACTATAGAGGGTCATGAAGAGAATGTATGTCTTGATGAAGGTGTTGCAATTATAAAACGATTCAAATTATATTAGAGAGTGTAGACCTTAGTGTGTTGATTTCTGGATTGATTTCATTGAGACTATACATTAACAATTATATACACCTACTTAGATGAGGGTTAAGTTGGATTTTTATATTCTAGGAGGATCAACAACGTATTGGTGGGACATTCATGTTCAAAATGGAAAGAATAATGAAATTTTATGGAAGGAATTCTTGGATATTCTCTTTTAGAACTTATATCTTGAGATTCTATGGAATGAGAGTGTTTTTGAGTTCATGTGGTTGAAATTGGGGAATATATCTGTGATGGAATATGTAAGAATCTTTACATATGTGTAATACATGATCCATCATTGACATGGGATGAGACCTCCACAACGTGGAATTTCAGGGAGATATTTAATTGGGTGATTATGTCATAGGTTATCCTATTTCGTTTAAATTAATTTGTTGTAGTGGTGGATTTGGACTTCATTATTGAGGGGACCTTAAAAGAGGCTTCTAGTGTATGAAATGTGCTTCCTACTGAAAAATTATGAGGTACATATTCCAACAGTAGGAAGTTTCGCTACAAGGGTGTTATCCCAGGGTGTTGGGTAGGTTCACATTAATAAAAATTATCATTTACCACCATTATAGTTTATATCTTATAGCATGATGGGAAATCTATAAATGTTTTGTAGGAAACTGTAATGAATGGGTTATGATGGAGGGTCTGGACAGAAACAGGGTATGGGAAGGTGATTTATGCACAATATCAGTCTAGCTGTTGGAGTTCTACACGCATGGAAAATATATGCAGTGGATGTAGAGATTTTGGTTAAGAGAACCCAAATCAGTAGAGTGGTGCAACTAAGGGACTTCAAAGTACATCACAAAAAATATGGGAATCATAGTTTCATGTCATTCATCATACAGTTGTGGATAATGAGGATGTACCATCGATAGTGTGGGGTAATTTACATGTAGTTTCTACACTTTGTAGATCCTTATTTCATACTAGTCATTCCCAATCCACTATTTCTGAACAATATTTTAATGAGTTGAACATAGATATGGACTTAATGGGTGGATTTATGATGATAGATACAAAATAAATAGTATGCTGTCGTGAAAACTTCTTATACAAGGGGGTTAATCATGATGTTGGAGAGTATCTCATTATATGAAATATTTACATCCTTGACTAGTGAGGCTTCAACCTAAATTTGGGTATGGAAAATTTAGTAGCATAATGAGATCGCATTTATTTTTTCCTTATGAGTGTGGTGTTCATGTATCCTGAGTTTGACAAGTATATTCACTATGTAGTTTGTGATATTCAGGAATAACATATCAATCCAATTCATCAACAATTAGGGCTGCTCCCAACCTAGGTTTCTAGACAGTTTCTAGATGATTTAAGAGTGATTCATGGTGTCCTTCCACTAGTAGTGGAGCAGTTTTGGGACATGTTTCATAAATATGTATCAGGGATTCCAACTATGAGAGATGGGGAATTTACCCCATTGATTATTCCATGGTTTGATATAGTTTCCATTCCACCTTATATAGTGGAAGCAGTGGATCAACGTGATATTAAGACTTAGCTATAAGAGTTTTTGGAAGAGGGTTTAATCCAAACATGTTTATCAACTTGGTGTCCAGAAATGTTGTTTATTAATGATTTCAATGATAGTTTTCTCTTTTGTTTCAATTACCAAAATTTGAAATATAAGAATGTGAAAAACAAGTATCCTCTTACATTTATTGAGTTCTGTTTGACTAGTTTAGAGGAGCTTCTGTCTTTTCCAAGATAGGTTTGATATCATGGTATCATCAGTTGAGATTTATCCCTACTTATATAAAAAGGAATACATTTAATATTATGTGTGACCTATTTTAGTTTTTTAATGTTCTTTGGGATGATTAATGAACTTGTAGAGTGTATGGACATGATTAAAATAATATTACACCAATACCTGGATCAGTTAGTTGTCATATTTTTTTATGACATCTTGGTGTCCTCTATGACTTTAGATGATCATCCCCAACACCTTGAAATCGTCATGAGTACACTACACTGATAGTGAATCATCTATATGATATGATATCCAAATATTAGATTTAAATTTATCAGGTACACTTCATGGGTCACAAAATCTTGAATGAAGGTTTGTCAATAGACTCAATGAAGGTTTGGGAAATTGTTTCTTGAGAGCATCTCAAGAATGTTTTTGATATCCGTATCTTTCTAGGATTTTATGGATATTATCAATGATTTATCTCAGACTTTTCCCAATTTTAAATGCCACTTTTAATCGTGACGACAAACTGGATAAGTTTTAACTAGTCTAGGGGATTGTCAGAATTTCGTCATGGAGTTTAATAAGCGGTTTCCATCATCACCAATCTTTATTCAATATAATCCAGGTGAGGTGTATATGGTGTTTCTTGATACATATAGAATCAAACATTGACCATATTTGATTAATGTAGATCGGGATACAGTGTATGGGTATCAATATTTGAGGCCACGTGAATGGAACTACACTATGCCAAACCTTGCGTTCACATCATTCATTTAATATTTAATGTGTTGGAGATATTATCCACTGGTCAAGAATATTACTATTTATAATAATTAAGAATGATTAAATTAGATATTATAGCAATTATATTTGAATATCCAATAGCGGAGATGGGTTGATTATATGCAGTCATTTGATTTTGAGCTAGCATATTCATCTTTGGAAGGGAAACAATGTTACTGATTCTTTAACAATGAAAATTCATACTCAGGTAGTTAAGGGTTTTGTTCTATGTGGAATATGATGGAATTTCGAGCTGAAATACCAAATATGGTTCAAATGATTCAATATAAGATAACTCTCATATCAGTTTTAAGGTTTCTATACTTTTGAGATGGTTCAAAGATATATTGTATGAGGATCCAAAGTGCTTAATAATTGGAGAAATTCTTAATAGTGGGGAGTCACCTTCCAATGGGATAAAAGACGAGGATGAGATCATTTATTCTAGGAATCGGGTTGGTATTCCTAGGAGCATGCAAGAGGAGTTGATGGCCGAATTTCATGATTATAATTATGTGGAACATCTAGGAGTGACCAAAATGTACCATGAATTATGATGAATATTTTGGTGGCAAAGTACGAAAAAGGAGATTGAAGGGGTCGTGACACAATACTACACATATCACTATGTGAAGGTCATGAATCAATGACCTGGTGGTTTACTATAGAATGTTTACATTCCAGAAAAGATTTTCGATGCTATATCTATGGATTTCAGGGTGAGGCTCCGGAGTATGCCTTGTATGAATGGTTATATCTGGGTTATTATGTACTATTTTACAATGTTAGCACATATTGTACTAGTATAGGAGAATTTGTCAGTGGAGTACTTGGGAGAGTTGTATTTTCGGGATATATTCAATCTACATGGGGTGCCACATACACATGTCTCATACCAGGATTCATGTTTTACAAATCACTTATGGTAGGGCTAGTAGAAGCTTCTTGGTACAAATTTTTTTAGTACGAATTTCCACCCACAAACAGATGGTAAGTCAAGTTTACTATTCAAGTGCTTGAGGATATTCTATAAGAATGTTTTCTTGACATTGAATTATCTTGGGGGAAGCAATTGGAATTAGTGTATTTTTATACAAAAACATTTATTAGAGAATTATTTAGACAATAATATATAAGGAACTTTATGGTCATCCATGTAGATCACCTCTATACAGGATGGAGGCAGGTGAGTCTCAGTTAATTGGACTGAGTCTCATACATTAGACATTAGATATTTTACAATTGATATAGAAGTGTATTGCTATGAATAAGAGTTGAACGAGGTCGTACAATGATAGAAATTGATGACCCCTAGGGTTTACAGAGGGTGGTCATGTATTCCTTCAGGTTTCGACATGTTTCATTCATCCCAGGATATGGAAACAGGGAAAGTTGACACCCTGGTTTATATAACCATTTGTGGTTGTTGAGAAAATAAGGACAATGGTGCATCGATTAGACCCTATTGAGAGATACAATTCCATGACTGATGTTTTCCATGTGTATATCTTCAGTAGTGTCGCCCCAACCCTTATTATGTGATTGAGGAGGATGATTATGATCTTGAAATGGATGCTTCCTTTAAGGAGTATCTGATATGTGTGTTGGATAGCAGTGAGAAAGTGTTTCATAGAAATACAATGCTGATAGTTCATGTATTGTGAAAAATTTCATGTCTTTAAGAGGAAAATTGTGATTGATAAGAGGATGTGAGGGCGTAGTGGCCATATCTATTAAATATTAATCTTATAGTTTCTTGGGAGTATATCTCAAAGATAATATGTTATAATGTTGGAGATTGTAAAACCACATCTTTTTCTAGAGTTTTCTCATTCTCATTTATATGTGCCCATTTTTCTTATTTTGTTTAATCTTTATGGATTTTTCCATGGGGAGTGTTTTTGTGAAAATTTTTGTACAATTGATGATTGAGGGTAGTGCATGGTTGATACATGGTTTTCCCTAATAATACTCCATAGGATAAAAAGATAAAACCCTAGATAGAGAGGTTTTTCAAAACCAGCACATGGTTTTTCAAACTGTGGACCCGCTACAAGAGGAGCACGATTAAGGTTTATATTTAGAAGAAATTGTGAACCCCGAGCATTAAATCGTGACTATGACATTTTATTCTCAAAAAAAATTGATTTAAAATTTATCAAGCCCCCATTTTAACCCATATTATCTCAAAAATGACACCTATATCCTTTTCATGATTTTATATCTCCACCAGAAATTGCAATCTTTCCTGACCTCCATTATTGGAAAATTGAATGTATTGATGATCTTCACCCTTCCCTGTAAGAGGATCTCATCCCATGTGGGTCCCTTTCTCTTTATCATTATTCTACCATCCGATTTCGCATTTTTATTCCATTTGTTTTTCTGAATAACGATTTATAATTTTGAATGTCGATATATAAATGTGGAAACTAGATTCATATGATCTTGATTTTAAATTTATGCTCTAGATATTGTTCTTTGATTTCATTCAATTAAATTAGATATTTTTGTTGGGTGAACGTTCATCAATGGATTGAGGTATGTGATCTATTATTCAAATCTTATAGTCATGATTTCAATCACCTCTAGGTAATTGAAGAATTTATAGAATTTTTTAAGTAGTTGAATTTCCAAATTGAATTAATAAATTTCTATGGTTAATTAATTATGGGATTGGGATTTGGGGATAATTAATTGTTTATTTAATTATTATAATATCGAAATGTGACTTAGGGATAATTAATTATTGGGCTAATTATTAGACTATTGGATTTTGAATTGAGTAATTTATTGTTGCATTAATTATAGGACAATGAGATTTTGAATTGAATTATTTCTTATTAAAAAAATTGTGGACAATGAAATTATGAATTTATTAATTAATTCTCAAATAATTTTTCTGATATTGAGTGTGTTGATAATGGTTATGTAATTTTTTAAATAATTAAGTGGGATTGATGTTCTTAATTAATAAAATAATTAATTATGGGGGTTTATGTGTTAAAATAATTGTCGTATTAGTAATGGTATCGAGATGATTTATCAATTATTGAAGTAATTATATTTTTAAATTGATTAATTACATATTGGGATAATTAATTGGATATAGGTGACTAATTAATTGTTGAAATAATTAATTGGATGAATTTGAAATAATTAATGGTAATTATTGAATTCATGAGTGAATTTGAATGATGAGTAGTAATAATAGAATTAATAAAAAAATTGAGACATTGAATGGTAATAATGGAATTCATGTGTTGATTTACAGAATTAATGAAAAAAATTGAAATCATGTGTTGACTGAGACGGTGATTAACACGGGCAGAATCAGGTGTTGTGGTATGGTTGTCCACAACAACCTGGGGGATTATGTGGTTAAATAAAGAATAGTTGATAATGTTACAATTTCCGATTTACGCATTATTCATTACTATTTATAAAAATGAATAAACTTTTTTTCTAGATGTAACAATCCATGTTTTCATAGTACGTTATTTCTTCAATGTAATGCAATAACATTCAATACACGCAACACTGAGTTCAAGCGTATCATGACTTACAAAACTAGCCGTTCAAAAGCTATTATGAATAGTATTAACTGAATTTTGAACATTATAAAATATTTATAGTTTTAGAATCCATATTATGTGTTTCTTAGAAACAATGAAAGAAAAAATTCATTTTTTCAGATAAAAGAATTATTTTTCAAAAAAAATGCAATTTTACTACCTTTTAAGGGAGAACCCTTTTTAAAAACAATATTTTAAGCTTTTATATATTCAATTTGACAAAATAAACTTCTTCTTTAGAATTAGGACATAATAATTTAGTTCCAAAAAAATTTCAGTATTTATCTTATAACTTTCATATTTGGGTGAATAGTGGAAAATACTATATTTTAACTGATAACATCATTTTTAGTCAAAAAATATTATACTGTTGAATTATACATTTTAATTTTTTGGAAGTATAATTATATTATATTTTTACGTTTTAATCCAATGTTGGTTATTGAAATTAATTCCATATTGAAATTATAGATAAACATGTGTCAATCTTTTGATAGTTATTGTTTCTTAAAGAAACAATATTTGTTTTGACAATGAGAATTATTTTTAATTTAATAAATACAACATCTATGTTTTGAATTTTTTATAATAGAAATCATTTTTTGATTCGGAATATCAAAATTAGCTTCAGGTAAATTTTTGTTATTTTTTGGAAAATGTTCAATTTTTATGAATAGTGATAAAACTCTAAGTTATAGTTTAAAATAGAATTTTTATTTCAATAGTTATTTATTTTATTTAAATTTATATTAAGTAAAAATAGATAAATCCTACCCATATATGTTAAATTTAATTCATTGGAGAAAATTTATAATAATTTTAAATATATAATAAATTTTATAGAACCTTTCACCGTCTTTTACCCACCTCCTCAGAGAATTTGAAAAATCACATAAAACATAGTTTTACCGCTTTTGTGTGTGGAAGTTCAAAAATTTAAGAGACATGGCTTATATTAGTATGTAAAAGGTGGTTCAATAAGATAAAAATAATTTTTGGTTAATAGTAACTTTTTTACTTTTATTTATCACTGTTAAAAGTAAATAGGGCAATTAAGGATAGAAATGATATTATTATTACCATAAAACATGTCCAAATTCTATTGGATATTGTAATTCGACCAAAAACAACCTTATGGATAAATTATGACCCTTTAGGTCCTGTTCTATTAGATTAAGAAATATATTATTATTTTATATAATGAAGAGTTAAAAGAGTTGAAATCAATGTTTAATAACAAAACAATTTTTAATATAGGGATATAAATGATATAGAGTCACTTATAAATATTAACTTGATAGATTAACAGATTTCCTAAATAATGGTATTTTATTTATAATTTTTAGATATTAAATAATTAAATTTATTAATGACACAATGATGATGCAATAATTACCTTATTAATGAAAGAATAAAATAAATTGTATTATAATAATAAAAATAAATATAATTTCATTGTTTTTATGACATCCACGAATTTTCATGGTACATATGACATGTTATGATTAATTAAATGTATTTTTTTTGAAGTAATCATGATTTTATTATTTTAACAAAAAAACAAATACCAAATAGTGTCCAAATTGACATAAAATAGTTTTTCAAACAAATATTATATTATTAATTGATATAATGGTCCTAAATTTCCGAGGATCATTCAAAAGACTTATATAATAATATATATGACAATAATTAACCAATTGGGGGTCAATTGGGAGTATATATTTTGTTTATTAACCATATAGTGTAAGCACAAAAGAAGACACTATAAATGTTAAATTATATAACTTAGAGTTAAATCTAAATGATAAGGTTAAATTGGTAACCTAAACTTGTCTAAAACCTATTGGTTGAGTGGATTTAGAACCATACCCACCCTAGAATTTAAATTAGTCACTTTGGAGCCATTATAAACCGAATATGAATTTATTATAAAATAATATTTTATGTTTTTCAAAAGGTGCCCCTCACCCCTCTTATAAAATCGAACTTCCACTTCTCTCTCATTCACACCTCCAATGCCATTTGGCTCAGACAACCCCTTCCCAAAATTTCCTCCCATCTATCCTAACTTTATCTTAGAGGCCTTCCTTTGATCAGAAATCCAACCTATGGAGCCCGATTGATCAAATCAAAAGGAAGGTCCCGATGAAGAGATAATGATTTCACCACCCTCATTCAAGTTCTCTTATTCTTCCACTTACTAATACTTTATTGTTTCCATTATAAAATAATAACCCTAGTATCTTATATATACGGTGATTTTATAATAAATATAGAACGACTATATTTATTATTCTATCCATCTTATGAATGATAATGTCACTATGCCTGCGTATGTACGACTTACCGTCTCTACATCGTGGTGTAATTTGTTATTCAAAATTATGTTATTTGTAAGGATATAATTATTAGTAATATGTATATAAATAATTAAAATAACATGCTAATGTCTCTTTGAAATTAATATACCATACAATTCCCCACCATTACGAAAATGATATTGTCGCTCGTGCGTACGTACGGATTATCGTCTCCACGATTGTTTATGTGTACGTATTTACTGGGAAATTTTTATCATCCATTTCCATTTTCATTAAAATGATTTCAAAATTAATATTTTACGGATTTTTTAAAAGTATTGTTTATCAAGATTATAATTTTAAATTATTTAACGATTTAACTTTCTAATCCTTTTTAATTAATGTCTATGATTTAAAAATGATTTTAAGGATATATTTGTATGGACATGAATGTTTTAAAATGATAATTAATTTCAGAAGATTCAAAGTGGTATGGGACGATTTGATTCAAAAATTTATTTTAAATTACTTCCATTATAAATGTGTGACTTTTATATTATTTGACCAAAATGATATTTCTCTCAAAGATATTTACTCACATTTTCAACTATGTCAGCATCCTTTACTAGAAATAATTTTCAATTGAGGTTGATTTATTATAATACATTATTCCATGTTATATTGAATGAGTTATGATATGTTTGATTATGGATGTTCTATTTTTATACCATTCATGGTTTATGGTTAATGTATTGACATTTCGTATGCTAGTTTTAATACGAATTTTTATGTAAGGTTTCAATTTTTTTATATAAGGAATGCAGTGGACATGGTAAATGAATGGTGGAGCCCAATATAGCTCCTCGATGCATTGGTAGGTCTCATGAGAAAAACTACTGTCTTGACACAAGGCCTTGAAAAATAATTTATTTGTAGTCCTGGTATGAGGCATTGACTATGTGGTAATGATGTCCGGCGTTAGGCATTCCCTCATTATGAAATTAGTTATTACATTAGATTATTTTATTAGTATAATATCCATGTGCATGTTTATATGGTAATGATTTATTTTTTTCCATATATTGTCCAGGTTTATGCTTAAAAAGGATGTCGTTTTTATTACAAATCCTACATTAAATGTTTATAGCTTCCGTCAAATTATTTTCCTATAATGAGCATCTGAGCTCACCCCGTTCTTATGTTTTATTTTCCCAGGATTCGAAAAAGTGTATTATGATTGATAAGCAGGGTTATGCTTGGGTATTAATTGCATTCACAAAGTATCAATTATTTTGTGTTTTATTTTCTAATGTGTAATGTAACGTTCCTGTATGTAATTTATTATCCAAGACTGTTAAACTGATTGGTCCTTCGGGACATGGTTCCTTGTAATCAAGCCAATGTATTAAAATAATGCACCGAATCTTGGTAAATGGGGTCCGGGAGTTACAGTTGGTATTAGAGGAAGTTTAGAAATAAACTTGGAAGCTATATTTATATAATATCTAATTATAATACATATACCTAAGATAGACATTGAGGACTCGTATAAAAGGACATCCTATAATTTTGGTAATGTAGATATTTTGTGAGTTCTCCAAGAAAATACATCTCTGTATAGACACGATCAGGTAGAGGCGGCTCTAGCACAGATGTACCTAGGTGTAAAACCTGAATACACCGCTTTGAGCTAGACTCGAATGGGAACTAGTTCATGAAAAGAGTCCTTGATTCACTCTTGTTTACGACACTACTAGGGATTATGGAAAGGATAATTCTCATTTTCTTTACAACCCACTATGATGGTTTTATGAGTATATACCTTCTAAAAAAATTGTTTTCTCATTACGGATTATATCCAAAAACTGATCAATTTACGTTAGGTATTTTACATGATTGTAATTATGAATTGTGATTTATAAATTGACATAGTGTATTCCATTGTTTTGAAATGGTGCCCAGTAGAAGGAATCAGAACTCCAGCAATACTTATGATCCAAAGAGTAAGAAGGGTCATGTCATTCATTATAATAATCCATCATTTAGAAAGAAAATAGTCTCTGACGTATTATCATCATATGAATAAATAGTATCATGTGTTAATAAGATCAGTAAAAAATTCTCTGAATCCTTTTGCTTTGATGGGAAGCCAGAGAAGAAAATGATGATGGAAAGAAAGATGGATGAAGGGAATAAGGGAAAAATGGATTTTCCAATATGTGATAAATGTGGAATGAATCACCATTGTAAATTCTTGAAGGTAATGGGAGTTTTTTATAATTGTGGAAAAAAAGGACACCAATTACGTAATTTCAAGGGAAAGAAAAAGATTTAAAATGGAAGATGATTGATTTTCAAGGCATTGAGAAATTACGTGAATCAATGTCCCATTCATAAGGGTATGCCACAAATGATGTTATTGGATAATAATCAGGTTATGATACTACCTTAGATGAAGTAGAATTACTAGTGTTCTTATGCTATTATTATATAATTATTTCATTTGAGTGTTGTATCAATAATTTAATGGTTATATAAATTATGGAGATAAATAAGGATTGTACTACAATACTATTTTATTCTGGATGTGAGATTATATGGTTCTATGAATAGTGACTTAATAATAACCTACACTTTTTTGAAAATAAATGGTTGATATAAAGGTAATCCTTAATATGGTCTTGATAATGATGTAGTGATTTTGGAATAAGAGATGGTTGATTTTGGTAATTCACGATGTTGCAGTTTTTTAAAATAATATATGATGAAGGTGTTCATATGTTATTAACTGGAAAAAAGGATCCTCATTATGTTTAACTTCCTTATACACTTTGGGCTGAGAATTTAGATATAATTATTTTGGATAATTCTAAAGGTTTGAATGGATTATGTTTAAAATTGGAATCTATTGTTACGTTTATTTTTGTATTTCTATAAAAAGGACAACTCGGAGGTCGGGCGACAACCCGTCACCTCTGGCAAGGCCGCGAGACTTGAACCCGCAACCGAAGGGAGGAAAGGGTGTACCACCTCTCACTAACCCACGTGATGTCCTAGATTGAATAATGTAGTTTTTAAGGGGTCTGATATGTGAATTACAAATTCATTATTTTTGGAACCCTATACGATTAGGATATATAGATGATATATATTTTTTTGAAAATATTTTAGAGTGAAAGATGACTTTGTGGATGGAATTAGTTGAAGTATGAAACTCTACTTATAAATATATATATATATATATATAATCCTTATTATTTTATGGATAAATTACTTATTAAACTTTTGGGAAGGGATATTAAAACAAAAAGTGTGTTGTCCTAATACCTTACATTTTGTTGAACCAATGGTATTTTAAATCATTATACATTGGTGCCTTTGAGGCCCCCAATTTTATAATTGTATGTGATTGATGACCTAAATCACTCCCTATAAATATTTACTTTTTTCCACCAATTATGTTTCTATAACTTCCACCAATGTTCTCCTTATCGAGATCATAATTTGGTGGTGTTTTTTCATTCCCCTTTTACTCTTATTAAGAATGAATTTTATGAACCCAATTTCTGATGTGGGTTTTCCCACAAAGGTATTTTCTATTATCAACCTTTTATTTTCGAAAATCAATTACAAATTGGGAGGATTCAATTTATTTATGGAGGAAAGAATGTAACACCCCAATATTTCATAGTACATTATTTCTTCAAAGTAAATCAATAACTTACACTACACGCAACATTATGTTCAATCGCATCACGACTTACCAAACTAGCCATTCAAAATAAGTTATGATTAGTATTAAATGAAATTTGAATGTTATATAATCCTTATAATTTTAGAATCCATATTATGATTTTTTTAGAAATAATGTAAGAACAAATTCATTTTTTTCAGATAAAAGAATTATTTTTCAAAAATATTCCAATTTTACTGCCTTTAAATGGTGAACCCTTTTTAAATCAAATATTTGAATCATTTATATATTAAATTAAAAAAATAAACTTATTATTTAGAAATGGGACATAAGAATTTAGTTTCAATAAATTTTTTGTATTTTTCTGATAACTTTCATATTTGGGCGAATAGTGAAAAATACTATACTTTAACTAAAAACAACTTTTTTAATCAAAATAATTTATAGTTTTGAAATATACATTTTAATTTTTATTAAGTGTAATTAGATTATATTTTTACCCTTTAATCCAATGTTGGTCATTGGAATAAATTCCATATTTAAATTATAGATAATCAAGTGTCAATCTTTTGAAAGTTATTGTTTCTTAAAAACACGCTATTTGTTTTGACAACGATAATTACATTTAAATTAATAAATGAAACTTCTATGTTTAGAATTTGGTAAATTATAATTCATTTTTTGATTCGAAATATTGAAATTATCCTAGGTTGAATTTTTGGTATTTTTATGAAAATGTTCAATTTTTGATGAATGGTGAAAAAACATTGAGTTATCGTTTAAAACTGAATTTTTATTTAAATAATTATGTATTTTATTTAAATTTATTTTTTGTAAAAATAGATATATAATAGACATATATGTTCAATGTAATTCAGTGGAGACAATTTATCAGAATTTTAGATATATTACAATTTTTATAGAACTTTTCATCGTCTTTTAACCACATCCAAAGAGAATTTGTCAATTCACATAAAACATAATTTTACCACTTATGTGAGTGGAATTTAAAATATCTGAGATACACGGTTGATATTAGTATATAAAATTTTGTTCAATAAGATAGAAATAATTTTTCGTGAATCGTATCATTTTACTTGTATTTACCATAGTTAAAAGGAAATAGGGTAATTAAGGGTAGAAATGATATTATTGTTACCCTAACACATGTCATAATTCTATTGAATAATTTTAATTCAAACTGAAACAGCCATAGGAATAAAATAATACACTTTAGGTCCACTTTTATTATATTAATACATTTATTATTATTTTATTTCTAAAAGAGTTAAAAGAGTTAAAATCAGTGTTTAATAACTAAATAATTTTTAATATAGGGATACCCATAAGTTAAATTAGACTATAAATATATTAGAAAGATAAAATTATTTTCTACATAATTTAATTTTTTTTTATAATTTTTAGAGATTAAATAATTAAATTTATGAATGAAACAATGATGATGCAGTAATTACCTTATTAACGGAAGAATAAAATAAATTGTTTTATAAATATTAAATTAAATATAATTTCTATGTTTTTATGACATCTACAAATTTTCTAGGTAAATATTAAATTTTAGTATTGAATAAATTCATTTTTTTTATATAATCATGTTGTTATTATTTGAACAAGAAAAATCCAAATAGTGTCAAAATTGACATAAAATAGTTTTTAAAACAAATATAATATTATTAATTCATATATTTGTCCTAAAAATATAAGGATTGACCAAAATACTTATATAATAATATATATGACATTAAATAATCAATTGGGGTTGTATTGACAGTATATAGTATGTTTATTAAAAATATAGTTTATGAATACAACAAGAAACGGTAAAAGATAAATTATTTAACTTATAGTTAAATCTAAATGACAAGGTTAAAATGGTAACATAAACTTGTCTAAAACCTATTGGTTGACATTATTTCCACCCATCACTAATCTATCCTCGAAAAAACTCACTTTTGAGCCATTATAAACCTAATATGAATTTATTATAAAATAATATTTTATGTTTTTCCAAAGGTGCCTCTCACACCTCTTATAAAAGAGAACCTCCCCTTCTCTCATATTCACACATCCAAATCCATATGGATCGGCCTAATCCAACCCAAATATCCTTCCAAATATCTTATCTTTATCCTATAGGCCTTCCTTTGGTCATAAATCGAACCTAAGCATCCCTTTTTATCAAATAAAAAGGAAGGAGCTGAAGAAGAGGTAATGATTTGACCACCCTCTTTCTAGTTCTCTTATTGTTCCACTTACTCATTCTTTTTTGTTTCCATTATAAAATAATAACTGTATTGTATTATATATACTGTGAGGTTATAATAAATATGTAACAACTATATTCATTATTCTATCCATATTATTAATGATTATGTCACCATGCGCGCGGACGTACGGCTTACCGTCACCACGCCGTGATGCAATTTGTTATTTAACACTATGTCATTTTGATGGATATAATGATGATTAATATGTATATAAATATTTAAAATAACATGCTAATGTCTCTATAAAATTAATATACCATCCAATTCCACACCTTTAAGGAAATGATATTGTCGTTCGTGCATACGTATGAATTACTGTCTCCACAACGATATGAGATTCATTTCCACATTCACCATTCATCGACTATTATAAAAATATACGTTACTAATAAGTATTTAATATATGACATAATAATTCTACTGTAGATATATATAAATATGTTTGTGTTTGTTTGTTTGGGTACTTACATATATCTTATTCACATAGTTTCATTCAATACTATATGAAAACGGAAACAACGTTTATTCGTACCTACGGACTAACGTCTCCATAAACGGTGCATTTCATTTCATATATATATATATATATTATACATATTTATATTATAAATATATGTGATATATAAATCATGTTTAATATTATGTATGTATTTAAATATTTATCTAAGTGATAAAATCAAGACAAACAAGTTAAAACACGTACGATAAAGTTAGCGATTATTTCCCAAAATGCTAATTTAACATGAAAATAATTATTAAATGGGTAGTATAATTTCATAAATGATTCTTGTATGGTATAATAAATATTAATATGGTTCAGGTATAATTTAATAACATATTTTGATCTTCATACAAGAGGTTAAACGTAACCTTGACTAAAGAAATGTTCAAGGTATGGGATAATTACTCAATTTCATTAATATCTGCGATTATTTATGTGCATGTATTTACTGGGAAATTATTATCATCCATGTCCATTTTCATAAAAATGATTTCAAAATGAATATTTTAAGGATTTTTTAAAAGTACACTTTATCAAAATCATAACATTAAATGTTTTAATGATTTATCTTTCTAATCCTTTTTAATTAATGTCCATGTCTTCAAAATGATATTAAGGATATATTTATATGGAAATGAATGTTTTTTTGAAGATAATAATTTTAAAATGTTTTAAAGTGGTATGGGACACTTTGATTCAGAAATCTTGTTTATGTTACTTCCTTTAAAATGTGTGACTTTTAAATGATTTTACAAAAAAGGATATTTTTCTCAAAACCTTTTACTCGTCATTTTCAACTATGTCAGCATCCTTTACTAGATCTTATTTTCTATTGAAGTTGATTTATTATAATACAATCTTTCATGTTATATTGAATGAGTTATGAAATGTTTGACTAAGGATGTTCAGTTTTTATACCCTTCATGGTTGATGGTTAATGTATTGACATTTCGTATGTAATTTTTAATACGAATGTTTATGTAATGTTTCAACCTTTTCATATGAGGAATGCAGTGGACTTAGTAAGTGACGGGTGGAGCCCTCTATAGATCCTCGATGCATCAGTATCTCTCATGAGACAAACTAGTGTCTTGGAACAAGGCCTTGACAAAAATTTTATTTATAGACTTGGCATGAGGCCTTGACTATGTGGTAATGATGTCCAGCGTTAGGCATTACCTCATTATGAAATTAGTAATTACATGTGATTATCCGATTAGTAGAATATAAACGTGCATGTTTATATGGTAATGATTGGTTTATTTTTTACATATTATTTTCAACTTTATGTTTAAAAGTTTTGTAATTTTTATTAAAAATCATGCCTTAAAAGTTTATATCTTTGGGAAAATTATTTAACCTTACTGAGAATTTGAGCTCACCCCTTTCTTATGTTTTATTTTTTCAGGATTCCAAGA
Organism: Viscum album; assembly: GCA_963277665.1. Taxonomy (NCBI): domain Eukaryota; kingdom Viridiplantae; phylum Streptophyta; class Magnoliopsida; order Santalales; family Viscaceae; genus Viscum; species Viscum album. The sequence continues at coordinate 1,316,104,023 of OY728133.1, forward strand.
AGTGTATTATGATTGATAATAATGGTTATTCTTGGTGATTGATGGAATTCTCAAAGTATCATTTATGTGGTGTTTTATTTTTTACTGTGTATGGTAATGTTTATGTATGTATTCTATTTTACAAGACTGGTAAACTGATCAGTCATTTGGGAATTGATTCCTTATAATCATGAAAATTTATTAATATAATGCACCAACTATGGGCAACTGGGGTCAGTTAATTACACTATATATTGTATTTGATGCCTTTGGTGGTGGCCTACGAAGTCTAAGTCAGATCCTACAAAAGATTCCAGATCAACACCTGAATAGCATTCATGGTTGCAAGTAAATATAGAGTCAAAGGCCCTATGATAGATGGATGAGTAATGTTGGATTAGGGATGAGAGAACTAGACATGATATGAGAATCGCATAGGAGTAATGAATTCCATTATGTTTGAGTTTCATTTTGACACTTCGCACAAACTTTAACATGACATATTGTTGGTTTAGTTTTGATAATGTCTTCCCAGTTTTGGTAATCTTGTGATAATAGATTATTCAGGTTATGTTATATCAATTTTTTTTTATTGTTTTGTTTTTTATGCTATATTATTCAGGAAAATAGGGTATTGTCTCCCCATGACTAATATTAGACATTCATTGCTGTTCTGAGGCCTCTGAAATACAGGAAGGCAAACATGATGTCATGTGGCCTACTGACTAAGGGCAATGGTGCGTGGAACTCGGTATAGGTTGTTATAGATATATATGATATAAAAATTTTAAATCAATTTTAATATATATATATATTTATTTATTTATTTATTTTTTTAAATGCTATAGGAACATGGAAATAACATTCCTGTGTACGTATGGCCTACGTTCCCCATGAACAAAGTATTTAATTTCCTATCATTATTTCTTTTTACAGCTATAAATAAATATATACTAAATATATATAATTTTTATATAATTTTTATCATTCTAGAGATAATAAAATCATGATCAATGTAATACGACCAATATTAACAAGTCAAAAAATGTATGAAAAACAAATTAGTTACTACCCAAATCATAATAATAGCATAGAATTCTTAATAAATGGGTAATATTAATTAAAACATAAATAATTTATGGTAATATATATATATATATATATGAAAATAATTTTGTTTTATATTTATAACACACTTATATTTATTATACATGAGGTTATATTGACTATTAATATTGTTAGGACTTAAGGTATGGGATTTCTGTCTCAATTTGTTCATTTGTGAGACACATTCTATATTCACCACCTCTTTATTTTATGTCATGTATAAACATACAATGAATAAATTTTATGTTTATTCTACAAATTTTTTATTTACCTATATATTTTTGGATATCTCTTTAATGGGTTTTATGGTTCAAAAGTTACCAAATCGGTTAGGTAATTTTGTCTTCATTTAGCTTCTTTGAGACACATTTTCATGACCCACCTTCACTAATATGAGATAAGGGATAGTATGTTTCCATACCCTTCCTTATTCAAATGAATGAGAGATAATGACCCATGAGACCTGCCGTCAATAGGTCCCACAGTGGCAACTAGCACCAAGGGTATATAATCACACACAACAAGAAAGGCATTAACCTTTATATTTAATAGGATCGGGAGATAAGATAGTAAATCCCAACAACACCAAAAGCAGAAGTACAGGTAAAGCCAAAACAAACCATTACCATATTCATTTTCCAAATGTAAATGACACAAAAGTAAAAAAGAAAACCCAAAAAAGAAGTACCAAAAGAAATAAAAACAGCAACAACAATTGTCCCAATGTCTGAAGTAGTACGACCCTTCATGATCCCTGATGTCCTCCTGGAAACCTAACAATATTTTTATATATGTAGGGTGAGCATACAACTATAACCAGTAGGGAAAAGAAAAATCCCTCGTGCACAAGTGGGGAGGAATTCTAAGCTCTGTGAGAAAAGAGATAATTGAAACACCTAGCAAGGAAAACTGCCCACCCAAGCCTCACCTAGGCATGCTCCCCAAATAATGCAAGTAAAGAAATATAATAGTAAAAACACATCGATGTTTGGGTTCCCCGTGCCACTTCACCACTGGTTATTGAAGACATCCTACACATCGAACATCTCCCGCCATTCTCACCACAGTCCCACTGCCACACCCCACCCGCACACACCTGGGCCACAACCACACGTCCCTCCCACAAACACCTTAGCCACAACAACCACACATAACTACACCCACAAACACCTGGGCTAGAACATATACTTCTATGCCCAATGAAACATGGGCCTCATCCCAAAGACACTTGGGAAACAACCTAACTGTACAGACCAGGGAACCACCACATCTACCTTGCCCGAAGAATCATCAGCTATAATGAACCTCATCCCATCACATCCTGCCCTATGAGTCTTGAGATATTTGGTAAAGGGAGTTAAAAAGGAACTAATAACCAGCCACTCACAAGAGTGTTTGAAACAAAACCCTACCCCATGAAATGGGGGTGTTCGGCATGACGTTCTCAACTTGGGTGGGGCACAAATAAGAAACATAATAACTACAATTACATAATATATATAATAAGAACTCATCCAAACCTAGGAGTTCCAATACCAACTTAAGCACAAACACCATCATTAATATTCATTCACAAGAATCACTGAACCAACGACCATCTCACCACTCTTCCCCATTGATCCCACTCTTGTTTTCATGTTCATGTGATCCTATTTAATTAAATTATTCACTACTGGGAACCTAACATGCATAACCACAATCCATAGAAAGAGAAACACCCAAACACTAATTTTAGCATTCACACCGGGTTCTCTTGAAAAGTAACAACAACAAAGGGTTCCGTGAGATCCATGAAAGTGATGGAACCAAACCAAGCCTCGAGAAACAACCTCGCACAACATTAGATTCACAACCAACAACAGTGACACAACAGTGGATCCCATCCCCATCCACATCACCCCATAAGCATCAAAAAGAACAACACACCTACTACCAATACAGAGTTGGGAAACTTCCAGGTTCAATCACATCATTCATTAGGTTCTTCATTCTGATGGTTAACTAGGGTGATCACATAAGGATTGATGTTCAATGGGAATTCATTTAAATAATTGATTTTAGGTGATTAACCAATTTCAATGTTACAGTAATTTAATCATCACAGAAGACAAGGGTTCATTTGTGAACAAGGAAAGACCACCAATGACATTGATTTTTAGTGAGCATAAGCCCATACAGTTCAAAACATATAGAAATTATAAAAGAGTACAAAAGAATTGTCAAACGCACCCCATCATTCTTTAAAAGATTTTTTATTATCTTTGTTGAGGTTTGGTTTCATCCATTCCCATAGAAACAGTGGTGTACCCACCCCGCATGATAAACAGTAAGGAGAGACAAAGGAAATTCCCTAACTGATTGATCAAGGATCGATGTTATTATTCATGCACCAAGAACTGGGGATGCGTGACTTGTAGGGGAGGAACGTCAGGGACTCCAAGGGTGAGCAGAAACGATCCGGCATAGGCAAACCACTTGCCTCGAGAAGAGGAACTCCAAACTCACATGGAAGAAATGGAGACTATCCAAGAGGAAGAAGATCAAGTTTCTTGTGTGATATAAAGATAATATCTCATTGTTACGAGTTATGGAATTTTGAATGGATATAAACTTGGATCGTGGTTTCACCACGTGGTTGGATGGTTACGCACGATGGATTTAATTTCCATTTAACAATTCTCCTTGGAGGGTGGTCATAATGGTCATGTGTTAAACATATTTCGTTAACCATAAGGAAATGCGTAATAGGGGTAGATCTAGAAGGTACGGGGAAGGGCGTGACACCAAGGAAAAACCACATGTTTTGGTATGTTATGGGTGGCCCAACTCTTGGGGGATTTTAGATTTTATTTATGGGAATTAAATGTCTTTGAAAGGGGACATTAAATCATTTTTACATCAAATATATGTTTTAGGAGTGGAAAAGTCAGGAACTTGGAAATAACGATGACCGCTCGGTGAGGACACGCTGCCACCCTCACGGTGCCACCATCATGGTGGAGCTGTGTTTTTTAAAAGTAATGGATGAGGTGGGTCTGGGAAATTACATCAGATACCTATCAAACTATTCTCACCCTCAATAATAAAAACTATACCTGATGAAAAAAGGGGTTCTAAACAACCACCTCAAAAGATACCTCTCTAGAGTGAACCACATAGAAATATAGGAACCCCTCTCCCTCAAGTAACTAGGAAACACTCAAGGGTCAAACTATCCAGTCATATGGGTTAGAGGGTTTCTTCCTCCATGCCAATGTACTATCCACATTGCGTGGCACTGACTCACCCGCACAAGTACAAACAAAAAAAGTACAAACCAAACTGTATAAAGCATAAAGAAAACTTCATATAATATGGATTAGGGATCCGGTCCTCCCCTCCCCATAGACAGGTCTCTTCACACACATACATAGAATAAGGAAAACTGCATGTTCCATAGTTAACATGGTAAAGAATTCCATCACAAACAAGTACAAAAAAAAAACAGAACAAAACTCAAAATAGATCTGGGTACTGGGCGCACATTTGCATCTCCCATTCCAAGGTACTTTGATTGAGCCCTCCGTGCCTCCACTACACAAGCACCAAAGGAAGGTCCATCCATCGAGCACCTTCTCCTCACGAGCCTTGATCCTCACTAGTCTTTACAAAAAGGTCTTTTCATCCTCGATATCCATATTTCCCATGTGGAGGACGTGTGAATCGTCGTGTAGATATCATCGGAGCTTAGACACATGGAAGAAATAATGTAATCTTAGTAGTGGCGGTGGTGGCGCAAGATGATATGCCACTTCACCGACCCACCGAAGCACATAGAATTGTCCAATGAACCTGGGAGAAAGAATACACCCCCTTCCAATCCTCCATTTCCCATCCCAAGGGGATACCTTAAAAAACATGTGGTCCCTGACCTCGAACTACCAGGGTCTCATCCTATTATAGGGATATGACTTTTGTCGGTCCTAGTCCACCTTAATCATATCCAGTGTAAGCTGAACCTTCTCTGTCGTTCTCTAAACCATCTTCGGGCCAAGAACAGATACCTCATAGACCTATGTCTAGTACACAGATGAGCAACACGACCTCCCGTACAATGATTCAAATAGAGTCATGCCAATGATAGAGTGATATGTATTGTTGTAGGAAAAATCCACCAGAGGAAACTGACTTTCCCAAGATCCCCCAAAGTCCATAATACATGCTCGTAGCATATCCTCCAATGTCTGGATGGTGTACTCTATCTGTCAATCTATATGGGGGTAGAAAGCATTGTTAAGACATAGTTGGGTTCCAAAAGCATGTTCCAATCATTTCCAGACTCATGAGATAAATCGTGAATCCCTATCAGAGACTATGGATCTTGGGACTCCGTGAAACCACACCACCTCATCCACGTACCCTTGTGCTAGGGCGTCTGATGTACTTGACTACTTGATTTCTAGGAAGTGGGTTGATTTTTCCAGTCGGTCCACCACTACCTAGATAGCATTGCAACCCCCTTGAACTTATGGTAGTCCAATGACAAAATCCATCAATATGTCATCCCACTTCAACTCAGAGACATCTAAAGGTTGTTATAGACCCCCTGGGGAGTGTTGTTCATCCTTCACCTACTGACACATGAGGCACATTTCTATAAACTATTCCACCTCCTGCTTGACCCCGGGCCACCAGAACTGACCTCCCATGCCCAGGTACATTTTGGAAGCTCACAGGTGTACTGCTAGGGGTGAGTTGTGGAACTCACCAAGAACTCTCTCATGTATTTTATCCAAAACAAACAACTTCCCTTTGAAAAGCATCTGATTCTGACGATCCTCCTTCCAACCTTCTGGGGCATCACCATGGTTAACCTGGTTAGGCATAACTTCACTCTCTATGTCTCCCCACTAAGACTCCTCCACATGCCGTAGGAGAGAGGATTGCACTGTCATCTGAAATAGAAAACCTCTACCACCATCCTCCATTACATCCAAGAACAGGGTTGCCAACTCCTCCATTGCCTTCCAAGCATATGCAGACTATTGAACCACATCCTTCCAAAACATCCTTCTCAAGGAATCATCCACCATATTCCCTTTTCCTAAGGTGATGGAAATCTCGAATTCGTAGTCCTAAAGGATATCCATCCACCTTAACTGTCGTATATTCAGGTCCCGCTGGGAGAAGATATACTTCAAGCTATTGTGATCCGTGAAAACAACGAAGCGCTCACCAATGAGGTAATGTCACCACAACATTAGTGCGAACACGACCACAATAAGGTCCAGATCATGGGTGTCATAATTATTCTCATGGGGGAATTACTGTATAGATCCATAAGATATCATCCCTTTTCGTTGCATCATCACACATGAGAGGCCATTTCATGAAGCATCACAGAACACCTCATACACCGCCCCATATTATGGAAACCTCAGTACTAGGGCAGTTACCAACTTCTCCTTCAGACAGCTAATGGTTTCCTCGCACTTCCCATCCCATATGAAATCCTAGTCCTTCTTGGTCAAAGATGTCAAGGGTGATGCCACTAAGGAGATTTTGGGTATGAACCTACGGATGTAACCTACCAGCCCAAGGAAACTACGAACCTCTACCATGTTCTTGGGTGCTACCCATGAAATTCCCTCCTTGACCTTCAATGGGTCCACCACTATCCCCTGCTCATACACCACATGCCCAAGGAAGTGCACTTGTCACATCCAGAACATGAACTTGGAAAATTTTCCATAGATTTGGTGCTATCTGAGGGCCTCTAAAACAGTTCTCAGGTGCTCAGCATGATCCTACTCTGACACTGAGTATATCAGAACGTCGTCAATAAACACGACTATGAATCAATCCAGGTATTCCCGGAAGACAGAGTTCATGAGTCTCATTAATATAGCTGGTGCATTCCTAACACCGAACGACATGACTACAAACTCAAAGTGTACATACCTACTTCTGAAGGAGGTCTATGATATGTCTCCCTCCTTCACTCTCAAATGGTGATATCCAGACCGCAAGTCGATCTTAGAGAACTAAACTGCTCCCATCATCTGGTCAAAGATCTCTTCTGTCCTCCGAAGTGGGTAGCGATTCTTGATTTTCACCTAATTCAGTCACTTTTAGTCGATTCCCAGCCTCAGACTACCTTCTTCCTTCTTTGAAAACAAGACTGGAGCACCCCATGGTGACACACTTGGTCAAACAAAACCCTTCTTCATTAAATCGTCAATATGAATCCGCAACTCCCACAAATCAGAATGTGCCATCCAGTAGGGAGCCATCGAAATCGGATGGGCACAAGATTGTAAATCTATCCCGAACACAACATCACGTCGAGGGGGTATAGTCGCCACCTCTTCAAGGAGGACATCCATAAAGTCACCGATAATCCCTGGGACTTCCACCATTTATGTATCCTCTGACTCCACTAACATTTCAGCTAACAAGGAAAAGAGGGGCTGCACTCAATGGATACCTTCGAGGTAAACCCAATCACTGATGAATGTCACACAACGACCACTCAAGTCTGAACACATGATTCTTCCTTAGAAGAAGTAATTAATGGAACATACAAATAACATCAAGTCACTGCCTAGGATGACATCGTATGGATGTATCTACAATAGTAGAAGATCCACGATTGACTTATGTGGCCCTATCATCAGACTACCCACTCGACAAACATAAAACATATCGTTCTGACCTCCTCTTGGTGTACTAAACACCATGGAAACTAGAAGTATCTCAACATCTAGACCCAGAGAATGGGCCAGACTGGGCGCAACAAAGGAGTGCAAAGATCCTGTATCGAATAGGGAAAATGCAATGGTACTAAAAAAGTTGATTATACCTCAAACGAAATCCGGACATGCTAGAGCTGCTTCCTACGTGGTGTGTAACTATCAACGCCTAGCTTCCCTTCCCCTCGGCTGTCATCCACCTCCCAAATCGTGCTCTAGTCGAGGTCCCTGAGGAGCGCCCTGAGGTCGACTCCTCCTGCGATGTCTACCCTTGGAGGAGCGGGATCTCACTGTCCCTGCTACTGCTTCTGAAAGGGTCTCACTGGAAACTGTTACGGCTGGGGTGGTTGCCACACTGGACCACCCCCATTGTACTGTACTCAGTCCAGGAACTGGTTCTGAAGGATCTCGTGGCTGCCATAGATGAAGCATCTCGGTCCTGGGCATGATAGGAAAGGGCAAGGACTAGGAGATCCGAACAAGAAATGATGGGGCATGCTCCCTACTGGTCAAAACCTAGAGGGCCCAGATGTTAAAGTCCTGCTACTGATGGCCTTCCCCTTTGACGAGCCAAACTGGATTCCCTCTCACGATACACCTCCCAGCGTGTGCATCCCCTCCACCACATCAGCTTTCTTCTGGACCTCCAAGTATGTCGGCAAGGTGAAGGTATTAATAGCATACTGAAGAGAAGGTCAAAGTTCCTCATCCAAATGTCTCTCCCAAGACTCCTCATCTAGAAATAGGTCCTGATCAAAGCGGAGGAGATTCTTGAACTTGATCTCCAACTCTCTCATTGACATTCTCCACTACTAGAGTGAGAGTAGATCCTGCCTCTTATTAGCCTTCATCGTGGAAGAGAGGAATTCTGCCCTGAACACCCTGTCGATGTCATCACACATAACCTAATGCTCCCCATTATCATCGAGGTAGAGCATCTACCACTAATGCACTGCTCCCCACATCTGGCTTATAGCTAATGGAACCCAATACTCTGTCGGAGCCCGGATCAAGCAGAAAGTTATCACCAGCTCCTCTAGACATCTTTCTGTCTCCTTGTCTGAGGTGCTGCCATCGTACATCCTAAGGGTCTGTCACGGAATGGCATGAAGATTCCTCTTCCACTGATCTTCCTCCTCCTCTTGGTTAGTCCTCTGCCGATTGGCCATGTCAACCTCTTGGGCCTCGATCTCTCACACTACTCGTGGTCGTCTCCCAGGTGTCATAGCTGCATGGTAAACAAGGAATGCCTAATCCCGAGTAGTGTAGAATATTTTTATTAAATTTTCTTACACTTATTATTCATTTTAAATACCCAAAATACCCAAGAAACTCATGAACACAAGTTATCATGACACATGTAACTTTCCTAAGGTATCTAACCTGTAATCAGTGTAGCCTCACTTGGATGTTCGGTAGTCCTAAAGTCCTTGCATCGGATCATGGGGGCCCCTAAAATCCTATGTCCTAGTCAGTCTTCCCTGGCCTATTTCACAAACCATGATTTCCCAACACTATTCCCCTACAACCCCTTGAAATCCTCACTATGCCTAACTCCAAACTCAATTATATCTCTCAACCACCTTCCTCTAATACAATTTTTTCATTACCCACCATCACAAAGATGTGAGAAGGGATAATAGGTTGTTAGACCCTTCCTTATTCAAGTTGAATGAGAGATAATGACACACGAGACCCACCTTTAATAGATCCTGGAGTGGCGACTAGCACCAAAGGTATAGAATCAAACATAATATGGAAGGCATTTCCCTTTTTATTTAATAGGATCAGGAGATAAGATAGTAAATCCCAACAACACCGAAAGAGGAAGTACATGTATAGCCAAAACGAACCATTGCCATATAAATGTTCCAAAAGTAAATAATACAAAATTAAATGAAAACCTCAAAAAAGAAGTACCAAAAGAAAGAAAAATAGCTACAACAATTGTCCCAACGCCGGAACAAGTACGACCCTGCACGATCCCTGAATTCCTCCTGGAAACTTTAAAATAGTTTTATATACATAGGGTGAGCATAAAAGTACACTATGAAGGGAAAACCAAAACCTCTCATGCACAAGTGGGGAGGAATTCTAATTCCCCATGAGAAAAGTGATAAATGAAACACCTAGAAAGGAAAACTGCCCACCCAAGCATCACCATGGCACACTCCCCAAATAACGCAAGTCAAGAAATATAATAGTAATAAAACATTAATGGTTGGGTACCCCACACCACTTACCCATTGGTTATTGAATACAACCTAATCATCGAACCTATCCCTCCATTCTCACTGCAGTCCCACTAAAACACACCACTCGCACACACCAGGGCCACAACCACAGGTCCCCCCTGCAAACACCTGGGCCACAACAACCACATGTAACCACTCCCACAAAAACGTGGGCCAGAACAACTACTACCACACCTTAAGACACCTGGGCCTCATCCCAAGACACTTGGGAAACAACCTAACCGCAGACACCTGGGCAACCACCACAACTCCCCTTCTCGATAAATCATTGCCTATAATGGACCTCAGGCCATCACAGCCTGCCCGATCAGTCTTGTGCTATTCGGGAAAGGGAGCATAAAATTGGATAATAACCATCCACTCATAGGAGTGTTTGGAAAAACACCCTCCCCCATGAAATGGGGGTGTTCGGACATAATTACTCAGCATGGGTGGGGCACGAATAGGAAACATAAGAACTACAAATATATATTATAAATGACAATCATTCATCCGAACCTATGAGTTCCAAAACCAACTTAAGCACAAACACCCGGGTTACTATTCATTTACAAGAAACACTGAACCCATGACCATGCCACCACTCATTCCGGAATGCAATTCCCCATTAAGCCCATTATTTTTTTCATGTTCAAGTGAACCCATTTAAGTAAATTATTCTCTATAAGGAAACTAACAGGCATTACCACAAGCCAGAGAAAGAGAAACACCAAAACCAAAATTTATGATTTCACACCATGTTCCCTTGTAATGTCACAACAACAAGGGGATCCGTGAGATACCTCAAAGTATTGGTTCCAAACCAAGCCTCAGGAAACAGCCCCACACAGCTTCAGATTCACTACCAACAACTGTGCCACAACAGAGGATCACATCCCTAACCATATCACCCCATTAGTAGGAAATATAACAACACACCTACTACCAATACAGAGTAGGGAGACTTCCATGCTCAATCACAACATTCATTAAGTTCTTCTTTCAGTTGGTTAGACGGGGTGACCACACAAGGATTGATGTTCAATGGGAATCCATTTAAACTACCGAGTTTAGGTGATTATCTAATTTCCATGTTATAATCATTTAATCATCTTAGAAGATAAGGGTTCACTAGTTCTCATGGAAAGACCACCATGACCATGAGTTTCAGTGAGCATTCTCCCATACAGTTCACAACATATAGAAATTATTAAAGAGTACAACATAATTTTCAAACGCATCCCATCATTCTATAATATTCTATTTTTTATGTTTTTTGAGGTTTGGATTCATCCTTTCCCATAGAAACAGTGGCATACCCACCCCGCATGATACACAGTAAGGAGATACAAAGGAAAATCCCTTGCTGGTTGATCAAGGATCCATGTTCTTCTTCACGCGCCAAGAATTGGGGATGCATGACTTGCAGGGGAGTAATGTCAGTGACTCCAAGGGTGAGAAGAAATTCTCTACTATGGGTGCACTACTTTCCTCAGTAAGGGGAAATCCAAACACACAAGGAAGAAAAAGAGACTATCCAAGAGGAAGAAGAATGAATTTCTATTGTGACATAAAGATGATATCCTGTTGTTACATGATATGTAATTTTGAATGACGATATTGTCGGATCGTGGTTTCACCATGCATTTGGGTGGTTACGCAAGATGGAATTAAATTTCATTTTACAATTCTCCTCGAAGAGGTGGTCATAATGTCTATGCGTTAAACACCATTATTTAACCATAAGGAAATGCATAACAGGGGCAGATCTGGAAGGTACGAGGAAGGGCATGAAACCGAGGAAAAACCACATGTTTTGGTAAGTTAATGGTTGCCCGACTCTTTTGGTATTTTAGATATTATTTATGGGCATTAAATGGATTTTAAAGGGGGAATTAAATCATTTTTAAGTCAAATGATATGTTACGGGAGAAAAAAAGTCAATAAATGGGAAAGAACAAAGACCGCTTGATGATGACACGGTGCCACCGTCATGGTGGAGCCGTGTTTTGGAAAGTTAATGGACCAGGTGGGTCTAGGCCATTATACACATGTTATATTATGCACCTATATTTCATTAAGGAGGTGTATATACTATGAAATTTGAATTTTATACCATTAATATCCTTATTTTAATGATATTTTAAGATTCATGTTACATTATCCTTTCATTGGAATTATTATTCAAATGTACCAAAGTGGTAATAGATTTTTTCTACAATCTCATCCTTTATCAGGATTGTTTATGAGTAGGCTTACATTGAAGAAATATTATGATCCATCTCTCAAGAAATATCATGATTTTTTATCCTATAGCTATTACTGATATCATTATCTAATGGACCAATTTTCCCACTATATAGTACTTAATATAGTTAAGATTATTTTTTCTATGAAAATCTATCCTTATTTATATCTTTGGCTAGATTTATGATTTTTTCCAAAAAAAAATTCCTAAAAAAGTTTTCAATTATTTTAAATGATATTTCAATATCACTTTCAAGGAAATGTTTTTTGAATAATTTTTATGTTTTAAAATGTGTATTACAAGGTTTTTAAATATATATATAAGTTTTAAATGTTATTTTCAATGAAACTATTTTGAAAATAATTAATGTTTTAAAAATAGTTTTAAATTATTTTAAAATATTTATTCATAAGTTTCAATTATTATTTTTAAATAATCGGAGTTCATACGTTTTTTATGATTAAAAAGTATTTTAAATGGTATTCAAATAAATCGTAATATGTTATCAAGGATATTTTTAATGAAAATGTGTTTTGAAAGGTTTTAAAATTTAAAAATAGTTTTTCAAAGTTGAAAATATATTTTCTTCAAGAAAATTTTTATATGAATTTTATGTTTTTTAATTATATGTTTCCAATGATATTTTAAAATTAAAGGATTTATAAAATATTTTGTGAATGTTATTTTAAAATATACTATATTTAATTAAAAAAATATCTATATAATCATTTTAAATCATTCTCCATCAACGATTAAATCATTTTATATAGTATTTTTTACTGGGGATATGATAGAAGGATAGAACTATTATTCATTCAATTAATGGTTTGTGTTCAAGAAGAATTTTTTTAATGGAACCCATTTCTCTTTCATAACTAATACATTTATAAAATAATTATGATACCCACTACTTTTCATGAGTTATGACATAATATAATGACTATGAATCCTATCTATTTTTCATAGGTAATGATATGATGAAATTTTTATGATACCCATATCATTTCATGGGTTATGATATGGTGACTGTTGATGATCTTATGGAACAAATATGTAAGATTATCAGGTGTTGGGTGGGACTTATATCTACCTCCAATGCATTGGGTAAGGATTTATATATCTCATGATATTAACAAAGATGGAATTTCAAGTGAACACAATATATTACGACAATGACACCACTAGGGTTGATGGTGTGTTCTTACCATTAGGTGTAGTCAACTTAAAGTTATACTAATTATATGTTCAAAATTTTACGAATGAACCTAATTACATTTTCACAATGGTACGAATGAACCTGATTATATGTTCACAAGGTTATGACCAATCTTTATTGCATGTCTATATGTTTATTTAAGGGATTTATTTCATGGACTTAATTTTCTGAGTGAACCAATTTATATTTACACATTTCCACAATGTTATAAAGAGATTTTTATTCCAAAATTATTTTCCTTATACCAATTTTATGATATCATTTCCCATGTTCTTTTATTTATATCTGATTTATGTCTTATGAACATCTAGTCATTATGCCATGATTTATTTTTAAAATATTAGTTATGATGGGTTCAGTTTTCCGATTTTATACTCATGTTCACACACACGTACACTTATTTATAGATTGTGTGTCTTCCTTGTTTACCTATACATATTATTTTATCTCATCCATTATTATGTTTTATTTCCCCATGTTTTTATAAAAAAAATTTATGTAGGGTATGATTATAATGATTTCTAAAGGGGTAGATATTTATTTTTTATTTTGAATAACATTCATTAAAATAGATTATTTTGATTCCATGTTTCCAATGGAAACAAACTATGATAGTCCTAAAGAATATGTTATTGTAATGTAATGAATATTAATATCAAATGATGTAAAATCCTTGTATGTTAATCCTAGAAAAATAATTTAGGGACCAATTATACGATGCAAAACTATATGAGAATGACCGCGTAATTCATGACTAGTCAAAAGTAAGGATTTATAGTTGAAAAATATAAATATTTCTTAAGTATTTCATGATTTATAAATGGTTATATGTTATTAATGTTACTTATTTTCGACTAACTCATGAAATTACATACCTCTCATGACATGTTTATATTTGATGTGGTATATTAGGATGAGACCTAGAGTACATAAATGATTATGAAATAATATTTGAACTAATAATTTAATAGGGTTGGTCATTGTTGATCAATAAAAATGATTGAATATTTTATAATATAATAAATGGATTATGTTTAAAAGGAACTACATTAAGGAATAAAAATGTTAATATTGAAAAGGAAATTGAAATAATATTAAATAATGTTGGACATATTAATTAATATTGAAAATTATTATTGTCTAATTAATTTTTATCAAGACCTTTTTCATTAGTTATTGGGTGACCCATGATATGATAGGTATATATTATTATATGTCTATGTAGTTTACCCTAGTTTGGATGATGATGATATTATTTATATTATCTATTTTCATATGAATCTGAACATTCACCAGTTGATAAATCCACACCCATATATTATTGGTAGTTTTTATCCTATTTCCATGATGGTGATGTAATTGATGAATTATTTCTATCAATTCCTTAATCTTTATCTTGATTTAGATGAGTAATAATATCTTGAGGGATAATGGATTGTAATATAGGTTGTATTTATACAGGTTCTCTAAACGATTATTATTTTTGCTGGTACATTGATGCATAGTAGAAGCTAGTGCATTGGGGGTTTAAAAAATTTCGTCACTAAAGTGAAGACATATATTCTTCTCAAATGATTCATTACATTATAATGTATAATGATATCATATTAATTATATAAGAAAAAAATATTCAAACCAAATAGATACCTTTTTCGAATCGAAGTATACTCGATTAATTCTTTTCCAATGTAAACATTTCTTGAATGAAATGAAAATAATCCTATTAGATCCCTAAAAAATCATTGAAAATTCATTATTAAATCATTCATTGATTTATGGGTGTTATCATAGAGTAAAAAAAATTACTTTTACTTAGCAAAAATCACCTATATCCCATCCCTTCGATATATTGATGCGGTTATTGTATCAATCACTCATAGATAACCTTTATCTTTCAAAGATATATGAGGAAACAGAATTATTAAATTACGAATGAGTGAATATTATTTGGAATGGAGGTCATTCCCCACTTATATAGTAGATTCCAATATAATAGAAATGGTTCTCTGACACTCATAAATCCAACAACCACTAAATAATCAACAAATCACATGTAATAATTAATGAAGTAAATAGGTTAAAAATGTCATATATATATTATCACAAACTTTTAATATATAATAAATATATTCCATGATAAATCTATGTAATTTACATGACTCGTAATTTAGGAAAATATATATGAATGTTAACAATTATAATAACAATTGTTTTTATAATTTTGTCATGTCATCACATAATACCATGTGAATACTTTTAATAAATAAATCGAACACAATAATTTTATACTTGATTGAAAAAAAATTTATTTATTTATCATGTATCATATACTTAGACAACTCTCAAGCCCGATGGTGGAGAAAAAACATGTTTTATACACATTTTCATCGGTATAGGGAATACTCTTGAATACGCTAAAGCATTTGACCCTCAAGGACCATATCTTAATAGATGT
This sequence comes from Viscum album, assembly GCA_963277665.1. Lineage (NCBI taxonomy): Eukaryota > Viridiplantae > Streptophyta > Magnoliopsida > Santalales > Viscaceae > Viscum > Viscum album. The sequence continues at coordinate 1,316,119,993 of OY728133.1, forward strand.
GAAATAATTTAATAGAACCAGAGTATATAATATCATCCCATAATGGGACCTACTATGATAATGAAAGTAATATAAATGAAAACATTTCCTATGAACACACATTATGTAATATAACCACTTTGTCTCAAGATATATCATAAATCGGGATTCACAACTTCTATCATCATAAATTATTGATTTATTATTTGTTGATATTGATGGATAGAATTATATTACACTACTTTATCAAGTGATTTATTATGTTTCTACCATCCAGATCAAATTGACATGATGTATCACTTCCTCAACTCATGAGTGAAAAATTCTATATTGACCATGCAACTAATGTTATATAACAAATGACTCTCCAAACACAAAATACATATTCATGAATTTATTTTTGTGGTTTTTTATTTAATACAATTATGAAATAAAATTCCCAACATTGATAATGATTGCAATTCTGGAGACCAATACACATGTTCTTAGATAAGAACATACAATGACACAAGAAACATGTGATGTTACTATTGGATGGTCTACCCTCATGGTCTTACATACTACAAATCACCATGTGTGATCTTCATGAGATGAAGTCTCAATTATTATTATCCCCGATCACTTGGCAGTCATACATTGACTTTCTCCGATCAGTATGCTATATCTGGACCATAAGATATATGTTTCATATTATTCTCTTGGTATCTCACAGTTTTCATTACAGTATGGGAACTTTTATAGCCTTTTGATTTGAAAAATAATTTAAATAAATTACCATTAATATAGTTTATTCACAAATATCTACCCTATAATGGAAATTATACGTCATAAATAACTCTATGTACACATGGTATGGTAATAATAAAAGTATTGTTCATGTTGGCTCTATCGTACACATTATTACAACAGTCCAACCTACAGATGAGCAAACTTGATAACAATCTTATTTAACTCTCACAAGATTGAGATAATGTTTCTAATTAGTTTTGGAAATAATTTATTATTATTCACTGACACATTTATATACATAATTCCCCTATCTATGACCTCACCTCCTTTAGAAAGACTTCTCAAGAGGTGATATCCTCATGTGTATTTAATTTTTCTCTTCTAAAACCCTAACATATTGGATAGTAATATTATTATAATTGTAATAATTTCTATTTGGATAAATCATTATTTTATAAGTGTTATTACAAGAAATTGAAAAAAGTCATTTAATATTTTTCACCACTTTTATAGCTACCTGAGAAAATACAATGAACTTGATATTTTTAGATGTGTCTTACACTATCTTTTATGAGATTGTCTCACTCATTACCTTATCCTAACTAGGATATAATATCATATTGATCCATTTATATAATATTTTATTTCCCCTTATTGCTATTTTTAATTTATCTTCACATACCAGGAGCATATCCCTTATACATTCTCAAGTATAATCAGATAGTTTTGGGTGCATCCCATTAAGTTCCCTTGGATAAAAATAATATTTTTATAATATAAATTTTATATTGTAAATATAATTAATTGTAGATATCATAGAATATGTGATTGATAAATCACATAAGTATATAAAATTCTACTCACCACATTAATCTCATCATATGTGTTATATATTTCTTCCTAGAGATATTTATTCTATGTGACATTGGTAACAATTCACGATTGAGTTGTTGAAAATTTTATTTTGTTTCAATAACATTTCAGTATATATACTTTTGTGTTGGTGTATGAAATAGATAGATCCACCATAGTATATCTTATTCCCTTTAACATAGTTCTCTACTTAAAGTCAATATCTAGAGAATTAATTTCATTAGAATCTTAAATATTGTTTATAAAAATAACTATTTCTCATATGTTGCAAAAAATATTTTACATGGAAAATGGACGATCTCAATTTAACTATTTATATAGAGGTAGAAAAAAATACCATCCCAATTAATATTCTATAATTTTTCTTCTTAATACAATCTTAAATTGTATTTTAATAACTTTTACCAATTATTGTAATTAAATAGTTTCACCATCCATTTATGGTTGAATCGTATAGACACCTTCCACATTTTGTTCTCATGAAATCCAATCCTCAATAAAATGATCATAGAAAGTAACTATGGATACTAAATGTCCAATTTATTTTGGATTAATGAATATATATTATGAAATATTATGGTTGGTGATGGAATAGACAATGAACTATATCCTCTTAGCCTACCTCCCATCGGTCAAATTATCAGATGTGAGGGCTTGATGTTAGGAAATAAGGGATGCACTTTTTTGATGAAAGAGTAAAATTGATATAATTATGATGGGATAAATGGTGGGTATTGTGTATAGTGAGGGAATGGATTATTGAATAAATGTTTTTGGTTCATCTTGTTTTCCCAATACATTATGGTTATTTAGGGAATGGACGATTGACTACATCATATAACCCTGGTCCCATCTAACATAGTGTCATATGTGAGGGATTGATGTTAGGAAACAATGGATACAATTTCTTAAAGATAGAGTGAAATTGGGATAATGATTATGTGATAAATGGTGGGTGTTTTGTATTGTAAGAAAAAGAGGAAATAGTTGATGTCTTTTATTTTCATGATACCATACTATTATAGAAATAAAATATTTGTTTGGAATACGAACATATATTTATTTTTATTGAATGATATATGGATATATGGATATGTTGGTATATAAATGATTAATTAATAGAACATATTTCATTGGTAAATGCAAATGAAAAATATGTGAGGTTTTTAGTATAAGGTTCCTTATGGATATATTGTTTAGATATTATGTAATTATACATGGATATGGTATTTTATAAATAATCCTTGGTGGGGTTGGGCGATTCTTAACATGAATAGGTGCGTGTTGGTTATATTTTTTCACTAAAGAATTATTATGCTCTATCTATATTTTAATAGGTTTCATGAGGATTATCATATTGAGAATAAATGTACGCTCAACCCTATACATATAAATCATTTTTTCTTTTTTTCTTCGAAGGTTATAACGATCATATTTGATATTACAAACATAAATATTGTGGTTGTATTGACATTCACTTCCATATGATTTTTCTTTTAGTATTTTATTTTAATTTCATTAACTATAATAATTTTCTTTAATTAATGGAAATATACTATTATTTATATTATGTAGTTGATTAGTGGTATAATTTCTCTAATACTATGATTTATGAGTGTAATGACTCTAGTTTATATGGTTTACACCTTTATTTCCGGTTTCCAACCAGTTACCTTTTAGAGGCTCAATTCTCGGGCCACCCAGTCCTCACTACCAATCAATGATGGGTTCCAAGATTAGGTTATTCATGAAAAATTTGTACTCGAAATTTGGATGTGGGTTAGGATAAATTTTAGTGTTTTTCACTAGTGAGAATTTTGTGGGATTAGAAGGGAAACAAAAATAGTGACACATAGTGTGAGATGTAGAAAATTGTATTGGCTAGGGAATATGTGATTGAATACACCTATGATCCGATGAAATGAATGTGATCTTATAAAATAGAAAATGTGAAATAATAATAAATTTGGGTTAATAAACTAAGAGATATTCATGTATCATAGGCGATGATTCTCACATTTTAAAGCGGATGATTCATGAAAAATATTTAAAATAAATGCAATTAATAGATCTAGAGTGAAATTAATTATTACTGATTTATAGAATTATTTCTCTTTGGTGAACTATCAAATTTTTTAGTGATATTTTTAGGGTTTCTAAAATTTACATTATACATTATATTATCTAGTGATGTTTACCATATAGTTTTTTATTTTTTGGTATATTTTTGTGGACATATTTTTATATATAAACCTAGGAATACCAATTTGTTTTAAATATTATGTTCTTATATTTTTTACAAGAAATTATAATAATAAGTTTTTGTAAACTTACGATGTAATGGATTTCACTTAGACAAATTGGTAAATGGAATGCATTCCAAGTTGAAAATCAACCATATGATTAAGAAATTTTTATGTGTTATTTTAGATCCATTTAGATAATTATAAATATTTTAACACTCTGAAGGACTATTTATATCGATGATGTAAACTATTTTAGCCTCATCTTTAAAAACAATGGAATGTATTAAATAATATTTAAATTGTTTGGAGTTAATGGGGTTGATACTAGTTTGACAAGATAATTTTAAATCTACCTATGAAGGAAATATGAAAATAATTAAGGCATATAGTCTTTCTGTTGTGAGGTATTATTGATCTGAAAGGAATCATGTTGAATATGGTATTTCAGTTATCATTTTTATCATAATATTTATCTATTATGGATTTCAATTGGATTAATGGGTAATATGATAAATTTTATTCTATAATTTACTGAATAGTTAATGTCTTGTTACTAATAGAAAGGATAACAAGAAAATATACTCAGTAGTTAAGTCAATAAAATTATTAACAATATATTTATGGATTTTTATTTTATTGAACATAATGATTTTGAGTACTTTTTCCTTGATCCGTAATAATTGTTTCAATTATGGTTAGTAATGTATTTTTGAACTTCTTAAATAGTGCAGTGATTTTTTGGTAAAACAATTTCATAAGTAATTTAAATATATTTTATCAATGTTTTAGTATATTTTAAAATCAGTCTTACAAAATATATTGGATTATTTTTAATGTGGTTATGTTAGTACATTTTTTTAAAAGTAATTATAATGGTTTTTTTCTACTAATGGAATGATTTTAAAGGAAAATTATTGCTGATTTGAATCATTATTATAATGGGAGATTCACAGAAAATATTTCATATTATTAAATTAATTTTTTATATATATAATTTATATCTTTCTTTATGTTATTACATTTATGAATAGTGAATTTTTTTCGTAGAGTCTTTAATTGTGGTTCATCATTCTATGAGTATGTATGTTTCATTTGGGTGGTACATTTGTTATTATTATATAGTAAAGAGATTATTTTTATTTCATGATAGTTGTAAATACGGTGATCTATGAGTTATATGGATGTTTTATTATTTGTTTGATTGATTGTAATGATTTTGAGGAGAGATGAAATATTTTTATGATGTATTGATTGTTTTAATAATTTACTAGTTTCAGAGTGGATATGACTCTTAATGTATATATATATTCTATCTATTTTTGGACATAAATAAGATTTATTGGAATAAATGTTTTTGTTTTTATGTGTTCATTGAATACATTTGTCAGTGTATAAATAAATTTTCTTGATTGAGAAGTGAAATACTGAGTTATGAGATAATGTGATGTTCATATTTCACTAGTAGAATGTGCAGAACATCCATGGGGAGTTAGGCCAAGGGGTTTATTAATGGATTGAAGTTGTTTTTGTTTCATTATTTCTAATGATAAATCTATGTCTGATATAAGTTTATTTAATAGTGGGTTTTCTTACAAGAGTATTATACCTCATTTGATGATGAATTTTATACCTATATATAGAAGGATGAATGTGTGAAATATATTTTAGAGTTCCAGTAATTGAGAATTAATTTTTTCCATCTTAGAATTATATTCTATATATTATAAGTCTAGTATTCAGGATACATAGAAGATAAATACCTACAAAAAATAATTTCTAGGCTTCCTTGAGGATAAAGAATCAATGTAGGTTGATGGTATTCCAACTGATATCGTAGATGGAGGTAGAGGATTATTTATAGAAGATTAATAGACGAATAATATAGGTTATTAGAGAGGTTTAGGATAATACCTTGTGTTGTGGGATATGTTAAATAGATATACGAGGTAAAGCGGTCACACAAGTGTTGGACACAACCTCAAGAATTAGGTTTGAGTAAATCTTGGAATCTTATGTCCAATCAATAATAAAGTTGTTGTTATTGAGTTATAGCACACTAATTGATTGAGTAACATATGATTCAGAGTTTCCATAGGTTTATGATGGTGGTTTATTCACTCAGTAGTATGGTTAGGTTTCCATGGGTAGTCCATTGGGGGGAAATGATATTGCATTTAATGTTAATGGTTGAGTATGTCCTGAATCAACAATTTAAATAATTTCACAAAAAATTATTTATATTTATAATCCTAGATTAATATGTTCTATATTTTATATTTTGACATTATATATCATAAATAAGTTTCAAATACCTACTCTGTTTTTATTTATTATGCATAAATAAAAGTTTTTTTTATTTTTATTAAGGGAATTACGTCTTATCAAATAAAATAAAATGTTTATTCGAATGAATTTATTTTTGAAACATAACGTCATTAACATAAATATCCATTTTGATATAGTTAAAATTAATTCAAAAACACACTTATTTTTTTATATTGAATCATATATTGTTTGTAAAATATTATAAAATATTTAAATTCAATGATTCCTAATATCAAATCATTAATAGAACATGATAAAAAATATATTTTAGTTAATGTAGTAAGGGATCATACTGGAGGTTGACTTATGTTTGGAGTAGATTTAATTGTATTTTCATTATTTATATTATGTTTAGACATATTCAAAAAAGGATATTATGTTTGAAAGGTATCTCATAATGCTATTTTAATTTAATAATTCTATTATAAATTTTTGGTAGAAGTTGGAGTCAAATTATTGAGTAGATGGTGGTGAGTGAATTTTGGATGTGCACCGTTGTGTGTAATAATAAAAGGAATTAAAAGGTTGTATCTTGAGAAGTTTGATTCTTGTTTAGTTTGGGTAGTTTTATATTTAAGGAGCACGAACTTATTGTTGAGATATCTCCACTAATAGTCATATTTTTGGATATTATTACTATATATCAAATTAATGTTCAATTGATTACCTCAATATAGTTTGACTAATATTTTCATTCCCTTGGATGAATTAAAGTTTTAGTAGTTGTTATATCCTTGTTAGAGAGGTATCTCACATTTATGTTCATGTTTTTTGTCTCATGTTATCTTTCTAGGCCTAGTTTTGATTCTTTAGTGCTAGAATCATTTGAGAATTATGTTATGAAATAGATCTAACATTATTAAGACATTATATGTCACAGCTTCATTTCAATTTGTGTCAATAGAATATTGGAAATATAATTGGGGATGATGGACGTGTATTGTCCTAATAAGGATTTGGGTGTTTTGAAATAAAATTCCATATAGACAAAAATGTTGTCTTTTGTCTGGTGGGTTAGGATGTTAATGGTTATGTTATGATTTGGGGATTTTATTAGGGAATAAGGAAATTTTATGGATTGGAGGTGTGGGTCATGAGGGTTAAGAGTTTTTTTATTTTGAAGAAAAATTTAGGAAATGGTTCGTGATGTGTTTTTCATGAAATGAAGGGTTTCTAAGAGGATCATTAGATAAGTATTGAACCTTAAATTTCATAAGGGATAATTTAGAATCGAAATATTCCTTACATTTGAGACTTTTTCAAGAAATGATTTTGTTTATCATATTATGAAATAGTCTTAGGGTGTTTTAAAATTATAATATGAGTGTCCATCATGGAATAGACACATCTATTTTTGTGTGAGTCATATGGGTCTTTTATGTGTCCTTCATCATTTCAGGGCATAATTATGTTGTGGTATATATGATAAACTATGACTTGGTACATAGTCATTTCCAAAGATATCTATTGATCTGATGACATAGTGTAATGATTATTTAGACATCATGAACATATTTGTTATATAAAAATGGTGGTTTCATATGTGTTTAGAAAAGTAGGAAATATAAGAAATCAAGAAATATTATAATGGGTGATTATAATTCCACTCAACCATAATGTTACCATTACATATCAAAGTATTTCTCTATGAATTTATTGAACATTTAAACTTTTATAATTCCCCCTCATTTTTTATGATCTCTTCATTTTTTCTTCAAACCAAGTTAGCCATAGGTACATACATTGAGTAATATAAGTGAATAATGATTGGTTTTGGCCCTTGTATTTATGATATCATCCTCTTTAAAATAATAGGAGGGTTATTTTCTCCTCTTCTTAGTTTTCTTCTAGTCAATTCTTCATAGAGATCTTATGATAGTGGAATTTGGTTGGTTTGATAATGATGGGTTTAGGGATTGATGGAGCTTGGTCTATTAAATGTTGTTGAGGGTTCTACATTGGTTTTTTAGTGGGGAGATCTTACAAATCACCATTATTAGATCATGTTGATTATTAAATATCCCATTTACTCAGGGGATACATGATTTATCTATTTTGATTTTGTGAAAATGTTGTAATAATAATGACTATAATTACATTGTAAGGATGGTCAGGATTTACCAGATGAAGATAATGAATTGAAGCACAAGAGGCTCATCACAGTTGGTGATGACTCACTAGGTTCATCAAAGAGTCCCGAGATCAAATACGGGTAGAGGCAAATTTCCGGGTTACTGTATAAGTACTGTAGCATTACTCTAGAAGACATTGTAGTAGTAACATAGCAGACACTGTAGCTGTACTATAACAGGCACTGTTCGGTACTATAGCAGCAAGAACAATTCATCCATCTGGGCCTTCGGGCCACCAGTTTTGTCATCGGGTTCTATAAGGCTTTCGGGACACCAAGGCCTTCAGACTAGTTGATTCTCAAGGACATTGGGCCACTTTAAGCCCATAGGGACACCCCAAGGCCTTCATTCCCCATGAATGCAGGCCCCAGACACACTACAAAAAAGGAGCAGCCCCAGAAGAGGATTCAGAGCAGGTGCACTCACCATAGCAGAGCCAAACACATTTTCAAAAAGAGAGGGTATGGCTATTTCATCGGTACTAGCATGTTCTTGCACAGGAAGCCTGGCTAGATGGTCATGCAAATGTGGAGAGCTACTATCAAGATGAAGATGCTGGGGAGGGGCAGTTTCTTGTAGATAGTCTGGTTGAATTCTTTAAGACCATCAAATCATCTAATCTCCAAAGCCAATAGTACATGTAATCACTGAGCCTACAAGCCTTATAAGGGTTCCCCCTCATCCCTTGAAAGATGGGGGGTTATCAAAAATCAATAAAAAACGAAGGCCTTCAGACCATTAATTTAAGATAATGAATTGATATAAATTAATTGTAGAGTGGGTTTTATTCTTATGTGTAACATATGATGTTATGTCATTAGATGTTAATAGTGGTTGTTTTTTATAATAACTAATTATTTTTTCCCTTTGGTACTTTATGATGATTTGATAACTAAATTATTAATATCACCGATAAAAAAATGATAATATATTAAATATGGTAATAAAATGGCTTCATGAATATATGGAGTAACTGGTGAACATGTAAATTCTAGACACAATCAATTTATTTAAACAAAATTTTGAATGATATAATTTTTTATAATTTGGTGATGAATTGATTTGATTTGATGATTTATTTATAATCCTTTTCAATCACCTGTAGTTTTAATTGATTTGTGACTCATTTATTATTATAAAAGATACTAATGATTCCTTTTCCTCCTTAATACTCAATTAAATCACATAATGTTATTAAAAAATAGATTTTATAATAGTCTAGAATTTATTATAATGATGTTTGGGCAAGAAAGTAGTGGTTTTAGGAAGGAATTCATTGTTATATTATTTCATGTTATTCATGTAAAAAGAGGTTATTGGTGATCCATCATTTTATATTTTGATATCTTTTTAGAATTTTGCATTGACTCATGTGGTGGTTGATGAAATGGTCATGGAGATTTTATGTGGTAACATTATAGATGCTCCATGGCATGAAATATGTTTTAAATAAATTAATTTTTTATATATATATGTTTTTTTATCTAATAAATTATGGGTTAAAATAAAAATTCATTGATCAAAGCAGGTGGTTGATGGATAATGAATAATTTACATTGATTATGGATAAATGAATTTCAAAATGAATGTAATGTAACCGTAAATGGCATGTTTTTGAATTATTTTTTATATGTATTAAAAGGAAATTTTAAAATTTTATATGGATATTTTATATGATGTTGTGGGGCTTTTTTATGTTATAAAGATTCCATCATCTCAAATGTTTTGATAATAGTAGCGTAATTGTTTATATATATATATATATATATACATATTATTGGAATATCTTGGTCTGAACCATTAAGTTGGAATATTACTATATTAATCTAATATATATATATATAGTATATTTTCATGTCAATTAATATACACCAAAACCATGATATATAACCCTAGAAATGAACAAATGTCTTGTGTTCTATTTTTTCACAAATATCTCGGTTTGTGGCGGAAGAAATGTTTGAACACTCACTCTTCCCCAATTTCACTTATCATGTAGTATCAATTTTGAATTATTGATTATATAAAACATTGTCAGTTATATAAATAAATTATAGTGTCATTTATGTGATGACAATGTGATATTAAATTTTCTATATAGTTGGGGTTGATCATGTCAAATGGAAGGGTTAAGTTTGATTTCCTTATGCTTCATGATACCAAATTTTTTTGGAAATAAAATATGTGATTTGAATATGGATATTAATTTCGAGTTATAATATTATATATGGATATAAAGATATGGTGGGTATAAGGATTCAATGAACATAATGTATATTATTGGTGAGTGAGATAAAAACCAAATGGGTAAGTCATTATAGGGTCCGTTATTGATTTATTCTTATGATATTTTTTAACTATGCCTGGATGTCCTATTTTTTATTGAACCTTGGTGAGGATTAGTAATAGATATTCATAGTTTTTTAGCATTAATGCAGTTATTTATTCAATATAGAATTAATATACTCATTCTAAATTTGAATAAGAGGTTTTGAAATAAAATATTAATGAGTATAAATATATCCACATACACAAATATAAAAATATATTGTTATGTTTATTAAATTTTTTTAGTAACTATGAAACAAATTTTAAGCCTTGTTCTTGGATTTATATATGAAATTCTTCCATAATATTTTAATATTTTTAAATATTTTTACAGCTCATTTTTCATGTAATTTACATGTGTTATGGGATGACGACTTATATATATTATAGATTTAATTGGTTGTTTCTATGTGAAATAACAATTTATGTGGTTAATGTATACTATTTTTATGTTTCATACCCTCAGGTATAGTCTTTATCCCATAACCTATTATAGGTGGGATTAGGGGGTCACCTTCACAATAACCAGAGGCCGATGATAGGATCCACATGGGGTTAGGTGGTGGAATCATACTAAAAAAATATTTGATGAATATTAAAACTATTAAGTGGTATTTAAAAAAATTATTACATTGATAGGTGATCTATAATGATAATATTAATCGATATTTGGATTTGAATATTATCATGGAAGAATGTTATGATATTTTGGATGAATGAAAAGTTGAAATATATATATATTACAACACATTTGAGACCCTTGATAAACTGGTTATAATATCATATAACCTTGTGCTTCCACGAAACCTATAATAATTCCATAGTCTTTTACATGCATCACGTTTAAGGATTTATATACTTAATATATCATATATATTGAACATAGTGGAGAAAAAACATTAAAATAATCTCTCTTATGTGGAATAAAAGGAATAAATCTTGAATCATATATATAAAATAAAGTATCTTTCTCTTACTATATGCTTTAAAGATAAATAATAAGTATGAGGATGTTAGGTGGGAACCCAATGATATAATGACGAAAATATTTGTTCATATTTTCTAATCTAATAAATGAAATTTTGGGTAAATTTCATTTTAGGGGGGATCAATATAAGACCCATTATTTATACTTTAGGAATCTATTGAGAATATTTTCTTACATGCATTACTGAAACAAATAATAACATAAATATTTTGTTATGTTAAAATATTTTCATACAATATAATTATTAATAGTTTTTCTAAAAGTAATATAAGATATTTTTTCATAAAATTACAATTTGAATAAAATAATATTTAATTCAAGTTAACTTAAAAGTGATAAGTTTATCCTCATGGTATTTATTGAAGAAAGAACCCCAAATTATATCCAGGAAAGGAAAGAAAACACTTGAAACATAACATTTTCATTAAATAAATATGTTCTTAGGATTACTGAATTATATATATCTGTTTTGGGTTATATAGATTGATGAAAAAAAATAAAATGATATTTATATGGTTATTTAATTTTTGTATATTTGTAAAGTATTGTCTTTTGGGGAGGTGTATACAATTATGATGTAGTTTTAAACGTATAATTTTATATTAATAATTTTTTTAAGAGGCCATTCAGTTGTTCAATATATTATGTGGCTCATTTATAGCCTAGATATATGGTAATTGAACAGGTATATTGAGGTACACAGTTAGTGCTAACAGTGTGACTCAACCATGTGTGGAACTAAGTGCATAATAGGAGGATGCACGGTTTTACGTATATTGTGTAAGCCGGGCCACATGCCCATGCTGGTACTTTGGGATTTTTTATAGATCAATTTCACACGGGTTATTAATGTTTATTCAAATTTTGTGCTTTACCTATGTGAGGGGGCTTCATGGGTACTGTCGGGCACATGTTTGGTGCATGGTTTGGGAAACCGTGCATCCAAAATATGCCTCCCATTAATGAAGTGGTAAACGACCATTTTTCACATGAAAATTATTTAACCCTTAATTATCCTTCATCACTCATTTATATTCTATGTATATCACGCCCCTCATGTGAAAATCTTCCCTCAAGATAAGTTTGGCATTTGAATTTCCCGATCATCTAATCTCAATATGTATCACCATTTGGTGTGTTGGATCCAAAATAGTAAAATATCTAATCCTATTACATATATTCTTTGTTTACCTTTCCTTCTTTTACAATATTTTAGTGTGAGATAATATTCCATTTTTTAGAACATTGTTTAGTTCATATCAATTCTTATATTCTAGAATGATTCATTTGCAAACACTGGAAGAGGATAGTACCTCGAGACTAAGGTATGTGGTCTAGATCAATTCCCTCAAATCCCATTACATTTATATTATATGGAATTGTGTTGTGAACCGAACACCTTCAATTTAACCTCTATAAAATTTTTAAATTATATTAAATTTCTTTCTAAGAACAACCTAGTGATAGAAAGTGGCTAATCAACATAGTTGGTTGACTTCATTTATGTGAGCCACTCCCAATTATGTGCCTCATGTTAAAGACTTAAAAGAAAATTACCCTAAATTGATAAATCATCATATTTTGATGTGTTTTCCTAGTGATAAATATAATTAATTTTGGAATGAACTAATGAAATATTTGTTTCTATGAGTTTGGCCATATGATTTATGCCATAGTTGAATTTCATGAATTAAATGATTAAGCCACCTTGTTAATTATGCTTGGGTGTATGATATGAGATAGTGATAACCATAAACATCCATACACATAAGATTAGATCGATAAAAGGATCTCAATGTAAATACACCCTGAACATGCTCGTCATGATTTGTAGTTAAAAATGGGAATGATTGACGTTACACTCGGAGCGATACATGGATAGATATTATAGATTTCCTTGGATTGTATAACATCTGGATTTCATATTACCCATGAATGATACATGTTCGCTGTGGGAGATAACCAAGATCGGATCAGTGAGCGATATGGTTATACCATCCATGGGAAATACTTGGTCCCCTATGTAAAATACCTAGGATGGGCTGAGAGTATCAATCATTGCACTATGTAGAGTATGATACTTTTTATTTCTTTATATATCACCATGGAAGAATTTTTTAGTTGATGGGTATTTTTACTGCTCCTATTGAAATAATAATAATCCATTATACAGTTTCCTTGGATAGGCCTAGGGTGATAATTTATTAAATTCCTGATAGTTTTATATACAAATTATAATTATTATTAACCAAAAAAATTACAGGACATGTCCACTAAGACAAAAAAAATTCTTGAGATTGATCCTTTTCTTGAAATTTTTTTATAATGACCTCCTTATACACCATACCCTACTTGTATAAGTTCACATTGTTTCAATGAAATATGGTTTATGTCGAATCATATAGTGTTGGTCTGATATCTATAGAGAACCCGAACATACATGTTTATTTATTTATTTCTTTAAATTTTTTATACACTTAAACTCTTCTCATCATATATGTATAGAATGGATTATTCAAGAAAATTTTAGTTATGGATTATTTGTTATATCATAAAAACTTCATGGGCCGCCTATTACACCCAAATAGACATCATGATTGTGGGTGTACGTAAATGGAATCATTTTTCTTCCAATTCATAATTTTCAGTACTAAAGTGGAGTATGAATATGAACAAGACTATGGTATTGATTTTATTCTGTGAATCTTTTGTGATTTTTAGTATTTTTTGTAAAACACGTGTTATATTCATATATCCCTTGTATCTTATGTAAAACATTTTTATAATTACTTATTTCCATTATGTAATGTATATTTTAGATTTTTTTAGTTTTAATTTTTTTATTGGTTGAGTACTGTCGATAAGGATTTGGTAGTACCTGTGTAGAGGTGAAGTCAGAGATTTCATGGAATATTTATCATAAAACATACATTTTTTTCAATCTTATATGTATTTACACACTATATAATGTGGTTACATGATTATTAATCATCTCCATGAAGATTCCATGAAATGGGTATAAAATCTGCACTGTTACAAAGCTTGTAAAAAACGAAAAATAAAATTTTCATAAAAGGTGACATGTTATTTAGTTTATGTGGGACACAACAATTACATGGTGTGTAATTGTGTTGCACACAATGTAAAAGCATCGGTTTTGATTTTAAGAAGGTTGTTCTTTTTAAATTTTCATTTCATTACTACATGATTCATTGATCTCGACCTAAATAGTCTTATATGAATAATTTATAAATCTCCGACCCCTCTAGACAACTAGTTTAGTGATTGATCATAAAGATAGTTACATTGAATATTTATAGGTAACAAGTATTCCCACATCCTCATTCTCTCTCTATATTTTCTCCTCATATTTTTATAGATCATCTTGGGATTTGTGGATTTAAACTGTGTGTTTTTTGTATCTTGATTCTAGTTTTATTTCTAATTTCTTTTATGCCTTTATTTTTCTTTAGCAAGTCCCATTTCTGGTTATTATTTATAAGATTAAAGGTAGGTGGTTTCATTTAATATTCTCCAATTGATTAGAAAATGAACTTATTGATGTATAAAATTGATTTCAATGGATTTGTGATAGCCCAATTTGATGTGAATAAGTGGTTAGATTTTATTTGGCATGAGAATTATGGAAAACCCCAATTCCAATTAAATTGTAAATTGGGTTGTATTTTTAAATTGATTGAAATTTTTAAATGAATAGAGGGTTCATTTTAGAAAATATATTTTATTAAAATAAGGAAAATATCTGATTTTTTATTGTGAATGATATATAATTTATGAAAACCTAGTATTCTGGCTTTGAAACAGCATTGGAATGTTGAAAAGGAATAGTGGGAATTTGAACTATTATTGATGATCGATTTGAAATGAAATTATTTTCAATTGTTTATTGATTTATTGAGCCCATGCGAGCCTAGGTTTTTAGTGGGATATTTAGGAAAAGGACCCCAAGATGCTAATTCCATGGAAATAGATCATTGATTACAACTCTAACAAAAAATGTTTAGGAAGATATTTCCCTAAAGGTATTTTTAAAAGTCATATTTTTTCCAGAGACTGATAGATATATGTAAACATATTATCATGTTCACTGATATAATATTTATGAGGATCATATAATTAGAAACTATCATACCATATGGATGATGACAACGGTTCATAATATGATTATTTTTTCATGTATAACATTGATTGTGAAACTGATTTACTCATGAATACATATGTATATAAACTCTATTATATAATGTGTATATTTAATAAATGTTTGAAATGGTATCCATCATTTGAGATAAAATATGTTTTGTTTTTAAATATACAAAAGATTAATTATAACAGTCTAAGTTGTACTTAAATTAAAATAATGATTTGGTTTATTAATATTCAATAATTTTTCAGACCCTATTGGTATTTATATCCCACAAACTACCATGTTTACAAAGATGTTTTAGATTTCATTCTACCTAGTCTAATAAAATATAATGTTCACCTTGGAGGAAGTTGGATGTTCTTGATCCTTTGGATTGATCATTCGTTCTCCTAGAATATGTGCCTTGTAATAATTTTGAGTAATTTGACAATATTATATTTTCAGTTTTTGATAATTCTATTTGGTTTTAAGTACATTATCTATAATGTTTTCTTAGCATAATAACATGTATCTGTGATCTTCTTCTTTTTTGTGGTAAATTCATTCCATATATTTTTTTGTATAATGATTGGTTTTACTCTCTAACCCATGTGGATTTGGAAAACCCTTTGATATATATTAGTATTGAATTAGTTATTAGGGTACCAGTGTAACTATGATGGTTTGTGAAGATGTTATATCATAATTTTAGGTTGATCATCTTTCCTTGATGCTAGTAAGTATTTTGATATGTTTTCCTGACATAGAAGGCATTTGCAAGTCAGTTCTTGATTGTCACTAGACGTAATGAGCCTCAAATCACTATGGGAGTATTGGGAAAAAATTATTGAGGAATAATTATTTTTATTTCCCTAATTTATATCTGATAGGTATAAATACATATCTGATTTTTTCAATTGATGAGATTAATTTATTGATTTCTCTTGTTTGAGTGTTGATCTGAGTAATCTTTTAATGTCATCAATGATTATTTGATTTATTGTTTCATTATTAATCCAAGAAGTTTTTTGAATATTATCTAATAGGGAGATTTTTATGAGCTATAATTATAAAACCCTCTGATTGAAAAAAATATAGTTGAGGTTTTTGTGCGTGTGGTCTATGCTTTGGGACATACACCTGCACTTATTCCAGATCAGGCCATAGTTGTGGAACCACATAAAGATGGATTCTAAACACATGATACGGAGTTCATTCACCATAATACAATTGGATTACATGGTTATAATTATCCTCAATGGTCCGAGGACTGGTTAACAAAGCTAGATATTCTTTTTTGGTTATGGGGAATTCATGGGACAATCATGGTGAAATTTTCTACCTTAAAGATGGAGGGGCATATAGAAATATGGTGGGACACAAATGACACCAAATATAAGAATGAAAGATTAAATTGGAAGGAATTTATAATTTTATTTAACTGACCAATTATATCCAGTGTCTAGGGTGATGGAAAAATCTATTGGGTTTTTTAAACTCGAGCAGGCTGACAGAACGATGACAGAATATTAAAATTAATTTACTAAGATTTTATAGTTTTCTATTTAGATTTAAATGAATTATATGATAATGACTTGACTGTTTGAGATGATATATCAATCTGAAAATCATTCTCAGTTATTCTTATTGAAACCTTCTTCTTATTAATATAAGCCAGATAGGGCATTGATGGTTGGACAAGACTTAGCTGAAAAGTTAGGGTTGACAGGAGTTCCCAAAATGGGAAGAGAAAGCGTGTGAATCTCACACACTTTTTTAACAAAAGGGTTATTATACATCTCATATAGTTCCTCTAGGAGTTCTTTTGATTTTGTTCTATTATGGAACTCCTTGGATTTTAAAATGAGTTTTCACTAAAGCACCCAAGATATGTGGTTCTTGTGGTTGTTCAAGAAAATTGCATTATTTCTATTATACATTCTCCGCTCTATATAGTTGAACATTCTCATCACCACCAAAAGGTACTATGGTGAAATCAAATACATCCATATCGAAGGGGTTCCTATATCACCCTAATATTTTTATGAAATGTATTTTTAAATTATATTATTTCATTGATAGCTTGTGTCACATTTAATTGAAGGTTTAAAGGAACCAATAACTATTATTAAACATTACATGTTAATTATAAAAAATTCATTAAATTAAAAGAAATTAATACAAATAACTGATTTAATATATAATTATAAAGGTATAACCGAATATTTATTTTCTGATAAGTTCTAAAGAAATGATCAATAATTTTGTAATAAATTTATTTTAATGTTCATGAATAAGTTTTCTTAAAAAATAATTTAATTTTCATTTTATGAATCAAGAAAATAATTAATTTCTATTATTTTAAAAAAAATTAATTGATAAAATAAAATATTATTTTTGATTTCATTGTATGAAAATTAAGTTATTGTAAAATTTTTATAATTTTCTAAAAAAGCTAAATTTTTTGTCAATACTAAAAGAATAAAGTTGTTTTTAAAATATGGTAATTTTTATGATATCATTAAGAAATAACTACGATATAAAAATTTATGGAATTATGTAATTAATCATGAATGATATTATCATATAAATGTAAAAAAATAATTCGAAACATGTAAATGAAAATTAACATTGTGATAAATATGAAAACCATTTTTAGTGTCGATGTAGTACTTGCGCGATATTGTAAAAGAAAAAATTGGTGTGTAAATGAAATTAATTGAGAGGTAATATATCATGCCTAAATTATGATTTAGATGAGTTTATTTAAATTTTCAACATATATAAGAGAAATATTATCTAAATTCATTTACAATGATTGTGCCTTGCTAGAAAAGTCAGATTAAAAATTTTATGAGTTATCTTGACATGGATTTGATCAAATATACATAATGAATTAATATAAATAATTATATTGATCCAAATTAATTTATTTTTGTTATATTAATTTATGATAGTTTTTTATTTGTGAAATGATTACAATTATTTCTTATAGAATATTGACAAAGTGCTTGTGCAAGAAAAAGAAAAATCAATAAAATGATTTTAATTAAAATAATACGAACCATTGAATAGCCCAAATAGTTTCATTACTCTAATTTATTTGAGTACATCTTGATTGTAATTATCCATGTTTAAAATTTATAACCATTTAGATCCACATGGATATGATTATGACATTAATAAAATTTTAAATGATTTTTTTAAATAAAAAATAATGAATAATCATTAAAATTGAGAGTATGAATAATTTAAAGTAATTATTATTTTATTAAATGATATAAAAATACTAAAAATCATAAATTCAATGAAAATATTTATATATGGTTTTAAATTTCTTATAATATAAATTTATGGGTGTTTTTTCAATTTATTGTAACTATATTAACCCTTAAAGAGTTAAAATCCAAGTTGCAACAGCGAGGGTTAAAGGGGTTAAATAGGGGTTAAAACCAAATGATAGGGGTATACCCATGAACTAAAAATTTAAAAACCAATTGGATGAACAATATTTGACCCCTATAACCTTATAATCTACTTTGGGTTGTTTAATGTACAATTATACTTTTAAATTACTAATGTATTATTTAAATCAATGATAGTTACAAAATATCACTATCTTTGTATTTAATTATTTTTATGTGTCCGCATAAGGAAAAATCAATATATGGACTAAAAAATGTATACTTAGGTCATAGTGTAGTTAATTTATTTATATAAATTTATGTTTATTATTTATATATTAAATATTTACCTTAAATTTTTGTGAAATGAAAATACAGTTTTTATTTTTTTAACAGATAAATAAAATAAATGCATTATAAATATAGTTTTGATATAATTTGAATTTTATCGTGTGTGGAAAAAATTTTATACATCTGAATGAGGTATTATAAACAAATAAACGAATTATATTTTAATTTTCCATTTTTCTTGATGTTTTTTGAAAATCAATTTTTTGAATAGTATTAATAATGGAAATAATAATATTTTATGGGAAGAATATTATGTTAAATTAATTAAAAATAATTAAAATCATTAAATAGTACCATGTTATTATGATATGTTTTAAAACCTCATTAATTGTACTTATATGGTACAATTAATATCAAACTAGTAAAAAAATAAAAACTTTTTAATATTGATGAAGTTGGTACAACAGTTAAAAGTAAAATTAGTATAATAATGGTTAATCAAAATGATAATGTATTAAAATAATACAAAAACATGTCTAAAATATATTGGTTTATGAGATCACAAAAATATATTATCTTAGAATCAAATCCATTTCCATTTTTTGATATTTTTATAGAAAATTAATTTACAGTAATTAAATATTTTGAGAAATTCCAAAAGTGACTCTCACCTTAATTATAGAAGGACACATCCTCCCACACGTCTTCACAAAACATTATGCCTTTAGCTCGAACAGACCATAAAAATTTCTATTATGAAAATACTGATCTACATTCTTTGGGTTACAATAATATGAAAATACCAAACCAATATCTCTTAAGAAGAGATCCAATGGAGTTATTTCGAAGAAGATGAGGTTTGAAAATGAACAAAGAAATTCAAGACAAGATGGAATGGATTTTTCCACAATATCATCATTATTATAGATTTCTTTTAGGAAACTTATAGAGATTATTTATTTTCCATTTCAATGTTTCCCAATAAATATTTCAATTTGTTTACTAGTAACCTATAATAAATTAAAGACATTTTTACCCATTTTAAATTTTTGATAAATGTTTTAAATATAATATAATTATATTTTTCTAAATAAGGATATTTTTGAATATTCTGTTAAGAATATTAATGTCATTATTTTTTAACGTATACATCATAAGTGTATTATCTTTCATTCTTGATGGATTAATTTTATTACGCTTCATTTAAAATCAGATATGGTTTTTTTCAAAGAAAATGATTTCTTTTGAAATTGTGCGTCATCAAAAAAATAAAAATGGAATGGATATTTTTCTCAAGAACTATTTAATGTGGTCATTCCAAACAATTTCCATATAATACAATGTTATTTAATGATAACTATGTTTTTCTGGGGTATGATCCAAGGATACGATTGTTGTTATTTTTTTTATTGTTTTATTATGATGATGGTATGATGTTTATAAATTATATTTCTTTTTCAATAGTTATTTTAAGATGAAATTTTTATGAAACCCATTTCATATTATGGGTTTATATACGATGAATTATTTATATTTTTTTTGAAACATATTTTTAGTTTTCATTATCTAACAGGTTAGACCTATATCTCCCTTTAATAAATTGGGTAGTGATTTATATCTCATGATATAGATAAGCCTATAATGGGGAGGGAACTCAATTCAGTAAGGGACACTATCAAACGTGATAGTCTTGGAAGTTAACTTTGAAAACTATGATGGTTTGGGTAGAGAACCAATTTCACTCTTATTGTCTTGTAAAAGATCCTTTAGTACTAAGGTAAAGATTTTCTATAATTATGTGTTTTCCACAATTCCATATGCTATGCCTATATTATTTTCACATGCATGAAGATTATTTATGATTTATATCTTATGACCTGCTGATATTTTTTACACTACATAGGATTATGATATATGACATGAAAGATATTATTTTTGAATGATATGTTCATATATTTATATCATTATGCTCTTGTTTTCCTAGATATCATCCATATTTATCTTTTTTGAGCATCTGATATCCATTTTTTTAGGATTATTTTCCATAGTACATAAATTAAGTAATTAGGTATGATATATAAAAATAAAGAGAGTAATAAATATATTATTGGGAGATGATGATGATATTTTATAAACTAGTTTTTTATGATTCCAAGTTTCCAAGGAAGAAGAACTTTAAAATCCTTTGTTATTTGTTTATGAGATGTATTGAATATTCATCCAAATAGATGTAATTTTTTGTATGAAAATATTTAATATTTATAGTTGTTATCATTGGTTTGGTTAGTTAAACCATAGATACAAGGATGAGAAAACATTAGTATAAACCCTAAGGATAAGTCTAAGTATAGGTTACAATCCAATAATTTTACAAATGATCATAAATAACTCTGGAATAAAACAAATTTTTCAAATATTTAAATTTTATATGTAATTCCCCATTATTATGTGGTTCAAAAAATTATTATTTATATTCACATTATGATTATTGGGTTTTATGCAATGGCTAGAACAAATAATATTCATGTTGATGGTGAAGGTGATAGACAATTGAATGATCATCCTTGTGAGAAACTAAATAAAACCTGAGTCAGTTAGTGAACCCTTTTTGTCATTAATTATCAAAAATATCATAATATGATCAATAATATCATCATTTGTGAGTTTTTTAACCCATATAAGATAAGAAATATGTAGTTTAATAGTGACCATACTGAGTGAAATTGTCAATATTATTTATGTAAATCATGTGGGAATAGGAATCCATAAGATTGTCTCTAATGATCAAGAATATGATTTTGGTGTCGAAATAAAGGAAACAAATAAAGTATTTGAAAAGAAAAAGTGAAAGGTTCAATTAATGAAAAGGAAATAAATAATGGTATACCTAAGGAATCATCGATAGTTAAATATTTTAAATGTTGAATGTATGTGAATTAAGAAAATAAATTCTCTATGAGAAAATACAGTAAATAGAATATGAATGTTTTTATGGGTAATGTTTATATTTATAATTATTCAGAGACTATAAATGAATTATCAGATGAAATATGTTTTAAGGCATAAAATAAATAATTGGGGTTAATGGTTTTTGAAGGAAGTAAAAGGATTTAGTTTTTATGTATTGAAATTCACGAATAATGTTGTAGAAGTAATATTATTGTATTATGGAATAAAAAATATATAAGGATTGGACTATTTTAGTTTTTTCGTTAATGATTTGAAATTATATTGTGAATGGTATTGGTATCCCTAAAAATTGACATATGTGGTCAGGTGATAATTTTGTAGAAGACACGATTATAGGAAGGGTAACCTTTAATACGTGCATGACATTGGGTTATTAATGCGATAAAGAGTTGTATTATTGTGATAAAATAATTTGAATAATATTTATAGCCTAATAATGTATTAGTAATTGGATCAACATGTTGTTTATTATAAAATTGATTGAGCTTATTGATTTTTTATATTTATTGAATGAGGAAGAAGTTAATTTTTAAATGCAAGCTTGTTTCAACTTATTTTTTTCAAAAATCTGATTATTATCATGTTTTATGATAATACATGATAATGGTATTCACATGTTTTATGTGTGGAAATTGAGGGCTTATTCAAGATGTTTGGGGGATAAATGATATGTTGATTTCGAAAATATGGTGACCATATTTGAAAAGTTTTATATTTTACACTTTCTAGAGTTTATAAGGGTAACCATTCCTGAAATTGATTAAGTTAAATTTTGGATGAGGTTTTATAGATTATTGTATTACTTCACTATATTAAGATTTATTAATATTATACGGCCCCATCCTTAAACATTACTTAATCTTGAGTTATTTCAAGAATACACGTTGAGGATCTTTTCAGGTTTATGGTTTTAGATAATTTGGTCATAAAACATACATTACATTCCACATTTAAACAAAGTGGATATATAAAATATAGTACTCATTTTTTCCATCAACAGAAACATATTTAAAATAAAACATGGATTCTTTCTTGACACTTCCCTGACACTATCATCACATCATGTACCTTTCCCTTGACCTATGAAAAACATTTCAAAAACATGGGATGAGCATACAAAGATCAGTAAGGGATATAAATGTAAGAAAATAAAATATTATTCCATGTTTGAAATCATACTTCACTCATAAAAGATAAGAATTTTAACATACCTCATCAAATAATGAATACATCATAGAAATCATAAGACATAAAGGTAACTTTTGTCATTCATAAAATTTTTACGTAGGGAGTATCCCTCAAGGTTATGTTTGAATACCCATCACAGTATATTCCCTAAATATCATCGGAGAAACCTTAACGTTTAACTCCTTCGCGTTACCCAATGCATTGGAGAGCTATATCGGGATCACCAGCCCTTAGTTTATCATGGAACCACCTGTCTTGATAAACAATGCCCAAGAACCATAACATAATCATATGACATAAAACATGCATAAAAGAAACATAACATTTCCACATTTCAATCACAAGATATCAATAACAAATTGATATAATAAAAACATTATCAAAACCATTTTCAATACCAAAATAAAGGAAAAGTAAAACATGGTATTTATTTTTCATTAAAAAAGGTTATGTCTTGTAGAGGAAGCCGAAACTCAAATAATGGTCACTACGGCGGAGAATTCGTTGTCGCCGCATACGTATGACAAAAAAAATTCCTTTTTTCATCTAGTAAAACACTTAGAATAAAAAATATTCCTTTTGAATAGTCGTAAGAGTCAATGGGGTTTATACACCTTATAAAAGAAAGTTTTGTATAAAACAAGATATTCCTCAATGAAAATAGATTGAGACGAAGTGCCATACCTCGGGTCCGACTTGACATGATCGTTCTTTAACATCCTGAATAATATACTTGAGTTAATTTCAACTTGATTAAGAAACTCTTTCAGGTTCATTATTCCTTTTATATCACTTATTATCATGTTATAAACACTATGTAATTATTTATGTTAATAATGGTTGTTTTGTCGATCATTGGTACTTGAGTCAAAAATAAACTATTTATAATTACACGTTGTTCATGGTGTAAAATATCCATTATATCCAGAATTATATTCATCATTTAGATATCATATATATCATATATATCCAGTATATACATGCATTTATAATATTACATATCATTTAGAGATAAGAAATGAAATGCACTGTTCATGGAGACGGTAAGTCGTACGTACGCATGAACTCTACTTCCATTTCTATTTAATATTTAATGGAATTAAAACATAATGATACATAATTTTATTATAACTTCTTTATGGTATCATATGTAATATCATTAAATCTATCCTTTATACATACCACATATGGTATTAATGAATCAAATCACTTTGAGGGGGCGGTAGTCCGCATTTCCTAAAATGAAGATATCGCGTTTACCTATAATAGAAACCATAAAGGTATGCCATAAATGAAAAATACATAAACATATGTAAAACATAAACATATTATATGTCATATATAAATATAGTGACATCTTAATGGCCACCTTTGAATGTGTTAAAAGAATATTGAACAATCATCGTTTCGTGAGGCAGAAATTCATCATCCATAGAAACAATATGATATTTAACCATTAGATGTAGGTGTGTGTAAGTGTAGCGAAATTAATTATCATAACAACATCCTAGTACATTTAAGATAATGGTTTTGTTACAAAATAAATTAATAAAAAGTGTTTAGGGGGGTGGAGAAGCAAAATAAAACAAAAGAACATTAGAGAAGTCTTTACCTTCAAATCGGGTAACTCCCTTTGGTTTGAACCAAACGAGTTTCTTGAAGAGGTTACTACCTAAGGTAAGGCTTCTAGGATGAATAGAGCGACGTTGAGAGACAAAATGAGCAGATCGTGGCCGAGCCAAAGTCTTGAGATATGTGGGTAAGGAGGTAAAGGTGGGGGGCCTTTTATATGAGAAGAGGAGGGGCACTCTTCAAAAGGTATAAAATGATACTTTATATTCAAAATAGGTTCGGATTTTAAAGGTCCCAAATTGATTTATTTTGAGGATAAGGTGATAAGAGTTCGAAATCCACCCATCCAATAGGTTTTTGACATGTGTAGGTCTTAGATTTTACATTATCGTTTCATTTTATTTAAATCGTTAAATAATGAAGTAATCGCTACATCATCATGGTCTCATATATAATTTAATTTATTTAATGTCTAAAAATTACAAAAAAAATACTATGATGTAGGAAATATTTTTATCTTTCCAATTTCTATTTACATTCCAAGAGATTATTTTTTTAGAAAATATTAAAAATGTTTTACTTGGGTGATACATTATTTGTTATATTTACTTTCTTTAAAAAAATAAAAAGATAAAAAGTCATTATCACACAAAGGTGATTCCATGGGGTCCCCATGTTTGGAAGAATGCATCCCATGGTCTTCCATGACACAAAAAGTAGTATTAGGACACATTTTGGTGTCATTTTTTATTATTATGATATTATTTTGTTATCCTTAACTTCCCGATTACTAATTAATCAAGATAATTAATGATAATTACCATTGTTACCATTCACAAAGTCCAAAACAAAAGAGTCTTTATTACATAATTTGTACCTTCTGATTATAAAAACGGAATTCATTTTACCACATTCCAAACACAGAAATTGCAATAATTAATTTAAAAAATAATTCTCATTTTCAAAACAAATAGTGGGTTTTTTTGAAACAATATCTATGAGAAGATTGACATTAGTTTATGCCCAATTACAAAGTGATATTAATTATAATGACCAATATTGGATTAAATTGTAAAAATATATTCTATTTAAACTTTAAAACCAATTAAAAATATTATATAACCATATAATTAAATTATATGAAAAGGCAGTTTTGATGTAAAATGTAGTGTTTTTCAATATTCATTAAAAAATGTACATTGTTAGAAAAATACAAAAAAATTATCCAATGTAAATTTCAATGTCCCAGTCATAAATAATATTTTTATTTTGACAAATATATCATATAAAATTGTCAAATTGTTTATTTAAAAATGGGTTTCCATCAAAAGGCAGTAAAATAATCTTTTAAAAATATTAGTGTATTCCATGCTTATGATTGGATTTATTCTCATTTTAAGACTCTAAAACAATATCTAATTAATAAATAGACTTAGATAACAATATATATTATTTATTACTTACGTGGGATGTTACATCATTCCCCCCTTTATAAAAATTTTGTCCCCTCAATTTTTTTACTTATCGAATAAGTGGGGGTATTTATCCCTCATTGCATTTTCAGATTCCCATGTTCCCTTTTCAATCATGTGGTTCTACCAAAAAACCTTTATTTGATGAATCACCTTATTCCGCAACACATGCTCCATGTAGTCAAGAATTTGGACCAGTTGTTCCTTATAAAATAGATTCTTTTCCAACTGAACTACCTCTGGGCTCAAAACATGAGAGTGATCTAGCATGTACATCCTTAACATTGAAACATGAAAAACATTGTGTACCTGAGATAAACTCGGAGGTAAATCCACTCAGTATGCAACTGATCCAACTCTCTCCAGAATTTCATATGGTCCAATGAACCTTGGTCTCAACTTTCCTTTCTTACCAAATCGCATCACACTTTTCCATAGTGAGACTTTGAGAAAAACATGATCACCTACCTCAAAAAAGAGATCCTTCCTCATGTTGTCTACATAACTCTTCTTCCTGCTTTGAGTTGTTCTCATGTGTTCCTGTATCAGCTGATATGTTTCTGCCAACTCTTCTACCAATTCTTGTCCCATCATCTTTCTTTCACCCACTTCATCCCAGAAAGCTGGCGTTCGACACCGCATCCCATATAATTCCTCAAATGGTGCCATTTGTATACTGGAATGAAAACTATTATTGTAATAAAACTCAACCAATGAAAGATGATGGTCCCAACTTCCTTGATAATTCATCGAACAAGCACGTAGAATATCTTACAAAGTCTGAATTGTTCGTTCTGACTGCCCATCTGATTGAGGATGAAAAGCTGTACTAAAATTTAATTTAGTACCCAACTATATCTGATGGCCTTTCCAAAAGATAGAAGTAAACCTGGGATCCCGATTAGATACAATGGAGAGGGGAACTCCATGTAACCTGACTATCTCTTTAAGATACAAACGAGAACGTTGATCTAGGGAAAAAGTATCTTGCATAGCAAGGAAATGAGACGATTTATTCAAGAATTCAACAATAACCCAGATTGCATTATTACATCTAGGTGTCTTCGGCAATCTCACAACGAAGTCCATGGATATATTTTCCCATTTCAAATCTTGCACTAGTAAAGGATGATGTATCCCTTTTAGTAAATGTCACTCCGTTTTAACATATTGACAAGTCAAACACTTCACAGTAAAATCAGCGATATCTCTTTTCATTCCATCCCACCAGTAATCCTCCCGACATTCTCTATATATATTAGTACTGCCCAGATGAACTAAAAACGGAGAACTATGATCTTCACATAATAACTCTATCTTCAACTGTGAATCACAAGGCACACACAATCTCTTCCCAAATCTCAAAACAAAATCATTATCAATATTGAATTCAGGCAACTTACCCTTCTGAACCAACTCTACCTTTTTCTACAACTCACTATCTTTCTTCTATGCTTGCTTAATTCTGTCTGATAGGGAATATTTCACTAATACCAGAAACAAAACAGAAGGAAATCCTGCACCAACAACTTCTATGCCATAGTTAATCAAATATTTAACCAAATATTCACTTTCCAAATGCAACATTGTTATTGAAGCATTACTTTTTTTGACTCAATGCATCAGCCACTTTATTTTCTTTTATCGGATGGTAGTGAATTGTACAATCATAATATGTGATTAATTCTAGCCATCTCCTCTGTCTCATGTTCAATTATTTCTAAGTTAATATATACTTTAAACTTTTGTGATTGGTATATATTTCACACTTTACTCCATACATATGACGCCTCCAAATTTTTACATTGAAAACAACAACAGTTAATTTCAAATCAGGTGTATTGTAATTTACCTCATGAGTTTCCAACTGACATGAAGCATAAGAAATTACCCCATCATTCTTTATTAGGAAACAACCAAGTCCTTTCAATGAAGCATCACTCTATATAACAAACTCACTATTCCTGGAAGGTAGTGACAAAACTGAAGAATTCACCAATATTATTTTCAGTTCCCGAAAACAATCATCACATTCTTTTGTCCAGATAAACTAAACACTCTTCCAAGTTATCTTTTTCATTGGACTAGATAAACATGAAAAATTTCTAACAAACCTTCTATAATATCCTTCAAAACCAAGAAAACTATGAATCTCAGTTATATTTGTGGGACATTTCCATACTTTAACAACCTTTGTTTTTGCAGGATCAACAGTTATTCCATATTTAGAAACAATATGACCAAGGAATGAAATTTTTTGCAACCAAAACTCACACTTTCTGAATTTCTCATACAATTTATTTTCTTTTAAGGTTTGAAAAATAAACCTTAAATGGCTTTCATGCACCTCTTTACTTTTAGATAAAACCAAAATATCATCATTGAAAACAACCAAAAACATATCCAAGAACTCACGGAAAATTCTATTCTTCAGGTCCATGAATACAGCAGGTGTATTGGTTTTCCCAAAAGGCATTACAACAAATTAATAATGTCCATATTTTGTACCAAATGCGGTCTTCGGAACATCTGCTTCCTTTACCTTCAACTGATGGTACCATGATCTCAGGTCAATATTTGAAAATCACTGAGCTCCCTAGAGCTGATCAAACAAATCATCGATATGAGGCAAAGGATATTTGTTCTTAACAGTGATGTTATTCAAGGCTATATAATCAATGAAAAGTCTTATAGAACCATCTTTTTTTTACAAATAATACAAGAAAACCCCAAGGATATGTGCTAGGTCGAAGGAAACCATTCTCTAATAAATCTTTCAATTTATCCTTTAACTCTAAAAGTTCAATTTGAGCCATTCGATAAGGGGGTTTTGAAATTAACATAGAATCAAGAACTAAGTCAATAGTAAACTCAACATCTCGATCTGGTATTATTCCAAGAAACTCATCAGGAAAAACATCAGGATACTCATTTACCACTGGCACATCATTAATCTGAACAGTTCCTTTATTTTCAACAATATGTTCAAGGTAACATTCATTTCCATCTTTTACAATTTTCTCAGCCTCTTTATATGTTATCAACAGTAAGGGTTCATTCTTGTACACAAACTGAATGTATTTCTGAAAAAAAAACGTCTTTAGCTCTACAGTAAATCTTAACATGGTAAATAGAGAGCCAATCCATTCCCAGAATAACATCAAACTCTACTAGAGACAAAACAATAATGTTTGAAAGTAGGTTCTTTCCACGGATAAGGATAGGAAGATTCTTATAAATTCTTTTTTGCATCAACATTTCCCCGAGGTGTTTTTACCAAAATATCAGGAGTCATTTCTTCAGATGGTATTCCCAATTTACTAGAAATGTTTTCAGAAATGAAAGAATGTGGAGACCCTGAATTAAACAACACATCGACATAATCTGAAAAAACAAACAAATTACTTGATACCACTTCATTTGATGGCCCAACATCTGCTGAAGTAGTTGCAAAGGATTTCACCAACCATTTCTTCTTATAGTCTAACTGCTTCCCATCACTCGAGCTCTTCGTCGGACACTCGTTTGCATAATGACTCATCTCATTGTACTTAAAACATTTCACTAACTGTAAATCAAATTTGGTCTTACCATCACCCTGATCATTTTCAGTGAAATCACGAGCCTTATGTCACATCTTACCACATCAGTAGCACTTTCCAGAATTCAGAAGACATTACCCAGCATGCCTTTTACCACACTTATCACAAACTGGAAACGTAGTTTTCTTACCATTAGACCTTTTTTAAGAATTCTTCCCTTTATCCTGCCAACTCGGTCTCTTCTTCTGTTGGTTGTTTTAGAACACTTGATCCTCGGAAAACACCATTTCCACCTTCTCATCACATTGAAGAAGCTTTTCATAACTCTTTAACATGCGAGAAGCTAAAGCCATTCGATATTTTGGCTTTAATCATAAGTAAAAAAGATTGATTTTACTATAAAGTTCTCAGATAAAATTTGGAGCATAACTTGCCAATCAAGTGAACCTTTCTTCATAAGCAGCCACGAAGTCGTCCTCTTGCCTCAATTCCATGAATTGTTTTTCCATCCTAAGTCGAACTGCCTTAGGAAAATACTTCGCAAGAAACATAACTTTGAATTCATCCTAGTCGAGAGCATCAATCTCATCAGCGTACCTGATATTTTTAACCATCGACCACCACTGATCTGCTTCACCCTCCAAACGGTAAATTGAAAGACTGACCTTTTGATTGTATGAACAACCCATGACATTGAAAATCTTCTCCAGTACTTTAATCCACCCTTCAGCTAGCACAGGGTCAGATAATCCCTTAAAGGATGGGGGATGTTTCCTTATGAAATGTTCCACCACTAACATGTTACTCTTCGATTGATCTGGCTGATCTCGTGCATGGATACCACCACCATTTATCGCTTGATTCAATTAGGCCATTACTGCAACAAATTGTTCAGTTACAATTCTGACCATCTAAGGATGCTGATTCAGAAGGTTATTTCCTTCTGTATGTCTTCCTAGAACTGCTTCCCTATTTCCTCTATGGAAAACGATTCTGAACAAACATGTCTTAGACGAACCAACATGGTAATCTTCAAATTCTATATCATTTCAATTTGACAATAAAAAAATTATTTTTGTATAGTAATTTAATAGAATTATAACTCCTAAAGTTATCTAAACCAACCTTTAATACCAACTATAACTCCCCAGCATTAAACATTACATAATCTTGAGTTATTTCAGTAATACATATTGAGGATCTTTTTAGGTTTAGAGTTTTAGAGAATTAGATCATAAAACATGCCTTATATTCCACATTTAAACAAAGTGGTTACATAAAATATTGTATTAATTCTTCCCATCAATGGAAACATATTTAAAATAAATCAAGGATTCTTTATTGACACTTCCTTGACACTATCATCACATCATGTACCTTTCCCTTGACCTGTGAAAAAATTTCAAAAACATGGGATGAGAATACAAAGCTCAGTAAGGGATATAAAAGTACGAAAAGAAAACATTAGTCCATGTATGAAATCATACATTACTCATAAAACATAATCATTTTAACATACCTCATCAAATCCTAAATAAATCATAGAAATCATAAGACATAAAGGTAACTTGAAGATTTCATAACATTCTTACGTAGAGAGTAACCCTCATGGTTACGTTTGGAATACCCATCACAGTATATTCCCTAAATCTCTTAGGAGAAACCTTAACGTTTAACTCCTTCACATTACCCAATGCATTGGATAGCTATATCTGGCTCACCCGCCCTTAGTTTATAACAGAACCACCCGTCTTCATAAACAATTTCCACTAACTATAACATAATCATATCACATAAAACATGCATAAAGGAAACATAACATTTCAACATTTCAATCACAATATATCAATAAAACATTTATATAATAAAAAAATCATCAAAACCATTTTCACTACCAAAATAATGGAAAAGTAGAACATGGTATTTATTTTTCATTTAAAAATGGTTAAGGCTTATAGAGTAAGCTGAAGCTCGAATAATGGTCACAGCTGTGGAGAAGTCATTGTCACCGCATACGTACGAAAAAAAACATTCCTTTTGTCATTTAGTAAAACCCTTCGTATAAAAAATATTCCTTTTGAATAGAAATAAAATTCAAAGGGGTTTATACACCGTATAAAAGAAATTTTTATATAAAACAAGATATGCCTCAATGAAAGGAGATTGAGATGATGTCACGTACCTCGGGTCCGACTTGACTTGATCATTCTTTGACCTCCTGAATAATAAACATGAGTTAATTTCTACTTGCTTAAGAACCTTTTTCAAGTTCATTATTCAGTTTATATCATTTATTACCATGTTATTAACACTATTTAATTATATATTTAAATAATGGTGGTTTTTTCAATCATTGGTACTTGAGTCAAAAATAAACTCTTTATAATTACAAATTATTCATGGGTTAAAATATCCATTATATCCATATTTCTATTCATGATGTAGATATCATATATATCATATATATCCAGTATATACATACATTTATAATATTACATGACATTTAGAGATAAGAAATGAAATGCACCGTTCATAGAGACGGTAAGACGTACGTACGCATTCACGCTACTTCGATTTCTATTTCATATTTAATGAAATTAAAACATAATGATACCTAATTGTATTATAACATCAGTATGTTATCATATATAATATCATTAAATCTATCCTTTATACAAACCACATATGGTTTTAACGAATCAAATCACTTTGAGGGGGCGGTAGTCCGCACTTTCCTAAAATGATGATATCACATTTACCCATAATGGAAACCATAAAGGTATGACATAAATGAAAAATACAGAAGCTTAAGTAAAACATAAACATATTATATATCATATATAAATATAGTGACATCTTAATGGGAACCTATGAAGGTGTTAAAATAATATTGAACAATCATCGTTTCGTGAGGCAGAAATTCACCAGCCACAGAAACAATATGTTATTTAACCATTAGATGTAGGTGTGTGTAAGTTTAGCTAGAACACATATTATAAATACATATTAATACATTTAATATACTGGTTTTTTATAAAAGAAATGAATAAAAAGCGTTTAGGGGTTTGGAGAAGAAGAATAAAACAAAAGAACAATAGAGATGTCTTTACCTTTAAATCGGTTAACTCCTTTGGGTTTGAACCGAATGGGTTTCTTGAAGAGCATACTACCTAAGGTAAGGATTGTAGGATGAATAGAGGGATGTGGAGAGACAAAATAATCAGATCTTTTCTGAGCCAAGGACTTGAGAGGTGTGGGTATGGAAGAAAATGTGGGGGCCTTTTATATGAGGATAGGAGGGGAACACTTAGAAAGGTATAAATTGATACTTTATTTTCAAACGAGATTCGGATTTTAAAGGTCCCACATTGGTTTATTTCGAGAATAAGGTGATAAGAGTTCGCAATCCACCCATCCAATAGGTTTTTGACTTGTGTAGGTCTTAGATTTCACATTATCTTTTCATTTTATTTAAATAGTTTAATAATGAAGTAATCGCTGCATCATCATGGTCTCATATATAATTTAATTTATTTAATGTCTAAAAATTAAAAACAAATACCATTATGTAGGAAATATATTTATCTTTCCGATGACTGTTTACAGTCCAAGAGATCATTTATGCTGACAAAATAAAAAATGTTTTACTCATGTGATACATACATTGTTATTTTTACTTTCTTTAAAAAAATAAAAAGATAAAAAGTCATTTTCAAACAAAAGTGATTCCATGGGGTCCCCTAGTTTGGCACAAGGAATCCCATAGTCGGCCATGACACAAAAAGTAGTATTAGGACTCATGTTGGTGTCATTTTTTAATATTATGATATTATTTTATTATCCTTAACTACCCGATTACTAATTAATCAAGATAATTAACGTTAATTACCGTCGTTACTATTTACAAAGTCAAAAAAAGAGTCTTGATTATATAATTTGGACATTTTGATTCCAAATATGGAATAAATTTTTCCAAATTCCAAACACAAAAATTGGAATTATTAATATTAAAAAAATTCTCATTGTCAAAACAAATAGCGGGTTTTTTTTAAACAATATCTATGAAACGTCTGGCATTAGTTTATGCTCAATTACAAAGTGAAATTAATTCTAATTACCACTATTGGATTAAATGTTAAATATATATTCTATTTATACTTTTAAAAAAATTAAAAAGATAATCTAACCATATTATTAAATTATATGAAATGGCAGTTTTGATGTAAAATGCAATATTTTTCACTATTCATTAAAAAATGAACATTGTCAGAAAAATACGATAAAATTATCCAATGTAAATTTAAATGTCCCAATAATAAAGTATATGTTTTTTTGACAAATATAGCTTATAAAAGTTTCAAAATTTTGATTTAAAAATGGTTTTCCATCAAAAGGTAGTAAAACAATCTTTTAAAAATATTAGTGCATTTCTTGCTTAAGATTGGATTTATTCTCATTTTAAGACTCTAAACAACTATCTAATAAATAAATAGACATAGATAAGAATATATATTATTCATTACATACATTGGATGCTACACATATTGGATGAAATTTGTTATCAATTTTTCTTCTATAATGAAAACTTGTGATATAAGGAATGA
Source organism: Viscum album (assembly GCA_963277665.1). Taxonomy (NCBI): domain Eukaryota; kingdom Viridiplantae; phylum Streptophyta; class Magnoliopsida; order Santalales; family Viscaceae; genus Viscum; species Viscum album. Next base: position 1,316,154,780 of record OY728133.1, read on the forward strand.
CTTATCATCCCATTATGGATCTTATAATCCACTAGTTCTTCAAGAATTACTGTTTCATAGAGTAAGATTTAATGATTAAATTGATCAAAGCACAAACATTGAGTGACATTTCACTTGTGATATAAAATCATGTATGTATATCTTCTCAAATTATTTTGAAATAAATTATCATATTATCAATATTTATGATGATATCAATGAAATTCTTTGGACCTACTTGGTCTCTAGTTTTGTAGTCCAGAATATTATCTCGACCATATTCTCTATCACTCATTATTAGTTCATGGGGATTATTTTCCCTTATAGATATATATTTTATAATTTTACCTATTTATATTCCTATTTATGTGTAACTTTTTTTTAACTTTATGTTTCTAACATTCCCTTTTTAAGGGAGGTTTTATTACACATTTTTATGATGTTGGTTTCTACGGATTAATATTAAAATATTGAACCTTTGAGGATTGAGAATAATTCTGAGGGAAATATTAATTTTAAGCGGGGTAAAATTTGACAACTCATAATCTTTCTGAAATGGAGTTTTGAGTAATTTTTTATCATTGATAGTCTATGTTACACATAATGACATGTTTAAAATAAATGTGAAATATTATTAAAATTTTATATGTATGTTATGAACAATACATTAATTGGATGGTATGAATATAGATAACTTATATATGAAAAAAGTATATAATGGTAAAACTAAATATTAATGTATTGGTAATTATCATGGAAATTGGTCACATGGTTTTTAATAAAGTCATTTTAATCTTCAAGAATACATTTTCATGAAAAAATCTTTTTATTACATTTTATGAATTAATGTTATAATATATTTATGTATGTTTTATAGAAATAATTTTATATAATTTACATCATTTTTTGAAATCATCATATCAAAAATATTATATTTTGATATTGTGAGAATTTTCTAGAAAAGACATTTTTTTGAATGGTAAAAAATATTATTTTATAATATATGGTTTCATTTCTGATATCTTTAAGAGATAATTACAATATAAAAATTTATTCAAAATTATTAATTACTATTTAATTATATTATAATATAGATATAACAAGAAAAATAATTCATAAAATATTAATTATTATTTATTTCATGACAAATATGAAAATTATTTTCTGTGCCGATGCAGTGCATGTGGAGCACTAAAAATGTCAAATTTTGTGTCTTTCAGATAGTAATTTAGAGGTATTAAAATTATTTAAATACATTTTTATTAAATATAATTCATATATAATTATTGTTCCTCAAATTTTAAAATTTATAACTTATATGACAATAATCGTATCCAAATACTAGAACAATGATTGTGTATGGATAGAAAAATCAAATTAATAAATTAAATTAGTTGTCTTGACAGGGATATGAGTATAATTAATTAATGAATAAAAAGTATTATATTGAGTGTAATTTATTTATTAATTTGATAGTAATTTATATTTAAATTTTATATGTGAGAAAATACTTCAAATTCATATTAAACACTGTTGTAGAGCTTCTTAAAGGAGAAATAAAAACAATGAAATGATTTTAATTAAACAGATAATAACCATTAAATGACCAAAAAACTAGAATAAATATTATTGGTTGATTATATATCGATTATAATCATCCAAATGTCAAATTAATGACCATTTGTAGCCACTTGTTTGAGATAATGACCATTATAGTATTTTATTTAATGAAAACATAAACATGTCACACATATATTTTAAAAACATATAATATTTTTAATATGGGGTGAAATAAATAACTTTCACAATGTTAAATATTATTTGTAAATTAAAATAATATTAATTACCTCATTGTTTTTTTTAAAATTTTTAGTGAAGAATTAATTTCAATAAATAATTACACAACGATGATGTAGTTATTATTTTATTAATGGAAATATAAAATAAATGGAAATAAAAAAACTAAAATTAAAATAATTAGAGATAATTAATGTTATACATTAATTTTATCGAAGGATTTGACATATTATAAATGTATTCATGGATATGTTTTTTAAATTATCTTATTGTATTGATTTTATTAATGTAAACAAAATGAATAATCATTCAAATTGACATTACGAATATTTTGTACTAAATAATATTTTATTATATGATGTTAAATTCTCCAAAATATTAAATTCAACCAACGGATTGGTATATATTTTAACATGTAATCTATGCTCAATTTATGTTCCATTTTTTATTTTATTGTTACTATATTAATCCACAAAGGGTAAAAATCTTTGTTTTCACAGTATGAGATAAAGGGGTTAAATAAGGGTTGAAACCAAATGAGAAGACGAAAAAGTTGACCAAAAAATGAACAAAAAAATGATAAATAATATTATACCATTATTTATTTAGGTTGTAATTTTATTAGATTAATTGACAAGTTTCAGAGAAAATGAGTAATATATTTTTTAAATGAAATATAGTTACAAAATGTCACTCTCTTTATATTTAATACATTATTTTTATCCAAATAGGGTACAAATCAAGAAACAAATGAAAATAAATGTTTTTTTTGGATCTTAATTAAATTATTTAAATTATATATTTTTTTAAAAAATATAAAAAATATATAATTTATGTAATTTCTTTTAAAATGATAATAAAGTATTTAAAAAATTAATAAAAAATTAAAATAATTGAATTTATAAATATTAATTTTAATATAATTTTAATTATTTAATGTGTAAAATTAATTTTCATTATATTTATGAAATATTAAAGAGGAGTGAAATCATAATTTTATATCTTCCCAATTTTTTTTTTGTTTTTAAAAATTAACGATAATGAATAGTGTAATCTTTTTTAAATAATTATATTTTTTTGGAATAATATTTAATTAAATTATTTAAAAATTTGACAAAATATTTAAAAAATAAAAAATTATCATGACATGTTCAAAAAATTTATAAATTGAACATTTATGGTCCAATTTAAATCAAATTACTGAAAATTACATCCTTTTAACATTGAGAAATTTGTTACTATAGTTAGTATTTAAAGAGATTAACTAGGGGTTAATAAAAATGATACGATTTTAAAACAATTCCAAAACATTCCCAAAATATATTGGTTGGAAAAATTACAGCTACATATTAGATTAGATTAGAATATATATTGATTTGGTAGAATTTGTACTGAAAATTAATTTATTATAATTTATTCTTTATGGAAATTTCAAAAGTTTCCCTCACCTTAATTATAAAATGACACATCGTCCCTCACTTCATTAAATCACTTTATCCCTTAAATATTGGACATATCCTATAAATGTCTCTATAAACATCGCTATAAACTTTCTAGAGGTGTTGTTCTACTGAAAATACAAACCCTTGATCCATTTAGAGGTGATATAAAGTAATTCATTTGAATTAAATTAGGGTTGAACATCGAAAAAGAAAGGCAATACATTAAGTAATGGTTTATTTTACAATGTCATCACTATTCATTATTTTTTTGTTTAATAATCCATTAGGGAATATTTATTTTCCATTACCATGTTTGGTAATATTTTTTTTATTCTCTTATAATTATTTGAATAACTTTTTACCCATTTTTACTTTTTACAAAATGGTTTCAAAATAATATCATTGTAATATTCAAAAAAATTCTCTTTTAAAGTTTTATAAAAAATATAAATTGAATTCTTTTTAACATATCTGGAATGATCATGTATTCCTATATTTATGAAGACATAATTTCATGAATTTTTCTTTTAAAAGATTAAAATGATCTTTTTCAAGAAAATATTTTCCATTATAATTGCATGAATTTTTTAAAAAGTCAAAATGGAAATGATAATTTTTCATGAATAATTTCAATTTATGTATCAAAAAAATTATATGTGAAAAAATTATTTTATGTTATTTTTTTATTAGGGTATGGGCCTAAGATTCCATTTTATTCTCTTTCTGAATGTTTCACATTTATGATGGCATGATGTTTTGGAATTATTTTTCTCTTCCATGAGTTATGTTATGATGGAATTTTAATGAAACCCATTTATTTTTATGAGTTATAATATGATTAATTTTTTATATTCCTTGAAAATAAATATGTAAAATTTTCTTTATGTGATGGTCAGGGACTAATATCACAATCCAATGAATTGGGTAATGATTTTAATCTTATGAGATAGACTGACTAGAATGTTGAGTGAACTTAGTTCAGTAAGGTAATTGTTCATCCATTATACTCTTAGGATTGAACCTTATCTTCTAAAATGGTTTTGGGAGTGAACCCGTACATATTTTATTGTATCGTTAATAAGACAATACAACTAAAGAAATGATTTTATAAGATTCTGTTTTTCCACAATTATATGTTTTATGCCAATTTTATTTTCTCATGGATCATGTTTCATTATGATTTATTTCATATATACTACGAATATTTATTCCATGACTCAAAATAAATTGAAATGTTATGATGATTTTGATTTCTAAATATTATTTTCATACTTTCATATATTTATGGTCATTTTTTCATGATATCTAATTTGTGTAGCATTGATGAGAATATGAGATATTCCTTTCCATGTGTTAATTTTCTGAAAGATATGATAAATTTTCTTAGGTATTATATATAAAAAATGGTTCAAGTAATGAAGAAATAAGTAAAAGACGATTGTGATATTTTATAAACTATTTTTTTATATTTTCATCTTTCTAAAGCCAATTGATCTTTATGATCCTCAATGGTGTGTTTTTGCAATCTACTGAATTTTAATATATAATATGTAATATATATATATATATGAATATAATAAGTTTTTATACTCCCATCCATAGGTATCTGGAATGAATATTCTTCAGGTTGCGGAAGAGTATCCAGAGGATGATAATACATGTAAAACCATTGAGAGAATTACCATTACTATAACTTCATCATTAGTGACTTCATTATTTGAAACTATAAAATATCATTTTTTATATTGAATCATATTTTGAGATTAATAAATATTTTTGTGTATATTTTATCTTATGTGATGGATATTACTATACCCCTCAGAATGAAAATAGTTATATGTCTCTATTGTCCAGATTATGACTTCTCTTTATAATAAATTGATCTTTCATGGAATTTATTGGTTCACAACATGAAACCACTTAGTGTAAAATTTTGGATGGTTTGGATCATTTCTAATAATTCATTAATTGACTGTTATCTTTGACAGGTATGCCTCACTACACCCGATGGGGTATACTGTATCATTCATGGACAATGGGACTTGAGGTCATGTAGAGGTGCAACTTCTTATCTAAATATTGGGAAAATAATATTAGTATTTTATTTTCATCTAGAGTTAGAATCTTTTAGTTTTGATCTTCCTCTAATTTCCATCATGTATCCTTTGGGATTTCTTCTAACTTCTCGTGTTTTAAATTTGTAATGGCGGATGTGTTTTTTATTGATTTAGTGTATGGTATTCAACCAATGTATATTCCTTCTTACCACATAACACCCTATGAAAATAATAAATGTGAGAAAATATTTAATGTGATCTGATAGAGAAGGGATTTATAAAACCATGTGTTTCACCTTAGGTGAGATTTATTATAACATCCAGCCTTTTTATAACATAAACTTTAATTACATTACAAAAAACTGAGGATCTTTAAGGTTTAGTATCTTGGAAACCAGGAACATAATACATGGAAACAACATATAACATTCTTCTTAAACACATGTAAGGATTCTCCTTAAGTTCATCCTAGGTTCATTACTGCATCTCATAACATGGGGACATACATCAAAAGAAAGGGTGAACAGAAGGCCCAGTAAGGGAAACACGAGAAACATTTTACATCTGCACTTGAGATACTTCAAAAAGGTCATGAAAAGAACATTAAGGAATGAGAAATAAATCATGAGGCATTTCATAATAAAAATAACATTTTTCATAACTTTAAGATGTGTCTACATCATTTAACATAGACAATCATGAAAACATCACCAAGGTCCATCCCCAAGGTGTCATTTGAAAATTACCAAGGTTATTCACCAAGGTATCGTGAAAATTTAAATCTCTAGTGGTTACATCATTACCCAATGAATTGGAGCGCTATCAGGGTGAACCCTTAAATTTTCCTTTATTATAATGTGATACACATATATCATCATCAAAAATTTCATAAATAACCCATATAGCATAAAATAAATTAGTTTCATTTCATAATCATAACATTTAAAAAACTGCTTTAAAGACATGATCTTTACGTCACTTTAAAACCCACGGAAGGGAAGAGCAGGTCTCATGTATGTAAATCCCAGAATTTAAAATAGAAAATTTTGATATATATGTGAATACCCCTGTAGAAATAAGATCTTTGAGTATTCAATTTATAACATAAAATAATTTGGATAAAAGAGAGAGGCATTTTGAGACGAAAATTCTGCACTATAACGTCTATGTTTCCGGTTTTTAGAAAACAATTAAAAGAGAGGGGGCATGGGTCAAACATTCATAAATGATCCATAAAACAGTAGAGGGAAAGAATATGAAGGATATATGAACATGGTAATGAATATTTTAAGATGTACCATATGAAATGAAGAACATGAAAGGAAGACAAAAATAAGATTTCTCTTATGAAAATTCGGCAGCCAAACGGCATCACCTATACATCAAAAAAAAATGATTTGAAAATATAAAATAGGGTCTCTCATCATGTGAACATAAGAGTTCAGTATATTAGATATAGATATCATACCCCAACTTAAGTAAATGGAACTTGAAAGACATGACATGAAAGTAGAACTTTGAAAATAATGAGAAGGTTGAAAGAATCCCTTAAAAATTCGGCAGCCTAACGGCGCCATATAAACATTCATAAAACGAAATGATGAGATTAATAGGGGGTCTCTCATAATATGAACCTCAAAAGGACAGTATAATGAATATAAAAGAACATCATAAAACATAAGAAAAAGGATAATAAATGAAATGAAATAAAAGAGATTACATGAAAAGAAAGAGAGAGGTCGGATCCCTTACCTTAAAACGTAACTCTTAAAACTCAAAGGCTTGGACATTGAGGGCTTGAGGGCACCTTGGGAGGACTCCTTAGAAGGTAAGAAGACCAGAACATCGTTTAGGTAGAGTTGGGAGTGAAAACTAAAGGAGGAAATGGTGGGTATTTGTAGGGGAAGTGAGGGGACAAGTCATTAATGTCCAAGGGACACCTCACAAGTGCTTTTCTCAAAACCATGTGCTCTCCCAAGGAATTTACCATGGAGTTTGGCCACATGGGGCCCCCAATACAATAATTCATCACCGTTGGTCGGCCAACCCATAAAATATCTCATGACATCATCATGACACAGTTATGATGTCATTAAACACACTGAAACCCTAAAACTGTATTTTTACTATTAATTGAAAATTCAACTTTCTCAGAAAAATCCCAAAAATTTACCTAAACATAATATCAATTATATGATTTCAAAATGAACTCCATTTTATAAAAAAAAATTTAAAAAAATTTTAATTTATTTTTTAAATAAATTCACTATTCACCGAAAATTCATTTTTTCAGAAAAAACCCCAAAATTTACCTTCACATAAAATCGATGCACTGAGTTCAAAAATGAAATCCATTTTATAAAAATAATTTTCTAAATATTTTTAATTTAATTTTTAATTAAAAAACACTATTCACCCAAAAAAACTAATACGTGAATAACAATTTTTGAAACCATTATTTAACCATTTTATTGAATCACATCAGTTAATCAAGGTTCTTAGATTATATTAATACTTTCTTTAAGTGAGATTACTAATCCATTTTTTCACCTTTCTAATCCTAAGAATAAAATTACTATTCATAATGTACTATTCATCAAAAATAATGTTGTTCTTATTAGACTCTAAATTTCGTACTGAACATAATTGTAGAAGACCATTTTTCGAAAATCATTACACATTTTTAATTATTTAATGTTTACATAAACATTTTTTAAAATATCCATTCTCTAAAATTCACCAAAAATATGCATACTATACTTATCCAGAAATTTGAAAACTCATAAACATCATTATAAGAAGAAATACCAATTTTTATTTAAAACAATGGATTACACAAGGTAGTTACGGTATCCTTACATATCCCCTTATCACACCAGCATAGGACCTAAGTGTAAGGTGTGCGAAGGTGAATGAATCTGAGGGAGGCTCGACCAACATCGCACGAGTAGTAATTTTTATCAGTTTGAACTTCTCACGAATGCGATCTCGTTCTAGCTTCACACGATAAAGTTCATCTTGGGTTTGGTCCAGAGCAAATCCAAATGGTGCTACCTCCTTTCCAAGTTCTGTTAGATGGGCTTCGATTAGTCCAAGACTACTCGGTGAGGCCATCGAATCTTCTTTCTATATTAATTTACCAAGATTACTTGTATTTAGAGACAATAATAAAAAAAATTTGTTTCCAGCGGTCATATTGTCCAATGGTCATATAACAGTAAAAACCCAACGGTCTCATTTTAATTATACTCATGTTATCAAATGAATCATTTTTGTTGAGTATATAAAATTAAAATAAAATAACACACAAAATTAGGAAACAAGATTGAATCAAAATTTCGGGTCGTTACAATCTTCCCCCCTTATGAAACTGCGTCCTCGCAATTTTTAAAATTGGGTTTTGAAATTTCATTGAAAGTCCCAAATCAGAAAAGGATTCAGTAACACTATTTCTTTAAAACAATGAAAGGGAAGTACAAAGGTCACCCGATTTAACCCATAGTAGGATTTCATGGAGGAAAACATGGATATGGAAGAAAAACAAAGGGTCATGTTCTGGGGGAGAGTGATACAAATCATGATTAGGAGAAAGTTGGCCACGAGAAAATCCCAAACTTATGATGTGTGTAAATGGTCTTTGATTACCTAGTAGAAACGTAAACCAACACCATTTTTGTTTTACGTTTCTTTTCATAATTTTGATGAATTCATTTACTATATAGAAAAAAAATATAAGGAAATATACCTACCTTTATGTAGAGTTTCATCTTTTAATAAGTTTCTACCAAAACTATTCTTTTCTCTAAAATATGATCATTCCAAACTACTTCGTCTCATCAAAACACAAGAATCATCTTCTAGAGAATCACATAATCCAAAAAAGATTAACTATATATTTCTTCTATCTTTAAACATTATCCCAAAAACAGAAAGGGTAAGGTAAAACAAATCTTCAAAAAGAATGAATCCCATAGGAATGGGAACTAATTTTAAATCTTCAAAGTTCCATGGTACTACCTAAAGTTCATCATAGACCATTCCATAATTAACGGTTCTTAATATTCTTCAAAATAAACTAAACTAAGATTGAAACCCAAATACAAGAAGGATTTGATAACATAGTCTTCCAAAATAAACTTCATCATTCATCTCCAATCAACATAAACCACTCCTAACATCTTATAACAAAAGTAACAAACCTAAACATATTTTCCCCAAGATAGGTTAATAATTTCCATAAGTAACCTATATTACCATAATTTCACCTTAAATTCATCTATTCTCCAAAATATAAGTCAACCTTACTCCTCAATGAAAATACTGTAGTAATATATTTACCTTGATCATATAGGGTCCCCAAAATAGTAAATGTCTTCCAAAATAATAATCATCTTTTAATCCCCTAATCATCTATGTCATATTAATACGGCAATCGTCTCATTTCATATCACATTGGTTGTTGGGTCATGTTCTTCCATTTCCCACCATTAACTACGAAGAGAAAGTATAATTAGGGGATTAAATACTTAGCCAATAATCATAAAAAGGAACTCAAAGCATATAAGGATAACTTGTAGAAGAAAAGTATACCATAACTTGTGATCCCATAGGTTCCCATCTAGGTTATCCATTATCATATATTCTAATGTGAATCTTTATTTTATTTTTTCTTTGTTCCTTTAACAATGGTTCATACTATGCTTATGAATTTACCAAAGCATATCCCCTAGGAGTGTCGTGATGAATAGTGCAGCAAGGCCCATTGTTGTGTACATGTTTCCATTCGAGTCTAGCTGAAAGTGGTGTTTTTGGGGTTTACCTCTATGTACATATGTGCCAGAGCCACCTCTACCTGCTCTTATCTAGACATGGATGTATTTTCTTGGAAACCCCTTACTCAATACTCACAAAAATACCAGGAAGATTTCCTATATTTAAAGTTTTCTATAGGTTTCTTCCTAAAGTTTTCATATCCTACTTTCCACAAATAACTAAACAATCCTTTGATACCAACTATAACATCCCACCTTTTTATAACATAAACATTCATTACATTACACAAAACTGAAGATCTTTAAGGTTTAGTGTCTTGGAAACCAGGAACATAATACATGAAAAAAACATAAAACATTCTTCTTAAACACTTGAAAGGCTTATCATTAAGTTTATCCTAGGTTAATTACTACATCTCATAACTTGGGTACAAACATCAAATGAAAGGGTGAGCAGAAGGCCCAGTAAGGGAAACAAGATAAAAATTTTACATGTGAACATGAGATACTTCAATAAGGTCATGAAAATAACATTAAGGCATAAGAAAGAAATCATGAGGAATTTCATAATAAAAATAACATTTTTCAGAACTTGAAGATGTCGCTACATAATTTAACATAGAAAATCATGAACGTATCACCAAGGTCCATCCCCAAGGTGTCATTTGAAAATTCTCATGGTCATTCACCAAGGTATTGTGAAAATTATAATCTCTAGTGGTTACATCATTACCAAATGCATTGGAGCGTTATCAGGGCGCACCATTAAATATTACTTTATTATCATATGATCCACATATATCATCATAAAAAATTTCATAAATAACCCATATTGCATAAAATAAAATGGTTTAATTTCATAATCCTAACGTTTTAAAAACTATTTTAAAGACATGATGTTTACGTCACTTTAAAACCCACGGAAGGGGAGAGCGGGTCTCATGTATGTAAATCCCATAATTTAAAAATAGAACATTTTGATATATTTTTTAATACTCATGTAGAAATATGATCTTTGAGTATTCACTTTATAACATAAAATAATTTTGAGAAAAGAGAGAGGCATTTTGAGACGAAAATTATGCAGCATAACAGCTATATTTTGGGTTTTTAGAAAACATTGAAAAGAGAAGGGACATGTGTCAAACATTCATAAATGATCCATAAAACAGTAGAGGGACAGAATATAAAGGATATATGAACATGGTAATGAAATGTTTAATATTTACCATATGAAATGAAGAACATGAATGGAAGAAAAAAATAAGATTTCTCTTATGAAAATTCGCCAGCCTGATGACGTAACTTAAACTTCAACAAAAATGATTTGAAAAGATCAAATAGGGTCTCTCATCATGTGAACATAAGATTTAAGTATGATAGATACAGTGATCATACCCCAACATAATTAAAAGGAACTTGAATGACTTGACATGAATGTAGAACTTAGAAAAAAATGAGAAGGGTGAAAGAATCCCTTAAAAGTTCGGTAGCCTAACAGCGCCACATAAACATTCATCAAACGAAATGATGAGAGTAAGAGGGGGTATTTCATCATATGAACATAAAAAGGAAAATATAATGAAGATAAAGGACCATCCTCCAACATATGAACATGGAGCATAAAATAAATGCCATAAAAGGGATTACTTGAAAAGAAAGAGAGAGGTCGGATCCCTTACCTTAAAACGTAACGCTTAAAAGTCAATGGTTTGGACCTTGAGCGCTTGGGGGCACCTTGGGAGGACTCCTTGGGAGGTAAGGAGACCTGAAATTCGTTGATGTAGAATTGGGAGTGAAAAATAAATGAGGAAATGGTGGGTATTTATAGGGGAAGTGAGGGGACAAGGCATTAATGGCCAATGGACACCTCACAAGTGCTTATCTTAAAACCATGTGCTCTCCCATGGAATTTACCATGGAGTTAGGAAACATGGGGCACCCAATACAATAATTCATCACCTTTGGTCAGCCAACCCATAAAATATCTTATGACATCATCATGAAATAGTTATGATGTCATTAAACATACTGAAACCCTAAAACAATATTTTTACTATTCACTGAAAATTCAACTTTCTCAGAAAAATCCCAAAATTTTACCTTAACCAAATATCAATGCTCTGATTTCAAAAATGAAATCCATTTTATAAAAATAATTTTCAAAAAAAATTAATTTATTTTTTAAATAAATACACTATTCACAGAAAATTCATTTTTTTCAGAAAAAACCCCAAAATTTTCCTTAACATAAAATCGATGCTCTGAGTTCAAAAATGAAATCCATATTATAAAAATAATTTTATAAATATTATTAATTTAATTTTTAATTAAAAACAATATTCACCCAAAAAAACTAATACTTGATTAATTATTTATGAAACCGTTATTTAACCATTTTATTGAATCACATTACTAAATCAAAATGCCTAGATTATATTAATACTTTCTTTAAGTGAGATTAATAATCCATTTGGTCCCATTACTAATACTAAGCATAAAATCACTATTCCTAATTTAATATTCATCAAAAAATTTGTTGATCGTAATAGACTCTAAATTTCATACTAAACATAATTGTAGAAGACCATTTTTTGAAAATCATTACACTTTTTTAATTATTTAAGGTTTACATAAACATTTTTTAAAATATCCATTCTCTAAAATTCACCAAAAATATGCATACTATATTTATCCAGAAATTTGAAAAGTGATAAACATCATTATAAGCAGAAATCCCAATTTTTATTTAAAACAAAGGATTACACAAGGCAGTTACGGTCTCCTTACATATCCCCTTATCACACCAGCATATGACCTAAGTGTAAGGTGTTCTAAGGTGAGAGAATATGAGGGAGGATCGACCAACATCGCACGAGTAGTAATTTCTATCTGTTTGAACTTCTCGCGAAGGAGATCCCATTCTAGATTCACACGATGATGTTCAGCTTGGGTATGGTCCAGAGCAAAGCCCAATGGTGATACCTCCTTCCCATGTTCTGTAAGATGGGTTTCGATTGGTCCATGACTACTGGGTGAGGCCATCGAATCTTCTTTCTAAATTAATAAAACAATATTTCATGTATTTAGAGACAATAATCAAAACATTTAGTTTCTAGTGGTCATATTGACCAATGGTCATATAAGAGTCAAAACCCAACGGTCTCATTTTAATTATACTCATGTTATCAAATGAATGATTTTTGTTTAGTATATAAAAATAAAATAAAATAACACACAATATTAGGAAACAATATTTATTCAAATTTTCGGGTCGTTACATTTATAGTATTCTATAATAATTCATATGAGACACTACACCTATTTTTTGATTATAGATAACTCAATTCAATTATGGTAAAAAAAACATGTATACGATTCCATAAATAGATGATCAGTCTGCTGGTTAATGGGGGAAATGTGGCTATCATTTATTGATCACTGGTCTGGTTATAACCTGTTGAGAATACAAAAAATATAAACATCATAAAACCACTATTCAGATACGGTAGGGCCATTATGAGTACTATTTCAATCGATTTGGTCTAACTAATGATCTTGTAGTCTTTATGGATTTTATTAATAGAATCATTCATGAGTATCAATATATGTTCATTTTGTATATTTGGATAAAATACATGTTTAATCTATGTCTAAGGAGGATCATGTGCTTCATTTTAAATTAGTTCTGAATAATTCGATAAATCATCGACATTATGTCAGTGTAAAAATATGTAGTATCTAGATTTGATAAGTATTCTTCATGGGTCATGTCATATAGGAACATGGTTTTTTATTTGACCATGAGAAGGAGAAATATGTTAAGACACAATAGAAACTATTTAATATTTTTAGATATTTGTAGCTTCATGGGTTTCTCTAGATATTATCTATTGTTCGTAATGTATTTCTTGATGTTGGCTTCTCTAATGACAGCTCTAGCTTGAAAGGGAGTGATGTTTTTTTGGGATGAGTAATTTCATAGTTATTTTGTTGATTTGAAATGTATGTTGACCTCTACATAGATGTTGACTTTTCTAGAGGTTGTTAATGCCTATGTGGTCTTCCGTGACACATCATTTTCAGGTTTGGGATGTGTTCTTATGGAGGGGTATCATGTCATTGCATATGGATCTCGACGTCTAATGCCGCACAAGAATAATTATACAACCATGACCTGGAACTCATTGTTTGGTTTCATGTACCTATGTGTAGGGGAATTATTATTTTATAGAAATGTTTCTATGTATTTTGACCTCAAGATAATGGGTTATATTTCTTTTAATGATATTTTAATCTCTACAAGAGGTCATTGAGAGAATACCTCCAATATTTTAATTTTTTTCCTATACAATGAGAAATGATAATGTTCTTACTAATGAATTGATTATGAAAATCCACACCCTATGAATGAAATAATATTCAAAATATTGGATCTTTATGGTTGTTTTCAATAGTTTCTTGTTGGAGTTTGCAAGACAACTGAAAAGGTTGTCTTGTATAATTTTATGTTAACTTATACACTTGTTAATATTGTTCTTCAAGAATAAAAACATGATCATGAATTTTTTAGAATTCGGGACTCTATTTATTGAAGGGAGTCTATTTTTGTGTGATCATTATACAAGAAAGAGAATTCGATGTTTTTAGAATCAGTTTTCTTATCATTTCCTCTGAAAAGGGCTATGATGGGGGATTCCCATAATTCATATTGGGGTTTTCACATAGAAACCACAAATATGTTCTACGACATGTGTCAAAGATTCTAATGGTTAGTTGTGAGACAAAACATCCTTAAATTTGTTCGAACTTCTATACATAGCAATATGGTTATTTTTACATGTATAACATTGATTGTGAAACTGATTTACTCATGACTACATATGTATATAATTACTTTTATATAATGTGTATATTTAATACCTGTTTGAAATGGTATCCATCATTTGAAATAAAATATGATTTGTTTTAAATATAAAAAATATTAATTATAACAATCTAAGTTGTACTTAAATTGAAATAATTATTTGGTTTATTAATATTGAACAATTTTTCAGACCCTATTGGTATTTATATCTCACACCCTACCATTTTTACTGGGATGTATTAGATTTCATTCTGCCCAGTCCAATAAAATATAATGTTCACCTTGGAGGATGTTGGATATTCTTGATCCATTGTCTTGAATCATTCGTTCTCACAGAATATGTGCCTTGTAGTAATTTTGAGTAATTTGATGATATTATATTTTCAGTTTTTTATAATTCTATATGGTTTTAAGTACAATATCTATAATGATTTGTTATCATAATAACATGTATCTTTGATCTTCTTCTTTTTTGTGGTAAATTCATTTCTTGTATTTTCTTGTATAATGATTGGTTTTACTCTCCAACCCATGGGGATTTGGAAAACCCTTTGAAATATATTAGGATTGAATTAGTTATCCGGGTACCAGTGTAACTATGATGGTTTGTGAAGATGTTGTATCAGCATTTTATGTTGATCATCTTTCCTTGATGCTAGTATGCATTTTGAGATGTTTTCCTGACATAGAAGGCATTTGCGAGTGAGTTCTTGGATGTTTCTAGGCTTGATGAGTCTCGTATCACAATGGGTATATTGGGAAAATATTATTGAGGAATAATTATTTAGTTCTCCCTAATTTACATTTGATAGGTATAAATACATATCTTATTTTTTTTATTTGATGAGATTAATTTATTTATTTCTCTTGTTTGAGTGGTGATCTGAGTGATCATTTAATGTCATAAATGGTAGTTTGATGCTTTTTTTTGCATTATTACTCCAATAAGATATGTGAATAGGATATAATAGGTAGATTTTTATGAGCTATAATTATAAAACCCTCTAATTAAAAAAAAATATAGTTGAGGTTTTTGTGCGTGCGGTCTATGCTTTGGGACAGACAGCTGAACCTATTCCAGATCAGGTCCTAGTTATGGAACCACATAAGGATAAATTCTAAAATCATGATACGAAGTTTAGTAACCATAATACAATAGGATTATAAGGTTCTAATGATCTTCAATGGTCTAAGTACTGGTCAACAATGCTAGATATTCTTTTATGGTTATTAGAAATTCATGAGTCATTCATGGTGATATTTTCTTCCTTAAAGCTGAAGGGACAAAGAGAAATATGGTGGGACACAAACGATACCAAATAGAAGAATAAAAAATTAAATTGGAAGGAATTTATAATTTCATTTAACTGACCAATTATATCCGGAGTCTAGGGTGTTGGAAAAGGCTATAGAGTTTTTTAAACTCGAGAAGGCTGACAGAATGATGACAGAATATTAAAATTAATTTACTGAGATTTTATAGTTTTCTATTGGGATTTTATTGAATTATATGATAAAGACATGATGATTTGAGATGATATATCAATCTGAAATTCATTCTCATTTTTTCCTAATGAAACCTTTTTCTTATTAATACAAGCCGGATAGGGAATTGATGGTTGAACATGACCTAGTTGAAAAGTTAAGGTTTATAGGAGTTCCCATAAAGTGAAGAGAAAGCGTGATGAGTCTCACAATCTTTTTCAACAAATCGGTTATTATAGACCTCATATAGATTTTTAGGAGGTCATTTGGCTTTGTTCCATTTTGGAACACCGAGGCATTTAAAATGAGTTTCCCCTATGGCACCCAAGATATGTGGTTCTTGTGGTTGTTCAAGACAATTGCATTATTTCTATTATACATTCTCTGCTCTATATAGTGGAACATTCTCATCACCACCAAAAATTACAATAGTGAAATAAAATACATCCAGATCGAAGGGGTTCCTATATCACCCTAATATTTTTATGAAATTTATTTTTAAATAATATTTTTTCTTTGATAGCTTGTGTCACATTCAATTGAAGGTTTAAACGAACCAATAAATATTATTAAACATTACATGTTCATTATAAAAAATTCATTAAATTAAAGTAAATTAATATGAATAAATGATTTAATATATAATTATAAAGGTATAACTGAATATCAATTTATTGATAAGTTCTAATGAAATGATCACTAAATTTGTAATAAATTTATTTTAATCTTGATAAATTAGCTTTCTTAAATAATTATTTTAATTTTATTTTATGTATTAAGAGAATAATTAATTTCTATTATTTTATTAATATTTAATTGATAAAATAAAATATAACTTTTTAAATTATCGTATCAAAATTAGGCTATGGTGAAGTTTTTATAATTTTATAAAAATGTTAAATTTTCTGTCAATAGTAAAAAAATACAGGTGTTTATAAAATATGGTAATTTTTATGATATCTTTAATAAATAACTATTATAAAAAAAATTATGAAATTATGTAAATTATCATTCATTATATTATCATATAAATATTATAAGTAATTCACAACATGTAAATGAAAATTAACTTTGTGATAAATATGAAAATCATTTTTAGTGTCGATGCAGTACTTGTGTGACATTGTAAAAGAAAAAATCAGTGAGTTATAGAAATTAATTGAGAGGTAAAATATCATGCCTAAATAATGATTTGGAGTAATTTTATGAAATTTTCAACATATATAAGAGAAATATTTTCTAAATTCATTTACAATGATTGTGCCTTGCTAGAGAAGTCAGATTAAAATTTTAATGTGTTATCTTGACATGGATATGATAAAATATACATAATGAAATAATATAAAAAATTATATTGATCCAAATTAATTTATTTTTATTTTATTAATTTTTATTAATTTTTTATTTGTGAAATAATTACCATTAATTCTTATATAATATTGACAAAGTGCTTGTGCAAGAAAAATAAAAATAAATAAAATTATTTTAATTAAAATAATACGAACCATTGAATAGCACAAATAGTTTCATTAATCAAATTTATTTGAGTTCATATTGATTTTAATTATCCATGTTTCAAATTAATAAACATTTGGATCCACATGGATATGATTATGACATTAATAGAATTTTTTATGATTTTATTTTATTATTAAAGAAAAAGTAATTAATAATCATTAAAATTGAGAGTATGAATAATTTAAAGTAATTAAGATTTTATTAAATGATATAAAAATATGAAAAATCATAAATTCAATGAAAATATATTTATATGGTATTAAATTTTATATAATATAAATTAATGGGTGTTTTTTCAATTTATTGTAACTATATTAACCCTTAAAGCGTTAAAAGCCAAGTTACAACAATGAGGGTTAAAGGGTTTATGTAGGGGTTAAAACCCAAAGATAGGGGTATACCCATGACCTAAACATGTAAAAACCTATTGGATGAATAAAACTTGACCCCTATCACCTTATAATCGACTTTGGGTTGTTTAATGGACAATTATCCTTTTAAATTACTAATGTATTATTTAAATCCAAGATAGTTTTAAAATATCACTCTGTTTGTATTTAATAATTTTTATGTGTCTGCATAATGAAAAATCAATATATGGACTAAAAAAATTATATTTCGATCATAATGTAGTTATTTTAATTATATAAATTTATGTTTATTATTTATATATTAAATATTTACATTAATTTTATTTGAAATTAAGATACAATTTTTATTTAATTAACAGATAAAAAATGCTTTATAAATATATTTTTGATATAATTTGAATGTTATCATGTGTGGAATAAATTTTATACATCTTAATTAAATATTATAAAGATTTAAAAGAATTATATTTTAATTTTACATTATAATTGATGTTTTTTGAAAATCAATATTGTGAATAGTATTAACAATGGTAATAATAATATTTTATGGGAAGAATATTTTGTTAAATTAATTAAAAATAATTAAAATCTTTAAATAGTACCAGGTTATAATGATATGTTTTAAAACTTCATTAATTGAAATTTTATGCTACAATTCATATCAAACAAGTGAAAAACCTTTTTAATATTGATGATGTTGGTACTACAGTTAAAAGTAAAATTTGTACAGTAAGGGTTAATCAATATGATAATGTATTTAAATAATACAAAAACATGTATAAAATATATTGGTTTATGACATCACAAACATATAATATCTTAGAATCAAATCCATTTCCATTTGATGACATTTTGATAGAAAATTAATTTACTGTAATTAAATCTTTGGAGAAATTCCAAAAGTGCCTCTCACCGTATTTATAGAAGGACACATCCTCCCACACAACTTCACTTAACATTATGCCTTTAGATCGAACATACAATGAAAATTTCTATTATAAAATTCCTTATCCACATTCTTTTGGTTACAATATTATGAAAATACATAACCAATATCCCTTAAGAATCGATCCAAAGGAGATGTTTCAAAGAAGATAAGGTTTGAACATTAACAAAGAAACTCAAGACAAGATGGAATGAATTATTTCACAATATCATCATTATTATAGAATGTTTTTAAGAAAAATATATGGATTATTTCTTTTCCATTTCAATGTTTCCAAAAAAAATATTTCAATTTTTCTACTATTAACCTATAATTATTTGAAGACATTTTTACCCATTTTTTATTTTTATTAACTGTTTTAAATGGAATATATTTATAATTTTCTAAATAAGATTATATTTGAATATTCTGTTAAGAATATTAATTTAATGATTTTTTAACTTATACATCATGAGGGTATTATCTGGATTTCATGATGGATTAATTTTATTATGATTCCTTTAAAATCAAATGTGGTTTTTTTCAATGAAAATGATTTCATTTGAAATTCTGTGTCTTTAAAAAAATAAAAATGGAATGGATATTTTCTTCATGATTTATTTCAGGTGGTCATTCTAAAAAAATTCCAAATAAGACAACGTTATTTAATGATACATATGTTTTATTGGGGTATGATTCAAGGATACCACTATTTTAATTTTATTAAATGTTTTATGATTATGATGGTATGATGTTTATAAATTCCATTTCTTTTTCATTAGTTATTTTATGATGGAATTTTTATGAAACCCATTTCATATTATGGGTTTATATATGATGATGTATTTATAATTTTTTATGACACATATGTATAGTTTTTATTATCTGACAGGTGGGACCTATATATCCCTCTAATTCATTGGGTTGTGATTTATATCTCATTAGATAGATATGCCTAGAATGGGGAGGGAACTCTGTTCAGTAATGGACACTGTCAACTGTGATAGTCTTGGAAGATAACCATGAAAACTATGACAGTTTGGAGAGAGAACCAATGTCACTATTATAGTCTTGTAAAAGATCCTTTAGTACTAAGGAAATTATTTTCTATAATTAGGTATTTTCCAAAATTCCATATGTTATGCTTATATAATTTTCTCATGCATGAAGATTATTTATGATTTATATCTTATGAACTGCTGATATATTTTACACTACCTAGGATTAAGAAATATGACATGAAAGATATTATTTTCAAATGTTATGTTAATATTTTTATCTTTTTATTCTCTTGTTTTTCTTGATATCTTCCCTATTTATCATTGTTGAGCATCTGATCTGTCCATTTTCATAGGATTATTTTCCATAATACATAATGAAAGTAATTAGATATGATATGTAAAACGGATGTGAGTAATAAATAAATTATTGGGAGATGATGTTGATATTTTATATACTAGTTTTTTATGATTCCAGGTTTCCATGGAATAAGATCTTTAAAATCCTTTGGTATGTGTTCATGTCATGTATTGAATATTCATCAAAATAGATGTAATTTTTATGTATGAAAATATTTAATTTTTATTGTTGGTATCATTGGTTTGTTTAGTAAAACCATAGATACTGGGATGTGAAAACATTAGTATGATCCCTAAGGATAAGTCTAAGTATAAGTTACAATACAAGAATTTTAGAAATGATCATAAATAACTATGGATTAAAACAAATGATTCATAGATTTTAATTTTATATGTAATTTCCCATTATTATGTGGTTCAAAAAATTATTATTTATATTCACATTATGATTTTTGGGTTTTATGCAATGGCTGGAACAAAGAAGATTCATGTTAATGGTGAAGGTGATAGACAATTGAATGATCTTTCTTGTGAGAAACTAAATAAAAAATGAGTCGGTTGGTGAATCATTTTTATTATTAATTATCATAAATCTAAAAATATGATCAATAATATCATCATTTGTGAGTTTTTAACCAATCTACTATAATAAATATGCAGTTTTAGGGTGACCATACTGGAAGAAATGTTCAATATTATTTATGTATATCATGTGGGAATATGCATCCATAAGATTGTCTCTATGGATCAAGAATATGATTTTTGTGTGGAAATAAAGGAAAAATTGTATTTGAAAATAAAAGTGAAATGTTCAATTAATGAAAATGAAATTAATAAAGGTATACCTAAGGCATCATCGATAGTTAAATATTTTAAATGTTGAATGTATGTGAATTAAGAAAACAAATTCTCTATGTTAAAAAATAGTAAATATAATATGAATGTTTTTATGGGTAATTTTTAAATTTCTAATTATGAAGAGACTATAAATGACTTATTAGATGAAATATATATTAAAGAATAAAATTAATTATTGTGTTAAATGTTGTATCAAGGAAGTAGATGGTTTGATTTTTTCTGTATTGTAATTCAAGAATAATGTTGTAGAAGTACTTTTATTGTATTATGGAATAAAAAACATCTAAATATTGGTCTATTTTAGTTTTTCCTTAATCTTTTGAAATTATATGTTGAATGGTATTATTATCCCCAAAAATTGATATATGTGGTCAGGTGTTATTTTTTGAGAAGACACGATTATGGGGAGGGTAACCTTTAATACATGCATGAATCTGGGCTATAAATGCGATAAAGAGTTGTTTTATTGTTATAAAATAATTTGAATAATAATTAAAACATTAGAATTTATTAGCAATAGGATCAAAAGGTTGTTTATTATATAATGGATTGATCTTATTGATTTTTTAGATTTATTGAAAGAGGAAGAAGTTAATTTTTAAAAGCATGCTTGATTCAACTTATGTTTTTTAGAAAATCAGGTTATTATCATGTTTTAAGATAATACATGATAATGGAACTCACATGTTTTGTGTGTGGAAATTGGGGGATTATTCAAGATGTTTAGGGAGTAAATGATATGTTGATTTTGAAAATATTTTTACCATCATTCAAAAGTTTTATATTATACTCTTTTTAGAGTTTATAAGGGTAACCATTCTTGAAATTGATTAAGTTAAATTTTGGATGTGGTTTTATAGATTATTGTTTTACTTCACTATATGAAGATTTATTCATATTGGATGACATGCGTTAACAATTTATCTTCTATTATGAATACTAAAGACATACAGAATGACTTATCATCCCATTATGGATCTTATAATCCACAAGTTCTTCAAGAATTACAGTTTCTTGGAGTAATATTTGATGATTAAATTGATCAATGCACAACCAATGAGTGAAATTTCACTAATGATATAAAATCATGTATGTATATCTTCTCAATGTATTTTGAAATAAATAATCCCATTATCAATATTTATGATGATATCAATGAACTTATTTAGACCTATTTGGTCTCAAGTTTTGTGGTCCTTATCATTATCTCGACCATATTCACTGTCACTCTTTATTAGTTCGTGGGCATTATTTTCCCTTATAGATATATATTTTATTATTTTACTAATTTATATTCTTATTTATTTGTAACATTTTGTTACCTTTATGTTTACAACATTCCCTTTTTAAGGGAGTTTTTATTATTCATTATTATGATGTTGGTTTCTATGGATGAATTTTAAAATATTGAACCTTTTATAATGGAGAATAATTATTTGGGAAAGATTCATTTTATGTGGGGTATAAGTTGACAACTCATGATCTTTTTTAAATGGAGTTTTGAATAACTTTTTTATCATTGGTAGTTTGTGTTTCACATAATAAATTTTTTAAAATAAACGTGATATACTACTAAAATTTTATGTGTATGTTATGACCAAGACATTAATTTGATGAATGAATATAGATAACTGATTTATAAAAATAAATAATTATAAAACTAAATATTAATGTATTGGTAATTTTCATGGAAATTGGTCACATGGTTTTTAATAAAGTCATTTTAATCATATGAAATACGTTTACATGAAAAAATAATTTTATTACATTTTATGAATTAATGTTATAATAAATCTATGGATGTTTTATAAAAATAATTTTATATAATTTACATTATTTTTGAAATCCTCATATCAAAATTATTATATATTGATATTGTGATGATTTTCTAAAAAATACATTTTTTTGAATAGTAAAAATTATTGTTTTTATAATATATGGTATCAATTATGATATCTTTAAGAGATAATTACAAAATAAAAAATTATTCAAAATAATTAATTAATATTTAATTATATTATAATATAGATATATCAAGAAAAATAATTCATAAAATATAAATTATTATTTATTTTTTCATAAATATGAAAATTATTTTCTATCTCGATGGAGTGCATGTGGAGCACTGAAAATGTCAACTTTGGTGTCTCTCAGATAGTAATTTAGAGGTAAAAAATTATTTTAATACATTTTTATTGAATATAATTCATATATAATTATTGTTCCTCATATTTTCAAATTTAGGAATTATACGAAAATAATCGTATCCAAATACTTGCACAATGATTGTGTAAGGATAGATAAGTCAAATTAATAAATTAAATTAGTTGGCTTGACATGGATATGAGTATAAATAATTAATGTATAAATAATATTATATTGAGTGTAATTTATTAATTATTATGATATAAATTTATATTTAAATTTTATATCTGAGAAAATACTTTTAATTCTTATTAAACACTGATGTAGAGCTTCTGAAAGAAGAATAAAAAACAATGAAATGATTTTAATTAAACATATAATAACCATTACATGACCCAAAAACGTGAATAAATTTTATTGGTTGATTATATATCGATTATAATCATCCAAATGACTAATTAATGACAATTTGTAGCCACTTTAATGAGATAATGACTATTATAGTATTTTATTTAATGAAAACTTAAACTTGTCACACATGTATTTTAAAAACATATAATATTATTAATATGGGGTGAAAAAAACTTTCACAATGTTAAATATTATTTTTAAATTGAGAAATATTTATTTACCTAATTGTTTTTTATTTTAAATTTTTAGTGAAGAATTATTTTCAATAAATAATTACACAACGATGATTTAGTAATTATTTTATTAATGGATATATAAAATAAATGGAAATAAAAAAATTAATATTTTAAAAATTAGAGATAATTAATGGTATACATGAATTTTATCGAAGGATTTGACAAATTTTAAATGTATTCATAGATATGATTTTTAAATTATCTTATTTTATTGATTTTATTAAAGTAAATATAATTAATAATCCTTAAAATTGACAATATGAATATTTTATACTAAATAATATTTTATTTTATGATGTTAAATTCTCCAAAATATTAAATTCACACAAAGGATTGGTATATATTTTAACATGTTATCTATGCTCGATTTATGGGAAATTTTTTTTATTGTAACTATATTAATCCACAAAGGGTAAAAATCAGTGTTGTCACAGTAAGAGATAAAGGGGTAAAATAAGGGTTGAAACCAAAAGATAAGGATAAAAAATTGACCCAAAAATGAACAAAATAATTGATAAATAATTTCATACCCTTATTTCATTAGGATCGAATTTTATTAGATTAATTGACATGTTTTAAAGAAAATGAGTAATATATTCTTTAAATGAAGGATAATTACAAAATGTCACTCACTTTTTATTTAATACATTATATGTATCCAAATATGGTACAAATAAAGAAAAAATGAAAAAAATGTGTATTTTGATCTTAATTAAATTATTTAAATTATATATTTTTTAAAAGACATTAAAAATTATATAATTACGTTAAATTCTTGTGAAATGCTAAAAAATTATTTTCAAAATTAATATAAATGTAAAATAAATGATTTTATAAATATTAATTTTGATATATGATTAATTATTTAATGTGTAAAATTAATTTTCTATATATTTATTAAATATTACAGAGGAGTGAAATTGTAATATTATATCTTCCCTATTTTTATATGTTATTAAAAATTAATGATAATAAATAGTGTTAAAATTTATAATAATGACATTTTTGTGGAATAATATTTAATTAATTTTTTTTAAAAAAGGTCAATATATTTAAAAAATAAAAATTTATTATGATATGTTCAAAAAAATTTATAAATTGTACATCTATGGTCTAATTTAAATCACATTACTGAAAATCACATCCTTTTAACATTGACAAGGTTGTTACCATAATTAGTATTTAAGTAGATTAACTATGGGTTAATAAAAATTATAAGGTTTTAAAATAATTTCAAAACGTTCCCAAAATATATTGGTTGGAAAAATTACAGCTTCATATTATCTTATATTAGAATACATATTCATTTGGTAGAATTCTTATTGAAAATTAATTTATTATAATTTATTCTTTTTGGAAATATCAAAAGTTCCCCTCAACTCAATAATAAAACGACACATCATCCCTCACTTCATTAAATCACTTTATGCATTCAATATTAGACTTACCCTATAAATTTCACTTTAAACATCCCTATCCAATTTCTAAAGGTGTCGTTCTACTCAAAAGACAAACCCTTGATCCATTTAGAGGTGATCTAAAGGAATTTTTTTGAGTAAAATTTGTGTTGAACATCAAAAAAGAAAGGCAATACATTAAGTAAGGGTTTACTTTAAAATCTCATTACTTTTCAGTATTTTTTTATTTAATAATCCACTAGGAAGTATTTATTTTTCCATTACCATGTTTCCTAAAAAAAGTTATTTTTTTACTAATCTCATATAATTATTTGAATACATTTTTACCCATTTTCACTTATTACGAAATGGTTTCAAAATAATATCATTGTAATTTTCTTAAATTGTCTCTTTTTAAGTTTGCTAAAAAATATAAATTGATATTTTTAACATATATGGAATGATCATGTTTTCCTACTTTCATGCAGACATAATTTCTTAAATTTTTCTTTTAAAAGATTAAAATGATCTTTTTCAAGAAATTATTTTCCATTGTAATTGTACGCCTTTTAAAAAAAAATAAAATGGAAAGTATATTTTATCATGAAGAAATTCAATTTATGTATCAAAAAAATTTCATATAAAACAATATTATTTTATGTTAGTTATTCTTAATTAGGGTATGGTCCTATGATTCCATTTTAATCTTTTTTTAAATGTTTTACATTTATGATGGCATGTGTTTAGGAATTATTTTTCTCTTCGATGAGTTATGTTATGATGACATTTTAATGAAACCCATTTATTTATATTAGTTATAATATTATTAATGTTTTATATTCTTTTAAATTAAATATGTAAAATTTTCATTATGTGATGGTCAGGGACCAATATCACACTCCAATGCATTGGGTAATGATTTTAGACTTGTGAGATAGACATACTGGAATGTATAGTGAACTCAGTTCAGTAAGGTAATTGTTTATCTATTATACTCTTAGGAATGATCGTTAACTACTACATTGGTTTTTGGATTGAACCTGTACATATTTGATTGTATCATCAATAAGACATTACCACTAAAGAAATGATTTTATAAGATTCTGTTTTTTCCACAATTCCATGTTTTTTTCCAATGTTATTTTCTCATAGATCATGTTTCATTATGATTTATTTCATATAAACTAAGAATATTTATTTCATTACAGAAGTTAATTAGATATGTTAGGAAGTGTTTTATTTCTAAATATTATTTTCATATTTTCATATAATAATGCCCAATTTTTTCATTATATCTACTTTGTGTAGAATTGCTTAGCATATGAGATAAATCTTTCTATGTGTCTATTTTCCCCAAGATATGAACTATTGTCTTAGGTATTATATATAAAAAATGTTTCAAGTAATTAAGAAATATGTAAAAGATGATGGTGATATTTTATAAACTAGTTTTTTATGTTTCAAGGATTCTAAAGCCAATAGAACATTATGATCCTTGAGGGTGTGTTTATGTAAATTACATAACTTTAATCTAAAATATATAATATCTATATATGAAAATATTAAATTCTTATACTCCCATCCATTGGTATATGGAATGAATATTCTTCATGTCGCGGAAGAGTGTCCAGATGATGATAATACATGTTGAACCATTGAGAGAAGTACCATTACTATAACATCATCATTAGTGACTGCTTTATTTTATACTATAAAATATCATTTTTTATATTGAATCATATTGTGAGATTAATAAATATTCTTATGGATATTTTATCTTATGTGATGGATATTACTATACCCCTCAGACGGAAAATAGTTATATGTCTCTATTGTCCTAATTATGAATCCTCTTTACAATAAATTGATCTTTCATGGGATTTATTGGTTCTCAAAATTAAACCACTTGATGTAAAATTTGGGATGGTTTGTATAATTTCTAATAATGCTTTAATTGACTGTTATCTTTGACGCATATTCCTCACTACACCCGATGGGGTATACCGTATCATTCATGGACAACGGGACTTGAGGTCAAGTAGAGGTGGAACTTCTTATCTAGAGTTTGGGAAAATAATATTATTATTTCATTTTCATCTAGAGTTTGAATATTTTAGTTCTGATCTTCCTCTAATTTCCATCATGAATACTGTTTTTTTTCTTCTAACTTCTCCGGTTTTACACTAGTAATGGTGGTTCAGTTTTTATTGATTTTGTGTATGGTACTCAACCAGTATGTTTTCCTTCTTACAACCAAGCACCATCTGAAAATAATAAAATGGAAAAAATATTTTAGGTGATATGATAGATAAGGGCTTCACACGACCATGTGTATCACCATGGGTGGGATTTATAGTCTTCTATAATAATGCATATAAGACACTACACCTATTTGTTGATTATAGATAACTCAATTCACTTATGTTAAAAAAACATGTATACGATTCCATAAATAGATGATCAGTCTGCTGGTTTATGGGGGAAAAGTGGTTATCATGTATTGATCACCAGTCTGGTTATAACCTGTTGAGAATACAAAAAATATAAACATCATAAATCCACCATTCAGAGTAGGTATGGCCATTATGAGTACTAATTCACTCGATTTGGTCTAACTAAAGATCTTGTAGACTTTATGGATTTTATTAATAGAATCAGCCATGGGTATTAATATATGTTCAATTTGGTATATTTGGACAAAATACTTGATTAATCTAAGTCTGAGTATTATCATGTGCATCATTTTAAAGTAGTTCTGGATGCTTTGATAAATCATCGACATTATTTCAGGGTAAAAAAATGTAGTTTCTGGATTCTATAAATAATGTTCATGGGACATGTCATATAGGAACATGGTATTCTATTTTATCATGAGAAGGAGAAATATGTTAAGACACAAGAGAAACAATCTAATATTTTTAGATATTTGGAGCTTCAGGGGTTTCTCTAGAAATTATCTCTTGTTAATAAAGTATTTCTTGATGTTGGTTTCTCTAATGACAGCTCTAGCATGAACGGGAGTGTTGTTTTCATGGGACGAGTCATTTCATAGTTATTTTTTTGAGTTTAAATGTATGTTGACTTATACATCTATGTTGACTTTTCTAGAGGTTGGTCATGTCTATGTGGTCTTCTATGACATCATTTTCAATATTGGGATGTGTTCTTATGTAGGGGTATCATTTCATTGCATATGGATCTCGACATCTTATGTCGTACAATAAGAATTTTGCATCCATGACCTGGAACACATTGTTTTTAATGATGTACCTATGTGTAGTGGGAATTAAAATGTTATAGAATTGTTTCTATGTATTTTGACCTCAAGATCATGGGTTATATTTCCATTAAAGATATTAGAATCTCTACAATGGGTCATTGATAGATTATCTACAATATTTTAATTTTTTCCATATACAATGGGAAATGATAAATCTTATACTAATGCATTGATTAAGAAAATCCGCACCCTATGAGTGAAATAATATTCAAAATATTGGATCTTTATGGTTGTTTTCAATAGTTTCTTGTTGGAGTTTTCAAGACAACTGAAAAGGTTGTATTGGATAATTTTTTGTTATCCTATACTCTTCTCAATACGGCTCTTCAAGAATAAAAACATGATCATGAATTTTTTAGAATTAGGGACTTCGTTTCTTGAAGGGAGACTATTGTTGTGTGATCATTATACATGAAAGGGAATTTGATGTTTTTAGAATCATTTTTTTTATCATTGCCTGTGAAAAAAGCTATGACGGGGGATTCCCCTAATTCATAGTGGAGTTTTCACTTAGAAACCTCAAAGATGATCTAGAAAGGTGTCAACGATTCTTGTGGTTAGCTGTGAGAAAACACACCCTTAAAGTTGTTTCAAACTATTATACATACCAATAGGTTAAGGATGAGCATCATAATCCTTACGATTTTCATAAGAAACTTCTAATGCCAATATACAAGTTGGATGATATTTCTTGGCACATGTTTGATGGGTTTCCATATACCTAGATAAAGAAGAATTTGATATGGGTTTTGAGCAATAGGATGACCAATCAGATCACATTATTCATACTCGTGATACAACCAAAATTGAAGTGTTGAAAAATATAAATGTGGTATAGATTATTCTTTTTAACAGTGTTTCATTTGATATAGTCTATGATGGATATCCCCATTTTAATATCTCTTTTTGAGAGGCCTTAAAGAAGCACTAGGATCTCAGGTTTGTTTGAGTATGAAAAAACATCTGTATATGGATGGATGTATATAGATGGATATTTAGATTCCTGAGTATATTCTTCATGTGTACGTCCATAATTTTGCGGAATCTTGGGATAATTATTTGGGACTGTTTGAGTATTCATAAAAAAATATATTACAAGCTTGCAATCAGAATGGAAGTTTCTGAGGCCTTGTATGGCCTTCCATATAATTCTCTGTTTCATTGGTCAATGATTAGTGAAATTTCTTTGGTTGTATAAAGTATGGTCAAAGATATGATAAAAGTGATTCTAGTGATTCATCATAATATTTTTTTGGCACAAATATGATATAAATATTATATTGATCATCATTGTAGAACATTTTAGTTTAGATTTGGTGACCCGATGTACTTAGAAGATTTATTTTGTTTATGAAATCAATTACTTGGGAGTCGAAAACATTTGTGTTATTCGTGAATATATCAGGCATACATGAACAATGCTAGTAATTCTCAATAGAAAACATTTGTATTATTCGTGAATGATGGGACGAATCAGGAAACCACTAGCCATAATGTTTTTGTACTGATGGTAGTGACCCGAGAGTCCCAAGGGTGCAGAAGGATCTGAGGTCGGACCACTAGAGAAAACAAGATGGCCCGCAGAAGGAGACATGAGCATGAAATCTCTAGTGCAGTAGTGATGGAGACTAGCAGTGTCAGACTAAGGTGGTAGTCATAGGTAAGAAGCAGTGCCACCCGAGGTGCTACATGCAGGACTAAGTGGTTGGCCTTCACCAGCCACATAGGAAAAATGAAGAACACTTAGCAAGCATCAGAACAATTGGCTAGACATGGTGCCAGTGTGACACCGGGTAGGAGTAGTAGTCCTCTCCATGCAGGTCGTGTGTTGACTGAGGTGGTTGTCCAGATAAATGGATGATTGTACCCCAAACGGACCAGTAGAGTCGGTTCAGGTTAAATCGGAAGGGTAGAGTTGTCCCATTGGGCCAGGTCGGTGGACCGGCCCATCTAATTTTTTTCAATTAGGTCCACTTTAGTGGACTAAGACGATGTGATAGATCTAGGCTACTGGGTGACAAAGGTTGGGAAAAGCAACCGGCCCACTAGTACGGGTCGGGCCGGAAGAAATCATTTCATAGGGTGACTAGGATAATTGGACATTCGACCAACCACTACCAGGTCCAGTGAGGCCCAATGGGACAGAAGGATAGAATCAAGTCATGTGGGACCCTAGGCAGGGCTGGTCGGGTCAGTCTAAACATGCTAGACCAGGCCCAAACTCCACCGACCCCTGTTTACCAAAAAGGGACATATCTCCCAAGCCGTATATAAGATTAAAGCACCATCTACGGTGTTGGGACCAACCTAAAGGGGAAGTCCTTATGAAATACACTAAGCACGATTTTCGATAATTTGACTCAGTGAGGCTTGTTGACTCAATTACCTAGCAAGGATCCAGGAATCATCTATCAGCAAGCCTTTATCAGTTCACTATTGAGCGAGGCATCTTGACTCATCTACAAGTGTGGCTCCGTAACATAGATATTATTGAGTCTCTGTGACTCAGATATCAGTGAGGCTCTATGACATAACTATCAGTGAGGCTTCATGAATCAGCTATGCGATGAGGCTCTGGGACTCAGTTTCCTATAGGGGCCTCATGACTCAGCAACATAGTGAGGCCCCATGACACAGCTATCAGTGAGGATTGGTGACTCCGCTACCCAGGAAGGCTTTATAAATTAGTTATGAATAGGTCTAGGTGACCTATCTTGACAAAAAGGACTCATCGAGGATGTGTTTATTTTGCATTGATTGATTTGAAATTTTTTCAATCATATATTTTTCTATCAAAACTTTATGTTATACCAATGATGAGATTACTATAGTGAATATAATATTGTTTCGCTATATTTTTATTTCCTTTGTGGATTTTTGAGAGAACCGGTTTGGATTTGGGGTCCCTAATTAGTATTATTATGCTATACTCCACATGGGCTTCGCCCTCACCTATTTTGTCTTGTGAAGATGAAATATAGCTTTGAATGGTATCTTGGGGAGCTTGGGCCAGGTGGTGCTCGGAGGTGGATATACAGACGTAGTACGCATCAGCGACATCCAACAATGAGGTAAACCTACCTTCTGTTAGGATCCCTAGTGAACGACCTCCAGATCGTGTACATCCCGTTTCTATAATTTAATTTCTTATTGGGTTTGTATCCTAGCCCCTCTTCCTTTTAATTAAACCTATACTTGTGTGGTTTCTTCTTCATGTGACATAATTTTTTTGGTATCCAAATTTCATCTTTACATTCCACTGTATGGTCTGTGTGTATACTTGTTTAAATTCATTTCCTTAAATTTTTGGGATATTCCATTTTGGTGTCAGTCACCTACCCCTGGACTATGTAATAAATAGTATTCGTAGCCATGGAATGGGCACCGAGGGATATATTATGATAGATTGGTATCAGATTTGGTCATTTCTACCTCAAATATCGAGATTCATTTGTTTTGTTTTTGGGAAAAAATGTTAAATGTTTGATGTTTGACTATAATATTCGGGTATTCGAGTGTTGGTGTAGCAGTTGATGTGTCCATCCACCATTACCCTGAATTATAATTTCCAACTAGGTGTATCAAAACTCTAGTGTCTTGTGTATTTAATTTTTTTAATTATCTATTTGATTTATAGTCAGATGGCGAGGTACAATTAATTGACCATTGTTCATCTTGATTTCTCTCTCAATACCTCCATGCAGACTACCAGTAATGATCCAAATAGAAGATCACAACAGTGGTCCAAGTGAAGAGGAATTGGTTCAGGTACATGTTATAGAAATAGACCCTCCAGGATGTGTACCAGAGGCACCACTACCATTCGAACAATAGTTTCTACCAGTATTACCTACAAAGGATGCATGTCAATTGAGTGTGTCATGTGAACTTCACTAGTGCAGAAAAGGTTATTTACGTCTGTTATTTTTCATTTTTTACATCGGTTTTTAGCTGACATTAATATGGTCGATGTTATAAATAACATTATTTACGTCGGTTATTTCAAAACCGACGTAAAAAACAAAACATCACTGTGTTTATCACGTCGGTTAATTAAAAACTGACATGCAAAAACCAGTGGGGGTTTATAACATTGGTTATTATATAACTGTTGTGATAAACCGAGGGGGTGGTTATCACATCAGTTATATAATAACATATGTTAAAAACCCGTGTGGGGGATGTTTACCACATCGGTTATTATCTTTCCAACGTGTTCAATCAGTCTGGGGGGGGTTATCACTTTGGTTATTTAATAACCGACGTGATAAACCATTTCTCAGTCCTTTTATCAGGTCAGTTGTTAAATAACTGACGTGATAAACCATTACACAGGTGTTTATCACATCGGTTATTAAAAAAACTGACGTGATAAACCCTTCCATATTTCTTTATCACGTCGGTTATAAAATAACCGATGTGGAAGATAGTTTTTAAAAAAAACATAAATGAAGTCCTCTGCACTCCCCCAGAAACAACTAGAAACCAAATCAATAATTCTTACCACAAAAAAAATTAGATCAAAACAAGAAATAAAGAAAAATTAAGCATTTACATTGATAATATATAAAATTTATCCCACTGGACATCCCTACCACCACCCCCCGAACATCAACCCCTCACACCACATGATAGCCCCCACCACACCCCTAGACTGCCTCCTGACCCCCTGGACAGTCCCAAACACACCGAGACAACCCCCCCTCCTGAACAACACCCCCTCACCCCACATGACAACACCCACCACACCCCTGGACTACCCCCCGACCCCCTGGAAATCCCTAAACACCTCGAGACAACCCCCCCCCAAACCCTGTACATCCCTCCCACACCCCACTGGACAACCCCCACCACACCCCTGGACTGCCCCTGACCCCCGAGACAGCCCTAAACACCCCTGGAAACCCCCCCCCCCCCTCCACACTCATGTATACCCCCACCCCCTGGACAACACTTCCACACCCCTATACATCCCTCCCACACCCCTGAAATAGGCCAAAAAGTTACCGAAAAAAAACCAGAACCCCCTCACCCCACTAGATTGGACCCACCACACCCCTGGACATTCCCCCAACACCCTTGGACATCACCACCATCCCTGGACATCCCCCCACCCTCCTGTAGTCCACCCCACCCCATGGACAACACTCCCACATCCCAGGACTACCCTCCCACAACCTTGAAATAGACCAAAATGTTACCAAAAAATAGACAAGAATCACCACAACCCACTAGACTACCCCCATCCCATAGACACCCTTGTCCCCCACTGGAAAGCCCCATGGAAACCCCCATCACCTCACAAGACACCCCCACACCACTGGACACCCCATGGACAGCCTCCCACTCACTTGGAAAACCCTTCCAACCTCCTGGAAATGCTCCCACCCCTGGACATCCCCCTACTATTAGGGAAACCAAGGACTCCCCAACCCACCAGACAACCCTCCCAGACCCCTGGACACCCCCATCCCACTTAAAACCCCCCACCCCCTTGGCCCCTCCCCCCCAAACCAGCATCCATACCCTAAAAAACCATCATAAGTAGACCAAAACAAGAAGTAGAGAAAAATTAAACATTCACACATATAACATTCAAAACATACACTATCAACATCAATAAAAACTAAATCCAACCTAAAAAACTACCAAATACACAATTACAACAAAAAAATTCAAAATTACATTTTACATTAGAAACTACTAAAAATCAATCAAACCTGTAAAATAATTTGACCATTGAACTTGTAAGTGTTTGATATATTCAGCAGTATAGGGGTGAGGGTAATAAAAAAGATACAAATGAAATGGATTGTAGTTAACATGTATAATGAATAAATAAAATGGAAATATTATGTAAATGTTTAAGTGGAAATCTTACCAGGTCAAAATTCACAACATTCCCAGTTAGTATTATTTCATACATAAATCATAACATATAATATCTGCATTCGATGATCCCTTGTTTTTTATGGCAATTCTATTTGAATGAGTGTAAATTCAATAAATTATTTTCATTTAATAAATGAAAAACTACAAATTATAAATGTATATATACCAACGTATTTACATATTTGATCTTTCCACTCCATTTCTTTGTGATTCTTTGAAAGTAGACCCATGCCCTGTTAGAAAATAATATGAAATGGGTAAATTTAAAATTCATTAAAATATATAAAACTATTGAGAAAATAAAAATTATTTTCCCAATATATTCATAATACTTTCTCGCACATCATCATGGACAGGGCATATCCAATAAAGTTCTTTCTCCCATGGGAAAAACCCCCTAACAACCAATGATCACTGATAAAAGAAAATTTAAGTTTAGTGGTTTTTTATGTTAAAAGATAATGAAATCATTGAGAGAGATGTATTTAATACCTATCACAAAAAGGAATCATCTAACATTGTCTGACTATATTCTTTTCATGTCTTTCAGAAATATAAAGCATTCTAGTTTCCTCATCCAATGCACACGCTTCATGGGAAATCAATTGTGGGTCCATGAATACATATAAATATATCAGCTCATTCCTCTAGCAAATTTTATAAAGATACCTAATAAAAAATATATATAACTATAAATTTTTTATAAATATAATGTAGGGAAATGGTGTTATGACTTACATAGAAAAAAAATTCACCACGTTGATTCCCAACTTATCTCTAGTAACAAGCTCCATGATACGAGGTTTCATAATCCACACACTTATTGCACATCCAAAAACATGATCTTCCTTTGGAAACTCATAATGGCCTGCTAACAAATTTGAATATCTTAACAACCTGTCAAAACTAATAGAATATGTATCTGATGTCATAGTTGTTTGTGTTCGTTGTTGTCTATATAGTATTTCTTTACATTTGAAGTATTCATGTAAAAATAAATAGAAAAAAATATTATATTTCAAATGATAAAACATTAATAAAAAAATAATATAATATATATAACATTCATACCTCTATGATAACGAGTCGAAGAATTATGGATGGACAAATTAAAAAATGGCTGATACTATGTACAATTTTCGTCACCTCATCTGTAGGTAAGGGTACTCGAGCTGATATATCTATAATATCCTGTACAGTGACCCTCAGATTCTCTAACTCTAATTTTTGATGATGAACTGTATCTCCTATACAATATACCTACCCATATGCAACAATGTGATGTTGAGAATCATCAACATACAACTCGCAATAAGTAGAAAGTTGTAATGAAGGAGTAGGATAAAAAATGGGGTCTACAGGTTGAGGTGGGGGAGTGAGAGCTACAAGCAGAGGTGGAGGATAAATAATGGGGTCTGCCGGGGGAGGTGGAGAAGTGGGAGCTGCATTCTGAAATTGTCTTTGCATGTCTGCAAACATAGACTGTACTAACGATGTAATATTTTCCTCCATCTCCAAATTAATATTATGAACTTCATCCTACAAGGATTATATTTTTTTATAAACCCCCTCAACATTAGATGTTGAAGAATGTTGAAACACTTTTCTTACTGATACACCTGTCATATATCCTCTTACACGACCAGGATGTTTGGGATTTACCAATGATATAGATAAAATATATTGCCTCCTAGTAGCTACAAATGCCCCCTCTGAACTTTTCTCCTCAAGAGAGTCCTATATTAATTAATTGAACATTTCCGTAATGATTGAAATTATATGAAGAAAATAGTTATCTTAAATAAATAAAATATATATCTTACAATCCTCTCAGCAACGATTCTCGATTCTTCCGAAAGATATTTCTCTTTTTTTCCCATCCGAGCTCTCTTCCATTTTTCATGTGTAGTTGGAGGGGATGGAGGGGCCACCTCTCTAGAGCTTGAAGACTCAGCTCATAGTTGTTGAAATTTTTACACCATCACTTGTTCTTCCAAAAATGCATTCCCTCCCCGAGATAAACTATGAGGGTATAAATTTTTCAATTGGATCTCCTGATAATAATTCCTTGTTTTTTTGTGAATTAATAATAAGGAATCAGTAACAGAACATTTATAAGATCATTTATATATGAAAGAATATAAAAGTTTACATTGCCCTTAACAAAAATCACTCTTTTCTTCTTCTTTCAAAAAACTATATCTATGTGTCTTCATATATAAAAGGATATATAGAACATGGATTATCATGACTCCTATGACCACAAATGAAATCAGATGAGAGGGTTGATTTGAAATCCCTCCATCTCCGGGAATCCACCTATATGCATTTCTTCCTTACTCCTTCAGTTTCAGGAGTATCAAATGTCATCTGATAAAGAAGATGTTAATCATATTATATATAATATAAACATTTAAATAATATTCAAACAATAGAAAAAGATATTAGCAAAATCATCTCCCACAACTGAGAGATTATTGATTTATCCACACTTCTCGAGTCATCATACATAATGCTTACATTGCTATTAGCCTAACTTGATACAAAACTCTTAAAAAAATTTCCATTTGGACCTCTAGGAATATCATCATCATCAAACTCAACGAGTATCCTCAAATCTTGTGTACTGGCAAGTGGTAATTTTGGTAAATGTGTGCACCCATGTTTACGATCTTTTGAGCTCTATGTCGTAATAGATTCTCATGAGGAAGATTGGGGAACATTAAGAGGATCATGTGAATGGTCCTCCCCAAGGGTATGACCAATATAATCATCTACAGAATCCTGTGGTTGATTAACTGAATGATATGTCATTATCCATCAAATCAAAGAAACAAACATTAGTTCACAAATATACAAATTCAAATATTTTAAAACTATTGTAATCAGAAAATAGAAAAGTGCACTAAGTTACATAATAGTAAACATTGTTAATATGGTAAGCATGTTAAACAATGGCAAAGATGGTAAATATGGTCAATATTTTAAACATAGTAAACATGGTAATCATGGTAAACCTAGAAAACATGGTAATGTAATTTTCACTGAACAAAAATAATATATATATAATTCATGTAATGGTAAAAATGATAATGTAAACTAAAAAAAACTTAAAAAAACATATACTTATTTTGTTTTAATACATGTTTTAATAAAAAAACATACAATATCTATCATTTTATGAAAAATATAAATTAATAAAAAAATAAACATATGTTACCTGTACATTTAGAAATTTAAAAATGGATTGCATTCCCAAATTTCTTCTTCGTGATTGTTCCTTATGGCACAAACCATGTCTTCAACATGCTCAACATTATGTTCTGTTAATATTTCCATGGAAGATGGGATCTCACATGAATCAGCATCTTCATCAAGTTCATCCACACCAACATATTGTATTTACCTTGTAAAAAAACAGCCCACTACATATCTGATTGATCTAAAACATAGAAATTTGTTTTTCATGTCTATCCACTATAAAATAATTAGTTGTGTATTCCAATATTTTCAGATTAACAAGTGTCATTCCAAATTCATGATTATTGACACTTTTTTTACCGATAAAACATTTATATTTAAAAATGGTAGCATTAATTTTAATGTATTCAGCCTCCCATATGACTTCAATCACTCTATAATATGGATTTGATGCAGAAATTGGGTTTTTGTCCTGAGCACTTGAAAATGCATTGCTTCTGAAAACACCAATACACCTCTATTCTGAACTGAGCATCTATTGTCCTAAGAATTCGTATGAAATGTATATCCATTAATGTCATAACAGGACCATGTTATCACATTTAAACATGGACCACCCACTATCCATTTTAATGTATTTGATTCATCTGATCTACCAAGAAAGGTCTATTTAAACCATGAAAAAAAATTATTGTTGTGCTCATTCAAAATCCACATTTCTTTCTTCTTTGGATGGCATTGCTTCAACTCATTAATATGCAATGTGATATACAATTGAGAATCATCTATGTTATTGAAGATGTATGATTCTAACTTATTCATCTGTTCAGCTGAAAATGATTTGACTTTCAAGCCATGAATCCCCTTTCCCTCATTATTATCTCATTCCAGGCAAGATAGAGGCAAACCTATGTGTTGCACCGCTGCCAAGTAGCTCATACAAAACTTTGCAACCTCCTTAGAAATATAGTTTTCAATAATGGAGGCATCAGGTCGATATAGATTTTTAACATACCCCTTTAATAATTTCATATACCATTCAAAAGTATACATCCAACTACGATATACAGGACCACAAATATTTATTTCTCAAATTAGATAAATCATTAAATGCCCCATTATATCAAAAAATGTTGGAGGAAAATAAATTTCCAATTGACAATGTTTAAAAATTGCATCCTTTTCAAAAATGTTCAATGAATTCTCATCAATCTTCTTGTTAAAAATAGAATTGAAAAAATAACACAACTTCATTATAGTCATTCTAACATGGATGTGCAATATTCCACGCAACACAATTGGTAGAATTTGTTGCATCATGACGTGAAAATCATGTGATTTCATACGTATCAACTAAAAGTCCATCAATGAGACATAATTTTTAACATTTGAAGAATAAACATGAGGCACATTGATATCATGAAGACACTGACAAAATCTAATTTTCTCCCACATTGATAATTTATGACAAGCCAGGGGAAGAAATGTTTGTCTTCCTTTATGAGTGGGATCTAACTCCAAACGTATTCCCATTGATAGTAAGTATAATCTTTCATTCGACCCATATTTTGTCTTTCCTTTAATATCTAACAATGTTCTAATCAAAAAATCACATATATTCTTCTCCAAGTGCATGACATCAATATTATGTTTAAGTTCATGATACCTTCAAAATGGTAGATCAAAAAATATTTACCATTTCTTCTAAATATGTCTATCACTACCAGATTTCTGTGTCTTTCCCAAAGTCACATCAAGGATTTCCACCCTCTAAAAATACAGATCAGGGGATAATGGTTTTGGAGCAGTATCAAATTCATGTGAGCCATTTAATTCCCTTTTTATTCTTATATAAGGGTGATCCATATGCAAGAACTACCAATGAACCATGTACATTGTTTTCCTCCGATGATTCAATTGACAATATGACGTCTGTTTTTTGAAAATTGGACACGCTTTATGCCCTTTGACATTGTATCCAGAAAAATTTCCATATGCTCGGATGTCATTTATAGTGAACACAAGCACTGCATGTAGTTGAAAATATTTATTTTATAAGAATCATACACCCTAATACCATCATCCCATAACAGTTTCAACTCATCAATCAAAAGTGACAAGTAAACATCGATATCATTTTCAGGTTGCTTTGGATCAAATATCATTATAATCAACATGATATATTTTCACTTCATACAAAATTCAGGAGAGTGGTTGTAAATTACTAATAAAACAGGCCATGAACTATGTGTGCGACTGAGGGTTCGGTATGGATTCATTCCATCTATGCACAACCCTAGTCTGAGATTTCTAATTTCTTTTCCAAATGTAGAATATTATGCATCA
This sequence comes from Viscum album, assembly GCA_963277665.1. Taxonomy (NCBI): domain Eukaryota; kingdom Viridiplantae; phylum Streptophyta; class Magnoliopsida; order Santalales; family Viscaceae; genus Viscum; species Viscum album. Next base: position 1,316,195,117 of record OY728133.1, read on the forward strand.
ATTTTCATCCATTGTGGAAAAGCATCTGGATGTCATATTTTTCCATCACATAACTGCTCATCAGCATGCCATATTAGCCTTTTTCATCATGTGATGTAGAAAATAAATTTATGAAATGATGAATTATGAGAATATACCAAAATACATTTGAAGGGATCTTTGTAATCTCTACACTGGCCGGTGACTTTTCTTTCACCTTATACCATGATGTCCCACATTTATGACACTATGACATAAATTCATATTCCTTCCTATATATAATTTAGTCATTCGGACAGGAATGTATTTTATTGTATCTCAATCCCATCGGGCATAATATTTTCTTGGCCTTATGATGTGAATATAGATGATATATATATTTTGGAAGAATATCTTTCATCCATTATAGCAGCTCTATAAAACATTTGTCACTCCATCCATGTTTCGCCTTCAGGTTAGTAAATATTAACACCGCTGAAAAAAAATGTAAAATTTGTACAACCATATATAATGGTTTTTCAGCATCACCATATAGACGCATAATTTTCAGTTCTATCTCAATTTGTTCTGCTATAATATCATGAATCATTTATTCAATTCCATCGAAGTTACCATCTTGTGAATCTTCATCATCAGTGACATTCTGTCTAGTTTCAGAATGCCACATCCAATGGTTGTAACTTAGATTAAAACCATGACCAATCAGATGATCTTTTATCTCTGTACTTTTCAAATTCATCACATTCAAACAATTCAGACATGGAGAGAAAAAAATTTCACTACTTTGAACATTTCATTTAGAAAATTCAAAAAGGCATCAACACCTTCCTCAAATTTATTGCTCATTCGATGTGTCGTAATCCAACATTGACTCATTATTACCTATAACAAATATCAAATGTATATATTTTTTTAAGATAAGAAAAATATATGTTTATATGAAAAAAATCATACTTTGAATGTAAAGCAATTTTGAATTATAAAACAAATCTATGTGTATTTAAAAAATTATGATTGAATTTTATTTTAAAACGCAAAATATAGTTAGATATAACAGTTTTAAATTCCATTGAATCAGAGAATACCATGGGGCCTAAAATGGGTGATAGAAAAATGGATAAAATGGAGTAAACCTATGAATAAAATCAAATTTAAAATAAAAATTCGTATGGAGAAAATCACAATGTAAATCCAATCATCACCGCAAAATCATCATGTCATAATCTCAGAAACCACGATGCAGTAGTCATTCCCAACTAACACTTATCCCCCACCCACTTGGACACCCCCTAGACAACACCATCCCCTTGTACACCCCCCCACCCCCTAGACACCACCCCCACCGCCTTGGACACCCCATGGACACCACCACACCCTTGGACAGCCCCCACCCCACCTGGACACCCCAGCCCCTAGACAGCCCCCACCCCTCTAGACAGCACCCCCAACCCTCCTCGACACCACCCCCACCCCCACCCCCTTGGACACCCGCGTGGACTGCACCCCACCCCTCTAGGCTACACCCCCACCCCTCTTGGACAACACCCCCACACCATACCCCCTTAGACACCCCATGGACACCCCAACCCTCTGGATAGAACCCCACCCCCTGGATAGCCACCACCCCTCTAGACAGAACCCCTACCCCCCCTGGACACCACCACCACCCTACCCCCTTGGACACCCCACTAAACAGCACCCCACCCCTCTAGACAAAACCCCCAACCCTCCTGGACACCACCCCCAGCCCATACCGATTGGACACCCCCAACCTTCTACACAGCCCCCCCCCACTCCCTGGACAACGACCACCACTCTGGACACCACCCCCACCCCTACCCCCTTGGAGACCCCCCATGACCCCCAACCCTCTAGACATCCCCCACCCACCGGACAACCCCCAAACACTATGGACATGCCCCCACCCCCTTAGACACCCCCCCCTCCCCCGGATATCCCCCACACCTCTAGACAACACCCCCACCCCTCATGGACCCCACCCCACCCCCTACCCCCTTGGACACCCCCTGGACATCCCCACCCCTATAGATAGCACCACATCCCTCATGGACACCACCCCCACCCTCTAACCCCTTGGAAACCCCATGGAAACCCCCAACCCTCTAGACACCCCAACCCCGGACAACCCCCAAACCCTCTGGACCGGCCCCCACCCCCTTGGACATCCCCCCCCCCCCCACAGCCACCCACCCCCTTGGGCACCCCCCTGGACACCCCCAACCATATGGAAAACCCCACCACCCCCTAGACATCTCCCCAACCTTCTAGACATCACCCACAACCCTCTTGGACACCACCCCACCCCTACTCCCTTTGACACCCCTGGACACCCTCCAACCCTCTGGACATCCCCCACCCCCCGGATTGCCACCACCCCTCTAGACTGCACACCCCACCCCTACTGGACACAACCCCACACCCCTACCTCCTTGGAGACCCCCTAGACACCCTCTAAACCTTTGGACAACCCCTACCCCCTGACAACCCCACAAACCATCTAGATAGGCCCCAAACCCCTTGGACGCCCCCCACCCACCCCCTTGGACAGCCCTCCCACACCCTTCGACACCCCCACCCCCTTGGACCCCCCCCCCCCCCACACAGACCCCTAGACTGCCCCCCCCCCCCACCTCCATGGACACCCTGGACATCCCCCAACCCCCTAGACATCCACCAACCTTCTTGACAGTCCCCCAAAACCATGGGATTTTAACCTCAAGCTACTAGTTTTGACATATCTAGAGATTTTAACCTCAAGCAACTATTTTTGGAATCATGAAATTGTTCAAAATGAGAACCATGAATTATATCTCCAACTAGTCTAAAATACTCTATTGTGAAATGAATCAAATTTTAATAGCATATGAATAATGTTAATATTCCACAAAAATAAGCGACATAAATATATTATGGAACAAAAAAAGTGATTCCCAAAATAGAAACAACTTTGGATCCCAAGAAAACAATCCACCATGAAAAACCATATATATACTTAGATAGAAAATCACACTAGTACACAATATGGGTGTATCAAAATGGTATAAATATAAACTGCAATAATATAGGTGAATGATATCATTAGTTGTCAATGTCAACAAAAATTACCATCAATGTAGGTCATTCATGAAACAAAAAGAAATGAAATAGAAGTAGGTGAGGCTTACATGAATATAGAGATTCGATCTAATAGATCTTTGGATAATAAATAAGATGATGATGGGAAAACAAGGTAAGAGGGTTCATAATCGATGAATATTACGTAGTTTAATCAAAAAAATCACAAATCATAAATATAGACTATCCAAAAAAACGGACGAAATAATGTCATTGGAGGCTTAAATAAGTGCTGCGAGATGAGATGATAGATCCAAGGAGTGTAAAGATGATAAACGATGATGGAAAAAAGAGTTTAATGCAACGAGATCGACGAGTCGATTAGGGTTTACCGTGTGAGAGAGACGAGTCGCCAGAATGACGATCAAAAAATTGTAAATGAAAATCCACAGGGCGTGTTAATTTTATAAATGTTTTATAACATCAGTTATTTAATAAGTGACGTTATAAACTATTTATATTACATTAATAATGTTGGTTATGATAAAAACTGATGTTATAAATGTATCATATACAAATTTTATTACGTCGGTTATTTTATAACCAACAAAAAAAACCCGCATGTTGGTTTTTTAAGTCAGTTATAGAATAACCGACGTAAAAAAATACATCAAAAATCACTGGTTTTTCAGTCGGTTATAATATATCTGACGTAAAAAATTCAGCGGCATGGTTTGTTACATCTGTTATCAAATAACCAACGTTAAAACGGCTTCAAAAGCCGCTTTTTTTACATCAGTTACATTATATTTGACGTAAAAAATTATTAGGTACCTCTTTTTTTACGTTGATTATTTTATAACCGACGTAAGAAACACTGCTATTTTTTTTACTTCAGTTAGTTTATAATCGACGTAGAAAACAAATTTGCGCGATTTTTAACGCTGATTATTAAAATAACTCGCACAAAAATTTACTCTCCCCAATTTTTACGTTGGTTATATATAACCGACGTAAAAAATAGTGACTTTAAAATCATTTTCTGCCCTCGTGCTTGAGGCAGAGGCCTCTAATGTTTCATAGAGATATATATCATTAGGAAATTGAGGATTTTATAGGGGTATTGACACAATTTTTCTACCTATTGAGGACACTATCAGACCATATAGAGGTTATATCTGCTTGCTATCTATATGGCACGATAGGGAGATTGTGGATCTTGACACTACAGACGAATGAGAAGGCGACCCAAACCTATTAAAACATGGAGCTCCTCTTCATGAATGAGTTCATCCCAATGACCATGTGCTCATTAATCATATATAAGATGCTCTACTTAAATCATGGCAACCTGACTATGGTTGAGTGCACTGAAGGGTTCACATACCTCACCTGATATTCTTTTGATGTGGTGCATGTCCCTTTCGTCAGGAAAGAACCTTTCATTAGGGGATCAGATGAGAGACTAGATCAATGATGATTTCTCTCAGCATCACAATGTATGATGGGTATCTAGAGTGAGCTCTTATAGTGGATAACTTCCTAGGAAAACCTTCACCGACAATGAGAGATACTTCTAGGTGGCTGGTAGTGGAGTCCTCGATAGTGGGCAGCCGACAACTGACAGAGGGGTCCAAGTAGACCAAACCCTCCCATGGACGAACACGTGATAATGGATCTACAGAGTGACGCCCTACATGCAGTGGACATTAGTAGAGGGGTAGGTTGTGCTTCACGTGAAGCGGGCATGGGTACATAGTTCGAGACTGCCTGCCCCACCATAAAGAAGAATAATAGATGGTTGAGGGGAAATATAGGAAGTGGTAGAGTGTCGAACTGGGAGGTCCAAAGAGAGGAGGATGTGTTAGGGGAGTGTTAAGAGCAGCAGATAGTGGGAAGAGATACAAGGTACAACAACCACCACCCCTAGGCAGTACGGCTCAATCATCATGATAAAGTGGATAGGGATGGGGCCAGCTTAAGGTGATGGAGTCCTACAACCATGGTTCTCCAAATATGATTAGAGGAATTATTTGTGTCAACTACACATTAACTATTGTTATTATAAACATAGGGTCCAGTAACTTCTTCTTTGACATAGACCATTTTCAGAGCATGGAGAATCCAGTGGAGCCATTGGATTGATCTATATGATTAGAGACTCAAATGAGATGGGATTTGACGATTACACACTGGAGTCGATAATGTGATATTACTCCAGTACGATAGAGTTTCGGCTGGGATCACCTAGTAGCGGCATTGAGGCCATGAGATATCATCATGTGTATAGAATGGTGGCCTATAGTACATGATCAAATCGATTGTATTAGGAAAAATGCACGGTGTTTCCCCAAATATGATACCATGATTTCAATCGTAGGAAATAAAGGAAATTTTTCAATACAATATGATCTTTCTCAGAGGATTGTGTAGTCGATCACTCACCAGTTAGAGAGCCTCACACTCTGTGTAGTGGACGAGAGGAGTCTAAGCATTCAAGTAGTGGTGTATGAGTATGAGGATGTATTTCCAAAAGATGTTTTGGGACTAAATCCTCATAGGAATTGTGACTTTGGCATTGACATGTACCCCAGGATGACATCAATATCCAAACCGGCATATCTGATGGCTACCGTGGATCATTTTGAGTTGATGGTATAGTTGGAGGACTTTAGAGAGAAGGGCTTCATGAGTCCTAGTGTTTCACCATGGGAAACCCCCAATGTTGTTTTACAAGTTTTAAAACGATATATTAAGGTTGTGTGTGGAATTATGGTTCCATAATAAGGTTTCCATGAAAAACAAGTTTCCAATACCAAAGATTGATGAACTCTACGATCAGATGAAGGGAGTGCGGATTTTCGTGAATATAAACCTCAGATCAGGCTAAGCCAAGCTTTGGGACGTGATAAATATGTACCGAAGACATCCTTCAGGTGCTGGTATGGAAACTACAAGTTCTTGGTGATGCATTTCTGCATGGCAATGCCCCAGTATTGTTCATGATACTTATGAATAAGATATTACAGCCTTTCCCTTACTAATTCTTCATAGTCTTCATTGGTGTCATCTTGGTGTACTCGACATCAGATGATGAGAACATTACACACATTTGGATAGTTCTGGATATACTATGAGACCACCAGCATTGCTGTAAGCTCTAAATGTGCCAATTATGGAATCAGGAGGTCCAGTTTTTGGGAAACCACATCTCTGAGGTAGGAGTAGTAGTGGATCCAGTGATGATAGAGTCAGTTATTTCAAAAGAGCCACCCAAAATTATAATTGAGTTGTGGTGTTTCTTGGGGTTTTCTACATACAATAGGATTATCATTCCTGACTTTTCCATAGTATAATAACCTTTATCTGACTTGACATGGAAGGGACATCCCATCATTTGGATAGAGAAGTTCTAGAAGAGTTCCCATGAGCTGTGGCAGAGTCTGAAGAGTTCCCATATCTTGATACTACCAATATAGGGAATTGAGTATGTAGTATTCAATGTTGAGTCAGGGAATAGACTAGGTTGTTTCTTCTTGTAGGAGTGAGCAGTGATTGCCTACATCTCCGGAAAGTTGATGCAACATGGGAAGAACATAGCGACCCATGACCTGGAGTAATTAATAGTGGTATTTTGTTTGTATATGTAGTGGAACTAATTTATGGGTAAATTATTTACCATCTACTCCAATCCCAATAGTCTTAGGTATATCTTCTCCTAGAAGGACCTAATCTTGGGACAACGGTGATAGTTGGAGTTCCTACAGGACTATGAATTTGAGATAGTTTATAATCATGGTAGGGGGAATGTGGTGGAAGACGCAATCAATATGAGGTTTTGTTATAGCTACGGAGTGAGGTGATATGGCATCTAGCCAGGATGCATATATAATTCATGGATATTGATGGAGCGGCTTATATTCAGTCGATGACTGTCTCTCATCTACTCATACAATGAGTCAGTGAGGCACAACTTTTGTATGTTGACTGCAAGGCTTGACGTACTCCGTTATCATCAAGATTGGCCCCTGATGGTCTTTTGATTGATGGGGAGAACATAAATCTTTTTAGAGGTTTCCCTATAGTAGTAGTGACATTTCAAGAGGAGGTGTTGAGGGAGTTCTATACACCTGCTTGGTGGTACATCTTGGTGTAGCGAATATGTAATAGGACCTCCAAAATCAGTACTAGTGGCCAAGAATGAAGAAAGTAGTTAAACAGTTCATTTCACTATGCCTCAATTGACAACAAGTGAAGGCTAGACATCAGGTTACATTTTTCATAGATTTTACACATGATGTACCAAATTAGAAATGGGATGGTATCGTGATGGATATTGTGACGGGGACACCATACACGTCTAGCGGCCATGATTCTCTCTAGGTGATCATCGACCGACTCACCAAGTCGGTTCCCATACCACCCAAATAAGAGAATGGATCCATAGAGGGCATGTGACTCTTATATTTCTATGAGATATTGTGGATACATGGGGAGACTGTGATAATCCTCTTAGACATTGATGAATTCATTACATCACAATTATGTAAGGGACTGCATGAGGCTTTTTGGACTCAGTTTCACTTGAGCAGAGCCTTTAATTCCCAGATGGATGGTCAGACAGATTAAACATTTCAGAGCATGGAGGACATGCTTCGTGATTATGTCGAAGATTTCAGTTGTTGTTGGGAGGACCACCTACCACTATTGGAGGTTTCATACAACAAATGTTACCACTTCATCATTATAGTGGCATTGTTTGAGGCTTTGTATGGGTGGCCTTGCAGAATATCTCTTTGGTAGAAAGACCCAGGGGAGTCAGCACTCGTGGGACCGGAGTTGGTATGAGCTTACACAAATATGGTGTAGATCATCCAAGAGCATATGAGGACTACAAAGATCATACCGAAATCGTATGAGGATTTTAGACAGAGACCCTGGGAGTGTGAGGAGGGTGGTCATGTTTTCATTCGGGTATCACCCTGGAAGGGATTGGGGGAGATTTAGCTAGGGCGAAAAAATATCTGTGAGGTTTTATTAGACATTTTTAGATTCTTAGCAGAGTTAGTGAGGTGGCATATCTCCTAGAACTTCCCCAATATATTCACCGGTTGAACGATGTTTTTCATGTCTCATAACTGAAGAGGTACGTGCATTATCCATCAGACATAATCGACTGGGGGGAGCTAGACATTGGAGATGGGGTGAAATTTGGTGAGATTCTACTAGAGATAGATGATTGATAGGAGCATGTCCTTTATGGAGGGTCGATTCCTCTGGTTCATGTTCGATGGTAGAACGTGAATCTCTAGGAAAACACATGGGAGTGGCAGGCTTAGTATAATGCTCAATACCCCTATTTTTTTGTTTATCCTTATTTTTTCTTATGAGGACGCGAAGCCAAAAAGGGGGAGTAATTTGATTTCATGGAATTTACCTTTTTTTATTTAAATGGAATTATTTCGAAACAAGGATAACATATGACTCATGATTCTAATGCACAGTGGGGATGGAACATATTTTAGAACTTTTTAAAAAGTAAGTTAAGTAATTGTGAAAGCGGGGTTTTATAACTTTTGAACCAGTGATCTAATTGAGAATCTATGGGAAACATTAAATTCTTAATTGAGGGATTCAACTATGAAGGGACTAACCTCTACCACTGCTAGTTTACTGAAATAGGTAAATTCTATACTTCTTGTGAAAAATAAAATTATCTTAAAAGAAATTAAATTTTTTTATTCAAAATGTTTCATCAGTGACGCAGTGACCTATCAGTGTTGCATTGTAGTGATAAGGTGATTCTGAATACTAAATGAACCTCCTTAATGAGACATCTTGGCGACACAAAATGCGTCTACATAATTTAATTAAACATTGATCCAGAGGAGAAGAAACCCTAGGAAATCCTCTAATAAATGATAAACTTCTCTCTATCCCTCTCTCTCTCCGATGACGATGAACGCCATAGAATCAAAGACCGATGAATTTTGATGGGATGAATTCGAGAGAATATTAATGATCAAGAATGCTACTATATCGAGGATCGATGATGGCTTGGAACATCATCCCTCGTTAGTGATGGATCCTCAATCAAGGTAAGGGTTATGTGCTTTCTCTTTGATTTATTCATTTTGTTCTTCTTTTCAATATGATGAATGTGGATAAAACATGGAGAGTTTGACTTGTGGTTAGATCATTCATATGGTTTGGGAAATTATATTATGTGGATTTATGAGATTTGAAATCGGTGTTTTAATTCTGAACCCCCATTGATATCTATTTTTAAATTCGAACATGGAGGGATCGGGCGGACAGAAACAAGGCCCATATCCCTCTGTAGTGGGTGTTTGTGTTCTTCGTGATCGAACATTGGAATAAAAAAACCAGTGGCCCTGAAGATCTAGCAGTGATGGGGGAGATATAAGTGGCCTGAGGGTGTATATAGACCTGAGATCAGTCCATCAGAGCATACCTGGTGGCACACAAAAGGTGCTGCCTGTGTGGTGGGACCAAGCTTCCAACCCTCGTCGGCTGCACTGATGAAGGCGACGCACCCATTTCTCCATGGTGGAGGATTTCCCCAGAGGCTGGTATGACGCAGTTCCATCATGGAACTGGGTAGAACAAGTGGACCCCTCCATGAAGGCCGCATGTAGACCAGAAAAAGTGGATCGCTTACTGGTCGACTGTCTCCCAACAAGACAGGTCGAGCCGGTCCATGCCAAACAAGCCATCCCATCGGGCCAGACCAGTGTAGCAGGGTGCCCGAGTGTCCCGACTAATTTTTTTATTGTCGGTCGGATTTATCGTACTAATCAAAAGATAAAAACTTGGGCCGTAGGGTGGCCTACGTTAGGAAATGAAATCGGTTCGCTAGTGCGGGTCGGGATAAATAAAATCGGGTCACTTGGTGATTGGGAAGAGTGGACACACAGCCATCCTCGGTCGAGTCTAGGGAGTCCCTGATGTTATTAATATTTTCATAACTTTTTATATACTCCATTTGCTGATTTTATATGAAATGTTCATAATTTGTGTGAAATATTATTGTTTTAATACTAAATATTATTTTTGAACATATTTAGAACAAGTCCAATTGAGTCAGTATACTATTTTATTTATAAATCTCACCCTATTGAACCAAATTGTGTTTTTCAATTTTTTTGGGATTCCTTATTCTATTTCCCACATATCATAAGAAGGAATCACTGACCAATTCATCCATTTGAAGAGTCATATAGACCACACTATAAGGCCCACAAAATCTGTGATAAAACTCAACCATCCATGAATATTGAATTAATTTGCTCAATCTAGAATTTAAAATTCATTACTTCTCCCCAAAAATTTGGATAACAATGGAAGTTGACATGTATTAAATTTTCAGTGTCATTCTCTAAAAACAAGGTGCAGAAATATTGTTTCAAAGTCCATCCCACCATTATGTCCGGGATTTAAAATCCGGACACTATTCATGACATAACTCATGATTGAACAATCAAAGAAAGATGATATTTGTTAGTGTGATAGAGGAGATATAGGTGGCCGACTTTGTTGAAGAAATTGTTCGGATTTGAAGGCATATTACTTTTTATAAAACCATACACATTTAGGCCTTCTAAAAAGTACGGATTTAACTAAATAGATCACCTTCGTTTAATCAAACCGCCGTAAAATATACTCTATAATTCCAAATAACTCCAAATATTGAGTGGCATATTCCAGCATAATTATCTAAAACATTGAATAACAATCTATTTCAGTATTCAGTGGTCTAAATTTCCAAATTGGCAATGAAATTGGATGAAATGATTGGGAATGCTAACAATACTCTTCCGTGGGCTATAAATACATCTCATCCTCTCTTTCAAAGGAGTTTTCATTTTATAAGAGAGGAGAATCAATTGGAATGTCAAAAGCATTTCCAATGGATTTGGAGGACCTTCCGTAATCAAGTTTTCACTTTAGAGACCTTTCCTCCTCTACTTGATTTCATTTACATTTTTGTTTTTATTCTTTTTTAATCTTGTATGTAGTTGTTTTGTAATTCTATTTAAATGAATGTTTCTTATTAATATTATGTTTTAATCACCCACCCTCTATTCTTAAATATTAATGTTCTTAAAATGTTTTCAATCATATTAATACACCTTCCCTTATTTTTTATTCTCCTTCAATCTAAATTTAGTATTTAATTCCAATCACTGTTTGTGTATGTGTGTTTGATGCATAAATCTTTTCTTATCTCTTTAGTTTTCTTCTATTTATAATTCATCATCCTAAAAACTACAACCATATTATTAACCAAAAAAATGAATGTGTAAATCTACCATTGGAGTCTGTAATAATTCGGGGGCGTTAAGTGATTTAGAGCATTTTCTCGATGGATATTCATTAAATTAACATTATGTATGTTAAAAATAACATTTCATGGATTATTGGCATGTTTTGATTATTATGTGGTTTCAATGGATTATTGGAACCATAAATGCACTGCCATCAACAATATCTGATTATGATTAGAGCCTTATATTATGTTAAGTCATCGATTAAATCCTTAACACATAGGAAATCCAATCAACATTATCTTGTGAAGTGGGTGTTAATTTAAATACTATATAAAGAAATGATCAAGGATATCACATGTTTAACTCCCTAAAAATGAAATCACCCTAATATTTATGAAATTGTTCAATAAAACATTAATCATTAATCATTTCATTTACGATATGCATAAACACCCCAATAAAAATAAAATCAACTAAAAACAATCGAATATTAAAAAGTATCATCACCGAGGATTCACCCTAAATGCATCTATACACATTATCAGAGAATCAGATCCTTGACCAGTCGATATGAGACAATCATCCATGCTTTCAAATGGAACTTTTTCCAAGGGTGGTGCTTTATGTAGTCATTAGTTTTATTTATTGTAATAGAAAACAAAAATAAACAAAAAGAAAAACCTTTCTTCTCATAGAAATCATAAATAGAAAAACACAAAGAAAACCCCATTTACCTCTTTATTCCATCATCTCTCTGAATGCACTATATCCTCCCAAATAATCCCTCATTTTTTTGACAATGAAATTTAGCAACAAAATTTCCAAATTTTTAGCATCATAAGAAACAATCAACTCATTCATGAACCTCTCCTTATCCCATCAATTGAATTAGATATGGCCAATCTTATGGAAAAAACACATAAAGAACTTGATTCCCCTGATATGAATTACTAACCTCTTGGTATTAAATATATAAACATAGACGCTGACAATGCACTCAAATTAGGTTTGATTCATCTGCTTCTTTATTTCCACTGGCTAGCCAGTGAGGATCCACATCTCCACCATAATGTGTTCTAAGTGGTGTGATCTACCATGATGTATCAAGGGGTTTCTGAGGAACAAATAAAACATCAAGCATTCACTTTCTCCCAAGGCGACTTTTCCAATTCATGGCTATACTGCATTACACATAGTTCTATAACCACATGGAATTTCATGAAGTGACTCTTCTTGGAGAAATTCATTTTTTCTTCTTGTACTGCTTTTATTCGAAAGGAAATATGTGATATTATTCTATTAGCAAGTGAATCACTCCATGAGTACTGGGAGATTTCCAAAAATATTTTTGCAACCATCCCCCACCAACAAATCCATGACCAACTCGTTATCCAATACTTTTGTGAGGGGTTATAGGCAACAAAGGGAACACTCATTGATGTCGTATGTGGTGGTGCTATTGTTTATAAAAATCTTATAGCTGCAAGAGATCTCATAAGCAGCATGGATTCGAACACACAAAAATTCTATAATTGAGCACATGCTCATGTAAAAAAAGTCCAAGACAATCATTCCATAGTGCTGAACAATATGACTGAGTCGATGAGTGAACTTATAGGTCATGTGAGACATATAACTGTAGAATCCTAAGACCCATACTCTTATTCTCCAAAATCATTATTCCCTAGACATATCATGAACTGTATAACCTGTATCTCCCCATCTCATCCAACTAACACATGTAAGCAACATCAAGAAGATCTATCTGATTCATCTAGACTAATGGAGCCCAATGTAGAAAATTATCAGTAGAACCCTAATCCTCAAAAATCACATCTGTTTGTTAGAAACATAAACCAAACCTATTCTGAGCCATTCTATTCAATATCTAACCCTCACATGAGATATGGGAATCCTATTTCTCATCCCACTGAATACCCTCACGAAATCCCAAACAAATTTCAATATGGTAAAAGTGTTTGTAACTTCTAACAACCATACCATTTTGTTTTTCAACCTCATAGGATAAATCCTCCTCTTCCTCCTCTTGAATTCCACTATCCAAGTGAGCCTTCCCAATTCCCAACCCAATTAAATCGTTTCCACAAGTACCAAAATAAATGTAATACCAATTATGGACAAGCCTCTTCTTCCATGAAACCATTGGAATGTGTAGTGGAATATCTTGCCTCCTTCAACCATTCCTGACTCAAAAAAATTGTAACAAAAATTGGTCAACTTGCATCCCACCTGATACAGTAACAACAATAAAATACTTCCCAACTCCCATATCAACCATTACCAAACCCAAGGGTAAGGTAAGTGCAATTTCACTTATACCGGGGAAGAAAATTGTTAATCCTCAAGATATGTCCTCTAACCCCCCTCTAAATGCAGACCTAGAAAATGAAAGGAAAAAGATACATGAAAATGAATCTGAATTCATTCACCCACCACCTTTCATTCCACTTAGGAACCCAATTCCTTTTCCTCAAGTCATTCCTAACCCAAATATGTCCTTTGAACCCAATCTTTAAATGCTTGACATTTTTAGACATGTTGAATTCAATATTTCCCTCTTAGATTCCATAAAACAAATAACTATGTTTGCTATGTTTCTTAAGGAACTGTACACCCACAAGAGGAATCATAGGACCTTCGAAAATGATTCAACTCAATAGTCAATTCCAATAAATTCAAAGATCCAGGTACCTTTATATTTCCATTCCAAATTTGATATTCCATCATTGATGATGCACTCATAGAACAAGGGGCCTCAATTAATTTTTTACCCAAATCAATCTTATCCAACCTTAATCAAGGAACCTTACATTCCACAAGTGTTGTAATTCAGTTAGAAAATACAAGAACAACTGGTCTGGATGGTATAATTGAGGATGTCTTTGTTCGTGTTAATGATCTTTTCATGTTTTTTGATTTCTATGTCCTTGACAAGGAAGGTGAGATGAACTATTCTCGATCACCCTCAATTCTAGGAAGGCCATTTCTAATGATATAAATAACCAAAATTGATGTCTATTCAGGCATCTTTTCCATGGAATTATGTGACTAACTAGTCATGTTCCACATTTTCCAAGCCATGATATACTAATCTGAGGATCACTCAACATTCTAAATCCATGCTTCTGAGGAAACGTTTGAGATTCAATTGAACCTCATTCCATTATCTCCATCCTGTTTTGAAGATATAGGATCTTGTAAAATATACATCATTATTAACCAAGTCATAAATTGTATAGTTGATGTTGACCTCTCATTTATAGACTTTATCAATATAGAGGGACTTGAACACTCTCTCGAATCCTTCATCATATTTTATCTCTACTCCTCCACCTTGGATAATGTTAAGGAAATTGAATCTGAAGTAACAGAAGTCCCTTCCTCCATTCCTGAGTTGTCTAACCCACAATTGAAAGATGAGAATGATCTGAAAACTCTTCCTACACACTTGAAATATGCATTCCTTTTCCATGATCACCCTTATCCTATCATTATTTCTACTTCACTTACCGAAAATGAGGAGTCCAAACATGTTCAAGTGTTAGAGGAATACAAAAAAATCAATAGGTTAGACCCTAGATGACAAAAATGAAACCAACCATGTCCTTTCCATGCATCACATCCATCTTGAGGAGTCATCCAAACCAATTAGACAACCACAAAGTAGACATAATCTACTCGTACATGAGGTGGTTAGGGAAGAGATCACCAAACATCTTCATGATGGTATTATCTACAAAATTTCTAACAGTTAATGGGTTAGTCAAACTCATGTTTTACCTATGAAGGGTGGGATAACTATTGTCACAAATGAACATGGTGAGGTTGTGGAAACTCTTGTGAAGAACAAATGGCGTGTGTGCATTGATTTTTGAAAATTGATTAATGTAACACTAAAATATCACTAGCCTTTTACATTCCATGATCAAATACTAGCACTATTAGCCATAAAGCCACACTTTTTCATTCATGGTGGATACACCAACTACCTCCAAACCCCATTTTTACCTCATGACCTATAAAATAGTACTTTCTCTTTCCCCATTGGAACATATGCATATAGAAGAATGCAATTTGGCATTTTCAATGATCCTGTAACATTCCAGAGTAGTTTGGTGATTATACATTCTGAATTAATTGAACAATGCATAGAAGTATTCATGGATGACTTTACAATTTATGGTGAGTCATTGGAATTGTGCTTTAATTATCTTTCTCTAGTCCTTCAAAAGTATGTCAAGTGTAACCTTGTGTAAAATTTTAAAAAATGTGACTTCATGGTTGGAGGCATCTACTCTTTCCTCAGTCATTCCGAGTTTTATTAGCGATTCATCTATAACATCAGTATCATTTCACTCCCACCAACTCAGTTTCTCCAAAATGTTGTCACATTCCATTTCAATGTTGTTTGCAAGAGAGCCTTCATTGAACTCAAAATTTCTCTATCATATTCCCTGATAATCCAACCCCCTGATTGGTCCATACACTTTCAATTTATATGTGATTCTTCAGATAGATCCATTGGGGTTGTTCTTGGTCAAAGAAGTGAAACAACTCCTCATGTCAACTATTATGCCTCAAATACATTGGATGAAACTCAATCTCACTACACTATTACTAAAAATGATCTTTTAGTAGTGGTTTTTGCCTTAGATAAATTCAAGAACTATTTATTTGGTGATAAAATCATCGTCCTCACATACCATTATGCTTTAATTTTTTTACATAAGAAAAGTGATTCAAAACTATGGCCAATATTGTGCATCCTAATGCTCCAACTGTTTGACCATGAAACAAATGATAGTACAAGAAAGAAAACCATGTGGATAATCACTTGAGTAGAATTTATAATTCTTCTCATTCTGAAATAATTGATCCAAAATTTTCAACTGAACACCTTTCATCTCTCACTCCAATAATACCATGGTATACCCCAATTGTAAATTACATTGTTTCTGGTTTTTTTACTGAAAAGTTTTCGAATTGAAAAAAATGAAGTTGAAAATTGATTCCAAATTATATTTTTGGATAGATAATAAACTTTGAAAAACTAGGGCCGACATGGTAATTAGGAGATTTGTTAATGAAAATGAACATTATTCCATCATAGAAATCCGTCACTCAATTCCTTGTGGTGGCCACTTTGAACTACGAATGATCTCCCAAAAGGCCCAATCCTCTCGATTATTTTGGCCTTCACTCTATATGGAATCACATTAGTTCTATCAATCATGTACCACATGCTAAAAGCTTGGCAGAATTTCAAAAAGAAATTAAATTCCCCAAAAGCCTTTATTCTTCTATGACATATTTGATGTTTGGGGAATCAATTTCATGGGACCATTTACCCTTTCCAATGCATTCTCATTCAACCTTATTGCAGTCATTTATGTTTCATGGTGGGTCAAGGAAAAACCCACTAGAATGGATGATTCACATATTGTTAGTGATTTCCTAAAGACACACATCTTCCACTAATTTGGAACAGCATGTGCCTTGATATGTGACGTAGTAACGCATTTTTGTAATATAATCATGGAATATCCTTTGAAAAATAATGATGATGTACATAAAACATCCACTGAATTTCACACCCAAACAAATGGAATGGATGAAATTTCTTATTGAGGAGTGGAAAGTGTTATTTAGAGACTTATAAAACCTAATAGAAAATATTTCCCTAAAATACATGGGGAATCAATTTGGTCTTTTAAAACATCTTATAAGACACACATTGGGATGTCTACATTTAGGCTAGTTTTTGTTAAATCATGCCATTTTCCAATTTAAATCCAATATAAGTCATATTGGGATATATAAAATGTAATTTTGATCTCGAGAATTCTAGTGAAGTAATATTGTTGAAATTTCATGAATTGGAGGAGCTTTGAATTGAATATTTTATGAATTATAATCTCTAAAAAGAAAAATCAAAGGCACTCCATGATAAACACATTCTATAAAAGGTATTTCATGAAGATGAAAAGTTAATGCTCTTCAATTCTCGATTTCGACTTCACCCAGGTATGATTAATTCTTGTTGGTATGGTCCTTTTGTTATTACTATGGTTTACACATTAGGTGCAGTGTAATTCCATGACCCCTCTTCATAAAAGACATTCACAGTTAATGGAAATCGGTTAAAGAATCCCCATGATAGGACACAGAATCCTAGAACCACATCGACTTCCATCGAATCCCCTAATTTTGCAGTTGACCTATCACTAGATGGAGATTGAAACCCAGCAAATCCAAACCAGGGGCACCTAATTCCCTTTCACTCTCTCCCTCTCTCTCTCTCTCTCCCTCTCTCTACCAATTTCTTCTTCTTCCACTCTCTATCATGTTTTTTCACTTTTTCTATCAAGCCCTTTTATTTAGTCATTCTTTTATTTTTGGGTGATTCTTTATATAAAAGTAAAAAAAATAGAAAAACAAAATAAATAACTTAAAAATATGAAAAAATAAGAGTCATGATTACTCACCTTCAATTTTAATATTTTTTCTAACCATTTTTGGGATTCAAAATGCATAGTTTCATCTCAAATTTTTTCTGTTTCACAATGAATTTGGATAATGAATCATTTGTCAAAACAAATAAATTATGATTCATCAATTTTTTTATTTGGAAAATGATTTTTCCAAGACACGAGGAACAACATTAGCATTCATGCAAAGGGATCCTATGTCCATCTTTTCAAAATGGGATTTTTTTCACCCCCCCATTTGTGAGCCTATAATTTGTGGACCTTCAAGCTGAATATCCTAATTTTATGTTCATTAATATGATAATGGAATTTTCTAGACCACGTGAGAATCACAATAACCCAATATCCTCCCATTTCCTTTACATTAATACTCTTTTTGAAATCCCCTTAGAGCCTATGTAAACCTTTTCTTTGATTGCCACATTAAATTACCAATACCATTTCCCACAAAAATATAAACATGTATTTTCATTGAATAATTTTTTGAAATTTATGTATGAGGGGGGTAATGGATTTCATTTTGGGTACAATTTGTTTATTTCACCATGTTATTATATGTTTGAGGGAAATAATCCATTTTAGTGTGGGGTAGAGTTTTTCATTCACGGAGTTATATGGAATGTTATGAACCTTCATTTATGTAATTTTTTAAATCTTATTGACAAGTCCTCAAAAAAATTCAAATAAAAGAAGGAAAAAATGGGATATGTCATGGTTAGGTCAACAATCACTCATCTATAACCTTTTATCTTGTTATATTTATTAAAAATAGTGTCTTAAAGAGGTAAATTGTGGGTTGGGAGATTATTGTGAGATCTATTTCATGTTCAACTTTTGAAAAAATTCAATACAGAAAAAAATGAGAATTATATAATTTGTGAAAATGTTGTAGACTGTAAATATTTCATCTTCTCATCCACTTCAAATTTCTTTTTACATTTGCACCTTATTACACATTTTCATTACCTCATAAATATATATTTCCATTTCATTTCATTTCAAATTAAAAAAAAAATGTGGATTTATTTTTCTATGTTGGTGTTCCCCCCCCCTTTCTCTATCTTTTGAATATTATATTGTTACTATACCATAGCCACAAAAAACCCCTAAAAACACATCTTTATTTTTAGCCCTTTTGGATTGGGAGTGGAAGATGAGAGCTCTTAAAAATGATATGATTTTCACATTTTGTTGGTGAATGTATGAATCTCCATAAAGTAATTTTATCATATTTAGAGAAGAAAGTCTTTTGTGACACCAATTTTCATTTCTAAATTTTATCATGATAAAATGAATTGTTTTTGGAACATTATGTCTATAACAACTTGTGGTGGATTTATATATGGATGAGAAAAATTGTCTAAACCTTCCCTAATTGTGGAAAATAAATTATTATTTTTTTGTGAGTAAAAATGATTTTTTCATGTTTTTTATAGTTGTTGGACATGAGGATATGCACAAGACTATGTTGGGGGAGTTGATGTTATTAATATTTTCATAACTTTTTATATACTCCCTTTACTAATATATATGAAATGTGCATAATTTTCATGAAATATTTATATATTAATACTAAATATAATTTTTGAGCATTTTTAGATGTAGTCCAATTGATTATGTTTACTATTTTATTTATAACTCTCACCATACTGATCTATATTTCCTTGTTATTGTTTTTTAGGAATCATTCTTCAATTTCCCATATATCATTATATGAAATCAATGGAAAATTTTGTCATTTGAGGGGTTTATAAACCACACAAAAAGTCCAACAAAATCTGGGGAGAAACTGCGCTATACATAAATATTGAATTTCTAGGATGAATCCAAATTAAAAATTCATTAATTCCCTTAAAAACTTCTTATAAAAATGCAAGGATTCGTGAATAAAAATTTAAGTACTCAAATCTAATAATTGGGGACCAAATGATGTTCTCATGTCCTTCCCACAATTCTAACCAGGAATTAAAATTCGGACACTATTTTTGACATACCTCATGAAGTAATAATAAAATAAAACTAATATTTTTCAGTGTGAAATAAGAGATCTAGGTGGCCAACTTTGTTGAAGAATGTGTTCAGATTTGAAGGCATGTTCGTATTGATAAAACCATCCACATATATGCCTTCTAAAATGTATGGATTGAATTGGACAGTTTAACATCGATTAATCAAACGGCCGTATCGTTGGATCTATTTGTCCAAATGACTCAAATTTTTTTTGAAAGTTTGGCCAATTGTATTGACAACGACATTGAAGAAGATGATATCTTGAGATTCAGCTTTCTGAATAGCCAAATTGGCAATGAAAATAGAGATACTGATTGGGAATTCCAATAGTCGACTTCCCTGTGCTATAAATACATCTCCCTTCTCTCTTTCAAAAGAGTTACCATTTTATAAGATGGGATAATCAATTGGAACAACCAAAGCCTTTCTAATGGATTGGGAGGATCTTTCATACTAATGTTTTCACTTAAACGACCCTTTCTCCTCTCTTTGATTCCATTTACTTTTGTGATTTTCTTCATTTGTAATATTGTATGTCTTTTTTTTGTAATAATGTTTTAATGAATGTTTCCTTTTAATATTATGTTTTTATAAACCAAACACTGTTAGTAAATTTTTATTTTATTAAAATGTTCTAGATCATGTTAATACCCCTTCCCCTCTTTTACTTTCTCATTCAATCTAAAGTCTGTATTTAATTCACATCACTGTTTTGTGTGTGTGTGTGTTCGGCACAAAACTATTTTCATATCCCACTATTTTTCATCTATTAATTATTCATCATCATAAACATAACAACCACATTATTAACTAAAATAATGACTGAGTAAATATACCATTGGGGTGAGTTATAATTTGGAGATTTAATGTGACTGAATGCATTTTATCGATGGATTTTCTTTAAATAAACATTGTGTATGTTAAAAATTACATGTCATGGATTAATGAATTTTTTTGTTTAAAATGGGGTTTCCATGGATTATTAGAACCCTAAATACAATACCATAAACAAGATCTAATTGGTATTACAACCACATGTTATTTTATGTCTTGTATTAAAGCCTTAACATGTAGGAATTTCAAACAATGTTATATTGCGAAGTGAGAGTTAATTTATATACAATATAAATCAAAACTCAAGGATATCACAAGGTTAACACCCTAAAAATTAACTCACCTTAAATATTTATCAAATTTTTATATCAAACAATAATCATTAATCACTTCATTTAATGTCTTCAATCAATCACCCCAATCAAAATTCAATCTACTAAAAGCAATCAACTATTACAAAGTATCATTGTCGAGGATTAGACCCGAGTACTAATATACACATTAGCAGAGAACCCGGAACGTGACAAGTTGATATGTGACAATCGGCCATGCTTTCAGTCAGAATGGGAAAAAAGGACAGGTTGAGGTAATGTGGGACCCCAGGCTGGGTTGTTTGGGTCAGTCCAAACCAGTGGAACCAGGTATAGACACAACTGACACTTGTTTACAAAAATCAATGCATCTCCCAGACTGTGCGTTTGATTGAAGAAACATTACGGTGTTGGGACCCACATTATAGGGAAGTATTTATCAAATCTTATAATGAATATTTAATGTAATTTTACTCATCAAGGCTTCATGAATCTGTTTCCCAGTGAGGCTTTGTTACTCGGCTATCAGCGTGGCTTTGTGGCTCAACTAACGAGCAAGGATACGTGACTCAAATAACAGTGAGGATTCATGACATAGATATCAGCAAGTAACTATGACTCAAATATTAGCATGGTTTTGTGACTCCTATATCATCAAATATCATGACTCATCTATCAAGTATATCTTCGTTACTCTGCAACACAACACGTTTTGTGACTCAACTACCAAAGGAGGATTTGTGACTCACCTATCAGTGAGGTTTCGTGACTCAGCTACCCTGTGAGAATCCATGATTGATCTAATGAATAGTTATAGGAATCATATCTATCCTAAAAGACTCATCGAGGATGAGTTCATTTGTAGTGATTGACGTTCAGTGTTTGCAACCATCGGTTTTTATATCAACACATTAATTTATACCTCGGTAGAGCTAACTATAGTGACTCTATTATTTTTGCATTATATTTTTATTTTCTTTTTGGATTTATGAGAGTATCTAGTCAGTTTCATGGTCCCTAATAAGTATTTTTGTGCTCACCCCACCATGGGAATCACCTGCACCTATTGTGTCTTGAGGTGATGACTGACATATATTATTGGGATCATGGAGATCTAAGTCCAGGTGGTTCTCAGAGGTGGATCTGCAGACTCAGTATGCATCAACAACATCCTACAGTGAGTTAAACATACCCTTCATGTAGGATACTTGGCATATGACCTATAAAGCTTGTAATTCCTTTTACTGAACTTCTCATTTCAGTTGGGTTTGTATTCGAGCCCATTTTCCTTCCAGTTTCTCCTTTCCCTATGTGATTTCTTCCTTGTGTGACATACTTGTTGTCGGTATCATTGTTTCAGATTTACTTCACACAATATGGTTTTTGTGCGTGTGTAAAGGTTTAAAGGTAATGCCTTCCTTTATTTGGATATTCATTTTTGGTGATAGTTGTCAGCCACTGACTTATGGAAGCTGGTCATGAGGTTTTCACGGAACATGCCCTGGGGGATGGGTTATGACATTCATGTTTTATTTGGAATTTTCATTAAAAAATATATAGTTTATATAGAATATGGGAGATATACATGTCCTATAATCATCAGATAGAAAATACCCTGAAATGGGTACATATCATGCGAGGTTACATGCCATGTATAGCTTACACACCAAGTATATTTTAAAAATCAGATTTTTTGTAAAAAGAGATAGGTTTTTCAGTATATGTGGGACTCAACAATTCCATGATGTGAAATTTAGATACACACCAATTAAAATAAAGAGTGTTGTTTGGAAGAAGGTTTCTCACCTGAAATTATCATTTCCTTCCTACAATCTTTATTGATCTTAACATAGAGGCTCTTCATAGGAAATAATTTAGCTAACTAATACCTATAGGTTATCCATTTGGTGATAGATCTCCATGTTGGTAGAAGAAAATATCCCTAGGTATGCGTTCTTACTATCTCTTCTATATATCTCCCTCTTTACTCCATTTATATGGATATTCCATTTTGGGATTGATGGATTTAGACTAAGTGTTGTTGAATCCTGATTCAAGGTTGACATTATTTAATTTTTACACATTCATCCTTTATTAGGGACTCTCGTTGTAGGTGTTATTTTATATGATTAATGGTACATTGTTCTATTAAAGATTGTCCAATTGATTATTCCTTCAATTTTTTGATGTTTGAAATTTATTTCAATTGATTTGTGAAAACACAATTTTATGGGACATGGAGTTTGGATTGAATTTTACATGAGATTTTGGGGGAAAACCCCCAATTCTAAATTAATTGATAATTGTCATGTATTTAGAAATTTTTGAAAATTTTGAAATGATTTTATGGTTTATTTTATAAAAGTTTCATAAATTTTATTGATGAAAACCTATGATTTTTTATGTGAAAAATCTAAAAAAACCACTATTATGGTTTTGAATATGAATTGGTATTTTGGAAAGTAAACTTGGGAAATTAAACTATGAAATATGATTGTTTTGAAAAGAATTTTTTTTCTATTTTTGTATTAATTTATTGAGAATACATGAGCCTGTGTAGTTAGTGTATTGTTTGAGATAAAACTCTTATAATAAAAATACCCTAGAAATATTTTAGCAATTATAACTATATAAAAAATCTAGTTAGGTAGATATTATCAACTATGAGATTTTAATGAGTTCTGTTTGGACTGAGTGTGAGGGACACATGAACACATATTTCCATGGACACTGATTTGAGATGTGAGAGTATCCTATAACTAATGACTATAACAAAATAGGGTAGATGAACATGGTGCGTATTATGAATATTTTGATATACATTCCATTGATTTTTATCCTGATTTACTCAAGCCTATTGACTTATATAAAATGTTTTTTATAAATTATTTATTTAATCCATGATTGAAATTTTTTCATAATTCTGAAACTAATCATGTTTTATTTGAAATATTAAAATTATTACTGATCGCATGCCACATCCTAAATTAAATTAATGTATGATTTATTTCATTATTCTCAAATAATATTATGGAATACCTGGTGATACCTTACATGGATTTATAGTTTACACACTAACTTTTCCTTCAGGGGTTTTTAAATTTCATTATTTTGGGTCCTAGAAATCGTATAGAGCCTATGAGAGGTGGTCGATGTTCTTGATCCATTATGTTGGAGA
Source organism: Viscum album (assembly GCA_963277665.1). Lineage (NCBI taxonomy): Eukaryota > Viridiplantae > Streptophyta > Magnoliopsida > Santalales > Viscaceae > Viscum > Viscum album. Next base: position 1,316,219,304 of record OY728133.1, read on the forward strand.
ATTGTTTCAGATAAAATATTTTTATTTGTAGACATTAAAGTACATTGAATTTTTTTTATTTTGGGTCTTTTATATACCTGTTTGGTTATGGGTATATTTTCCCTTATGATTTTTGAGAATACTAACATATATCTATTATATTCCGCTATTTTTTTTTTGAAAAATTAGTCCCCTCGTGGTCTTGTATGATTCTAGGTGCTAGTATCCAACCCACAAGGATCTTAAATTCCCTATCGGCTATGTTCAGATCGGCTTGGTTATCAGGGTATTAGAGTATCCATGATAGTTCATAAAAGTTGTTGTATTGATACAAGAAATCATCATCATCTTTTATATATTTATGATTTTTATTCATCTGATTTATTTGTATTGGACGATATATTATTCTTGTTCTGGTGTTATTTTTTTGTTTTCTATTCATTAACAGCCACTACAGTACTCTCTAAATCATGAGGGTATAGTCTTCCAATAGAAATACTCTAGGCCCTCAGGGTGAGTCGACAACCTATAGAGTTTAGATTTGTGCACTTGAGGTCTTGTGAAAAACCGTATTAGGGAACGTTTTAGTGTAATCTGGGGTGGGATGATTCATCATTAGACATATGTTCCTTAGATATATGTTCATTTTATATATGATCATAATATATGTGTGTTTTGTGTATGCATTTATCTAATATAAATATTAATTATTTTATATATAAAATTTATTAATCTACCATCAATAACATATTTGAAAATTAATTAACATATATTAAATTATTTTAGTTTAAAATAAACTGATTCAAATAAATTTATAATTAAATTTTGTTTTTATTAATTTTTTTTACTAAATTTATTATTTTAATAATTTATTTCTGCTAGTAAAATGAATTTGTAGAATAGATTGATAAAATTAAAAAAATAATTGAAAATTAAAATAAATTAAATCCAATAAATAATTACGTATTTATAAGGATTTTCAACATAATGATACACAGTCAATAATGAAAATTATTTAAAAAAAATTATTTAGTAATACATTATATATTTTCTTTTTGAAGATAAATTTACAATTTATAATAAAAAATGTAACAATTTTTATTGTGTATATATGGATGTAAATATATCAATATTAATATAATAATAATTACTTGTTAACGAATAATAATATAGCCACGTTTATTCTTAAAATATAGTTTCCTTAAAATTACTTTAGATGTTTAAGAATATTTTTTGAAATTAAATTAAATAATTCATTTTAATTGATTTTAATTAAACTGGATATAATATTGGTTGAAAATGAATTGGAATTAGGTAGGTGAGTGAATGTCAATTTTATGAAAAAAATAATAGTAAACAAAAAATATAGCTAACAACATTATTAGTTAAACCATGTAAAATATGTTAAATTTTGTTATGAATACATAAAATCTCTCTAATATTATCTCTAAATTTTTTAAATGGAAAACATCACCCCTATTCATTAGGTTTCCTCTTTCGATAGGCTCTCCCAATAAAATAAAACTATATTGACATTAAGGAATTAGTTTGTTCAAAATTTCCCCTCAAAATCACTTTATTTAAGGAAACCACCTCCACCCAAATAAAATCACATTTTTCATTCATTTTAATATTTATTACTAACCAAAATTCCCACAAATAAAATATTATTAAAAATTTGGTAGAATTTTTTTAAGGAGGCCAAAGTCTTTAATTTGATTAAATTAAATTAAATGAAGGATCAATTTCATGTAAGTAACTAGTTCTTTTATATATTTCTCAATTACCTTGTCATATAGCCAATTGATAAATCTTACTATTCTATATATTGATGTTAAACTGAAATATTTATTTAAATATAAAATTTATTTTACTATTATATAAGTATATACTAAAAAATTTGTATAGTTATAACATTTTTTGTTTATTTAGGTTCACCTACGTATATAAATAATGAAATACTGCCTTTTTAATTTCCATAATGAATGGTTATAAAAATCAGAATCATGATAATATATGACATGAAGAGTTAATTTCTTTATTTTTTCTATTTCATTCATATGACTATGTGATGAATAAGTTTAAATAACATTTAGATTACATTTTAGTGGGTCCATGTATTATTGGTAAGTTAATTTTTTAAAATTATATCACTGAAAAAATATTTTAAGGATAATTAATTCCATTTAAATTTATTTTTTATTTTTTTATAATTAGATAAAATTTATGATTATTATTGATATTAATTTTATTATATGTTATTTTTATATAAATAGATCCATAATAATTTTATATATAATCTCAAGTCTTTATGGGTGATTTTTTAAATTTTTATATTAGTCATTTTTAATGGAAATGAATATATATGTGTCAAAATATATGTATTTCTAAGAGTGTTCTTGTTTAAGTAAATTTTAACTTATTGATTAATCATCTTATACCTAACTAGGAAAATGATTCCCTTAATCTCATCTAAGACAACTTGTCGTAAAAATATACAAAAAGTTAAATATAAGGTATTATAATGTCAGAATATTCTCATACATAACTTATAAGACCAAGATGATATTTTATATATGATGTAAAATGATTATAAATTGGTGCATTTTCTTAATAATATACACCAATAAAGTATAAAAATAATACTGAGATACACAGTTCAATAAAAATTAACCAAATATATTTTTTAATATTGAATTTACTATGTAGCTATTAAAGTGAATTTATATCATTGAAAACAATTTAGAAAATCACACTTCATGTAAAAAAATAAATAATTGTTATTCAACACATTATTTTTATATGGATAATATGTTAGTTTGGATGGATACACCCCTATAGTTTTTGGTGATTTTCATTCTTTATAGTTCATGGTAACATTCATAAAAAATATCTTACTACTTATATCTTATGATGGTTTATATGTTACTAAAATATAATAAATATTTTATCATCTAATTATTTTATGATTATAAATATTTCAAAATATATAAATATTTCAATATAAAAAATTACTCATTTATTTAAAAGATATCATAAAATTAATAGAGTTATTATTATATTTTATTCATAAGATGCCTGGTCGATTGAATGTGGATTATTTAATTATATATATATATACTTCTATCCTCATCCTTATTACTTATAATTTGGATAATGAACAATATCTCCATAAATATTTCTATAAAAAATTAGTACTTTCGATAAGGAAACCCAATTATATCACATAATTTTATATCACATTTAACATAATATCTATATAATAATCTTATAAAGAATCTGAACTATTTCCATTGGGGAATTATATTCTTTACAAAACCTCTAAAACTATAAAATTATCTTTTAATTACATCTCCAAAAATTTCATCTATTTCTCAGGGGAATCTAATTACAACACGTGATAACATGAAGACATACATAAAGGAAGGGATGAGCTATACAAATCTTTATGGGTATAAAAAAGATAAACATATATCCTAAGATTAAAAATTAAATTCCAGAAATAATAAATTAAGGATAATAAACACCAAAATGGAAATCTGGAATATTATACTTATATAATAAATGAATGGCACATGTGAAAATCACTAAATACATAAAAAACATAATTCCTTCCAACATAAACAAGGGTTAATACTCACTATTGAGAAATAATATCATTGTAGAGGATGATAACTTATCATGGAGTATGCATAACTTAATGGAAGAGGATATATACACTATTCCCAAGATTAATATTTTAGAAAATGATTACTTCAAAGACCCCTATGATAATTATAGATTGTGTTATAAATAATTTCCTTATAAATTAAAGGGATATATAATTATTCACATGGTATTAGAATCATAATATTCCATACATTTGAGTGTCACATAAAAGTAAATATAATTAAATTATAAACATGACATATCCATATGATAAAGAAATGGGTAACATAATAATAATATATATTTTTAACCATCGAATTATAATATATGATGAAAATAAAATAAGGGTTTAAGTAATATTAAGAGTTTATTATAAAATAAGGGATCATTTTTTATTTAAATTTCTTAAATATTCCATAAATATTTATAATCGGTGATTAAGAGAAAATTGTTAAATAATACACTTTTAATGAAATTTTCAAACAAGAGAAAATTATTATTTAAAAGAGATAAGATAAAATAGATTCTATAAAATAATTAATAAAAAAATATATTTAATATTTGAAAAAATATTTCTTTATTAAATTGAAGAGAGAAGTTAATATTAATTAGAGTGGTAAAAAAATGATTTTTTTTAGAAATATAGATAATAATTGGAAAATTATTTTTTATAAGCATTGAATCGTTTTAATTAAAGAAAAAATAAAACTAAAAACATAATGTAATAAATAAACCTAACAAAAAATGAAGGAAAATGATGTATATTGGTCAAATGGTAAGAATAATAAATATTCATATAGATGGATATGTAGAGAGAGTAATATTGAATATATAATTAAAAATAGGAATTGTATGGAAACAATAAGAATAAAACTCTTACCTTGAGCCTAAACATGATTTTGATGCCTTAATTAATCTCTATCATGTCAAATCACCTCCAAAGGACTGAGAAAATATATTTTAGAGGTAATTTTCCATATACCATATGATCAGGGGAATTTATTATAGATTTTAGAGAAATATTTGATAAGTAAATTGGAAAAGAATGACTTTTAGAACTCGGAGAAAAGAGAGGATAAGATTTTCTAGAACAAAGGTGGAAGATTATTTTAAAATAAACTATAGATTATTTTCTTATTTAGACCATTGAATATGAATAGTAAAATTTCAATGAATTTCACTAGTTTATGAATAAAATGATGTTTTCTACCTTCAAACCCTTAAAAATAAAATAAAATATATTAAATTATTTATCAATGCAAGATTATTAAAATTAGATATTTATTAGATTAAAATTTGACATATGATTTAAATATTAAAAAATATTATTATAATTACTATTCTTAAATGTTTTATTTGAGTCTTTCATGACATTTTATGAAGAGAAAATGATTTTATAAATCTTTATATAGTATGTTTCAACTAAAGATATCATAAATCATATGGTGGTCGAAATAACTATATTTAATACAAATCAATAATTTTTTTAAATGATTTGAATTATTTCTATAATAACAATTTCAATGTTATTATTCCAAAAATGAATTCTTTATTATCAAAATCATTCTATAAAATTTAAAAACATTATTTTAAATGAAGTCATTTATTATATGAGAATTATTTTTAATATATAATATTGAATTTCTTATGAGTGATCATGATCTTATTCCTTTGATTCCATTATTATTCATAATTAATTATTATATTTCTTTTAAATTAATTAACTTCATAAATTATATATTTATATTCTACTATAAAAATGTAAATATTTATCTAAATAAGTTAAAATAAGAATTTTAGGAAATTTGTACTTATTTTTCATTGAATTAAATGATTCCAGAATTAATTTTATGTATTTTTAATATTAATCATTACATTTTTACATAATTTTTTTAAAAAATTAGACAATTTACTATATTCACTTGACTAGTTTCCATTTCAATCATCATTTTTTTCTAATAGTCATACACCACTACAACAGTCATGAAATAATTTTAATTCCTACAAATACTTCTCATTTCATTCAAAATGGCTTTAATAAATTTCGCATAAAATTTATTTATCTTTCATCATTATCCTAAAGATTTATTTTTAATATGATTTTCTAAATTTTATACTATTTTCTACATCTATGAAAATATTTTTGGACCATTTCATAACATAATATTATGTTCTAGTTTTATTTTATATATATTTTTATTAACCCTTTATACAATTTCAAATATATTTTGTATATTCATACATAATATGTGATGATTTATATTGATTTAATAAAATGATGTTATTCTTATTTAATGTTTATACAATAAATTATACAAAACATGTTTTGGAGTGTAGAATGTTTCAAATTAATAAATTTAGGGTTATTGAATTCTTCGTCCTTGAAAAACATTCAACCTCAGAATTTAAATTCAAACCCTATATTTTAAAATGATATTATTATTATTTAATGTTTATACATATGGGGGAATTCTAAGTAATATTTTATCCCTAATGTCAAATACCATGTAACATAAAATATTCTCAGCATAGATATTGATTAGACTGTGGATAGTTCTTATATTTTGTAGAATTTATTGGATATTTACAGTCATATATTTTACTAATTTTGGTACCATTAGCTTCCATTCTCTATCTTCATATTAACATAATTTATTTATATATTTCTTACCATATAAGAACACATATATAGTAATATTAATCCATAAGGGGATGGTATTATTATATATTAATTCAACTAGGAGAATCTGTTGATCCTGGTCACCATTAATGTTTATAGAGAATGTATTGGGCATGTAGTTTTGAGTTTTGATATCCATTAATATTGTTGATAATTACAAATATGATCTTATATAAAAATTTTCAACTATTTTTCCAATTCCATTAAAACATTCCTCTAGAAAATTGATGTGAACCATGGATCTTAATTAGGTATAATCAATTGTGTGGTAACATAAAACCTCACCAATTCTCTGATATATATCATGGAATTTATATAAATTAAGAATACTTCTTAAATGGTTATGAAATTGTAAATTCTCATATGATAATTCACTATAACCTATATGAGATTTATTACCTTATAAATATTTTTAATACTTCATAAAATTTCCATGTCCAATTACTCCAATACCTATGTTTTTATATATAATGTTTGCTTTATCCATTTTGGATTATTCTATTAAACCATAACATTTAATCATAATAAAGACATGTATATATATTAAACAAACCCCTTATTCATATTATATCACTATAAATTCACATAGATATATATATATATATATATTAAATATTAGTATGATGAGTAATGTTACACTATGAGCATTATCTAATTGATCCTTATTTATGTATAGCTCAAAGGGTATACATAATTGTGTCCCATACTTTGTAATTATATCCAAATCAAAGTTTAAATCAATTATTTCCACATCCTTAACACTTCAAATTTATTTTATATGTTCTCATATTCCCTTTTTTCCTCATTAAATCTTCTCCAAGATATATGTTTGGGTAATTATTTAATCATGCTTTGATGTCATTCCTTCATTTATGATACCATTTCCCATTATTTTCTTGTCTATGAGGTTTTTATACCATTAAATCCTTACTATAGATAATTTTTCAAGTTAGTTATTTCATATATAAAGGTTTACATTGTATGGTTTTATTGGATAATAATTTACGAAATAGTAAAATTATTCGATCGCCTCAACCCATATTCACTGGCCCTTTAATATATTAATATAGTTTATATATTTTTATATATGTTAAACATTTTTATAAATATATAATTTCTCCTGATCATTAAAGAAAATATTATTTATTCCAAATCTATTTCATGATTTAGGTAATTTGGGTCATGTATCTTAAAATATATTGAGGTATATGCTATAATATTACCATATTTCACATGTAAAAATTTCAATATTTTCTTTAAATAATCATTATATTTCCAAAATATTTTCTCATATGAGGTTAGTGTGATCATAGGTATTGTGAAAAGCCTCTTCATTAACACCTTGAAATTCTCTTCACGATCATTTAGGTATATTAAAATTTATTAATTTCCAATTTATCATTGTTAGAAGGTTTGAAAATATAATGAAGTTTTTCATAAACAAATGATTATAACTAGTTAATTCGAAGAATAAATGGATCAATGTCCATTTTTTTGGTTCCAAGCATTGATTAGAAAAAATAAAATTTAATGGATTAATATATATATCTTATTTTATGAAAAAATTCCATAATAATTTGAATTTATTTATCCAAATATAATATTTTATATAATTTTTTAAGAACATACCCTATAGGAATTTTTTATTACCATGATCAAGTGATATTCATATTCTTTCTTTATATTAGTATATTTTGGTATATCATCTATAATATACATTAACAAAATTCATGGTACTATATATATAATATATTATTCAGGTCCATTAATTATTTAAAATTTATTATTGACTTTGAAAGGGTTAGCAATAAAATCATGATGTACATACTATATGAATAATGTATTCATGGTGTGATTTCATTATTTTTTACATTAAAAATTTATATATTGATTAAAGCTAAATATTTTATTTTCTGGGATCCCCATATATTTTATTGTACAAATGATCATTCCATGGAAGAAGAATATTGACCTTTATCATGATCTTGGCATGATCAACAAAATCAATGTAGTGTTTGAATTACCAAGATAATTTCATGAATAATACAACTATGTAAAACAACCATATATTTTAAATTACATATTCGTTGGAAATTTAATGTGTTCGATAACATTATTCACATACAAGATCGAACCAAAACAAACCAAAAGACAATATATAACCGTTAAAATATATCATTTAAAATGTGGGTAAAAATATAGGTAACAAAATTATTAGATATATGTATGAAATAAAAGGAATGTTCATTACTATTGTCCTGTAATTAATAAAATTTAACTAATGTAGCTAAGGAACTCATAAGTCTTATTTATTATTTAAAATATGACTCATATAAAATTTCATTTTATAAAATTTATATTAACATACTATGTATAATATGGATAAAATATATTATTTATTTGAATAACATGTTAACACGAAATTTCTATACTGATTGATGGGGAAAAATCAGATGGTTAATATTTTAAATTTTTATTTTCCTATGAAAAATGTTTTCATTCAACATTTTTATTTTAATTTGATTGATTAATTATAAAAATTCATAAATTTAATTTCAAAAAATTATTTCATGTCTTTTTAAACAATATTATCCTAAGATTAATTTTTGGGATTTTTTAAAATATATAATTTTAGGTTGATAAGGGGAAAAATAGTTTTTACTAATGCAATATAGTTTATGGATATATTGAAAACTATTAATTAATAAATTATATTTTATTATAAAAGATAAAATATTAATATAAGGGTATATAATATAAATTTAAATTAATTTTAAGGATTTATAATACCAATGTTTATTATTTTATAAACCTATGTAAAATTTTCAGATAAATAAACTCATTTTGGTGTTTTCTTTTAATTATTTATTAATACTATAAAAAATTATTCTTGATTGATTCAAAATCAAAATAAAATTTATTTATATTATAAAAATTAAACTTATATTATGAAAACATAAGTCCTTGATTATTTTATCTTGAGAAATTTTTTTTTCAAAAAAAACATTTTTTACTAAAAATGGGTTTTTACGCAAGAAATGAGATGATGTTAAAATATATTTTTATACACATATGAAAAATATTTGATAAACAGATATCATATTCAGAGTTTTTATATATTAATTATGAATGAAATCCCATTTCATGGCATTAAATTTAAAATAATTTGTTAAAAATTAATTAACATTATAAAAATAAAAATATTAAATGTAATGAAATCAAATAGTAAAAGGCTAGAGAAATTTTCAAAAAATGTGTTATAATGAGTGGTGGAGGATTTAGTGACCTTATATTAACTAAAAAACAATTATTTTACACTTTTAGATACATTTACACTTGAATAGTTTCATATCATTATTCAAATGTAATTTGTACTTCCAAAATTACCCCTCCCATAACATATCAAAATGAATCACTTACACCACATCCTAAAGAAACTATAATAGAAATTTTCATACTAAAACACTATAATTATTCATATCAAATAATCCTATATCATTTTCAATATCCTAACATCTCAATAATAAATTCCAAAGAACCCATTTCCTAGGTAACTTCCATGAGAAATATCATGTTCTCAACATTTGTATTTCTTACGACTTATCCTTTTCATATTATTCTTACAATTACAAAACAATTATCCACTAGTTTAAAATTATATCAGTATTTTTAATATTTTAAAATATTAAAAAAAATTATAAAACATTTTAGAATCTTTTCCTTCCACTGTGAAAAAAACCAACATCATTTATGTGTATGTGTGAACTACCACCTTTATGAAGTGATGTGGTTAATTTTACATCACCACAACTCAGGAATACAGAATATTATTAATTTAATCAATTAATTCATTTAATATATCAAAATTATTATTCTGTAATGATTATTTATCATATTTATTTATTCCACCCTATTGTTTATGAAATGGAAAATTTAATCTTACATAAATGATTATTATTATGACCATGAATGATGAAATTCATTTATCATAACCTATCTTCATGGTTATTTATAAAAACTAATATAATGATCAAGTATTATATTTATTTAACATTTAGGTTTCATTAAAATTAATATTATCATAACATAAAAATAATTTCTCACATAACAAATCATTGTAACATGCTTCTGTTTGGGTTTGTTTTACATCAATTTTGAAGTATGTTATTATGTTTATATTATATTAAATTATGTAATAATATATTAATATAATATCAATTAATAATATTTTTATTATATATTTTTCAATAATAATATAAAATTTCTATTGATATTTATTATATTTTTTAATTTATCATATTCCAATTATTAAACACATAGAAACTAGTTCTTCACAATTTCCATTTTCATAAACAATAACAATATCATTTATAAAATTTAAATTAGTTATCATGAATTAATTAATCCGGATGCATATAGTATTTTAGATTCATTATTATTTATAACAAATATTATAATAAGTATTAAATAATCACACTATTATATAACTAATATGGAATAAAATATATTATTTTATAGCACATGATGATGAAAGAAAACCATAAATCAAAATAAAATATTTAATAAATGGTTATAAATAAATTTTATAAATATAAATGTATATGAATAAGGTTATGATGTAATTTATTAAGATATTTATTATTTTACATGAGATTAAAGCCCATTTGGACTAATTATGAATTAATTTATGGATTATTTTGCACTACTTTCAATGTAATGTGACATGTTTGATATTTTAAACCATAAATTATGTATATGGAATATTAAATAAAATAATTTATTTCAATGAAAATTAATTTTTTTCATTAAATTATATTAAAATTTTATGGTATCCCTATCATGTTATTTTTATTCATAGGTTCTTATTAACATAATAATTTTTTCTTATCAATTTTTATTTATTGTGATATTACTCATATTAAACACTTGTATCACTTTGGTGGTGTATATATTTTTCATTTATCACCATTTAAATCCCTGCATACTATTTTCAATTATAATATTACACTCATGGAAAATAGAGTACAAATTATTTCTCTAAATATCCACTGTAGATTGGCATGATTCTTCCTCCAATACACTTCCTATGTGAATACCCAAATTTTCATTTCTTTGTTTCATGAAAATTAACCTATATCCTCATACATGATTCTATTTCGGATGTTTATTGACATAAAATTATACCCATTACTCAATATAGTGTCAGTTTATTGGATCCATATGTCAAAATCATTTATATTTATTGATTGGGGAAATATTGGAAAACATTTATACATTTAATTTAATTCTGGTTTTTGTGGATTATAATAAAAATTATTTTGTATTTTCTTACTACACACTTTGTTTTCCTAAATTTATTATGACCAGTTTATTCAATTTATTTATTATTAATGTATTTTCATTTTGTATATTGGTAACTCATTGTGAATGTTTATGGATTACTAATTCAAGTTGACTATTCATTGAAATGTAGTTTATATCCTTCCAATAAAAAATTCATCAGACATAAATAAAATATGGGTGGGGATTGAGATTATATATATACTTGATGCATTGACTAGTTTCATAAGAGAACATTTTTAGTTAATTTTTATGAATACTATTTCAAGAATGATGTATTGGATAAGAGAATAATGATTTAAATGATGTATTAGTTATGGTCTTGAAGGAAATAATAATTTCATGGATGATTCCATGATGGTAAATATCAATATGTATGACATTATCTTGTCAATCCCTGAGAATTAAGTTATTTTTGTGTGCTTTCATTTATATTTTTAACCGTGGAATCTATTCAATATCATGTAACAATTTAATGATATTATTTTATTATGTTTTCTCTTCCCATATTATTCATTCCAATTATATCCCATGATAAATTATGATATATTTTTTCCCTTTACTAATAATTTCACAACATTCTTATCTTTTATTTCCATAGGATATAATAAAATCTGTTGCACATGATTTTCTTATAGGAGTATAATTTTCAAAGAATTTATTCGGAGACATTGAGGACATATCAATTTTTTTATTTTTTTTATATGATAAAAAAAATTCAATTTTATGAAAAGGAGTTGGATTCTTTAGAATTACTTCCTAACTCTCTAAAAAATAAACCTAAATGATGATTCAAATATAAGTTCCTCAATATCTTAATATGATATTGTAATCTTTTAATGTTAAAATTTTACTAATTATATTCATTTAAAATATATTATGTAATGAATCATTTTATTCACACATGATTGATAGAGCATGGGTCATGGGCATCAATGTAAGAAGCAAAGGAGGGTTTAGTGAAATTTATAGAATATAATGTTATCATTTGATTATAATTTATTGTTATAAATTTATAGTCTATAACGTTATCATTTGATGACAATTTAGTGTTATAAATTTATACACTATAATTTTATCATAGGTCAGATGCTTTAAATTTTTTTGTGGGCTACTATAAGAGAATATTACTAAACCCATAGGGAGTGTCTAATGGAAAATTTTATGTATAATATACCATTATAATGCTATTGTAATGTGGATATTGTATTTTTTCATATAAATTATATCTCTTTTTAGATATAGTAAATATTATGTAATTGTGAAATATAGGCACTTATGGTTAATAATCCTTTAGAATTTTATTGGTTATTAACCCTATCATTACACTAGTGAAGGATGGGTGGGCCTAAGATTGTGCACTTGGATAGAAACTCATTTATGATATTATTTGGTTATTCACATTCACTTTACAAACCATATGAATTATTTATTGTGTTATGAATTAGGTTATGAAATATAAGAGAACAACACCTAAAAAAACTTTATTAAACCGTGAATTATTTAGGTTTAATTGAAACCTAATGTATCGATTTTAATGACTAAGACATTTTTATGCTGAATTATCATGTAATTTTATTGCAATAGTAACTTATGGTGTCAATTATTCCTGAATAATTATTATATCAATTTGGTATTATAATTTATAATACCCATTGTAACCATGTTAAAAATGGATTCCATGGTCTATTTAGTGATTCACCCAAGGATAAACATAATACGATATGGGATGATGTGGGAAATTTTCAGGTTGTGCCTAATTTGTTATCCTAAATTATTATTAACATTATGTACATAGTTGAGATTCAAAACCCATTTAGGAAAATTAATATTAATTATTATAAAATTTCAAATGATGAAAATTATTATAAAAATGCAATTCAATTTAGTTCATGTCAAAAAACATGTTAGAGTAATCAAGGGAAATATATCAATAGAACCAAAAAGATGTTTCATTTATATAGTGATAAGGGAATATGAAATAATATTCAAAGTAATTATGATATAATCAATCAATATAATGAATCAAACACATATATTTCTTTTTCACACATATGATATTTATATAGACGCTTAATTTTGTCTCATATCATGAGTTATTCATATCATGTAGATATCATTGAATAATTTAATTAGTATATTATAATTAAAATTGTAAGGGTTAAATTATTTAATGTGATAGAATGTTATACCATATGATTTTAAATTATACAGTCCCTTAAAACCTAATGGGTATGATAAATTTCATCTCGGGTAACATCAAACCACAACAAACAACAAAATAATATATAAAAATTAAAATATAGTTGTAGAATATAATGATAAAAACATATGAAAATTAACAATGAAATATAGGTGAACAAAATGAATGGAAATTATTAATACAAAGGTAACTATAGAATTTAATTGTTGTAACTAATTAACTAATAAGAGTACTCAATGCTTTAAAATGTAACCCACCTAAAATTGAATTTTATTCCCATTATTTCATGATACTAAGAATATGATGGGAAAATTGTATTTTTGATATAAAAAATATTTTGAAACAAATTTTTAGTAATTTACATCAAATATGAATAAGATTAATTAATATTTACAAAATTTATTTTAATATTAAAAGATTTTTTACCAGATATTTATATTCTACGTTAAAATTTATATAATATAAAATACTAATTTTAAATTCAAAAATATGACTCTATTTTATTATTTGGAATAACAATATTAAATTATAATTATTTTATTTTATTTTTTTCTGAAACAATTCATTTTTATGTAATTAATTAAAAAAAAATTTTTTACTAATGACTTAGTTTTCAAAAATATGTGATGAATCGTGACGTAAATATTTTTTTAAAAAAATTATTCATTGACTATTATTTTTCTAAGGAATAATAATAAACATTTCATTTTTCAAATATGGATTTTAAAAACCTTTGTTTATCATTTTATAAACATATGTAATATTTAACAATAAATGAAATTAATTTTTGGTTTTTTATTTTATTTAAAAATAACAACGGTAATATTATTTTTTCAACATCCAACGAATAAAAATAAAATTTATTTGAGTCATAGTAAAAATTATATATTCTGAAATTAAATAACATATATATATTTATCATGCATATAAATGGTTTTCTTAAGAATTTTTTTTTTCTTGAAACCTATTTTTATGTGTGGAATTCACTAATGTTAAAATTAATTTATCATGCATTTTTAAATAATACTAAATTAAAATTTTCACAAATATATAATCATACATGAAAAATTATTTAATAATTTATATTTTAATTTTATTCTTTAAATAAAAAATATTCAATTAAAAATCAACTACCTTAATTAAAACCAAAATGGAACAACTAAAAAATAAAAGAGTAAAGGGATTTAGGTATATTTAAATAATTTTTTAAAATAAGTGCTAAAATATTTTATCCACTTATATAATCCTAGACTAAATTATTTTATACTTTGGGATACATTTAACCTTGAATAATAACATACCATTTATATGCAATGTCTACTTTAAAAATTTCCACTCACCTCACTAATAAAATACTATCACTCAAAAAAAATCATGCCACAAAAATTACTTAAATCTTTTTCATGAGAAATTTAAATTTATCTCTTTATAGAATCCCATAACGTGTTAATAATATTTTTGTGTCAATTTTTTATCCAGAGGCATTTATTTCTATGGGGACTTATAAGTTTCCACCTGTGTTCTCAATAGGGGTATTTTGTTCTCCTCCGTGTTTTCATCCAAATATTACACAAGAAAATATTTCCCCATGTATAATTATATCAATAATATTGAAACATGAAAAGGTTATTATATTACTAGATAAATCATTATATAATCTAGTACATCCATGATGAAAAAGAGAAATGATTGTTCGTCCATTATTATTGAGTATGACCTCCATGTATTAATGAAGTTCAATTTTTATAATTATATATTAGGTAGTGTAAGTAAGGATGAATTTTCTAAATTATTTTTATTTTAAATACACAATTATTATTCTGAAAAGTTAATTTATCTCAGACCTTCAGTCACCCCCATTCATTGAGAAATGGTAATGTTAATTGTTTGTATCTACAGACTATCACCTCCACGGATGAAAAATATCAATTTTCATCACTCCCTCCATCGATGGATTAATAATGATATATAATATTTAGGGAATGATTATGATTAGGTACAAGTTATATTAATATAACATAGAAATAATTTGATACTCAGTATTTCAAAAAAAATTCTCTCATTTGAGTTTGTTTTACCACATATGTAAATTTTGATACACTTTTTATGTCATGAATTACATACTAATAATTTGTAATTTTAATATGATGAAATTATAATTTAGTTTAAACAATTTATTTATTCTAAATTTTTAAATTTATATCTATTATATATATAAATATATCCCATTTTTATCATTGAAAACATCAAAACTAGTACATCACGATTTTTATTTTCACTAACAATATGATTATCGTTCCCCAAATGAATGTGGTATTTTATAAATAAATAAAAACCCCAAATTAATTTATCTAGGATATTATAGTATGGATTAAATATTTGTTAAAAAATAGGAATCTACAACACTATTATACACATAGTACGAAAAAAGAATTCAGATTTCTAGAACCTCATAAAAACAAGAATTATAACAAAAAATAATATCTAAAAATGGTTACAAATATAGTGTAAAATTAGAAAGATATATATATATATATAAGGTTTTTAAATATAATATAATGATTATTTTTTGATATAAAATTTCTTAGAGCACATTTTAGTTAACAAAAGATTAATGTTATGGTTATTTGTCTCTATTTTCTGTTCAATGAGACATGTCTGATATTAAGCAACGTCATTTAATTTCATGTTTAATTCTGTGACCCAATTTTATTCAATTATAATTAATATCATTCATTGAATTATCTTTCAATTTTATTGTATCTCTATAATTATCTTTTTATTCTTATATTACAATTAATATATGTGTTTTTAAAAGTCAGTTTTACTTCATTGAGATATGATTCATTTTCACCACTTGTTACCCTTTTTGGTTTTATATATTAGTAATGGATAACCTTATAAGTCCTCTAAATATATTTTATATTAGGAGATTCATCTCAGGTTAAATCCCTTACCAATTTTTCCTTTCTTAATTATCAACTATGTATAGTAATATTTTTTTTCCAATGCATTTCTTCTATAAATACCCAATTTTTTTCAATTTTTGTGAGGAATTCACCTTGATACCCATAAATTGATCTACCTAGAAAACTTATTAACATTACAAAACAAACATTCCATTATTATATGTTGTTTTTATTCTTAAAATGATATTACATTTATCAATGGGGAAATATTGAATATATGTATGGTATTTATTTTAATACAAATGATTATAGATTATTAAGACAAGTTGATGGAGAATTGTTAAAACATCAACATTATTTTTCTAGGTATTATATTTAGGTTATGAAATTTATTTATTATATTTTTATATACATTTCATATATTTGTATCATATAAATCTTTTTATGGATGGTTATGTAAAATTAATTATACATTGTACTATTTTACATATATATCTTCTGGTGAAATTAATAGATAGAAATGGGGGATAGGAGAGTCCTGATATTATATATCTGCATGATGCGTCATTTTCGTTCATGATAAAAAAGTGTTTGGGTCATTTGAGTATACCTATAAATGCAATAATAATGACTAGATTATGACCATAACTAATAGAATTAAATATTAGATATGGCCTATATAACAAGAATAATGTCTTAGATGAGGCCTTGATATTAAAATCAAGATGTTGAAATTATTAATTCTATCTCCATGAATTTTATTATTGTTTTATATGGGTTAATTTATATTTTCTGTCATATAATTTTTTCTTGATCATTTGATCCGTTATATCGAATTCTTTGATTATAATTTTTATCCTTATATATTTTTCATTACAGGTTTATTCCTTGATATATTCTAATATATGTTTTCATTTACACATCATTTGTTTTCACCCATCTAATATTTCCATTTTACAATGTTATAATGAAAATATTTACACAAAATATGACTATAAGAGTAGCATGTGTTGAGAATTTGGTGGGAGATATTTTAGAATTATTAAATATCAAGATTTATATTATATTATAGAAAATAGTTTATTTTATGAAAAAAATACGGGCCTTTTAGTTAGTTTTTTTTTCTTATATAACTATAAAAATAAACCAAAAATGTTTTGAAGAATAATTGATTTAATATATGTTGGTGATATTAAAATTATTGATTCCTTAAATTAGGTTTCTTTATATCATTTCAATGTTCATAGATACATAATTTTATTGTACACATTCAATTAGGGGCACATAGTTCTGGGAAATTACACTATGACACCGATTAGAGAAACACTATTTTATAGTAAACCCTTTTCAATATTTTCTTGTAATTTATTCCTCACATATTCTAGTGAAATATAGGATTTTCTATATAGACTCTATAATATAAGTAGAGATCCTAGAAGAATGAATATAGAGAACTCGACATATAAATCAAGAGGAATACCAATCAAATCTATATGAAATAAAATTTTATTTTCCATTTTAATGTGAATGACATAAAAATATATATACTATAATCATTTTATCATGATATTCATCATTATAATGAAACAACATAGACACTTAGAAAGGATTTTCAAAAACTGTTCATAATTATCCTTGAATTTTTATAAAATAAAAGGATATTTAAGGGTATTAAAATTTATTTCCCTCCCCAAAGAGTTATATTTTTTTTAAAATAATCACAACAGTTCAATGTTTATTATTGCATAAAATTCAAAAAATGGGAGAATTAATAGGTTTAACGAAGGATTATTTCCAATGAAAACAATTATGGGTGAGTAATATATTATAGATCAAATGATTGTACCACTTTATTTTCTCCTATATATCCTGACATATATATCGTAAGTGTTTCTTAAAAATTATTAATTAACATGAATGATATTAATTAATGTGTAAAAATATAACTAAACAAGCCATTTGATGTTAATAAATAGAGAATAAGAGTGTCAATACCCATTTGATTATATTTGTACAATATTATTAAATCCAAATCATCTTTAGTGTTGGTATTTCCAAGATTAGTATTAATATAAATATAAAACTACAATATTATAAATTATAACTCATAAATCAAATGTAAATAAAATCTTATGACTTCTTAGGTCTCAATATAGTTTATCTCATCTTTATTTACTATTATGTTATGTAACCCATTCCTCCAAAATAATAATAATTTTTTATACCAATTATAATTACAATAATCATTAGACATATTATTACATGAATTTTTTCATATATCAATAAAATAATTCGAAAATGATAAAGAGGTATCATCTATGGAAATTAGGTACATAATATATATATATATATAACCTAGAAATTTATTTCCATATTCATAATTATATCATTGTGATCATCATAATCTAATAACTCTAATGTATAAATTAGGGGAATACATTAAAGTTGTATTGATTAATTAATTATATTTTGGGTGAAATTTTATAATAATGGGTTTAGAGATCTTGAAGAAAAATAATCTTATAATTGAATAATAAATGAATTATTAATAAAAATCCTAGAAAATTTTGATAAGTGTTAAAAATCCAAGGATAAATATTATCATGATAATCTTAAAATAATGTACAAGAATAAAGTATAATCTCATAGGTAAAAGGTCAACAATGATTTTATTGAAATCATATAATTGTGGATGAGGTTAATTTAAAATGGTCTGTGAAAAACATTATTTATTAGGACAAATTTTTATAGAACACATATAACACTATGTACAAGTATCAATTTACCTGGAATACACATAATGATTGCATTAGATATATGTAATTCATAAATCTAATGGGAAATATATAATTCTTAAAACACCCCACACACAATAATATTCTATAAATATGGGTTTCACTTTGAAAAGAAACAAATATAAATAATAATTAAGAAATAATCCCATAATAAATAAATGTCGAACATAATAAGTCCACAAATAATTAACGAACAATGTATCATAAAGGATCTGTTGAAAATAAGTCATAATGAAATCATTAACATTAATTTAGAAACAATTTATCACAATGAAACAAAATATAAATAAAAGTGAAGAAAATTTCATAAGAAAATATAAGGAATAAATCATATAATAAAACACCTAAATTGATATTTAAGGAAAATAAAAAAATTTCCACTAAAAAACAAAATAGTATAATGTTTCAATAAAATGAAAAATAAATCCTAAATACATTATTTTAAAATCAGGATATTTTGTTTCAAATTTATATACTAAAATTAATATTTTGAGGAGTCTACCAAGAAAATAAGAATTTGTGAAAAAGAGATAGAAAATTTACAAGCATCCTTTATAAACTTTTGAGGTTTTGACTTAACAAAAAAAATTAGTTAAAAAAATTGAATACATATCTCCATAAAAGTATATATAAAATGAAAAGTTGTTCTAAAAAATTATTCACATTATAATGGTAGAAATATGAATTGAGTGAGAAAAATAAGATTAGAGAAAAATTCTTATAAAATGATATTGTGAAGTATAAAATAATATAAGTACCCGTGAATCATTTAAATAAATCCTCTGGATACTCTATTAACATTGTAACACATTATTTCTCCTCCTTTATATTGATCATTATGTATTCTGAGAATTGAATTTGTGTTGCACAGGGGGCCTAGGGAAATAGAAACAAGAGTGTAGTGAGAGATTTGGTCATAGAATTGATAAATTATGTTATTTTGGAAGCAAGGAGAAAGGATAGAAAGATGGGTATCTATATAGAAAATGGGTAGGTTTATTGTTTGAAAACAGTATTAAACATTTAATATTTTCGCCAATGAATATAAAATTTTAATGATTTATAAGTCATATTTTTGTTTATGATTATACAAATATAGTTTTATTAACATTAAAATCTATCCAAAAGCAATTGTAAATAATGAAATATTTTAATAATTTAATGAATAATGATTAGATGTTTTCTAGAATAAAGAATTAAAATATATTTAAAATATTAAATATTTGTATTCAAATTAATTTTGTTATTTTTCAATTCATTATGTAACTATTTAAATCTATTATTTGTTTGATAATAATTAGTTATGTATTAATTCAAATTTATTTCATGATGATGTATAAATACTTAGAGTATTAGAAAATACTAATAATTTAATTATTCAAAAAAAATATACTCTTTCTGAAAATAAAAAATATTCTCTATAATATTTGTTTAATGATTTAATTTTAATAATTATGTTCATTTTATATAATTAAAATTATAATATTTGAAATTTATCATTAAACAAAATCATATAATATATTAGAAAAGAAATATTTGTTTAAGAAATATTTTTTCTTTTACTATGAGGGATCACAATATTCATTTATATTTATTCATTGTAATTATATTATTTATTATTAATTATTACATATTTTTTAACTAAAATGTTATTATAATTTTATATTAAATTTTTATCAATAAAATAAAATTATAATAATTAATTTAAAACATACTTTATTGAAGAACATAATTATTTTTCAATTTTATTTTATTATTTTAGAAATAATTTTATTGAATTAAATATTATATTTGCCTATTTTTCCTTATTTTTTATATTAATTTTTAGGTATCTTACTTTTTTTATTGTTCATGTGTAATTTCAATGGTAAATTATGGTTCCCAATATTCAATACTTTTTCTTGGGATGTATAATCACTACATTTAATATTCATACTGCTTAACTAATTCATTATTCCTTCACTCAATTTTCTACCAAATATAATTATATACCATTATAAAATTTATATTTTTTTATTGTTCATTTTTTAGTTATAATATTAACCATATGTATAAAAATTTACAGAGATCGTGATGACCTAAAATATAATATTATAGATCTATTATTGACATTTGATTATTTCCCTATTGAATAGATTTCAATTCTACTAATTATATTGATACTTCATATGTAATTTTTTATATTGATGTAATAAAATGAGTTTTATCATGTGTATGATTTATATTTTCAATTCATAAAAACATATATTAATGTCTTAAATAATTTATATATAGATAACTATTGATCATTGCATTGTATTACCCATTCGAAATTTATTCAAGAATTGTCAACTCAAAAGTTAACTAAAATATATGTTAGGGTACTTTTATTTCAAATTACCCTCTCGTCCCCATGTTTCCACTTCAAACAAATTATTTCATTATAAAACGTTAAAAAGGCTTATAGTCTATTTAGGTAAAACATTATCTCAACGATCAATGATATTCATTGTATAATCATTATAAGAGTGATCATGATGAAATTGTCTGTAGATTTATTATATGTTAAGGATATGGTATGTATTTACCGATTATATATATATATATATATATATATATATATATTTAATATTATATAAATGATAAAATTTTAATTTAAGGTTAATATTATAGTTTATATCCCCATTTCCATCATGAATCTAAAAGAGTGTATGTACATGGGATATAAATATATCTTTTTCTTAGACTACATAACTCTCTCCCATTTATATAGTTTAAGGAATGATTTATTAAAGATATTGATCTCTACACCTCATAAATGATTATCATCTTATCTCTTTCTTTACCATGATTATCTATTGTATGATTGGGAATGTCTTGGATATTCTCAGTCGTCTCTTATTTATGTACCAGTCAAAATAGTTTTCTTTATCCAAAATCATACTGGTGTGTTAGAGTTCTATATTTCCTCCCGTTAAAGGATATATATAGAGACACATTAATTTTTTATTGGAATATATTTTTTGTACTAGAAATAAACAAAAGGTAAGTGTTGATTCCAACCACTACTAAATTCTATAGAGCAATTTTTTAGCACATCCACTAGAGTTTGAATGGACCATTCAGATTGACTATCTGTCTGTAAATGATATGATTTATTGAAGTTTATCACTATATTTAAGGCCTTTTTAAGGATCCCCATGAATATTATGGAGAAAAACTGATCATGATCATATATATTCTATAGAAGATTTATAATAATCCTCTCCAATTCTCTAATATATATCATCAAATTTAGGTCATGGGATAAGTCTTCATAAATAGAGATGAAGTGGAAATTCTTGTAAAAAATAACCACCACATCCTATATGGAATGATTTCCATAAAAATTTTTAATCACATTCATACAGTCCATGGTGATGTCCTCCAATTTTTATGTCGATATAGGTAATGCTAAAAACATCCCCTACGACCTCTCTAATTCTGCCTTTACATACTAAAATACATAATACCTTGATGTTTATTAAGAAATTTTATTATTAAAATTTTCCATTGGATTTTTTCTTAGAGGTCTCTAAACATATTCTCTATTACTTTACTGATTTACAATGTAGAAATACCGGAATCATCTACTAAATACTTCATTTTCTTGGGATCATGTTATATATATAACATTCTATCATATTTTTTTAATCCAAATCTCTCAATGTTTTCTTTTTATATTATCCATATTCTTATCTCCATTACATTGTTTTTATATTAACAACATCACTTTTCTCATACGTAATATTCTCCAATATAGATTGTTTAAAATTTATTTTTTATCATATTATGTCATACATATTTTATGATAAATATTTCAATCTATTTATTATCAATGAAAATTAGATCCATCTAAATACCTATCATTTATTAGCTTATTGTATCAATTATTTTTTGAGAATTGAATACTGTAATTTTTTAGGATGGTAATATATTGATTAGTGGTAATATTTTTTTAGATTAAAACTTCTTTATTAGTGCATGCTGATCTCTTTGTTATATGGATATATTCCTTTGAATTGTATGATCATAATACATATCATGATTTTCTACTTATAGATTATGCATCCAAATATTCATTGAAAATATTACTATTTAGGTCAATTAATCAGGTTCTATTTATTATTTCTTATTCACCTTCATCATTCGTGAGTAATTCACTAAAATTGAATCATTTTTCTATAGTATAAAACCCATGAATTTCATGATACATAATTTTTGAGTTAAAATATATCCCCACATGTGGATAGTGTGGTTAAATTTTTTTCACTATCCACATATATAACTCCATGAATCTCCAATTTGATTTTAGTCACCCTAAAAACGATACACAATTATATGTTACCATGGTTAGTGTATTTGGTAATTATGTGAAATCTATCGTAAATTTTCTATAGTACCCATATAATCAATGGAAAATATGATCTACCTAACTATTCTTGGTATAAACCCTTCATAAACCACCTTATATTTTATGGAATAACTAATATTACCTCTTACAAAATATAATAAAATTTAAATTATATATGGTACATTGGAATGGAAGTATGCAAGGATAACCTGTATAAACTAAATGATATATTAATGACACATAAAATTTCCTAACAGGACCTTTGAATTTTATTTTCTCTATATGGATAAAACATTCACTATATAGTACAAAAAAATCCTATAAAAACATATTTTGGAGAGGTTAATTTTTCAAATTAATAAATTCAGGGTTATTGAATTCTTCTCCCCTGGAAAAATTTCAACCTCAAAATTTAAATTCAAACCCTAGGTTTTAAATAGATAATTAATTTTTTCCTCTATTTCAAATTTGGGTTACCTTGTTTCCCATTTATAAATAATTTTTCTTGAACATGATTAGTGGAATGGTTTCATAGATCATTATTTATACAATCCGAACATTATACTGGATTACCTTCATAAGAGATATCATGGTACAATTTTACCACTAGTAGATTTGTTTAATGTGAAGGACCCAATATTTTATTTTTCATGTGATATAAATAAATCCAATTATGTACATGAAATGTATTTAGCTTATGGAAAAGTAGAAATTCAGGATCGTTAATCTGATCAAGAATCTGAAAGGTTCATATGTACCTATGATATTGTTTCATCATAATATCAGTCCTCGTAACACACTTACATGGGGATATTATAAGTAATATTTTATCACTAATCTCAAATACCATGTCCCATAAAATATTCTCTGCATAGATATTGTGTAGACAATGGATTGATCTTATTTTTTGTTGAATTTATTGGATCTTCTCAGTAACATATTATACTAATTTTGGTAAAAATAGCTTCCTTTCTCTAACTTCATAGTAACATATTTTATTTATATATTTCTAACCATATAAGGTAAAATATATAGTTATATTAATCCATAAGGGGAAGATATTTTTATTTCTGAATTCAACTAGGATAATGTGTTGATACTGGTCACATTTAATGATTGCAGATAAAGTATTGAGCATGTGATTTAGAGTTTTGATATCTATTTATATTGTTGATAATTCCATATACGATCCTACATAAAAATTTTCAAATCTTTTTCTCAAATTCATAATAACATTCTATCAGAAAATTGATGTGAACTAGGGATCTTAATTTGATTTAATCAATTGTGTGGTCCCATAAATCCTCACCAATTATCTGATATATATCATGGGATTTTGATGAATTATGAATAATTCATAAATGGTTATGAAATTGTTAATTCTCCTCAGATAATTCACGATATCCTATATGAAATTTATTACCTTATAAATATATGGAATACCTAATAAAATCTCTATGTCCATTTACTCCAATATTCTTGTTTTTATATATAATGGTTGCATCAACCATTTAGCATAATTTTATTATACATTAACATTTAATCATAATATTGAAATGGGTGTATATTAAACATACCCCTTATTCATATTATATCACTATAAGTTCACTTATATATATATATATATATATATATTAATTTCTGGTAGGATGAATAATGTTATGCTATGTGCATTATCTAATCAATCCTTATGTATCTTTAGCTCAAACGGTATACATAATTGTGTCCCATACCTTGTTACTCTATCCATATCAATGTTTAAATAAATTATTTCCTTATTCTTATCACTTAAAATTTATTTTATATTTTCGCATATTCCCATTGTTCCTCTTCAAACTTCTCACTAATATAAGATTGGGGAATTATTTGGTCAAGCTTTTATGTTATACCTTCGTTTATGATATCATTTCGCATCATTTTCATGTCTATGTTGTTTTCATATCTTTAAATCCTCACCATGGATAAGTTTTTAATTTAATTATTTATTATATAAATTTTTACATTGTGGGGTTATATTTGATAATAATTTAATAAATAGTAAAAATATTCGATAACCTCAACCCAGATTCATTGGCCTACTAAAATATACTGGTAGTTTTATTATTAGTATATATGTTATACATTTTGATAAAGAAATAATTTTTCCCGATCCTTAAATAAAAGATTAGTTACTCCAAATCTATGTCATGATTTAGGTAATTTGGGTCATGCATCTTCAATGATATTGAAGTATATTCTATAATTTTACAATATTTCACGGGATAAATCCCTATATTTTCATTATATAATCTTTATATTTCAAAAATATTTTCCACATGAGGTTAGTGTGATCATAGGTATTATGAAACGACTCTTCGTTAACACCTTGAAATTCTCTTCATTAACATTTATGCATATTTTTTTTCAATTTCCTAGTTATCATTGTTAGAAGGTTTGAAAATATAATGAAAATTGTTCATAAACCACCAACTATAGCTAGTTAATTTGAAGAATAAATGGATCTATGTCACTTTTTATGGTTCCGAGAATTTATTAGAAAAAATAATATTTCAAAGATTATTATATATATATATATCTTATTTTATGATAAAATACCCCAAAAATTTAAATCTATATATCCAAATATAAAATTTTCAATAATTTTTAATAACTTATCCTATACGATTTTTTTTGTATCATGATGAAGTGATATTCATATTCTTCCTTTATTTTAGAAAATATTGGTATATCATCTACAATAGATTATAACAAAATTCATGGTAATATATATATATATACTATATTCTTTATGAACTTAAATATATAGAATTTATTATTGAATTTGAAAGGGATCATAATAAAATCATGATGTACTTACTATATGAAGAATGTATACACAATGGGATTTCATTATTTTTTACATTAAAAAATTATATCTTCATTAAATCATGATAATTTATATACCGGGATCCTCATATATTTTATTATACAATTGATCATACCATAGAAGATGAATCTTGATCTTTATCATGATCTTGGTATGATCAACAAAATCAATTTAGTGTTTGAATTACCATGAAAATATCTTGAAAAAGATAATGAGGTAAAACAACCAAATATTTTAAATTATATATTCCATGGAAACATAATCGGTTTGATAGCTTTATTCACATACAAAGTCGAACCACAACATACCAAAATCAAATATATAAACATTATAATATATCGATAAAAATGTTTGCAAAAATAGAGTTAACAAAATTATTAAATATATGTATGAAAAAATCAATTTTAATTACTATTGTCATGGCATTAATAAAATTTAACTAATGTATCATAGGAACTAATAAGTCTTATTTATTAATTTAAATATAACCCATATAAAATTTCATTTTATGAAATTTATATTTATATACTATATATCATATGGATAAAATATATTATTTATATGAATAACATGTTAACACTAAATTTCAATAGTGATTTATGGGAAATAAAATCAGATAGTTAATATTTTAAATTTTTATTTTCAAATGAATAAATTATCCATTCAAAATTTTTATTTTAATTTAAATTATAAAATCTCAAAATTCATAAATTTAATTTCTAAATTTTATTTCATGTTTTTTAATCAATATTATCCTACGATTAATTTTTGGGATTTTTTTAATATATATTTTTAGGTGGATAATGAAAAAATAGTTTTTACTAACACCATCGAGTTTATATATAAATTAAAAAATATTAGTTAATAAATTATAATTTATTATAAATGATCAATGATTAATATAGGGGTATAAAATATAAATTTAAATTACTTTTAAGGATTTATAAAACCAATCTTTATAATTTTATAAAACTATGTAATATTTTCATATAAATGAAAATCATTTTTCTGTTTTCTTTTAATTATTTATTAATACACTAAAAAATAATTCTTGATGGATTTAAAAAAAAAATTATTTATTTTATAAAAATTAAACTTATATTAAGAAAACACAATCCCTTGATTATTTTATCTTCTGTAATATTTTTTGCAAAAATTTATTTTTTTTTACTAAAAATAGGTTTTTACCCAAGAAATGAGATAATGTTAAAATAAATTTCTTATACACATATAAATACTAATTGATAAATTGATCTCAGATTTAGAATTTTCATATATTAATTATGAATCAAATCACATTTCATGGAATTAATTGTAAAATAATTTGTTAAACATTAATTACCATTCTCAAAACTAAAATAGTAAATGAAATGAAATCAAACAGTAAAAGGCTAGGGAAATTTTTAAAAAATGTGTTAAAATGAGTGGTAGAGGATTTTTTGACCTTTTATTAAATAAAAAACAATTATTTTACACTTTTAGATACTTTTACACTTGAATAGTGACATATCATAATTCAAATGTAATTTGTACTTCAAAAATTAACCCTCCCGTAACTTATAAAAATGAATCACTTTCAAAACATCCTAAAGAAACTATAATAGAAATTTTCATACTAAAACACTATCCTTATGCCTATAGAAGAATCGTATATCATTTTCAACAGCCTTACATATTAATTATATAGGGTAATGTAGCCATTTTGTAGGTAACTTCCATGAGAAATATGATGTTCTCGACATGTGTATTTCTTATGACATAGTCTTTTCTTTTTATTCTTACAATTAAAAAACTTTTCTAGACAATATAATTAAATTATACCAGTATTGTTAAAATTCGAAATCGTTAATTTTTTATTTTAGAAAACATTATTCAATCCTTTCCTTCCTCTATGAAAAAAACCATCATCGATTATGTGTATGTGTGAACTACCACATCCATGAAGTGATGTGGTTAATTTTACATCACCACAACTCATGAATAAAAAAAATTATCAATTTTATGAATTAATTAATTTAATATATCAAAATTATTATTCTTTAATGATAATTTATCATATTTATTTATTCAACCCCATTCGTTATGAGATGGAATCATTAATCTTGCATAAATGAAGATAATTATGCCCGTGAATATTGAATTTCATTTATCATAACCACTCCTCATGGATATTTATAAAAATTAATTTAATAAAAAATTATTATATTTATTTAATTTTTATGTTTCATTAAAATTTATATTATCATAACATAAAAATAATTCCTCACATAACAAATCATTGTAACACCGTTTTGTTTGGGTTGATTTTAGATCAATTTTGAATGATGTTATTATATTTATAATATACTTAATTAAGTATTTATATTTTTATAAAATATTTTTCAATAAATCTATAAATTTTTATTGATATTTATTATATTTTTTAATTTATCATATTCCAATTATTAAACCCACCAGAAATAGTTCCCCAAAATTTCTCTTTTAACAAACCACAACATTATCATTTGAAAATTATAAATTAGATATTATGAATTAATTAATCAACATGATTCTAGTATATTATATTAATAAGAATTTTTAAAAATTATTATATTAATTATTAATCGATCACACTAGTATATAACTAATATTGAAAAAGAAATCAGAGTTTCTTGCACTTGATGATGAAAATAAACTAGAAATTACAATAAATTATTTAATAAATGTTTATAAATTATTTATATATATATAAATTCATATGAATAAGGTTATGAAATAATAGATTAAGATATTTAATTTTTTACATGATATTAAATCACAGTTGGACTAAACATGAATTAATTAAAAGATTATTTGTCTCTACTTTCAATTTAATGTGACATTTTTGATATTGTAGACCATAAATTATGTATATGGATTAATCAATACACTAATTTCTTACAATTATTATGAATATTTTTCATTCCATTATATTAAAATTTATTGGTATCCCTGTCATGTTATTTTGATTCATAGCTTCCTTTTACTGTAATAATTTTTGATTCTCAATTCTCATTTTTTGAGATATTATTCATATTAAACAATTGTATCACTTTTTTGGTGTATATATTTTTCCTTTATCACATTTTAAATCCTTTATACTATTTTCAATTCTAATATTACACTCGTGGAAAATATATTACAAATTGTTTCTCTAAATCTACCCTCTGCATTGGCATGATTCTTCCTCCAATTCACTTCCTCTGTGAATACCCAATTTTTCACTTCATAGTTTCATGGTAATTAACCTATATTTCCATACATGATTCATTTTTGGTAAATTATAGACATTAAATAATACCCATTACTTTATATAGACTCGGTTTGATGGATCCATATGTAAAAATCATTTCTATTTATAGATTGGGAAAATATTAAAAAACATTTATACATTATATTTAATTATGGTTTTTGTGGATTAGTAATACATGTTTATTTTCTATTATTTAACTACACACATTATTTTCATAAATTTATTATGAACATGTTATTCCATTTATTTATTGTTAATGTATTTTCATTATGTATGTTGGTAACTAATTGTGAATGTTTATGGATTACTAAGTCAAGTTGATTATGTTTTGAAATGTAATTTGTATCATTCTCATAAAAAATTCATCCGATCTAAAGAACATATGGGTCGGGATTTGTATTATATATCCACATGATTCATTGACTAGTTTAATGAGATAAAAGTTTTAGGTTTTTTTATGAGTACTATTACAAACATGATGTATTGGATATGACTAAAATGATATGAATGATGTATTATTTGTGGTATTGAAGGAAATAATAATTTCTTGGATGAGTCCATGATGGTAAATATCAATATGTCTGACATTATCCAGTCAATCCCCAAGAATTAAGTTATTTTTTCTTTGTTTTCATTTAAAGTTTTAACCATGGAATTGATTCAATCTCATTTATTAATTAATATTACTATATTTGATTATGTTTTCTCTTCCCATTTTATTTATTCCAATTATAACCAATTGTAACTTTTAATATGTTTTTCCATTACTAATAATTTCACCCTAGTCTTATGTTTAATTTCTAGAGGATATAATGAAATGTATTGCACATGATTTTTTTATAAGAGTATAATTTTTAAAGAATATATTTATATACCTTGACAACATATTAATTTTTTTATTGTTTATTATATGAAGAAGAAATTACAATTTAATTAATAGGACTTGGATTTTTTAGAATTATTTCCCTACTCCCTAAAAAATAAACCTAAATAGTGATTCAAATATAAGTGCCTCAATATTTTAATATGATATTGTAATCTTTTTTTGTCAAAATATAACTAATTCTGATCATTTAAAATATATTATGTAAAGAATGTTTTTATTCACATCCGATTTCTAGAGCATGGGTTATGGGAATCAAAGTAAGAAATAAAGGAGGGTTTGGAGAAATTTATAAACTATTATGTCACAATATGATAATAATTTAGAGTTATGAATTTTATTTATTATTGATTAGTTATGATTGATCATAATATATATATTAAACAAAACACATTAGGAATATATTATGAAGTATTGGACAATTTATATTTTTTGTGGATAACTATAAGAGAACATTACTGAACCCATAGGGAAAGTCTATGGGATAATTATATGTATGAGATAAAATTATAAAGATTTGGTACTGTGGATATTGTATTTTTTCATAGAAATTACATCCCTTTTGATATATTGAAAATATGATGTAGTTGTTAAATATATTTACTTAAGGTTAAAAACCCTTTAAAATTTTATTGGTTATTAACACTATGATTAATCTAGTGAAGGATGGGTGGGCATAATATTTCAAACATAGATAGAAACTAATATGGGATATTCTTCATTTATTCACATTCAGTATACAAACCATGTGAAATATTTATTGTGTTAGGAATTAGGTTATGGAATATGAGAGAACAAAACCGAAAAAATCCTTGATAAAACATAGAATTATTTGTTTTGAATTGAATTCCAATGTAACAATATTAATTTGCATGACATTTTGAGGCTGAATTTTCATGTAATTGTATTGAAATAGTTACTTATGGTGTCAATTTTTTCTGAATAATGATCTTAACCATTTGGTATTATAATTTATAAAACCCACATAAACCTAGTTAATAATGGATTCTATGGTCTATTTAGTGATTCAACCAAGGAAATACAAAATACGATATGGGAGGATGTGAGAAATATTCAGGTCGTGCATAATCGGTTATCCTAAATTTTTATTAACAACATGAACATAGTTGAGATTCCATACCCATTTAGGAAAGTTAATATTAATTCTCATATAATATCAAGTGGGGAAAATGATTATAGAAAGGCGATTCAAATTTGTTTAAGTCAAAAAACACGTAAGAGTAATCAAGGAGAATATATCAACAGAACCAGAAATATGATTCATGTGTATAATTAGAAGGGAAAATTAAATAATATCCAAAGTAAAGATGATAAAATAAGTTAAAATGATTAATCAAATACATGTATTTCTTATTTGTACATATGATATTAAGATAGATGATTCATTTTGTGTTATATAATGATTTATTTATATCTTGTAGATACCATATAATAATTTTATTAGTATTTTATAATTAAAATTGTGAGGATTAAACTTATTTAATGGGGTAGAATGTTATACCATAAGATTTTAAATTATACATTCCTTTGAAACCTAATGGGTTTGATAAATTTCATCTCAGGTAACATA
Organism: Viscum album; assembly: GCA_963277665.1. Taxonomy (NCBI): domain Eukaryota; kingdom Viridiplantae; phylum Streptophyta; class Magnoliopsida; order Santalales; family Viscaceae; genus Viscum; species Viscum album. The sequence continues at coordinate 1,316,251,841 of OY728133.1, forward strand.
AAAATAAACAAATCACAAAATAATATATAATAATTAAAATATAGTTGTAGGATGTAATGATAAAAACATATGTAAAATAACAATGAAATATATGTGAAAAACTTTAATGGAAATTATTAATAAAAAAAAATTGATAAAATTCAATTAGTGTAACTAAGTAACTAATAATAGTTGTCAACTCTTTAAAATGAAACCCACCTAAAATTGAATTTTATTCCACTTATTTCAAGATACTAAACATATGATGGATAAATTTTATTTTTGATATAAATAATATTTTAACACAATTGGTTTAGTAATTTACATTAAATAAGAATAAAAATAATTAATATTTAAAAAACTATATTCATATAAAAACACTTTTTACAAAATATTTATATTCTAATTTAAAATTTATATAATCATATATTTTAATATGAAATTGAAAAATAAGACATTATTTTTTTCAAAAAAAATATTATGTTATTAAAAATTTATTGTATTTTTCTATCATATTTTATTTTTAGGTAATTAATTAAAAATAAATTTTTTACTAAAGACTTAGCTTTCAAAAATATTTTAAGAATCATGACATAAAATTTTTAAAAAAAAATTATTCATTGAAAAATCTATTTTTATGGAAACAAAATATAAATTTCATTATTCAATTATGGATTTAAAAAACCAATTATTATGATTTTATAAACATATGTAATATTTAACATTATATGAAATTAATTTTTGGTCATTTATTTTAATTAAATATGAAAATGGTAAAATTATATTTTCAATATCCAAGAATGAAAAAAAAATATTTGATTCATAGAAAAAATTATATATAAAGATATTATATAACACTGATATTTTTATCATTCACAAAAATGGTTTGCTTAAGAATATATTGTTTTATTGAAACATGTTATTATGTTGTGAATTCACTAATGTTAAAATTAATTTATCATGACTATTTAAATAATTATAAATTAAATTTATCTCAAATATATAATCATAATATAACATTATTTAACAATTTTAATTTTAATTTTAGTCATTAAATAAAAACTAGTCAATTAAAAACCAACTACCTTTATGAAAACCAAAATGGAACATGTAAAAAATCAATGAGTAAAAGCATTTAGGTATATTTAAATCATTTTTTAAAATGAGTGTTAAAATATTTCATCCCCTTATATCATCACACACTCAATTATTTTATACTTTGGGATACATTTAACCTTTAATAATAAATTACAATTTATATGCAATGTCTACATCCAAAATTTCCATTCACCTCACTAATATAATCATATCACTCAAAAAAATTAATTCCACAAAAATTACTTCAATCTTTTTCATGAGAAATTTAAATTCCTCTCTTTATAGAATCCCATACAGTGTTAATAAAAAATTTGTGTCAATTTTTTATCATGAGACCTATATTTCTAAGGGGACTTATAAGTGACTTCTTATGTTCTTTGTGGGAGTATTTATTTCTCCTTAGTGTTTTAATCCAAATATTACACTACCAAAAATTTTCCCCATGTATAATTATATCAATAATATTGAAACATAGAAAATTTATTATATTACTAGATAAACCATTATAAAATCTTGTACATCCATGAAGAAAAATAGAAAATATTGATCATGCATAAATATGATGTATGGCCTCCATAAATTAATGAAGTTAACTATTCATAGTCACATATTAAGAAATGTAAAAAAGGATGAATTTTATGAATTTATTTTATTTTAAAAACTAAATTATTATTCTGAAAAGATAATTTATCTTAGACCTTCAATCACCCCCATTCATTGAGAAATATTAATGTTAATTGTTTATATCTACAGGCTATCACCTCCACAGATGGAAAATTTACATTTTCATCACCACCCTCCATCGATGGTTAATTAATGATATATAATATTTAGGGAATGATTTTTTTGTAGAATTTATATTAAAATAACATACAAATAATTCCACACTCAATAATTCAATAGAGGACTCTCTCATTTGGATTTGTTTTACCACATATGTAAATTATGTTACACTATTTATGTCATGAATTACAAAATAATATTTTGTTATTATAATATGATGAAATTATAATTTAGTTTAAAATATTTATTGAATCTAAATTTTTATATTTATATTTCATAGATATATAAATATATCAAATTTCTATCGTTGAAAACATCAAAACCAGTTGATCACGATTTTTATTTTCACTAACCATATGTTTATCATTCCGCAAATTAATGTGGTATTTGATGAATAAATTAAACAACAAAATTAAAGAAACATGGATCTTCTAGTATGGATAAAATATTTTAAAAAAAATAAGAATCTACCACACCATTATAAAAATATAATGAAAAAATAATTAAGATATTCTAGAACCTAATAATAATCAAAAATTATAACCAGAAAAATATCTACAAAAATGGTGACAAATATAGTGTACATTTATATATATATATATATATGTTTTTTAAATACAATAAAAAGATAATATTTTCATGTAAATTATGAAAGATCACATTTTGGTTAATAATGGATTAGTTTTATAGTTATTTGCCTTTATTTTCAGTTCAATGAGACATGTATGATATTAAGCAACATCATTTAATTTCATGTTTAATTTAGTGACCTAATTTTATTAAATTATAATGAATATAATTCATTGAATTGTATTTCAATTTAATTGTATCCCTATAATGATCTTTGTATTGTTACATTACCATTACTATACGGGTTTTTAAAAGTCATTTGTACTTTATTGAGATATGATTCATTCTCAAAACATGTTTCCATTTTTTGATTTATATATTAGTCATGGATAATGATATCAGTCCTCTAAAAATATTTTTTATTTGGGGATTCAAGTTAGGTAAAATACCATAACAATTATTCCATTATTAATCATCAACTATTTATCGTAATATTTTTTGTCCATTACTTTTCCTCGGTAAATACCAAATTTTTATTTTCATTGTTTCTGTTGAATTCACCTCGATACCCATAAATAGATCTACATGGAAAAGTTATTGATTTTTCCATATAACCATTTCATTATTATATGTTTTTATGCTTAAACTTGTTTTAAATTTTTTAATGGGTAAATATTTAATATATTTATGGTTTTTATTTTACTTTAAATGATTATATATTATTAAGACATGTTGATTGAGAATTGTTTAAATGTCCACATTCTTTTTCCAAGTTTTATTATCAGGTTATTAAATGTATTTATTATATAAGAATTTACATTTCATATATTTGTATCTAAATAAAACATTTGATGGATGGTTATGGAATATTGATTATACACTATACAATTTTACATATATATCTTTGAGTGAAAACAATATACACAAATAGGGGATGGGTGGGGACATATATTTTATATATGCTTAATGCTTCATTTTTTTATGATATAAAAGTGTTTGGGTAATTGGAGTATGCCTAAAAATGCAAGAATAATGACTCGGTTTTGACCATAACTAAAAGAATGAAATCTTAGATATAGAATATATAATAAGAATAATGTCTAGATGAGGCCTTAATAGTAAAATCAATATGTCTGAAATTATTTATTCTATATCAATTAATTTTTTATTTTTTATATGGGTTTATTTATATTGTCAACCATATAAGTTTTTCAAGATCACATGATCAATTATATGGAATTATAAGATTATAATTTTTATCCATATATATTTTTCATTGTAGGTTTATTCATTGATAGATTATTATATATGTATTCCATTACTCATCATTTGTGTTCACCCATCTAATATTTCCATTTCCTGAAGACATAATGAAAAATATTAAATATGATATGTCTGTAAGAGTAGCATGTGTTGAGAATTTGGTGGGAGATATTTAATAATTATTAAATATGAAGATTTATATTATATAGTAGAATGTATTCAATTTTATTAAAATGATATGGGCCAGTTAGTTAATTTTTTTCTTAAAAAAATATAACAATAAACCAAAATGTTTTTTAATTGTTATTGATTTAATATATGTTAGTTATGTTACAATTATTGAATCTTTAAATTAGGATTCTTGTTATCATTAAAATGTTGATAGATACATAATTTGATTATATACATTCACATAGGGGATCACAATTCTCGTGAATCATACTATGCCACCCATTAGAGAAACACTATTATGTAGTAAAAACTTTTCTATATTATCTTGTTATTTATTCATCACATATTCTAGTGAAATATGGGATATTCTATATAGACTCTTTAATATAAGTAGAGATCCTAGAATAATGTATATAAATAAATCGACATATCAATCAGGAGGAAGACCAATCAAATATATAAGAAATAAAATTTTACATTCCATTGTAATGTGCTTGACAGAAAATAATATATACTATAATCATTTTAGCAAGATATTATTCATTATAATGAAAAAATATCGACACTTTGAAAGGATTTTAAAAAAGTGTTAATAATTATCCTTGAAATTTTATTAAATAAAAGAATAATTAGAGGTATAAAATTTATTCCCCTCCCCAAATAGTTAATATTTTTTCAAAATAATCCCAACTGATCAATATTTATTATTTCATAATGTTCTAAAAAAGTGAGAATGAATAGTTTTACAAGAGAATAATTTCCATTGAAAACAATTATGGGCGAGTAATATACTAGAGATCAAATGATTGTAACACTTTATTTTCTCCAATATATGCTGACATATATCCTAATGTGGATCTTACAAATTCTTAATAAACAAGAACGATATGAATGAATGTGTAGAAATATAATTAAACAAGCCATTTGATGTTAATAAATAGAGAATAAGATTGTCAATACCCATTTGATTATGGTTGTACACTATTATTAAAACCAAATGATTTTTAGTGTTGATATTTCAAATATTAGTATTAATATAAATATAAAACTACCATCTTACAAATAATAAATCATAAATCAAATGTAAATAAAGTATTTGGACTTCTTAGTTTTCAATATAGTTTATCTCAACTCTATTAACTATTATGATATCTAACCTAGTACTAAAAAATATTAATAATTTTTTATGCCAATAATAATTACCCATATTCATTAGACATATTATTACACGAATGTTTTCATATATCAATAAAATAATTCGAAAAAAATAAAGTGGTAGCATCTATTTAAATATGGTACATGACGCATGCCTATCATAGGGCATGGAAAAACAATTATTTCCTAAGTTAAAATGTATTAATGTGGTTGAACTAGGATGTCTCCCGAAGAGGAGTGCACACAAAATGGGTTGTCACTTTAAAACGGGGGTAAACATATTTTGAAAGGAAATTTGAAATTCAAATGATTGAAAAACTATAAAATTAAAAGGGTGATTAGGTCAGGTTCGGTTTCATAATTATAATTCTATCCTTGTTCAATTTAATTCAATCATCTTAGTCTTAGTTGATTAAAGTGAGTTTCCACAATCGTTTCCTTTCACTTCCTTGATGAAAATATTATTGTGAGAGAAAACCTTACCAAGATCTTGGTTTGGTCAAATCTCCTTCCATGTTTAAAATAGTTGCCTTGAATATCCTTAATTTAAATGGCCAATACCCGATCAGGTTTTGTTTATCCCAAACAATCAGAACATTCACTACACCTTTTACACGTACTGATGATCATCGAGTACTTCACCACTAATACCTAGTTTATTCCTTCGTATATAAACCAGAAATTAGTGGAGGGAGATATTGATTATTTTACCAAGGAAAAAATAAATAAAGGAATTAATATTACAGAACGATCGAACTTGATAATAAAATCCGCTATAAGAAATTGAAAACAACTTTGAAGAAGAATGAAATTTATTCAATTGCGTCCAAGAACTCAAGCATTATAATGTAGAAAACCATCCCTTCTCCAATCACTCCAAAAGATTACCCCACCATAGAAAGGGTAATCGAGTTGAATGAGGAATAAGAAGACATTAAAAAACTATGAAAAAGAAAATAAATAAAATATAAAGCTGAAAAGTTCTCCTTATTTGTGTTCGAGGAGGAAGGGGGTGGAGAATGGATTCTTTGAGAAGGTGGAGCTCTCTGCCTTTTATAGCCAGAATGTTTCCCCCGAATGTTGACAAGTTTTAGCCCCATTAAATGAAATCTTCACGGGTTGATCCCTTCTTGAATGTTGTTAATAATTCCATTTTACGTGTCCCCTCAAAATATCAGTGGATTTGGACATGTATTCCAAGAGTTATGGTCGTTTTACTTAGAGTATGTATTATGTCCATTCAGACTCTCCAAAACGAAATCATCTGGATTAGGGTGATTTAATGACCCCATAAAAGGCCATTTCACTCAGTGAGTCCATCATAAAAGATGCTCCAAAACTCCATTTCCGTCCACCCACCGAACTTCACAGCTTTGGGAACACAGTGGATGATTTATGGATCCCACACCAAAACTATACAAAACTGAAAACAGTTTTCTTGAGCCAACTTCTGAGCTTTTTTTGAGCTTCCATATGGCCGATTTAGATTTTAGTCAAAAAATAGTAAATGAAGCCCTGGATGTGTAGAATCTGGAAAAGAAGGAATTTTTTCAATTTGGATCAATGTATATAATTTTATGTCCAAACTACATAAATAAGTTAAAACTGTTAAAACTCCAAAATGGCCAATTTTTACTATTCAACTCAAAATAACACCATTATCATAAAAATGAAACAATTCATCTTAGAGGAACAATTTTGTGGGTTTAAAAAAATTTTATTCAATATAAATTAATTGAAAATATTATCTCTATCAATTCCCCCACACTTAGTACTTGGACTCCTGGACAAGTAAAAATCAAATCAAATCAAATCCAAAACACATATCAATGAGATCTATCAAATCAATTTCAAGAAAAAAAAAGATATCATGCCTCATCAAAAAAAGATATTTCAAGTTCTCCATTTATGATTAATATATTTAAACTTCATTTCTTATCCCATGCACACAAAACACCTACCTCAGAAGATTTTTCTCTCATCTCACAAATGTAAATGTTGAACAAGGGTTTTCTCATCCAATCTCACACAAGAGTCACCATAGGCTTGATAAATTACTACTTCTCCACCCGATGTGAGTCAAGGACATGTGTTGCTCATGAGGACATTTCAGGGTTGTTCTGTGGCTTTGGGTTGGTAGGATTTATATGTTAAACATTCTGAGGCCGAAAAAGGAGGGCTTGACTCTTTTTGAATCAAAATTGCAAGATTTTAATTTTTACTCAAGTATGGTCTCCTTCACTTACCCTCTGTAGAAAATAGGCTCCATCAACATTCAATCCGATCAGCAGCAAAAATTTCAATCCTTTTAAACATGATTTTTCTTGAAATCTCCATATAGGCACATCTTTTTTTTACATTGGATGCTCCAGAAAGGCACAACTTCTCTTGTCATAAAAGCTCCATAAAAGGCACAGCTTTCAACAGAATATTTTTTCAGCATCACACACATCTCATCCACAATTTAGTTTCCTCCCAAAGTATGACCAAATGATGTAGTATACCACAAGACATCTTCCCCCATACTTATGTCCAACTAGATCATGAAATTTCACTTCATGAGCTGGTAGGATATAAAAAATTGGCTTGTAATGTGGCTAACCTAATAAGAAATTCATGGATACTAGGGTCTACAATGAAGGATAAATGTAAATGTGGGCCAAAATGAAAATGATTATTTTGAAAAGCGGGCATCAAACCAAATAAATGCCTCGATCATTTAAAACACATGTACCCTAAACCCTCATGTTTGGAAGGAATAAATCAAATTCTGGTTAAAGAAAGCATGGTATGGTCCTCTCAATAAATGAGGTGACTGAAAAGAATATGAAAAAATGGTTCAAAAGCCTCACAGGAAAGTTATTTCAAGGATATAGATAGTGAAATATGGCATGGGTTTCAAAAATTACTGTACTTTTCATGAAATTATAAAATATTTGAACATGAAAAGAAGTCATTTCAGCATTAATTTAAGCTGGTTTTCAAGAAATAGATTGGTTCATTCCTTGAAATGGGTTTCAAAAATGGTATTGATAATAATTTCAGCTCAAATGTTTCAGAAACACACCAAAAATTGAAAAATAAACACACAAAAATTTTAAAACACACATTTTTTTTATAATTATTCTTTTTTGTGAAAACAAACATCAAATGAATATTCTATACTACAAAGGTTCCCTTCCCCACACTTAAGTGATGAAGTTTCCTCGATGCATTCAAGTTGATTTAACATGTAATATAATTTTAAAATGAATCACACTATCAAGAAAGTGTGAAGGAGAGGTACAGCCAGATTTATTCGTAGTGCGTCATTGAGTTAACCTCCTAAGTGTTTCACTCCGAAATCCAACAAATAAAATAACAAAAGTTAACATAAGATATTTATTGAATGAAATAAAAATTGAAATAGGATGATAATAGAAGGATAAAATTTGGTTTAATCCCCCAAGTGGGCCCTGGGTTTTGACTGCCTCTAGAGGGGCAGTTCTAATTGGGTATCCCCAATCTGATGGTGGGTGAAGTTTCTTTCTCATGAACCAACAAAAACATTTCTTTCAAGGATGAACTTCTTCCAATTTCTTGAGGACACCATCGATAAAATGCAGCAAGTCCACCCTCATTATAATGAGATAAAACATGCATGGTGGGGTTTGGACAATGAATGAGGCCTCCTCTTTCATGGGTTATTCATGAACTACATCTTCTTTATTATACAGTGGTTTTTGAAGGTATGATACATTTATGGAAAAATAAAAGGGAATGTCAGAGTTTAATTCTATTTGAAAAAAATTAAAGCATGAAGAATCAATATCAAATTCTTCCCTTTCAAAGAAAGTATCATGTGTCTCATTTTCCTCCAGAAAATCCACTTTGATCTTCTATTTTACTCCCTCCATTAAATGTTCAACATGTTTGGGGAGCACTAGATTTTCCTCCATGGATGAATATCCTTCTTCATCGTCTTCCTCCAAAAAATTACATGTGTTGGATGAATCTGAAAAATTAAAAGTGGAGGAGTTAATACTCAATTTAGTTTCCTCAAAATCAAAAGATAATCAGTTTATGAAAATATTGACTCCTTGATCTTGTTTGGATTCAATTTCATCTTCAATGGGAGGTGCTTCTTGGAGTTGAATTTCTATAGATAGAGGTAGGTAGTCAGACTCTACTATCATCTCTTCAAATTCCACTGCTTGGTTGGTTTCTTCCTTCAATGTTTTTGAATCAGTATGAGGAATAGTTGGATCAAGAAGTTCCTCACACTCATTCCAGATGTTATCCAGATCTTTTTGATCTCCAATATGTATTTCGATTGCTAAATCTTCTTCATCAATCTCCTCCAACATTGATTGAGATTGGCTCAATGGATCTTATTTTAATTTCATCAAGGCCTCCATGGGTTATTCAACTTGAAGGATTTGTGGGGATACTTCTTCCATCAATTTTTCTGGTTCTGGTTCTTGTTTGGGCTCCATTTATTAATCCTGGGATGCATGTACTTGTTCCACATTCCACTGTTTTGAGGTCTCTAGGTTTTGAACTGTTTGACTAATTCTTTAAAATTGGGATTCAATATACTTGTGAACTTATTCTTCTTGGTGTTTTAATTTGATCATTTTTTGATAAAATTCTGGAAAATATTCCTGAAGTTCAATTAATTCTCTTGCCAAACCCTCCAACACTTGGTATTCGAGGTTCCCTTTAAGGTATTCAATGAGATCCTTGAATTCATCCTCTATGATGATTTGGATTCGACCTCCCCGAATTTTTTTAGCCATGAAAGAAACTTTATAATATATATAACAAGGTGAATCAATAATTGGTTCTCTCACTGGTGGGTAATTTTTCCATGAATTAAAGAAATTATCATTTGAAAACAACATGGAAAAAAAAAATTTAAATTGAAAAAGTCAAATATTTACAATTAGTTTGTGGCACTACCTCCCCAGCAACATCGACAAGATTGTCGCACGCCTATCATAAGGCATGTAAAAACAATTATTTCCTAAGTTAAAATGTAGTAATGTGGTTGACCTAGGATTTCTTTTGAAGAGGAGTGCACACAAAACGGGTTGTCACATTAAAACGGGGGTAAAAATGTTGTGAAAGGAAATTTGAAATTCAAATAATTGAAAAACTATAAAATTCAAAGGGTGATTAGGTCAGGGTTGGTTTCCTATTTATAATGATATCCTTGTTCAATTAAATTCAAACCTATTTTTATCAGTTGATTAAAGTGAGTTTCCACAATCGTTTCCTCTCACTTCCTTGGTGAAATTATTATTGTGAGAGAAAACCTTACCAAGATCTTGGTTTGGTCTACTCTCCTTCCATGTGTAAAATATTTTTCTTGAATATACATAATTTAAATGGGAAATACGCGATCGGGTTTTGTTTATCCCAAACAATCATGAACATTCACTACACCTTTTACACGTAATGACGATCGTCGAGTTCTTCACCACTAATTCTTGGTTTATTCCATCGTATATAAACCAGAAATTAGTGGAGGGAGATATTGATTATTTTACCAAGGAAAAAATAAATAAAGGAATTAATATTCAAGAATGATCAAACTTGATAATAAAATCCTCTATAAGAAATTTAAAACAACTTTGAAGAAGAATGAAATTTATTCAATTGTGTCCAATAACTCAAGCATTACAATTTAGAAAACCAACCCTTCTCCAATCACTCCAAAAGTTTACCCCACCATGGTAAGGGTAATCGAGTAGAATGGGGAAGAATAGAACATTACAAAACTATGAAAAAGAAAATAAAGAAAATATAAATCTGAAAAGTTTTTCTTCTTGGTGTCCCAGAAGGAATGGGGTGGAGAATGGATGCTTTGAGAAGGTGGAACTCTCCTCCTTTTATATCCAGAATGTTTCCCCTGAATGTGGACGCGTTTTAGCACCATTAAATTACATCTTCACACGTTGAGCCCTTTTTGAATGTTGTTCATAATTCCCTTTTCCATGTCCCCTCAACATATCAGCGGATTTGGACACGTATTCCGAGAGTTATGGCCATTTTACATTGAGAATTTATTCTGTCCAGTCAGACTCTCCAAAACGAAATCTTACTGATTAAGGTGATTTAATGACCCCATAAATGGCCATTTCACTCGGTAAGTCCTTCATAAAAGATGCTCCAAAACTCCTTGTTCGTCCACCCCCCGAATTTCACAAACATTGGGACCACAGTGGATTAGTTATGGATCCCACACCAAAACTATACAGAACTGAAAACAGTTTTCTTAAGCCAACTTGTGGGCTTCTTTTGAGCATTCATATGGCCGATTCAGCATTTAGTCCAAAAATAGTAAATGAATACCTAAATGTGTAGAATCTGGAAAAGAAATATTTTTTTCAATTTGGATCAATGTAGATAATGTTATGTTCAAACTACAGAAATAAGTTAAAACTGTTAAAACACCAAAACGGCCAATTGTTACTATTCAACTCAAAATAACACCATTATCATAAAAATGAAAAGATTCATCATAGAGTAACAATTTTGTGGTTTTAAAACAATGATATTAAATATAAATTAAATGAAAATATTTTCTCTATCAGTACATAACAAAAAATAAATAAAAAATTAACATAGAAATTTATTTCCATATTCATAATTATATCATTGTGATCATCGTAATCATATAACTACAATCGATAACATAGGGATTTACATAAAAGAAGTTTTTATTAGTAAAATATATTTTGGGTTCAAAAGAAAAATAATGGGTTTAGATATCATGAAGGAAAATAATCAAAGCATTGAATAATAAATTAATTATTAATAATATTAATATAAAATTGTGATAAGAGTTAAAAATCAAAGGATAAATGATAAGAAGATAATCAAAAAATAAAGTACAATAAGAAAGTTTAATCTCATATGAAAAAGGTCAACGATATCTTTATTGACATCATATAATAGTGGACGAGGTTAATTGAACATGGTCCATGCAAAACATTTTTTATTAGGCCATATTTTCATGGAACACATATAACACTATGTACAAGTATCAATTTACCAAGAATAAACATAATAATTGCATTAGAAATAAATAAATCACAAATATAATCGGAACTGTATAATTTTTGAAACACCCAACACACAATAATATTTTAGAAATATGGGTTTCACATTGAATAGAAACATGTATAATTATAATTATGAAATAAACCTATAATAAATAAATGTGAAACATAATAAGTCCATAAATATTTAACAAACAAGGTATCATAAACGATCTATTGAAAATAAGTCTCTATGAAATCATTGACATTCATTTTGAATCAATTTATCACAAACCATATAAATATATATAAAAGTGAAGAAAATTTCATCAGAAAATATGATGAATAAATCCTATAATAAAACACCTAAATTGATATTTTTGGAAAATGGAAAATCAATCACTAAAAAACAAAATAGTATAAAGATTCCATGAAATGAAAATTAAAGCAGAAATAAATTATTTTAAAACTATGATTTTTTGTTTTAAACATATAATTTAAAATCAATATATTGAGGAGTTTACCAAGAAAATAAGTATTTGAGAAAAAGAGATAGAAAATTTACAATCATACTTTATAATATTTTGAGGGTTCGACTTATCAAAACAATATAGTGAACCAAAATTTAACACATATCTCCATAAAAGTAGTTATAAAATTGAAAATAGTTCTAAAAATGTATTCATAATATAATGTTAGAAATATGAATTGAGTGAGATAAATAATTTTAGAGAAAAATTCTTATAAAATTATATTGTGAATGATAAAATAATATAGGATCCAATGGATCATTTAATAACATCCTTTTGATACTCTATTAAAAATCTCACACATTAATTCACCTCTTTTAGATTCATCTTTATGTCTTCTAAGAATGGAATTTTTGTTGAACATGGGGCCTAGAGATATGGACATAAGAGTGTGGTGAGAGATTTGGTCATATAAATGACAAATTAAGTTATTTTGGAAGAAAGGATAAAAGAGAGAATGAGGGGTATCAATATAGAAAAGAGGTGGTTCATTGTTTGAAAAAATTATTAAACATTTAATATTTTATCCAAGGAAAATGAATTTTAATGTATTATAAATCATATAGTGGTTTATGATTATATAAATAATGATTTATTAAGATTCCAATCCATCCATAACTAAATGTAATACATTAAATGTTTTAATAATTTAAAGAATCTTTGTTACATTTTTACTATAATAAAGGATGAAAATATATTTAAAAGTATAAATATTGGTTTACAAATTAATTTTGTTGTTTTTCAATTCATTATGTTACTATTTAAATATATTTTTTGTTTAAAAAAAAATTAATGATTCCTTTATTCTAATTTATGTCATGATGATATATAAATACGTAGAGTTTTAGTAAATACTAAAAATTTATTTATTAAATATATATATATATATATTCCCTTTCTGAATATAAAAAATATTCATTGTAGTCGTAGTTTAATGATTTATTTTTAAAAATGATGTTCATTTTATATAATTAAAATTCTAAAATTCAAAATTAATCTTTTAAACAAAATAATAAAATATATTTTGAAATAAATATTTATTGAATAAATATTTTTTCTTTTACTATGATGGATCAAAATATTCATTTATATTTATTCATTAATATTGTATTATTTATAATTAATTTTTACATATTTTTTTAACTAAAATTTTATTATAAATTTATATTCAAATTTTATCATTAAAATAACATTATACTTAATACTTAAAAACATACCTTTTTAAAGAATATATGTATTTTTCAATTATATTTTATTATTTTATAAAATATTTTATTGAATTTCAATATTATATTTTCTTTTTTTACCTTGTATTTTATATTAATTTTTAGGTATCTTACTTTTTATTATTCTTCTTATACAATTTAAATGGTAAATTATAGTTCCCAATATTCAATACTTTTCCATGGGTTGTATAATAACTACATTTAATATGAATAATTCTTATATCATTCATTATTCATTCACTCAATTTTCTACCAAATATAATTATATTCAATTAGATAATTAATATATTTTTTATAATTGTTCATTTTATTTTTATAATATTATTCATATATTTAACAATTTACAAAGACAGTGATGAAAAAGAATATCATATTCTAGATTTATTAATTACATTTGATTATTTCCTCATTGAATCGTTTTCAATTCTACTAATTATATTGATACATAATAAGTAATTTTTTTATATTGATGTAATAAAATTATTTTTTTTCATGTTTATGATTTATATTTTCAATTCATACACACATATATTAATTTATGAAATAATTTATATATAGATAAATAATTTTCATTACATTATTCTACCAATTAGAAATTTTATTCACGAAATTTCAACTCAAACGTTTTCTAAAAAAATATGTTAGGGTACATTTTTTCAAATCATCCTCTGGTCCCAATGTTTCCACTTAAAACAAATGATTTCATTATAAAACATTAAAAAGATTATAGTTTATTTAAGTAAAACATTATCTCAACAATAATTGATATTCATTGTATAATCATTGTAAGAGTGATCATGATTCAACTGTATCTAGATTTATTATATTTTAAAGATATAGTATGTATTTACCCATGAAATATATATATATATATATAATATTATATAATTGATAAAATTTTATTTGAAGGTTAATTTTTTAGTTTATATCACCATTTCAATCAATAATCTAAAAGAGGGTATGTACATGGCATATAAGTATCATTTTTTCTCAGTTTACATAACTCTCTCCCTTGGATATAGTTTAAGGAATTCTTTATCAAAAATATTAATCTCTACACCTCATTAATGATTATCATCCTATCTCATTTTTAACCTAAATTATATATTATATTATTGGGACTGTCTTGGATATTCACAGTCATCTCTTCTTCCAGCACCAGACAAAATAGATTCCTTTATCAAACATCATACTTGTATGTTAGAGTTTCATATTTCCTCCCATTAAAGGATTTATATAGAAACTTGAATCATTGAATGGAATATATTTTTGTCTAGAAATAAACAAAAGATAGGTGTTTATTTTAACCACTACTAAATTCTATAGAGTAATTTATGAGCGCATCCACTAGTGTTTGAATGGACCATTCATATTTACCATCTCTCTGTAGATGATATGGTTAATTGATGATTATATCTATATTTAAGTTAGTTTTAATGTTCCCCATAATAATTTTAGAGAACCATTGATCATTATATTATATATCTGGTATAAGTGTTACAATAATCCTCTCCACTTCTCTAATATATATTATCCAATTTTGGTCGAGGGATAAGTCTTCCAAAATAGTGATGAAGTGGAATGTCTTGTAAACAATAACCACCACATGCTATATGGAATTATTTCCCATACCCTTTTTGAATAACATTCATAAATACCATGGTTATTTCCTCCAATTTCTATGTCGATTTAGGTAATGGTAGCAACATCCCCTATGAAATCTCAAATTCTACCTTTACTTAGTAGAATACACAACACATGGATGTTTATTAAAAAACTTCTTTATTCATATTTCCCATTGGATTCGTTCATAGAGGTATCTAAACATCTTCTAACTTACTTTATTTATATATAATATAGAACTACAAGAATCATGTACTAAATCCTTCATTTTCTTGGGATTATAAGGTATATATAGCAGTCTCTCGTATTTTTTAAATCCAAATTTCTCATTGTTTTAATTTTCTATTGTCCATATTCTTTTCTCCTTTAAAATGTTTTTTATATTGAAAAAAATCTCATTTATCCTCCCTAATCTTATCCAAAATATATTGTTTAAATTTAATTTTATTATCTTATGATGTTATACATATTTTATGACAAATAAGTTTATCTATTTATTATCAATTAAAGTAGATCCCTCTAATTAGCCTTAATTTATTAACTTATAGTATCAATTAATTTTTGATATTGTCATACATTATTTTTCTAGGATGGTAATATATTTATTAGTTGTAATATTTGTTTAGATTAAACCATCTTTATCGGTTCATGATAGTCAATTTTTTATATGGATATATACCTTTGAATTGTATAATCAGAATACATTGCATTCTTTTATTCTTATAGATAACTCATCCAAATATTAATTGATTAATACTACAATTTCTATAAATTAATCTTGTTCCATGTATTATTTCTTATTCACCTTTATCATTCACGAGTAAATCTAAATAATTTTATCATTTTTCTAGAGTATAAAACCCATGAATTTCATGATATGTCACTTTTATGTTAAAATACATCTCTTCATGAGGATAGTGTGGCTACAATTGTTTTCACTAGCCTCATATATATATCCATGAATATCCCTTTGCAATTTAGTATACATAAAAACCATACACCATTCTGAGCTACCATAGTTAGTGTAATTTCTAATTATGTGAAATCTATTATAAACTATCTACAACGCCCATAAAATCCACGGATAATATGGATCTACCTAACTATTCTTGGTATAGGACCTTCATTAACCACCTTATATTGTATGGAGAAACTAATATTACATCATAAAAAACATAATAAAATTTAAATTATATATGGTATATTGGAATGGCCTTTATGTAAGGATACCCTATATTAACTAAATGATATATTACTGTCACTTGTATTTTCCTAACATGACCTAGGTATTTTAGTTTATCTACATGGATGACACATTCACTATACATTAAAAAAATCCTATAGAAATTATATAACACAATGCTCATTTTTTCATCATATTGATCCTTGATTTTGGAATATATAAGACTGTGAACTATAAACACCAACCTATGATTTTGTTGAACTCTCAAAAGATTTTATTCATCAAGACTATAATGATATTTGTTGATGTAGTTAATAAAAATTCCATCACTATGAACTCTTAGTGTAGATATATTTTAAAAAAATTAAATCTAGGTAATATATACCATTTTTAAATTCAATTGATTATATCTTGATCAAATGTCAATCATTAAAATATATTGATCCCAATATAAATGATTAAAGATGTCCTAGATTCAATGTAGAGATTACTTATTTTTTTTCTCGATCGTATCAAGATCGTGATTAATTAATGAAATTATTAATTGACCCAATATTATTTAGATCAAGATGAATAAAATACCCTAGAAGAATCTGTTGGGTGTATAAAACTAAAGTATTTGATTTCTCATAGCTTCTTATTTAGCTGTTCCTAATTAATGGGTCCATTATTTATAGACACTTTGATATGTTTAGGTATCTAAAATAAATTTAATAGAGATATCAACCTATCAATCTAGACTAATACCAATAAAATTATTATGGATTAAATCAACACATTCACTTATAAAGAGCATGTGATTCAGAAAAATCCATAAGATTTACATCTTTAATTTCTCATTGATTAAATTCATCATAAGTAAATAATATACATTCATAATAATATGCTTCAAAGGATTATTATATTTAACCTTGAATTTTAATAGAACTAGAGGTTGATTTGTGATATTGAAATTTATTTCCATCTCCTAATAGATGATAGTTTTTCTATATAAGGACAATTATATTATTCCTAATATTGCATAAAATTAAACTAAAGAGTGATAATGAAGGTTTATTGAAGGATTATTATAAAAGATATTAATTGGTGGTGAGTAATATAATTTTTTTCCTAGGATTACATAGTGTGATTTTGTACAAAGCCGTATCAACCTCTATGACGTGTGGTGTTATTTTAACATCATTAAAAAAATTCAGGATATGAATGAATATATATAAATATAATAAAATAATATATTTAAATTTCAATTATATAAAATAAGAATACCTTTATAATTTTTATTTTTTAATTTCACCTAGGGATATTAAGATGTTGTACTCATTTTAATGGTTTCATGAGTTTATAAGTGATCAATTTGTTAGGAATAATTTTTTTAGATGTAGTATTTTGAAGAGGATTTTATATAGAGGATTTTTGTGAGAAAACAGAATAAATGATATCATTTCAGCTTATAATTTCATCGATAGCTATTTATTTTTTGACGAATCAATTATTTTAATTTTATAAATCCTCTATTCTAATTGAATTTAGATTCTTGTGAGTGACATATATATCTATGGACTTTGAAGATAAACTAATATAAGTTTTTATTGAAAAATATATGATGATATTTTCTTCATAAGTCATTGAAATATATATCACAATTGTTTGGGAATATTTTTAATTAAGATGATATGATCAAAACATAAGTCGATTATAAAATGGAACAAGGGTGGTCGATTTGTGTGACTCTATAAAAAATTAATTTTATTTATAAATTTTTTTAATTTCAATAAAATCCAATGCAGTGACAAATGAAAATAATGAAAAATCATTCTGAAGATATGTTGTTTCTAGAAGAGATTGGATATTTTAAAAGTTAGAATATTTTATGAGTTCCATGTGTGAGTTTAAAATAAGAAATCATGATAAGTTTTATCAATATGAAATAATAATGAAATTTTATTATTTTATATAAAATGTTTAAAGGGTATCATTAACTAAGAATGTTTTTAATCGGATGAGGAGTAGTAGTAATGGTTAGATTACATACTGATTCCATAGAAGAACTCTGTAATGTTTAGATTCATATAAGATCAAGTGATTAGTTTATCAGATTATAGATTAACTATAAGTAAAATAATTTATACATAGAATATATAGTATTAAAAAAATAATATGATTTGGAAATACAATTATATACTTATGGTGAAGGTAGAATGTTTTTTTGAAGAAACCGAAGAATAAAAATTGTGATTCTGAGTTTTTTTAAAAAATGAGTTTAATTTATTAAAGATTATATTCATTTTAGTGGTGAAAGAGACAAATGATGTGCTATAAGATATAAAATTATGTCTATGAATATAATTTAGTAATGTTTATAAAGGATAAAATACCAAAATATTAGGGGATATTTAGTTTTATTTGAACTCAAATAAATTATAAAGATACTTATATAGATGTTCAATTGTTTAAAATTTATCATGTCATGATATTTTTTCTAGATATGATTTATGGGACACATGACAATGTATGATCACCCTGATATCTTTGAGGGATTTAAATGAAGAAAAAATATTAAGTGGAGGAGAAGTCACAAAATTTGATTATATAAATCTATTATTTAATCAGGGGAATATTAGTTATAAAAAGATGTGAGCTCAATGAGAACGTATTTGTTACTTCCATTGAATTTTCTTTGGGGTTTATTTTTTTATGAAAGGCCAGACCTATTAAAATTTAATAATCAACAGGGTGGAAGGAGAGATAAATTTATGGTGAATTATTATTTGGGGAAGAAATCACCTAGAGAACTACTTTCTGATGTATTAGAGGTATGAAAAATTGTGACTAGAGTTCAGAACACCTAATTTCAAAAAGTCTTAATCTTCAAAAGAATATGAATTTTATTTCATATAATGTGTTGTAAGAATATCTATAATTATCACTATTGTTATAGGATTATAATATGATAATTCTCAATTTGGATGTGGTATCTATATAGTTGGTGGGAACCAATATAATCATATCTGACAAAACAATGTGTGGGATGAAATTTAGGTATTGAATGATAATAATCCAACAACACTTATAGTTTATGAAAAAAATATTTTTATAAAATCTATATTTCATGATAATAATTAAATATATTAAGTAGAAGGTTTTTATCATTGGGAAAAACCATATAAAATTCTAGTGTATATTGAACACTCTTTTAATTCATAAATATCTGTGAGGGTGAGTTATATTTTCAGAGAAAATCATAATAATTTACATAAGTTAATTTTATGTGATTGAATATTGAAAAATGAAATAATTGATTCAAGATCCCATCCTGTTAAATTTATTTCCTAATTTTATAAATCATATATTTTGGTTTGAAACATTTACTATTTTTTTATAATTCATTGATTGGTAATAAAATAAAATTAAAAATATATAATTGGAAATAAGAACTCATAATTTTCATTCAAATGTGATCATATAACATACTGAGTAACAATCTAGATTATTTAAGGTGTATTTAAAATTATGTTTTCTAACATAATCCCCAAAATTAGTAGAAATTTATATGATAACAACAATAATGTCATAAATTCCATACACATGTTATTATATAATTTTTATAAAAAATACCCATAAAATATTCTAATAAATAAAGTGTTTTGGTATCATTGCGAAATTAGGAACTTCATAAAAATCAGGAAACAATAACACTATATTTTATTTCAACCTATAAGACACTCAAATAGAGCTACCAATATATTTATTACTATATTGGATAAAATAGAGATATAAATAATAAATGGGGTTAACCATAATGCCCAATGATGGTGTAGAAAGTATATGAATTGGGTGAAATATTATGAGAGTAAAAAATTTATGCTTAAAAATATAATAGAATGTTTATAAACCATCACATAAAAATATATCATAAGAATCAAACATCATATGAAAAATTTAAACATGAGAATCATAAAATTTGGAGAACAAAATAATGATTTAGATGATAAACATACCTTATAAATCACTACGAAGACATAATATCATTATAGATGATGAAAAATAAACATATCCCATGCATAACATCATGGAAAATTCAAACTGCATTCAACTCGCACAATACATTATGGACGTGGCTTACTTGACCTATCACATGTATAAAGATATCAATCGATATAAAGATTTCCAAATTTATTATGGGGATATATACTTCATGGTCCACCAATCACATTATAATATTTCATGTATATGATTGTCACATAGAAAAAAATAATACACAATAAATAATCACACACGATGGAAATGGGTAACATAATAAGTAATTAATTTTAACCAAATATGATCTCATATTATATCAAATGAAAATAAGTGGTGAAATAATCTTCTAAATTCATTACAAAATAAAGGGTCATTGGTTAGGAAAATAAATTACAAAAAAATGATAAATCATAAGAATAGAAGGAAATAAAATCATTAAATATAATTATTTTATTGATATTTTAATAAAAGGGAAAGATAAACAAATACAGTTACCGTATCATATTTTTTCCATTAATCTAGAAATATATAATCATGTTTTATTTTATTAAAACGAGTTTTTTAAATAAAAAAGTTAAAATAATCATTATAATTGTAGGAAAATAAAATAATAGTTTCTCAAAATGAGAGGGAAATTAGAAATGTATCGTTTATAATCCTTGTAGGGTTTGACATAAAGATATGATAAAAACAGAATCATAATGGAAATAATATCATTAGTATAAAAGAATTAAATGGAAGTATATTGCTCATAAAATATGATAATTATAAAGGTAAAATGAGGAATAGATATTGATAGATAGTGATAAACAACATTTCATCCCAAAAAATCAAGTGTTGGGATGAATAAGAAAATAACCATTTCCTCATCTTTTGATATTCAATAGATACTCCATTATATTTACCTCCAATGGCTCGAAGGTCTTCCTTTTTTATTGATTTTTTGATAATCAACCTTTCAAAGGGTGAGGTGGATGTAGAGACCCGTATCTTGACGTACATGGATATTACATTACTTTTGCGGAATACTTAGTACATAACAAAAACACACACACAAGGACCGTAATAGTTTAGTGTCTTTGGAAACTTGGAATATAATCTTCTAATCGTGGTGAACGATCTTCAAAATCTCCCATAAAGATCTTCCTTTTTTTTTTACCTAAAACCTTTCTTTATATCCTGGGGAAAAGAAAACATAAAAGGGTGAGCTCAAATGCTCAGTAAGGGTATACAAAAGAAATAAAAATCATATCATATCTTTTTGAAAATCATAACCTGCAAAATAGATCATAATATCTTAACATGGAACAAATCATAGAAGTGAAAATGAGATCACCATAATCATAACATGAAACTTGAAACTTTGTGGCATGCACACATAATCATGGAAAATCATTTCTTGTTAGTCATGACTCATTGCCAAGACTATCTTAGTGGACAAAGTCCCTTTCTGAATCGAGTAACCCTCGTTTCAATCCTGTTTCACTGAACCGGTATAACCTACCGTTCCAGCCCTGTCTATCTCATGAGATATAAAATCTTTACCCAATGAATTGGAGGGAGATATAGGTCCCACCCATATTATAATGAATCCTTTCTTATGTGTGCCACATAATCATAAAACATACATCATCGCATAACACATGTAACAAAAATGGGATTCTTGAAACATCATGACATCATAAATCAATTCATATAAGATAAAGTAATTCATAAACATAATTCCATCACAACATAGTCAAATCAATGTAAAAATATGGATAGAAACAGAACCCTTTATTATCATTGATGGAAAATAATTTTGATAAAACACTTGAATTGAATTCTTGAGGAAAATATCCTTTCTTCTTCAAAATCAATTTCTTTTCACAAAACATCATGCAATTTTAAAAGAAATAGATTTTATTGAAAATAGTCATGAAATCTTTTAGAGGAAGCTTCATGAAAATAAGGCTTTATAAAAAAGTAGAAATCCGTTCGTGCTGTATAAGTTAAAAAATACATTCTTCGTACTTTTGTCGGAAAAGTCAAAAAGTACCTCATATGACAAAAGATTCCTTTCATAGATATTACTAAAAACTCACCGAAGGGTAAAAATGGATTTAAACAATTGTAGGTGGATGGAAATAATATTACATATTGATGAAACATGGATGTGGATGATAAAATACACCCCAGTAAATACTTATGAATAAACAATCTCGGATAAAAATGAGATTGTGATATTTCCCTTACCTTATGTCCGACTTGCTTTGTAAGTGTCTGAACCTCCTCTTCTTTGAAGCGCCTCTTTGAGACCTCCTATTAGGGCACTAAAATTGGTCTTTGAGGAAGACCAGAACCTCTAGGATGTTTCTAGGGAAGTGGAGAAGATATTTTGGCAGGGGTTGGCCGAGCTTGGGTGCTCAAATTGGTGTGAGGAGGAGGGGGAGGAGGTGTCCTTTTATAAGGGAGGAGAGGGGCACCTTAGGAATACCTCAAAATATTATTTTATATTAATGTCAAAATCGGTTTATAATGGTTCCAAATGGTCTTATTTAGAAGCTAAAGTGGGGATGGGTCGAAATCCTATCAACCAATAGGATTTAGACAAGTTTAGGTTATTATTTTAACCTTATCAATTAGATTTAACTCTAAGTTAAATAATTTAACTTTTACCGTGTCTTTTTGTTTTCTTTCACTATATGGTTAATACACTTAATATAACATGCCAAACGAACCCCAAATTGTATATTATTAATACAGATATCCTTATCTAAGTCATTTGGCCGAACCTTAGATTTTTAGGAATAAAATAACAATTAATAATATAATATTTTATTTATAAATTATTTTGTGTCAATTTTGACACTATTTGATATATGATTTTTTTGAAAGTCATAACAGAATTATATGTTCGAACCAAGTTGATTAAAGCAACAATAATACATCATATTAACCTAGAAAATTAGTTTAATTAATAAAATGTCTTAAATTACATTCATTTGAGCATTTATAACATCAATTATGTTAATATTTCCTTAAAAGGGTAATTACCGCATCATCGTTGTGTCATAAATAAATTAATTTATATAAAGTCTATAAATTATAATTAAAATATAATTATGTAATAAATCTTTTTAGCTTTCTAATGAATATTTATAGTCGAATTTATCTTATGTATAACCCCATATTAAAAATGTTTTAGTAAATAAACTTTGATTTTAACTCTTTTAACTCTTCTTTGAATTAAATAATAATAAATGTCCTAATCTAATCCAAGTGGACCTAAATGGTCATATTATATTCATAAGGTTGTTTTTGTCAGAATTACACTTATCCAATAGAATTAGGACATGTGTTAGGGTAATAGTAATATCATATTTACACTTAGTTACCCTATTTACTATTAACCGTGGTAAATAAAAGTAAAAAAGTTACTATTCACCAAAAATTATTTTCATCTCATTGAACCACATTTTACTTACTGAAATCAACCGTGTCTCTCGGATTTTTGAAATTCCATTCACAGAAGCGGTAAAATTAAGTTTTATGAAAAATTCAGTTTTTTAACTACCACTTAGTAGTTTCATTATTCATAAAAAATTGATGTTTTTCAGAACAATGCCAAAATTTCATCTTAAGCTATATTTTATATTCCGAATTCAAAAATAAAGTCTATTTTACCAAATTCATAACATAGAAGTTTCATTAATTATTTTCATAATTAAATCCCACTGTTAAAACAAATAGCGTGTTTTTAAGAAACAATATCTATCAAAAGATTGACACTT
This sequence comes from Viscum album, assembly GCA_963277665.1. Lineage (NCBI taxonomy): Eukaryota > Viridiplantae > Streptophyta > Magnoliopsida > Santalales > Viscaceae > Viscum > Viscum album. Next base: position 1,316,276,240 of record OY728133.1, read on the forward strand.
GATTATGTCTGGTTTAAATGTGAAATTACAACCACTGACCAACATTGTATTAAATTGTAAAAATATATTCTAAATATACTTTAAAACCACTAAAATTAATAATTTATCACTATTAATTATTTCGATTAAAAAAGTTGTTTTTAATTATAATTTAGTAATTTTCACTATTCATCAGAATATGAATGTTATCCGAAAAGTACCAAAATTTCACCTTAGGCTAAATTCGATACTCCGAATCCAAAAATGAAGTTCATTTTGAAAAATAAGATTTACAGAATTTTAAAAAGTGGTTATTACTATTCATACCGGCTAGTTTTAATAATATTTTAATAGCATATCGTTGTTTAGTGAAACTCGGTATTGCGTATTACACACGCTATCGAGGAAGGTCGTGATTGCGTGTAATGCAAGGCAAGTCAAGGATGCATGTTGTGCAAGCTCCTTTTAGTGTAGAGTACAACACAATACATTAAAGAAAATTTTTCATAAAATCTCGGGCTGTTACATTCTACCCCCCTTAAAATGAATTTCGCCCTCGAAATTCGTCGGGGTTATAAATGTGTTACTATTCGAAAGTTTCTTTAATAGAAACCTACATCGCAAAAAGGAATACCAAAACATGGCTTTAAAAACTAAAGTATGAAATGTAACTATTACCCAAATAAACTAATCACTGGGTTTCCACATAGGTGAAAATATGGATATGGAAGAGAAATCTAACCATCATGTTCTGATGGAGAGTGGTAGAGAACATGGCTATGGAAAATCCAGTAAATCAAGAATCCATAAATTTGGGATGATCTAAGGTACCATCTGATTCATCAGGTATAAGATCACTAGGACAACATTTTTGGTTTTCAAGATCGTTTCCCTAAAGTTAAAGAATTTCAATTAGAATAAATACTTACTTTATTTTGGTACAATCTCGCTGTTTTTCGTGCCTTTAACAATTTCCACTTCATCTCTTAAATAAATGAAGTTGAATTTGTTATTCGTGAAGTGTTAGTAGATCTTGTGATAGAATGACGGGTCATTCCATCTGTCTCAAACAAAAGGTTAGCAAAAAAAATTATATACATAAGTCGATCTATAGTGAGATTAATCATATATGGTTCCTAAAATGGACTTATACATCATATGTCATATAGCTTAATATAATAAAACTAGTTTCTACTAAACAGGGACTTCCTGTAGGCCAGTGGTAGGTGATAAAGGCCAGTCGCACTTCGGTTGTGGGTTCGATTCCCATGGCCTTGTCCGAAGCGATGGGCTATCGCCCGTCCTGCAGGTTGTCCTTTTTCTAAAACTACATTACAATAACATCACATAAATAATATCAAAAAAAATTTCTATACTTAAACAATACTAACTTATGGTTAACATAATCCATTACAATCATTAGGCTTATCTAAAATACTTCGGTCCAAGCTCATAGTATAAAGAAAATGATTACTTGAAATGTCGTCAACCAAGCATGTGAATACCGTCATTTATCCCCCATATATCTTATTGGTCACATTCAAATCATGTGAATACCTTAATGATGTATTCTGTTGAAAAAAAATGAATACCCATTAAACCTTAGTAAAAACATGACTGCTGTCAAAAGTTAACTCTTTCCACATACCAAAATCCAAAAATTCTATATACTCAAACCATGATATAACCTTCCCCTTATATCAGTCATGAGCTCATGAATACTATCAAACATTTAATTTTCTCCTTATCCCTTCATTATGCGCATATCATCTACATTCCAAAAATATCTGAATAACCTTTCATGGATACTGGTAACATTAATCAGACAACAATGTAACAATCCTTACATGTCTCTTTATTCCATAGTACAATGAGATTACTTATACAACATTACACATGATAAACATGTAATCATTCCACTACATTCTTAAACCATTGACCGATCTTCAACAATTCTTTCATCTCACATATCATTTGTAGTATCTTCATTATCATCCACATAAATACATCCCATACGACCATACTGATTATCTTCATGAGACTTTCCCTTAGGGCATTGGTTTGCATAATGCCCGTACATTCCACATTTAAAACATTTAACCATTGTTGATGTCGTAGCAATACCATTATCCTCATCCATGGTGTTAACTGAACCATTTCCTTTGCACTTACTTGCTTTGTGTCCTTATTTTCCACACCCAAAGAATCTTCCAGTTCCTTTGAAACATTCTCCTTGATGCATCTTCCCACATGAATTACATAGGGGAAATTGAACTTTCTTTCCTCTATGCTCATCATGAAAATCCATCTTTCTCTTATTAGCTGAGTCAGGAAACTTACCAAATTTTACTTTATTGATCATATTATGAGATTGCTGATTCGGCATAATAATTATTTTTGGACTTCCAAATCCCATTTCATTATGAAGAATATCATTCCCTTGTCCATCATATCCTCCATTATCGTGAATCATCTTGTTTCCAGCCATTTTCTAAAACCCAAAAAGAATAATGTGAGAGGCAAAAATCATGCTAGGGAAAACAACATAATAAAGGGGGAGTACCTTCAATATCTAACATCTTAGGTTTAATTCTAAGATCGTTACCATAGTTCTAGGACTATCGTATACGTATACGTATCCTTAGGGACATCCCTAGACATACCTTAGAAATAACTCTAGGGATCTCACTAACGTTTTCACATCCTAGTTTCCAAAGGTTGACTAAACCTTTCCTATGATACCAATTGTAGAGACCCGTATCTTGACGTACATGGATATTACATTACTTTTGCGGAATACTTAGTACATAACAAAAACACACACACAAGGACCGTAATAGTTTAGTGTCTTTGGAAACATGGAATATAATCTTCTAATCGTGGTGAAAGATCTTCAAAATCTCCCATAAAGATCTTCCTTTTTTTTACCTAAAACCTTTCTTTATATCCTGGGGAAAAGAAAACATAAAAGGTTGAGCTCAAATGCTCAGTAAGGGTATACAAAAGAAATAAAAATCATATCATATCTTTTTGAAAATCATAACCTGCAAAAGAGATCATAATATCTTAACATGGAACAAATCATAGAAGTGAAAATGAGATCACCATAATCATAACTTGAAACTTGAAACTTTGTGGAATGCACACATAATCATGGAAAATCATTTCTTGTTAGTCATGACTCATTGACAAGACTATCTTAGTGGACAAAGTCCCTTTCTGAATCGAGTAACCCTCGTTTTAGTCCTGTTTCACTGAACCGGTATAACCTACCGTTCCAGCCCTGTCTATCTCATGAGATATAAAATCTTTACCCAGTGCATTGGAGGGAGATATAGGTCCCACCCATCTTATAATGAATCCTTTCTTATGTGTGCCACATAATCATAAAACATACATCATCGCATAACACATGTAACAAAAATGGGATTCTTGAAACATCATGACATCATAAATCAATTCATATAAGATAAAGGAATTCATAAACATAATTCCATCACAACATAGTCAAATCAATGTAAAAATATGGATAGAAACAGAACCCTTTATTATCTTATATGGAAAATAATTTTGATAAAACACTTGAATTGAATTCTTGAGGAAAATATCCTTTCTTCTTCAAAATCAATTTCTTTTCACAAAACATCATGCAATTTTAAAAGAAAGATATTTTATTGAAAATAGTCATGAAATATTTTAGAGGAAGCTTCATGAAAATAAGGCTTTATAAAACAGTAGAAATTCGTTCGTGCTGTATAAGTTAAAAAAAACATTCTTCGTACTTTTGTCGGAAAAGTCAAAAAGTACCTCATATGACAAAAGATTCCTTTCATAGATATTACTAAAAACTCACCGAATGGTAAAAATGGATTTAAACAATTGTAGGTGGATGGAAATAATATTACATATTGATGAAACATGGATGTGGATGATAAAATACACCCCAGTAAATACTTATGAATAAACAATCTCGGATAAAAATGAGATTGTGATATTTCCATTACCTTATGTCCGACTTGCTTTGTAAGTGTCTGAACCTCCTCTTCTTTGAAGCGCCTCTTTGAGACCTCCTATTAGGGCACTAAAATTGGTCTTTGAGGAAGACCAGAATCTCTAGGATGTTTCTAGGGAAGTGGAAAAGAGATTTTGGCAGGGGTTGGCCGAGCTTGGGTGCTCAAATTGGTGTGAGGAGGAGGGGGAGGAGGTGTCCTTTTATAAGGGAGGAGAGGGGCACCTTAGGAATACCTCAAAATATTATTTTATATTAATGTCAAAATCGGTTTATAATGGTTCCAAATGGTCTTATTTCGAAGCTAAAGTGGGGATGGGTCGAAATCCTATCAACCAATAGGATTTAGACAAGTTTAGGTTATTATTTTAACCTTATCAATTAGATTTAACTCTAAGTTAAATAATTTAACTTTTACCGTGTCTTTTTGTTTTCTTTCACTATATGGTTAATACACTTACTATAACATGCCAAACAAACCCCGAATTTATATAATTAATACATATATCCTTATCTAAGTCATTTGGCCGAACCTTAGATTTTTAGGAATAAAATAACAATTAATAATATAATATTTGATTTAAAAATTATTTTGTGTCAATTTTGACACTATTTGATATATGATTTTTTTGAAAGTCATAACAAAATTATATGTTCGAACCAAGTTAATTAAAGCAACACTAATACATCATAGTAACCTAGAAAATTAGTTTAATTCATAAAATGTCTTAAATTACATTCATTTTAGCATTTATAACATCAATTATGTTAATATTTCCTTAAAAGGGTAATTACTGCATCATCGTTGTGTCATAAATAAATTAATTTATTTAAAGTCGAAAAATTATAATTAAAATATCATTATGTAGGAAATCTTTTTAGCTTTCTAATTAATATTTATAGTCGAATTTATCTTATGTATAACCCCATATTAAAAATGTTTTAGTAAATAAACTTTCATTTTAACTCTTTTAACACTTCTTTGAATTAAATAATAATAAATGTCCTAATCTAATCCAAGTGGACCTAAATGGTCATATTATATTCATAAGGTTTTTTTTGGCCGAATTACACTTATCCAATATAATTAGGACATGTGTTAGGGTAATAGTAATATCATATTTACACTTAGTTACCCTATTTACTATTAACCGTGGTAAATAAAAGTAAAAAGTTACTATTCACCAAAAATTATTTTCATCTCATTGAACCACATTTTACTTACTGACATCAACCGTGTCTCTAGGATTTTTGAAATTCCATTCCCAGAAGCAGTAAAATTAAGTTTTATGAAAAATTCAGTTTTTTAACTACCACTTAGTAGTTTCACTATTCATAAAAAATTGATGTTTTTCATAACAATGCCAAAATTTCATCCTAAGCTATATTTTATATTCCGAATTCAAAAATAAAGTCTATTTTACCAAATTCATAACATAGAAGTTTCATTAATTATTTTTATAATTAAATCCCGCTGTTAAAACAAATAGCATGTTTTTAAGAAACAATATCTATCAAAAGATTGACACTTGATTATGTCTGGTTTAAATGTGAAATTACAACCAATGACCAACATTGTATTAAATTGTAAAAATATTTTCTAAATATACTTTAAAACCACTAAAATTAATAATTTATCACTATTAATTATTTCGATTAAAAAAGTTGTTTTTAATTATAATTTAGTAATTTTCACTATTCATCAGAATATGAATGTTATCCGAAAAGTACCAAAATTTCACCTTAGGCTAAATTCGATACTCCGAATCCAAAAATGAAGTTCATTTTGAAAAATAAGATTTACAGAATTTTAAAAAGTGGTTATTACTATTCATACCGGCTAGTTTTATTAATATTTTAATAGCATATCGTTGTTTAGTGAAACTCGGTATTGCGTATTACACACGCTATCGAGGAAGGTCGTGATGGCGTGTAATGCAAGGCAAGTCAAGGATGCATGTTGTGCAAGCTCCTTTTAGTGTAGCGTACAACACAAGACATTAAAGAATATTTTTCATAAAATCTCGGGCTGTTACAGTGGAACCCTTACAAGGCCCGTAGGTGTATGTATGACATAGATCATAGGCCATAGAGGAATTCATTGCCCGTAGGTTTCTAACATTACATACAACCCATAATAACTACATAGAACTACTCCTCCCCAGCATCGTCATCATGAAATAATCTCTCCACCTTTGCATGGTTGTTCGGCTAGGCATTCTCTTGAGTGCATAGGCTTGTCCCAATGGCAGGTGCCATACCCTCACATTCTTGCAATCTGCTTAGCATTTGCTGTCGTCAAAGATGTTTGCCCTTCCTCCTTTGTAAAGCTTGTTTCTTTTAGGTTTTCTGGTTTTCATCTGCACTTTATGGTGGCCCTAAGGACTTGAAGTGGCCCCAAGGCCTTAATGAGCTAATGGACTGGGTGGCACGAAGGCCTTAAATGACTCTGGGACCAAATCAATGACCCGAAGGCCCAAACAGGGCCATATTCTAGGCTGCTACAGTGCCAAACATTTCCTACTACAGTTCCTGCTACAGTACCTACTACAACAGTCCACAGTTCCCACTATAGTACCTGCTATATTACCTACTATAGCACCTGCTACAACACATCTACAGTACTGCTATAGTAACCCGGAAATGAAGCCTTCACCTGGAAATGATCTCGGCTTGCCTGGATTCACATACGGTGTCCTTACCAACCATGTTAAGGATAATGTTCAACTCCATTATATTCATTAAACCATTTCTACATTATTTGGAATTAGCCTGAAACATATGGAGTAGAAATTATTTGTCATGCTATGGGTTAGGGGTGTGTCTATTGGGACTATATAAAAGAATTTTTGAACATTTTTTGAAAATAATATTATTTAGGTAGTGAGGAAAGATTGTTGTATGATTGCTGTTTTTATATCGATTGGTTGTATTACTAAACAAAATATTTTTTATTTTATTAGTTATGAGGCTGAATATGAATATTATTCATTCCACAACAAACAAATTATTTATTTTATTGAAATCCAACTTTTAGGGTATGTGGGAACCAATAGAACCATTCCTCCAATAAAAAAACACCCTCCTGAAACACCCATTACAAAAGTCAAATTTAAAAAAAACCATAACCAAACGTCATTCAAAGATCGTCACAACATCCTAATGAAATATTCACAAAAAACATATAACGAGAAAACCAGATGCCACCACAGAAGTAACCATTTCAAAAATTGAATGCCAAAATGTAGTAAGACCATCATCGTTCCTTAGTCATTATCGCCTCGAGCTCCGCACAATGACACCAAACCATCAGATCTCTTTCTCCACCGCAAACCCCTGAAATCATCAAAGTCATTGGCTTCATCACTATAGAGCACCACAAAAATTTCCATTAAGAGACACCATGAGAGACTGTTATTGCCCAAATATAAGTCGGCATCGTCGCTATTGAGAACAAAACCCCATCGTTGTAGACAATCTCGTCGAGCCACTGAATACGTCGGAAGCAGAAGCACGGAGGAGACACCATGGGAAGAACACCTTAAAGCACCGGTCGAATAAGCACCAAACCAACAAAAATCTGGTGACATCCACCACTAGAACCCACCAATACAGTTGTGAATTGACCAAAAACTAGTGAACCACCCGAGGAAACCATCACCGTTGTCTTCCACCTCGCACCACCAATGACAACCAAAAAACACAATTTAACACCGATGAAAAAGAGGAGAAAACCAGTGGATGAAACCCTAAGATTATAAAAAAAATTAAAGAAACCCAAACCAGAAGAAACCAGAACATGGTTGAAATGGAATTGAATCCCGAAATACAACAACCAAAAAGCACTGTTGTGAGGGGATAATACCCAAGAAAGAAACTGGGAGATGTAACACTAAATGAAGAATAAAATGGACTCTGAGAGAACCCTCAATCATACTGCTAAACCAAATCCTTTGCTCTTCCCTCACTCAAAATATTTCCTAGAGAGGAGTAGTGGATCTCGAGGCCAGAGCATAGTAAGGAGGATGGAAAAGGCCTTTGATGAACTAGGGAACACGAACTAGAGATATAAGATCAGTGCAAGTGAGATAGGGAGAGATAGAGAGAGAGAGATGATTGGACCTAGAGAGAGTGAAGCCTTTCAAAATAAGTGGATAGAAGATAAAACCAAGGAAATCGATGTGGAATATCCAACCCTACCGGGGAGAAACTCTAGGAGGAAAAATATGGTGAGTTGAGCCGAGAGCCTAAGAGTGACTTTGGAGAGTGTGGCGCTATCCCGATTATATTATTCATTCAAATTTTATTTATTAGTTCATTTTATAAATTTTCCTGGAATATTGGGTATAAAATATAAATATAAATAATAAAAATTAGTAGTTCATTAGAATAGAATATAACAAAGAATTTAAAATATGAAATATATGTTTATAAATTAATATTATTTTTAAAGTATAATTTACTGACTAAAAATATAATAAATCAAAAGTATGATTCTAAAAATTTTAATTCTTATTTATATTGTGATTATTTTATAAAACATACATTATTCATATAAATTACACTTTCTACTATTCACAAATAAATACAATATTATGAAAATTCTTAAAAATTAGTCAAAAAATAAATTTGATGTTATTCTTGTAAATTTAATGTTTAATTTCTATAAATAAAATTCTATCATTGTAAAATTAACATTTAAAAGATCATATACAATGTATAAAAGTAGTTTTATAAAAAAGATATTATATATCTTTTGTTATGAGTGAAAACACTACAAAATTATATTATTTCATAATTCTTTTATGAATAATAATTATTTATTACATATATTTAGAGTATTTTTACCAAAAATAGATATTTATATTTTATCCAAAAAATTATTATTTTTATAAATAATTTTAACCATATATAATAAATTAGATAAATATTTCTTAATAAAATTAAATTATTTCATAACTAGTTTTATAGAATTATAATATTTATAAATAATTATTTTTAATAATTATAAATCAAAATATTTATGAATATTACAATTAGAATCAGTATGATTACCATTTCAATGGTCAATTACTATTATCCAAAATCATATAATATTACAACCGTAATGTAATCACTATACTTCGAATAAATATTTTTCATTAAATTAAGTATTCCTTTTCACTTTTCCTTGATATGTTATTTATATTTCTTATTAAAATAAAAATATTGTTTCCAATAGTATTTTGTTTTTAATTTCTTTTCATGCCTGTGATAATTTTATGGGAATTTGATATACCACAATACAAACATGTAATTTAATAATTTACTTCTTTTATTAACACATTATAAATTTTTTAATTATAAGGAATATATTTATACACCATTTTTAATATTCTATATCGAATCAATGACATAATGTGTTTCATGTTTATTATTTATACTCCCCCACATACCATATATAAATTATTGAGAGAAATTTTCCATAATTTATATTGTTTAGTTGTTATATCTACCTTTCATGAAAAACATCATTCTAAAAATTAATAATCAGATAATATATCAAAAATAAATTAGTTTATTTATATTATATTACAACTATAGGTTCCATATTGGATTTATGTACTTATGATTTTTTTTATTTTGTTGTAATAGGATTACTGGTAATGTATCTTCTCAAATTATAACATGATCAATGAATTAAATAATATTCTCTTCACAAGAGATATTATTCACTAACTATTCAATATTTTCATTCAAAAACACCTAAGTACCTGATATATTCTCACTCTAGAGATATACCAAGAATAAATATTGTACTTGAGACATGGTTGGTGGAAACAATGTTGATAGGATAAAATCCTAATGAAGTTAGAAATATTAAACGGTCCACATTCCTACTTTTTAGTATCCCGATTTACCAAAAATCAAAAAACTTTTCCATGTAGATATTATGAGAAATAACATATTGATAATCTCTAACATTATGTTCCACTAATGGTTATAATCATAAAAATTTAATTCACACTAAGAAACTCTTATTTGTTTTTAAATTTCTTAAACTATATTGGTTATATCTTATACCTAATATGGTATTAAAAACATACATTATCAATTAACATCCTAATCTGAAATATTTATAAATTTATTTCCACAAATTTATAAATAGAGGCATACGAATTCTATAGTTGAATTTGAACAAATTATGTCGATGATCCCAACCTTCATTATAGTCAATAGATTAATCGTTAAAAATTACCTTTATAGTTTTAATTGTCCTTTTAGATTTATTAATTATATAAGGATGATATATCCTACTATAATTCAACACAATATTCAATGACATTTGAATGATCCTAATTAACATTGAATTGAACCTCGTCTCTTCTTCAAATACCATTACTTATAGTGTTTAACACAACCAAACTTATTCTTTAATATATTTGAAGGATTTTTTATTTAAATAAAAGTATTCCCAAATTTATACAAAGTGTGATGTATTCAGTTGATTAATTACTATATCCTAGTGATGATTGTTCAATTGGACTTATTTAGATGAATTTTGACAAGGTAAATTGTGATTTTCTCCCATTTAAATGTCACTATGGGTAATGGTTTAATTATCAACTTTTACTTCTTCCGTTATACGATAAAATTTTTTATACCCATAATATGGCAGTGTATTTTACAATCTTCCCCTTAATAAGATTCCACTATAATCTCACTTATAGAAATTTTAATATATTTTTCCTTCCTAGTTGAATCAAGAAAGATGAGTATTGATAATTATTATAAATTACACTTTCATTATATTCATCTTATTCAATAACATAATAATATATCATACCATGAAACAACATCATTATTGATATTGAGCACTTAGATTTTTTCATTCCTTATCATATACATATTCTTTGGTATGATGTAATTCATTAACACCTCCGCAATATTTTCCAAGATAGATGGTTGAGAAATAATTTTTGTCATGTATAATTACAAAATAGTTTTTTTGCATTATAAATATATACTTTTCATCTAATATAAGATTGTATGTCTTCGAATCCTCAACATAGATAAGGTTGTAGGTTCCTTTCATCTTAGAGAAACTATAACATTTCTTACTTTTAATGGATAATAATTAATAGATTAGTCATTTTCATTGATTTCCTGTAATTATTGGTTTTGGAATATAATGAAATATTTCAATGTGAGTATATGAATTATAATTTTATGATCAAATTGTAAGTCACAATTGATTATATAGAAATAATCCTATAACATTTAAATATAAGGATTATTATTAAAAACTCTAGATCATGTGTGATTTATTTTTGTCTCATGTACCATTAAATATATATACGTATTAGCTATAAATGTATCATTATCCATGACAATTATAAGGACTCAAAAATTTATAATTTAAATTCCTTTTTAAAATATTGAATGCATTCCCATTATAGGAAATTACATAAAACACATGCATTCCATAAGTTATGTTGGACCATTATAATTTATATCATATAGAATTTTATAATTTTTTTAGCATCATTGTCATTGATAGTATAGATTTTATATAATGAACGTATTATTACTATATAAATAGTGTTATGATAAATTTTATTGACCTAAAAAAGGAAGCATTGGACATGACCAATAGAACCATACCCTATGAAGCCCATTTATCAAATCTTTTAAAAGGGATAACATTATAAGTATTTCTCATCATCCTATAATAATCCATGATTCAACAACTAAATAATTATTGAAACTATTTACAATATGATTTAAATCTCATCCAGAACATGACCCAAAAAATGTTTGTCAAACCTCCCTAAGAATATCCCACCATCACAAAAATTTCTGTTGGGGAATTCACTGGTGAAATAAATGGAAATGTATCTAGATTATAACATTATGAGTTTTTGTAAATTATTTCTAATAAAACAATTATTATATTTATCTTCTTTTAATATTACTTTTTAAATTATTAAAACATGGGTTTGATAAAAATTATATTTGACCTGATAAAACACAAACAAACTTTTTTTTGGAAATACATAGTTTCTATCAAGCTAATATTTTTTAAAAATTCTATAATTATTTAAATAAATTAAATTTTAATAAAATATTATTATTAAATAATATTTATTAAATATATGTCATAATAAAATTTTATGTCATAAAATGTAATTTTTATAAGGGTCAAACAAATAATTTATTTTCAGAAAAAATATAGTATTAAAATTAATGGGTTTTTTGATTTAAAATTTTAACATCTCATATTTAGGAAGTAATTATGATAAAATATGTATTATTTGTAAAATTATCACATTGAATCATACAATGATGAATTTTTTATAATTTTCTGAGATAAATTAATTTTTTAGTTCAAATTAAATGAATTATTAATATACGATGTGTTTTATACAATAAAAAACCCCATAAGTGTTGTAATAAATACTATAAACAGTAACCATGGACAAAATTATGTTATGTATTTAAAATGATTTGTTTTTATGTTATTTGGTAAATTATATAAACCCTCAATGAATCCTCCAAAATAAATATTATATTTTAATGTTTAAAAATAAATTATTTATAAACATTTATCACTTTATAATTAGATATGGAATAAAAATTTTAACACCCCAAGATTTTATAATACATTATCTGTTCAAAATAATTCAATAATTTTCTCTACATGTAACACCGAGTTTGAGCGTCCCACGACTTACCATACTAGCCATTCAAAAAGTGGTTATGAATAGTATTATGAAATTTTTTAATTTTATATGTCTCTTATATGATTTTAAAATTAATATTTTGTGTTTCTTATACACAATACAAGGATATATTCATCTTTTTCAGTTAAAAGAAGTATTTTTCAGAAAATATAGTTCTTCTGCCTTTTAACAGTGAACCTTTTTTAAATACAATATTTGACACTTTTATATATTTATTTTAGTGAAAATAAATTCTTCCATAGAATAGGGAACTAAAAATTTAGTTTGGATAAATTTTTGGATCTTTTGTAATAACTTTAATATTATGATGAATAATGAAAATAATAAATTTGAATTGAAAACAACATTTTCAATCGAAATAATTTATAGTATTAAATTATAAATTTTAGTGGTTTTAAAGTATAATTAGATTATATTTTTATCATTTAATACAATTTAGGTCATTATATGTAATTTTTAGGTTTAAATTTCACATAAACACATTCCAATCATTTGATAGTTTTTACTTATTAAAAAACACGCTTTTTGTTTCAATAATGGTAATTAATTTTTAATTAAATAATATAATATCAATTATTTGAATTTCGTAAAAAATACATCAATTTTTAATTTGGAATATAAAAACTATCAATGTATTAATTTTTGATATTTTTTTGAAAATAATCAAAATTTTATGAATAGTGAAAAACACTACGTTATTGTTTAAAACCTACATTTTATTGAAAAAATTTTTTTATTGTATTTTATTTTAGTCCAAATATATACATAATAATTATATTGGTCCAATTTAATTAATTGTGGTCATTTTATAAAAAGATTAGTTATATAAAATTTTATTTATCTTTTCACCATATTTTACCCACACTATAAGCATATTTGCAAATTTGCATAAAACTTAATTTTACCGCTTATGTGAATTGAATTTCAAAAATACAAGAAATAATTTTGACATCAGTAAGAAAAATGAATTTCAATAAAATAAAAAAAAATTGGTGAATAGTAATTTTATAATTTTATTTGTTACGATTAAAAGTAATTAAGGAAATTAAAGGTAAACATGATATTATAATTACCCCCAAAACATTTTCTAATTATATTGGATAAGTGGATTTCGACCAAACAAAACCATAGGAATAAAATATGAGACTTTTTTATCCAATTGTATATTATTAGAACATTCATTTTTATTCTATTTAATGAACTGATAAAAGTGTAATGTTCAACATTTAATAACTGAAACATTTTTAATATATGGTTTTCTGAAGATAAATTAGAATATAAATTTTCATTATAAATATAAAATTATTTTATAAATCATGGTTATTTATTTATAATTTGTATAAATTAAATAATTAAATTTATTTATGACACAATGATGATTTAGTAATTACCCAATTAACGAAATATTAAATTAATTAATATTAAAATTATTAAAATTATAGTAAATTGATACTTTTGATACATTACACGAATTATATAGGTTAATATTACATGTTAGGGTTAATTAAATGAATTTGTTTTCATGAAAGCATTTTTTTATGACTTTTAGAAAAACCCAAATACTAAATGTTGTCAAAATTGACATAATTTTCTTTAAAAAAAATTATTTTTTTATTAAATTATAAAATAGTATCAAGAATCTATGGATCATAAAAATGACTTAGATAATTATATCTATGTCATTAATGAAAAAATTTAGGTTCTCTTTTCATAAAATATTATGGTTATTAACCAATTATTATAATAATACAAGAATACATGGTTAAAGTTAAACAATTTAACGAAAGGTTAAATCTAAAAGATAATGTTAATATAGTGAACTAAAAATGACTAAAACGTATTGGTTGAGATTTTTTAGACCCCTATCAACCTTATCCTCGAAATAAATCCATTTTGAGCCATTGGAAATATAATTTGATTTTATAATAAAATAATATTTCAAGCCTTTCGTAATGCGACCTTCATCTCTCTTATAAAAAGGTACTTCCCCGTCTCTCAAAATCAAACATACAAAACCATTTGAATCAGCCAAACCCTACACAAATCTCTTCCCAACATACCTAAATTCAACCTATATTCCTTCCCCTGAGCATAAATCCAACAAAAATATCCCTTTTATTCCAATCAAAATTAAACACCCAAGGAAATTGTAATTATTTTATCACCTCTTCCAATGTTCATTTCTTCTTCCACTTTCTTTTTATTTGGTATTTTCATAACAAAATAATAACTCCAGTAGCTTATATATACTATGATGTTTTTATAAATTTGGTACAACCATAATAATTATTCTTTCCCTATTATGAATGACAATGTCACCATGCATGCGTACATTCGACTTACGGTGTCCATGTCATGATGTAATTTTTTATTCTGCACTATGTTATTTGGATGGATATAAAGATGAGTAATGTGTATAAGAAATAAAGAAAATAACATTATAAATTATCTTTAAAATTAATATACAATCAAATAAAACAACTTTTAATCAATATGGAAATGATATTGTCACTTGGGTGTACATAAGGGTTACCGTCTGCACAACAAAGTTAGATTCATTTCCACATTCAAAATTCAATGATTCTTATAAAAAATATATTATTAATAATAATGTAATATATGTCATAATAATTCTACTGGAGATATATATATATATATATATATCATTATGTACTTACAGATATCTTATTCACTTACTTATGTTCTATATGATAGGAAAATGGAAACAACATTTATGAGTACGTACGACCTACTGTATCCATAAACTTTGTTTTCCATTTCATATATCCATCTATTATACATATTTTTATTCTAAATATATATGATATATACATCATTTTTAATATTAAATAATTATTAAAATCATTATCTAAATTATACTATATAGAATAACAATTTATAACACGTACAATAAAGAAACCAATTATTACTTGAAATGTTCATTTAACATAAAAATAATTATTAAATGGGTAGTATTAATTTATAAATGAAACATTTATGATATTATAAATATTAATATGGTTCTGATATAATTTAATAATATACTATGGTCATTATACTGGTTGTTAAACGTACCCTCGACCAAAGAAAAGTACAAGGTAAGGGTTAATTTCTCAATATCAGAATTATCGGAGATTGATTATGTGTAAGTATTTTCTGAGACATATTTATCATCCATATACTTGATTAATTAAATAAATTTCAAAATGATTATTTTAAGTGACTCTTTAAGGAAAACATCATTTTATATATGTTTTAAATATTTATTTTTATAAATCATTCTTATTAATGTCCATGTTTTGAAAACGGTTTTAAGGATTTACTTATAAATGCATGAATGTTTTAAAATGTTAATTTCATTAAAATGTTTTAAAGTGGTATGATGCAGTGTGATTCAAAAATATATTATAAATTTCATCATTTATAAATTTTGAGACTTTTAAATGATTTCATGAAAAATTGGGATTTCACTCAAAAACATTTACTGATCATTTTCAACTATATCGTTATCCATTACTAGATATTTCTCTTGATTGAGGTTGATTTATAATAATAAAATATTCTATATTATATTTAATGATTTCTGATATGGTTTAATATTTATTTTATATTTATATATGATTCATGGTTTAGGGATAAATTATTGACAGTTCATATGCTAGTTTTAATAAAAATGTTTATGTTATGTTTTAACAATTTAATATGAGGATGGTAGTGGACTTAGTAAGTGACGGGTGGAGCGTGCTATAGCTCTTTGGTGCATCATTTGGTCTCTTGAGATGAAATAGTTTCATGGAGCAATGATTTGAAAAAAAAATTATTTTTATTCTTTCCACGAGGCCTTGACTATGTTGTAATGATGTCTGGTGTTAGGTAGTCCCTCATTTTGAAATTAATTTTAACATCTGATTTTTCTTCTAGTAGAATATCCATGTGCAAGTTTATATGGTAATGTTTTCTTTATTTTCTACATATTATGTTCAATTTTATGTTGAAAAGTTTGTTTTTTTATTAAACACATTTCCTTAAAAGTTTATAGCTTCCGCTAAATTATTTACCCTTACAAAGCATTTGAGTTCACCCCTTTCTTATTTTTTGTTTTCCATGGATTCCATGAAGAGTATTATAATTGATATGCAGCTTTATGCTAGGGTAATAAGGGAGTTCTCAAAATATTATTTATTTTTAATGTGTAATGTATAGTTCATGTATGTAATCTATTTTCCAAGACTGCTAAAATGATCATTCCATCCAGACTGGATTCCTTATAATAATTCCAATTTATTAAAATAATACACCAGCTCTGGGATTCTGGGTTTAGGGCGTTACGATTGGAATTAGAGGAATTTTAGTTACAACCATGGAAATATATTTAGATAAACTATGATTTTGAAACAGTACGCTAATATTTACTTTGAGTATTAGTATACAAGAACATCCTAGAATTTTTGTAATGTAGATATTTTGTTTATGTTCCAAGATATACATCCATGTATGGATATGAGATGGTAGAGGCATCTTTGGTACATATGTACCTAGGAGTGAAGACTCTAACAAATAGTTTTGGCCTTGAATCGAGGTATCATGCTATACAACAACGATACTTTTTCACTCTTGGTTATGACACACTTAGGGGATATTCTTAGGATAATTCCCATTTTCTTTACAAGCCATTATAAAAGATTTAGGAGTAAATATTTCCTCAATGAAAACATTTTTATGATTATATATTATATGAATATTCATTTCAATTTATGTTTTGTATTTTAAAAATTTGGAATTATGGATTGTGATTCATACACAAACCTAGTGTACGTTATTGTTCACAAATGGTTCCCAATAGAAGTAATTAGAACTCAAACAACACACATGATCCAATGTGTATGAAGGATCATATTTTTCAAGGTATTAAGACATCATTAAGAAGGTAAATATTATCCCATGTATTCTCATCATATTAATAAATAGTATCATGTTTTAATAAGATAATTAAAGAATTATCTTAGTCCTATGGATTTTAAGGGAATCAAGAGAATAAAAGGATGGTATAGGGAATGATTGATAAAGGGAAGAGGGGAAAGAAGGATTTTCCAATATGTGATAAAGGTGTAAAGAATCACCTTGGTAAAATCTTGAATGGAATGGGAGTTTGTTATATGTGTGGGGAAGAATGACATCATGTATGGGATTGTAAGGGTTGGAAAAGGGATTCAAATGTAAAATTCTCCATTTGAGAGGAGTTGGTACAAAATGTGAATCAATGTCCAAATCATTAGAGTTCGACCCAAATGATGTTATTGAATAATAATCTTGTTATGATACTACCACAGATGAAGTGGAGTTACTAGTGTTGTTATGTTGTTATTAAATTATTTTTTCATTTGAGTGTTGTGTTAATGATGTACTTGTTATAGGAATAATGGGAAATAATATGTATTGAACTATAGTACTATTTCAATGTGGATTTGATATTATATGGTTTTAAGTACAGTGACTAAATAGAAAGGTACTCTTTTTGGAAAATACTTCGATAAAAAAAATATAAACCTTTAAATGGTTCTAATACTAAGGTTGTGATTTTGGAATAAGATATTATTGATTTGGATGAAATATATTAGATATTCTTGACTATATTGAAACTAATTAATTGTTTCTTTATTGCATTATTGAAGGAATTTACAACATTTTTGGATTTAAGGACTCTATACAATATTTTATAAAGATTGAGGGAGAATAAATGTAATTAATAAGGACTTATAGTATTTAAGGGTGTTACATTGATTTTAAAAAATACATGATGAAGGTATTCACATGTTATTAAGTGGCAGAAATGATCTTCATTTTGATTACATTACTCCTAAATTATGGACTCTGTGTTTGGACAGAAGTATATTGGATATGTATAAAGGTTTGAATAGATTGATATAGGATTTGGATCCAATTTTTAAGGTTAAATATTTTCTTATGATTATTTTTGGATTGTTATAAAAAGGACTACCCGAAGGTCGGGTGACAACTCATCGCATCCGGAAAGGCCACAAGACATGAACACAAATACTGAAGGGTGAAAAGGGTGCATCACCTACCACTGGTCTATGTGATGTCCTAGTTTTTATAATTTATTTTTTTAAATAATTTAATAATTAATTATAAATTCATTATTTTTTGAACCTTATATGATTAGGATAAATATAATATTTTTTAATTCAATTATCATTGGGAGTAAAATATGATTTTGTGGTAGAAATTTGATGAATCATGAAACTTTACTTGTCAAGTACAATATTCCCTATTATTCAATGAATAAATTAATTAATATAATTTTGGGAAGGGTCCATAAAACCAAAAACGTGTTATCCAAATTCATTATGTTTTGTTGAAGTGATGATATTTTAAATCATCATAGATTGATGGATTTGCGGCCCTCAATTTTACACATTTTTTTATTGAAGACCTCAATTAATCACTATAAATATTTTTGTTTTGCCTCCGATTATGTTTCTATAATTTCCAATAAGGTTCTATTATTTAAAACCCTTATTTGGTGGTGACGTTTTCATTTGCTTTTCACTCTTATTAAGTCTAAATTAACCATATTTTCGATGTATATTTTCCACAAAGGTAATTTGTAATTTCATGTATTTATTTTTTAATAACAAATTGAAATAGAGAGGATGAAATTTATTAAAGAAGGAGAGAATGTATCACCACACGATTTCATAATAAATTATCTCTTTAATGTAATTCAATAACATGTGCTACACGGAACATAGAGTTCGAGCACCCCACGACTTACCAAACCAGCCGTTCAAAAAGTGTTTATGAGTAGTATTAACAACATTTTTCATTTTATATGTATCATAAATAATTTTTTACATTATTATTTTGTGTTTCTTAGACATAATATAAGTACAAATTCTTTTTTCATATAAAAGAAGTATTTTTCAGAAAATTCAATTTTTCCGCATATTAACAGTGAACGTTTATTAAATACAATATTTGACACTTTTATATATTTAATTTAGTGAAAAAAAATTATTATTTAGAATTGGGACCTTGAATTTTAGTTTGTATAAATATTGTTACATTTCTGATAACTTTCATATTTTGTTTAATAGTGAAAATACTAAATTTGTATTGAAAAAAAAAATTAATTGAAATAATTTATAGTGTTAAATTATTCATTTGAGTGGTTATACTGTATAATTAGACCATATTTTTATCACTTAATATATCATATTTCATTATAAGTAATTTCACATTTAAATTAGGCATAAACACTTATTAATGTATTGATTGTTTTTACTTTTAAAAACTCTCTTTTTGGTTTTGACAACGTTAATTAATTTGTATTAAATTAATGTAATTTATTGGATTTGAAATAGTTAAAATAGAAAACAATTTTTAATTTGGAATATAAAAAGTATCATAGGATTAATTTTTTTGTTTTTTCTGAAAATATTCAATTTTTGATGAATAGTGAAAACAACAATGTTATTGTATAAAAACAGAATTTTTATTTAAATAATTCTTTTTAATTGAAATTTATTTTAAAGTAAAAATTGATATATAACACCAAAATTAGGTAAATTTAATTAATTTTAGTGATTTTATAATAATATTATACATATAATGTTTTTTTATCTTTTTATCGTCTTTTACCCACCGTCAAACCACAATATGGTTTGTGGTTTTGATTACTTTATCATGTAGATTCTAAAACCTAATTTTAAACATTAACATATATTTTTAAAGTAAATACACAACCATATATCCAAATAGGATCAATGATTCTTTGAAATATTATGTGGTGCTATATAAAATGTTTTTTGAATATTCTAGAGATAAAATTAGAAAAATATCAAGTTATAAGATTTTCAACACAAATATGTGTCCAATGAAAAAAATATAACAATAAAGGGAACTTCTAGATTATTTGAAAATCCCATCTACCAATAATCATCTCAAAATGATTAGTTTAATATATATTTTATGAAAAACATATAATTAGATTACAAGAAGATAGAATTTATAGAATTTTTTTTCCAAATGCTCAATATGTCAACATGTCATGTTCGAACGACAAAAGTCCAATGGTATGATACAAACATAACCCATTACAATATTGAAATGTAAAAACAAAAACTTTGTTATAATTTTATAAATTTCCCAGAGACCTAATGAGAATAACAAAATATAGGTGGTAGTTAATCACCATACCAAATTTACACATTTCATTTCTATAATAAAATATTTCACTCTTGACCAACAGGGCATGATATACATAAAGTAATTGAAATTACTAAATTTAGTTCCATACTCTATAATATCTAATTGATATTAGTGGTTCACCTCGAGTTTATGGAGAAGCCGTCGGTAAGCATTGGATGCAGAACTTTTCATCAACACTAATTATCACCCTTAGACAAATAATCAATGTGATAAACCCATTTAAAATATATAAGATATTGTAATATATTGGTCAATAGATTTCCATGTATGATTGAATAATACCTTCCCCAAGAGGGTTTCTCATTTAAAAATATATTACATTCTAGTATTCAAATGGAATCTTACGAGGCTCTATTTGGGATGTTGTGTAAGGATCAAACATGTTGGGATTAATTTGGATAGAGGTTGATTATGTTTCTATATCTTATACAAGATATGGTTGATAATTTTCAATCTATTCAATGTTATATGAAATCCTCCCACGTTTTACTGAAATGAATTGTATAAAATCATCACAGATACATAGAGTATGAGGTCAGAGTAAAAGTGTTCCTTCATATACATCCACGAAATAATGTCATGATGATTGTTAAGAAGGTAATGCATAGTCCATGAAACAATGACCCTTATTATATTTTTATTAACTTAGATTTGGGGGATTTTGGATATAACTCCCACCAAACCTATCTCAAGTGAATGATGTGTTCTATATATCCCTATTTAGGATGTATATATCAGACATCCCCCATGTACGAAATCCATATTTAGTACCATTGAAAAAAATATCCTTCAAAAAAAGTACATGATGAATATCATATATTTTAAGGCAAATTTATAAAAAAACAAGCCAAATCACATGGCCATAGAGCTATGGTAGAACCACAAGTTTAAGGAAGATTCTTTTGAATTAGAGAAAGTGATGAAAAATAAATACCAAAATCTATTTTATTTTATGAATGAACATTTTATGATGAAATTTCTAAAGGGGGAAAATTTAATTATCCCAAAATTCATAAATGAAATTTCATTTTTAAATGAGTGAATTTGTAATTAATAAATAAAATTATGTAAAACACATTAACAACATTGTTTATTTTATATAGATATATGTTAAATCATGACATATTTGAAATACCATTTAGCTTCATGTTCATTGATAATATTTCTATTATAATGTTATTGTGTGATTAATATATATATTTGGATATGATAATTCTCATTGATAATCACAAATGAAATGATGCCCTCGACTAGTGGGATCATCAACTATGAAGCCCATTTATAATAGATTCTATGATATATCGTGTCATAGAGATATTCTCTTAACTAATCTTCATTATAGATTCAAAAGATATATAATGTTAAATACCATTTATGGTTGAATATCAAACTCATCATGATCACATCCCAAACCATGTTCTCTAACCCACCCTACGTAAATATAACCATCACACACATTACCCATATGCCATTCACTGGTGTGAAAATAGATATATATCTAGAACCCAACTTTATGAATTTATATATAATATTTTTAGTAAAACAATAACTACTTTTATCCTTTTTTTATTTCTTTATAAATTATTAAATAATAAGTCTCATAAAAATTAGATTTCCATAGCATAAAACAGAAAAGGAATTTCATGGAAATATATTGTTTCAATCATGTCACTCGTTAAGATGAATTCAAAAATTTTTAAAAATAAATGATATTTTAATAAAATAGTTTTATTAAATAATTATTATTAAAAATAAATTATAATATCATTTTTTGAATTCAAATGTAATTTTATTATGGATTTAAAAAATGATTATTGTTAATGAAACCACTATTTTTTAAGAAATGTAATATTTATTTATAAGTAGAAAATATCATATATAGAAACCTATTTTGATAAAATATATATAATTTAGGAAATATACATGTAAAAATTATAAAATTTTTAATTTTTAATAATCTTCTGAGACATTCGATTATTATGATAAAACTAAATAATATATTAATATACAATATGTATTTTAACATCATAAAAACCCAGAAGTGAGGTAATAAGTACTGTAAATTGTATCCATAAATAATATTAGGTTTTCACTTTAAAATAATATTTATTGATTTTATTTTATTAACTTACTAAACCCTTAATGAATCCTCAAAAACCTATATTAAATTGTTTGGTTTTAAAATAATATCATCAGATACATGACTCACTTACACATCAATAGTGGAATTACATTGTTTTTTATAATTCATAGCCATAAAAAATAATTAAATACATTCCTCTTTGGAATAATCAATGGGAAACCCCACGGTAAGATCTTCGGTTTTTGTTACTTTATTATATTGATTCCAAAACCACTCTATGTAAATTAATAAAAATTAAACTATCTTTTGATATAAGAACCCACCCAAAAACACATTATCATTAACTAATGAAATTTTTACAATGAATTAAATCTACCATTACCTATCCTAAAATCCCAAAATATGACTTTGAACTCTTAGGACGCTACACTATAGATTTCAAAATAACCCTCTCAAGATATGGGATCATCTCATTATCTAATATACTGATTAACATTATTTAAATAATTATTTTGTATTCCAATTTGTCAGGATGGGATATGTTTTCACAAATACCCATTAATATCCTTAATATTACAATGTGATTACAGACCCCTTTAACACACATTTAACCGTCCGGTGACTTTTTATGTACCCCTATAATACTATAAAAATCAACCTATAATTTTCCATATGATACATTTTAATAGTGAATAATCATTCCAATTTTCAATAAAATATATTCACCTTTATGTGAATAACCATTAATTATTATATGGGCATAGAATTATACATTCCTCCAATTTCAAAGAAAACGTATTTGTCTCATGTGGCTCTTAGTAAGGAGGATGGTATTTTTTCCAAGTAACACTATGTTTTGATGTCTTGGTGATTATACATAACACAAGTTTATGATTTCATGTTTTATGTCGTTTCCTTGATGTTATCATGTTATATAAAGACTTATTGTTCCATATTATTTTTATCAATACATTTATATCACATTTATATTCCTATTAATTCACTTGTATTACTTTAATCATGTTATGATTTGACTATTCCATTTCTATGATTTATATCTAACCCCATTCTTATATACGACACCATTATATCTCATGGTGTTTTGGATGATCCATGGAATATAATAACATGTTATGGAGTTTTAAAAAAATATTTATTGTACTTCCTCTACAAGAAGTTATGTTATGTACATGATTTCCCAAATACAAATGACCATATAGTATTTTGGGTTCTATTAAATGTATCATTATATAATAAATCATGGAAATTAGTGCATTAAATTATTGTTATCCATAAGTACATAACTTGTGATATTAACTTAAGTATCTTTATCCACGAAAAATCATTCCCGCCTTTAGTGTAGTATAAGAACAAGTCATGTGACAAGACTCTTCTTTAACTCTTAGAATACCTCTTCTCATTTTTCAATCTACGTAAACTACAATTTAATTTGACTAAACTTTTATAGTTGCATAGAGAATTTTGATAAATTTACTACAAATATTCTTTGATACCACACTAATTGAAGGAAACTATTTTTCAACATCACTATTTTAGGTCCAATCCAAAAAACAACCACCATAATATCTTATCAATCAATATTTATCCATTCTATTATGAAATTTTTCCAAAGAATATATATTTATCCATATCAACGTATAATTTACTCTTATTTAAATAAAACACCTATATTATGACTAAAATTAATATAATTCTCAGGTTTTATTCATGTTATTCATTTATTATTGGAATATACGAAAATATACTCTATACAAAAATAATAAATATAAAGGTAATATGTAATTAATCTATTACACATATTCATGAATATTTTTAGATCATTTGTGAGTTTTAATGGAATCACTATTAATTAATAATTTCTATATCTTATATGAAGTGACATCATAGGAATATAGTAATTTTTCTCCTTCAATAAATTATATATTTTCTAAATATTTCTTATTAAAATATAATAAGTTCTATGAAGATGCTTGAATAATTTATTATTAAATTCCATAGGATATTTTTTCTATAATATGGTTTTTTATGATAATAAATAATAATAAATGAAAATACACATTGGAGCATTATGTTTCTTGATAAATAGTATCCATGAACCTTGTGTAGAATTACTAGGGTGTATAAAAATATTGTTAAAGATTTCTTATAGTTTATTCTTAAAATCATCAAGTTCAATGGGGTACTTTTTCAGGGACTATAATATATGAAAATAGATCCAAAATAAAGTTAATAGATTACTCAATGAGTAAATCAAGAGTAAGACTATGTAAATCATCAAGGTATAAATTATAATATTCTATTATAATGGGCGTGTCTCCACGGAAAACTATTTCATTTTTCTCAATAATTTGTGCAAGATATGTTTCCACCTAAGGTAGTAATATTCATCCTAGAAAAGGATTTTTAGATGGATTTTCATAATTCATCTTGAATTTTTATAGAATTAGTGAATTTTTATGGAAATAGAAATTGGTTTACCTGTCTCAAAATTAGATATTATACTATATAAAGAAACATTTATATTTAAATAATGATTAAATTATACTAAAGTGATTGTATGATAGAAGCTTCTTCCAAAAAATGTGAATTGGTGAGTGTTAATATACATGAGAATTTATTTAATGCATTTCTTTTATTATTCATATATTAATTGACCTCTATGAAACATGTTTGTATTTAAAAATTCATAGACAATATTTATCCTCCCAAAGAATGCATAGAAATATAGTCAATTATGATAATTAATGATCAATAATTGATAATATGAATATTATTATACACTTAACTATTCTTATAATGTATTATTAAAACCAATAAATAGTTTTTTATGATAATTCCAATATTTTTAATCATATAAGACTAACAAATGAACATAGAAATCATAACTCTTTAATTAGAAATGATGTGTAATTTATGAATTCCTAGGTATCATTCATGGTTATTTGCGGTGTATTTCCTACTATGTTATATAAAATATTCCTAAAAACATATATATAGAATTATATAATATAAAATATAATGAATCATAATACATAAACATTTATTATATCATGTTTATCATAGATACCACTAAAATTTAGACAAAATATGAAGGCCTGACATTTTCGTAAAATTAGGTAGATAATATAACATATCCGAAACAATAAAATTATCATTTATTTATATATTTATATCATTAACATAGTGTAAAATGTAGGCTTATTACTTATTGGATTATCCTATAGATAAGAATAAAAGTACTGATGATCTACAAAGAAAAGAATGTGTCAAAAATAAATTAAATTGGGAAAATATTAAATTAGTTTTTAAAATCAAATTATTTGTCAAAAAAGGATGGATTATAATCCAAGATATAATAATATATCATAAGTTTAAAATATAATAGGATATTTATAGTAATCACAGTCATAAAATTTGACACAAATAAAGTATTTTGACCATATACATTGAAAAAGGCTCACTACCAAAACATCATATCATTAAGGATGTGGCTTACTGCACATCGATCACAAATAACATTTCAGATCAGGCTAATTACACCTACCCATTCATAAAATTCTTTGTAATGATTACATTGAATAGCCCACTCATAATGATATCATGGTATATAAATCATTACTGTATTGATGGATGTGTAATTGTTGCATTATAAAATGACATCAATATGAAAGGCACATAGAAAACAGATATCAGATATAATCATGAAATAATCTTATAATAAGAAATAGGTAATATAATATGTGCTTAAATGATTCATAGTAGAGGTTGTATTTAATATTCCATGAAAATACCATGGTAAATAATTTTTGAAATTCATTATCAACAAGATGATGATTGGTCATCAAAATAGATTGAAAATTGGTTGAAAATAAAAATAAACATTGAGAAATAAATAATAAGATCATACTCATTTATTGATATTATTGGATATGATAAAAATATCCTTCAAGAAGGATAAAATCATAGAGTTTCTATAAAACAATGAAAAAAATATTTTATTTTAAAATAATATTTTTTTAAAATAATTAAGACACACTATTATTTTATAAAGACAAACAATATAATACAAAATTAAAAAAAAGTAAAGAAATTATAAAGGATTCCTTTATTGGTTTTGTAGTGTTTGAATTAATTATAAACTAAAAAGGGGAAACATAATGACATGAATATCTAATCAAAAAACAAAAATAAAAGGAATAAAAAACATGAGAAATTTTTAATATTATATATGTAGATTGGGGAAGATAGAGACCTAAATGGTTATAGAAAACATATAATGCAATATGGGAGATGGTGGCGAAATAATATGAAAATATCCCTTTCTATATACACTAATATAATTTAAATACCCCACTAACATCGAAACATTTAATGTTAACTTCATTGGATTGAGCCTAATTCCTTACAAGGAGGGTATTTTGTCAATAATTGGAGATTATGGAAATTATTACGGATGCCTATAGAGTTTTTTTAGTCGATCAATAAAATTAGAAGAAATATTTGAGGTACGGTGAATGGAGTAGAAGAGGGGTAATTATATAAAAAAATTATTTGGATATTTTAGAATAAAATGTTGATTTATTATTACCTCAAAAAAATACAATGTATAATAAATATTTTTATGACATTTATTAGTTTGCGATTAAATTATTTTGGTTTAATTGAAATTAAAATTTTAAATAAATGAATAATAAATTGTAAATACATTTTTAAATGTAAATAATCAAAAATAAATTTTTATATGGGAAAAATATAACTGGGGATTTTAAATTTTCAAATATTAGTTTATATGTTCAATTATATATTTTTAAGGTAATTATTATATTATATAAAAAAATCTATTTTGGAACATGGTTTTATAGTTATATATATATATATATATCATAAGATAATGAATATGATATTAGTAAATAATTTATTTTTTTAATATTCACTAAAAAATATCATTTTTTGGAAAAATATAAAAGTAACCAATTTTTTTTCGATGTGGTAATTCAAAAAAACTCAATTTAATAATTTTAAAATATTAATATTTTAAATATAGAATTTAAAATAACATATAATTTATTTAAAAATATATTTATTTGATATAAATACTCTTTATTCTTCTATGATTGATCACAAACAATTTTTTTATCATTATTTAATTGTATCTGATTCAAGATTAATTATTGAATATCGTGTGTGGAAAATAAATATAAATATTATATAATTTAATTTAATAAAAAAAATATATTACAAAATTTTTTATTGTAATTATTTTTTAAATTTATAGTTGTTTTTATTATATGTTTTATGACTAGAAAAACTATTTAATATAATAGAATTTTTTAATATTTTTTATTTTTAATTCGTGTATATAACATTTTAAGAAATTATATTGTTCTCAAACAAATAATTATCATTTCAATGGTTCGATTTTATACAAAACTCTCACATATAAATCCAATAGTTATATATTAAGTACACTTCTTATAAACACTTCTCATTTTCTTTAATTTTTATTCACCAATTTTTCATTCAAAGTTATTTTTTTCATAATATTAAAAACATAATTCTATTAGTTTTCTATAATTTTATAGTTTAATTAGTAATAATGAAAATTTTAATGGATCAATACATACCAAAATATCATGTTCTACTTTTATTATTTACTTTGGTTTATTTCTGAACTTAATACTTTAGATTTTTTGAAATTTTTGGAAACACTTATATAATAGTTCATATTGTTATACATAAATGATGTTTTTCATACATCAATAAATCCACTAATATTTAGCATATAAATAGAAATTATTTCCATAAAATTTATGATATTAGATCACTCTAAATGTTGATATTGAATTCTATTATACTTTCTCGTACATAATAATTTATTAAATCAATCAAATATCAATGTCGGAAACATTGGATATACCAATATTTTTTGATTTTTGGTATATGATAGAAAAATATTGGTATATCCTAAGAAAATGGTACTCCAACCAATTGGGAGTACGATAAATGGTATATGACTACACCAATGGTTTCCTATAAGCCATTTTTATAGGCCACCAAGATGTACAATATACCTACTTGTTCTTGAAATCATTTTAATACAGCTATATTGATGGCTTTTCTAGCTATTGGAATTAGACACCTGCATATAACCATTAACATTGGTTTAAAAACAATTGGTATAAGCATATACCAATGGTTTTAAGAACCGTTGGTATATAATTGTGTTTCCTTGTCAACCAACAACCCCAACCTTGGCCCAAAACACCTACACCTAAAACACCAAAACATCTATTCCCAAACCACTTCTAGAAAATTTACAAAATTCAAGAAACAAATTAATCCATTCAAATAGTGAAAACAGCCATTTAAAATTCACATATATGCATTTAAATCCAATCATAAAACATCATGTGTCATAAATTGAATTCAAAATAAAAAGGTTCAATATCTACTCATCATAACAAATATCATCACCGTGTTCTTCACCATCCACATCATCATTTTCGACACCATCATCCTCACCATATTCCTCCGAATTATCCTCAACATCACTATCACTATCTTCAACACCATTTAAATGTAACTTTAGAATCCCAACCACCACTAGGACAAGAATCACCAATGCTCTATGCATCATATAGTGAATTCATTATTGACATGAAGGTATCAAAAACTATGGACGTTTATTATTTAAGTGATAGAAATAATGTTACTATAACATTCATAAATATATAGTTGGCCTTATAAATCTTTTCAAGATCTAACATGATTTATTTTTTGGCCTATTCTACATCTATACAAGCCTTTTATTCCCCATAAATAGCTATTTCTAACTCTGTGATACCAATACTAGTACCAAAAGTATGAAAACATCTCAAGGGGATACTATTATTACCAGGAAAAAACTAGAACAAAATGATCATTTGTTTCAAATTTTTCTACTTTATACATATCAAGGTCATCTAATGATCAATACTGAAAATATTAATGGACTATTTAATTAAAAAAAGTATATACTAAAAATTTATATCGACAATGTAAAACATAAAATCTACTATTATATCTATTCATTTTCCATGCTCCCATGTTTGAGATTTCTTCTCAAGAAAAACATTTTTACTCATTTCACACATCAATTATTATTCATTACCACCATATGAAATTAATTTGAATATAGAAAACAATTATTATATAATGATATATTTATTGACAAAATTAATTCATTATAATATATAATTTCAATGTGAATGGGGAAGATAGTTACATTTAATATATGAACAATAATAAATAGTGAATGGTAATTATTAAAAAAATAATATAATGTAATTATTGATATTTAATACATAATCAATGTGTCATGAAGATGAAAAATTATTTAAAAATTAGTGAAATTATAAAAACAAAAGAATTAAATGACAAGTCATCCAAATCATTTTGGAATGTAATCCCAAAAATTTTATCTAAACATACTCATACTGAAACTAAAAATATTTATGTTTCTTACATAAATTTATACTTCTGAAAAAATTTCCGTGAATATATGTATTATACAATCATGGTAAAACTTATTTTATATCAATAAATTTTGGGATTAACTTGCTGAGAAAGAAATCACCAAGGAAAATAAAAAGGTAAGAAGATACTAAATATATATATTAATAATTATTTTCTAGAAACCCACTTATATGAATATACGAAAACAAAATTGATGAGTTTTTTTTGATATAGAGTTGTTAGTCAAAATACCTATTGTTTCTGGTATAACATGTGACATCCACAAATTATGTTTGATTTTAAGATAGAAAACTATAAAAACAATTAAAGAAGCACTAGGATTATTATTCCACTCAATATTCATTTTATTAGAGTCTTTAAAAGAATATTTATTATGAATAATTATTCCTAAAATCATGAAAACAGTCCATTCAAAAAATTCTTTTGAATGATGGTTTAAAACCCCTTTAACCATTCATTCACATCAACCAATGCTCCCATGTTTGATTTGATTAAATATATTAACTTGTTGTAAGAAAATGATACATTAATAACTTATCAATCAATTTTAATATTGATCTCATGAATTATTAGATTACAAAAACAATGATACATGACTTTTATCATATTGATTCCCACTCAAGGGATATAACCCTATACTCTTCAATGGTTTTCAAACCATTTTCCGATTTGTATAAGTGATTTTAACAAAATTTTATAATAATTCTCTAACATAATTTCCTTAACATATCTCAACACATAGGTTAAAAAATTACAGTGTTAATAAGATGATTTTAATATTGTAATCATTCTTAAATTATTTCTCAATGTTTCAATTTTATTTCATTTATTAAAATGAGATTTATAAAACTTATTCTTGGGATTTTTAGTTCTGTTCAATAATTTTTTGTGTATTTTGATTGGTTTGGTCAAAAACTATTTAGGTTGGGTATTATTAGACATGATTGGTTAAATTTTGATTATATATTGTTTATTTGTTTTTATTAGGATTGATTCTATTTGGAGTTAGTGGGTGTTATGCTATTGGGAAATGATGTTTTTTACGGTGGGTTTCATTATAACATTATTATATTAATAAATTTTTTGTGGTATGGGTTCTAATCAACATCTTATGATATTAATAATTATTATAATCATAATGATTATTTTTTTTATTTTTACTTTGGTCCTTTTTGATAATGTTTATTCACTTATTGAGTATGATTACATTGATATGTCAGTGTCCAAATAAAATCATCCTTCCCTATCAAACTCCATAATGACTATTGAAAAAAATTTCATCTAAATTAATTATAGGGAAATTTGTTATATATATATTGTGTGGAAAAAAATTTATTTGAGTAAGGAAAGAGTAATAAATATAGAGATTGATAGATTTTTTCCCCTGTATATTAATATGGGTGTTTTGTGTGCATGATTCATAGATTGATTTAAGAACCCTCTTTTTTCTGAGAAATACTTTGAAATATTCTTGATAATATTCCAGAGAAGTGCCTTCAGACGACATGCAATTCCGAGCCCCGGATTGGCCGAAATTAAATTTTCAGTGCGTTCACGCTGGAAACACCAAATAAATGAGATAACTCCTAAACGGAGTTCCGGATCATGGATCCGAGTGTACGGATGGGTCCAAAATGGGGTTTTTACCTGAGGAATGACATAAAACTTGTCGGTGCGGGACGTTTGGACCCCTCGCCCGCTTCTAGAACGTTAAACAGATTAATTAATTAATTAATTAATTCTATTAATGTTGGAACGTGGGTATCTTTTATATGGTGGCTTGGATTGGAAAAATGAGGGCATCGTTGAGTTCAGAGCGTGCCGTTTACCCTAGGAAGGGTATAAGTTTCGCGGGCGCGGGCCGTTTGTGAAAAATGCCCATAGGGGCATTTTCGTAATTTGGAGGCCTCAGGCGCTAAGTTTAATAACATTTGAACGGCGTCTCGGAATAAAATTACGAGACCGCAGTTGCGCTCAAAGCGTGGTTCTTAGCCTAGGGGAGGCTAAAACCCGACCCCGTCGGGAGTTTGGGTACGGGGCCCACGGGCGGGGGTTTAAGTGTTTTGTTTTAAAACGCTTCTCCCCCCTCTTGGTTGTTCTCCCTAGCATAGCAGCCCCTCCTCTCCCTCTCCTCCTCCATCTCTAGCAAGATAGTCCGTCAAGGCAACTCCGGCGAGGTGCGGTGGTGTCGGCGGATCGTCGCGAAGCTTCGGGCGAAGCCCCACGAGGTAGGATGTTGCGTTTGCATTTTCTATTTTTGTATCTACTTTGATCTCTATTTGCACTGTCGATTCCTTGTCAGAACATCTATCAAAGAACATGAATCCGTAGTATACATTTTTATCTCTCCAACGCATTTTTCGGAATCAAAATTCGAGCTCGGAGGAGGCCGAGAATGATCGTCGAAGGTTGCGGGTTTTTCTGGTGGTCCGGCAAGCCCTGGCATGGCGGGCGGCCTCAGGCAGTGTCACGGCGGGCGGCGGGCGGCCTCAGGCGGTGTCCGCGGGCATCGGCGCGGGTGTCCGGTGGAGGCTCTGGGCGCGGCCACGGGGAGCTCGGGCGTCGGCGGGGGTGTCTAGGGGAGCACTCGGCGAGGCGGCGGTCGCCAGGGAGTGGCGACCGCGGGGTCGCGGTGCGTGACCCCTGTGCGGGGACACAGACCCGTGCCGCGCGGGTCTTCACGCGGCGGCCGCGACCGGCCGGTCCAGGCTGGTCTAGCCCCAGGGGCCTTGCCCCCTCGGTGTTCGGACACCCGTATTTTCCGCTACGGGTGTCCGTTTTGAGTACCGTCTGTGGCGGTGGAACCGTATCGACGAGGAAGACTTTTTGAGATGGTTTTGGGAATTTGTAATTCCCGAAACGTGGGGCCTCGGTGGCGTGACACGTACGTTTAGGGGTTTGACGTTTTTCGAGCGTAGAAACCGGAGTTGAGGCGCGGGCCCCATGACCCGTCTTTTGAGCTGCGTGCAGCTTTTTAGAGACTATTTCCTCGGACGTCCGATCAGGGCGTGTGAGAAGTCGATTTTGAGTGTTGTTCAGAGGGAATTGCGTTGGCGCAGTCTGCCCGCTGTAATTCCGCACGATGGTGCGGGCCCCGCGAGGGCCGTTTCGGGTGTTGACGGTGATTTCCAGCATTAACATCGGACGACCGTTTTGGACAAGTGAATAGTCCATTTCGTGTAATTTTTTGAGAGGATCGCAACGATGTGATCCATTCATTGAGTGTCAGGACCGGTATGTGGGTCCCACGTGGCACCGCTCGTGTGCAGTGCGCCGGGATGCACCTTGTTCTCCGGATATCCGTTGCACTCAAGTGAGTAGTGCTTTTGACGTTTCATCACGAGGGGATCGCAATGGTGCAATGCACCCGACTGTTTTCGGGGCCGAGGCTCGGGATCACGGGACGTCGTTCGGGCGTGAGGCGGTGTTGGCGACTTTTCCGTCGGATATCCGTTGGAGGCGAGTAGGTAGTCTATCTCGCGTGTTTTTCCATGAGGATTACAAAGGTGCGATCCATTTGGATGTGTGGAGCATCTTGAGCGATATTGGGAAATGCAGAAGCATGGAAGGTGCTCTAGTGGTGGTTCTCCCTACCTGGTTTTTAGCGGACCCTTGGCATGTGATCACGCATTCTTGGGAGAGTGATATAAATGGTTCACAAGATTTGGTTGGTCATGCCTAGGCCTTTGAGGTGGAGTTGTTACGTCACGCCTTCGCGTTGACGTTGGGTGTCGTGTGCATAATAGACATTGGGCTGGAATGTGGTATACTCTCGGAGTGTACGGGAGCACTCGGAGGTACGTGTGGTTTGTACCTGAGATGTTTGTGCGATCAGTTGGGGTTGACGTGGGGCCACATGTCGTGTGGGCCACATCTGCGTGCCATGTTCTACCTTGCGTACTTTGACCTCTCGCGACGTAGAGGGTCCCTCTGTGCTCATTTGATTGACCAGAAGGGTGGAGCTTTTACCCTGGCTTTGTGCTCGTTTGTTTGAATAGCAGGGTTGAGTAGTATACACCCCTGGATTCGTCCTCGATGGATTGGCCAGTAGCGGTGCTAGTGACACCCAGTGCTGGAGCAGACGTTGCACCTCTTTTGTGTGAGTTGTTCTGGAGTGGGGAGGTTGCACGATACCCACTCCGTGTTTGGTTGGCCAGTTTTGTGCCCTCCAATGGAGATGGCAAGAGCAGTTCTGAGTTCTACCCTCCAGCGGGGCTGGGCAGTGGGTTACTCATCGACTTCTTCGAGTTTACCCTCCAGCAGGGCTGGGCAGTGGGTTGTGCACTGACCTCTAGGGTTTACCCTCCAACAGGGACTGGGCAGTGGGTCACCCGACGCCCATAGGGT
Organism: Viscum album; assembly: GCA_963277665.1. Lineage (NCBI taxonomy): Eukaryota > Viridiplantae > Streptophyta > Magnoliopsida > Santalales > Viscaceae > Viscum > Viscum album. Next base: position 1,316,311,149 of record OY728133.1, read on the forward strand.
CTACCCTCTAGCAGAGACTGGGCAGTGGGTCACCCGACAACCTCTTAGGGTCTACCCACCAGCAGGGCTGGGCAGTGGGTCGCTCGTCGTCTAGTTTCAGGTCTACCCTCCAGCAAGGTTGGGAAATGGGTCGCATGTCGACTTATCCCAGGTCTATCCTCCAGCGGGGATGGGCAGTGGGTCGTCTGATGATGTATTAAGGTCTACCCTCCAGCGGGGCTGGGCAGTGGTTCACCGGATGATGTGGTATGGTTTACCCTCCAGCAGGTCTGGACAGTGGGTCACCCGATATCCTATTATGGTTTACCCTCCAGCAGGGATGGGCAGTGGGTTACCAGATGATGTATTAGGGTTTACCCTCCAGTGGGGCTGGGCAGTGGGTCACCTGATATCTAATTATGAATTACCCTCCAGCAGGGCTGGGTAGTGGGACACCTGTTGGCATTCTAGGCTCAGTCCTTTCTACTAGGCTAGCCTGTGGTTTTCCTCCGTGATTACCGGAGCGGGACCCCTGGTTACGGGTCAGTGTTGTGATGACCTTGACTTTGAGGAGACCTCTCGACTGCAGGGCAGTGACGAGGTGTGGTTTGACTTTCCCTGGAACTCTTAATTACGAGGGACACTTTCCCCACCGAGACGCGTTCTTGCGACACGATCTAAAACCATGAGGGCAAGTCAGTGCCACCCAAAGAAGATAGTTTCAAGGTGCGGTGATTGAGCCCCTTGGATTGTGGTTCAGGGAAGACATGCGAGATGCTAGGAATCGATGGAGTTTACCTATGAGACATTTGGCGACTCATTTTCTGGGGATGAGGTACGGGACGGAGATCCCCTTACGATGTTGTTCGGGCTTCTTGCTGAGCATAAGGATATGTATATACCTTGTTTCGGTGCCCACTTCTTGGGTTTGGTTACTCTCCTTCCAGGAGAGGCGAAGACGCGCGTGTTAAGACACGTGCTTTCTGTGTCTAGCTTCTTGTGGTTGGACGAGTCTACTCTCCTGCTATAAGTAGCGAAGACTCGACGGTAAGTTAATATTCTCATCGTTTCCAGCTCCTTGTGTCTGGACGAGTCTACTTCCTTTCTTTTGTTGGGTTGAGCTTGACTCTCTATTGGTATTCTACTTCACTATCAGTTGTACACATCTACTTTTCATGTTCTCTCTACAGCTCACCCTTCGGCACCTCCTTGGTTTCTCCATCGAGCCTTCGGGGTATCCTACTGAGTATTTTTATACTCTCCCCTGCTTGGGCTTTGCCCACACTTGGTGTGCCCTTTCAGATGACGGACAGGTGGAGCGTGACTTCGGTGGAGCATAGGATCATTGGAGCTTCGACCGCGTGTGGTGGTCGTGGCCGGGTTCCAGGTGGGAGACCCGTCAGCTGTTTCTTTTTTTACCTGTTTCCGGGTTGTGGAACTTTTTGGTTGGGCATGTGTTTTTTCCCTTTTCTTTTCAGCTTGTACATTGTACTGTTTAGAGGTCGATGCACATCTGTGGTTTATATATATAGAATTTTTTATTTTTACTCTGCTTGTTCTTTCTTTTACTATACACTTTTGCATTGAGTTTTCTGCGTGTGTGTGTACAGGTGCTTAGACAAAGGCCACCCTGAGTTATTGTGCCTTCGGTGCTGGTCGCTAGCCCCTGGCCTATGGAGACGGGCGGTGATTCCAGTCGCAGCATATGACGTAGAGGATTGACCGGGGAGGGGAGATACCCCCGAGGGCCTTCAGGCCGTGTGAGACCGTGCAAAGGGATGGCGAGTTACCCTACCGCCTTACCCTAACCCCAAAGTCTGGAGTGGGTGCACGACGTCGGCAAGGGCCAACCTCGCGTGAACAGATCAATCCTTTGGTCTGTGTGCGGTGACGCAGAGCTATGTGTGGGTTCTTTTGGGTAAGGGAAAGCCAGGTGTGGGCTTAGTACCATGTGTTTCTCGCTAGTTTTTCTTTTCAGTGATAAAAATCTTGAAGGAGGGAATGATGTAAGAACCTGGTTTTTGCTGAGAAAGACTTTGGAATATTCTTGATAATATTCCAGAGCAGTGCCTTCAGACGATGTGAAATTCCGAGCCCCGGATTGGCCGAAATTAAATTTCTAGTGCGTTCACACTGGAAACACAAAATAAATAAGATAACTCCTAAACAGAGTTCCAGATCAGGGATCTGAGTGTACGGATGGGTCCGGAATGGGGTTTTTACCCTAGGAACGACATAAAACCTGTCAGCGCGGGACGTTTGGACCCCACGCCCGCTTCTGGAAAGTTAAACGGATTAATTAATTAATTAATTAATTCATTTAATGTTGAAACACAGGTATCTTTTAAACGGTGGCTCGGATTGGAAAACTGAGGGCACCGTTGAGTTCATAGCGTGTCGTTTACCCTAGGAGGGGTATAAGTTTCGTGGGTGCGGGCCGTTTGTGAAAAATGGCCCCAGGGGTGTTTTCATAATTTGGAGGCCTCAGGCGCTAAGTTTAATAATTTTTTAATTGGGTCTCGGAATAAAATTCTTAGACCGCTGTTACGCTCACAGAGTGGTTCATAGCCTAGCAGAGGCTAAAACCCGACCCCTTCGAGAGTTCGGGTACGGGGCCCACGGGCGGGTGTTTAAGTGTTTTGTTTTTAAATGCTCCCCCCCCCTCTTGGTTGTTATCCCTAGGATGGAAGTCCCTACTCCCCCTCTCCTACTCCATCTCTAGCGATACAGTCCGGTGAGTTGACTCGGGCGAGGTGTGGTGGTGCCGACGGATCGTCGCGAAGCTTCGGGCGAAGCCCCACGAGGTAGGATGTTGCGTTTACAATTTCTATTTATGTACCTACTTTGATATCGATTTTCACTATCAATTCCTTGTCAAAACTTAAATCAAATCCCATGAATGAGTTTTATACATTTTTTTCTCTCCAACGCATTTTTCAGAATCAAAATCCGAGCTCGGAGGATGCCGGGGTTGATCGTCGAAGGTTGCGGGTTTTTCCGTTGGTCCGGCGAGCCCTGGCGCGGCGGGAGGCCTCAGGCAGTGTCACGACGTGTGGCGGGCGGCCTCAGGTGGTGTCCATGGGTGTCAGCACGGGTGTCCGTTGGGGGCGCTGGGCGCGGCCACGGGGAGCTCGGGCGTCGGCGGGGGTGTCTAGCGGAGCACCCGACGAGGCGGCGGTCGCCAAGGAGCAGCGACCGCAGGGTCGCAGCGCGCGACCCCTGTGCGGCGACAATGACCCGCGCCGCGCGGGTCTTCACGCGGCAGCCGCGACCGGCCCTCGTGGCCGGTCTACGTGCAGACCGCGTGTCCGCGTCCAGCCTGCGCGGCTAAGCCGCGGGCCGGCCCATGACGGTCCCGCCCCAGGGGCCTTGCCCCCTCGGTGTTCGAACACCCGTATTTTCCGCTACGGGTGTCCGTCTTGAGTACCGTCTACGGCGGTGGAACCGTATTGACGAGGCGGACATTTTGAGACGGTTTCAGGAATTTTTAATTCCTGAAACTATGGGCCTCGGTGGCGAGACACGTATGTCGAGGGGTTTGACGTTTGACGGGGGATTTTGTTTCGACGGCGCGAAGGCGTTCGACGTCCGTTTTGAGCGTCTTCAGCGGCGTTGGGACTCTGGCGCCTGGGTGGATCATTCCAAGGTGGTTCCGGGCGTAGAAACCGGAGTTGAGGCGTGGGCCCCACAGCCCGTCTTTTGAGCTGCGTGCAGCTTTTTAGCGACTATTTTCTCATCCATCCATTTGGGGCGTGCGACCAGTCGATGTTGGGTGTTTTTCCGAGGGCATCGCATTGGCGCAGTCTTCCCCCTTTAATTCCGCACGATGGTGCGGGCCCCGCGTTGGCCGTTTCGAGAGTTGATGGTGATTTCCAGTTTTATCACCGGGCGACCGTTTTGGACAAGTGAATAGTCCATTTCATGTACTTTTTCGAGAGGGTCACAATGGTGCGATCCGTTCGTTATATTTCGGGACCGGGATGCGGGTCCCACGTGGCACCGCTCGTGTGTGGTGCATCAGGATGCACCTTGTTTTCTGGATATCCGTTGCACTCAAGTGAGTAGTGCTTTTGACGTGTTTTTTTGAGGGGATCGCAATGGTGTGATGCACCCGACGGTTTTTGGGGCCGAGGCTCGGGATCACGGGACGCCGTTCGGGCGTGAGGCGGTGTTGGTGACTTTTCCGTCGAATATTTTTTTGAGGCGAGTAGGTAGTCTATCTCGCGTGTTTTTCCGCGAGGATTATAACGGTGTGATCTGTTTGGCTGTGCGGATCCTCTTGCACGATCTTGGAAAATGAGGAAGCATGGAAGGTGCTCCAATGGTGGTTTTCCCTACCTTTTTTGTAGTGGACCCTTGGCGTGTGATCCCGCACTCTTGGGAGAGTGATATAAATGGTTCACGAGATGTGGTTGTTCATGCCTAGGCCTTGGAGGTGGATTTGTTACATCATGCCTTCGCGTTGACGTTGGGTGACTTGTGCATGATAGCCTTTGGGCTGGAACGTGGTATACTCTCGGAGTATACGGGAGTTCTTGGAGGTACGTGTGGTTTGTACCCGAGACGTTTGTGTGCTCAGTTGGGGTTGACATGAGGCCGCACGTCGGGTGGGCCCCATGTGTGTGTCGTTTTTACCTTGCGTACTTTGACCTCTCGCGACGTAGAGGGTCCCTATGTGCTCGTTTGTTTGACCAGCAGGGTGGAGATTTTCCCCTGGCTCTGTGCTCGTTTGTTTGACCAGCAGGGTTGAGTGGTCTCCCCCTGGTTTCGTCCTTGATGGATCGGCCAGTAGTGGTGCTAGTGACACCCAGTGCTGGAGCAGACGCTGCACCTCTTTTGGGTGAGTTGTTCTGGAGTTGGGAGGTTGCACGATACCCACTCCATGCTCGGTTGGCCAGTGTTGTGCCCTCCAGTGGCGATGGCTAGAGCAGTTCTGAGTTCTACCCTCCAGCGGGCTGGGCAGTGGGTTACTCATCGACTTCTTCGGGTTTACCCTCCAGCAGGGCTGGGCAGTGGGTTGAGCACTGAACTCTAAGGTTTAGCCTCTAGCAGAGGCTGGGCAGTGGGTCACCCGACGCACATAGGGTATACCCTCCAGTAGAGACTGGGCAGTGGATCACCTGACGACCTCTTAGGGTCTACCCTCCAGCAGGGCTGGGAAGTGGGTCGCCCATTGTCTAGTTTCAAGTCTACCCTCCTGCAAGGCTGGGTAGTGGGTCGCCTGTCGACTTATCCTAGGTCTACCATCCAGCGGGGCTGGGCAGTGAGTCGTCTGATGATATATTAAGGTCTACCCTCCAGCGGGGCTGGGCAGTGGGTCGCCAGATGATGTGGTATGGTTTATCCACCATCAGGTCTGGGCAGTGGGTCACCCGATATCCTATTATGGTTTAACCTCCAGTAGGGCTGGGTAGTGGGTCGCCTGATGATGTATTAGGGTTTACCCTCTAGTAGGGTTGGGCAGTGGGTCACCTGATATCAGGTTATTAATTACCCTACAGTAGGGCTGGGTAGTGGGACACCTTTTGGCATTCCAGTATTATTCCTTTCTGCTAGGCTAGCCTGTGGTTTTCCTCTGTGATTACGGGAGCAGGACCCCTGGTTACGGGTCAGTGTTGTGACGACCTTGAAATTGAGGAGACCTCTCGACTGCAGGGCAGTGCCGAGTTGTGGTTTGACTTTCCTTTGAACTATCAAGTACGAGGGGCACTTTCCCCACCGAGATTCATTCTTGAGACGAGATCTAAAACCGTGCGGGAGAGTTAGTGCCGCCCAAATCAGATAGTGTCAAGGTGCGGTGATTGAGCTCCTTGGCTTGCGGTTCAGGGTAGACGTGCGGGATGCTAGGAATCGATGGAGTTTACCTCTGGGACTACTGGCGTCTCATTTTATTGGGCCGATCTATGTGACGGAGATCCCCTTATGACGTTGTTCGGTCTTCTTTCTGAGCATAAGGATATGTATATACCTTTTTCTAGTACCCACTTCTTGGGTTTGGTTACTCTCCTTCTAGTACAGGCGAAGACGCACGACGTATGCCACGTGCTTTCTGTGTCTAGCATCTCGTGGTTGGACGAGTCTACTCTCCTGCTATAGGTAGCGAAGACTCGACATGAAGTTCATCTTCTCACCGTTTCCAGCTCCTTGTGTTTGTAAGAGTCTACTTCCATTATTTTGTTGGGTGGATCTGGACTCTCTACTGGTATTCTACTTCACTATTAGTTGTACTCCTCTACTTTTCCTGTTCTCTCTACTGCTCACCCTTCAGTACTTATTTTGTTGCTTCCTTGAGCCTTCGGGGTATCCTACTGAGTATTTTTATACTCAGTCCTGATTAGGATTTTCCTGCCCTTGGTGTGCCCTTGAAGACGACGGACAGGTGGAACGTGACTTCAGTGGATCGTAGGAGATTGGGAGCTTGGACCGCGTGCGATGGTCATGACCGGGTTCCAGGTGGGAGACTCGTCAGTTGTTTCTTTTTGTTTACCTATTGCCTGGTTGTGGCACATTTTGGTTGGGCGTGTGTTTTTCCCCATTTCTTTCAGCTTGTACTTTGTACTGTTTAGAGGTCAATGCACATTTGTGGTTTATATATATAGTAGTTGTTCTTTTTTATCTTCTTGTTCTTTCTTTTACTCTGCACTTTTGCATTGAGTTTGATGCGTGTGTGTGTGTATAGGTTCTTAGGGAAAGGCCTCCCCGATTTATTGTGTCTTTGGCGCTGTTCACCAGCCCCTGGCCTATGGAGGCGGGCTTGGGGTAGTTGCGGATCGAGCCCGGGTAGGGTCAGGTCGTGCCAATTGAGTACAAAAATATGTGGTTGGGTGATAGATAGAAGATAGTCAGATGTGTGATAGTGTATGATTATTTAGAAAATGGTGTTGATTGACAGTGGTTGGATTTGTATAGGTAACTGGAATTTAGTGAGAAATTGTATTCTCGTCTGTGGTAGTGATATCTCCGCAAAGTGGTGTAGAAAAAATAAATTATTTTCAATATTTTTGTCATAGTGGTGGTCCTATTTTGAGTGGGTACACCAATGTATGAGATAGGGGGTATCCATATCTAGAGTACATGGAATAATTGATAAGAAAGAGTGATCATGGAGTGTAGTTGGTGAAACAGTGGTTGTGTAATGTTTCTTGAAAAGAAATGTTTAGATGTTAAAAAAATAAAACAATATTATATGTTTCAATTCTAAAAAAATTGCTAACCCATAGATATATCCATGAATTCTCCTTGATTTTATTATCGATATGACTTGATGTGATTGAATCCATGGGAATGATATCACTATAAATGGATATGGAAACATCTACATTGACAATAATTTTTACTTATCATCAGATTATATTCAATATAATTTACCATTATTTATGTTTGATGGTTGCATACATCAAAAATATATGTTTTCCCACATATCGTACTAGAAGACCCCCCCAATATAATATAAAAGAAAAAAATAGAATTAATTGTCCATAAAATAGAAAAAATATGATGTGATAAAATTCGACACAATTATATACATTAACCTGATTGAAGGTGTTCATTAGGCTCTGATTCATCTATGGGATATTCTCGATCAATAGACTCATGTGGATTTTTCCTATTTCAATTCATGCTCTATTTTATCTACATGGTCTAGTGTCTATGGTGAAAGAGGAGAATAATCATATGCAGGATAGATATGAGTATAAAATTGAGGTGTCGTAGATATGGTAGGGTAATAATAGACGGGATAGGGATACATCATATTATATAGAAATGAAATATCATATATAGAGTCTAAATAAGATGATTACGAAGGCATAGGTGGGAACAACCTTATAGATTAATGTGGAATGATTTCTTTTGGATGTTATGGGTGTGAATGGATACAACAAGTGCTATGTGTATCTCTATTAAGACCCTATTCAATGTTCTGTGTTGGTGACCCATACTAATAGGCAGAAGAGTGGCCAACTTCGTTTCAAATTAATGTCCCTAAAAGATATTTGATAAATAATAATATCATGACTTTAAATTAATTATAGAATAATAGTCATAAAATTATTATACTCACTAAGGTATCATTGGAGGAATCCCTAGTTTGGAAATTACTTGATCATTATCAAATAGTAACTTCCTTTAAATCTAGTAAATATCATTCATAATATTTCTTAGAATAACATTCACATTTTTTTAAAAAAAAATTATTTAATTATTTTCTTGTGAAATTTATATTTCAAACAAGATATAAAAAATATCATTACATGTTTTAGAAACTATAATTTTAACCCCAATTATAAACACATAAATAAAATTAAACATGGTTTTATTAATTGAAATATATAAAATTAAATGCAATGAAAAAAACAAATAATAAACAAATAAAATTTGGTATATATACACTAGACTATGTTTATATGGTGAAAATTAAATAATTTACTAGGATTAAAATAAATTCTCTATTCTTAACCATTATAATATAATCCATGTTATTTTATTTGGAAATAAAATTATTAAACTACATTATTAATTTTCAATAATAAAATACAACCATCGAATAATGTACTTTTCTATACCTCATTGAATACATTTATTTTATCCACTTTTAAAACATATATTCCAATATATTTCCAGATTTTTAATGAAAGATAGAAAATATAGCTTTAATATATAAGGAAGAAAAGTGTATTTCAATTAAAATATTTATAATGAATAATGAATATTAAGAAATAATGAATAAATTGTAATTAATAAAGAATTTTTTTTTGGATAAGTCGATATTAGAATTTCAAATTAAACACCACCTTAAATCCCATGATAGTGATTAGAAAAAATTAAATTTCCACTTAAATTTTATTTCACATATATATATAGTGAATAAAAAATCTCTAGGAATTAATAACAAAAATTACCATTAAGATAAACGTAGGTGAAAATAAATAATAAAAAATAGTCAAATTATTTGAGAAAAATTTGATGATATAAGGGAAAATTATGATAATATATCATAATAATGTTTCACAATAAGGATCATTGGTAAGTAAAATAATATCTATTGTGGGGAAAGAAATTATATCATTTAGATTTTATTATCCATGTGATATATTTCCATGAGAGAAAAATGTCCACATAGTTCATTTTATTTGGGAGTTTCATATTAGTGGGGTGTATTATCATGGGAGAACCATTTCAATAGGATTCAATTTAATTGGGAGAACTATATCCCCTGATTATTTACTCTATTGCAGTGAAAAATCCACACAAAACTCAATGTAATATTTTAAGTCAGATCAAACCCGATTTATCATAGCCTTCAAAACAAGTATATATCCTATGTTCTCACAGAAGAATCCATGTTCTATTCCATATATTACTCTACATAATCATAAGTAATAAAATATCCTCCTAATATGTTAATGGATTAAAAAAATTATAAGAATAATATCGTAACCCTCTGAGATATTAAAAAAATGTTCTACACTAAAAATTTACATATTTACTTATAATATATCCAAAAAAACAATAGGATTATTTTTTATTTATCTGGATTTTATGAGTAACTAAATATAGAAAATATATCACAAATAATAATTATTATTATGAAATACACAGAAAAATATAATTAAAAATAATCCTCCTTCTATTAATGTGGAATATTATAACAAAAAATAATATAGTTTTATGTTTTAGACCATGAAAATAAATTAAATGTATGGTCTATAGAATATATGATGGATTTTGAATTCACCAATTTTATTTTCAAGAATAATAAAAATAAAAATAAAAATAATGATATATTTCAATGATTGGGGAAGAAAATAGATATTTTTAGGGTTCTAGATCAATATAAGAGTGAAAAGAAAGAAGGGGATGGCATGAACATGAGTAAAAGAGGTAGGCTATACCAACAGTTCTTCAAAACTGATGTTATAGCCTTATTCTATACCGACAGTTTTTTGAAACCTTTATAATATCTTTTTATCTTCCAAAATTTTGTTAAAAAAATATTATAGTGTTCTTATAAACAAGATATACCCACATGTTTTTAAATCATTGGTATGGTGTGTCCTGTCGAATTATTTTAAAAAACTATGGCTATAGATCTGTTGGTATAAGTGATCTTTCTAGTAGTGTATAAATAATATTTTCATTCACCTAAATTTAGTGTACAATCACGTTCAATGAAAATATATGTTCCATCATAATTATTAAATTAAAAAAATATTTATAAATATCCAAATATATAAAAATTAATTTTTTAACAATATAATCATCATATCACTATGACATAGTCAATAAATTTATTTTCAAATACATTGATATATATTCATCATTTTGAATAATATAAAAAAATTTAATATTGGTGTGAATATTTTATATTATAAATCCTTTTTCCTATCGTACCAAATATTATATTGTAATTATAATTAGTTTTTAAAATGCATTGTCTATTTGTCAAAAAATTTATAGAAAAAATATATCACTATATTTCACTCAGGAAACATCATGCTTAATAAATTCAAAGTAACACAGCTTCAAAGCTTCTATTACATGAGAATAAAAAAAATATTAGAAAACTCTAATTCATTGTTCTACTAATAAATCAACATTGATTGAAATGTCATCCGACATTATGAATTTTTTTACATGCATAAATAATATCATATAAATTATATGAATACATAAAATAGTTGTTTTTAATCATACATAAACCAAAAATAGTAATTTATGTTATTTTATTTTGAAAAATTAATTCAAATATTTCAATTACCTATATTATCCCCTTAATAAAAATAATGCATTATAACATTCTTTATAAATTTTTTAGAACTACTTAGTAGTTCGTGAGTCACTAAATTAAACATATGCAGTATGGGTTTTCATATTGAAAATATACACAACATAAAACTACCATGAGATCTTCTCCAATATTCCCAAAAATAAAATCAATATTTTTCCATGGGATCATCAATCTCACCGTTTTAGATTTTTTATTAATACTCTCAAAATCTTAAATATTCATTATTTCATAAATAACCTCCCTTTTATTTCAATTTATAATTTAATTATTTAATGAATTATGTTAGAAGAATATATCACCCCGACATGTTTTTTTGACACATGTTTTCAAATTTATGAATATTATTTAGAAAAAATTATATGCACTTGATTCAAATTAAAATATAATACCTCTATTGAAATAACCCATTTATTTTTTAAATGTTAGATACAAATAGAGGTAAATTTCAACACATAAAACTCTATTTACTTTGTTTCTTTGAGATACATAACCCTTTTCAAAATAAAACCAAAATTCCATTTAAAATGGCCATACCATTAAAATAATATATGATAGTATATCTATGATATTTGAATATTTCATTAAATCATAGAAATAGAGTATAAATCAAACACTATAATCCATATTATAGTCATTATAAATTTTTAAAAAGTGAAATTAATTATTAATACTATGTTTTTATATAATTACAACACCCATAACCTTAATGATATATGAATTTGATATATTTTTCATAAAATACCAATCTATTAGTCTTTTTGGGTGTTATAGTGTTAATGGGTGGCTTGAAGCAATGATTCCAAGAAACATATTGGGGATGGTAAAATATTCCATGTAAAATATTCTCAATATAATTCCAGTGGGATTCCAATAATGTTTTATTGGATGTGGTAGTAGTTATTGTATCATCTAGTAGGAGTCTGTGGAAGGGTTGTGAACCCCTACATCAGCTGTTGGAGTTTGGATTAGTTTACATGAAATATATGGGGGGACTATAAATAATTTTTTATTTACTTATTATTTAATTTAGTAAATGAGTTTAAAAATTATTAAAATGTTTTTTTACCTTATTACTTTCCAATAGATGTAGTGTTTTTCCCTGCCTCTCATCCAATATCATTAAACTCATTATTGAGATAGTTCATTGTTGTATCATCAAAGAATCTATGACATGGATATTCTATGAGTGAGTCTAAGAATCATATTTCATATTTTGGGTTAACCCTTATGTTAAGACATTCTATTTAATTTGAACTATAATTTTTGGATTTCTTAGGTTTCGTGATTTTGATATTTGAATCAAAATTAGTTGGTATTATATTATATGTTAGACCTTATAAGTCCTGGTTAGGTATTCCTTAAAAATTAATATGGTTTACAATAATTTCATGAAACTTGTTGTACAAATTATCACAACCCATGTGTGATTGAACTATAAGTAATATAAAATGTATTTCATTGACTTGATTGAGTTGTCTAATGATTTTTAGGGACACATCAATCCCATTTGTTATTATAGATTGTGGTGATGGATGGATATTTCCATTAACCTATAATAATAAGTGTTTCCCTAAATTCCTGAAACATGGATTGTATTTCCTATATTTTTTTATTTTTGTGATGGGAAATAATTATGTTCATAATCATCTTTTTAGATATGGTAGGGGTTTATTGTTGTGTTTGACCTATGGTATGACCTAATATTAGATTTTTTGTTTCCCTATAATCTAAAGATATGTGAATTGGTCTTCGATTAGTGTTTATATCATATTTTATTTTATAATAGGGTTATTTATGGATTAATTTTCTTATAGACTTGGGTTGATCATGAAGATCCGTACTAACTGTTGGTGTTAGCCAAAAATAAAAATGTTTATATATTGATTTTTTTTCCTTTTTATAGTTATTTTTTTTTCTATATTTGTGGGATTATATTCCCATGTTGTTTGACTGAAAATGTGGACCTGATATACTATGTTTTGGTATCATATTTTTATTTTGGAATTTTTTGGTCTATATCTGATATATTTGATACTATTACACTATTCCAATGAATTTAGGATTTATTAATCACCTATTATTTAATGACTAGGTTGAGAGACATGATTCTTATTTTAATGATGATTTATTCATTCTTTAATGATCATAGAAAAAAGTCAATATTACCATGTGTCCTATAACATGATAGGAATGCGACATTATTCCTTGGTGTTAGTTATTTCCAATAGCAGTGAGATGACATACCAATTTTACAAAGCATAAATGGAAGGGGATGTGTTAACAATATAAGTATTGATGATTTTGGAAATTTATTCCCTCAATATTTAGTGATTATATCATAATAGTTTCACTATTTCCACTTTATAGGATCCCATGTCTTTGGTAAATAATGACTATGCCTTTTTTGTAAACAAACATTAGATAAACTATAAAATTCATACTCTTCATAGAATATCCCATTCCCCTACGAGTGTACTAGGCCCTAGGTCTCACATGTGAACCTTATCAAAAATATGTAAAAATAGAATCTATATTCCACCCTACAATATTTAGGTTTTAATTCACACAGGGTTGAAATTACCTCTGGAAAATATTCACCCAATGGGAGTAAAACATTATATCAGAAGGTCATTTCCCCCAACCAGTTCCATTGGGCCCCACCATGTGGGAGAAAAATGGATGTAAAACTTCTATTTTAACCAAAGGAAACCTTCTCTTCCCATGGGTTTATCAACTGATCATGATAGTACATGTTCCTTAGCAATCCTATCTATTTTTAGGTCCTAGGGGGAAGGGACATCCATTTCTCCTACATGGTGTACATTGAAATTGAACTAATATCTAATTTAATCATAGGCATGAAGCTAAGAGGTCATGAAACTAAAACCTCAGGATTTGACTCTAGTTCCATTACCACTCTCATCACACCCCTACGTGAAAACATGGTTGTAGATAATCATGTTTAACTCAATTAAACCTTTAATTGTATTATTTTCATACATCAATCTAGGTATATCATGATATCTAGCTATTCCTTGACACCAGAGGGTCCCGATGGGTCACCACTTCCTTCTACAGGGAGTACGGGGAAATTTGATGAATATCTATTTATAAAAGGGTATGAAGCAATGAAGAAAAAAATGGAACCTTCATATTTGTATCTAGCACTGCTACCACCCCCTCCCACCCTTGGGGTATTATAATCTTCCATGATCATATAGTCAAAACATGATGCCTACTTTAATATATTAACATTAAGATGCAATGATCTTTGGTGATACTATTTTTTTGGACTATTTATACATTTATATATTATAATGTTATAATAGTTATGTTAGTCCCCTTTTATATGAACGTATTATTAGGATTTATCACCCATGTATTTGTGACTGTGTTATCATGGGGATTATATTTTCCTGAATATGGATAATCTATTGATTTTTACCCCCCCCCCCCCATATATTTGTAAGTATATTTTGATGGGATGTAATTACAATTCTCTATAACATGTGATGTGTTTCCCAGTTGATGATTATTGTTATATGTTCAAAGACACCCCAACAATACATGAATATTTTTTCCACACTCGTTTGAATATGTTTCACCAATATTTATGTCATATTCGTAGTTTTTTTAATTTAAAATTTACATGAATTTTGAATATATCACATTTTATGCTCACTCTTGCTACATGAATCATTTAACAACACCATTGTTAGTGGAATATCGAGTTATTATCACAACCTATCAAGGAACCATGGGTAACTAGGAAAAAATCATGGATAAATGTGTATATAAGGGGGGAATAACAATACATTAGGGTTGATCTATAGCCTCTAAGAAGATCATATTTAGAGATTGTATATATACACATGACATGTTTTTGCAAATTCCATCTTGTTTGATTAGCTATCAATAATTTTCATTCCCATATAAGAACTTTTTTATACCTGTTATGACTTCCTAACATCTCTACTATAGATTTTATATATATAATGATAGTTGATAATTTTTATTTTATAGTCTGTGGTTTTGTTGTAATCTTTATACTATATGTAATTTCTGGTGTTTGAATTTTTGGTTTAATCTATATAAACATTCATGGGTAAGGTCACCCCTCTGTACTCATAAACCCTCTCTATTATTTGATATAATATGGTGTACATTGAGGAACACATGTGGAATTTTTCTTCAAATATGGTCACATTGGTGTCAAACCACATCAGGTATGCAACCAAGTGGTATTATAGCCTTTCATTTTTTTTCTTTGTATAATTATTTTTATTTGGTAGAATTATTATTTTATGTATTGGAGATTGGTATGAAACGTATGTTTGGAGTAGCTAACCCATATATTAGGGAATATATGTTACTAGGGATGGGACTATTGTTCATTGAATTTTTCATTTATAATTATTATTTGGAATATTATGATTTTTATATTGAATTGTGATATATTATTTTTTACTCTAACTAGTATGGAAAGATGGTTTTTATAAAATACTATTTTACTATAGGATTTATATTAAATTTTCATCATTTCCTAGTTAATTTATATTTCCATTCTTATTAACCAAACAAAAATTATAATATTATGTTATTAAATTATTAACTTGAATCTATTATATATATTATTTTTTCCTCAAGAGAGTGGGTGTCCAAGCCTATAGGGAGAGATCACTGTTTTGTAATATACATAGTATTATATGGTTTTATTATATCATAGTGATATTGTTTTCTTATCACTCCTTACACTACATATTATATAAGTACATTATATACATGTTTTTGAGCCTTGAAATTAGAATTATAGTGACATGATGCTATGAATACCACTTATCAAACATCCATTATTCAGGAATGATCATGTACTAGTATTTTTTAAATCAGTAAAATTATTCTCACATATACCTACTATTGATCAATATCATAGTGAGAGTATTGTTAATGTTACATACTGAATGGGTTGTTAATATTGAGTTGAATTTTCTCTATGTATGGTTAGACAATAATGTTATAGTTAAATAAAGAAACTTTATATATTATTATGGATATATGATAGAATAATAGGATGGGTATTGAGTCTATTAAATATATATTTATCTATTTAGAAACACTCCTTGATATGTGGTTGAAATTGGTATTGTATATTATTCAAGGATAAGTGAGGCACGAGTTGGATGTCTTTAGCTCAATAATGAAGAATATGTGGATGTATTACAATGAATTAACCTTTAATTTCTGAAAATAAATCATTATTTAAATGTTATGGGATGGTAAACATCATGGGATTATACATATAGATCTTGGATCAATATCAATGGTGATAAATTATTCTCATTTTACTTTATACATTCAACTTGGGGCATTAATATTGGGTGATAAGACTGTTATTGGTCATTAATATCATGACGGATTGAGACACATGATTTGTTATATAGAGAACATATTTAATCCTATTCATTCTTTCAGATTTTTAATCAATCCTATATCATAGTAAGAAACCTAGATAGAGATAGGAATTCTTTATGGTGTGGTTATTATGATGGTTTTTAGAGTGGATCTTGAGGTATATATAAATTTTTTTAGTGATTATTAATAGAGTGGTGATGGGTGAGCTAGAAAATGTCATCATTATTTTTCATCTTAGCATTGGGGGTATTCACTCATGTGTTTTCAATAGTAAAGGTCATGTTATGTTCAAACACTGTTAAATAACCAAATAATAGAGTATCATTTGCCAGTGTAGTGGTGAATTTAAAATATTTTTCATGGAATCCTCTTAGACAATAATTATCTATGATGATAGCTATAGTAATATATTATTATCTATAATAGGTGTTTCAGTAATGGATAGACTTTTTATATCTTTTAGATTATTAGGTTATGAAGGTGGTTGATGTTCTACGGGTTATTAGATGTAGAATTCTATTTCTCTGTAGAGGATCTAGGGTTTCGAGTTCCAGGAGAAATACTCTAGTATAGGCCATATTTTTTCTATTGAGCTAATATATACAAAACATGATTAGTGAAATGTGACCAATTAAAGTAAAATCCTACTAGAATCTATACTCACATCAAATTTATTTTATATGTGTGCATAAATTTTTGAATCTTTCTAGTATGTTATCCATATAGGGTTATCTATCATAAATCATTATAGAGTTAGGGATGTCAATTAGTCATTAAGGGTTAGATCTATGGATATGTTTCTATGTTTTGAGGGTGAAACTATGAAGAACTTATATCCAAATATCAATGATTAAATTATTTAAGATATGTATGGTTATTAAGGGATCCTTGATATAGATCTATTGGATCAGTATCAAATTCACATAAACTGATATCATTGCCTAGTATATTTTCTTTCAACCAATGTTGACATTTATACAAATACATATGAGTTGAATATATAGGTAATACAATATCTAAATGACCATTACTAGTCAAACACACTTTTAGTAGTTTTTTTATTTCGTTTTCAATGACGAGGAGTTGCATGAAACAATCATTCCCCCTCCTGGTGTGTAATTCAAGACTTATTTAAGAAGGAATCCAAAGTATCACTTCCATCAAGAAAGGTTTAGTTTAATATTTATAAAATTCTAGTAAAATACAACATATCCATTCCTCTTTATATGATGTAACTTACATATCTTTTTCGGGATAAGGATCACCTATATGATATTAAGGTGAATGATATATTCCAGTCAGGAACATCCCCTTGGGGTGATCCCAGGTTGTTCAGTAGGATGGTTAACTATTCATTTATCCTATTTTTCCATCACCAAAGGATAATCTAGGTGAAATTTAAAAACCATTGTCTTATTTTCTGTATTAATGATATATTATGCCAGTATAGGGAAAACATGTGGTTATACATGATTAAATTGGGATCATTTTTTAACCAGCTAAGTATAAGGACTTCTAACATAACTCTTACTACTTTTAGAAAATTTTTTGAAATATATAGGTATCATGTTATTATTTTTAGAATAAATAACATTCAATCCATGTTAACAAACATGTTAAATTTGGTCTTAAATAATTCTTGTTACTTTTTTCTACTAGTTTTTAATGATATTTTATCGTTCACCAAATCAAGGAAGGACCATTCTAACAATCTGGACTTCATTATTAGAAAATGTAAAAATAATTATATTTATTAAAAGATTTTGAAATTATTTTTCTGGATAAGTGAGGCTTATATATTTTAGAACATGTAAAAATATTTAGTAAAATATATCTACCATAAAAAGTGTTTGTGTATTGGTTTATTTGGAGTAGAAAAATAAATTTTTTAAAATTCATATATTCATGGGTTTTACAGTCAATTATAAGAGAATCATACAAGACATCCTTGAAATTGAAATTCTAAATATATCTCCATCTGTGTAGGTGAAAATGTTTCGATGATCTGTAATATGTTTAGTACACTCTGTGGAGTTGAAGGGAAAAATATATTTTATGCTATTTGTGGCAATGCCTTATTTGGGTATGGTGTACCACATGTATGATGATTCTCCAAGGTTTAGTCTGGGGTGAATTTTGATTTAGGATTGGTATGTTTTTTCTTATGTGTTGAGAAAATTAGGCCACATGAGTGTAATTATATAACTTATCAGTTAATTAAAAGTGTACACAACCACTACAAAATCAAGATAATGAGTGGAAATATCTAACTCACGGTCGAGATTTTGTGAAGGTTTTTTTACATTGATATGTTAGAAACACTATGTTTTTTGAAGAGGATCATTATATATACAAACAATTATATCCACATGTATATCTTTTCCAAAGGATGTATAAACCTTTAGGAAAAGAGGAAGGTCAAGTACCTTTATTCCATTAATATCTAGGGTGTGTAAATACCTAGGAAGGAAAAAATTTATACATTATGGTGACTTGGATGTATCATGCATTGGTGGTGTGATTATATTTTTTTGAGTGTTAGTTATTTATAATCATAATATGAGATGCACATTGATGTTCAAGAGTCTGATGAATGAGAATATATATTTTCACGATGTATAAAATACTCAATCCTTGATAATGTTAAGTGGATTAAGTTATATGACATGTATTTAATTGTTATATGTGATGGTATATGTGCTAGGGAGCTACCAATTTATTGGACTTTTAATTCCAATAATGTTCTCTATTTCAAAGGATTGGTTGGGGTCCTTATGATCATGCATGTAGATATTATGTGAGATTCACAGTCCTCGAGATGGGATATTCACCCACAACATACAATTATATACCGTGATATTAAAAGATAGAAATGGTGTTCTAATATGAATAAATGAACTATAGGGATTATTTCACTATACATTGTTCATTATTGGATAAAGGCCGAGAACCAACAACCCATATGTCATCTTTGGTCACAATTTATTCCCATGAGAATGTATGACTATTTATTTCCTAAATTGAATTTTGATGAGACCCTAATGCATTGATATAGTGTGGGTTACTTTTGACTAGACGATAACTATTTCACACATCCATTCAATTAGGGATTTATAGTCATTTGATGAGTTGGGATGATGATACCACTATGAGATTGTAGAAAATCATATTTTATTGATTAGTATCAAATGTTACCACGATTCATGATTTACATCAAACTTTTTTTAGTGATTTCTAAAGTTTATTGATACACATGTGTATATAGACCTATCATACTATCCATAAAATGAAGAGCTGTTTGAGTTTACTATCAAAATATTAAAGGAGATATTGGTGTTAGTTTTTGAAAGTGATTTAAATATTATAACAGTTCTATGTGATTGGATAATGTAATCATTATTTAATTTTTTAAATTATCTTATATTTTAATATTCAATTGGTTTTATTAAATTTATATTATAATTATATTTCTAAATCATGTATGTAATTTTTATTGTAGTGTTACATGTTAAATTATTCTCAAATTTTGTTTTGTTATGTTTAATTTAGATTAAAAAATAGGTTCTTCATTTAGTAACGAACTTAGCTAGACCTCAGCTACATAGGGGATCCTTCTATGTCAAACTATGTGGAAGGAGAGCCAGTGAAACCCATTAAGTATGTTCATGTATTCAATGTTCATAGTGAACACCAATCATGTGTGAGGCTCATGTATAAGTCCCCAAGACAAGCACCCGTAATCATAGAGAGTTGTTCTAGGCCACACCACATGGGATTTAGTCCCTATTTCTGTATTGTTTTTGAGATGTGTTCCCCCCATCCTGGTTGATAAACTACATGACCACTGCTTTTTTCCTTTCGATGTGGGATCATCTTTAAAATCTCAAATATGATATTCACCTTCATAACAAATCAATTTGAATTTCATATATTCATTATATTTTGGAATGACACTTTGTTTTTTAAAAATTTCACCATGTTTCTTCTTCAAGTGCCTCACTGTTTAATCATTCAAGAATATTCTTTGGTAGACTCTATTCTAATATTCCAGTCTGATCGACAACATCCTTCACTCTTGTGATCATTAGAGTATTACCTTCATTTAAATACAAGTATCTTCAATCCTTTTACTCTTATTTTTGTTCAATTCTAATTCAATGTTTATAAATATTATAGTTTCAGTTTATATCTATGTCTTAGAATGGAAATATTTTAATCATCAACATTTAATCCATTAATCATGATCTTATTCCTCATTTTTTTCATTTGGTTTGACGTTTCCCCTACCAATTATTTTTTTGTAATGGGTACATTATTTATTTCCCAATGGCAATTATTTTACCCACCATTAGACATCAAAGGAGGGTCATTTACCCACTATTGGACATCAACAGTTGGTTATTTTCCCACATGTGGTCATCAATGGAGGGTCATTCTTTTACCCAACATTGATGATTCTTCTTAACTATATATAACCATAGCATGAAATTCTTTGAGTTATATTTTGATATATATCCTCATTATGTTACAACCATGTATTTTTTTTCATTATAATTCTATTTATGCTACAAATTTGGTAGAAGCTCCATCGAGATTTTACCATTTATTTGAGTTACTGTAGTCTATCCTTCTTTCTTAATATGTTTTCTTATTTAACATAAAATTAAATTAATCTTTCTTCCCAATGTTATTTTATTTTTTAGATGTTATTATATATGCTAGATTAATCCTTTTCCTGATCAAAATCCTTAACAAAATTAGTTTAATTTAGTTTTTATTCTCAACATATGATGTGTTTCTAATTTAATTTATTATTATTCATATATTATTATTTCTTATGTTTAACAACCACTTTCAATAAACAAATATTTGAAAATTCCATAAAATGGTCATGAGCAACGGCTAGCTTCATGCAATAGTGCATCATGATTCACTTTTGGACATTCAATGGTGAGAATTGTTTTTATAGATTAAGAAGAATCCTTTCATTACCAAGGTGCTATGATTGTATTTAGTTTTTCCTAATTCATTTTTTCATTTATTAAAAATTAAATGGAATGGTATATTCTAATTAGCCACAGTTCAAAATCAACGGTGTGTTATCAGTCACCGCTATATATTCAAACATTTGGTTAATGGTCCACTATAAGTTACATTTCTATTTTTCTAAAACATTATTTATTTTGTTAATTTTTATAATTAAAATGAAAATTTTGATAAATGTATTATTATTTTAGGATCAAATAAATTTTTATAGTGCTAAAATTTTATTTGTACCATTATTTTAGTTACCTAGATATATGTATATAATATTTCATGAAATTACATTTTTATTACACTTTTTTTATTTATAATCTAATTTATTATAGTGTTATTTCAATTGTTCTATATCTATAAATTTATTAAAACGATATTTATTAATATATTAATTGATTTTTATTAATATTTCAGAAGTAAATGTAAAAGAAAATTATTTTTTATACTAATAGACTGAGACACTAACAAACTATAGTTAATGGTAATATTATTGTATTTTTTTGGTTTAACATGTGGTATATAGATATTGGACATGTTCATGCACCAACAGATCTCATGTTTAATGATTAAGGATAAATATTCAAGGTATAAAAAAGATTACTAGTGCATTTCATTTAACAGATCACATGTGATATATCTTAGATATTCCTTATACTCTAGAAAATTATTTTGCGAACTTTTGTGACTTATATATTATTTTTGTGATCAATGAAGGACTATGTATTTGACATTTGTTCCTTCAAGTGATCAATGATCATCATTATTAAACCTCTACAACATTCATATATTCAATAGCATTTATTGTTTTTTTAATCCTGTAATATTGTTTATTTATATGTGTTACTTATTTTTGAATGGTATTTGATTTTTTCAACTAAATAAATTATATATCTTTCTAAATCTATTTTACATCTAAAAAATATGTATGTGTTTTCAGTATAAATTAACATTTCAGTAAGCAGATGCAGTTTGTATCTTGAATGAATTAATAGGTTGTTTCCTTATGTTATTCACAATGGAAGGTCTGTAAATTGTGTTCTCACACCTTTACAAGTGATTTTGTTAGTTGTTACAGGTCTACTAATGGATTAGAAGTTATTGAGGAGGAAAATATGATCTCTGTGGTCCAAAATAATATTAGTCTTCTAATCTATGACTTTTTATTTCTAATATATCATAACTCAAAAAACATTCACCTTATGAAGAACAATGTTTTTATAAACTGGGATTTTTTTCTTCCTATATATTTTAAAATATTATTCACCCCACCTCTAGTTATATTTTCCATCAATAATGATGAAAATTTTGGCATTAGAGAGTTTGTATATAATAGGATAGTCTTTTTGCAACATATTTTTTACTATTTGTTAATTTGTATCTTAGAAATGAATGTATAGATAAACAATTTACGTTTATGATGACAGGTAATAATGACAATGATGTATGGACACCATAGAATCCCCCATTCAATGATAGTAGTGACTATGTATACTAGTATCATAGACTGGAATACTACATAGAAAATGGAGGGTGGATCACTGGACCATCATAAAAACCCCAATGAGATACCTAACGTTTATATAGAGACTATAGTTGGTAATGAAATGGTAAAATAATTTATCAATTACAGAGTTTATAATATTTTATATTGTTATATAAATAGAAGATTCTATATCCATGTTTCCACTTATTAGATATCCCATGACATATAAAGGTAATGTAGGTGACTCCTTATGGTAATGAATAGATTAAGAGAACCAATCCTTGAATGATTTAAGAAAAATACAAAGACATAATGTTTGGAGAAGAAATATATCATAACCATATGTTCCATCAATTCACTAGTATCACCAATGGTATGAGTGATCATGGAAAGAATTGGAAAAAACCGATCAAATGGAGAGAGTACTAGGATCTCTTCCAATGATATAAAATTCAAAGAAAGTGCCCAATTATAAAAGTAAGAATTTGATATAGTGTGCATTATATAAATAGGTAGTCTCTTTGATGAAGTATGAGTTAGAGCTAGATAATATTTATGATGCTGAGTTTACTAACAAAAAATGTACTTCAGTTAAATCAAATGTTACTGATACCTATGATGCCTCTAAATATGTGTTTTAGATTATTGACAATTATATTTCCCACATCAGTAATATTTTTTACAAGTTCATGAAAAAATGTGCTAAGAGGAAGTTGAAGGGGAAGTCATAAAATGAAAATAATAAAGGTAACCCTAGTAATAATAATGATAGTTAAAAATTAATAGGTTATGTATAATGAAGGAAAGGTCACATAAGTGTTATTTTCCCTAAATAAAAAAAACTAAATAAATAGAAATATAAAATAAGCATGTAAAAATAAATTTTTTATACTTTGGGATTGTTCTGAGAGTTACATAATTGGTAGAGTATATGGAAGTGAACAGGATATAAGGAATCATTCCATAACGAGTATTATATGTGAGGTAAATTATTTTCCATTTACTTAATTAATAACTCCACAAAATATTGACTATAATTATTTATTTGTAAATGAAACAAAAAAACAATTTCGAACTCATTTTATGAATATAATTTTGAAAATTATAAAGTAATGAAATTTTGTAACTAAAATAATGAATTAAATAATTATTGAGAAATAATTTTATAAACAATAATGAATTAATATTTAATAAAAATATGATGATAAAATAAAATGAGATATTTAAAATGGAATGTATAAATATGAAAATATTTATTTTCAAAATGATAAAAATAATAAGGATTATAACTATAAAATGTTAAAAAAAGATAAAAATCAAAGGAATAAAAAATTTCTCATAGTTAATAGAATAATTTCAAGATATGTGATTTAATTTGTTCTATTTATGATCTATATAATTTAGACAATTAATGTAAGAAATTGAAAATAGAAAATGAAAATTTAAGAAACACGCCTTTTGGAACTAATGAAGAAGTATTTATAAATTTAGGAATATTTCAGAAGTCAAATATAGTTTTGATGAATGGCATTATTAATATTAAAAAATAATTACCTACTATTGTTAGAGGAAAATAGAAATATGATATTATGATTCATTTATCAAGATTAAACACCAAAATTATGGTTTTGGATTCAATAGTATAACACTGTGATTAAATAAAACTAACCAAGACAAAAGATCAAAAAGAATAATTCCAAGTGTAAGCTATTCCAAATGTCGAATGAAAGGGAATTATTTTAATGAGTAATTTTAAATAGAAAGTGGTTACACCCGGAACATGAAATGTGACATAATAATGTTTTTGTCATTTAATTAATGTGATGGATGCATTTTCACATTTGGAGAAAACTCTAAACATCATATTAGTGATTTTTATAAGGTTGGTAATTATAAAACTATTATTATTTAAAAAGTATTAAATGTACTAGGATTGAAACAAAATATCATAATAATATAATAATTGTGAGATGATGTATTAAATATTTTATTTTAAAATGTTAAATGTCCTTTTTTTAAAAATAAAATAGTTTTATTTACTACAAACGGAAAAGAAAATTTAGATACTATTGATTTTTCCGATTTATCCAAAAAAATTATAAATGTCTCAATACTATATAATCAAGTCATATTTTTTGGTATTGGTGGGTTTGGAATGAATATTTATGACTATTTCTCAACCATTCAAATCATGAATAGGTTTTGTAACTTCTTAAGTTGCATACAATCCACTATTTCATGTGTAATTCCTGTTTAAAAGGTTAAATAACATATAGAAATCCTTAAATCTAGAAATGATGTCAGTACTGCAAGATTTTTAAAATTTATAAATCTTGAGTTATTTGGGCTAATGAATAATACAAGTTTCAGTTGTATTATGTATTTTTTTTAATTGTATATGATTACAATATATTTTTATAAACACATTTTCTATCTCATAAAAAAGAAACTTTATCCGGATGTTGTGATTTCTGTAAGATTATTCGAAATTTAAAATGTAAATCAATCATATATATATTAAATGTGATTAAGTGGGTGAATTTTTAATCATATAAGTTGATTATTATTTTTAATAAAATGGATATAAACACATTTTATCATCTCTTAGGACACCAGAAAAACGGTGTGGTAAAATGAAAGAAGATGTCTATTCAAGAAAAGATATCTATGATAATGGAATATAGTGTACCTAATTATTTATTGATTGAATCAATATATAAATAATTCAATTTTTAAATGGAGTTTCAATTAAAATATTCCAAAATATGACCCCTTATAAAAATTTAAATGGATATAAATGTAATTTTGTTTATTTCAAGGTATTTGAATATAATGTTTTATTCATAAATACAAAAGATAATATAGAAAAACATGACACTAAATATCATGAAGGGGTATTAGAAGGATAATCCAATACAATTAAATTTATTGGTTTATATTATTTAACATTAGTTAAAATAATGACTATGATAATGATAATGCATCTATTTAGGGCAAGTATATTTTTTCTCAAACATATCCAAAATAATGCCAAAATCTTAATGATCACCCAGTCAAAAATGTAATTGCAAATTTAAAATCTTGATTCAAACTAGAAAATTTATTTTACTTTACCATAAAATTCTTCTTATTTGAGTGTCTTTGTACCTATAAATACTAAAAATTCTTTCTTTTATTCTAATTTGATTAATAAAATTATTGATGAATATAATAAATTAGAAAGGAATAATGTATAAGATTTAGTTTCTTATAGTAAATGTAAAAATTCTATACGAACTAAATGGTTTTTTCAAAATAAACATGATAAATATGGAATCAGTTTTAAAAATAACGAAATAATAGTATCTCATGTTTATTCCCTGAAATATGGAACTGACTTTGAATATTATTCTTCTAATACTATAAGGATATAGTAATAAAAATTCTATTAGCCTCTTCTATATTTCAAAAAATAAAATTAAATCCTATAAATATAAAAATATAATTATTCATTGGAGTTATTATATTAGAATTATATTTCAGAAAATCTCCTCGATTAGAAAATGAAAACTTCAGGATCATGTTGTTTGACTCAATAAAGCCCTATATAGTCTTAAACAAACTCCAAGATCATGATATGAAATATTTACACATATATGATTGAGAAAATTATATTTTAAGGGGTAAGGTAGATCAAAAAAAATTTTATAAAAAGGATTTCAAATGATATAATAATTATAATGATTATTTTTTATGATATAATATTTGGATAAACAAATTATTCTCTCTATAATGATTTTTCTATGATTTTAAAAAGTGAATTTGACATGATATTAATGGGAAAAATAAATTTTTTCTTGTATTAAAAATTAATCAATGTCAAGATGGTATTTTTTAAAAATAAAGACAAATGTGATAAAGGAAATGTAAAGTTATTTGGAAATGATTCTATTAGAATACTGAAAAAACATATGAGAAAAAATTATAAATTTGAATTAGAAGAATAATGTAGTTCAGTTAACATTAAAAAATATAGTGGAATATTTGGAATCTTTTAGTATCTCAAAGCTTCAGGACCATAAATAAAGTTCTCTATATTCTTGAGTTCTAGATTTCAGTCAAACACTAAATAAATTCACCTTACATCAGTTTAAAGAGTAACTAATATTATCAAGGGAACTATTTGTACTGGACTATTTTATTTTAATGTGAAATATTTTTTATTGTCTTCTTATAAATCTAGCTTTGGAGGTTGTAGACATGTACAAAAGAATAACTACATGTAAGTGGTGCATTTTAGGAAAACGTTTAGTGTCATTAATCTTTACGAAACAACATTCGGTATCACTCTACACTATTGAGGATGAATATGTTTTTATTACCAGTTTATATTCCCTTTAAAGATAAATAAAACAATATTTTTATGATTTCATTATTTGTTTTCAGAAAATTTATAATTACTATGATAACACAAGTGTTATTTCAATGTCTATAAACGATCTTCAATAATCAATAACTAAGCACATAGATGTTAGATTTCAATTTCTAAGGGATCATGTCATTAAAAGGTGATATATTTATCAAATTTGTTCAAAATTATAATAAACTATCTAGAATATTTAACAAACCCATTGGCATAATTAAATATGAAATAATGAAATTTAAATTGGGAATGTTGGAATCTAAAGATAATTTTCAGTATGATTACCATTCGGAATTTGTTTACATATATTCTATATATAAAACATTTATTTTCTACTCAGAAAATATAATATTTTGATCAAATTATTTATAATTATGTTGTTAATCACTTAAATTTTATTAATTAATTATATTTACTCTCATTAGAGTAATTGATTTGGTTTAGAATTGAATATATTTATACATTAATATTATTTTACTTTTTGATAAATTTCAAAAAGTGGATATTTTTTTGACAAAATTTATAAATATTTTATTTTTTAATATTAAAATGGTGGAATCTGTTAGTTTTTGAAGGTGATTTAAATATTATATCACGTATAATTGTTTTCATTAATTAATATTTATTAATAAATTAATTTCTAAACTCATATAATATTCAATTGGTTTGTTTAAGTACAAGTTTTCTTATATTTCTCAAAACATGTATGTAATTGTTTTTATAGTGTTACTTGTTATATTTTTATAATCTATTATATTTTATGTATATTTAAAATAAAAATTTTGTGTCATCTCCAGTATGGAACCAAGGTATCCCTCAACCACATAAGGGGCCCTTCTCCGTTAACCCTATAGGAAGTCCATCTAGTGAAACCACAAAAGGAGGATTTTGTCTTCTATGTGAATAACACATTCCAGTCGCATGCGAGGCCTATGTAAAACACCCCCAATGTGTGCACCTATTGGTGTAGAGTGTTAGGAAATGCTACCCCCACGTTCTGTGACCATAATTAATGTGTGTTTTTATATATTATTTTGTCTTTCATATTGTTTTATATACTAATTCCACAAAATTTATCTATTTAGATGTGGGGTCATCTTTAAAATCTTATATATGATCTGCACCATCAAATCTCATCCATTTGAATTTCATCAGTTTGATCATATTTGAAATCACCCATGATTTTTAGACTCCTACACTATGATTCTTCCACCTATACCTATCTATTCAATCATTCATGAATCTCCATCGAGAGACCATTTGCTTGTCTTCAAGTTCAAAAAACAATATCCTTCACACTAGTGATCTACTGAGTATGATCATAGCTTCAATCCATGTTTCTTCAAACCATATTTTTTTATTTTTTTGATCTATTCTACCTCAAATTTTAGATATATCACATTTTCTTTTTATGTCTCCATGTTCCAAGAGTAATCTTTTCATTGTCAAGCTTTAATCTATTCAACTTCATCTTCTACCTCATTTTCTCTTCCTCTGGTTTGATGTTTCTTCTCCCTATTGTTTATCTCTCACGTCACCATTGTTTTTTACCAATAGTGGGTCTTTTACACAATATTTGAAATTAATGATGGGTTATTTACCCACAATTGTCCATACATGGTGGTTCATTTACATAATGATGGACTTCAGTGGTGGGTTATTTACCAACCATTGGTCATCAATTGGGGGTCATTTTTTACCCACTATTGAGGATTCTTTTTGATTATATAGAACCTTATAAAATTTACCTTGACTTCCATTAATATATTTATCCTCATTAGGTTTGTTCTTTTTATTTTCCTTCTACAAAATTATATTTAAACTATTAATTAGGTATAATATCTATTAATATATCCATATTTCATCGAGTTGATGTAGAAAGTCTTTCTATTTTAATTTATTTTATTTTTAATTTTCAGTAGAATTATATTTTCTACTTGATGTTAATTCGTATTCAGTTGATATTCTCTGTGTTAGAATAATCTTTTTTAATTGACTCGTCCCTTATTTATTTGGTTTATAGTAATTTTTATTTTCACAGAATGAAGTGTTTTTAATCCAATTTATTATTATTAATTTTTTATTATTTTTAAAATTTTGAAAATATTTTTAGTGATATATATTTGTAAATTTCAAATTATATGTGATGATCCACTGTTAAGTTTATTCAATAGTGGTTCATGATTCTCTATTGGACTTCCAACAGTGAGAATTTTTTTTATTTTTTCATAAGAATCCTTTCAGTACTTAAATTCTTGTAAGGTATTTAGATTTTTTAAATCTTTTTATTTTTTCTTCAAATTAATATGGAAATTCATACTCTATTTATCCACTATTAGAACCCCATAGTGGATCATGAGTCAAAACTATATATTTTAATGGTAGGCCAATGACCCACCATTAGTTAACATTTTATTTCTGTAAAAAAAACTTATTCAAATTTCTACAATTAAATTGATTTTTTTGATAAATGTGTTGTAATTTAATGTTGAAATAAAATTGTATAGTGTTAAAAATAAATTTTTAACATTATTTTTAGTACATTTTTACATCTTGGTCATATTTCATATGATTCTCTGTTTACTACACATTGGATATATGTATAATATAATTGAATATATTTATATTTAAATTGTTTTATAACTATATATTGACTACAATAGTTTTTCTTAATATATTAAGTGTTTAATAATAATATTTTGTAATGTAATGTAAAGACTAATTATGTTTAATTATTAATACATAGGGGTTTTAAAAAACTATAGGTAGCAATGATATTATTATATTTTTATGAATTACCTTGTGTAATGATTATATTGGACAAAAACACACTCATACATCTCTATTTCAATGACCTGGGACATATCATCAGGGGATAAAATGATTACCAGTGAAGATCATTCGACATATCACCTAGGATACATCATATAAATTCTTATTACTCTCAAAAAATATTCACAAACATTGTTGAATTCTACATTCTTTCTATGATCACTTTATAAATCTATATTTGACATTTTTTTCTTCATGTGATTAATGATATTCATTCAGAAACATGAAAACATACTTATAATCCTCTAGATTTCTTGTATTTATTTTAATCATTTAATTTTGTTTCATTCTATTGGTTCTTTGTCTGTGATTTTTTTATGATTTTCCCATCAACAGATGGTATTTTT
Organism: Viscum album; assembly: GCA_963277665.1. Classification (NCBI taxonomy): domain Eukaryota; kingdom Viridiplantae; phylum Streptophyta; class Magnoliopsida; order Santalales; family Viscaceae; genus Viscum; species Viscum album. The sequence continues at coordinate 1,316,341,430 of OY728133.1, forward strand.
CTTTCCTTTTTATTCTAACTCTTAAATGGATGTCAGAGTTGTGGCTTCGGATCAAAATTCCTATATGTAGAATTTTTTGGCTCCTGTATAATATATTTGGTAGTTCCCCTCAGTTTTTCAAAAGGAAGGGTCTGTAAAAAAATTCTCACACTATTAAAAGTGAGTTTTTAGTGGGTAATATTATCCTCAATTTATAGTGGAGATTTGGGAGTTGAATAGAATCATTTTGATATGAATGACTATAAATCTTTTGTTCTCTTAAATATAATTTATTTCTGATCATAACTCAAATACCCAACAGACTCAATACTTTATGTTTTTATAAAGTATGATTATTTTTATCTTTAATTTTTAAAATTAAAATTAACCCCCCCCCCTTCTATTCCTATTTCCAATCAATAATTATCCAATATTTTAGATCATGCGTCCAGTATTTCAATGGGCCATGAGAGAGTCATCATTCCATATATGATATTATCGAAAATAATTTTTATCATGATTTTATTAAAATAGTTCTTTATTTTTATTGATAAAGTATTCAATGTTAATAACTTAATTGTTTTTTTATTTGGAGTTAGAAATTATCATGTTAAGTCTCATGTAATATATATTATGGTGTATTTTCTAAATCCATAAGTTATAAATTACTTCTGAATGTACATAGATACAATATTGTAACTAGTGATGTTTTCCTATAGAGTATGATGTGGGTAACTATCTATTTTTATGTTTTTACCACATTTGGGACAAAATTGTATTTAAGGGTAGGGGAATTTGCTTTAAAAAAAATTTTGGGCTCTATGAAATCATGGAGTACATTAGTAGAGTGGCACACAAGTAATAACTTCCTGGGAATTAAAAAATAAACCATGATGTGTAATATGTATCATAGATTTGGAAAATTCATTAGTATATTTATCATGTGATCAGCCTCGTGGATGTCATTTTGGATTTAGATTTTTTATTTAATGAGAGACTAGTTTAGATTATGGGTCGGTGCGAGCAGGAACATCATGGAAATAAGGATTATTTTGAATTTTTTTGGAATAATTTGTGTATCACTCATTTTAAATGGGAGTGGGACTTGGATACAAGGGAATAAGGGGAGGTGATGTTTTCAAATGAGACTCAACAATTCTAATTGACACATTTTTGGGATAATATTCTATCTAATTAAGTGGTTATAACACCCTCACCCTTTTGAGGTATGAATTTTGTTTTTTCATCAAACCTAATAAATGCTTCCCATTTTTTATGTTGTATAGTTCAAAGGTGGACTAGGTCCATGTTTCGAGGAAATAGATTGGTGAGAGTTAAATCTATAATGTAATTAATTTCTATCAAAATGTGCAAGTGATTCCATTCCTGTTTTTGTAGGTATAGTAGTGGATAATACTATAATCAGAGAGAATTATTTTTGAATGCAATATAACCCCATTGGGGACAGCAGTGTTTTGGTTGGTTTGTCATAGAGCATGGGTGGCTAGAATATTATTTTATAAAATTTATTTGACTAATTAAATAAATTTGGAACTTAAAAAATTCTGTATTTCCAACCATATCCTTCTAGTAGTTTTAGTTTGTGAATTACTATATCATCTATTATTTTTATTATTTCCATTATGCCACCGTTTAATTTTTTTTTGATTATATATTTGTCTCATATATCATTAGTAAATTCTGAAAATTATTATAATAATACTTGACCATATTTTGGGGCTATTCCTCGCTATTATTTCTTCTTTTCGGGGTCGATCCCTAATTCAGGGATTTTTAAAGGTTTCAATATTTTGAACATCTAAAACCAAATTATAGGGATTCCATTAATGAGTGGGATCATTTTAGTACCGATTATGTTGTATATAACTAATATTAATTATTTCCACACATTTCACATGTTATGTTAAATATATTCTCACTTATCATGTGTGATTTAAATAGAAATATTCTAAAATTATAAGGCCCCAGCCTTAAACCTTACTTAATCTTGAGTTATTACTAGATTACACATTGAGGACCTTTTTAGGTTTAGAGTTTTAGAGAATTAGATCATAAAACATGCATTACATTCCACATGTAAATAAAGTGGTTACATAAAGATAGTATTCTTCTTTCCCATCAATGGAAACATATTTAAAATTAAACATGGATTATTTCTTGACGCTTCCTTGACACTATCATCATATCATGTACCTTTTCCTTGACCTGTGAAAAACATTTCAAAAAAACATGGGATGAGCATAAAAAGCTTAGTAAGGGATATAAAAATATGGAAAGGAAACATGGGTACATATATACATAAGAATGAAATAATACTTTACCCATAAAACATAAGCACTTTAACATACCTCATAAAATCATGAATAAATCATTGAAATCATAAGACATAAAGGTAACTTGAGGCATTCATAACATTCTTACGTAGGGAGTAACCCTCTTGGTTACGTTTGGAATACCCATCACAGTATATTCCCTAAATCTCTTCGAAGAAACATTAACGTTTCACTCCATCATGTTACCCAATGCATGGGAGAGCTATATCGGCCTCACCCTCCCTTAGTTTATCACGGAACCACCCGTTTTCATAATAATTCCCAAGAACCTCAACATAATCATATCACATATAACATGCATAAAGGAAACATAACATTTCCACCTTTCAATCAAAAGATATCAATACAACACATTGATATAAAAAAATTATGAAACCCATTTTCAATACCAAAATAAAAGAAAAGTAAAACATGGTATTTATTTTTCTTTTAAAAGAATGTATGGCTTGTAGAGGAAGCTGAAACTCAAATAACGGTCACGACGGCGGAGAAGTCGTTGTTGCCGCATATGTATGACAAAAACTTTACCTTTTGTCGTTTAGTAAATGCTTCATACAAAAAAGATTCCTTTTGAATAAATTTAAAAGTCAAAGGTGTTTATACACTATATAAAAGAATGTTGTGTATAAAATAAAATATGCCTCAATGAAAGGAGATTGAGACGAAGTCCCATACATCGTATCCGACTTGACCCGACCGTTCTTTAATCTCATGAATAATAAACTTGACTTAATCTCTACTTTCTTAAGAACCTTTTTCAAGTTCATTATTCATTTTATACCATGTTATGAACATCATGTAATCATTTAAGTTAATAATGTTCATTTTGTCCGTATTTGGTTCTTAAGTCAAAAATAGACTTCTTACACTTACATGTTGTTAATTTGGTCAAAGGTTCATTATATCCAGAATGATATTAATGATTTGGATAACATATATATCATATATATTCAGCATATACATGTATTTATAATATTACATCACATTTAGAGGTAAGAAATGAAATGCACCGTTCATGGAGGTGGTAAGCCGTACGTACGCATGTAAGCTACTTTCATTTCTATTTAGTATTTTATGGAATGGATTCATAATGATATAAGAGTATATTATAATTCCAGAATAATAACATATATAATATAATTAACTTTATCCTTTACACATTCCACATATGGTATTAACAAATCAAATCACTTTTAGGGGTTGGTAGTCCGCACTTCCTAAAATGAAGATATCGTGTTTACCCATAATGGAAACAATAATGGTATTCCATAAATGAAAAATAAATAATCATAAGGAAATAATAAACATATAATATATCATATATAAAAATAGTGACATCATAATGGCCACCTTTGAAGGTGTTAAATGAGTATTGAATAATCAGCATTTCGGGAGGCAGAATTTCACCATCCACGGAAACCGTATGTTATTTAACCATTTGATGTAGTTGTGTGAGAGTGTTGCTCTAATAAAACTTATAAAAACATCCTAGTATATTGAAGATACTGGTGTTGTTACAAAATAATTAAATAAAAAGAGTTTAGGGGGTTGGAGAAGAAAAATAAAACAAATGAACATGAGAGAATGAATTACCTTTAAAAGTGTAACTCCTTTTGATTTGAGCCTAAAGGCTTCCTTTGAATGTATTATTCCCATAGAGAATCCTCTAGGATGAGGAGAGATATGTTGAGAGAATAAATGGGCAGGGGATGGCCGGGCCAAAGGCTTGAGGAGTGTGTAAATGAGGTAGAGGTTGGGGCCTTTTATAAGAGGAGAGGAGGGGCACTTTTGGAAATCATGAAACTATTATTTTATTTTCAAAAGTGTTTCGAATTTATAAAGTCCCAAATTGATATATTTCGAATATAAGATGATAAGGATTCTAAATATTTCCATCCAATAGTTTTTGGACAAGTTTAGGTCTTAGATTTTATATTATCGTTTCATTTTATTGAAACTGTTCATTAATGAGGTCATCGTTGCGTCATCATGATGTCATAGTTAAATTAATTTATTTAATGTCTAAAAATTATAAAAAAAACATCCTGATGTAGGAAATCTTTTTATATTTCCAATTAATATTTATAATAAAAAATTGGATCTTTATAACCCCATCTAAAAATTGTTTTTGTAAAACATATTATGTTTGTGTCATTTTTACTTTTACAATAAATAAAAAGTTATTTATGTCATTTCCCAACCAAAGTGGCCCCATGGGGTCCCCAAGTTGACCCATGGATTTTCTTGGTCAGACATGACACATCCAATGAGGGTAGGACATGTGTCAACTTCATCTCATATTATTAAAGCATTATTTTTTTTCTTAAACTACACTAATTACCACTAATCGCGATTAAAAACTTAATAAGTTACTATTCACCAAAAAATTATTTTAATCTCATTGAACCACATTATACTTTTTAATGACAACCATGTATGTAGGATTTTTTAAATTCAAAACACATTGATGACAAAATTTCATTTAAACGGAAAATCAGTTTTTATAAGTACCACTTAGTGGTTTCACTATTCATCAAAAAATGAAGTTTTTCAGAAAATTACCAAAAATTCACCCTAAGCTATATTTGATATTAAAAATTCAAAAATGAAGTCTATTTTACAAAATTCAAAACATATAAGTCACATTAATTAATTTAATAATTAATTCCCGCTGTCAGAGCAAATAGCGTGTTTTTATGAAACAATAGGTATCAAAAGATTGATACTAGTTTAAGTATGATTTCAAAGTGAAATTGATTCCAATGACCACCATTGGATTAAATGGTAAAAATATATTCATATTACACTTTAATACCAATTCAAAAGATAATCTAATCTTATAAATAAATTAGATTAAAAAGTAGTTTTGATGTAAAATGCAGTATTTTTCACTATTCATTAAAAAAATGAACATTGTCAGAAAAATACCAAAAATTTATCCAATGTAAAATTCAATGTCCCAATAATAATTAATATGTTTATTTTGACAAATATAGATTATAAAATTGTCAAAATATTGATTTAAAAAGGGTTTTCCATCAAAATCCAGTAAAACAATCTTTTAAGAATATTAGTGTATTCTATGCTTAAGATTGGATTTATTTTCATTTTAAGCCTCTAAAACATTATATAATTCTTTAATAGACATAGATAAAAATATCTATTATTCATTACTTACTTTGGATGTTACATCCTTCCCCCCTTTAGAAAATTGCGTCCCCACAATTTATTTACTTATTGAATAAATGGGGGTACTTATCCCTCATTGCATTTTAAGATTCCCATGTTTCCTCTTCAATCATGTGGTTTTTTCACAAAACCTTTACCTGGTGAATCACCTTATTCTGTAACACTTGCTCCCTGTGGTCAAGAATCTGGACCGGTTGTTCCTCATAAGATAGGTTCTCTTCCAGCTGAACTACCTCTGGACTCAAAACATGAGATGGATCTGGCATATACTTTCTCAACATCTAAACGTGAAAAACATTGTGTACCTGAGATAAACTCGGAGGTAAAGCCACCCAGTATGCAACTGATCCAACTCATTCTAGAATTTCATAGGGTCTAATGAACCTTGGACTCATCTTTCCTTTCTTACCAAATCGCATCACACTTTTCCATTGTGATACTTTGAGAAAAACATGATCACCTACCTCAAAAGAGAGATCCTTCCTCCTGTTGTCTGCATAACTCTTCTGCCTGCTCTGAGCTGTTCTCATGTGCTTCTGAATCAGCTGAACTTTTTTTGCCATCTCTTCTACCAATTCTTGTCCCATAAACTTCCTTTCACCCACTTCATCCCAGAAAGCTGGAGTTCGACACCGCTTCCCATATAATGCCTGAAATGGTGCCATCTGTATACTGGAATGAAAACTGTTATTATATGAAAATTCAACCAAAGAAAGATGATTGTCCCAACTTCCCTGATAATCCATCGAACAAGCTCGTAGCATATCCTCCAAGGTCTGAATTGTTCGTTCTGACTGCCCATCTGATTGAGGATGAAAAGTTGTACTAAAATTTAATTCAGTACCCAACGACTTCTGAAGGCCTTTCCAAAAGTTATAAGTGAACTTGGGATCACGATCAGATAAAATGGAGAGAGGAACTCCATGTAACCTGACTACCTCTTTAAGATACAAACGTGAATGTTGATCTAGGGAAAAAGTATCTCGTATAGCAAGGAAATGAGCATACTTAGTCAAGCGATCAACAATAACCCAGATTGCATTATTACCTCGAGATGTCTTCAGTAATCCCACAACAAAGTCCATGGATATATTCTCTCATTTCCACTCTGGAACTGGTAATGGCTTAAGAATACCTTTCGGTAACTGCCGCTCTGCTTTAACCTGTTGACATTTCAAACACTTCACAGTAAAATCAGCAATATCTCTTTTCATTCCATCCCACCAGTAATACTCACGAAGATCTCTATACATCTTAGTGCTGCCAGGATGAACTGAAAACGGAGAACTATGAGCTTCACATAAAAACTCTCTCATCAACTGGGAATCACAAGGCATACACAATCTCTTCGCAAACCTCAAAACACAATCATTATCAATGTTGAATTTAGGCAACATACCTTTCTGAACCAGCTCTACCTTTTTCTGCAACTCACTATCTTGCTTCTGTGCTTGCTTGATTCTATCTGATAGAGATGATCTCACTGATACCTGAAACAAAACAGAATAACTTCCTGCACCAACAACTTCTATGCCAATTTTCATCAAATCCTTAACCAAAGGATCACGTTCCAAACGCAACATTGCTAGTGAAGCATTACTTTTTCGACTCAAAGCATCATCCACTTTATTTGCTTTTCCCGGATGGTAATGAATTTTACAATCATAATCCTCTATTATTTCTAGCCATCTCCTTTGTCTCCTAATAAATTCTTTCTGGGTGAATATATACTTTAAACTGTTTTGATCGGTATATATTTCACACTTTACTCCATACAAATGATGCCTCCAAAATTTTAAAGCGAAAACGACAGTAGCTAATTCCAAATCAGGTGTAGGGTCATTTACCTCCTGAGTTTTCAACTGTCGTGAAGCATAAGCAATTACTTGATCATTCTGCATTAGTACGCAACCATGTCCTTTCAATGAAGCATCACTGTATATAACAAACTCACCATTCCTAGAAGGCAGTGCCAAAACTGGAGTATTCACCAATCTTCTTTTCAATTCCTGAAAACAATCATCACATTCTTTTGTCCAGATAAACATAACACCCTTCCGAGTTAGCTTAGTCATTGGACTAGATAACTGTGAAAAATTTCTAACAAACCTTCGGTAATAGCCTGCCAAACCAAGGAAGCTACGAATCTTACTTACATTTGTGGGTCTTGGCCATTCTTCAACAACTTTTGTTTTTTCAGGATCAACGGTTATGCCATCTTTTGAAACAATGTGACCAAGGAAAGAAATTTGTTGCAACCAAAACTCACATTTGTTGAATTTCCCATAAAATTTCTTTTCTTTTAAGGTTTTCAAAATGACCCTTAAATGTCTTTCATGCTCCTCTTTACTTTTAGAAAACACCAAAATATCATCAATGAAAACCACCACAAACTTATCCAAGAACTCATGGAAAATTATATTCATTGAGTACATGAATATAGCAGGTGCATTGGTTGTCCCAAAAGGCATGACTACAAATTCATAATGGCCATATCTTGTACGAAATGCACTCTTCGAAACATCTGCTTCATTTACCTTCAGCAGATGGTACCTCGACCTCATGTCAATCTTTGAAAAATACTGAGCTCCCTGGAGCTGATCAAACAAATCATCGATATGAGGCAACGAATATTTGTTCTTAATAGTGATATTATTCAAGGCCCTATAATCAATGCAAAGTCTCATAGAACCATCTTTCTTTTTAACAAATAAAATAGTAGCACCCCATGGTGATGTGTTAGGTCGAATGAAACCTTTATCTAATAAATCTTGCAATTGCTCCTTCAACTCTGAAAGTTCAATTTGAGCCATTCGATAAGGGGGTTTTGAAATTTTCTTAGCATCAGGAACTAAGTCAACAGTAAACTCAACTTCCCGATCTGGTACTATTCCAGGCAACTCATCAGGAAAAACATCTGGATACTCATTTACCACTGGCACATCATTAATCTGAACAGTTCCTTTATTTTCAACGACGTGTGAAAGTTAACATTCATTTCCATCTTTTACAAGTTTCTTGGCCTCTTGATAAGTTATCAACACTAGGGGTTCATTCTTGTACACAAACTGAAAGTATTTCTGAAAAGAATCTTCTTTAGCTCTATAGTCAATCTTAGCATGGTAAATATAGAGCCAATACATACCTAGGATAACAACAAACTCTACTAGAGTTAGAAAAATAATGTATGCAAGTAGTTTCTTTCCACAGATAAGGATAGGAAGATTCTTATAAATTCTTTTTTCCCCAACATTCCCCCCAGGGTTTTTTACCAAAAGTCCAGGATTCATTTCTTGAGATGGTATTCCCATTTTACTAGAAAAGGTTTCAGACATGAAAGAATGTGTAGACCCCGAATCAAACAACACACTGGCATTATCTGAAAAAACAAACAAAGTACATGATACAACTTCATTTGATGGCCCGACGTCTACCGATGTAGTTTCAAAAGATTTCACCACCCCTTTCTGCTTGTAGTCTAACTGCTTCCCATCACTCAAACTCTTTGTCGAACACTCATTTGCATAGTGACCCATCTCATTGCACTTATAACATTTCACTAACTGTAAATCAAATTTGTTCATACCTTCACCTTGATCCTTTTCAGATCAATCACAAGATTTATGTCCCATCTTACCACATTGGTAGCACTTTCCAGAATTCAGAAGACATTCCCCAGCATGCCTTTTGCCACATTTTTCACAAACTGGAAACTTAGTTTTCTTACTATCAGACTTTTTTGAAGAATTCTTACCTTTCTCTTGCAACCTCGGTCTCTTCTTCTGCTGCTTGTTATAGAACACTTGGTCATCAGAAAACTCCATTTCCGCATTCTCAGTACATCGAACAAGCTTTTCATAACTTTTAAACTCATGAGAAGCTAATGCCCTTAGATATTTTGGCTTTAATCCTGAGTAAAAATGATTGATTTTACTATCAAGGTCTCGGATAAAATTTGGAGCATACCTTGCCAATCGAGTGATCCTTTTTTCATAGGTAGCCACTGAGTCTTCATGTTGCCTCAATTACAAGAATTGATTTTCCATCCTAAGTCGAACACCCTTAGAGAAATACTTCTCAAAAAACATACCTTTGAATTTATCCCAGTCGAGAGCATCAATCTCAACAGCGTCCCTGATATTTTTAACCATTGACCACCACTGATCTGCCTCACCCTCCAAACGGTAAATAGAAAGACTAACCTTTTGATTGTCTGAACACCCCATGACATCTAAAATATTATCCAGTGCTTTACTCCACCCTTCAGCTAGCACAGGTTCAGATGATCCTCTGAATGATGGGGGGTGTTTCCTCAGGAAATGTTCCACCACTGACATGTTCCTCTGCGGTTGGTCTGGCTGATATCGCGCATGGATACCACCACAATTTATAGCCTGAGTCAACTGCACCATTACTGCAACAAACTGTTCAGTTCCAATTCCGTCCATCTCAGGATACTGATTCAGAAGCTTGTCTTCCTCCTGATGTCGTCCCAACATAGCTGCTTTGTTTCCTCTGCGGAAAACCATTCTGAACACAAAAATATTTTAGGCGAAGCAACATGGTAATCCGTAAATGCTATATCATTTCAATAATATTATAATTTAACACTTTTCTAACTCCTATAGTTTTCTAAACCGACCTTTGATACCAACTATAAGGCCCCATCCTTAAACCATACTTAATATTGAGTTATTACAAGATTACACATTGAGGATCGTTTCAGGTATAGAGTTTTAGAGAATTAGATCATAAAACTTGCATTGCATTCCACATGTAAACAAAGTGGTTACATAAAGATAGTATTCTACATTTCCATCAATGGAAACATATTTAAAATAAAACATGTATTCTTTCTTGACACTTCCTTGACACTATCATCATATCATGTACCTTTCCCTTGACCTGTGAAAAACATTTCAAAAAAACATGGGATGAGCATAAAAATCTCAGTAAGGGATATAAAAATATGGAAAGAAACATGGGTACATATATACATAAGAATGAAATCATACATTACCCATAAAACATAATCACTTTAAAATACCTCATCAAATCATGAATAAATCATAGAAATCATAAGACATAAAGGTAACTTGAGACATTCATAACATTCTTACGTAGGGAGTAACCCTCTTGGTTATGTTTGGAATAACCATCACAGTATATTCCCTAAATCTCTTCGAAGAAACCATAACGTTTCACTCCTTCGCGTTACCCAATGCATTGGAGAGATATATCGGGCTCACCCGCCCTTAGTTTATCACGGAACCACCCGTTTTCATAATAATGCCCAGGAACCTCAACATAATCATATCACATAAAACATGCATAAAGGAGACATAACATTTCCACCGTTCAATCACAAGATATCAATACAACACATTGATATAAAAAAATTATTAAAACCATTTTCAATACCAAAATAAATGAAAAGTAAAACATGGTATTTATTTTTCTTTTAAAAGAAGGTATGGCTTGTAGAGGAAGCCGAAACTCAAATAACGGTCATGGCGGCGGAGAAGTCGTTGTCGCCGCATACGTACGAAAAAAACAATCCCATTTGTCGTTTAGTAAACGCTTCGTATAAAAAATATTCCTTTTGAATAAACGTAAATGTCAAAGGGGTTTATACACCGTATAAAAGAAAGTTGTGTATAAAATAAAATATGCCTCAATGAAAGTAGATTGGGACGAAGTCCCATACCTCGTATCCGACATGACCTGACCGTTCTTTAATCTCATGAATAATAATCTTGAGTTAATATCTACTTGCTTAAGAACCTTTTTCAATTTCATTATTCCTTTTATACCATGTTATGAACATCATGTAATCATTTAAGTTAATAATGTTCATTTTTTCGGTATTTGGTTCTTAAGTCAAAAATAGACTTGTTACACTTACATGTTGTTAATTTGGTCAAAGGTTCGTTACATCCAGAATGATATTAATGATTTGGATAAAATATATATCATATATATTCATCATATACATGTATTTATAAAATTCAATCACATTTAGAGGTAGGAAATGAAATGCTCCGTTCATGGAGACGGTAAGCCGTACGTACGCATGAACGCTACATCCATTTCTATTTCGTATTTTATGGAATGGAATCATAATGATATAAGATTATATTATAATTCCAGTATAATAACATATATAATATCATTAACTTTATCCTTTACACATCCCACATATGGTATTAACGAATCAAATCACTTTCTGGGGGCGGTAGTCTGCACTTCCTAAAATGAAGATATCGTGTTTACCCATAATGGAAACAATAATGGTATGCCATAAATGAAAAATACAGAAGCTTAAGTAAATAATACACATATTATATATCATAAATAAAAATAGTGACATCGTAATGGCCACCTTTGAAGGTGTTAAATGAGTATTGAACAATCATCGTTTCGGGAGGCAGAATTTCGCCATCCACAGAAACCGTATGTTCTTTAACCATTTGATGTAGTTGTGTGAGAGTGTAGCTAGAATAAATCTTATAACAACATCCTAGTATATTTAATATACTGTTTTTGTTACAAAAGAAGTATATAAAAAGAGTTTAGGGGGTTGGAGAAGCAAAATAAAACAAATGACCATGACAGAATGAATTACCTTTAAAAGTGTAACTCTTTTTTATTTGAGCCTAAAGTCTTCCTTTGAAAGGATTAATCCCAATAGGAATCCTCTAGGATGAGGAGAGGGATTTGGAGAGAGTAAATGGGCCGGGTATGGCCGATCCAAAGGCTTTAGGAGTGTGTGAAATGAGGTAGAGGTGGGGGCCTTTTATAAGAGGAGAGAAGGGGAACTTTTTAAAATCATGAAACTATTATTTTAATTTCAAAAGTGTTTCGAATTTATAAGGTCCCACATTGATATATTTCTAAGATAAGATGATAAGACTTCTAAATATTCCCATCAAATAGTTTTTGGACAATTTTAGGTCTTAGATTTTATATTATCATTTCATTTTATTTAAACTGTTCATTAATGAGGTCATCGTTGCATCATCATGATGTCATAATTAAATTAAATTATTTAATGTCTAAAAATTATAAAAAAAATATTCTGATGTAGGATATCTTTTTATCTTTCCAATTAATATTTATAATCAAAAATATGATCTTTATAACCAAATGTAAAAATTGTTTGAGTAAAACATATTATGTTTGTTTCATTTTTACTTTTACATTAAATAAAAGTTTATTTATGTCATTTCCCAAACAATGTGGCTCCATGGGATACCCAAGTTGACCCATGGCTTTTCTTGGTCTTCAATGACACATCCAATGAGGGTAGTACATGTTTCAACCTCATCTCATATTATTAAAGCATTATTTGTTTCTTAAACTACACTAATTACCACTAATCGCAATTAAAAACATAATAAATTTCTATTCACCAAAAAAATTATTTTAATCTCATTGAACCACATTTTACTTCTTAATGACAACCATGAATGTAGGATTTTTGAAATTTAAAACACAATGATGACAAAATTTCATTTAAACGGAAAATCAGTTTTTATAAGTACCACTTAGTGGTTTCACTATTCATCAAAAATTGAAGTTTTTCAGAAAATTACCAAAAATTCACCCTAAGATATATTTCATATTCCAAATTAAAAAATGAAGTCTATTTTACAAAATTCAAAACATATAAGTCACATTAATTAATTTAATAACTAATTCCCGCTGTGAGAGCAAATAGCGTGTTTTTATGAAACAATAAGTATCAAAAGATTGATACTAGTTTAAGTCCGATTTCAAAGTGAAATTCATTCCAATGACAACCATAGGATTAAATGGTAAAAATATATTCATATTACACTTTAATACCAATTCAAAAGATAATCTAATCATATAAATATTTTAGATTAAAAAGCAGTTTTGATGTAAAATGCAGTATTTTTCACTATTCATTAAAAAAATGAACATTGTCAGAAAAATACCAAAAATTTATCCAATGTAAAATTCAATGTCCCAATCATAATTAATATGTTTATTTTGACAAATATAGATTATAAAATTGTCAAAATATTGATTTAAAAATGGTTTTCCATCAAAAGGCATTAAAACAACCTTTTAAGAATATTAGTGTATTCCATGCTTAAGATTGGATTTATTTTCATTTTAAGCCTCTAAAACACTATATAATTCATTAATAGACATAGATAAACATATCTATTATTCATTACATACTTCGGATGTTAAAAAAATATATTCCTTTTAAATTGATTGAGTTTTGTATGGTTTTTTTGGAAACCAAATCCCATTTTATTTTTATAAATTCTTATGATGTATTTCAATTGAAAATAAACTATCTTATAAAGTGTTTCTTTAAATATATTAAACATAGTGAGTTTTATATTGATAAATTGGAAACTAATTAAGTTCGTTTAGACCATTTTGAGCTTGGTTATCTACTTATTGGTGTTTTTCTATTGGGGTATAACCCCTTTGGAACTTTCTAATTTCACTATATCCCCGGTTTTATGGAACTCGTCTAGAGTCATTTTGTAATGACACAAATTTTTATCAATGGAATTACTTTCCTCTAATTATTCCTAATTGTATAATCACATTAGGAATCAATGTGAAATATACTGATAGTACATATTATGGGACTCATAAACATAAAGTTTCTACATCAATGTTTAAAATTTCGAAAATCTGACAAACACAGTTGCGTTCAGGGTGATTTTTTGAGTCTAATAGAACAAACGTAATTTTTGGTGAATAGTAAATACCCTTATGAATTGTAATATGAACCTTATTAATTCTAAATCATTGAAAATAATAGTAACCTTACCCATGAATGATTAAATTAAATTTAGGCCGCTTATAAGTGGCAATTTGACCATAGTAAAAGTATTGGTATTTTTATAAGTCATAAATAATTATTTATAATAAATTAATTAATTTAAAAGAAATTGTATTTTCTTAAAACGTGTTCATAAATTAAAAATTTTATTTATTATAGTTTTAATAAAATTTTATAATACCATATGTAATTTTTGAAATCATTATAATGTAAGTTTAAATTTTAAAAACTTTATTTTTCATGTGAATTGTTATTTTTATAAAAAATTAAATTAAAAATATTTATAAATAATATATTTGAAAAATGGATTTTTTTTTGGTTTCAATAGGTCGAAATATAGTTAGTTTGAAAATTTTATATTTTCATAAAATACTTGAATTTTTTGTGAATAGTAAAATACATTAATTTACCTTAAATAATACATTATAATTTAAACCCACTATTCCTAACATCACAAGTAATGTAAGCACCCAAACCTAGAACTCATGTATCTTATTTACTATTCTTGCTCATGGAATCATCACTATTTCTTATCTAGGTGGTAATGAATAAACTAATAATTGAAATATATTGAAAACCCATACACCCTCAACTGTAAATACCACCTTTCACACCCTCATTTCCTCACACCTATCAAGATTTATTCCTTGCCTAAACTCTACCCAAAGCACTTTCCTAGCCCCTCCCCAATGTTTATGAGCTTATGGTCTCATCAATTAACTAATCCTAGGTTCTTTAAATATGATCTCAAGAGGAGGATTCAAGAGGCAATTCCTCTATCTATTTTAATTCATTTTACTTTCAAATTTATTTTCTTCTCTTCTCTTATACTAAACATATGTTATCCAAATATCAAGTTAACTCTAGTATTATTTCTATAATAGTATTATATCATGTTAATTTAAGACTACCGATTATACTCCTCCCTCTCTCTCTTTGTTAATAAAAAAAATCATTGCACACGATGTGTTAATTTACATAAATCATGAGCAACCGACTTCATTTTTCCTTAAAATCATTCAAGGATTCTAATAAAACGATCAAGTTGTTGAATTTTTTTAGAAATATTATGTATTATCAAAATTTATATTCTATAAATAACTTATTTACATTACAGAAATTGTTAATATAAAACAAGATCATTGTGATCATAAAACCACCCTAATTAATAAAAAATGATCATCATTAAATTTAATCTAATGATTCATCCTCATGGTATATAACAAAATTCATTATAATATAAAATATATCACTATAATTTTACTAATAATATATATGTTAAAAATTATATATTTTCATCCATATTTCAAATTTACTTTGTTCATGAATATAACTGAACCGTTAATAAAAGCTATGAAAATTAAAACTCCAAAACAATGAATTTATGCTCTATAACTCTTCCAAAGGCCCATAAAATAACCAAATAATACCATAATGAACCATATTAATGTACACAAGGTTTTTATATTTTTTAATTAATTAATATAATGTGGTTATACATGACATCAATGAGAAGAAATAATTCAGATACAAGGTAATGTGAAATTCTAAAAAACAAGATTCATTCTTTGGTTCTCCGTCTTTCACTCCATTTTTGGAATGGTCACTCTTTGAAAATAATTTTTTCCTCATTATATTACATTTTTTGGGAAATAAATGTTTTCCACTAGAGTTTATTGCTACAAAATGTTTTCATAAAATAACACTTCTTTTAAAAACACACATTTAACATCTCACTCAATGTTAATGGTTATTGTATCAAGTATGTTATTCCCAAATTCTATTAGAAACCCAATGTTTATTAATGTGTTATTATGAGATGAAACCATTTCCTTTAAATGGGTTAGTTTTGTTAATTATTTTGATATATCTTCTATGTGGAATTCATGATAATGAAAACCTTATGATGTGACGAGTGTGCCCCGAATTATATAATGCTATATGAATGTTTGAATGTGACAGGTGCATCTAGAATTATAAAGCAATAAAATGCATTGGGTAAAGTGATTAATCTCGTGATTAAAAGTGAAATGATGTGTGAAAATGGTTATATATATTTTCACAAGTATGCATGGTAGTTAACCTCTAAGACCTGACATTTCATTTTTAATTCATTTCCACTTTGCAAGTATTTTATAAACAATTCCTCTCATGTTCATGATCATTTACATATGTTATTATTACTCTCAACCATTGTTAGATTGGTCATATCTATCCTCATACGAAGATTTTATATCACCCCCTTTTGATGTATATCCTTATGTGACTACATGTTTTAATGGGAGGTCAAGTTCCAATAAGAAGCTAGAGAAGAAGGAATTAAATAAATGTTTTTGCTTGATGTTGTAATTGTAATGTTTGTCCCTAGATATCCCAAGCCACTAATCCTATGGATCCTTGTGGTGTAATACTATTATGTTTTTTATATTTATAATTATGTAAAAGTAATGTATTAAAATGTTGGGTCTCTATACATTTCTTCTCCCCCTACAGCTTATGGAACTAGGTTTTATGGATCATTTTCTTTATAGTTCTAGGTTAAGAATAGGGCGGTTAACCAAATTATAATTTAAATCTTATTTGAATTTAATTTCTATATTAAATTAATAATTTTAATACTTATACTAAATTATTTACTTTTTTATGTTACGATGTTTTGGCTATATAGATTTGATGAGATTACCTTGGGGTTTTGATTGGAAATAGTGTACTACATGCCTAATATTGATATTATTTATTTTATGAAGGATTTAATCCCATACGGTTCATATATTCAAGAATGATACTCTATTATAATAATTATTGGATTTAATTCCAACCTAGAGTGTGTTGATAATGTTAATGTATATGAGACAAATTAAGATGATCTTGTATTAATGATGGAATAATCATTTAAACATGTTATCCTAAATAGGTTAAATACCATGAGATAGGTTAGAAAATGAATGTTTGAAATACTCGAACAAATACCCCCATTTTATCTTCATTCATCATTAAACAAAACACTCTTCCATCCCTTTCTCGTAGTAATATATGATTAGAAATGAAAGCATGCATACGACATAATAGATTTATATAGTCCACATACACTGTTCTACATCCAAGGATTGAAAGAATCATTATAACTATGTAATAAATCTACTAATGATCACTCATGTTTTAAATTATTAGAGATGAGTCACTTTCCCCTCTACTTTACAACCTATTGCATTTTGTAATCTCATTGATCCACTACGGAAAAAGGCATTTAGCGGCGGTTTATTTCGTTTCGCGGCGGTTTAAACCGCCGCGAAATCGATTGGCAGCGGTTTTCAAAAACCGCCGCTAAAATGTGTGTCGGGAAACTATTCGCGGCGATTTTCAAAACCGTCGCAGAACGTTTCGCAGTGGTTTTTTAGCGGTGGTTTTTTTATTTTTTTTATTTTTTATTTTGTTTTTTTATATTTTTTAATTTATATATATATATATATATATTTATTTATTTCGTATTTATTTATTTTATTTATTTTTTGTATTTATTTATTTATTTATTTATTTATGTATTTATTTATTTATTTATCTATTTATTTATTTATTTATTTATTTTATTTATTTTATCTATTTATTTTATCTATTTATTTATTTTATATATTTATTTAGTGTATTTATTTATATATTTATTTATTTTATTTATTTATTTATATATTTTTCGTATTTATTTATTTTATTTATTTTATTTCGTATTTATTTATTTTATTTCGTATTTAATTTATTTCATATGTTTTTTATTTCATTTATTTAATTTTTTATTTATTATTTACTTATTTTATTTCGTATTTATTTTTTATTTATTGTATTTCATATTTATTTATTTTATTTATTTATTTATTTCGAATTATTTTACTTACTTTATTTATCCATGCATGCACATCCCATGCACATGCACATGCATGCCCATGCATGCCCATGCAATATAAAGAAATTCTGCGTTTGGTGAGATTTGAACCCCTAACCTCTTGCATAATTTCCAATGACTTTACCACTCCAACAAGCTCGCCATGTGGTTAATAAATAGAATATAATATACTTATATATATTAATTGAAATAACAGATAATACATAAATAATAGATATAAACTTGATAATAATAAATAATAAATAATAAATTATAAATAAGGAATAAGAAAAAAGAAAAAAGAAAAAATAACTAATAACTAATAACTAATAACTAAATATAAATAATAAATAATAAATAATAAATAAGAAAGATTAAATAAATAAATAATAAATAATAAATAATAAATAATAAATAATAAATAAATACAAATAATAAATAATAAATAAATATAAATAATAAATAATAAGTAAATATAAATAATATATAATATAAAATATATAAGAAATAAATATAAATAATAAATAATAAATAATAAATAAAAATAAAAATATATAATAAATAATAAATAAATATAAATAATAAATAATAAATAATAAATAATTAATAATAAATAATAAATACATAGTAGATATAAATAATAAATAATAGATAATAGATAATAGATATAAATAATTAATAATAATTAATAAATAATGAATAATAAATAATCAATAATCAATAATAAATAATAAATAAAAAATAAAAAATAAAAAATAATAAATAATAAATAAATAAATATAAATAAAAAATAAAAAATAAAAAATAAAAAATAAAAAATAAAAAATAATAAATAATAAATAATAAATAATAAGAAAATATAAATAATAAATAATAAATAAATATAAATAATAAATAATAAATAATAAATAAATATAAATAATAAATAAATATAAATAATAAATAATAAATAATAAATAATAAATAAATATAAATAATAAATAATAAATAATAATTAAGATAAATAATAAAAAATAAATAATCAATAATCAATAAAGATAAATAATAAATAATAAATAATAAATAATAAATAATAAATAATAAATAATAAATACATAGTAGATATAAATAAAAAATAAAAAATAAAAAATAAAAAATAAAAAATAATAGATACAAATAATTAATAATAATCAATAAATAATCAATAATAAATATTCAATAATGAATAAAAAATATTAAATAATAAATAATAAATATTAAATATTAAATATTAAATAAATAAATAAAAATAATAAATAATAAATAATAAATAAATATAAATAATAAATAATAAATAATAAATAATAAATAATAAATAATAAATAATAAATAAATAAAAATAAAAATAAATAATAAATAATAAATAATAAATAAATATAAATACATAATACATAATAAATACATAAATAAAAAAAATAAAAAAAATAAATAAATAATAAATAATAAATAATAAATAATAGATATAAATAATTAATAATAATTAATAAATAATCAATAATCAATAATCAATAATGAAAAATAAATAATAAATAATAAATAATAAATAATAAATAATAAATAAATATAAATAATAAATAATAAATAATAAACAATAAACATATATAAATAATAAATAAATATAAATAATAAATACTAAATAATAAATAAATATAAATAATAAATAATAAATAAATATAAATAATAAATAATAATAAAATATAAATAATAAATAATAAATAATAAATAAATATAAATGATAAATAAATATAAATAATAAATTATAAATTAGAAATAAGAAATAAGAAATAAGAAATAAGAAATAGATATAAATAATAAATAATAAATAAGAAATAATAAATAATAACTAATAACTAATAAATAAATATAAATAATAAATAATAAAAAATAAATAATAAATAAACATAAATAATTAATAAATATAAAGGATAAAGAATAAATAATAAATAATAAATAAAAAATAAAAAATAACCAGTTACAAATAATAGATAATAAATAAATTAAAGTATATTACAAATAATAAATAATAAATAATAAAGGAAACACATGAAAATGTATGAAAAGATGCGATAAGGGATGAAAAACCATGAAAACGCCTGAAAAAAGATGGAGAAGCATATGAAGAATGAGGCATTAGAAAGAATGAGAATGCATGAAAACTCGTAACAACTCTGGAAAACCCCTTAATAATTCAACATAGTCATCATAATAACCCACATAAAACCATTGATAATGATAACAAGTCATGGAAACCCAAATAAACAGCAATAAATGGAGATACCGTTAAAACCCGTCAAATTTGTCATAGAGAGACAAAAACATTGGACTCACATTAACGGACATAACATATGATCCGAGTGTTCGTTTTAGATCCTCGACATGTCAAATCAAAGATCCTGAAACGATCTTCAACCTGAAAGGTGAAAGAGGCCGAATGGACAGGCGGATCGGATGTTAAGACCATTTAAATAAAAGCTGACGGGGAACGGGTGCTAGAAACGAGGCATTGAAAAACATAACAATCCTAATACCCACTAAAAGGCCATAAAATATGATCTAGGAGTGCATGTGGGCACCGAGACCAGTCAAATTGAAGCTCATGGAATGAGCTAGAATCTGGCAGGTGGAGGAGGCAGAACTGACACGAGGATCGAAAGTTAGGTCCGTTTGAAGACAAGTTCGACGGGACACCGGTGACAGAAATGGGGTTTTGGAGGCCTTCGGAGGGGTTTTCGGGTTTGAAAAAACACGACAGAATCTATCTTGTTTTGATTTGGTGCGTATCTCTCTTCGCTGGCTTCGATTTGATATGTTGTAGAGCCCAAACGGACACCCGGAGCGAATGTTATGGCCGTTTGAAGTTGGAGAAATTTTTTCAACTTTCTTATAACTCTAATATCTTCTGTACATTAGAACGTCTCATTGTTTTGATTATATTTGCCTCTATATCTCTTCATGAGTTTTGATTTGACTAGTCGTGGCACTTCAATGGACGCTTGGATCAAAAGTTATGGTCGTTTTAGTGATTTCAGGGTTTATCTTGTTTTTTTATTTTTTCATTTCATTTCGCGGCGGTTTTATTGAATCCGTCGCTATTTAGTGGTGGTTTTTAAAAAAACCACCGCTAATCATCGAATAAAATTAAAAAATAAAATAAAATAAAAATATATCAAAATATATGTTTTTGTCGTTTAGAGGCGGTTTTTTCACGGCGGTTTTAAAAACCTCCGCGAAATGCCGGCCCGAAACGCATTTCGCGGCGGTTTTTAAAACCGCCGCTAAACGTCGGTTTTCTTGTAGTGATCTATCATCTAAATGGTGATCATTTCTATTTAGGGAGATTATTCTGTTTATTTCCTGAATAAATATTGTTTATAACCCCATTTGTTGCATATTTATATTCAAGTTTCAATCAATTGATAAATACCACTTTACCACATAATTTCTTGGAAATCCTCCTAGTTCATATAAAATCAACTATTGTGAAAACTTGTCTCAACTTTTGTGAAACAAAAATACTATTTATGAAACATTTCAAACCATTATGAATCATTTCCTTTCATGAAAATCAAAAACATTCATAAAAACTTTTAGCAATTCACACAAATTCTTTCCATCACAAACTTATAGTATTATAAATCAGTAATGAAAGGAATATGTTTCAAAATTCCTTTACATCATCAAATCCTTTATATTTTGATTAATGTTTCCCCTATAATCAACTGATTGGTGGTGGCATGGGTATATCCTTCTATTTACATGTTTTAACTCAACTTTGGAAAACTTTTTAGATCTCAGCTTCCTTTTCTCAAAACATTTTATTATTGTCTACAAAACTCCCATTCCTCATAAACATCGTTGAAATTTCCCATTCATGAAAATTTTCATAATCACATAACAAATGGAAATTTCATTCACACCAATGTCATCATTCATAAAAAATTATTTCATTAGTATCATAACCTTCATGAATCCAAACCTATTTGAATTATATGCGATATCCTTATTTTCATACGGAATTCATCAAAATCTAACTTTCATGATACTTTTCCTTTCATTAAAAATTGTGACACAAAAATTTGGAAAACACAGTAAAATTATGTCACCTTGTACAAGAAATTTGTTTACAACATAAAAAGAATCCATAAACATTTCTTGAAATTTTTTCATCATTCATAATCAGAAATCACACAGTAACTCCACAAATTACCTTATAACCATACATTTTCAAAAATCATAATAAACCCCAAAAAATACAATTTTTCCTAGATGGAATTTTCCCAACATATCAATATTTAATTCCCATGTGATCATAGTAAAGATGTTTATGAAAATATAGTACTTAGAATATTTTTTACCAACAGAAGTGGACCATACTTCTCATGGAAAAATACTTATATGTGAGGGGATTTGATGATTGTATGAATGTGACTACTTATAAGTTGTGATCCTATTCCACTCATATCATTAATTATGCTCTGAAAGTCATTACCAATTACAATTCCCCATGGATAGGGATTTTATTCCCTCTATTTTTCAGGTATTTCGGTTATGATAAACATATATATCTATTTTGGTGGGGAAACTATTCCAATAATGTGACTGTTTTGGGGAATTTTCTACTCATGTATCAATAGTTATGATACTATGGGGACATTATTACCTCATATTTGGTAATAATATTGGGATGCCTAATCCTTGTATTAGTGTTCAATTTATCAAATAAAAAACATAGCTTCAGTTATTAATATGTGATTGGGATGTAATTCCCATGAATAGGCCATTATATTTGGATGAAAATTTATTCCCATTAAATATGAAATAAGAATGTTTTCCCAATGGATGATTGTGTGATATATAAAGAGAAACCATGACAATGGATGAAGTAGGTATTATTTTACAAGATAAAGATAGTATTGAATGCTAGAGAGGGGCTGAATTAAGGTCTAAAATTTAACATGTTATTTTATACATTGAGAATGTAAACTGATAAAAAGTTTAAATTTTTTAGTTCCTAATAGTTTTTAAACTTAAAAAAATGTAAAATTAATCTATCATTATTTAGAAAAATTGCTATAAGTATATTTAACAAAAAAAATTAAAGGTAGTGTAAACAAATATTTGTAGTTAAGGATAAAAACCCATTAAATCCATTGAATGAATTATTAAAGCATATATAGTAATCTTTTAGGGAAATTGTTCTGTTTATCCTAGAAATATAGAATGATTATAACTAGATCGAAGGTACCCATTAACTATTGTAGGAACTTTTTCATTTAATCCTCAATAGGAAGATACAATTATACACTAGAAAATCCATAAAAAAAACTTCACTACCAGACAATAATACTCTAGATATCTTATTAAATTAGTATAATCGATAAAAAAATTCCAATTATGAATTTATTTATTCACAATATTTAAAACCAATAGTTTCAATGCATATAATTGTTTTGGTATCAAAGATTAAACGTATAGAAATACATTATTTAAAGTCTCTATTTTTTATAATTAAATCCTCAAAAAATTAGAAAACTCAATGAAAGAATCATTTAAAAATTAAATATTGGCTACTCTTGAAAAAAGTGTGAGGAAGTAGTAGATATTGAATGTAATCATCTATTATATTTTATTTCACAAAGATTATGATTATTTTATTAACGATACTATTAAAACTATATATATAAATTCTGGTTAATCGGTAATGTAATGAGAGTAATCCTGATCTTTTAAAAGATAAATTTTATGAAACTTCAAAATTATTCTAAAATTATCCTTGTATGATTCATTAAGATGAACATAGAGAATTATAAGTTTAAAAAACATATACAAGTATAACATAAAAAATTCGTAAATTATGATCAAATTCAATATATTGTACTTTTTTATTTGAAAATTGTGTATACAAAAGTAGTGATTTGACTAAACAACACTCATTTATTAACAATCATAATAGCCATTGTAAAATAATATATCATTAGCGTGTTTTACTAAAATTTAAAAATAAAATTCCATTTGGATTATAATAAACATACCTAGATTATAACATCAATAGAATATAATATTATCCACAATTTAAATGAATTTTTTCAATTAATCATTAAAAAATAAATATACCCTTAATAGAATAAATTTTACCCATATTATTATCCCAAAATTCCCCCTAATTCCCATTTAAAGTATCAATAAGAAACACATTGAAGAGTCATAAATTATTTACAAATATGCATAATTATAGTGGTGATGAAAAGAAAAAACATAAAAAAATAAATATTCAAATAAATCCTTTAAATTATTTTTTATTAATATATACAATTAATTTACACAAATAATTCACCCCCTTGCACACAAAACTATATCTATTAATATTCTATTCAATCAATGTTTATAACAAACTTCTCATTTTAACCCATAAAATATGACTTAGTTAAAAATTTCATTTTATTTACTTTATTTTTTACTCCCCTAAATTTATAAAAATTTATTTCATTTTCACTTTGAACATCTATCACTAAAATAAAAAAACCACAAATTTCTTTCCCACATTGAGAATAACATATAATACATGATAAATTAATATTAAATTTATAAACTTAATAGTTGTGTGAAATGTACAATTAGAAACCCTTTCACGAATTCCCTTAATATACATATAGATGGACTCTTTTGTAGAATATGGTCCTAGAAGATGTATTGGAAACATTTACATAACATCCTCAACATTTTTTATATCCTTTCATAATCTTGTAAGTTATAATTAAATCCATTACTAAAATATTGTATTTTATAGTCAAGGATATTCTCCATGGGGAAAATATAATATCTTCACAATTTTGGGTTTATAAAAAATCACCCATTCTACCAAAAGAATGTAAAAAAAGGACAAAGAATAGAAAATGAAAAAACTTATGAAAAAAAGGTGTGCAAACATAAAAAATTAATTCATAGAAGACAATTGCAGCCAAATTTTAATATGTTTTTGTTATAATAGTTTCTATAAAAATTTAAAAAATGAATGCATTCACAGAAGATTAAAATTTCATAAAAAAAATTGTACCTTTTCAAATATATCATCCAACATGTTCAATGAATGATACAAATTCTAGAAGAAATTGTTATGCATAATATTTAGGTAAAATAATTGAATATACATTCAATGTTATTCCAAAATATATAATTTCCAACAATGAAAAGATATCACCATAAAAAATAATGAATTTTCTCCATCTTTATTGATGATTTTATCATATATATGAGATTGTAAATAAAGAGGAAATTATTTTCAATTTAAATTTAATATAACTACCATCTATTTAATATATATAAATCTATCTATATTAATGGGTCTAGTGAAAAAAATAATGTGGTAATCCTATATTATGATAAAATTGAGAATAATAATTCATTTTTGTGTCTGGTCTTAGAGGAATTTAAATTCTATATCTATGTGTTTCACTCATAATATATGATGAGTTCTTAAACATGGAACACTTTATTATTCATGAATAATCATATTTTGAGTAAAAAGGATCCCACAATCTAGGAGTGTGTTTTTGTATCCACATCAATTGAGCGAAAAATTATTAATCTTCCACATATTCCACATAGTTTGTCGATAGTAAAACGGAACATTTATTTTTGATGTAATATTGGAATAAAGCTTCACTAAGAGAAGAATTTATTTTGAATTAATCAACAAATATATTCTACAATAATTTTCGATATGTATCTGAGCAACACTTATGTGTAAACATACACATGGTAGAATAACAAATCAAGTTTCATTGTTTATTTATTATAATATAAGATATATTAAACTGAATTAAGATGGGTTTTGTTCAAACATAATTAGAACCGTACAAATAAGCACACATAATACATAATTTATGGTTTACTAATCATCATTAAATTTAAACATCTAGTCACACATATATAAACTATAATATTCAATTTGTATTATTATTACTCTAGGTTCTTATCTAATTACCAATATAATGATCATTATAGAAACTAGTATTCTAATGTAGGTAACAAATATAATTTTTCTTAGTTATGTTACCTCTTCTGATGTATGGGTTATTTGTAATCCTCTAATGAAATTATTTTTTCCCAAAAAAACAACTGAAATTCAATTTTAATATGTTCCCAAACAAACTACATGTTAATGTTTATTTGGATAATAATAAGTTATATCATCTATATATATTTATTTGATGATGTTTTCATTAAAACCCATCTTGATTAGTTGAGTATGCTCTATTTTCCATTTTAAAATGAATTTTTGAAGTAATAATCACATCAATCATTTATACTAGGATCATAGTTCTTGATTATGTGTATAATCATCCGTGGTAGGTTTGAATAAATGTCATAGAAAATTATTATCTTAAACACAAGAATGTTGGTCAATATAAAAATCATCCATAAGAAATCCATTAAGGTCGGAATTATTTCTAACCATTTGAAATTAAAAAAAATCCAATGATACATTATTGAATATAAAATTCAGATGAATTCTTGTTTTTACATAAGGTAAAATTGTCTGCACACTTTTTCCATCTTTTGGTAATAACCCTAAACAATTATTCTATACATATCCTACACAATAAATCATTCATCGTCCCACTTATTCTAGAACAGTCATTTTAATATTATAATGAACATATTATTCAGATACTAAACCAAGGTCTATACCTAGTTTTATTCAAACTGATTAAGATCATATTTTATAGAGGTTATCTGAATCTCATCACAAATAGTATTGTATTCCATTTTAGATTCAATTTGAGGGATGAATTTAAGATTCTCACATTAATTTATTAAATAATTTATGGTTATCACTACCTAATCTATGTCACCAATGAAATTATCATTTTTATGATTCTATATTTTCAAACGGTTATTAGTTAAAAGAGGATTCATGTCCCATATCTTCTGATATTTTTACTTATGTTAGGTAAGAATTTAATAAGGTGACTTCTCATTGATGTGGTTCTATATCAAAATTAAAACATAGGGGGTTTCAAGAACACAATCTTGTCAAACTCATAATTAGAAAATGTTATTTTTTATAATTATTAACCACATCATGTATAATATTTACCATTTCAACAATATTATGTTTTTGTATATAGAAATATTAATAATATCTAATGGCATTGAGGTGACAAATATATGTAAATTCACCTGCTTTCAGATCATATTTATTAAAATTACATATGGTATTCATAAGGATCATTTTATATTGATAAATACCATTGTAACCATGTGTTGGATTATATCTCTTATAAAAGTCATAAGGTGTTTAATTTTAAATTGGGAAATGTAAATTTTCATTTAATGTTTAACAAGTATTATCTATAAAAACTATCTAAAAAGTTTCATCTATAAAATATTCACACAAAAATAGATTCATAAATTTTAAAATTTTTTATTCCACCTTTCAACTACAACATTTATTTTTAAAGTTCATAGTGTTGAAAAGTTATGTTCATTTCTCAAATCACTATAAAAAGTTTCAATAATGTAATATATAAATTATCCATCATGATCACTTATAATATTGATAAAGGGTATGTTTTTTGAAATATTTGATATTACTATAGAATGATTTAAAACCCAGGGTTGTTTTCATTTAAGATAATTAAAATTAACCAATGTAATATAAGTTTATCATCAACTGGTGTATATGAATTTTTTTCCAATGATACTAATGGTTTGTATAGATAAAAAAGGAATATGTTTTCTAATTGTAGACGTTTGGAGGTTGAGTTATATGTTGGTTTAATGATCTATATTTTTTTCACTAAATTAAAAAGGGTGATGGATGTTAGGATTTTTTAACTTATGTTCCAAATGTTATTTCATAAGTTCTCTCCAAAAACATTTTAATAGATTATTAAAATTGTATTGTTCTAACAACATATAACAATGTTAAGACTTATTCTCAACCACACTGAGGAAATATAATTTCTAAAATCTGTGGTCATCTATGTTAATAGTGTATAAATTATAATTCATAGAAATTAATAATATGTAAATTCCTTCCATAATATGGAAGGAAATTTTTTTATTCCCAATATTAAAGGGATAACCTTTATCACATAATTAGATTACATTAATGAGGGTTTGAACATGTCCTATTATATATTATACATTATAAATAAGATGCATTCTACAGAAAGAAACATTAACAAGTATTATCGGTTTTCCATGTAACTTTTCACAAGAAGTTTCATATGGCCCACCGTATTCTATATGTTCTATAAGATTGACACGTTTCAAGTAATGTGTTCACAATAACAATTTAATATTTATCATTTTTTCATAATGGTACTAAAAAATTTCTCATAATAGTAATATGGATAATATTTTGGTACCCAAACTTTCTTGGATCCCTCAAAGTTATAAAAAATATTTTTACACTCAAATTATCAATTAATATTTCATTTTTATGAATAAAATTCATATGAGTTATCATGGATTGAGTTATGTATAATAAAAACTATTATTCTAGTAAAAACCTATTTAAAAGATTATATATAAAGTCTATCTTTCTAGAATTAAAAATCAATAAATAAATGTGTCTTTTAATAAGTAAATCCAATTCTGAAATATGTATGATTAAGTATTAATTTCGATCAGATATTACCAAATTTTTCTATACCAGAAGTAAAATTGGATAAAATATACGTCATCCAATTAACATTGGATTTCTTTTCACAAATACATTTTGATAACTATTATATAAAATTTAAATATATTTAGAATATAAATTAAAAATATATTTAAAAATTATATCATCATCTTCAATAGGATCATTATTATCTGAGTCCCAGTCTTTCTTTAAAATTTTAATTTTCGTTTCAAAATGATTCATATAATTGTCTAGTTCTTTAAACAATGGGGGATCAACATCATTATTAAAATAAAATTTGAATCATAAATCTAAATTAAATCAATCAAGGTATAAACAATTAATGTTCAAATTAATCACGTTTTTTTAAACTGTTATTAGGATAAAAAACAATTGTATAGCTATAATAACTATCCTTTGATGTGATATCTAAAGTAATAAAAGATTATTTAATATATATATATGGTATTTTATAGCCTTGAACACCTACATTTATTTACCATCTGAATTTTTCTAGAGTTTATGTCCTTTTTCTCAATTTTTTGAAATCTATCTTCATTTGAATAAGTTTCTTATTTTAATATCATATAATTTTATAAATAATTATTCTCATATTTCACATTTTATATCCACTTAAATATCTCCGTATAATAATTTCATGATAAAATTATTGTTCATTCACCCTTCATGTTCAAATTTTTAACATTCAATAACATATAAATAATAATAATATTAAATATTTTTTTATATTAAAAGTAATATATTTGGATGATTCCAAATTTAATTATATTGAACCAAACATTATATAAAATTAAAATCAATTATTTCCATTTTATTTATCTATACATCTCTTCAAAGGATTCTTATATCTCATGAATGTGTTAAAAAATTCATATAGACTTAGATTTTGGAGATAGTTCATATAATAAATATTTTTACATTTTTATATTTAGTCCATCAAAATAATGTTGGTAATATTTTAAACAACTTTATCATCCCTAATATCTTTTTCTCTAGGAGACTAATGGTCATTAACTTTTATTTTCAGGTACTCGGGAATTTGAGATATATATTACCTATAAGGAATGAAACATTATTTATATTAATCTCTATGAATTTATTTTATAGTATATATAATATATGATGTTAATAAATGTGTAATTTAAAGGGTTATATAAATTCACTTTGTAATTTTCCATCAACAAATTTTTTTAATCATATTTTATGAGAATGAACATAAAAAATTGTTTTAGTCATAATATTTTTTTGATACTATATATTGTATTCTCTATTAAATAGTTAAATTTAGTAATACATAATTTTTATAATTACTAATCATCGAATTATTGTGATAAAATCCATTTTTTTAATTAAATACATCATTCGATCTTGCTCATGCTCATAGTTAGCACTATAAAAAATAGGACAATGGATAAGATTTAATTTCTATATAGTTCTTTATTGATATCACTTACATAAAAAAATATCTTTACTATTCTATATATGAGTGTAAATAAATATAAAATATATAATAACCCAAATGTAAGAGTAGGTTTATAAATAATGATATCAAGAGCATCAGAAAAAATGGTATTAAGGAAGGCCCAAATATCATGATTTCCCTAAGATAATGAGAATATGATAGATTTAGGGTAGAATTGAAGTAAAAAATAGAAATTAAATATTTATCCCTTGAGTATATAAATAGATAAAACTATATTATTTTCAAATATATTAGATCATAAAAATGTAAACAAAAAATTTAAATAAAACTTTAGTAATTTAAATAACATATATGATAAGAAAATCTAATTATAAATTAAAATTCATTTAAAAAATCTTTAATTTATGGTAACCAATACATAAACACAGTTATCACATTTAATAAAATAATATAATTTTCTAATATAAGGAACTAATCTATTTTATCGTAAAGAGATTTGAGGATCGATAATAAAATCAATGGTATCCAAATTCCAGTGTAGAGACATCATTAATATACTACTGAGTAGAAGAATAACTATGACCCATTACTTTTCTAAAAATTAAGTAAACATTAGGAGAATAAATATGCAAGATCCACATATATCAACCAAATTATAAGAAGCATGTCAAACAACATACTTCTTTCTGTGAAGGTGGATAATAATGTCTCTATATATTCCAACCTTCTTACTAGTGCTTTTTTTTTCAAAATCAATTCCATTAAATTTATAAAATCCTATAAAACCCACCACTGATTTATTAACCCAAACATCTCCTTTTTCATTAATTTTATTTTTGAATACCAACTTTGTAAGAATAATATTTCTTTCCATCTCACTAAGAGTTAATATCCTATCATGTAAAATTCTTAATTTCATTCGTCACCTAAATCATAGATTTTACCCATTAATTGTTCTTATTATTATAATTGGATTATGGTCAAGTTTTGGAAATTAAATTTTTTTGATTTAGAAAATTTTACTTCTTTTAATTTACACTAGACCCACATTATCGAAAATAAATTTTCACCCAAATATTATATTTAAAAATGTAAGAATTTCTTTTTTAATTTTTTTAAAAATATTTGTTCATTATCACTTATATGATCTGATTAATTATAAATATTAGCTTTACCATATTCAAACCACTTCTTACTGTAAATTTTAAAAATTTTATATTATTAAACCATTTGAAATAAGGTTATTTATTTGAATGAGTTTGATTTGCTATTGTATGTGTTTATAAATAAATAATTCACATTTAGAAGCTTCTGAAAGAATATATTTTTGACTCAAAAATATTTTAATATATTTTAATGGTATATAAGAAATTCATTGCTAAAGTTTTATTATTGAATCTATTGTTTTATAAGTGGGGAAAATATGATTTTATTTTCTGAAAAACCTCATCATATATTTGAGTTGGAGATAATGTTAATATAAGGAGAATGAAGTGTGACATACGATATTTAAGTAGAAAAAAAATAATTAAAGTCATACAAATACAGTAAAATAGTTAATAAATTTTATTCAAGTTAAAAACAATAATTTGAAATTTATTTGTGTGTAGAAATGATTGAATCAGACTTAAACATGTATTCAAGCCTATAGTAATATGATTAAATATGGAGAACTAAATTGAAGACAACTAAAAATGATAATGATTATGGTTAAATCTCGATGTGAGCCCTTATGTCCCGACACCTTGACTTAGGAGGTATATTTTATAAATACGTTATTCTAAATATTGACAAAAAATTTCATCCCTCGTAATTGTGTTTTGTCAGTTCCAAATTATTATTTTTCAGTATTATTTAGACCATCCCACAATTTTGAAGAGTGTTGTTTTTTGGTGAACGGAGGTAGAGAAATGAGTGGTTTTCATTTGGAAAGCATTTTACACATCACTCATAATTATCTATAATAAAAGAATTTATAATAAAGAATTAATAGATTATAATAATAATTAGTGACCATTAAATAAATAATAACATTAAATGATATTGAAAATACTAGAGGTTCACCATTGATATACACTTAATAGCACTTCATTAAAAGTGATGATATTAACTTGGTGTGTTCAATTAAATAAGGAAGTCTATTTATTGGCCCCGAAAGTATCATTAATTTTGTTTAATTCCATAGGTAAATAAACATGGAATAGGATTATTTAGTGGAATTCATGAAAAAATTAAATAAAGCCTTATAAGAAAATTCATTTGGTAGATGGTGGGTTTCCAAGACACCTACTAATTCTAAAGATCCTCCATTGGCCATCTATTACAACATAAGGGATGGATGGCTGCCTTTAGTTATAAATACACATAAATGGATGAGTTTTTGACTATCTCGTTCTCTTTCACTAGGAAATAGGTGGGAATGATGCACTTCTATCTTACTGCAAACTTGTCACTGGATCCTCAGTTCACTACACTGGGTTGGGATGCATTCTATTACAACAAATATTCTGGATATTCCTCATCCACCTAACACCCAATTGGTCGATAAATATTTTATAGAGATTCCATGAATTTTATGGATAATGAGGAATTATTATAAACCTTCATTAATTAAATCATTTAACATGAATAATCTAGGTAATTGACCACTTTCAATTTTATAAAAATAATGATACTTAATTCATTAAAAATTTAAATATGATAGGTGAGTGTTTTTTGTAATTAAAACATTGTAATTAAGGGATTTATTAAAATATAATCCTTCATTACTATTAAAAACCCATGACATAAAACGTTAAATTATGCATAGGTCAATATTCAATGGGATACAATAAAAGTTTTATATATTTACAGGATATTCAGTGATCTCAAGGAGTAAACATATAAAGAACCTTACTTATATGAATAAAGGGTAATTATATGATTTTTCAAATGATCTCCCAATTTGTAAAATATTAAGTATGATATAAGAAATATAATAATTCCATTAAATAATTTTCCCTAAATCCTATATGAAAGTACTTCATCCCTTATAAATAATATTTTTAAGAAATTTCACCCCTATAAGGATTAATAAATGAGACAAACATCAAAAAAAGGAGAACAAGTAGACTAAATATTATATTTCACAATATGTTGAAAATAAATATAATATTTTATTTTGAAGGAAAATTTGAAAACATAAAAAAGGATGAATGGAAAATATGAGAGAATAAAAAATTAATAAAAAATTAATTTGAAGAAAACTTCATCACCTTCAATAATACAGAAATAATAATATCATTACAGAGGGAGAGTGGAATGTAAAAATAAGAAATGAAACAAGAATAAAAGTGTAATGTCCCAGTTTTGGAATCCACCTTGAGGTGCCCTGTACCCACTTGGTCACATAGCCCCAAGCGCATTTACCCTAACTCCAGAGGATGCCAACTAGCAGGGAGATCATTGGGTGTGATAGTGGGGAGACTATTCCCTCATTGGTAGAGTAACACAGTAGAAGGGAAACATAAAAAATAGTGGAACCAGTAATAATGGCATACAATAGTGAATAGAGGAATATTGAAAGTTATAAAGAAAATGAAGCCAATATATAATGATGCATGAAACATATATCTATGAAAACAGTAAAAAATGTGACATTGCAGAAAAACAGAACCAAAACAATGTAATAATGAAAACAGTAAACAACTCCTCAGTATCTGAATCCTCATCTCCATTCCTTGCTCTCGAGCTCCAAAGCAGCCATGTACTTGAAGTAGAAGGGTGTTTTCCCTTTTCTATACCTACAACAATATAATCTTATTTGGCCCAAAAGCATGGACCAAATAAGGTGTGATACTAAATCCAAGTAGGAAACCACCATGAGATCTGTACCTAACAGTCAATGAATATATATGGTAGGAAATAAATAAAAGAATTAGTAATCAAAGATGTACTCAATAGTAAAGATTCTTATAGTTTAAAAAATTCAAAGACCGCATATCATGTAAGTAGATAATCACAAACAGGTAACCCTCTTGGATGTACTGATAGCCTATCCTCTTTAGTCCTACATAGAAAATAGAAGAGAACCTTTGGGAAGTACACACAACCTAACCCCTATGGTTCTAGAAAAACAACATAAGCAACCCTCTGGGATGTACTCACACTCTAACCCCTCTAGTTCTGTTTTTTCATTGACTCTCTAAGGAACCACTCACATTCAATTCACACTATAGTATTGTATAGGAAACTAAAAGCTGCTCTGAGGAAGCAATTACGTCTCATTCCCCCTGTGGCCCATGTCATGAAACTATAGACACTCTGAGGAAGAACTGACGTCAATCCACCTTATGGTCTCACATCGTAACAATAATTACAGACACTCTAGAGAAGCCCTTACATTTATTATCCCTATGGCCTACTACATAAGGTTCCTACACCCTTGTGTAAGTCAATAGAGCACAGAAATGCTATGTGACCCAAGGTAAACCTCAAGAACCACATGACTAACCAGTCTACAACATAACAGCAAGATAGATAATAATCACTCTATCCTAACAATAATTGGCCTGAAAAGTAAACAACAGCATAACAGAAAAATCAAGACTAAATGGTCAAAACAATTTAACATGGTAAAAACCTCCATATCATGGAAAATTAAACCTTATTAAAAACAAATAACCTCTATCCAATAAACCACTTCATAGAAAGAAAACGATTAGGGATAAAACCATAAACATACAATACCCCGTTCAAGGGTATTGGTCACTTTTTCAAATATAACTCAAAGACAAACTACAATAAGGCACCAACTACCTACCTTAGTGTTGTAGGATTGTTATACATGATCCTCAAACCATGAATCTCCCCAAAACACCTTATATATAAAAAACATAAAAAAAAGTTCATCCGATGTTTACTCGAGAAAGAGGAGTAATTTGGAATCGAAGATCTAGAAGAAGTAAGAGCATACTGAGGTGATCCTAACATGATCGAAGACAGTTGATTCTGAGAAAGAACCCTTGATCAGGGCTCAGAGAAGATATGTGGTCATACGATCACTCTCATACAAGACATACCTCAAAGAAAATGGTTCTATCGATCAGACGCGACCCCAGAATGTTTAATGAAAAAAAGTACCTGACGTGTACTTTCCCTTACCGCCCCCACATTAGGCAGTCCCTAGGTCACCACACCGGGCTGTGTTCTTGTCCGATACACGTCCCAGACATGGCTACATTTTGAAAAATATTACACAGCATGTACATATAATTTTTTTTTCAAAATTTCTTATTTTTCTCAAAAACACTAGAAATAGGAAAACACACATGAAAAAAATATCTGGGTTCTTACAAACTTCCCCCAATTAAATAAAATTTAACCCAAATTTTTATAGAAAGTCATCATAGAAGAAAAAACCTCACAATGCTTCGGCCACTATGTTTGTACATTGACCTCCCTCTCCCAAGCCTTGTCATGTACTCAACCATGCTGCCATAGAACTCGTACTAGAGGAACATACCATCCATAGAGAACCTTATTACATCAATCAAAATTCTGGAAAGGATTCTCCTCAAACGATGCATCCACATGCAATTAAACCTTCCTATGTTGAAAAACATGAGACAAGTATGAGAAGTAATGTTGATGATGGGAATCATGGGAGAAGTCATGCATTTCATGGTACCTCTGAGGTAACTGCAACTGATAGTAAAATGTTACAACTCTCTCTAATACCTCAAACGGCCCGACGTACCTCAGAAAAAGCTTACCTTGTCTCCTAATCCTCCTATTTCATAACCTCTATGTGACACATAGGATAACCTGATATCCAATCATGAACTATGGAGGATGTCTCCATCGATCGGCATAAGACTTCTGTCGTGACTATGTAGTATCCATCCTCATCTGAATCAACTCTATCTACTATTTGGTCTCTTGTACTAGTCGAGGCACCAACATAGCTTCCTCTCCTACCTTCATCCAACATAAGGGTTATCGGTATGGCCTATCGTACAAAGCCTCAAAAGGTGCCATCTGAATAGTTACTTGAAAACTATTATTGAAGTAAAAATTCAAAAGAGGTATGTTCTTCTCCCGACAGGCTCCAAAATCTAGGATTCATTCTCGAAGCATGACCTCTAGCACCTTAATCATACACTTGGATGGGCCATCTATCTAGGGATGGTATGTTGTACTCATAAGTAACAGTGTACCAAAATCCTTATATAACCCCTTCCAAATCTGAGAAGTAAAATTGGCGTCCATGTTGGATACAATGGAGTGTGGAACCACATGTAAATGTACAATCTCTCGGATGTAATGTCTTCTCAGCTCATCAATAATGAAGGTATTCTTGATCATCTCGATGTGAGAATCCTTTGTGAGTCTGTCAATGACAACCCATACTAAATCATTTCCTTGAGGAAACCTCTGTAAAAATGTCACAAAATATTTCGTGACATCATTCCACATCCACTCGGGAATGGGTAACTACTGCAAAATTCTAGTCGGTCATTGATGTTCTGCCTTCACCGGCTAACATGTGGAACACCTTATAATAAATCCAACAACATCTCAATTCATATCTGACCACCAATACTATCGGTGTAGATCATGATACTTCATTGTGACACCAGGATGAACTTCCCAAACATAGTAATGAATGTCCCGCATCAGCTCCTCGCGTATGTCTGATGATACCCACACACACCCCTAATAATGCAAGATATCATTCACTCCTATTGTCCATCCAGGAATATGGTCTTTCCCCGACACACTCTCTCATTGAACTAGGCCTTCTAAATTTGATAGCTTCCTCATTCTCACTAGATCATGACGTGTAGAGGTAATGAATATAGTAGAAATAAACTTTTGTCCCAAACTATCATGAACCTCCAAATTCATCTCATAGAATAGATCCATAAGCTGCCACTCACTACTAGACTAATTAACTGCATGTAACAGAGTCCTCCTTCTAAACGCATCAGCCACTGCATTGAACTTCCTTGTCATGTAAGAAATATCAATTTCAAATTACTGAAGGTACCCAACCCACATTCGATGTCTCAAATTCAGGTCACACTATGTGATGATATACTTGATAATTTTATGTTTGGTGAAAACCACAAAATTCTCTCCCAACAGGTAGTGTCTCCCACTGCGTAAAGCATGAACTACAACAGCCAACTCGAGATCATGTATTGGGTAGTTCCTCTCATGTGGCCTCAACTACAGACACCCATATGCAACAATCCATTCTCCCGGCATAAGCACTGCTACAATCCCAATACCTGAAGCATCAGAATAAATAGTGTATTTCTTTCTTGAATCTGGAAATACTAGTATCTCTGCTGAAGTATACATCTCTTTCAGCTCATGAATGGCTGAGTCACAAGAACTTGACCACAATTACCTTGCACCATTCTTAGTCAGGACCTTCAGTGGCACTTATATGTGAGAAAATTTTGGTATATAATGTCTGTAGTAACCTGTTATCCCTAAAATTCTTCATACCTCAACGACATTTTTCTACTGCTCCCAAGAAACTACAACTCTGACTTTTTCTTGGTTTACCGATACTCCTACCAATGAGATATCATGACCAAAGAAGTATATTTGGTCCATCAATGTGTGTAATTTTGGGAGAATAGCATATAACTAATGCTCTCTCAGTGTACTCAAAATGATCTCAAGATGTGTGGCATGGTCATGTAGAGTGTGAGATTACACTATGATATCATCCATGATAACTACAATGAAATAATCAATGTATGGATGGAACACATGGTTCATTAGAGACATAAAAAATGTACGTGCGTTTGGGAGACTGAACGAAATAAACACATATATGTGTAGACCATACCTACTCTAAAAAATGTAAGTGGTACATCTGTTGTTCTAACACACAACTGATGGAAACTTGATATCAAGTAAATCATCATGAACACCTGGTATCATCAAAATTTGTTCAAATAGATCATCAATACTCAGCAAGGGATATCATTTATTGACCGTAAATCAGTTCAACTTCCGATAATCCACAAAAGTATGAGGGTCTTGTCCACCTTCTTTACATACAAGACAGGTGTACCCCAAGGAGATGTACTAGGTCAGATGAAACCCTTTGACTGCAACTCCTTCAACTACTTCATGAGCTCTTGTAACTATAGTGTAGTCATCCTATATGGAGGAATAGACACTGTTTCTACCCCTAGAACAAGTTCAATCTAAAATTACACCTCTCACTCTTGAGGAAATCCTAAAAATTCTTATAAAAATACATCCCAAAAACTATCCTCTATAGAGGAAAGTCCATCTATGAACTACCCAAGTCATCTAGATATAGACTAAAATATGGGTTGTAACTCCTCCCAACCCAAGATACTCGGGTCCCACTCTGCTCATGGACATCCCACTCACCCTTATAAAAAAATGATCCACCCTCTAGTGATGTAAAACTCTCCTTACGATGATAATAGTCGACAACATACTGGAATGGAACTAACCGGGCCATTTATAGAATGAAATCATAGCATGTAATCATTATGACATAAAGGCCCCATAAGAAGTGATTCCCACCAACCCATAGAGGTCAGTCCTTGTACTAACTTACACTAGACGTTCTAGTCCACAACTGAGTGTCTTGCATCAATAAATCAGCAGAACAGAAGATACAGAGACCAAGTATCTCCCGAATAGCAACAGCTATAAATCTATGGGAATCTCCGGTTTCAAAAATTTCAGAAGCTAAAACAAGGAAAACTAGGTTCATACCTCTAACTGTAGAGGGTTTTTGATCCTTCTCATGCTTGGTCTGCTCCAATAAAAAAGTGTGACCTGCGCCGCGGTCCTATGACCCTGCCTGACCACTCTGATCTGATCCACCTTATTGTCACTGAAATCCAAGTGACTGACTACCATGACCATGACTTCCACCTTGTCCTAAACGCCCAGAAGAACTCTAGTTCCCATACTAATGATAAATTGGTGGTGCTGCTCCTAAAAAAGGAGTCCAAGAAGAACCCCTGTCATGAAAGGCTGGTGAGATGATCTGATATAAATTCTAAAGATGACCCTTCTTGCTGCAAGATTGACACTCCACTAGTTCTCTTGGGTAATGTGACCTCATATGCCCTCTCTTTCTACACCAGTATCACACCACATGGATACCACAATTACTGTCTCTCCTCCTTGGATCACCGCTCGAAGACCCCCTTCGACGATTCATTCTCTATATAGAAGGGATAGTAAATACATATTTCAAACCACCCTGGCTCAAAACATCAGAATCCCTCAAAATGCGCTCCATGATCGCGACTGGTTGACTATATAAGTGATGGAAGTCAACCTAAATATGATAACCTGTGATCAAGTGTTGTGACTTAGACCTTCCTTGAATTTCAATGCTAGGAATCACTCATCACCTCTTAGAATAGGCATGACGCGCTTCAAATCAGTGAAATGAGAAGAGTACTCCATGTCTAAGAGAGTACCCTACTCCAGACTCATCAACTCCTAGGCTCGATCAGCCCAAAAGGTTTATGGATAAAAGTAGTCATAGAAGGCATGCTAGAACTAACCACAGGCCATAACCTACCGGCGTCCCGCCTATGAGATCACATTCCACTATATCATGGAATAATTATGAAGCATTTACGTAGAGAGATTCACCCTCCTTTCTGGAGGAATCTCCAGATGATCGATGATAGAAAGCATGGTTTCTAATCATGAATCTCTAGCCTGAGGTCCCCCTTAGCATGTGAAAGTGGACCGATTCTCCTGGGAAAAGACCCTTGTCAGCTTATACATAGACTGGGAAGAATGCAGTACTCCTGGGAAGGTCTAAAATAACCTCATAAAACCCTCTCAGAACTGTGTATCAACACCTGTGTCCAGATTGACGGATAGTGCCAAGACTGGCCGAACTGGAGGATTTTTGGGTAGTCCCTAACCATCCATATACGATGTCTGATGACTACCATGTATCAAGCGGACAACTGGAGGATTTCTCAGTGGCAAGACTATGCAAGGTCAAGTGCACACCTTAAATCAAAATTAACAGTGGTTGAAACATAGAAGTATATGAAGGGATCAATAGAAACAAAGAATTCAAGTTTTTCCAAAACATGTATACATGGAATGTATAATGACTACATGGTGTGTTTCCTTAAGCCTTCACATGGGTGTGTGCATTTTCCAACTTAGTTCATTTAACACCCCATACACATGACGTGATATACTAAAACCCAGTGTTTACTTGAATTTTATTTCCCTTTCCAAGTTCTTATATACAGTTAAAAGACATTAATCTCCTAGAAAGATACTACACTAAGTGTTACTTCCAGACATGGCGTGTACTAGACAAACTTCACCAACCCATGTTGATAATCACATGGCCAGTTACAAGACTCACTCTACACAGTGTGTTTCTCCCAGACACGCTGTCTACAATAAACGTTTCACCGACCCGTTTTGTTGGTTATAAGACAGGATACCTGGTATACAATTCACGCCGTGTTCATACATGACGTGATGTGTATAATCTATGATTTCATCTATCTGTGTTGTTAGTCACATTGGTGACACAAGTTTTACACAAAACAACATTTAAAACCGATACATGGCGTGTTACCTGAATGAGTTCTCAACCCCGTGTCTCTGCCCACACAGTAAGTGACATTGTTAGAGACTACACGACATGTACATACAATACATAACATATACTCATGAAAATTAGTTACATCCTGAATAGAAGGTCACATGTAGTGTATTCATCATTACACACCTTGTATTCTAGGTTTTTCAGACAGTACGCCTTAGAAACTACTCCGGAAGCCCATAAAACAATGAAAATATCATTAAAGTGAAACATTTAAACCCTTGAGGGCCTATAGTCCTGATGAACCAAACATTTTCATCATATAAATGTCATATAAAAGAAAAAAAGGTAATGATCCCCCAAATTACAATCCTTGAGGGCCCATAACACGTATATAATTGAGGTTTGGAATTCATTTAAAAAATCCCTTTCAAAAATTAATACCCTATCAAACAGTAGGTATTTTTTCAATGCATCTATCACAAAATCATGAATATCAAGAACATTGCCTATCACAACAACATACAATCAGTTATGCACCGTAAATGGCATGGACAGAATGCATGACATGCGATATCGAACAAGTGCCTATATGATGCATGAAATTGAATACCCTCATCTCATAGGGTTGCAATAGAAATAGAACCTCAATAATTTGAACAATAACATCACAAGACATGTGAATCACCCAAATGGTGAAATTACATCAACAGTAAAATTGAAAAACCTGAAAAATCATGATACTCGAGTTAAATTTGCTTTTCCTTATACACGGGTTAGCTACTCCCAAGGAAAACTTATTACCATGTACCTATTTCTTATTATCCCATGAAATAGGCTCCAAACAGTAAATCTAAAAGAAAATA
The DNA here is from genome assembly GCA_963277665.1 of Viscum album. NCBI lineage: Eukaryota > Viridiplantae > Streptophyta > Magnoliopsida > Santalales > Viscaceae > Viscum > Viscum album. The sequence goes on from OY728133.1 coordinate 1,316,383,202, forward strand.
ATCCATCTAATACTACTATGTAATTTCGTAGTTCAGGATGCCGCATAGAGGTGCCCCGTACCTAGTTGGTCACATAGCCTCAATCACATTTCCCTTAACGTCAGAGGTTGCCGACTAGCATCAAGGGCCATTGGTGTGATAGTGGGAAAACTATTCCCTCATTGGTAGAGTAACAACGTTGAAGAGAAACATATAACAATATCAGAAGTATTAATAATGTAATTCAACAGCAGACAAAGGAATACTAAAAGTAATATGCAGTTGGAGAACATATATAATGATGCATGATACATATGTTTAGAAAAATATCCAAACACGTCACAATACTAAAATATAGTACAAAACCAACGTACGAATGAAAACAATAAACAACTCCTCATCATTTAAGCCTCATCTTGGTCTCATGTTCTCTACATCCAAATTAGTCAAGTACCTTATGTAGAGGGGGGATTTCCCTTATATATACCTACAAAAATATAATCAGTTTGGGCCAGAAAAACATGGCCCCAACCGGGTGTGAGAGTAAATCGCAGTTGGGAACCACCAAGAGATTTGTTCCTAACAATTAATGAATATATATGGCAGCAAATAAACAAAAGAATCAGTAAACATGTAATTACTCAATAGTAAACATTCCTATAGTTTCAGAACATTAAAATAACACATATGAAGTATGTAGATAATAAAAAACATGTAGCCCTCTATGAAGTAATCGCAGCCTATCCCCTCTGGTCATACCTAGAAAACACAATAAAACCTCATGGATTTACACATCTCCTAACCACTCTGGTTCTAGAAAAACAACACAACTATCCCTCTAGGACATAATCAGAGTCTAACCCCTCTAGTTCGGCTTTAGCATAGACTCTATGAGGAAGCACACACCGTCAATTCCCCCTATAGTGTTGTATTGGTAACTAACTGGCTCTCTTGGGAAGTACATACGTCTCATTCCCACTACAGAAAGTTTCAAGAAACTACAAAAATCCTGAGGAAGCACTTATGTCAATTCCCCCTATGGTCTTCAATTATAACAATAATTACTGACACTCTAGAAAATCCCTTACATCTATTCTCCCTATGGTCTACTACACCAGGTTCCCATAGCCCTGTGTAAGTCAATCGAGAACAAAAATTCAATGCAACCCAAGGTAATCTTCAAGAACTACATGGATAACCAATCTATAACATAACAGTAAGACATATAATAATAACTCTATCCTAAAAATACTAGGCATGAACAGTGTACAATATCATAACAAGGAATGTTAGACCAAACGATCAAAAAAACATGGGATAAAACTCCATAGCATTGAAAAGTAAACCATATTCAAAACAAATAACCTAAATACAATTATCTAAGGCATATCAAGCAAAAAAATAAGGATAAAACCATAAACATGCAATATATCGTTCAGGTGTATTAGGAACTTTGGAACATATAACTCAATGACTAACTACAGAAAGAAATCGACCCCCTACCTAGGTGTTGTAGGATTGTTATACATGAACGTCAAGCCATGAATCTTTCATGAACACCATAGATCTACAAATATTTCTCAAACATTTAACCAAAATTAACTTTAGAAAGTGGGGAATCGGAAAATAAAGCTCTGGAGAAGGAATAGATTTTCGAGGTGATCCCAACGCGATCGACTGTGGTCGATTCATGGAAAGGACACTCGATCAGGGTCTCAGAAAAGCTATGCGGCAATATAATCACTCTGGGATGAGACAGACTTAGAAGAAGACGATTCTATCGATTAGACATGACCCCAACATGATTAAGGAAAAAAATAATTTACACAATGTGTACATTAGAATTACACGGCATTTACTTGCCCTTATCGTCCCCCCACATTATGCGGTCTCTGGGTAACCACACACAGTTGTGTGCTCAGCCGTTACACGGCCAACACACAGCTACATGTGGCAAAAGAGTACAAGTTGTGTAAATATAAGGACATGGTGTGTAAATAAAAATTTTCAAGAAAGACATATTCTTCTCAAAAACACTAGAGAAATAAAAACATACCTAAAAAGAAGATCTGGGTTCTTACAAAAAGGTATAAATTAAAAAGTGAAAAAAATATTTGTATGTCCTAAAATACAAAAAATATATGTCCATTATAGAGGGATAGAGGATAAATAATAAAGGAAAATAATGTAAAAAAGAAAAAATTAAAAAAATTAAATACAATTTAAAAATATTCTAAATAAATATATAGAATGTATAAAATGAAAATAAAAAAAGATACATACCTCTTCCAAGGAACAAATTTGTTGAAGGAATGGAATCAAATTCATTGAGCGATTTTCATATTGAATAATAATGTAGAGGTCATTCCTTTTATGTGTAACCATTAATTGAAATTATGATCATAATTTTTTAATTCGTCAAAGGAACGATATTTGAAAATTTTGAGACAAGCATATATAAATTACTTCTAGTAATCATTGGACTTTATTGTGAGAAAAAAATACTTTAGACTAAAAAAATAAAAAAATAAAAATATTTATAATAAATAATTTAAAATTTATTTTAAAATTATTAATTCATCAATGTTGAAAAAATATTATTATTATTAGAATACATATATATAGGATATATGATTAAGAAATTTGAGAATGAGATAGAAAAGACTAAAAATAAAATTTATATAATTTTTAATTATAATGATCTCCCATTAAGAAAAATTATAAATTAATGATGTATAAGGATCACCCTAAAATTATAACTTAGGTAACATATGGAATTATATCAATGAAATATAAATAAATAAATAATTAACAAGATTTAAAAAACAAGTTTTAAAATAAGATTGTAAAAAGATTTTTATAATATAACTCATGATTTCCATAGATCAATTATAATAAAATAACATGGGAATAATTCATATTTCACCCATAAATGTTTTGAAATTTTCAGGCTATAGAGGATTTGAGAAAATAATTATATTTGATATTTTATTATGATAACATATAATTATATATCAACTGTTTGGAGATATATCTTAGAAAATGGTGATGATGATCAATGTTCTTCAAGAGATAGTGTAGGATCAGATTCTTAGATATATTGATTTCACATGTATTTTCATACTTGATAGGGATATGTCTGAATGTTGGCCTAATGTCCCATAGTTGAAAAAAACAAACATTTTTAAATGAAATTTTCAATTTAAATGATTAAATCACATATTATGAAATGAAAATATATAAAACACATAAACTAATTTGGTTATTTTGTATGGATTTATTTTTTATCATGTAAAATTTCAAAGAATGTAAAGAATAATAACCATTGATAATGCAATAATTATAAAGTGATTGTATGATTGGTATATATTAGGGGTTATGAGAAATACAATTATCTCAAAAAAAGGAAGTGATTTCCATGGTCAGTGTGATTATACATTATGAATCCAATTTATCAAAGCTTATGATTGAGATATATTGACTAGGATTTTCCCTTGACTAATTACAAGAAAATATTCTATATCTGAATCATGAGAAAATTCATTTTTGGGGGAAGTTCAAGATCATTGATATTGTATGCCAACCCATGTTCGGTAAACCTCCCTAAGAAAATCTCACCATCATAAAATGTACACTTAGGGAATTAACTAGTATAATTAAATGATATGTTTCTAGACTCTAACACTATGAATTTATATCTATTATATATAAATTTATTGTTATATTTATCTTTTATTATAACTTTTTAATGATTGAAAAATAATTTTGAGAAAGATTTTATTTTGATATGAAGATACTCAAATTGTATTTTTGAGATTTGAAGAGTTTCAATCAAGAAACTAATTTTTATGAATTAAATGATTTTCATAAAAATCGATATTTTAATAAAATAATATTTTTAAATAATATTTATTAAATATAAATTGAAATCTAATTTTTTAGTTAAAAATAAAATTTTAAAAATAGAAATAAAACTATTTTTGTAAAAAACCAATGTTTATCAATAAATAATATTTGTTATTTAAACAATTAAATTCTAATATTTTGATAATTATCTGGAAAACAATTAACAATTTGTTTCATATTATAACATTAAAATTATTCAATAGTTAATTTTTCATAATAAACATAAACAATCAAATTTGTTGGTAAAAATTAAATTTTATATAATAATATGATACGTATTATCACATAATAAAAGAAAAAAGTGATATAGAAAATTCTATACGTATTATCCAAAAAAATTTGTTTCCCATTTAAAAGTATGTGATTATAATGTTATTTGACTAATTTTATAAATCTTTAGTGAATCCTCCAAAACCTATATTATATTTTAATTTTTAAAAAAAATTTATTTATAAACATGACACACTTAAACATCTAAAATTATATTATTTTAACGTGTTCAATACATATATAAAGATATTATTGAAAACCACTCTACTTTTATAGAATCCCTCTGCATGAATAATGTGGCATTATTTTATTTTGTTTAATTTATCATATAGAGTCCAAAAACTATGATAATAAATTAATAAGGATTTATCTTCTATTTATTTATAGAAAATTCAAACTGATAATTACTCTTCACTCAAAACCCTCATAGCATGAATTTATTCTACCCATCCATCTCTAGATACCTCCAAATACAACCCTATTATCATAAAAATCACCTCCAAATCTTTAATATGCACCCTTTCAGTTTAAGGGATCCTTTCTATGTCCTCTTCATTCAATAACATTATTACTAATATGCCATTTTATTTCAAATTGATCATGTTGGGATATGTTTTAGACATCCATTTTACTACCTGTTTGTTTTGAAAGTTATAGGATATCCATTTAAGTCTCATTAACCTCTTCAATGAAACAATATTTATGCCGATTTTGATACCAAAATTTTCATGAGATTTTTCCAGGAAAAACATTTCATTAGTTAATAGTGATAACCATTTACAGTCAATGATAATAAAATATATGAATTTATAAATAATTTATTTTGGAAATCCATATATGTATCCCACACTCCTTAATAATGGGATAAAAACTTTCTAAATGTTATCCTATGTGGAATGATCTATGTGGAAGACTTCTGTATTCAACCAAAATGAATGTGAATGGTGGGCCTTGTATTACATTTCCCATCAATGCATTGGATAATAATTTTATCTCATGATATTTTATTTATGGTGAAATATTGGTTTTCATAAGAACAATATGTCATTATTTTTTATTGTTTATTCTTGATTTATTCTTATGAAGTCATGTTTTATGTTTTCCCCACATTCAAATTTCTCCTTTATGTTATCTTCTTATGTCATTAATTAACGATCATGATTATGATTCTCACCCATTTTATGTAACATTAATATTCCTATTTAAAATAATTTATTAATTCCATCATTTTATGACATTATTGTTAACTTACTAGTCATTATATCTCACCCCTTTATTAGGAAGGTCATTAGGTTATCCCATAGAGTTTTAAAAAAGAAATATATTTTGAAGATATTTTTACTATATTTTTAAATAGTTTTATTGTTATTATATTGTAATATTTTATGTTATTTAACTACATACAAAAATAAATTAAGCATCATGATCATTTGGAATCAAATATAAGTCTAGTTATTTTGGTAATTATGATAAAAAATATTTAATGATAGAATTAGGGATAAAAAAATATATAAAAATATACCTACATATTTTTAAATTATAGATTATGTGGTTTCTAAGAAAATAAATCTTTACCCAGATACTATAATTGTATGTCAGTCTGGAATAGTTGTTCCTAGGGATAATAACCCTAAAAAGGGTGAATTGGGAATGAAACGATCATCCCTAGGTGTATGAAAATATTTCCTTGTAGCACACCTGGTATAAAACTCATAGGTGATATACATTGGTATGTTCACATTCCCTTTATGAACAATTATTAAGGGAACAAAGAGACCAATAAATTTCTATGTTAGGAAATAAACTATGTATTACATAAAATGAAGCCTAGAAATTCTAAGATAAGAATCATGATTCATTTATTATTAATCCCTTCAATATTTATATTTTCCCTTAAATATGTACAATAGCATAAAATTATCATCAATAGGTCAATTTTTGGATGAATTAAATGATGATAACTGAAATCAATTAGCAAAAGGTAGGTTTATAGTACATGGTTCTATGAATAATTTTTTTGTCTGGAATGTTTAGTATAAATATTTGAACACCAAAAACAATATCGAATTATATGTATTAAGGAAAATGTAAAATGGGTTAATTGTTGTATCCCAAGTAATTAACTCTTCCCCTATCAAAATTTGGGGGCTAATTTCCCAGATAAAATCGGGATGGTCTCTGTAAGATCCAGTCATTTTTAGGTATGTTTTTTTCAATGTTTTGTGTTTGATTACTAATGTTCATGTATTTTCTAGAGATAAAGATCCTTTTTTGGATAAAATTAAATAATTTTTGGGGATTTATGCCATATTATTTAAAGAGTTTTGGTATAAATGGAACTATGTTTTAATATACGTTCTTCCTAAGATGAGAATATGTAATGGTCTTATTGTTGTTCAAAAGTAAAATGGAATGAGAAGTCAACTTCAAAAGATTTACATGTCATATAAAGGGATTACACATCTTTTAATTTATCTTTGTATTTACTAAAATAAATGCAAGGTTATGGGTTTTTTGGAGAATACCATTCAAAACTATTGAACAACGTGATAACATATCACATGTCATGTAAATTCCCGACCAAGAGTTTTAAAAAGGACATATAGCTGAATTGTGATAGGTTTTAACTACAGATCCTCTCCTCTTATGCCAAGTTAATTCTAAAGGATACATTAGGGTACCAAATTCCTTATCCATATGCCCCATTGGTGTGAAAAATCCCAAGTAATTCCTTTTTTTCTTCCCTCTCTTCTTTATTCACGAATGTGTTGTTGGGAAATACTTTGGTAAATTGCATTTTTTGTTTGGATCATGATCATTTATGATCTAGGAACCTGTTTTAAATCATCTATAACTTCTTCCTCATGGGTGTTCTCTATTGGATGTGTTTTTGGATAGTCAGTTAATGGTAGGTTGTCTAAATGTCAACCATATGGTTTGATTATTTTCAAGATTAAGAAATATCATGATTGTGACCCCAAAGTGTGAACACATATTAATGAAATAATTAAAAGAGTTTATGCTTTTAATTATTTTGTTTTCATATGTAGTTATAATTGAATAATATGTGAATGTATGTTTATCATGACATGTGACCTAGGGTGATTTATTGTTATAGAATCCTTAAATTTTTAGCTTAATGAATATTGATATAATTTTTTATTAATTTTATGTAGATTCGAAAAGTGGTATATGAAATAATAATGGTAATTCACATAATAAACCATTGAAATATGATGTGATATTGAGATATCCATGTTTTATTACATGAATTGTGTTGTATGATGAGATGCTGATATTATAGGCTAGGACCAGACACTAGCACATGAATATGATGTAATCCAGAGAGTGATTAGGGCCATCCTTGTATAAATATATAACTCTTAGTGGTATTTGACCCCAAAATTACATAATGTATATATAGAATTGACATGGATTGTTTTTTGTTACTATACCATGGTTATATAGTTAGGGATGGAATGTTCCAAAGACATGCCCCATGATATTCCATCATGGTTCCAAAGTAGGCTGTTTACGTTGGATACATTATTGTGGAAATCATGGTCATAGGAAATTCTCAAAGATATTATATAATTGAGATGAAGTAGGTTATAGTAGTATTTTATTAATTTATACAACTATTATTTCGTTATTTCATATAATTTCTATCAGACAGATTTTTCTTAGAAGTTTTGGTTTCAACCTAATTAGATATACGGGCATGCTATTTGGGTCATCATCTAGAAAAAGTGTATACTTTATTAATTCATATTTGGATAATAGATATATACTATGCAATTTATTTTCATATTTAATGTAGGGGTGGAGTTTTGATATGGGGTCGGCATGGGGCTCGAGACCTTGGACTTTGAGTCTTTTATTTGAGTATAATAGTATTTTTTTTCTATTATTATAACATGAAATTTAGTTACATTCTAGTATGTCATTACATTTTCCTTATTAATTATTTTATTTTTTAGTTGTCCTTTATTGTCATCTTCTGCATTGTTTTACTCGGATTATTTCCATTTTATTACGAATTGTTTCTTCCACAATGTTCTTACTTTGATTATAATTTCTGATTTATTATTATTTTATCTACTGTTACGAGACTTAATACTATGGGTTATAGTCTATCTACTATACACTTTTCACCCCCCTCTTCTAGTTGAAAACCCTTTGTATACATGGAGGAGCGCTTGAGGTCTCATATCAAACCCTTCCTGGCCATGTGGGAGAGTCCCATATTGAGGGATGTTACAAAGTTGTATAAACAGATCATGTTTCCTTTTATAATTCATTAAAGTTTGGCTAAGGTATAAAGGATATTATGATTTCTCACGTCATGGTGATGATCTCATTCAAGGGAGTAGCTGACCCATGTATGGGGGAATTGGTGTATGCAGGATGGAATTGCTATTTTTATTTTGGGATTATTATCATTGATGTTATTTCACCTTGGATGATTCACATGTTGTGTGAGGGTTATTGTTTTATGTTGTTATTTTTTTTATTTGTGTAATCATGGCCCGGTGTGGAGTGAAATGGGAATAAATTCATAATAATAATAATATAGGTATATATTTACATACATTGAGTATGATAGGGAGATATCTATTTTTTTATATAATATATACTTTTATGTATAAATGTGATTTGAGATACCCCTTTCACTGGATAAAATAAATGTGTTTTCACAACATGATAAAATACATTAAATCCATGTATAAAGATACCAAGAGTTAGTGGTTATTTGTTTTAGTCACCAGTTAGGTTGATCATGTTGCTATCTAGTTATCAAAAGGTGTGATTTTTTTAGAGAATACTCCTCCTCCTCATCATCAACATGATAATCATAATAGTGGAAATAAGAACACTCCTATCCAAACTAAATTGAATATTCCTATAGTTTCTAAGTAGTATATGATTGTTCATCTTCGCGACAGCTTCTAAAGGGTCATATGATCCATGGAAAGGAATATTGATCATACTATTCTATTGATTTATGGGCTGAAAAGAGTGTTTTAGCTTCAATATCCAACAATTTCTACCGTGTAAGGGTACCCCATGTATCCTAGTTTTATATTGAGTCGGTCTATTAAATATTAAAGCAATTTGATACTCCCACATATATAAGGTTAATGATTTCTATGTATATTCTCTATGTTCCTACAACGCATTGGTGGGATATTATTGAAAAATCTAACTGGTAGTACGTGTAATCTTGGAAGGAAATTCAAATGAAGACACAGATCCATTTCAATCATGAAACCGTGGGGGATGAAATATCATAGAAGTTCATGCATCTAATTTCAGTGGGTTTGTCAATGCTATATTGTTCTGGATGTTTTAACAACCTCCAGTGATTTGACCTGTCTTTGGATAAAAATGAGATCTCTAGGGTGAGATGGTTCATGGATGGAATTCGTTATTAGATTAATTTGTAGGTAAACAGTTTCAATTTTTGTGACTTTGAAGATGTGATGAATCTGGACTCATCACATAATGAAATTTGAATGAGGCCCCAAGCAGCAGACATACTATTTATACAGGGTGATCTGTAAGTTCTGCTTTGAGTTGTAAGATGCATCATTATGATATTTTATGCCAAATTAGTTGTGGGAAGAGAAAACAGGGAAGTGTAATTCCACAAGAAGATTGTGTTTTATTATAGTTTTATTAGATTCGAATGTTCGGTCAGAAATTCTCATAATATTCTAACCCCACAATTGAGTGTTTTATATTCGGTAGACTATTTCATATTCATAGGTTTTTATGAACTATACAATGTAAACTAGTGGAATAGGATTCATAAAAGCACCCAAATTTGGAAGGGTCTTAACTACACCTTTACAGGGTGGTAGTTGGAGTTCCATATGTTGTTTAGTCTGAGGCAGCGGATGTGGTACCCCAATGCATGAGAAACAGTACCAAGAATGGTAAACATTTCAAGGTATTCATATTGGATCCTTATGAAGAGAGACAAGTTAGTTGCATGATATGAAGACTATTCTATCCACCGTAGATATAAGACTATCAGCATTTATAGGTATGATTCTTGTATCATCAACCTTAGATTTCTTTTATGGAGAATCTCATTATTTTCTATATTCGGTTTTTGAAAATCGTTTGGGTTTGTATATAGAAATATTGGATGGTATTTTAACCATTGTCACTCCATTGATAGGCTTGTCTGGAAATATAAATGTTAGAAGGTGTTTTCTCTAGATAATGGTGCTTACTATTTATTTTGGTAACCATTCATGTTTTAAATGATTGGATTCAAATTTATTCTTGGTTTGGATAGGTTATTTCCATACCATGATCTTATCAACTGTTATCGGATGATATTTACCATCATATCTCTTGAATATAGAATCTATTCTCACCAAGGTGAGTGAAATCTTCAAATTGATCATGAATAACCAATTCAGTGTAGATTATATTGTCTCACTTCTCAGAACTCTGGTCTTACTACAGGTAATCATGGAATTTAACATGATTATTTTCTTATAGTGGTATACTATTTCTAGGTTGTTTTCATTGACAAGATCTATGGCTTACCATTAGAGCGAGAGGTCGATAACAAGATCATGTTGGTGTGGGGAGGAGATCCAATTTCTATCTCACCATGCATTATGGAACCATAAAATCATTGGGAGTCGAAGGTTCAATTAGAATATCTACAAACAAAATGAATTACATGTTCAAGTATATATCTTTGGGTATCTCTGGTTATATTCTCTAAAAAGGATTAGGGATATTTATGCGTACGTGTGGAGTAACGGAGGATAAACCAGATGATGGTCAAGAAAAGATTTCCTCTTCCATGCATAGATGATCTTTTTGATTAATTGAGAGGTGCCAAGATATTCTTCATGACTAACATGATCTCATAAATATTTAGACCATTGAGAACACATCATTTTAATTTTAGTATCAAGAATCACCTATATGAATTCTTAGTGATTCCATTTGTGTTTAATAATATGGTTGTGGTGTTCATGTCTTTAATGAGTAGGATCATTCATCCTTTTTTGGATCAGTTTGTGGAGGTTTTAATAAAATATATGTTATTTTAATCCTTTTCAGTAGAATATAATGCTAAATATCTTCCCATCATCCTAATTATATTGATAGAGAATTGACTTTATGACAGGAAAAAAAATGTTATTTATGGATAGTTTAAGTGAATTTCTTAGTCAATTTCATCTCAGAGGTAAGAGTGTCATTGGACCTTGAGAAATTCACAGACATGGTATCATGGGATGAATCAAAGAACAAATTTGATATATATATATATATATATATATCATTCTATGATTAGCTGGTTATTACAAGAATTTTATCCAAAGTATCTCCATTTTGGCAACACCTATTTCAAGGATGACCAAGAAAGGAGTGAATTTTTTTGTCTAATTCATGCAAAATAAATATCTAAGAGCTGAAAGATAGAATAAACATAGCACATATCCTAACATTACCTGTACTGGGTAAATCCTATACCATATATCTGGACGCATCAAGATTTCTACATGGAGAAATCATAATACCTGAGGATTGTGAGTTTTCTTATCACTCCAAGAAGATGAGATGGCATGAGAGGAATTACCATACTCACAATATGGAGTTAGTGAAAGTGGTAAAATCATTGACATGATAAAAAAAATATCTCATAGATTATTGTAGTTTGGTATACATTGATCACAAGAGCATCAAGTACATATTTTCTTAGTGGGACATTATCCTTTGGTAGAGGAGGTGGGTCGAGTATCTATAGTCACTCAACATTTAATTGTGATGTACTCTAGGAAGGGGAAATTTCATTGCCAACATTTGAGCCAAAATTCATATATAGAGGTACTACTACGGTCTTGTGACATGTGGCGGAAAATGGATATCATTTTATACATGCTTCTGCATTTTTAGGAATCATAGGGGCGAGTAGCTCTATCTTCGCCATCAGTTATGCGCATTATTTTTATTGTATCAATATTGAGAAGTTGTTTGACTTGGAAGTCTATGTTCTAGGAGACAAGTTACATGGTGGGTTGATTCTATTAGGATGGTCTCCTAGAAGTGGAAATTCTCTAATTTTCAATGGATGAGTATGGGATCCAATGGACATTCGTGAGGAGCTGGTCAGTGAGATTAATGAATCTATATTGGTAGAGAATCCTTTTTTTAAAAAGACGTATCATTATCATCGTATGAATTTTTGATGTTCAAGAATAATGAAGGAGTTGGCAGGCCTCGTGTCTAAATGCATCAATATTGAGAAGGTGAAAGCAATGAATTAGAGGCCATCTAGGATATTACTGCCTTTACCCATCATGGATTATAAATGGGATTACTTCATGACGGATTTTTTACTATTTTATCAAGGATGATCCAAAAAAATTGATACTTTATGGTTTTTTGTGGAATGAATAACAATGGTAGCCCACTAATTTTCTATTAGGGAATCCTTTGGAACTGAAGACTAGGAAAATATTTATGTGTGGAAGGTGGATCAATTGGATCTTATTCAAAGGATTATTGTTTCATATAGGGATCTTCGTTTCACAATGTGTTTCAATAAGGGTATTAAGAAATCATGGGGATTGGATGTTGTTTTAAGCACATCCTATCAACTATATATTGATGGTCAATATGAGTTGACTATTCATGTTCTGGAGGATATTCATTAAGATTGTGTTTTGGATTTTGGTGGTTGATGGGAGTAGTATATGGAATTCATGTAGTTTACATATAATAATAGATTCTATGAATCGATCCCAATGGAACCTTTTGAGGCATTCTATAAAAGGATTTATCATTTTCCATTTTTTCTGTATGCAGGTGAGTCAATATTTGTTAGGCCAACTCTTGTGCATGAGATGTATAAACAAGTTCAGTTGATAATAAAGTAGTTTATGACCCCAAAAATCATGAATAAATCTTATGTTGGCCATCATAGAAGACCTATAGAAATCATGGATTGTTAACATGTTTTCATTTGGGTATTTCCTTGGTTGGGGTGGTGTTGTATGGAGAAATAAAGAATTCTAGTGGCCATGTTTTTTAGGCCATTTGAAATTGGGGCAAGGGTCGGTTGAGTAGAACACTCTCTAGAACATCCTCAGTGCTACTATACCATGAACGATGGGGTCCACATATCACCCCTAGGAATATATCGTCTAGATTCATACCTTGTGATAGACGTAGTAGATTTTGAGATTTTTGTTGATATGTACATTTAGGATCATTATATACTGGTTGTGGATCATAGTAAGAAATATATTCGGGGTCAAACTATACAATTTCATTAATTGCAGTGATATAATTGGAAATTTCTGGAGGAGACCAGTGAAATGGAGTCTGATATGAAAACATAGTGGCCAAATATTTTCATTGAGACCTCATATTGATTATTCGAGCATCTCAGGGAATATATTTTATAAGGTGGGGAGTTTATATGATCCCATATTTTTTCAGGTATGTTTCTCTCCGAGTTTCTCATTTATGACCTAGTGCACAAGTATTGTTCAGAGACATAGAGCCTTTGTTGGATAAAATTACCAAAAGATTGAGGATGCATGCTTCTTGAATTAATGGATTTAGGGTATAAATGGTACTATGTGTTAATATGGGTTTCTGGTATGTTGAGAATCATTAAATGATTTTCAGGTTCATAAATAGGAAGACACGTTCATAAATCAACTACAGAACATTTACACATCTTGTCCTTGGATTACATGTTTTGTGATTGTTTGTGGTTTAAAAAAAATAAATACGAGGTTATGAGTTTTTTAATTAATACCAATGAAAACATTTATAGGACATTAAACCATATTAAATGTCATGTAAATGACCGACCTATTTTTTGAAATATGATATTTAGCTGAATTTTGATATCATTGTGTTGTACCTACTCTCCTATCGACCCTCGGGGATTATCCAAGTTATATTGGGGTTCCAAGCTCTCCTTTAGACCTCACTTTTCCGAGAGAAACCCCTGGTATGTATTCTTGGTTAGGTTTTTTCCTTGAATTCATTCTTCTCTTATCTCTTGAAGTGAAATCCTTTGGGTGGTTGCATTGGTTGTTTTGATCTTGATCTGTTTTGATATAGGGTCCTCTTTTATCATCTTAAACATCTTCCTCATGGGTGTTTTCTATTAGAATCATTTTTGGATCTTCGACTAATTGTAGGGGGTCTAAATCTCAACCCTATGGTTTGATTATTTTTATGTGTATGTAATTTCTTGATTGTGCTCTCTTTGTGCACTCCCTAATGAATTAAATAATTTAATGACATTATAACTTGAATTTATTTGTTTTGAAATCAATTTGTAATTGGACAATGGATTTATATATGTTTACCCTAGCATGTGTCCTAAGGTGATTTCTTGTTATAGAAACTAGAAATTATTTCTTATTTCATATCGATATAATTGATAGTCATTGTATGTTGAATTCCAATGTGGCATTTGAAATAATAATGCTATATCCCACAATTGACGATTGAGATATAATGTGGTATTATGATATCCATGTTGAATAGTAGGGGTTTTGTTCTATTCTAAGATGATTATATAATGGTCTAGACCAAGGAACATGCACATGAATATTCTGTAGTGATGATGGTGATATGTGTTGCCTCAATCCAATGTTATAATCCTTATAGTTATTTGACCTAGAAATGTTGTAATTCTTATGGGCCTTTGAGATGGATTGATTATTGTGACTCTACCATACTTATATGGTTATTATTGGCATGGTCGTAAGAAATAATATGAGATATTATAGCATGCAGTTGCAATAGGTTTTGTGGGGACCACTTTTTTGTATGAGTTGTATGTGTTGTCAACAGTTTTCATCACATGGAAAAATGATGAAGGAGCTCCAATGTTAAGGGAGGTTGGTTGAAGTGATGATTCCTAATGAATTTTTATGGATTCATAGCACTGGATTCAATTTTTGTTCAATTCCCCATGTTGTTTCACTTTAGATGATTGTTACCATGGTCTTAAGTCCAATGAACTATTGTATAAGGTGACATAGTGTTTACAACAATGAAGTATCTCCCATTTGAGGATGACCCAAGTAATTTGGAATTCACGTATCAAAATGAAATGGTAGAAAAGGATTATATATTCTAACTAAGATCATGTAAGAAAAATATTCATGTTATATGAGTGAAGTGGATAAAATGAGAGAATGAAGAGATTTAGAGAGACATGTTCATGCATGCTTCAACTACTAAGTTTCCATGGGTGTTTACCATAATTTTTTTAAGCTAATTAAAAAATTGGTTTAGCCGAATATCCAACCAATAGCCCCAACCATAGGCACATGTGGGATGATGGGGTAAACCGAGACGAAGAGAATACATCAAGTCAGCCCTCAGGAAAAATGCAAGGCTGTGTATAGGCCAACAGGATATAATGTGGGGGGGGGGGGCGATCCAATGCATAGATGGACCAAAGACCGAGCTGGGAGTGGGCACAAAGCACGCTCATAGAGAACACGGTACAAGGAAGTACCATGGAGGAATAGGGAGTAATATGGGTTTTAGGTAGAGTGACTTGATACTTATACCATTCCTCAACCACCTTTTCAATTCGATGTGCGGAGAATGTTTTTAAATACTGAACAAATCACAATTGTTCATCAGATCTTAGGGGTAATTGTGGGCGCAGATATTATCATTAATTAGACATATAATCCTAGCCTCTTCTCCATCACACATCTCAAATGTTTCAACCACAACCATCCAATGATCCCACAACATTTAAAGACACTATGCCATTGTCTTCCTCCTCCAGCTCTCGCTAGCACCACTATTACTCATTGGAGATCATGAAGAACCACGACCAGATCTCCATTGATGTTCGTTGTCTACTGAAGTAGTGTCTCGTGATTTAAACGAGTATATTCATTTAATTTATGTCTTCCATGCATTTATTTATCTAGAAGAAGAAGTTTGTCTATGGAAAATGATGTTTTCGAGGCCACGGGGATTCATGCATGGATTTAAATGGCATGCTA
Source organism: Viscum album (assembly GCA_963277665.1). NCBI lineage: Eukaryota > Viridiplantae > Streptophyta > Magnoliopsida > Santalales > Viscaceae > Viscum > Viscum album. The sequence goes on from OY728133.1 coordinate 1,316,399,389, forward strand.
ACCTATTGCATGGATATGATCTGTTTACCAAGATACCAGTCGTTTGAAAAAGAAACACTGATGATATACAAAATATCTTTACGTGGGATTGAAAATATTATAAATAAGGATCTATTTCATTCAATTAGAAGATTTCAACCGATTAAAAAAGGGATTTGAATGGAATATCATAAGAAATTTGAACACGTAAGACGATGTTATCGTTGGCAATAAAAACAGAATCCCTATGCTAAGAAGTGGTTACTCTCTTCTCATATTTGAGTGTTCCTATTAAAAAATATAGAACTCTATGGTTTTATAGTCTTCACGAAAAATCAAAGGGACCCACAGTCCATTACGGTTTTGTGATGAAGGAATCTTGTAAGCCTTTGAAAAGTTCCATGAACTCTTAAACAATGTTATGATGAAGATCAATGCTTATAATGAACTGGTTTCTGCAAAAAAAGTATCCAGTTTTCTTAAACCCTCATTTTTCCTTGTGAAGGCCATGTCATCTTGAGCCAAAGTTTGAGTCTTGTGCTCCCACTATGCTTTTAGAAGACACCCAAACCATGCATCCCTTGCACGAATAGGAAGACCCGGGACCACCTTGGATTCACAATGAAGAATAAAACATAATGTGTGTAAAAGATCTTTGGATCTCTTTTCTCACACGAAGGTGAAAACCATCCTTTCCACACATTAATATTTTACATGCTTTTTAAGGAGAAAAACACATGAAAATGTGAAAAATTTCATCAATGTCAATAAGATGTTTTCAAGAAGGTGGTAAATACATATACCGATTCACCCATAAAATAAATACCCCCAAACCAAGTGAAATGAAAAAAGAGGGAAGAAGAGAAGATTCTATGTGTGTGTGTCTGTGATATGGTTTATACCCAATAGGGTTTACTCATAAGACTATGAAGTGAACGAAAGAGATGAGTTCAACTACAATGTCACATGCATGATCTAATTCATATATGAAAAGAGGAAAATAAAAATAAGTTGATTCTGATGATTCCATGTAAGTTGATCTTTAGTGTTTCATTAATTAAATATGCGTTTCTTATTCTATTCAAGAATAGTAAGTTCTAGTGTATTAAGTAATTTCACTAAAGAAGATGAAATACAAGAAGAAGTGTGAATTTGGGTTTTTACTAAATAAGAGAGAAGATGAGGTTAGTTACATTCATGTTTTTAATCATGTAATAAGGAGAAGATGATGGTTGTGGTGGAACCAAGAATTAGTGTGACATCCAACAGGTCTCAATAGGTGGAAGACTTGGTTGTTGTTGAAAACCGTTTTCAATTGGTAAGAAGACAAACTTTAGAGGCAGTATAAAGAAATACCAAGGAGCTGAATGTTGGACTAGGTCATCAATAATTTAGGATTATATGATTGTTTCCATTCACCCTAAAAAGTTTAGGGACTCACACTAGCCATATGAATGATTACATTTCCAAACCAGTATAATAGTTATCAAATTATTGCGGATAATCCATGTACTGTTCATTACCGTAAATGTAAATGATTTAGAGTCTCTTATAGAGAAGTGAAAAATATAAAAATATCAATTGCATATTTTAACATCATTCTATTATTCAGTGAGCATGGAAAATAGAATAAGAGAATCAATATCCTATAAAGTCTAGAGGTAAATGGATAAAACGATGGAATTAGATTAAAAATTATCCGTCAATCATTCACCCCCTCTCTTTGCTAAGAATATCCTAAGGCTTTCATCTCAATTTGTATCAGAAGAAGGCACACCTCTGTTGGATTCTCTATAGTGAAGCTATCCTCTATTTAGTTAATAGTGATGTGATGTTTTTTGGAAGAGTCAGCCATCCCTGAGTAGAATTATATATCTACCAAGCCATGAATAAATGAAAAAACAAGGAGATAAGAAAGTTGTAGAAGAATTACTTTTTATCTAATGATGAGGAAGCATATTCATCTCCATGTCTTCTTAACAATGAATATATATCAGTCGTGAAATGTAATGAGTATGTGGATCTAGTTTCCATTAAGAAGATGGATAACATTTTTACCTTAAGTGATCAAAAGGTATGTGTTAGTACATTTGAAAATTATTTTCAAAATGAACAAACTAGAACATGTGGGGATGATCAATATATAAAATCTCAAGAGTTATCAAATGATATATTAATAATGATTATGCATAATATTCCGAAAGAAAGTGTCTACCTTTTTTGTAGAGTGTATCAATGTATTCAAGAAGATATCACCCAGTTAGAAGAATAAAATGATTTTTTGGAGAAGGACATACGAGAAAAACTGTTGAATTATAAAACCTATCTAGACATATTAGAGCCTTCAATGCATCAAAGAGGGAATTTAAATAAATTATTTCAAAATGGCTCAAAGATGTTCAAGAGAAATAGGTATTTAATAAGACATTTGAAGAAATGATCCATGTACTCTTATATCAACAAAAAAGTATCCCTAAAGTCAAAGAGTTATATTTTGCATAATATTACAAGAAAATCAATGAACAAGAATCATTGTAACAAAAAAAAATGAGGTTACCTGAAGATGATGTATGATGAATTGAGAAGTATTGTGAAGAGAAGATGATTATGACTTATGATAATGGAATCATCCTAAATTTGAAATGTCTAGAAATGGAAGCTCAGTTGTCCAAACATGAGGCGACACATATTTAAATATTAAAGAATATAGAAATTGTTAATACTTTATGTCAATGTTTATTTGAGAACTCTAATGTTTATAGAATTCCCACATTTGATATGAAGATCATGAATTCAGTAAATGATCTTTCACAAGAAGATGAGAAGAAATAGGTACCATCCATACCATCTTGTACTCATGTTTCTAAATGTGTTTCAAAAAAATAATATTGGATGTAAAATTATATACAAATATGGATGGGGAAGGTGATGAGAAACCAACCAAAATAACGTGGGTGGATTGGAATATGAATGTTGAAAGTGGTTACCTTGATTGAGCACAACAAATCAAGAATAAGTCTTCATATCATTAAAGGGAATATATTATAATGTCCATATTTGTGGGTCAATGTCGGTGCTACAAGAGTTTTGGAAATTTTTCAATATTTTGTAGGCACAATCCTTTAAATGTAAAAAACAACGTATTCATATTTAATGTGGGGAGTGAGCGAGATAAGAAGAAACAAAATCCACTTATCCAAGAGCATTTTTATACTGCTAATTGATTTGAAATTCTTGCAACAATGTAATGTATGAAATTGCAGTATTCACAAAGTTAGTGAATTCCCATCTCCACACGAATTAAAATCATATAATAAATCAAGACCACATCTTATAGATAATAATTAAGAATCATCAATGGAATGTAATAAAAAAATGTTATAATTTCAAATTCTCGAAAGAATATTTCAAGAAGGAAATCTGAGAGGTCATTGGGTTCTAAATCCATGATGATGAAGAGTGGTGCATCCAAACAAACTTGTACAAAAGATGACATTCAGAAGAAGACTTGTGGAAGATCCAATCGTGATGATTGTATTTCTAATGACTTATTGGATATCTGGATAGAGAATTTAGATAGAATGATGAAAATATAATATGCACAAGATAAGGCTAGTGAAAAGATGAAAAAAATGATTCCACATAATGAAAAGTATGTCCTATGTGTGAGGAGAAACAAGGCCTAACAAAATTTAAAAAATTTCATTACACTTATTATAGCTCAAGAAGAATTTCTCAAAAAGATGAATGTTGAAATAGGAGATTATAGTTCTATTAAATCACTTGAATAATGATGGATCACACACAAAGAGATTGAATAAGTGATAATATCCACCAAAGGACAACCAAAATTTATGAAATGATGTGAAAGTGTGAAGAGAGGATCAAATATAGAATCATGGTTGGGAAAAACATCTCAACCAATATGTTCACATTGATAATGATAGGATGATCCACCTTATTCCCATAAATCATTGTGTATTGTATTTGTTTTTGTAATATAGGTAATTGATGATGATGTAAGATATTAGGGCGAGAACAATAGATTTAGTGATGAGGAGTGTTTCTTTATGGGGGAGATACCAGAAGGTGGTTCCAGTGTTATTATTTAAATTAGTATCAACATTAGCTAATATCAAATTCAATTAACTTGAAGATTGTTACAAGAAAACTCTTGTGTAAAAATAGTTCTAGGTTGATTATATCATATCGTATTCAATATCATCATCCTGGAATGAATGTGTATGACCATTGAAGACAATATTATTAGTTCTCATCTCATAATATATCATGAACAATTGATAATGGAAACCCATTGTTTCTAAATATAATCCTCTAGTTTTCTTCACCAGACATTCCTCAATTAGAACTATAGTGAATTGATGAATGTCATATTTTTTATGTATGTATTTATACCCTTTTCCCATTAACATTGTATTTCTTATCAATAACGGTGATAGACGGTGAAAAAAAACTTTGAAAAGCAAATGTGGAGTGAGTTTAAAGTAAAGGGGAGAAAGAATATTTTCATTTTTATAATGACATGTTCATATCTGAATAATTTTATGTATTGAAAATAAATATGTAGGAGAGATTATTGTACCACATTTTTGTAGGAGTTTTATTTTTTGTCAAAATTTTTCAATACTGGCCAAAATTAATAAGGATATTCAATGTTAATGAAGTATTGACGAAGTTTTAATGCCTGGAGAATTTTTATGGAAGCATATCATTGTATGCCACATCTAGGAAATTTTCCATGTTTTTTAAATTTTGATGATTGTTGCGCTGGTCCTATTTTCAATGAACTAATTTCAAAGGTGAAACAATATTTATAACTATTAAGTATCATCCAATTGAGGATGATTCATGTTCTTTGGAATTCATGTTCGGAAAAAATGGTTGAAGTGGACGGAATATTCAATGTATGATCACATAAAAATAAAGGAATAATTTTATTTTCATGATGTCGTGAAATGAGTGAATTAATATAAGAAGAGAGAGGTGGACATGAATTCATAAACTACTAATTGGTCTTGCATTTTTAAACTTGTATTTTTTGGGCCTACTAACAAAATTCGGTTAATCCACTAGAAAACTGCAGCCTTAACCCTAGGCACATGTGGGACACTCGGGTAAATCGTGCTTAAGGAAATCCACCAGGCCAGCCCATAGGCGGCATGTGGGGCTGTGTATATTCCTACAAGAGAACACGAGGGGTTGAGTGTGTACATTGTTGTGAAAAGCCCATGATGATAGTGGGTACAGGGCTCACCCGTAGAGAACATGATATGATGTGGTACAATAGAGGGAGATGGAGTAATCTAGGATGTAGGTAGGTAGTCTTGATACGTATATCGTGCCTCAAATTCATGTTGGATTTTATGTGGGATGAATGTTTCTAGTGATGGAATTAATCTCAATTGTCTATTTGATATCAGGGTTAATCACATCTTCAGATCTTATCCTCTGTTCAACATCCAATAATGGCCTCTCATCTATCATTTCTCTATCTTGTTTGAACCACTACCATCTGATGCTCCCATTCCATTTGATGATGCCATGTTCTTGTATTTCTCTTCTTATGCTTGTCAACACCACTACTACTGACTGCAGCTAAGGAAGAACCACAACATAATATCTATGCTTTATCACTAGCCATCGAAGGAGTGTCTCCATGTTGATCTGAGACCATTAATGCAATCATTGTCCTTAATTCATGCAGTTACTTGAAGAAGATGCACAGTTAAGGGAGACGAAGTTTCCAAGGACAGATGGAATCATTCATGGATTTAAATGTTGAATTTCATGCTATCCTAATGTGTGCATGGGATCTTTTTACCAAGAGCTCACTCCTTTGAAATGAAGAAACCCATGATCTGTCGAATATCATTACATGGGATTGAAAATATTAACATTTAATATATCAGTTATTCAAAGATAATATCTCAGCCTATTCAATGAAGGGATTTGAATTTCATATCTTACGGAATTTGAACCCAAAAAAGGTAGTGATCCCTTCCTATAAAAATAGAACCCTGAGCTAGTAATAGGTAATGTCATTCACATATTGATGTGCTTCTATTGAAAAATAGATCACTCCCTGGTTCACTATTCTTCGTGAATTAGAAATGATACCCATAGGCCGTTATGTATTTGAGAAGAAGAGATCTAGCAAGCCTTCAACAAATTCCAGGCACTCTCGAATAGCTTTTTGAAGAAGTTTTGTTCTTAGCATGAACTCCTTACTGCAAACACACGACCGATTATCTCAAACCCTTACTATGATTTGCGATGGTGATTTCACAATGATCTAGTGTTTGAGACTTGAAATCCCACTGTATTTTGTGAATACACTCGATCCATTGATCCCTTTCTCAAAAATGAAGACCTGTGACCACCCTCGTTTCATGAAGAATAATCACACATAAAGTGTGTATAATATCCATGGATATCTCTACTAACACGAATGTGAACTCCATCGTATGAACACATTAAGAATTTAAATTTTTTTGAAGAGGTTTTTTTATGGAGTATAACAAATGGGGACACACAAGCTTGCACCAATGTGATGAATAAATTTTCACTAAGGTGGGCCGTATATATACCCATATACCCAATAACTAAAGACACCTGAACCAAGTGCAAATAAGAAAGACATAATAAGAGAAGAGTACATGTGTATGTTCCATAGATTATACACATATAGGTCTACACGCAATAAGAATTAGTGAAACAAATATAGGAGTTCAACTAAATTTCACATGCAAGATATCACGAATATAAGAAAATAATAACAGAAGAAGAATTTGATTTTCATGATGCCATGTAATCTCATATTTAATTTTTTAATAATAAAATATATTTTTTTGATTCTATCCATGAAAAATTAGAAGTAATATTGAATTTAGTTTTTTAAATAAATAATAATAAATATTGAGAAAAATAATTGTTCATTTTGTTAATCACTGAATATGTGAGAATAAGAGGTTGGTTATGTGCATGATGATAAGAATGTAAAAAATTAGAAGAAGAAGGTTTTACAAAAACCAAACAGCACTGTGAAATCCAACAGGTATCAGCAGGTGGAAGACTATATTGTTGTTGAAACCCCTTTTCAAGAAGGAATACGATTGTCTTCAGAGTCATTATAAGAATCAGCAAGGAGCTGCAAGTTGGACTAGGTCGTCACCAGTTTAGAATGCTAGTATTTTACCCTTCCCCCTCCAACGTATAGGTACTCACTATCGATAGGATTTTTCCCGAACCAAACCACAGTAACAAAGATCATATTATTAGGGAGTGTACATGTTTTGCATATCACCATACATTATAGTGAAGTTGCTTCTATTATTGTGTAGTGAACCATTTAAAAATATTATGAGCATATTTTTACTGCATTCTATTACTTCATGTGATAGGGAAAAGAGAAAAATAGGGTCAAGATATTAAATGTACAAGAGGTATAGGGATAAAATGTTATAATTGGTCTAAAAAGACTCCAACATTGATTATCCCCCCTCTCAGGGTTAGTTATATCCCAAACAGGTCCTCCCGATTGGTATCAAAGGCAGTCCCACCTCTGTAGGATTATCTAAAGTGAATCTATCCTCATATGAGTTGACAATTAAGTGTAGTTTTGGTTAAGATTCTATTATCCCTGACTATAATTCTATATCTACCAAGACCATGATGAATAGAAGAAATAAGGCGAAGAGAATACAAAAGAAGAAGTTAATCTTATCTAATGAAGAGGAAGCATCTGTATCTCCATGCCTTGCTGACAATGAAGAAATATTAGGCTTGAAATGTAATGAGAAGGTGGCTCAATGTTATACCATGAATATAGAAAACCTTCCTACCTCAAGTAAACATAAGGTATGTTTTATTAAATTTTAAAATTATTCTCATGATGAAAACACTAGAACAATTGGTGATTATCAATTTATAAATTCTCATGACTTTTCATTCGATAGAATAAGAATGGTTCTTTATAGTATTATGGAAGTAAGTGTTTCCCTTGTTTATGGATTATATCAATGTATGCATGGAGATATAACCCATATGGAAGAAGAAAATCTTCTTTTGGATAAGGTATTTTAAGAAGAAAAAAATAATATATAAATCTCTCCATACATGTTGCAACCTTTGAATAAAAAAATAGGTAATTTTAAATATCATCCCCAAAATTAAATAAAATCTCTTAGGAGAATGTGGCAGTCAATAAGATACTAAAACAAATTATCTATGCACCTGAATATCAATTAAAAAGAAGCACTAAATTCAATGAGTTATATTTGGATGAAACATCAATGTAAATCAAAGATCATGACTCTTTGTTAAAAAATAGTGTGAATCTTCATTGATATGATGATAAAATAATTAAGAATCCCTGTGAAGAAAAGATGATTATGATTGAATATCATAAAATAATCCTCAATATGAAATCTATGGAAATAATATATCAGTTCTACAAACATTATAAGACACATATGGAGACTTCACAAATAATTGAAATAGTGGCTAATGGAAATAAATGTTCATCATATGACTCTAATGTTGAAAGACCTCCATCATATGAAAAGATGATTATAAATTTACTTATTGATCTATCATAAATTGCTATGAAGGAAAATTTACCATCAATAACATCTTGTACTCATGTTTCTAAATGTGTTTCCCCAAAAAGTGTAGGTTGGAAGAAACATTATAAACAAGTATGGATGAGGAAATGAGATGAAAGACCTACCACAATAACAAGGGTTGATAATATGATGAATCAGAAATGTGGATCCCCAAATAGAGCATAATAAATCAAGAAGATGGCCTAGAAACCATATAGAAAAGATATCCAGAACTCAATATTTGTGGGTCAGTGTTGGAACTGCAATAAGTTTGGGCATTGGGAATTAGATTTTTAGAACAATCCACTAAATGTAAAATCACAAAGGAATCCCACTTCAAGGGGGATAAATCCTGAGAATAAGAAGAAACATCCACATATCCAGATGCATCTGTATACTGTTAGTTGATTTTAAATGCTTGACAACATCTATGATGTATAAAATTAATGTTGTAACAACGTTAGTGAATTCCTATATCAACATGAATTAAAAAATGATATTAAAGGAAGACCACAATGTCTGTATATTAATGAAGAAGTATCCTTGGGATGTAATCAGAAGAATGTTATAAAAATAAAGTTTCTCAATAAGATTCCATAAAGGAAAGGTGAGAAGTCCGGGATTCTAAATCCATGAAGATGAAGGTTGGTGCATCCAAAAGAACTCTAAAATTAATGATACTCAGATTAAAACATCTGTAAGATACAATCTTGATACCTCATTTCGTAATGACTTATTAGATATCTCGCTATAATATTTGGAAATAATGGGGATAAAATAAGATACACAATATTAGGCTACTGGAAAAAATAAAAATAGTATTCCATATGAAGAAAAGTAAAATTTTTGTGTGAGGTGGAGAAAATATGGAAATAGTGTTAAAATTTGAATTAAATTAATTTCATCTCAAGAAGAATTTCTCAAAAAGGTAAAAGTTTCACCAATAGATTTGGGTGCTCTAAAATTACTTGAATAATGATGGCTAAAACAAAAAGATATGGAAGAAGTTATAATATCCACACAGAAACAACCATAATTGAAGATATATTTTTCAAGTGAGAAGTGAGGAAAAAATGATTAATTTTGTTTGGAAAACCATCTAAACCTATCAGATCACATTTATGAAGAAAGGAGGATTCTCTTTATTGATAGTAATCATTATGAATTAATTTTTTTCTTATAATATATGGAATTGAAGGTGAATTAATCTCTTATGGGGAGAACCCGAGAGTCAACCATGAAGGGGAGAAACATGAAGAAGATTCCAGAGTTAATATTTAAATTATTAGAAAAATTTGTTGGTATGAAATTAAATTATAATGATGGTTGTTTAAATAAAATGTCATTGCAAAATGTGTTGTAGGTTGACTATTTCATATAAAATTCATTATCATCAACATGGAATGAAATTGAAAGTCCATTGAAGACAAGTACATGGGTTATCATCCCATAAGGTATCAGGTCCATTGAGAATGGACAACCCTATGGTTTAAATAAAATCATCTAGTTTTCAACACCAATAATTGCTCAACTAGACTTATAGTGAAATGGTGGATGACATATTTATTATGTGTGGATTGATAAACTTTTACCATAAAAATTTTATTGCTTATCAATAATGGGTAGATTAAGTGAAATGAATTTTTGAAAAGTTAATGTTTGAGAGAATGAAATGTAAACCGGAGAGAGAAGAATCACATTTTGATATAGAAAATTTTTTTACAATAAATTTAATTTATTGCTAAAAAATACTAAGGGGAATATTATTGGGACCACATTCTTGTATGAGATGTATTTTTAATCAAAAACTGTCAACACTGGTCAAAATAAATAATTCACTCTAATGTTAATGTAGGATGGTTGAAGTTATGATTCCTATATAATTCTTATGGATTCATTGGGTTAGATTCCATGCATGGAAAATTTCACATGTTTTTTCAATTCATAATATTATTGTATTGGTCCTAACTTCAAAGAACTAGTTCAAATGGTGATAAAATATTTACAATAATGAAGTATCATCAATCTGAGAATGATTCAAGATCTTTGGAATTCATCTTTCAAAAAGAAATGGTGGAAGAGGACTTAATATTCTATGTGTGATCATGAAAAAAATTACAGAATGATGTGACTTGCATAAAGTGGAGATGGTGAATGAATGTATAGATATAGAGATAGGTGGCCATGTTTTATTTAACTACTAAGTGTCTATGCATTTTTATCCAAGTATTTTTTTGGCCTTACTTAAAAAAACGTGCCATCCAACTAAATGACCAACAACCTCAACCCTAGCCACATGTGGGACACTGGGATCGACCAGTCCTATGTGAAGCCTTATTTATAGCGTGAAGGTGGCATGCAAGGCTCTGTATAGGCCCGCAGGAGTGCATGGGGGTAGTGCCTATGCATAGTTGGGGTGAATCCTGTTTGGAGAGTGGGCGCAGAGCACACCAATAGAGAACACAGTATGGGGAGGTACCATGGAGGGAGAGGGAGTTAACCAAGCGATAGGTGGGGAAGCTTGATAATTATATTATGCCTCAACTACATGTTTGATTCAATGATTGATGAATGTTTTTATTGAACAAAGTAATCTTAATTGTCCATCTGAAATCGGGGTAATTAAAGCCCCCATATTATCATACATTCGACATCTAATCCTAGCCTCCCATCCATTTCATGTGTCTTGTGTTTGAACTATATCCATTTGATTCCCCTGTGATATTTGAAGATTCAATTGCATTGTATTCATACCCTAGTGCATGTCAGTGCCACTTCTACTCACCAATGTTGATGAAGAACTAGGACATGATCTCCATGGCTGATCCCTGCCCATCAGAGCTGTGTACCATGATTGATGTAAGAACATACATGTAATCTATGTCTTTCATGCATGATGATTTTTCAAAGAAGTTGTATGGTTGAATCAAAAGAAGATTCCAATTCCACATGGATACATACATGTATTCAAATAGATAATTTCTAGTTATCTTAATGAATAAATATGATCTATTTATTGGGAGACCATTCTTTTGAAAAGGAAACACCCATGATATGTAGTATATATTTAAATGGGTTTGAAAATATTTAAACCGAAGGTGTATATTCTTCAATGATTGGATATAGTCCTACATTAAATTGTTATTTGAATGGAATATATTATTTTATTTGAATATATAAGTGGATGTGATCCCTAACTATAAATAGACAATCCTTGAGCTAAGAATATGTGCTTCACTTCACATATTCGAGCTCTCGTTTTCAAGGAAAGAGCACTCCTTGGTACACTGTTTTTCAAGAAATAGCATAGAGACCCGCACACAATTACATATTTGGAAATAGTAGATATCACAAGCCTTAGGCAAGGTACAAACAGTCTATAACATATTTTCAACGAATTTATATGATTAGAACGAACATGTTACTAAAAACAAACAACCGGTTTTCTCAAACCCTCATTGTGCTTTATGAAGGCCATGTCACTGTGATCTAGTGTCTGAGTCGTGCACTCCCACTGTAATTTGAAAATGCACCTGGATCATGCATCCATTTCATGAAGCGAAACACATGTGGGAAACCTAGTTTCATTAAGAAGAATCTCACATACAATGTGGAGATGATCTATCGAGCTCTTTGGTCAAACGAAAGGAAAACCATAATTTCAACACATTATGAAAGTACATATTGTCTGTAGTTGTTTTTAAGGATAATAATGAATGAAGACGTGAATGATTTCACCAATGTGAAGAAAAGGTTTTCACCATGTTGGGAAGTACATATACCCATGAACTCATAACATAAATACACCCGAACCAAGTATATAGAAAAGAGACCGATGAAAATAAAAGTCATGTGTCTGAGAAGGTTTATACCCATTAGTGTTACACACAAGTATAATAAGTGAAAGAAATAGAGGAGTTGAAATAAATTTCCAATGAATGATCTCATGTATATATGAAAAGATGAAAATATGATGAAGTTGATTCTGATGATGCTGATTAATTTGATCTTCTATGTTTGAATGACCATTTAGGTGTTTGAGATTCTGGAAAAGAATAAAAAATATGTTCTAGTGTATTTTGTTATTTCACTAAATTAGAAGAAATTATATGAACAATAATAAGTGTAAATTTGATTTACTCTAAACAAGATAGAAGAAAAGGTTTGTTACATGCATGCTACTAAGAAGGTAACAAGAACAAGAAGAAGGTTGTGGATGAACCAAGTATTAGTGTGACATCCAATATGTCTCAATAGGCAGAATAATCTAATGATGTTGGAAACCATTAAAAAGGAATATTTTATTCAAAGACAGTATAAGGAACCAAAAAGGATCTGGTAGTTGGACTAGGTCATCACTAGTTCTGGATTATCGGGTTCTCTCCCTTCCCCCTACAATGTGTAAGGACTCACACTGGCCATATAATTTTTCCCTAGATAAACCACTATAACAATTATCATATTATAGTGGAGAATCCATGTATCTGTCATCACCATAAATGGTAAGGACTTAGATACTATTATTGAGAAGATATCCTTTTAAAACATCATGTGCATATTTTTAATTCTTTCTATTATTGTATGTATATGGAAAGGGAAATAGGATATTCAAGATCCTAATAGGCCAAGAGGTATGGGGATAAAAATTTGGAATTGGTTAAAAAACTCTCCAACACTGATTCACCACCCTCTCAGTGTTAGTTATATCTAAAAATGGTCCTCTAAAATGGTATTAGAGGAATGTACACCATTTTTGGATTCATTAAAGAGAATTTATTCTGTATTATTTTACAATGAAGTAAAGATATGGTTAAGAGATTGTCATCTCTGAGAATAATTTTATATACAATAAGACCATTATGAACATGAAATGTAAGTAGAATATAAAGTTGAAGAAGACTTCCCTTTTATCTAAATAAGATAAAGCATATGTATCTCCATTCTTATTTAATAATGAGTAAATATTATGAATGGAATATAATGTTAAGTTGGATAAAGTTTACACCAAGAATATTGATAAACAATCTACCTCAGGTGAATCATAGGTATATGTTAGTACGTTTGAAAATTATTCTCATGATGAAAATACTAGCACGTCTGATGATGATCAATATAAAAATTCTAAATATTTTTCAATTGATAGATTATTAACAATTATTTATATTATTCTAGATGAAATAGAATAAATTTTTTGTATTATATCAAGGTATTCAAGATGATATCGCCCATCTAGAATAAAAAAATGATGTTTTGGTGATGGGATTTCATGAAAAAATTTGAGAATTTTTAAATCTCTCCAGGAAGGTTGGATCCTTTAAAGAAACAAATAGGTAATTTAAAATATGTTCCTAACAATGGATGTAATAGGTTGAGGAGAAATAGGTAGTCATTAATACTATGGGAGAGAATATCAATGCAATTAAATACCAACTAAAAATAACCATTGAATTCATTGAGTAATATTTGGAAGAAACATCAAAGAAAAATAAGGAACTTGACTCTTCGATACAAATCAAAATGAAGATTCATGAAGATGAAGTTTAAGGAATGAAGAAGGCTTGTGAAGAGAAGTTGATTTTGATTTAAGATCATAAAATTGTCCTCAATATTAAATTTCATGAAATAGAATCAGATATGGACGATCATGGGATAACACATATTGATACTTAAAAAATGATTGAAATAGTTACTACTAGAATCCAATGGTCATTGTAGGAAACCAATGTTGAAAGACAACCAACATGTGATAAGAAGATCATGACGTCACTCAATGGTCCATCACAAGTAGTAGAGAAGAAAAAGGTACCATCCATACTATCTTGTACTCTTGTTACTAAATGTGATTGCACAAAAAGTACAGGTGTAATAAAAAATATAAAAAATTATAGATAAAGAAATGTGATGAGATACCAACCACTATAACAAGGGTTGATAGTAAGAAGAATTTGGAATGTGGTTCCCCATACAGAGCACAAAAAATCAAGAATGATGCCCATCATCCTTATAGAGATGATATCAATAAGTCAAGATATGTTGGCCAATGAGGGTTCTACAACATGTTTGGGCATTGTGCATTAGTGTTTGGGCACAATCCAATACATGTAAAATCCCAAAGGAATCCCATTTTAAGGGGTATAAATTCAAAGAAATAGAAGAAACATCCCCATATCCAGTGGCATCTCTATACATCCAACAAATATAGAATACATGAAAACATCTTTGATGTATGAAATTGTAGCCATCACAAAGTTTGTGAATGTCTATGTTAACATGAATTCAATAAAAATTATGAAACAATAACTAATAATCATTTTTAGAAAACAAATTTAATTCTTTGGAATTAATCAGAATAATTTTATAAAAAAAACAATACCAAGAAGATTCCGTGAATTAAATTTGATAAGTCCTTGGATTCTAAATCCATGAAGATGATGGGCTGTGCATACAAAATAACTTCTAAAAAAGATGACACTCAAAAAAATGTGGAATATCCAATCATGATTCCATAATTCCTAATAACTTATTGGCTATCTAGACAAGAGAATTTATAAATAATGATGTAAATAGAAGATGAAAAATCCCAGGCTAGTGAAAAAAGAAAAAAATATATATTCCACATTAAGAAAAGGAAGTCATGTGTGTGAGGAGAAAAAATGATGGACACACTATTAAAAAATTAATTACACCTATTACATCCAATGAATATGTTATTAAAAAGATGAAGTTCCAATAGGGGTTTTATGTACTCTGAAAACACTTGAGGAAAAGAGGCTCACACACAATGAGAAGGAATAAGTGATGATATCCATACAAGCACAACCAATATTTAAGATCAATTGTGCATGTGGGAAGAGAGGATAAAATTGAGAATTATGGTTTGGAAAAAATATCAAACTAGATGTTCACATTGATAAATAAAGTAGGATCCACCTTATTGTTACATCCCAAGCTTTCACGATACACTTTTCTATCAATAATACAATCGTTTGCATTGTACGCAAGTTCGAGATTCTAACACACCACGACTAATCAAAATAGCCATTATGTATAGTAATAACCACTTTTTGAAATTATATATATTTTATATTTTAAAATGGACTTCATTTTTGGATTCGTAATATCAAAATTATCCTATGTTGAATTTTCGGTATTTTTCTGAGAACTTCCACATTTTTATGAATAGTGAAAAATACTTAAAAACAACTTTTTTAATAAAAATAATTTATAGTGAAAAATTATACTATTGAGTGGTTTTAAAGTATAATTAGAATATATTTTTACCATTTTATCCAATGGTGGTCATTAGAATTAATTTCACTTTGAAATTGGACATAAACAATTGTAAATCTTTTGATATATATTATTTCTTAAAAACACACTATTTGTTGTGACAGCGGGAATTAATTATAAAATTAATTAATGAAACTTATATGTTTGGAATTTTTTAAAATAGACATCATTTTTGAATTTGGAATATCAATTATATCTTAGGGTGACATTTTGGCATTGTTCTGAAAAACTTCAATTTTTGATGAATAGTGAAACCACTAAGTGGTAGTTAAAAAACTGATTTCTTGTCTAATGAAACATTACCAATTCTGTGATTTGATTTTCAAAAATCCGAGATACATGGTTTTCATTAGAAATTAAAATGTGGTTCAATGGGATTAAAATAATATTTTGGTGAATAGTAACTTTTAAGTTTAATTAATCGTGATTAAAGGTAATTAGTTAAATTTATGGTAAAAATGCTTTATAAAAATATGATAATACCTTTACACTTGTCCTAACCCTATTAGATGTGTCATGGCCGACCATGAAAGTCCATGGGTCAACTTGGGGACCCCATGGAGCCACTTTGGTAGGATAATGACATAAATAACTTTTTATTTAAAGTTAAAATAAAAATGTCACAAACATAAGTTGTTTTACTAAAATAATTTTTAAATGGGGTTATACAAGTCATATTTTTAACTATAAATATTAATTAGAAAGATAAAAAGCTTTCGTACATCATGATAATTATTTTATAATTTTTAGACATTTAATAAATTAAATTATTTATGACACCATGATGATGCAGCAATTACCTCATTAATTAACGATTTTAATAAAATGGAAGGATAATGTAAAATATAAGAATTACACTTGTACAAAGCCTATTGGATGAGTATATTTAGAACCCTTATCACATTATCCTATAAATATATAAGTGTGGGTCCTTTAAAATCTGAAACTCATTATATAATAAAGTAACATGTCATTACATTCCAAGAGTGCCCCTCCTCTCCTCTTATAAAAGGACTCCACCACTACCACCTTATTTACACCTTCCAAGCCATTTGGATCGCCCAACCTCTGCCCAAATACTCTCTCAACTTCCCTATCTTACTCATAGAAGCCTCAAATTGGGCAGAATTATTCCCAAGGAAGCCTTTGGCTCGAATCAAAAAGAGTTACCCGTTTTAAAGGTACTATTTTCTCTTGTGTTCTTATGTTTTATTTTTCTTCTCCAACCACCTAAAATATTTTTATTCGTTTATTTTGTAACAAAACCAATATCCTAAATATACTAGGATGTTGTTATAATATGGATTTGAGCTACAC
Organism: Viscum album; assembly: GCA_963277665.1. NCBI lineage: Eukaryota > Viridiplantae > Streptophyta > Magnoliopsida > Santalales > Viscaceae > Viscum > Viscum album. The sequence continues at coordinate 1,316,416,599 of OY728133.1, forward strand.
TAACACACACCTACATCTAATGGTTAATTAACATACTATTTCTGTGGATGGCGAATTTCTGCCTCACGAAACGATGATTGTTCAACACTCATATAACACCTCTCATGGTGGTCATTATGATGACACTATTTTTATATATGATATATATTATGTTTTTGTTTTCCTTATGATTTTTTATTTTTCATTTATGTCATACCTTTATGATTTCCATTATGGGTAAACGCGATAATTACATTTTAGGAAGTGTGGACTACGGCCCACTCAAAGTGATTTGAATCATTAATGACATATGTGGGATGTATAAAGGATGGAGTAAATGGTATTATAAATTATATTATACTGTAATTATAGTATAACTTTATATAATTATAATTTCATTCCATTAAATATGAAATAGAAATGAAAGTAGCGTTCTTGTGTACGTACGGCTTACTGTCTCCATGAACGGTGCACTTCATTTCTTACCTGTAAATGTTATGTAATATTATAAATGCATTTATATACTGGATATATATTATATATAATATATATACATTAGGAATATAATTCTGGATATAATGGATATTTCACCAAATGAACAACTTGTAATTATAAGAAGGTTATTTTTGACTCAAGTACCAAAGATCGACAAAATGACCGTGATGAACTTAAATAACTACATAATATTAATAGCATGATAATAAGTGATATAAAAGGAATAATGGACATTTAAAAGGTTCCTAAGCAAAAATAAATTAACTCTAGTTTATTATTCAGGAGGTTAAAGAATGATCGAGTCAAGTCGAACATGAGGTAAGGGAACTTCTTAACCCAATTTCTATTATTTGGGTTAATCTCAAATTTTCAAATTATGTCATGATATTATTATGTCCTATCTTGTATTTATACTTTCTTTACTTGTACATATAGTAAATACACATAATAGATCTATTTTATTTAAAAAAATATTTGTAAGGGAACTTCTTAACCCAATTTCCATTCTTTGGGTTAATCACCTACTTTCAAATTATGTCATGATATTATTATGTCCCATATTTTATTTGTACTTTTTTTATGTGTAGTTATAGTGAATAAAAATAATAGATCTATTTTATTTTAAAAATGATCTTTGTAAGGACTTATTCTTAATCTCCTTTCATTGAGGAAAATTTGGTTTTATAAACAACATTCATTTATACGGTGTATAAACCCCTTTGACTTTTACTTTTATTCAAAAGGAATATTTTTATACGAAGTATTTTTACTAAACGAAAAAAGGAATATTTTTTATTATGTATGACTTGACAACGACTTCCCCGCCGCCGTGTCTATTATTTGAGTTTCGACTTCCCCTATAAGCCACAACTTTTTTTAAAAGAAAAATAAATACCATGTTTTACTTTTATTTTATTTAAGTATTGAATATGGTTTTGATAATTTTTTTATTATATCAATGTGTTGTATTGATATCTTGTGATTGATGTGTGGAAATATTTTGTTTCCTTTATGCATGTTTTATGTGATACAATTGTGTTATGTTTTACGATATGTTTAAACCTGTTCATATGAGGAATGCATTGGACATAATAATTGACGAGTGGAGCCCGCTATATCTCCTCAATGCATCGGCAGGTCTCATGAGAAAAACTAGTGTCTTGGAATGAGGCCTTGTAAAAATCTTATTTGTATTCCTGGCCTGAGGCCTTGGATACGTGGTTATGATAGTCTGGCATTATGCATTCCATCATTATGAAAGTTCTTATTGATATTGCATTTGATTATTCGAACAGTTGAATATCCATGTGAATAAGTAAATGGCATTATCTCATTTCACTTTTTCCATATTACGTTGAAGTTCATGTTTAAAAGGCTTTTGTTTTAGTCATACATTGGAAGGGGTGAGATTAGATGCTCAGTAAGGATAAAAATATAGCGGAAGCTTTCATCAATAAAGATAAACATATGAGAAGAAGTATATTATGAATGACCTACGGGGATAGTAGGAGGGGATATGAAGACAATATGTTGTGGTAGTTTTGTTTTACATTATGATGTAATGTAACATTTATGAATGTATATATTGTTTCCAAGACTACTAAACTAAAAGGTCTTTCGAGACTTGATCTTTTATGATCATGACAATGTTACGCAATAACGCACCAACTCTGGGTAACTGGGGTCGAGGCGTTACAGTTGGTATTAGAGGCAGTTTAGTACTAACCTTGGAAGCTATATTTAGATAAACTCTGATTAGAGCACACAACCCTAAGATAGACTTTGAGGATTAGTTTAGAATAACTTCCTAGAATTTTGGTATTATAGAGATTTTGAGAGTTTTCCAAGCAATACATCCCTATCTGGATACAAGCAAGTAGAGGCGGCTCTGGCACAAATGTTCCCAGGGGTAAAAACTGAAAATGCCACTTTGAGCTAGACTCGAATGGGAACTAGTGCACGAAAACGGGCCTTGTTGCACTCTTGGTTACGACACTCCCATGGGATATACTTTGGATAATTATCATTTTCATTACAAACCATTATGAAGGGCTTATGAGTATATACATCCCCAAAGAATTTTTTTTATGAATATTGATTATATCCATAAATAGTTCAATTTATGTTAAGTGTTTTACAAGTATGGAATTATGTATTTTAATTCATAAACTAATCCAGTTTATGACATTGTTTAGAAATGGCGCCTAGTGGGAGGAATGGAAACTGTATCAATGAATGCACTTCGTCTCGGGATTTCCTTCCTACTCAAGATAATTATTGTGGAGCTAGAGATACAACTGGTGCTGGTCAACTTATCACCATACTGGGACAACTCACTCATGTTATGAATAGTAACCTCACTCGTATAGAGCACCCTGATCCGCAACGTGGAGGATCAATGTTAGACCGCATCATGAGGCAAAAACCACGAACATTTAATGGGGGTACAAATCCATTAGTAGCTGAGAAATGAATAAACTCCTTAGAGAAAATATTCCACACCTTGGGGTGTAGTGACAAGGAGAATGTTGTTATGGCAGTTTACTGCCTCACTGGAGATGCCGATCAATGGTGGTCGCTGATTTAAAACACAAAGGAGGATGAAGAAGTATCATGTTTGGAATGGAGGTAGTTTAAGGAAATTTTCTTAGAAAAATACATTCCACATGACCATCGAGCAGATATGGAAAGGCAATTTCTGAGTCTGAGGCAGAAGGAGGATGAGAATGTCGCAAAGTATGAGGCTAACTTTACAAGGTTAGCGAGGAAAGCTGCAGATTATATAAGTAACCCAAGAAGTATGATTGATCGTTTCTTTGATGGGTTAAAACCATTTTTCCGTCGAGCATTAGTCCCAAAAAATTTCTCAACATACAAAGATATAGTCTCGTGTGCTATCAAGACATAAAAGGAATTATCTAAATCATATGACAATAAAGTGAAGCAAGAGAAGAATAGAACGGTGGAGCAAGAGACAGATAAATGGAAAAAGGGAAAGAAGGATTTTCCATTATGCGATAATTGTGGGAAGAATCACCCTGGTACATTCCTAAAGGGAAGGGGAGTTTGTTACAAATGTGGAGAAAATGGTCACCAAGATCGTGATTGTAAGGGAAAGAAAGAGGTAATCAATGTTATATACTACAATTTTAGGGAAATGGGGCATTATGCAAATGAATGTCCTAAGCATCAGGGAAACATACCTCAGAAATGGCCAAGGGATCATGGATAATCATATGATGTTACTACAGTTGAAGTGGAATAATTAATGAATTGGTTCTTTTGGACTCAAGGAATATATTCTGGTTATAAGAATAATGTGATATATATATGGATTGTACTACAGTACTTGTTGTTTTCATTAAGGTTTTAATATTATGAAGGTAATCATATTTTTAGTATGTGACATTAAGAGAAACATTACATTGTTTGTGGAATCTGATGTTACAATTGATTTTGGAATTTAAGGACCTTTTAGAGAAAGTCTGGATGGAGGTATTTTGGATAACTATAATGGTTGGAATGGATTAAGTTGAACTTTGGATAGTATTGTTTAAGGTTAAAACATTTAAGAAGATTATTTTTGGAATATTATAATACTATAGTTTTAGGAAAAGGAAAACCTGCAGGTTGGGGGATAACCCATCATGTCGGAAAATGCTGCAGGAATCGAACCCACAACCATAGTAAAAAAGGCCTTTATTACCTACCACTAGCCTACAAGATGTCCCTAGTTATTACAAAATAGTTTTCCAAATATAAATGGTATGTGTTAATACTTTTAACCTTTTATGATTAGGATAAATATAATATTTTTTAGTTCCATTATCTTTTTGAGTGAAAGATGAGTTTGTGGTAGAAATTAGTTAAAGGTTGAAGCTCTAATTTTCAAGAATATATATATATATACCTATCTCTTATTCAATGAATAAATTAATTCTTAAACATTAGTAAAGGGATATTATAGCAAAAAAAAATTGTTATCCTAATACCTTATGTCTTGTTGAACTGATAATATTTTAAATCAACATAGATTGAAGGATTTGAGGCCCTCAATTTTACACTTGTTTGTGATTAATGACCTCAGTCACTACCTACAAATATTTAAGTTTTTCCTCCAATTATATGTCTCTAATTTCCACCAATGTTTTCGTTATAGAGATCATGATTTGGTGGTGACTTTTTCATTTCCATTTCCCTCTTATTAATGCTAAATTTTATTAACCATATTTCCGATGTGGGTTTTCCACAAAGGTATTTTCTATTTTCAATCTTTTATTTTCAAAGAAAATTTCAAATTGCGAGGATGCAATTTATGAATAGTGAAAAATACGTAAAAAAACTTTTCCAATAAAAATAATTTATAGTGATAAATTATACTGTTTAGTGGTTTTAAAGTATAATTATAATATATTTTACCATTTTATCCAATTGTGGTCATCATAATTAATTTCACTTTGAAATTGAACATAAACAATTGTCAATATTTTGATATATATTGTATCTTAAAAACACGCCATTTGTTGTGACATCGGGAATTAGTTATAAAATTAATTAATGAAACATATATGTTTGGAATTTTGTAAAATATAAATCATTTTCGAATTTGGAATATCAATTATAGCTTAGGGTGAAATTTTGGCATTGTTCTGAAAAACTTCAATTTTTGATTAATAGTGAAAGCACTAAGTGGTAGTTAAAAAAATTATTTCATGTTTAAATTAAACATTACCAATTATGTGATTTGATTTTAAAAAATCTGACATACATGGTTGTCATTAGGAAGTAAAATGTGGTTCAATGGGATTAAAATAATTTTTTGGTGAATAGTAACATTTAAGTTTAATTAATCGTGATTAAAGGTAATTAGTGAAATTTAAGGTAAAAATGATGTTATAAATATATGAAAATACCTTTACACTTGTCCTACCCCTATTGGATGTGTCATGGACGACCAATAAAATCCATGGGTCAACTTGGGGACCCCATGGAGCCACTTTGGTCAGAAAATGACATAAATAACTTTTTATTTAAAGTTAAAATAAAAATGTCACAAACATAAGTTGTTTTACTAAAACAATTTTTAATTGGGGTTATAAAAGTCATATTTTTTACTATAAATATTAATTATAAAGATAAAAATATTTCCTACATCATGATAGTTTTTTATACTTTTTATAAATTAAATAAATTAAATTATTTATGACACCATGATGATGCAACAATTACCTCATTAATTAACGATTTTAATAAAATGGATGGAATATGTAAAATCTAAGAACTAAACATGTATAAAGCCTATTTTATGAATATATTTCGATCTCTTATCATCTTATCCTCGAAAAATATAAGTGTGGGACCTTTAAAATCCGAAACTCATTATATAATAAAGTAACATGTCATTATTTTCCAAGAGTGCCTCTCCTCTCCTCTTATAAAAGGCCCCCACCACTAACACCTTATTTACACCTTCCAAGCCATTTTCCTAAGCCATCCTCCGCCCAAATACTCTCTCAACTTCCCCCTATTACTCCTATAAGCCTCACATTGGGCATAATTTTTACCAAGGAAGCCTTTGGCTCAAATCAAAAAGAGTTACCCATTTTAAAGATATTGTTTTCTCTTGTGTTCTTATGTTTTATTTTGCTTCTCCAACCCCCTAAAATATTTTTATTCATTTATTTTTTAACAACAACAGTATCCTAAATATACTAGGATGTTTTTATAAGAAGTATTCGAGCTACACTAACACACACCTACATCTAATGGTTAAAGAACATACTGTTTCTGTGGATGATGAATTTCTGCCTCACGAAACGATGATTGTTCAACACTCATTTAACACCTCTCATGGTGGCCAGTATGATGAAACAAATTTTATATATGAAATATATCATGTTTTTGTTTTCCTCATGATTCTGTATTTTTCATTTATGACCTACCTTTACGATTTCCATTATGGGTAAACGCCATAATTCCATTTTAGAAAGTGCGGACTACCGCCCCCTCAAAGTAATTTTAATCATTAATGCCATATGTGGGATGTATAAAGGATGGAGTAAATGGTATTATACATTATATTATACTGAAATTATAGTATAACTTTATATAACTATAATTTCATTCCATTAAATACGAAATAGAAATGAAAGTAGCATTCATGCGTACGTTCGACTTACCGTCTCCATGAACGGTGCATTTCATTTCTTACCTCTAAATGTTATGTAATATTATAAATGCATTTATATACTGGATATATATTATATATATGATATCTACATTAGGAATATAATTCTGGATATAATGTATATTACACCACATGAACAACCTGTAATTATAAGAAGGTTATTTTTGACTCAAGTACCAAAGATCGACAAAATGACCGTTATGAACTTAAATAACTACATAATGTTCATAACATGGTAATAAGTAATATAAAAGGAATAATGGACATGTAAAAGGTTCTTAATCAAAAATAAATTAACTCTAGTTTATTAGTCAGGAGGTTAAAGAACGATCGAGTCAAGTCGGACACGAGGTAACGGAATTTGGTAACCCAATTTCTATTCATTGGGTTAATCTCATATTTTCAAATTATGACATGATATTATTATGTCCTATATTTTATTTATACTTTCTTTACTTGTAGATATAGTGAATACACATAATAGATCTATTTTATTTAAAAATGTTCTTTTTAAGGTAACTTCTTAACCCAATTTCCATTCTTTGGGTTTATCTCCTAATTTCAAATTATGTCATGATTTTATTATGTCCTATATTGTATTCGTAGTAGCTTTATGTGTAGTTATAGTGAATTCACATAATAGATCTATTTTATTTTAAAAATGATCTTTGTAAGGACATCGTCTCAATCTCATTTCATTGAGGCAAATTTGGTTTTATACACAACATTCATTTATACAGTGTATAAACCCCTTTGACTTTTACTTTTATTAAAAAGGAATACTTTTATACAACGCGTTTTTACTAAACGACAAAAGGATCATTTTTTCTTACATATGCGGCGACAACAACTTCTCCGCCGCTGTGACTATTATTTGAGTTTCAGCTTCCTCTATTATCCATAACATTTTTTAAAAGAAAAATAAATAAAATGTTTTACTTTTATTTTATTTTGGTATTGAAAATGGTTTTGATAAATTTTTTTTATATCATAGTGTTGTATTGATATCTTGTGATTGAAGTGTTTAAATCTTATGTTTCCTTTATGCATGTTTTTTGTGATACAATTGTGTTATGGTTTATGATATGTTTAAACCTGTTCATATGTGGAATGCATTGGACTTAATAAGTGACATGTGGATCCCTCTATAGCTGCTCGATGCATCTACAGGTCTCATGAGACAAACTAGTGTCTTGTAATGAGGCCTTGACAAAATCTTATTTGTAGTCTTGGCACGAGGCCTTAGCTATGTGGTTATGACTATTTGGAATTATTCATTCTGTCATTATGAAAGTGGTTATTGATATTGCATGTGATTATTCGACAAGTAGAATATCCATGTGAATAAATAAATGGCATTATCTCATTTTACTTTTTCCATATTATGTTGAAGTTCATGTATAAAAAACTTTTGTTTTAGTCATGCATTGCCTTAAATGATTATGTTTATTTATGAAAGCTTTCACTATATTTTTATCCTTACTGAGCATCTGTGCTCATCCCCTCCAATGTTTTAATTTTTTCAGGATGTGAAAAAATATATTATGAATGACATGCATGGATAGTAGGAGGTGATATGAGGACAATATGTTGTTGTAGTTTTGTTTTACTTTATGATGTAATGTAACATTTATGAATGTATCTATTGTTTCCAAGGCTACTAAACTAAACGGTCTTTCGAGACATGATCTTTTGTGATCATGCCAATGTTACTCAATAATGCACCAACTCTCGTTAACTGGGGTCGAGGCGTTACATTATCTCTTTAATATTTTCGTATTGTATTTTTTATAATAATATAAGGAATTTAAGGTGAGGAATGATACATAGGGGAGAACCTAATATTCAGTGAGGAGGAGTGTTCCCTTAAGGATGAGACACAAGAAGAAGTTTCTAGAGTTATATTTTAATTAGTATCAACTTTATTTGGTTTCAAATTCCATTAATTTGAATATTTGTAACGAACATGAAATTTGAAAAGTATTTTTAGTTTGATTATTTCATGTCATTTTCAATACCTTTAGCCAAGAATAAAGGTAAAATACCAATGAAAACATGTACATGACTTCTCATCTCAAAAAGTATTATGAACAATTGATAATGGACACCCTTGTGGTCTAAATAAAATCTTCTTGTTTTATACACTATGAATTTCTTAATTATACTTATAGATAGATGATGGATGACAAGTTTCTTATGTATGGATTGATACCCTTTTCCCATGAACATTGTATTTTTTCAACAAGGGGATAGAAAGTGAAAAGAAATTTGAAAAAGCGAAGGGAAGAGAGAATGAAATGTAAAGGGGAGATAGAATATTCTTATATTAATTTTGACAAATAAATTTAAAAAAAACATTGAATTATATCCAACAAATAAAATGGGGGAGACTATTGGAACAACTTTTGTGTATGTGTTATATTTTATTCAACAGTTGTTAATACCTTTATAAATGAAGAAAGTGCTAAAATGTTAATAAATAATGGTTTATGTGATGATTATTGGATAATTGTTTTGGATTTATATCATTGTGTTCCATTCTTGGGAAATTATCTATGTTGTTTTAGATCGGACAATTTTTCCACTGGTCATTAGTTTAAAAAACTAGTGTCAATGGTGACACAATGATTACAGCAATGAAGTATCATCTATTTTAGAATGATTCTTGTTTTTTGATATTCAAGTAAAAAAATATCATGTTAGAGGATTGAAGATTATTAGTGTGATCATTCACAAGGAAATGAAATATTTGATTTTCATGAAGTGGAGAATCTGAGAGAATGATGATAAGAAGAGAGTGGTGGCCAAGCATGCTGGAAAAACTAAGTAGACATGCATTTTTAACCATGTATTTTTTTGGATTATATACAAAATTGTCCCAACCCGCTATATGATTGAATTCATCAACCCTAGGAAATTTATGGAAACTGGGACCAACCATACCAATGGGATGTAATTAGGTCATATCGTAGACAACATGCATGGCCATCAATCGGACAACATTAGCACATGGGGGGATAACCCATGAATCGTAGGGGTGAAGCCCGTGCAGAGAGTCGGCGCAGAGCATACACATTGATAACACGATATGGGTTAGTACCATGGAAGGAGATAGAGTAATATGGGTTGTAGGAAGAGCTTCTTGATACTTATACCGCACCTCATCTACCTATTCGATTTTGTGTGCTACTAATGTTTTTAATGAATGATCTACTCCCAATTTTTTATCTGATCTCGAGGTTAATCGTGGCCACACATCTTATCCCATGTTTGAAATTTATCCATGGCCGCACATTCATCCGGAAACTCACCTGTTTAAACCACATCCATCATATGATCCTAAAAAAATTGAATATGTCACACCATTGTCTTCCTCCCCTAGTGCTCATCAACACTACTACTACTCAACGAAAATGAAGAAGAACCATGAACTGATCACCATGAATGATCCCTTTCCATCAAAGCAGTGTATTAGTATTGTACCGAAACTATTCATGCAATATATGTCTTTCAGGAAAGCAGATATTTCAAACAAGATGTTTTGACTAGGAAAATGAAGCTGGCGAGGCCACATGGATTCGTTCTTGGATATAAATAGTGATTTTCAGGGTATCATAATGGATTCACATTATATTTTTACTGAGATACAACTCGTTTGAAAATGAAACACCCATGATATGTGGCATATCATTACATGGGTTTGAAAATATTAAAACAAAAGATATTAGTTATTCAAATAGATGATCTAAGAATTTTCAGAGGTATTATTTGAGATGTATATCTTACAAAATTTGAACACGTAAGAGGTCGTGATCCCTTCCTATAAAAGCAGAATCCCCGATCTGACAAGTGGTTCTTCCCATCATATATTCAAGTGATCCTATTCACAAACAGATCACTCATTCAATCACTATTTTATGTGAAGGGTCAAGAAGACTCGAAATCCATTAAGATATTTTGAATAAGAGATCATGTACACCTTCAACAAGTTCCATGTACTCTCGAACAATATTGTAACGAAGATATGTGCATAGAAAGAATTGGTTACAAAAAACACGAAATCAGTTTTATCAGACCCTGTATATGCCTTGTGAAGGCCATGTAAATGTGATCTAATGTTGGATTCATACACCCCCACAATGCTTTTCAATGAAACAAATACTATTCATCCCTTGAATAAAGAGGTACCCAAGACCACCATTGTTTAAGGAAGAAGAATCACATATATAGTGTATAGATGATCCATGGAGCTCTATTCTTACTCAACGGTGAAAAAACTCATTTCATAAAATTAATAATGTAAACATTTTTAGGGGTTTCTTTTTGAAGGAGAAGAATACATGTTGAGGAGCATTCCTGAAAATCAATGAATAAGAAGTTTTCATGAAGGTGGACAATACATATACCCATGCATAAATAAACTAAATAAACCAGAACCAAGTGAAAATCAAAGAGATGGAATAAGAGAATAGTGTGTGTGTCTGTGTGTGTGTGGGTGTGTGTTTTCAATGGTTTATACCCATTAGGGTTTACACAAATGAATAATAAGTGAAAGAAATAGAATAGTTCAACTAAATGTCACATTGAAGAAATCATTCATATATAAAAAGATGAAAATAAGAAGAAGTTGATTCTAATGATGTTAGGTAAGATGATATTTAGTGTTTAAATAATCACATAGATGTATGTGATTCTTTCCATAAATATTGATATGTGTTAGTTTATTCATTTATTGTACTAAAGAAGAAGAAAGAAGAATTACAAGAAGTGTTAATTTTCTTTTGAACTGAATAAGAGATAAAAGGAGGATGGTTACTTGAATGTTAGTAATAAAGTGAAAATGAGATAAGAAGGTTATGGAATAGATAGGTAGTAGTGTCATATTCAACATGTAAAAATAGTTGGAAGACTCTATTGGTTTTGACAACCCTTTTCAAGAAGTAAAAAAGTCTATCTTCATAGGATGTTTAAAGAAACATCAAGGAGCTTCAGGGTGTACTATATCATTCCCAGGTTAGGGGATATGATTGTTTCCCGTCACCATCAAATTTGTAGGGACTCAGACTGGCAAGTGGATTGTTTCCCTAGCCCATCCACTATAACATTTATCACATTATATTGGAGAATCCATGTATTGGTAATCACAATACATGGTAAGGATTTAGATTCTCTTATTGGGTAGCAAACCTTGTAAAAATATTGTCTGCATATTTTTACTACTTTTTATTATTGAGTGAAATAAGGAAAAGAGAATAAGATATTAAAGGTCATAACAGGTTATGTGGTACAGGTTTAAAAATATTGAATTAGTCTGATAGTTTACAACTTAGATTCACCCTCCATCTTAGTGTTCATTATATCCCAAACTAGCCCCCACAATTTGTATCATAGGTAGGAACACATCTATTAGATTATATAATGTGAATATATCCTATCATGAGTCAAAAATGAAGTTCAGTTTTTGTTATGTATTATTCAATTATGAGTAGAATATTATATCTATCATAACAAAGATGAATAGTAAAAATAAGGAGAAGATAATGATAAAGAATTAGTCCCTCTTAACTATCGAAGTTTAAGCATCTATATATTCGTACCATACTGAAAATGAAGACAAATAAGTCTTCGCACATAGTGATCATATGGATCAAGTATCCAAAAAAATATGGATAACATTCCCACCTTCAGTGATCAAAATGTAGGTGTTAGTAAAATTGAAAATTATTCTCACAAAGAAAATACGTGAAAAAGTGGCGATGATCAATCTACAAATTCTCAAGAGTTAACAATTAATAGATTAAGAATGATTTTTCATAGTATTTTTGTAGAATGTGTCTCCATGTTTTGTAGATAATATCAATGTATCCAAGAAGATATCACCGAGTTGGATGGATAAAATGATGTTTTAGAGAAGGGATTGCATGGAAAAATAGTTGAATGTCTCAAGATCCCCAAAAAGGTTTGAATATTGGATGAAAAAAATAGAGAATGTGAAATAAGTTCCTCAAAATGGCTCCAAGATGTTGAGGAGAATGAGGGAGTTAATAATACTCTAGAAGAGAATATCCATGGACTTGAATATCAAATAAAAAGAAGAACATATTTTTAGGAGATATATTTATAACAAACCTCCTAGAAAATCAAGGAACATGACTCTTTGTTACCAAACAAAATGAAGTTTCATGAAGATGGAGATGAGCGAATTGAGAAGAATTTTATTAAGAATATTATTATGATTAATTTTTATAAAATGATCCTCAATATGAAATTTCTATAAATGAATTCTCTGTTGGATTATATTGAGAAGACACATATTGAGATATCACAAAAGATTGAAATGGTTTCCACTGGAAGTAAATGTCCATTGGGGGACTCTAAAGTTGAAATACCTCTAACATGTGATAATAGGATCCTGACTGCACTAAAATATCTATCACAAGTCACTGGTATGTAAAAGGTACCATCCATACCATCTTATTCTCTTGTTTCTAAATGTGTTTCCACCAAAAGTGAAAGTTGGAAGAGAAATTATAAACAATTATGGATGAGGAAAGGTGTTGAGAAAACAACCACCATAAAAATGGTGGATATGAAAAATAATGTGTAATGTGGTTTCGCAGATAAAATACAACAAATCTAGAAGAAGGACCAACAACCTTTTATATAATATATCACGATGTCATGATTTTTGGATCAATGTTGGTGCTGAAAGATGTTTAATCATTGTGCATTAGATTGCTGGAAAAATCCTATAAATGTAAAAGCACCACAGAATTCCATTTCAAGGGGGATCAAGTAAGAGATGAAGAAGGAACATCCACATATTTGGAAGCATCTATATAATACCATAAAATTTAGTATATTTGATATCATTTATGATATATGAAATTCTAGTAGTCACAAGTTTATTTTATTCCCATCTCAACATGTATTCGAAACTGATAAGAAAAAAAAACACATAATGTCTGTCAAGGAATGAAGATGCATTCTTGGGAAGTTATCAGATGAATTTTATAACAAAACGTTCTCCCAAGATTATTTTAAGAAGGGTAGGTGAGAAGTAATTTTATTCTATATCCATGATGTTTAAGGGTGGTGAATCCAAAATAACTTCTAAAATAGGAGGGCATTTAGTTGAATCCATGTGGGAGATACAACTATGATGCCTTGTATCCTATTTAATTATTGGATTTTTTGAGGAAATATTTAGAATTATTGAGGAAAATAAAAGATACAAAAGTTAATTCTACTAAAAAATGTAAAAAATAAGATTCCACTTAATGAAAAGGAAGTCGTGTGAGTGAGGTCAAATACGGTTTGGAACACTGTTAAAAATTGAATTACACTTATTAAATTTCATTAAGATTATCTCAAAAAAGATGAAAGTTTCCACAAGAGATTCTAGTGCTCTAAAACCACTTTATAAAAGAAGGCTCACACATAATTAGATGAAATATATGATAAGATACACAAAAAAACCATAATAGAAGATAAATTGAAAAGTTTGAAGATAGTATCAAATGAAGCATCTTGGATGTGTAAACCATTTCAAAAAATCTATTCACAATAATAAATATATGTGTATAAACCTAATTCCGTTAACTATTTGTGTTGTTTATTTGTTCTTACAATGCATGTAATGGGAGGTGAATAAAAATTTTATGGGGAGAACCTGATATCTAGTGATGACTAGTGTTACCTAATGGGGGAGACCCTATAAAAAGCTTCCATAGTTATTAATTTAATTAGTATCAACATAAATTGGTATCAAATTCAATTACTCTGATGTTTTTTTAATGAACATGTCATTCGTAGAAGCGTTTTTGAATTATTACTTCATATCACATTCAATATCATCAGCCTAGAATGAATGTGAATGACTATTGAAGACAATTACATGAGATCACTTATTATAAGGTATCATGATCAATTGAAAATCTTTATCCTTATTGTCTAAATCAAATCCAATTACTTTCTACACTGAGAATCGCTCATGTAGACTTGTAGTGATATGATGGATAATGAATTTCTTATGTTTGTATTGATACCCATTTCCCATGAACTTTGTATTTCTTGTCAATAAGGGGGAGATAAAGTGAAATGAAATTTCAAAAGGTGAAAGGTTGAGACAAAAAATTAAAGTGGAGAGTGAAGATTTTCATTTTGATATTGAAAATTTTATTTAATACAACTTTAATGTTTTGAAAACAAATATAATGGAAGATATTGTTGGGTCCACTTTTCTGTATGAGTTGTATTTCTTGTCAAAAATTATCAATATTAGAAAAAATGAATATGGAGCTCAAAATTTAATGGAGGATGGTTGAAGTGATGATGCTTGGTGAAGTTATATTGAATCATATCAGTAGATTCCATGCGTGTGAAATTATCCATGTTGTTTTAAATTAGATGATTGTTTCCCTACTCCTTAGTTAAAATAAATAGTGTCGAACGGGACACAATCTTTACAATAATGAAGATTCATCTATGTGAGGATGATTCACATTTGTTATAGTTGAAGTTCCAAAATGAAATGGTTTACGAGTCTTAAAGATTCTATGTTTGATCATGAAAAATGAAAAGAATCATGTGATTTGCATGAAGTAGATAAGATGAGAGAATAAAGAGAAGAGGAGAGAGGTGAACATGCATTCTTTAAATACTATGTGCCCATGATTTTGAAACAATGTATTTGTTTGGTATTAATTTAAAAATTTGGATTTCCCACAAGCTGACTGACAGCCTCAAACCTAGCCACATGAGAGAAACTAGGGTCAACCGTACCTAAGGGAAGCCATTAGGTTATCCCGAAGGTGGCGTGTAGGGTCATGTATAGTCCTGTAGAAGCCCACAGGGGGGGTCCCATTCATAGTTGGGCCGAAGCCCGTATAGAGAGTCGGCGTAGAGTGCACCCATAAATTCCACGGTATGAGGTGGGGCCATAGCAGGTGGAAAATTAATCCCGATTATAGGAGTATCATATTAATACTTATATGACCCCTCAAATGCATGTTTGATTCAATGTGGGATGAATTTTAATAATGATCGATATATTCACAATAGTCCATCTGATCTATGGGGTAATCACAGCTGCAAATCCTATCTTGATTTCGATATATAAAATTGGTCTCTGTAACACCCCATGCTTCTATGGTACACTTCTCTTTGAATAATATAGTAGCGTGTGTTGTACGCAACTTCGAGTTCTAACACACACCACGACCAATCAAAGTAACCGTTATGAATAGTAATACCCACTTATTGAAATTTTATACATTTTATCTCTCAAAATGGACTTCATTTTTGGATTCGGAATATCGAAATTAACCTAGGGTGAAAATTTGGTACTTTTTGGATAACTCTCATATTTTGATGAATAGTGAAAGTTACTAAATTTTAATTAAAAACAACTTTTTTAGTTGAAATAATTAATAGTGATAAATTAAGAATTTGAGTGGTTTTAAATTATATTTAGAATATATTTTTACCATTTAATCAAATTTTGTTCATTAGACATAATTTCACATTTAAACCGAACATAAACAAGTATCAATCTTTTGATAGTTATTATATCTTAAAAACATGTTTTTTGTTTTGGCAGCGGAAATTAATTTTAAATTAATTTTTTCCACTTCTGTGTTTTAATTTTTGAAAAATAGATTCAATATATGTAATCAGGATGTACAAAATGTGTAAATAGGTATCTTTTATTTTTCGGCATTTTGAATAGTTACTTCAGTAATTATTTTATTTACCATGGTTAAAGGGTAAATACGGTAAATAATGGTTAAAAAATAATATTATAATAATACTAAATTACCCTAAAACGAGTCCTAACCTTATTAATGGATAAATTTATAACAAATGGCATCTTTGGGTCGATTATGGGACCCCATGGAGCCACCTGAAGGTGATAGGGACACTTTATTTTATTTAAGTTAAAATAAATACAAAAATGACATAAGCATATTTCTTTTTGAAAAACAATTTTTACATAGGGTTATTTATGTTGGATTTTCAACTATATATATTCATTAGAAATATAAATTTTTTTCCTACATAATGGTATTTTATTTATAATTTTTAGATATTATATAATTTAATTTATTTATGACACAATGGTGATGAAGTAATAACCTAATTAATGAAAATTTAGAATAATTGATATTATAAATAAACAAAAAAATATAATTTGAGACTTTTTATAAATACCAATAATTTTATAGGATAATATGACATTTTATGAATTATTTAATGAATTTTTTAAGTAATCATTCTTTTATTATTTTTACAAAAATCAATTATTGAATATTGTCAACATTGACATAAAAGAGTTTTTAAAACAAATAATAAATTAGTAATTGATATTAAATTTTTAAAAATCTACGGTTTGTCCAAAATAATTACATAATGATATGTGTATCATTAATGGACCACTGGGGGGTCTTTTGGATGGATATAGTATGTTTATTAACCATATAATATAAAAATAAAAGAGACATTGTAAAAGTGAAACTAATTAACTAAGAGTTAATACTTAAAGATATGGTTAATATAGAAACCAAAACCTGTCTAAATCCTATTGGTTGAGTGGGTTTAGACATATCCCCACCCTAACCTATAAATAATCCACTTTGGAGCCATTATAACCCGAATATTAATATATTATAAAATAATATTTCAAGATTTTCCAAATGTGCCAATCACCCCTCTTATTAAAGGGTACTCCACTTCTTATTAATGCACACCTTCAAAGCCTTTTGGTTCGGCCAAACCCTACCCAAATACTCTATAAACTTCCCTCAATACAACCTAGATGCCTTTTTTTGATCCGAAAGCCAATCTAAGGAGCCATTTTGATCAAATCAAAAGGAAGAACCCGAAGAAGATGTAATGTTTTCACCACCTTTTTCAAGTTCCTTTCTTCTTCAACTTCATCATTCTTTGATATTTCTATTATAAAATAATAACTCCAGTATATTATATATCCTTTGATGTTATTATAAATATGGTACAACTATATTCGGTATTTTATCCATCCTTTGAATGACATGTCACCATACGTGTGTACGTATGGCTTACCGTCTCCACGTCGAGATGTAATTATTATTCAATATATATTATCATTTAGATGGGTATAATAATGATGGGTAATTCATGAAAATAATAAATATAACATGATAATAATTATTTATATATGATATATAATCCAATTATATATTATATTAATAACAAAATATTGATATTTTTGCTCGTGCGTATGTACGGATTATTGTCTCCACGATGCGATGAGATTAATTTCCAAGTTCACCATTCATCGACGATTATAAAAATATATATTACTAATAAGTATGTAATATATGACATAATAATGCTACTGGGAAAATATATATTTATATACATAAGTATTTCTGTACTTACATATATCTTATTCACTTACTTCCATTCAATACTATATAAAAACGGAAACAATGTTTATGCATACGTATTGACTACCATCTCCATAAATGGTGTTTTCCATTTCATATATACATCTACTATAAATTTTTATATTCTACATATATATTATGAATAAATCATGTTCTATATTCTGGATGTATTTTAATCAGGATCTATGTGATAAAATCAATAGTAACAAGTTAAAACACGTACGATAAAGAAAGTGATTATTACACAAAATATTAATATAACATGGAAATTATAATTAAATGGGTAATATAAAGACATAAATGAATAATGTATGATATCATAAATATTAATATGGTTCTGGTATAATTTAATAACATACTATAGTCTTCATACATGTGGCTAAACGTACCCTCGACTAAAGGAATGTTACAAGATAAGGGGTTTTCATCTCACTACTTATTTCTGTGAGATTCATGCCATATTGCCACTATTACCTTTTGTGTGTTGTATGTACTGCCCATTATTGTATTCTTGGTGTAATACACATTAATTTATGTGTATTTACATATTCATTGAATGGTACCTCTTTCATGGGTTGCATGTTTCGTAAGTTACCAAATTAGTAAGGGTTAATTTCACAACCTCTTTATTATCCGAGGTTGTTTTTACATAAGTATCTACTGGGACATATTTATTATCCATATCCATGTTTTATGAAAGTTTTTTAAAAAGGATTATTTTTAGATACTTTTTACTAAAACATCATTTCAATCATTTTAAATATTTATTCTTCTAAATATTTTTCATTAATGTTCATGTATTCAAAATGGTTTTAAGGATTTATTTATATGGACATAAATGTTTTAAATATTTTAATTCCTTTCAAAAGCATCAAAGTGGTATGGGACCCTTAGATTCAAAAATGTCTTTAAATTAATTCTTTTCCAAATTGTATGACATTTAAATGTTTTCATGAAAAAGAGATATTTCTCCCAAATAGTTTTGATTTCATCTATGTCAATATCCTTTGATAAATATTACACTTGTTTGAAGTTTATTTATTAGGATACAAATCATCCATATTGTATTTAAGGTTTTGTGATATGTTTGACTATGGATGAGTTATCCTTATTCCATTAATGATTTATGATTAATGTTTTCGCATTTCTTATGCTATTTTTTATATGAATGTTTATGTTATATTTAATCCTCTTTTTAAGAAGAATGGGTTGGGCTAGTATGTTCCGGGTTGGCGACCGGTAAAAGTAATCCCTACGGGTTGGTGTCCGGTTATTAGAGGCACTGTGGGTTGGTGTCCGTTTATTAGAGACACTCCGGGTTGGTGTCCGTTTATTAGAGGCACTCCGGGTTGGTGTCCGGTTATTAGAGGCACTTTCGGTAGGTGTCCGGTTATTAGAGCCACTCTGGGTCGGTGTCCGGTTATTAGAGGCACTCCGGGTTGGAGTCCGGTTACAGAGGCTCTCTGGGATGGGTTCCGGTTACAATTATACATTAGGTCTTGGCACAAGGCCTTGACACAGAAATTAAAGTTCGGAATTATGCATTCCATCATTATGAAAATGGTTAGTGATATTGCATGTGATTATTCAACTAGTAGAATATCCATGTGAATAAGTAAATGGAATTACTTCATTTTATTTTTTCCATATTATGCTAAAGTTCAAGATTAAAAGGATTTTGTTTTAGTTATACATTTCCTTAAATGTGTATGCTTATTTATGAATGTATCCGCTGTTTTGTTATCCTTATGGGGCATCTAAGCTCACCCCCTTCTTTGTTTTATTTTTCCCATGATTCCAAGAAATGTATAGTGATTGATATGCAAGGTTAAGCCAATGGAATAATGGCGTTCGTGAAGTATTATTTATGTTGTTTTGTATGTTATGAAGTGTAATGTAACATTCCTGTTTGTAATCTATTTTCCCAGACTACAAAACTGTTCTGTCCTTCGGGACATGATTCCTTGTAATCATGCCAATGTATTAATGTAATGCACCGACTCTAGGCAATAGGGATCGGGGCATTACAGTTGGTATAAGAGGAATTTTATCAATAACCTTGGAAACTAGATTCAGATAAACTCTATTTAGATCATGTAGACCTAAGATGAACATTGGGGATTAGTGTAGAAGAACTTCCTACAATTTTGGTATTGTAGAGATTTTCTGAGTTTTCCGAGAAATACATCAATGCATGGATACGAGCAGGTAGAGGCGGCTCTAGCATAGATGTACCTAGGGGTAAAACCCGAAAACACCGCTTTGAGCTAGACTCGAATGGGAACTGGTGCACTACAACAGGCCTTGCTTCACTCTTGGTTACAACACTCCTGGGGGATATTATTAGGATAATTATCATCTTCTTTACGAACCATTATGAAGGATTTATGAGTATATACTTTCTCAATGAAAACATTTTTATGATTATGGATTATATCCATAAAATGTTCAATTTGCATTAGGTATTTTACAAGTTTGGATTTATTCATTATAATTCATAAACTGACATAGTTTATGATATTGTATAGAAATTCCGCCATGTAGAAGGAATGTGAACTCCAGTAATACGTATGATCCAAAGATTAAGAAGGATCATATCATTCATGGTCCTAAGCAATAATTTAGAAGGGAAATAGTCTCCCACGTATTATCATCATATGAAGAAATAGTATCATTTATTGTTAAGATAAGTAAAAAATTATCAAAGTCCTATGGCCTTGAAGGGAAGCCATAGAAGGAAAGGATGGTATCGAGAAGAATAGATAAAGGGAATAAGGTAAAGAAGGATTTTCCCATATGTGATAAATGTAGAAAGAATCACCTTGGGAAATGCTTGAAGGGAATGGGAGTATGTTATAAGTGTGGAGAAAAAGGACACCAAGTACATTCCTGCAAGGGTAATAAAAAGGATTCAAATGTAGAGTGATTAATCTGCAAGGAGTTTGAGAACTATGCGAACCAATGACCTTTTCATCAGACTATGCCGCAGATGATGCTATTGGATAATAATCATGTAATGATACTACAACAAATGAAGAGGAATGACTAGTGTTCTTTTGTTGTTATTTTGGAATTATTTATTTTAAGTATTGTATCAATGATGTTATGGAAATAAATAAGGATTGTACTACAGTACTATTTCATTGAGGATTTGAGATTTTATAGTACTAAGAAAAGTGACCCTACAGTGAGTTACACTTTTTGGAAATTACATGGCAAAAATGATCTTCATTGTGTTTGACTTCCTTATAAATTTTGGTCTATGAGTTTGGATAGTATTATTTTGGATAATTCTATAGGTTGGAATGGATTGATTTTTAAAGGTTCTTTTTGGAATTTTATAAATGGACAACACGCAGACCGTGTGACAACCCATCACGTCAGACAAAGCTGCGGGAATTGAACCCACAACTATAGTGCGATTGGGATTTATCTCCTACCACTAGACTATATGAATTCCCTAGATTGTATAATGTAGTTTTCTTTATTAATTGGTCTGATATGTGAATTATACATTCATAATATTTGGAACCCAATACGATTAGGATAAATAGAGTATTTTTTTGTTGTCTTATGTTTTGTAGTGAAAGATGAGTTTGTGGTAGAAATTTATTAATGGATACAACTCTAATTATAATGTAAGTATATCTCCTTATGATCTAATCCAATCTCATAAATAAATTCATCAACATTAAGGAATGGAACTTAGAACAAAAATGTTGTCCTAGATGGTACCATAGATAATCACAAATTTATGGCTTTGGGATTGTTTGCCTTTTCATAGCCATGTTCTCTACCACTCTCCATCAGATATTAATGGTTAAACTGCTCTTCCAAATCCATATATTTTTACATGGAACCCTAGTATGTGTTATTTTTGGTAACCTTCATACTTACCACTCTTTATTTTCATTAGAGGCCTCATTAATTCATTTTTTGATGTGGGATTTCAACAAAGATATTTTGAAATGTCATCCCCAAGTTTCCAATACCGAGTATAAATTGCGAGGACACAATTTATTGAAGGAGGGTAGACTGTAACACCCCAATCATCTATGGTATGCTTCACATTGAATAATACAGTAGCATGTGTTGTACGGAACTTCGAGTTCTAACACACACCAAGGCTAATCAAAGTAGCCGTTATGAATAGTAATACACACTTTTTGAAAATTTATAAATTTTATCTCTCAAAATGGAATTTATTTTTTGATTCGTAATATTGAAATTATCCTAGGGTAATATTTTGGTACTTTTCGGATAACTCTCATACTTTTATGAATAGTGAACATTACAAAATTTTAATTAAAAACAACATTTTTAATCAAAATAAATAATAGTGATAAATTATGAATTTGAGTGGTTTTAAATTTTATTTAGAATATATTTTTACCATTTAATACAATTTTGGTCATTGGAAATAATTTCACATTTAAACCGAATATAAACAAGTATCAATCTTTTAATAGTTATTATATCTTAAAAAATGCTTTTTGTTTTGACAACGAGAATTAATTTTAAATTAATTTCTTCCACTTCTGTGTTTTGAATTTGGAAAAATGGATTCGATATTAGGAATCAGGATTTCCAAATTGTGTAAATAGGTAACTTTTAATTTTAGACATTTTGAATAATTACTTCGGTAAATATTTTATTTACCATGGTTAAAGGGTAAATCCGGTAAATAAGGGTTCAAAAAATAATATTATAATAATACTAAATTACCCTAAAACGTGTCCTAACCTAATTTTTGGATACATGTCTGACCCTGGGCATCTTGGGGTCTATTTTGTGATCCCATGGAGCCACAATGGTGATGCAGTAATTACATAATTAATGAAAAATTAGAATAATTGATTTTATAAATACCAAAATAAATGTAATTTGAGACTTTTTATAAATACCAATAATTTTATTGGATAATATGACATGTTAGGATTTATGTAACTATAATTTTTCTAAGTAATCATTATGTTATAATTTTTACAAAAATCAATTATTGAATAGTGTCAAAATTGACATAAAAGCGTTTTTAAAATAAATATTATATTATTAATTGATATTAAATTCATAAAAATATATGTTTCGTCCAAGAGACTTATATCATGATAGGTGTATCATTAATGGACCACTTGGGGGTATCTTGGATTGATATATCATGTTTATTAACCATATAATATAAAAATACAAAGAGACATTGTAAAAGTGAAACTAATTAACTAAGAGTTAATACTTAAAGATAAGGTTAATATAGTGACCCAAACCAGTCTAAATCCTATAGGTTGAGTGGTTTTCGACCTATACCCACCTTATCCTTTAAATAATCCACTTTTTATCCATTATAAACCTAATATGAAATTTTTATAAAATAATATTTCTAGGTTTTCCAAAGGTGCCCCTCACCCCTCTTATAAAAGGGCACTCCCCCTTCTCATTAAATCACACCTTCATAGAATTTTGGTTCGGTCATAACCTTACCAAATACTTTCTCAAAATCCCTCAATACAACCTATAGGCCTTAGTTTGATCATAAATCCATCCTATGGATCCTTTTTGTTCAAATCAAAAGGAAGAACCTGAAAAATATGTAATGTTTTCACCACCCTTTTTCACGTTCCTTTCATCTTCAACTTCTTCTTTCATTGTTATTTCCATTATAAAATAATAACTCTAGTATATTATATATAATTTTATGTTATTATATATATCGTACAACCATAATCAGTATTCTATCCATCCTTTTAATGACATGTCACCATACGTGCGTACATACGGCTTACCGTCTCCACGTCGTGGTGTAATTGTTATTCAATATATATTATTATTTGGATGTGTATAATAATGATGTGTAATTAATGTAAATAATAAATATAAAATGATAATGATTCTTTATATATGATATATCATCCTATTATATATTATATTAATATCAAAAGAGTGATATTTTTGCTCGTGCGAATGTACAGTTTACCGTCTCCACGACGCGATGAGATTTATTTCCATGTTCACCATTCATCGATTATTCTAAAAATATATATAACCAGTAAGTATGTAATATATGACATAATAATGATACTGTAAATATAAATATTTATATATAAGTATTTATCTAACTACATATATATTATTCACTTAATTTCGTTCAATACTATATGAAAACGGAAACAACGTTTATGCGTACGTACAGACTACTCTCTCCATAAACGGTGTTTTCCATTTCATATATACGACTATTATAAATTTTTATATTCTAATTATATCTTATAAATAAATCATGTTTTATATTATGGATGTATTTAAATCAGGATCTATGTGATACAATCAAGAGTAACAAGTTCAAACACGTACGATAAAGAAAGCGATTATAACCGAAATATTAATATAAAATGGAAATTATTATTAAATGGGTAGTATAAATTAATAAATGAATATTGAATGATGTCATAAATAATAATATGGTTTCTTTATAATTTAATAACATACTAAACTCTTCATACATGAGGCTAAACGTACCCTCGACTAAAGAAATGTGCAAGGTAAGAGGTTTTCATCTTACTCTTTATTTCCATGAAATTCATGCCATATTACTACTATTACCTTTTGTGTGGTGTATTAACTGCCCATTATTGTATAATATGTGTATTAAACATTAATTTATGTGTATTTACATATTCATTTCATGGTATCTCTTTCATGGGTTGTATGTTTTGTATGTTACCAAATTGGTATGGGTTAATTTCACAACCTCTTTATTATCCGAGGTTGTTTTTACATAAGTATCTACTAGGACATATTTTTTTTCCATATCCATGTTTTATGAAACAGTTTTCAAAGGTATTATTTTAAGGTAATTTTTTCTAAAACATCATTTCAAACATTTTAAATATTTAATCTTCTCAATATTTCGCATTAATGTCCAGGTCTTCAAAATTGTTTTTAAGGATTTATTTATATGGACATGATTTTTTTAAAATGTTAATTCATTTCAAAAGATTCAAAGTTGTTTGGGAAACATAGACTAAAAAATGCCTTTAAATGAATTATTTTCCAAATTGGGTGACATTTAAATGTTTTCATGAAAAATTGATATTTCTCTCAAATAGTTTTGATTTCAACTATGTCAAAATCCTTTGATAAATTTTACACTTGTTTGAAGTTGATTTATTATGATACAAGTCTTCCATATTGTATTTATGGTTTTGTGATATGTTTGACTATGGATGAGTTATCTTTATGCCATTAATGGTTTATGATTAATTTTTTTGGAATTTCTTATGCTAGTTTTAATATGAATGTTTATGTAATATTTCATCCTCTTTTTAAGATGAATGTGTTGGAAAAGTATGGTACGTGTTGGGGACTAGTAAAAGTAAGCCCTCCGGGTTGGTTTCCGATTATTAGAGGCACTCCGGGTTGGTGTTCAGTTATTAGAGGCACTCTGGGTTGCTGTCCGGTTATTAGAGGCACTCTAGGTTGGTGTCCTCTTATTAGAGGCACTCCGGGTTGGTGTCCGGTTATTAGAGGCACTCCGGGTTGGTGTTCGGTTATTAGAGGCACTTTGGGTTGGAGTCCGGTTACAGAGGCTCTCTGGGTTGGGTTCCGGTTAAAAGTATACCTTAGGTCTTGGCACGAGGCCTTGACACAAAAATTAATGTTCGGCATTATGCATTGCATCATTATGAAAGTGGTTAGTGATATTGCATGTGATTATTCGACTAGAAGAATATCCATGTCAATAAGTAAATGGAATTACTTAATTTTATTTTTGCCACATTATGCTGATGTTCAAGATTAAAAGGATTTTTTTAGTTATACATTTCCTTAAAAGTTTATGCTTATTTATGAATGATTCCGCTGTATTGTTATACTTACTGAGAATCTGAGCTCCCCCCTTTCTATGTTTTATTTTTCTCAGGATTCCAATAAGTGTATACTGATTGATATGCAAGGTTAAGATAATGTAATAATGGCATTCATGATTTATTATTTATGTTTTTTTGAATGTTTTCAAGTGTAATGTAACTTTCATGTATGTAATCTATTTTCCATGACTTCTAAACCATTCGGTCCTTCAGGACTTTATTCTTTGTAATCATGCCAATGTATTAACGTAATGCACCGACTCTGGGTAACTGGGATCGGGGCGTTATAGTCTCCCATCCATCAGGTGGAATATCGTTTTTCTAAACCACAACCCTATGATAATCCTTCGACATTTGAATATGTCATTCCATTGTATTCCTTCTCCATAACATGTTAGCACCACTACTACTCATCTAAGCTGATGAAGAACCACGACGTGGTCTCCATGGCTGATCCATGGACATCATTCGAGTGTCTCGTGATAGAACTGATACCATGCATGGAAAATATTTCTTTCATGCATGAAGATATGTCAAAGAAGATTTTAAAGTGAGGGAAAAGTGTTTTATATGACACATGGATTCATTCTTGGATTTAAATAGAGATTTTTATTCAATCCTAATGCATGCATGTGATCTATTTAATGAGATACCAACATTTGAAAAGGAAACTCCAATGATATGTGTAATATCTGTACATGAGTTTGAAAATAATAACACTGAATATCATTGTTATTCAAATAAAGGATATCATCCTATTAAAATATGGTAGATGAATGGAATATATTATGGAATTTGAATGCATAAGAGGTAGTGATACCTGCATCTAAAAAGATAATCCTCGAGCCGAGAAGTGGTGTTTCCCTTCACATATTCAAGTACTCCTATTATAAAACATAACAATACATGGTTCACTATTATTTTAAATGGAGCATGGAAACCCAAATTCAATTATAGACTTGTGAGGAGTTGTTCCCTAAATTCTACGATAAGTGCCATTCACACTAATACATCTTTTAGAAGATATTATGTTTTAATAATGAACTGATTACCGCAAATATATGACCAGTTTTCTTAAACCCTCCTTGTGATTTATGATGACCATGTAACTGTGATGCAGTATTTGAGTCATTCACACCCATTGTGTGTTGAGAAGTCACATGATCTATAAGTCCCATGCATTAAGAGGATAAGCAGTGGCCACACTGGGTTCATGAAAAATAATCCCACATATTATGTATAGACGATCAATAGAGATCTCATATCACATGAAGGTGAGAACCCTCCTATCAACACATTAATAATTTACAAATTGTTTACAATGGTTTTTTTGAAGAATAATAACACATGAAGAAGTGTATACCTTCACCAATGTGAAGAATAAGTTTTCACGAATCTAGGAAGTACATATACCTATGCACTCATAAACTAAATGCACTCAAACCATGTGAAAAGAAAAATGTGGGAAGAAGAGAAGAGGTCATGTGTTTGTGTGTAATGGTTTATAACCATTAGGGTTTACACATTCAAGAATAAGAAGATAATGGTGGAGAATAGTTCAACTAAATTTCACATACATGATCTCAAATATATATATGAAATGATTCAAAGGTGAAGATGTTGATTTCGATGATACCAAGTATGATGATCTTCAGTGTTTGAATAATCACATAGGTTTTTGTGATTATTGACTAGAATGAGAAGTGGTTTTGGTGCATTAAGTTATTTGACTGATGAAGAATAAATAAGAATAAGAAGAAGACGTGTGAATTTGGTTTTTCACTAAAAAATATTGATGAAGTGGTTGGTTACTTAAAAGATGTTAAGAATGTAAAAAGAAGAAGTAGAAGGTTCTGGAAGAACCGAGTAGTAGTGTGACATCAAAATGGTCTGAAAAGGTGAAATACACATTTGGTGTTACAAAAAAATTTCAATAATGAAGAATACTTTCTCCAAAGACATTATAAATAACCAATAAAGAGATACTAGTTGGACTAGGTCTTCACCAGCTCCGGATGATAGGATTGTTTTACTTCCCCCTCAAAAGTGTATGGAATCACACTGGTTTGAGGATTGTTTCCCTATACAAACCACTATAATAGTTATCAAAATATAATGTAGAATCCATGAGTTTGTCATCAGTATACTTGGATAGTTTTCATATTATCTTATAGAGTAGTAAACCATGTAAAAATATTGTGTGCATATTTTAATGACTTTAAATTATTGCATGGTGTAGGGAAAAGTGAATAATATAATCAGGATCCAAAAAGGGAAAGAGGTAAAATATTAAAAAGATGGAATTTTATTAAAAAGTCTCCAAAATGATTCACCCCACTCTCAGTGTTAGTTATATTCCAAAATATTCATCTTCTGTTGTTTACCATGGAAACATGATTGTAGTTGGCATGGTCTTAATAAAATCATAGAGAAATTCCAACACATAGATGAATATGGTTATAGATTATTTTTGTTATTTATTTAATTAATTATTGAAACTTTTAGCTCTTTATTACATACATTTCTTGTCAGACTATTTTTTGGCCCAGTGGTGTCAACCTACAAAGTTATACTCACAACCAATTCTGGGAAATGTTTGACACCTGAGTAGACTTCATGGATTTAGGTCTATATAAGGGGAATGTACGTTGTGGTTGATTTTTTTTCTATTGGGATAGATTTTGGATATGGGACCAACATGGGGCTTAGGACCCATGAAATTGGGTCTTTTTTGGAGTACATTATTCTTTTTCATGAATAATTCCAGCATAAAATTTAATTACATTTTAACATGTCATTAAATTTTCTTTATTACTTATTTGATTATTTAGTATTCCATTATTGTTTTCATTAACATTATTTAACTCAAATTATTTATATTTTATTATGAATTTTTTATTTCAATATGTCAATAATTTCTTATTATTTCTGATTTATTATCATATTTCTCTACTAATAAGACACATCATACCAGTGGGTTTATTCTCCTTACAATAAACTTCTTACCCTACTATTAGTCAGCATCCTCTATAATATTGGGAGTCTTGGTTGAGGTCTCATATCTATACATTTCTATCCATTTGAGAGAGTGACAAATTAAAAGTAATTACACTCTATTTTGAATAGAAACTGTATAAATTGATAAGCGTAGAAAATCACCCTCGATATCTCTAATCATCCCTCGATTCCATATAAGTTAAATGAGGAGGATTAATCTTATTTGGTATCAATATCTCAATAATTTATATTATTGTATTTCAAGAAAATGATTGTACATCAAATGATTGAGACTAGAGAAAATATCATCCTAGTTGACATGCTTATAATAATTGAATTAACATATGCATTTCCCTTTGAATTCCATTGTCTTCATCATATATGATAGGATAATATCTCATTCAAACATATACCAAAAGATTTACCAATATCATAGACACCTTATAGAACATTAATTATTGAACTTGAGGATCTAAAGAATAAAATATAGTATAATTTTGTTTAAGGATTTATAGGCCTAAATAATTTACCTTGTGGATAATTGACCCTCTTTATCAAAAGTATGGTTTGGAAGTGCACAAATAAATTGTGTATTATGTGATCATTTGGAACAAAATAAAGAAATATTATCATCATACCTAGAATGATGAATATTTTTTCTAGATATATAATGCATGGTACTTCAATGAGGTGTATCTTTGGTGGGAATGTTATCGACTAATGGTGAAGAAGGAGGATATCCCAAAGACTTATTTTCATACAAGGTATAGACACTATGAGTTCATAGTGATTCTATTAGGAATTTCTAATTCTACATAAATATTCATGAACTTAATTAAAATATTCATTAGGGATTACTTCAAAAATATTTTATAGTGATTATATATGATATTCATATATACTCCAAAAGAAAAGAGATATATGTGGAGAATGTTAATTTTTTACTAATGAGCATGGAGAAAGAAAAGATACATGAAAAGTATAGGAAATATGTGTTCTGGATAAAGCTTGTAACATTACTGAGGCATGTTATCCCCATAAATGGGATATCAATAGGCACAAAAAATAAAATTTCAATTAAAGGATGGTCTACACTAACCTTAGTGATTAATATTTATAGTTTCCTTGGATTAACTAGGTATTTACATCAAATTGAGAGAAATATATAATTATTTTCATGCCCGCTAACAAAGATAAATTAGAAGGCGGTGATGTTTGTCTCTAATGATGAACAAACACCAATTTTTAAGGATTTATAGAGGTCTATATTTAATGTATTTTTGATCACATTACCTGCTAGTAAAAAATTATTTGTGATATAAAGTGTTGTGTTTAAAAAGTTATTGGGTCGGGTAATCAAGAATGATGAAAAATTAATGGCCTATACCTCCCTCTAAATACATATTCATGAATATAATTACCTCACACCAGTTAAATAATTGGATATAAGGATCTCTTCATTGAATATTTTGGAGAATTATCTATACAGGTAGAATTGGAACATGTATAACGATCATAAAAAACTGAAGTATATATTCAATAAAATGATAGCAATATATACCAATAAACGTGGTTAGAACTGATTAAGAATTATGATTTTTCAATCCATTTCCATCTTGTGAAGGTGAATAATGTGGTAGATTCTCTGTGTAGAAATTTTCTTGTAACTCTATCCATGAGAAGGACTATAAGGGATATAACATCCTCAAACATGAAAAGGATGTATATAGGAAAAAAAAGAACATCACCCTAACTTTCTCAAATAATAATTCAACATTACAATCTTGAGAGTATCATGGTCGACTTTAAATATGATGAGGTTCCATAAAAAACATAGGAAATAATCTAATGTTTATCTTTGGTAAATATAGAGATATATGGTTTAGAACATGCAAATGTATCTAATCAAAACTAAAACTGAATAGGTAACTACTGAATAAGGTGCATATTTAATTATACTATATTCATATAGGAATAACTATAATGTATATATATCGACATAAAAAATTAGGTGGGATAAAATGAATGGAAAAATTATGGAATCTTTATATGAAATAATGGTATTCCAATAAGTCTACAATGAATGATAGAAAAACAATCGTATGATGAACCCATTATACATAAAAATATGGAAATGCGAAAAATTAACCCAATATTTCTTCATAGGACTCTTCATAATACCTAATTTTTATAACACCGTCTACATGGTAGACGATTTCTGTATGAATTCCACACATTTTATTACAATTATGGAGTTTTTATCCCTTGAGAAACTCACCAAGATACATATAAGGGAATTGGTAAGACTTTATGCAGTTCCACTCGCTTTTGTATCTAATTGGGATCCAAGGATTACCAAGAGGTTCTTGATTATCCTTTAGAAATTTTTGGATACAAAACTGAGCTTCAACATTACTTATCTCTATCAGATAAATGGTCAATCTTAGATAACCATTCAAACTCTCTGGGATATGTTGATATGTTTTTTAATGTATTAACATAGATGCAAGGATCATAACATTACCCTAGTGTAGTTCTTATAAAATAGAAGTTTTTATTTGAAAATTTAAATGAAACCTTACTAGGATCTATATGGGAAGAGATGTCGAACTCCAACCTGATGGGATAAAGTTGGATAGAGGAAGATTATAGGACTTAAACATATATAAGAGATTAAAGAGAAGGTTTAAACTATTTCCATTTATATGTAAACTGATAAAAGTTGATAAAAAATATGCACAAAACCATTTAAAAGACCTAGAGTTTGAGGTTTTAGATATTGGTTTCATTCATATATCACTATAGAAGAGATTCACGAGGTTTGGGAAGAAGTGAAATCATATTCCAACATACATATTCCACATTGAGATCCTTGATTTCATCAGTGTGGTGGAATATTGACTAGAAATCCCATATAATTTATATCATGTACATGATGTGTTCTATGTATCCATCTTGGCGAAGTACATACCTGACCCCTCATATGTACTAAATCCATAGATAGTACAATTAGAGAATTATCATCTATAATAGGAGATGTTGGGGAAGATCATAGAATAAAGATACATGGTTTTAATAATTATGAAAAATCACCAAGTCAATGTGATATGGTATATCAACATTTTTGGGGAATAAACTTGGGAACCAAAATAAGTGATGAAATAGAATTAGCCTCATATTTTATTGTGTTTGAATGAAATTTCAAGGGTCAAATTTCTTAAGGTAATATAATGTAACATCCTTATAATTTATAAATAAATGTCCATTTTTATATGTTTAGTTACCCTCTATTTTTATAAATTAACATTACATAACTTTTTTGGAATACGTAATACATTTTACAATCAAATGGAAAATGACTATATCACTTTAGTGACTTTAGAAACCTGGAAATGTAAAAACCTGTTCATGTGATAGATCCATTATCTATAACAAGGTTCTCCAATACTAGAACCTCTCTTATAAATATCATAAAATAAATATATCTTCATAACCTAGGGAAGGAAACATATAAAGTGGTGATCTTATGTTGTAAAAAATGGAGTCATGTATGCATAATTATAAGCATAATGGTTTGAGAAAAAGATCAAGAAAAAATAAGATCATAACCTTAAAATCAAATATAATAAAAAATAATCATGGAATAATTCCTAGTAGTTCATAATATTTGAATCATAATGAAATAAAGAAAAAAAACCATGACAGGAGAACAAAGGAATAAACCATGTATTTTTGGTGCACACATAAGTATATATAATGATTTCCATTTTATTCATGGTATTGTTTGAAAGGCCATATTAGTAGAAAATGTACTTTATTAAATTGGTATCACACCCTGTTCAATCTTTGTATTAATGAACTGAGCTCACTCCACGTTCTATCGCTGTAATACTGAACCAAGTTCATTTCTCATTCTGGTCCTTTAATACATAAACTGTGTACATTTCCCATTCAATACTAGTAATACAAAACCAAGTACATTTCCCATTCCATTTGTGTCTATCTCATGAGATATAAATCTGTTTCCAATTCATTTGAGGGGGTCATAGTTCCCATTCATATCATGATGAAATCATACATTCATATGAAAAAAATTCTTAAACAATAATATCTTAATCCAAAAAATGAAAAGGGTTTCATAAACATGTATTAATATCTCAACTAATGTACAAGTAATGATATAATAATAATTTTATCAAAAAAACAACCAATGAAAATAATAAGGTTTCAAAATAATATATCCCATGAGAGTGAAGTGAGTTTCGCAAACATCATGAAATAAATGAATAAAACATATAGAGAATGAATATGAATGTAACCATTAATAATTTATTTTAATGGAATGAATAATATCAACGAATGTCATTATTGATGGAAAATAATTTTTAAATATCTTTCAAAAACATTTCGTGAGGAAAATATACTTACTATTTTGAAAAAAACATTTTAAAACATAAAAAAGTTAGAACACCATTTCCATTGAAAATAGTTTTAAAACATATATATAAGGCTTGAAATCATTTTGAAATACTTTTTCCATGGAATAATATAAAAGATACTTTAGAAAATATTGAAAACCATTTTCATTCAATACGAATAAAATAAGATTCATATAATTTTAAAACTCGTCTTCTTTGAAAACAAATTAAAAACATATATATTACTAATGAAAACATCCTGAAAAACATTTTACTTGAATAATTATTACTAAAGACTGAAAATATTGGAAAAACTATTTTCATTATTAACTGATAAATAATCTTAAAAACCTTTTGAAAAACACTTTTTGTGAAAAATACATTGAATACTTATAAAGAAATCATGAAATTTTAAAAAAACTTTAAATTAAAATTTTTTAATAATTTTTCTATAATATAAACTTTTAAAAATGAAATTGAGGCTTCTTATAAATGAATATGGGTAAATCTGTACATAAAAGGCATGATAAAAAGAGCATTCCTTTTTCATGGTAGAAATGTTCGAAAAATTCCTTGTTCGATAGTGACAAGTACATTCCTTGGAAAACATTGGTCAAAAAAGGGTAAAAATTTCATTTAATGGTTATGTATAATATTATAATATTCTTGGAAAGCTTATTGTTAGAAATCATGGTTTTTAACGAAGACAAATATCTTATCGAATAGTGGGTAAAGATGGGATTTTATAATAATTTTTTTTAACCATATTATATACCTATGAGTATAAAAATTGGTGTCAATACTTGAATAAATCATAAATAATCATTGGATTTTTTTTGAGATATGGATCGTAATATTTCATTAAAGGAATTATAAATATAAAAAATATTAAAAAGTGATTAAAGTGTTTCATTAAACATAGACCACTTGGTATCATTAAACTATACTCCCCATATAAGAAAATGAAATTAAATGAAGCTTAAAATTTGATCAATATAATGATATTAATTATATAATATTTCAATGTTATTATATACATCACATGGAAAATACAAGTGAATAACAAGGCATGTGTCTCAATGAAGGTAATTTGAGACAAAATTACATTACCGATGTTATGACTTTTGATACCTAAGTCCCCTGAAACTCAGATCAGAAAATTGATTTATAGATACCCATAATTTTATGTATATAAATAATATAATAAATCCATATATAGTATTCAAAACACATAAATGGAATGGTTGGTGAATAAAACATTTATCTCAAGGAATTAAAAAGTGAGATGAATTTCCATTACCTTTTCTATCGACTCTAGCCGTACTAATTGAAACCACTTTTATAATAAATATTAATTTATTATACATTTTATAAAGAACCATATTATTATATCTAATACCATATATTGTTTGATTATGAATTTATATTACCTTATGGTAAACATTTTTATTTTTGGGTTTCACATAAGATAATATTCATGTTGTTCTTCTCATTAGTCTCAATTTGTTATGTATTTAGTACTTATATTTATATAATGATTTATTTTATTTACACCAAGAAATAAATTAAATGTATATTAATTATATTTTTATTATAATAATATATAAAATATTGATGTATGAAATGGAAAACACCATTCCTGGAGACGGTAGGTCGTACTTATGCATGATCATTATTTCCTTTTTTATTATTGGATTCAAATATAGAAAATAAATAAAAAAATTTTGTGTGTGTGGGTGTGTATATATATATAATTATATTAGTATATTTATTTTATCATTTATATTATATAAATTTATAAAAACCATCCTTAATAAATTCCATGTAGTGTCTGAAGAATCACACCGCTTTGAGGGGGTGGTAGTCCACAATTCCTCAAACGAAATTATCATATTCACACAAATGAAATGTATAAATATATGGGTTGTAAAAATATTATGTATGATTATAGGTATAATTAATATAATATATAACATATACAAAGAATTTTTCTATTATAATTTCTATCATGATATTCGCTAAGAAAAAACGAACAATCATCATTTAGTGGGGTGGTAGATCGCCGTACACATAAATATTGTGTTCGTTACCCATTATATTGAGGTTAATGTAAGTTTAGGGGGAACTATTTTCATAAAAATAATAATATGTTGATGATACTGGTTTTTCTTATATATGTACGGAATAATGATAGTGGAGGGTGGAGAAATAAAATAATAAAAATGAACTTGAGAATTGGTGTTACCTTTAATTTGGGTAACTCTTTTTGGTTTTTTAAAATGGTATCCATGGATAGATATATACCAAAATGTAGTCTCAAATTAAAAAGGTCGGGATTTTGGAGAACTATTTTTGTTGATTTTTTATGATCCAAAGTGTCTTCATAGGCACGAGGAAGGGTTATAGTGCTTTTGATTTTGTATTGGTACGGGAGTGGCACTCTAGTAAATAAATAAAGGTATTCAATAATGGGCAGTCTCATTTAACTAAACTGACTCAAATATGAAAAAATAATTGATTAATGTGAATTTATGGATTAAAAAATATACACCACCCCAAAATATGTTCATTTGAATATTTTTGTTCCTTAACATATAAGATTCCCTAATTTTATTATTTTGGTTTTTATTAAAGCGTCTAGTTTTCTAACCTAATTAATTTATCCATTAAGAATAAAATAAATTGAGATTTATTATTTAATATATACACACCTACTTATTAATAGGATGAATAATTTTAATAATAAAAATTTTATGTGTTTTGGAAATGAATTTCGAATATAAGTGCATTTCATATAAAAAACATTACATAAACTCGAACCATGATAATAATAATTTTACAATCTATGGGTTGATATATTAATTATAAAAGCTAAATTGTTCCATTAATATACTATATTTAATTTTGTTATCCTTTATTAATAAATTTTAAAAATATATATATTTTTAAATTAAAATTATTTAATAAAATTTCATTTATTATAAAATAGAAAAATATCAATTTTGACATTATTTAATTCATTTTAATTTTAATACATCAAAATAATATTAAAATTTAAATAAATTAAGTTTAAATACGATGGGAATTATATATTAATATTAAAAAATAATTACATACAAAAATTCAATCAATTCACCTCACTTTTAACATTTATAATATCATTTATTTCAGTTAATTATTAACTAAATAATCACTACATTGGTGTTTTGTAAGAATTTTATGTGACTAAATCATATAAGAAAATTATTTATAAATTATTTCGAAAATAATAACACATTATTATTTCAAAAATCATATGTATAAATGAAAATATTATTTCTTTACATCTCTCAATGTTTTATAAATGTTAAATGAAATAAAAGTTCCCTTTGTTGTATTTTTCGTTACCAAATAGTTTATATTGAGAAATCCATTTAATAATATCCTAAAAACCTATTAAATTGTAACAAATTGGTAATATGGTTGAATTATTGGTATAAAATGGATTTTGGACAATTTTCCACGTCATTTTGTTCATTAATATTTAGGTTTAGTCCTTAATTATGTTTAATATTACTTTAACCGATGTGATTAATTTTAATCACATTCAAAAATAACTTTGGTAAAAAATTAATTTGATATTATTTCAATGAAAATTCTATATTTATTATAACCATGTATATATATTTTTAATAATTAAAATCACAAAAGATGTAAAACTATGTTTAACACTAGTCCCACAGATATGGAAGGAAAGCATATTTTTAATATAGAAATAATCAATAGTTTAATAAGTCTTTATATAAACTTTCCACATAATAATGATTCCAATGAACCAAATTGGATTAATATATGACTTGTTGATCTATTTTGACATTAAAATCTTATTTAAATTACAATTTAACACAAATCATTACATATAAAATGATTTTTTTAACTAAAGTGTTGTAATTTTTACTATTCACCCAAAACATAGGCCTCACAGAAAAAAATCCCAATATTAAATCTTTGATATTTTTTAAATTATGAATCCAAAAATAAATATTTTTTTATCAAATTCAATTTATAAGAGTGTCTAAAATTATTCTTATTATTTTTACAAAATCTTAAAAAGGGAGTTTATATAATAAAATATAATTTTTAAAGATATAAATAATTTACTAGAAATTATATTTTTCTATATCAATATTTCTTATTTATATAAATAAATTATGAAAAATATTTGAAAATAAGTTATTACAAATAATATTACAATGTTTTCATCTAGGATATAACTATTTCAATTAAATAATTCTAACAATAAAATAATGTTTTATAGAAAGTGGGTGTTGCGTGTAACGTACTCGAAGTTAGTGTTTCATACAACACATGACAAGTCGGCAATTTGTGAATGGAATTTTTTTCATAGTGTAATCAAATAAATGAATTAAAAATAAGTTATTTAAAAAATATATTTCACAAAATATCGAAGTGTTACATTCTACCATCTTTTAAATGAATTTCTCCCATGAAATTCATTTCGGTGATCAATGGATTTTTCATTGAAAGTTTCATTCACATAAACCCACATCGTAAAAATGAAAACTAAAACATTCCTTAAAAAAATTTGTAACCACAATAGTTACCCATAGGAGCACATTTTTGGGTTTCCATGTAAGATAATCTTGGTGGAAATTGAAAACATATACATGAAATACAAATATAACTATCATGTTCTGGAGTACAGTGATAAAGAACATGGATAAAAGAATGTTTACAATCCGAAAGTCATAAATCTATGATTTTCTATGGGAATATATAATCAATCCAAAATAATTGTAATAGCATAAAATTTTTGGAATAAATATTACATTTTCTAAAGTTTAACATTCCTTCATGAAAATATATTGTTGCATAAGTTTAGGAAAACCTCACCTATTATTGTTTCCTGATCAACATCAACTATTTATCCAAAATGGAGGAAAATTTTTGTATCCTCAATTACTAAGAGATCATGATATCCAAGATATTCCATCCCATTTTTTAACATTTATCATCTTCACAATGTTTCTAGAATAGGATATTGATCATGTATAAATCCTCATGTGGTGAGTTTATGCTTTAATTACACAAAAATCACTTGAATTTTAACATAATATCACCTGAAATGGTTAACCATATAACCCTTTTAAAATATTAAAATCATAAAAAATAGATGGAAGGTTATGAAATCATCTTAACCTTGGTCTACCATATATCATAAAGTATCACTTGGTCTTCACATTCCAATCATGTGAATACCCACATCAAATATTCCCTTAAAACCTGATAATAATCTTAATTACCATAAATCCTTTTGTAAAACATGCAAGCTTCCTTATTCCATAGATTAGAAGATATATTCCTTAAATACATGAATTTTTAAACATAATCCTTGTTGATATAGACCACTTTTTCATTAATACGTTCCATTTTAATCCATACCTTCCAATTACTTAATCATATCCATCATATCTTAATGAAAACATTATTATCTCAATTTTAGGCATTAATTATGTTTTACTTTCCATTAATTAAAATATCACCTTTCCATAAAGATAATTTTCTATGTATTCACCACGGTTCAACATGTCCTTTTCAATCCATAATGTAAAATTATACTAAGACTACTTTTATATTTCATTATTCATATAATATAATCGCCGAATTCCAAATCATAAATACTTTATTAATACAACATTATTCTAAAAACATTACTCAAGATATATCAACAAATTATTTAATAAATATTCCCAAGAAAATAAAATATGGACCATTATTATGTTTTATTATCCCTAATATAATCATGTTTCTTATGGTTTATGTAATCAATAATGGAATAACATCACATACCTTTCACATGTCTCTTGTGTTGTCTCTATCATTAGAACTTAAACCAATATTCACACCACTATCTTGATTCATTTTATGATATTTCCACTTGGGAAGTCTATTTTTATAATGACCGTACATTCCAAATCTGAACTAATAAATGGAAACCATGTTACTTATATTTCTGTACATCGACTAAAACAAGAAACAATAATGTGAGAAACCTTTATCACGTTTGGATATAATATAATCATTAAAAAGTAATTATAGGGTTCCTAAATCATGGATCATACTTCTTAAATATAAGAAACCTTAGGATTATAATAGGATATTCAAATTCATCCTCTACTTAAATCCTTCATGATGGTTCATAAAGAGTTTGTGAAACCCCAATGAATATTCCATAGAAATGTAAACCCAGGTTTGATGCGAGGCATGTTGTCATGTATCAGATTACCCTGATTCAGGATAGAGACTTCTTGAAAAAGTTTTTAACCATGTGTACTACTATTCTAGATCCACCTCATCTTATAGCATCCAGGCATAGATTTATTGTCAGGAAACCACAACCTTTATCCTTTACCAAAACATGAGGTTATTATCTTAAACATTTACTCATACTTGTACATATACTTAGAGATATCCTTATAAATATCCTTATAAATATACCAAGGTATCTCATGAATGTTTTCTTATCCTTGATTTCAAATTCTAGATAAATTATTTATCTAATACCAACTATATTACCCATCACTTTTCATAAATTAACATTACCTCAATTTTGTGGAAAAGATAATAAATTTTAAAAATAAAAACCCAATGACCACATTAGTTTATTGACATTGTAAATTTGGAGGCATAACAAGTAGTACATGAGCAAGCTACATTGTCTATAATTTGGTTCTCCCATACTAGAACTTCATTTAGACATATCATTCAATAAATATATCATTATATCTTGGGAAATGAAACATAAAAGTGGTTAAGATCAGATGCTTAGTAAGGTTAAAAAACGGAGTCATGTAAGCACAATCATGAGTATAAGGGTTTGAGAATATGATCATGAAAATAGAAGATCAAACCCTGTATATCAAATATCATAACCAAGAATTATGTCATAAATCATGGAAGAACATGAATCTTAAGGATATAAGGCATATAATCCATGAATTCATAACACAAGAATAAAACATGTAATTTTGGAAGACACCTAAGAATATATAGTAGTCAATGAAATACATCAAAGGCCAAATTATGGAAGATGTCTTTTTCTGAACTGGGTGCACACCTCATTTCATCCCCCAATTATTGAACTGAGTACACACCTCATTCTAGACATATAATAAAAAACTAATTTCATTTCACATTTTCTACCAATAATAATGAACAGAGTTCATTTCTCATTCCATACTTTTAAAATCACATTGAGTTTATTTCTCATTCTATTCAGGTCTATCTCATTAGATATAGATTCTTACCTAATGAATTCAAGGGAAATTTAGGTCCCACCAATTCCATAATGGAATCATACATGTATGCTCCCCAAATTCTCAAAATATCATTTCAAGTCCCATTAAATAAAATGGGCATCATAAACATGTAATAATATCTTAACCTATGTAAAAAATGTAGGTTTCATAAACATTTCATAATATACATATCCTATGAATAATATAAGGTTCCAAAATCATATAACACCTAAGAGAGATTTTTTTTTCAAAAATATCATGAAATCAATAAATAAACAATTTAGTGAAACAATAATAATGAAACCTTTAGATCATTTATTTTAAGGAAACGTGTAACATCAAAAGATTTCATATTATATGAAAAAGAATTTTTAAATATATTTCAAAAAATTTTATTGAGGGGAATATAATTTCTTATTCAAGAAATTCATTTAATGAAATAAAATATTTCGAAACAAATTTCTTTTGATAATAAATTAAAATATATAAATAAGTATTTAAATCATTCTAAAATCAGTTTTCCTTGAAAATATATAAACT
Source organism: Viscum album (assembly GCA_963277665.1). Taxonomy (NCBI): domain Eukaryota; kingdom Viridiplantae; phylum Streptophyta; class Magnoliopsida; order Santalales; family Viscaceae; genus Viscum; species Viscum album. The sequence goes on from OY728133.1 coordinate 1,316,457,804, forward strand.
AAACTAGAAATTATTTTGAAAACCTTTTATATTAAATGATTAAAAAATAAAGTAAAAAGAATTATAAAAACAATTTTTTTAAAATGCATTGCAAACACATAAATAATTCATGAAAATAATTTTAGACCCTTTTGATATGAAAACAAATGAATTATTCATTCATTTTTTAATGTTACTTCCTTAAAAACATATAAAAGAATCGGTAAACACTTTGGAAAACACTTTAAATGAAAAAAAAATTACAAATAAATAGTAATTTTTTTAAAAAACCATAAAATTGATAATTAATATGTCTAAAATTATTTTCTCAAGAATTATTATTTTAATCAATAAGAGGAGCTTCATAGAAAAGATGATGGGTAACTTCATACATGTAGTACAAGGTAAAAAGAACATTCACTTTCCATGGTAGAGAGGATATAATGATTCCATTTTCAGAATGTGACAAGAATATTCCATATAAAACATTTTTAAAATAAAAAAGGGTAAAAATTTATTTTAATTATTATAATATAATTGTGTAATATAATGGGAATCCCTTTTTTAATACATGGTTTTGAAGGAATATAAATTTTTTACTAAAGAGAGTGTAAAGTAAGGATTTCATAAAAAAATTTTAAATATATTATGTACAAAAGACTAGAATAATTGTGCCGATATTGAATGAATAATTAATAACCATATGATGATAAAATTCATAAATTTTCAGGAGAGATGAATCATTCAATTTCATTAAAGGAAGCATAAACATAAACAATAACGAAACTCATTTAGATTATTTCAATAAACTATTACCACATGGGAACATTGAACCATTATCACCATATATGAAAATTAAAATAAATAAATCTTATAATAGAATTAATATAAAGTGATTAATGTTATAAAATCTCAATGGTAGTATATAAACCTCATGGAAAATATACTGGCATAACATGGAATGTGTCTTAAAGAAGAAAAATTGAGAAAAAATTACATTACCAATTTGGTAACGTTTGGATCCTAAATCCCCTGAAAATATCATAAAATGGATATATAAATACCCATAATTTTAATTATAATAATAATAAATAAATATCTGGGTATTACACATACCACAAAAGGTGAATGGTTGGTGAATAAAGCATGTATCTCATGGTAAAGAAACTGAGATGAAAATCCATTACCTTGTGTCTTGAATCCATTATTACTCATTAAAACTACATGTATAACAAATATAAATCTAGTTAAATAATTTACATAAACATATTAATATATCTAATAACATATATATTTTTATTACGACCTTATATTACCCTCTTGTTAACTATCTTATGTTAATGTTTCAATTAGATAATATTCGCTTAGTTCATTGCATGCGTCTTAATTTGTTATATTTTTGGTACTTATATTAATATCATGATTTTATGAATTTAAAACATCATATAAATATTTGTTATATTATTTCCAGGTTAATTATAACAATCTATATAATATAGATCTATGAAATTGAATACACCGTTCTTGGAGATAGTAGTGTGTATGTACACATGAATGTTGTTTCTCTTTATATTATTGTTTATAAATAATGAAGTAAATTGAAATATTTGTGTTTATATATATATATATATATATTACAATATAATTATTATTTTATTTATATCATATAATTTCAGTAAACCCATCATTAATATAGTCCATGTAGTGTGTGAATGAATCCCATCGCTAGAAGGGGGTGACAATCCAAACATCCTCAAATGAAATTATCGTATTTACATCAAATGGAATATAATGAAGATATTTTTTGTAAAAATATTAAAAAAAATTAAATATATGATATATATAAATATATATTATGTAACATATACAAACATTGTGTCTATAAAAATAATTTCCATGATAGGTAGTATGAAAAATCGAATAATCACTATTTTATAGGGTGTTAGTTCATCTACACATAAATAATATTATTGTTTCCCATTATATGGTGTGTGTGTAAGTGTAGGTATGACCCTTAGGATAATAAATCATAGTATATTGAATATTATTTTTTATATGATCATGTAATAAAGTGTGTGGACGGGTGGATAAATAAAATAAAAGAAAATAGTTTGACAAAATGTTTTACCTCTTAATCTTGTAACTCCATTTGGTTTCTGATAAGTGGATTCCTTGGAAGAATATATAACCGAAGGGAGGATTCAAGGAAAAGTTTATGTATTTTTAGAGGATATTTGGTAATATCATTTATGATGTAATTTTTCTTTAGAGATGTGATGAAGGGGTAGGGTGATTTCATTTTTATAGTGGAGGGGGAGTGGCACTCTATTAAATACCAAAAGGTTTTCAATAATGGGAGGTCACCATTACCTAATTTGCCTCCAAAATAGAAAAATAATTAATTATTGAAACCTTATTGTCGATACAAAACTAACACATACAAAAATATTGTCATTTATATAATTTCATTCTATAACTTCTAAGATGCTTCAATTTTATTATATTGGTTTTTATTAAAGCATGTATTTTTCTAAAATAATTAAATTAAACATTCAGACTAAAATTAAGTGAGATTTTTTATATAATATAGATAAACTAAATTATTAATATTATACAAAATTCACATAATATAAACATCATATTATCATGAAATTAGTTTTTAAAACAAGTGTATGTGGCACCAAAAATACTGCATAAGCTCAGGCCATGATAATAATTTTTTTACAATCAACAGAAAAATATGATAAATAAAGAAGATAAATTGGTGAATTAATATATAATATATAATATTTTTTAACCAATAGAAAATATTTCACAATATAGTATTTTATTTATTTGGAATCATTTATTGTACAAAAAATAATGTCAATTTAGACATTATTAATTTAAGTTTAATTCTAATATATTAAACGAATATTGTAATTAAAAAAATTATGTTTAATGATTTTTTAAATGATATATTAATATTTAAAAATAAATAAAGATAATAATTCAATAAATTAAACTGACATTTAACTGTAATAGTATTATTTATTTTAGTTTATTATTAACTAAATAATAACGAAATTGGTATTTCATAATCATTTTAAATAACTAAGTAATTTCTAAAAATTATTGATAAAATTTTAAGACAAATTAAACAAATTTATATTTTAAAATTAAAATTTTAACTGAAAATATGATGTTTTGAACTTATCTACAATTTTTATAAATGTTGAAGGTAAATAATGTTCCCTTTCACCTATTTTCCTTGCATAACTTTTTATATGAGTAACATTAAATAATATCCAAAATAAACATTTAAATTAAAACCAATATGGGATATGGTCAAATTATTGTCATCCAATGGTCTTTTGAAAGGTTTCCCTATCAATGTTGTCCTCAAGATGATGGTCAATTCTTTAATTAATATTAATTGTACCTTAATCAATGTTGCTGATTTTAGTCACAATCATTAATCATTTCGGAAAAAATTTATGTTGAACTTATTTAAATAAAATATAATATTTATTACAACATTTTATTTCCATTTTATGAAATTCAAATCACAAATGTTTAAAAATTAATTTTAACGATAATCCCACTGCCGAGGTAAGAAATCATGTTCTTAAATTATAAACATTCTAAAGTTTTGTGAGTATCTATATCTAATTTAGTATAATAATCATTAAAATAAAATGAAATAAATTTTAATATATATTATTTATCTATTGAGATTTGAAAATAAAATTTAATATTTAATTTAAAACTAAAAAATATTTGACTAAAAATGTTGTTTTTAACTAAAACGTAGCAATTTTTACAATTCACCCAAAAAGTAATGATTCTTGGAAAAAATTCAAAATATAAATAAACTTAAGATAATTTAAAATTTATGATGTCAAAAATGGAATATATTTTATCAAATTAAAATTATGTGAGGGTATATAATTAATATTATTATTGTTCACAAAAGGACATATAAATATGCTTCATTAAAAATAGTATTTCTAAACAAATAAATACTTTTCTAGAAATTAGATTTTTTGTTATCTATATATCCAATTTATAAAAAAATTTATAAAAATTATTTGAAAATTAGTTATTACTATTCATAGAACAAATTCTTTCGACTAGGTAATATATATATATCCTGTAAATAATTATAATATTAAAATGATGTTTTATTGAAACTTGATGTTTTGTATAACATATGCAAAGTCAATGTTTCAGGTAGAGGAATCCATGTATTGTTTATGTGAAAGGAATGTTTGAATTAGTATAATGAAATACATCAATGAAAAATAATTCATTAGAAAAAATTATTTCATAAAATCATTATGTGTAAAAATATGATTTAAGTCATTATTAAGAAGTTAAATAATAGAAAATACCCTAGAATACCTGGTTTATTTGGGACCATTATAAGTTTGGTCCTATAAAATATAAAATACTATTATAAATCATAAAAATTTATATTATATCAATTATATAGCGATCTTATGATTTTTATATATTAACCATTATGAAAAATCTACTTGACATAAACAAAAGAAGCGATAATCTTGACAAAAATGATCATACCCTAGGAAGGCCATTTATCATAACATCTGAGTGATATGGAATCAATTTTAATTTCCCTCTAGAGATCCTAATCCATGATTCAATAAGTAATTCATGATAGAAATATTTATGAGATAAGTTCCAAATAATAATCCCTATGGCACAAACCATGTTCATTGAACCACCCTAAGAAAACCTCCACATCACACACCTTACCCAAAGGGTATTCACTAGTGTAATAAAATTATACCCATCTAGACCCTAAAAATATGTATTTTATTTTATTTATATAAATTAAAGATTTAATTATATTTTATTATAACTTTATAATGATTAAATAATATGATTAAAAATATAGATTTTGATACAATGAAATAAAAATTATATTTTTGGTATATGTATTGTTTTAATCAAGACAATTTTTGTGTCGAATTAAATAAAATTTAAATTAATTTATATTTAAAAAAAATATTATAAAAAATCATAATGATCAATTATAATAAATAATATATTTATATAATGTCAAAAAAAAATTTTATAAGGGTGAGAAGACTATTATTTTAAAAATCAAGTTTTTTTTAAAAAAATTGGGTTTTTTATATAAAAGTGTAAATTATGGTATATATAAATTTATTTTTATTAAAAGTATATTATTTATGAAATTATTATTTAGAAATCATGCAGTGGTGATTTATTCAAAATTTTCCCATACATTCAATTATTTAAATAAATGTTAAATATGACATAATCATATGATATGTATTATATGATCATAAAATCACAAAGGTTATTAAATAAATACTATAAAGACTATCCATTAACTAAATTATGTTTGCTATTTGAGATAATGATTTATTTATGATATTTGATTAGTTTTATAAATACATGATGAATCCTCCAAAACATGTATTACATTTGATGGTTCTAAAATCAATTCTTACAAACGTGAATTAGTTCCACATCACCATGTGTATTATTTTTACGATTTCAGTTCATATAATTTTAAAATCTGGAAAGTCATTCATCATTGGAAGAAACCATGATAATTTTTATTGTTTTTGTTACTTTATCTTATAGATTCCAAAACCAATGTTTAGAAAATAATAAATAAGTACCCTCCCAATAGTTATACAAACACACCGAGAATCCCATTCCCCTTTAATAAAACACATTGGAGAACCAATTTACACTTTGTATCCCTCTCTATATCCCTCAATGTATCCCCCATCTCTCTATATTATCTTACCAAGAATTATGAAGCACTCTCTTAAGATAATGGATCCTCTCATTCACCTCATTATTTAAGAAACCTATTTATATTATGCCTTCTGATACCAATATTTTCATGTTGGGATATGTTTTTATACATACATATTACATTAATTATGATTTTCAATTTATGAGAGATCACTTCTCACCCTCATTAAACCCATAAATTAATCTTTATATACCGATGTTACATGGACAAAATTATCCAATTATTTTTCCATCCCAAAAATTGGCGTATTGAATACCCATACCTGTATTCAGTCAATGGTATTAATCTAGATTTAATTATAATTTATTTAATTAGTACATCCAATTATTTACTCCAAAATCATTAATTTTGGGCAAAATGGGAGGAAATATTATCTGGTGGTGAATGATCTATGTCAAACACATATACATGTACATAATATGAATGTGACTGGTGGAACTGTAATTATACAGCACTCCAATTTAATCATTAATATATTTATCTCATGTGATTACATATATTTTTCAATGGAGGTTATCATAATACCACTATTTTGTGATTTTTTGTATATATCAATATCTTATAGTTATGATTTCAATGTTTTGTGTTGTTTCGCTATTTCTATATTGCCTTAATTTTATCATCTTATATCTAGTTTTGTTAATCATTTTTATGATTATCACCCCTTTTATTAAACCACGATATGACTATTTTCTAACATGTATTACTCCCATCGTGTAATTTTTTAACGATTCTGTTACTGGGATTTATAGCTCACCATTTTCTTATGTATGTCTTCAGTTTATCTCATGTAGTTTTAGAAGAGAATTTTTTTAAGAGCGTGTTATAAGGGTGTTAATTAATGTTTTATTATTAATGTTGATTGATGTTATGTTGTATACATAATTTTGAAACGACATTATGCCTGTAAAAGCCCAGTATTTCATAGTACGTTATATCTTCAATGTAATTCATTAACTTACACTACATGGAACACCAAGTTCGAGCACATCACGACTTACCAAACTAGTAGTTCAAAATGTCGTTATGAATATTAATAACATAATTTTGAATTTTATATACTCCATATAATTTTAGAATCCATATTATGTGATTATTAGATATAATATAAGAGCAAAATCTAATTTTCAGATAAAAGAAGTATTTTATAAAAATGAAATTGTACCGCTTTTTAATGGAGAATCCTTTTTAAAAACCAATATCTGACAGTTTTATATATTCAATTTATTGAATATAATTTATTTTTTTGAATCGGGACATAAAAATTTAGTTTAGATAATTTTTTCTTACTTTTCTGATAAATTTAATATTTTGATGAATAGTAAAAAATACTAAATTTTAATTGAAAAATCTTTTTTAAATGAAATAATTTATAGTGTTAAATTATGAATTTTAATGGTTTGAAATTATAATTATATTATAATTTTATCATTTAATAAAATTTAAGTCATTATAAGTAATTTCACCTAGAAATTTTACATTAACACATATCAACCTTTTAAAAGTTTTTACTCAGTAAAAACACGCTTTTTGGTTTTGACAAAATAATTAATTTTAAATTAATTAATATAACTTAAATTATTTTAATATCATAAAATAGATGTTATTTTTTATTTTTTAATAAAAAAACTTTCTTATTGTAATTTTTTTATGAAAACTGTTAATTTTTGGTGAATAGTAAAAAACACTGCGTTATTGTTTAAAAATTACTTTTTATTTAAATAATTATTTATTTTATGAAAATTTATTTTTTGTAAAAATAGATATATAATACCTATATATTTTAAATGTGATTAATTGGAGTCATTTTATAATAAAAATTAATATATAAAATTTTATTGATCTTTTAAACGTCTTTTACCCACCTTTCTAGGGACGGATGCAAATTTGCATAAAAAGTAGTATTATGGCTTCTCTAAATTTAATTTTGAAAATCTAAGAGATATGGTTGACATTAGTTACTAAAATGTGTTTCAATAAGATGAAAATAATTTTTGGTGAATAGTAACTTTTGACTTTTATTTACCAATGTTAAAAGTAAATATGGTAATTAAAGGTAAAAATGATATTATAATTATCCTAACACATTTTTTAATTCTAATGGATAAATGTATTTCAACAAAAAAACGACTATAATATTGAAATATGATCCTTTTGGTGTACTTGGATTAGATTCGGATATTTATTAGTATTTTATTTAAAGAAGAGTTAATAGTGTTAAATTTAATATTTAATATCTAAACCATATTTAATATAAGGTTATACATAAGATAAATTCCACTATAAGTGTTCATTATAAATCTAAAATTATTTCCTAACAATTCATATTTTATTTATAACTTTTAAAAGATAAAAAATAAAATTTATTTATGACAAAATTATGATGCATTAAATACTTTATCATTGAAAGATTAAAATAAAGGATATTATAAATAAATATTTTCTATAAATTTAGTCATTTTATTCCATCCACGAATTTTTAATGTTAATATGACATTTTAGGGTTGATTAAATAAATATTATTTGGCGTGATAATGTTTTAGGACTTATAAAAACAATATACAAATAGTGTCAAAATTGTCATAATTGAGTTTTTTAAAAAAATTCTATATTATTAGTTGATATAATATTTCTATAAAAAATAGGATAATAAAAAGTACTTAGATAAGGTATGATTTATTAATAATTAACTAAATTGTGTTCTCTTTTCATTTTTTAGTAAGATTATTAACCATTTATTATAATAATACAAGAGGACTTGGTAAAAGTATAACTATTTAACTAAGAGTTAAATCAAAACGATAGGGTTAATATGGTGACCTAAACATGTCTAAAAACTATTGTATGAGATTATTTCGACCCATTCACACCTTATCATTTCAATAAATCATTTTGGATCCATTATAAACCGAAAATGATTTTATAATAAAATAATATTTTAAACTTTTCCTAAAGTGACCCTCACATCTCTTATAAAATGGTACATCCCCTTCTCTCAAAATCACACCTCCAAATTAATTTGGCTTTCAAACCCCTGCCCAATTATCCTCTTAACACCCCTCACATCAACCTAGTCGCCATCCCTTGATCAGAAATCCATATTAAAGACCCCTTTTGTTCAAATCAAAAAGAAACACACAAAGAATAAGTAATTATGTTATCACATCTTTAAAAGTTATTTTGTAATCCACTTTCCCTTTCTTTGTTATTTCAGTACCAAAATAATAATTCTAGTACCTTATACATATGGTGATGTGATTATAAATATGGTACAACCATATTCATTAATCTATAATTTCTATGAATGATAATGTCGCCATGCGTGTGTACATACGACTAACCTTCTCCACGCTGTGGTGTAATTTGTTATTCATCTCTCTATTATTTGGAAGGATATAATGATGAATAATATGTATATAAATAATGAAAATAAAATGATAATTAATTTTTACAATTAATATACCATCCAATTACACGCCATTTAATCATTAAATAAATGATATCGTTGCCCATGTGTGTGTACAACTTGTTGTATCCACAACTCGATGAGATTCATTTCCACGTTCACCATTCAACATTATATATTAAAAAAAATATATTAATAAAAATTATGTAATATATGAAATAATAATTCAACATGAGATATATGTGTCTATCTGTGTGTGTGTGTACTTACATATATTTATTCACTTACTTCCATTCAATATGATATGAAAACAGAAACATCGTTTATCCGTACATACAGATTACCTTATCCATAAATGGTGTTTTTCATTTCATATATCTATCCATAAAAAATATTTATATGTTAAATATATATGATATATATCATGTTTTATATTATTTAATTATTTAGCATAACAAGTTAAAACACATAAAATAAAGAAAGCAATTATTACCCGAAATGTTAATTTAACATGAAAATCATTATTAGATGGGTAATATAATATCATAAACAGATCATGTATAAAATAATAAATATGAACATGGTTCTAGTATAATTTAATAATATATTATGGTCATTATAAATGACATTAAACTTACCCTATACCAAAGGAAAGTGCATGGTATGGGTTAATTCCTCAATCCCATTATTATCCAAGATTGTTTATGTGTAAGTATTTTATGGGACATAATTATTATCTATGTCCATGTTTCATAAAATACTTTTTAAAAATTATTCTTTTATTTTACACTTTATCTAATATGTCATTTTAAATGTTTTAAATATTTATTATTCTAAATAATTCTTATTAGTGTGCATGTTTTGAAAATAGTTTTAAGGATTTATTTATATAGACATGATTTTTTTAAATTGTAATTATTTTTCATAAGATTCAATGGGGTATGAGACGCTTTGATTCAGAAATATATTTTAAATTAATTACTTTATACATTTGTGACTTTTAAATGATTTCATAAAAAGGTATATTACTCTCAAAAAGTTTTACTGCACATTTTCAACTATGTCAACATCTTTTATTGGATATTATTCTTAATTGAGGTTGAATTATTACAATAGATTATTCGAAATTTAATTAAATTAGATGTGTTTGTTTTTACTATTGATGTGGTATTTTTATACCCTTCATGATTTATATCTGAATTATTGAAAAATTTTATGCTAGTTTTAATATTATTTTTATGTTATGTTTCAACATTTTCAAATGAGGAATGTTGTGGATTTAGTATGTGATGGGTGTGGCCGACTACATCACATTGATGCATTGGTAGGTCTCACGAGCCAAACTATTATCTTGTCATAGGGCCATGAGAAAAATTTTTCTTTTAGACTTGGCACGAGGCCTTGACTATGTGGTAATGATTTCTTGTATTAGGCATTACCTCATTATGAAATTAATTATTACATGTTATTATTCAACTAGTACAATATCCATGTGCATGTTTATATGGAGATTTTTTATTTATTATCTTTATATTATGATCATTTTATATTTAAAAGGATATTATTTTTATCACATATGTAGCCTTAAATTTTTATAGCTTCCAATAAATAATTTACCCATACAGAGCATCTGAGCTCACCCCTTTCTGATGTTTTATTTTCTGATGATTCCAAGAACTGTGTTGTGATTGTTATCGAGGGTTAAGGTAAAGGAATAATGGATTTAATGAAGGATTATTTTTTGTTGTGTTTTGTGTTTTAATGTGTAATGTAATGTTCAGATATGTAATCTATTCTCTAAGACTGCTAAACTGATCTTTCCTTCGTGACATGATTCCATATAATCCTGAAAATGTATTAAAATAATGTACCGGCTCCGGGCATTTGTGGTCAGGGCATTACATTTCCTAAATATATTCTTAGGATGTATTCAATGTGTCTTTAGGAAATAAATTTTTAATTATGGTGTATTAAAATATGGGTTTTAATAAAGATATTGTGTTGGATCCATTAGATATGGGTAAAAAATATCCCAACGGTTGTGTATTCCACATCAGCTATATAAATAAAAACTAAATTCTCCATCTTAAAACTCTATAAAGAATTTTTTTTATTATTATATAAATTCTCCACTAGTGATTTTCCTATATAGTTTTCATCCACCTAAATAATCATAAAAAATTAATTAAATTCATAAGAGGATATTTTTAGATAATGTAAACATATATTTTTGGATCATTTTTAAAAAAAATAGATATTTTAAATGAAATGTATTTTCATTTCTTGAAAAAGAGCCCAAAAACATTTAACAAAATATTAGGCCGAGTCACTATAACGAAATGTATTCTTCTGAGCATATTTCAATAAATCTTGTCATCGACAAATTTACGTTCTTCGTCTAATGGTAACATACATGTCTTAATTTTGTAGGTTTTAATTTTCATATCACAATATATCTAGAATTATTTGTTTTTTATTTAAAAGGCCTCTATTTAAATTTTTTTAAATTTAAAAATTGAGGAAGAATATATGTTTTCCCATGAAGTTTATATAAAATTCTTCTTAATTAAATCATCAAACATAAAACCATGTTTATTTTTTTTTCTAACAAAAATTACATCATAAAAAAAATTTGTATTGTTATAAAATCCTTTGAGGTGTGTTTAAAAAAGAGAGTAGAATTTTATTTTCTTATTTATAAACTACTTGAAAGAATAAAATTTTAAATTCATTCATGTCAATGTTGAGGGGTGTGTTTTAATTCTGAAATACCATCTGTATAATTGAAAATAGTATTTGGAAAATAGTATTTCTAAAACCATGTGGTCAATCCATAAAAACATCTTTTGAAATAAACCCATTTATAAAATGTATTTTAACATCAATTTAGAAAATATTTAATGTAAAATGTGAAAAAATTCCAAAAATATCCAATGGGAATATAATCAGCCAATGGGTACACATTTGTCACTGTAATTGATTCTATTTGATGTGTGTTCTTTTCTAATTAAATGAGATTAATTTCTAGTGAAAATACTATATTTTTCCATTTTATTCATATAAAATCCATTAATAACTATTATAATTTTAATCATTAGGATTTTATTTGAGATTATATAAAACATTTATCATTATTTTTTATGTTCCACTTTGATGAAAATTTAGAATTTTTATCATTAAGGGTATCATTAGGTTTTTGGGGTTCAAGTGAAATACAATGGCCGTGTTTTCATCCTCATTATAGACTTATATATAATTGTGAGTACCTTCTTTTAATTATATAATGACATTTTCAGGGGGATTTTATTTTTATTTTTTAGTATATTATATAAAACATTGTATAGAGATTCACATTATCATCAACTTCACCATTTTTAAAATGTTCATTTAAAACATAATTATAAAAAACAGTTTTTATATAGTGTTTATTGGAAACATTTCATAAAAAACATCATGAATTTATTCTTCCATCATATTATACCATTTTTTAAGACCTTTTGTGATTTACATGAGTTTGAGTACCCATTATTGAAACCATAACTAGAATTAGAATTGTATCAAAAAATTATATTTTGGGTTTAAAATAAATCAGTTTAAATATTAAATATTGAAAAATAGCATATTATTTTTTTCCCAAATTTAAATAGTGGGTTTTTAATGAAATTATTATTGAGAACCAAATTAATGATATAACATATATTTGTTACTACCTAACCCAAAAATTATTTTTGCAGAGGAACTTAAATTAAAGGTTTCTGATTTATATATTGTAATTCTTAATATCACCTCTATACAACCACTTTTTATTGAGGGGAACTAGATGTAGAAAAATAATTATTATATCCATATGAAGAATAATAATAATTAAATTAATTAATATAGAATTATACATTGTGATCACTATGAATTGGAATCATTTTATAGACATTTAAAATTAATCCTTTTTAGAAAACCAGATAACATTTCCACAAGCCACAGTTTTATGATTTAATTAATATACCAATGTGAATATTTTATAGATGTCATCATTTTTTCGAGTAAAGGTATCTCCATATATATATTCAATTTTAATAGAATCAAAAAGTTCACGATGGATCATTTTAATAGATATTGGAGAATTTTCATAATTATTGAATAAAAAATTAATTTTTTTCCTACCATATTGGCATACTACACAGACCATGTAATATTTTAAATAATATTTGGGAAGCTCATATTCAAGTTGATATAAAATTAGTTTGATGAGAGAGTGAGAACAATAGTGAGTAAGGATTCGATGCAGAATCTATTAATTAATTAACTATGCATTCAAACATGTGAGGGTTTTTTTGATAAAAATAGATTTTAAATTATTATTATAAACATATATAAATATTTAATAGGTAAATAAAACTTTTCCATTAGAAAAAAATAATTTTTTTTTGAAAGATGATATATTATATCTAAAAAATATTATTTAAAACTTATTAATTTGTGTTTCAAAGCATTTACTAATAAATTGATTTTTATTAAAGAGGTGTTAAAGAAGAACATGGTACATTCACTGATTGTATTACCCATTTAATTATCACTAAATGTAACACAAACACCTTTAATATTAATTATTGTATTAAATATGGATGGATCTCCATACTGGTTTTTAGATAATCCACTATTAAGGTACGATATTGTTTCTTGGTTTTTTCTTAGAAGGTAGTTTTCTTAGAAAAATTAATTATTGATCCTTTTGGTACCCAAAAAACATAGGCAGACTTATGTTTCCTAATACATATTTCTGAATATGGGGGTTTTAGATGTTTTTCCTTACTAAGAGTAGACGTAAGGTATATTGACATTGGTTTTTGATATAATGAACTTTTCAATAAAAATTATATATTAAATATCTAGTTTTCTTGGGATTTTTATAAATGATAGCATTAAGAAACGTCTTCTACAAAAGTGATTTTCAAAGGATTTGGTGCAAAAAAATATAATCCAATCTTTTAAATGTTTTAGAATCACCAAATTCAATTAAATTTTACTTCACCATTACTAATTTGAGAAATAAAAATTTTCAATTTCATGGTAGTTGATTCAAGATTGTCTTCATCCAAATGACATTTTATTATAATGATGAGATGATTTTATTATTTTAATAGAACATCATTTTATTTTTTCATAATTTTATTTTATTAAATAACTACATTATGATTATTTTTTAGATATAAATATGAAAATCAAGTTGATTATACCCATTTTCAATATGATTTCGAGCATATTATAAATTTGGATAATTTAGGTGACTGAAGGAGAAATAAATAGAAAATGATTGATAATGATGTGGATTATAATAATGAATATAATATGAGCTTTATGATATAGAAAATGGTGTACTAACCTTGAAATCATCATCAAAATCATTCACAAGGAAATTCTAGCTTGAGTCACATGATGAGAATGATAAAATTGAGGCGATGAAATCGTAACAAACAATCTATGTAAAGACTATAAAATAATTATTATATTTATTATTTATTTATGTCTTAATCATGTTTAAATATCACTATTTATTAATGTGATATTTATTTTACAATTTGTATCATGTGACCTTTAGTTTCATCCTTTGATTTGATTTTCTAGATCACTTGTTGAATTTCTAATTTTGTATGTATTTTAACATGTTCATGGTAAGAAGAGAATAGTCAATGACCTCACTTCTAGGTTGTTGAAATTTATTAGATTTAAAGGTGATGAAATTTTTTACTTCGTTTATTTCATTGGATTATTTCTCTATAAACCATTTCAACATGATTTCATTCATAATTGATGATATGATGAGTTAATATAAAACTGTATTTCTCAAATCTCTGGATTCTTATATAACCATCAATTTAGAATCTGATTAAATTAGTAACACCCATTTGATTTTCATTATGATATATTCAATATATAATTCTTTATGGATGGACTTTCAACTTTTTCAAATGTTAGTGAACCTTGTATCTATTCATATAATAAGATCATCATTATTTATAGTAAAACAATAAAAATAATGAAAAGCATAAATTCTCTAGTTTAATTGATATGTTTTTTTCCTTTAGCTATTTTAAAATTTTCAATATTTAATAAAAGGTTTTTCATATGGAAATATGATTTAAATCATTTTTATCCAAATAAAAATATATGACATTCATGGATTTTATATTCAAATAAAAAACTATTAATATGTTCTGGTGATCATTTTCGTTATATTATTTAGTGGGAATATACTCTTGCATTTCCATTGCATATACAGGTTAATAAATACTACCAATAAAGGTAGACAGATGATTTTTTCTATACAGATAGCCAGTTACACAAAAAAATTGGTTTTCTAAATTAAAATAAGATTCTATAATAAGGAAACTAATTTTGAATCCAATTAAATATTTTAGAACAATTGTTTCATAATAAAAGAACAAATTCTCCTTTGAAACAAATTTTTGGACGATATTCTGTCAAGGGGTGAATTTCACTTTTAGAAATTTAAAGAAAAAATAATAATTGAAGCAATTAATTGAAATTACAATTGTTGAGAAATATAATTTGATTTAAAATAATAAATTCAAATTAATTATTGTGTTGAAATTCTGGGATCATACTTTTTCATGTTTGTGAGTCGATTGTAAAATGATTCAATGAATAAAGTAAATTGAATAAAAATCAAGTTGATAAGGTGTTTCGATAATGATTAAGAACTTGGGTTTTCAATCCGTTATGAATCATTTACACTTTGGATTATTTATTTTGACCTAATTTGAATGATTAAAGTTTTATGTGAGATATCAGGGGTCTAAGGGAATTTTTTAGACCCCAAAGCACATATTTTTGGGGAAACAATCCATGTCGCACTGTTAGAGTAAACCATGAAGGAAGAGCACACTGTTATATGTAATAGTGTGAATGGACTACATTCGTGGAAGAGCCATTCAACATAATTGGCACACAGTTTCCTTATCTATATAGCCAAACCATGCGAGTGACACTTTTTCTCATGCACTCATGCATAGTTTGAACAAAATTTATCAAAATATTTGCAAAAACATGCATAGGGTATTTTCTAGATAATATTACTATTGTTACCTTAAATATCTTATTAAGTTCATCCTTCATCACTAATCTAATTTCAGTGGGACTAGCCTCCTTTGATCTCATTATAGATAATTTTTTAGGCATTTGATATGGATCAAGAGATCTTCATAGTCTAGGATCTTATAAAGCATCTTTCATCACATTGGATGCATAATGGTATGTACTTGAGTCCTTTTTAGTTATATTTTTCCTCTCCTTCTCTCGGCCTAATTATCGAGGTGTGGGAATTTTTTTCATTTTCTATGATCTACTCTGTTCTAAGCTGAATTAGAGGCCGATATCGGAGGAGGAGAGTCATACGAACCATATGTGGGTGGTTTATCACTCATCTATGATGTTTATTGATTTTAGAACTGTCGTGTGGGGCCCACTAATTTCATCGAGGGCTATAAACTAAATTTAAGTTCCATGCATATAATCATTAAAAACATATAATAGTGATATTTCTAAATATATGATTACTTTTTTGTGATCACATACCCAATACCTAACATCCCATGTAGGATGATATGCCATTGTAGTGTTTTTAGTGTTTTGACACCTTTTAGTCGTCGTTTTGATGTGATAGATCATGACCAGTCTATGGTAGTCCTCCTTATAATAAATTCTTTTTGCACAATGAAATGGTGAATTGTGATTACCCTGTCACTTCTACTTGAACCGCCTATTGTAAGTGCATCCAATGTGATAATAAAATTTGAATGTGAACTGGGAAAGAATACTAATTATATGACTTGACCGAATTAAAGGTGAATAAATAATATGTTTCTAGCCTGTGGCACCCCATACCATGTTAATGGAATGTATCAGATTGAACTTTAATAGTTGAATAGGCCTTAAATAGATTTAATAACGTCTATAAGATAATTGTAAATATTAAACTAATTCAAGGTAAGAAATGAACAAATTGGGCTTATTGATAAATTATGATTTGATTTAAGAATTTCATGATACTAGGACTTATCACACTAATGAAAGGAAAGGCCTAGACCAAATGAAATAATATATGACATATTTTACAAAATAAGTGTTTCCTGAATTAGGATCTCCTTGTATTCCCATGGGAATTCCTTGATAACTTTAGGAATCCATTCTAAATTTAATGATAGATATTTCATAGTTTGTAACCCAACTACAACCCAATTCTTTTCTAAAATTTTGATGCATCGTATGGCACTTTAGGATCCCTCTTGAAGTACTAAAGGATTCCTTGGATACACTCCTTGGATACAAAATTGAAATGTATGTTCCATGGTTAAATCCCATCTATCCCAGTCATTTCATATCCCCATTTTACCTTGGGTGAACTCTTTGATCTCAATAGTAATATCATTTTAGAATTCCTATGAACATACTCCTCGGATTACACTCTTTCGACCATGCTAGGTTGTAGTTAATACTGATTTGTTGACCCTATAAGGTGTACATTCCATTGGTTATTAACTTGGAACATCATTATTTAATATCATATTGGTTTCCTTGTAATATCTTGGTAGATTTACTATTATTAACATGTGACTTATTTATAAACTAGTAATGATCAAAAAATAAATTGATTACATGTTTAGAAACCATCTAAGCGCTAAATTTGGTACATGGATATCTAGTATCATTGAAATGCGTAAATTTATATATGTATAATTTAAAAATATTATTCTCCATTACAAGAGCATAATATTATAGATATCATTGATGGTGACCCACAAAGAATTTTCTGACACCCTCTTTTGGTGCTGTTTGGTTCTCGAAGTAGATTACATGAATGAAGGTGTTGATTAAGGGAACAATAAAACTTTAAAAACTTGATTGCTTACTGTTTACGATGGGTTAGGACAGAAGATGACTGAACTAGATCTTTATATTCTTTGAATTGACTTTTTATTTCTATTTTACTTTGGTGGAACATGTTATGCCTCTTGTCTTGTATCATAGTTTTCTAGTTTTTCTAGTGACAAGACATATCATCATTTTTTGTTTTATGCTTGTATGTTATTCTAGTTATTTTAGTTGTTTTTGATGTTGTCCATATATTCTGATGTGCCTCCAATTTCATTATTTTTTTCCACTACATACCTCTATGTTTATTTTTTAGATGTGATAGACTTTTTAAATGAGGTCATAGTCTCCCTAAAAGAACACCCTAGTCCCTCACTACTATTCTAAATCATATATAATTTTGGTAGTGTGCTTATGGCCATGTGGCCCACTAGTCTCGGGGAACCAATTAAGTGGAATCATGGTATGGGATATAAGAAATTGGTATCATAGGGGACTTTTTTTCCTTCTTTACAATTTTGAGACAATAGATTTGTGATTTGGAACTCTTGGAACATGTTCATAAGTCGTTCTTGGGCATCACAAACCCATGTTCGGTGTAAATGATCATTTGCCTAAATTAGAATTGTTTTTTTACTTATCCCTATTACAGTTGATATTATTTTCCTTTTTGGATATGCACATGCTATGATGAGGTTATCATTATTATTCTGTTTAAAGATTTTTTTCATCCTTGTATGATTATCTGATGGCATGGATCATTTACACATGCATCATTATAGGCACCTAGTATTGATATGGAAGGTATATTTCCATGCCATATATGTGAATTTAACTAATTTATTACATTATATGCCAGTGAATAATGATTTATATTGTGATAGTTATCAAGTAAATGAATTACATATGGATATGATTGAGTTATTTCATATCTTAATTCATGAGGATTATCGGCCCTCGTGGTTTGAGATGATTAATTTACACAGTCCTGTAATTATTCAATAAATAAATTGGTGTCATTTTTAGTGAAAAGTTGTAGGGTAAATGATTAAATTGGAATGGCTATTCATGATAAAGCAAATCATGACATCTATTCTGAATTGGTTGTGAATCCTTATCATATACTGTCATGTTTATGAAAGGTAAATGAGCGAACCATGTAATTTTTGTTGAATGAAATGAAACTTATAGTACAGAATTTACAAATACATAGAAATTTATGTGAGTAGTTGGTTTATTATTCATTGGGAAGTGAGATTCCATATATTAAACATTAGTTAGTGATGTTATAATTCTGCATAAGATTGTCCTATGGCATGTTCTTGGCATTTGTAGACCAATTCCTTCACGATGTCCTTTTATTGTATTCTAGTTGGGTGGAGATGACCATACTCCAGATGTGTTGTGCCTAGAGCTTCCAGTCTTATATTTAATATTTCAACATGAGTCATCTCCTTGTGTACCTAGATTGCCCATTGAATCCCAATTTCATGATAGTTTCCTACATTTGAATTAGTCCATGAATGGTGCTCCAAGACTTTCACCTATAATGGATGATCTGACTAACTAGTTCCAACAGTAGAATCTTCATTCTTTCTTAGGGGATAGTGGTCCACATGATACCTAGTTGGATAGAGTCCATCCTATCTATCATTGATAATATGGAAAAACTTCTAGAGTGGATGGTTATGCTTTCTACATACATGCTTCAGGATTCAACCATGTTATTCTGGGATGTGATTACCTAGGCTGGTCGACATTAGGTCATGTTATGGGATGAATTAAAGACAATTTTCTATTATGAGTTTTTCCTTTTACACTGGGAGCATAAAAATCTTGAGAGTCTATTAATTGACAGAAGATTTCTATGTCAGTTATGGAATATTCAGCATGTTTCATTATGTTACAACACTTTGTACTACTTCAATCTAGTGATGATCTTTCGCATTATTGGCTGATCGAGGATGGTCTTGTGTACACAATATGTATGTAGGTGAATCAATTTTTCATGAGTATTGTTTCTGAAATAGTCAATTAGGATATTATCATCAAGTATAACATAAGTGAAAAACATTATTTTGGTCATATAAGACCATTTTCGTGTCTTTCCAGATGTTCTTCATGTAGTAGGAAGTGTTATCTCTATTATTATAATCAGGGAAGTGACAACTAGAGATCCCATTTTGATAGTTATTTAGTGTGTCATCACTATGGATGAAAAATGAATCTAAATCCTTAGTGTGATATAGACCCATAAGAGTGTCGCGCTTGTTGTTTGATGGGCCATCTTTAGAGGTTCTGCAGGACTATTCCCATGGCTTCGAGTGGAAAATAATTTTTTCCATCTCTACAATCAAGAGCCGGTTCTATTGCGCCACGTTAGGCCGGGGAACTGGCATAGAATTAGTATGACTGGTTGAAGAGGAGGTTGTGGTTATGGTATCGAGAACCATGGTCACTATATGTTCCATATATAAGTAATGATAGTGGTAGTCCATCTATGGTATATGTTCATGGATCAGGCCAGTTACATTCATTAGGGCCGATAACGAAGGATTGGGTTTTTGTACCATATACACTACAAGGTACAATTCTTATATCATAAACTATTTTATCATCATTATTTGATATATGTACATCATACTATTTTATATCTACATCTATTATTGAATGTATCAGACTAGTGATACAATATTACTATGGTGTAATGATCCCATATACTCTGTTAGGGGTATGAACAGAGTGAATATTCTATTGTAAGCACATTCCCCTCGAGGTAGGTAGTTACCCTTTATCAACATACCTATTATTTCTTTATGTGATAAGATTTTATTTCATTTTTTATATTGATTGGTTAGTTCTGCATCACGCCTTTGTACACTTCTATCACCTTAGTGTATCGTTTACATCAACAGAGTTGAGCAGTTATCTACATAAGGGTGAGTGGGATGTACATGATGGTAGAGTGGGACCAGAGAATCATGTCCTAAGTGGAGTGACCATCCATATTTCAAATCACTTCAATGGATGATCAGGGTTTACAAAAAACATATTTCACTTCAATATTGTATCATTTAATGATGTCTTTCTCGATGATTTTTTATAGCTTACCTCAAGAAAGGGAGGTAAAATTTACAATCGATCTTCTTTCTATAGTTTCTCTAGTGTCTATTCATCCATACAGGATGTCACATATATTGAATTATAAGATCTCGTGGTAGTAGGAGGATTCTTACGGAAAATGATTTATATGGAATAATACATCATCATGGGTCTCTCTCGTGCTTTTTTCCAAGAAGGCAGATTTAACCTTACATCTCGGCATTGATGATAGAATATTGAACCAGTGAATGGTCATGAACAGGTCTATACTTCCTTCAATAGATGATTGATTTGACCAGCTTTTTGAAGTTAATATCTTCTCTAATTTTGATCATAGTTCTGGTTATCATCAGGTATGAGTCAGGCCATCTGAGATATAATATTCAACTTTTTAAAGCAGGTATAATCTTTATAAATCCCTTGTCTTGCAATTTGGTCTCATGGATGTGCCCTCTGTTTTCATGGTTATAATGAATAGTCTTTTATTTCCCTATATAGACTCTTTTTTGGGATCATTTTGGAAGTAATCATGGTGTATTCTTATACTCGTAACAACCTTTCCAAACATCATGAGATCATTTTGAGTACAATGACAGAGCATCATTTTATCCATGATTGATATGTGCTGCTTCTAAATTGAAAACATTCACTATGTGAGTCATATTATCTCACAATCATGGGTATTTATTTACCTAGAAAAGTTTAGTGTTCTATTTTCATGGGAGAATACCTACAAATGTTTTGATATATAGAGTTTCTTGGGGATCACTGTAGATTATAGGAATTTTAAACGGAACTTATAATGTATTTAATAACCCCAAACTGTCATTACCAATGAGGTTGTTATGTTATTATGGTCAGAAGTGTGTGGTATATCCTTTGATATGTTTAAATAGAGTCTTGTCTTGAAACATATTCTAATTCATCCAGAACAATGAAAAAGTTAAAATATATTTTTTGATGCATAATAAATTATCCTAGGATAAGTACTGATGTAATAGGACATATTTATTGTCTATTGATTATGGCTGTTGAGGCATCATGTGAAAAATTACCAGACACATGACCTTAATCTAGTAGTATTTTTCCATTCTATACGTTGTTGGACACAATATCTATTATGCGGGTTCTCTTTTTCTACACAACCCACAAAAGTCTCAAATATATCTTTAATCGTGGCCACTTGATCTTAAAATATTGAAGATGGGTCAAATATCTACATTCCATTAACTTTGATATTGCCTATATGCCTATGAAGGGAAATGTGGTTGAAAATTCATTAATAAGGAAAACTAAAACGTAGTCCATATGGGAATCCAATGATGAATGTATATTAATCTACCTCATTTTCTAGTTGTATCTAGAGATTATTGATAGTCATAAGTAGTATTTCCTCTCATCTTTAGAAGTTACATCTTCTCTCCTTAATCAATTGACGGGTTGGAAATTTTTCTTTGGGAGGGCTAGGGTCTCCATGAGAGTATTTCAGTAGACAACTCACCTCTATATTGGTCTGCGGACAAAGACAACATCCAAGAAATTCACGGATGTCCATGGGATCCTTCATATATGAGATATGAATTTATGCACGAGTCCCATGCTTCGTGTTGTGATTATTATCCATGAATCTCCAAGATATATCGAGATATGTGATGGTTTTATTTTTTTCGTGGGATGAAATTTAAGATATCACGCATCATTACTAGGTTTTCCACATATCAATAGGCGAAGGGAGAGCATTAGGTAACACTAGGCTTATTACAACCTCTTCGAATCCAAGAATGGAAATTGGTAGATATTTCTTTGGATTTCATAGCCAGATTACCTAAGTCCCTATGGTGTAGAGATTTCGTATGAATAATTATTGAATAACTAAAATTTTTTTCCCACATCATTTTATTCATGAGACATTCTCAGTTGATGAGTTGGGATGACAGTATGTATTTGAGATCAAGTGACTACATGTGGTCCCTTGTATTATAATTTTAGATAGGGACACTCGTTTCACATCACAGTTCAGGAATGGATTACTGAAGGATATGGGAACACAAGTGCTTATAAGAGTATCCTTCCACCCTTAGACCAATGGATAATCTGAACAACCCATACATGTTATAGAGGATATACTGTAAGGATGTGACCATGATTTTGACAGTTCTTGGGAGAAGCATATCCCACTAATTGTGTTCTCCTATAATAATATCATTCTAGAGACAATTCAGAAGGATCCATTTGTGTCCTTATATGGTTGGTCATTTCGTTCACCCATGTGCTAGTTAAAGGCAGGTGAGGTTTCCTTACTAGGTCCTCATCTAGTTTAGAAGACTTTAGATATGGTTTAGCTAATCAGAAAGTGTTTGATTACTTCTCAACATAGACATAAGTATTATCCCAATCATTATTTGTAACCTATTGAGTTTATGGTCATGGATTTTATATTCCTTTGGGTATCGCCCATGCTAGGTGCTAGACAGTTAGAGAAGAAAGGGAAGCAATCAGATCATTATGTAAGGACATTTGAGTTAATAGAGAGAGTCTTCCTGGTATCTTATCAGTTGAAATTACCTCCGAGGTACCATGTCATGCATGATATCTTTCTTGTTTTATAGTTTCACCAATACAATGTTGACCCATTTCATACCTTTGACCCCAAGGAAGTTGAGTTAGATGTTGATTTTACCTTCATGGAGTTTCAATTATGCATCGTTGATCAGAGAACGAAGGCTCTCTGAGGCCAGTATGTCCCTCTAGTAAAAGTGTTATAATATCATGAAAATGTGCAGGATGAGACATGGGAGTTGGAGGCAATCATATATTTTAAGTCTCCAGAGTTGTTCTCAGGATGTTGTTTACCACAAATGTAAGGTGAACTCAGGGATGAGTTATTTTAATTGGGGAAGACTGCATGAACCCATTATTCACTTAGGCATAGATCCTTTAATTTTTTGTCTGATTATTTATTTTGACCTATATTGGATTCCTAATGAGTTAAAAAAGGTCTCATGTGTTTTAATGGTTATTTGAAGCCCAAAACCCAACTATTGGGGAAAACTATCTCTTCCTCATGGTTAGAGTAAACCGCACTGGTAGGGAGAATAGTTATATCTAACTACATAGACAATCTACATTTATGGTAGATCCATTATACATGGCTGGAACATGGTTTCCCTAACCGTGTAGCCTAACTATGTGAGTGACCATTTTTCCAAGGAAATCATTCATGGTTATCACATAGATTATCAAACCGCGTTGAAAAAATGTGCATTTCAAATTGTCATGTTAAAATGAACATTTTTTCATTAATGATTTAATTATGGTCCTCCTTTAACCCTAATATGATTTCCAGTATGATTAACCTTATTCCCCTCATTTGGAGAATTTAGAATTACTAAGGTAGGGATAAGGTTATCGCCTTCATTTAGGATCTGATTGAGATTCTATTCATCACATTGGATGTGCAATAGTAACTACTCAAGTCCTTTTTAGACGTTACAGACCTCTCATGATATTGACATAGTTATCATGGTGTGAGATTTTTTTCCCATTTCTCAGATCTAATTTTCCTTAAGCCAATTCAATGGTTTAAATAAATGGATCATATTCGTACGACCTTATGGTGGGTGGTCTATAACTCATCCCCCAAGTTCATTGACTTTTGAATTGTCATGTTGGGCCCACCAATTGCTTCGGTTTCAACTGATATAACTTATATTACATGATTGTTGTAATTATAACTATATGATTATCATCTTTCCAAATATGTGGTTATATCTTGGTTTTTACACCAACAACTCCCAACACCCATGTTGGATGATATTCTATAGTTTAGTTTTAGAGTTTTGACTCTTTTGAGCCATCGTTTGGATGTGATCGAGCTTGAATGCAATAATCATAGGCCTCCTCAGAAAAAATTATTGTTGCATCATGAAATGGTGAATAAAAATTACAATGTAAGTTCAACTTGACACATGTAATGTATGTTCTTAAAATTTCATAATTATATGTCAAAGGTAAATTGGTATGTATGCTATGTATATGACTCGACAAAATTAAATATGAATGCATAATAGGATTCGAGTTTTTATCACCCCTTACCATGTTGATAAATGATAGTGTAGTGAATCATAATTATTTAATATTCCTTAAATGGAGTTAATAATGGTTTCATGCTACTTTTCCTTATTACACTATTTAATTACAAGGCCTGAATCAAATTCACTTAGTGATAATTTATGAAATGATTAAAGGGTTTCATTATACTTGGCCATATCATAATAAATAATTCCATGGATGGAACCAAATGAAATATTATGTGTCTTTGATATAAAAATATGAGTGTCATGACATGATATCACATAGGATTCACAAGGGAATTTCATGAGCACACGACGACCACATTATGAATTCTAGGATATGACTGGATTTCATTGAGTCACACCACGAATCCAATTCTTGAATAACATTAGATGCTCAGTATGACACGAATAGATCCATCATTTAGGATGTAAGGATATGAGGATACGCAAAAAAAATTAAATCTAGAGTTAAGAAAATGACGTTCTTATATTATAGTAATTGTGGTAAAACATACACATAATAATATCTTAGAGATATATGGATTTGATACTGATGTGGAATGTTTTTCCGCATTTCATATGAATTCAAGGGAAACAATATTGATGAATAAAATAATGTGGTATGTGAAATCCATCTAATGGTAGGATGTTTTTCCTTCAATTATATGATTCATTTCACTAATTCATTTCTGATGTCAGTTACACGAAATGGAAATATTCATGATCAAAAACAAAAAGGTTTAGTGAGGACATTTTTTACTATGAAAATTGATGTTGGGACATCAAATGATGTGCTGATAATTATATTACTTGTGTACTCATGTTATGAAAATACTTGAATTTACTATATATCTTTACATTCAACCATTTTTTATAAATTTCAATGTAAATTGGTAATATCAACAAATAAATATTAGATATATCTTTTGGTAATATCTTTGGGTGGAAGTAATAAAGAATAAAATATTTAATTGAACTGAAATGGTGTTTCCAATAAATCTTATTAAACTGGACATATTAGAGTTTGATATCATTCTTATTATGGATTGGAATTTAGTTTATCGTGCTATGATATATTTTAATGGTATGAATATTAATTTAAATTATTTCATTACTTTGGTAACATTCAAAAAAAAATGATAAATTTTTAATATATGGAAATGATGGTCACAATTATCTAATTGTTTAAAATAAAGAAACTAATAAAAATAGCGATGTTCTAGTAGAAAATAAAAAGGATTTTTTTATAGATGACTTTACTAGTGTTATTTCTGATCAAGGGGTTGAGTTTAGTGATGACTTATTACTCAATCCTAAGCCTACTTCTAAACTCATTATCAAATAGCTCAAGTAAAACGTTTGGAGTTGAAAATGAAATTTTTGGAGTCATTAGGTAAAGGTTTCATCTGACATATCTCTTCAAAATGGGTTTCTCTTATCTTGTTTGTAAAAAATAAAGATAGATAAATGATATTGTAAACTGATTATAAATTCTTTAATAAATCACTATTTAGAATATCTATCCGTTCCACATATTGATAATTTGTTTGATCTGCTCTAGGAAGTACATTATTTTTAGATATTTTACCTGAGGTCACGATGCCATCAGTTGAATGAAATGTAATTTTACATTCTAATGAATGTGTTTTTAACTATATATGGCCAGTATGAATTTTTAGATATTCCATTTGGGTTATCTAATGAATATATTGTGTTCCTAGATCTTTTTAATATAATTTATCATGAGTTCTTGGAGAAGTTTTTATTCATGTTTGTTGATGACATTTTATTATTTTCTAAAATTTAAGAGTAGTATAAATTCCATATAAGGGTTGTTTGAAAACATAAAAAAACCTAGTGTAAATTTATAAATTTGAATTTTGGTTTCATAAACTTTCATTATTTCATCATATTATGTCTAAATATGGCATAAATATTGGTATTACTGAAATGGTAGTTGTTGAAGAATGGTAAATATCGACAATTATCATAGATATTTATAGTTTTTGTGGATTAACATGTTTCTACAATCAGTTTTTTGAAAACATTTCTTGATTTCCTATCCCAGTGACTAAGTAAACTCAAGAAGGAGTTACTCTAATCTAGAAAAAACAATGTGATAATTGCTTTTTGGAATTAAAAAGAATATCTGGAAATTGTAATGTATTTTCATTTCCTTTAACAAATGTTGAATTCATCTTCTACAATGATGATTAATTTAATGGAATTGGTAGGGTAATAATGAATAATGATCATGTAATTTATTTATTCTTCATATCAGTTGAATCTTCATGAGTTTAATAACCCAATAATGTACTTGGAATTAACATCTATCATTTTTTCCTTTATAAATTTAGAGGCATCCTTTGTTTGGAGTAAAGTGTTGAATATATTCTCATCAAAAAAACTATAACTATATATTCAAATACAAATAAAAAAACCATGACAGGGAAGACAAAAAAACTAATACATGATTATGATTCCAGGATTCGATATCATCCTATAAAAGAAAACATGGTGTCTGATGCTTTGAGTTGAGAAAATTAATGATACATTAAACAAGTTACATTTGGAACTTAACCATATGGATAACGATTTGTTGAATTTTGGAATAGAAATTTTGTATATAGGGACATCCTATTGTTTGTTTTAGGTTTCATTGTAGTTTAATTTTTTAGAAATAATTAATATGGATCAACAATATGATAAATATTTTCATGAAATGGTACAATTTGTTAAGAATGAAATGTTTCCTAATTTTAATATTGGTAAAGAATATGTATTATGATTAGGAAAAAGATTATGTGTGACTTTTGATTCATAGTTAAAGAATATGTATTGGATCAATGCCCATAGTTATCCTTTTTTCATACATTAGGGATGTACTAAGATATACATATAGCTTTATATGTATTACTGGTTGGATGTAATGAAAATAGAAATTCCAGACATTACTATTAATTGTTTTATTGATTAATAGTTTAAAGAATAATAATTGTTACCAAAGGGGATTCATCAACCATTTTAAGAGTTGGAGTGGAAATGGGAGTATATATTAATGGATTTCATGGTTGGATTTCTATAATTTTTAAATTAAAAATGTGATTTGGGATATTATTGATCAATTAACTATGTTTACAAATTTTCCTTCTATTCTAGATTTGATGTCTTTGGAGAATATTTCTAAACTGTATTTAAATGCGATTATTAGGTTATATTGAGTGCCACTCGATAATGTATCAGAACATGATCCTAGGTTCACATCTAATTTTTTGAAAGCACAACATAAGTTGTTTAAGTTATATTAAACTGTATAATATATTTTAATCCAAAATATTATGGTTAATCTAATAATATGATTTAGAAATTGAATGATTATATCTGTTCATTCTCAAGGTATTTTCAGTGAATTTTGGATCAATATGTTTATTTTTTGAGTTTTATTATAATAATAATTTTCCTTATAATATAAAAATGGAACAATTTGAAGATTTATAATGAATTAGGTGTCGTAGAGCTATTTTTGAGATGATGTACGAGTAAGGAAGTTGGTGAGGCTATAATTGTTAGAGGAAATTGAAAATAAAGTTCATTTGATTTAGTGACATGCGAAGGAAGTTTAGAGAAGGTTGAAAATTTATACATATAACTGGACAAAATATATTTCTTTCAAGGTAGGTGATTATGTCTTTATCAATGTTTTTTTGGAAAAGTGTGATGTGTTTTAGTAATAATGGAGAACTAAGTCCACGATTCATTAGATCGTATGAAATCCTAGAGAGAGTTGTATCAGTTTCTTACTAAGAGTATTTGCCTTTTATTTTCCCCCATGTACAGAATATATTTCATGTCTCAATGTTAAAAACTCATATACCAGATTAGTCTCATGTTTTGAGCCCGGATGTTGTTCTGTTGGAAGAGAATTTTTATGATAAGGAACAACCAATTCGATTTCATGACCATAGAGAGAATGTGTATTAGAATAATTCTAATCACCTAATTTTGGTTTTCTGGAAAATCCATATGATTGAATATAAAACATGAGAAACTAAAAATTCTATGAGGCAATAATATGTACACTTGCTTAATAAGTGAATAAAATTATGAGGATGAAATTTAAAAAAAAGGGGAAGGATGTAACATCCCAGGTAATTATAGAATAAGTATATTTCATATATATTAATATTTATTATTTATATATTAACATTACCATAAATGGTATGATATTTACAATAGTATATTTTACATGAAATAATGGTTTTCATCGAAATCTTGTATTACACGCAAAACCGAGTTTATTATATAATAATATATTGTTAATATCATTATTTTAAATTTCATTTATCACCTAATAATTATTTAGTCAGGTATCAATAAGTCAAATTTTATAATTTTTAAAATCATTTATAATTTTTTTTAAAATTCAAAAAATATATTTTATAGGGATAAAATAAGAATAAATCTAGTTTTATGCTTAAAAACTCTATTTTTCCTAAAAACAGTTTTATTTCCATTTAGTGGTGCACATGTTTTAGAAATTAAATTGTAATTTTTTATAACATTAATATCATAAAAAACATAAATTTTTAAATATTAATATTACAAATACCTTTGGGTGAATTTCTGGTTTTTTTCTTAGGAGTTTATTATTTTGATGAATAATAAATAATACTAAATTTTAATTGAAAATTAATTTTTAATCTAAATAATTATTTTTGTTTATTTATTTTATAAATTTATTTTAATGTTAATTATTTATATTTTATTTCATTTAATCCAACTTAGATCATTCAAAATAATTTCATTTGAATTTAGATAAAAAAAAATTTCTAACTTTTAAACATTTTTACTTTAAAAACCCATTATGTTTTCTATTACAGATCTATGATTGGAAATTGGAAAATTTTATTCCATATTAAAAATTATAGTAATTTTAAATTTATAATATGTTCAACTCATAGTTTGACCAAAAATATTAGTGAATGTAATTAAAATTAATTACAGTGCTTAAGGTAAAATGTGTTTACTCATTGGTTAAACTATAATCCCAAAAATCTAATTAACCTAGACACATGTACAAAAATGATTTTATGTATACTGTTCAACAATAACCTAAATTGGATAATTTTTTTTTACAATAATAGAGTCAAAGGAAGTAAGGGATACCTCCAAATATTGTTTACCATTTATATTTACATGAATGTCACTCCCCCTCCACTATAAAAACGCTTCCACCCCCCCCCCCCCCCGAGCTTATTAAAACCTCTCACGCCCCATTGTATCATCCAAACCCTACACAAATGATCTCTCAAAATTATTTTCCTCACCGTAAAGGCCTAAATATTTGCATAAATCCATCCAAAAAACCATTTGGTTCAATCCAAAAGGAGTTACCCAAGGAAGAGGAAGATAAAGGCATGCATGAATAGTAAGAATCAATGCAAAGGATTTCGTCTTAATATATATTAATTTAGTAATATCTTTATTTCATACATATTTATTCTTTTATAAGGTGTATATAATTCCCATTTGACATGTTATATCATAATTTTCTCTATTATGATGACATTTAAGGTTTTTTTAATTTTATTTTTAATGAGTTTTATGGTTTTAATATTTTAATGAGGCATGGGACACATTGATTAAAAAAATTACAATTTTAACATTTTATTATTTAATTTCAAAATATTTTTCAATAAGTCAATATTATTTAAATTATTTTATATGTTTAAGTATATAAAAATAATATAAAATAAATGTTATATCTATTTTTAATTTCATTCAAGTGTTCTTAGAAAATTATCTTTTGACATGTATTATATGGAAAATTTTGACAAATGAAAAAAAACTGTGAAATTATTAACATAAATTGAAAAATGAATTTCTCTCCCCCATAAACATTATTTTATTTTAGGCTTCCTATTCAAGATTTCATGTTTTCTTAAATGAAAAATCTTCTTTTCATATTTTGTAGATTTTTCTTTTAAAAATGAGTTTTCAAAATAAAGGTGTATTTTTTATTAAAAATTTTTTTTTGAAAATAAAATTGTATTTTAATATCTAAAATTTATATTTATATGACATTAAAAGGGTTTTTAAAATGAATAAATTTTTTATTTTATGTTGTAGTTTTTGGACATTATAAATGATAGTTGCACCGAAATAGCATCGGGTGAAAACATTGTATCATAAATGATGGGTTAACTCAGATAGCACTACAATGCATTGGGTAATGATTATATTCTATATATAACTATATTGGAAGTTTGTTCTATGGTTATTCAAATCTATAAATATTCTATACGTGTTTTATATGGGTTATCTGTCTTGACATCCCATGGAACCTACATGCATTTTCTATGTTTCCTATT
Source organism: Viscum album (assembly GCA_963277665.1). Lineage (NCBI taxonomy): Eukaryota > Viridiplantae > Streptophyta > Magnoliopsida > Santalales > Viscaceae > Viscum > Viscum album. The sequence goes on from OY728133.1 coordinate 1,316,489,424, forward strand.
GAGTTTTCATTGAAATAATTTGTTTTCAAAAGAAAAATAAAATTATATTTATTAAATAGTTATATTTACCTTATTGGGTAAAATTTTAGGTTTTTAGTAAATATGTTTTCATGAGTCTTAATGTCTATAGATGGACTAAGGTTTTCTGTCTTTTTATATCCCTTAAAAATATTTTAATACTCATCCCACATTTTTAAATGTTTTTCATTGGATTTAATAATGATTAGGGGATTGTAATATGTAATGATGAAATCTATAAATATTTCTTTATAAAATACTTCAAGATTTATATTTTTTAATAGATTTTTTATTGAGAAATAAATGGTTACGGTTTGGAATTGTCCACTTTGAATTATATGGTTTTGTTATGTATTATATAATGCTTAATTTTATAAAATTTATACCCGAAATGATCCTCAATTTAAATGAAACTAAATTATTTACTAAAACTGATGATTATGTAATGTTTAATGTAGGGTACTTATAATCATTCCCAGGGGATATGCTGATGAAGTGGGTCATCTAGTCTGATCAGTCGGATGATACCCTAAGATTGCAATATAGGAGGTGTTTTATACCAAGGTGATATATTATAAAATTTATGGGAGATCATGTATTTTATCCCATTAATTATAAAAGTTATTGTAGGTATCCAACATCTCAACTAGAAATGACTCAAAGATAGAGAATAGTTAGAGATGTATGGATCCTAAGGAATCGAGTCTGAGAGTAGGATGAAGTATCTTGGGAAGACCATATCAATTTAGTAATATCCATAATGATGTTACTAACCCATTATATCTATTTTCTTAAATATTAATTCTATCTGTATTATTGATAAAATTGGAAAAAAATTGAATTCTCAATTCATGGTGACAGATTTGGGGGTAGTTATTGGGTATTTTTTTATACCTCTATGTCCATAGAAATTGAATTTATGTTTTCATGCCCTTCGGTTAAAAAATTAAGACCTATGTTAATAAGGTATAAACGACAATCTACTCTAAAATAATGTAAAAACTACTAATGGAGTCTATTTTTGTGTTTCTAAATGTCAAGCACTGGTATTTTATGACATATTTCCCTTTAAGTAAATTTAATTTCATTAATAGATTTCGATACACACATACCTGAGTCTTAATGAACTATAAAATAATATATTGTTACAACCAGAACATTAAATTTGTAGATAAATATAAATAACAAAAATATTTATGATTATATATTATGTAGTTAAATATATCATATTAATTGATAAATAATTATAATATTTTCACTAAAGCCTTATATTCCCTTAAAATATAATATTCCTAAAAAATGTTTTTTTTTGTTGTGAAAAAATAATTTAATAATTTTTTACCACTTTTAGAAAATTTATTTTAGAGAATTAAATTCATTTTAAACATCATAATGTCAAAATTATCTTATATTAATATTTGGAGAATAATCTGAAAAGATTTATTTGTAAATAATTATTGAAAATACAAATTTTTTTTGAAAATATAATTTTTATTTAATGAATGTACAATGTCATATTTTGTTTTAAAATGTATAATTAATTAATTTATATTATTTATAATCTAATTATGATCAATATTATTTATTTCCTGTTATATTTTGGTGTGAAAACTTGTTATACTGTAGAAAATAATTTATAAAAAACTACTTTTTGTCACATATTGCACATTAAATTATAAATTCAAATCATCCACATATATGATTTAAATTTTGTATAATGCATTCCATATTTTGTTTCCAAATATTAAAAAATTTAAATTATTACACATAAATTTTGGGAATCAATTAAGAGTAAAAATAAAATTAATTTGGCATGTCAGTTTTGTTTAAAACATGTTTACCGGGGGTTTAAACAAAGAGATAAGGTTATGTTTTCCAATTAAAATTCATTAAATAATATTTTATGGACATATTAAAAACTAATACTTTCCAAAATTTTAACCACTATACATTTTGATTAATTTTATTTGAGGATGAAATTATTATATTTTTTATCTATTAATAATTTCCATGTGCATCTTCTACCCTCTTATAAAAGGACTACCCTATTTTCTATTATATAAACCACAATGATTCTTCTTAATAGATAAAATCCTTAAAATTATATAATAAAAATCCCTATTTAGTAATTAGAGGTGTTGGCATTCCGAAAATGACATTACTGGGTTTGTAATAAATGATATAATGGAGGCCTAACAAATGAGTGGTAATCATCAAACCCAACACCATTCAATTTATTTCTTATTATAACTCCCATTAATTTTTTTTATTCATAAATACTAATATATTAATTATTACCAATATAATAAATATGAATTATTATTATTTATCTAATGACATTATTCACATATATCATCAAATGGGAAACTGAAATTATCAACCATTTATACGTGTGGATTGTTTCCTGCACATAGAAACACAATTCATTTTCAATTACCATCATTAATGAATTGTTACCATGATCATTTTAATGCTTATATATTACATTTAGGATATAGTAATTATTTTATAATTAAAATATCATACCTTCCTACCTACTTTGTAATCACTTGGAAAATGGTAACCCTGTTCTTGGGCATGCGTAGACTGTCGCCTCCATGAAGCGATGCTATTATTTTTTCAATGATATTTTACATTGATATTAATATTTATAGATTTAATAAACATATGTGATATATATGTTATAATAATTATTCTTTATATTTTAATTTTTATTAGTCATACTTTCATTAAAACAATCAAAAAGTGAAAATAGTGTTCATGTGTAAGTACGACCTACCATCTCGAAGAATGGTGTAATTAATTTTCCATCTATGAAATTTATGTATGACTCAAAAATAAATATATAATAAAGTATATAACATTTATATCATGGATAAATAATTTTATATTATCTAACCATGATAATATTTCATCAATTGGAACCACCTAACAGAAATTCTTTTATAAAATGAAACAGTTAACAAAAAAAATTATGATTATAATAAGGAATTATTAACACATTTTTGTTTAAATTTTATAAGTTTGTAATATTTGATATTATAAGTTTCTAAATTATTATGGTGTAGAATTATATTAAATTTAATTTTTTACTCTGTATGATAGTTTTCTTGTGAATAAATTTGTACATGAGGTAAGGTATTAATGTTACAATCTAATTGTTTTACTGGATTGTTTGGGATTAAGTGTCCAATGATAAAGAGTAATAATCTACCTCTCAAAAATATAATTATATTTATTATAATAATTTTTTTATACAGATAAAATTTTTTCATTTAATTTTATTCTTTTTATATAATCAATGACTAAAAGAATAATTTTTAGGAAACTCGGATTTATTTTTTAATTCAGTCAAAAAAAATTTTTCTAAAAATTATATGTCTTCAAAAAAATTCCAGAATATTTTTACTATTATCCTATGAATTTTTAATATCATTTTCACCCATGTTTACATTTTTACAGAATAGTTTAAATGGAATCATTCTTCATTTCCCAAATGATTTATTTTCTATGATTTACCAGAAAAATGTAAATAGAATATTTGAATTTTCATATATGACTTGAACAAAATTGACTATTGATATAATTATTAGATGATTTGAAAATTGTATTACATTTTTCAAAGGTTATTTTAAAATAAATTATTTCTATTAATATTTAAATAAATTGTATATTTTAAATAAGTGATTTTGAAATAAAAATTTAATTTTACAGATATTCCAAGTGATTAATTATATAAATTTCAATTTTGATAGAATCTCTTAATGATAATTACAATTTACTTGGGATGTGATCTAAATATTCCATCCTAATTATTTATTCATGTGGACTATTATTATAGTTATGATATATTCATGGAAACTATTTTCTATGTGGTCTATGCTATAATTATTTATATAATGTTTTAGGAAACCCATTTCTTTTTCAACAGTTTTGATATATTATGAATGATTTTTGATCTTGTGGAACATATATACATGAATTATGATTTTTTGAAGGTTTTTCTAATGTTATATATTCCTATATTTCATCAATTAGTTATTGATATCTTATGAGATTTAAGGACTCTAATGGAGAGTGAACCCAATCTAGTATGGGACTCTATCCACTTTGATAGTTTATTGAGAGAACATTCCTAAAGATATGGTTGAATTATGAGTGAAACAAATACACCAGGATATTATTGGCCATAATAATTTACTGAGGAAATTATTTTAAATAATTATTTATATTCTAAAAAATATGTATTATGGAAATGTTATTCACTCATGCCTAGTGTTCTTTGATTCCAATATGTATCATTTCTTATGAACATCCATTATTTATTTAATGATTCAATATTATGTTCTATGATATGAGAGGTATGCTTTCTAAATGAATTAAAAATTTTATACCCTTATTATCATGTTACACTTTAGTGGTCATTGATATCTACATTGATTTCCCTTAATGAGAATCAGATTTCAACCTTTATTATGTTTCATTTCCCAAGTTTCAGAAGAATGGTTTTATGTAAGATAAAATTAACAAGTGTAGTAGTTTTTAAAAACATAGTGGACTATGACGAAGATATTTTAGGGAAAAAAATTATGTATCCATGAATCCAAAAACACTATACCTCTATGATTATGTCATGGATTATAATGGTATGTAATGAATATTCATCTATTATGATGAAATATATATGTATGAAAATTATGGGTTCCTAAAATTATAATCATATTAAGGTTTAATTAACTATGGAAACTATGATGGGAATAATTAATGAGTCCCCTCTATATAATCCTTTGGGTATGAAATATTTCTATGTTACAGTAAATAATAGAGTGTGTTTTTCAATGAAAAACATCCTTTTTGGAAAATACAAGTGAATGTGGTTTTGTATGAGATTTATATAGAGATAATAACCCTAATAAGAGTTATAAGAGTATGTATCGTTCATAATTATAGTGCAAAGTTGATGTTATCTTATTGTTCAGATGGTTTGACACTCCCATTGGATAAATTTTTGGTATCTTATATTTTCATTATAAACCATTATTAAGGATTTGAATATATGATTACTATAAATGGACTTAGATTAAAATATGTTTTCATTGTTTGAAAATTTAATTAGACTAAAGCGGAATGATTTTTTAATTATCATCCATCCCAAATGTATGTTTTATCGATTCTTTAGTAGCTTAAATCTAATTATCTAAAGATAATTAGCAATAATGGACATTAACAGATATGAATAAATAATTCGTTATGTTATCAAGGTGGTAATTGAAAATGGATTTAACCATATATATTATGGTTTTGGATGGGAAATAAATATTAAATTAAATATTAATTTTAAAAACCCATGGAGAAAATAAGACAAACATTATTTTATGATTGATGTGTGGAATGAAACATATAATAAATTATATTAATGTGACTAGTAAATGTTTTATGTGTATAAAATAAGGTCTTCATTCAATTAAATATATAATTTATTGGAAAAAGTTATCCAACTATGTTCATTGAGTAAAATATCTATAAAATAAACCACCCACACTCTAGTGTTTCAAATGTAAATAGTATGGGTATTATAATAACTATTGATCGAATATGAAGTTTAATTATGTTAGTTGATGCCACCAACATCTTAATCCACGAGAATATTGGAAATATATTGTGATAACTATTTCTGATTTAGGGGTAATTGCAAAATCCCTGAAGCACAGATCTAGTGAAATATTATTTTAAATTAGCATAGATAAAAGCATCAAATCACAAGGGACTAAACAATTTATAATTTTCAAAACACTATATTAAATACATGAAACCCATATTACATTGGTAAATATAAAATATAATATAATATAAAACAAATAATGATAATATTTATCGTTGCTACTCATTCAAAGGATTCCTCTTCATAACCTTGGGAAAGGTATAATAATAAGGGTGAGCTAAAATTCTCAATTATGGTAAGTAAATTAGAGAAAATAAAGAATCAATAAGATTAAATCAACATAGTAAGGTAAATAACTGAGAAAAAATATAATTTAAATAAATTCATATGGAATAATCCATATGTAATGGTATGAAACTGAAACAAATGTCATTTAATCAATAAACTAATATTTAAGTATATATATATATTATCATATGTAAATATCATCGATAATAAAAGTAATAACAAAAATATCTATGAATTAAATTATTAATTGTTGTACATCATGTATGAAGCACATTAAAACCCTATACCATCAAAACCTTTCACATGATGGCTTAAAAATATGGGTATAACCCCATTTAATTAGGCCATGTTATTTGACTCCTGAGAACATGTCAAGGAATCGAAAGGCTATATAATGTTCAGGTCCCACCCATCATTATAAGTCCAATGTATTCCAAATATTGAATAAGAGAGATAAGTATTATGACATATGAAATATTCGTATTGAATAAATAATTCATATTTATCAATATTTTCTTAGAGGATGATATATAACAATAGGGGTTGATGAAGATAAACGAAGATACCATTGAAAGATCATTAAATAATTCATGAGGAAACTAAACTTTATACACTCCAAAGTGTCCCATACCACTATAAAAAATTTGAATCATAGTCCCCATGAATTAATAACATTAAATTATTCATATAATATCATAAAAATAATTATATTCATGATATAAAATGTCAAAGGTATGTATATACACCATATAAATTTGAATGTTAATAAATTAGTCTCAAAGTAATGTAAATTGGGATGAAATACCTTTCCTTGAGTATGACTTGTCAATTGTGGATTTATATTCCTCAATAATAAACAAAATTTAAATTATTTACTTTCATCATAAACTTTTTAAATTTTATTATTACATTTACTTCAATTATTATAATGTTGTATACAACTTCATAATAATTAACATTATGTCTGATGTTTTATTTTACCAAATTCAGTTCATCTGTCAAAAACAACATTGGTACGTCCACTATGGTCAATGAGTGCATTATTTAAACAAATAAAGAATAATAATCAAGAAATAATTATCATATTTATACATAAATTGTACTTTTAAAACAAATTATCATATATGGTTATGAAAACTTAATCAATCTAACAATCATGAAGATGTTAGGTCATACATATGCATAAGTAACGTTCCCATTTTTCAATGATCATTATGGTAAGAATGGTAGTGACATTATATATTTCTAGGAAGATAATTATATCAGAAATACAACGTTATTTAATCATAAATAATTTTATATATAATACTTATGATGTAAAATGATTCACATCCTGTCGAGGAGGAAGTAGTTCAAACATCCACGAATGACATTGTCACTTTTATTTGTGGGAGTAAAGCATAATAAATAATGGTATATTATATTACTAGAAAGTAAATAATTTTATGAATATCATATATATTTCATTTATGTAAAATATTTTCAATTATAAACATCCTTAATACATTCCACAAATAGCATGAACATAACACATCACATTGAAAGGTGGAAGTGCACACTTACACAAACAATGTTATTGTAAATCCACAAAAGGGAGTGCATAAAGGTATGTTTTAAAAATAATAATTACATAATCATAAATACATCATAAATATAATATTTATCGTATATAAATATATATTCTATCATATTTTTCATCACTAGAGGTGGTAAATGAAAAATGGACAATAATCTATTCATGAGATGCTAGTTCGTTGTACACGAATGATAAGTTCCTTACCTATTAGATAGAAGTGTCTGGGAAAGCTTAGGTTGAACAATTAGAATAAAAAATTATAATTATATTTAGGATACATATGTTATTATATAATAATTATATAAAAATAATTTATGGTGTGGAGAATTAAATGAATGAAAAGTGAGTGTTGGAAAATGTTTCCTATAAATCGTGTATCTCCATTTTGTTTTCACAAAAAGGATTCCATTGTTTTATTTATTCCCAATGGGGGGATTATAGTATGAATGTAAGGATTATTGAATATTATTATAGAAAATATTGGAATATAAAAATTGATTTATCAGTGTGAATAATTGTGAGGGGTGAGTTCCTTTTTATAGTGTAGGTGGAGTGGAATTAATGTAATGTTTTGAGGAGGGAATTACCCCCATGTTTTTCATATGAAAATTGGTTCAAATAATAGTCCCAATCCAATACAATGGATTATATATAATAATTATTTATTATAAAATATATTTTGGACAATTATTTCTATCATTTTTGGAGTTCTGTTTTAGGTTCAGACCTTTATTAAGTTAATTTTTTTCTGAATCTCTGTAGTTATTTTTAATCACGTTCACTAACATTTTTCATAAAACTACTAAGTATAAATTATTATATATTATTAAATATTATTATTAAAAATATATTATCCATTTTTACAAATTAAAATCATATTAGTTTTAAAAATATGTTTAAAATGCATTCCGGCAGACGGGACGACCGTACATGTTTTTAATGTAAAAATGATAAAAATATTTTTATGTTTTAATGTCTAAATTCAGTGAGAAATTTTTTACAATGAATGAAATTGGTATTAATGACATAAATTTTACTTGATTATAATTTAAAATCATATCAAACATAATTTAAATATATAAATAAATTGGAGGAAAAGGCATTTTTGAACTAAAAATTGATAATATTCACTATTAATAAAAAATAAAAATCTTTACCTAAAATAACAAAACATTCCCCGTAACCTATTTTTTATGTTTGAATTTAAAAATTTATTTTAATTTAGACATATGTTTTTTAAATTTACCACAATTTATATTTCAAATAGGTTCTCTATTAAAAGGTTGTAAAACTGCCTTTATAAAAATATGGGTTTTTATATTTGAAAATTGGGTTTGTTCTTATCTTATGTCCCTAAAATATATTTTATTAATGTCTAAAATATTTTTATATAATATAATATATATATTAAATTAATATAATCTACTAATAGTAGTTAATTTATTTAATTTAGACAAAATTCCTTTTATTATTACAAAAATAGTATTTATAAAAACATTCACTTTATATTCAATTCATTCTTATATTAAATTATAATTAATGTTTAAAAATGAATTAAACCAAATATTTTAATATTTTATTTAATAGTATTCATAATAATATTTTTATTAGTTGTTTTTCATTAAATAATTAGTATTTTTATAATATATTATTTCCCAGTAAAACTCATATCTAAGTTTAATTAAAGGAATTAAAAGAAATCATTTTTTTCATGTAACGTAATCTACCTAAGAAATTATTTATTTCATGTAATGCATGATAACACAGTGATTCATACATTACTATATATTTAATGGATTTATTTACAATATTAAATATATAGTAATTTATTTGGATGATATAATCCTTTTTTTCATATTGTTGGGTGATGTGTATAATATTCACAATGTTTCATATGGGGTGTGTTTTACATGGTGTTGCATATAAAAAAATCATCGAACAAAATATAAATTTTTTCTAAAAGGAAATTATTATCAAGTATTTGGGTGTTACATTCTCTACACAATAAATAATGTGTGTCCTCACAATTTTAACTTGATCTCAGTAAAGAAATGATTTTTATTTGAAAATAATGTATTGTTGAGAAACTCATATCATGAATATGGTTAATATCACATCTTATTAGTAAGATATAAGGAGATATACAATGGTCAGGTAACTAGGTTCCCTTGTAAGAGAACATAGGTAGTAAAAGTAGACATGGATACAGATGAAAAATCAAACAATATTATTCTAATGGAGAGTGATATAGAACATGTTCATCTGAATGTTGATTACCACAAATCCTTAAAACACCATTATGAAAATTTCATAGATATCCTAAGAAATTATTATAACAGAAAAACGTTTTTTCCTAAAAAGTATTCTTATATTTGATTAATTATTTTACTCTATAAGAATGTATGAAAATATATGTTTCTATTTAATAATCATAATCTTATACATTAGTTTTTCTTTGAACCAATTAAACTTCATTTCTATGAATAGTTTTCATCATATAGTGAAGTAATACACTAACCTATAAACTTCAATAAAATATCATATTAAATCATTTCATAAATAGTTAAACATTACAAAATATTGTGATCCAACACATTGGAAAGAAGGTCACATAAATTCCCAATTGAACATATCATTATCTTTCAATCAATATGATGTTCCTCTTTATTTCTGGCATAATAAAATTGTGAACACTTTCACCATTTATTCTCTTTAAATTTGGTAATAAATGTAATTACTATTAAACTCTATTGTAAACATGAATTATTACTTATTTCTTACATAAAACACAGGTCATTATATATATTCTATAATTCCAAAAGTGAATTAAACTCAATTAATGATAGCATAAATCACTTTCTTGACAAACCACTGATTAGTTTTATGTTAGTCCGAATATATCCTAATAAATTATTTCTATATCATAACAACATTATTTCAATATTATGAATAAATTAAGAATTATATATCCCTCAACCATATGATTTTCAATAAAAGTACTTTCAACTGAATAGATTTTATTGGTACCATTCAACATATGATCTCAAATCCTTAATTAAAATGTACACTAGTAAAATACTAATATATTATATAATTCTTATAACTAGTACATAATTGAAAAAAATAATCAAACGATGTAATTATTTAATCTAAACATAATCATGTTAATCATTCATCTTTGTCTTTGTTAGTAGCATTGGCTTGACCATTTTCCATTAGCATCTTTTGGGGTATATTCTTTTAATGCATGGGATGCTGATTTTCATAGTTTCCCATCTCTTTACATTGGAATCATTGAAGATTTTAGTCTTCTTAATTTCCATTGAAATCAATTACGCAGTTCATTTTTCTACTCACTTATAAAAAACTCTCATCCACTTTAATCAAGTACGAGTGTCTTTCTTTCAACAATTATCGCATGTGGGAAAATAAATCATTCCATTTTTCCCATTATACACCATTTGTAATTCCATCCTATTCTTTTCTTTATTTCATTCCAATCCATTAAACTTGTAGAATTCATTACCCATCTTGTTACCACATGATATTAATTTTTAATTTTATGATAATTCTGGAAAAATTATATTACTTTAGAATATTATCTTAAAGACATAAAATGGTTGATCATTATTACTCTTTGGATCATGTACGTTGTTCATATTCTTATTCCTTATACTTGGTGCCATTTCAAAATGAAGAAATACACTAAATATATTTATATATTTATAAAATATAAATTATAATATTAGAACTTGTAAAATACATAACATATATTGAAAAACGTGTTCATATCTAATATAATAATCATAAACACGGTTTATTTGGGGACATTTTTACTTTTAAAACCTTCATAATGGTTTTTATAGAAAATGAGAATTATCCTACGAATATTCCCTTGGAGTTTCAAAACAGGTGTCAAATAATCCACATTTTTGTGTACCCGGTTATGTTGAGTCATGTATGATGCCCCTTGTTAGAGTAGTTACCCCTAGATAAATCTATTTCATAACCACATTCACTTGTATTATCAATATGTGTATGCATTTGTAGGAACATCAACATAATCTATAAATTACCTAATTTATATGGTGTTCTTTTATACGTATACTCAAATTCTAACTTATTGTTACGTTCACTAATTTATTTTTTCGAAAACCAGTTTCCATTGTTACAAAAAAACCTCATCTAATACCAACTATAATTCCACAACCCTAAAAACATGGATCCTTTACATTAATTTATAACATTGGAGTACATACAAGATTCACATATCATATGACCAAATCGTTTAGTAGTTTTGGAAAACTATATTACGTACATGATATCCATATTATATTTGTATGTAGAAAATAAAGCATAATAAATAAAAATACTAATATATTTTATCCTTGAAACTCTTTCAATGAATTTCACTTCATAACCTGGGGAAAAGAGATATAATAAGGGTGTGATCAAATTCTTAGTAAAGGTATATAATGTAGATGAAATAATGAATCACTAAAAAGAATTCAATATATAAAGTTAAATATCTAAGAACACATTCCATTTCAATAACTGGATAGTGAATAATGAATATGAAAAGGTATAAAACTAAAAAAAAATGTAATTAAATCAACAAAATGAAAATGAATTGCATTTATAGATATTATAACATTAATATTTCATGTATTAAAATAATAATAAATAATATATCGATGTATGAAATGATTAATTATTGGACAAAATGTATGAGGCACATGAGAAACTATAACATAATGAACTTTCATAGGATTGAATATATTTATATGTAGAAACCCATATAATTTGGCCAACTAATTTTTCACATGATAACCTAATGATGCATCGAGAAACTATATAATGTCTGGCCCCACCTTTCATTTTCAGTCCCTGCCATTACTCATATAGTATAATAGATATAAATATTATGCCTTAATAAATATCTATATTGTAATATCCCAAGTATTTAAAGAATTATGGATTTTCATATCTATGTGTATTTATGAAATAGATAGTGTTTTAAAGACTTAAAATAATAATAAATCCAATCTTAAGCATAGAATTATGTAACACCCGAGACTTTTATGTTATATAAATCATCAAAGGAATCTTTTTCTACACAACACTTGCTTGGCTTTCTTTACACGCAATCGCGACCTTCCTCGATAGCTTGCGTCGTACGCAATACCGAGTTTCACTAAACAACAATATGCTATTAAAACTAGCCGTTATGAATAGTAATAACCACTTTTTGAAATTTTATAAATTTTATTTTTCAAAATGGACTTCATTTTTGGACTCAGAATATCGAAATTAGCCTAGGGTGAAATTTTGGTATTTTTCTGAAAACTTTCAATTTTTGATGAATAGTGAAACCACTAAGTGGTAGGTTAAAAAACTGAATTTTGCATAAAACATAATTTTACCGCTTCTGTAAATGGAATTTCGAAAATCCGAGAGACACGGTTAATATCAAGGACTAAAATGTGGTTCAATGAGATGAAAATAATTTTTTGGTAAATAGTAACTTTTTACCTTTTTTTACCGCGGTTAATAGTAAATAGGGTAACTAAGGGTAAATATGATATTAATATTACCCTAACACATGTCCTAATTCTATTGGACAAGTGTAATTCGACCAAAAACAAACTTAGGAATAAAACATGACCATTTAGGCCCACATGGATTAGATTAGGACATTTATTATTAATTTATTTAAAGAAGGGTTAAAACAGTTAAATTTAATGTTTAATAAGTAAATCATTTTAAATATGGGGTTATACATAAGATAAATTCAATTGTAAATATTAATTAGAAAGCTAAAAGATTTCCTACATGATGATATTTTATTTGTAATTTTTAGACATCAAATAATTTAATTTATTTATAACACAAAGATGATGCAGTAATTATCTTATTAATGAAATATTGACAAAATTGATAATATAAATACCAAAATAAATGTAATTTAAGACTTTTTATGAATTCCACTAATTTTCTAGGTTACTATGATATATTAATGTTGATTTAATCAACTTGGTTCGAACATATAATTCTGTTATGACTTTCACAAAAATCATATATCAAATAGTGTCAAAATTGACACAAAATAGTTTTTAAATCAAATATTATATTATTAATTGTTATTTTATTCCTAAAAATATAAGGTTCGGCCAAATGACTTAGTTAAGGATATATATATTAATAATAAACAATTTGGGGTTAGTTTGGCATGTTATAGTAAGTGTATTAACCATATAGTGAAAGAAAACAAAAAGACATGGTAAAAGTTAAATTAATTAACATAGAGTTAAATCTAATTGATAAGGTTAAAATAATACCCCAAACTTGTCTAAATCCTATTGGTTGATAGGATTTCGACCCATCACCACTTCAGCTTCGAAATAAGACCCTTTGGAACCATTATAAACCGATTTTGACTTTAATATAAAATAATATTTTGAGATATTCCTAAGGTGCCCCTCTCCTCCCTTATAAAAGGGCACCTCCTCCCCCTCCTCCTCACACCAATTTGAGCACTCAAGCTCGGCCAACCCCTGCCATTTTCTCCTCTCCACTTCCCTAGAATAATCCTAGAGGTCCTGGTCTTCTCCAAAGACCAATCTTAGTTCCTTAAGTGGAGGATTCAAAGAGGCGTTCCAAAGAAGAGGTAATATCCATTACCGATCTTTTCAATTTCTTTCTTCTTCAACTTCTTCTTCTTTAGTGGTTTCATGATAAAGTAATAACATCAGTATTACTTACATACTGATATGTTATTATAAATATGAAACAACCCTAATTCACCTTCTATCCATCCTACGGAAAAATGAAATCACCGCGCGTGCGTACGTACGGAATACCGTCTCCACGCCGTGGTGTAATCTATTTTCCACCATCACCTTACAAGGATGGGTATAATGGTGTAATGAGTAACTATATATGATTATAATGAAGTAATAATGATACTTAAATAATATATATATATACTCCAATACAATTCCACGATCATAGGAACGATATCATCACTCGTGCGTACGTACGGAATACCGTCTCCACGATGTGATGCGACTCGTTCTACATGATCTTCATTTCATAATGATTATATAAATGAATTGAATGAATGAATATGGTATATACTACACTAATACCATTCTGGAAATGAATTATCTATAACCTAAAGATAAGAATAAGAATTTATTCGACAAAACACGCATAAGAACAAAAAGTTATAAAGACCCGAGTAACAAGTAACAATGAAATAATACTAACAAGAAGCTAATAATATGACCATATATGATCTCATATCAATATGTATGATTCTGGAATAAGTCAATAACATTATTTAAACCATTATACAGGAGCTTTGGACACGAACAAAGCAAATAGGACCTAAGGTAAGGGAAATATCACAATCTCATTTTTATCCGAGCTTGTTTATTCGTAAGTATTTACTGGGGTGTATTTTATCATCCAAATCCATGTTTCATCAATATGTAATATTATTTCCATCCACCTACAATTGCTTAAATCCATTTTTACCATTCGGTGAGTTTTTAGTAATATCTATGAAAGGAATCTTTTATCGTACGAGGTAATTTTTGACTTTTCCGACAAAAGTACGAAGAATGTTTTTTTAACTTATACGGCATGAATAGATTTTTAAAACATTATTTCCAAGAGGCTTCCTTTAAAAGTTTTCAAGTTTATTTTTAATCAAATTCTTTTATTTTAAAGTTGTATGACATGTTATGAAAGGAAAAATGTTTTTGAAGAAGAAAGGATATTTTCCTCAAGAATGGAGTTCAAGTGTTTTATCAAAATTATTTTCCATCTAAGATAATAAAGGGTTCTGTTTTATCCCTATTATTAAATTTATTTGTTCATGTTGTGATGGAATTATTTTTATGAATTCCTTTATCTTATATGCATTGATTTATGATGTCATGATGTTTCAAGAATCCCATTTTTGTAACATGTGTTATGCGATGATGTATGTTTTATGATTATGTGGCACACATAAGAAAGGATTCATTATAAGATGGGTAGGACCTATATCTCCCTCCAATGCATTGGGTAAAGACTTTTTATCTCATGAGATAGACATGGCTGGAACGGAAGGTTATTTCGGTTCAGTGATACAGGACTGAAACGAGGAGTGAACTCGGTTCAGAAAGGGACTTTGTCCACTAAGATAGTCTTGGCAATGAGTCATGACTAACAAGAAATGATTTTCCATGATTATGTGTGCATGCCACAAAGTTTCAAGTTTTATGTTATGATTATGGGGATCTCATTTTCACTTCTATGATTTATTCCATGTTAAGATATTATGATCTCTTTTGCAGGTTTTGATTTTCAAAAAGATATGATATGATTTTTATTTCCTTTATTTTCCCTTTCTGAGCATTTGAGCTCACCCTTTTATGATTTCTTTTCCCCAGGTCAGGAAGATGGATATTAAGTAGAATATGCAAAAAGGGACCCTAGATATGATGAAATAAATGGGAGACACTGTAGAAGATTTATGAACCAGTTGTTTATGTTTCCCAGTTTCTAAAGACACTATACCTATACGGTCCTTTGTGGTTTTGTCATATGTTGTAATAAGTGTACTTCAATTTTGACGTATTAACAATGTATGTAAAGTATGGGTCGTTATAGTTAGTATCAGAGGAAAGGTATAGTCAACCTTTGGAAACTAGGATGTGAAAGCCTTAGTAAGAACCCTAAGGATAAGTCTAAGCATAGAACACAATCTTAGTGTTTTAGAAATGGCCTTGAATAACCTAGGATAAGACCTTAAGCATGAAAATTTTATTCTTCAATTATGTGGTTTCCTATTATAATTAGTGTTGCTCACACTATTCTTCTTGGTTTTAGTCAACGGCTGGAACCCGAAGGAACCGTGTTAATGCGGAATGCGATGGGCAATGCAATGATTGTCCCCCTGAGCAACCAAACGATATGGGAGCTGGAATGAAAAATCTTGTAGCCATGCTCACACAACTTTCTCAAGCTATGAATCATGCAGGATTTCCAAACGAGCAAAGGAGGGAGCAACATTCTGTTGAATCCTTCATGAGGCAGCGTCCACCTTCTTTCAGCGGGTCTACTGATCCATTAGTTGCTGAACAATGGATTAGTACTACTGAAAATATATTTTCAGTTCTTCAATGTTCTGAACATGATAAAGTCATCCTAGCAGTGTATCGTTTGGAAGGAGATGCTGATCAATGGTGGAATCTTGTTAAGAATACGAGGCAAAGGGATGAAATTGAGTCTATGGAATGGGACGAGTTCAAGAACTTATTTTTCAATAAGTACTTCCCTCGTATTCTCAGAACAAAGATGGAGAAAGAGTTTCTTTAACTGAAGCAAAGGGATGATGAATCTGTTGGTACCTATGAAGCAAATTTTACAAGACTGGCAAGGTACGCTTCTGGTATTATTATCCAACCTGAGAGTAAGATCGAACGATTCTTTAGTGGCTTAAAACCAAGTCTTCGAAGGGCGTTAGCCATAAGGGACTTCAATAGCTACGAGGAAATCGTTCGATGTGCTCTCAAAGTCGATATGGAGATTGGAGTAACCCATCAGTCACATGGGTTTGATAAGAAGAGGAAGATGGAATTCAAAGAAAAATCTAAAGAGCACACGGAAAAGAAGATGAGCTTTTCCTTATGCTCAAAGTGTGGAAAGAAACATGGAGGGAGTTGTCTTAAAGGGACAGGTAAATTTTTTAAATGTGGAAAAGAAGGTCATCGGGCATTTGAATGCCGTGATAATGGGAAGAAGACGTCTAATGATGCAAACAAAGGAAGGGATACACAGAATGAACCTACTACACTTCAATGTTTCAAGTGCAAGGAGATGGGGCATTATGCCAATCAATGCCCAAATCCAAGGGTTGATGATGATGGTCGACGTCAACAAACTCTTAAGGCTAAAGACAAAGGAAAGTCACATGCAATTTCTATCAGCGATGTGGAGTATGATAACGATGTGGTGAAAGGTACACTTACCATCCACTCTAAAGTAGAAAATGTTTTATTTGATTCTGGATCCACCCACTCTTTTATTTCTGAAGACTTTTCTAAGGGTATCACCGTATTACCTCAATAATTAGATGTTGAGTTAGCTGTGACAACACCTAATGGCACATCAATCGCATCAAAAGTCTATAATTCTTCTCCGATCGAAGTTTGTGGGAAAGTGCTTCCTGCAAATCTTGTGATCCTTCCTTTAGTGGAATTTGATGTGATTCTTGGCATGGATTGGCTTTCTCTACATGGAGCTCATATCGATTGCCAAAGAAGGGAAGTCACATTTCATATTCCAGATCAATCTACGATCGTCTATCGATGCAAGGATGAATATAACCTTCCAGTGGAAATTTCTTCCATCTTATGGGTCTTGATTCCACTAAATAAAGGTTATTTATCTCAAATGGTTGGTGAGAAACTCATGATTAAGAATATGACCATTGTACGGGAGTTTGATGATGTCTTTCCAGAGGAATTGCCAGGTCTTCCACCAAATCGTGAAGTTGAGTTTTCAATAGAACTCGTACCGGGTGCTTTGCCTATTTCAAAGACACCTTATAGAATGGCCCCAATTGAGTTGCAGGAATTGAAGAAGTAGCTCCAAGAGAATCTTGATAAGGGATTCATACGCCCTAGTGCGTCACCTTGGGGAGCACCTGTTCTATTTGTTAAGAAGAAAGATGGATCAATGAGACTTTGCATTGATTATCGAGAACTTAACAAGATCACTATCAAGAACAAATATCCTCTCCCACGCATTGATGACTTATTTGACCAACTACGCGGAGCTCAATACTTTTCCAAGATTGATCTTCGTTCAGGGTATCATCAATTAAGGGTCAAAAGGGAGGATATACCAATGACGGCTTTCCGTACAAGGTATGGACACTATGAATTTATAGTGATGCCATTTGGTCTTACTAATGCCCCTGCTATCTTCATGGATCTAATGAATAGAGTCTTTAGAGACTATCTTGATCAATTTGTGGTAGTCTTTATAGACGATATTCTTGTCTATTCAAAGAGCAAGGAAGAGCATGAAGATCACTTGAGAATTATATTGAAGACCCTGAGAAAGGAGAAGCTTTATGCCAAATTTACCAAGTGTGAATTTTGGCTTCAAAAAGTTGCATTTTTGGGTCATATAATCTCAAAAGAGGGGATATCTGTGGATCCAGCAAAAACAGAGGTTATCGAAAGATGGTCAAGACCAACAACAGTAACTGAGATCCGAAGTTTTCTTGGTTTGGCTGGATATTATCGACGTTTTGTAAAAGATTTTTCACGATTATCTAATCCACTCACCAAGTTGACTCGGAAAGGAGTTAAGTTTGTCTGGACAGAGGAATGTGAAGAGAATTTCAAGGAGTTGAAAAGAAGGTTATCCAGTGCACCTGTGCTCACACTGCCTTGTAGTAGAGAAAGGTTTGTGATCTACAGTGATGCATCCAAGAAGGGATTGGGGTGTGTTCTTATGCCAAATGATATGGTGATAGCTTATGCCTCACGACAGTTGAAAATCCATGAGCAAAATTACCCAACACATGATTTGGAGTTGGTTGCGGTAATCTTTGCATTAAAGATTTGGAGGCATTACCTTTATGGTGAAAGGTGTGATATTTATACTGATCATAAAAGTCTAAAGTATATTTTCACACAAAAGGAGCTGAATATGCGCCAAAGAAGATGGTTGGAGCTGATTAAGGATTATGACTGCTCAATCCATTACCACCCTGGGAAAGCAAACAAGGTGGCAGATGCATTAAGTCGACAAGACCATGCTAGTTTATCCATGATGAGGATCACAAAAGATCCAATATTTATGGATTTACAAAGGATGGATCTTGGAATTATAATGGAAGCGGAAAAATATTATCTTTCTCAAATGAATGTTCAACCATCTATACATGTGAAGATTAAAGAGGCACAGAAAGAAGATGTCGAGTTACAAAAGAAGGTGAGAAATGATCCTGAATTCAACCTTGATTGTGATGGGATAATAATGTTCAGGAATCGGGTTTGTGTTCCTCCCATCCCCGAATTAAAGAAGGAGCTGCTGGATGAGGCTCATAGTTCTTCATTCTCTATTCATCCTGGAAGCACGAAGATGTATAGGGACCTGAAAGAGTACTTCTGGTGGGATGGCATGAAAAGAGATGTTGCTGAATATGTCTCTCGATGCTTGGTTTGTCAACAAGTTAAAGCTGAGAGACAGAAGTCTAAGGGGATGTTACAACCATTACCCATACCCGAATGGAAATGGGAAAACATCACTATGGACTTTGTCACAGGACTTCCTAAAACATCCAAAGGCAATAATGCTATCTGGGTCATAGTTGATCGTCTTACAAAGTTTGCACACTTCATTCCTATTAGAGAGGATTTATCTCTAGATAAGCTTGCCAGGATATATGTAAAGGAAGTGGTAAGATTGCATGGAGTACCACTTTCTATTATATCTGATCGGGATCCGAGATTTACCTCGAAGTTCTGGCGAAGTCTTCAGCATACTCTGGATACAGAGTTGAGTTTCAGCACTGCTTATCATCCCAAGACAGATGGTCAGTCTGAGAGAACAATTCAAACCCTAGAAGATATGTTGAGAGCTTGCTCTATGGATTTCAAAGGAGGTTGGTATCAACACCTACCTTTGGTAGAATTTTCTTATAATAATAGCTTTCACTCCAGTATTCAGATGGCTCCTTATGAAGCTCTCTATGGAAAGAAATGCAGGACTCCAACTTGCTGGGATGAAGTTGGGGAAAGAAAGCTATTAGGACCTGATCTCGTTGATGAAATGGCAGAAAAGGTCAGATCTATTCAACAACACATAAGAGCAGCTCAGAGTCGACAGAAAAGTTATGCCGACAACCGAAGAAAAGACCTAGAGTTTGAAGTGGGCGATAAAGTGTTCTTACGAATATCTCCCTGGAAGAGGGTTATGAGATTTGGAAAGAAGGGGAAGTTGAGCCCTAGATATATCGGTCCTTTTGAAGTACTGGATCGTGTTGGGAAGGTAGCTTACCGATTGGCGCTTCCACCAAATCTCTCTCAAGTTCACGATGTGTTCCATGTATCTCTCCTGAGAAAGTACATACCAGATCCTTCACATGTACTCAGCTCAGAAGTTGTACCGCTGGAGCAAGATCTTTCTTATGAAGAACAACCGATAGAGATTCTGGATCGTAGCGAAAAAGGCCTACGAAACAAGACCACTCGCTTAGTGAAGTTTTTATGGAGGAACCACCAACTTGAAGAAGCTACATGGGAGATCGAGGATATGATGAGGGAGAAGTATCCTCATCTGTTTATAACAAAGTGACGAATTTCGAGGGCGAAATTCTTTTTAAGGGGGGTAGAATGTAACACCCGAGACTTTTATGTTATATAAATCATCAAAGGAATCTTTTTCTACACAACACTTGCTTGGCTTTCTTTACACGCAATCGCAACCTTCCTCGATAGCTTGCGTCGTACGCAATACCGAGTTTCACTAAACAACAATATGCTATTAAAACTAGCCGTTATGAATAGTAATAACCACTTTTTGAAATTTTATAAATTTTATTTTTCAAAATGGACTTCATTTTTGGACTCAGAATATCGAAATTAGCCTAGGGTGAAATTTTGGTATTTTTCTGAAAACTTTCAATTTTTGATGAATAGTGAAACCACTAAGTGGTAGGTTAAAAAACTGAATTTTGCATAAAACTTAATTTTACCGCTTCTGTGAATGAAATTTCGAAAATCCGAGAGACACGGTTAATATCAAGGACTAAAATGTGGTTCAATGAGATGAAAATAATTTTTTGGTGAATAGTAACTTTTTACCTTTTTTTACCGCGGTTAATAGTAAATAGGGTAACTAAGGGTAAATATGATATTAATATTACCCTAACACATGTCCTAATTCTATTCGACAAGTGTAATTCGACCAAAAACAAACTTAGGAATAAAATATGACCATTTAGGCCCACTTGGATTAGATTAGGACATTTATTATTAATTTATTTAAAGAAGGGTTAAAATAGTTAAATTTAAAGTTTAATTAGTAAATCATTTTAAATATGGGGTTATACATAAGATAAATTCAATTGTAAATATTCATTAGAAAGCTAAAAAGATTTCCTACATGATGATCTTTTATTTGTAATTTTTAGACATCAAATAATTTAATTTATTTATAACACAAAGATGATGCAGTAATTATCTTATTAATGAAATATTGACAAAATTGATAATATAAATACCAAAATAAATGTAATTTAAGACTTTTTATGAATTCCACTAATTTTATAGGTTACTATGATATATTAATGTTTATTTAATCAACTTGTTTTGAACATATAATTCTGTTATGACTTTAACAAAAATCATATATCAAATAGTGTCAAAATTGACACAAAATAGTTTTTAAATAAAATATTATATTATTAATTGTTATTTTATTCCTAAAAATCTAAGGTTCGGCCAAATGACTTAGATAAGGATATATATATTAATAATAAACAATTTGGGGTTCTTTTGGAATGTTATAGTATGTGTATTAACCATATAGTGAAAGAAAACAAAATGACACGGTAAAAGTTAAATTAATTAACTTAGAGTTAAATCTAATTGATAAGGTTAAAATAATACCCCAAACTTGCCTAAATCATATTGGTTGATAGTATTTCGACCCATCACCACTTCTGCTTCGAAATAAGACCATTTGGAACCATTATAAACCGATTTTGACTTTAATATAAAATAATATTTTGAGATATTCCTAAGGTGCCCCTCTCCTCCCTTATAAAAGGGCACCTCCTCCCCCTCCTCCTCACACCAATTTGAGCACTCAAGCTCGGCCAACCCCTGCCATTTTCTCCTCTCCACTTCCCTAGAATAATCCTAGAGGTCCTGGTCTTCTCCAAAGACCAATCTTAGTTCCTTAAGTGGAGGATTCAAAGAGGCGTTCCAAAGAAGAGGTAATATCCATTACCGATCTTTTCAATTTCTTTCTTCTTCAACTTCTTCTTCTTTAGTTGTTTCATGATAAAGTAATAACATCAGTATTACTTACATACTGATATGTTATTATAAATATGAAACAACCCTAATTCAACTTCTATCCATCCTACGGAAAAATGAAATCACCGCGCGTGCGTACGTACGGAATACCGTCTCCACGCCGTGGTGTAATCTATTTTCCACCATCACCTTACAAGGATGAGTATAATGGTGTAATGAGTAACTATATATGATTATTATGAAGTAATATTGATACTGAAATAATATATATATACTCCAATACAATTCCACGATCATAGGAACGATATCATCACTCGTGCGTGCGTACGGAATACCGTCTCCACGATGTGATGCGACTCGTTCTACATGATCTTCATTTCATAATGATTATATAAATGAATTGAATGAATGAATATGATATATAATACACTAATAACATTCTGGAAATGAATTATCTATAACCTAAAGATAAGAATAAGAATTTATTCGACAAAACACGCATAAGAACAAAAAGTTATAAAGACCCGAGTAACAAGTAACAATGAAATATTACTAACAAGAAGCTAATAATATGACCATATATGATATCATATCAATATGTATGATTCTGGAATAAGTCAATAACATTATTTAAACCATTATACAGGAGCTTCGGACACGAACAAAGCAAATCGGACCTAAGGTAAGGGAAATATCACAATCTCATTTTTATCCGAGATTGTTTATTCGTAAGTATTTACTGGGGTGTATTTTATCATCCACATCCATGTTTCATCAATATGTAATATTATTTCCATCCACCTACAATTGCTTAAATCCATTTTTACCCTTCGGTGAGTTTTTAGTAATATCTATGAAAAGAATCTTTTGTCGTATGAGGTACTTTTTGACTTTTCCGACAAAAGTACGAAGAATGTTTTTTTTAACTTATACGGCATGAATGGATTTTTAAAACATTATTTACAAGAAGCTTCCTTTAAAAGTTTTCAAGTTTATTTTTAATCAAATTCTTTTATTTTAAAGTTGTATGACATGTTATGAAAGGAAAAATGTTTTAGAAGCAGAAAGGATATTTTCCTCAAGAATGGAGTTCAAGTGTTTTATCAAAATTATTTTCCATCTAAGATAATAAAGGGTTCTGTTTTATCCCTATTATTAAATTGATTTGTTCATGTTGTGATGGAATTATTTTTATGAATTCCTTTATCTTATATGAATTGATTTATGATGTCATGATGTTTCAAGAATCCCATTTTTGTTACATGTGTTATGCGATGATGTATGTTTTATGATTATGTGGCACACATAAGAAAGGATTCATTATAAGATGGGTGGGACCTATATCTCCCTCCAATGCATTGGGTAAAGACTTTTTATCTCATGAGATATACATGGCTGGAACGGAAGGTTATTTTGGTTCAGTGATACAGGACTGAAACGAGGAGTGAACTCGGTTCAGAAAGGGACTTTGTCCACTAAGATAGTCTTGGCAATGAGTCATGACTAACAAGAAATGATTTTCCATGATTATGTGTGCATGCCACAAAGTTTCAAATTTTATGTTATGATTATGGGGATCTCGTTTTCACTTCTATGATTTATTCCATGTTAAGATATTATGATCTCTTTTGCAGGTTTTGATTTTCAAAAAGATATGATATGATTTTTATTTCATTTATTTTCCCTTGTTGAGCATTTGAGCTCACCCTTTTATGTTTTTTTCCCCAGGTCAGGAAGATGGATATTAAGTAGAATATGCTAAAAGGGACCCTAGATATGATGAAATAAATGGGAGACACTGTAGAAGATTTATGAAACAGTTGTTTATGTTTCCCAGTTTCTAAAAACACTATACCTATACGGTCCTTTGTGGTTTTGTCATATGTTGTAATAAGTGTACTTCAATTTTGAAGTATTAACAATATATGTAAAGTATGGGTCGTTATAAATTATCTAATATTTTTAAAAGTTGTTTTACCACCTTTTGATGGAGAACCATTTTTAAATATAACTTTTGAAAATTTTATAACCTCCATTTGTCAAAATAATCTTATTTTTTAGAATAGAGGAATTGAAATTTACTTTGGATAATTTTTTGGAATTTTTCTGGAAATGATAATTATTTTAAATTAATAATGAAAAATATAGCATTTTACATCAAAACTACTTTTTTCAAATAATTTAATTATATGGATAGATTTTATTTTTATTTTTATTTAAAGTTAATTAGAATATATTTTTATGATTTAATACAATTTTTTTCATTATAATTAATTTCACTTTGGAATTGGGCATAAACAAGTGTCTGACTTTTGATAAGTATTGTTTCTAAAAAACCCCATATTTTTTCGACAATAAGAAATATTTTTAAATTAATTACTAAAATTTCAATGTTTGAATTTGGTAAAATTGATTCCATATTTGGAATCAGAAGGACTAAATTATGTAATTATTACTCATTAGTTTTTTGGACATTATGAATAGTAACGGCGGTCATTATCATTAATTATCGTGACTAATTAGTTATCGGGTAGTTAAGGGTAATAAAATAATATCATAATAATATAAAATGACCCAAACATGTGTTATAATGCTACTGGTTGTGTCATGGCCGACCATTGGATTCCTTGGGCCAATCTTTGGGACCCCATGGAATCACTTTTGTGTGATGGTGACAATTTATCCTTTTATTTTTAAAAAATGTTAAATATAACAAAAGTATGTAACAACTATGAAAAAAATTTAATTTTATCAACATAAATGATCTCTTATTCTAAAAATAGTAATTGGAACGCTAAAAATAATTCCTATAAAATGTTGTTTTATTTATAATTTTTAGAAATTAAATAAATTTATTTATTTATGACACCATGACGATGTAATGATTACCTCATTAATGAACAATTTAAATAAAATGAAAAGATAATGTAAAATATAAGACATAAAATTGTCAAAAACATATTATATTGGTGTATTTCGAACCCTTATCACCTTATTCTCAAAATATATCATTGTGGGACCTTTAAAATCTGAGAATCATTTAATAATAAATTAACATTTCAAGACTTTCCAATAGTGTCCCTCTTCCATCTTATAAAAGGACCCCACCTCTACCACCTTACCCACACCTCTCAAGCCATTCTCTAGGACAAAATCTTCCCATTTTATCTCTCCACGTCCCTCTATTAATCAAACATGCCTTACCTTAGGCAGAAATCTCTTCAAGAAACCATTTTTTTTCAAACCAAGGGCATTTTCCCGATTTAACGGTAATGAATTCTATTATGTACTTTTGTTTTATTTTCAGTTTCCAACCCCCTAAACACTTTTTATTCTTAAATTTTTTAATAACACCATTATCTTCAATATACTAGGATGTTGTTATGAGAAGTATTTGATTTACACATACACATGCCTCTGTGTAATGGTTAAAGAACATATTGTTTCTTTGAGTGGCGAATTACTGCCTCATGAAATGATGATTGTTTAATATTCTTTTAACACATTTCACGGCTGCCATTAAGATGTCACTATATTTATATATGATATGTATTATGTTTATGTATTCCTTATGCTTCTGTATTTTTCATTTCTGGAATTCCTTTATGGTTTCCATTATGGTTAAATGAGATAATTTAATTTTAGGATGTGTGGACTACCACCCTCTCAAAGTGATTTGAATCATTAATTCCATATTTGGGAAGTATAAAGTTTGGTGTTAATGATATTATATATGATATTATACTCAAAATATAATATACTTTTATATCATTGTGATTTCATTCCACTAAATACGAAATAGAAATGAATGTTGCATTCATGCGTTCGTACGGCTTACCATCTCCATGAACGGTGCATTTCATTTCTTACCTATAAATGTTATGTAATATTATAAATGAATTTATATACTATATATATATATATGACATATATGATATCTAAACCATTAAAATAATTCTGGATATAATGGATATTTTACCGCATGAACAACTTGTAATTATAAGAAGTTTATTTTTGACTCAAGTACAAAAGATCGACAGAACGACCATTATTAACTTAAATAATTACATAATGTTCCCGACATAGTTATAAGATATATAAAAAGAATAATTAACTTTAAAAAGGTTTTTAAGAAAGTAGAAATTTTCTCTAGTATATTATTCAACAGATTAAAGAAAGATCGATTCAAGTTAGACATGAGGTAAGGAACTTCGTGTCAGTCTTCTTTCATTGAGGCATATTTTATTTTATACACAACTGTATTTTATATAGTGTATAAACCCCTTTTACTTTTACTTTAATTCAAAAGGAATCATTTTATACGTAGAGTTTTACTAATATACAAAAGGAAATTCTATTGTCTTACTAATGCAGCAAAAATGACTTCTTCGCCGCCATGACCAATATTTGAGCATCGGCATCCTCTACAAGACATATCTTTTTTTAAATGAAAATTAAATACCATGTTTTAATTTTCTTTTATTTTGGTATTGAAATAGGTTACGATAATGTTTTTTTAAATCAATGTGTTTTTTATATCTTGTGATTGAAATGTGGAAATGTTATGTTTCCTTTATGCATGTTTTATGTGATACAATTATGTTATGATTCATGGGAATTGTTTATGAAGATGGGTGGTTCTGTGATAAACTATGGGTGGGTGAGCCCGTGATAGCTCTCCATTGAATTGGGTAACAGGAAGGAGTTAAACTCTATGGTTTTTCCTAAAAGATTTAGGGAATATATGTGACGGGTATACCAAACATAACCATGAGGGTTACTCCCTACGTAAAATTGTTATGAATGCCTCAAGTTACTTTTATGTCTTATGATTTCTATGAGTCATTCATATATATAATGATTTCATGAGCTATGTTAAAGTAATTATGTTTTATCAGTGAATTATGATTTTACTGATTCTTATGTATACATGAACTAAGGTTTTCTTTCCGTAATTTTATATCTATTACTGAGCTTTTTATTCTCATCCTATGTTTTTGAAATGTTTTTCACAAGTCAGGTGAAAGGTACATGATGTGATGATATTGTCGAGGAAGTGTGAATAATGAATCAAGGTTTTATTTTAAATATGATTCCTTTGATGGGAAAAGTGAATATTGTCTTTTATATAACCACCATGTTTAAATGTGGAATATAATGCATGATTTATTATCCAATTCTCTAAAACTGTAAACCTGAAAAGACCCTCAATGTCTATTCTTAAAATAAATCAAGATTAAGAAATTTTTAAGGAAGGGGATTTATAGTTGGTATCATATGGAGGTTTAGATAACTTTATGACATAGGATTATATTAAATGAGTATCCAAAAACATTTTTTTATCAAATTAAAATGATATAGCATTTGAAGATTATCATGTTACTTCATCTAAGACATGTTTGTTCAGAATGGTTTTCCACAGAGGAAATAGGGAAGCAGTTCTAGGAAGGAATACAGAAGGAAGTGACCTACCAAATCAGCATCCTAAGATGGTCAAAATCGGAACTAAACAATTTTTTGTAGTAATGGCGCAGATGAATCAGGCGATAAATGGTGGTGGTATCCATGGACGATATCATCCAGACCAACCGTAGAGGAACGTGTTAGTAGTGTAACATTTCATGATGCAACATCCCACATCATTCAGAGGATCATCTGACCATGAGCTAGCTGAAGGGTGGATTAAAGCACTGGAGAAGATTTTCGATGTCATGGGGTGTTCAGACAATCAAAAGGTTAGTCTTACTATTTACCATTAGGAGGTTGAAGCAGATCAGTGGTGGTCAATGGTTAAAAATATCAGGGACGATAATGAGATTGATGCTCTTGACTGGGATGAATTCAAAGGTATGTTTCCTGAGAAATATTTTCCTAAGGCTATTCGAATTAGGATGGAAAATAAATTATTGGAATTGATGAAAGGGGACGACTCAGTGGCTATTTATGATGAAAGGTTCACTCGATTGGAAATGAATTCTCCAAATTTTATCTGAGTCCTTGATAGTAAAATCAATCTTTTTTACTCAGGATTAAAGACAAAATATCAAAGGGGTTTAGCTTATCATGAGTTCTGGTGAATGTCTTTTGAATTCTAGAAAGTGCTACCAATGAGGTAAGATGGGGCATAAGGCTCGTGATTACACTGAAAAAGATCATGGTGATGGTAAGATCAAATTTGATTTACATTTAGTGAAATGTTTTATGTGCAATGAGATGGGTCATTATGCAAACAAGTGTTCGACAAAGAGCTCAAATGATGGGAAGCAGTCATACTACAAGCTGAAAGTTGCGGTGAAATCCTTTACAACTACTTCAGAAGTTGTTGAGCCATCAAATGAAGTGGTATCAGGTACTTTGATTGTTTTTTCAGATTATTCCAGTGTGTTTTTTGATTCAGGGTCTACAAATTATTTCATCTCTGAAAAATTTTCTAGAAAATTGGGAATTCCATCTCATGAAATGACTCCTGAACTTGTGGTAAAAACACGTTGGAAAAATTTTGAGGCAAAAATAATTTATAATAATCATCTTGTACTTATCCGTGGAAAGAACCTACATGCAATCCTTATTTTTTACCTCTATTAGAGTTTTTTGTTATCCTGGGTATGAATTGGATCTCTGTTTATCAATCTAAGATTGATTGTAGAGCTAATGAAGTTTCTTTTTTGAATGACTTTCAGTTTGTGTACAAGAATGAACCCTTACTGTTGATAACATATCAAGAGGCTAAGAAAAATTTAAAATATATAAATTAATGTTACCTGGCTCTTATTGTTGAAAAAATGGAACCGTTCAGATTAATGATGTGCTAGTGGTAAATGAGTATCCTGATTTTTTTCATGACATGTTTCCTGGAATAATACCTGATTGGAAAGTTGAATTTACTATTTACTTAGTTCGTTATGCTATGACAATTTCAAAACCCCCTTATCGAATGGCTCAAATTGAACTTTTAGAGTTGAAGTAGCAATTGCATGATTTCTTAGATAAAGGATTCATTTTACCTAGAACATCTCCATGGGGTGCTCCTCTTTTATTTGTTAAAAAGAAATATGGTTCAATGGGACTTTGCATTGATTATAGATCCTTGAATAACATCACTGTTAAGAAGAAATATCCTTTGCCTCATATCGATGATTTTTTTGATCGGCTTCAGGGAGGTTAGTATTTTTCAAAAATTGACTTGAGATCTGGGTACCATCAGTTGAAGGTAAAGGAAGAAGATATTCTGAAGAGTGGGTTTCGTACAAGATATGGCCATTATGAATTTGTAGAAATTCCTTTTCGGTTAACCAATGCACCTGCTGTATTCAAGGACCATATGAAAATAATTTTCCATGAGTTATTGGATAATGTTGTGGTTGTTTTCATTGATGATATTTTTTAGTTATCTAAAATTAAATAGAATCATGAAATTCATTTAAGGGTTATTTTATAAACCTTAAAAGAAGTGAAATTGTATGATAAATTTAGCATGTGCGAGTTTTGGTAGTAAAATTTTTTTTATCCTTGTCACACTGTTTCTAATGATTAAATAACAGTTGATATAGAAAAAATGGTTGTTGAAGAATGCCCAAGACCCACAAATGTAACCGAGATTTGTATTTTTCTTGGTTTTCCAGGCTATTAATGAAGGTTCGTTAAAACATTTCATAGTTATCTAGTCCAATGACTAAGATAACTCATAAGGGTGTTAAGATTATCTGGTCAAAATAATGTGATGATTGTTTTTAGGAGTTGAAAAAAAAGATTGGTGAATGATCCAGTTTTCGCACTAACTTCCCAGAATGGTGAGTTTTTTATGTACAGTGATGCTTCATTGAATGGATATGGTTGCTTCCTAATACAGAATAATATGGTAATTGCTTATGCTCCACATCAGTTGAAAACTCATGTGGTAAAATAACCTAAACATGATTTGGAATTAGCTGCTGTGGTTTCCGCTTTAAAAATTTTGAGGCATCATTTGTATGTTGTAAAGTCTAAAATATATACCGATCACAAAAGTTTAATGTATATATTCAACCTAGACATAATTGAACATGAGACAGAGGAGATGGATAGAATTTATCAAGGATTATGATTGTACAATTCATTTCCATCCGGGAAAAGAAAATAAAGTGGATGATGCTCTAAGTTGAAAAATAAATGCTTCATAAACCATGTTAAATTTGGAATGTGATCCTTTAGTTAAGGATTTGATGAACATTGGCAATGAGGTTTTTTGTGAAGTATGTTCTTCTATTTTGTTTCAGGTATAATTGAAATCTTCACTATCAGATAGAATTAATCTAGCAAAGAATCAAGACAGTGAGTTGTAGAAAAAGGTAGAGCTGGTTCAAAAGGGTAAGTTTCCCAAATTTAACATTAATAATGAATGTGTTTTGAGATTTATTTACAGATTGTGTGTTCCTTGTGATTCATAGTTGATGTGAGAGTAGTTATGTGAAGCTCAATGTTCTCTGTTTTCATTTCATCCAGGCAGTACTAAGATGTATACAGATCTTTGGGAGTATTACCGGTGGGATGGAATGAAAAGAGATATTGCTGATTTTACTGAGAAGTGTTTGAATTTTGATTAGGTTAATGTAGAGAAGTAGTTACCGAATGGGATGCATTAGCCTTTACCAGTTCCAGAGTGGAAATGGGAGAATATATCCATGGACTTTGTTGTTGAGTTTTCAAAGACACCTCGAGGTAATAATGTGATCTGGGTTACTGTTTATCACTTGACTAAATATGCTCATTTCCATTCTATATGAGATACATTTTCTCTAGATCAACTTTCTCATTTTTATCTTAAAGAGATAGTTAGGTTACATGGAGTTCCCCTCTCCATTGTATCTGATCGTGATCTCATGTTTACATCTTACTTTTAGAAAGGGCTTCAAAAGTCGTTGGGTACTGAATTAAATTTTAGTACAGCTTTTTAACATGAATCAGATGGGAATTCAAAACAAACAATTCAGAATTTGGAGGATATTATATGTTCTTGTTCGATGGATTATCAGGTAAGATGGGACAAACATCTTTATTTGGTTGAGTTTTCCTATAATAACAGTTTTCATTCCAGTATACAGATTGCACCATTTGAGGCATTATATGGGAAGCAGTGTCGAACTCCAGCTTTTTAGGATGATGTAGGTGAAATGATGTTGATGGGACCAGAATTGGTAGAAGTGTTGGGAGAAAAAGTTTAGCTGATACAGAAACACATGAGAACATCTCAGAGCAGGCAGAAATGTTATGCGGACCATAGGAGGAAGGATCCCTCTTTTGAGGTAGGTGATCATGTCTTCCTCAATGTTTTACCATGGAAAAGTGTGATGCGATTTTCTAAGAAATGAAAGATGATTCCAAGGTTCATTGGACCAAATAAAATTATGGAGAAAGTTGGATCAGTTGCATACCGAGTGGCTTTACCACTGAGTTTATCTCAGGTACACAGTATTATTCTCGTTTCAATGTTAAGGATGTACATTCCATATACATCTCATGTTTTGAGTCCAGAGGTAGTTTAGTTGGAAGAGAATATATATTATGGGGAAAAACCTGTCCAGATTCTTGACAACAGGGAGAAAGTTTTGCGGAATAAGGTGATTCATCATGTAAAGTTTTTTTTTGAAAAACCAGATTATTGAAGAGGCAACAGGGGAATCTGAAAATGTAATGAGGGATAAATACACATCTTATTGAATAAGTAAATAAATTGTGGGGAAAAATTTTTAAAAATGGGGGAAGGATGTAACATCCCATGTAAGTAAATAATTTTGGATTTTCATATCTATGTCTATTTATGAATTAGATATTTTTTTAAAGGCTTAAAATGAGAATAAATCAAATCTTAAACATTAAAATCTCTAATATTTTTAGAGAGATTGTTTTACTGCCTTTTGATGGAGAACCATTTTTAAATCTATATTTTGACTATTTTATAAGCTCTTTTTGTCAAAATAAACTTATTCTTTGGAATAAGGGCATTGAAATTTACATTGGATAAATTTTTGGGATTTTTCTAACAATGTTAATTTTTTTAAATGAATAGTGAAAAATTCTGCATTTTACATCAAAACTACCTTTTCATCTAATTTAATTATATGGATAGATTGTATTTTTAATTTGTTTTAAAGTTTAATTAGAATATATTTTTACCATTTAATACAATTTTGGTCATTATAATTAATTTAACTTTGTAATTGGGCATAACAAACTGTCAATCTTTTGATAGAAATTGTTTCTAAAAAGCTCGCAATTTGTTTTGTGAACGAGAATTATTTTAAAATTAATTACTACAATTTCTGTGTTTGGAATTTGGAAAAATGGATTCCATATTTTGAATCAGAAGGTCCAAATTATTTAATTAACACTATTTTTTTGGACATTATGAATAATAACGACAATAATTATCATTAATTATAGCGATTAATTATTAATCGGGTAGTTAAGGGTAATAAAATAATATCATAATGATATATAATGACCACAACATGTTGCCTAATTATACTGGTTGTGTCATGGACGACTATGGGATTCCTTTTTCCAAACGTTGGGACCCCATTTTATCACATTTGTGTGATAGTGACATTTTATCTTTTAATTTTTAAATAAAGTTAAATATAACAGTAGTATATAACACCAATGTAAAACAATTTTACTTATTTTTACATAAACGATCTCTTAGAATATACATAGTAATTGGAAATCTAAAAATATTTCCTACATCATGGTATATTTTTTAAATTTTTAGACATTAAATAAATAAATTTATTTATGACACCATGATGATGTAGTGATTACCTCATTAATGAACGATTTATATAAAATGAAAAGATAATGTAAAATCGAAGACTTACACATGTCAAAAACATATTGTATGGTTTTATTTCGATACCTTATCACCTTATCCTCGAAATATTTTATTTTTGAACCTTTAAAATCCGAAAATCAATTTATAATAATGTAACATTTCAATACTTTCCAAGAGTGCCCCTCCTCCCTAATATAAAATACCTCTATAACATACCAGGTAATTAAAGAATAAAGAATTCTCATATTTTTTCATATTTACGAATTAAATATTAATTTTAATTAAAAGGGGTTTCTACGTTCGATAGCATACTCGATACGCAACGATGAGTTTCTTTGAAAACTTACGTTGCACACAAGTAATAAAATAATATTATTTTAAATGTTAGTTAACAAGTAGCCGTTGTATTGGCAGGAATGGATAGAAATAACTAAAATATGATTATATATGTTTTTAAATGTTTTTACATTTACCTAATAAAAGATAAAGGCTTAAAATATGGAAAGAATTCAATTTTATGCATTTATACCCTAATTTTCACCAAGAGTTCACTTATCACCTTTTGACGGCGAACCGTCATTAAATATAGTTTTGTTCAATATTATAAATTCTATTGGACAAAAAATAACTCTTCTTTAGAATCAGGATATCAAAATTTACTTTGTCTAAATTTTTGGTATCTTTTCGATAAAGTTCATTTTTTAATGAATAGTTTAAAATGTTGTATTTTAATTCAAAACCTCTTTTTAATCCAATTTATTTATATGATTATATTATATTTTGAATTGGTTTTAAAGTGAAATTAGAAAATATTTTTACCATTAAATCCAATAGTGGTCGTTGGAATTAATTTCACTTTGAAATCAGACTTAAACTAGTGTCAATCTTTTGATACTTATTGTTTCATAAAAACACGATATTTGCTCTGACAACGGGAATCAATTAGTAAATTAATTAATGAAAAATATATGTTGTGAGTTTTGTAAAATGAAATTCATTTTTGAATTCGGAATATCAAATATAGCTTAGGGGTGAATTTTTGGTATTTTTCTGAAAAAATTCAATTTTTGATGAATAGTGAAACCACTAAGTGGTACTTATAAAAACCGATTTTTCGTTTAAATCATAATTTACCACTTATGTGTTTTGAATTTCAAAAATCTGACATACATGGTTGTCATTAAAAAGTAAAATGTGGTTCAATGAGATAAAATTTTTTTTTGTGAATAATAACTTATTTAGTTTTTAATCGCGATTAGAGGTAATTAGTGCAATTTAAGGAAAAAATGATATTATAATAAAATGAAAATACCTTG
The DNA here is from genome assembly GCA_963277665.1 of Viscum album. Classification (NCBI taxonomy): domain Eukaryota; kingdom Viridiplantae; phylum Streptophyta; class Magnoliopsida; order Santalales; family Viscaceae; genus Viscum; species Viscum album. Next base: position 1,316,524,144 of record OY728133.1, read on the forward strand.
ACACATGTCTTACCCTTATTGGATGTGTCATGGCCGACCAAGAAAAGCCATGGGTAAACTTGAGGACCCCATGGAGCCACTTTGGTTGGGAAAAGACATAAATAACTTTTTATTTAATGTTAGAGTAAAAATGACACACACATGAGGTGTTTTACTAAAACAATTTTTACATGGGGTTATACGAGTCAGATTTTTTATTTTAAATAGTAATTGGAAAGCTAAAAATATTTCATACATCAAAGTTTTTTCTTATATTTTTTAGATATTAAATAAATTAAATTATTTATGACATCATGATGATGCATCGATGACCTCATTATTTAACAATTTAAATAAAATGGAAAGATAATGTAATATATAAGACCTACACATGTCAAAAACCTATTGGATGAGTGGATATAGAACCCTTATCACCTTATCCACGAAATACATCAATGTGGGACCTCTTAAATCCGAATACCATTTTAAAATAAAGTGACTTTTCATTACTTTCCAAGAGTGCCCCTCCTATCCTCTTATAAAAGGCCCCCACCTCTACCTCTTTTCCCACACTACCAAAGAATTTTTCTCGGCCAACCCCTGCCCATTTTGGCTCTCCACATCCCTCTCTTACTCCTTGAAGCCTCACATTGGGCAGAAGTCTTCCCAAGGAATCCTTTGAGCTCAAACTAAGGGGAGTTGCTCGATTTTAAGGTAATGTCTTCTTTTGAGTCCTTTTGTTTTATTTTGCTTCTCCAACCCCCTAAACTCTTTTTATTCTTTTCATTTGTAACAACTCTAGTATCCTCAATATTTTAGGAAGTTTTTATAAGAATTATTAGAGCTACACTTACACACACCTACATCTAATGGTTAACGAACATACTATTTCTGTGGATGGTGAATTTATGCCTCCCGAAACGATGATTGTTCAACATTATTTTAACACCATCAAAGGTGGCTATTAAGATTTCAATATATTTATATATGACATATAATATGTTTATGTTTTCCTTAAGCTTCTGTATTTTTTTGGTCATACCTTTATGGTTTCCATTATGGTTAAACACGATATCTTCATTTAAGGAAGTGCGGACTACCGCCCCTTAAAGTGAGTTGATTCGTTAAATACCATATGTGGGACATATAAAGGATGGAACTATGATATTATATATGATATTATACTGGATGTATAATATACCTTTATATCATTATGATTCCATTCTATAAAATATGAAATAGAAATGAAAGTAGCGTTCATGCGTACGTACGGCTTACCGTCTCCATGAACGGTGCATTTCATTTCTTACCTCTAAATGATTATGTAATATTATGAATAAATGTATATGATGGATATATATGATATATATGATATCCAAATCAGGAATGGAATTCTGGATATAAAGAACCTTTGACCACACGAACAACATGTAATAGTAAGAAGTCCACTTTCGACTTAAGAACAAAATATCGACAAAACAAACATTATTAACTTAAATGGTTACATAATGTTTATAACATGGAAATAAGTGATATAAAAGGAATAATGAAATATAAAAAGGTTCTTAATCAAGTAGAAATTAAATCAAGTTTATTATTCAGGATATTAAAGAACGATCGAGTCAAGTTGGACCCGAGGTAAGGGACTTCGTCTCAATCTCCTTTCATTGAGGCATATTTCGTTTTATACACAACTTTCTTTTATACGGTGTATAAACCCCTTTGAATTTTAATTTTATACAAAAGGAATCTTTTTATATGAAGCGTTTTACTAAACGACAAAAAGGAATGTTTTTTTTAACGTACACGGTGACAACAACCTTTTCCGCCGCCGCGAGTATTATTTTGTCTTTGGCTTCCTCAACAAGCTGTAATGTTTTTAGAATAAAATAAATACCATATACTCTTTTATGTATTTTGGTATTGAAAATTGTTTTGATAAATGATTCTATTATGTCAATATATTTATTATATATTGTGATTGAAATGTGAAAATGTTATCATTCCATTATGTTGGTTTTATGTTTTATGATTTTATATTGGTAATTTGACATTTTAACGGGTGGTTACGTTATAAACCATATGACGGGTGGTGCCGTGAATACCAGGATGGGTGGTTACGTTATAACCTCCAATGCATTGGGTATGGAAGTCGGCTGTATGGCTATTCCATTAAGTATGTATGGAATTTGGCTGTATGGCTATTCCATTAAATGATATGTGTGGAAGTCGACCGTATGGTTATTCCACTTAAGTATGTTTATGTCCCAAGTTACCTTTATATATGTTATGTGTTCTTTTTATGGGTTTATCGTAATCCTTTGGTTACAAAAAGGTAAGTAATGATACTTTATTCAGTGAAGAGTATTTACTAATTCATGAAGGTGAAGGTATTACTTTGATAGAGTATACATGGTTTACTTGATGTTTGAAAAACTAACAGTTTTCATTTTTTTTGTGTATCCCTTACTGAGATTTTTATTCTCACCCCAAGTTTTTTTTAAATGTTATTCACAGGACTTAATGTGGAATAAGGTCAAGGATGGGATCAAGGGAATGTCATGCTATATAATAGTTATGTTATAATTATCTAAAACTCTAAACCTGAAAAGATCCTCAATGTGAATTATTAATTTAATTCAATATTAAGTTAGGTTTACGGCCGAGGCCTTATAGTTGGTATCAAAGGTCGGTTTAGACAACTTCAGGAGTTAGAAAAGTGTTAAATTATAATATGATTGAAATGATATAGCATTTACAGATTACCATGTTGCTTCACCTAAGGTATTTCAGTGTTAAGAATGATTTTTCTTAGAGAAAACAGAGACGTTTTTTGGGAAGGCATACTGAGGGAAATGACCTTTCAAATCAGTATCCTGAGATGGTCAGAATCAGAACTAAACAGTATGTTAAAGTGATGGCTCAGTTGACTCAGGTGAAAAATGTTGGTTGATTTCATCAATGATATTTTGGTGTTTTCTAAAAGTAAAGAGGAGAATGAAATTCATTTAAGGGGTATCTTGCAAACCTTAAAAGAAAAGAAACTATATGGAAAATTCAGAAAGTGTGAGTTTTGGTTACAACAAATTTTTTTCCTGGGTCACATTGTTTCAAAAGATGTCATAACTGTTGATCCTACTAAAACAAAAGTTGTTGAAAAATTGCCAAGACCCACAAATGTAACCGAGATCCATAGTTTTCTTGGTTTGGCAGGTTACTATCGAAGGTTTGTTGAAACTTTTTCACGGTTATCTAGTCCAATGACTAAGCTAACTCGTAAGGGTGTTAAGTTCATCTGGACAAAAGAATGTGATGATTGTTTTCAGGAGTTGAAAAGAAGATTGGTGAATGCTCATGTTTTGGAACTTCCTTCTAGGAATGGTGAGTTTCTTATATACAGCGATGCTTCATTGAAAGGACTTGGTTGTGTCCTTATGCAGAATGATCAGGTAATTTCTTATTTTTCACGTCAGTTGAAAACTCATGAGGTAAATTACCCTACACATGATTTGGAATTAGCTGCTGTTGTTTTTTATTTAAAAATTTGGAGGCATCATTTTTATGGAGTAAAGTGTGAAATATATACTGATCACAAAAGTTTAAAGTATATATTCACTCAGAAGGAATTGAACATGAGACAGAGGAGATGGCTGGAATTAATCAAGGATTATGATTGTACAATTAATTACCATCTGGGAAAAGAAAATAAAGTGGATGATGCTTTGAGTCGAAAAATTAATGCTTCATTAGAAATGTTGCGTTTGGAACGTGATCCTTTGGTTAAATATTTGATGAACATTGGCATAGAAGTTGTTGGTACAAGATGTTCTTCTGTTTTGTTTCAGGTATCAGTGAGAGCTTCTCTATCAGACAGAATCAAGCAAGCCCAGAAGCGAGACAGTGAGTTGCAGAAAAAGGTAGAGATGGTTCAGAAAGGTATGTTTCCTTAATTCAACATTGATAATTATTGTGTTTTGAGGTTTGGGAAGAGATTATGTGTGCCTTTTTATTCACAGTTGAAGAATGAGTTGTTATGTGAGGCTCATAGTTCCCCGTTTTCAGTTCATCCTGGCAGTACTAAGATGTACTGAGATCTGCGAGAGTATTACTAGTGGGATGGAATGAAAAAAGATATTGCTGATTTTACTATGAAGTGTCTGACTTGTCAGCAGGTTAAAGTAGAGCGGCATTTAACAAAAGGGATGCTTCAGCCTTTACCAGTGCCAGAGTGGAAATGGGAAAACATATCATTGGACTTTGTTATGGGATTACCAAGGACATCTCGAGGTAATAATGCAATCTGGGTTATTGTTGATCACTTGACTAAATCTGCTCATTTCCTTACTATACGAGATACTTTTTCCCTAGATCAACTTTCCTGTTTGTATATTAAAGAGATAGTAAAGATACATGGAGTTCCCCTCCTTATTGTATCTGATCGTGATCCCATGTTCACATCTAACTTTTGGAAAGGCCTTCCGAAGTCGTTGGGTACTGAATTAAATTTAATACAGTTTTTCATCCTCAATCAGATGGGCAGTCAGAACGAACAATTCAGAACTTGGAGGATATGCTACGAGCTTGTTCGATGGATTATCAGGGAAGTTGGGACCAACATCTTTCTTTGGTAGAGTTTTCTTATAATAACAGATTTCATTCCTGTATACAGATGGCACCATTTGAGGCATTATATGGGAAGCGGAGTCGAACTCCAGCATTTTGGGATGAAGTGGGTGAATTGAAGCTGATGGGACCAGAATTGGTAGAAGAGATGGCAGAAAACGTTCAGTTTATTCAGAAGCACATGAGAACAGCTCAGAGCAGGCAGAAGAGTTATGCGGATAACCGAAGGAAGGATCTATCTTTCGAGGTAGGTGATCATGTTTTTCTCATGGTTTCTCCTTGGAAAAGTGTGATGAGATTTGGTATGAAATGAAAGCTGAGTCCAAGGATTATTGGACCATATGAAATTCTGGAGAAAGTTGGATCAGTTTCTTACCGAGTGGATTTACCTCCAAGTTTATCTCAGGTACACAATTTTTTTCATGTTTCGATGTTGAGGAAGTATATTCCAGATCCATATCATGTTTTGAGTCCAGAGGTAGTTCAGCTAGAGGAGAACCTATCTTATGAAGAACAACGAGTCCAGATTCTTGACCATATGGAGAAGGTGTTACGGAATAACGTGATTCATCAGGTAATGGTTTTCTGGAAAATCCATGTGATTGAAGAGGCAACTTGGGAATCTGAAAATGCTATGACGGATAAATACCCCCACTTATTTTGATAAGTGAATAAAATTGCGAGGACGCAATTCCCAAAATGGGGGAAGGTGTAACATCCCAGGTAATTAAAGAATAAAGAATTTTCATATTTATTAATATTTACGAATTAAATATTAATTTTAATTAAAAGGGGTTTCTACGTTCGATAGCGTACTCGATACGCAATGATGAGTTTCTTTGAAAACTTACGTTGCACACAAGTAATAAAATAATATTATTTTAAATTTTAGTTAAAAAGTAGCCGTTGTACTGGCGGGAATGGATAGAAATAACTAAAATATGATTATATATGTTTTTAAATGTTTTTACATTTACCCAAAACAGGTAAAGGCTTAAAATACAGAAAGAATTCAATTTTAGGCATTTATACCCTAATTTTCACTAAGGGTTCACTTATCACCTTTTGACGGCGAACCATCATTAAATATATTTTTGATCAATCTTATAAATTCTATTGGACCAAAAATAACTCTTCTTTAGAATCGGGACATCAAAATTTACTTTGTCTAAATTTTTGGTATCTTTTCGATAATGTTAATTTTTTAATGAATAGTGTAAAATGTTGTATTTTAATTCAAAACATCTTTTTAATCTAATTTATTTATATGATTAGATTATATTCTGAATTGGTTTTAAAGTGAAATTAGAAAATATTTTTACCATTAAATCCAATAGTGGTCGTTGGAATTAATTTCACTATGAAATCAGACTTAAACTAGTGTCAATCTTTTGATACTTATTGTTTCATAAAAACACGATTTTTGCTATGACATCGGGAATTAATTATTATATTAATTAATGCAACTTATATGTTGTGAATTTTGTAAAATGGACTTAATTTTTGAATTTGGAATATTAAATATATCTTAGGGGTGAATTTTTGGTATTTTTCGGAAAAACTACAATTTTTTATGAATAGTGAAACCACTAAGTGGTACTTATAAAAACTGATTTTTCGTTTAAATGAAAATTTACCACTTTTGTGTTTTGAATTTCAAAAATCCGACATACATGGTTGTCATTAAGAAGTAAAATGTAGTTCAATGAGAGAAAAATATTTTTTGGTGAATAGAAACTTATTAAGTTTTTAATCGCGATTAGAGGTAATTAGTGCAATTTAAGGCAAAAATGAAATTATAATAAAATGAAAATACCTTGACACATGTCCTACCTTAATTGGATGTGTCATGGCCGACCATGACAAGCCATGGGTCAACTTGGGGACCACATGGAGCCACATTGTTGGGGAAATGACATAAATAGCTTTTTATTTAATGTTAATGTAAAAATGACACACGCATGAGGTGTTTTACTAAATCAATTTTTTACATGTGGTTATACAAGTAAGATTTTTTATTATAAATAGTCATTGGAAATCTAAAAATATTTCCTACATCATAGTATATTTTTTATAATTTTTAGATATTAAATAAATTAAATTATTTATGACATCATGATGATGCAGCGATGACCTCATTATTTAACAATTTAAATAAAATGGAAAGATAATGAAATATCTAAGACCTACACATGTCCAAAACCTATTGTATGGGTGTATTTAGAACCCTTACCACCTTATCCTCTAAATACATCAATTTGGGACCTCTTAAATCGGAATACCATTTTAAAATAAAGTGACTTTTCTTTACTTTCCAAGAGTACCCCTCCTCTCCTCTTATAAAAGGCCCCCAACTCTACCTATTTTTCCACATTACCAATGCATTTGGATCGGCCAAACCCTGCCCATTTTGGCTCTCCACATCCCTCTCTTATTCCTTGAAGCCTCACTTTGGGCAGAAGTCTTCCCAAGGAATCCATTGATCTCAAACTAAGGGGAGTTGCCCGATTTTAAGGTAATGTCTTCTTTTGAGTCCTTTTGTTTTATTTTTCTTCTCCAACCCCCTAAACTTTTTTTATTATTTTCTTTTGTAACAACTACAGTATCCTAAATATACTAGGAAGTTGTTATAAGAATGATTCGAGCTACACTTACACACACCTACATCTAATGGTTAACGAACATACTGTTTCCGTGGATGGTGAATTTATGCCTCCCGAAACGATGATTGTTCAACATTCTTTTAACACCTTCAAAGGTGGCCATTAAGATGTCACTATATTTTTATATGATATATAATATGTTTATGTTTTCCTTAATCTTCTGTATTTTTCTTTTTGGTCATACCGTTATGGTTTCCATTATGGGTAAACACGATATCTTCATTTAAGGAAGTGCAGACTACCACCCCCTTAAACTGAGTTGATTCGTTAAATATCATATGCGGGACATATAAATGATGGAACTATGATATTATATATGATATTATACTGGAATTTTAATATACCTTTATATCATTATTATTCCTTTCTATAAAATACGAAATAGAAATGAAAGTTGCGTTCATGCGTATGTACGGCTTACCGTCTCCATGAACGGTGCATTTCATTTCTTACCTCTAAATGATTATGTAATATTATGAATACATGTATATGCTGGATATATATGATATATATGATATCCAAATCAGTAATGGAATTATGGATATAAAGAACCTTTGACCACACGAACAATATGTAATTGTAAGAAGTCCACTTTCGACTTAAGAACCAAATATCGACAAAACAAATATTATTAACTTAAATGGTTACTTAATGTTTATAACATGACAATAAGTGATATAAAGTGAATAATGAACTATAAAAAGGTTCTTAATCAAGTACAATTTAACTCAAGTTTATTATTCAGGACATTAAAGAACGATCGAGTCAAGTCGGACCCGAGGTAAGGGACTTCGTCTCAATCTCCTTTCATTGAGGCATATTTCATTTTCTACACAACTTTATTTTATATGGTGTATAAACCCCATTGAATTTTACATTTATAAAAAAGCAATCTTTTTATACGAAGTGTTTTACTAAAAGACAAAAAGGAATGTTTTTTTAATGTACGCGGTGACAACGACCTTTTCCGCCGCCGCGAGTATTATTTGGTCTTTGGCTTCCTCAATAAGCCGTAATGTTTTTAGAATAAAATAAATACCATATACTCTTTTATGTATTTTGGTATTGAAAATGGTTTTGATAAAGGATTCTATTATGTCAATATGTTTATGATATATTGTGATTGAAATGTGGAAATGTTATCATTCCTTTATGTTGGTTTTATGTTTTATGATTTTATATTGGTACTTGGACATTTTAATGGGTGGTTACGTTATAAACCATATGACGGGCGGTGCCGTGAATACCAGGATGGGTGGTTACGTTATAACCTCCAATGCATTGGGTATGGAAATCAGCAGTATGGCTATTCCATTAAGTATGTGTGGAAATTGGTCTTATGGCTATTCCATTAAGTGATATGTGTGGAAGTCGACTGTATGGTTATTCCACTTAAGTATGTTTATGTCCCAAGTTACCTTTATATATGTTATGTGTTCTTTTTATGGGTTTTATGGTAATCCTTTGGTTACAAAAAGGTATGTAATGATACTTTATTCAGTGAAGAGTATTTACTACGTCATGAAGGTGAAGGTATTACTTTGATAGAGTATACATGGTTTACTTGATGTTTGAAAAACTAAAAATTTTCATTTTTTTGTGTATCCCTTACTGAGATTTTTATGCTCACCCCAAGTTTTTTTAAATATTTTTCACTGGACTTAATGTGGAATAAGGTCAAGGATGGGATCAAGGCAATGGCATTCTATATAAAACATGGAACTAGACATGTTTCTTTTTAAGAGTTTTTATTATTATGGAAATTTAGTAGAAGTGTCTACTTTGTAATCTTTTGAGATTTAATAGTTATGTTCTAATTTTCTATGACTCTAAACCTAAAAAGATCCTCAATGTGAATTATTCATTTAATTCAATATTAAGTAAGGTTTAAGGTCGGGGCCTTATAACCTCCACCTCTAGCACCTTACCCACACCTCTCAAGCCATTGGCTCGGCCATAATCTGCTCATTTTATCTCTCCACATTACTCTCTTAATCATATAAGCCTTACCTTAGGAAAAAATTTCTTCAAGAAACCATTTTGGTTCAAACCAAGGGGAGTTACCCGATTTAAAAGTAATATCTTCTCTTACGTCCTTTTGCTTTATTTTTCTTGTCTAACCCCCTAAACTATTTTTATTCATCTATTTTGTAACAAAAATAATGTATTAAATATACTAGGATGTTGTTTTGAGAAGTATTTGATTTAAATTTACACACACCTATATCTAATGGTTAAAGAACATATTGTTTCTGTGAGTCGTGAATTAATGCCTCACGAAACAATGATTGTTCAATATTCATCTAACACCTTCCATAGTGGCCATTATGATGTCACAATATTTATATATGATATATATTATGCTTATTTTTTTCTTATTCTTCTGTATTTTTCATTAATGGAATACATTTATGGTTTCCATTACGGGCAAACACGATAGTTTCATTTTTGGAAGTGCAGACTACCGCCCCTCAATGTGATTTGAATCGTTAATTTCATATATGGGATTTATAAAGGATGGAGTTAATGATATTATATAAGATATTATATTGAAAATATAATATACCTTTATATCATTATGATTTCATTCCATTAAATACGAAATATAAATGAAAGTAGCATTAATGCGTAAGTACGGCTTACCGTCTCCATGAACGGTGCATTTCATTTCATACCTCTAAATGTTATGTAATATTATAAATGCATTTATATACTGGATATTTATTATATATATGATATCTATATCATGAATATAATTCTGGATATAATGTATATTTTACCGCATGAACAACTTGTAATTATAAGATGTTTATTTTTGACTCAAGTACCAAAGATCGACAAAACGACCGTTATTAACTTAATTAATTACATAATGTTCATATCATGGTAATATGTGATATGAAATGAATTATGAACATTAAAAAGGTTCTTAAGAAATTAGAAATTAACTCTAGATTATTATTCAGGAGATTAAAAAACGATCGAGTCAATTCAGACATGAGGTAAGGAACATCGTCTCAATCTCCTTTCATCGAGGCATATTTTATTTTATACACAACATTATTTTATACGGTATATAAAACCATTTGACTTTTATATTTATTCAAAAGGGATATTTTTATACGAAGCGTTTTACTAAGTGACATAAGGGAATGTTTTTTCCTACAGATGTGGGGACAATGACTTCTTCGCAGCCGTGACCATTATTTGAGCTTCAGCTTCTTCTACAAGCCATAACTTTTTTTTAAATGAAAAATGAATACCATGTTTAAATTTTTTTTGGTACTGAAATTGGTTTTGATAATGTTTTTATTATAACAACTTGTTTTTGATATCTTGTGATTGATATTTGGAAATTTTATATTTACTTTATGCATGTTTTATGTGATACAATTATGTTATGGTTCTTGAGAATTGTTTATGAAGACGGGTGGTTCCATGATAAAATATTTGTGGGTGAGCCCGTGATAGCACTCCAATGCATTGGTTTACGAAAAGGAGTTAAAGGCTATGATTTCTCCTATGAGATTTAGGGAATATACTGTGATGGGTATTCCAAACGCAACCATCAGGGTTACTCTCTATGTAAGAATGTTATGAATGCGTCAAGTTACCTTTATGTCTTATGATTTCTCTGAGTCATTAATAAATCTATTTATTTAATGAGGTATGTTAATGTTCATATGTTTTATGAGTGAAGTATGATTTCATTGATTCTTATGTATACATGGACTAAGGTTCCCTTTCTGTATTTTTATATCCCTTACTAAGATTTTTAGGCTCATCCCATGTTTTTGAAATGTTTTTCACATGTCAAGGGAAAGGTACAAGATGTGAAGATATTGTAAAGGATGTGTCAAGAAAGAATCCATGTTTTATTTTAAATATGTTTCCTTTGATGGGAAAAGTAAATATTATCTTTTATGTAACCACCTTGTTTAAATGTGGAATGTAATGCATGATTTATGATCTAATTTTTTAAAACTCTAAACCTGAAAAGACCCTCAATGTGTATTCTTGAAATAACTCAAGATTAAGTTATTTCTAAGGCTGGTGCTTTATATGTATTGAAAAATTAATATATATTTTTCAATATTTCATCATTGTTGGATAAGTAACAATAAGGGTTTCTAATGTTGATGAATGGATATAAAATTAAAACATCATTAAAACATTCATGAGGAAAATTACATTTAAACAATTCAAAGTGTCTCGTAGCACATTTAAATATTTTAATCAAAATTACCATTTAAGAATAACATTGAATAAATCATATAACATCATGATAACTAGTGTATTCGTGATATAACATGTCAATGTTCAGTGTATACACCATGTAAATGTGAATAACAACAAATAAGTCTCCATGGAATGTAAATAGAGATAAAATCCCTTAACATGAGTCTAGATTGTAACATTTGTGTTTATATTCTAAAATGATAAAATTATATTAATTAGTTAATTGATTCATAACCTTTTGAAATTTTACTATTAGTTTTATTTAACTTATTACAATGTTTTTTAAAACTAGATAAATTATTATGTTTACCTCATGTGATTTTGATGAAATCTAGTTAATGTGAAAAAAAAGGAATTTTGTAGGTTGACTAAGGTCAATAGTCCAATTATATAAAAACATAAAATATAATAATCACGATATAATTATCATATTTATAAATAAATTATAATTTAAAAACCAGTTATGAAATATGGTTATTAAAAATGAACCAACATTACAATCTTGGAGATGGCAAGTCGTACATACGAAAGAGTAACGCTCCCTTTTTCAAGGATCATTTTGGAAAAATTATAAGTAACATTGTATATTTATAAAATTACAATTATATTATAATTAAAACGTCATTTAATCATATATAATGATATATATAAACAAATTTCTGTAAAAGGATTCACATCGTGTTGAAGAGGGGATTGTCCACACATCCACAAACGATATTTCACATTATTTAGAATATGAAAAGGTTAATAAATAAAATAATATGTTATATTTCCATGAACATAATTATATAATTGATATAATATATATAGAGTTTATTTACAATATTTTTAATTAAAAACAAAATTTCTATATTTCTTATATAGCGTGGATAAATCACAATTCTTTGAGGTGGATTTAGTCCACAATTACAGAAACGATGATATCTTATTCCCACAAAATGGAGTGCATAAATGTATTAAATAAAAATTAATTAAATAAGAAAAAATAAATTATAAATATAAAATATATGATATAAAAAAATTTATTCCATCATAATTGCAACCCTGATACGTGGTAAAGGAAAAAAATGAACAATCAATGTTTCGCGAGGCGGTAGTTCACCGTACATGAAAATCTTGTTTATTACCCATTTGTTGATGTTTGTGTGTGGATTTGTTGGTAATAACATTAAAAAAAGATACCATTAAATTTATTATAATAATGTTATCATATAATAATTGTATAAAAATTGTAGAAGGGATAGAGATGTAAATGAACAGAATGTGATCATATGAAAATGTTAACTCTTAATAGGGTAACTCCTTTTGTTTTTATTAAAAGGGATTCTATGGATTAATTTAATACAAATGGTATTTTTATTGTATGGGATGAGTAATTTTTTTTAGTTTTTTTGAGTATATTTTGGGCTTTAAATAGTCATTTAAATGTGTGAATATGTGAGAGGGATGAGTTCTTTTTTCCAGTGGAGGAGGTGTGTCATTCTTGACAAGTTTTTATAAAGGAATTCTACACTCGTTTTTTTAATGAGTATTGGTTCATATAATTTTAAAAAATAGATAAAATAGAGTATATGGTATAAATAATTCTGTAAAATATCGTTTGATCTTGTTTATCGGTATTTTTGGGCCTTAAGATAATGGTTTAGTCATTTATTAAGCTACTTTTTTCTCAATATGTGTAAATAATTTTAATCACATTCAGTAATAATTTATGTAAAATAATAATTTTTAACAACCCAAAAATTCATTAATTAACAGTCCCCTTCGTCTATTTAAATGTCTTATTATGGTTATGTAAAACGTATACACTTATTTGGTTTATGTTTTATATTTTAAAACACTATTATAAATTATGACTATTGCTAATATAGACGATGAAAAATGATCACATGATTAGTATAAATATAGGTCTTTAAAAAATCTTATTTATAATGAAAAATGAATTTATGGCCTCATCCAATAGACTTCCCCCACAAGAATCCCATTTCTCAGAGCTAGGAAAAGAGGTGGCTTCATTGGGCATCTCTTTTGACCATGCCCATGTCGAGCTTCAACATGTTAAGCTCGAACGGAACCGCCTAGAAGAGAAGTGGAAGTTGATAGATATTACAACCCAAGAAATGTCATTTAAGCAACCACAATAGTCTTTCACCACTACCCACCATAAGCTATGGTCTTATGAGTGTGTTTTAAGGGGTAATGTAACAATACCCTGGCACTATGACTATATACATTATTTTTTTATAATGATTATTTATTCTTTTCATTATTGTTACACATTGAAGTGCTTGTAATGAAAAAATAGTATTTTTTTGTTAATATTAAACTAAGTAATCTATTTTGATTAACTAATAGATTTTTGAATGTAATAAAATTTCAATGAAAAATTATTATTAAAAAATTTCTTTTTATTATATATAATTGATCGTATAATTTTTTGGAATAAAATTGTAATTTTTATTAAGGTTTAAAAGCTGTTTTTGTTAAAACACATTAAATTTAGATAAATGGTTGTTTTTATTTTAAAAGTAAAAATAAAAATATTTATAAAAATATTTAGAAAATGAATAATATTTTTGGAAGCAGGACATCGAAATTATCCAATAGAGAAATTGTCAACATTTCATGACACAATCGATTTTTTGGGTAAACAAATAAAATACCATTTAAATATATAATATATTTTATTTCATCACAATGACCCAAGAGTGATGTAATAAAATACTATAAATATTATTTTAGGCTAATATATATTTTAAAATTATACAAATGTGATTTTTTGTTTGTTTGATTTATTTTATAAAGCTTTAGTGGTCTCATCAAGACTTATTATGTATTTTGTCTTTTTAAATTTCTTTCCTTGAGAGTGTTACTCACCTCTACATAAGAAAACCTATTAATTTAAGAATATAGGCCATCAACTTTATAAAATATAGTTTTTCACTCCCCTTTTACAATAAACATTGGCAAAAACCATGGTCTATTTTGTTGTTTTTTTCTGTTTAATGTGACGTGTCCCAAACCTATATAATAAAGAATTACTTCTCATTTCCTATATAAAATCACACAATCTCCCACAAGCTCCCAACAAGCCTCTCTCAAAACCCTCCGAGGCCATTGGGTTCACACTTCCATGTAATGGATTCCTTCCTTTCTCATTTTATCCCAGACTCTTAATATTGTTATGACCTTTTATTTCCACATATAAATGTTGGAATATGATTTCTCACCTCCCCCATAATGACTTATGTATGTTTCAATGATCTGATACCCCTTACTCTTTCATTACGCCTCCCATAGACACCCATTTCCATGCTGAAATTACCAATGCGATTTCTCTCTTCTCATTTACATTCATGTAATTATTTTGTATTATAAATATAAATCGGATTAAATTTTTTGGGAAATGAATATATATAATCCCCTTAAATTTTATTTAAAATATTAATGATGTGACACCTATTCTTCTCTCATCAACCAATTTTACGAATTTCAATTTGACGTCGTTATGCTGGTGAAATTACTCCAAAATTTCCATGCCAAAATAATTATGTAGTGAATAACATACCCACCCCGATATCAAGGGTATTAAAATTTATGAACATGTAATTTATCATTGAGGAATTAAATTTATGTATTCCATATCTCTTATTTGTGGAATAGATTATGATATTTTATGAATCCATGTTGTATGATCTTGTGGCACACTAATGCATGAAATAAAATGTTTAAGGGTGAGCTCTGATAGAGCCCTAATACATTGGGTAAAGAATAGTATAGTTATAAGTCCAGTAAAATAGGTGTTTACTCATTCCAATCCATGTTCAAGGAGGGTTTACTCATTCTTCATGTGTAATTAGGGTTTACATATGCTCCATGTGCAATGATGCATGGCTCATGCTGATTCCATGTTAAGTGTTGTTGCCACATTTCTGTGTTTTGAATTTCATACTCTATCATTCCTTTATGCTCATATTTCTCTTTTTCTCCATTTATATGCCTATTTTCTATTATGTATTTTATTCCTCATGTTATTCCATGTTTATTCCCTTACTAAGATTTATAGATCACTCTTTTCTTATAAATGTTCTCAGGAAATCCCATGAAATGATAAGTATGGGGGAATGTAGTGGTCATGTAATGTATGTATTCCGTAATGAAATTGAATTTAATGTTTTAAGTTGTTATTTAATGATCTTATGACCTAAATACACTATACCACTTGATCTTCTATGTTTTATGACATTATTTTTATGTAATAAATCATGTTTATGTGTGTAATAAAAATCGTGGTTGTCATAGATGGAATCAAAGGATAGGTTTAGTTATTTTTGGGAATATGATTAGAAAAACATATTGAAGCCTTAGAGACACGACTATGTATAATAAAAACATCCCTATGTTATAGTAATTATTTATTATTAGGTTTATAAATCTAATACATCAGTGTTTTGATACGATCTGGTAGAGGTGGCTCTAGCACAGATGTACGTAGGAGTAAAAACTTCGACAAGGAGCATCAGACATGACCTGGGGTATCCTGCTGCACAAAAATGGGCCATGATGCACTATTTTTTTGACACATCTATTGTATGTGCATTGGTAAGTTCACAAGATTAGTATGAACCACTATTATTGAATTAATAAAATTAGCTAAGAATATATGATAGAAATTGGTTCATGGATAACATAGAGTGAAGCCTATAGATTCATAAGTTATGGAAAATAAATCTTTTTATATGTCATATGTTTTGTCATTGGAATACCATTTATGTGTTACCCCTAACATTCCATATCTTCCATCCAATGGTTAGTAATATGAGGGCTCAAGTTAACAGCTGATGTAAGGACCAATGTGATCAATATTTTAATGAGATGCCCAATCCGAAGGGAGAAGTAATCACAGACATTGTCATGATAATATCTATGTTAAATGAATAATTGAATAGAGACATGGGTCATGAGGAATGCTCAACCCCCCCCCCCCCCTCAGAAATAACTAGCCACTATCAAGATATTCATGAGACAATGGACTCCTATGTTTATTTGTTCATATGATCCCTTAGTTTCGAAATAATGGATCATGTCTATTGATACGATCTTATCCATCATTGAATGTACTGAAGAAGAGAAGGTTCTTCTGGTTTCATGTCATATAGAGGCTGAAGCTGATCAATGGTGTGCATTGAACAAAAAATATAAAGCCTAAGGAGGATATAAAGGCATTGGAATGGTAGGATTTCCAAATAATATTTTTGGATAAATATTTTTTTTGGACCCTCTCGCTTAAGAGAGAAAGGTACATTCTTTCCCTCAAGAAAAAAAAGACGACGAATCTATCACACAGTATGAGGAAAACATCGCAAGGCTTGCATGATATGCTTCAGGCTTTTTCGTTACCCCTAAATTCCAGGTTGACAACTACTTTGGTGGGATAAAACCTAGCCAACAAAAATCCCGAGCGATACATGACTTCGAGAGCTATGAATAAATTTTCAATATTCTCTCAATGAAAAAATGGAGATCAGTAAATCATAGGGGTATCAGGGGGATAAGAACTGTATGGTGGATTTTAATTTTGTATGTCTGATGGATAAATCCAATGGTTCAAAGATGATCTAGCTTCCCAATTTCTAAATGTGTGGAAAGAAGCACCTTGAAAGTTACATAAAGGGGTTGAGGAAATTATTTAGGTGTGGATGTGACGGAAACCGAACTGGTAACTGCAAATAAGAGAAACCCACTGTTGTAATAGAGGAGGGAAACACTCTATTTGACTCTCAATTCAATGTTCATTGCTTAAACTACAAAGAACTAGGTCACCTTTTAAATCTGTACCCTAAGCCAATGATTCTTGGTGAAAACCAACAACCTCCGAGGAAGCAAGGGTGAGATTTTTCCCCCACTACCGACGAAGTGAACACTAAAAATGAAGTGGTGATAGGTACACAATTTATCCATTGATGAATAGAAAACATAATTATTCTTTCATGTTCTACATGTTATTTTTTATCCTAAAAGGTTATAAGAACAATCCCAACACCAACAAAAATCTTGGAAGTAATGATGTTGGGGATTTTCGAAAATGGAGAAATAATTGCATCACATTAATATAACTCCACCTCTATCAAACTTTTTTGATTGAACATCCTAGTGAACCTCATTAAACTATCCCTGGTGGAATTTAATGTAATTATCATCATGGGTCGACATTCCTAATATAAATCCATCATAAATTATCTTGAGAGGGAAATTACTCTCTATGTGAAGAATATACCCCCAATTCGGTACTAGTGTAAGGAGAAGGATATATATTTTTAGTTCCACTATCTCAAGCATGGATATTACTGCCCTATGAGCACACATATCTAGATCAGATGATTGAGTACATGGGGGAAACCATCCTTGAAGACATGCCTTTTATTAGGGAATTCACATAAGTGTTTCCTGAGGAATTATCTGGTCTCCCTCCTAGAAGAGATGTTGAATATTCAATTGACCTTACACATGGGGCATTGCCAATATCCAAGACTCTATATAGATTGGCTGTGTGGAGCTTGAGAATCTGAAGAAACAGGCACAAGAGAATATAGGTAAATGGTTTATATGCCCAGGTGCTTCAACATGGGGTGATCCCGTTTTCTTAGTCAATTATAAGGATGGGTCAATGCAACTTTTCATTGATTATTGGGAGATTAAAAAATCATTATAAAGAAAAAGTTTCCTCTATGATGAATTGATGACTTGTTCGATTAGAAGATTTGAGAACCATACTCTTACTTGGTGGATTTGCGGTTGGAATATTACCAAGTAAGGGTGAAAGTGGTTATCCCAAGAACTACTTTTTGTACAAGATATTGGCACTATGAATTCATAATGATGATTTTCGGACTCACTGATACTCTATAAATCTTCATGGACTGGATGCATAGTGTCATTAGAGATTACCTCAACATATTTGTGGTAGTATTTATAGATGAAATTCTAATATACTCCAAAACCAAGGAGGACTGTGATGAGCGTCTAAGAACAGTACTAGAGACCTTGCTGAAGGAGAAGCTCTATGAAAATTATATCATGTCTGAGTTCTGGTTGAAGGAGGTTTCATTCTTGGGTCATATCATCACAAGTTGTGGGAGATCCCTGGATCCCTCCAAAACAGCTACAATTAAGAGATGAATGAGGCCATCAACGGTAATGGATATTCGTAGCTTCATCGGGTAATCTAGATATTATTAATGATTTGTGAGAAATTTCTAATGATTGTCCAACCCTATTACCAACCTAACTCAGAATGGAGTAATATTTTCCTGGATTCATGAATTCAAAGAGAGATTCAAGGAGTTGAAAAGGAGGCTTATCACTGCACACTTGTTCACATTACCCACATGTGGAGATATTTTTGTTGTATTTAGTGATGATTTGAAGAAGGGAATGGGTTGTGTGTTGATGCATAATGATAATGTGGTTTCATACCCCTCAAGGAAGCTAAAACTGAAGGAGAAAAACTATCCTACACATGATTTGGTGTTCGAGGGAGTGATCTATGCGTTGAAAATCTAACATCATTATCTCTATAGGGAGAAGTGTAAGATATATATTAATCACAAGAGCCTAAAATATATATTCACATAGAATGAGATTAATATGCACTAATGAAGATGGATATAACTCATTAAGGATTATGACTGATCTGTCCATTACCCCCATAAGAAAGCGAACAAGGTGGTTAATTCTATAAGTATAAAGGATCTGATGATTCTGTTATTGATGAGAATTGAGAAGGATATAATCTTATTACATTTTTATAGGATGGACATGAGAGTCATCAAGAGAGTAACATCATCAATCCTTTCTTAAATGGTTTCTCAACCATCATTCATGGAGAAAATAATGGATGCTCAAAGAAAGGATGTGGAAATTCTTGAAAAGGGTGGAAGCTTTCATAATTGTGAAATCATTTTAGTTCATGGTTGAAAAGGATGGTATTGTAAAATATGGGTCACAATTATGTGTACCATCTGATCCAGAGATAAAAAAGATCTTCTAAATGAATCACATAGCTCAACCTTCTCTACTCACCCCGGGAACACAAAGATGTATCGAGATCTCCAAGAAAACATTTGGTGGGACAAGATGAAAAGGGGGATTGCTGGATGTATGTCAATGTTCAAGGTATGTAATCAAGTGAAGGCTAAGAGGAAAAAGTATAAAGGGATTTTGAAACCACTAACTAAACCAACATAGAAGTTTTAGAACATTACCATGGACATTGTAATTGGACTTCCAAGGACATCCAGAGGAAACAATGCAATATGTGTCATTCTGGATCGTCTTACGAATATAGCTCACATTATAGATATTCAATAATACTTCTCATTGGATCCACTTGGACAGATTTACATCAAATAAGTCTTAATGCTTCATGGAATACCACTATCTATTGTATCTGATCACGATCTAAGATTCACCTTGATGTTCTCGAAAAGCCTCCAGCAGGATCTAAGAGCTGAACTGAACTTCAGTATGGCCTATCATCCTAAAACTGATGGCCAGTCTGAGCAAACTATTCAGACACTGGAAGATGTGTTATGATCATGTTCTATGGACTTCAAAGGAGGCTGGGACCAACATCTTCTACTGGTTGAATTCTCCTACAATAACAGTTTCCACTCGGCCATCCAAATGTCACCATTTGAACCCCTTTATGGTAAAAGGTCTTGAACCCCGGTGTGTTCGGATTAATTCAGTGAGGATAAGTTTCTAGGACAATAAATGGTCGATCTATGCTGGAGAAGTTTAAAACAATTCAACATCATATCAAGGTAGCCCAATTTTGATAGATGAGTTATGCAGACAACTATCGATGATAACTTTAATTCAGTGTTGGAGATATGGTATTTTGGAGCATATATTTATAGAAGAAGGTCACGAGGTTTAGGTGGAAAGGGAATTTCATTCCTAGATAGATTGGCCCCTTCACGATTCTTAATCATTTCGGGGTTTTGGCTGATCAACTAGCACTTCCTCCTACCATGGCCAAAGTACATGATGCCTTTCATATATCCATCTTATGAAAGTACATACCATACCCTTCACATGTACTCTCTTCAGACGTAGTATAGTTATAGGATGATATTTTTTATGAGGAGCTACCAGTGAAGATCATAGATCATAGAGATCAGGTTCTACGAAATAAGACAATGCCCTCATCATGGTGTTGTGAAATACAAAAGTTTGAAGAAGTGACATGGGAATCATAAGAAGTTAATAAGAAGAGTTACCCACATCTATTTTATTGTTGTAAAAGGAAATTTTGAGGGTGTATTTTCTTAACAGGGGAGTAATGTAACGACCCAAAAATTCATTAATGATGATTACTCTTCGTCCATTAAAAAATATTCTTATGGTTATGTAAAACATATTCACATATTAATTCTATGTTTTGGATTATAAAATACCATTATGAATTGTGATCGTTACTAATATAGATGTTGAATAGTGATCACATGATTCGTATAAATTTTGGGCTTTAACAAATCCAATTTACTAAGACAGAGGTAGTGATGGCCTCATCCACTTGACTTTCCCAAATGAAGACATTTTGTTAGAACTCTTAAAGGTGGTTGCATTATTGGTCTTCACTCTTGATGAAGACCATGTTGATATATAATATGTTAAGATCAAATACAACTTACTATGGAATAAGTGGAAGTTGATAGAGATTACCACCTGAGCAATGTTATCCAAGCCACCCCACGAGTCTATCAGTGTCTCACACCTTACCCGAAGGTCTTATGGTGGTGTTTCAAGGGGTTACGTAACAGGACCATAACACTATCACTATTTACATTATATTTTGTATAAATATTGTACATTATTTTTATTAGTGTTACATTGTAACAAGTTTTTAAAGCACAAATAGTATTTTTAGTTAATATTCAACTAAATAATCAATTTTGATTAATTAATGGATTTTTGAATTAAATAATATTTTAATAAAATATTATTATTAACAAATTAAATTATTTTAAATATAAATGATGTTATAATTTTTATGATTACAATTTTAATTTTTTTACGGTTTGAAAGTTGTTTTTGTCAAAACCCATTAATTTTTGATAAATGTATGTTTTTAATTTAAATTTAAAAATTAAAATATTTATAAAATTATTTACATAAAATGAATATTTTTTTGAAGTTAGGATATCGGAATTATCCATTGGTGAGTTTTTTCATTATTCAATGAGTGTGTCAAATTTTTGGGTAAAAAAAATTAAATATCGTTTAAATATATAATGTGTTTTATGACATCATAATGACCCAATAGTGATGTAATAAAATACTATAGACATTATTTTCGGCAAATATATGTTTTACCCTGATGATAATGTGATTTGGGTTTTGTTTGATTTATTCTACCAAGATTTAGTGGACCCTTTAATACTTATAAAATATTTTGTCTTTTAAATTTGTTTTCCTTGAGAGAGTGACTCACCTCTTCATAAGAAACACTATTATTTTAAGAAGCTTGACCATTTTATTTATAAAATATTTTTCTCCACGTCCCTTTGGCAAAAACCATGCGCAGTTTTTGAGTAGTATAATGTGTGGTGTCCCAATGCTAAATAATAAATAATTCCTTCTCCTTTCCTATATAATGCCACAAAATCCCCAAATTCCTCTTCATTAAAAGCCCTTTGAGTTCATCCATCCTCTGATCTCATATCTCTAGAATCATCCCAATGAACCCCAATATCCTAAGAAATCTCTCTCAATATCCTTCTAAGCCTTTGGGATCACACTTCCAAGTAAGAGATTCCTTCATTTCTCATTGTATACATGTTTCTTAATATTGTTATGACAATTTGTTTCTAGTTATAAATGATGGGATACTATTTATAAAAACCCCCATACTTCCCTATTTATGTCTGAATGATTAGATAAACCTTAATTTCTCAATAATGAATCCCATGTACATTACCATTCTGAAATTACGTAATGAGTTTCTCCCTTCTCATTTACATTCAAGCTATTATATTGTATTATGAATCTAAATTAAATTAAATATGTTGAGGAATGTATCTCTATGATCCCCTTACATTCCATTTTATGTATAAATTATTATACAACCCCTTCACTCTCATCAACTCATTTTACAAATTTCTATTTGATATCATTATGCTGCCGAAATTACACCAATCTTTCCTTGCCAAAATCATAGTGTAGTGAATACCACACACACTCTTATATCAATGGTATTCACCATTAAGTACATGTAAATGATGATTAAGGAAATATATTTATTAATTATACATATTCTATTCGTGGAATAAATTATGATGTTTAGTGAATCTATATTGTAGGATATTGTGGAAAACATATGCATGAAGTGAAATATTTAAGGATGGTGAGCCTTGATAGTGCGCCAATGCATTGGGTAAAGTATAGTATCATGATACATAATGTGTAATGGGGTTTTACTCATCCTAATTCCAGTGAAATGAGGGTTTAATCATGCTTTTTGTGCAATGAGCCTTAGCACATGTTAATTCAATATTATGTGTTATTTCCACATTTACCTGTTACAGTTATCATGCATTATCATTCCTTTATTTTCACGTGTCTCATATTCTCCATTAATACGCCTATTCTCTCACATTTATTGTATTACTCATGTTATTCCATGTTTATTCCCTTACTAGGATTTATAGGTCACCCTTTTCTTATGAATGTCCTTAAGTTATTCCATGCAATGCTAAGTATCAGGGAATGTGGTGGTCGTGTAATGGAATTTTTCAAAATTTTTGTAGTATTTCATGATATAAGTTGATATGTAATGATCCTAATACCTAGATACACTAGAACCATCGATCATCTATGTTGTATCAGGTGAATTTTATATAATCAATCATGTTTATGTGTGTAATAAAAACCAGTGTTGTTATGAATTTGAACATATTATTCTTCATAAATTTTAATTATTACAAATATTTATTCATTTCTTGAGTTACACTCATATAAGTGGATTAAATTAAATTGAAATTAATCTGGTAGACAGAACAACTATACAGTTTTTATTTCAAAATGATCCAAATTTTACAATGTTTTTATCTGAATTCAATGTTATGTTCATTAAAATAAACTAATATAATTTAAATTCTATAAAATTTATCTAATTTTATTTTAAAGCCATATAAAAACAATTTTACTAAAAAAATTATGTAGATGAAATTTTGAACTAAAATATGATATTCATCATTATTCATCAAAATATGATACTTCACAGAAAAATACCATTAATTATACCTAACCTAATTCTTATAATTATAGTTCAAATATAAAGATTAGTTTTAAATATAATTTTTATAAAATTTTTAATTTTAAAATTTAAAATATGTTCTTTATTAAAATGTGGTAAATAAGACTTTCTAAAAAATATATGGATTTCTGTGTAAAAATTGTGTTTTTTATTATCTTATATATATATATAATATTTAATGAATGTAAAAATTATTTTATTGAATATATAATATATATATTAAATTTCTATCATTAATTAAGAGTAATTAATTTGATTTATTAGGATAAAAATAATTTTTTTATTATAAAAATAGTGTTTATTAAAACATTCCCTTTATATTAAATTGGTTCTTATATTCATTCCTATTTAATTTTAACCAATTAATTAAAACATATTTTTCATATGTTATTTTATCATATTTATAACCGTAAATTTAACGGATTGGTATTATTAAATCATTAATATATAAATATAATATTATAGATTGGGCAACTAAACCCAATGAATAATTCATGCCACTGAAGAAATTCACTATTTCTTGTAATGTAAACTACCGATGAAATTCGTTCTTTCATGTAATTTAGGATAAATTTTTTTTGTTCATTATGAGATATATAATATATTTATTTAAAATATTAAATTCATATTAATATAGTAATATTTTATATTCTTTTCAACACTTGGTTTTGGGTGTCATACACGCTATTATCAATTTTCTGTGTAGTTTAATATTTTACTTGGAGTTGGGTATATAGAAACCTAGGAAAAAATAATTTATTCTAAAAAATTGTTAAAAAGACTTGGAGAGTAACATGGGATACAATAAATAAGTTCTAAATATACACTTTCCATTCACTTTATCATTAATAATGAAATATTTGATTTTAGATCTTCCAACTATTTTATATCTAAGAATTTTTTAATTGTATCACAAAGTGACACCAATGATTAGATGTTGAATTATCCATGAAAACTTCTTAATTATATGATGGAAACAACTCAATTTAATTATTCATCTATAGTTTTAGTTTGTGGGAATTTTCTTCCATAAAATATAATTATTCTCCCTCTATTTGAACTTAATGATGTTATATGCAAGGATTGCATTTATTTAAATAAAACCACATAAATTTCAGAGTAAGTTGAATCATGTTTTATATTTTGAACCATACTATGATATTCTATGTGCGTGATGATAAATATGAACTTATAATGTTTTTACACCAATTACATAGAACTTGATTCATATTCAAATTGGATTTTTATCTTCGACTATTGGAGATAAACACATAATTTATCATGTAACTATTATAAAATTGATTATTGATGTTTTTTTAGAAAAATTTCCCTGTCTTTTTATGAATCATGAATTTTATTTTGCAATATATTCAATAACTAATTTTATAACTATTTATATGACTCTAGAGAGAATTCATTTGATTTAATTATAGTAATTAATGAAGAAACTCGAGGAGAATATATATAAGGGATTAATTCATCCAAGTACACAACCTTAAGGTTAAAAGGATATTTTTTTCTAATACAAACTATAGATCCATGAGGCTCTTCATTAATAATTGGAAACATTATAAGATATAAATAAATAATAGGTATCCACTTCCAGCTATTGATTATATTTTACATAAATTATGAGGAGAAAAATATTTTTCAATTATTGATATTTGATCTAGATACTATATTTTGATGGTCAAAATTAATGACACACCGAAGATTGACATCTATAAAATGTATAGACACAATGAATTTATAATGATTCTGTTTGGAATTACTAATTCCCCCACTATCTTTATGGATATATTTTATAGTCTTTGAGATTTCATTTATAATTTTATGGTAATCAATATAGATGAAATCTATAGACATTCTAAGAGTAAATAAAATCATGTACATCAAATGAATATTTTACTAATGGCCTTAAATAGTGGTAAGTTGAATGGAAATTTTACCATGTCATAATTTCTGAAAAAAATATCATATTTTATGTCAAAAAACATTAGCGAGGGTATATTTGTAGATAGATCAAAACAAATTATTAAATGCTGGTCTAGACCAATCATTGTGACTATGAATCATACATTTCATTCTCTGATTATAAATTATTTCGACCTTTTAGATAATTGATCATGAATTTATAATAAAATTGCAATGTTATCTCACAAGGGAGGAATGTTCCTTTGGGTAGATGAATGTGAAAAACATTCAAGGAACTGAAAAGATTGATAGTCCAAAAACCTATAATTAAATTACATTCAAATGGGTAAGGGGTTCTGATCCATAGTGATGAATTGAGAAAGGTAAACTAATTATTCCCCTTGAAGATTAATATGGTGATATAATTTACATCATTCCAATTGATGGTTCATGATAAAAATTACATAAATCATGATTTAAAGTTATTTGAGATGATTTTTACATTAATGATATGGTGTAAATTTATTTATAGGGATAGGTGTCAAATATATATTGATTGTAATTTAATAATGTATATATTCACTTAGAAAGAGTTGAATTTTTACCATAGAATATGGACAGAGTTGACTAATGATTATAGTTGTTAAATATATTATCACGTTATGAAAGCGAACAATGTGGCCTATAATTTGAGATAAAGGGATCAAACTAGAGTTTCTATAAATATGATAAAAAACAATCCAACATTTATATATTTATAATGGTTAGATTTAGAAATCTTGATTGATGGTAAGAAATCATATCTTTCTTAAATGTCCGTTCAATCATTTATCTATGTAAAGATTAAAGTGGCGTAGAAATAATATCAGGAGTTCCAAATATGGTAAGAAAACTTCTTCAATTCATCCTTGATTGTGTTAAAATGACAATTTCTAGGAACAATTTTTGTGTCCCACCAATAATATACTTGTATTAATATTTATTTGAAGAATCTGATAATCAATAATATTTTTCATTCTATAGTTATAAAGATGTATATAGATCTAAAATATTATGTCTACTATAATAACATGAAGAGATATATCATAGAGAATGTTCCTTGGTACTTTAAATATCATTAATTTTAGGATGATATATAGAAGTATAAGGGGATATTACAATAATTTTCCACACTAGAATGTAAATGGGAAAACATCACAATGGAATATGTCATTAGCCTCACCAAAAAGTACAAAGGCCACAAAACAATTTGGGTTGTAGATGATCACCTTATACTTTTAAAACCCTTAATTTATATTAGTGAATATTTGTTTTATGATTAAATTTCTAGGAAATACACTAATGCAGTGGTAATTTTTCATGGAGTCTAACACTCTATTGCATCTGATCGGGAAATTAGGTTTACATTAAAGTTATATTAATGTATTTAAAATTATCTCGAAACAATGATTAGTATTAATACTACTTATCATCCTTAAATAGATTGATAGTATAATAGAAACATTCAATCCATGTAGGGTACAGTGGATATTTTTGTATAAATTTTAAATATGGTAGAGATAAAACACTTCCACTTATTGAAATCCATTATAAATGTTTCTTTTACTCAAGCATTAAGATTTAAACTTATAAATAACTCTATGTAAATAAGTGTAAAACTCCAATGTGTTACTATATTGTTGGTGAATGAAATATTTATGAATTATATGTAGTTGATAAAATTTTAGGGAAATTTAGAGTCATTCTGTAGCACATCAAGGAAGTTTAAAGTCGATGGAAATTTTATGATGATAATCATTGGTAAAATATGGAATTTGACATTAGTGAGAAGGTATTTTTATATATTTATCCATGGAATAAGGATATGTGATTAAATTATAAGGTAAATTGGAACACTAGTTATATTGGCCCTATCAAGACTCTGGATTGATTAAAGATGATAGATTATTTCTTGGTTCATCTACTGATACCCTGTCATGTTTAGGATGTGTTCCATGTATCACTTATGAGGAAGTACATACCTAATCCTTGAAATATACTAAAATAGGAAAGTTATAACATATGATCATGCTATTTCCAATATAAAATAACACGAATAAATCTTGTATCATAGAGATAAAGTGTTATGGAATAAAACTACTAAACTAATTAATGTTGTATAGAATATTCTAAAATTTGAAGAATCAATAAAGGAACAAGACGATGTTATAAAATTGAGATATCCTCATTTTTTGTTCTATATTTTTTGTAATTTATATAGAAAATTCATTTTAATTGGGGTATAATATAACACATTGATATTTTATGATATATTTTTCTTTAAATAAATTTAATTAATTTTATATCTTGTGATAAATAGAATTTTTTTTAAATATACTAATATATAGTATCTAATTACAAACAATACCAAAACATATATGAATGAATATAAATAAAAACATTTTAAATATAATATAAAAAATTTTAGATAAATTAAATATATAGATTCATAAGGAAAATATTTTTAGTAATGTTCATATATTCTTCAACACTATACTTTTCCATAAAAATAAGTTACACTATTTTATATGAAAAATAATATAACTATTTTTATAGACATTCAGAAAATATAATTGAAAAAATTAACATCATTATTGAATTTTTAATGTTGAAATTATCTTAGAGTTAATTTTTGAAAATTTCCTAAAATGATTGATTTGTCGATGAAAACAGAAAAATATTGATTTTTTATACATTTTTTTACATTTATAGAATTTACATTGTTAAATTTTCTAAAAAAATGTCTCATATATAAAATAGTTCATTAATTTTACTAATAATAAAATAATAATCATTCTAACTATTATTATATTATAATTTTTTATAGAGACTTTTTATACTTATGAAAACATTATTTTTGGAAAACTATTTTTATTTATAATTTACACGTTTATATTTATATTATATTATGTGACATATGTGAATTAAATTTTATATATGGATTTAATATTATGAATCATAATATAAAAATTTATAAATGATTCCACTTTTATTTTTTGGAAATAATAAAATGTAAAATAAATAAAGAATTTTCCCCAAGTGTAAGGTTAAAATGAGTATACTGGGGATCAAACTAAGAGATAAGGGTATGTTTTCCAATTAAACAACAACACATACTATTTCATGGAAATAGATATAATTAAAAATATCCTAAATATTAACCTCTAATCTCTTCGAATCATTTTTATTGATTATGAAATAATTATATTTTAATCATTTAAGAAATTCCATGTCTGTTCTCTCCCCCACTTATAAATGGCCACTATTCCTTTATATTCTTTACACCATATAGTTAAATATATATTCAAAAAATCATATTGCATTATAATCTAATCTCCCTAATGCCTAATTTATATGTTATTTCCTTTTTAATATAATTACAAGTGTCCATAAAAGGGATCTATATGATACTTATCAAAGATGAGGTTATCACATTACCCGACCTCTTTCAATTTATTTCTAATTATACATCTTATAAATCTTTGTTATTCATAATTAAATAATAAATTAAGTATCCTCAGTGAAATTAAATGTTACTATGATTATATATGTGAGGGTTTTCCATGAAAAAATTAATCAGCCAATTTATCCTTCAGAGAAATTCTATATAGCAGAACATTGATTTTTTCTTTAGGATGATACAATTTGATTTAAGAAATTGTAACTTTTGTTTTTTTTAATAGAATACAAATTTTTGGATTTGATTAAAAGTTATAATACCTAATATAAATATAAAAAAATTTCGTGGAAATTCATGTTCATGGTATAAAATTGGCAGGAAATAAAACAAGTTTGAAATTCGAACCAATACAGTAGTTATGGACATGATTAAACCACTCAGACACATTCCTCTTCATTATTTAAAAATATTTCCCAATTTTATTTCTAAATTATCACCCAATAACCCTTATATCAATACCTGAATTTTAATATATATTATATAAATACATAAATATGATTATTGTTCCTCTTACAAAAGTGATTCAATTTCATGAAGACCACCAAGAAATCAAACCTAATTGAAATCACTATGCTCAATGTAAGAACTGACCAATGAAATTTAAATATTGAAGTCAATTATTTGACTTAACATACTAAAAAACAATCCAAAAAAATTTCTGGTAATATTTTGATGAAAATAATAAAACACAGTTATTAAAAATATTTGTTCAAGAGAAATTAAAAATGATATTACACAAGAATATCACAATTCATAAGAGGGTGTTTTTCAGTTGTGGATGTCCAAAACCACATAGTCATTAGTCTTGCATGAATTGAGAAACCTCTATCATATTTATTATAGAAATAATGAAAAACATCATCTGCAATATTTCTGTCTAAACCATAATTTTCTCCTCCAAATCCAACCTCTCATGGAATGATGATGAGATGGAAATTTATAAAAAAGGAGGTTTGGAAAACTTGTTTCCTAGTTTATGTAAATCTGAATCATTTATAAATTTTTCAACCTTACCGTCCACATATATCATTGGTTTATTAAATAAATATATTTAAAATTTTGTATTCTATAGACCCTCAAATTTTATGATGATTTGGGCATGTTTTTTTAAAAGTTTTGAATTAATTACTGAATATAAGTTTCACTTCTTGAGGGGACCCTTAATCTTCCTTATCTTTGAGGAATTCATACGATACCAAAATAATCAATGTTTTTATTTATTTTATATTTAATTCACTATATTGAGTTATATTGTATCTCTAGGTTTAATAATATAATTTGGATTCATGAATCCTATGTCATGGTCCAATGAATGAGGTGGGGTCCATCCCATCGGCCAACAAAAATTCCTATAATGAATGATTAATTTGGGACTCTCGAAGGCAAAATAAACACTGAGAATATATTTATGTATACCATGAACACAAGAATAAATAAAATTTATTACTCTATTTGGATCAATAATGAAAAACATATTATTGAAATATTGAAGTGATTGAATATAGTTAAAATGAAAAAATTGTGAAATTTTATATTTTATGTTCAATGCAACCGTAAAATAAAAAAAATTGTTATTCAGGTAATTTTTTAAATTGGTCAGGTATAAACCATTGAATTATGCATATAATATATTATAAATGTTATCTTTATCAATTCCCCCTCACTTATAACGTGGACTCCTGTATAAGGTAGCCTCAAAAATCAAATCACAACAAAACTAGAATACATACCAATGAGGATTTCTAATTTATTACTAAGAATAAAAAAATATCATGGATCATGAAAAATAAAAATTTATAGTTATCAATTCAAGTCATTCAATATATTTCTACATCATTTATCCTCTCATTGAAACAACACACATACCTGAAAAAAAATTCTCTCAACACACAAATATGGATTTTTAACAAGACGTTTTCCATCCAATGTCATGCAATAATTACAATAGAAATGAAATATTTCTACATATCCACCCAATTTAAGTTGATAACATATGATGATCATCATAAATTTTGAATGTTTTTATCTTGATAAATATTATTGTGTTTCAAATGTTAAAAATTATGAGATAGAATTAGGAGGGTTTGGATAATTTGAATGAAAAATGTATGACTGTATTTTTCACTCAAGTATGGTCTCATCATCATTATATCTATAATGAAATAATATCTATGAATATTTTAGAATCTCATTTCAATCCAACTCGATTAATATTTTAGTAATAATAAATAATATTTTTCTTCTCTCTTTTTTAGTGCTCTAGTTTGGCACAAATTTATTCTTTTAAGAGCTACAAATAGGAACAACACTTTTCTCCTTGAAAGAAAGGGGAGAGCACAAAATTTAGTATAAAAACCTATATTATTTTATAATAAATAAATATATTAAAATTATAATTCTCCCCAAAAATCTTCATGAAATGATTTTTCACACAAAATTCCATGTCCCTACCACACTTAAGACTAACTAGATCATGAAATTCAACTCCCAGAGTCAGTTATGTTGGATAAAGTGGATTATAATGTGGCTATCCAATCAGTTTTTTCCTGGATAAGTCAGTATTAGGAAATATTTAATGTAATGGCATGTTAAAATTAAATATGATTCACATGAAAATTAGTCTTCAATATCAAAAAAAATTATTTAATTATTTTAATCACAAGAATCTCAGTCCTCATGTTTTTACAAAAAAGTCAAGTTACGGTTTGAATAAGAATT
This sequence comes from Viscum album, assembly GCA_963277665.1. Classification (NCBI taxonomy): domain Eukaryota; kingdom Viridiplantae; phylum Streptophyta; class Magnoliopsida; order Santalales; family Viscaceae; genus Viscum; species Viscum album. Next base: position 1,316,556,101 of record OY728133.1, read on the forward strand.
CATTGTTTCTCATAATAAACTTTGTGAATTTGTAGAATATGTATAAATGGTTTTAGAAGCCTAACAGAAATGGGATTTAATATTTAAGTACAGTGACATGTGGAATGAGACACAAAAATAAGAGGTATTTTCTTATAATTTCCAAAATGCTAGACATTAAACAAATATATTTTTATCATGAAATTATATTCTATTTGATGGTATAAATTAGACCCCTAATTTACATGGGTTAAAAATAATCTAAAATCACTAGTCTAAAAAACCCCACCAAATTATAAAATAAGTAAAATAAAGGAAATAAACAAAAAATTGGATGAAAAAATGACAAAAAATAAATGAAAGAACACAAAAAAATTTATATAACAAGTATGTTCCTACCACCACACTCATTTTTTTAGTTTCCAATTTTTTTAATTGATTTATGTGAGAATAAAATTCACTAATTTAAACACATAACTATAATTATGTAAGAAGGAAATACACAACCTGGATTCAACTTTATTCAACTTTATTAAGATTGTTCTCATCCCCTAAGGAAACTAGAATATTCTCTCTAATTAGTTATAACCTAATCCCATTAACCGTGAATGTGGTCCATTTTATGGTTATTTTATTTGTATTACACAATAAAGAAATAACATAGTAACTATAAAATAGAAAAACCATGTGGAATGAAATTTACTTCGGAAGAGGTTCAATTTGGAATCAAAGAGAAGAACTTTATCTCATTCATTTTAGTTTTTATTGAGAATCAAGCCATCATGAAATTATTATTTTCATTACTTATGTAACCTAAATCTTTTATATGAGTTATTTTATATCTCATCTACCTCCTACTAAAAAATAATTATTTTCCCGCCGAAAATATATTCTTTTTAGATATTTTAACATCTAAAAAATATTTATGCTCTAACTCAACCAGAAATTGGAAATTATTTCAATAAACTAATCCATATGGTGACATTCTAATACGGGTTTTGAATATATTCCTATCATCACAAGGTGAATCATCATGTCTCGAACTCCAATTCATTCTATTTGGGTTCATATTTTTTCCATAATTTGCTTGACTTCTCTATTTAAGAACTCAAACATTAAATTTTTTTATAATTATATAATTTAGATTCTATATAATGAGCTCCATATTAATCCAAATTAGATTCCTATATATTATAACCAATGGTGAATCCTTGATCTGTAATAAGAAAAATTGGAAATCTAAATCATGAAAACAATTTTTATTTTCACAAACATGGATATTTTTTTGGAATCATCAGCTCTTACGAGAATTGAATCCACCCACTTGGGGATATAATCAACATCAAGAAACATGTAATTATATCCAATAAAATTGGGGAAATTCCCCCATTAAATTCATAATGCATATGTACAATAAATAACAAAATAAAATATCTTTTTATGGAATACCATCCCTATTATAAATTTTTACATGAAATGGAAAATTTTTATAGATTCTACAAAATTTAAAAATATCTACAAAAATTGACGGATGATATAAAAAAAATCAAGTCACTTTCTTGCTTATTTCTTCAGCACAATGCTTCATATATAGATAAAACTGTGATTACATTTTTAAAAATATTAAAATTCTAAATTTGGAATGCATGTTCTAATCATGTGATCACTACCAACATTCCACAAGTAATGATCATCCTAAATGTGATTCTTTGATTCGATCACATATTTAGACATTTGTTTCTTGAAAACACATTGGGGAACTTCATCAGCATCCAAATAATTTAAAATATCAGAAAAACATGGTATTTTATATTGAAAATAATAGAACTCATCATATGGAAATTATTTTTAATTTTTTGATGAATCTAAAGATTCTTTTCCAAAATAGAATATATCATACTCAAATGGTTAGAAACAAGGATCGAACACCCTTTCTTATCCTCTATATCAACATTAAACCCTTATTATAGATAGATCTATCTCAAACATATTTTTTCATCATTTTTATTCATAAAAAATATTATTTCATAATATTCTGTGAAAAAAATCACCATGGATCTCAATAGATAACATCTAAACCTGTCCAATAAAAATACAACAAAAAATAGTTCATTCATAGTGTTTGTGTAGTTTTATTGGGTATAATCTAAATTTTTTGAGGCATAGTAAATCACATGAGATATATTTTATAACATTAGACTAAAAACTACCCCAAAAGAAAAGTTAGATGTATCAATCATGATTTCAAATGTCAAGCCCCATTTGGTGGTTGAAAAATACGTGGGGTTATATGTTTTTGTTTCAGCTATCAAAAGGCCAGTTTAAAATTATCATTAAATAAAAATGGGGTGACTTTTTGGGCCAACATATAAAATTCAAGTGAAACATTACTAAAATGATTTATGAATATCGTATAAAAAACTAGATGACCATGTAACGATCTCATATCTCTCAAATTTCTAAATATGGAAATGAAGAAATGACTTAAATTTGGATTGATCAAGTTTACTTCCATCTAGAGGAATAAATGGCCACAAAAATCCCATTATACACAATAAAATTTAATTTTTATAATTGAGAACAAGATTTTTATGAAATAAGTTTTCAATAAGATCAACCAATATTTTCAAAAAAATTTAAATGGCGATCTATAAATAGTAAAGTCAACCATAAAAACATCCATGAATGTATCTAGAATTTTATATAAAATTATCATCATACACATTTGAAAATATCTTAGAGAAATATGAAATCTAAAGGGCATACTCATAAAAGTAATTATTACAATGGGGAACATGTAAGTTGTTTTATCGTGATCCTCTAGAGCAATGTTAATTTAGAAATTATCTGATAAACCATAAAGAAAAAATTAGTGGGTTTTCCCAACTAGTAATTCAATGACATTGTCAGGAATTGGAAATGGGAAGTGGTTTTACATGTAACAAAATTTAGTGTCTTATAATCAATTCACATTATACATTTATTTGGAAGAATAATAGGGAAAATATCGCAAAATTTATTCCATGATATTTCAAAGCCAACTTTTTTTGGAACAAATTCAACTTCACTCAGCCATTAACTACCAGAGATGGGAAAAATAATTCTAGATTCTAAAATGGTAGTGAAATATATTTACTATGTATAGTTAAATAATATAGGGTCTAACCTATAGATTTATTATGGTTTTTAAGGAATCATAATAGTTAGTTCCTATGGCCCAATGATATATGTTTTGAAATTATGATGGGGAATTTTTCATTCTCAAACAATAAAGCATATTTGATTTTCTAACAAATTAGTTTCAAATCTCTAAAAAGTTGGTTATTTTAAATTATCAAATGAAACTACTCATATTTTTATTTATTTAGTGATGCTAAATATTTTAATTAACATTCAACATGATGAACTATTTCCATGTTACCATGATGTTTTTCATGTGTAAAATTGGAATCTTCCCCAAGGACACCACTATCATGTTCAAGTGTCTCCAACATGTAATATTCATCAATTATGAGATAAATATACTCTTTTAATGTAGTATAAATATTTCAAAACTATTTACATTTTTTATTTTCAATATCTTTTTGGTCAGATTCTATAACAAAAAAATTTAACATCTTCTAAAATAGTAGTTGGTTTTTTATCACAGGAAAAATATGGGAACATCTGAGGGAAAAACCAATAAATCATGATTAATTAGGGGATTAATGGTCCTAAATTGGGTGTTTCATGGAATGAAATATGATAAAATGAACAACCTATTATCTAAACTCTTTTAAAAGGATTACGCTGTGAATAGTGATGATTGCTTTTTTAGTTTTTAAAAATTGTCTCCCTAGAATGATAGGTGCATTGGTACTAAACCAATCATCTTTCAAATCCAATAAATATAAATACACAAAAAATAATTTCTCTCACATAAATGATAACATCCTCAATAACTTTAGTTGGCTTGGAAGTACTTCTGTTAGAATTTTGAATGATAATTACAGAGGGTTTCAGTTCTCTATTGTGAAGAGATGAGTAAATAGAAAGTGGAATAAAATTGATAAAAAACCCTAAATCAAGAAATAAATACTTAAATTCACTTTTTTCCGATAGTTCATGTATTGTTAAAGGATCATTAGTCTTTAAATTTTACATGATAAACATGCTGAATGAAATATAAATAATTCATTCATATAATGACTTTTTTCTATTCCTCTGAATTTCCTCATGTGGGTACACATCTATTTTATAAACATAGAATAACATGGAATTTTTTCACATCATCGAGAAATGTAATATTGACATGAAATTTATTAATAGTATCCTAGATCTCTTTATCCATCTCTTTTTTAGCATTTGACTCCATCGGTGGTTCCCTATTGTGATAAGGTAGTGGGGGTTTAGATGACTCTGTGCTATTCTGAGAACCAATTTGAGAAACATAATGACCATTAATCCTCTTATAATCCTTCTCCATTAATTAAAAAAAAATTATTCTCTTTATTTTGTGTTCCCATTAAAATAAAATTCATATTTTACATCATTTCCATCAGTTTTGAGATTCTAATTAACAGTTTCAATAATAGGTTTATGTTTCTCAATTTTAGGTATATTCAATCTTGTTTCACTCCTATGATCAATAACACTAGAATTTTCCTTCCCTTTACCTCTTAGACTCACTGGATCTTGGGAGGATAAAACTACACTCATTTAATTTTTCCTAAAACTATGTTCATAGTAATGTTGTACCATTTGATTCATCAAGGTATTCATAATGCTCTATTTTTTTGTGAGTATTCTAGTGGTTGTCTCATTGCTTCTTCTTGTGGACTCATTTCTTATTATTGTTGACTCATTACATTTCCATGGTTACTCTAGGAGATTTTATTAGGATGATAAGGTTTATAGTTCACACAAAATGGGAATTTGATTAATAATTTAAATATCTCTGTCATGAATTACTTGATTGTCCTTGGAAGAAGCTTCTATGTTTTTAGGAAGCTAAAATATTTCCTTATAGTGGTTTTTCTAGACGTTATATTAAATTTGTTTTGGATTGGAAAGGTCTTTTTTATAAATGTTTTTATAGGAAAATGGAATTTTTTTCCTCAAAAATATCATTCTCTTATAGGAATTGATCACTATAATTTTCATAAGATTAGAAAATTACAGAATATACATGCCTTTGAAATGTTTCTACATTTTTTGTTGGTGTTTTTGGGTTATTTGAAAACATCATAAACCTTACCATTGTGTTAATATTAAATAGGTGACTCAAAATCAGGTTGTTATTGGGACTAATAGTGGGGAATTATTGGGAATATTTCACGTGAAGAAGTCCTCCTTTTCAAATTGTTGAGAATTTTGGGCCATGTTTGCTATTAATGACCTTAATGGTGCTAGTTTTTAATCAACTAATGCCTATCCATCTATAAAATAAATCATTATACTATCATTATAACAAAATAATTCATAAACATATTTAATCAAAAGTTAGAAAACAATTTTTTGGCTGGGAGAACTAAAAATTATTTTTAATAATTTACAATAATCATGCGATGTTTCACCTTGAGTTTTCCAAATTCCACAAATCTATTTTGGAACGAAAGATTTTTTGGAAGCATGGAAAAAAATTCAAGTTAGAGTTTTTTCAATTCATCACAATCTTTAACCAATGTTTAATGTGAATATAAAAACCATTCATGAGAAACTACTTCTAATGTAAAAGGAAATGACATCAATTTCATTTTATTTAAATCAACTCCTTGAGGTTTAATGTTGAAAAATGATATAATAATTATTGAAGGTGTATATAGGGATCCTCCCCTTGAAAAAAATTAAATTATAGAAGTTGGTGGATTACACCACATTTAATTAAAAACCCATAAGGTGAAATGGGATATTCAAAAGGATTTAGTTGATTTTCAACATAGGATAAAGCCAATTCATTCAAGATTATGTTGTTAGTATTTATAATTTTAGTTTCAACCAATTTCCTTCAATGTGTTTTTGTATAATATTCAAAACATGGGATAAGTGAATTCATTGTATCTATAAAATTATATTGAAATGTTCTATCAATTTTAGAATAGAATGGTAATGATTTCATGCAATAATTACAGGTCAAGAAAAACAAATTACAAAATTAGTAAAAGAAACCTCCTCATCAACAGCACCATTTAATGCTAGAATTGTTTTCATAAAAACCACTATCAATCCATTTATCCTGTGGATAAATTAAATATAGAAGTTTGTGTATTATCTCTTGTGGGGTTTTCAATTTGAGTTGCAAAACATTCACTTTGGTTTTTTCTATTTTTGATAGAATAAAATTTTGGGGATTTGATTATATGTTTCCATACATAATAAATATATAAAATAAATCTTACGAAAATAAAATATTAAGTAAAAATATTTATAGGAAATAAAAGGGGATTGAAAAAAGAATAAAAAATAGTTATAGACAACATTAAACCCCTCAGACACTCCCCTCTTCATTGTTTTAAAATATTTCTTAAATGAACTTATCAATTCCTACCTGAGGATACCCAAGTGAAAATGAAAAAATTTCATAGATATCATATCAAGACATAACTATTATTGGTTTCCCTCAGATATAAGTTATTCAATTATTTATGACCTACAAGAAATGAAATTTAATTAAAATCACTATGTTCAACAGTAAGACCACCCTGAAGAGAATTAAATTATAATGTCAATTTTTTTACTTTGTAAATTGAAAAAAATTCCAAAAAATTTGATGAGAATATATTCATGAAATATAACAACTAAATTCATTCAAAATTATAAGTTCAATATATATTAAAAATTATATTCCACAAAAATATCGCAACTCATAAGAGAGTATCCATCAGTTTTCACTATCTAAAATCACTTGGTGCTTAGCTTTTCATCACTTGAGAAGCCCCTATATTATTAAATATATCATGATTACATATAATATTCATCATGATATCTATATCAAACTTTTATTTTCTCCCACATTACATCCTCTCATTTAATGATGATGAGATGGAAATGTAAAGACAAGTAGGGTTGTGAAAAAATACCTCTGGTTTCTGTCCATCTATAGTTTTCGTGATTTAAACCACCTTCAAAACTGAATATATCTATTGTTTATTTTATATATTTTTTTAAATTAAATAATGTTTATACCCTAAATTTTTTTAAATTTTAATTATGGTGTCAAATTGATGAATTGATTACTTGAGTTTATGTTTTCTTCATATGGGGGCCCTCCATATTTCTTATTTCTCATTGATTCATATGATGACATAATGTTCTAATTTTAATATTATATTTGATTAATTCAATTATTTTAGTTTTAATTTATCATTATGTTGAATAATATCACAGGGAGCCCTGAAGACCATGTTATTGTTCAATTAATGAGGTATGGTCTATCAGGTCGGCCCGAATTATTTCCCATAGGGAATGATTTATTTGTACCACCAGAAGGTCAACTAAACAATATCCTAGTTTAAAATGATATATACTAATAAAAAATTATTCCTAAATAAATAATTTTACTCTTTTGGATAAAAAAAGGAAAAGATAATCCTGAAAAATATAACAGACGCAAATAGTTAAAAAACAAAATTTTTAATTTATTAATTTTTTTTTCTCCAAACATCCTTATAATCCAAAAACAATGGTATTCATATAATATTTTTAAATTTTTGGGCTTTATATAAATGATTTAGAAATATAATAATTTATAAATAATATCTCTATCAATTATGGAACAACCAATATACACCCACCATCCTATTAAATGGGAAGTAAATGTCTCACTAGTGCGTATGTGCTGACTACTACCTCTAAGTAGTGAGATAAATCATTTTTTACATCACCATATTTCTTGTAAAGTTATTTTTATGGTATTAATGTTACTATATATATTATCTTCCTGATATAATTTTTCATCTAGTATTATATTTTCTTGTTTTCCTTCTAACATTCCAATCCATCATAACATAATGTCATCGCTCGTACGTATGTGTGGACTACCACCTCCAAGAAGTGATGTTATTTGGTTTTCATATCAAAATAACATGAATGGTAATAAATATATATTTATTGAAATTAATATTAATCAAATATAGGTTAATTATTGTTATTTATTTTTTCTTTTCTTCCATCTATCAAAAAGTAAAAATAGTATTTATGCGTACGTAAAACTTACCATCTCCATAGATGATGTAATTTACATATATATATTTGAATTTTATCGATGATTATATATATATAATAAATATATAATAAATATTTATAGTATTTATTTAATTATTTATATTCATAAATGATGTAACCATGATCAATGTACAATGACCATCACTAATGAACTAAAACACTCCTGAAAAATGACATAGTTATCACCCATAAACAATGATTTTAATAATAAATTATAAAAAAATGGGTTTTAAAAAGTTATATGGTGATAAAAAAGGTTCTATAACTATGTAAAAGTTTATTTAATAGAATTCAAAAAAATTAAATATATAATACATGATTTTTTATCACTTTTATGTATGTCGAACTTCAGTTAATGGATTTACGTAACAATCTCATTGTTCATCTGGATAATTTATGATGACATATACAATGATAAAATTTTAGGATCTAACTATCATGAAAGTAATTAATTTTATTATCCACTAGTTATTTGTGGTGGTTATATTTTTTACTTTCATTTTCCTTTCTTTGTATAATATAAATCCCCAAAGAACATTTTTTTAAACATAAACTTCATTTTTATATTTAATTGAAAATCCTTCCCACGTCCATGTTTAATAAAATTGGTTTTAAAAATATTTTTCATAATATCATATTATTGTTAATGTTAAATTTTAATCATGTTATACTTTCTATAAAATGTTTTAATTGGAATCTTCTTTTCATTTTCTAGACAAGTTGGATTGGACTCATTACTGAAAATGTGAAACAAATATTCATTTTTTCATACATAGAATGAATGTAATTTCATAGAATCATGACTAAAAAAATTCTTTCAATATAAACTTACATGTTTCCAACATTTATTTGAAATAAAAATTTCCCCTAAAAATTTTGTAATTATTTAGGTTTAAAATATTTTATTTGAAAATGAAATGGGAATTTTCCTCAATAAATATTCCTAGTGATTTCAATGGAATTTTAATTTATGGTAACATACTATCATGATAATTATTATTTAACCGGGATATGATCCATTGATATCATCCTTATTCTTTATCAATATGGTCAATTATGATGATGATGATACTATTTTGAAACCCGATTATTTTCCATGGGTTATGATAGGTAAATTGATGAAATGTTTATGAAACATTTTTCTTTTACACAATTTATGATATATTATGAATGATTTATGATCTTGTTGCACACATTAAAATGAATTACGATTATATTATAGGTGGGCCTATAATTATATATCCCTCCAAATCATTGGGTAAAATGCATATCTCATTAGATAATAAGAAATTAAACGAGAATTAACCTATTCTGGTGAGAGGATTTCTAAACTATGATATTATTGCGATTATACCCCAAATAAGAAAATTATAGAACATGGAGTGAACCAAATCTATTATAATTGTACTTCGAGTAAACCATGACTAAAGAAATTATTTTATATTATTATTTGTATGTTGTAAAATTATTTCTTACCCCAATTATATACTATGAGGACTCATGATATTTTATTTATATATAATTCATGTATTATAAACTACAATTATTTTTATATGATTTAAGATTCTGATATATAATATGTAGTGTATTTTTTCAAAATGATGATCTCTTATACAAATACCCTTATGCACAAGTCATATGAAAGAGATCAGTAATATATAACTTCTTTTCTATTATGGAGAATATGAGCCCAGTTGTTTTTATGTTTCTATTCCCCATTTTATGAAGAAAAGTTTAATGTACGATATGTATAAGATGGTTGATATTTATGAATAACATAGTGGGACATAATCTAAATATTTTTATTACAATTTTCATATGTGTCTGTCATTACAAATTCAATAAACATGTATGATTTTTGAATGGATTGTAATGTTCTGTAACAAATTTTCTATGATTAAGATGTGATATCTATTTTTTAAAAGTAAGGGTTACTATACTGATCATGTTATCTTACATGGGTCTTATGAAGCCTAATATACTCCTAGGTAAATTTCATTGACCAAGAGTCTCTTCAGGAGGGTAACACAACCCTTCTACCTGACGAACCTAAAAAACATGATGTTACCAAGGTAAAATTATTGAACTCGCACACTTATCTATGTTACATAAACATGGTCCTTATAAAATATTATTTCATGTTTATATAGGAATCCATATTTATAGTGGATTGAGAGATCCTTGGAGATTCTCTAAAGTGTCTACCTCAATGGAGTGGAAATTAGAAAAAATTTGGTGACAACTAGATGGGAGATAAAATGGCTCTTAAATTGTGGGTGATCATCTATTCCCTTGAAAGGAACAAATTTTCCACCAAATATAGAATACCATGGCCATTGTACAGAAGAAGTAACATTCTATCATCATCCATATTTTGAGTAATATTTATATTAATACACAATATGGACTCTTTTTCCCTCTATTTACAAAGTCAGTATTCCCAATTATGGATGATTTTGTATTGGAAGATGACATCCTCAATAATATGGTGGAACATTTTCTAGTGGAAACCATATATATCCATTTAGGCTTTGATATATTAAAAAATTTGGTAGATGTGGTTAAAGAAATGTAATTTGATCCAAGGTATTTTATCCTCTTCTTTGAATACATCCCCAAAAGAACATATGTATTTAACTTCACCAAAATATATGATTCACGAAAGTTCATTAATAAGATATTCATATCATTATATTTGACTACGGATGCTATAACATCCATTTTTTATAATTTCATCAAAAAAATAAAAGGGTATCCACCCAAGGTGGGTCTAAATCTCATAGATACGACTACTAATGTGAATTATGTAGAAGTCGTTCCCATGGAACAAACTACTGGTGAGCCCAAAATCATTTTCCTTTACCATAAAGATTCATACAACAAACATAACGATGAATTACCTATGGAATGTTATCCTTCCATAAATATCATTGGAACTATAAAGTATTGATGATACTACTTTATATATTGTAGAAGATACAACCATATATGAATCATCCATGGGAGTAGATCTAAGTTAATTCCCCTTGGGGATATAAGATAATCTAACACCCCATGTAAGAGGTTTGGGAGAATTTGAATCTTTGAAATTGGGTGGATGAATATTCTCTCCTCAACGATATCAGCTCCATCCCCTATAACCTAAGGATGATCCAGCTGTCAAGATAAATATAATCATAACTAAGCAAGATCCTTCTCATTAGGAGGTTGACGAATCCATTTTATATATCCCTGAGTATAAATTGATTATCTAATATAGGGAATAAATACACATTGATAATTTCATCATATTAATGTCATTAGATTTGGTGATGGGATGGAAGAGGTCTCTCATTCATTGGTAGGTGAACATTGGGGAAAACGGAGTAAATTACTATCCCCTTCATAGACTCTATCCAAATCTACTATCTGGACATGAAAATATTTAGTTTATTTATTTACACCGTCCACCATGAGTCAATATCCTTGGGTATCAATTATATTTATTCAAGTTAATATAAATTCACTCAACTATAGTATAAGTCCCATTAATAGATTGTTATCATCTCATCTCAGGAAGATATAATTTAGTATTCAGAGGTTCAAATGGAAGTGTACATGGTAGATTTAGTTCAAGGGATGTATCATATAGATATGTGTGAGGATAAACAAGATAGTATTATATTTTTAATGGATTATGTGAATATATAAGTGTAGATAAACTTTTCTAGTAAATATAAGATATATTAAATTACCTTATCATCATGAAACATGCCATTATAGATTGGATAGTCCTATACTTGGGTGGATCTATATGTTTCAGTTATTTTTTCATGAAAGAGAGTTTCAAATATATGGATTACCCTCATGATTTTTTTCAAAATATAATAATGTTTTAATATTTGTTTTAGTAATTTAATGTCTTCAACAAAATTTAATTAATGAAACAATTAATAAAATATTTCTAATCTCGTATTAGTCATTATCTATGTGATAATTAATAGATAAATAAAATACCATTCAATCATAAAGAGTGTGGAACATAAATAGATCTGATGTGATCATAATATTTTATCAATATCTAATCGAAATAGATAGATATATAGTAATTAATTTGGATTTATTCCCAAAGTTTGAATTCCCCATTAATTTATAGGGTGTATATAGATGAAATGGTATGTGTAATATAATTACATTTAGGAAAAATAAATAAGGATACTAGTAAATTTTGGAATAAAGGGTCTATTATGATGGATATAAGAGGAATCTAGGTTGGGGATGTCTATTGACTGCCTTCAAAATATTGTTTTCACTGCCATAATTATAAATCAATCACCTCTAGTATGTGTACCCAATATCGGAGGGGGTCCTTTAGAGTACTGTACTATCACCATATGTTAGATTATTCCTAGAATATAGATATATCCTTTGTGTAATGTATGATAGACGAGTTTGGGTCTTTTGGAACATTTCTTTATTATCACAAGGGATCCTTTCTAGAAATGATAATCGATGTAGAATAAGATAAATAAATGTAATGTGTGTTTTGGGGGGGTACAGGGTGCTTATGCAGAGTACTAGAACTGTTATGATTACATCATCCTTTGTAAATCACATTGATAAAGTATAAGAAGGTAATTATTTTATTTTAGTAGGTAAAATTTAAATTTCAACAATATAAGATATATATCAACTCGGTTCATGCCTGTGAAAGTGATGTGATCAAAGGTGATCCAAAATCATCTTTTTTCTGGTCACATTGATTGACTGTAATAGAATTTATGTTAGGGTTCTTCCATGTGGACTTGGAGATGATATTGACTATAGAGAAATAATGTATAAATTTATATGGAATTATTTGGAATCCAATGGTGTTTTAGGACTTCTTAAAGGGAATTCTCACACAATTCATGTTTTTAGTTCTCGTATCGGGGGCGTTTTTAAATATTATTCTCATAAAAAAAATTTTGAGTTGGGAAAATAGATTATGTTCCTGTATTATAGAAAATTGGTAATTCTTTTTAATTTTATTAAAATAGAGATAAAATATTATATGGTATTTTTAGTTATATGGTACAAAAAAATCCTATCATGAACTACAAGAACATATGATAATCTAGATAACACCATGATGAGTGATCAAAGTTTAATGTTTTGATTCATAGAACATTGACTCTCTATAAGGGTATAGATCATGCATATGATATTGGCACTAATATAGTGGGTGACCTCTCATATGAGGACCTAAATCATCACATAGTTTAAAATAATGTGATGGTGACTACAACGTATAGTTTAACATCATTCGGTTAAAATGTTGAATTTTATCTTTAACATAAATTTTTATGAAGGGAGAATATGAAACATAATATCATACAGTGTGGAAAAAAAGTCCTACTGGGGGTTTATACTGGCTCAACATTGATAAGGAAAAAATGATATTTTCCTAGAATTATGAAGGGTCAAGAGAAACCTATCATAAATGAGATACATAGTTCCATAAAGAAAACCCCAAGGAAAATTTAGATATTTCATTTTAAATACATGATTTCTGGGATATTTGGTATGATTCTCAATGTTCCTTGATAATGTAGGAAGAAATACAATAAAAACTATAATCCTTGAGGAATAATGCTTAGTATGGGAAATAATTATTATATATGTATTAAACATTTCATGTAAGAATAAATGATTAGGGAATGTGGAGAAAATGTTTTCAATACACATCACCCACTAAAGGATTTCTTTTAAAGAGATTTAGTTTGGGGTAATCTTATTAGGTCCAATTTATGCATCAATGTGTTATAATACACAGAAGAGTGACACAAAGGGTGTAAAAATCATAATAGAACACTATGAGGTTGATTGGATGTAAATAATTACTTCGTGGATCTAAAAAAAATATTGTTACATATGAGTAGAGTATGACTACAAAAAATTCCTTCAATACTTCTGTTCCACCCTTAAATTTTCATGTAAGAGAAAAATAAATATGATGTGTGAATGTTGACCATGTCTTGAAGGAGAAATTGATTTCATGATTCTTTTAAGAAACCATTTTATAATGAACCCTGGTTGGGAGTATGGCATTTGGATAATTTTCTAGTTACTATAGGGAAGCACATTCAGGCCGGGAATATTGATGGGGATTCAAATCAAGGAAGTCCTTAAGTATGAATAATAATTAAATTTATGATTAGGTATAGTCAATACTCTAGGTACCATGGTATTTTTCATTTAGAAAATTGAAAGGTGTCTTAATAAAAAAATTCAAAGATTCTTTCTTAAGATGACCATGATACCAATGTTAGGTGAGAGCAATGAACATTATGGGATTTATTTTATTACCAAACCAAGATTGGATAAAGAAATGGTGTTGACTATTGTGCTTGGGGTAAGAAAACTATAAATCCTTATATAACTCAAGAGTTTGTAATCAAGCCATATGTACTTCATGATGGGATTGGTGTAGTGGGAGACTAAAATTAGTGGAATAGTTTTTTTTGTAAGGATGATGACAAAATTATATAGTCTAAGAATTATACAAATTTATATTATCTATAAATTTATAGAGTATGTAGTAAGGATAGAAATTGCTCAGTTTAAAATTTTACAAACATGAAATATCATCTAAAAGCTAAACATCATATGTTAAGGAAGATATTATATAAACTATTGTATTATGTGAAAATAGACCATTATAAGTAGTTAACATTTTTGAATAATGGACTTATTATATGAAGATTAATGTCTTGCAGTTTTGAAGACCCCTACAACTGGATTTTTCTTGTATGATTCCTTATTGATGACATTATATAATAATTGTTCATTTATAACATATATAACATGACATAATCTCCATTATTACTATCAGGGAAGGTTATGAACTCTATGTTTCACTGGTTATGTCAGTTTTATGACAAACATTCATGTATGGACTCCAAAAAATGGTTCTAAGAGTCTCCTATTAATAAAACATGTTGATGGTAGTCTAATTAAACTCCAAAATTTCTTAAAACATCATCTAGACAAGAAAATGTTATTCATTAGACATCCCTTTTATCATTTGGGAAATTATATAATCATATCTCTTAAGATAAAAATTTCTATGTTGACATACTCATGATAACATATTTATTCACCCAAACCTCATGGTACATCCTATACATGAATATGGTGACATAAAATAGGATATTTGGTCTCAATACCTCTTCAAAATGCCTCACTCTTACATCCCTTAATGGAAAGAAACAATAAGAATAATGTAAGAGATTATATATTCGAATATTGGAATCCTGAACACTAGAATTCTTGATTTATAATAGAAATAGTATTTTTCCAATGTGCTGCATTCATGGTGGAAGAATGTAACATATCATGTAACTGATCATGAAACTTATGCCATGATACTTATGATTCATTGGAATCCCTAATTAACATAATCCACTATTGATATACATGTCACATATAAATAATGAAAGACAATGGAATCCATTTCCCTTTGCTATCACAGATAAACCAAAACAATTGTCCACCACATTCAATCAATCCTTAATATCTGAATAAAAAAATAATTCATCAAGATTTAGTTGGACCTAGCACTAAAATTTATAGGATTTTGGTCACTAAAAAATTTCTTCATCAACATTAAATCATTGGTGATATACTAGTATGTCTTTCTGAAAATTCCCAATGTTTTCTCAAAGAGGAAATCAACCATGATTATACCAAAAAATAGAATATTGTAAGGGAATTCCTAAACCTAAAACATATGAAAATTAAAAATAATTAATTATGATTAATAATAGTTCCCATTATCTATCAAACTAATGAATCGTAATAGATAATAATGATGTATCAACCTCGATGAGGTTCTTACCCTAAATTCATCATGACTCTACCTAAAGCATTCACCGAAATAAAGATCCATGAATTCGATCAAATAGGTTACTATATTACAATTCTTGATCCACTATCCCTTCATTTAACTATGTATAAATTTATATAGATAATGTTTCTATATAAACCCTTGAAATCCTTAATAATTATTATTCCAAATCTTCATTTTATCTCTCATCCAAACTCTGAAATACATCATTTTGATGACCTTACAATAATGGTACCTTACATCGGTTAGTTGTTATGATAATAGAATCTTAAAAAATTCCACCTCCAATAGTCAATGGGCTGGAGACTTGTACTATGGGTATATACTATGAAAATAATAGAGTAACTACAATAAAATAACAAAAAAATTATAATAGAAATACCAATAAACACAATAAAAATATTATTATAATAATTTTCTAGGGAAGTAAAACCGAATTATAAATATACCTCATCAACACCTAGGAGTGTTACCATGATCATAGACAACTCCAAACCAACCACTATGAGGTAAAGTCTCATAAATTGATCTAAAAATACTCTAGAATAAATGAAAATTATATTTACATATATATATATATATAATGGTATAAATAAAATTGTAGACATAAATAGCATACAAAAAAATATCATGAACTTTTTCTATGAATCATACAAAATCTAGAGTGAATAAATTTAGAATAAAATCATTACTAATATTATGTAAACTGTGTTTCTATCCTCTCTAAAAATTTCTAAATAATTATCACACAATCAATGGATATATAAAATGAAGTGAATAAATTAAAAATTTACATCACTGATGATTTTCCACTATACTAGTTCCTTTAAACCATGATATCTTATTTCATGGTTCTCTCATCCCTCCATAAGTCATAGTGAACATCCATGATTACACATCATAACCACAACATAATAACATACCCATAATTAAATAGTATTACTAAAACACGTGACATCCTATGTAAATATACACTATACATTAATCTTTTAAAGAATATGAATAAATATATGTATAGTAATCATAGAATATTATACGAGAGGAACATTTATTCACAATAACCTTATTCATCCCAAATATGAATATACTTATATGGAATAACTATGAGACAATAAAACCCATGTGAGTACATATACTAAAACTTTACAATAATGCAGTCTGGATATGACACTATACATAACAAATTTGGAAGGGAGTGACATGTAATGATAGTAGTCATCCAATAGTATCCTTGAAAACCAAGATATTA
This sequence comes from Viscum album, assembly GCA_963277665.1. NCBI lineage: Eukaryota > Viridiplantae > Streptophyta > Magnoliopsida > Santalales > Viscaceae > Viscum > Viscum album. The sequence continues at coordinate 1,316,573,398 of OY728133.1, forward strand.
AGAAAACACCTTGAACCTAATGCCAATAATGGTATTAGTTTCTCAATTCTACTCGGGTGTTGGAGTGTAAAAAATAATAAAATGTAATATATAATTTAAAAGATAGAAAAATGGTGTCTATACAATCATAGATTCATAAAATATAAAATTTATTATATAAAAATCCAACAACAATTATGTTGGACTGGGAATTTTCATTAAATAACATATCCATTAAAGATTACTTTATCAATTAATAATCTCATTATCAAAATTTATTTTAAAAAATATATTAATCATCTAAAAATAAGGTTATTCAATATTGAAATATTTTCGTATATTTCATCAAATCACATTATTCATTTACTCAATACAAAAGTTTCATTTATTAATAATTGATTATTTCAGTATCATCATTAATCTTTAAGAACCTCCCCCATTTAATTGTTTAGTAATTTAATATCATCTTTATTTTATGGAAATATAAAAACTATTCCTATATGTATGAATATATACCAAATTGGAATGGGTGATGTGTGATAAATAACAAGCAAACAAAAAATAAGTAATAGAAATTGGGAAATAAGATAAGTCTTCCAACATGATCCATCCATACAACATAATTTCCAACACTATTTGACACCATCATAAAATTTATTTATATAGATCCATGATATATAAAATCTACTAGGTAATCAATTATAATATAGAAGGGGTTCTAATAATATGGAATATATATGTGTATATAATGTCATAAAACATTTTTACTCTAACATCCAGAGTCTCGTAATAAGAAACCGGTGGTTCTTTTATTGTAATGGTAGAGAATACACAGTTCAAAATACATAATATCCAAAAGTCTAATGGTCATAAATTCATGATACATAAATGAATACTATATTTCATTGGTAACATAACATACAATAATAATGAATATTAATTTAATTAAATTTATCTTCCAATTCATTATGTAACATTAACAAGAATTTATTATAAATCTTAAAGATTTTATTATATGATTATCATTAAAAAATTGAATGTTTTCTATAACATTATCCAAATTAAACACCAAACATAATGAAAGTGTTATATGTTTTGATAAATTATTAATATTTATGTAAGAAAATAAAAACCTAGTCATTCAATTAGTGTGAAGGAATAGTATTAACCTCACCATATATATATATATATATAATTTATTCTATTAATATAAATAAAATTCAATTAGTATTCATAAAATGACTAATAAAACCATTAATTTTTTTTGAATGTATTTTTCGAAAATTGGTCATTTTATGTGATATGAAATTATATTTTAAGAAAATTATGATTAATTATGAATATTTATATTATATATTAGTACTTTTTAACACTAATTTAATTGTTATGTGATAAAAATTATGAATGTGAATATATTAAAAAAAATATTTCCCAATATAAATTATTTTCACAATATTTCTTGAATTTATTCAAAAAATTATGTCTTAAATTTGAGAATTTCAATTTGAACAAAATTTGATATCATTTTTTGATTCATAATACAGATATTAGTCAAGAATTATTTTATTATTATTATTTTGAAATAATTTGTGTTGGGAATATTGAAAATATGTTGATTTTGTGAAAAACATGAATTTTATAAAATTACTATAATTATAAAATTAATTAAATGATTTTGCAACATTTTTAAATAAAATATATGTATTGATAATTAATATAAATAATTTAAAATTAATATATTGAAATTATTACATTTATGTATATCTTTTTTGGAAAATAAATAATATTTTTTTCTAAAAATTATTTTTATTCACATCTATTAAAAATTAATTCTCATTTCATTAAAAATAAAATACATAAAAATATAAATAATATTCGTGATCAAAATGATTGTTTCACATAGTATATTTAAATTATGTTTTTTTATAAATTAATGATCACTATGATTAATGTAAATGAACTTGATAATGCTAAAACTATTATTGATAAATAATTGTTTTATTTATATTTTTCAATTTTTATTTGACCAATTAAATTAATATATTTTAATTATGACTATAAAATAATACTTTAAAAATACATAAATTTATTAAGATGAATTTAAATGGTATCCAATTATAAATTAATTTTAATAACACATTATGGTTAAAACACCATTTTTCATCAAAAATTGTTTTTCTAAATATAAAATGTTTTAATTTAAAAGTTAATTTTATATTATATATAAATTTATTCATATAAAATTGAAAATAAATGTAGGTTAATAATAACCAAATTGTCTATGTGATTTAATTTTATATTCGTAGTAAAATATATATTACTCAGTTAACAATAAGTTACCATTGTAAAAACAAAATAAAGTGAATGTAAACACCTATGAAAAAATTAGTTCCAGAAAAATTAATATATATGCTGAAATAAATTTTTTTTTGGTTTATTATTTTTACAAGATTCAACACTCCATTAATTTTATCATTGGGATTATTTTAACCTTTAATTGTTTTATGATATCATTGATATGTATAGGTGTATTTAAAAAAGTTCCAATTTCATAACTGTTAAATAGGGAACCATTTAAACCTTCATGCCACTACAATTCATTTGAATTTAATTGTGAAAATATGATATTTTTCCCTCCTTGTTTAATCTATCCGTATTATTATCCTCTGGTCTCAATTAGTTATCATATTTCCTTATTTTTCAAATATACTTCAAATAAAAAGTTCAAGGACTCCATGTGAGCATTACATAAACCATAAGAATGTTTTTTAATCATTCTCTTCCAAATATCCTTAAAAATTTATATGATAACCTCATCATAATTATTATAATTATGTGTTATTATATTAATTTATCAACCATTATATATTATTTTCTATCATCTTAGAAATACAAAATAATGTTAATCATGTGATGTGGGGACTACCACATATACCAAGTGACATATTTTATTTTTCATCATTATTTTATTTAATGATCTAAAAAAATTAATATATGATTCAAAAAAATAAAATGAAAATAATAAAATTATTATTCTATATTAATGATATTATACACTTACATAACCATACTAGACCAATGAGATAGAGTGTGTTCTTGTTTGGGACGGTTTGACTGCCTATGTATATAATGAGAAAAAACTCTATCACGGAAGACTATAGGAACATAATTAATAATATTATTACAAGTATATGGGTAAGTAATTATTATTTTTTTGATTATAGAATTTTTATACTATGTATTCATTATATTACTAAAATATCATCTTCGATTTCTACAATTACCAAAATCAGACAACACATATTAATTTTTACACAAATGTAAGGAAAAAATATAATAAATAAATATAATTTGATACTAAATGGTAGATATAAAATTAAATATATAATAATATGACTTATTATATAGTATCTAATTAACATAATTTTAAATATATATCATTTTTTGAATGAATCAGGTACAGGGGTAGGGTATTCATATCAAATTTATCTCTTTGAGACATGTTTTGTTTTACATGGATAATTTAATTTAGTTGGTTTATATAATACCTATTTTATATATCATATTATGAATTATATTTTAATAACTATATTTTATGTTCAATTACTATAACTATCTTTTAAGGTGTTTCAGTTAAAATTTTACCCCAACCCAAGGGTTCTTTGTCTCAAACATTAATTCTTTGAGACAATTTTATTATATACACCATGTTTTCATTTGAACATTATAATCATATTCCATGGTTGTATCCTTTTCATCTATGTTCTTGATTATTATATATACTAATGAAAATTATTTCCTCTTCATCAAATTTATTTTCACTCTGTTATTAACCTAGTTTAAAGTCTTTGTGTAACTTAATTAACATTCATTGAGTTATTATAAATCACCAAAAATTATTTATTATAAGTTGGGTACATTTACCCTTTAAAATTTTTATGTTGAATTGAATAATATTTTTGGGAAATAAATTACTACCACATAAATAGTTAAACGAATATTTCTTACTTCAAGGGGTATGTTCTTTATAAGGGATATTGATTACACAAGTCACATTTCCTTGAGTTATATTGTTTCATCATGAAATTATTTATTTAATTATTGGGTTCTTCAAAAAATATATATTATTATATGGTAACATATCCACCACTATGGGGAAATTTATATCATGATAAAAATTAATGTTTTTTACTTTTTTTTATAATGTGATTTTTAAACAATGTGATTTTCAAAATAATTAAATGGGTTTTCTCATTTGAACGTAATATGTTTTATCTACCAATCAAAATATATCCAAGATAAAAATTATGTATTTTTAGAGGATAATTTATTTTAGATAATTTTTTTTACGTATGAATTTAAAAAAAATCAATCCACCTATTCAAATATCACCTTTGAAATAAACATGTAATTTTTTTGGATAATTATAAAAATGATTTATAAAATATCATTAATTTTTTTGCTTCCATTTTAATTATCTTATTGAATTAAAATTACGATAATTGGTTTCATGTTTCATGATTTATCAAAATATATATATATAAATCATTTTAGTGATCGAACCTATACTATCAAGTTATTCAATTCTTGATTTCCGCTTTTTCTGATATTGTTCAAAATATTATTTCGAAATGGTGTTTTTCATTTATGTTCGCTCCACATTATGTTTCAATTATTTCACTGTGGTTTTGTTCTTTTTCAACAAACATATTTTATTCTTCTATATTATTATCATGATAGTCCATCATCGACATAACTGTATACCATAACCACATATTCTTTCATCTTTAGGGATGTAAAAATAATAATCTATTATATTTATTGATTGGGGTACTATTGAAAATTCATATATTAATTATTCTTATATGGATGTTTATTGACTAATAAAAATTTTAATATTTGTTTTTATATTATCCGCCTTCTCAATTTATATTGGTTATGATCAGGTTATCCATATTATTGTCATGGGAGAAGTATTGGAATTATAAATGTTGTAATTACAAGATTGATGAATATATAAATGGTAGCTATTTTTTTTAACAATCCACCTTATTTCTATATATGGTTTATGGTAATTTTATACCTTTTACTGGCAGAAGAAAACTTATTGGTGTTCTATATCATTTCATTAAAATATTGATGATTATTGGAATGTTGAATTTGTATTTATTGCCCATATATATTAATTCCATAGATTGTGTATGAAGACATTATATATTTTATTAACAAGGTAATTTTTTTTAATGTTGTTATTCTAATATATATGATTATTATAAATGTTTAGTAGGTATTGTTTTCTCAATATCTCCGATAATGAATTAATTAGAATTGAAAAAATGATTTGTGTGGTCAACAAATACATAAAATTATCATACACATGTATCACATCTTAATAGATTACTATTCATTATATAACATAATTATCCACTCTAGAATCTTCTAGCTCTAGTGCCTTTGGGAAACATGGAAACATAAAAAACTTGTTCATAGGTGAACTACATGTTCTCTCACTAGGTTCATCATATCTATCACCCTTATTGTAATTATCATACATAAATCATTGCTTCATAACCTATTTAAGAAAACATAATAAAGGGTGAGATAAAATTCTCAGTATGGGTCAAAAATGAACATATCAATGATCATTTAATAAAAACATGAAAATAAGGTAATGATAACATGTGATTATCTTTTGAAAACTATACATTAAATATCATCGATCATAAATAGGAGTCATTGAAAAAAACATGGAAATTTATAAGAAATGATTTATAAAGGAATCAAATAACATAACCCAAGAGAGAATAACCTTGTATTAATACATAGTTTTATGTTATAAATTTAAAAATATAACATTGTGAACATATATAAATAGGAATGGTTTCACTTATTTTCTCAGGTCTTCAAATCATAAAATTTCATAATCCAATGGACATGAATGCATGTCTATCCATAATCATGTGAAGAAAAATTTAGTTATTTGCATAACATATCATTACCCAAGTCATTGGGGGAAGATATAGGTTTGACCCACCAATAGTTATAACAGGAAAATTGTCATCAGTTATAACATAACAATCATACATGGTTATGGGATGACAACTATATATGGTTATTTTTTTAACAACCATCTAATAATGAACACCATACATATTAGTCTCATAATATCATAAAAAATTAATCATATCAAATCTATGAAATGAAATGAATTTAATAAACATTTCATCATAGTATAACCTGATGAAAATGAACGATATTCAAAAAAATATTTTCATCATAAAAATTAACCATCGAGAGGAAGAATAATGATTATATTATTGGATAATATTCTCTTTAAAATTTCAATAACATCAGATGATTTTTCTTAGAAGGAAAATTATATTTAATGATCACTTGAAAAAATTATTAAGGACAATATACACTCATCAAAAATTGATATTTAAAAAATAAAATTAATAAAATATTTTGGAAATCCATTTATTTTAAACTAAAAAATGAATGTAATAGTGTAATATTTAATACACATAATTTTCATGATAGCAGGTAATATTTTTCATTTTGTAAAAGATAAAAAATGATTTCATTTACATTTTTTGTAAGATACATGTAGGCATTGTTAAAAAATGATATAAATATTACTTTTAAATAAATTTGAATAAATTTAAACAGGGGTAAAAATATATATAAAAAATCAATGGATAATATTAAAAACTATATTTAAATCTTTTTCTTTGAAAATATAGATGTGGAAGGAAATGTATTTTCGACCAAATAGACAAAGAAAGTTGAATTTTCATAAATACATTATTTTGAACACTTCATTACATAAAGAGATGAAAATAAATTGTACATTATTATTCTCATGAATAAATTATAATAAAATCCTTGTTTTTCATTAGAATATTTCATAATATTTCGTCATTGGTAGCAAAAAAACATAATCAATCTCGATAAATGATGTTATTGTATTATAAAACTCATACCACAATGATAACATTTTATCATAAGCCCTCTAAAAATTAACATTAAATGAAACGTAAAATATCATGATAACAAATTAATTTATGATATTACATTTAAAATTGTTTGTACATACACTTCATAAGTGATGATAGGTTCATAACATAACATATGTACCAGAAAAGACAAATTAAGAAAAAAATATTTAACCACTTTAAAAACACTAAAATCAAAAGCACCATTAAATAATAAAATAATATTAAACATTAAATATCATTAAAATAATTATATAAATGATATAACATGTCAAATGGTACTATATACACACACAAAAACATGTTATGAATATTTCATATGTATCTCATAAATAAAAGAGTGACTAGAAATCCCTAACCTTATATTGAAACTTCCTTTGTGAATGTTCAAACCTATGGTATGATAAATATTATTTAATTATAAATATATTTTAGAACCATGATCATATTTATCATATCATATAAAATCTACTTATGGCAACTTACTATACATTTATTAGCAATTCTATGTAAAAATCACATTTTGGGAAATTACTGCTTCATTTTTTCATGAATGTTTTTGTTTGGTATTACCTACCCTTTTATGTTAATCATGGTTACATTATATAAAAAATTTTAATCGTAATATAAATATTATAAATATTTATTATATATTTATTTTTGGTAATACATCAATGTTATATATGGAAAATTAATTGAATCCTTCATGTGGATGGGAAGTCATACATAAGCATGAATGATGGTTCCATTATCAATACATGTGAAAAGAAAGAAAGGAAAATAATATAGTACCCATATATAATAATTTTTATTTCATATATATCACATATATTCATCAAATATTCTTTTAGGACCTTCTTTGAAAAGAGTTAGAGAAAAATGAATCACATCACTTCGTGATGAGGTAGTCTGTCGTACACACGAATGACTTTATTGTATCCACCACATAATGATATGTAGGAAGGTATATGTTGTATAATAATTAGAGAAGTAAAATTTGGTAAAAAATATAATTTATATTTTTTTATTATATCGATAATATTGTCAATGTCAATTAGAAATGAAAAATTCATTACATCGGTTCGTGAGATATTAGTCAGTCGTACACACGAGGGACTTTACTATTTTCAAACTAGCTGGGAGTTAAGAAGTTATATGTGGTATTATAACTAAATATTTATAATAATATCATAAATATAATATATAAAATAAATCTACCATTATATCTATATGTGATAGGTGCTAATGAAAAATAAATAACATTGGATCATAAGGCGGTTGCCTTTCGTACACATGGTTGACAGTTTCATCTTCCATCTGATCAAAGAGGATAAAGATATATATCATGTCATAAACATAATAAAATCTTATTATATGGTAGATAATGGGAATATTAAATTGTAATTATTATAACTTGAATGTATTTCGTAGGAGTAAAATTAAAATGAAAGAGTTTAGTGATGTGAATTAAATTATCTTAGAAAACCCCCTTGATATATCTTATAAAGAATCCTAGGGTTGGTCTTTTTGGGTGAACATAATCTTCATAATATGGATAAGTAATTTTTGAGGGTTTTTTAAGGTTTAGGTGGATCCAAAATGCATAAGAGGTGTAAACAATTGAGGAGAGTAGGTGTGCTTTTATAATGGGAATGAGTGGATTTTTTGTAAATAAACAAAACTATTCAATAATGGTGAGTCACCCTCAACCAAAGTCTATCCAATGTTTCTAAATTATTTATTAAAGGTATGATACTATAAATCCACACATTTATCACAAAAAAAACTATTATAAACATTTTTTTCCATAACCTTTATGTTTAAATAATTTTTAAATTTTAATTTTCACCACGGTTTCTCATATATTTTTATTTAACTAGGTAATTTATCCATTATTATTAAAATTAAAATATGAATATTTAGATAATTTTTAACAAATTATTATAAATTTTAATTCTATTTTATTAAATACAAACCATATTATTGTGTAAAATCATCCTTAACGCAAACCCATGTATATAGAAAAACCCCATTTGAACCTTAATCATGAAAAGTAACTTTTATTGCCATTATAAATATTTATAAAATAAAATTAATTTTATTTAATTATATTATTTAAATTATTATTATTCCAAATATTTAATCAATTTTATCAAATTCAAATCCTAAAATTATATTAATTTAATTTAATATTATTCTCATAGACATGATGATTAATCTTTTTTTCAAAGAGTATATTTTCATAAGTTTAAAAAGTTTAAATATTATAATTAAATATGAAATTAATTCCGATTAACTTTACTAGATTATTTATAATATAATGGACCATGTTTTAATTTTTAAATTTTTTTTAAAAAATATAATGCATTTTGAATTATTTTAATAGAAAAAATAACTTTAATTAAAAATAAATATTCATCACTCTATTGAAAAAATTACATTTTTAGGGAAATAAAAAAATATCTAAAATATAATTTTAAATTTTTTATTAAAAACAAAATTTTATAAAATTTTAAATAATTATCTTTAAAAATAAGTACACAAAATAATATACAATTTTCATTAGAAAAAATATAGTTTTAGTTATAAAATTGGTTTTATTATTATATCATGCCTTTAAAACAAATATGAAGAAGTTTAAAAAAATATTATTGAATATATAATATATACATTTAATTAAAATAATTCAGAAAAAATAATTTAATTTATTTATATAAATTATTTTTATGCACATATGCATACTTTTTCCACAAATTATTTCATCTATTTTCAAATGGTTATTTATTTTCATTTAAAATATGTTGGTAAAAAAATAATTCACTTAATATATATTTATATATAATATCAAAATTTTGTTAATAATATACATTCCTAACATTATAAGGGATATTCTATAACTATCATATTAAATGATATTATTTTTAATGAATGTTGTGTTCAGTTTGAACATGGTGTTGTGTGTAACATAATATAAACTAGGTATTTCTTGTAATGCAAGCTATACAAAAATAAATTTACTTTGATAAAAATATATAAAATCATAGGGTGTTAAATTCTAAAACACTTAAAATTAATTTTTTCCTTTGAAATTATGTCACTCTGATACAAACAACTAAGGATAATTCACCCTCATTGCATCCTCTAGTTCGTGCATAGCTTCCTCGAGATAGTGGTTTTGTCATGAAAATTTGACATGTTGAGTGGTCTTATTCTATAGAACATTCTCTATGTGATCCAATATCTCTATCAATTTTTCATATTATCAAATATGATACTCTAGTTCCATTGTGGTCATTAAATGTGATGGATTAGGTATTTACATCTTCAAGAGAGATAAGTAGAACATATCGTGGAATTGAGAGAGTTTTTTTTGGAATCACTAATCAATAATTATTCATATTGATTTGATTAATATTTTCAAAGCTACAAATATAAATAGGTCTTATTTTCCATTTATTCTCTAATCTCATAACCATATTCCACTGAGATATTATTAGAAATACATTTTCAGAAAATTAAAATTCCAGATCATTCTGGTGATTATCATTATAAATTATCCATATACGTTTATGGCGCTTTTGTGTTTCGGAATGGATCTATCCTTTTTTTTCTATCTTAAGAACCAATTTATTTCTTTATTCAACTAAATCCCAATAAATTTGTGCTTACCACCTCTTTACATATAGGTCATTATTAGGATCCATATGATTACGGGAGTATGATTTATTGTTGTATGAAAACTCTAGTAGTGGAAAATTTTTATCCCAACCACCATTGAAATCCATACAAATTATATATTTTTATATAATATACGAATTGAATTTTTCATTTTTATTTTACATCAATTTGATGATGATACATAGTATTGAATCTCAACTCTACATCAAGATATTTCTAAATACTTCATACCCCATTCCACCCTACCAATTCCATATTTTATATTATGGTAATATAATTAAGAGATAAATATTCTCTAATAATGATTACGAGATATGACTTTTTAAGTTGATAAAATATGACCCATGTAGAATTATTCCATTTAGATGTTTTTCGGAGTCAAATGATAAAATTCATGGTGATGTTTTCCTATTTCCATTCGTGTATAGATAATGGTTTTTTAATACCCTTGATCATTTGTCTGTCATCCTTAAAATTCTGAAATACCTAGTAACATGATACATACGTACCAATATCTGTCATCATTTTTTCTGAATAAAAATTAACTTTCATGTTGGAAATTGGATATCATTATACACTTATGATCATTTGGATGGAAGTTTACACCCCACGGCCTTACCGAATGTGGTAGGTGGCTTCCCGAACCACTAGTTGTCCTTTTCCAAATCTATATTAAAATAATTATAATGACATCCATAAATTTTAATGACTTATTATTAACTCAACATAAATTATTAGATATACCCAAAAGATTTCCAATACCTTAAATTTCATTTATAATAAACGTAAATATATACCTCCTCAAATAATTTTTTTATTAAAAATATGTATATATAATTGATATATTACAACAAATATCTCAAAAAATATCCTTAAAATGGATAAATACCCATTACATAATACCTCAAAAGGGGTTTCAATGACTTTGAACATATGATCAACTATAGAAATATAAACACATGGTGGTATCCATAACTCTTATGTTAATATCACAAAAAAATTTACATGCTTCCAAAATTATGAAAATTCCTTATATGCTTGTTTATTTTTATCTAAAAATGTAATTTAATAAATAATTAAATATAATAATTCATAAATACAAATAAATGCACATTTCAATTCTTTCACATAATTAGCTGGATTATCATAGGCCTTTCCAGGGTCTAGGGGCTAATCCAAAGCTTATGGCATTGACTCAGATAATTCCAATGTTCGCTACATATAAGACATTGAATTATTTTTGAAACTCAATAATTTAGGACATTTATCTTCTTATAGAAAACATTTTCCCCTACATTTTAAATGTCCACCAAGGTGCTTATTCCCACCTTTGTGACATGTAGGAAGCTTAATTTACTATCCTCAATGTTCGTTATCTGAAAATATTTCATGAAATTCTATTTTCCTATTATTTTATGTATTAACAATCTAAATGATATTCATTTTTTAATCATATATCTTGATCGAATGTTATGTGTAATAAGAGTATATTTCTCTCCAGTAGTCATCAAATTTGGTTTCTCAAAATCACTGAATTTCCAATCGCATTAAGTGTTAACACGATTCCTTCTCGTTCAAGAAATTTACTAAATCCAAAAATCATATAATGAGAAAAAAATTCATAGTGGGAAACAATGTGATCATGAAAAATAGATATGAGGATATCTAAATCATGATAAAATATTTTGAATTTATAGTCCCCTATACTTAACCTATGCCTTACATGGTAATTCTTAAAATAGGTCATGATTGTTTGAAAAGAGATTCTAAATTTACAAAAAAATATACTATAAGAGTGAAAATACAAGTGTGAAATAAGGTACATTATCATTGATGAGGCGTTGATCAAGTCTATCTCAATATTCCATTTTCAGTGTTATTAGCCATATTACAATTTTAAAAGATCCATATCCACTTGTAGTATCCAAATTAAAATGTCACTTATCATAAACCACATTCCCTATACTTTAATGAAATTCTAGAATAATTACTTATACATTATATTATTTTTATACTTATCCTAATAGATATACTTAAGGGTATTAGTAATGTTTTTTATACATGATTCCAAAATTAAACTAAACCTTTCTCAGATATATACTATAATGATCCAAACATCTCTCACATAGGTATCACATATAAATATATGAATATTCCTTACATAGCATAATTATCCACGCAATAATTTTATTGGTCAAGTGCATTTTGTGTCCTAGAAACCTAAAAAACTAGGTTATAGGGGAAATATCATCTGAAACTATCTTTTTCATATCTAGAATCCTTTTTAAACATATAATACATAAAAACATTTTTCATAATATGGGGAAGAAAACATAATAAATGGTGATATCTTGTGCTCGGTAAGAGTAAAAAAGAGAGATATCAAGGATCACTTTATAATAACATTATCATAAGTGTATGAGAACATGATATTAATATTTGAAAATTATACCATACATACAATTGATAATAAACTTGAGTCATGAAATACATATTTTTTATTTTATATGAAATTAATCATAATAGAATAAATGTATATAATACATGAGAGAATCACCATGGAAGAATATATAGATTTGTGGGATACACATAAAATTTTATCATTTTGAACATGTATAAATTGAAACAGTTTCACTCATGTCATTAAGGATTTAAAATTAAACACTCATATAATCATATTGACATAAAATATGGACCATGAATAAACTTTTGAATATGAATTTAGGTTCACTCGAAACATTTCATTATCCAATTAATTGTAGTGAGATATATTTTACATACATCCATCATTATAACATGACCATCATATTTGGTTATAAGATTACCACCATCCTTGGTTACAACACAATCATAATCCTTAGTTATAATGTAAGAAGTGTTATTGGTTATATTGTAACTACCATCACATAATGAAAACTAATCATATGGGGTCCATAGGGTCATATAACATTAATCATATAAAAAACCATGAAAATAAATGAGTTTCAAAAAAATAATCATATTATATCCTATCTAAAAGTAAAAGGTTTCAAAATTATATTTTCATTATAAAAATAAACCATACATTAGAATAATATTGATTGTATAATTGGATAACATATCCAGTAAAACATCAATAACATCAGATAATTTCATTAAATATGGTAAATGATTTTGAAATATCACTTGAAATTTTTTTTATGGAAAATAACATTTCATTTAAAATGATATTTTAAAACTATAAATTCATAAAATATTTTCTATATAATTTTATTTGATAAAAGAAATTGAATAATATATTGTAATATTTAATTAATTTTATGGTCATTATGGTAGGATATTTTATTTAATATGTACATGACAAAATAAATATTCCTTTCACATTTTGGTAAAATCAAAATGATCCTTGTTTGAAAAAAACATAATGATTCATTTTAATATTTTTGTACAAATTTAAGAAGAGTAAAATTGTATTTAAATAACATTTGGAGATTATTAAAAATTTAAATTTGTTTTTTTTAAACATGGACAAGAATGTTAAAAGATTTTCTTCCAATGTCAAAAATAAATGAAATTTATTCTTAAAAACATTCTTTTAAAATCTTGAGTACATAAAGAGTGGAAAGTAAAAAGAAAAAATTTATTTCATGAAAACTATATTAGAATAAAATTTATGGGTTTATTGATAAATATAACATAATATTTCATTATCAGAAGCATAAACAAAAAAAATCCTGACAAATGATGGGATTGAATCATAAAACTCGTACAACTTTTGTAACATTGAATCGTAATCCCTAAGAAAGAGTAACATTAAATGATACTAAAAATATCCTAAGAATTAATAAATTCATGCTATAATATATAAATGTGGTTTTGTGCCCTCTTTATAAAATAATATTTTTGAATAAAATAATAATTTACCAAAGAGGACACATTGAAATGAAAAACCGTTACCTATTTGAATGCATTCGAATCGTAATCCCCATTAAAAAATTACATTAAATGAAAGGTTTAATATAAATAAAATAATAAGATCTGTAATATATGATGTCATAGGGGTAGTATATATAGCACATAAAAAGAAAAAAGTGGTGAATTTGGAATATGAATTTGAAAAATAAAATAAAGTCTAAAATCCCTTAACTTAAGTCTCGTCTTTCTTCATACACTTTAAAACCTCTCGTATAAAAAATATAGGTTTATTATACATATGTTTAAGATTGGTATTATATGTAATTTTAATTTAAACATGTTTCCATAATCTCAATAATATCATCCATGATATAAATATAATTTATAATTATAATACATGTATTTATGGTAATATATTAAAGTTAGATATAGAAAATGAATTACATCATTCATCGAGACGATAGTCAATAGATACACATGAACATTATTCCCAGTTTATCCCCATATGAAATGAAATAAATATGAATATATATTAACTTTAAAAATAATTTTATTTCATATATATCACATTTATTCATTAAATCTAAACCTTATTTTCTTTCACGAAAATCGTTAGTAAAATTGAATCATATCTCTTCATGAGGTAGTAGTCCATCGTACACACAAACGACCACATCACAGCCCCCATATAAAGAAAATAAAGAAGTTATATATGAAATAAAAATTAATGATTCATAATTTTGTCAAAAAACCATATATATTCATTTAATATATCATTATTACCTTCTAAGAAAAACAAAAATGAAAAACACATCACATCGGTTCGTGAGGCGGTAGTATGCCATACACATAAGGGGTGATATTGTTTTTCAATGGGATTAGAGGTAAGAAAGAATATTTGATGTTATAATTAAATAGGTATAATAATAATATAAATATCATATATAAACATTAAATACATAATTATATCAATCTATTATTGGTAGTCATGGAAAAAAATAACATCTGATTTTAAGGCTGTAGTCCACCATACAAAAAAATGATGATTTTGTTTTCCATTTGAAGAATTAGGAGGTGGATATAGGTTATTCCATAATCATAATAACATATCAATATATGATATATTCTTATTTTATTATATTAAAATTAATTGAACAATAATGAATATGTAATATTAAAAATTAAAAAATAAAATTTTAGTGAAGACAATTATCTTCTCTTAGAACAGCCTCAAATGGTTCTCTTATGAAGGACCATAGGTTTAATCTTTTTGAAAACAAGTAACATCTATAACATGGATAATTATTTTTGGGAGGTTTTTTGGAAGCTTTAGGATATTAAAAATTTGTTAATAGGTTGGAATAAGTTAGTAGAGGATGTAGGCTTTTATAATGGTAGATGAGCATCATTTGTTTAAATAACTAAAACTATTCAATAATGGGAAGTCACTCTCATCCCATGTCCATATAAAATTTTTAAATAATGATTTAGGGGGATTATATGATCTATAAACACCTAAAAACTTTATAAACATGTCTTAAACATGTTTTTACTTAGCAATTACGTTTATATAATTTTACTATTTTTATTTTCACTATAGTAACTTGTTTCATTTTATTTTCCAAGGTAATTTAACAATAAAGATTAAAATTCAAACGATCTTTATTATATAATTTTTACCAACTAATTATAAATATTAAATAATACTTATTATATAATAATACTAAATTAGTGTAAAATTGATTTTAACAAAAGCACAAGTATCACAGAAACTCCCGTTTTATCAATTTAACATAGTAAATATTATTATTGTATTCATTAGTATTTATAAATATAAATAAATTTCGAAATATAATATAATATAAAGGGTTTTTTTCCAAAAATTGAATATATTTTATTATATTAATTTAATATAATTCACATTATTTAATTATACATTTAACCAACACACATGGTGAAAATATGGTTTCTAAACTAAATATTATAAAAAGTATAAAATTTTATTTGATAATTTAAAATTAAATTCATTAAAATGAACTATATTTGTGTAGTTATATTATAATTCAGATAAAATTTATTTTTAAACAATTTTAAAAAAAATTATCCTTAAAAATATGTTAAACTAAAAGGAACTATTCAATAAATACTAGTATTATTCATTATTAATCAAATATGAGTTTTTTTTAGAAAAATTGAAAAAATAACCCTATGATAATTTTCAATTTTGGATTCAAAAAATTTAGTTAATATATTCAATAAAATGTTTTAATATTTTCAGAAAATAATATTAAGAATAAGTTTCTATAATGTGATAAAATATTATTTTGAAATATTCAGTTTTTAAAAGAAATATTGGATTTATTCCCATATCATGCATAGAAAACATATAAAAGGAATGGTAAAACATTTGGTTTAATATATAATATAAAAATTTCTGTACAAATTTTCAAAATTTATTTTTTAATAAATTTATTTAGATAAAATAATTTTGGCCAAAAAAATTGTTTTTTTAGAAAATGATTTTCATAATTTTCATAAGGGTTTTTATTTTCATTTTTAATTAATAGGTAACTAAATAATTCATTGAATATATATATTTAAACAATATAATTTCATAATATAGTTTATACTATTCATAACTTTTATTTCAACAGGTATGTGATAACAATCATATTAAGTTATAATATTTTAATAGTATGTCGCATTTTTTTGAAACTCATTATTGCATGAAACACATGATAAAATTACTGTAGTGTGTAATGTAATATATTGAAAAAAATAAATTTATTTCAGAAAAATATCTTTAAAAATATTAGGGTATAAAATGTCTTAACATTATATATATCCTTGATGCATCAATATGTCTGATGAGGCAAACATGTTTTGTTATTTTGTTGTATGCATGGCCATATAATGATATAACCTAGATAGTATGATAATGTTGTATATGATCATGATTTCATTTATTATTATATGTAATTAATTATCCAAAATTATTCATTTCATCATAAAGTTTTCATTTATTTTGTATTCATGTGAGAAATTTAAATTTATTTCAATCAGTGGATATAATATGCACTCATTATTTTTTAGTTATGGGATTATAATGATTACTCATTCATTCTATAATATATATGCCATTTTTATTCTATGGTTTACTAATTTTCATTTCTACCCATGCTTAGTGATTGAGATCACATAATCATATGATTCCATTTTCCCATGTTATGATGAAATTTATTTTATATGATATATCTAATAGTATTTATTTTGTGGATAAATGTTTGGAGATATTGAATAATTATTATAGATTAATTAGTCTCTAATTATAAAAAAAAATTATTTGACAATGGAATGGGATTTGTTAGTATGTTTTTTTGGTAATTCTAAAATGATGTAAATCTAAAAGTTATTGGTAATGTATTTAATCCTATATTTTTTTATTTCATTTAAGTATGGATTATTATGCATGGAATCTATATTTGGTTTTGAATCAATTTTTTAAAGTATATGATTTAGAACTGAATTTGGGATCGTGACTCAGGGGAACCACAGTTGGTATCCGAGTAGTGTTTACATATGTTCTGATACTAGAATGATTTTTTGATAATTGACGTGTGCATAATTTAAAGTTTTTCATAATTTAATGGCAAGAGATAACAATTTTAAATTATTTTTTTTAATGTTAAAGTAATAATTATTTTTTGTGGATTAGGACAAGTTATATTTACATACTATCTTAGGTACAAGTATAATAAATAATTATAAATACATTAAAACATATTGACGTTTTATTAAATTGGATAGTGTGTGGTTATCCTAAAAATTACATCAATGTCTTGTTATTATTAGTATATGAAAGCTCTAGTATAGCTATTTTTGGGATAATTACCTTTAAATGAATGGAGAGGATAACAACATTATCATCACCTAGTGGAAGAAAAACTGGACTAAATCCACACCTTTTTGGAAGCACTTGGGGGGTATGCTTTGTATGTCACATTCTAAATATTAAACATTATGAAGGATTTATGTATGATGATAATGAATCAGGTTATATATTTTAATAGAAAATTGATCATTGATAATAATGGATTGAAATATGAGATTCATATGTTGAACCAATGGAATCATATTATAAAAACAAAGGTGTCATAGGTGATGACATATTTAAAATCTTTTTTTCATATTCGCGTGTTGAATATAATTATAAATATTTTGGTTTTTATATTTGGATGAAATGGGATGATCATGAAGATGAAGCTATGAAATGTATGTATCTTGAATGTAATTTGACTTATAACTGAATAATGTATTATATAAAAAAGGTAATTAATTTTATTATATTCCAATTATGAGTGAAGATGTGAGTTTTTTACACATACCAAGGGTTGTAATATTGATATTTACTTGAAACTCATATAAATTTTCATAAGATAACGATATTTATAATTTATATTCTGGTATAGTTTATATATTATGAGGATTTTTTAAATCATATAAGGATTAATTTTTAGTAGTTAGACTCTAATTTTTTGTAATGATATATTAGATGGTATCAAATAACCTTGAAATGTTATCTCATGACATCGTTATATTTTTTGGGATCACCATTTGGGAACACGTGATTGTGGGAAATAAAACATATGTATTTAATATATTCTTGATTTTGAGGCAATAAATGGTTGTTTTATTTTAATAAACGTGGGTTAGATAGTATTGATATCATTCAACTTGGTTTTTTTAATTATAATGTAATCCACAAATATTTTTTGTGGTCCTTTTCTCATTTTTTCGATTATGATATATATGAACTAGTGTGTGACCTTATATTCTAATGGATAATATAATTTTAAGGTTAAGTATAATACTAATTTCAGGAAGAATATATGGATTCACTGTAGTTTAATGTCTTAGTGATTCATATGGATTTTATAAATAAATAATTTAGATAATGTGTGATTAGTGTATATAAATATAGGAGTATAAGATTTTATGAAATATTTTTATTGTTTTTAAAAATATATGTTACATAATCTAACCTAATAGAGTAATATAAATTTAATATTAGATTTTATATTCAAAATGAAAAATATTATTAGAAGACCCTCGGTGTTTTTTATTAGTAAGTGATAATTAAAATTGATAGGATGAAATTTATTTAATGTTGAGGTTAATGTAACACCTATATATTTTAATATGTTATTTCCTATAAATAACTCAATTTATTTGATAGGATTCTCCACACAAAATGCCAGTCATTAATGAAAACATTATATATTTAAATAAAAAATAAATATTTAAGTATGCTTATTAAAAAATAACCCTTGAATTATCATGAATTTACAAGAGTAACTGATTTATTACTTATATGTATAATAAAAACAGAGGATAGTATTAATATTAATTAAATTCAATTATTTTAACTACAATTAATGATAATATAATTTATTTTTTAGGAAAATATATTTCTAAAAATTTTCTTACAATGTGATACACATTTCTATTTCATGGAATGTATAATTAATGATGACTAGAAATATATGATATTAAAAAGTAGTTAATTGAAAATTATTTTTTTAATTATATGAGAAAATAATGATGACAAATATTTAAAAATTTCATTTTCTTATAAAAATGGGGTTTTATTAAATTTTATAATATTATTAAAAAATTTAATTTTAAATGTAGAGAATTTAAATTTGAAAATAATATCATAACTTTTATATTTAGAATACAAATATTATACCGGGATGATTTTTTTAATTTTTTTAAATAACTGTTTTCTAGGTGAATTGTTATAAAAAATATAAAATATTTTAAAATTATCAATTTTATAAAATTATTAAAATAAATAATACTAAAAGATTTTGAAATAAAAATTATGAAAAATATATATTTATAATAAAAAATTAATAATTTAAAATTTCAAAAAAATAGAAAACACTTTTATATCATTTTTGGAATTACAAGTACAAATTTATTCTAAAATATATTTTTATTCCATCATATTAAAAAATAAATTTCTTTACTTATAGAAACAAAATATAAAAAAATTTATTTTATATGTTCTATCAACATGATAAGATTATGTGGTAAGGTTAATTTGTATTTGTTGATATAACATTGATTAATAAGAATAAATTTAAAGAGTGGGATATTGGTAAAACTATTATTCAAAAACAATTATTATATTAAAGATGTTATATTTTTATATAAATAATTAAATTAATATATTTTAATGTTTTTACTATAATATTATTTTTACACACATATATAATTATATTAACACTCATTTAATTTCTATCCAATTATAAGTAATATTAACCACAAATAATGCTCAAACCGTCATTTTATTCTAAAAAACGCATATTTTTCTATATATATAATGTTTTAATATAAAAAGCACATATTATTTTGAAAATTAATTAAATTAAATGGTGGAAAGTTTTATAATTTTAAAACCAAAACATGGTAATATTTGTTATTTTATAATTTTATTAAAACATTAATTACTTTGTTGAAATCAATTTTTAATAGTAAAAACAAAAAAACATAAAAGTAAAAAAATAAAATTAAATGACCTAAAAAATATTTAAAACTTGTGTAGAAATAATTTTTTAATGATTTCTAGTCCAAATATCTTTATAATTTACATTATCTATAAATGTTTGAGTCATTCTACTTAGAATAATGTGTTAAAATCAATGAAAAATATAGGTTTATTAATAAAAGTACAATTTCATATACTTATAAAATGGAAAACTTCCACCCAATAATGCAACATTGATTCCTTTAAATTTATTATTTAAAATATTATATTTTTGTCCTCTTATAATCCTCAATATTTTTTATTTTACATTGGTCTTAGTTAGACATTCTAATCCCTTTATTTCTAAATAAATATCTAATAGAATATTTAATGATCCAATGTGGGTATCTATTAATCCTTAAAATTTTTGTCTTAATATTTATCATCCAATCCAATAATGACCTAATTAATATGATAAAATAAATAATATCATTATACTGAATTGTTATTATTTTCATCTAACTATCTTTATTAATTAATTTCCATCGATATAGAAAAACCAAAGAATGTTTACCATGCATTGTGAGGGCTACGCCCTATACAAAGTAACATTTTTTGTTTAAAATATTATTTATATATCATTATTAAAAAAATATAAAAACTATGTTCATAACAATAATGATATAAATAAAATCATTTTTTATGATATTATACACTTTTTAAACATATATACCCACTGAGATATAGTATGTTCATGTTTATGTCAGTTTGACCACCAATTAGAATAATGTTATAAAGATCTAGTATATTTGTATTTGAGAACATTAATACCAATATTATTATAAGTTAATAATAAATTAAATAGTTTCTTTCAAAAAATATATATTCTATATATAAATTAAATACACTATAGTAAGATTCATTAAATGTGTATAATTAATTTACTTCAATTATTCTAGTAGTTTGGCGCATTTGAAAAATAAATCTGGAATAATGTAAGGGTTTTAATCACAAATTCCTCTCTTGGAGTAATTTTTTATATTTTAAACCTAACTGAAATTATGTGTTTTATATGAATCATATTTTATAAATCATATCTAGAATTATATTTTAATAATTTTATTTTAATTACAACAACAATAACTTTCTTTCATGGTCACTTGGTTAAAATGCAACTTAAGTCGCAAGGGTTCTATATCTCAAACATTAATTCATAGATGGTTATTTACTGTATGCCCCATGTTTTTTTGAATGGTTTATTCAAAAACCATATATGTATCATTTTAATATATTTTATTTCAAGGAAATAATATTCCAATTTTTTTTTATTTTCATCAAATTTTTTTCTTTTAGTTGTTAGCCCAGTTATAAGGATTTTTGGTACCTAAATTTTCACTCATTGACTTATGATTGTTCTCTTGAAATTATTTCATAAAAATTGAGCACATTCTTCACAATGATTATTTTTAGTGGTATTCCATAGATGTTTATGGTGATATATATTCCTACCATATAATCCCTATTATATATATTTATTCTATCCAACTATATATTGACTTTAATGGATATTAGTAACCCAAGTCTCCTTACCTTTTGTAATATTATTTAATTATAAACCACTTTATTCCATTATTTAATTCATACACCCTAATATTTAATTATATGTTAATTAATATACCTTTATGGGGAAAATGTATTTTTATAAAAAATAATATTTTTTTATTCTTTCTAAAATATGAGTTTAGAATTAATGATTTTTCAAAATTATAAAAAGTATTTTCCCATTCA
Organism: Viscum album; assembly: GCA_963277665.1. Taxonomy (NCBI): domain Eukaryota; kingdom Viridiplantae; phylum Streptophyta; class Magnoliopsida; order Santalales; family Viscaceae; genus Viscum; species Viscum album. The sequence continues at coordinate 1,316,596,264 of OY728133.1, forward strand.
CTTGATAAAATATTCATCCCCTAATCATTTTTCCATGAAAATATTATGTCATTTTCAAGGATCCCTTATTGGAGATTATTTTCGGATGTAAATATGTTCAAAATATTTCAAATCCAATATTCAAAATTTACTTTCACATGTGACATGTTTTTTTAATATCATTGTTAAAAATATATTCTAAAATGATTTTTATATTTACACATCCATTTACCATATAATTTTCAAAAGGATTTAGTATAACAGGGTATATAATTCATGATTTATCAACAAATATATATTTATATTTATCATTTTAGGGATTCAACTCAAAATATCAAAGAATTATATTCTTCATCCATTATTTTTTTATAATATTAAAATAATTCATTTCTATATGTGTTTTTTATTTATATCAGAACTCTTATAAGTTTCCATTATTTCATTGAGGATATATGTTTTTGGAACCATCCACCATCTTTTTTCAGATGGATTATAATCATGTTATTCATTCATTAATGTAATTATTTAGAATTATTCCCTTAATTGTTAACTTGAGTGATGCTTACATAGAAATTTATTCCCCTTATTTATTGAGTAACTATTAAAAATCGGAATATTGGTTATTTTGATGTGGATATTTATTGAATATTTTAATGTTTAATATTTATTTTTTACCTTCTAATTTTTTTTATCTAGATGGGTGATGATCATGTTATCCCTTTAATTAACATGCATAAAAGTGTTGGTATTCTATATGTTGTTATTACAATAAAATTTATTATTGGAATTTTGACTAATTATTTTTTGACGATTCATCAGCTTTCTATTAAAGCCTTATAATATTGGTATCCCATTTTTTTACATGGGGATAATTAGTGAAATTTAAAAAAAAATTACTTTAATATGTATGATTATTGTATTTTGTACAATTTAATTTTTTACTGTGAAGCTTCTACCTTAATATGGGGTATGATCATGTTATCTTTTTTGTGAACATATAAAAATTTATTTTCAATTTTTATGTTTTTATTCGATTATGGATTATTATTTCTAAATATGATCATGTAATATTTTATCAATATCTAATAATTAGACTTCATTCCACTCAAACAAATGAAAGGTTGAGCATGGGATTTTATATCCCCTTAATGAATCCATTTGTCTAAATAGACAAAAGTGTTTGTGTATTTTAGTGTATTCTTATCTACAAAATGATAATTACATGATAGTAAGATCATGATGTCTATGATAATGATGTCATGTCTTATGGTATTGAATTAGGTATAGGGAATTATTTATTTAATCTAAAAGGACGTCGTTCTTGTTATCCATATGAACTATTTATTCTAATTACTATCCATGGATATATTATACTCTAATTTTCTTTTTATTATAGAATTATAAGGATTACTAATTCCTACTATAAAAAATTTTCCATGTTTATTTTATTAGTTCCACTTTGAATTTTTTACCTTAATGGGTGTTCAGGATAACCATATCATTTATTTCCATTTCCTTAGTTTAGGATGAATTGAATTAAAAATGATATTTTTAACATGATATCTTTTTTAATGATATTTTTAGGGATATAGAATAATTTTTATAGATTAAATAGTATCATATAGTGGGAAAAATAATTTAATTGAAAAGTTAATTATATTTGTAATTTTATTTTTCATCTCAATATTATAATGATATAAACCTAAATGATCATGGTAATATAATTAATTCAATATTTTAATTTTGTTAATTAAATATGTATTTTTATGGTTGTGAATCTATGTTGTTATCAAAGACAGTATTTAAGGTCGGTATTTATAAGAACTATATTAGGGTCACATGTCTAGTAATTCACATTCATATATTCCTAGTGAAATGGGAAACAATTAAAATTGGTTATCTTAGTTGTTTAGTAAGGAATTCATATGGTGGAAGCTATCATAGAATAATAATGGAATAAATGATGAGTTCATAAAAAATAAATTAAATGATTTTATAACAATAGAAAATATAAACATAATATGTTTATGGATAAAATAAAAAACACATGTATAATAATAATATATCTTTTTTCATCGAATTTATAATGTTGGAAATGATAGACATAACAAAAATAACTTTTTATGAAAAATCATAAAAAATGATTAATTCATACACTAATTACCAAATCTAGTTTGTCTCATGACACCTTTCGAGGAAACATGGTAATATGTAATTTTTGAGAACACCCAAAGCATTTTAAGTCCAATTAATCAATTATATGGATTGATTTGGAAAAAATTCATATTATATTGTTCACAAAGTTACCACATATATAATCATGGATAAATAATCAGTAACTATTTATGTAGAAATAATTGTTAAAAGAAATGTCAATATTTCCCCTTTAAATTGAATAGTGTGACTATTTGGGTGAATGTCCCATCAATAAAAATAATATAATATATTAAAAATGAAATGGAATTAAAATTTATTAATGGAAGTATTACAATGTATTAGTGAGGGGTACTTTGATGGAGTTGGGATATCAATTTAAAATGCTACTCCATTATAGTTTATAAAGATCATATGAATTTTCTGAATCATATCCCCCGAGAATATCAATATTAGTGCATAGTTATGCCTAGTATTTTTACCATAAATGATTATAGTTTGAATAAACAGCAATCCTTTTCAATTTTTTAACCCAACGTTCATTTTTTCAAGATCTGGTATCCACATGTTTGTATCCATAAATTGTTTTCATTCCAATAATTTCACATGCATTGTTTACTTTTCTTAAATTTTCAGATGAGGGTGTTTTAGTATTTTCAAGGTATATCAACGTAGTATAATTAAGGGACATTGTGATAGATCATTGATTATATAATCATAAATTTATAAAAATCAATTATATAAATATTTTTCAGTGAAATAAAAAATAGTTGGAAAAATTTAAAAAATAAATTGAAATATCAGGAACCCTTACTTCATCATAATTATAGATTAGGAAAAATATATAGTCAGAGGTAAAAATTAAAATATAATTAAAAAATATTTCAAATAGATGATAATATGTTGCAATTAAAACCTTGTAAGAGTATAAAAATATTTTAAAATGATAACATAATGAATGGATTACTATTGAAAATGAAATATGAGTTTTGGGAAACTCTTACCTAGATAGATTGATTCATAAAGCTTTAAAATGAAACCATAGAACAATAAAATCACCTTATAAAAATTTTAATGTAGATAATGTGTGTTAAATCATGGTAATAGTATTTGTATTATATTGTAATGGGAAAATACCTAGGTTGTTTTATTAGATAAGGGAAAATTGCTTAATAAGTTTTTAACATAGGCCTTGGAAATATAGGTTATAGGAAATGAAAAAACATTTGTCTTATCATTTTTTAGCTCCTCTTGTTATAAATATTAAAAAAAATTAATACATTAATTTTTTATAACCAAACATCATTATTTTATGTAACATTGGCAATGAAATTATCACTTTTACATAATATATAATTTGTAAATAATAAAAAACATTTTAAACGTTAGGTTGTTATTTATATGTTGGTAAATTCATTTCAATTCAATTAAATATATTATATTTATAACAATATTATTTGTTTTCAGGGAATCACTAATATTAATTATTATATCATTTTTAATTCATAATCATTTCAAAATAGACATTGTATATGCTTACAATATTTTATTATTTAGTTAAAAAATTATTTCATAAAAAAGATCTAAAAAATTAATCATTGGTTAATTTTTATGTGTTAAGTTCAAATTTAATGTTATTTATAGGAAAATAAATTTATTTATAATAGATGTTTAATTTATATATAAATATTACATTGAATTTTAGAAAAAGGTGTTTGGTTCTAAAATTTACTTCCTTATAATAAATCTTAATTTCTTTCTAATCCTTATGTGTATAATTATATTGCTATTATTTTATTAATATAGATAATTTTTTAATTATTAATTATATTATAATTAAATTATTTTATTCATTTTATTATTCACTCACATTGATAGTTATTTCATTAAATTTCAGGGTTTAAATAGTAATGAATCATTATCAAATGTTCAAATCCCGATAGAAATATTACAATTATCATATTACACAATTTATATACAATTTATTCATTGATTCTATGATCATTCATTTGCTTCTCCTAATTATTATACCATTTCAATTATATTTCATACTATTTTCTTCATAATAATAATTCATATAATATATTATTAATTCATTTTATAGCATCATCCTTTGGGGTAAAAGATTATGGTGATGCCTTATACAGTAATATTTTTATTCACACTATTTGAGTCCATTATTATTAATTTAATTTTCTCGTATTTTTTATTATGCATTGCACCATTATGATGAAATAATATAATGTTCAATGGGTCATAGTTTTTTTATTTATTATTAACTATTTTAGAATCTAGTGTATTACATTATCCCACCCTACAAATTAATACATCTTTGAAATTTTGGGTGTAGATTAATACATGAAAAAATGAGATTAATTTTTCCTCATTATATCCTTAGGATATAATGTTTCTTCTTCCAACATTTGATTCCTACAAAGAACATTCCCCTAAAACTTTTCTCAATTACATTACACCTACTCTGTAGGGTCAAAAATCCAGAAAGTCTCTTTGTTATAAGATTGAAAAAAAATCATAATCTATTTCATTGAGAGTGAGTACAATTGTGGGGTCCGACAAGTAAATACTCCACAAATAAATATGGAAGATAGTATATACAATTGAGAGAATAAGAATAAAATCCAAATTATAATTCAAAACCCGAGTTATCTATATAATTTATAACTGTCCAATTTACCTTAGCTTTAGAATTACATTATTTATCACCCTTATGAATAAATTCCATGGTGATTATTTCAATAATACATGATCTCCTACAAAAAATGCATCTCCTTAAATTTATTATCTGAAAAGAATTTATTTCTATTATAAGTTGTATTGATATGATTCGAGATGGCTCCCAACTTGCCATTCTCCACTTCAATGACATTCATAACTTCAAGCTTCATTTCAGAAACTTATTCCATGAAGGTTATAGCTTAAAATATGTGTGGATAAATAGATTCATACGGTTCCATTTTTATGTTGTAATGATATATATTATTATTTGAAAATTATACTATATGTATTTACTGGTCATGTGTTCCATATAATTCAAGTGATCAAGATTTCATGATTTCCTATAATGTTTTTATATTTCTTTCATAGTGCCTATTAGTTTGAGGATGATAGAAAATAATTAGTTAAACCATTAGGTTCAATTAATTTTTGTGTCTTTTGTGACATCCCATACCCGGATGCCACTTAATAGGTTACGCGAGCCTAGTGGGCCATATAGCCTCAAGCGCATCTCCCTGAATGCCCGAGGATTCCGACTAGAAATGAGGGGTTAGGGTGTATGTGGGGGAGACTATTCCATCATTAAAAAAGTGTTTCATAATGGATAAATATAAAAAATAGGTAAATAGTGGAATAAATATAAGTAATCAGATGCCACACAGTATAATAGGGACAATAGTAACAATAATTGATTAAACATTAATATCATTTGATGACAATCCATGTCGGTAGGAAAATATGAAATTGGAAACAATAGACATGTAATAACATGATCCAAAAAATTATAATGTAAATAAAAAGACAAGACCAAGATTCGTGAGCTTTAGCTTGGTTATCTTCTATTAAGTTCCATCAAAAACAGTAAGAAATAAAGTGTTTGAAATTGTTTTACTCCCTTTATAAACACCTATATTCATGTAACCTGCCCCGAGTATGAAACAGCACTCAGAGAGGATGTGATTTAAATCTCAGTGGGCCACCACCAATGGTGTCTATAACATCTGGTCCGTGTAATAGAAATGTAACTTTGTGAAAGTATTTGTATATATAAATAAATGTAGTACAATGTAACAAAATACCAAGGTACCTACTTTACCCCATGGCTGGTGTCTGAACGTGTAACTAGTTAATCATTTTATTGTTAGCAGCTTATAAATAAGTCGCATGTTAATAATATGCAAGGATCCAAAATGATACAAGGAATCATGAAATGATATTTAATAATTAAGATCTAATGTTATATCAAAAGAAATGTAGACCTCAAGAGTCACCAAATTATTAATGAGTTTATCCTTTATAAGGTTATTGGTGTAATCCTGGAATCATAGTTCATGAAATTTCACAATAATACACCTATCGAGTCAAAGGAGTACATGCATGGTAAAGTGGGTCTATGTAATGTCTAGGCCCGATGGTATTTAACCATGTAACCTATGATTCAATTCTCGATCTATGGTGTGAATCCAAGGATTGATTTGGTACAAAATGAGGGATCATGCAGTTTCATTTCATGCATCCAAAGTTAGAAATGGATTGGATTTTTGGTGGTTCCGGACCTAAGCCTGATGTGTCATTGAATTTGGACAGGGGTCCTTGAGTGTTTAAGGTATTCCCTCAGGAATCCAAGGTGATCAGAAGTAATACCACTCATATTTTGATAATTAATTCATTTATTATTCACAAGGTTCAAGCCATTACCTTTCATTATGGTGAAAAGTAAAATTGATCATGAAACCATTTAATCAAGTTATTATTAATGAATCTGACCATTTGATCCAAGCATTTAATTTCATTAGTGTGATAATGCCATATAGCATGAAACAATTCATTTAATCAATTTAAAAAAGTTTCAATAATAAATGTTCACTCATCTACCTTCCATTATCATGGTAAGGGGTGATACATACATGCAACCTATTATTCAATTACATTTAAAAATGGATAATTCATACACTTAGTATAATTTATTTTTTACATTTCACATTTAATTATAAAAATGAAGCTCTTAACATAAGTGGTAAATGTGTTGAGAATACGTGGTACATTCAATTATATAATTAAAAATCAAATAAATCCATTTAATATATAAAATATTACACTTATATAGTTCAATCCAAGGAACAACTGAATGTTGGATCAGACATGTCAAAACACTAAGACAGAAATTATGTGAAAGAATATTACATGGTAGAGATGGATTTGTGGGAGTAACCTGTAACAACTAATAACATATTAGAAAAAATCATAACCATATGGTTCTATTGATAATAATCCTGGAATATAAATTTAATAAATGGAACCCAATGAAATCAGTGGGCCCCAAATACCAATTCAAAAATCAACAAACATGAGGGTTGAGTTTTAGACCACCCACCATATGCTCGTATGACAAAAATCTTTCGTTATTATCCTATAATACAGATTGGAATAGAGTTTATTTCAAAAAAATAGAGTAAAATGATCACACTTCGGTAACTAGGTCTAGGGAAAGAGAGATGAATAACTGCTCAAAATAAATCTAGTACATATTATTGTGCATCTATCAAGATGAAAATAATATAAAACTGATACAAAATTATGGAGATATCTTGATCCCTATGTTAGGACCACAAAATCTCTAAAATAGGAAAAAATGGAGGTTCATTCTAATTACAATATTATTAGGGATGAAGGAAGGGATTAATTATATAATTAAAGGAAAATTGTAAAATAAAAAATAAAATACAATGTGGAGAGTTTGTCGGCATGATTTTCCAAACCATGTTCAAACAATGCATGGGTACCTTTTGAAGAGGGGACACTTACACGGTTACTCCACAATGTTATGGATACTGTACACCAATCATGAGATAAGTCTCTGTCTAAATAAACATGCCACTCAGACAGTTTTCTATAACCATGTTTCCTCCATTAACGATTTACTATAAATTATTTTCTAGGCCTAGTTTTGCAAAAAAAAATATGGGTTTTGGGATCCGAATAATCCCCAAACTGCCTTAAGATATTTGATAACTCATTAGGCATCCATATTTGGACCAAAATAATGAATTATATAGAATTTTAAAGGATCCAATCCTGAGTCAAAACCCTATTTCATATAGTATTCTCCTTTAAATAACTCATCCCCATATTCACCATTAATGGGTGCTGAAATGAAATATGTGAATAGCTCAGGCCACTACACATGCATGTCAGCCTCTTGATCCCATGTATCATCTTGTAAACTATTTTTCTTCCATAACACCCATACTAGAGTACCAGAACAGCCTTGGAGAGACTTCATTATCTTGTCATTTATGCATAATGAATAATCCTTAAAGGTAGTATTATCATCTAACTTGACTTCTTTGGGATAAAAGTTATGAGAAAGGTTTGCATGATATTGGAAAATTTGTGAAACAAGAATGATGTTTTGAATGGAACTTTACCTCTACGGTTGTAGAAACCAATATTCTACATGCCTGACTCTATATAGAATCTAAAATTACCCTCTATAATAAGGTGACATCTTAACTTGATTCTTTGATCATATATTACCTAGCCTGGGCGATACTTTAAAGAAAACAAGATCCCAGGCCTAAAACTCCAATGTTCATCAGTAACCATTGTCATAATATTTTTATCTAGACTAAGTTGTAGACATATTCTTATTGATCAGTTGAACCAACTCTGAATTCTCTTATACAAGACAATAACTATGTAGAGATGCCTCACAAACCTCTATCCAACACCGGGGTAAACTACATGGCCTACTATATAAGTCATACAAAGGATCTATCTAAATTGTTTCCTGAAAGCCATTATTATTAGAAAACATGATGATAGGGATATCATTCTCCCATAAACCCCAAAAATCAAGTGAATTGGTTGGATAATATCCTATAGAACCTATATTTTCTATTCTTATTGTCCATTTTTTTGAGGGTGATGATGTGGTTATAATCATCTGGGATCCCATAACCTTCTTCAATCCATTCTAGAATCAGGATTTAAAATAAGTGTCCCTATCTGAAACGATAGTGTGAGAGACCCAGGGCAGTCATATAATCTCACAAACATAAAGTCTTACCATCTCATCAATTGAGAATGTCCGTCAATTAATAATGATGTGCGGCACTTTTTTCAATCATTCAATGGTAACCTATAATACATTGTTACCTCAATGAGACCTAGGTATTCAAACAACAAAGTCCATGGTAACATCATCCCATTTCGTTATAGGTCTGGATGACATTATAACAAGCCTGAGAGTCTCTGGTTCTCTACCTTCACCCTTTGGCAAGTGGAACACATAGTGATAAAGCATGATAGCTGACATTTCATCCCATGCCACCAATATTGGAGTCTCATATATCAACAGATTTTGGAGATTACTGGATAAACAATTGACATAGAAGTGTGGGAATCATGAATCAAATCATCTCTCATGTATATATAAACCTAGACATATCCATGAATATAAAGGATGTCTTCTATATCCAAAAACAAATCTAGAGTTGGGTTATCTCCTGATATACTCTCACAGAGAACCAATCCCTCAAGATATGAAAATTGTATACCCTTCACCTTCTCGAAGAGGGATAAGGTAAATATCAAGGATGTGATTTAATAATTCTAATTAATATCATAAAACTAAGGATGTAGAACATAAAATAGTTTCATTAACATCCATTCATCACTGACTTCCTTAATAGATTGTTCTTGATTTATTCAACACAACTCATCTGTAACCACATTTCCCTTAACATGCTTATAAGAAATATCAAACTCAAAAGAATATTGATATTAAAATCATATCCACTGTCTATGTATCAATTCACATAGTTTAAATCTATATTTGAGACTATTGGGATCCATATACACCAAAAAGTCCACACATACTAGAAATTACCTCCAACAATGTAAGGGATGGACAACTGTTGATAGCTCAAGTTCATGAATTGGGTAGTTTCAGTAATGAGGTCTCAAAAACCATGATCCATACACAATGTATCTATCCAACTGCATCATCACTACTCTTAGGTCGATTCATGATGCATCACAGAAGATTCAATAACCTCTTCATGGCTCTGGTAGAATCATAATAGGTGTCGAGACAGGCCTCTCATTCGAATCCTGATAGGCTTTCTCACACTTTTCTAACCACATTACATAACAAAATTATATATATGTCCAGTAATATGTTAATAATATAATAAAAAAACATGTATAAACCCCTTATAATATCTTCCCATCCCCAATAAATTTCATATATCAAACACATTCATGGTATTATATTATGAAACTGGAGCACTATCCTTTTCTGGATTGATAGATACTCATAATTATTTTATGATATGAGAGTAGAAATCCATGTTGTTGATCTAGAAGTGTCACTTAGAAATCATGGAATAATTTTGATGTTATCTCATATTACTCAGAAAGATCTCATGATTGTTGGCAAGGTCTCTATGAGTGTAAAAATAAAACATGATTTCTTCCTGAAAGACTATGACAAAAGAACCCAAATAAAGGTGAATAACCCTATACATAATAAACATAAAAATAGAGGGTGTGTTTGTAAGACCAAATGATATAACTAGGTACTCATACAGATCATACCTACTATGTAATTTTGTATGAGGTATTCTCAATGGCCAGACTCGAAACAGATTATTACCCGATCTTAGATTGTTCTTAGAGAAGATCATAGCTTTTCAGAGATAGTGGAAGATATCACTTATTTGAGGAAACGTATAATGGTTCTTCACTGTAATCTGGCTCAACCACCTATAATCAACACACACACAAAAGGATCCATCTGCCTTCTTTGAAAAATTATGGGAAAACCACAAGGGGATTTTGTGGGTTGTAAAAATACATTGCCTCTAAATAATCCTACTAAGTCGTCAGCTCCTGAAGCTCTATAACTTTGATCTTTTATGGAGGAATGAAAAATAAAGCTACTCCTAGAACATGGAAGATAATAAACACTACCGCTATATAAGGAGGTAATATTGAAAAATTATTGGGAAATACATCCCCATAATGATCCACTACTAGAGGGAAATCATCTTGATATAAACCATAGTCCTCTAATAAGTGATTTTCAATATTGCTTGTCAATACACTTATCTGATTATGATCTACTCTAGATATTCATGATATTAGAAATACCACTCGCCATTATGTAGATAAATACTTCCCTATGGTGACGTAAATGATACCATGTGGTGATAGAAGTCTACAAAATCATGATATTTATCCAACCAATCCATCCTTAGAATAACATCAATGTCTATAATAATAAGAAAGATGAGGTTAGAAATGAAAGGGTAACATCCTACCTCAAGGGGGTAGTCCCTACATTGGTTTATTCCATATAACCACACTCTTAATGGTGTATCTAGGGTTATTACCCCAAGGCAATAAAGTATCTATAATCATGGACTCTCCATGGTAGATACATAGAATAAAGAGTTTTAATATCCTATAAAAAATAAAGAATATAATACGGTAGATGCCACAATAATAGTACCTCATACTGTAGAAGTTCTCGCGGCCTAATATGTTGGTTCTGGTTATAACAATTGAAACTAACCTAATCAACTACCATAAGAGATAGGTAGACTACCACGGTCAAAACTCCTCTGTTGGAACTACTTATGATAAGTATTCTGAATAACGTGGTAATGATTTCTTCCTCATCCTATCCTGCCAGTGAAATTCCAACTCCCCACTTCACTTAGAGCAAAATAACCTGATCTAGAAGGTGCAGTTATCACATATCCATTTATATTTCATGTTAGTGGATATGTACTATGAAAAAGGTGAAGATTATCCATACGGACATAGTCCCAACACTCCAATAGGTCATTGTCACACTAAGGCTTAAAATTTCCTTGTCATCCAAACTAATGACACACCATAGATTTATTACTATATATACTCTAGTTTTCACTGAACTAATGAGAAACCTCAAGGGAATGTTTCCTGGCACATGATGAACTACTGGCCTACCAGGACCCTGATCCTCTATGCAGGGTGCTATTGTAGTCCCTCAAGATGTTCTCAGTGATAAGATATAGATATACTATTTCATTGAAGGTTGGTGGGTGAAATACATTCCCCTATGAACAAATGTCATACACAAGCTCATACTCAAAACATCTAGCACGTGAAATCTACTCAATAACTAGAATTAATACAAAGATGTGTAACTCAATGAAACACATTAAATATTCATTAACTACCAAAAAATACTTCTCGTGATGCATGAACTCTCTAGCTCTGTCAGCTCTCAAAATCTATGCAATGAACTAATCATATAAAATACTTTTGATGTTTTCCCATACCATGCCTTAATGGTGATCAGCCAGGGTAACCACATCCCAACAAATCATCGAAGAGTCCTGAAGCATGTCTTTCGAATGTTTTACCCTCCACTCTGGAGGCATATGACGATTCTCAATGATAGACAAGGTGTACTCTAGCCATGACTCATTATCTTATAGGCCACTATCCCCTATGAATGTTGTAGGATGCTGATGTGGGAAGTCATGAGTCATATCAAGCATCATAGGTGCAACTCATGGAAAAACATGCTTAGAATGCATCAGATGTAGTAAATTGTCACAATGTTTCGCATAGTGCCCAGATCTGGTATAGTAATAAGTGACTCAAGTGGAAATCTTAAAGGTAGAACTGGAGTCTTAGGGCCCACCACATTTATATCATGGGTTTCTCCACCCTCCTAGAATATGATACAAGGACGTCGTAGTGAATTTCCTATACAAATGTCAATCACAAATCTCAAGAAAATCCTTTAGAAGATAAATAAAAAAATCTAAACATGGAATTGATCACCACCCAATGTATACTACCCCAACTACCCACATATAAATTCAGGTATCGATTTGTTCTCATGTATATATTTCATTGAATATTTACTATAAATTAACAGGATCACCCCTTTACCATTCATAATCATGAAAAAGTGGGATAATGATATGAAACCATTTTATTTTAGATACCTTGTTTTTCATTATAATGGATATCCATTTTCATTGAATATGTCCTCATACACCATATCACTGAAAATGACACCCATTTATATATAGAATAATGGCTCGACGTGGTAAATTACTCATCGTAAACCACAAGGTCCCACACACATCAAGAATTGAGATTATAAAACTCATAGTTTCAACTAAGATTAATACAAGAATAATATAACTATAACAACATCAACAAACAATCACAGGAATATCAAGAAATGTAAAGAATTTAATTTCACCTATATAGAATTTCCATATGCATGAAATGAGAAATATATGTGCCTGTAATGATTCATGTAACATGATCCATTCCCTCATATCAATATATATAGGATGAATGAAACCCTTAAATAGGGTAAAAATGATAATCTCATGACATCATATAGATAAACCAATGGTGGAATAATGTAAAATTTAATAGGGAAAACAGAAGAACAATTATATTTTGGGTAACATAGATTTTAACTGAGACATGGGTTTGTGATGCCCAAGAATATATTATGACCTTGTTTCATCCATTCGTAATCATAAATTTTTTTTCTCTAAATAGTAAATCATGAAATTAAAACCTCTCTAATAACACTATATGACATACCAGATCTGAATTCCACTTGATATGATCCACAAGCCTGCTAGGACATATGGCCTCAAGTGCATCTCCCTAAATGCCAGAGGCTGCCGACTAGAAATGACGGATTTGGGTGTGTCTATGGGGACACTATTCACTCATTACCAGATTAGATCACAATAAATAACTATAAATAGAGGAAAATAGTACAATATATATATATATATATATATATATATTTGAACACCATTAAATAGATAAAAATATTAATAATAAATGAATCAACCTGAATAATTGATGATGATATGTCTTTTCACTAGGAAACAATAAAACATGGATACAATAAAATAGGCATAACATCATCCACATATATATAAATTAAATCAAAAATTATTCCAAACATCCTGAGATAAATCTTACAAGGCCACCACCAACAGTTTCTATAACATCCTTCATGTGTAATAGAAATGTCACTGTGTGCAAGCATGCATATATAATAAGTAAATAAGTACATTGTAAATAAATACCCATGTAACTTCTTCAGACCTCAACTAGTGTCAAAACATGTAAATAGTTCATCATTTGATTGTTACTAGTCTATAAATAAGTCACATGTTAGCAATAGTGAAGACTTCATTATGTATCAGGGAAACCTAAAATGATATTTAATAATGATGTTCCTCGATGATATCCATGGAAACCTAGACCTCAATCCTCACAATTTCACTAATTAATGTTGTATGGCTAAGGGTAATAGTGTAATACTAAGATAATAGTCCCAGGAATTCCACAATTAGACTCTTATCGAGTCCAAAGAGTTCGTCCATGGTAAATGGGTCTAATAAATGATTGGGCCTGAAGGGCATAAACTTTGGAACCTACTTGTCAATTATGTATCCAAGGATTTTATCCATGTAATCCAAAAGTACTACATGAGGGATCCAACAATATCATATATGGCATCCAAAGTTATAAAATAATTAGTTTCTAAGTGGTTATTGACCTCAGAAAGTTATATCCTTGAATTCTGAATTGGTTCCATCAGTGATTAAGGCTTTACCTCGGGAATCCAGTGTTAGATCATGTAAGGAAACTCCTATTTTTATCATCAAGTCATATATAATTCATAAGGTTCAATCCATTACCTTTCATTACTGTGACAAGGCTGATTGAGCCTGAAACCATTTAATCAGGTCATAAATAATAAATAATTCCATTTGGTTTAATCGTTGCCTCTCATTAGTGTGAAAAGTCCAAGTAGTAGGAAACCATTCATTTAATCCATTTAATTCAATTTCAATAACCAAGGTTAACTCTTATACTTTCTATTATCATGTTGAGGGTTTCTACATAAAATAAACCTATTATTCAATTACATTTAAAAATTCCAAGTCATACACATAGTATACTTTTCAATTTCCATTTCACATTTAATTAAAAAATTGAGGGACATACCGTAGGTTGGTCATGTGGTGAGTATACATGGTACGTTAAATTATTAAATTTAAAATTTAATTCAAGACATTTAATATTGAAAATCATAAACATAGGATGTTCATGCCAAGGAACACACGAACAACGGCTCAAATGTGTCAAAACACTAAAATGTCAGTTATGGAAAAACATAATACATGGGATGGAAGAAGTTACGGGTATAACCACAAATAAAAAATAACATATTTTGATATATAAAAACCATATGGTTATGGTTATTATAATCATGGATTATAAATTAAATAAATGGAACCCAATGAAATCAGTGTCCCTCACATGACAATTCTAAAATCAACGAACTTAGGATATGAGTTATAGGCCACCCACATTAGGATGGTAAATATCACCACCTACATTACTAGCCTCAAATTAGTCCTGTAACAGATTAGTTAAGATAAATGAGTAAAAATTTCCACTCCTTGATTACTATGATGAGAGAAAGAGAGATGAAGATTGTATCAATCAGACTCGAATAGTTACAATTGTGTATTTAACTAGAAAAGCAAAATCTGGAACAGATCCTGGGTGAAAGTTATATCTTGATCCTTAGGTTAGGATTTAAAAATCATCAAAATGGAAGAAAAATTAGGTTATATTTGCATGAAATCATATTTTGGAAGAAGGAGGGTATTAATTAGATCATTAAAGGAAAAATGAAAAATTGGACTAAAATTTTCTAGTGCATGGTTTGTCCACATGGTTTTTCAAGGCATGCACAAACCATGCATGGGTATCTATAGAATAGGGGGTACTAACATAGTTTGGAAATAATGTTATAGAAACCAAGTGAAATCTATTCAGTATGGTTTTTTTTAAAAATCCTACCACCCACACAATATTCTCTCACTATGTGGCCTCCCCAAATGTCTTACTACAAAACCATTCCATAGGACTTATTCCCCCTAATAGATGGGTTCCAAAATTAAAATAAGAAATTTACACACATAAGTCCTTTCGTAACTCATTATTCATCAATATTAATTCAAAAATAAGCAATTTAAAAGAAATTTAAAACATCCATACCTGATTGATAAATCATGTTCTTCCAACATTTCCAAAACATAGACGTGAATTGATATTCATGATCATATATAATTGTTAAATGTGTACCATAAAGACTTATAATGTTCTTAATATATATATTATTATGAAATTATTTGGATCTATCCTACCACAATACTAAGAAGTGTGAAAACATGGTAAGATAGTCAACAATGAACTATATATAATAACTTTTCATTTTTTTATTTATTAATCTAGTGATAAAATCAATTCTAATATCATTCCACATATTAAATTTCATAATAATTGGTTTAATAACCCCTATTGATTGTTTTCTATCAGAAATTACATATGTTCACACAATGAATCATTATACACAATTTTCAATTTCATGGTTAATTATTTTCCTACTATAAATTTTCTTATATAGCTATTTACATCATGGAAGTACTATGGTGTATAGAGAAGTCTGAGTTATGAGATTCAGCCACAAGTTCACTTTTTATCAAATTTGCATATGGTATAAATAGTTTCTTTCCAGACATAAACTCTCCATATTTATATATCGTGTTTTTAGTTTCTCTTCTTTCATATAATTAGTCTTTTATCGTAAACCCTAGCCATTTATTAAGGCCTCTTTATCTTCTCTAGTAAATATAGATGGAAAATTACTTAAAAATTTTGTATTTTCCCCTTCATTAATAATTAAAATATTCATAATTAATAAATCATTTAATATATGTCCTTTTCAATATTCATCTTGGTTTTAACTTCACGATAATTCCTACTCAATGCACTAACCACCTTGTCCATCTTCCATGGGTTGTAGTGTATTTCGTAGTCATATTCCTTAAGCAATTAAAAGCATCTCTTTCATTACATGCTGAGAAATTTATGATTCAATATACACTTTATAATTTTTTGGTTGATTTATATATCACATATATCTCTAAAATAATAGTACCTTTATATTTTTTATGTAATTATTATAGATTGTAGTTCAAGGTCATAAGATGGGATGTTTTTTTAGAGGACTTAAAATAATTTGTTGCATAATAATCAAATATTTAATTATATATAATTAAACTCAATTTACCTACCATTAATTCATAACTATAAATATAAAAAAATATTCCAGATGGTAATTTATAGTCTAGGTAATTAATCAATCATTTCTTCAGAGCCTAGACATTTCATCCCATTTCTTATACCATGAAAATTTTAACCCCTTACATATCAATGTGATTAATATATTAGATAAGCTTATAATTTTTTATGTAATTTTTAATAATAACCATATAGGACAATGAACTACATATCTCAGTTATATTTGTTAGTGTTGACAATTTTTTTCAATTGTTGTTTTTAGAGGTACCAAAGATATTCTATCCTTCGAGAAAATATGGCTATGAAAATAATCGTTATAAAGCTAAAAAATAATACTTTCTAAGTTAACCATATATAAACTTCAATCTTATAGTTTCAAATATGAATCCTTAAAATTATTCACACTCAATATATTTTTTTAACAAATATCATGATTTATTTAATAAGAACCATGAAAAATTCATCGATATAAAAATTGAATATTATATTCCTTAGAAATATAAACATTGACTGTTCATTAGTTATCCAAAAACGAAATTTTTTGACTCATAATTCCCATTAATTATGTAGAAATCAATATTCTATATATCATCCTTATTTTCATTTAATTTATGATAACCAAAATGAATATCGATCTTTGAGAAATAATGATCTCCATGAAGTTGAGTAAACTTGTCATCAAAGCAAGGTAAGGGATAATTGTTTTTAATAATTATGTAATTTATTTAGAAAAAATAAATGTATGATATAATTGACCCATATATCTTTCTTAGAGATATGATATGTGGTTCATAGGTGAATCACAAGGGCATATGAATCCTTTATCACAAAAAATATATTTTTATTTCTGTAGTTCCATCAATTATAGTAGATCAATTTTATAGTAATTATTATATATTTTCTTTGTATCTGGTATAATATCAATAGATATATCAAAATAATGTTTATGTTTATATTCTATGATTTCATTAAGAAATACATCAATATATTCCTTCTGAAAAATTTAATACTCTATTCTGTGGATTTCACCATTATTTACTGATTCATCATTTCAATGTTGTTCACTATGATAATCCACTTGAAGTTGTTTTAAACAATACATAGGAAATGAATTATATCCTCTAAAAACAAGGGATTATATTCCATCCACATATATTGAAATATTATTCCCTCATTCACAAACTCTTACATTATACATTTAGATACATTCCAGCAAAAGGATTTTACCAAATAATGCCATTTTATAACAAATGAATTGATCATAAATAACCCCAATGTATTTTAACATTGATAAACCAATTAATTACATTACTATAAAATTTTTCATGTAGTTTTAACTAAAAATTCATTCTCATAGGGAGATTCATTATTTATATCAACCCATAAAAATAGATCTAAAGATTACACAATTTTTATTCCTTTAATTAGTCACTATTTTAAGATAATGTAATATTTTTTTTTTCATGGATAACACTATGAATTTTATATCATATTGTACAATTCATTATATTTTTTAACGATTCATGTCATGTGGTCTAAAAATACTTCTAGAATGTTTTTTTTGAATTGGAATTACTTTATTTTCTCTATCTATATTCCCTTAAATCTTTTTCCTAATGTTTTTTCTAAACATTATCAGATACAAACTATAACGATCCAACTATAGTAACCATGATTCAATTTTCATTTAAATATAATTAAATAGAATTCATATATAAAAATACAAATAATCTAGAAGATTAACATTATTAGGTTATAGATACACAAATTTATAGTATATTACATTAAAAACATAATATACATTAATTGAATACATGAAAATTTATTTATGTATCCTTGAATGAAGTTATGTCAAATGTAATATTATTCATACATTCATATATAAATGTGAAAAAATATAAATTGGTGATATTTTGTTCATAGTAATGGATCACATATAGTAGAATATATCATAGAATAATCATGTCATAAATAATATTTTATTAATTAATTAATTAACTAATTCCATAGAAAATTAATCTATGATAATAACATATTTTTGGATAAAAAAGAAATAAATAAAAATGTAGATAACCGTAAATAATCTCAAATTGATGGATTTCATAATTTGCAACATCATAAACATGACTATAAGGCCTTGTACTAAGATATCATATATAAATTGATATACCATACACAAACTACCTAATATAGTTTGGATCATGATACCTAATAATGCATTGATCGAGTATATAATTCGTGTTCACACCTATCACTTAATAAGTACAATTAATCCATCATATAATAATAATGGATTAAAATTAGATACCATAGTGATCCCTAATGAATAAAATACATAATCAGAGGTAAATAATCAATTTCTAATCATATAAAAATAATTTATATACAAAATTTCAATATTCCCTCATTCAATTTTATAATGGGGAAATCTAGGTGAACACGTAATAAGTATATATTGAAACACGGTGATAATATCAATAAAATAGAATGTATCCTCATCAATGTTATAATAACAAAGTATTAGTGATGATTACTTTCATGCTGTTTTGAGATAAAGATAAAATAATTCTTCATTATAGTTCATAATTATTATGTGATTCCTTAAAATAATATCCCTCTTGAGTGTCAAACAATGTGTGAATTTAAGACCACTTATTATTCCCTATGTGAATATAGATTTAAAAACAAAACAAAATTTTTTAGGGTTTTTATCATTAGGTGAATATAGTGAACAAATATTTTCATACATAAATATTACATCTTTTTAGATAACTATTAAAATAATAACATTACAATCCATAGAAAAATTTAAAAGGTTTCATGTCTTTGAATACTTGACAAATATTCATCTTATTTCATGAAAGACATTCAATGTTTCCTATATAGAATTCTAGTTAAGTATAACCTACTTAAAACTTTTATTCTTAACCAGAATAAGGAAAAACATAAGAAAGGGTGAGATCATATCCTTAGTAAGGGTAAACATAGGATATATCAATCAATTTTCATACATAATAATATAATAATAATAAGGGTATGAGATCCTAATCATGAATTAAATATATTTTACCCAATCTATCATTGATCATAAATATTAGTCATATCCAAAAATATTATCATTATAATTGCAAATATATTTTATATTGTGGAATCATCAATAATTTTTCATTATCCATGATAGCCTAACATTGACATATAAATGTGGAAAAAAATTAATCTTATAACATTGAAAGAATTTATAAATAGAAACTTGTTGATTTATTAAGTTAAGGACATGATTTCATGCACCCACATAAACTTATGTATATGAAACTACATCCACACATATTATTATGTACATAAGAATCAGGTCCATCAATGATCTTATACACATGAAAACTATGTCCATCCATAATATTATGGACCTGAAAATTTGGTCGACTAATAAAATTATGAAAATAGAATCTTATTCATGCATAAGATATTATTATAAAGAGTTATCCATATTTACCAAATTCATTATAGGGATATAAGCACCCACCCATTACATAATAATAATCCATTCATATATATTCCACCAAATCATGAAAATATTTAACATTTCATCCTCAAATAACATAAAGAAATGAAAATGGATTTTGAAAACATCTCATCATAATAACTATAAACCACACCAAGAAATAATAAGAATAGTATCATAGAATCACATTCCCATTGAATCAAAATAACATCAATGGATGTCATCATAAATGAAAACTCTTTCAAAATATCCCTAGGATAATTTCATGAGGAAAATACTCTTTTAATATTCAATCTAATATTTTAAAATATAAAAAACATTTCTATATATTATAGAAAAAATTCATTTGAAAAGAACTGTGGAATATAGTAAAGTCCTCTTCAAATAATTGAGAATTCATGATGGTGGGAAATTTCGTTAATGTCATGTACATTAAAAAATTATCCTTTTACAATTTTGATAAAAATCTAAATTTAACTCATTCATAAAACAAATTAAAATATATTTATTATAAAACATATATTAAAAAGAAAATAGTGTGTAAATATGTATTCAAAAATCATATGGGAGTATAATAAGTTTATCTAAACATTATTAGAAAATATAGTTATGGAAAAAAATGGTTTGTCTACTGAATATTGAAAAAAATAGATTATCATTAAAAACATTCTTTAGAATGATGGGTTATTAAAAAACAAAAATGAAATAAAAACATTCGATATCCATAAAAACAGTTGCATTATAAAATTCCTTAGATTATTGAGATATAGATAAAAAAATCATTATTAAAATCCAAATCATAAACAATCTAGATAAATAATGAGATATTAAGATAAATCTCATACCTCATTTTTGGATTTTGTTAAAAGTTATCTACATATTATATATTAAATTTTAATTTAGTATACATCTACAACTAAATCATATAAATGCATATAATATCATATATGATCCACTTATAACACTTCAATTATTTTAATTAATGAATTGTTTTTAATAACATTGTTTTATGATGTTAGTTGTTTCATATTTCATGATAATTTAGGTTCAACGGTTCGGATCCTTGTACTTCGATCAAAATAATATAATATCCAAAATTTTGATAATTATATAAATATCATATATATTTATTATAATATATATATATATATATGTATTTATTCTTTAATGAAAGGTAGAGATAAGAAAATTAATTACATTGTTCTTAGAGATAGTAGGTTGAATTTATGCACAAACGACGTTATCACTTCACAACTAAAGGAATTAATGAAAAGAAAATAATAATTCACATTAATATATTCATTATTTTAGTATATTTATTATATATATTCATTAAATATAACTTTATAACCATCCATATAAAATGGAAATGAAATGTGAATCAAATCGCTTCATTGGGGTGGTATTACACACATACACATGATCGGCATTATAATTTTCCTATGGGTATAAAGGTAATATGAAGAACATGATATTTTAATTATATAATAATAAGAATATCATAAATTTAATAAATTAACATTAATACTACCATAATAACCATCCTTGAGAAGTATTTATGTAAAAATAATTGTATCACTCTATGGAGGTTGTAATCTACACGTACACACTAGCGATTACTTCACATTCCATTTTATGGAAAAGAGGAACAATAATGGTAGTTACATAATACTTATAACATTTAATTATCTTTAATATACTGAATTTATTCGTCAAATGTTAATATAATATAATAATGGGAGGAGACATAAGAAATAAATCAAAAGAGAACAAGTGGGATAGTTACCTCTTCTTCGCTATGACTGATTTCGATTCATTCTTAAGAACCAATGGAATGGTATATTAAGTATAAAATTAACTCTAAATCATGTATATGGTTGTTTATAAGATAAAGGGGTAGGTTTGGGTCAATCTAGATAGCTTAGGGAGGTGTAATGAAAAGAGGTAATGGGTTCACTTTTATAATGGGGGAAATGAAACACACGAAATTTTATAAAATATTAAAATATTATTAAGGAATATATCAAGTATAAATTTTCTAAATAGAGATTAACTTGAATAAAGTGAGTATACAATCGAAATATCATCATAAATTTAAATTTATATTGGTTTTATGTCTTTTTAAACATTATGTTTTGGTTAATCTACTTCATTAATCAATTTTGCCTTAATTGTAATAATGACCATTTTAATCATAAAGGGTTATAATTTTAATTATAAGGTAAAAATTGGATCATAAATGTTTATGGGTGAAATTAAATTCTATTTATCACCACACATGTCCTATTTCAATTTTTTTTTGATTTTTATATAATTTAATAAAAAAATATTTCTTAAAATATCATTAATGTGAGTTTTTCACTATTCCTTTAAATTTTCATTAAATTCATCAATATAGTTCTGTAATTTGAATTTTAAAATTTAAACACCAATAACATTTATATATGAAAAAAATTATTTAATATAATTATTCTTCCAAATTAGATTACATTTGATATTTTTAAAATCATGTAATTTATTATTATATTATTAGAATAAATATGGTGTTAGTATTTCATGAACGTATAAGGAAATTATTACATCTCTAAAATTTTTAAATAAATTACCATGATAAACATATACTGTAATAAAATTTAAGAGAGTGACATTTTGTACAAATCAATTTCTTTAGTTAATATGATTGTCATAATCAATGATAAATTGCACCAAGATTCCATATAATTAAAATATTTATTATTATATCCAAATTCAACAAGTAAAATAGGATAAAAGTTAGATTTAGAGAAATTTTAAATCCTTATCCAAAAGTTTTAAAAATGTTTTACATATTTTACCCTTACTAATATGACAAAAAATTTCTTTGCTAACAATTAACAATGAAAAAACAATTAAAAGGACTTACTTACAAAATTTAATTATATATATTACCAAAACATAATTTATATTTCATGATTCAAATTCTATAATTGGAAGAAGTTCATTTTAAAATAAAAATTTAAAAATAAAATAAAAAAATTTGTAGAAAATAAATTTTTAAATCATAAAACTGGATTTATTCTTATTCCATACATATTACGTACCATCAAATGAATGTAAAATAATTTTTTTTAATTCAAAATATATAAATATGGTTATCATAATTTTCCAATTTTGACATGGTTAATTAATTAAAAAACACATTATAAACATATAAATAGATTAAAAAGACATTTTATGCCAAAAATGTACTTATACCAAAATTAACATTGATAATGATTCCTATATAAATAAATATATTATATATAATTAAATTAGGACTATGTTACTCTTAGATAAAATTAAAATATTAATTTTATCTTTCAAGGAAATTATAATTTTTCTTTAATATATATTTTTCAGTATTCAATAAAAAATCATTCTTTGTAAAAAATCCAAAATTTCTACAAAATATATTGTTGATACTATTAAATCAAATATGGAATCATTTTTATTATATTAAATCTATAAAAGTTATGTAAATTATTTATAATACTTTCACACAAAATGGAATATAAAATATTTTTGAAGAAAAGCTATTTTTGAAATATATAATGATTATAATAAGAATTGAGTAGTTATATACTATTCATTAAATAATATAGTTTAATTTATTAAAAAATTTATTTATATATTTTTTCATATATTTATTCTCATAATGTAGATTTTATGTTATATTATATCGCGGTTTATTTTAAACTTAGGATATAAGGTTAAGAATGATATCAAATACTCTATAATTTATTTACGATAAATATATTAAAATAAAAAAGGTTGTTATATTCTACCTACCCTTAAGAAAATTTCATCGTTACAATTTTTATCTTGTTAATAAAATGCTCAAAATTTGAACATTCATTGGTTGAAAACTCTGATCATACAAATGGATAATAAAACATCATTAGAATAAGAGAAGTGGGAATCCTAAAGGGTACCTAAAATACCACATAAATGGGTTCATATATAAAGATAGAATTGTTGAGAATTTAAATTACAAACATATAATAGAAACAAAACAACCATGGAATAATAGAGAGTGATATTGAACATGGCCTTGAGAATGTTAATGACCAAAAAAACTATAAATAACTGAGTTGTTAAAAGCCCATTAATTCATTCCAAATAAATAGAAAAGGATAAAATCTTTATTTCATGATCATTTTATCATTGTTGATGGATTACGCTACTATCAAGATAGAGAACTTGAAAAAATTTCTTTTCTGGATTTTTATTTATTTCATAATCACTACTTCATCCTTTAGATGTGATTTGAGTAATTTTTGAATTATCTCATATTACGAGAAATTTATATTAAAAAAGAATTTATCTTTCCTAATGCATTAATATTTAATCTAATAGATCATAATATTCATTTAATAATGATATTTCATTCCTATTTATCTAAATATTTATCACAACCAAAAGATGAATCAAAAGTAATACTATATGAAGAAATAAAATAAGTAAATAACTAAAACCTAAACAATAACACCCACTGTTCAACATTATACTTTCGTTAAATATTTAACCTTTAGGATCTTCTAAAATATGTAAGAATAATATTTAATCCCAATTATTACAATGAGATGATATCATACCCTTCTATGATAAACTGAAGAATTATCTTGGAATAATTTTAATCACATGTAAAATATCATAACAAAATGTGGTCACCATGATCACATATTCTCCAAAATATACTTATAAATTCTCAAAACAAAAAAGTAAAAAATATGTTCTTAAAATATAATACGCCATTTATTCTATAAAAAATATATTTTTTAGACAAAATTATTTCCATTGGATGTTCAGGTTCACCATTTCATTGATAGACTCTCATAGGTTGATTTAAATATTCAAAAATGATTTCCTTTTTCGAAATATTTATATATAATCTATGTAGAGATAGACAATAACTACCCAAAATTTCATCATTTTTACTAAAGTATGAATAATAATATTTTGAAATGGTTTATTCATATAATCTTCAAAATGGAATCCTGACCTCTAGAGTGGATTATAAATTCACCCACATTATCATGATTAACATTAACTTTTGTGATTGTATAATATCTCTATTTTTACTTTAACTTTAGAAGTTTTTGTGTATTAAAAACCTCATTATCCAATATATTAAGGAAAGATTCCAATAATTTGAAAAATCCTTACATAAATATCACATAAGTGTGAGTGGTATATTATGCAATGCTCTCTCTCCATTTATTTAATTGGTATTCCTCTTCAAATCACTTCAAATATTTGTTTATTTATGGATATGATTACCACACTTGAAACATGTTTTTTCTTATTTGGAATTCTACTTATTTATCATTCCAATATTTTTAGAATGTAGTTGTTTGGGAATTTTTCCCCACACAATGTTATATACTACAGAATATTTCACAAAATAGCATCTTTAAATTCTTATCACCAGAAACATGTGGGTTTCATGCTTAAATCTCCACATTATCTTCACATAAAATTATTTCATCATATATTACAAATTATATTAGGGATAAAACCATTCAATGAATTAGATTCAAAAAAATAAAAAATTTATCAATTTCTCTTTCAGTAATGATGATTAAACATTAACAATACCTTTTAGGCCCTATAAAACTTTTCCTTATAGATACTAATTTATTCATCGTACTAATTCATAAGGTTAAATTATAAATTCTCAATTTTTAATTTTTAATAAGATGAAAGTAACTTATAAATAAAATATCCTTACATACTCATCCAATTTAATGGACTAAATTTATTTCAGTTGCCACATATTTTTAATAATATCACCACATTGATAGGCTTCACCATATAATGAATAAATGGATAGGATAATTATTTCATTGAGTGAGAATTAAAGAATAAAAAATATCATTTCAATCACACTGATCTATTTCTTGATAACAATTTTATCATAAGACTAATAAACAGAGGGTGTATGTTGTTGCATAAAATATTCAATGGAATGTTTCTCCCTCATTGGGGAATTCATATATTAAACATGATACATCTAACCACACATATCCTGAGAGAGTTAAGTGAGTATAGTAAAAAGATATAATTCCATCTCCTAATAGATTTGGTTAATCAGGAGGACGTTCATTTTATTGTTCATCACATTATTTGATCACATATTTTTATCAAGTTCTAGTCATTGACTAAAAAAATCTTGTTGATGAAAATAATAGTCAGGGTGATAAGTCAAATAATGTTGAAAAATAATTTATAGGATGTCTAAATCATGAATGAATATTAAAATCTATGATACCTCAAGTCTATCCTAGTCCATAATTTTTTATCATCTATTCATATCATTCATAATGTTCCATAATGAAAAAGTGAGTTAAGGAAATAATATCACCTTTGAGTGTCAATCTCAGTGCACAATAATACCACACTCACCATGCACCAAAATTATGGATGAGATATACCTAACCAACAATATTTGGGTTTATTACCCCAAGATATATCTATGCATAAACCATATCCACTTATATTATCTAAAGATGTATGTTTTTCAAAGAAAACCATGCAATCTATATCTTAATAAAAATTTAAGACATTATCCTACACTTAGACTTATCCCCAATGTTTTCACCAAATTTCCCTATTTATAACCACAAAATATAGACTAAATACCCCTCTAAAGCCAAATATAGTTACCCAATATTTATATACATAAATAATAAACATTTTTAAATAAATATTCATCAAAACAAATTAGGATCCATTCTAGAGCTATAATGGTTTAGTGTCTTTACATATTACATATATAAGACTCTTATATCATTAATGATCTTCAAAATTTTCCACATATAACATTCCATAGGTGTACCCTATGAAAAAACATTCTTAATAACCATAGAAAGTAAAAACATAAGAAAGGGTGAGCTTATATTTATATAAAGGATAAACATAAGGGATATTAATCAATGATAATACATGAGAAATATATCATTATAAGTATATTAGATCATGATCATAAATTATAATGTTTATACCAAATATAGAATATATCATAATCAGGAATCATGGAAAAAATTTATTATTATAGTAGAAAATATTCATAAGAGTGTTTAATTATCAATATTTAATCATGTGTCATGGTAGTATAACATAGACATATAAATGTGGAAAAAATAACTTATAACACTGAGAACATATATAAATGGAATCATTTTCAGTTATAAAATTCAGAAAATAGAATTAGAACAAAGTATAAATATAAGAAAACTAATCTAGGTCCATACATAACATCTCTTCATCATAATAATTAAAAATCCCAAAAATGATTAATGATTGTATCATAGAATCATATATCCAATTAAATATAAATAACATCAATGTTTCTCACCATAGATGTTGATACCTTTTAAATATCACTAATAACATTTCTTGAGGAAGATATCATTTTCATTTTTAAAACACTTATTTATAATTTATAAACATCTCAAATATTAAAGAAATATTTTATTTAAAATAACCATATTACATTTTAAAGGAATAATAAAATCATTGAGTAGTCACCATATTAGTAAATTATTTTTATGTCATGTTTGATAAAACAAATATTCATTTCACATTTTTCGTAAAAAGTCAAAATTACCCCGCTCGAAACAGGATAATAATATTTCATTTAAAAAAACATATGAAAATAAAATAATTGGTAAATATTATTTTTATATATTATATGATAATATTAAAACCAATCTACGAAACATTTAAAAAAAATATTTTTATGGAAGAAAATGTATTTTCGATCGATGAGATCAATAAATTCAGTTATCATTAAAAAAATCCGGTTTGTTGAGTTATTGAAGAGAATGAAATGAAAAGAAAACATGTAATATCGATAAATTGATATAGTATAATATTTTTAATTTTAATATTCAGACTTATATCATTAAATTTCATCATCATAAACAAGATCATAAGAAATATTAATAAATAATGAAATCATAACATAAATCTATTACATCATATTTCACTTCCCTAGAAAGAAATATAACCACAAGTATAATGAATTTAAATTAACTAAAAATGAATAAAAAAAATTTCCCACATTCATATAATATCATATATTTTTCATTTATAATATTTTCACATCTATTTATTAATAAATAAATATAAAAATCATTGTTTACAGATGTTAATTGTTGCGTTTTTCATGAGAATTTTAGGTCGATAGTTCCAGTCCTTATATTTTGTTCATGGTTCCATCATCTATATACTTTTAATAATTATATAAATATAATATATATTCATTATATATATATATATATATATATTCATCAATTAATGGTATAGATACAAAATGAATTGCATCATTCATGGATACATTAGGTCGTACGTACATATCAACATTGTTTTAACATTTTGATAGTAGGAACAAAAGAAAGGTAAATAATAATTAAAATTTTAATAATATAAAGTATACTATATATATAATATTTATTAAATAAATCCATTCTTATTACCATCCATTTAAACCATAAACAAAAAATGAATCGCATCGCTTCATGGACGTGGTAGTCCACACGTGCGCAGAATTGACATAATCATTTTCTAAGGGGTAAAAATGTATGAAGTAATATATGATATTATAATTAAAGATACACAATTATTTCATAAATAACATATATAAACATTAAATCCTTAAAAATAATCCATAATGAAAATTGGTTATAGAAAATGAATTGTATCTCTACATGGAATTATAAGGCCACACATATGCACGGGCGATACATTCACATCCTATATCATGGAAAAGGGAATGAATAATAATTTTTCTATAATAATAAAAACATTTATCTATATTAAGTTATTTAATTTATTATTTTAGGATTAATCCCATTGAATTATATTAGTTTTATAAGATATATATTAAAAGAGTTCAGTTAGGATGATTACCTCTTATTTGGTAGGCCTTTATTAGATATTTTCACAAGGACCCCTGAAATGGTATTTTAAAAAGAGTAAAAACTATGTTTCATCGATATGATAGGTTAAAAGAAAAAGTTTTATATTTTTTCCATCTATATGGCCAATCGATGTATAGTGAAAATATTTGCGGGAATCCTTTTATATGGGAGGAAAAGGAAAAACTTGTAATTTCGTATAATATTTTTATATAATATATGTTTCATTCAAGTATAATGATTCAAAATAGCAATAAATTCAAATTAAAAGACGGTATTTTTAATATATAATCATCTAATTAAATATATAATTTTAATTATTTCATTTTAAACCTGACCTATTTTTTAAACCTATATTTAACTGATTTTAACCTCAATTGCAGTAATGACCTATTTAATTTTCAAGGGTAATATTGTTACCTATACAGTAAAAACTGGCTAATAAATTGAAAAGTGATTCTATTTTTCAACATCGATCATCATTATCTTTCTATTTCAATTTTTTTTGGTTTTTATAAAATTTATTAAAGTATAATTTTTTATAAAATATCATTAATTTCATATTTTCCACAATTCATTTACTTTGAATTTAAAAACATCTAGATAGTTACAGAATTAGAATAAAATGTTTTGACACATCAATTAATTATTATATTTAGGTAAAACATTCATGGAACACAATTTGTCAAAAAAATTATACATTAAATTTTTTTAATTTTTTTTATATTTCTACTAATTGAATAATAACTGTGTCTGTGTTTCATGAACATTTAAGGTATTTATTTCATCATGAAAATTTATTAATAAATTAACATGAAAAAATTAAATAATATTTAAAATTAAATTTTCTAACTTAAGAGAGCCAATTTTATCCATATGATAAATATTTATATTTATAAAAGTCAATTGAATGATATTAGTTATTTATCATCATTATAAATTAATATAGTTGTCATAATCAATGAAATATGATATCAAGTTTCAATATTCTATAAAATTGGATGATTATAGCCAAAATAAACTTATCAAATAGGATAAAGGTAAATGTTCGTGAAATTTTAAATCCTTATCCTAATGTTTTAATCCTATTTTGCACATTTTACACATACCAATGTGACAAAAATTTACCATGGTTACTTTTTATAATGACTAAAAATAAAAAAGATTTATCATGTCTTATCCCATGGGGCTCATGACGTGACTACGCCAGGTCTGCCTTCCATAGGCCAAGGGCTCGTGACTATGACCAAAGGGATATTCCCTAAAAATATTGAGGATTTTCCTTTATAACATTTAAACTCATGAATTGAAGCACACAACAAGATACGAAAATCAACAAACATAATAGTAAACAGAGTGTGTACAATAAGTGAAAGGGTCCAGAATACTAGCCCAACTAGAAAGTAAAAGAAAAATGGAAAGTAAAACTAAACTAAACAGCTTCTCTAAACACCCCCCATGGATCCTACCTTAATGGTAGGTATAGATCTCAAATGGTTGCCTCTGCGGTATGCCTCGACTAAAGTCCACCTTTGAGTTACCTCTAGTCCTGGTACTCTGGTCCTCAGTCAGTGTTGTCCGTCTTCTACCCCAAACACAACAAGGTGCGGGCATTTCCCTGAATGGGTGAGTATGTTGATAATCATTAGGGACCTCGAGTCTTTCAAAGGTCTCAAAATATCTACAAAGGATAAATCACAAAGCATGTAAGAAATTGACACTCATACTTAGGAATATACCCATACACATACCTAAGTTGTCATGTAAACCCATCACAATATAAGGCCCAAACCCTTAGCCAAAGTACCACTACTCCATGAAGGAAATAATACCACGTACGAAACCAACACAAAGGTAAGTACCACATAGGTACGCCACCTAGAAGAATACCACAAATGTATCACCATGAAGTTATGTACCACAATGTCACAATATAGAAGATTACCATAAAGTTATCACCATGAAGGTACGTACCACAAAGGTATGCCACACAAAAGATTAACACAACGTTAATGACTTATATCACCCCAGGTATAACTTAGGAGCAATAGTAAAGATGATTAGATGTAACTAATGAATCATCTTACAATCTTAAAAGGATGATCCATGTAGGATCCTAAATTATCAGACCCGCAAAAGATCCTATTACATCATCATACCCATATAATATCCTAGTACATCAGATCCAGTTAGGTTCCTAGAGTAGTCCCATGTGGACTCGTAGAGGGGATCCTAGTGAGACTCTCGAACATAGTCCCACAATGGATCCAAAATCATATACCCATGTTGGATCTTGTTCTCAAGTTACATTCAGCTAGAGGGTTCCCGCAGTAAGCTTTCTTGATTCCAAGAGAGACCACTCCTCAAGTCACTATTTGATACTCTAACTTTCACGAAGTCCCACAAAAATTTATTCAAAATGACTGAAATATAAAAGGGGTATCAACATAATAGACAGTACTTCAATCAGATGCCCGGTAAATTTGTTTTTGGCCTTTTCATCATGAAGTCCTGGTCAGATTCTGGATTGATACAAACCGATCGTACCCCAACATCAACCAAAACACATGTGGGGTATACATAAAAGACTGTCTCGATACAAGGTTTCTGGATCTGCGGACGGTTCGTCAAAAGAATGCCCAGCGCCAATGTTATATCCATTAAGGTGAATCTGGGTCCGCTTGGGCCCGGGTCCCATCTGACCCGGCCTCGGTCGACCCGACCCAGTTGGGCAGGGCCGCAGTTCGGCCCGACCTGTGGTAGGGTCCACCCTAGCCACATCCAGGGGGTGTTGCGTGCCCCCCGCCATCAATCACAAAATGGCTGAAGACGTTCAGTAGACATCCTACATGCGTGACCTGTCGCACATCAGCTATGTCCAACTTGTCAAGCCGAAATGACCAGTCCCTTACTCCTCCTAGTGGCACGGTTACACACCTCTACCCCTCCATTGATGGCTGAAAGACGACCACCTTCCATCATATACCGCGGAAGGCAGGACATGGCTACTTGCTCTAACGACAGTCTGCGATCGCGTCGCACATGCTTCAGCGTCCATCTGAATCATTGTCTGCCCTCTTTCCACCATCGTTCCCAGAAATAGTTGGGCACCCTCCATCCTACATGAGGCCTCTTTTTCTACCGGTGGAGTGGACGTGCGCGGCCCCTTTTCCATGTGGCTGGCCTAGGAGGTGGCCGCTTACATTTTTCACAGCAAATAACATGACAACCATGAAGAAAATTGGAGGGATCGGGCTGTGTTTGTTGGTCCCACACCCTCCACATTAGATCATTAGTAGGCGGATCAAGAGGATTAATTCAATGCAAACCACGAAGAACAAAAAAACCCAACTATGTTGTTCATTGCAGGATGTCATGAGGAAGAAGATGAAGTCAATAGAGAAAGTAGGCTTTTGTTGCCTCCACATGGTGCCTCTGATCCAGGCCCAAGTGTCATCCTCGTTCTTCAATTCTGAAGAGAGTTCATTATTGTAGTATGAGTTTCTCTAAATTTGTCCCCCAATTACCATTTGGAAACGAATCTTCTCAATGGTGGAGGGGAGCCAATATAAAATAAATTATGATTAATGAATTAATTTATATTGGAAAAATTAAATGTTCAATCATTTAATTTATTTTACTTAGCTCAAATAATTAAATGGGGAGATTAAAGGTTTTCCCCCATTAAAGAGGGTTCGGGTGGTCCCCATCATGAATTTTAAAATGGGGGGTTCTTGGATCGGGTTCGCCCCACTGCTGCACATTCAAAAAATGAGGTTATAAAAATAAAATAAAATCTTATTTTATTTTTATTTCCATGGAAAACAGTAAAACTATGTTTCACCCTCATCTTACTAAGGTCAAGGTGAAAGTATCCTTAAGATAACGCTATCAATGTGAGTTCAATGGTTTCATCAATTTTCAATTCTGAGCATCAGTTCCAAATTTACAAAAAAACGCTCTCACGTTTATTGAACATACCTGAATAAGTGTTCATAAATTCATTCTGGGAACACCGGGCCTCGGAATCATGCACTGACAATTTTCTCGTACATGTAAAATTCACATATAATTAAAAAAATTACATGGAATTTTTGGGTCATTAAATTCTCCCCACCTTAGGGCATTGCTTCCTTGAAAGCCACATCACAAAAACTAGGAAAACAAGTGGGGGTATATATCACAAATCTAAGCCTCCAGCTCTCATGTGATCTCTTAGAGGTTCCCCAACTGAAAACGTACATGCACCAACGATATCTATTTCTCATGAACAACTTGCACCTGTGGATCCTCAATTTCAAATGTAACATCTGTAAACATAACCCCATCATCATTGTGCAGCACTCCATGGTCAATAATTTGTGAAGGGTCGTGCACATATCTCCTCAGCTAAGGTATATGGAAGACGTCGTGCACCCAGTGGAAATGAGGGGGATATTCTAGGTGGTATTCCACCTCGCCAACTCTGCACAGGACATAAAAGGGTCCAATGATTCTCAGAGATAACTGGATGCCCCAAGAAAATCTTGGAAAACCATATCATGGAGAAACCCATATAAAGACATGGTCTCTATCCTTGAACTCCAGAGGTCTCCGTCTCCTACTGGCATAATACTTATGCCTGCTCTATGTAGTCTTCATCCGCTCTTGGATGATCTGCACCTTCTCCTTGGTATCCTGTACCATATCTAGTCCCACAAGTGCTGACTCCCCTAGTCCAGTCCATCACAAATGCAATATGCATGGTCGGCCATATAAATCCTCTAAAGGTTCCATCCCAATGGTGTTGTGATTGCTGTTGTTGTATGAAAACTCTACAAAAGGAAATTGATCCTCCCAGCTATGGTCATAGTCGAGGATTCATGCAAGAATCATGTCCTCAAGGGTCTGAAGGGTCTGCTCACTCTATCCATCTACCTGAGGATGGAATGCAGTTCTAAAACGAAGATACTTCCTGAAAGCCTCCTACAACACCTTCCATAGCTATGAAGTGAAACGTTCATCACGATCAAAGACACTCGTCAAAGGTAATACATGTAGCCGCAAAGAAATCAGCATCTAGAGGCGTCCAATGATCTCTACTGAACCCTGCTCTCTGGTCAGTAGGAAGTTATCTAATAGGGTGAGTCGGTCAAAGATCAACTAGATAGAAACCTGACCCCTTGATGTATGTGGAAGTATTGTCACTATGTCCCTATATATTCAATATGACATCCACTCTAGGACCTCTAAATGCTGAACTAGGCCTGCAGGTAACTGATGCTCAGCCTTCACTTACTGACAGGTGAGGCACCAAGAGACAGACTCTACTACTGCTTTCTTCATTCCCGCAAACCAGTGTTGTCATCAGAGGTCCCGGTACAACCTTTCTACTCCTGGATGTACCACTAGTGGGATATTTGGAACTCCCAATGCTACACTGGTACCATAGTATGTCCTTTGAAGAGGATTATGTGCTCCCCACCTTCGTAAAATCCATCAGGTTCCGGTCCTGTTGATATCTTAGAACGTAAAGCCTCACATTCCATGTCCCCATGTTGCACCTACCTTGATCACTAATGATGTGGGGGAGTGACTATAATAGTGTGATGAAAATCTACTCCATCTCAATCCACAAAGGATATCTGCAATGTATCCACCTTCTCCATTGCCTCAACTAGAAAATGTATACTAGATCTGCTGGTGAGTGAATCTGCTACAACATTCCCCATCCCATGAGTATAGACTATATCAACGTCCTATTCCTTGAAAAACTCAAGACAACATCGTTGTCTCATGTTCAAGTCCGCCTTAGAGATGATAAACCTTAGACTCTTGTGATTAGAGTAGATTGTGAAACGATTGCACATCATGTATTGTCTCCACATATTCAAGACGAAGACCACTGCTGCAAACTCTAGTTCATGGGTAGTGTAGCTCTGAAAATGTTGTCTCTGTTATCGAGAACAATATGCTATAACTGGTCTCTCATGCATCGAGGTAGGTCCGACCATGGCTCTGGATGCGTCACAATAGTCTATATACCTAACGCCCTCCTTCGGAAGCCTCTAGATAACGGAACTCTCCAGCCTCTGCATCAGCTCCGGAAAACACTGATGGCATCACTCCGACCACACGAAGGGTTTATCCTTTATCTTCATCACTGATAAGGGTGTTGAAACACTGGATAAATCTATAACAAACTTCCAGTAGTATCCGGCCAAACCCAGGAAACCCCGTACCTACATCACACTCTTGGGTGGCTCCCAAGAATGTTCCACCGCATTTTACACTGGATCCATTTCCACCCTAGCCTCTGAGATGACATGTCCTAGAATGTGAAACTCTCGGATCTAGAAATGGCACTTCATGAGCTTACCATAAATATGGTGCTCTCACACTAGGTCTAGGACTATCTGAAAATGTTGAGCATGCTCTTCCTCATTAGCCATGTAGATAAAAATGGCGTCGATGAAGACTACTACAAAGCAATCAAGGTAAGGCAGGAATATCATGTTCATGAGTCCCATACACAATTTTTAAGAATTGGTCATGCCGAATGGAATATCAAAGAACTCATAGTGGCCATACCGACATCTTAAATCCGTCTTCTTGCACATCCTTGTCCCGTACTCTGAGCCGGTGATAGCCTGATCTGAGGTCTATCTTCAAGAGCCACTGTTATCTCTTCAGCTTCTCAAAGAGGTCGTCAATCCTCGGGAGTGGTAACTTGTTCATCATGGTCACCTAGTTCAGGCACCGATAGTCAAAAAGATGTATCGGGCTCCCATCCGCCTTCTTGGCGAACAAAATTGGGCCTTCCCAAGGAGAAACACTGGGCCAGATAAATCCCATCCCATGTAAGTCCTCTTGTTGTACCCACATCTCATGATGCTCCGCGGGAGCCATCTGATATGCTGGTGTAAATATCGGTGTCATCCCGTGGTACCAATCATTGTAAGATCCCACATATATGCGAGGAGTTAGAACTACAACATCATCAGGGAAGACATCCGCGTATTGGTCCACCACTACAGGATGACTTAGACTGTCCACATCAACGACTCTGAGGGTAAAGCTATCCATCTGATGAGTGAACGGTTGCACTCTTCTCTGGGTAAGTCCATCTTGTGCTGCAAGGTCTCCCTTCTCACTGGTGATGGTATACCTAGTCTCATCCATGCGGAAACAACACTATTTTCCCCTAATACAGTAAATTTGAGCATTGAATATAGATAACCAGTCCATTCAAATGATTATGTCATAAGGCATCGACACCATTACTAGGAGATCCCAGCCAAAGATCTTGCATCCAAGAGTAAGCTCACACTGCCCGTACCACTGTGTAATCATCAAATCCTCTTTTATAGTATGCTCTACTGGTAAGGATCGAGCCAACTGCTCCACCGAAATATCCATGCACTGAAAGAGGGTCGTGGCAATAAAATAATGACTGGAACCTTTATCTATAAGTACTGCAGCTAAGGTGGAGTAGACACAGATCGTACCTCATATTATCTCTACAGTGTCGTGGTCATAGGCATCAGCTACATTGATCTGAGATCTCCCATATCCACCTGCTACCTGTTGTCGTGGTGGACCACCTGGTAGTGGTGGTCGTAACATCTCGAATCATCACGCTCCTCCAACAGCACGAATAGCTCCTCTTCCACGTCTGCCAGCTCCATTCAGACCTCCTCGGTCAAACCTTTGTCTCTCCCGGGGCATTACTTCGACTGTCTTCTAATCATCTGTATCACGGGTCGGGAAATCACGAGCCAAGTGACCCCTCCCACTGCATGTGTAACACTGCATGCTCATCGCATGACCGGCTCTATCTCCAGTACCCCGTACAACTGACCCTGAATCCTGCAATCGTCCTTCTATAGGTCTGGTCCACTGGGCCCACTATGATATCTCTCTAGTTCCATCAGCATAAGACTATGCTATGTGATGCCCGGTGGTGGGTCTCGATGCTGCTGACTGCTCATCAAAAAAAACTGTTCACTAAGAGGGCTCGTTCTAACACCCCTGCATGCGTCGGGCTGCTGAGAGAAATAGTCAAAGCCCAGATCATTCTCTAGATCCCCTGCTCGAAGGTACGAGCCCAAAATAATAGTTCTTGCACCATATCAGTGGAGTAACATGACATGTTGGTGAACCTCACTGAGTACTGAGCCACTGTTATGCTCCCCTGTTATAGATAAATAAGCTCTTGTATGGGCACTGTACGAAGGTTCATTCAGACAAAATCATCCAGAAAATAGGCTCTCAATGTCTATCCAATGATGGGTCAATTCGTCCTGAACCTAGAGCATCAAGCTCCTCCTTCTGCCTACTTATGCCTGTTGAAGGATGGCGATAAGGATCACCCTGATATCTACTAGTGTCCCTACCAGTTGAATGAATCTCACCACAGCCTCCAGCCAATCCTCAACCGTCGGTGGGTCTGTCTCACCCCGGAACCTAGGTGTCCTCTCGCACTGGAACTGATGCAACGCGCTGAAGCAGCATGAACACTCTGCTATAGGGGAAGGTGTCATCAATGGCCCAATTGGTAATGGTGCCGATGGTGCCTCCACTGGTGCCCATACTTAAAAAGGGCCGAACACCGAGGCCTCCTCACTCAGTGGGCTATCGTCACGTACTATAATCGGATCCCTATATGGTTGTCTACATGGATCCATCCTAAATGTAAAAAGGTGTTCCACGGTAAATAATTTATACCTGGTGAGCTAAATCAAAGGGATCACAACTAAAACATTTCAAAACACACACACAATTATTGTTTTTGTGCACTGAGTCAGAAATCAGAAGTCAGTGTTCTAGTGTATGGATACGTCGGTCATCGCAGAAACACTGGATTCCAAAAACTGATAACCAAACTCACTCAAATAACACTATTTCCCTTATAAAAAATATCAAAGTTCAATGTTTAATAGTAGAACTGAATCCTCTGATTCCAATTTGTCATGACCCATCCCCCGGGGCCCGTGTCGTGACTACCCAAATCCCACCATCCATAGGCCAGGGGCTTGTGACTAGCACCAAAGGCATATTCCCTAAAATCGGGAAGGAATTGACATTATAACCTATCAACTCCTGCAACTAGGCACACATAATGATATGATCATGAGAAAAATGTATTGTTAAAAGAGTGTGTATAATAAGTGAATCGGGCCAGAATACTAGCCCAACTAGAAAGTACTAGAAAACTAGAAAGTACAAGTAAGCTGAACTACCTGTGTAAACACTCATAAAGGATCATACTTGAAGGGTAGGTATAGCTCTCGAATGGTGGCCTATATGGTACGCCACAACTATGGTCAACCTCTGAGCTACCTCCAATCCTTGTAATCTCGTCCTCAGTCAGCGGTGTCTGTCATCCACAACGAATAAAATAAGTTGCAGGTGTTTCCCATGCAGGGGTGAGTATAGCAATACTAAGTAGGGATCCCAAGACCATTAGAGGTTTCAGAAAATACAGATAGGATAAATTACAAAGCATGTAAGAAACTGACAACCATAGGTAGGTATATTCCCATTCATATATCTATGTTATCATGTAAACCCACCATAATACAAGGCCCATACACTTATCCAAATTACAAAAGTTCCACAAAGTAAAGAATACCACGAAGGTAACCACCTCAATGGTATGTTCTACATAGGTACGCCACACAGATGAATAAAACAAATGTTTCACCGTGATGGTACGTACCACAATGGTATGCTACACGTGAAGATTACCACAAAGGTATCACTACGTAGGTAATTACTTCATAGGTAAGCCAAAGAGAATATTTACAAAATGATAAAGGCTCATCTCACACCTGGTATAACATTGGTACGATAGTAATGATGATTAGATCAAACTACTAAATCATCTTTCACTTTTAAGAGGCAGAACCATGTAGGATCCTAAAGCATAAAACCCACATAAGATCCAAGTACACCATTAGTCTCAAATAGGATCCAAGTACAACAAACCCGTGTAGGATCCTAGAGTAGCCCCACATGGATTCCTAGAGTGGATCCAAGTGAGACTATCGAACACAGAACCACAAAGGATCCCGATGAAGATACCCACATAGGATCCCTTTCACATGATACAACAACCTATCGGGTTCCCACACTAATCTTGCTTTATTTTGGGAGGGTCCACTGCACATGTCACGGGTTGATACTCCAACTACTATGATGTCCCTCAAAAAGGTATCCCAAAGCACTTCCATGTAAAAGGGGTATAAATGAAATAGACGGTTCGTCAATCGGATGCCCAGTCTATAAGTTATTGTACTTTTTGTCCAAAGGGTCCAATTGGATTCACATTTGATCCAACCCAGACATACTCCAAATTTATCCAAAACTTATATGGTGTATAACAAAAGAACCATCTCAATCAAAGGTTTATGGTGTTATAGTCGGTTCATCAAACCGACACACGATGCCAATGTTAGGGCCAATAAGGTGATTCTGGGTCTAGTTAGGCCAGGGTCCAGTCTGACCCGGCTCGGTTAGGCTGGGTCGCGGAGAGCCCGACCCACGCAGAGTGGCCCATGGTGGGATCTTCCCTAGACACATGTAGGGGGAGTCACGTGCCCCCCTCCTTCAATCACCGAATTGGTAAAGCCTTTCGGTCGCCAGCCTGCATACGTGACCCACTCTGGTTCTCACCCTATACACCTTGGATGGCCGAAACGACCATCCCCTTAATCCTCCCAGCCGATCGGTCATGCGCCGCTGCCCATCCGTAGCTGGATGAATGATGGCCGCCTTCCACCATCCACCGTGGTCAGGTGGGCCATGACCACTTTCTCCGATGGTGGCACGCGCTCATGCCACCTGTGATTCCATTGTCGTCCGAAGCACCAGCTTCCCTCTATCAAACGACGTGGTAGGCAAAATCTGCCCGCCCTCCAGCAAATGTGTGGCCACATTATCTACCGGCAGCTTAGACTTGCGCCATCCCAGTTCCATGCGGCTTGCCCAAGAGGTGGACACCACCTTTCTCTACCATGAGAAACACAGTAACCATGAAGAAAAGTGGAGGGATCGGGCCATTTTCGTTTGGCCCACACCCTCCGCATTAGATTGGTAGCAAGTAGACCAAGAGTATTAATTCAACACAAACCACGAACACCAAAAATATCCCTACCTTGTCGTTCGTAAGATGATGTCCTGAGGGTGAAGACAATGTTTTTGGAGAACGTCGATGTTCATTGCCTCCACATGGGGCCTCCGATATGAGCTCAAGCATCGTCCTCATTCTTCAATTCCGGAGTGCGTTCTTCATTAGAGGATGAGTTCCTCCAATTTTCACCCCCAATTCCCATTTTCCAACAAATCCCCTCAAAGGTGGAGGTGATCCAATATTAATTAAATTCCTTTTAACAAATTAATTTATCTTGGCATAATTAAATGTCGAAAAATTTAATTAATTTGAGATGGCTCAAATAAATAAATGGTGGGTTGAATGGTTTTCCCCCATTAAAGAGGGTTCGGGTGGTCCCCACCATTAATTTCAAAAATGGGCGTTTTAGGATCGGGTGGTCCCCACCACTAGACATTCAAAATAGAGGTTATAAAAATAAAATAATAGTTTACTTTTTCCACAAAAAACACTAAAACAAAATTTCACCCTCTTCCTACTTTGGTCAAGGTGAAAGTCTCCTTAAGCGAAGAATAGCACTGCGAGTTCAACAGTTTCCTTAGATTTCAATTCCAACACCAGTTCAAAAGTTAAATAAAACACGCTGACACATTTATCAAACATCCATGAAAAAAATTTGAAATTTATTCAAGGAACTTTGGGCCTCAGAATCACATGCTGTCAATTTTCGCGTACTTTTAAAATTCATAAATAATTAAAAAAAATTACATAGAATTTCCGGGTCTTTATATGATAAATTAACCTAATTTTGATTATTAATATAGAAATAATTTTAATGATAAAAATTTACTATATTTTTTATAATTCCCTTTTTAAAAATGCTTGTAGAATGTAATGAAACTCATTTCCTGGAAAAATAATTTATATATATATATATATCCCAATTTATTCTTATTTCATGCCATGTAAAAACATTCAAATCAATTTTTAAGAATAATATTAAATACATAATATTCACATTTATTTAAAATAAATATTTATCATTAAATTTTTATGTTTATTAAATTAAAATCACATTGCACAAATAAAAATATTTATAGAAGAAATGTGTTTTAACCCATAAAATGAACTTATACAAAAAAAATTGTTTAATGGTTGTTTATATATAATTAATTGTATTATATAAAATTAAATAGGTTATATGTTAATCTAGTATCAAATTAATTGAATAATGTAATATTTCAATGAAATGATAGTTTACAATAATATATAATTTTTTCTATTCGTAGAAAAAAAATCAAATATTCAAAAAAAATACCAGTATTTCACCATAAGATAATTTTCATATTGTGATTTAAAAAATGATATCATTTTTATCATATTAAATTTATTTATTTAGAATAAAATAGTTGTAATATTAATACATAAAATTTAATGAAACCCATTTTTTGAAGAAAACATCATTTTAAAAAAAAAATGATTTTACTAAAAATTGAGTACGTATATATTATGAATAAACAAATAAATTTGAATTAATTAAAACAATTAAATATATATTTCATAATGTGGTTATTAATATTCATTCTCATCAACTTAATAGTTATATTTTAATATATATATTTTCCCTTTTAGCTTGGTGTTGTGTGTCAAAAAATCTATCAAATGATTTGTAAATTATATGATGGTTAATATATTCAAAAATAATAGGGTGTTATGTTAATTATATTTCCAAGTCAATATACACTTGTTTTTATTCACATAAGGATGTCATTACTTTATTAAAATTTAATTATGGGGAAGCTAGAGCATAATAATTGCATTTGAAGGTAGTATAATGGGACGCTATAATGATCTCTCATTTATAATATAAAAGGGGGTTTATAACAATGAATTTTAATAACATTTCTTACAGAGATAGAAAGGAATTGGAATGTTTTAAAAAATATATTTTTTTTCGGAACCATTATGTTGGTATAATATCAACATAGGTAATGACAGACATAAGAGGGAATATATAATATCTCATTAAAAATATATCAAATAGATGATAATACATGGAATTATGAGATTGAATGTATATGAAAAAATATAAAATAATATTATAACAAAAATATTTCTATTGAAAAATAATTTTGGTGATATGAAAATTCCTACATTGAAGGATCACTATATAAATCAGAAAAAGTTATCCTTATAACCTATTTGGGGAGACTCTTGAGAGAGATAAAGGGAGGAAATTAATCCTCAATAGATTTTGATTGTAGAGGAGTAAAAAAATTTGTCTGTATTTATATAAAATGTGTGATGACTCTTTATTAATTTTTAAATATAATTATTGGAAATATTGGTTGTGGAAATAAAAAACCATTGTCATACCCATGGTTTTGTCTCACATATTTTTGCATCTGAGACATGATATTGGATATTTTAAAGGTTTATTATAATAAATTGCAGTTTTATATTATATTGCAAAAGTAAAAATAATTTCTACATGGAATATTGTTTTTAAAAATAAAATCTATATTTTAGACATTAAAAATTTATTTACAAAATTGGAATATCATTTTAATTCATTAAAATTTATTATATTAATAAAATCACTTATTTTTATGCTTAGATTCAATTATATTTATTTTTAAATAATTTTACGAAATAATAATTTCACATTACTTATGATATATGCTTAGAATATTAAATTATTTAGTGAAACATTTTATTGTCTCAAAAAATTATAAAATAATCCACACTAGATAATTTCAATTAGATAGACTCAAATTTAATTTTATTTTTATTATAAAAATTCATTATATGATATTTGTTTTACATAAACTTGTTATGTATATTAAATTCACGTGTTTAGTGATAAAAACATACAATATCATCCTTCTAGTATATTTTTTTCATTTTTTATTTATATGTGTGTAATTATATTAATATTCATCAATTATTATACATATTATTTAAATAATGATAATAGTATTACCAAATGATTTTATTGATTTTATTGGAAAAATTCATTTATAATTATTTCATTATTATTACAGTGGTATGATTACCAATGGTCAGAGTTAAATAGTTTAATCTCAATTGTTAGATTCCAAGGATCATATTACCCCATATATATAAACATTATTCTAACATGCTATGATCATTCATATCCTTCTATTCAATATTATATCTTTTCTATTTCTTTGATAATTTTATCTTTTATAATATCAATTTAAATTATATATTTTTAAATATTTTTATAGTATGATCCAATGCTGTTAAAAATTGTTGGGGTTCCATATATTGTTATGGGTTTAGAAAAGATAGATATAGCCATTATTGTGAATGTATTTTTCTAGTTTTTTGCAGCACTATGTGATGTACCGTTATAATGAAATAATATACACTTCATTATGTAATAGTTTTTATGATGAATTATTTATATACTGTTATAGAATATCAGGTATTAAATTTCCATCCATAATAATTATCAATTATTAAACATACATTCTTCGATCAATGCATGCATGAAGATGGAAACCCAAGGTCTGATTGTGTTTAACATTTAGTTATTATTTCATGTATATATATTACATTTCCTTATTTACTAGGTTAATTAATTATGTATAAAATCTACTATAAAAGAAATATATTTCATTTAATCATTTATAATATAAAATATTCTATTAATATGATAAAATAATTACTCTTTAATATTTATAAATTTTGAAAATAAAAGATAAAATATGAGATGACCAAAGTATTTCAT
This sequence comes from Viscum album, assembly GCA_963277665.1. Lineage (NCBI taxonomy): Eukaryota > Viridiplantae > Streptophyta > Magnoliopsida > Santalales > Viscaceae > Viscum > Viscum album. The sequence continues at coordinate 1,316,640,627 of OY728133.1, forward strand.
ACATATATATTACATCATTTTACTTAAATATTTAAAATTTAAAAAAAAAATAAACATCCTTTAACATGAATTTTTTAGTGTCATTAGAGACAGGATACATAATCCCCCTATTTTTTGTAACATATTCAATATATGAATCAATTTTTATATCAAATAGATCACATATTTGATACACCTTAATTAAAACCATTATTCGTAACATGGGTAATGGAAAAAATATATTGGGTTATATAAAATGTATTGTAAGGTTAACCATATAATGTATCAATCAATGTTCATATGATAGAATAATATATTCATAAGGGTATGAGAACATGATCAAAAATTATGATAATAATACATAATCAATTAAATACCATTTATCATAAATCATGGAATAAGTCATGGTCATAGAAAAAGACATGAGTCATAACTGTGAAGAATCATCAATAATCAAACATGGGTCAGGAGAACATATCATAATCATAATACAATAGTTTTTGGAATAATCATAATCATATATAGTCACATTTTTATTCAAGTTTCACTCCCAAGTATATCATTATGAGAAATCACCAAAAATTGAAATGCCTACATAGACATTTCCAATATTATATATTTAGTAAATTTTATCTAGATAACTCTATCTTCTCATATGATGTTATTAACTCCATTCACAATTAATATATTGTCAACATCAATGTCATTAACTAATTCATTGTAGGGATATTTAATTAAAGTCCCTCCTATAACATAATAAAAACAACAAATATTTCATACACAAGATCATAAAACATTCACCATATTATTATATTATAACACATTGAATGTAAATAAGTTTAAACAAATTCACTACCAAGATAGAATAACATAGATAAAATTAATGGGTTTTATATAGGATTCATCCTAACATAATTAATCAGTGGGAAATAAATGTGTTTCATATAATCATTTATAAATCACAATCATCATAAACCAGACAAATAAATAAATTGTATAGTGTCATAATATTTTACAACTAAAAATTCATATAAATCATTAAATGATGTTAACATGGATGAAAAAATACATTACAAATAACTCTGGAATCGTTCTTTGAAAACAAGAGAAAAACAAACCTTTACATGGATATAAATTTAATTGAAAATGTATTTAATATTGAGAAAAAAAATTCCTTTAATATTACCAGGGAAAATTATAAATTAATTTATAAATCATGTAATGAATATTAATATAATAAAATATGTTCATACCATATGTGAAAAAATATAACATTATTTTTCCTATTGAAAAATGTAAAAAAAACATGTTAAAAAAACATTTAATTAAAAATATCCTTGTAAAATTTTTTTAAATAAACTAAAATTTAATGAAAATGAAAATTTTAAAACATTTTATTTATATTTGATACATCAATAAAAAACTTTAAAGATCATGTACATGGAAACAATTATGTCGCTCAAAGAGAAAACAAGGTTTGTTTTTATTTAAATATGTTGTCTTGATCATTTTAAGTACCAAAGATAGGAAAATGGTAATAATATAAAAAAAATTATAGGAATAACCATTAGATATGAAAATATGTTTGTTTTAATGGGTAATATACATAGATTTTTTCTTATTGTAAATTTTTCATATACAATCTCGAAACGAAAAGATATTAAAACAAAAACACCTACGTCATGTCCTTGATTAATTTATATACATTAAAAAATATTGTATAATATATATATATTTGTTATAAAATTATTAAATAATCATATTTATACATAACATATTTGTTATTATTGCTTAATAATTTTTAATTATGATTTTGTTAATAATTCTTCATTCAAATTAACATTCAGTTGAAAATGGTCAATTTTCATAAATTATTTTCGTTCGATTGTTTCAATATTTTACCCATGTTAATTTTTTAATAATATACTGGATATCAGTATATATATATTTCTAATATTAATTAATTATTTAAATTTTTATTATCATTCATTTAAATTAGTGAAAAAAATGAATTACATCACATTTTGGAGGGTGTTACCTGATGTTATTAATATTTTCATAACTTATTATATACTCATTTTACTAATTTTATACGAATTTTTCATAATTTGTGTGAAATAATAATGTTTTAATACTATGTATAATTTTTGATAATTTTTAGAAGTAGTCCAATTGAGACAGTGTACTATTTTCATTATAACAATCACCATATTAATACAAATTCTGTTTTTATTGTTATTAGGATTACATATTCAATTTACCACATATATTTAGAATAAATCATTGGATTATTCGGCCATTTTAAGGGTTATATGGACCACACAAGTAGGCCCACAAAATCTTTGAGGAAACTGGCCCATCCATATTGATTGAACATCTGCGATCAATCCAAAAGTGAAAACTCATTAATTCATCTCAATCGTTTGGGGGAATTTGTATTCAGTCCTGGATAAAAATTTCAAGACCCAAATTCAAATACAATGGGCCCAACTGATTAATTTATACTCAACTCTCTATTATGGCCAAAAAATAAAATCAGTACCATATTCATGACATATCTCATGATTTAATGATGAAATCATGTGGATTTTTTGCAGTGTGAAAGAGTTGATATTAGAGGCTGAAATTGTGGAATAATTTATTCTAATTTTAAGTCTTATTATTATTGATAAACTCATTCACATTTGGGCCTTCAAAAAATTAAGGATCGAAATGGATAGTTTATCTTGGTTTAATCAAACCACCATAAATTTTGCTAAATAAGTCCAAATGAACAAAAAATTTAATAGAAATCTGACAGCATTATTATTTAAATCTTTGAAAAGGATGGAATCTCGATATTAGGATTTCATAATAGCCAAATTGGTGTTGCAATTGGAGGGAATGATTGTGAATGCAAATAGTCAACTTCATTGGCCTATAAATACATCCCCATCCTCTCCTTCCAATGAGTGGTCATTTCAGAGCAATGAAGGATATGTTGGCATGGCCAAGGATCTTCCAAATTCTTGGGAGGATCTAACATACTCATGTTTTTAATTGAGTAATCATTCCTCCTTCCTTTATTTCATTAACATTTGTATTTTTCTTCGTTTGAAATCGTGTAAGTGTTTTTTTTGTATTTTTTAATGAATGTTTCTTATTAAAAATGTATTATTATTATACGACATATTTAGTTTAATATTAATGTTCTTCATATAGTTTAAATCACATTATAACTCCTTCCTTTATTTTTCTTCCTTATTCAATGAAAAGTCTATTTTTAATTCTCATTATCATTTGTGTGTTTCTTTCACACAAAACTCTTTTTCTTATACATATATTTTTTATTCTCTTATTAATTTATCAAAATAATATTTATAACCATATTTCTAATCATTTCAAGGGATGATATAATCTCTGATTGTCTGAGTTATAATTTAGGGATGTTAATCGATTGATAGAATTGTGTCGATGAGTATTCTTCGAATTAACCATGTGTACGTTGGATATAACATGTCATTTATTAATGACTTGTTTTGATTAAAGAGTGTTTTCCATAGATTATTGGAACAATAAATAAACTTCCATAAAAAATATATAATTATGATTACAACCTTATCTTATATTAAGGCTTGTATTAAATCCTTAACACTTGGGAATTCCAATCAATGTCAACTTCTCACATGGGTGTTAATTTAATTTAATACAATGTAAGGCTCAAGGATATCACATTCTTAACTAACTATAGATGAACTCACCCCAATATTTATCAATTTTTTTAATCATGAATCATCCATAAATTAGTTCATACGCTATGAACACAGAACCCCCAATCAGGATTTAATCAACAAAAACTGTAGACTATTAACATGTATATCACCAAGGATTCGACCAGAGTGCTTCTAGACACATCAGCAGAGCACTAGAACCTTGACCGTTCAATAGGTGACAATAGGTAAAACTTCCAAATGGAGTCATTGTCAGGGATGGTGCAATTAAATATTCATTTTTTTCTGGTTGTTATAAAAATACACAAAAAAAACTAAATTTTTTAAAAAAAATTAAAAAAAACACAACGAAAAACACGCCTTCTCATAAAAATCATTAAAGAAAAAAATGTAAGGAAAAAACCCAGATTCATATTTCATCCAACATATATATGAATTCCCCTTATCCTCCCAATCAATCTGTCAGATTTGTTTGGACCTTAAACTGAGTGAACACATCACAAACATAGGAGAAACGTTAGAGAAAATAAACTCATTAAAGAACATGTCTTTGTCCAACCAGTTGAATTAGAAATAGACAATCCAAGGGAACAAACACATAAAAATATTTTTCCATAGATATGAATTACCCACCTTTTAGTATTCAATATCCAATCATAGAGTCCAACATCAAACTGAAATCGGATTTGACTCATCTTTTTCCTTATTCCCACGAGCTAGCTGGTGAGGATCCCCATCTCTACCTTAAAGAGTTCCATGTGGTGTGATCTACCTTGACACCTCAAGGGGATTTTGAGGAACAAATAAAACATCAAGTATTCCTTTTCTCTCTAGATGACTCTACCATGCAATGGCTATACTACCTCCCTCCTTGTTCCATAACCACATGGAATGACTTGAAACAACTCTTCATAGAGAAATTCTTTCCATATTCTCATACTGCTTATATCTAAAATGAAAGAAGTGGTATTCATCGATTCTCAAGTGAATCGATCCATTAGTACTATGAGAATACTAAAAGGATTGTTACAACCTTCCCACATCACCAAATCCCTAACCAAATCATGATAAAATACTTCTATTGGAGGTTATTGGTGATGAAGAGAACTCTCATTGATGCTGTAAGCGGTGGTTCACTTGATGATAAAGATCTGGTAGCTATAAGAGATCTCAAAAGAAACATGACTGTGAAGTTACAACAATTCCATACTCGAGCAAATGTTCAATTTAATCAAGTGAAACATAATCAATCGAAATATCTGAACATGATGACAGAGTGGATGAGTTAACTTACAGGTCTTGGGTGACAACTACTTGTGGTTTCCAAATCCCAAACATCATGTTTTCCACAATCAATGTTTCTTGGACGTATTAGAATATGTGGAATCCGCAACTCACAAGCTCATCCAATAGTAACCTTCCCACAACTTCAAGATGACTCATCTGATTCATATGGAACAATGATGATTAATGCATCTTATGCTTAGTATAACACCAACCCTCGTCTTTAGGTAAGTTAGAAATAACATCAACAAAACTCAATTTGAGCCCTTCTCTTCTTCTTATTACAATAGACTGGAGTATAGAAATCTTGTCTCTCATCCCCCTCTATTTCCTCCTCAAATCAAAAGCCAGTTTCAATATGGTCAAGTTGTTGGTAACATCCAACACATTTATCCTTTTATTCCTCAACAACAATAGAGAAATCCTTATCCTACTGCTTCAGGATTCCACAATGCTAGTGATTCCTGTCAATTCCCAAACAATTACATTCTCTTTCCCAAGAACCAAAATCAAGGCAATTTCAATTTAGGACAAGAATCTTATTCCAGGAAACTAGGGTAAAGTGTAGTTTAATATCATTCCTCTTTCACTCATTTAGATGTAAAAACATTGAAACCCAAATTGGCCACTTGAATCCCATCTTAGTTTGCAGCAACCATCAAATTCTTCCCAAATCCCAGATCAACCATTACCCAACCCCATGGGTAATGTATGTGTAATTGAACTATGATTGGTAAATAAAATTACTATGGATCATGAAAAGTCCACCAAAACCCATTTGAATGTTGACATAGAAAATGAAAATAAAAATAAACATGAAAAAGAACATGAATCCATTCCCTCGCCTCCTTCCATTCCACATAGCAAACTAACTCCTTTTCCTCAAGCTGTTTCTAAGTCAATGAAGTCCTTTGATCCTGATTTTAAAATCCTCGACATGTTTATATGTGTTGAATTCAACATTCCCATATTATATACCACAAAACAAATCCCTAAGTATGCCATGTTTCTTATTTAATTTTTGACCAACAACAAACAACTTTGGACCATCAAAAATGTTCCCACCTAGTAGTATATTCCCATAAAGTCCACAGATCCAGTGACCATTACGATTCCATGAAAAATTTCATGTTCCAAGTATAATGATGCATTCATATACCTAGGAGCCTCAATTAATATAATGACCAATTTCATAATCTCGAACCTTGTTCTAGTTCCCTTACATCCAATGGGTGTTTTCATTCAATTAGCCAATTGTTGCATTTCTAGTCATTAGTGTATAATTGATGATGACCTTGTTTATGACAATGATCCTATATTTCCAACTGATTTTTATGTCCTTGACATGGAAGGTGAGATGAAATCTTCATGATCTCCCCTAATTCTAGGAAGATCATTCGTTATGACTTCTAGAACAAATATTTATTTCCAATTAGGGATCTTATCTAGGAAATTTGGTGACCAACTGTTCAAGTTCAACTTTTTCCAAGCCAAGAGATACCCATCTGACGGTCAATGTGAATTCTCAATCCATGTTTCTGAGGAAACTTCGGATAGTCAATTGAGCCCCATTCCATCATGATCAACCTGTTCTGATGTGAGTGGATCTTGTGAAATATGCACCACGATTAACCACATTATAAATAGTGATGTTGATGTGGGCCTCTCATTCATAGACTCCATCAATATTGAGGATCTTGAAAACTCTATTGAATCCCACAACAACTTTGGTCTCTACTCCTCCACCTTGGTCAATATTAATGAAAATGAATCTGAAGTAGGTGATGTCCCTTTTTCCATTCCTGAGGTGTCTAATCCACAAATGAGAGATGATACTTATCTAAAACATCTTCTTGAACAACTAAAATATTCATTACTTTTACATGGTCACTCTTAGCCTATTACTATCTCTGCTTCACTTACCGAAACTAATGAGTCCAAACATGTGGAAGTGTTAGAGGAAAAAAATTCATTTGGTTGGAATCTATATGACATACCAGGAATCATCCATTCTCTTTTTATGCATCACATCCATCTTGAGGAATCATCCAAACCAATTAGACAACTACAAAGAAGACTCAATCCACTCATACATGATGTCGGTAGGGAATACATAACCAAGATTCTTCAAGGTGGTATTATCTAACCAATTTCTAATAGTGAATGGGTTATTCCAATTCAAGTAGTACCTATAAAGGATGAGATAACTATTGTCACCAATGAACACGGAGAGTTATTCTTTACTCGAGTGAAGAACAAATGACGTGTGTTCATCGACTATAAGAAATTGAATGTTGAATCTTGAAAAGATCACTACCCTCATCCATTCCTTGATCAAATGATAGAATGATTTGCCAGAAAGTGACACTATTTCTTTCTTAAGGGATACACCAGCTACAACCAAATCTCAATCGCACCTTAGGGCAAGGAAAATACTACTTTCCCTTTCCCCTTTGTAACATATGCATATAAAAGAATTCATTTTTCCATTGTAATGATCCTTAACATTCCAGAGGTGTATGATGAGTATATTGTCTGATTTAATTGAACACTGCATGGATGTATTCAGGGATGACATTACCATTTATGATGATTAATTTAAATCTATATTGAATTCACTCTCTCTATTCCTCCAGAACTGTATCAATTGTAACCATGTGTTAAATTTGAAAAAATGACACTTCAGGGTTTCAAATGGGATTGTTCTTGGTAACATTGTTTAAAAATAGGGTATTCATGTTGATCCTTCCAATATTGGAGTGATCCAATCACTTCAAGAACCCACTTCTGTTCGATACATCAGTTCATTTCTCGGTCTTGCTGGTTTCTATCATAGATGCATCCCTAACATCTGTAGGATTTCCCTCCCACTAAATTGGTTTCTCTAAAATGATTTCACTTTACATTTCGATGAGGTTTGCAAGAGAGACTTCATTGATATATAAACATCTCTTATATCATTCCCGATAATCCAACCCCCCGATTGGTCCTTAAAATTTGAGTTGATGTGTAATTGTTCTAATGGGCCCATTGGGACTGTTCTTGATCAATAAAGAGAAAAAAAATCCTAATGTCATCTATTACGCCTAAAAAACATTGGATGAAACTGAATTTTAAAACACTTTTCTAAATAAAAACATTTAAAAGTGATTTTTTTCTTATATAACTTCCACCCCTAGCTCTTAGGTTCCAAAATCATCATCTTCACAAACCATTCTGCTATAATGTTCTTACTCAAGAAAGGTTATTCCAAACCAAGGCTAATAAATGGATCATAATTATCCAATAGTTTGACCTTGAAATCAATGATAGTCTAGGATAAGAAACCCTTGTAGATGATCACAAGAGTTTAATTTTTTATTCTTCTCATTCTAAAATATTTCATCAAGAATTTCCAACTGATCTCCTTTCATCTCTCACTCCAAATATACCATGGTATTCCCCAAATTTAAATTACTTAGTTTCTGATGTTTTCTCCTGAAAAAGTTTCAATTGAACAAAAAATGATGTTGAAAATTGATTCAAGATACTATTTTTAGGATGAAAATAATATTAAAAATATCAATGTATACATGGTAATTATAAGATGTGTTGATGAAAATGAACTTTCTTCTATCTTAGAATTTTATCACTCAATGCCCGGTGGTAGACAATTTGGACCATAATGGACCTCCCGAAAGGTCCCGGGCTCTTGATTCTTCTGGATTTCACTCTTCAAGGACTCAAATTAGTTATTACAAACATGTCACACTAGATAAAAGTTTGGCACAATTTTGAAATGAAATGAAATGCCCCAAAAGCCATTAATCTTCTATCAGATCTTCGATGTTTGGAGCATCGATTTCATGGGACCATTCCCCCTTACAATGAATTATCATACATTCTTCTTGTAGTTGATTATGCTTCTAGGTGTGTCATGGCCAAAACCACTAGAAATGATTATTCACATTTTGTTAGTTAGTTCTTAAAGACACACATATTCCACTGATTGGGCACATCGTGTGCCTTGATAAATGACGTAGGAACCCATTTTTGTTATAAAACCATGGAATATCTTTTGAAAATTAAAGGAGTTGTACATAAAACATCAATTTAATATCACCCCCAAAAAAATGGCATGGTCAAACATTCTAATTGGGATGTGAAAAGAGTGCTTTAGTGAATTGTAAAACCCACCAGAAAAGACTATATTGAAATACATGTTGAAGTACATTGGGATTATCGAACTGCCTATAAAACACCCATCGGTAAGTCTCATTTAAGGCTAGTTTTTTGTAATGAAAATAATTTTGAATATGAAATCAATAATAAATCATTTCGGTTTGTGAAAAAATTTAATTTTTATTGTGAAAAAATATGGTGAAGAAATATTGTTTAAATTGGACTAACTAGAGGAGCTTCAACATGATTCGTATAATAATTACAATCTGTAAAAAAAAGGCTAAGGTACTCCATGATAAACACATCCTTATAATGTTAATTCAGAAATTTGAAAAGGTATTTCTTTTCAATTCAAAATTTCGGATTCACCCAGGTATGATTATTTCTTGTTTAGAATGTCATTTTGTTATTACTAACATATACCTATTTGGTTGAGTGCAAGTCAAAGACCCTCTTCAACATGGAAATTTACAGTTAATGGACATAGGTTAAAGCATAACCATGAGAGGACATACAATCTAGGAAGCAGATTGACTTGCATTGAGTCCCCAACTTCTGCAGTCGACCCACCATTGGATGGTGATGACAACCCCCAAAATCCAATCCATGTGGCACCACTTTCTCATTAACTTATCTTCTCTCTCTCTCTTCTCTCTCTCTTCTTCCTCCCTTCTCATTTGTTTTTAACCACATTCATACTCAAATTTTTTTATTTACTCATCCTCTTTTTTGTGGGTGTGTCTTTATAAACAACTAAAAAATTGTTAAAAACAAAAAACAAAAAACAATAATAATATGAAAAAACATGAGTCATGCTTACTCACATTACTATTTTAAAATGTGGTCCAACCATTTTGGAGGGTTAAAATACATGGTTTCATCTCAAAAATTTTGTGGTTTATTCATAAATTTGGATAATGAATATTGTGTCAAAACCTACAAATTTTGAATACCCAAATTTTTATATGGAAAATGGTTTTCCCCAGCTGTGAGGAATAATATTATATTTCATGACAAGGCTTTTTGATTCTTGAGTTAGTGGAATTTCGAGTTGAATTTCCTACTTCAGTGTGCATTAATATGATAGAGACATTTTCTGAACCACATGAGAATCACAATAGAAAAATATACAATTATTTTTTTTAAATTAATCCACTATTTTAAACCCCCTTAAAGAATATGGAAACCATTTCGTTGATTTCCACATTACAATACCAATACCTTTTCCCACCCAATATCCACATGTATTTTCATTTTATAAATTTTTTAAATTTAATTTTGGGCGAATGGATTTCATTTTGGGTACCATTTATTAATTTCACGATGTTATCATATTCTTGAGGACATGAATATATTTCATTGTGGGGTAGAGGTTGTCATTCAGTGGGTTTTGGGGAAGTTAATGTACATTCATTTATGCAATTTTTTAAATGTTAATGAAATGTGTTCAAAAAATCAATGAAAAGAAAAAATTGGGTTGTGTCTTGGGTATGTCAAAAATAACTCTTCTTCAATATTTGATCTTATTAAATCTATTAAAATTATTATCATGAGAAGATCAATCATGGGTAGGGAGGAGAATGTGAGATCTATTTCATGTTCAACATTTGAAAAAAAAAATTCTGAAAATATCAAATATGATGAACACTTATGTCATTTAAGGATGTTTTATATTTTTTAAATATTTCAACTCCTCATCCCCTTAAAATTTTCTTCCTCTCTTATTTCTATATTTACACAGTCATTCTCTTGTAAATATGTGTTTTAATTTCCCTCTATTTTTCATTTAATAAAAAATGTGCATTTATATTTCTATGTTGGTGTTTAGCCCCCTTTTTTCGATCTTTTGGATATCATCTTCCTATCATCCCATGGCCACAAGAAAATCCCCTAAAAACACCGCTTGATTTTTGATCACATTATGATAGTGAGCGGAGGATGAGATCTCATACAAACTATATGATTTCCACAGTTGGTTGACAAAAGAGTGTAACTCCATAAATTATTTTTACCATCTGGAGAGGAGTATGTTTTTTGTGAAACCATTTTCGATTTCTAAATTTGAGCATGAAAAAATTACTTGTTTTTGGAACATTTTTTATATAAAAACTTGTGGGGAATTCAATATGGATTATTGATATTTTCTAAACATCCCCTGATTGGAGAAAACAAATTTTTTGTGTTTGTTGGTGAGTGAAATTGATTTTGTCATGTTTTTATATTTTTTCCACATGAGGACATGCAAAAGACTAAGTGGAGGGGAGTTGATGTTATTTATACATTCATGACTAATTATATAATCCCTTTACTTATTTTATATGAAATATACATAATTTTTGCAAAATATTAATGTTTTAATACTATGTATAATTTTTTTAGCATTTTTACAAGTAGTCCAATTGAGTTAGTTTACTATTTTATTTATAAATCTCACCCTACTGATCAAAATTCTGTGGTTATTTTTTTCAAGATTCATTATTCAATTTCCCACATTTCATTAGAATGAATCATTTCCCCTTTCTTCCATTTGAAGGGTCATATGGACCACACAAGTAGGACCATAGATTCTGTGAAAAATTGGACTATTCATAATGATTGAATTACTGGGATCAATCTAGAAGTGAAAATTCTTTAATTATATTCCATATATCGGGGGGACAATGTGTTGAGTCTTGGATAAAATTTTCAAGGGCCAAATCCAAATACAATGGTCCCAACTAATTATTTTGATCTCAGCCCACGATTCTGGTCAGGAAAAAAAATCATTACTGTATTCATGAAATATCTCATGATGTAATTATTAGATAAATCTAATATTATGATGTGTGAAATACGTGATATAGGTGGCCGACTGTTTTGAAAAATATGTTTGGATTTGAAGGTATATTGTTACTGATAAACCCATTAACATTTCAGCCTTATAAAAATCATGGACTGAAATGGATAGTTTAACTTTGATTAATCTTGCCACCATAACATTGGATCCATAAGTAAAAATGACAAAACATTTTGAGTGAAGTAGGCCAACATTGTTTTCTACAACTTTGAAGAATAGGGTATCTAGATATTAGGATTTTGAAATATCCAAATGGGTGATGCAAGTTTAGGGACATATTGGGAATGCAAACAGTCCACTTCCTTGTTCTATAAATACATCCCCCTCCTCTTTATCAAAGTTGTTGGAATTTAAGAGAAAAGAAGGATAGGTTGGAATGAACAAGGCTATGAAAAAGGATTTGGAGGATCTGAAATTATTATGTTTTTACCTGACAATCCATTCCTCTTTACTTCCTTTCATTTACTTCTGTGTTGTTCTTCATTTGTAATCGTGTAAGTGTTTGTTTTTTTGTAATTATTTGTAATGCATGTTTCATCATGAATATCTATTTTTCTTATCAACCTTATATATTTTAATATTAGTTTTCCTAAAATGGTATAATTCATTTTAAAACCCCTTTCCTTCTTTTTATTTTATCCTTCAATCGAATGTCTATTTTTAATTTCCATTATCATTTGTGTGTGTGTTTGATGCACCACTAATTTTATTATCATATTCTTTTACTTCACTTATTAATTGATGATAATAATAATTATAACAAAATTATTAATCATTTAAATGGATGAGTATATCTCTCATTGAGTTTAGTTATAATTTAGGGATGTTAAGTGATTGAGAACTTATGTTCGATATGTATTCATTGAATTTACCTTGTGTATGTTGGACCTAAAATGTCATGGATTAATGACTTGTTTTTTTAACAAGTGGTTTCCATGGATTATCAGAACCATAAATACACTAACATAAACTAGATATGATTAAATTTATAACCTTAAGTTAATTCAAGTCTTGGATTATATCCTTATCACATGGGAATTCCAATCAACGTCAACCTGGGACATGGGTGTTAATTTATTGCAATAAAAAGCGAGGCTCAATGATATCAAAATATTAACTACCTATTAATGAACTCACCCCAATATTTATCATTATATTAAATCAAACATCATCCATAAATTATTTCATAAGCTCTGTAAACAAACCCCCAATCAGAATATATTCAAGTAAAAAATTTGACTCTTAAAAAGTATCATCACAGATAATTCAACTCGAGTGATGCTATACACATTAGAAGAGAACTAGAACCGTGACTGGTCAATAGAAAACAATTGGTTTCGCTTTAATATCCCTTACGTATTCACACGTGATGTTTTATATTTCTGAAGGATGAAAAAAAAATTTATAAATCACCTTTGTAGATTCATTATTATATAATTAAAATAATATATATTATTTCATTTCTCTTTATTACTTTACCGAAAAGGAGAATGTTAAAAAATGAATCAAATCACTTTGTAGAGGTGGTGGTCCCCACATATGTACGAGTTATGTTATCATATTATAATGCATGGAAATTTATGAATTTAAATGATTAACTATCATTATAGAAGAATAATTATCTCTAAAATATCATTTATAAACATTAAATCTATCATAAAATCAAACCACGAAGTATGTGGATGGAGAATAAATCATATCGCCACATTGGTTTGGTAGTCCACAGGTATGCACAAGTAATATTTTTAAATCCCATTTTATTAAAAGGAGGTATAATTTTTTTAGATAATCATAATAATTTCAAATTATATTGGTGATATTTCATTAATATTTATATGATGTATAAAAGTTTTTAATGGAAGGTGGAATAAGAAACAAAATTTAAAGTACTCAGTTAAGTATTATACCACTTCATTGAGAATCCACCTTTATTTTATACATTTAACCTTTAAAGGATTGTTTTATGATCAATGTAGGACTGAAAGTATATTGATATGAATTTTATGAATTGATTAGTGTAGATTTATTTCACAATATAATCCACATTATTTTATGAGAAGACAAGATACTTTGTGTCCCTTTATAAGGGAGGGAGATGACACACTTGGAATTTTTCAAAAGAATAAAATATATTAATTTCATACTAATGTAAAGTGGCTACAAAGTGAAAAATATTATAAGTGAAGTATGTTGTGGTCTAAATACCATAAAAATTAAATTATGTTTTTATAAATTTTAATCCTTTTATCAAACATGATCCCCTAGTGACGCCTTTTTATCCCAAACCCCGGTAGAATAATATTTTTTTACTATTTGACATGACAAAAAAATAAATAAAACCATATTAAATTATATTAATTATTTTGATTTAAATAATGGAATAAATTTTAATAGAATAAAATTTTGTAAATGAATGAAATTAATTTTAGAATATGAAAAAAATGATATGAAACACATTTATAGAAAAATACCTTTTTCGGGATTAAACTGGATTAATTCAAATTTCATCCAAGTAAAAAATATTTGATGAATTCTAACAAATTTTACTAAATATATAATAATTACATTTCATTTACATCATTCATAAATATATAATAATTTAATTTGTTAACATAATAATACATTGTGTGCAAAAAACTATTTTTCATTAAAACAACCATACATACCATCAAATGAATTTATTCTCAATTATAACAAGTTGATAAAATTAATTAATTTTATACATGTATAGAAAATAAATTCTAACTGTATGGTTTTTCATATTCATTCCCATCAATCCAATGACTCTGAAATAACAATAATCATAAATAGTAACATCTTAATATTATATTGTGTTTTTTTAAACTCAATGTTTCATATAAAGTATGTTATCAAGAAAAAAATTATTTATATTAATTTTTAAGTGAAAATAACAAGAGAATGTATGAGAAAACGAAAAAATAGTTTATAGATATGATGCTCATGGAGCTAGGAGGGTATATAAAAGATAATCCTGAGGTAATTTCTTATCAAAAAATGAAAACCATTCGTAGGAGAGGATCCCAAACTAGATAAAATAATCACACCATCCTAGGTAGGAGTGGAGTTGTTGAAGTCGTCCAATTTATTCCCTGCATACTTAGTATGAATAATATCTATGGGAAGAGTGATAAGACTCTTAAACCTATGAATATGATATGTTGTGGACCATGGAGTGTCTTCAAGGACAAGAAATGATTTATTAATTGTTATAGAATATATTTCAAAAAAAAAACCAAATAATTTTCCTCTGAGTATTAATATTTGGGAATATTAATATACAAAGTGCCCCATCCTGAAGAGAATTTCCATTACTAAACAAATTCACTAATGGTGAGGATAATAGAGCCTCGATAATACCAAATTATTCCACCTCCCATCATAATTCTTAAACTAAAAGACCCATATGTATTAAGTTTTAAAAAAATATTGTGAGGGTACCACCAGACCCAATGTCCCTAGAGTAACCTATTATAATCATATTGGGGTTCTATATGGCCAAAATCCCACTAAGAGATAGATCCTCCTTATAGTTTTTCATCTGGTGGGTCATTTCTAAGAGAAATCAGTAGTCTTAAAAATGATATGTGATGTCAATATGGATATTACTTCAAAAAAAACAATATTCTTTACAAAAAATATATTGTAGTATTCCTCCATAATAATGTCCACACTCACATTTTTCTTAGTGTCACTAATATTACTACACTAGAACCAATATTTAAAAAATGGGTATCCATGTCTTTATGAGAATATATACCAGTGAAATAAGAAAATTTGAAAATACTTCATTCCCTTTCACCAATGTTAAAATGATTCAATGTTTCTTCTCAATGAACCCTACAACAGGATAATTGATAAAAAATTAAGATACATGTTCACCTTACATTGAGATCTGTATTGAGTGCTTGATTACTAGATCTTCAAAATAGAAAGTATAGTTTCATATTAAACTATTTTAACCAAAGAAGATCACCCCACTCATCAAAAATGTTATCAGATGACATGACTCTCTAATAAAACTTCACTATAAAACCTAAAAAAGAACCTATGAAAATGAACATTCCCGGCTCTGATTTCGCCTCTAAAATCTTAAAAATACATTGATTTTTATTTTCAAGGATATCCAGGATATGAAAAGGGTGAAATCATGTTTTTCTAACATTAATTTGCAACATAGGATATCTAGGAAATTACAACCTATAACCTATAAAATTATAAAAGTAGAATCTTATATCACCCTGACTGATGATCCATTTGGTGTGATCCTAAAGTTCTGATATTTTAGGATGAATAGATCACCAATGAGGGGATTAATTTATACTTGATTCATCAATATTTATCCCTTACAAGGCTATAGTAAATTTACCAGAGTTCAAAAAACCCATTTATCGCTTCCCCTAGTAACTTAAAATGAAGACATCAAATAACATTGAATGAAATCTACTGTTGAAATGGTTGTCCCCTATTGGCCTTTCCAACCTACTCCAGGACACCCAATGATGCTTGAATTAAGAATGAGAATAAAAAATTAATGAAGACATAATGTTATTGATGCATTTAATAACTCCTTTAGACGCTTTTAATGGTAATATTTAATGCATGGGAATGGAAGAGATCACATAGTTTACTAGAGTGATTCTACCTCCAAAGGATAGGAAGCGATTCTTCCCTTAAAGAATGTGTCTAGTGAGTTTACTTACCACTCAATCAATGTGATGAAAATTAAGGAATTATGAGTATTTATGTGCACATAGACACTCCATATGGAATCTTACGCTTTGAATTCACAATATATTTTCTATATAGGTTGCTCATATATCCAAGATCCTATTAGAAATAAAATAACTACTCTTCTTTTGATTAATATTGTGATCACTCAATTTTCTTATTCCTCAATGATCGTTCTAATTCCTTGAATACATATTTTATTTCTATTAGAAAATATGATGTTTTTTTCAACAAACATCATATGTTAGATGCCACTAATTTGAGTACTACAATATAAAGTTTGGATGGAACCATCAAAAATTATTCTATTAATTAAATGAATGATGGTATAATGGGTTATTTTGATCAAAATATGATAGGGTGGATCACCCTTCTTGATCCAATGAGAATATTTAAAAAAACAATAACAAATCCCTTTGAAAGATATAGTAATCTTGTATAATGAATTCACCTAAAAAATATTAGAAGGCCAAGAGGAAAAGACCATGTAATATATATCATGATTTCACCACAAAAACATTGACCATTTTCATCATATTCTACTGTAGATCCTTATCTATTTTATATTGAAACTACAATGATTATTCCTTATAATAGATATCATTATATAGTTATATAACCTCTTCATTCAGTATATTTTAAATATTGTGTAAGTATTTCATCAGGAATGATACGTAGAACACATAAGGAACTTTATAGAGATTAATTGAATGTTTCAAGAGATAAGTAAATATCCTTAGACAATAAATGATTAAATAAGGGAATTATATATCACAGAATCAACTTCCCTTTATTTCCAAAACACAGAACTATTTTAAAAATAGATATTGGAAGGAAAATATTCTCACCAACATTGAATTCTAAATCTCATCAATGATTGTCATCATAACTCTTCAGTCGACTCTGACATGACTTGATGTGACACTGAATGGATATATCCATCTCTTCTGTTTCTTCATTATTATTACATCCTAATATATTACCTTCTCTAACTGTATCGCATCATGTTAGAGGTCTATAATTTTTTCTCTGGAGGGATTGATAACGATCTATATGAATTCTCATGTGAAATATATCATTGAATGAATATTCTACTAAAGGAATGTGTTGTTACTAAATATCATTGAAATCCATAGTGAAAGATCATTACAATTTTTATAGAGTTCAAATGGTCCTCTTAGAATATGAATCTATATGAGGATTGGATATAGTAATAAAACTCAACTCTATATCTTGATCATATTGATGAATTTTCTAGAGCATCAAGAAAAACGCCATATACCGATCATATATAATAGAATTTGGTACCCCATAAAACCTTTCCACATTCTTAATTTATATACAACTAGTATATAAAGAGATAAATCTTCTCAGATGGAAATAAAATGTGATGATTTTTAAATCTAGATTACTACAATGAAAATAGAATTGTGTTCATTAGATGTTTTGGGATTTCATTGATTAATTTCATGGTAATGTTATCCCATTTCCATTTTAGTATGGGTAATGATTATGACATCCCATTAGAATTTTCACTCTTAGCTTTAACTTTGTGACATTCTGGAAAAACAGTTAAATGAACTTTAATACCATTTTTCATTTTTTTCACCATAAATACTATTTACAATATCAATATATTTTCATAACTATATGATGAATGTTGAATGTTGAACTTTCATAAACATTTAAAGTACCTTAAATTTTGGTTTTGAAGGTATAAATACTATTACTAATAAATATCATTCCATCACAATAATGGTTGAACAAAGAAACATTTATCACCATCTTTTTTAGTTTCACCTCTCCATTCTATTCCACATTAATTCTCACTTGGAATGATGATTGTCCATTCATCTAAAAAAGATATGATCTGTCCCATTTCATCGTGATTTTAAAATCTATATTAAGAATATACATAAATATTCGATCAATTTTAATTCATTCATGAGAGATTAGCGTGACCTTTCTAACTAAAATCATCATCTACCCTATTTATCAACCGTAAGTGTTAATTTATAGGGAATTCATTATATTTTATTGATTACAACCATTTAATGAAGAATGTACTGAACAATTTCTTTGAGAATATAGAATTATATCTTTTATGATCAATATATATATATATAACAACATTTATCATAAATACGGTTTATTGAAATTTTCAATGAAAAAATTTTAGCTTCCAACTGTAAATAATGACTTGGTTAATTGTTATCATGAATTTATAATTTTCATGATGAATATTATATGACCAGATATTTATACAAGAGGATATATCCCAGACCGATCACTGATTATTCACAAAAGATAAAAAAACCTTTTCCATTATAGGGTAGTGAAAATACAAGTTTTCTGAGCAATATTCTTTTTAAGTCCTTGGTATTTGACCTGCATTCGTATATCCAAATGAACATTATTCCCTTTTGAGTAAACGTGGTTATTAGATTATATATCCATGAGAAATATCTCACAATGTATTTGTAATATCGTGGAAACCAAAGAAAACTGTGGATCTAATTTAATATGGTTGGTCGAGGACTTTATCCAATAACTTCCCACTTTGTAGGATCCACTGTTATACATTTACATGAGATTATAGGACTTCAGAATGTGAAATTCTATAAGAACAATTCCTATATAGTAAATTTTGGATAAAAATTCTATTTCCATAGGGTCTTCATCATCATCCTTATATATTCATCTTTCTCTTACTTACTCTTCTAATATATAAGAATATCATCTATCAATACATAAAAAAATTCAAGGTAGTACACAAAGAACCCATTCATTATATCGATTATGTTCATGGGGGAAATTGTATGTCCAAATGCTATAAAAAAATTCATAATTAACGTACCTCATATAGAATATTTTTTTGGGTATATACTCTATGATGACACTAAATTAATGAAATCTATATCAAAGATCAATTTTGGATTAATATTGTGATCCTCTTAATGGATAAAATATATAAATAATGTGGGGTAGAAAATATTAGTTTCTGATATTATTCTTTTTGTGTTATTTATAATCAATGCAAAGATGCATTGAATCATATTTTTCTTTACAGAATGAATATGATCACACAATTTTTAATCACTTGGTTAGATTAATCTCTTAACAATTTTATCCTATATTCGCTTCATTAATTTATGAAACTTCATTAGGGACATTTTATATGGAGTAATTAAAATATTTGTAGCACTATTTATTAGTTTGTAGGAATCAGGCTTTTATCTCTAGTATGGATCCTTTGGATTTTAGTCTAATTTGTAATTATGTAACTAATATGAATTCCCCATGAGGTTATAATGGTTTTAGGGGTGTCTGGTGATTGTCCAGATCATAGAACCCTTGTCGGTGGAGAAAATATTTAGGTCAAACGATTAGTAGAAACCATGGGACCCAGCCTACATGATCCCTCCAAACTGTGTTGGGATGGTCAATGGGGTGATGTGAGGGGAGCCGTTTCCCCTAACTGCATGTCAGGTTGCACACACCATGTGAAATGTCTTTAGTTTATAAGAAAGGGGGTGTTCATGGATGGTGCATGTTTTCTCTAACCATGATACCTTACTGTGTAGTTTCCCCTTATTATAGAAGATAGACCATGGTTGGATTATATTTTTTTCAACCATTCATCCAAATAGTGTGACACATGAAATTTTGGTTAAATGAACTTTTCAACCTTAATTAATTGTTTGACCTATTTTTATTCTCTGATATTCTCATTATAGTCGAAATCACCCTCCCCTATCCAATTTTGAGCTATAAATCCATATTTTATAAAATATTTTCCGGATCTCCATCTGTTTTTTTTCATATTCTATGAGTCTCCTTTAAGAGACAATGTTATGATCTCAATTCCTTTTTAGTTATTCTTCATTTCACTTAACATTGAAAATGTTATTGTGGTGTCAGATCATTTGATTGAAGTTCAGTTTGTTTATCCATTCTTCATATTTCATTCAATCCATGATGAGATAAAGGTAGATATTATATGAATAGAGATGTACAAGTAAAAATTATGTGTTCTATAATTTATTCTACATGTTTTGGTATTTTTATAGAATGTTTCATTATGTTTCATGCTAGTTTCATTGCAAGTGTGCTTAAATTATAATTTATTTAAAATGGTTTCCATTCCTGGAACCTAGATACTTGTTATTACATAAATCATATTGATGTTTACTACCTTTTAGTGAGTCATACCTTACATGTTCCCTCTTGAATTCCTAAATGGATTTAATGAGAATATTGTGAAAGTATTGATTAGAGTGTTTGGTTTTGATTCAAAAATGGGAAATTATAAATAAAATGGATGGAAGTAGTGTTCTATCATGGATAACACTCCTATAAATAATTGAACTGAATAGTGGTAAGTGGAAATCCATATAAAAAATTTTAAATTTAACAATGGTTATACCCTTGTTGATATTATATGATAATAACTAATTGATTGTACCTTGGTTCTTATTAAATCGAACATTTATTTATTAATGATACAAGTTAAGTTCATGACAACCCTTATACATTCATTATAATAAATGGGCATTGAGACCCAAGATATATCAAATTTTGAATGATAGCTCTTGGATATATTATATTTATATGATAATGGTGAGCCTTATAAAAAATTTACACAATATGGGCATATAGACACTCATATACTATGATACTGGGCATGAAGTCCCTATTCATGATATTAGGTATAGAGTACATATAAATTTATATTTATCATGGAATCACTATATTGTGGCACTAGGAAAGGGGACCCTATACTATAATATTATTCATTATGTCACTATACCCTTACACTAGGCATGGCGTCTCAACACTATTATACTGGGCATAGTTTCCCTATTCTGTAATATTGGGCCTGGAATCCTTATTCCATGATACTCGACATAGAATCCCATATAACAGTGATAGTCAACATATTGACCCCTGATAAAAGATCAGTGTAATTCTTGTTTGGGCAGATGCTCGTAGTGTCAGAATTGTTTCCTTTCAGGAACCAATGATGACAAATTTATAGTTATCAGTAATTATTTACATTATTATATCTACACACTTCAATATTGTATACATGGAATATATGTTTATAGACATCATTGGTGGAAGATTACTTAGATTTATCTCACACCCAATTTGGGATTTCAATGGATCATATAAAGACCATGTTATTGTAGTTGAAGATAACGGGAGGCATCCACTTATAGATGTGTGACGTTCATTCATTCACTAGGATGGAAAACTGGAGAATTTGATTGAATTAATGATTTGTATGTTGTGATATACTTTTAGATTTTTTTGTAAAGAATTTATAGTGCTACTTTTTTCATTTTCAATTCATGTTTTCCAACTTTTTAGATACATTAAATAAATTATTGTCTATCTATATATGATCCAATTTCCAGTTATCAATTAACAACTTAGAATTATTTATATCTATTTTATTTTTATTTATATTAGTTTATACTATTGTTTCATCTATTATACTGCTTCTTCTATTTATTTTTTGATTGTAAGACTACGATACATTGAGAATGATGGAATATTAACCCCATGGACACACCCAAGGAACTCTCTTCATGTCAGAATGTGACGTCAGGGAACCAAATTCTACTTAACGGGTGCCTTGAGATTGGTGGGCCACATGGCCTCAAGAGCATCTTGCTGAATGCCAGAGGCTGCTAACAAGTAGTGAGGGACAAGGGTATGTCTGTGGGAATACTATGCCCCCATTAGTAGAGTGTATCACAGTTAAAGGAATACAATGTAATAGTAAAATATATATAAGTAATATAAATAAATTGGGTAAGAAAAGTGCTGCAATAGATAAATGAGAAAAATAGTAGTTGTATCAACTAGAACAATGATGATGTAATTTCATGAAACTAGAAAACTAGAAAACATGGATACAGAATAATATGCATTACATGTCCCACAAGCTAAAAGAAAACAACGACTACTCCAAGTATCCCATGTCCCAAAATAGTTTTCTTCTATAATGCTCGAATCTAATTAGTAAGAAATCAAGTTTTTGAAGTTGTATGTTTCCCTTTTTCAATACCTTCAACCATGTAATCAACTCCAGGTACCAAACATCACCCAGAGAGGGTGTAAGATAAATATTAGTGGGCCACCACCAATAGTGTCTATAAAATCAAGCCAATGAAATAGAATATAGCAGTGTGCCAGAATGCATATATAAGTAATTAAAGCACTACAATCTAATTAAATACTCAATTTCTTACTTCATCCCTTAACTGGTGTCTAAACATGTTAGTAGTTCATTAATTATGAAATTTCCATTTAATTTTAATAGGTCACAAGAAGTATATCCAACACAGAAATCAAGTTGTGAAAGTAAAAGTATTGAGAGTCTCAAGACTTGAGATGAAAACCTAAAACTGATATCTTGTGAGGTTGTTATAGGGTAATAAACAAGGTAATGTAGATATAATAAAACTCTAACTCAGAATTATCTAAGACTTTCTAAGGGGTAATAGTGTAATCCAAGGATCATAATCCAATTCATTCCACTATAAGGCTCCTATTGATTCGATGGTGATCGAACAAGGTAAAATGGGGCTAAGAAAAGACTTGGCCCTATGGGCTTTCTCCATGTCACCTACTAGAACTTTTTGGATCAATGGAGTGTTTCTGAGGTATCATATAACAATGAAAGGGGCCCTATGATAGAATAAATTGAATCCAAGTAATTGAAAAGAAATAAAGTCTAGGTCACTATGAACTTGAGACAACCACATCCATTAATCGGAATGTGGTTCCTAAGACCCAAGGTATTATTATCTCAGCATCCAAGGAATGCTCGAGTCTGTCCACTCTTACATGATAGTGTAATCATGTAGTAATTAAATTGTTTCAAGTGTTGCATTACATTAGAGTAGACAGTTCACCAAGAGTTGAAACCAATTATTTATTGGTCCACGACTTGTCATCCATTAGTGTGGTTAGGCCAGGTAGCTTTGTGACCATTTAATCAAATTTTAGTTAACCACTAAGTCAAACTCAATTATTGAGGATCACTTTTCTACCTTCCATCAACATGGAATGGGTTGATACAGACAAGTAACCTTTATTTGATCTCTTTTAATAAGGCCATGTTATATAATTAGTGTACTCTCCCTTCCACATTTCACATTTAACAATCATTTTAAGTTTTCACCTTAAGTGGGTCAGGTGGTGAGCATACATGGTACATTTAATTATCAAATCCGCATTAAACAATTAAAAATTATTATAGGAATTCTCACTTTTATGAGGGTCATGAAAAGGAACACCCGAACGACGGCTCAAATGTGTCAAAATTATAAAAACCCCAGTTAGGACAAATCCTTTGACATGAGGTGAATTGAGTTTTGGGTTTAACCACTTACAACTAATAAAATATTTGGAACGAGCTTAACCATATGATTATAACATGTATAATCTTGGAATGTATAAATAATAAAAGACATCCAATGAAATAGTTGGGCCCCTTATGATCATTAAAAAAACATATTTTAGGGATAAGTTATATACCACTGACCTTAGGGATGTATGATCCTCATCCTCCGGTATCTTCCCTTTATTTTCCTACGAAAGGAGTAGATCTATGAAAAGGTGAAAATTCTCACATGGTGATAAGTAGGTCCTGATAGAAGTAGTAGAATAAATGATAAAGGGGATTCAGGTACTTATTGTAGCGCATCCAACATGATTAACAGAATCTCCACTAAATTCTGAACAAAGTAGATTATTTGATTCCATGATTAGATCATCAAAAAGCTCTAAAATATGAGATAAAGAAGTCAATCTATCAAAATCTCAGATTAGGGAAGATGAGGATGCATAATAGATCATTAAGAAAAAATAGGAAAAATTACCCATAAAAATAGCCTGAACATGGTTTGATTGCATGGTTTTTCAAACCGTATAGAAATTGTGTGATACGTTTCGGCACGAAATCACATCCTTTACACAGTTTGATAAAACCATGCACAAGCCATGCAGAGGAACATAGGAAAAGGGGGAACTGACATGATTAAGCCATATGGTCCTATGTAAATGACTCAATATGGCTCTATACCAAAAAACACAAACCACACATTTATGAAAACAATGTAGAATTTCCCGCATGGTTCACTCTAAACCATGCCCCAAGATAGTTTTCCCCAAATATATGGGTACCGAGATATGAAAAATCCCTAAACACCCTCAAAACAAATACTAAGTCATTAGGAACACATATTAGGTCTAGAGTAATGCTTTATACCAAAACAATTAAAGGATACTTACCTGAGTGAAAAATCACGTTCTTAAACAATAACCTCTATCATTTGGGGAGATGAAATTGATGTCATGTGGACCAATAGGCTTAGAGAAATTCTGAATGGCACCCAGGTCCAGGACATCAAAAACTAGTATTAGTGTATTTTCTATTTTATTAAATTATGTTTTTGAGACAATAGTAAGGATATTAGGATGTTTATGGGTCATTGTAATGAGACGTGTTTGGGAATTGCAATCCATCGTATAGAGAAATATCAAATTTCCTTGGAAGGAATTTGTTATTTACTAATATTTTTGTTATTGTTTATTTTATTCCACTATTTTGTGGATAACCTAAATTATTATATTAATGATGATATATTTGATATCTATCCTTTATACTTGACCTGATGAGATGAGGGACAATAAGCATTGAGAATACATCATACTAGGAAACTTATCAAAGATTAACATGACATGCATAAGTCATTCCGTATTGGGGTATTGTTTTTTTCCATCGCATATGATTTTCATGAGTTATTTGATTGATATAGATAGATTTTCTATCCACTAATGATTCTTGTTTGTGATTTAGAAAACATATTTGGTACTTAGAGTTCCTGCCAAAACCTAATAGTGGTTTCCTGCCATGGCCATGGAAGACACATTAAGTAGTCAACTATCGAATGGTGAGTCATGTACCATTAGTTTCATGGAATAGAAATTGTTATGATTTGGATTTATTGGATTCTATATTTCGGTTCATAAGGTTTTATGGGACCTTATAGGTTATATGTGTTGAACCATTTGGTTCAACAATTTAAACTAGATTTAAATGTAATTATGAGTTAAATTCAAATTGAAATTTTCAAAACACAAAGCTTGACCCAGTCCCAGCCATAGTAGTGGAAAATAGGTATTATCTCTATTTTTCTATATAAATATCTATGTCACTGAAACATAACACTTTTATCTAGTATAGGGGTGCATCTATTACTTAAAAAGGATATATACTATTTCTTTCTCTATTATGTCTTATGATGTTATAGAATTCTATTTGAGGTGTATTATTGGAAATTGTATAGAAATGCCGCCATGAAATCCATTGGTTGTACAAAATAGGGACGGTGATTCCATGCCCTAGAAGTGGTGGGCCCTGATCCTCTAGTTATACCTTTGGTAGTGGTACCTCTTTCTGTTACCGTGGTGGGAGATGGTTCTTAGTTTTGAGGAGATATCATGAAGCTTATGAAGACCATATAGAGTGTTATGTGGTCTTCTCTTCAATCGAATATTTACATGGGAACATGGAGACACCTCCTATTAGGGTACTGAAACTCACTACTTATATGCTAAGATGATCCACCAAACGCAAGTGGTATATTCTAAATCACATTGTTCAGTGTCGAGAAGTGATGTGGGGGGACTTTCAGTTAATCTTCGTTAATTATTTCATTATAGAGACCCTATGTGTTAATAATTTCAAGTTTTTTATGATCATGTAGTAGGTTTTGATGATAGTAATTTTCTATTTATCTCATTTTATAGGGTTCTAGTGGTTCGCACCTATCTATATTGCTGATGAGCCCATGAAAGCGAGATGATTTGAGGATTGTATGAGGCATCCTATTAATTCCCATGTAAAAAATTATATGATTGACAACCATATCATAAATAATTAAGAATGCCCTTATAACCTAGTAGAACCTGGGAGAAGTATATTGTGTGATCCAATGAGGTCTAAAACCCAGATAGAGTAGTATCTTTTCTAGTGGATAGAAGAGATGATTTGAGACTGCATGAATAAACATATGAATCCAGTTGAATCCCACAGATAGTTACATGGAATTCACCAATGTGGGAAGCCTAGGAATTAATGAAACTAGTTTCAAATATCCCCCTTAATGTGATCAGGTTGTTGATGGTTTAGGAATCTTCAATCATTATTCACGAACTTCCAATATTTTTTAGTGGGAGAGAATTTGGAATAGATCCTCCTATAGAAAAAAATTTCAGTAGAATCTTTCTAGGAAGGTGGATAGTGTATTACTACCCATAACTGTAGAGGGGGAGGTCATGGATATGGTAGTCATGCATCATATTTATAGTGCCAGTAGAGCAGAACTGCTCTATGTACATAGGTTGCAGTACAGGGATGTAGATCACACCATATCAATTCCGTGCATCCTATACTATAGGAGTAGGACATTGGACCATATACAATTAGAGGTACCATTCTAATAGTCTATTCTATCATTTCATCGATAAATAATATAGTTTAATTTTATTATTCCATAATTGGTCCTATTGTGGAGAATGTAAAACTTTATGTTTAGTAATCTTGTAGTGTGATGAAAATAGATACTCCATTGGGTATATTTTAAGATAATGTACGCCATTGCATGAAATTTCCTCTTGATCTAGCCAACCATAATTTCTTATGGAACCTATTTGTCTTCATGATGACCATCTTTGAAATCATTCTCAAAATGAACTGGTTTGTTTCTTATCATGACTATGTGGACTGTTATCAACGTAGGGTTCTGTTTACATCACTAGAGGTTGGTATGTATACCCACAAAGTTGAGTTGGATGTCCATGATGGTGAGGCTAGACTAAAGTGTCTTGGTCTTGGTGGAGTGATATCTCATATTTCTATAATTTAAATGGATTATTAGGGACTACATCATATTGAGTCCCCTCTGTAGTTGATCTATTTGGATATTTCTTCCCTAAAGCCTTTTCACGACAACCCCCAGAGATAGAGGTAAAATTTCCTATCGATCTAGTGCATGGACATTCATCACTATCCATTCCTCCTTATAGGATATAAAATAATGAGTTTTAGGATCTCAAGAGGAATCTATAGGATTTAAAATCAAAGGGTTTTATAAGGCCCAATACTTCTCCCTAGGGTTCACTAGTCCTTTTCTCCAAGAAGGTGGATAGAACCATCATTCTATTCATGGATAACCTGTAGTTGAATTAGATTTCAGTTAAAAACCAAAATTTTTTTCCTCTCATAGATGATATTTTTAACCATATCAGAGGTGTGAGGGTATTCTCAATGTTCTACTTGAGATTTGGACACTTGTGTAACACTCCAGGTAAATAAAAAATATTACCTTTTCATATTATTAATATTTTTGAATAGAATACTAATATTACTTTAATGGGGATGCTATGTATGATGGTGTACCCAATATGCTACAACGAGTTTCTTTGAAATCTTACGATGCACACTAACAATATAATAATATTGTTGTAAATGGTAGTAAAATCTTAGCTGATGAAATGGAGGGAATGAACAGAACTAAATAAAAAGTGATTATATATGCTTGTCAAATATTTTTACATTTATTCAATAAATGATAGAGGATTAAAAGGTGAATGAATCCAATTTTAAGCATAAATATTCTAATACTCTTTAAAATATCTATTAACCGGCTTGTGATGGAGAACCCTTTTTTAATCCACTTTTTGAAAATTTTATATGTTATATTGAACCAAATAAAATTCTTCTTTAGAATCGGGACATCAAAATTTACATTGTGTATGTTTTTGTTTTTTTTTGATAAAGTTTATTTTTAATGAATAAGTAAAAAAGGTTGCATTTTAATTCAAAACCTCTTATTAATCTAATTTATTTATATGATTAGATCATCATTTGAATTGGTTTTAAAGATAAATTAGTATATATTTTTTACTTTTAATCCAATGGCGGTCATTGGATTTAATTTTACATTGAAATTGGACTTAAACTAGGGTCAATATTTTAATAGATATTGTTTCTTAAAAACACGCTATTTGTTTTGACAGTCGGAAATAATTATTAAATTAATTAATGAAACTTCTAGGTTTTGAATTTTGTAAAATAGACATCATTTTTGAATTCCGAATATCAAAGTTATATTAAGGCGAATTTTTGGTATTTTTCTGGAAAACATCAATTTTTGATGAACAGTGAAACCACTAAGTGGTAGTTAAAAAACTAATTCATTGTTTAAATGAAAATTTACCTCTTCTATGATTTGATTTACAAAAATCCAAAATACATAGATGTTATTTGGATGTAAAATTTTGTACAATGGGATTAAAATAATATCTTGGTGAATAGTAACTTTTATGTTTTAGGTCGTCGTGCGGTGGTCGGTCTCCTAAGGCCGCGAAAAATTCTTGTATGTCTCTCTGATGATGACGACTTGGCGCTGGCCTGGCCTCATACAAGAAGATCCGTTAGAGGTTTTTCTTTCCATCTACACCGTTGGAAGTTTGATTTGCACATGAGTCACGATTCCTCCACTTCGGTAATCTGGATTCAACTTCCGGGGCTGGCACTACCCTTTCAGAATCCATCTCTCCTCCGTTAAATATGTAATTCCTTGGGTTGTTTCCTCTGTGCGGACTGTAAAATGGAGTCCATGGTGCATCCTATTGTCGCACACATTTGTGTCGAAATGGAGCTCTCTCATCCTCCGCTTGACAAGGATTGGATTGTGATTGAGGGGCAATACAGGTACGTGAAAAATGTTTTCTATGAATCCTGGTCAGCGTTTTGTTCTTTCTACCACAGACAGGGACACTGTTTTGAGGAGTACCGCAAAAGGTCTTCAGCGGTTTTGGTTGATCCTTCTCCGGTGGGTAAGGGTGTTTCATCGCATGTTGAATGAGTTGGAGCCGATGATGTCATTGGCACTGAGACTGCTGCGTGCAATTTGAGGTCAGGGGAAGTGTCTTTGAGTACCATTGATAAGGTTGTGACTCTTCGAGGTGATCAAGAGCAGGGACCGCCTAGTCAACCTTGGGTGGGTCTATCCTTTATGCCGAATGATTCGGTGGTGGATCCTACTGGGTCGTGGAGGGCGAAACCTACATGCCCTGTCTTGAAGGAAGCAGACAAGGTTTCGGAACAACAGGTGAAGGCTATATTTGATCATCTTAGGAAAGATTTAGGTGTTTTTCAGGTGACCATCGACATGGGGAAAGATAGTCAGGGTCAGATGGATGGGTCTTTGGCAAGGTCGTTGTTTCCTACAGGGAGTCTTCATGTTCTGAGGCTAACTGTGTTTCGTTCAAAGGCTGGGGGAATCTGAATTCCCAGCATCAGTTTATGGGTAGGGGTTTTGATCAACCTACTTTTCAGGAGGGGTTAGGGGATGAATAATCTTGTGTCGAGGGGAAGGAATGAGCCAATGGGGGAGGTTTTTCCCCGGATACCACCCTTGGATAAATGTTTGGGACAATCTCAGAGGTAAAGGCTCAGGCCATCCTGGGAGATGTAGGGGGTCCGGATTCTGGTACTCTGTCTGTGGTTTCATCTGCTACCCAGTACCCGGTCATCTTGAGCAATAGGTTTGAAGGATTGATAGAAGTGGATCTGAGAGTGGAATCTCTTGCCGTGGCTGAAGTAGATAATGCCAACAGGTGGATTTTTGATGGCATCACTCAGGGACGTCGGATCAGGGGCATGATCATCCAGAGTGTGCTGTTGGTGGAGGGGAGTAAGAACATGACGAGGTTTGTAGGAATTTTTCTGAAGAAGAGGCTGGTTCAAGAAGCAACGAGTGTAAGAGGATAAGGAGGGGCATGAAGGATTACTCCTACTTACCTCCTCATTTGAGGACCCGATCAGCAATAAAGATAATGGTTGAGGAGTTGGACAAGGAGGTTAGGTGTCACCGTAAGTCATCTGATCAGCCTGAATCTTTCTCAGACTTGGTTCTAAGCTCAGACGATGTAGTGACAGAGCAAGTGCTATTTCTCAATTCTTCGGAAGAGGAGGCGGCCAAGATGATGGGTCAGAATCTTAAAGTAGACCTTAATAATGAACAATATTTGTGGGTTGACAAACAAGATGTGATTCTGGTTGCAGGATTCAACAAGGGGTTGATCAGAATTAAGGAGTACATGCAGATCTGGAACAAACGGACTTCTGCTTTTGAAGACCTGGAAAGGGGGGATCCACTTTTACATGTCTCTAGTTTAACCTAGAAGCTGGTTAGGGATATGAGGTCTGGTAGAACTCGACTGATTTTCAATGAATTTGATTTTTCATTCCCTAACTAATGTTTTTTTGAGTTTCATTCCTTGTTGTGTGGATATGCTGGGGGGTCAGATCGACTCTAAAGGGTTAGTGAACGCTGCTTCCTCTTCTGAAGGTCATTAGGAATGTGGCTGATTTAGAGGGATGGCTTGCCATCGGGAGGGACCATGCTTGCATGGGATCGCCGAGTGGTCCTTCTATGGAGATAATGGTTGCTACTTTTTCTTGGATGATGTTGGTTATGGTTTGTTTTTTTGGAACTGTTTGGTGTTTGTTGGAACCTTTGGTTTCTCACTTTTTCCTCAAAAGTGTATTTCTTAATAAAAATAATAATAATTTGCGTGTTAGTGTAATTTATGGTAAAGATAATGTTATAATATAATTAAATTACCCTGACACATGTCCTACCCTAATTGGATGAGTCATGGCCGACCAAGAGAATCCATGATTCAACTTTGGGACCCCATGGTGTCACTTCTGTGAGAAAATGACATTAATAACTCTTTATTTAAAGTAAAAATAAAAATATCACAAACATGTATTGTTTTACTAAAAAAAATTCATGGGGGTATAAAAGTCATATTTTTTACTATAAATATTCATTGGAATTATAAAAATATTTCCTACATCATAGTATTTTTTTATAATTTTTAGACATTAAATAAATAAATTTATTTATGAAACCATGATGATGTAGTGATTACCTCATTAATGAACGATTTAAATAAAATGAGAAGATAAGTTAAAATCTAAGAATTACACATGTCAAATACCTATTGGATCTATGGATATGGAACCCTTATCACCATACCCTAGAAATATATAATTTTGGGACCTTTAATATCCTAAAATCATTTTATAATAAAGTAAATTTTCCAGACATTTCATGTGTGCCCCTCCTTCCTCTTATAAAGGCCCCCACCTCTACCTCCTTACACACACCTCTCAAGCCTTTTGCTCGGAAAAAAAAATACTCATTTTATCTCTCAACATCCCTCTATTCATCCTAAAAGCCTTCCCATTGGAAGAGATCTCTTCATGAAACCATTTTTCTTCAAACCATGGTGAGTTACCTAATTTAAAGGTAATGTATTCTCTTATGTTCATTTGTTTTATTTTCCTTCTCCAAACCCCTAAACTATTTTTATTCCATTATTTTTTAACAACACCAGTATCTTAAATATACTAGGATGTTTTTATGTGAAATATTCAAGCTACACTTACACATACCTCCGTCTAATGTTTAGAGAACATATTGTTTTTGTGGATGGTGAATTACTGCCTCATGAAACGATGATTGTTCAATATTCTATTAACACCTTTCATGGTGGCCATTATGATGTCACTACCATTTATATATGATATATATGGTATTTATTTTATTTATATTCTTCTGTATTTTATATTTAAAACATTCCTTTATGCTTTTCATGTTGTTCAAATGCGATAATTTCATACGAGGAAGTGTGGATTACCGCCCCCTCAAGTGATGTGAATCGTTCTTACAATACAAGGAATGTATAAAAAATGAAATTAATGATAATATGTGACATATAGAACATATATATTATACTGTAATTATAATATATATATATCTCTCGTTTATTTATTATTCCATTAATATGACAAAGAAATGAAAGTAGTGGTCATGCTTACATACGGCCTACCGTCTCCCTGAACGGTGAATTTCATTTATTTTTATCTCCAAATGTTATGGAATAGTATAAAATGAATATGTACAGGATATATATGATATTTAAATCATTAATAAAATTCTAGAGATGATTTAATTATTTCTACATGTACAATCATTTTCATACAAGTTCCTTTTTGACTCATGTACCAAACATCGACAAAAACGTCTGATATGAACTCACATTATTAACCAATTATAATAACATTATAATATGTGATATTAACTGAATAATAATATTTACAGGAGGTATTTAAGGAATTATAAATTGACCAAAGTTTATTTTTCAGGAATACAATGAAACGAACAAGACAAGTCAGACTTAAGGTAAGGGATTCAAACTCTCTCTTATTTTTAAGTACTCTCTTTTATGTCATTTCTTTTAAGCTCATATTTCTTATGTTTAGAGATTTTACTTTATATTAATCATTATGTAATTATTATTTTCATATTATGAGAGACTCTATTTGATCTCATAGATCTATTTTTGGATGTTTTAAGTGGCGTCGTTAGGCTGTCGAGTTTTCATAAGGGATTTTTCATCTCACTTTTATTCCCGTGAGATTTATGATACATTTTCCACCATTTCCTTTGAGTGTTCTATGTAATATCCATTATTCTACTCTTTTTTAATATAATTTCGTTAACGAGTATTTACATCAATGTTGTATAGTCCTTCTTTCATGGGAAGTATGTTTTGAAAGTGACCCAAGTCGGTAAGGGAACCTTTCGCCTTCCTCTTTTTTAAAAGACTTCATTATGTAATTTCTTTCAATTTACATATTATTATGTTGGGATATGTTCTTATATATCCTTATTGGTGTAAATATTATGTCCATGTGATGAGATACCATTTTCTCTCTCATCAACTAATTTTGTGAATTTTAAAGTGACGTTGTTAGGCTGTCGAAATCAAGCAAGGGAACTTCATAACTCAATTTCAATCCTTTGGGTTAAACTTTTAATCCTTGAATATATCATGATATGAGTATGTGTGAATTAGTCTGATTGTTTTACACTTAATATCCACTTATAATGGGTGTATTTATATTTTTCATACATAATTAATGTAATTGAGTTATCCTTAATCTAGGGTTACCGTCTTTGAATGGGACTTCGTCTCAATCTCTATTCATTGAGGCATATTTTGTTTTATACAAAACATTCATTTATACGGTGTATAAACCCCTTTGACATTTACATTTATTCAAAAGAATATTTTTTGTACGAATTGTTTTACTAAATGAAAAAACGTATGTTTCTTTTTAACGTACGGTGTGACAATGACCTTTCCGCCACCACGAATATTATTTTATCATTGGCTTCCTCAACAAGCCGTAATGTTTTTAAAAGTAAATAAATACCATATAGTCTTTTATGTATTTTTTAATTGAAAATGGTTTTGATAATGGATTTTTATGTCAATATATTTATTTGACATATTGTGATTGAAATGTGGAAATTATTTCTTTCCATTATATTTGTTATATGTATTATGATTTTGTAATGGTACATCGACATTTGACGGGTGGTTATGTGATAAACCATATGACGGGTGGTGTCATGAATACCAGGATAGTTGGTTACATTATAACCTCCAATACATTGGGAATGGAAGTCGGCCGTATGGCTATTCCATGTAGTGATATGTGTGGAAGTCAATTGTTTGGTTATTCCATTTATGTATGTTTATGTCCCAAGTTACCATTATATGTTATGTGTTCATTATATTGGTTTAATCGAAATTTTTGGGTTAAAAATGTTATGTAATGATATTTTACTCAGTGGATAGTATTTACTACTTCTTAAAGGTGAAAATTGTTACTTTGATAATGTATTCATGGTTTACTTGATGTTTTGAAAAACTAACAGTTTTCCTTCTTTGTGTATCCCTTACTGATATTTTTATGCACAACCCATGTTTTTGGAAATGTTTTTCACAGGACATAATGTAGAATGGGGTCAAGGATGGGATCATGGAAAAGTCATTATATCTAAAACATGGAACTAGGCATGTTTATTATTAAGATTTTTTATTTTATGGAAACAAAGTAGAAGTGTCTACTTTTTAATCTTTTGAGATGTAATAGTTAAGTCCTAATTCTCTGAAAATCTAAAACTGAAAAGATCCTCTATGTGAATTATTCATTTAATTCATTATTTTGTAATATTATGAGGTCGTGTCGTTACTGTTGGTATCAAAGGTCAGTTTAGCTAACTTTAGAGGTTAGAGTGTTTTTAAGCATAAGTGACCAGTTGTGTATAACCACAATAGTTATTATATTAGATAGTGTCATTTTTATTTTTGAATGTTGGAATGAGTTTGAGATAACTTGGATAAGTATATCTTAGTGTTTATCTTCCTCTTTAGTAAATGACGATATTTTTTATATAGTCACACTAACCTGTTTGGTTTTAGTAAATTGATGGATCTAGTAGGAACCAAAGTGACAATGGGTTTGAATGAAATGTTTGTGGTTCTCTGATTAAGATACTGGATGAAATGGTGGATTCAATGAGAAATATTGTGGTTATTATGAACCAACTGTCAGGAGTCATGATCATCCACTTGATCCTTGGTGAGTTCTCTAATTCACATGTATGAGGGAACCAACTCGATGTGGATGTTCAGGTAATAATTATAAAGGTAACCATTATAGTTTATATGATCCTTAATTTTTTTGGAAATTATGGGTTACTCTATGATATGATGAAATATGAAAGGAATGAGATAAACAATATGTTAAAATATGTTATGGTTATTTTTGAAGATTTTATCTCATTTTTGGGAATGTTTTAAGAATTATATAGTTTTGAAAGAAGGACAACATGCAGACTATGTGACAACCCATCGTGTCGGACAATGCTACGGGAATCGAACCCACAACCAATGTGCAACATGTATTTATCGCCTACCACTGGACTACGTGAAGTCCCTAGTTAGTTTGTCTAATTATTTTTGGTTATATTATTTTATGAATCGAGAGTAAGTTTATTTGGGTTAGCTATGGAAATTATTTACCTATCAAAGAGGTTATGTGATTAGGTTAATTACTTTTCAATATGAAACTTTAAGAGTAACTAATGTTATTTAGAGATAAATGTTAAGATTGGAATTTGAAGATTATGTGATTAAATCCTTTGGATATTTGGGTTTAAATATTAGTTTGGTTTACTTTGATGAATTTGTTTCTGCACAATTGTTTATCAATTGGTTTTTGTTTGAACTGTGGGTTTTGTTGGACAATTTTTGGTGATTAAGAATAGATTTTCTTTTTAAAAATGATTATCCTTTTTGGGTATTATCTGATCATGTAGAAACATTGTTGGTTTTGGTTTTTGTAAGGGTCTAAAGACATGGGAAATATATTGTTTTCTTCTATATATTAGGTGATTCCCAAGAAGTTGATTATAGTACACTTAATGTGAATAAGTCTTCCTAAATACTCGTCTTTTGGAGAAAATATGTGTTTCTATAAGAAATCTAGTAAAAGTTTAAATTCAACATTACAAGTAAGTATGTTTACTTATGTTTTAGTTAATATCATAAATAAATTACTCAATGAAAAGTAACTTAAAACAAAAATTTTGTCTGTTAATTTTTCCTACTGGGGAATCAAATATCGTTTAACCCATTGCAAGTTTGTGATTTTCTGGTGGTTACCTTTCTCATAAACATGTTTTCTAACACTATCCATCAGAGCGTGATAGTTTGTTTTTTTCTTCCATATCCATGTTTTCCTACATGTAATCCTATTATGGGTTCACTCAGGTGACCATTTTACCACTCTTTCTTTCTTTTAAAGTGATAATCTAATTTACTCATTTACTGATGTGGGGATTTCAATGACGTTTTCACACACAATTTTAAAATTGTGTGGATGCAATTCCAAAAAGGGGGTAAGGATCTAACACCCCATGTAAATAAAGAATAGTACTTTTTCATATTTATTAATATTTGTGAATAGAATATTAATATTACTTTAAAGAGGATAAAATGTTTGATGGCATACCCAATATGCAACAATGAGTTTTTTGAAATCTTATGATGCACACTAATAATATAATTATATTATTGTAAATGGTAGTAAAATCCTAGCCGATGTAATGAAGGGAATGAACAAAACTATCTAAAAAGATCTTATATTTTCTGGTCAAATATTTTTACATTTATTCAATAAATAATAGTGGATTGAAATACGAATGAATCCAATATTAAGTGTAAATATTCTAATACTCTTTAAAAGGTCCATTAACTGCCTTTTTATGGAGAGCCATTTTTCAATCCACTTTTTGACAATTTTATATGTTATATTGGACCAAATAATATTCTTCTATAGAATCGGGATTTCAAAATTTACTTTGTGTGTGTTTTTGTTATTTTTTCGATAAAGATTATTTTTAATCAATAAGTGGAAAATGTTTTATTTTATTTCAAAACCCCTTTTTAATCTAATTTATTTATATGAATAGATAATATTTTTAATTGGTTTTAAAGATAAATTAAAATATATTTTTAACTTTTAATCCAATTGTGGTCATTGGAATTAATTTCACTTTGAAATTGGACTTAAACTAGTGTCAATATTTTAATAGATATTGTTTCTTAAAAACACGCTATTTGTTTTGACATCGGGAATTAATTATTAAAATAATTAATAAAACTTATCTGTTCTGAATTTTTTAAAATATACATCATTATTGAGCTCCGAATATCAAATATTGCTTCGGGAGAATTTTTGGTATTTTTCTGGAAAACATCAATTTTTTATGAATAGTGAAACCACTTAGTAGTAGTTAAAAAACAGATTCATCGTTTAAATGAATCTTTACCTCTTCAGTGATATGATTTTCAAAAATCCAACACACATTATTTTCATTAGGATATAATATGTTGTTCAATGAAATTAAAATAATTTTTTGGTGAATAGTAACTTTTATGTTTTATTAATCGCGATTAAAGGTAATTGGTGTAATTTAAGGTAATGATAATGTTATAATATAATGAAATTACCATGAAACATGTCATAAACTTATTGTATGAGTAATGGAAGACCAATTCAATCCATGGGTCAACTTAGGGACCCCATGGTGTCACTTCTGTATGAAAATGACATTAATAACTCTTTATTTGAAGTAAAAATAAAAATGTCACAAACATGTATTGTTTTACTAAAACAATTTTTACATGGGGTTATACAAGTCATATTTTTTACTATAAATACTCATCCGAATGATAAATATATTTCCTAAATCATAGAATTTTTTAATAATTTTTAGATATTACATAAATAAATTTATTTATGACACCATGATGATGCAGTGATTACCTCATCAATGAACGATTTAAATATAATGAGAAGATAGGGTGAAATATAAGAATTACACCTATAAAAAACCTATTGGATATATGTATTTCGAACCCTTATCACCTTACCCTCGAAATATATAATTTTTGGACCTTTAATATCCTAAAATCATTTTATAATAAAGTAAATTTTGAAAACATTCCCATATTGCCCCTCCTCCCTCTTATAAAAGGCCCCCACCTCTACCTCTTAACACACACCTCTCTAACCATTGGATCTTCCAAAAACTCCTTATTTTATCTCTCCACATCCCTCTCTTCATCCTAGAAGCATTCCCTTTGGCGAAAATCTCTTCAAGAAACCCTTTTTCTTCAAACCAAATGGAGTTACCCGATTTTATGGTAATGACTTCTCTTATGTTCATTTTTTTATTTTGCTTCTCCAACCCCATAAAATATTTTTATTCCATTATTTTGTAACAACAACAGTATATTAAATAAACTAGGATTCTTTTATGAGAACTATTTTAGCTACACTTACACACACCTCCGTCTAATGGTAAAAGAACATACTGTTTCTGTGGATGGCGAATTACTGTCTCATGAAATGATGATTGTTCAATATTCTCTTAACAACATTCATGGTGGACATTACAATTTCACTGTATTTTATATATGATATAAATGGTAATTATGTTTTCTATATTCTAATGTATTTTATATTTAAAACATACCTTTATGCTTTTCATGTTGTTCAAATGCAATAATTTTATACGAGAAAGTGTGGACTACCGCCCCCTCAAGTGATGTGACTCGTTCATGCAATACATGGAATATATAAAGAATGAAATTAATGAAAATATGTGACCTATAGAAATATATATTATAATGTAATTATAATATATATCTCTCTCATTTATTTTTTATTCCATTAACATGACAAAGAAATGAAACTAACATTCATGTGTACGTACGTCCTACCGTCTCCATGAACGGTGCATTCCATTTCTTTTTTATCGCCAAATGTTATGGAATAGTATAAAATGAAAATTTACTTGATATATAAGATATTTAAATCATTTATACTATTCTGGAGATGATTTACTTATAACTACATGGACAATAATTTTCAAAAAAGTTCATTTTTGACTCATGTACCATACATCGACAAAAACGTCTGATATGAACTCACATTATTAACCAATTATTATAACATTATAATATATGATATGAAATGAATGATAATATTTAAAGGAGGTCCTTATTAAATTCTAAATTTACAAGAGTTTATTATTCAGGAATATAAAGAAATGACCATGACATGTTGGACTTGAGGTAAGGGATCCAACCTCTCTCTTCTTTTTAAGTACTCTCTTTTATGTCATTTCGTTTAGGCTCATATTTATTATTTTTTGGGATGTTATTTTATATTCCTCATTCTGTAATTTTTCTTTTCATATCATTAGAGACCCTATTTGATCTCATAAATCCATTTTTGGATGTTTTAAGTGGTGTTGTTATGTTGCCGAGTTTTCATAAGGGAATTTTCATCTCACTTTTATTCCCCTGAGATTTATGCTACATTTGCCACCATTTCCTTTGGGTGGTGTATTTACTATCCATTATTCTACATTTTCTGTAATATAAATTCATTTATGAGTATTTAAATTAATGTTGTATATTCATTCTTTCAGGGGATGTACGTTTCGAAAGTTACCCATGTCGGTAAGGGAACCTTTCACCCTCCTCTTTTTAAAAAGACGTCTTTATGTTATGTATTTTAATTTATATCTTATTATGTTAGGATATGTTCTTCTATATCCTTATTGATGTAAATATTATGTCCAAGTGATGAGATACAACTTTCTCTCTCATAAACTCATTTTATGAATTTTAAAGTGACGTCGTTAGGCTGTCGAATTGTTGCAAGGGAACTTCTTAACTCAATTTCAATCCTTTAGGATAAACATATACTCCTTGAATATGAAATTCTATGAGTATGTGTGAATGAATCTGATTTTTTACACATAATATTCACTTATATTGGGTGTATTTATATTTTCCCCACATAAAATATGTAATTGATTTATCCTTAATCTAAGGATACCGTCTTTGTGTGGGATTTCGTCTCAATCTCCTTTCATTGAGGCATATTTTGTTTTATACAGAACATTCTTTTATACAATGTATAAACCCCTTTGACTTTGACTTTTATTCAAAAGTCATCTTTTTGAACGAAGCGTTTTACTAAACGAAAAAATTATGTTTCATTTTAACATACGTGGTGACAACGACCTTTCCTCCACCACGAGTATTATTTGATCATTGGATTCCTCAAAAAGTCGTAATGTTTTTAAAAGTAAATAAATAGAAAATACTCTTTTATGTACTTTGGTATTGAAAATGGTTTTGATAATGGATTTGTTATGTCAATATATTTAAGAAATATGTTGCGATTGAAATGTGGAAATGTTTTGATTCCATTATATTTGTTTTATGTATTATGATTTTCTAATGGTACTCGGACATTTGATGGGTGGTTACGTGATAAAACATATGACGGGTGGTGCTGTGAATACCAGGATGGGTGGTTACATTATAACCTCTAATGCAGTGGGTATTGAATTCGGTTGTATGGCTATTCCATGTAGTGATATGTGTGTAATTCGACCGTATGGTTATTCCATTTATGTATGTTTATGTCCCATGTTACGATTATATGTTAGGTGTTCTTTATATGGGTATTAAGGTAATATTTTGATTACAAAAGGGTAAGTAATGATATTTTACTCAGTGGACAATATTTACTACTTCTTAAAGGTGAAAAGTGTTACTTTGATAAAGTATTCATGGTTTACTTGATTTTAAAAAAAATACATTTTCCTTCTTTGTGTATCACTTATTGAGCTTTTTATGCTCACCCAATGTTTTTTGAAATGTTTTTCATAGGAAAAAATGTGGAATGGGGTCAAGGATGGGATCATGGAAAAGCCATGATATGTAAAACATGTAACTAGACATGTATATTTTTTTGAGTTTTTATTTTATGGAAACTTAGTAGAGGTGTCAACTTTGTAATCTTTTGTGATGTAATAGTTATGTCCTAATTCTCTGAAACTCTAAACCTGAAAAGATCGTCTATGTGAATTATTAATTTAATTCATGATTATGTAATGTTATAAGGTTGGGTCATTACATCTAGAGTATTGAGTATGTCCTTCAGATATTCCATTTATGGATTTCTATAGTCGTTGTAGCTTATATAAGTATCATGTGATGTTGTTCGGTCTTATTAACACACCTTCCATCTTCATAGATTTGATAAACTGAGTTTTCCATCCCTATCTCGATTCCCTTTTGATGGCTATTCTTGATGACATCTTGGTGTATTCTCATAATTTATGTGACCATTCCACTCATATTGATGTCATTTTTAATGCGCTTAGTTAGAAATAGTTGTATTCTATGAATACAAAATGTAACTTATGGATTGACAAGGCAGATTTATTAGGTCATATTACCTCAGAGGAAAGAGATTTAGTTAGCATAGAGAAGGTGATAAGTATGGTTACCTGGGAGAATCCTAAAAATTCTTATTATATACAATGTTTCTAGGGGATGTCTAGTACATAAATATATGTTATATAGGACTTCTCAAACATATAAGAACCTCTTACAGTCATGAATTTTATGTGTGTGCATCTTATATGGTCTGGAACCTATGAGACATCCTTTCAACAGTTAAAAGGGAGATTGAATTCAGTTTTAATCACTATTCAACTAGAGCTAGGAAGGATCTATGTAGTCTATAGTGATGAATCAAATATCGGGATAGGATCAGTTCTGATATAGGAAGATATATTTGTTGCATATGGATCTCAGCAGTTGAGGTCTCATAATAAAAATTAACAGATGTTTGATCTTGATTTAGTAGTGGTTGTACATTCTAGGTATTTTTTGAGGCATTACCAACAAGGATTGAATTATATTGTGTTTATAGACCATTAGTGCCTTATTTATATATATACACAATGATACATAAATATTAGGATGTAAGGATCGTTATAATATCTACAGTCCTTTGACAATGAGATATCGTATACACCTAGGAAAAGAAATGTTGTTGAAAATTATTTGAGTAAAAAGACCCAGATGAAGGAATTTCAGGATCCCAGTAGTGAATTTTATTATAAGGTTCTATTTTATAAGATATATATCGAATATAAATATCATCATCGATAGTATTTACTAGCATTTCTATTAGTGAAATAATCAAATATATTGAAGGTGAATATTATAATGTTTTGAGGTCCTGAATGATTGGTTATATAAGAGATAATTTCTAGTGAGGAACCACCTCTATATTGTACCATTGATGATTATTACATCCTATATATAAATTATAATATATGGGATACCATGAATACGAAAGAAGATCTGATGTGGGAATCACTTGCTTCTCTGTGGGATGTTCTCCCAGGTATCTCCAAGATGTATCATGATATTTTCTAACATTATTGGCGAAATGGGATGAAGCATTAGATAACATGTTTTTTCACTCGGTATTCCACAAATCAACCAGTGAAGATGGAGCACTAGTTCCCTTTAGGATGGTTACAACTATTATTTATCCCTCAATTGAAATGGTAGGATGTTGTAGTGGATTTTGTAGTCATCTTATCCATGCCACCTCGAGGTATCTATGTAGTTTGGGAAGACTTTGATCAATGAAGGAAATTATCCCACCTCTTTTCTATCCGAGAGACATTCTCTGTTGATGATATGGGAATATTATATGACTACATGGGTTCCCACATACAATATTTTTAGATATGGATTCTTGTTTTACATCGAGGTTCTGGAAGGGGTTTCAAAAGGATACGGGTACACATGTGGTCCTAAACACAACCTTCCTCCCATGGACCTATGGTTAGTCGGAAGAGACTACACATGTTCTTGAAGAAATTATTTGAGTATGTGTTATTGATTTTAGTGATTCATAGTAGAATCATATACCATTTTCCAAGTTCATTTATAATAAAATTTATTAGGAGGATATTTAGATGGCTCCCTTTGAGGCCTTATATGGCAGGACAATCCATTCACTATTGTTCTGGTTAAGGGTAGGAGAGGTAGCACTACTGGGTCCTCATCTCATTTAGAATATTTTAGGGTAGGTTCAGATGATTTAGAAATGTATGTTTACAACTCATTCTAGAAAAAAATAAAACGTTTATCATCATTGATGACCTCTCGTGTTCGTGGTTGGGGATAATTTATTCATGCGGATATCACACAGACATGGTCAAAAATGGATTCGAATGTATGAGAAGTTATTTCCACACTATTTCAGGAAATATGAGACTCTGTATATAGTCAATCTAGTTTCTTATTTATTTCTTTTAACATAGAGGTATCTTTTCATGGATGATGTCTTCCACATTTCATAGCTTCATTATTATCATTCTGACCCATATATTGTGTTTGATCCAGATGATGTTAAGGTTGATAATGATTCTTATTCTGGGGGGTATCTTATATAAATCATTGATCATAGTACGAAATATCTATGAGGATAGTTTATCTCCAAAGTATGAGTACTATTGTTGCACATCCATGTACATGATGATACATGAGAGTGGTAGACCGACATATGTGCTCAGTTGCTGGAATTATTCTCTGTTGATGTTTTTCCCGCATTGGTTGGTTAACATGGGGATGAGTTCCTTCAAGGGGGGAAAGAGTTAGAAGTCAAATTTTATCTCAAATATGTACCCTTTTTAATTCACTATAATTCTTGATTAAAGACATAATATAGATCCCCTTTGTGGTTATAATGGTTTAAAATATATTCAGGGCTTGTTCAGAGATTGGAAGCCTAGTTAGTGGAGGAAATACATTAGGACTTGTAGTTATTAGAAACTGTGTGACCCATCATGAACATACTCTACTAATTATGTGAGTATATATACCTGGGTGAATGAGGTCACAC
The DNA here is from genome assembly GCA_963277665.1 of Viscum album. Taxonomy (NCBI): domain Eukaryota; kingdom Viridiplantae; phylum Streptophyta; class Magnoliopsida; order Santalales; family Viscaceae; genus Viscum; species Viscum album. The sequence goes on from OY728133.1 coordinate 1,316,684,662, forward strand.
ATATTTTCCCAACCCTGCACGAGGGGCTGCACGCCCATGTGAAATTTCGTCAGGTTTTTGTATAATTTATTTTCATTGTTGTTGGATGGTTTCCCAAACCGTGTGTATTAACCATGATGGTCCCCCCTTAGCATAAAAGATAGAACCCAATTGGTTAATGTTTTGACCAACCATGACACCAAAATGTGCATCCCAATAATATTGGGTAAAATTAACTTTCCTTCATTAATAAAATGGTTGACCAATTTGTCTTATCCTATTTGATCATTCCAAATGAACATCACCCTGCCCTATACTGTTTTATTCTCTTAATCAGTAATTGATTGTATTTAATATCGTTTATCTATCTGGTGTTTGATTCTGCTTCTATTGATCATGTTCGATGGCCACTGGTGAGATATTTATTCATTTTTATACATTCTTTGTTTCATTTCCCCTAAAAAACATTGTTGAGGTGCAGACTCATATGCCCTATTTTCAGGGTGTTGGTCCCTAATTTATATTAATTTCCAATATAGGCTGAACTAAATGAAAATATTAAACCAGGATAGAGGTAATAGTATAAGGTATATGTTATATAGTTTATTCCTAATGTTTTTTTATAATATGTTTCGTTATACCACACAATCGTTTCACCACGAATGCCTTAAATTGGAATTTCTTTAAATTGGCTGCCTTGTTGGGAACCAAAATACTTTTTAGATCCAAAATCATATCGACGTCTAATACCTTTCAGTAATCCATCCATTTGGTGTTCCTTTGTATATTCAAATTTTACTTTACTGAGAATATGGCCAAAACACCAATTTAAGTGTGTGGTCTTGCCTCTAAATTTGGATATTATAAACAAAATGGATAGATGTGGTGTTGTGTCATGGATAACAGTCTTATAAAAAATTTAATCAATTAATTGTGAGTGGTAGGTGCACTACACCTATTTTAAATTGATAAATGGCTATTCACTTGTTGAAATTAAATGATAATAAGAAATAGATTATACCTTGTCTTCTTTTAAAGGCAATGGTTATTTATTAATTATATGAATTAAGTGAATAAATAACCTTGTGAATTATAATGAATGGGAATGAATAACCTTAAGAATGTACAATAATAAATGGCCATGAAAACACTAGTCAAATATAATTTGGAATGTTTACCCATGGACATGTTATATCGATACAGGAATGGAAACCCTTATATAAATGATATAAAATATGGACATAGTGACTCTTATATAATGTGATGATTGGAATGGTGTCCCTATAAGGTGATACTAGGTGTGGTATCCATATAATATGATACTAGGCATTGTGTCTCAATACATTAATATTGGGGAAGGCATCCCTATACTGTGATACTGAGCATGTCATCCCTATTATGTGATACAAGATATAGATTCTCTATTCAATTATATCAGGGTTAAAATCAATTATAAATTTGATAGTGTGTATTGTGACTAATGATACAAGTTAAATGTTATACACGGAAGGGATGAAAAAAGTAGTGTTAGTCTGGCGTTTGGGGAGATGTGTTTAATACAATGTGTCCCATAAGGATCGTGGCACCTCTGAGTGGAACTCGGGTTTTGGACATCCAATGGTTCTATAAAAAACATAAATTCATGATTTGGTGCGGAACTATGAGATTCATCACCAAATACATTATTATAACATGAAAAAATATTAGGTTATTTAATGTTTAGTTTCTCCCCAACATTTGGAGATGAATATTCATCATGAATAGTATGTTTGACCCATTCAATGGATGGAACATTAATTGGAAGTACATAGTAATACTCACACAAAAATAGGATCATAGGTTGATTTTGAATCTCCAATGTGGATTTTGATCCTCAAAAATTGATATGGGGTATATATAAGGAGAAACAATCCATTCCCAAAATCACATAAAAATAAACTTGAGTTAGAATCACTTGATTTTTCATGTAGTAAATTCCCACAAGGTAATATCATAGAGGAACTATAAACATAACATGTGATCATCATACCATTATGAGTTTTTACATTTATCTCAATATCCAATCATTGAGGATATGAAATAAAATTGTTATATAATTGACATGATATAATGTAATTCAGATAACTAAGGTCAAACATGATATTTTAGTATGAATATCATTACCTTAACTCTATAGTTGTTTCTTTATTGACCTACTAAAATTAAAATAGTTTTGGTGAGAATCATACAACATGTTTGGTAATCGTGTAACTAGGAAAAATAAATCATTGGAGGTCTAAATAATGTCCCCATAATTTTGAACTATGATACCTTAGGTTAACCTATATCATTAGTGGTCATCATCTATATAAATCCATATTAATGGTTTATAATGAAAATGTTAATTATCCTATGAATTTCATTTGGGAGTGTCTATACATGTGTTAAATAATAGGCCCACTCATCATGCACCAATGACGACTGAGTTAATACACAATTCACCCCTTTTAGAGTTTTTACCACTGGTGCATCTATGCCACCTTTGCATCAACATGATTGCATCTTTAGATTGATTTATTTTATAGGAAAATAATATATATATATATATATAATTTACCTTAGATTTCGGTTTTTATCCAATAATTATATATATCCCCATGGCATTTAATAATGTTCTCCAATCCTAACCTCTAAAAATAACTAAATGCTATTCTAATACTAACTAACGCAACATGGGTATTTCTTACATATAAATTAAATAATTTTAGATAAAGATTCAATATAACGAATAATAATTTACCACCCATAAATCTAATAGTATATAGTCTTTAATGTCTAAATACAAAACCATATTATTTTTTATAGCACTTCAAAATCCCTCATAATGTTTATTTCTTATAGTACACTTATTTGGAATACTTTACATAAAACAATTCCTCAAAACCCAGCGAACAAAAATTTAAGAAAAGATGAGATCATGTTCTCAGTAATGGTAAAAATTGGAGATATCGATCAAGGGTAATAAGTTATCATAATACATCAATAAGTGTATGATAACATTATCATAATTTATAATAATCATACCCTGCAATCAAAAATCATTATTCATAAATCAGGGGACACATATTTTTCTATAACAAAACACAAAATTCATATGTTTATTGAATCATCCACAATAAATTATAAGATATAAGTACATATCATAAGTGTAATAAATATGTTTTTGGAGTACTCAAAAGCATAAAAAATAACTTCCCTGGTCATGGATAAATATGAAAATTATTATTGTGGATAATATTTCATAATGGAAGTACCAAACCTATCATTTAAAAAATTCTATTAGGAGTAACATCCATCAATTTAACTCTTTTATCTATTAAGGTTTTATTAAATTTTAAAACATTATGATTTTATCAACATCGTCATAGTGACCCAATGCATTAGTGGGATATAAAATTTGGGGCCTACATATCATAAAATGAAAACACTACATATGTGTTCTATAAGATCATAAAAAATTCATCCTATCAGAATATCATAACACATGTATTGGAAATGGGTTTCATAAATAATCCATAATTATATCATATCATAACCCTTGTAAAATAAATGTTTTTCATAAATGTTTCATCATAACATAATTAGATCATGAGAACGAAACATGTATCATGTAATCATTCTTAAATCACCATCATCAAAATTATTTCAGATAAGTAAATTTTGTTTTATAATTATATTATATACTCAAGAAAGCCTAAAATATTTAAATTATATTTACATAGGTAAAAAATTCTATTAAAATAACTCTCGAATAATTTTTTGAAAACATTAAAAATATATCATTTTATTTAGAAAACATTTTAACTGAAAATTTCTAGAATATTGATGAAAAGATTCTATTTTAAAATAAACCTTGAAATAGATAAAGTAATATTGAACTAAAATAATGGTTCTTATAACAATAAAATCCATTCTTTTAATATGTTTAAGAAGAGAAAAATCGTTTCATGCTTTTACATAATGTCATAAATGTCTTATCAGAAAACAAATCATTGAAAAATATTCAATTTAATCCTTTTTATATATATTAAATTTCATTAAAATTAAAATTCTAAAAAATTCAACTACAGGTAAAAATTACTTACAAACAATTTTGGAAAAAATGGACATAGGTAAAATGTTCATCGATCAATGTTGAAATAAGGTTAGTTTTTCATAAAAATAATTTTATTAATAATTTTAAGTACCAAATAGAGTTAAATAATACTAACATGATAAAATTATAGAAATAAAAATATGATAAGATAATATATGGGTTTTTAAGGTTATGATCTATATATTTCACATCAATAAAAAATTCACATATAAAATATTGAAGAGAAAGTAGATTGTAACATAACTCCCTACCAAAACTCACGTATAACTTTTTAAACATTCCAAAATCATATTTAATAAATATATATTTAATATAAATATATTTATTAACCATATTCATATATAAAATACCATTAATTATCCCTTTATAATTATATATTATTTTTTATTAACAATTTTTTTATTTAAATGACCATTCAAGTGAAAACAAGTATGTTTTCCATGGATATTTTAGTTTGAATGTTCTGGTGATTTCACCATTTTCAAAATTTAATTATATACATAATATTAATAAATAAATAAGTATAATATTTAATCATTATATAATATTTTATAGTTATTCATATAGTTAGGTGATGCGAAATTTATCATATCACCCAGTGGAGATGATAGTCTGTGCATATGCACAAGTGATGTTGTAACTTATTTATGGATAGAAAAAAAGAATATTATATTAAAATTTAACTTTCCAAAATCTACATAATAACATTAAAATTAAATATATTCATAAAATATATCCATCTTAACCGCCATCAAATGATGAAAAGAAAAAATATCACATCGTTATGAAAGATGTTATCATTTTAAAATGTTTAGAAAGGTAATAATATAGATAATATATTATAAATAAAAATAAAAATTATGTTATAAATATAAAATATATAAAATTTTAATCCATAATAACAACCTATTATGAATGATGGTGACTGAAAATGAATCATAATGTTGCATGGATGTAGTAGTCCACACATATGGATGAGCGATTCTTTCATATACCAATTTATTGAAGGGAGGAAGAAAATGGATGTTTCATAACTATAATGACATATAAGTATATTTATGATAATTTATAAATAATTTTATGATGTATTTTTTTGGTTTATAGAAGTTATAATAATAAATACAGTTTAAATTACTCAATATAGAGTTATACCTCTTATTGGATAAACATCCCTTGGCTTACACCTTAAGCCATTAAATGATTGTATTATGATCAAACCGATACCTATAGAGAATGTGTATAGATTTTAATAATTATTATTATATTTATATTCTAATATAATATTATCATGAATTGTGAGGAAGAAAGGATATGCAGTGTTCCGTTATAAGGGGGAGATAGGAAACGCTAGGAATTTTCCAAAAGATTAAAATTTATTAATGTATTACTAATTTTATAATAATAAAAATGAAAAAAATATAAGAAGAATATTGTGAAAATTAAATCAGAAAATAAAATTAAATAGTGATTTTTGTGATATTTTATGCTTTATTTCTTAGGTTAACCCCCAGTAAACCATTTTTAACCCTAACCATGGTAAGCAAGTTTTATTATATTTAAGATAATTATTGACCAAATATTAACTTTAAACAATTAGATTATATTAAGTTTTCTTATTAAAAATAATAATTTCAGTTTAGAATATTAAATTTCTATAAACGAGAGAATTTAATTTCAAATAAATGTTTACAACACAATATGAAAATTTTTAATATAAATTCACCTTTATGAATAAAACTAGATTTATTCTAATTCCATGTATAATAAAAACTAATATATAAATGTTAAAAAAAAGTGAATATATAATATTTTAATTTTATTAAAATAATTCATAAAGAGATATAATTTTAATTTATTAAGGAAGAAAGATATTGTTCACTTAAAAAATATTTTTTAGAAAAACATTACAATTTACATTTAATCGATTTTATTTTTATTTCTAACATACTGATAAAAAATGAATTCATTTCATGTATTTGTCAATATTAATTTTTCATAATGTATTTATCTATATTCATAATTAAAAATAAAATTGTTAGGTGATAACTATCACATTAAATAATAATATTCTAATAGTATATCATTGTTCGTTTAAACTCTGATTTTTTTAAAGCATGATATCAATGAAAATCAATTTAAATAGAAATATATTAAAATATAATTAGGTGTTAAAAAATTCAATATAAGACTAGCAGTTTGTCCCCCTTATTTTGGAATATTTATTTATTTTTAATAAATTTTTAATGCATCAAGTATATGTGAAAGTATAAATAAATAACAAAAAAAATATTAATCACTATATGAAATAGAACACAAGAAACATTAATATTAAAACTTATTTCACATGAGAAACAACCCCATTATCCTTAAATACTTAATTATGAATAATTATTTTCTTTTAGTGTAATTTTAACAATTTACCCATTGAAACATAAGTATGTTAATCCCATGTTTACACATATAGTAACAGAGAAGCTATAAATCCCCTACATCAATGTGAATGATTAAGAATCACAAATCATTAATACCATCCCCAATCCCAATTTAAATCAAAAAATTAAATAATGTTAATAATTCATCATTAAAACATACTTAAAAATTTATCATAACTGATATATAAAAAAATTGTAATCTCAATTAAGGGAGATCTAAAAATGAAATAGATAAATGACGATAATTGTGGAATTTTAAATTGATATAGGTCAATACCCTAAAGTATTTATTTTAAATAAAAAATTAGATTATTTTAAAGTTCCAATGGTATTATTATTCTTATAATATTTGAAGTAAATAAAATGAAATTTATCATAATAAATCATGATTCCCTAACAATAGTGAAAATGTCGGAGGTGGGGACCTAAGACCAACTTTTTGTACATTGATTGCATATATATATTCTAATTATAATATTAATAAAACATTTTTTTACATTTTTTTCATTTTTTTATAAATCTAAAATAATAATGTTTTGGGGTATCTATCAAATTGATAAGGTCGTTGAATTCTCTTACTAGGATGAGAACCTTGAAGATCCCTGATGATATTCTTAAATAACTTTTAGTAGTAAGATAAAATTCTATGATGGGGAAAATAGTATATATAATATCAATTTAGAGTTATCATAATAGGATTAAGATTCATCTCATGAATTTCTTCCTTATTAATCTCCATGATGGGATATTATGAGAACAGACCCACCAGTATAAATTATTCATTTTTTGGTGTCATAATATATTCCTCTCTATGATTTTGTTTAATAGTCCTTAATCATTACGATTGTCGTTAATATATGTCATAAATTGTACCCATAGATTTACTGATGAAAAGTGACATGCCATATGTTGGTGGGAAATATGTTATTTTAGATGCATCATGAATGACATTTTTTAATGGATATGTCAATAATGGATTTATCCCTAACATCTTTATGGAAGATGATATATCAATCCTTTGACTCGAGGATAACTATTTTATAAATCACATGTCCATGGTGTAAAGATGTGTTTATTTTAGATTTTCAAATAATGATTCATAAAAAACAGAGGTTGATGAAACTGATGTGAATCCTTCTTGATGAGATATTGAGATAAAAGGATTTTATTTCAAAGTGAGTGTTCTATTTTGGTTGTTGATGTTACATCATTATGTTCTCTCCCTTGGTAGCCATGAACCATTACCATATAGTAATTTTTGACTTTTGGATTCTCTTCAAATTCCAATGATAATGTATCCATGAGGGTCACACAATAATTATTTATTTTGATCTTGATTAAATTATAATTCAATTTGATTAATGTAATTAACATTAATCACAAGATTGAGGAATAATTTTTTTCATGTTTTACTAAATGCTAATATTTACAAGGTAATAAATAATTTATTTATTTTATTATTTGAATATATGATAAATATTTATTAACTATATTATAAATAAAATATTTGTTTGAATTTTTGATGAATAAATTTTTTATTTAATGATTTATTTAGGTATGTAATAAATATAGATGAATCTATGCGGACCGAGATCATGTCCAGTAATTAATATTTATTTGTAAGTTGGTAAATAATACTTTTCATTTTATGAGTTAGTAGACAGCATAAAATAATATTTTTCTTATATTTCATCGGTTTTAATGATAATTTCTATATTATTTAAGTGCTAATAAGAAATTAAATAATATTTTATCATAAAACATATCTCTTTATAAAGATTGTTATGTTGATTGTGTAGAGTTATTTGATATTTGATAATAATTTTCCACAAAAAAAATCTCTCATAGTTTCCCCTCCTCTCTTCCTCTCAAAAAAATAAGTGCTAAAAAGATGCCTTCATGCTAGTAGGAACTACATGTGATTTAAGGGAATAATTCAAGATTATTGATTCACCAAACTACCACTTTGAAATTAGTAGGAATCATCTATAGATAAAAGTATCATGTGTGGATCCACTCTTGATGGATTCTAAACATGGATCCATATAGTGTAATGAAGGTAATCTTAATAGAGACTTTCAATATATCAACAATTCTATCAAAATAAATGAACATTAGAAGATGTAACTAATTCAATAATATAAGAATAAATTAATTATTAATTCAAGAAGAATGATCCTTTTGTAAGGAATTGGGCATCTCTAAGTCAAATTCATTTTTTATTTTCCACCCACCACCGGGGCTTCCACTGTGCCTGGAACATTCAATTTGTATTAGTGTGGTCATTTTTAGAATTTATAATTATTTATTCGATTGTTGATCTATATGTATAATAGTGGTTAGATTTTCATTTCAAGAATTTTGGTTCATGAATATTATTTTACATAACATCTATTCAACCTAATAATCATTTTCATTTGGTGTCTCGTATTATAAAATGAATAAAAAAGTATAAGGAATGATCAGATATTTCGTTGGGAAGTGTCAAGGATTTGGGAAAAATAGCTTCTGATTACTCAATGTGAAGCTGATGTACATGCCATGTACCCAAGTGTACTGAATGTAGACATGTCACAAGATACAAAATTCCCCATGAAATAACAACACATAGTGAATTTATTTCAAACCATGTGAAGAATATGAAATACATGTACCTGAAATTTTCAATTATAGGTTGTGTAGTTGGATTACAAGTCTTGTAGTCTACATAGTTTAGCGGTGAAGTTCATAAAAGATATGTAGTAAAATTCATAGTTAAAACCCCTTGAGATAAATATCCTATAGCATTAATGAATTACATGATGTGAAACTGGCATACATAGTGTATAATTAATTAATTAAAAAGTATGAGATACCCATCAAGTTCCTTGGTGAGTTATGTGGACACACAACATGTGAGATACATGACTTGTAGTTGTATTATTCATGTTTTATAGTCCCACATCTGATGAATACACTGAATCCTTTTATTGGTTTTACAAACACATGATATTCATGCTTGGCCAAGATAAAAATTATAAAGACATAGATAAAAGAGGGGGTGAATTGTGAACATTAAAAAAATTGATTAATTATTCACAGTTATCTTGTTATCCATTAAATCATTCCTTTCCTCAAAATGAGAGAGAAGTAAAAGATAATATAGGAAATAAACCCAGCAATGTAGAGTTGTTCAGGGTAAAAAGATCATTTTGTCAACTCAAATCCATAATCATGCTAATTTGAGGATAAAATCCATTTATCCTAAGACCATTAAATCCATAAATGACTACAATAAGTCAACACATTACAATAAGGCTCTACAAAGTCTTCAGATTCTTCTATTGTGAACTGTAAATCCATTGCTTAGTAATTGATGATGACACTTAAACCTAACTGAGTACGAGAAGTAGAACCTCCAATAAATTAAAATAGTTTTAATTTTCTAATTGTACAAGTTGAACATAAAAAATTAAAGTAGTAAATTACAAATGAAATAATATCTTCACAATAGAACAACAATAAATAGATTTTCAACATTGCATAGTATTCCCTCATAAATTTGTTATGAAAAAACTAAAAACATGTTTAACCATGTATTTATCCAAAAGGGTATCTTCACCAAATTCTTCTTTGTTCTTATATAAAAATACATAACAATAAAAAAATTACAAAAGACACCAATATGAGTTTTTTTTCTCAAATAGATCAAAACATCTATGTCTCCAAAGTGTATCAATTAAGGAAACAACCCAGATCTTTTTCATATGTATAAATCTTCTATATATTTTTCAATATTATATATTTATGTATATTCAATTATCATATATTATTTAATGAATATAATCTTTATATTTATACAACTTTCTGAACAAGTCCAAATAAAACCATCTCTAGAAATATCACATAATAAATCATTAATATATGAACTCAAATTATTTCAAGAATGTCGTAACATCACATAAGATTATAAATGATTTACTCCATGTAATATGATCCAATAAAATAATAATATCGTGCCTTTTAATCAACCCAAAAAACCATTTAAACGATATCTTCTTTCATCAAGACCATTTCCAAAATCACTGATAATATTGCGGATTTGAAAACCCTATCATTAAATAGTGAAACGTAGGGTTCCCTTATGTAATGGGAAAATAGAAAATGTAAATTTCATCATAAAATTATGGTTGATATACCATAAATTTTTTTCCTCAAATGTAGGCTTCAACCCTAACATATGTTTTAGTATCCATACCTTCTTGACAATGTTGTGTTACTGATCTATACATGTTGTTTTGAAGGTGGTGTTCATTCCTTACTCGGTTTAATGATCATAGGGTTAATTCCGTACACTATACCATCCAATTTAGGGTATGAATAATGTTTCAAGAATATATTAAAAAAATTCCAAATGCATCAGATAATTATTCCTAATATATCTGTGACATAAATATAGTTCGTAAATAAATATTCATATGACTAATAATTTCTTAAATAATAACTTAAAGAAAACTCATTATAGACATAAAGGTGGGAATTTGTGAACATAAAAACCAAAAATAAATTTATTAAAATTGTTTAATCAATATATTATCAACAATATTCCCATTTTTATGGTAAAAAATACATGATAAAATAAAAAAATAATATGAAAATATGGAAAATGAACTTCAAAATAATTTATTTACAATATTTCTTTCCTAAAAGAAAATTCTTCTCAATAATAATAAATTAAAAATTTTCTTTAAAATTATACAAAATTTTCTCTCATATGTAGATATGTAGAAGTAAACTTATGCCTTCAAAACCTAAAAAAATATCCCCATTTTTAACATGAAAAATATAAGAGTAGAAAACATAAGTCTTCTAAAATTATTCTTTCATAAGAATGAAAATAGTTAAATAAGAAATATGAACCAATTATTTTCATAAAAAATACCACTAAATTTTAGCGTACAAGATTATTTATAATATTGAATATAGATTTTTTTATAAATAAAAAACAAAATAATTATTTACAATAATAATATAATTTAATAAATAAATAAATATTAGGATCATGAATATTATTTAAAATAATAATATAATTTAATAATTAATTTAAAGACTCATATTTATCTTAGATCATAAAAATATATATATTTAGCTCGTCATATGATAGTTTTTTCACATCTATATTTTTTGGGAATAAGAATATTATAACTCATTTCCAATTTGATTTATAAGATATACCATTTGTAACTTATGTTTATCGTCATAATACATACATGATTCTTTATGTGAACCAGAAGTATTACTCCAAGTAATGTTTTCATTTTTCCAACCTTTACTATTATAATCAGGTTTTTGTTGTGGTTTGAGTATATGATGATTATCCATTATAAAACCTTTTTTCTTACACTCACACCATCTATTTTCTCTATTACCTTTATTATGATTTTTGTATATCATTTCACATTGTATAGGTATATATGATAAATATTTACCCAAATTTGGATGACATGAATTATATTATTCATCCATAGTGATTTGGAGAGAAGATTATTTATATAAAGTATGATTCTCAGCTTCAACTAACATCTCATCTTTATATATCATTAAAGATCCAATAAATTCATTTAAAAATAAATTATTTATAGGAGTATATTAATGTATAGCAACATATATTCCATTTCACATTATACGTAGTAATCTATGTTATTTCAATTCTTGATCTGATTGTGAAATTAAATTTTCAAAATTGGAAATATTTTTGACAATCCCTATCATTATTCATCTCATTTTAGTAATTGTTTCTTCCTAAAACCTTTTGAATGTATAAAAACATTGTTTAATAGTATCATACCATAATTTTCTCATATTTTCAGATCCTTTATTTGAAATAGCAATAGTGTGAACCATATCAGATGTAGTAGGATATTTTTTTAGTCAATTAAATTCATGAGATCCTATGACACAAAAAATTGCATTCATAGATTTGAATTAAGATCATATTATCTTTCTTGATTGTAAATACAATTTTAAATTTCTTTTTTATGAATCTCATAAGCCTTATAATCCTTCAAATAGACCCATATTCCGTGATATTTCAAATAAGTGATCTTATATGAATTCCAACATCCCTAATTGTCACTGTAAAAATATGGTTCATGAATCATAGAAATAAATTCTATGGAATTACCTATTTAATGATGTATTCATCTTAATATTTAACATAGGTTTTTTAGCTCCAGAAAAAGTCTCTTAAATCCTTTTGAAATACGGTAAAAAATTGTCAAAATTAAAATATACAAGAAGATAAATACTTTTGGTACCAATTATAATTTCAAGAGGGATATGATGAAGAAGAAGACACAAGAGTTGGTAAATTGGTCACTTCTAAAACATTGATTAATTCGTCACACAACACTTATCATACAACAATCCTTTCCTTATCACAAAATGCGAAAGCAATATAAAATAATAAAGGAAATGACCAAGAAAATATATAGTGGCTTAGAGAATAAATATTTCTTAGTACACTCCACCAACACTCAACTACACGATCTTGGTGATTTGAATATCTAGTCCTCTAATACAAAGAAATTTAAATCAAAAACTATGTAAAAGAATTTGAAGCCTTAAAATAAGATAGTAAAAGGCCTTATAGTTGTAAAACTAGGAACTGTAAATCCATATATTAGTGAAAAGAGGTAAAACATACCCACAACTTAGTATGAGCATATGAAACTCCATTAAATCCAAAGAGTTTTATTTGTAGAATGGAATAGGTTGAACATCACAGATTGAAGAAATAACTGACAAATGAAATAGGATCTTCATAGTAGCACATAAACAAATTGATCTTAAACATTGCATAGGATTTATTCAAATAGAATTAATGATAACATCAGAAATATGTTTAAACATGTATTTCTACAGTTTGAATATTCACCAAATTCATTATCATTCGAGTAGATCATATATAACAATAAATAGCATTAACAATGACACCAATAGTAACATTTCGACTAGATTACTCAAAATATGTATGTATCCAAAATGTAGTTATGAAAGCAATGACACACAACTTTCTCTAATGTAATATATTCTACATATTTTTCAATATTCTCTTCTATGTATATTCATTATTCATATATTTTTTCAATGAATTGATTCATTATATTTATAAATTAGGCTGAACAAATCCTGGTCAAACCATATCAAAAAATATATCACAATTAATCGTGAATATTTTAATTCAAATAACTTCAAGAGCATCATAATGTCCCATAATAATTGAAATGATTTACTATATTCAATACAATCCATCAAAAAAACAATTTCAAGCATTTTAATTAGTCGAAAAAATTTATTCGAAATAATATCTTCTTTCGTCGTGACCGTTGTAAAAATCATGGATAATATATTGTATTTAAATACCCATTCATTGTTTTTCCAACATAGGGTTTCGTTATTTAATAGAAAAATAAAAAATGTTGAGTTTATCACAAAATTATGGTTGATATACCATAATTTGTTTTTCTTCAAACCTATGATTTAATCCAAACATATGGTTCTATATCCATACTTTCCTGAAAACGTTGGGTTTCTAATCCATAAGGATTGTTCTGAATGTAGGGTTCATTTCTTAATCATTCTTCTTAATGTAGGGATCATTCCATATGAAATGACTACCAACATAGGGTATGAATAATGTTTATAGAATAAGTTAAAACACATTTCTGACACTTAATTGAATATTCTTCATAGATCAATGACTTGAATATAATTTTTAGAAAAATCTTCTGGCAAATTTTTTTTCTCAAATAGCCACTTAAAGTAAAATCATTACATAAATAAATTTGGGAGTTTTTTTACATAAAAACCTATAAAAAATGACTAAATATTTTTATTAATATATTCTCAATAATTCATACCACCTGATGTGTATCCCATTATGAAACTTCCTTTAATATTCCATGATACATGCAGAGGAACCAATTTTGTATTTTTGGCACATGGAAAGAGTGATACAAATAATGTATCATTTTTTACAAGACATTTAGTCCATCCAGGATACACACATAATTCCCAATCATGTATCCTGAGTACACAACAATTGAGGTACACAATTTGTATCTCATATGTACACATTGTCTTGTATCCTGATAAAAGATAGAATTAAATTACACTAAATTTTTAATTGTAGAATTAAAACCATATTATATTGATTATAATCCCTAGGAATGATGATTTAATAATAGCTTTAATAAATTATTAAAGTCACAAATAAATAAATGTAATAATCTGTGCTTATTGGTTATATAATTTATGTTATATAAATTCTTTTAATTATTAGTATCTTTAAGTATAATGACCTCACCATTAGTATTACATAATCTAGTAAAGTCAACTATAATTCACTTATTGTATTCTAATAGAGTTCCCATAGAGATTTTCCTTCAATAATTTCGAATTCAACTCTTTTCTATGGGAAAATTATGTAATCAACATAGAGAAGATACCAACCACCTCTTTATTTCTTATGCTGCTGATTCTGCTATTTGGGAATATATTCATGAATTTATTTACTACATATGGATATATTAGAACTCCATCAAATCTCAACTAATGAAATGTGTAGAAATGGAGGGCCCTAAAAATATTAAGAACCTTTTCCTAACTGCATTTTCTAAGCTCCACCATGTTATCTGGTATTATCAAAAATTAATTATTCGTAAGAATTACTCATACAATCAATATATAGGTTAGATGTAGATCCTCACTACAACGTATTAAGTTACTCTAATGAAAAAGGAACATTGACACAATACTATGCATTTATTTAGAATCTTGCAACGTCTTCAGAATAATTTCAATTTTTGTGAACCATACCATACTCTATAGGTTTTCTAGAAAGATCCTATTATTTGATAAATAAAAATCAATATTTATTGCACCTCCAAATGAAATATAAGACATGTGGGATGTGTTTTTATCTTCAAGAATCGTCTCGGTTAGATTCTTTGTTGCTTCATGGGTAGTTGTGGAATTTTAACCTCCCGTGAAGCTGAGATGTTGAGGTTAATTCATACATTCACCTTCACAAAAAATTTTGGATGGAACAATCTGTATATCGAAAGTGACTTGACGACTATCATGCAAGAAATTTTCAATGGATGTATTCATCTTTCTTGTCTGATTACTTCTCATTGGATGTAATGCCCCCATTCTTTTATAGATCTTAATAATATCATCACTCATGTTTATCGAGAAGAAAATACAGTTGCTGATGGCCTGGCCATCATGGGAGTAAATCAAGACATCATTTGGTTGGAAGAACTCCCTATTGATCTTTTTCTTGACATGAAAAATATTATAATATGATTCCATACATTAGACTCCTATAAAAATTATTTTTAATTTATTTATTCTTTGGATTTATTTGAAAAAGACTTATACATTCCAAAATATGTTTTCAATTTATAGTTTTTGTGAAATTCGAAATAATTCATAAATATCAACCCAATAAAATACATTGTGGGAACAATTAAAATAGTTTCCCATTATTTTATAATACAAAATATTTTTTAAATAATCCATGAAATCCTGTCACGAAAATTATACACAACACTTAGCATGGATTTTTCATTTCTATTACTGATCCTTAAACCCTATGAAATACTTTTTAAAACATTGGATTAGCACAAAAATATTATTAATGGTCATTAAAACAAGAAAATAAACCATTAGTACATGAATACTTATAAATTTATGAAATAAAATTTACAAATAAATACTTCTCACCCATTAATTATCATATACTTTGTGAAAAAAGGTGATTTCCATTGAACATAGATAACATAAATAAAATCAGAAAGGAATCATGGTTCATTACTTACTAAATATTTTAACCCTCTCAGATTCCATATTATTTGTTACTCTTATAGCTACCTTATAATGTTACCCTCATGAATACCTTATGATGTAACCCTCACAACTACCTTATTGGGTAACCATCGCACATATACATTGTGTAACTAAACATGAACCTCTAAAATAAATATAACTATTGCATTAGAGGGATATATAGATCCCACTAGTGATTATAAACAATGACTATGAACCATAACACTTCCAAAAAACATAAATTCATAAATCAGAAATACATTAATTTTGATTTTTTTAAAATAGATATTTAAAAGTGGATTTATAAATAAAATCCCCTTATATAAAACATAATGAAGATCAATTTTAGAAAAAATTTAGAGAAGTTATAAAATTAATTTTTTTGAAAAAATTATTCTCATATAAGTATTTTCATTAAATACTTTCTAAGACCCTTAAAATTAAATTATATTTAGTAGGATAAAATATGAAAACATCTAAAACAATGTTTTAGTTAAAGAGTTACTTACCACAGGTTTATCTAAATTCAATCATCTTCATGCCTACTATATAATGATTTAGAAGGAGTTTAGAATATATTATAAAAATATATGTATATTTATAATTACATATATTATATTATTATAAGATATTTCTACCTATTTATAAGTAATATTTTGTTGTATTCATTATTTCAGGTGTATTTATTTCATTTATTCCATGGTTGGTTCATTGTGGATTTTCATGTTGAATGGAATCAAAAACCTAGAGGATGAATGAAATGGAATTTATATGTTTACATAATTTTTAATTTATTCCATATATCATTTTTCTTTCTTCTATAAGTATAAATCATTATATAAAATATTAATGAAATTGATTAAAATTTTTAGTAGTTTTTACGACCATCACAAACATATATCATTATATTCAACATCATGTTTATATATTGGTTCCAAAACATTAAATAACTTATAATATTTATAAATAATTATTATATAACCTTACTAATGGTTTTATTTACATTCATTAATGTTTTAATGTAAAATTAAAGTGTATCGTCCATGATTGTAGTAAATCAGCATATCATGGATGGCAGTCTCTTTTTTAGAATAAAAGGGAGAGGGTATAGAGTTTGAGGATGAATTTAAATATGTTAAAATTACAGTATTTATAAGATAATGGATTTTTAATTCCACTTCTATGATGGGAGGTTAATATATAATGAGAAAAATTAAATAAATTAAAAGAAAACTAAAATAAAATAAAAGAGGATTTTACCTCATGAATTCTCCTCCTTGAGAACCTCCTTAATGAACTTTATTTTTTCCATTTGATGAGACCAAAAGGTCTTGGACTTGGAGAATAGTATTTTTAAGGTAATTTAGTACAAATTATAAAATATAAAATTATTTTAGGTGAGAGGAAGATAGATGGAGAGAGGTGGTATTTATAGTTTAAGAGAGAGGTGTTATCTCATTAATTTCTACATTAGTTTATTATTTGGGAACAATACTAAGAATAGATTGAGAATTATCACTAATATATATTATAATAATTAATAACGGGGTGATATTTTGGGTATAAATAATCCTTACATCATCTACGACTCAATAATTTATGGATTTTTTAAATTCGGTAAATTATCGTGTTTCATTATTCGCCAAAAAATCATGTATTTTATCAAAATAACAAAAAATCATCGTAAATATTTTTAGAAGTATACAATTCAAAAATTAATTCCATTTTATGAAAATAATTTCTTACATATGAGAATTTTAATTTATAAATAAAATCATTATTGATTCAAAAAAAACTAATGTCAAATTATAACTGATTTTTTAACACATTGAAAAATTAATTAAGGTATTATAAAATTTTCTTATAATCATAAAACAATAAAAAAATAATTTATTAATATATTTTATGAAAAAAAATTATTTTAAATAATTAAATTGCATTTATATTTCATAAATATACCTACATCTAATCTATCATTTTCAAAAAAATTATTTACTTATTCCATGACATAAATATATCGTATTTTAACTTATATGATACATAAATTTTATATATACTTCCATAGGTGGGTTTACTATTATATTAGTATATGTTAATTAATTATTGTAAATACTACTTATTTTTTATATATTTATAATGAATTTGTCTTTTTAATTCAAGAATGAAAAGAAATTACTTTATAAGTAACTGGGTTGTTACATTTTCTCTACCTTCTTGAAATTATGTCCTCTCAATTGTTATTCACATATTAAACAAGTGATTATGCCTTTTTCTCAAAGAATTTTCATATTCCCATATTACATTTTCAACCATGGGGTTAATCTATAAAACCATAACCCGGTGAATTACTTATTTTCAATACATGCTTACTACAATCAATAATTTGAATCGTTTTCTCTTCATACGAATTGTTCTCTTCCAACTGATCTAGTTCTACGATCAACAAATTATATTAATTTGGTACATACACTGTTAACATGCAAACATGAAAAAAATTATATACCTGATTTAAACTCAGAGGCAGTGTTATTGACTAGGAAACTGGTCTACCTTTCTCCATGATTACAAATGGTTCAATGAACCGTACACTCAGTTTCCCCTTTTTATAGAAAAAAGCACAGTTTTCTATAGAGAATATTTGAGATGTATATGATGTACTACCTTGAAAAAAAATTATTTACACAAATTATATGTATTACATTTCTTCTTACATTGAGATATCCTCAATTTGTTTGTATAACATTCACTTTCTCAGCCACCTCCTCTACTAATTATGGTCCTGTCAACATTATTCCCCTAAATTTACCCCAAAATAATGGATTTCAATACCACTTTCTATAAAATAACTCAATAAGATCCATCTTTATACTGGAATGAAAAATATTATGATAAAAACTGAACTTAAAAAAGATATTGATCACGTATTCTGTTTATATCCATTGAATAAGAAAGTAACATGTCTTCCAAATTCTAAATTTTTCACTTTTTGTGTCCATCGGATTGGGGATGAATGGCTTTGATGAAATGTAATTCAGTTCAAAATGTATTCTAAATGAATTTGAAAAAGATTTTTGTGAACCTCCTATCAATATTAGATAAAATAGAGAGACTATCTCTATTTAACATAATAATCTCTTTGCGATACAATCAAGAAATCTAATGCAATGATATGGTATCTTGAATAGGAAGGAAATATAATGATTTTGTCATTCGGTAGATAATTACTCAAATCACATTGTTACCTTAAGAATAATTTTTCATTCCCCCCATGAAGTCCATGGATATCTTTTCCCATTTTCACTATAGCTCAATCAAAATCTGAAAAATCCCCTTTGGTAGTTTTTTACTAAATTATCCTATTGACTACTAAAACATTTCATGGTAAAATCTGCAATATCTCTTTCCATTCCATCCATCCAATAACACTTTTAAAAATAACTGTACATCATAGTGCTTCCCGAATAAATATAAAATTGAGAATTATGAGCTTTACATAAAAAATCATTCTTCCTATGGGAATCACAAGTCACACATAATCTCGTTACAAATCTCAAAACACAATATTTATCAATTTTAAATTCAAGAAACATAACCATTTTATCCAATTATACTTTTTTTGTAACTCACCATCTTAATTTTTTTCGTTCTTTATTCTGCCTAAGAGATTTGACAACACTGATAACAAAAAGAAATTAAATTTTCTACACCAATAACATTCAATCGATAATTCATCATGTCATAAACCATGGGATTATGTTTTTAATGTATCATGGTTAATGATGCATGATTTTTTCAACTCAAGGAATCTGTCACTTTGTTATCTGTTCATAGAAGGAAACTGATCATGAAATCAAAATATTTTATCGGTTCGAGGCATATTATATGCCTCATGTTCAATTAATTAAGTGTAAATATATAATTTACCCTTTTACGATCATTAAATATTTTACATTTGTCTTTATTAGAATTATCCCTCAAATTTGTAAATTAAAACACACAACATAAAAAACAAAATCATGGGTAGCATAATTTAGCTCATGAGGATTCATTTTTCTTGTGGTATAAGAAATTACATGATCATTCTATATCAGAAAACAACCAACTCTCTTCATAAATCCATAAAAAAATATAAATTATCACATTATCTTGACGGCAGATCCAAAATTTTTGTAATAACCAATCTTCCATTCAGTTACTAAAAAACATCATTATTTTCTTTCTAAATAAATTTACACATTTTGTGTTAACGTGGATAGTAGGCTAGATAACCATGAAATGTTATTAACAAAAAGTCATTAATAGCCTACTAATCAAATAAAATTCTAAATATCATTAACATTTGTAGGCATTGGACATTCAAAAAAAACTTTTTTGGCATGATCAACTATTATTCCATCCATATTTTTTATGTTCCAAAGAAAAAATTTCTATTCCAACAAAAAAAACACATTTTCTAAATTTCCAATATAACATCATATCATTGAGAGTTTGCAGGGAAATCCATAAATATTATTCATGATCGTTATAAAATCTTTAACACACCAAAATATCTCAAATAAAAACAAAAAAAAAATATCAAAATATTCATAAAATATTCTATACATAATATCCCTAAAAAAATAGGATAATTATTCAATACAAAATTCATAACAAAAAACTCATAATTCCAATTTATTTTTTTGAATTATGTTTTTATAATTTCATTCTCCATCAACTTTAATAGATGTTATCTAGATCACAAGTCAATCTTGGAAAAATACTATTCTCACTAGAGATGATCAAACACATCACCAATATGAGGAAATGAGTATGTATTATTATAATTAATGTTTAATAATTCTCTATAATCAATTAAAAGTATAATGGAACCATATTTATTTTTAACAAAAAAAATTAGATCACCCCATGTTGATAATTTAGGATGAATTAAACCATTGTCAAGAAAATATCATACCTTGTTTCTCAATTCTAGAGGTCCCACTTCATCCATTTGATAATGGGTTTTTAAAATTGGCTTAGCATCATGAAATAATTCAATAGTAAATTACAATACCCATTAAGGTATAACACAAGGTAACTAATTAGGAAATACATATAGGTATTTATTTACCACTTGCACATCATTAATCTTAATAGTTCCCTTATTTTCACCAATATGATCAAGATAATTTTCATTTCTATATTTTAAAAATTTATCAGATTCTTGATATGTGATCAATGGTATTGGTTTGTTATTGTAAACAAAATAAACACTTTATAAAAAAATTTATCTCTAAAATCAATCATAATATGGAAAACAGAAAGATATTTCTAACCATAATAACACCAATATATAATATGGGAATAACAATAAGAATTACAGATAATATATTTTCATAAATAACAATAGAAGTATTATTATAATTTTTTTCCTTAATATTTTCCCACACTGTTTTTTACAATAAGTTCTTATTTATTTTCATGAAAATAAATTTCTTATTTAAATTTAAATTTCTAAAAAAACAATGGAATGTGCCGCACCCTAATCAATCAAAACCATATAAAAATTCGAGTAATCAAAATCAATGAACCCTATACAACATCAATAGATAACCCAACATTTTTTGACTTAGTCACAATGTTTTTTTTCTACTCTTTTATTCTTATAATCTAGATACTTTATATCATTCAGATCTTTATTTAGGTGGGTATTTTATTAATTCCCCATCTCAGCAAATTTAAAACACCATACATTTTTCTTTTCAAAATTAATCTTAGGATCATTTTTATTTAAATATTGATCCGTATGTCCAAACATACCATATAGAAAATCTTCCTTTATTTTTTAATGCATTCCCCATGATTATTTTCACCACAAATTTAAAAAACTAGAAACTGGATTTTCTTACCCTGATATTTCTTAGGATGATTCATACCCATTAATTTTTATATAGAAAATTTCTTCTCTATTTTTTAAAGTACAGATTATTATCTCCAAACTCAATTTCTGCCATCTCATCACATCAAACCATATTCTATTAACTTTTTAATTCATGATTTTCTAATTCCCTTCGACATATTGGCTTTAATAGAGAGTAAAAAATAATTTATTATCTTATTATGATACTAAATAAGATGTAGAACATACCTTTCCAATTGGGAGCATCATTCTTCATATTAATCCACATTATCTTCCTCCTTTTGTTTCAATTCAAGTAATTTATTTTTCGTCCTAATTTTAACTTCCTAAAAAAAATCTTTTAAGGAAAACATACGAAAATTCATCACATTCCAATGCATCCATTACTTCGATATCTCTAATATTATTTACCATTAACCACCATTGTTCAGTTTCACCATCAATAAAAGGAATTTAAATACAATCATTTTTATTATATAAACAACCCATTACATCGAATATCTATTCATGGGATTTAATAAACCCTTTAAAAACCACTGGGTAAGAAGATCCACTAAAGGAAGGATGGTGTTTCCACATAAAATGTTCCACTATCGTCATGTTCCTTTCTGGTATCTCTGATTTTTCTATTTAATGGATGAAATTTCCATTTATATTAAGTGTCAAATGATCCATTACTATCACAAATAGCTCAGTTCCAATTCCCATCATATCGAGTTCTGTATTTAGAAAGAGATCATCCCCTCTCGGCTATGCTACTTCATCTTCCCTCTTTATTCTTTGTAAATCCATTTTGAAGAAACATATCTTAGATGAAGAAACATGGTAATATTAAAATGATATATAATTTTAAAACAACTATAAGATAAAAAACATTTATGGTATTATATTAATATCATCCAAACCCCTAAATCTATCTAAACCATTCTAATGTACCAAATATAAGGACCGAGCATTTAACATTACATAATGTGGTAAATTCAATTATAATACACTTATTACATTCCCAAAGATCATTTAGGTTTATATTTTTTAGAGAATTAGTACATAAATAATAAATATCAACCCACTATCATAAAACGTAATTAATAGAAAAGTATTATCCATTTATTTCATAATATAAAAGTTTTCATTAATAAAAAATAAAAGATTTTCATTAAAAATCATTACAAAAATCATCTGGATTCTTCTATTATCTTACCCATCCTTAAACCATGGGAAAAAATAAAACATGGTATCAATGTAAAAATATTAATAAGGGGATTATAAATAAATAATGAAATTTTTATTATATGAATACTTAAAAATATATTAAATCATTTTCACATTGAAATATTTCTCATCCATAAAGTATTATATAAATAATTTTCGAAGAAAAGTGATTTCAATAAAACATAGGAAACAGAAAAATCATAAAGGTAAATTAGGTATTTACTAACTTATGTTTGTAACCCTAGTGGATGCCATATTATTTGTAACCCTCATGGATACCTTGTAATGTGACCCTAATGACTACCTTATGATGCAACCTTCAAAGCTATCTTATGGTGAAACAATCATAGTTTAATTTGGAGTAACCATACGATTGACGTCCAAAATAGTCATACCCAATGCATTATAAGGAGATATAAGTCTCAACCTTAATCATAAACAATTATCAAGAACTATAACACTAAAATTAAACATAAATACTAGAATCATAAAATAATTCCTTTTTATTTTTTTTAAAATATAAATTTAAAAGAGGAATTCTAAAGCAGATTCCCTAAATTAAGACATAAAAAAGTCCCATTTTTTTAAAAAAATACGGAATTTTAGAATTAAAATTTTAAAACATTTATGTCTATTTATATATATATATATTCATACAAAAAAATTATTAAAACAATAAAATAAAAAAAATATTTACATGTATAAAACATTAAAACATTTAAAACAATGTTTAGGTAAAGAGTCCCTTACATCAGGTTCGTCTTACTCAAAACATGTTTAAAACTCTAGTATACTAGTATAAAGACTGTAATTAATATATTAGAGAACCACATTCATATTTATAATTACATATATGCTCTTCATATAAGATATTTCTACCCATTTATTAGTAATATTCTGTTATTCTCATTGTTTGGGGTGCATTTATTCCATAGATTCTATTGTTGGTTCATTATTTATTTTCGTGTCGAATGGATGAATTTTTTTTAAAGAAAAATGATATGTTATAAATGTGTTTCATTAATTTTTAATGATACTATATATTTTTTTGTTTTATTATATGAGTATGAATTAATAGTGAAAACATTAATTAAAACGATTTAATTTATTTCATCAATTTTTATAACCACCAGAAAAATATATACTTTTATTCAATATCAAGTCTATCTATTTGTTATATGATATTAAATAACATATAATATGTATAATTAAATAATATTTTACCAATGTAATTGTTTTATTACCATACATGGAGGTGATAATGGAAAATGAATGTGTATCATCTACGATGACAGTAAATATATACATAACAGACAATGTTCAAATTTTATTAATAAAAGGGGGAGGAGAAAAAGTTTGGTGATAATTTTTTACAAGAACATGAGAACAATTTCATTATATGTATGACAATGTAGTTTCAATTCGACTTGGATAAGGGGTGGAAAATATAAAATAAAAAAAATTAAAAGGAAAATAAAATAAAATGAAAGAGGATTTTACCTCATGAAGTCTCTTCCATGAGAATCTCCTTAAGGATCTTAGTTTTGGCATTTTGGGGAGACAATAATTTATTGGTCGTGGGGAAGAATTTTTGGAAGGTAACTAGGCAGAAATTAAAAAATATAAACGACTTTGAGGTGTGAGGCGAAGAGGTGGTGAGGGTGGTATTTATAGATGAAGAGAGGGGTGTTTTCCCATTATTTTATTCATTAGTTTATTTTTTGCATAAATACTATGAATAGTTTGAGTATTATCAATAAATATATTAAAATAATTAATACTATTTTGATATTTTAGTCTTACTTCAGTCTTACATCATCTATGAATCAATAATTTAGGGATTTTTTAAATACTGTAAATTATTGTATTACACCATTAAAAAAAATTCATATATTATAAAAAATCCTAAAAATTCACCTAGAAATTTTTAGATGTGTAGAATTCTAAAATAAACACCATTTTATGAAAAATATTTTTCAAAATATGAGAAATTTAAATTTTAACTAAAATCATCATTAATTCAAAAAATTTCCAATTTTAAAATTGTAACTTAATGTCTAACACATTGGAAAATTATATAAGGTCTAATAAAATATTATTATAATTAAAAGACAATAAAATATAAATTTATTTATAAAATTTATAAAAAAATTTCTTTTGAATCATAAAAATAATTATTAAATTTTTAATAAAAATTTATGTTTTAGAAAAATTGCAACACATAATTTATCAATTTCAAATCATTTATTTAAATATTCCATGGCATAAATATATCATATTTTTACTTAAAAGATACATAAATTTTATTTTTAATTTTATAAGATGTGTTAATACTCTATTAGTATAGATTCATTAATTTTTTTAAATACCACTTATTTCATTATACATGTATAATGAATTTATCTATTTAATTCCAGAATGAGAATAAATTAGTTTATAGTTACCTGGGTTGTTACACCAAGAGAATTTTGATGGTCATTAAGATGAAAGGGAATAAATTAATTAATTTACAGATGTGTTTTTATCATTATAATAAATATTGATTAAGAAATAAATATTAACTAGTCTAACTTTTTATTATTTTCAACAAGTTTATGACAATTTATAATCTTGACGAAGACCTTTTTATGTGTTTTATTAGTAAAATTTAATTTATTACATGGGTTTGAAATTATTAATTATTAAATGAAATATTATGATATGTGTGTCATCCATCTCTCCTTTAATATGTAATACCATCATGTCCAATGTTATTTTTGAAATCCCCCATATATAGTCCTTTGGTTTCCATCATTTCTGTTTGAGTTATAAATACTTGTAAAAATTAGCATATCCAATGGTGTGTGTAGGCAGATCAAGATGGAACTAAGAAGATTTTAAAACATGTGATCCATAGTTGGATAGGTGGAATGTAATAACTCATACCAAGACTAGAATAATGAGTTTACCTCCAAGTCATTGGTTGATTTATTATCCACCCAATAAATTAACCATTAGGAAAATCTCACGACCACGTAATTTATTTATTTATTTATGTATTTTCATTACTTTTTTTATTAATTCAAGATTAAAATTACTATAAAAAATGAACTAATGTTCAAAGATAGAATAATAAAAAATTGATTATGTGAAAATGTTTTATCAAAACAAGGTTAACCACTTATTTAATATTCATTTAATATTAATAATACATGTGAAGGTTAAGAAATATAATTTTATTAAAAATAAATAAAATACTTCAAAAAAATATTAATTCAAACATAGCCATCCATTACTTGATTTGGAATTAAATCCTTATAAATATTTTTTTGACCAACCCCCAATGGAAACAAACTATTAAAATTTATCTTTTTTTGAAGGTTATGGATTGAATTACCAATCATTCTTCAATATATGTTTTCCACACTAGTATTTCTGTTACTTGGACGTGTGTGTTGAGGAAATCAAATTCAGGATTTTATGCTTGGAGAGTCCACTTAATTGATCAATGATCTGCAAGATGATATTTGGAAAATTAATTCCAACCAAAATACCTTAATATAGATTTAAGACACCTCATAGGTTTTATGGGAAGGGGTAAATAGATAATTTCCACCTGAATTTCAAAGAAAAATTATATTTTGAGTTTTATGCAGAGTGTTTTTGGGACCTGATAAAATCGTGGGAGATTTAACGAAATTATTATTATTATTATTTCTCATATAATTAGTAATTAAGATAATTATTAATAATCTACTATTTCGAATTTTAGAATAAATGGATTGTTAATTGTCCACTCTATAACTATGACAGTTATTGTAGAAAGACGGTATCCTAATTTGTAATAACTTCCATTAGAGTTTTAGACACCATCGAGATGTGTTGCACCATGAACATAATTATTATGTGATAGAATCATAATTTCATTATCCACCATCAAAGGAGGTAAGGGGTGAATGGTTTCTCATATATGAAAAAAATATGAATGTTTATTTCAACGTAAAACAATTTTTGATATCATCTTAATCTATTATTATCATGAATTCTCAAGAAAACATGGATGCTTATAGAACGCTCATGTATCTATATGTTCTATACTAATTGAGAGAGAGTGTGTAAAACATGATTTCAGAAATAAAATGACATATTTCATTGAAATATTGAGTAGGGTATTCTTTCTTAGCCTCACATAGTCAAGATAATTATATACATTGATAACATAGAAGCTCAAGGGTTTAAACCACCAGATGAAGTGTGCACCAATCTCATTTTTGAATCAGTACCTCATAGATTCACCTTCTTTTTTGTAAATTTTAACATGAAGAAAAAAATATTAGTATCTTCTAGATATTCTCAATCTTATTCTCCAGGAATATAATTTCATGATGTGTGAAAATACATTTGTCATTATGCTGAACCAATGAACGGATCAAGAAAATAGATAGAAGAAAAAAGAACTTTTTCGTTCCCCACCATGAAGATAGAGATCAAGGGGAATGAAAAGGAAAATGAAATTGTTTGTTTCTAATTTATAAATTAGGGCCACTAGTAAAAAAATAATCCCATCCTACGAATCAAGGTAATGCGTCTAGTGAATTTTTTATAAATAGATATTTATCTAAATCTACAAATTGGGAATTAAATTTAGCTTGTGGTTATCACATATGTATTCAAATATAGGAGACAATTAGATTATGAAATATAGACTTATGGGAGGAATATTTACTAGTATCCAATATATCCATAATATATGACATGGACATTAAGGGATTCCACTTCAAGATTCCAATGGAAATTATCTTGGTTATGAAGGATTTTTATTTTGTTTTATTTGTTATGAAACAAATATTTTTGTATCCAGACATGATACCTATGGATTTATTTCAAAGCATTGGAATAAATGTCTCTTATTTTAAAAGGATATAAATTTTTATGGTAAATTTCATTTAGAACGGTCTTTTTGTGTTGTATTACATAAAAAAACTAATGGAAAATGATAAAAAACTTATTCACATGCCTCATACCACATATAAATTTATTATTTCCCGCTAGGTAATTTAAAAAGAAAGTATTTGAATAAATAATCCAAAAATATATATTTTTATTCTGTTGAAATAAAACCACTTGGTGTATGTCATTAATTTTTATAAATTAAATTAATAACAATCTCCTTTTAGGGGGATTGTTAAAGGGCTAAAAAGATTCTTGATTTTGTCATATTGATGTATGTAAACCATTTCTTGTTGAAAAAAAGGTGGGTACTTATACATATGAAATTTTAAAACTGATATTAATAGTTATTGATATGTCTACCTTATGTGGAACAAGTTATATTCCTTCAATATATTTAGGGAATACAAAAATGAAGCATAGAACGATCTTGGTATTATTATTTAGAAACTCATCTCAGACTATGGTTAAGAATATTCTAATCCAGACATCATTGATTAATTATAATAGTACGGAATCCTATACATACTCAATACTCTATAAACACTTCAATGTAATAGTGTAAGTGAAAGTAGGAATAACACCTTGTTAGCCATGGTGAGAAAAACAATTATTCATTCGATTTTCCAAAATCCTTTTAGGGGTATGTGTTAAGAATAATATAAAAAATAATGAATGAAGTGAAAATATAGTGGATGAAAGTATCCCACATAAATTATTAAATATAATGTACCTTGTGTTGTAATACTTAATTTTTTTGCGTTTTGAATCATTTCTCAAGGCCACATCAGGTAAAAAACATTCACCTCAAGGAATAAATTGTGCCCTTATAGGTTACCCTAAAAAGCAAGGGCATACTACATATATGACCCTTTAGACAAAAAAACTGATATTAGAAAGAAATTACATATTCATTGAGATGGAAATATATCTAAACTAAATAGTTATAGTGAGTTGTACATTGATAATTATAAGGCTCATTGTACATAAGAGTTGGTATATAAGAGATTCAACAAATCCTCAAGGAGAATATGTTCCAGATACACAATTACTACATTGGTGTACAAGATATTTTACCGAACTAGAATCATATTGCTTTCTAGTCACCAAGGATGGTGAAACATTTTTAATTTATAATAATGAACCTATAATTTTGATATCCCAAATTTTTTTTGTATGTATCTTTTAAAATTTAATCTCTTCAAAATCATATGTTTTGCACAACACCTAACATAATTAAAAAATGAAATATTATTATAACCTAACAATTAAATTAGTATCAAATAATATTATTAACCACAATAGGAAATTTATATACTATATGTTTTGTATAATTTCGAACATCCATCTTATGATTTCTCTATAAATGATATAAAAATAAATCCACATTTACTCATAAAAAGAAATATATTTTAAAGACATTTCTGTTAACATTTGATAGGACATGTTTTAAAACAAAATTTTATAAATTTTATAAATTAATTTTTAAAAAATAAACATAAATATTAATATTAATATTTAAAATTTATCTTATGGTTTATTTTTTGTATTTGTATAAATTTATTGATTTATTGTAGAATAGTAAAATATACTCTATTTTAATTGAAAGATGAATTTTAAACCAAATATTTTATAATTTTATATCATATTATAATTTGCTTAAAAATTAAAATTAGACATATTATAAATCAATTAATCCAATTATGTTCGTTGGAATCCAATCAAATTTAATTTGGATATATAATCATTTCAATCTTTTTGATCATTTTCAATTTTAAAACTCGATTTCTAACCCCAAATATGGGATTAATTTTCAATGAATTTTAGAACCTTAAATATTTCGAATTTTGTAAATTTGATGAAATATTTGGATTATTGACATAAAAATTAAGTAAATATGTAACTTTTATTTTTGGACAACATAAAAACTATCATTATTAATTTTTGTAACTATAGTAAATGTTATATAGGGTAATTAATGGTAAAAATAAATATGATAAGTATTATAAGATTACTTAAAAAAATTCATAGTTTTTTCATATGATTTAATATCAAATACTAATAATAATTTTTTGCAATTTATGTTGTCTTGTAGAAAATTGGATAAATTTAATCTTCTTATAATATTTTTTAAAAGAAAGGAAAAACATGTCAGAGAAATGTTTTTAATACCTATAACATTTTCAATCTATGGTCATATAGAATCTATATTAGAACATAAATAGTAAAATGAAATATAAAATATTTACATTCATCATGGTATTGTATTTTTAGTTTTTATTGAAGAAATAAATACATTAATGTTTTTAAGAATATATGATGCATTAATTATTCAATTAATGGAAAAATCAAATATAATAAATTAAAACTATTAAAATAAATATAATTTGACATTATGAATTTCATAAAAAACATTTAATATAATATATTTAAATATCAGTTATGAATTATTTTTTTTCAAATATATCATTTTGTTTTATATTTGTAAAATTCAAAGTAATAAATAGTGTCAAAAATTGACATTAATTATATTTTAAAATAAATAATTTTTAAATAAATGAATTAAAATTATTTAAAAAACTAAAATATTTACAAATGATTGGGATAAGATTAATATTTCATAAATGATCCATTTATGGTTATTATTTACATTTATAATTACTTTATTAATCCTCATAGAGTAAAATACCAATGTGTCATGGTATGAGTTAAAGGGATTAATAATGGTCAAAATATGAAGATAATGGTAATAATGTCACATAAACATGTGTAAAAATTATTCTATGAGATTATTTAGACATATAATAATATTATAACCCAAATAACTCATTTTTTATCCATTTATAATTGAAAATTAATTTATATTAATTTAATATTTTGATATTTTCCAAATGTTCCACTCATCTTAATTATAAAAGGGAACTCTTTACTCCACTTATTTACACCCATTTGATCCACATATATAGTCCAAATCCTTCCCAAATAAACTCCCAAAATTGATACTATCATACTATAAGAATCACTTTTGGACTAAACCAAACCAAGGATTTTCCTTGGAGAAAACCAAGAGTAGTTACTCGAAGAATGGGTCATGTTCATCAGTGATTACTTTTGTTTTATTTCACTATCTACTGCTTAAATTATTCTGATATATTTATTATATAATAACATAATTATATGGATTAAAAATATATTTTGTAATATCTATTTTATATCCTAATAATAAATACACATCTAGAAAATGTGATTCACAATAATCGTTTGTATATATGAAGGACCGCCGCCTCAAGAACTAATGTCATTGAATATTCAATTACCACCGTTAAAGGATGGTAATAATGATAGATTTATAGTCTATATCTGATATTAATGATATTTAATATTTATATATACTAATGACCTTGTTATATAACACATAATTTCATGACTTTCAGTTTATGGGAATACGATAACATCGTTTGTCGACGAATGGACTACCACCTCTTCAAAGTGATGTGATTTATTCACTATTTACATTGAATGTATTAAGGTTGGTATAATAAAATTATGTAAAATACATGACATAAAAATTATACTATAATAATAATATACATATATATCATTTACATTTCTTTCATTTGTTATTACAAGAAAAGGGAAATAGTATTCATGTGTACATACGGCCAACTATCTCCGTAAATGTCGTATTCCATTTCCTAGAACTAAATATTATGGAATAATGTTAATACATATATAAATAATATATATGATATTTATATCAAGTTTTAAATTATAGATATTATAAAATCACGATCTAATTAAAAATATAAAAAAAACAAGTAAAAACATACTAAAAAGCAAAGAAATTATTACCCAAAACAATGAAACTATTGCATGATTATTAATGAATGGGCAGTAATAGGTTATGAAAAGATAATATATGATATCATAAATATTAATAATGTTATATAATAGTCTAATAATATTTTTAAAGCCATAATATATGTGTTTTTGACATGTGAGGAGGAAATCAGACTTAAAGTAAGGGTTCTTCATCTATGTAATACTTTTATGAATCATATTTCACATTCAATACTTATTCAATTTATGTGGTATATATTCTATTATTTAGATATCATACCGTAAAAATATTTAAATTAATGGTATCTGAATTTTCATTTGAATTTCTATATTTTATTGGGTATATGATTCGACTGATTACAAAGTGGTAAGGATTTATTTCACAACAACATCTTTATTTGGGATTTTTTTAAGTATCCACTAGTGAATATATCTCTTCCAAGTCCATGTTTTAGAAAAATATATTCAAATATGTTTTTTATCTTCCAATTATTTTTTAGTCATTTAAACTCATTTTTTACTTTTTAAAAAATTAATTTAACGGTATATCTTTTCATTTTATTAACATTGTCCTTTGATAATTTTCCAAAAAAAATATGGAAGGAATTATTTTTTTTACTTATATGGAGTGAGTTTATTTTCTAGCCCTCATAATGCCTTAATTATTTTAAAATTATTTTATAATATTAATTGTTGAGTTTCATATTAAATGTTTTATTTTATAATTTTTTGTCTTTTTAAACATAAGTGATTTTAAATGTAAAAAATGATTCTTCCTCAATAAATATTTCAATTTTCTATTTAATGTTTGTTATTCATATAAAAATACATTGTTAATATTATGTTAAGTGGCTAATCTAATGATACAATTCAATATATTTCTTTTGATGGTTTATGATCAGTCTTACTAGGGATGTATTTATATTTTGTATGAATAGTTGTTAAAAAATAGATAGTTATAAATTTGTTTAGTTGTATTAATTATTCATGCAAGAAATATATTGGAATTATTTAGTGATGGGTTGGCCCACTAATTCCCCTCAATTCATTGGTATGTCTCAAGAGAATGTTTAGATTCAGTTTTTCTAAGGCCTTATTAATTTATTTGATTCTTGGCATAAATCATTGATGATGTCAGATTCTTGGCACAAAGCCCAAATATTATGTTTATGATCCCTTACATTATAAATTACATAATTATGAGTAATTTATTAATTTCCATGTGATTATCCTACAATTAGAATATCTATGGTTATGTTTCATAGATCATATGATTATTTGTACTGAATTATTTAATCATCTTTTATTCTAACTTTATTGTGCTCAGGTTGTACATTAAACGGAATGTGCTCCCGTTATTTACCATGTCACAATTATTATTTCTTATTTATGATAGATTTTAGTGTATATATACCCTTACTGAGCATCGGATCTCACTCTTTTATTATTGATTAATTTTCCACAAGATTTTGAGAAATTTATTATTACTCATATGCATCGATAACCTAGAAGAATAATTTACATCATAATGATTTTCTATATTTTATTTTATATTCTCAATGGAAATGAACAGTTAAATTATGTATGTAGTTTTCCAAAACTAGTAAACCATTCAGTTTTTCTGAATTTTATCCATTGTATATAATAACAATGCAATAAAGTAACGACCGATTATAGGATATTGGTGTCATGAATAATCCTAGGTACCCAGCTAACCCGATAACCAAGAAGGTCCTAACATGACCTGTAGGGTGTTATCAATCCACACATGTTTACGAATAGCACATGGCATCAAACAGTATACAGGTGGTAATATGTTTTCCACAAGAATGAGAATAAAAAAAATAAGACATTATACATATCAATAAGAAAACTCCACTGGGTGTAAACTTACCAGAATACAATGAGACATATTATCCATGTACTATAACCCAATCCAATAAATTATAATAATATCCACATGGTCCATAAGGACACAACTCACCATGTCCAAAGTACAACAGCTAAATCACCCACTATAAAATCACATCCCTTTGCGTGAGCTTGGAGGAAGAATGTCTTCAAACACCTGAAAGGAAAAATAGGGTGTGAGCCTATGCCTAGTCGGATATTACCAGATATTATATAATAGATTACAAATATAGATAATCCAAATAAATGCTTTCAATTATTCAGAATAAACAGTTTTGGAATTTCAATAACATATGTAAACAAAACATGATAGACATTTTCAATGTGATGTAAAATACATTCAAATGACGTGATTTACATTAAAAGAGATGAAATATTTATAAAACAATGCTTCAAGGAAATCATTTATATTAAAAAATTATATAAATTCGTTACGCATGTAATGAAATTCAAACAAATATTGGCATACATTTAAATTAGAAATATAAATAAACAGGCAAAAAAATGGTCATCTGCCTAACGATATGATAGTGTTAACCAGCTATAGGATTCTACAATCACTTTGTGAACTTAGAAAAATATATAAACAGATTTCCCTATGACACTGGACAATGGATAATTGTCACCAACTTGTCGAGGATGTGACCCATCACATGTATGTTTTGGAACGTTATCGTAGCGTAGAGTGTAACCAAACAACTCACTAACTACCTATGGTTTGTATTCACTATTACATAATAGGAGAACTATTTCTAGACTAATAAAAATATGATCAACTCAATTCTTTCATTTCTAAAATCTCAATTTATTTCCATTTTAAACTAAAATAGATTTTATTCAAAAACATTCTTTTTTTACTAGATAAAACCATTGGGTTTCTATCAAGACATTTTAAGACATTTTCATGAGTTTCAAATCAATTGAAATTTATTTCAATTATTTTTACAAATCATTTTCACAATTATATTTAACAACATAATTTATAACATATTTATCAAATCATAAATATAAATTCAATAATTTAAATCCAATAATTTCTATAAAACCATCTCAATTCCATAGAACAAATGGTTTTTCAAATTTATATTCGAAACCCATTTAAAATTTTCAAATTCATTGAAATTCACATTTAATCAGAGAAAATGAAAACAAGATTTTGAATTTTTAATAAAATGAGTAATTGTAACAAGTCATGAAATACAATGGTAAACAATTTGAAAAATTGGGATGGAACTACCTACCACTTTCCTAAAGAACGAAAATCGCAACAAAAACCTCCAATTAGAACAAAGGTGATTGAGTCCTCAAAACTCTTACTAGTAGTAAGATAAATCCCTACAATCCATAGATCTATCAATACGATGATTATCTATTGAAAATACAAGTGATGAAAATTATAGAAACTCTATGAATGAAAGAAAACAAGAGAGAACCCTTGTTCAATAATCTCACCACATGTGAAGCATTGATCCAAATCCATTATGATCACATTGGAAGCAGGAGTGCCTCTGTAAACTACCTAGGGAGAGTCTAGGGTCGAGACACATGAGGTTTAAGAAGAACATCATGATGAAAACTACTAAACAAGTGACTTTAGGATGGGCGTGGTTTGGGTGATGATGTGAAAATCAGGTACACGACGTATAGTCCATGCTGGATTAGAACGAAGATAAACATATATCATCGGGTTAACAACCAACTATTTAACCCCTAAAAGATGTATACCTCGGGTATATCATGTGTAAAATCTCACGGTGTGATCTCCCCATTCACAAAAAGATATCATAATCCACAACATTCAAACAACACCAAGTACACAACATGAACTTCATGTACACGACGTGTACTTGTTCTGTAGTATGTAGTAAACCCATAAAAAATGAATAAAAGGATTTTTAACTTAAAGGAAACTATTAAAAGGTGAAAAAGATACCCAATAATGGTAAAGAAATGTTAGAACATCCTCATTATAATAACATTATTCCCCAAATTATCATATAAATATGATTCCCTTCCAAAGAGATGCAGCCATTGCTCTTTCATTAGTGCATTGCATTACCATGCCTCATGACTATCAGATCCATTATTCAACATTACAAAAACCAATGGTATTGTCTTATAATGAACATACTTGGTATCATAATCAGCTATCCTGACGGGTTTCCCAATCAAAGATAAATCATGAATGATCTCAAGATCACTCCAACTCAAAATGTGAGATGGATGAGATAGATATTTTCTCATATATGATACATGGAACACGTTAGGTATAGACATCAGATGTGGTGGAAGTTCCAAGGGGTATGAAACTTTCCCCACCAGTTCAACTACAATTAATGGTCCCGCAAATAGAGGAGTAAGCTTCCCATGCCTCCCATGCCATCGATGACCCAACCGGGGTGAATCCGTTAAAAAAATATTATAAACTGAACAACCCAATGGTCTATAAGATCTATTTACATAAGACTAATATCAGAGATCAGCTTTCAACATCCTCAAATGAATTAGATGAATATTATTTGTCATCTCCTTGGCCAATCATTGTTCAACCAAACAACATTCACCAAACTCTGACCAATACAAATTAGATTTACAAGGTTGGCCATATAAGGCCTCGAAAGATTCCATCCTGATCTCTGACTGGTATTATTCATTATAAATCCCTTCAACTGGTCCTATGTGATTTTCACAATCCCCATAGAAGTTAATAGTACAAGAGAAAAGCATATAATCTAGAATATGTATATCTATTTTTGTTTGGTCATCCAACTACAGATGGTAGGTCATTCTCAAACGAACATGAGAGCCCAGTGCCTCTTGAAGGCCTCTGAAAAAATGAGAAGTGAACTAAGGATCAATATCAGTAACTATAGCATATAGAACTCCATGCATGTAAACAATCACTTTTGAATAGCGATTTATAGAATCATCAAATTTTACTGACTCAGGAATGGGTATAGAGTGAGCCAACATGGTAAGACATTCGATAATAACCCTTGTTGCATTATTCATTATCTAGGCATGAGGCTGCCAAACCAAAATGTCGACAGATATCTCATCCCACTTCTAAGTAGAGATGGTAAGTGGTTGAAGAAAACTCAAAGGTCTATAGTGTTTAGATTTCACATGTTGGCATGTATAGTATTGGGATACACACTCAAGAATTTCCCATCTCCTACATGGCCAAAAAACTACTTCCTCATGTCATATAACATTTTAGTTGTTCCCAAGTTCATATACCACTATAAATTAGGGAATACTCACATCACATCTTTCTTACTAATAATGACACACCAAAGGAGTTCGGATATCATCGAATACCCTATTTGGAGAACTACCAAAGGGAGACTGTCTCCCCGTCATGAAGGGATTATCTAAATCTACAAAACTCATCATCAAGATGTTTATCTTGTAGAATCATCTCATAAAGATCTAATGTAAACTGAATACTAGTTAAAGAAACCTCATCTGCTTCCTCCTGAACTTCTATAGTCAAATGTGACAAAAGATCCATCAAATTATACTATTCTGAAGATTCATTCACTACATGGGTTAGAATATTCCTACTAAATATGTCAGTAATGAAATTCCCTTTCCCTAGGTTATAGGCGATGTCAATGTCCAAAGACTGCAGGTACTCAACCCAATGTCACTACTTAGGAATCAAATCATTTTTAGAGAAAATATAACTCATGATTTTATGTCTGAATAAACTGTAAACCTTTCAACAAAATGGTAGTGGCACCAGTTTTTAAACACATGAATAACAACAACATGTTTCAAATCATGGGTAGATTAATTTTTCTCATGTGGCCTAAGTTGACATGATCAATAAGATACTACATGATCACCCGACATAAGAACGCAGCCCAAGCCAGAACATGATGCATCAAAGAAGACAACATAGACCTACATGACTTATAGAAGAGTCAAAATCGGGGCAATAGTCAACACACTTTTCAACTATAGAAATGAAATATAACATTTTTTATCCCATACTAACTACAACCCCTTCTAAATAAGAGAATTCATTGAATAAGACAACATAGATATGTCCTTTATGATCCTTCAGTAATATCCCACTATGACCAATAATCTCTAGATCATGAAAACATTTTTTGGTTTCTCCCACGTTATATCAGCCTTCACCATCTTAGGACCAACTAATAAA
This sequence comes from Viscum album, assembly GCA_963277665.1. Classification (NCBI taxonomy): domain Eukaryota; kingdom Viridiplantae; phylum Streptophyta; class Magnoliopsida; order Santalales; family Viscaceae; genus Viscum; species Viscum album. Next base: position 1,316,723,043 of record OY728133.1, read on the forward strand.
CCCTATTTAGACACTATGTGTCCCAATAATTTCAGGTCCGGAATCCATAAATCACACTTTTAAATCATAGCATAAAGGATGTGATTTATCAAAAGACATTGAACTATAATCAAATTTTTCACATGATGCTCCTCGAGCATAGAGTAAACAAGAATGAAATCCACAAAGACAACCAAAAATGTTTCCGTATACTCATCGAAAATATTTTTCATTAAATCCCTAAACAAATAGAATCATTTTTCAAGAAAAAGTGACTAACAATGTACTCAATGTGTATATACCTGCTCTGAACACCGGTCATCTAAATGTCATATTCTTTTATCCTCAATTGATGGTAACCATATAGATTGTTGATATTTGAAACCAAATTATTCAATTTTAGCTGATCAAACAGATCATCAATCCATGGAAATGGGTATTTTATATTTATCTTAAGTCAAATGATATTTCTATAATCAAAACATAGGTAAAGATAACCATCATCCTTCTTATCAAATAGAATCATCACTGCTCAAGGTGACACGCATAGATGTGTAAATCCATTCACTAGACGATCAACCAACTGAGACTTTAGATCTTTCATATCTTTTGGTTTATTGTGGTAAGAGGGGATAGAAACTGGTTTACATCCATACATTAAGTCAATAGAAATATAAATCTCTCTCAATAGTGGCATATGAGATAAATATGAAAGAAACACGTTGGAAAACACTGTGATAATTGGAGGAAAATTTACACCCATTAAATCTCAATCCATATTAAAATAAAAAACTAATATCACATTCCCCAAATATATATAAAAAGGTTCATCTCTGATTGACCATTGGTCTCATTATCCTTGAAAAACAAGTGGCATACCACTTATTGTAGTAATGGAAACTCAATATAGATAACAAATAATTTTGTATTTTTTTCTAATGAGCTAATACATATCTAATATCATGTCAAGAGATATTATATCAGGAACTAGAAAACTCCAAGATAGCTCATCATTTGATCAAGAGTAGACACAAATATGACTATAGAGACCCTACTCTCTTTTTGTACCATGAGGTGTAGTAATATCTTTTGAACAAGATAGATTCTCCAGAGGAATATTAAAATGGTTAACAAAACAGGTTAAAATAAAAGATTGAGATGAACTAGTATTAAAAAAAGTAATCACTAATGATGAAGCAGTGTTAATTGTACCTCTCACTATCACTAGACTCATATCTACTTCCTCTGTATATTCTTCCAATGTGATAAGATGCTTAGTTCCGGATGTCTATGGATACAACCATTTTATAATCGAGTAATTTGATTTCCCCTTTTTAGAAGTATTTGATGATCTTATACCACTACTCGGAGTATATAAGTGACAGAAGAACCTCTTTATGTGACTTGAACATCCTTAGGAGCTACAATAATTGAGTACCTCAGTGAAAACCTCCTAGAATTTCTTGAAATTCCAAACTAGTAGCATATCAAAGAACATCCTCCAACAGATGTAGGAGTTCTAGAATGACTCGGCCATCGAGAACATTCTTAAGTATCATCATGATTGTTTTTCGTTTGATGAACCAATGCCACCACTGAGAACAAAAATACTCCCATAAACCTGGACATTCCAACCAAGTCCATCTCAACCATCATCACTCTATTTAACACATCAGTATAAATGGGATTCAACCTATCAAAATCTCTATAGGGAAAAAAACTAAAAATAACCCAAAATCAGTCTTTCACTAACCATCCATAAAAACATTAGGTTCATCGTGGTGAGATATAGATAGGAACTCACTCAGAACTACTTTTTAAGTCCATACATGATTTAAAAAATGCATAATGACTTCAATAAAAATGATTATCAACAACTTAAATACGATTAAAAAGTATCATGAACTAGCCTGTGAACCCTTGTAACTCGATAACCAAGCTGGTCCCGACATGAATCGATGGGAATTTCTCATCCCCATGGGTTGGTGAATAGAACCTAGCATCATAAAAAATACATGTGGGAATGATTTTCTATAAAAATGTATAAGAAAAAAGATAAAAGACAATATGCATGTCAATAGGAAAACTCCACTGGGAGTAAATGTACCATAATACAACGAGGCATAAAATACAAACTACTATAATCCAAAGTAATGATCCTGAAAAACATCCCCAATGTCCCTACAGCCACAACTCACCAAGTCCAATTCCAAACAGCTAGATCCACCTCTAAGATATCCCTTCCCTTTTCTTTAGTATTTAAGAAGAAAGACTACCAACACTCGAAGGAAAATGTAGGGTGTGACCCTAATCCTAGTAGGATAATAACAAATCTTCCATAATAGAGTCCATATCTAGATTATCCAAAGATAATTTTTTAATTTGTTCTGAACAAATAAATTTTTATTTTAAAAAATATATTTAAATAAAACATTATATACATATTCAAAGTGATGGAAAATACATTCAAAGCACTGCCTTTACATTACAAGTGATGGAATATTTCTAAAACAATTACTTATGTAACACATTTATATAAAATAGTTTATATTAATTTATCAGCCATGTATAGCAGTTCAAACAATCTTAAGAATACATTTATATCTCAAATATATAAAAAAAAGTGAGAAACACGATCATCTTCTAAAATATACGGTATCATTAACCAATAATAGGATTCTTCTCTCTCTATGTGAAATCATAAAAACGGGTATATACATGTCCCTATGACACAGTCCAAAGGATACTTGTCACCATCAAGTTTGGGATGTGGCCCACTACATATATGTTTTATTACGTGGTCATAGTGTAGTGTGTATCCAAAAAACTCACTAACTACCTAAGGCTAGCATGCCCTCTTACATGATGGGTGAACTATTTTAAGACATCAGAAAATAAAATCAATTCCATTATTTCATTATAAAAAATCCAATTTCAATCCATTTAAGACCCGTATATTTTTATTCAAAAACATGCCTCTTTTGTAAGATCAAACCCCTAGTTTTCTATCATTTCATTTTATCCATTTTCATGAGTTTGAAACACATTACAAACTTATACCATCATTTTCACAATTCATTTTCACAATTAAATTCAACTATTTTGTTGAAAAAATTATCACCCAATCCTTAATTTAAATTCAATATTTTAAATCAGAAAATTTATATAAACCCGACCTAATTCAATAGAATTTGTTGTATTCTAAAATTTTATTCCAAATCTACTTCAAATCACCCAATTTATTTGATTTTGGTTTTATCAGAGAAATTGAAATCAATATTGGGAATTTTAATTTAAATCATCAATTTTTAAAATTCAAATAATACTATGGTATTCAATTTAGAAAATAGAGATAGACAATCCTACCACTTTCCCAATGAATGACACTCGCAATGACACTCGCCAAGGAGAAAGAAGGTGAAGGGATCCTTGAAACTCTACCGAGTAGAATGATACAACACCATAAGACATGGATTCCTAAATCCCAAGATGTTCCATTGAAAAAAAATGTGGGGATAATGAGGGAAAATTGAAGAATAAGAGATAACAAGAGAGAACCATTACCCAGGAATCACACCGCAAGCAAAGAAATAATCCAAAGTAGATCCGATCAAACCATATGAAGGTGATCCTCTGAAAACCACCTAGAGAGAGTCTATGGTTGATATCTAAGAGTTCTACGAATAATATCATGAGAAAAACTACCAAACATATGAATTTAGGTTTGGTGTGGTCCTGCACACGATGTGTACCTCAGGTACACAACGTGTAGTCCACATTAGATTAGTATATGAAAAAACCCATTACCTCAAGTTAAAAACCCACTATTTAATCCCCAAATGATGTGTACATTAGGTATACAACATTTTCCAGATCACGTCATGATCTACACATTCATGATATGATCACTTATTCCCAAAAATGCAACTGGCATCATGTACACGATGCGTACTTCTGGTACATGGGCGTGTGTCTATTATATAGTCTTTAATAAACCCAAAAAAACACATAAAAGTATTTTTATCCGAAATATAACTTATAAAAGGTAGGAAACATACCCATAAATGTAACATGTTTTAAAAATTTGGGTTAGGGTCTTTATAGTTTCTATAAAAAATATATTATAATTCGTACGAACTATATTTAAGAAAACATATATTAGGGCAACATAACGTTATAACATACTATGAAAATATTCTCAATGAATCCAAGATTATGATTTAGATTTTAGTTATACATATTTTTTCAACATATGTTATGTGTTTTATTAGATTGAATTTATGAATTATGATTATTAAACTAATATAATTTATTTCATTGTTTAGAAAATGATGCTTAAAATAATGAATGGAAACTATATCAATTCATGTTATCCATGTAAGTATTTACCTCCAAGACAAGATAATTTTATAGGGTATGTATATACGAAGAGAGTGGAAAAACTTCTAACTATACTGGGATGGCTTACTTAGGTTATGAGTAATCACCTTGCCCATGTGAAGAAAACTAGTCCACAATGTGGTCCAATAATTTAAGAGTGTTTCATGTTAAAATAACATCCATATTTCAATAGGACTATAATTCCATTTGAATATGAACAATGTATAAGTTTCATTGAAATCATATTTGTCACATTGGGATGTAATGAAAGGGATAAGGTTTTCTTGTTAGTCTATCATCTCCTTGAAGACATGAATCAATCATAGTCAATGATTCAAAACATTTAGGAGGGTGAGGAAACTGAAAACATGGATTGAAAATATTTAAGTGAAATGTTTTTGGAAAATTTTTTCCCATTCGAATTGAGATCAGATATGGAGAGGAAATTATTGAGTTTGACACAAATGTAGGATGAGAATGTTGTTATGTATGAAGCCAACATTAAAATGTTATCCAGGAATATGGCGGACAATATACAAAACAAAAGGAGTACTATTTATCATATCATTTATGGGATAAATATATTCCACTGAAAGAAAATTTTTCTACCAAACATTCTCATCATAAAAAATATTAATTCTCATTTTCTATCATGATATAAAAATAATTTTCTATATCTTATGATTTTAGTAGACAGTAAGAGAATATGAGTAGTGGATCACAAGATGAATTATCCACACACTCTTAAAAAGAAAAGGATTTTGATTCAAGTGTGTGGAAATGGACACCACGATGATGATTTCAATGAATTGAAATAATTTTCCTATGTGAAATTCTTCCACTATAAAGATATAAGCCACTATGAAAATGAATTTCCAAATCTTCAAGTATATATAAATCAGAATAAGAAAATGGATCAATGTAATCCTTATGTTGTCACAAAATTCTAATTGGAATAATTAAAGTATTTTCTTTTGGATTCAATAATTATGTTGAAAGATTATTGTATTTATGAAATTATAGTTATAAGAATCATGATTTAAATAAATAAAGTATATGGAATGTATTTTAGTACTTCTTTTTTAATTATTTGGAAGCATGAATGTTTTCATTGTGGTTTTTATGGTGATAAAATATTATGAATGTAACAATAATATCTACATTATATTGTTTGGGTAATCTAATGTTACATTTTTTTTAGAATTTTAGTGACATTACTTCTAAATATTTTGACTCCAAATTCGGAACGATGTATTTTGAATGATAATTAAGGTAACTGCTTATGGAAGGGATGAAGTTGAACATTGGATATTATTGTTTGAGGCTCAAAAATGATTTTTCATATTGGATTACCTATTCTTACGAATTTTATATTGATAACTATTTAATGGTATAAGGAATTGAATGTGGATATTTTGAAAAAGGTTCTTCAGGCATAAGGTTCATCTTCAATATCCATCTCTTAGTATATGAAATGATGTGGAAATAAATTAAATCCTAAATATAGGATGAGATTATGCTTTTGAAATGGAAATAAATCATGTAATTTTATTTCTCAAGTTCTTATCTATATATTAAAATAATCCTTCAACTCTAGGAAAATGATATTTGGACAAAACACTATCCATATACATTAATTTCTATGAAATCAATGGTATTTAACTGATCACATATTTATGATTTTGTGATGTTTATATTTCAAATTAACATGTTTTCTATCACTATATATCATTAATTGAAATTTATATTTCACTTCTATGTCCATGTTTTCTCTTATACTAATTTATCCTATTTAGAATCTTAAATTTTTTGGTGACCATCACATTTCCCCATCCCTCTTATTATGAGTATGTTTTATTAACCCTATTTACAATGTGGAGTTTTAATAAAATAATTTTCATGTAAAAATGTATGATTTTCAAAATTTAATTTCAAATTATAAGGATAAAATTAATTTATGTAGGGGAGAATGTAACACCCCAATATTTTATGGTATGTCTATTTTTAAATTCAATTCTTCAAAACCTTATGTTTTACACAACACCTAGATTAAAAGAACAATGAATTGTTATTATAACTTATCCGTTAAATTAGCAGGAAAGTGTATTATTTGACCAAATTATAGGATTTATATATTATATATTTAGTGTAATTTTTATAATTCCTTTTATGTGTTTTATATACATTGTATAAAATTAAATCCACTTTTATGAAAAAATAATTATTTTTCTTATGGCAGTTTTGCCATATTTTGTTGGTGCACATGTTTTAAAATTTAAATTTGATACTATTATAAATTTAATTTGAAAAAACTAAAATAATTTTAAAAATATTAATTCAAAAGTAAAATAGGGTTATGTTTTGTTATTTTTTAAAAGATTTTATTTTCTAGTGAATATTGAAAAATACTGCATTTTATTACAAAACTGATTTTCATCAAAATATTTTATAAGGATAAATTATATGTCATTTTAGTTTTAATGTAAAATTATATAAACAACACATATTTTAATAAAATTATTTTACATTTAATTAGTTTCATATTGAATATGTATATAAAATCACTTCAAAATTTTGAACACATTCACTTTAAGAAACTGCTTTCTCACCCCATCTATGGGATGCATTTTAAATTAATTTTACCCCCTAGTGTTTTGAAATTTAAAAATTGGATTCTATATTTTAATTCATGATTAATTTTTTTTTAAATATTTCCCTTTTAATTTTTTCCTTTATGAATATAGTAACATTAGTATTTTTCTTACCATGGTAAATGGTAAATCGTGTAATTAAGGGTAAAAATTATTATGATAAGGATTATAAAATTACCCTAAAACATGTCACGAGTTTATTTTATTAGAGATTTTTTTGTAAAATCGACCTTGGGACTAATTTATGACATCTTGGATCCAATTTTATTACATTAACCCATTATATAATTTTATATCATGAAAAGTCAAACATATCTTACTAATATTTTTAATAAGTATAACATTTTTATATTATGGTCATCCAAAAGAAATTTTAGACCTTAAATAGAAATATGAAAGCTAGAATATCCATATTAATCATGGAAATATATTATTTATTTTTATAGGAAAATTACTTACTTTAATGGATTACACAATGATGATGTAGTAATTATTCAGTTAATAAAAAAATAAAGTAAAGAATATTAAAACTATTAAAATAAATATAATTTTATATAACTAATATCATTAGAAAAATTAATTGATTACATTGAAATATTTGGTGTAAATTAAAATATTCTTTAGATGATATCTTGTTGTATTTATTTTTATAAGATTCAAAGGAATGAATTGTGTCAGAAATTGAAATTTATTAGATTTTAAAATAAATAATATTTTATTTAATGATATAAAATTCCTTAAATTTAATATTTAGTATAATTATGTGGATAAAGTTAAAAATTTAATCAATGATTCATTTATGGGTATTTTTTCATTTTATTGTAACTATATTAACCCTCAAAGAGTAAATATCCAAGTTCTCACATTATGTGTTAAAGGGATTATATAAGGGTTAAAACCAATGGATAAGTGTATGAATTTATATTATACTTGTAAAACAATTAGTGGATAAGTTTATTTAAACCCATAGACATGTGATCTTAAAAATAACTCATTTTGGATCCATTACAAATTTAAAATTAATTTATATAAATTTAACATTTTGAGAGATTCCAAAACTGTCCCTCACCTCAAATATAAAATGGAACTCTTTCCATTACTTTTTTACACATAATTGATCCATCTAGATAATCCATAACCTACCCAAATAAACATAAAACATCCCACTACTCATCATATAATCCCATAATTGGGAATAATGTAATCCAATGACGTTCTTTATGCAAACCAAAACGAGTTACCCGATAATAGGCGACGTTATTAAATGAGCTGTTTAGTTTTATTTGTTTTTACACCCCATATATTATTATTTTATCATTATCATATAAAAACCTAAATATATTTAATATAATTAGTTGTTTTAATTTTAAAGGTATTACCTAAATCTTTACACACTACCATCCAATGGGATACACAGTCATTTTTTGGGTATACGACGGACTTACTACTCGAAAATTAATGTAGTTTTTTCTTCCATTACCACCATTCAAGGTTGGGAATAATGATGTAATTATATTTATATATGATATATATGATATTTATAAAAACTTTTTGTTTCTAGAAAAATTATATAATAGATACCATGATGATTTTTATTTTTTGGGAATACTATAACATTATTTTTCAATGTGTAGACTTTTGTCTCCCCAAAGCAATGTGATTCCTTTACACATTACATAAAATGTATTAAGGATGAGTTCAAAAAAAATTATAAACTATATTAAATAAGAATAATACCATATTAATAAAATACTTATGTATCATTTAGTTTTATTTTTTTCAATATAAAATGAAAATGGAAAAAACGTTCAGGTGTACATACAACCTACCATCTCCATGAATAGTGTATTCCATTTCCCAACATTAAATATTATAGATTACTCTAAATACCTATATCATAAATATATATGATATTTATATCATGTTTTTAATATTTTATATTTTTTATTCATGATCTATGTAGTAGGTACAAAAAATAACAAGTCAAAGCATACTTGAAAAACAAAGTCATTATGATCTAAATCAATGAAAATATTTAGAGATTATTAACGAAAAGGTAGTATTATATTCTAAAATGATGATATATGATACAATAAATATGTTTATTACAATTAAATAAGTTTTTATTATATCTAAAACCACTGTATAGTAATTTCAAACATGTACAGAGGAAATCAGACCTATGGTAAGGGTTTCTTGTCTCACTTTTACATTTAAGCGAAATATGTAATATTAACAACTCATTCATTTTTTGTGGTGTATATTATTACTTTTGATATTTTATATCATGAATATAATTTTATTCATGGTACATAATGATACATTTTTAGTTATTTATTTCATTTTTTTTACGATTTAATAGATTACGAAGTGGTGAGGGTTTACTTCATAATCTCATCATTATTCAGGATATTTATGATTATGAATCCACTGGGAATTGTTTCAATTCCTTGTCAATGTATCCAAAAAAAATCAAATTTTTTTAATATGCTTCTATTACCATTTAATTTCATTTATACATATGTTTTAATTCGTGAACAGCATTTTGAATGATATATTTTTTCATTTTCTAAATAAGGTTTTTTGATACCTTGCCAACAACATATGAAATGATTTTTTTACATATATAGAGTGAGAATATTTTCCAGTCATCATTATTCTGTAATTATTTTAATATTACTTTATAATATTACATTTTTATTTTCATAGATAATATTTTATTTTATAATTTGATGTCATTTATACCTATGTGATTATCCAAATGAAAAAAATTTATTTTCCCCAAGAAATATTGGAATAAACCTTAAAAGTATTTTCTTTAATAAAAACACAATTTTTTAAATATTATAAAAAGGATATACTATAATGATTTCATTCATCATATTTATTTGGATGGTTTTTGACCAATTTGACTAGGGGTGTATTGATTTTTTATATGGATAGTTATTCCAAGATAGACATATATTTATTTGATCAATTGTATTAATTTCTTTCATGTGTGGAATGAATTAAAATTTGTATGTGATGGCTGAGGCCCAATATATCCCCTTCATTAATTTGTAAGTCTCATGTGACAAGATATACTAGATTTTAGACAAGGCCTTACTCGTTTATAAGATTCTTATAAAGAAGACTTGATGATGTTATATTCTTGAGGTGAAGCCTCGACATTATGTTTTAGTTGTATAGAATTATAAATTACATCATTATATGATTGTTTATTTGTCCCATGTGATTATTTTATTAGTAGAAAATCAAAGGTTATGTTTTTTTCCTCTTGTGATTATTTATATTTCATTATTTAGTCATATTTTATTCTATCGATTCTATGATGATGTTACTGATTCAATGGAATGTGCTTCAATTATTTACATTTTAATAATTCTTGTTTATTATTTATGATATATTCCACTATATACAAACCCTTAATGAGAATATTAGATCACCCATTTCTTATGTTTTATTTTTCCCTAGTATTCTAAGATGATTATTATGATTGATAAGAATGGATAAGATAGAAGTAAAATGGTGTTCTCAAATGAATCTATTGGTTGTATTTTATGTTCCCAATTTTAATTAAAGGTTCAAGTATATATATATTTTTTCGAAACTACTAAAATTTTCAGTCCTTAGGGAGGTGATTCCTTGTTTCTTATTAAAATGTAACCATGAAACCACAAGCTCTGGGCTACTCAGGTCATAGTCTTTACACTAAAAAAAATATGTAGTATGTGGAAACATGTTTCCAAGTGGAAATAATCCAGGATTTCAGAAATAGAATCTTTGTACCAAAACCAATTATATATTTTTGTAGATCCTCCTATAGATGTAAATAACATTGGTTTTAAATGGTATTCTATAAGAAACTAGAAATTTATGGCAAATTAAAAACCTATATGTCATTAATGGTTACAAAAGGTTTCAAATAGGGTCATGGAATTGACTACAAAGATACATTTTCACCAATTATTGTGATAAAATACATCAGATTAATGCTTAATATTATAGACTTCCATGACTATGAGATTAAGAAAATGGATGTTAGAATATCCTTACATAATAGGAACCTTCTAGAATTTTTCTACAAGACAAAAATTTAATGTATTATGACTCCATAGGATTCCAATAAACATTGAAAATTCTGCAGATCCATTTATTTGTTAAGAAAAACCTCCAATTAATTGAACATTGGTTTTTATGATCCCATAATTGAATTACTTTTCATAAAGAATACTTTTTATCCTTTTTTCTTTATGATGTTCCATGGGTCTTCGGTATTTTTCATAATATTTTATGTCAATTATATATTACTTATTAGAAATGAGATACAAATCATACAATCAGATAATGCCTATATAAATAAATGATCGTCAATAAAGGACTTAGGTGAGGGAGAATACATTCTTGGGATGATGATACATTGTGATAGATATTATATACTACTTAGTCTGATTCAACATATGTATATTTAAAATATACAGAAGAGATTCTAAATAGATCAAACCATAAGGGGTTTGTTTCAAATGTCACATGATATTCATCTTTCCATGAAAATGTATCCTCATACATTTGAGGAACGAAAATGAATAGAAATGATTACATACACATTAATTATTCAATCAGTCATGTATATTATGATTTGTACTAGTCTATATGTATCTTATTTATTATGTTTAGTGGTCATGTATCAAACTAGGCAAGGATACTGCATTGGTTAACAATAGAGAAATTACATAGGTATTTGAGGTTTAATAAGAATATGTTCATGGAATATAGAGGAGATTATAAACTAGTCATAAATGTTTATACAAATTATTATTTCCAAAAAAGATCATGATGATCTAAAATAAAAATTAGGATAAATATTCACTTTGAATGTAGGTTTTGTGAACTGGACGTTCTCAAAGAAGAATTTGGTCACAAATTTTGTTGTAGGGTCCAAGTTTATTTTGACTTCATAGGTAGAAAAGGAAGTTGTAATGATATAAAAATTCATCAAATATATTAGTGTGGTTCCTAACATTAAATATATCATCACACTCTATTTTGATAATAATGCAATGGTGAATCTCACAAAGGATCCATGTTCTCATCCATAGATTTCAAATTAACATTGAACATATCATATATTGAGGAATGATTCTTAGATATTTGATGTTTTATTGTGAAAAATTTACATGAAAGAAAATGTGGTTGACCCATTAACTAAATCCTTACTCGGTTGAAACACCATTATGTTGTTATTCCTAGTGGACTAAATCTCATAGGTAGTTGGCCCTCGTCTAAGTGAGTGTTTTTTAGATTCATTATTCTCTGAAAAAATATAATTAATTTTATAGAATATATATTGGATAATTTTAATAGTATTTAAACAAATGTTTATATACTATTCAATTTTCTGTATGACAATGATGTAATAATTCTATAGTGTATTTTTAACATTAATAGGGTTGTAAAAATTTCCCACTATGCTATAAAAATAATGATCTATTATGTTATTCTTAAATATAGTTCATTTGTTGGAAAATGTACTATTATGGGGAACATACTATACTAACTATAAAGTGTGAGTACTCATATGAAGATGAGGTTTCCTCACATGATTTTCACACATTGAAATATCAAATATGGGAGATTATGAGAATATATCTGTTGTAATAATTATGCATGTTTTAGTGTAATTTAATATTCATATATGTGAGTGTGTGTAATGATCCATATACTATAATATTATCAATAATTCATGTAATGAATAGCACACATAGATTTACTAACAAAAACTGCTATGCCATATTTTGGCGGAAAGTAAGGTATGTTGGGTGTGTCATGAATGATATGTTATTAATGGATTTGTACAGGAAGGGTTTTCCCTTCTATATTTAAGGAAGATTATATATCATATGTTTTATTGTAATAGAACCATCACATTAAATTCCATGTAAATGGTGTCATGGTGTCTTAATTTTAGATATTCAAAGAAATATGTATCGCGCACATAGGTTGATGACACAGATGAACAACCAGCATGATATGATATTGTGAAAAAGTTATTATATTACCTAGTTAGTATTTTATGTGGTTTTCAATGTTTCTATATTAAGTTATTTCTATTGGTTTCCTTAACCCATTTCTAGATTCTAATATTGGACTTTAGGAAGGCCCTCTAAATGTCAATGAGATATAAACCCATAGGGTAACACACTTAGTGCATTTCTTAATCTTGATTAAATTATATATGAATATAATTAATTTAATAATTTTTTTTCTCATGGATGAGGAATATTTTTATTCATGTTTTGTTGATCACTAATATTCCCAAATTAGAAAATATAATGTTTATTTTATTACAAGAATATTTAAAAAAAATTTATTCACTGAATTGTGAATGAAATAATATTATTGATGAATTAAATATTTAACTAAATATATATTTGGGTATTCAATATATGTTAAGGAATTGGAATAGACTATGATTGTGTCTGATTATCAATATTTATTTTCAATTCAGTAAATAATATTTATGAATGGATGAGTTAGTGCACCCCATATACTAATTATATTATTTTTATTATTTTATGGAACATATTTTTATGTTGACTACTATATTATTTAATGGTTTGTATGAAATTAAACAACAGTTTAACCTCATCCATTTATCTATAAATTGATGGCTAAGTCTATTTTTTAAGGTTAATATATACTTGATAATCATTCCACATAATAAAATTCTCTCACTATACCAACTCCACTCTTCCTCTCAAGAACGAGATGCAGTGGAGAGAAACCATTAACCTCAGAGGAACTACATGTGATCAAGAAAATAAGATGATTGATTTGCGATGTTATCACCCAGAAATCAATCGACTTCATTTAGAGATCAAAGGATCACATGTCGATCTCCTCTTGAGTGATTCTCCACTCATATCTCTATAAAAAAATAGTTAATCTGAAAAGATTATTTCATAATATCAACAATTTCATTGAATGAAAGCATCCTAATATAATGAAATTAATTTAATCATTTATAAATAAAATATATATATATTTAAAATGGGTTACCCTATTTTAGGGTTCCAATAAGAACTAAGTTAAATTAATTTTTGATGTATCACCCACCCTAGAAACAAATGTTGCACCAAAAAACATTAGAAAACCTGGCCAAAACAACCATGTATTATACATGGTAAATTCTTTATCGTCTCAGTATCCATTTCATCCATTTTGAAAAAATAGGTCTGAGTAACACTATAGTGTGTTGGTTCAAAAAATGGTCATATTTTTTATAACCACAACACTCATAGAAGATCCAATATGACTAAAAAAATTTCCATTCTCAATTATAACATTAAAAAAATCTAAATAGGGCATCTCTCCCATCCTAGTTTCAAATATTGAATTCATCATGAAACCTCAAAGAACCATTCTCTCCAAATGAACTTCACCAATTTGTGATTCCCTACACATGTTTGAAGATATTTTATAGTATTATTTTTCATATATGGATGTGTAGATACCTCTTCTAAAACTCCCCTCAAGAATCCCATAGTTTGGTAACTATCATCATGGTATAGAAATAGTAAGAAAACATTAATGGATTACCTAGCACCAAAATGGGTGTTACACACCATAATCTTACCCCACCTCAATAAACCAAATTGAAAATATAGCAACTCTAAAATGTCCTCCACAATTTAATCCACCATAGTTTTCGTAGGCCTTAGGGAACATTAACAATACCCACTACCTGGAGATAAAATTCTAACAACTACAAAAAACCTTCAAACTCCCACAGAACCTGAAAAATGAAAAAGGATTTGAGATAATTTTTGACATTTAAAATTTGGTGGTACAAACCAAGGGGTTGTGTGTGATAGTTTAATCCAAAATTTAGTAAATTTAATTATTCCATGGTTTTATACATGATAGTGCATGCATTATATGTCAATGAATAATGAATGATTGTTCTCTCATCTACATCACATGATTTATTCAAAAACTATTGAATGATTTTTGAATGAATTGGGATGATAGAATACGAAATAATTAATGAGTTAAATTTTTTATGATGGTAAGTTACACATTATAGATTTTCTATAACTTTGTTCATAATAAAAATAATATTGATTTACAGAATGAGGAGAAAGTGAATATATATAAAACATCTATCAATCATGATGTGTCCTTGAATATTATAAAAAAAATTAAAACTAGGATTTGGGTTACCTTCATCACAACCATTCCATATTAAGAGTCTACATGATCTAATAATGAGTTTATGTGGAAACCCTAAATCTCACCTTAAAATTTGTCGACATTCGAAGCTAGCACCAAGGATATAAAATTACACACACACAGATATATATATATATAAGTCATTAAAATTTAAAAATGAATACACCATATCCCCATGAATAATATAAATATTTTCGTAACTACAATGAATTGTTAATATCTATAAATTCATGTAATGTGATACAAGTTGAATCCATAAATTCTAAATGATCCTAAAAATTTGTCACCTCCATTGCACCTCTAGTGAGGTATAATGAAATAATCTTCTAAAAATTAGTCTCACGTGTAAAAATTAAATTCACCCTACATCACCATTGTCTATATCAATTAAAAAGAAAATATTATTTAAAATTTTGGGGTGAGCATATAAATATACTTAGTTATACCCCATATAAATTATTATACTTCCACTTGAATAAAATATACTAATTCATTCATTTATGTAATAAATAATAGAAAATCAATAGAAAATCATCATCACGGTTATCTAGAAATCATCATCCATATATGTCCTCATAGTTACTTGTTTTTATATTATATAAATCATTTCAGACCAAACCACCATAAACAACCATCACATTAATAATAATAATAGAATCATCATTGATTCATATATAAGAATCTATAAGCTATCCAGATACAAGGACCTCATTATAATATCATCATATTGTCTTCCACCTTTAGGGACCTCTATTTTATATCATCATATATTTTTATAACCACATGGACCTCACAATAATATAGACCCTACAATGTAAATTTTGACTCATATGGAACTCTCTATAATATATCCATGTACATGTCCACCTAATGGGAGCTCAGTAAATTCAATCAATTATTTTTTGGTAATGCTACCAATGGTAGTTATTATTTATTTCATTCCCAACCTTACAGACTCAATCAAACCATAAAATAAAATGACTGGGTTGTTATCCATCCAAAGGGTATCTCATAGTTTTACCCTTTATTCTACATTATAGATTATCCTCACCCAAAAATACATCATCACCCCTCAACATCTCATATCCACCATGGTTAGCCATATCATCCAAACTGTCATTACCATGACCATTATCATCTATTTCATCATCATCATCATCATCACATATCTTAACCACTTCCATATAACATGTCACCACATCCATATCACTATCCAATATCACAATAGATTCCAACCCCCACCATAAATTTATTCTTCCCCCTAAGACACCACACATTAAAATTTCATTGGTAATGTATTCACAATATATATATACAAACATATAATGAACCCACCTATGTTTACTATTAGTATATTATATAGAATAAATCATTATGTCACTAAATTTCTTAATATCCAATGAATATAAAATTTATATTAATTTATATCCTTAGAACACATATCATAAAACACCTAAAAACTAAGCATCTACAACTACCATAAATTTCCAAATTTTCATTTATAAATTTTTATTGTAGATAAATTATTTTAGTTTATTATAATATAATTTATTACCACCATAAATAATATCATATTATTCCAAAAATCCTCTAGTAACCACAATAATTGTATAAGAAAGCATTCTTCTAGACAAACTATGCAGGATATGTCATAGCCTTATGAAATTGATACATCTTGGACCCAACTAAACCTTAAGTAACCAAACCCAATTTCCACATGCCCTCAAGCACACCTCCCTGTAATCTATAGGTTGTCGAATATCAAATAGGGTCTCTGATATTATAGAAGGGATAATATACCTTGATGATTAAAGTGAAGAATAGTGGAATAAAAATAACAATAAATATTAAAATAATACCAAATAACTAGAAATATAAAAGAAAATAATCTATATAAACTATTTTGGTATAAACCACATCCATATAAAAAATAATTATCATATTATGCAACAAAAAATAGGAATAAATTAAAATCATAGATGAATGAATATACAACAAGAAATACATGATTGAACAAAATTTCAAAAGATTTCCCTAATAACATCATGTGAATAAGCTCAGTACTCTACTTATATACTTCATCCTAGAATAAATTATCCCACATCTATTTCGACATACTTTAAATTGTCCCTACCTATATTCATGATTCTTTATAGGTAACAATCGGTGGCCTAAACATGGGTTGATATATATTCAGTTGGCCACCACCAATGGTGTCTAATGTTATCTAGGTCTTGAATAAATAAAAAATAAGTTCATAGGTAATAATATAAAATGTATTAAAAATAAATAAATCATATTTCAGAATAGTTTCATAATAGGACTCTCATTAAATACCACATACTTAACCATGATATAACATTTATCTAAAATATAATACATTGTTTATTTTAATTATAAATAGCCTAAGGACCTAAATCATATCCATGGAATCCCCTTGGATCATAACACTATAAGGAATGAACATGTCCCATTTAATTACACTAGAAAAAGGAATTATAAAAAAGGCATAATGTATGTAAATTATTGACATAATCCAATTATGTTCTTTGACTTGGAATATGTGACAATTTGATTAATTAATCAATTAATTAATAAAAAACCTACACCTATATAAGGTGTTATAAATATTGAACTAATGTATCATTCTAGGTGTACTAGGAACCAATTCCCCTACAAGACCATAAATGTAATTTTAAAAAGGAACCCGGGTATCTCACTAGGCATGGTATAATGTCAGCTACCTCTGATTCCATCCTTGGAGTCCCATATAAGAGACCCAATTGTCACTCATGTAATAATATAAATATATGACCTCATATTTCAGCTTTTATATTATATATAAGGAACCCTTGTGTCACTCATGGAATAACATAAATCTCTTCCAACAATGATCAACCTTGGAATTCCATATACTAAACACATGTTTCACTCATGTCCTAACATAATCAACCTTACAACAATGTTAGTCCCTGGAATTTATATAAGAACCCATATATCTCCCATGGAATTATAAAATTTCATTTATATGTTATTTATATTCAATAATACCAACGAGTTTTTTATTATTGATCCATGTTGTAAAACATCATTCACCCATAGAATGGCATAATGAATGTTCATTGGTTATAAGTCTATCCATACCATTTAATATCACATTTAATTTATAATATCCATTTCTTTTAAAGGTATAAAATTCCCCTCAAAATGTGGTTCAAATGCATAATCTAGGTTTATTATTACTATAAAGGGATTAATCCATACATCATATTCCTTTAATCTATAAAGCATAATATAATTAGAATATCCAAATTTCATGGGGTCAAGAACATTCCTTGGAAGGTGAATTAATTCATAAGTAATTAATGGCCATTTATGCTAGATTAGAAGCATACTCATTTTTGTGGTTCAACATGTTGTTCTCATCAATCGCTAGTGATTATAGCCCCATGATTCATAAAAACATAATAATATATATTTAATTTAGGAGAAATTTACTTTAGGAAGAGATGCATGGATGGCCAGATGCGTGGAATAAATGGGAATTATATAGACAATGTGACATTAAGGGAAGCAAATGATACCCCCTACCATAGACGTGTAGTTGATGCATCATATTTTATTAAACTTCAATTCAATATATATTTGGATAAATTAATAAAATATATGAACACACTCAAAATATGTCATATAAACTCAAATTTAATTAGAATTCAATATAAAAATGATAATTAAGGAATGGAGAAAGATGATTGTATATCATACTAAAATGAATCCATTGTCTGTGATGGAGAATGATTTTGAGCTCTGGTGAAGTAGTTATTTCAAAGAATAATTGTTGATAATGTATGATATCCAATGGGGGGGGGAGCGGTTTTGATAAATGGAGGAAAATATACGATTAAAGTTTATGAAGAAATGAGGGTAAATTTGTAATTTTTTCCTTAAAAATTTCGCTCATAGTCTGGCCGCATTACTTGTCCAAACTGTGTGCCAATCGTGTGGGGTAACTGCCTAAGTGAAACTACCCATATCATCTAGGAACATAGTTTTAAAAACAATTAGCATCCCATGATTTTCCCCTCGTAATTTTTTATAAAAACCATCTCATAGTTTAAAACGAGTGATCCACCTCGTTCAGGGTTTCATAGTTGCACTGCATTGTTACAAATAACCACGGCCCAACCATGTGCCTATTCCTATTCCTCCAAAAATCATTTCTACAAGCTCAAAACATGTAAGGGACGTTCAATAATCCTTCCTTAAACCTTTAATAACATCATTTATAAGAAAACAGTATATTTCTACTTAATCATTATTTTTTTCTTCCTTAAAGATAAAGAATGGACCCCTAAAAATAGTTGAAAAAACTATAAAAATAACACCACCATCATATAACTTATGAAAACTCATATCTTTCATACACTTTAATTAATGATTTTTTACATAAATATACACATAAAAAACATGATAATATCATGATTCATATTTTCTAGTATAAATTAGGTACATAAAACATTAACATGAAGCATGGGTAAAACATCATTATTTAAAAACTATAAAACATTCCCTTATATACCATGGAACTACTAAAACTACATGGGATAACCTAGGGATGTACCTAATAAAAGGTTGATATATAAATCCTAGTATGGGAATAAAAAATAAAAACAAAAGGTAAATTATATAGTGTGATCAAAGAGGCATATCTAGGTAACATAATAGGGGTGATAATCATAATATCAAATAATGAGGCATGATATAACATGGTAACATAAAGGCAACATAGAAATGTGGGAACAACATAAAACATGACATCATAAACCTAATTTATTCATATCAACAATGAAATCATAACATAGTTTTCATAGGATTATCTCATTTACACGATACATGGAATCTCATGAGTTAATAATATAACCAATGCATTTGAGGTCTATATAATTTTAGGTCTATACGTCACATTCATATTTTGTATGTTCATAAGTGTGCCACAATGATCATAAAACATAACGATACATTTCATAAATTTTAAACTCTTAATTATTGAGTAAAACATCCATACACGTAGATCCTCAATCAAGGAATGGTAAATATTACTAGGTGAATACTCTTCAGTTTAAATGGGTACGAGTATTCACTAGATATATGTTGGTTTCAAAAATGCATAGGATAATTTTTGTAGCATAATAGGAATTCATAAATGTTATACAAGGGGTGAATGTGAGATAAATAGGTATATAGTTAATTTAGAATCATAAGGACAATAAGTGGGATGTGTAAAAACGTATCCCAACTTGAACAATTGGAAATCAAAAGGCATTACATAAAGATGGTGCTGGAAGAAAGAGGATAAAGAGATGACATATTACCTTGATGGGGGTGATTCATAAATCGTGGATAATTTCGACATTCTAATTTTAAAAATAATATTTATATTATCAAAATAATTATCTTAATATCATAATTGTCACTTTTATGTAAAAATACCCATTTATTGAAAAATACTAGGTTTTTTTACAATAATGATTTAATGACCCTTATAATTTTTTTTGAATTCAAAAAATTATATTATAATTTATTTTTAATAAAAACTAAGAAATAATAGAATTTTAATAAAATATAATTTATTTAAAAACAAATTTTTGAAAAGTGTGTCTTTATTGGAACTATATATTTTCCAAAAAAATAATTTCTATATAGCAAAATCAAAATTTAGTTTTAATTAAAATAAATATCTAATAAATTAAAAATAAATAATAAAAATGAGTAACTATAATAATTATTTTATAAAAACAAACCAAAACATTCATACTATAAGGCTATATATACATATCCACTTAATACCCCAACTAATTTCATAGTGGTAAGGCGTGATATGGTGATATTTTCAAAGGGTTGTTTGTTGAAACATAGTTTGGGTCATGATCTCTTTGAGCTTGAACTTCTACAAAAAAATGTTTCTGACATGTCATTATTATTAAATATTTTTTTGGTATGGGTCAAGAGAAAATCTTATTAGTGGATGATATCACTTCCATTTTATGTGAAAAATGGACTTTATCATAACACTAATTATATAAAAATGATACAGTCACATCATAACAATTATACAATCCATGGTTATAATGATTAATTTTCTATTAAATATGATACGATATAAATTTTTATTGTTTAAAATAGACAATGAAATGCATGTTTATCTATAACAAAATTACCAGCTATGAAATTTATTCGTACAGAAAATAAATTTAATTTATAAATGGTTGGTTCATTACTTTCTTCCCCCTTCAGAAAATTCAACCTCCAAATTTTCATTCATAAATTAATATAGATGAGGATATTTCTATTTCGTGTTTCTTCTAGTTCCCATGTCACTTCCCCAAACATATGTTTCTACCATATCACTTTCACTAGGAGAGATGTCTAGTTTTGATTAACTTTTCCTCCATGATCTAATATGTTTACTGACATCACCTCAGATGAAATTTAATTTTCTAATTGTACCACCAATGGATTTATTACATGTCGTGGTATTTTCTCTACATCCTCAATAGTGATACATGAATCACATCATGTACTTTATATTGGTTAGGTGGAACTGATAGTCTATAGGCCACCCCTCTGATGCAATCACGGACCTTAATAGTGCTGATATATCTAGTACTATGCTTTCCCAAATTCCCAAACCTCATGGATTTCTTCAATGGAGATATTTGATGGAATAATTTATCTCCTCTGTCAAATTTTAGGTACCATCAACAATTTTCTGCATTAATTACTAGTCAAATTTTTGTGGATTTCATATGATACTGAATGGTTTCATTCTTCTCCATCATTTCCTGAATAATATTGTCTCCCATAAACTTCATCTCTCTAACATCATCCCATCATGGTGGATTCCAACACCTCTTCGCATATATAGCCTCATAAGGTTCCATTTGAATGATATAATGGAAAATTTTGTAATATGAGAACTCCCCTCGGGGAAGGTTTTGATACATAAAATATTTTAAATACATTGAATAAGATCTCAGCATGTCCTCAATATTTTAAATGGTTATTTCAAAATAATTATCCATATAAGGGTGATAATCTGTTCTAAAGTTCAATTTTGGATCTAAACCAATCTAGATGATTCTTCAAAACCATCAGTTAAACCTAAAATCTTGATCAGATATAAAAGTGAGTGGAACTCCATGCATTCTTACCACATATGTTATGTATATAATTGAGTGTTGGTAAAAAGATAAATCATTCCTAATATTAATGAAATGCGATGAATTTTTAAGGTGATTGGAAACCACCCAGATGTTGTTATTTACATTAGGTGAAAAAGGGAGTCTAATAAGTAAGTCCCTGGTTATGGTTTACCATTTTCATTCCAGCATTGGAAATGGTAGAATCATTACCCTATAATTTTTTCATTCCTAATTCTCTTTTTTCATACCAATCTTCGAGATATAATCTCTACAATATCCCTCTTCATATAATCCCACTAGAAATATTTCTTCCAATATCTATACATATTAGTGATTCTTAGAAGAATATAAAAGTAAATTATATGTGCATCATCTATAATTTCCTCTTTAGTTATAGTTTATTTGGGACACATATTTGGGTTCTATACCTTATTTCTCCATCCTTATAAGTAATAAACTCGGGAGTATTCCCTACTTTTTTCTATAGATCCTCATCAACCTTCTAAGCCTACTAGATCCTCCTTTGAATAAATGGTTGAGAAGTACTTTGAGAAATGTATGAGGACGATACATTTATTATTCACATTTATATCATTAGTATATCTCGGAATATTAGATCCCTTTAAATTGCCATTATAGACAAGGTTGTATGATCATTTCTACGTAGGTCATATATCCCTTTTTCAGCTTTCAAGAATGGTATTAGATTGAATAATCATAATCCTTGGTTAGCTTTAACCTGCATTGTTGGATAATATTGATATCCTTTTGTGATAATATATATTTGAGGATTTTATGATACATATATATATCACATTTCTATGTATAGAGATAATGTCACAAGACCGTCAACATAACGATCACTGCTAAAAATTATAGGTCCTGTAGTGGGTAATTATACTCATGTATCATTAATTGCTATGAAGAATATAGTATCAAATTTTAATATTTAATGAGTACAAAATACAAGAATGTTTTTACATGTAACTATATATCACCAATCCTTCCCCCGCTGGTGGGTAATGTGATTAGAGGTGTAGTAATTTGCCTCTTATTCGTCTATTTAATGCTTTTATTTAATTTATCATTCTAGGAAAATTTAACACCCTTCTTTGTTATATTAGTTAGTGAGCTTGATGGTCAGTATAATTTTTACAATAATCAATGTTAATACCTAGTTAATCCAAGGACAATATATATTTTCATCATAATGTTTGGTCTGCTCTATCCTTTTAACAACACTATTTTTGAAGGATCCACATATATCACTTTACTGGTGATAACATTCCCATAAAATGTTAGTTTATTAATCCAAAACACAGATTTAATATTATATTTTTATATCTTTTCTTTCCATAATAACATCAGTACAATATCCAAATTCTCCTCATGTTTCTCCTTGATTTTTTATTAGATAATAATATTGTCTATAAAGACTACCATAAATTGTTTTCAGAAAACCTCTATAGAATATATTCATTAATTCATTAAAAATTTATAGAGTGAAATTTAGTCCAAACGGAATCACATTGAGATTTTATTTCCCATACCATGTATAGAGAGTAGTCTTTGGGATATCCTCTTTATTCACTATCACTTCATAATATCCCGACTGAAGTTCCACCTTAGAGAAGAACTTGTCTCCAAGAAGTTTATTGAAAATATCATAAATATTTATAAGAGAGATTTTTTTTATTTTGATCTTATTTAGCTCATAATAATCAATGTAGAGGCACAATGAGCCATCATTCTTGATGATGAGGACTGATGCACCCTAGTGTGAAGCAATTGGGTGTATAAAACCTTTATCAAAATTTTTAGGCAGTTGATTTTTTATATCTTCAATTTTAGAAATAGAAATTTTATATAGAGTCTTATATATTAGAAAATATTTAGGTATATTATGAATTAATAACTAAACCTCTTGGCATAAGGGATGTCTATGTAATTTTTGGGGAATTACATTAATGAATTTCTTTTCTATTGGAATGTCTTCATAGATGATATTTAGTTAATCTTAGTTTATTGTGATAGATATTCTTTCTCCCAAGTAAATAAAATCCATGATTGATTTATTCTAAGGTGATTTTCAATTTTTGATAAGTAGGGTGATATATTTATCTTTAAAATATATACTAGATATATATAAATGAATCTAATCTATCCCTATAATATCATTAAATTCTTCTGAGGTTGGTATCATATGATTTTATAGGAAATTCAACCCACAAAACTGGATAGAGGATGAGTGATATACATGGGATGATATAATTGACCAATTTTTTTATCTTCATTAGTATCTAAAATTATATATTTTTATGTGTTTTTTGAGTACTTATACTAAATTTACATGATATCAATGAATTTCTTGAACAATAGTAACATAGGACATATGAAGTTGATGAATTTATTATATGCCTACATTTAAATATTTTATTATAAATCTAATCATTTACATCATACAAGCATACACTTACGGATGAAAATTTTAAATTTATTAAACACATAGATAGTAAAACATGAACATAAATGGGATAAGTGATGAATTACATATATTTTTTTAACCCATGAATTTTTAAGTTCCAATATATGTTTTCCACGATCTATTTCCAAATTTAAAATCTTTGGGTCATTTTTTCCCATTAAAAGTGTTTGTAAGTATATTTTATGCTTACAAAGAATATCCCCATGACTATAAAATTTGGTGTGCATCAATACCCATTTTTGTTCACCAATTGACAATAAAAACCATCTCAATGCACCCTTTTTGGAGTTATTACACCAATATACAGTGTTGTAAGATCCACATCCACATATTGTATCTGGACATTGATATATATTCATAGAAACCACTTAATATATACTTTACATAGATTTAGGGATGTTTTCTAATGTTTAGTGTTATCCCGAAGGCTTATAATAGGGTTTTATAATCCTAATCCCAAAAATAAGTATCATTTTGTCTAATGCTAACTATGAAAACTCATACACTTCATACACTTTAAATCGTGATTTATTACATATAGATACAATTAATAAAATCCTAGAATATTAATAGGCCTAATTTATTTTGAAAATTAAGTATAAAGAACATTAACATGAAACATGGATACAACATCGTTAATAAAAAATTCTTAAACATTCCCTTATATTCATTTGATCTTTAAAAAATACATGGGATAACTTGTAGGTGTATATATAAAAGGGGTGATATATAAATCCCAGTAAGGTATTAAGAAAATAATAAGGAAAATTAGTACATGTGATCTACGAGGCATATAAAAGTAATATAATAGGTTTGAGAATCGTAAACATGAACAATGATCCATGATAAAACATGGTAACATAAATGAATCTAAAGATTGTGTAAACAACATAAAACATGGAATCCTAAGTATATGTCAAAGATAACCACCAAGACCACATAACATAGTGTTCTTGCATAACCTCTAATGAACTACAAATGGAATATCATGAGATAAAAACATCCCCCAATTCATTTGAGGCCTATATAATTTCAAGACCACCTATCACCATCATTTCATGTAAATGAAAAATTGTGCCACATATATCATACCATAAAAGGATGAATTTTATCAATCATAAACTCATGATTATATATTTTAGGTTGCATACATCTAAATCCCAAATCAATGAACTGTTCGTACAAAAAGGAGAATACCCTTGAGTGGAAATGGAGAGGGGTATTTACAAAACAGATGTTTGGCATAGAAAATCATAGTATATTAATAGAAACATAATGGGTGTACATAATGGTTTATAGAATGGGTGAATGATATAGACAATGATTTATAATTACATGTGAATAATAATAAAGATAATAGAGATGTTTAAAAATATATCCCAACTTGAACAATTGGAAATCAAATGGAATGACATAATGCAGGTTCTTTAATAAAGAGGAGAATGAAAATTCCCTTCACATTGATAGGGTGATTCTTAAATTTTGGGGGTTTATAATGATCTTGGAAAACCATTTTAGGGATATATAGTGGGACGTTTAGTGTAAATTCATTAACTAATAGTTTTTAGTGACGAGGAATGGGTTGTTGGGTGGGTTCTAGAGAAAAGTATAAGGGAATTCATTATTTATTTATAAAAATTAGATTTCAACTCTATATGACAAATTAATCCAAACCATAAATCATGACATGGTTTATACACAAGGATTCTACAAAAGTGGAGTTTTTTTAATTATTTTATAAATATATGAACACAACTCCATACAATTACGTCACGGGCTATGTAGAAGTGAGTCATGTTTATATAGAATTGATTTTAAAACCTTAATATATAATGTAGCCTTTGAAGGATTCACTAAGGGTTTATAAATTTATTAATATAACATAGAAACATTTTAGTTTAATGGGGAAACAACATATGGTTCATGGATACACATTATATCATTTATTAAATTAATTTTTTTTATTATTATTTATAATACATACCATATATTTGTACCATATTTAACAATGCCCAACAAATTAATTTCCTCATGAAAATTGTGAAACATTTACCATGGGTTAATTTTGAAGTTATGATTTCAAAAAATAATATTTATTTTATCAAAATAATTCTCTATGTATTATAATTTTCACTTTAAAATCTAGAAAGACATATTTATTGAAAAATAATTGGTTTTTTTAGCAATAAGAGTATCCTAGACCTTATTAAAATAATGTTTCAGTTCATAAAATTATACTATAATTTATATTTAATAAATATTATTTAATAATAATATTTTATTAAAATATCAATTATTAAAAATTTATTGAATTAATTAAAATGAGGGTCTCGATATAAACTATATATTTTTCAAAAATTATAATTTTTCATTTATCATATCAAAATATAATTTTTATAAAACCCATTATGTAATAATTTAAAAGTAATATAAAAAATAAATATAATGATTATTTTATTAGAGAGAAAATATAAAAAAACATACTATTAGGTTCTAGATATTTTTCCCTTTATTATATTAGGGAATTCCCTAAGGGTAAGGTTAATAATGGGGATATTTTCGTTGAGTCATTAGATGAACATGGTTTGGGTCAGGATCTTGATAATCAGGAACATCTCCCATAAATTATTTTTCTAGAGATTTAGTTGTTTAATATCATCTTGTTTATTCTCAATAAAAAATACCTGTGAGGTTTTCTCCCTTGAATGATCTGATAAATTTTATTCATAGAATATGATCCTAATGATTGAGACAATCAGTTCCTTTGTCTGTATAAAATCGAATTTATCATTACCCTTAATATATATTAATCATATGATCAGTGAATAATGACTATGTTATTAATGGTTATAATTATTAATGGTATTTTATATATGACCGGATACAACTTATAATGGTCTAAAATATCCAAAAAAGACCATGTTTTTTAAATAACATCAGTATATGATAAGGAATATATTCATAAAAAAATGGATGTTACATGTATAACATTTTTGGTCTTTACATAAATCCTTGATTAAATTCCCTTAATATTATAATTTTTCAGGGTCATATAGTTATCTAGCATGATACACATGTAACAAAATGTAACCTAATCCCCAAAAATATCTAGATCATTTCTAAATTTCTCCTATGAGTGGTATGACCCCAAATTGTGATTGTCATTACTCGTTTCAAAATCCATGCATCCAACCATCTCTCCAATATAATAATTTTTATATTTATTTATTTATATGATAAAAAAATTTGAGTACCTAAAACATATTTCAAAATTATTTTTATGCAATTATAAACACCATTTTCTTTTATAAATAGCATGTCAAATCATTCACACATTTTCATTAAGAAATAATCATCACCAATTCATTGATATCATATCCATGTAAATCATTATGGATTTACCACATTCAATATACATCCATATTTATTATTTAAAATTATATATTCATTAAATGATATTTCCCATAAATATAAACCTTGAATTTCAACCATTTATTATTTTTTTATAATTAATCCACCGTAAGAAGATCTATAGTCATAAACAATATTCATCTTGACTATTTATTTCCCTAATATCATATCCATCCATTATTACCAATTCAAATTTAATAGATAATTATTATCTCATCATATTATAAATCATATACCCATGAAAGCTAATACAGTAATGGATGGTTCACATAGATTAATTTAAATGATGAGAGATTTGAGACACCTTCCTTGATACAGTATCTAAAATAAATAAGTAATTCATATAATTTCACGAACCAACATAGGTTGAGGCCAAACTGATCTCTTGATCTAGCTAGTGACAAGGCCCAATAAGCATTCCTAATCCAACTAGGTTATAAATTTGTGTTGGAATAAAATATCAGATGAGTGGGAATAATTTATCTTTTTATAACTGATAAGTAACCAAATCTATCAATGAACACAACATTAATCCACTATATAGAATTAAACATATAACGAGGTCCAAATAAAATAATATTATAAAAAATAATCTAAGATAAATACCCCTCATGACCAAACTGGGACTGACACAATATTCATGTGACCTCATAGTCACTACAATACATTTATTATCCTACACCAAAAACATAAAAAAATGAACCTGAAAATAGGTTAAGTTAACTAAAAATAAATGGAATAAGTAGGGTATGAGCATAAAACATATCGTTAGGGAAGAAACAAAAAATAAATACTATTAATTTCTAAAAATATTAAAAAAACACTATTTTTAAATACATTTAGAAAATTGGGTTTTAATATTTAATGAACCAAACACATTTTTCATGAAATCCCCTTTATAAAACCAAATTATTTTTTCATTGCAAAAAAAGGTTTCCATTCCAATATCTAGTTTTAAAACCTAACTCCAAATGAGAATCCAAACAATGCAATCAATGAGCTCTGATAGGGAAAAAATGAACTTCAAACACCATATTATTCTAATAGTTATATAGTTCCTCCCCAAACCATGCACACTAACCATGCTTAGGAAAAAAATGATATAAAACATTCAAAACTAATATATAAACCCTAGAAACTGAAACTATACCTCCAACAAATCAACCAACACGAAGAATAAAATATAATAAATCAATAAATGTCAGTGGGGTATGAGGATTCTCCCCACAAAAAACACATTCTGCACCAAGAAAGTCACCCATATGAATAAGGAATAAAACATGAGCTCAAAACTTAACGAAATGGAATGAGATCATGAACCTCGCTGTGACCTATCACTACACAAGTCACACCTTAACATCACTAATGAAAACCAAATTGAATTGATCCATTGAAATATGATAAAGTTCAAACACCATTAAAAACTATCTAACACCAAAGTACTATCAACAAAACTCACAACCCAGACATAGTCCCTACCATGAGGATGCCCATAATGAATAGTTATTAGAACAAACTCAAAACCCAACCACAATTAATAATTTTTGTAAAAATAAAAAATCATTAAAATTAGAATAATGAAAAACCCCAAAATCAAATTGATCTACAAATTCTAACCACACTATAAAGAATGGTCGATCAAATACTCACATCCAAAAAGGCGTAGCCACTATAATTACAAGAGAAGGAGAACACCAAGATTTTACAACAGGGAGTTAATTCCATAAATGAAGGATGATAAAATAGTAAAACATTAAATTTTCCAAATCCATTATCAGAGATAAAACAAGGTCAAATTCTATGAAAACTATGGTTTATAAAATAATTTGTTTTCATTTTGAAATTATATTTCTAAATTCATTATAAATGTATAATAAAATAAGTATTATTTTTAAAAATTAAAAAATCTATTAAAACGGAATAAAAAATCATCTATGAAAGTATAAGTAAAATTTATTTATCTTAAAACTGAAAATATGATATATTTATATCATGAAATATGTAAATAATTTATTTGATAATTATAAATTAAATATTGTTTTTTGTGACACGTAAATTTTTATTTTCAATTATATTATTGATAAAACAATTTAAAAGAAAATATATCATAATAAAATAGATTTAAAAATTAATATATTATTATCATACGATAATAAGGTAATTTTACGAGACCTTAATTAATTTTTCATAGAATTATAAAATCATTTAAAATTTTAAAATTTGTGATTTTAATAAATGATTACTTTAATTGAAAAATAATCTTATTAAATATATAAAATTATTTTCATAAAATTGAGTTCATTTTTTTAATTCCACAAATCATAAAATATTTAGGGTGAATTTTTTGTATTTTTCTAAATTAGTTGAATTCTTTTGATTAGTAAAACATGTTAATTTATTGTATTTTGGAAATATAAGATTTAATGAGTAATAGATGATATATGGATTATGTAATAATATAATATTGAGTTATACGTCATTATTTCAATATATTTAGCGATAATAATCAAGCGATTCATAATCATGATCTAATATAATGAACTAATGATTAAAATAATGAGAAAACACCCTTATCCTCCACTATAAATACAAATAATCAGCAACAGATATCTTAAAACATAAAATCCCTATAGATTGTTTAATTTATTTCAAATTACCTTTCCCATTAATATTACATATTTCCAATACCTACATTTCTCACCTTTCAAAACTAGGTTCCTTAAGGAGGTTCTTATAGAGGAGAATTCAAGAGGAAAATCCATTTTTTCTTATAAATTTCTTTTCATTTTTATTATTATTATCTCCTCACCTAACCTTATACAAGTTGAATTAAAACTCAATTATATTATATATACATTAATTTTATCATGATTATGTAAAAATTCATCATCATTCTTCTTCTTCTCCCCCTTTTATTTAAAAAGGGGAACATCGTCCGTGATGTGTCATGTTTCCGCCATCGTGGATGATACACTTTCGTTTTTTTATTATCTACTTCAATTATGGTCATAAAACCATTATTATGGTTACATAATATTTTATTATACATATTATACATTATATAATGGTCTAAAACCACTATATATACATTATATTATATAAAATCCTATAAGTTCGTGATGGTCGTGAAAACCTCCAATAAAAAACTAAATCATTTTCATTACTGTTTTATCTAATTATTCATACCCATATCATAAAAATATGATATTTTTAATGATTTAACATTTTTGTAACATATTAATGTCATTTATTTCAACTTTTATATTTTTTCTTCCATTCGATAATAAATTCAATAATGAACCAACCACGAAAAATATGAAATAAATGCCCCTGATCCAATGAAAATTACAAAATATTTTTAACAAAAGGGTCGAATGATTTTAGAAGAATAAAAAAGGAGGAATTTTAGATATTAATATGGTTCTTTAATATTATGTAAGAGGTTTGAACAGGTTTTATGTAATATGAACCCGAGGTAAGAGACTTTTCATTAAAAATCCTTTGTTAAATTTATATTTTTACAGTATTTGAACGTAATGTTTTTATAATGCAAGTATTCATGTTTTATGATTTTATTTCGGTTCTTAATAATTTTTATAATTATGTTTGTGACCTATACCTGCCTCCAATGCATTGGGTGTGTTTATGTTCTAAGTTTACATTAATGGTTATTCAAAGTGTAACTGTTATGGTTACACTATAATGTAGCACTGATGGTTATATCATAAATTATCCATGAGGGTAATATTTTTTGTTATCCTTAAGGGTTACAAATAATATGGTAGTTTTTAGGGGTAAAATCTTGAGTAAGTAATTACCCAAGATTCCTATTGGTTTTTTTATGTTTTATATGTTTTATGTTAATGTCTTCTCTTCACAAAATAATTGTATGATACATTATGAGTGAGAAGTATGTCTTTGTGAAAGAGATTTCATATGTTTATAATTATTCAAAAACTAGGGGTTTCTTTCATTTTATTATGACACTTTTCAATATTTTTGTGCTTATTTTATGTTTTTAAAAAAATCATAGGGTTTATGGAAGGGTAAGATAATATAGGATTCCAAGTTAAATGTTGTGAAGTACTTTCATGAAAATATTTCTTGTCTTATTATAAAATTTGTATAATGGATGAAATGGATAATGTTTTATTATTAACATCATCTTATTATTTTGGTTTTGGGTGTATGAATTATTTTATAATTATATAAACATCTAATCTAAAGAGATATTTTGGAATGTAATAATGTGGATTCAATAACAATTTACTAGTTTGTGTGATGTTTAAGATTAGATTATTATTTTTGGTATTAGAGCACACTTTTGATTACATTAAAGGTCATGATAATTTTAATAGAATACCATAAATTATTTCTACCTTATGGTTAAGTTGAAAAGATAATGAACATAATGATTACCATGTTTCATCATATAATATGTGTCTATTAAGAATGGTTTTGCATAGAATAAATTTAGAAGAAAATGTGGGAAGGCACTGAGAGGATAATATCTTTCGGAATATGCACCATAGAATGGTGGGAATTGGAATTAAGAATTTATTTATATTAATGGATTATTTTAAGGAATATATAAATGATTATGGAATCCATAAAATGTTAAAACTACAACTACCCTAATGGAACATAATGATAATAGAACATTTTATGATGAAACTGCTTCATGATTTTTGTGGATATTAAGAAGTAATGGTGGCTGAATGGTGGATTAAATCCTAGAAAATATATTTTATTTCATGGGGTGTTTTTATAATAAAAATATTAGTCATTCAATTTATCATTTTGAAGGATAGGCTGACTAATGGTGGTCAATGGTTAATAATATGAAGGATAGAATGGAGATTGATTCATTGGAATGTGATGAATTTATGAATCCATTCCCTAAAATGTATTTCCTAAGGTGGTTCAACATAGAATGGAAAATAAATTATATTAATTGAAAAAAGGGTGATATTAATTGTCCATGTATGAATAAAAATTCACTCATTTGGAATTGTATTCCCTAAATCTTATTCGGTATCATGATAGAAAACCCAATAATATTTACATTTAATTGAATACATGATATTGAAGGGAATTAGTCTCATGTGAATTCAAAAATTATGATAAAGTTTCCAGTTTTTCTCAGTGGGTATAAGGATCATCTATAATTTGAAGAAAAATCAAAATAAAGGTCCATATTGAAAGAAACGGGTAGGAATCAATCAAATAAATCTAATGGTATGAAATTCCAATTTCAATTTTTTGGAAAATGTGGTAAAAAGTACCTCAGGGAATACATTAACAAATCTAGGAAGTGTTTCTAATGTTGTAAGTTTGGACATATGGCCTAATATTATAATGGAATGATCTTAAATTTAATTTTGATAAGAAAACTATAAATTGTTTTAAATATGGGGAGATTTGGAATTATGAAAATACCTATCCAAAGAATGATATGAATGATGGGAAGATTCTAGATTATATATATAAAGGTGCAATTAAATAATTTTCAACTACCTCATTAGATGTTGGGGAATCCAATGATGTTTTATCAAGTATATTGTTTGTTTAATCAGATTATTCTAATTCCTTTTTAATATGGGGTCTACACATTCCATTATTTCTGATAGATTTTTTGGAAAATTATAAATTTCATTTCACAATATGATTTTTAAACTTATGGTAAAAAAACCATGATAATGTTATAGATAAAATGAATTCTATGAGTCTTTTTGTGGTTTTTTGGGGAATGAAATTGGCTGTAAACATTTTTTTACACTTAGTAGTGTTTTATGTTATTCTGGGTATGAAATGGCTTTATTTTTATCATTATAATATTGATTGTATAGTTAAATAATTTTTTTTAGAATGATTTATATTTTTTATACAAGAATGAAAACATATTATTTATAGCATAATTGGAAGATGAGAAATAAATAATAGATGGAAATGAACATAATCGGGCACATATTATTGAAAAAAGAGAACAAATTAAATAAATTATGTGCCAATGGTAAATAAATATACAGATTTTGTTATGATGTGTTTCTATGTGTTTCACCTGATTGGGAAGGTGAATTTTCTATCATCATAGTTTTTAACCCTAATCCAATTTCAAAACCCCCTTATATATTAGCTCAAGTCTAACATCTAGAAATGAAAAATGAGTTTCATGAGTATCTTGATAAATATTTCATTCATCCTACCATTTCACAATGGGGTTCTCATGTTTTTTTTCCTTGTAAATAAATATCGTTCCATGAGAAATTTTAATGGTTATATATATTTGAATAAAATTGCTATTAAAAATAAGTTTCTAATACCTCATATCGATGACTTGTTTGAACAACTATAGAGATCTTAGTATTTTTTCAAGATTATTTATATATTTGATTATCATTAGGTGAAGATGAGGAAGAAAAAATTCCATAAATAGTGTCCCAAACTAGATATGGGAATTATGATTCAGTATTAATACCATTTGGTTTGAAAATTTCCTTTTTTTTATTTATGGATCTAATGAATGAAATCTTTCATGAATATTGTGATATGTTTTTTTATTAATGATATAATGGGGCTTTCAAAAATTTATGAGGATCATGAAAAATATATATTTATTTTATTAAAAATAATCAAAGAAAACAAGTTATATATGAAGATTAAAAAATAAGATTTTCAGTTTCAATAGATTTCTTTTCCTGGGAACATTGTAAATAAGGATGGAATAAAAGTTGATCCCGCAATATTGTGGTTGATGAATAGCCAATATGTTAAAATGATACTGATATTCTTAATTTTTATTGATTAATAGGATATTAACAATGGTTTTTAAAAAGAATTACAAAGTGATCTATCCTCGATATACTTTTACACGAAAAGAGGTCAAATTTATCAAGATAGAAGACTGTAATGATTCTTTTTAGGGACTGAAAAGTATATTTTTGAATGTTATAGTTTTGAAGATACCTTCCAGAAATACTGAATTGTTTATTGATAAATATTCTTCATTGAAAAGGATTGGTTGTGATTTAATTTCGAATGATCATGTTATTTTTTAAGCTTTAAGACAACATAAACCACATCTGTTAATTTATCCCACGCTTGATTTGAAATTAGATATTATTTTTTATTCTTTAAAAATTTGGCGAAATAATTTATATGGATCCAAATGTGGAATATATACTAACCAAAATAGTTTGAGGAATATATTTACATAGAAGGAATTAAACACGAGGTAGAGAATATGGAATAAACTGATAAAGCATTATTATTAGACCATCAATTATCATACTGGAAAAGATAACAAAGTGGATGATTCTTCATTTCAAAATCATCTTTCCTCATTATCAATGATAAATTTGGAATATGACACATTGTATTATGATTTGATGAATTTTTTCTTTGTAGATTTTATTATAGAAAATTCCTCTATTAATTGTGGTGAGAGTGCAGTTATCTATCTCAGATAGAATTAAGAAAGCTCAGAAGGAAGATAGTGAGTTACATAAAAATGTATAATTGGTTCATAAAGGAAAATTTCAAGAATTTAATATTGATAAATATTATGTCATGATATTTGGAAAAAGATTACATGTGCCCTGTTTTTACCAGTTGAAGAATGAATTATTAAGTGAATATCATTATTTTTTTCTTTTAATTCATCATGGATGCACTAAGATGTATAGATACCATCGAGGGGTATTACTGGTGGGACTGAATAGAAATAGAAATTTATAATATTAAAATTAAATTTTTAACTTTTCAAGAGTTGAAAAAAAAAGTAGAAACATCCAAAGGGGATGCTTCGTCCATTTACAATATTATAGTGTAAATTGGAAATTATAACCATGGACTTTGTGGTGTGACTAACAAAGACTTATCAAGGTAATAATTCTATTTGGGTTATTGTTGACTGGTTGACTAAATATACACACTTACTTTCTATTCGAGAAACTCATTCATTATATGAGCAATTCACAACTATACCTCAAAGATATTGTTAGGTTGCAAGGATTTATTCTATCTATTGTACCTAACCATGATCTTAGGTTCAATTTTAAATTTTTTAAAGTCCTTCAAAAGTTATTGGGAACTTAATTAAATTTCAGAACATCCTTTAATCAAAAATATGATAGACCTACCTAGAACACCATTCATATATTAGAATAAATGTTACATTCTCGATAAACTGATTTTTAAGGATGTTTGGATCAACATATTTCATTAGTTTAGTTTTATTATAATAAATTTTTTCATTCAAGTATACATATGGAACATTTTGAGGAATTATATGGATATTTGTAAAACCCTAGCTAAATAAAGAATAAAGAATTTTCATTTTTACTAATATTTATAAATTAAATATTAATTTTACTTTAAAGGGGTAGCTATGTTCGATAGCGTACCCGATACGCAACCATGAGTTTCTCTGAAATCTTACGTTGCACACTAATAATATAATAATATTATTTTAAATGGTAGTTAACACATAATAGTTGTATTGGCGGGAATGGATATAAATAACTAAAATATGATTATATATGTTTTTTGAATGTTTTTACATTTATGCAATAAAATATAATGGCTTAAAATATGGAAAGAATTCAATTTTAGGCATATATACCCTAATTTTCAATAAAGGTTCACTTGTCGCCTTTCGATGGTGAACCGTCATTAAATATAGTTTTGGTCACTTTTATACATTATATTGGACCAAATAGAACTCTTGTTTAGAATTGGGACATCAACATTTACTTTGTGTAAATTTTTGGTATTTTTCCGATAAAGTTAATTTTTTAATAAATAGTGAAAAATGTTGTATTTTAATTCAAAACCACTTTTTAATATAATTTATTTATATGATTAAATTATCTTTTGATTTGTTTTTAGAGTTGAATTAGAATATATTTTTACCATTTAATCCGATACTGGTTGTTGGAATTAATTTAACTTTGAAATTGGACTTAAACAAATGTCAATCTTTTGATACTTATTGTTTCATAAAAACACGGTATTTGCTCAGACAGCGGGAATTAATTATTAAATTAATTAATGAAACTTATATTTTTTTAATTTTTTAAAATATACATCATTTTGGAATTCATAATATCAAATAAATCTTATGGTGAAGTTTGTGTATTTTTCTGAAAAACTTCAATTTTTGATGAATAGTGAAACCACTAAGTGGTACTTAAAAAACTGATTTTTCGTTTAAATGAAATTTTACCACCTCTGTGATTTGAATTTCCAAAATCCGATATACATTGTTGTCATTATGAAGTAAAATGTTGTTTGATGGGATTAGAGTAATTTTTAATGAATAGTAACTTTTATTTTTAATCGTGATTAGAGGTAATTAATGTAATTTAAGGTATGAATAATGTTTAAATAATATGAAATGAACTTGACACATGTCCTAACCTAATTGGATGTGTCATGGACGACCAATAAAATCTATGGGTCAACATGGGGACCCCATGGAGCCACTTTGGAGGGAAAATGACATTAGTATCTTTTTATTTAATGTTAAAGTAAAAATGTCACAAACATGAGTTGTTTTACTAAAACAATTTTTAAGTGGGGTGATACAAGTAATATTTTTGACTATAAATAATCATTAGAAACATAAAAAGATTTAATACATCATGATATTTTTTTTATTTTTTAGACATTAAAGTAATTAAATTATATGTGATATCATGGTGATGTATCGATTACCTCATTATTTAATGATTTAAAAAAATTAAAATATAATGTAAAATATAAGACCTAAACAGTTAAAAAACCTATTGGATGAGTATATTTAGAACTCCAATCACCTTATCATAGAAATATATAATTTTTGGACCTTTTAAATCCAAAAATCAATTTATGATAAAGTAACGTTTTATAACTTTCCAAGAGTGCCCCTCCTATCCTCTTATAAAAGGCCCCCACCTCTACCACCTTACCCACACATCCAAAGCCTTTTGCTAGGCCAAACCCTGCCCATTTTGTCTCCCCACATCCCTCTATAACTCTTAGAATCTTTACATTGGGCAAACGTCTTCCCAAGGAATCCATTGAGCTCAAATCTAAGAGAGTTACCCGATTTTAAGGTAATGTCTTCACTTGTGTTCTTTT
Source organism: Viscum album (assembly GCA_963277665.1). Taxonomy (NCBI): domain Eukaryota; kingdom Viridiplantae; phylum Streptophyta; class Magnoliopsida; order Santalales; family Viscaceae; genus Viscum; species Viscum album. The sequence goes on from OY728133.1 coordinate 1,316,761,505, forward strand.
GTTTTATTTTTCTTCTCCAACCCCCTAAACTCTTATTAATCATTTATTTTGTAACAAATCCAGTATCATAAATATACTAGGATTTTTTTATAAGAATAATTCGATCTACACTTACACACACATATATCTAATTGTTAAATAACATATTGTTTCTGTGGATGGTGGATTTATGCCTCACGAAACGATGATTGATCAACATTCTTCTACCACCTTCAAAGGTGGTCATTAAGATGACACTATATTTATATATGATATATAATATGTTTATGTTCTCCTTAAGCTTTTGTATTTTTCATTTATGGCATACCTTTATGGCTTCCATTATGGGTATACGCGATATCTTCATTTTAGGAAGTGCGGACTACTGCCTCTCAAAGTGATTTGATTTGTTAATGCCATATGTGGGATGTATAAAGGATGGATTTAAATTTATAATATATTATTTTATAATGGAATTATAATATACCTTTATATCATTATTATTTATTTCCATTAAAGTATGAGATAGAAATTAAAGTAGCGTTCATGCGTACGTACGGCTTACCATCTCCATGAAGGGTGCATTTCATTTCTTATCCCCAAATGTAATGTAATATTATAAGTACATATATATAATGGATATATATGATGTAAGTTTCATCTAAATTATTATTTAATATTATAAATACATCTATATTCTGTATATATATGATATATATGATATCCATATCATGAATATCATTCTGGATATAATGAACCTCTGACCACACGAACAACATGTAATTGTAAGAAGTCCACTATCGACTTAAGAACAAAATATCGACAAAACAAACATTATTAACTTAAATGATTACATAATGTTTATAAAATTTTAATAATTTATATAAATGTAATAATAAATGTGAAAACGGTTCTTAAGAATGTAGAAATTAACTCAAGTTTATTATTCGGGACATTAAAGAACGATCGAGTCAAGTTAGACCTGAGATAAGGGACATCGTCTCAATCTATTTTCATTGAGGCATATTTTGTTTTATAAACAACTTTATTTTATACGGTATATAAACCCCTTTGACTTTTAATTTTATTCATAAGGAATATTTTCATACAAAGTGTTTTACTAAATGACAAAAATGAATGTTTCTTTTAACGTACGTAGTGACAACGACCTTTTCCACCGATGCGAGTATTATTTGGTCTTTAGCTTCCTCAACAAGCTGTGATGTTTTTTAAAATGAAATAAATACCATATACTCTTTTATGTATGTTGGTATTGAAAATGGTTTTTATAATGGATTTGTTATGTCAATATATTTAAGTGTTATATTGTGATCAAAGTGTGGGAATGTTTTATTTCTGTTATATTTGTTGTATGTATTATGATTTTATAACGGTACTTGGAAATTTGAAGGGTGGTTACATGATAAAAAATATGATAGGTGGTACCATGAATACCAGGACGTGTGGTTAAGTTATAACCTCCAATGCATTGGGTATGGAAGCCGGCTGTATGGATATTCCATTAAGTGATATGTGTGAAAGTCAACCATATGGTAATTCCATTTATGTATGTTTATGTCCCAAGTTACCTTTATATGTAATGTGATCTTTATATGGGTTTTAGGGTAATATTTTGGTTACAAAAGGGTAATTAATGATCTTTTATTCAGTGAAGAGTTTTTACTACTTCATAAAGTTGAAAAGTATTACTTTGATAAAGTATACATGGTTTACTTGTAGTTTTGATAAACTAATAGTTTTCATTCTTTGTGTATCCCATAATGATCTTTTTATGCTCACACAAAGTTTTTTGAAATGTTTTTCACATGAATTAATGAGAAATAGGGTCATTGATGGGATCAAGGGAAAATCATGCTATATAAAGCATGGAACTGGACATGTTTTTTTTAAGAGTTTTTGTTCTATGGAAACATAGTAGAAGTGTCTACTTTTTAATCTTTTGAGATGTAACAGTTATGTCCTAATTCTCTAAAACTCTAAAACTGAAAAAATTCTCAACGTGAATTATTTATTTAATTCAATATTAAGTAAGGTTTAAGGTTGGGGCCTTATAGTTGGTATCAAAGGTCGATTTAGATAAAATTAGGAGTTAGAATTATATTAAATGATTATCCAAAAATATATTTTTATGGACAAATTGAAATGATATATAATTTGAAGATTACCACGTTGCTTTATCTAAGACATGTTTGTTCAGAATGGTTTTCCGCAGAGGAAATAGGGAAGCAGTGCTAGAAGGAATACAGAAGGAAATAACCTTCCGAATCAGCATCCTGAGATGGTTGGAATTGGAACTGAACATTTTTTTGTAGTGATGGCACAGTTGACTCAGGCTATAATTAGTGGTGGTATCCATGCATGAGATCATCCAGATCAACCACAGAGTAACATTTCAATGGTGGAACATTTCATGAGGCAACATTCCCCATCATTCAAAGGATCATCTGACCTCGTGCAAGATGATGGGTGTATTAAAACACTTGAGACGATTTTTCATGCCATGTGGTGTTCAGAACATCAAAAGGTTAGTATTGATGTTTACCGTTTTGAAGGTGAAGTAGATCAGTGGTGGTCGATCGTGAAAAATATCAGGGATAGTGATGATATTGATGATCTTCACTGGGATGAATTCAATGGTATGTTTCTTGAGAAATATTTTCCTAAGGTGGATCGTCTTAGGATGGAAAAAAATTCCTAGAATTGAGGCAGGATGATGACTCAGTGGCTGCTTATGAAGCATACTTCACTCGATTGGCAAGGTATGCTCCAAACTTCATAAGAGATCTTGATATAAAAATAAACCGTTTATACTTAGAGTTAAATCCAAAGTATCGAAGAGATTTAGCTTCTTGTGAGTTCAAAAGTTATGAAAAACTTGTTTGATGTGCGGGGAAGGTGGAAATGGAGTTTGCCGATGATCAGGTGTTCTTTGACAAACAATAGAATAAGAGGCCCAGTTGGCAGGGAAAGGGGAAGAATTCATCAAAGAATCAATAAGGTAAGAAAACCAAATATACATCATGTGAGAAGTGTGGTAAAATACATCCTGGAGAATGTTAGTCCAAGTCTGGAAAGTGCTTTCGGTGTGGTATGTATGGTCATATTGCTCGTAACTGTAAGGAATATGAGCAAGCAGGCAATGAAAAGCCAGCGTTAAGATGTTTTAAGTGTAATGAAATGGGTCATTATGCAAATGAGTGTCTAACGAAGAACTCAAATGGGGGAAAGCAGTCAGAATACAAGCAGAAAGGGGTGGTGAAATCATTTGCAACTACTTCAGCAGATGTTGGGACATCGAATGAAGAAGTATCAGGTACATTGTTTGTTTTTTCAGATTATGCCAATGTGTTGTTTGATTCAGGTTCTACACATTCTTTCATTTCTGAGAAGTTCTCTAGTAAATTGGAAATTCCATATCAAGATATGAATCCTAAACATAGGGTAAAAACACCCGGAGGGAACGTTGAGACAAAAAGGAATTATAAGAACCTTCATATCCTTCTGTGCGGAAAGAATCTACCAGCAAACCTTATTGTTTAGCCTCTAGTAGAGTTTGATGTTATTTTGGGCATGGATTGGCTTTCTGTTTATCATGCTAAGATTTAATGCAGAGCTAAAATGGTTTCATTTCAGAAAGATTTTTAGTTTGTGTAAAATAATGAACCCTTGATTTTGATAACATATCAGGAAGTTGAGAAACTAGTAAAAGATGGAAATGAATGTTACCTTGCACATATTGTTGAAAATAAAGAAACTGTTCAGATGAATGATGTACCAGTGGTAAATGAGTATCTTGATGTTTTCCTTGATGAGTTTACTGGTATTATTCATGATCGGGAAGTTGAATTTACTATTGACTTAGTTCTTGATTCTAAGAAAATTTCAAAACTCCCTTATCGAATGGATCAAGTTGAACCTTTATAGTTAAAGAAGAAATTACAGGATTTATTCGATAAAGGTTTCATTCGACCTAGCACATCACCATGGGGTGCTCCTGTCTTGTTTGTTAAAAATAAATATGGCTCAATGAGACATTTCATTGATTATAGAGCCTTGAATAATATTACAGTTATGAACAAGTATTATTTTCCTCATATCAATGATTTGTTTTACCAGCTCCAGGGATCTCAGTATTTTTTCGAAGATTGACATGAGGTCGGGGTACCATCAGTTGAAAGAAAAAGAAGCAGACGTTTTGAAGACTGCGTTCTTTAATAGATATGGCCATTATGAATATGTAGTTATGCCTTTTGGGTTAGCCAATGTACCTGCTGTATTGATGGACCTTATGAATTGAATTTTCCATGAGTTCTTGGATAAGTTTGTGGTTGTTTTCATTGATGATATTTTGGTGTTTTCTAAAAGTAAATATTAGAATGAAAGTCATTTATGGATTATATTGAAAACCATAAAAGAAAAGAAACTATATGGAAAATTAAGCAATTGTGTGTTTTGGATACAATAATTTTCTTTCCTTGGTCACATTGTTTAAAAAAATTGCATAATTGTTGATCCTACTAAAAAAAAGTTGCGGAAGAATGTCCAAGACCCACAAATGTTACTGAGATCTGTAGTTTCCTTGGTGTGGAAGGTTACTACCGAAGGTTTGTTGAAAAATTTTCATGATTATCTAGTCCAATGACTAAGCTAACTCAGAAGGGTGTTACGTTTATATGGAAAAAAGTATATGATGATTGTTTTCAGGAGTTGAAAAGCAGATTGGTGAATGCTCCAGTATTGGCACTTCCTTCCAGGAACGGTGAGTTTGTTATCTACTGTGATGCTTCATTGAAAAGACTTGGTTAGGTACTTATGCATAATGATCAGGTAATTGATTATGCTTCACGCCCGTTGAAAATTCATGAGATAAATTACCCTACACATGATTTAGAATTAGCTGCTGTTGTTTTTTCTTTAAAAATTTGGAGGAATCATTTGTATGGAGTAATGTGTGAAATATATAATAATAAAAAAAATTTAAAGTATATAATCACTTAGAAAGAATTGAACATGAGACAGAGGAGATGGATGTAATTAATCAAGGATTATGATTGTAAAATTCATTACCATCCGTGAAAAGAAAATAAAGTGGCTGATGATTTGAGTCGAAAACATAATGCTTCATTAAACATAATATGTTTGGAACGAGATCCTTTGGTTTTTGATTTGATGAACTTTGGAATAGAAGTTGTTGGTGCAGGAAGTTCTCCTATTTTTTTCAAGTATAAGTGAGATCATCCCTATTAGACAGAATTAAGCAAGCACAGAGGGAAGACAGTGAGTTGCAGAAAAAGGTAGAGCTGGTTCAGAAGTGTAAGTTTCCTGAATTCAACATTCATAATGATGGTGTTTTGAGGTTTGGGAAAAGATTATGTGTTCCTGGAGATTCACAGTTGAAGAATGAGTTGTTATGTGAGGCTCATAGTTCCTCGTTTTCAGTTCATCCTGGCAGTACTAAGATGTACAGAGATCAGTGGGAGTATTACTGGTGGGATGGAATGAAAAGTGATATTGCTGAACTTACTATGAAGTGTTGGACTTGTCAGCAGGTTAATGTAGAGGGACAGTTACCGAAAGGGATGCTTCAGCCTTTACCAGTGCCAGAGTGGAAATGGTAAAACATATCCATGGACATTGTAGTGGGATTACTGAAGACATATCGAGGTAATAATGCAATCATGGCTATTGTTGATTGCTTAACTAAATATGCTCATTTTCTTCTTGTTTGAGATACTTTCTCTCTAGATAAAATTTCTCGATTGTATCTTAACAATATTTTCAAGTTACATGGATTTCTCCTCTTCATTGTGTCTTATCGTGATCCGAGGTTTACTTTTAACTTTTGGAAAGGAATTCAGAAGTCGTTGGGTACTGAATTAAATTTTAGTACAACTTTTTATCTGCAATCAGATGGTCAGTCAGAATGAACAATTGAAACCTTGGAATATATGCTACGAGCTTGTTCTATGGATTATCATGGAAGTTCGGACCAACAACTTTCATTGGTTGAGTTTTCATATAATAAAATTTTTCATTATAGTATACAGATGGCACCGTTTGAGGCATTATATGGGAAGCGCTGTCAAACTCCAACTTTTTGGGATGAAGTAGGTGAAAGGAAGCGGATGGGACAAGAATTGGTAGAAGAAATTCCAGAAAAAGTTTATTTGGTTCATAAACACATGAGAACAGCTCAGAGCAGACAGAAAAGTTAAGCAGATAACCAGAGGAGGATCTATCTTTCGAGGTAGGTGAACATGTTTTTCTCATGGTTTCTCCATGGAAAAGTGTGATGTGATTTGGTAAGAATGAAAAGATGAGTCAAAGGTTCATTGGACCATATGAAATTCTAGAGAGTGTTGGATCAGTTGCATACAGAGTGGCATTACCTCCGAGTTTACCGCAGGTACACAATGTTTTTCATGTTTCAATGTTGAGAAAGTATATGCCAGATCCATCTCATGTTTTGAGCCCGGAGGTAGTTCAATTGGAATAAAATCTCTCTTATAAAGAACAACCAGTCCAGATTCTTGACTGAAGAGAGCAAGTGTTTTGAAATAAGGTAATTCATCAGGTAAAGGTTTTGCGGAAAACCCATATGGTTGAAGAGGAAACGTGGGAATCTGAAAATGTTATGAGGGATAAATACCCCCACATGTTTTTATAAGTGAATAAAATTGCGAGGACACAATTCCAAAAAGGGGGGAAGGATGTAACAGCCCAGGTATATAAGGAATAAAGCATTTTAATTTTTATTAATATTTATAAATTAAATATTATTTTTTACTTTAAAGGGGTTGCTATGTTCGATAGCGTACCCGATATGCAACAATGAGTTTCTTTGAAATCATATATTGCACACTAGTAATATAATAATATTATTCTAAATGGTAGTTAACACATAGTCATTTTATTGGAGGGAATGGATATAAATAATTAAAATATTATTATATATGTTTTCTAAATGTTTTTACATTTATCCAATAAAATATAAAGGCTTAAAATATAGAAAGAATTCAATTTTAGGCATATATACCATAATTTTCACTAAAGGTTCACTTATCACCTTTTGATGGCGAACCCTCATTAAATATAGTTATGGTCACTTTTATACATTCTATTGGACCAAATAAAACTCTTCTTTAGAATAGGGACATCAAAATTTACTTTGTGTAAATTTTAGGTATTTTTTTGATAAAGTTCATTTTTAATGAATAGTGAAAACTGTTGTATTTAAATTCAAAACAACTTTTTAATCTAATTTATTTATATGATTAGGATGTCATTTGATTTCTTTTTAGAGTTCATTTAGAATATGTTTTTACCATATAATCCAATAGTGGTCGTTGGAATTAATTTCACTTTCAAATTGGACTTAAACAAGTGTCAATCTTTTGATACTTATTGTTTCATAAAAACACGCTATTTGCTCTGACAGTGGAAATTAATTATTAAATTAATTAATTAAATTATTTGTTCTGAATTCTGTAAAATAGAAATCATATTTCAATTCTCAATATTAAATAAATCTGAGGGTTATGTTTTGGTATTATTCTGAAAAACTTAAATTTTTTAGGAATAGTAAGACCACTAAGAGCTACTTAAAAAACTGATTTTTCGTTTAAATGAAATTTGACTATCTCTGTGTTTTGAATTTCCAAAATTCGACATGCATGGTTTTCATTATGAAGTAAAATGTGGTTCAATGGGGTTAAAATAATTTTTTGGTGAATAGTAACTTCTAAATTTTAATCGCGATTAGATGTAATTAGTGTAATTTAAGGTAAGAATAAGGTTTTAATAATTTGAAATGAAGGTGAAACATGTATTACCCTTTTTGATTTGTCATGGCCGACCAATACAATACATGGGTCAACTTGGGGACCCCTTGGATCCACATTGGAAGGAAAATGACATTAATATCTTTTTATTTAATGTTAAAGTAAAAATGTCACAAACATGAGTTGTTTTACTAAAACAATTTTTAAGTGGGGTTATACATGTCATCTTTTTAACTATAAAGATTAATTATGAAGATTAAAATATTTCCTACATCATTATATTTGTTTTGTAATTTTTAGGCATTAAATAAATTAAATTATTTATGACATCATGATGATGCAGCGATTACCTCATTATTTAACGATTTAAATAAAATGAAAAGATAATGTAAAATATATGACCTACACATGTCAAAAACCTATTGGATGAGTATATTTTTAACTCCTATCACCTTATACTATAAATATATAATTTTGGGACATTTTAAATCTGAAAAGCATTTTATGATAAAGTAACCTTTTATAACTTTCCAAGAGTGCCCCTCTTCTCCCCTTATAAAAGGCCCCCACCTCTACCACCTTACCCACACTTCCAAAGCCTTTGGATCAGCTAAAACCTTCCAATATTGACTCTCCACATCTCTCTATAATTCTTATAATCCTCACTTTGGGAAGAAGTCTTCCCAAGGAAGCCTTTGAGCTCAAATCTAAGAGAGTTACCCTATTTTAAGGTAATGTCTTCACTTGTGTTCTTTTGTTTTATTTTTCCTCTCAAACCCCCTAAACTCTTTTTATTAATTTATTTTGAAATAAATCCAGTATATTAAATATACTGGAATGTTTTTATAATAATAATTCGAGCTGCACTTACACACACTTACATCTAATGGTTAAAGAACATACTATTTATGTGGATGGCGAATTTCTGCCTCACGAAACGATGATTGTTCAATATTCTTCTAACACCTTCAAAGGTGGACATTAAGATGTCACTATATTTATATATGATATATAATATGTTAATTCTATCCTTTATCTTCTATATTATTCATTTATGGCATACATTTATGGCTTCCATTATGGGTATACGCGATATCTTCATTTTAGGAAGTGCGGACTACCGCCCCCACAAAGTTATTTGATTTGTTAATGACATATGTGGGACGTATAAAGGATGGATTTAAAGTTATTATATATGATTTTATACTGGAATTATAATATACCTTTATATCGTTATTATTTATTTCCATTAAAGTATAAGATAGAAATGAAAGTAGTGTTCATGCATACGTACGACTTACTGTCTCCATGAACGATGCATTTCATTTCTTATCCCCAAATGTAATGTACTATTATAAGTACATATATATATAATCAATATATATGATGTACGTTGCATCTAAATGATTATGTAATATTATAAATACATGTATATGCTGGATATATATGATATATATGATATCCAAATCATGAATATCATTCTGTATATAATGAACCTCTGACCACACGAACAACATGTAATTGTAAGAAGTCCACTTTCGACTTAAGAACCAAATATCGAAAAAACAAACATTATTAACATAAATGATTACATATTGTTTATAACATGGTAATAAGTGATATAAAAGTAACAATGAACTTGAAAACGGTTTTTATGCAAGTAGAAATAAACTCATGTTTATTATTCAGGTCGTTAAAGAACGATCAAGTCAAGTCGGACCCGAGGTAAGGGACTTCGTCTCCATCTTCATTAATTGAGGCATATTTTGTTTTACACACAACATTACATTATACGAGGTATAAACCCCTTTGAATTTTATTTTTATTCAAAAGGAATATTTTTATATGAAGCGTTTTACTAAATTACAAAAAGGAATGTTTAATTTAACGTACGTGGTGACAACGACCTTTTCCACCGCCGCGAGTATTATTTGGTCATTGGCTTCTTTAACAAGCTGTGATGTTTTTTAAAATCAAATAAATACCATATAATCTTTTATGTATTTTTGTATTGATAATAGTTTTTATAATGGATTTGTTATGTCAATATATTTTAGTGTTATATTGTGATCAATGTGTGGAAATGTTTTCATTCCATTATATTTGTTGTATGTATTATGATTTTATAATGGTACTTGGACATTTGACGGGTGGTTACATGATAAACCATATGACGGGTGGTTCCGTGAATACCAGGATGGGTGGTTACGTTATAACCTCCAATGCATTGGGTATGGAAGTTGGTCGTATGGATATTCCATTAAGTGATATGTGTGGAAGTCGACCATATGGTTATTCCATTTAAGTATGTTTATGTCACAAGTTACCTTTATATGTTATGTGATCATTATATGGGTTTTATGGTAATCTTTTTGTTACAAAAGGGTATGTAATGATCTTTTATTCAGTAAAGAGTTTTTACTATTTCATAAAGGTGAAAAGTATTACTTTGATAAAGTATACATGGTTTACTTGTAGTTTTGATAAACTAACAGTTTTCATTCTTTGTGTATTCCATAATGAGCTTTTAATGATCACCCCAAGTTTATTGAAATGTTTTTCACAGGACTTAATCTGGAATAGGGTCATGGATGGGATCAAGGTAATTCCATGCTATATAAAACATTGAACTATACATGTTTCTTTTTAAGAGTTTATATTCTACAGAAACATAGTAGAAGTGTCTACTTTGTAATCTTTTGAGATGTAATAGTTGTGCCATAATTCTCTAAAACTCTAAAACTGAAATGCTCCTCAACGTGAATTATTCATTTAATTCTATATTAAGTATGGTTTAAGGCAGGGGCCTTATAATATTGGTGTAGAACACAATCATTTTGTGATGAATTCTGGGAAAAGAAGCTTATAAGACCATAATTAGTTTAGGAAGTGGATGAAAGAGTGAATATGATCCCAAAACATGTGAGAAAAATTGAGAGAAGGAAGAAAATATATGAAATTAATTGGAGGATATATTTTATTTCGAGGTAGGTGATCATGGTTTCCATATAATCTCTCCTCAGAAAAGTTTAATGTGATTTTGTAAGAAAGGAAAGATAAGTCCATGGTTCATTAGACCTTATGAAATCCTAGATAAAGTTAGAACAATTGCCTACCAAGTAGATTTACCTCCAAGTTTGTCACATGTACCCAATCTTATTCATGTTTTGATGTTAAGAATGTATGTCTCAGATTCATCACTTGTTTTGAACCCATAAGTAGTAAAGTTAGAAGCAGAACATTATTATGAGGAAGAATATATTCAGATTCTAGGTCATAGAGAGAATGTTTTGTGCAATATTATAATTCACCCAGTTAAGGTTTTGTACAAACAAACCACATGGTTGAAGAAGCAACATGGGAATATTGAAATTATATGGGGGAAAGGTATATTCAATTGTTTAATGTGAAAATAAAAATTTGAGGATTATATTTCTAGAAGGTGTATTGAATTTAACAACCTAGGTACTTATAAAATATTTTTTTTCTTTCTCGAATTAAATTTCCAAATTCATTATAAATATATAATAAAAAAAGTGTTATTTACAGAAATTAAGGAATATATACATATAGAATAGTAACATGGCCTATGAAAGTAAAAAAAAATTTATATATCATATATGTTAATTATTGGATATTTATATCATTTAATTGGAAAATAAATTTTTCAAAAATTAAAAATTTATAGTTAGTATTTTTTTTTTGACATAGAAATTTTTATTTAGAAATTTATAACTAATATAATGATTTAATAGAAAATTTATCATTATAAAATTGATTCATAAATTAATATATTTTTGTATTATGATTTTAATATAATTATATGGACCTTATTCATTTTTCAATGTGTTATAAAATAAATTTAAAATTTAAAATTTGTATTTTTTGATTAAATAGTGATATTAACTAAAATATATTTTTCAAATATTTAGAAACTCATGTTCATAAAATAATATTATTTTTTGAATTCTAGATGTCAAAAAATAATTAGGTTCATTTTTTACGATTTTTCTGAAATAGTAATATTTTGGGTGAAGTGTAAAATATGTTAATTTATAGTATTTGACAAATACATGGTTTATTGATTCATAGATGATTTATGGATGATGTAATCCGAAAATATTTAAATCACCATCATTATTTTAATATATTTAGTGATATTTCTCAAAATATTAATAGGCATGATCCAAAATAGTAATCCACAGAATAAACTAATGAGAAAGAACCCCTCTCTTTTACTATAAATACCACTTCTCACCACCTCTTATCCGGACACATCAAATCCTACTAGCTTGTTTAATTTATACCAATTCCATTATCCAGACTCTTCTAAATTTCCATGAACATATTTTCTCACCAAAAGGCTAAAACCATGTTTATTGACAAGGATTTCATGAAGAAAAATGCAAGAGGTAAAATTATATTTCATTATCTTTTATATTTATTTTAAATCTATTTTATTTTATTATTCTATCCTTACCTCACAAAATTAATGTGGAATTAAAAATAAATTATATTAAATAAACTATAATTTTATCATGTTGATGAAAAAATTCATCATCACACTTTGTCTCCTCTCCCACTTATTTTAAAAATGAGAACATCTTCTAGGATGTGTCGATATACCGCCATCGAGGAGGATACAATTTCATTTTCCATTACCACCTTAACAGAATGTCATAAAAATATTATTATGGTTAAATAATATTATATTTTACATATTATATTTTATATAATTTTATATAATGATTTTATAAACATTATATAAAATAAAATTATATAAGGTCTTGATGGTCGCAAAAACTGCCAAAAAACAAAATCATTTTCATTGATGTATTATATAATGATTCATCTTAATATCAAAAAACAAGTTATATTTTTCATCATTTAAAATTCTGGTAATATATTAATACCATCAATATCTACTTATGTCGTTTTTCTTCCATTTGACAAGAAAATCTATAATGAAACACCCCATAAAACTATGAAATAAATGCACCTGAAATAATGAAAAACAAATATTGTAAATATATGGCTGGAAATATGTTATAAGAAGATAATATAAGGAATTATAAATATTAATATGGTTCAATAATATATTTATAACACTCTTTAAATCATTATAAAAGAGTTTTGAACACGTTTTAATTAAGAGTAATCCGAGGTAAGGGACTTTTCTATAAAAAACCTCTTTTAAATTTCTATCTATACAAAAATAAAATGAAAAGTTTTTTGATTCAAGTATTCATATTTTATTTTTATATTTTGGTTATATTTTGTTATTTATTACTAAGGGTGGTTCCTATATCTCTTTCCAATGAATTGGTTATGTTTTTTTGGAAGTTTACCATAATGGTTATTCCATGTGTAACTGTGATAGTTACTCCATATGGTTTCCATGAGGGTTAAATCATAAGGTAGACATAAAGGTTACATTATAAGGTAGTTGGGAGGTTTAAAAATAATATGGTATCCTTGAGGGTTAAATTCTTAAATAATTATTACCCCATGACTCTGAAATGATTTTATTTATGTTCTCTATGTTTTATGGAAAACTCTTGTTTTCACAAAGTAACTAAATAATAATTTATGAGTGTGAAGTATGTATCTATGAAAATTATTTCATATGTTTATAATTATCCTTGTACAATTCATTTCCATTTTTTTTGTATGACCCTTACTAAGACTTGTGTGATTTTCCTAATTTTTAAAATGTTTTCACAGGGTTTAAGTATGGTTAAGAGAATAGAAGAATCCAAGATGAATATTATAAATATTTTTTTGGAAAATAATCAATGTTTTACTAAAAAAAGTAACATTATGGAAGAAATGGAGACTATTTTAGTTGTTACCAATTTTATTCTTATGGTATGATATATATTAATTATTTCTTAATTCCCAAAAACTCAGAAATGAAAATATATTTTAAAACATAAGAAATTTAATTCTAAAAGAAATTACATGTTTATTTAATGCTTAGGGTTGATCCCTTATAAATTCTCCTCGCACCCCTAGGGATTCCTGACTGCATGGAAAGATTCACTCTAGGTCTTATGGATAGATCTTTGATGTCTTGAAGAATCCACTTTCCTGTATTCAGGAGTATAAAAACTCTTCTGATACTTCATTTATTGGTAATTTTCCTTGCAGAATTTCTCTACGTGGCCCAAATGGATACACCATCGATGAGAATTCAGAAGATTATGAAAATATGGCTTTGAATGTCAAGAACATCCACACTATAACTACATGAGCGAATGGTATAACAACTAAGAAGTAGGAACTAAAAAAAGATACACAATAGAAATAGGTTTCTATGCACAAAAGTTTCACAAAATGGAGAACATTATTTATCACCATGTACTACAAAATGTAATATGAGAACTATCTATCGTTGAAATTCCACATCCACTAGCTTCACAATTGAAACATCCCAAGATGAGAGGACTATCTCATTTATCTCAGGATTAAAACCCCATCTGAATATATTATCGTTCAACCGGTCCTTTGATTATATGTCCACATAAAATGAAACCATCTCTTCAAGGTGGTTACCATAGTCATTCATCATCCGCCGACCATGCTGAATACAAAAGAGATCCTCCTCATTCTTCACCTTCTCCTCCTCGGGTACAAACCATCAGAAAAAAAAATTTATTAAAGACATCCCAAGCCATTCAAAATTTAAATTATATTTGGATGATCACCTTCTATTGGTCCAAACATGGACCATCAAATGAACCTAAAAATGCTCATAGATTTATAGTTTAAAGAATTAAAAAATATTTTAAGTTAAGTTTGAATTTTCCAAGACACTATTCATCCACTAACAGACCTTGATCACCATAGAAGACTGGAAAAAACTCATAATAACCTACCTCTCCCACCCCACTAGGAGTTTGGGCAGATTCAATAACTAGATGTGACTCAGTAGAAACCATTGGGATCATTCTGGGCGGCATACTCTGATAACATAAAAAACAATTAAATGAATCAATATCAAACAAAAATTCAACCAAATAGGAAATTCAAAAACAGAAAAAATTAATTATAAATAAAACAACATAAAACAAATCCAAAATACTTCTTTAAAAATCTCTCAAATTACATTCATTCTAATGATACTTTTCAATCATCATGACCCACAGCCAAATCGAATTTTTAACAACACAAGCCATTTTCAAAATATTTCAATTTCCCAATAAATACTTCTTCTTTTGGAAACACTTATTTTTTAAAAAAATTATTCATTTCAAAATACACCCACAAAAACTTAATGCAACCCATAACATAACCCACACTGATACTTACAAATATAAGGAACTACTGGTTATGCCTAACACATCCTCATAGTTTAGTGTAACATGCCCGGATAAATCACCATCCACTAGAAGTATCATTAACTCTGAAATTTGTATTCACATGGGTTGTTAATTTATGAAAAATCATTGGGTAACACCTATTCACTTCCATTTTCATTCCCCATACATGCACCCAAAAACCATAACTAGGTTCTCAACTCCTGAACTACCCCTAAAAAAAGAGGATCAGGACAAGTATGAGTTCTCAAAGATCTTCCCACAACTAGTTATTGAGTTTTGTTAGTCCTATCTCAAAACTATATGACACACCAAATAATAAAGGGCTAAATATAATACCATATTTTTAAAACCATCATTGGTTGACTATGAACTGTTCACCTGAGCTATCCCACGACATGGTCCGAGAGGGGTTCCAGATCCTCTTGTGTTGGAAGCTAGTGTCGGACATCAAAGTTAACCCAAATGGGGATGATTTAGCCCAATATAACTAATTAATAAGAAAACTTATAGATCATGAAATATAAATCCTCTAAATACAACTAAATACGTAAAAAGATCCAAATACATCAACCATGGAAAAAATAGAAATCTAAAAAAATATCCAACATTGAACCAAAATAGGATAGACATGATATCATTGTAACCTATTGTTTTACACCAAACACATTCTAGCTCTCTCTACAAAAAATACTTGAAAGCATGTAAACATGTAAAACATCTCATCTATACTTACACCGAGTTGAACAATTAGGGTGTGAGTATAAAACATCTCAGTAAGTAAGAACCACAGATTCCATACATTTCATTTACTGAAATAGTCCATAGACACTAGTTTTTAATAAATTTATAAAATACGGTTTAAACATTTAAATTACCAACAATGATTTTCAGAAAATTGAATTTTTATAACTAAACACATTATTATTTATAAAATAGGTTTGTATTCCAAAAATCTAGTTTTAAAACCAATCTCCAAAATAATTATACAAATAATGTGATAAAAGATCAATAACATGAAGAAAATAAAAATTGTAGGTATACTTTTGTAAAACAGGTTACACCTTTCTACAAAGATAAATAGAGATGAGAAGATAGTAATCATCTGAATTTCCTAAACATATCTACACGTAATCTCTAGAAGTACTCAGTTCTGACTCACCTATCAGTGTATGGTGCTGCTTCATATTCAATAAAAAGTAGATGCCCTAAACAAGAATCACTAGTGGAAAATCCCACCATCCCAATCATAAATTCCTTGGGGTATAAATATATATGATATGGACTAGTAAGAAACCATCACTCAACCATTTTGATGACATCTAGAAATATTATGATAACAAAATAAAGGAAAATGGTGAGGTCATGACACGAATTTCATAAACCAGTAACACACAAATTCCACTATTCATGGATTTCTCCAACCGTAGAACCAACTATGTAATTAACCTCTACTCAGAAAGATGAATATAGTGTCCCCCCCAATGTTGATACAACCGAGGTTGCATGTGGACCGATATTTCACATGCGTATTAAAATCACTTTCCAACACACCACATGGTACCAACATGGCCTTAAAATTTTAATATTATAAATAGATTCAAAAAAACATTTCAAAACTTAGTTGGTAACACTGCTCATTCTCAAAACATGCAAAACTAGAATTTTGATTCATTTAGTTACCAAACTATACCTCGTGGATCCAAATTATTCAAACCTTAAGAAACATTTTTGGCAACAGAAATGAGTCAATTTGAAACTAAGAGACCTTTTGATGACATAAGGATTCAATGAACCATTTTAAAAATTTAATATAGAAATAAGATGAATGGTTACGGGAAAAGTTTTATTTTGAGATCTTGGTTTTAAGGTTAACATATAATAGAGTTCCATTATCATTGATGTTCTTATCCCTATGTGTACCCTGTGCACATAAGTATATTTTCATATCCAATAGAACACTTTTTAGAAACCATAATTACCAAGAAATTAAACCCATGCTATAACACTATAATTACCACCAATCACAACAACCAACACATATGAGCACTAATTCACAAGAACGTATCAAAACAATAAAAAATCATGATTCTCAAGGAAAATGAAATTACCAAATCCCAATTTCAAACAAACACAAACCCAAATATCCAATTAAACATTTAAGGTCAAAAATGTATTTTATCAAACAAGTTTTGTACACATACATATAGGCATAATCAATGAAATTATTTAAAACTCAATTTTCAACCAAATTGAAAACATAAAAACAACTCTACAATTCACACCAACATATCACAAGAATATATAACACATTATAAAATTTAATAGAAATGATCTAGAATATCATGGAATGTTATATTAAAGTAAATGGGTGGAAAAACATACCTCAATGGCGTGTGAATGCAATGAAACTTTAAAAGTGGAAATAACTAATCCCATTAAAAAAATACATGAACCCTAACATCAAATAAGTTGAACAATATTAGTTAATCCACACTATAGAGTTAGGATAAAAAAACCAATCCAAATAGGAACCATGAACAAAGAGAGGAAGGGAATAAGAGGATAAAAATTGACCAAAAACTAATATAAACTCACCAAAGACGCTTGAGGGAGGACCGAAGATGGAAGAAGAGTAAAAGTGGAAGAGCTTCCGAGTCCCATTTGGGTTCCTAGGTCAACCACGAGGGAAAGGAGTCTCATTAGGGATAAAAAGGTAGGTAAAGATTATAATTTTAATTTATTTACGAATATAGGTTGGTCACATTGATTACCCAATTGTACGCCAACCCAGCAAACCCTACTATAGAGAATATGAGTCTTTATTGTCTGGCTGCAGGGTTTAAGAAATCACGAACCGAATATGCAATTGGGTTCTTCTAAAATGATAGAGCGTAAATATAATTATTACATCTTGACATTAATATTTCACTTTTATAGACTATGGAACACCATCATCAATGGTTTCTCTATTGTGAAAATAGATAGAATTGAAAAAATGTCGGAGAAAAGTTTCTTATTGGTGAAAATAAATAAAAATATAATTCAATCGCCTAACTCCCTTGTTAATTTCTATTTTATAAATCTTATAATTTATTTCATTTAATTTATTTTCCCCCCTTATCAACCTCCCCTATTTGACACCCATTATTAAATTTGCTGACTAAATACGAAAATAATTACACAAATATCAATTATTATTCCTCTAATATCTCATATCATCAGCACCACATATAATATAATAAATATTAAAATTATTTATTTTAAAAAAATTGTTAATATAAATATAATTAATTAAATAATAATTAATAATTTAATTTACTCAAGAACCTAGCATACACAAAGAAATCCAAATTCCTCAATAAATTACCATATTATTGCCCAAGGGTAAAACATATATCTATATTCCAATGAAATTATATAATTTTATGTATAAGTATTTTAAAATTATCTTTCTATAGTTCATAGCCATAATCTTGAAAATTTCACATAAATACCAAATTTATATTTTGAAATCATACCATTGGTAACTTCTTTTAAAACATTTCATCATTGAATGGCTTCAAGAATATTTGTAAAAAGAAAAATATGAGTATAAACTCATTCATTAATTTTTTTTCATTATGAGAGAGTTTTACATAAAAATAGTAAATGAAAAATAATTCTAATATGTTATATGTATTTTTTATTCCCTCTATATATTCCTTCACCTTACACCATCTTGACACTAATAAAACCACAATGATTAAATAAAAAAACACAAAAAATTATTTCCATGATACATTTTTTCTAGGAAAAAGTCATAAAAATTATTATCTTATTCAATATTCACATCACTAAAATCAATCATTCTTTAAGGGTCATGATAATACAATTTAATAAAAAATACATAAAATGTATCATGAACCTTTTCAAATCATTTACATGTCACCAACATCTAATATACCTATTTAAATCTCCTTAACATTTCAAAAAGTATTATAGGTTTGGAAAAAACATGCTTCTAACTCTAAATATTCAATTTCCATGATAAGAAAAACACATTATAGATCCTGATACCTAACTAAAAACTCTAATGGTCTTCTCTTCCAATCCATGTCATATTTAATTAACCTTTGATATTTCCTTATGAAATCTTGAAAATATATTAATATCTTCATCATATTTTTCACCATATCTATCCCAATAAAAGTGGACTCAACAACCTCAAAATAAGGAAAACATATAATTACATGGAAACCACCAATAACCTCAAATATATTACATAAAATTGGAGGAATGAAGAATTTTATTATAATAAAATTATAATAAGGATGAATGATCCCCACATAATATAAAATAAAAAATAATATACACCCTCATTATAACTTGAAACATATGAAACATCTACTAAATTTGATGATCAAAATGTGGATGGAATTTTTTGAAATGTACAACTAGTTACGAAATGTTTCATATAGTTCAAACTGCATATATGATTTAAATTTATCATCCTAATTATATATTATAATCAATAAAATAGATATTATCATAAATATTATATTAAATATATATTTCATTTATACTAACTATTAATCTTTTTAGACATTCCAATGATATAAATTTCATAATGGGTAAAAACTAAGTCAACTTAATCAAATGGTCATTGATAACATAACATTTTCTAAACCCTTTCATGTTATGTTGAAAACCCATAACAAAATATATAAAAAATTATTCCCACTACCACAAGTAAATTTATAGTAGGTAAAAAAACTCCCCTCCAAACATGATTTCTGAATTCCACTTTCTATCACACTATAGATTCCAAAACAAAATTAGCAACCTTCTTCTTCTTACAAACCAACATAATAGTTGACTAGATGCATTCTACTATGTTATGTTTTGGTAATTACAATATCCATCATACTTTTTTATTTATATAATTAATATTTCCTATCAATATTTATTTTTCTTCATTGATATTATTTATTAATATTATTATTCTATAATTACTGTTATGTAATTTTATATATTTTGTGTTAAATAAATTTCATAATCACAAGATCATTGCATGAATGGGTATTTTATATTATGATTAAATAAATATATAATGGAATAACTTCATGTATGATGATAGTGTTATAATTATTTTTTAGGGGAAAAACAGTATATGTGAGGAGTTATAAATTTATATAAGTGATTAGTGTCTATCTATGCATCAGTAAGTGTTACAAAATTCTTGCATACTGATGTTTTATGTACACATATTTTTTGAATTATTTCAAATGTGATATTATATATAAAATATCTACTCTAATTTATTCAAAATTCGTAAAAGTATAATGAATTATATATAAATGCATTAATTTTATGTGTAATGATTTATTCAGAGATAACCTTTATATATTCCACAAATATAATATTATGCATTGATTCTGTCTATGTAGATAACGAATTCAATATAATGTGATAAATATTTTACCTTTAGTTGTTACAAGAACTATTACAAGATTAGAATGTTGTATAGTGAATTATTTTTCATTTTTTATGATAGATAATTCCTTACTATATATAATGGACAATTTTAGGGGTTTAAATAAAAACATTTATAATTTAAAAAATATTAATCTATACAATAAACTTTGATAAATTTTCATAAAAACATAAATAAATATTATATATGATAAATTTATAGGGTTGATTCAAAGTTGATGTTTAAATAAATATCATAGATCCAATTTTTATAAAGATTATAAAGGAAACTAATATTACTCTAATGTAGTTCATTACTATACGGTATAGTTTTTGGGAATTAAAATAATTATTTATGACTTAAATTTTTTGAAATAAATTACCTAATGATTGTTAGGAATTAAATATGATTATTGTTAGATGATATCTCTATAAATGGAGAATTTTCCAAACTAGAATAACGAATTTAAAACATTGTGATCCTGATAAAATTTTTAATTATAAAAAATTATTTGTAAAGATTTATTATTATGGGATTCATATTTAACTTATCAATCCACTACATCTGTTCGATATTTATTAATCTTCTTTGTTTTAGTGGGTTTTCAATTTATTTTCTTTATATATTTCATTGTGGTTTAATAGTATTTTGGTTTTAATTTTACCTATAATAGATCAATTTGTATTTTTTCTAACTCTATAAATAGAACATGTATGTAATTAGTTGTTCCTACATATTAGAATGTCGTTTTTGTGGTTGTTATGCATACATAAGAATATATGGGTTGTAAATTGGTCATGTCTCCCCTTTAAAATCAACATGTATTTAGTATGTATAATACCTCTCAATGAGTAATGGGGTGTGAAGCATTGTTTTAATAAATTTATGATCTAAAATAATATAAAAATATCATGTCTTATTTATTAATTTTTGAATTTTTGAATTATTTATTTCAGTTAATTCACCCCCACCTCTTGAATTTATGACGTCTGTCCATTTAGTCTAACACAAACCTTCAACTTTAAAGTATGATATATCTCAGAAACACCCAAATTAATTACCAAATATAAACTATGTAACTCATGTTAATCCACTAAACAAAAACGTTGAGAAACAAATCTCATAGAATAATAATAGATGTTCTTCATCCTCACTAAAAAAAATCCAAATCATCACCATTTATAATATTATCTAAAAATTAATTAATATTAGGGTTTCCTTTTTGGGAATTCTCAATCCATCTTCATTGATCTCCTTTTTGAAGAGTTTCATATGTTCACAAAATCCCATCACATTCCATAATTTTCATTCCCATTTAAAATCCTCACAATAATATTTAAAACACAGAGAATTAGATAACAAAATATCATTTTTGTGAGCATTAGTTATCTTATAAAAAAAATAAAAAATATATTCCACCGATCTTCCCAACCCAACACTTAAATTATTTTTATAAAAAATATCTCTCATTCCCAAATTTTTTTATAAATATAAATAATTCCCCATGAAAAAACTAACTGTAATATTTATGTCCCAACACCACAGATGAAACTCTAGTTTATAGGTTGTGTAATTATGATCATGGGAAAATGACTATACATCCCCATGCATAATGCCAGATCTCTCTTAGATCAAGAAACATCTAAAACCATGATGGGATACATGAAAATATATCACATAAGGAATTCCTTTTTTAGGTAATTGAATAACTAGATATTTCATAAGCTTCTCCTTCAAATATTTTATGGCCACTTATCACACATCCATTGGAGAAAAAAATTACCTTGTCTAAGTGAATGCCAATAATAGATTCACAATGTAATGAAATACTACTAAAATTTTCATATAATAATAGTTCAAGACTAATAATCTCTATAACATAAAAATGTTATTTAGTGGATTCCATGCAAAAAATGCCTTAATATTCACTATGTATACTACTACACCATGATCTGAAAGAATAGAACAAATAAAATTCACCTCATGTGTCTTAATTTGACACTTTTATATCCTCTGAAATAAATAATTATTCTTGAGAAATCATAATTCTATGAATTTATTCTCAATATGGGCATCATTTATCTCTAAGAAAACCTAATTATAATCATGGTATAAAACTAAAGGAATCATTAAGATTCATTCAAAACTCTATAATAATAATCCATTAATAATATTCAATGCATTCAATAAAATTGAATTACTTCACACTCAAAATTTTAGTAAATTTATTTTGGATATCTTCATCCATGACCCACATATGGTGATTTTGATATCATAAATAAGTATTAGAGAATTAACTCACATTTTCAATAAGTAAATAAAATCATCAATTGTAGAAGAGTATAATTATTATACACTATATTAGTATTCTATATTTGGTTGTCAATACAAAACACCATGATTTCATCAATATTGTTTACAAAAAAAATCCTGATCACCCCATAGAATAACAATATTCTAAATAAATACACATTGTAATAACTCATCAATACAATTACTTTGATCACAGATATCTATCAATTCAATTTAATAATCCTCCACCTCAAAATTACATTCACCTATATGTATATTGATTCCAAAATAAATCTCTCTCCTTATATGTAGTTACAAAATATCATCTTGAAGAATATAAGTATATTCCCTAAATAATCCTGAAAAATTTTCCATATCTAAATATGTTGCACATAGAATCATTAACTCTTACTAATATGTAATAAATTATGCATAAATCCCTCTCTACATGAAATGAATTTCATTTTCATCATTAAGAACCACACTAGATGAATCCAACCATGATAAAACATGCCCTATTGATAAAAAATGACAAAAAATATTACATATTATATCCATTGAATCCAAAAGATAAAATTTTATGACATTGTAATAATAAAACTACTCTAAAATAGAATAAATATCCTCCAATGATAATCTCACAACTACACAACCCATAAAATCTAATTTTACATCCCATAGGATTGATCAACTATACTGGCTACCAACCATTCTCTATAGTTAGTTATATCTCACACCTTATGGAATGCATGTTAAAAATTGTGATGAGTCTCACTAAAAAAAATTTAATATATCATATTCTTGAAATTATATAGCCACAATTTTCCATTTAATAACTCCTCATCATCATTATACCAAATACATTCTTCTAACACCTCTCCAGTTAGTACCTTTTTGGTTCTCATCCATGATTACCACTTCTAGATCCACCATACAGTAATGGTATTAATGGTTATATATCATGTTAATAGTATGACAACTATTATGATGTGGTTGTTAAAAACTAATAGGTGTTTTGTAAAAGAAATATTATTAACATTTCCCATCTAGATATATTGAAAAGATAGTCAAACAGACTACTGATATCCATACTGGCAATAGAGATACATCGCAATCCCTATGACTCGCTATATGGATTTATATTACACACACCAAAGAAGAGATATTATATTGAATGAAAAGTGAAATGAAATCATTAGAACATTTATTTCATTAAAATTAAGTTATCCAACCTCTGGTACAAATTTATGAAACACTATTTTAAGTACACCCTATGATTGAGAATATGTATGTCAATAAATTCTCAACTATCTCAATAGTTTTGAATATATTTTTAATGTAGCATAGGGAAAAAATCACCAAAAAAATGGGATATCAGGCCATATTCCCTCTAAAATGATCATATATTGATTTCTCAATATCCATAAAATCATTTTAATTAAACATTAACTACATTATCAACCCATTATACTCTTCTAAAAAAGAATAAGTCCACAATAGCACTAACAACTCAAAAAACTATTCAAGAATATGCATATTTAATAAGAAATATTTTTTGAATAACTCCAAAAAAATTATTACAATCAATCAATAAATAACTTAATCTATTAAACATAGCATCAACCACTATCATTCCAAACTACATAACATAATCACTGTTAAAAGAAAATGATGTTTTCTTCCTATCTAATTCAACTGAAGATCAATCTCAACCTCAGTAAAATAACAATTAATATAATGAATTTCACTAAATCCCTAAATATTTGGTAACTTCTACTTTTTTAAGTCACTGACGTACAGTTTCCACGCCTAAAACACCTACAGGTCTTCCTTCCAACATGAATGCTCGGGTACTTATTATAACTCTTCTTATTGAACCCCATTATGGAATCATACAACTATTATATCTAAAAATAGTTAAACTAAACTCAATAAAGATATATATACATATATATATGAGAAATTTAAAACTAGAACACAACAAAATTCACCCAAACAAATACAATAACCCCAAGAATAATATAAATAGTCATAAATTCCTAAAAATTCAGTACACATTTATTTAAACGAGTAATGATACACTAAATTAAATAAATAATATTTTTTAATTAATTACCAATATGTTATGGAATAATGACATAGATAATATGGACAAATATATATGTTACGCAAGTTATTTGTCTACATTATATACATAATTAAATTTTTATTGTATCCATACCACCATTGTAATAATTACTAGTTCATTCTCTAAATTTTAACTAAAAAATTCTCTAAACTGATTTTTTAAAGAACTAGAATATCAAGGACACCACCTAAGTCAATAATCATTTTACATATGAGTCCTAAAGTCTACCATTAAGAAGACATGATTCAATGGAAAACACTATTAATATATCAATAAATATATATGTATTGAATTTTCCTCTATAAAATAATTACATCACCATGAACAATATAATGTATTTCCAAACCCTAATATATGAAAAATGTCTTTAAATTATTTCCATGTAATATATACCATAGTAAAAAAATAAAAAAGATAAAAAAACACATATATCATTACCCTTATACATCAACTAAGGAACAATAAAATTAACCTCTATTGATAGGTTTTTTATTTCACGAGTTGTGGATACAAAACACCACCACTAACATTATGATGAATATCTTATAAATAGTAGATTGAAAGTAGGGGTAGGATTGAAATATACATATTTTGTTTCTATAGGAAATTATAATCATTCTTTTTGATTAAATCATTATAATGAAAGTATTTATAAAATAAAAAAAACATAACAATTAATGTAAAAATATCATTCTAATTATATATTTTTCATTTTCAAGGAAATTAATTTTTATGGTTTAATGTTTAACTAAAATAGACAACAAATATCAGTATTTACATTATAATACAATGAAACCAATATAAAATTACAAATTATTTTTAAAATTTTGTAAACATTGTAACATCCCAGATAAATAAAGAATAATACACCTTCATATTTATTAATATTTTCAAATTAAATATTAATTTTACTTTATAGATGTTTCTATGTTCGATAGCGTACCTGATACGCAACAACGAGTTTCATTGAAATCTTACGCTGCACACTAATAATATAATAATATTATTTTAAATGGTAGTTAACATGTAGCCTTTTTATTGGTGGGAATGAATAGAAATAACTAAAATATGATTATATATTTATGTTAAGTGTTTTTACATTTATCCAATAAAATTTAGAGGCTTTAAATAAGAAAGAATTCAATTTTAGGTATAGATAATATAATATTCACTAAAAGGTTGATTTATCATCGTTTAATGGAGAAAACTCCTTTAAATAGTTTTGGTCACTCATATACACTATATTGGACCAAATTAAATCCTTCATTTTTCATCGGGACATCAAAATTTACTTTGTGTAAATTTTTTGTTTTTTTCTGAGAGAGTTCATTTTTTATTTAATAGTGAAAAATGTTGTATTATAAATCAAAACCTCTATTAAATATAATTTATATATTTTATTAGATTATATTTTTAATTGGTTTTAAAGTGAAATTATAATATATTTCTACTATTTAATCTAATGGTGGTCATTGGAATTAACATCACTTTCAAATTGGACTTAAACAAGTGTCAATCTTTTGATTGATATTGCTTCTTAAAAACATGCTATCTGTTTTGACAGCAGGAATTAATAATTAAATTAATTAATGCAACTTATATGTTTTCAATTATGTATAATAGGCATCATCTTTTAATTTGGAACATCGAATATAGCTTAGGGTGAATTTTTTGTATTTTTCTGAAAAACATCAATTTTTTATGAATAGTGAAACCACTAAGTGGTAGTTAAAAAACGGATTTTTCATTAAAATTAAACATTAACACATAAATTAATTTAATATAAAAAAATCCGACATTAATGGTTGTCATTATTAAGTAAAATGTGGTTCAATAGGATTAAAATAATTTTTGGTGAATAGTAACTTTTATGTTTTATTAATCGCGATTAGAGGTAATTAGTGTAATTTAAGTCAAAAATAATGTTTTAATAATATGAAATTACCTTGAAACATGTCCTAAACTTATTGGATGTGTCATGGCCGACCAAAAAAATCCATGGGTCAACTTGGGGACCCTATGGAGCCACAAGGGTACGAAAATGACATTACTAACTTTTTATTTAAAGTTAAAATAAAAATGCCACAAACATGTATTGTTTTACTAAAAAAATTACATGGGGTTATACAAGTCATATTTTTTACTATAATTATTCAGTATAAATAAAATAACATTTACTACATCATGATATTTTTTTATAATTTTTAGACATTAAATAAATTAAATTATTTATGACACCATGATGATCCAATGATTACTTCATTATTTAACAATTTAAATAAAATGAAAAGATAATGTAAAATATAAGACAAAAACTATTAAAAAACCTATTGTATGGGTGTATTTCAAACTCTTATCACATTATCCTCGATATATATAATTTTGGGACCTTTAAAATCTGAAACTCATTATATAATAAAGTAACATTTTATAACTTTCCAAGAGTGCCCCTCCTCCATCTTATAAAAGGACCCCACCTCTACCTCATTACCCACACCTCTCAAGTGTTTGGATTGACCAAAATCAGATAATTTTATTTCTCCACATCCCTCTCCTCATCTTATATTCCTTACCTTAGTCATAAAGCTTGTCATGAAACCCTTTTTTTCAAACCAAGAGGACTTATTTGATTTAAAGGTAATGTCTTCACTTGTGTTATTTTGTTTTATTTTTCTTCTCCATTCACATAAACTCTTTTTATTACTATATTTTATAACAAAATATGTATCATAAATATACTAGGATTTTTTTATGATAATTATTTTATTTAAACATTCACACACCTCAGTCTAATGGTTAAAGAACATAATGTTTCTAGGGATTGCGAATTTCTGCCTCACGAAATGATGATTGTTCAATATTATTTTAACCCCTTTCGTGGTGGACATTATGATTTAACTCTATTTATATATGATATATATTATGTTTATGTTTTCCTTATTCTTCTGTATTTTTCATTTATGGGATACCTTTATTGTTTCCATTATGGGTAAACACGATAATTTCATTTTAGGAAGTGCGGACTACCACCCCATCAAAGGGATTTGATTCGTTAATGCCATATGTGGGACGTATAAATTATGTAGTTAATGATATTATATATCATATTATACTGTAATTATAATATACCTTTATATCATTGTGATTTTACTGCATTCAATACAAAATTGAGATGAAAGTAGTGTTCATGCGTATGTACGGCTTACCGTCTCCATGAACGGTGAATTTCATTTCTTACCTCTAGATGTTATATACTATTATAAATAGATGAATATGATGGTTATTTGTGATATATTTGATATCCAAATAAGGAATATAATTCTGGATATAATGAACCTTTTACCACATGAACGACATGTAATTGTAAGAAGTCCATTTTTGACTTAAGTACGCAATATAGAAAAAATGAACATTATTAACTAAAATGATTACATAATGTTTATAACATTGAAATAAGTTATATAAAAGGAATAATAAAGTTGAAAAAAGTTCTTAAGAAAGTATAAATTAACACAAGTTTATTATTTAGGATATTAAAGAGTGATTGAGTCAAGACAGACACGAGGTAAAGGAATTTTTCTCATTCTCCATTCATTGAGGGATATTTTGTTCTTATACATGTCTTTATTTTATACTCTGTATAAATCCTCTTTGAATTTTCATTTCATTCAAAGGGAATCATTATCTATGAAGCTTTTTACTAAATGACAAAAAAGGAATGTTTATTTTAACGTACATGGTGACAACGACCTTTTTCCGCCACTAGGAGTATAATTTGGTGTTTGGCTTCCTCTACAAGCCGTAATGTTTTTAAAATGAAATAAATACCAAACACTATTTTATGTATTTTGTTATCGAAGATGGTTTTTATAATGGATTTTTTATGTCAATATATTTAAGTGATATATATTGTGATCTAAATGTGGAAATGTTTTCCTTCCATTATATTTGATTTATGTCTTCTGATTTTATAATGGTACTTGGACATTTGACAGGTGGTTACGTGATAAACCATTTGATGGGTGGTGCCGTGAATACCAGGACAGGTGGTTGCGTTATAACCTCTAATTCATTGGGTTGGAAGTCGGCCGTATGTCTATTCCAATTTAGAGATATGTGTGTAAGTTGATTGTATGGTAATTCCATTTAAGTATGTTTATGTCCCAAATTACCTTTATATGTTATGTGTTCATTATATGGGTTTTATTTTAATATTTTGGTTATAAAAGGGTATGTAATGATCTTTTGTTCAGCGAAGAATATTTACTACTTTTTAAAGTTGAAACATGTTACTTAGATAAAGTATTCACGGTTTACTTGATGTTTTGAAAAACTAACAATTTTCCTTCTTTGTGTATCCCATATTGAGCTTTTTATGATCACCCCATGTTATTTTTGAAATTTTTTTCAAAGGAAATAATGTTTAATAGGGTCAAAGATGGGATCAAGTAAAATTCATGATATCTTAAACATGGAACTAGACATGACTCTTTTTTTAAGAGTTCATGTTTTGTAAAAAAAGGGAATCATTGTAGAAGTGTCTAATGTGTAATCTTTTGAGATGTAATAGTTATGATATAATTCTCTAAAAATCTAAACCCGAAAAGGTCCTCAAATTGAATTATTTATTTAATTCAATATTAAGTGATGTTTAAGGCCAGGGCCTTATAGTTGGTATCAAAAGTCTGTTTAGATAACAGTAGGAGTCAGAATTCTATTAAATTATTATCCGAAAATATTATTTTAATGGTCAAATTGAAATGATATAGCATTTGAAGATTACAATGTTGCTTCATCTAATACATGGTTGTTCATAATGTATTTCGGCAGAGGAAACAAGGAAGCTATGTTGGGACGACATCAGGAGGAAGTCAACCTTCTAAATCAGCAACCTGAGGTGGTTGGAATGGGGACTGAATAGTTTGTTGGAGTGATGGAATAGTTGACTCATGCTATAAATGGTGGTGGTATCCATTCAAGAGATCTTCTAGATCAACCGCAGAGGAACATTTCAGTGGTGGAACATTTTATGAGGAAATATCCCACATCATTAAGAGGATCATCTGACCATGTACTAGTAGAAGGGTGGACTAAATCACTGGAGAAGATTTTTGATGTCATGGGGTGTTAAAAACATCAAAAGGTTAGTCTTGTTGTATAACGTTTTGAAGGTGAAGTTGATCAGTGGTGGTCATTGATGAAAAATATCCGGGATAGTGATGAGATTAATGATCTTCACTGGGACGAATTGAAAGGTATGTTTCTTGAGAAACATATTCCTAAGGTGGTTCATCATATGATGGAATAAGAATTCTTAGAATTGATGTAGGAGGATGAATCAGTGGCTACTTATGAAGCAATGTTCACTCTACAGGCATTGTATGATCCAAATTTCATACGAGATCTTGATAGTAAAATCAACAGTTTTTACTCAGGGTTAAACCCAATGTATCGAAGGGCTTTAGCTTCTAACCAGTTCAAAAGTTATGGAAAACTTGTTTGATGTGCGGAGAAGGTAGAAGTGGAGTTTTCTGATGATCAGGTGTTCTTTGACAATCAACAGAATAAGAGGTCCAGTTGGTAGGCAAAGGGGAAGAATTCATCAATGAAGCAAGGAGGTAAGAAAAACAAATATCCATACTATGAGAGGTGTGTCAAAATGAATCATGGAGAATGTTTGTCCAAGTATGGAATGTTCTTTCAGTGTGGTATGTCTGGTCATATTGCTCGTAACTGTAAGGATGATGATCGAGAAGGCAATGAAAAGCAAGCGGTAAGATGTTTTATGTGTAATGAAATGGGTCACTATGCAGATGAGTGTCTAACGAAGAACTCAACCAGGGGAAAGCATCCAGACTACAAGCAGAAAGTGCTGGTGAGATCCTTTACAACTATTTCAGATGATGGTGGGACATCGAATGATGTAGTATCAGGTACACTATTTTTTTGTTAAGATTATTCCAATGTGTTTTTTGATTCAGGGTCTACACATTATTTCATTCATGATAATATTTCTAATAAATTGGGTATCCCATCTCATGATATGAATCCGGATCTTATGTTAAAAACACCCAGAGGGAACATTGAGAAAAAAAGAAATTATAAGAATGTTTGTATCCTTGACTGCGGAAAGAATCTACCTGAAAACCTTACTTTTTCCCTCTAGTAGAAATTTATGTTATTTTGGGCATGGAATGGCTTTCTGTTTATCATTCTAAGATTGACTACAGAGCTAAATAGGTTTCTTTTCAGAAATATTTTCAATTTGTTTACAAGAATGAACCCTTGATTTTGATAACATATTAGGAAGTTGAGAAAATAGTAAAATATGGAAATGAATGTTACCTTGCACATATTGTTGAAAATAAAGGAACTTTTTAGATTAATGATGTTCCAGTAGTAAATGATTATCTTTATGTTTTTCATGTTGAGCCGTCTCGTATTATTCATGATCAGGAAGTTGAATTTACTGTAGACTTAGTTCCTAATTCTAAGCCAATTTCAAAACCCCCTTATCGAATGGCTCAAGTTCAACTTTTAGAGTTAAAGAAGAAATTTTAGGAGTTATTATATAATGGATTCATTCGACCTAGCACATCACCATGGGGTGCTCCTATCTTGTTTGTTAAAAATAAATATGGCTCTATGAGACTTTTCATTGATTATAGAGCCTTGAATAATATTACTTTTAAGAACAAGTATCCTTTGCCTCATATCGATGATTTGTTTGATCAGCTCCAGGGAGATAAGTATTTTTCGAAGATTGACTTCAGTTTGGGGTACAATCAGTTGAAAGTAAAATAAGTAGACATTCCTAAGACTATGTTCCGTACTAGATATGGCCATTATGAATTTGTAGTTATGACTTTTGGGTTAACTAATTCACTTACTGTATTCATGGACCTTATGAATAGAATTTTCCTTGACTTCTTGGATAAATTTGTGGTTGTTTCCATTGAGGATATTTTGGTCTTTTCTAAAATTAATGAAAATCATGAAAGTCATTTATGTGTTATTTTTCAAACCTTAAATGAAAATAAACTGTATTGAGAATTAATCAATTGTGAGTTTTGGTTACAACAAATTTCTTTCCTTTGTCACATTGTTTCAAAAAAATGGCATAACTGTTGATCCTGCTAAAACAAAAGTTGTCCAAGAATGGACAAGACCCACAAATGTTACCGAGATCCATAGTTTTCTTGGTTTGGCAGGTTACTACCGAAGGTTTTTCGGAAAATTTTCACAGTTATCTAGTTTAATGACTAAGCTAACTTCGAAGGGTGTTAAGTTTATCAGGACAAAAGAATGTGATTATTGTTTTCAAGAGTTGAAATGAATATTGGTTAATTCTTCAGATTTGGCAATACCATCCAAGAATGGTGAGTTTGATATCTACAATGATGCTTCGTTGAAGGGAATTGGTTGTGTCCTTATGCAGAATGATCAGTTAATTGATTATGCTTCATGTCAGTTGAAAACTCATGAGTTAATTACCCTACACAAGATTTGGAATTAGCTATTGTGGTTTTTTCATTAAAAATTTGGATTCATCATATGTATTTTGTAAAGTGTGAAATATATACTAATCACAAAAGTTTAAAGTATATGTTCACTCAAAAAGAATTGAACATGAGACAGAGGATATGGCTGTAATTAATCAAGGATTGTGATTGTACAATTCATTACCATCCATGAAAAGCAAATAAAGTGTCTGATGATTTGACTAGAAAAAGTAATGATTCATTAACCATGTTACATTTGGAACATGGTCCATTGTTTAAAGATTTGATGAACTTTGGCATAGAAGTTGTTGGTTCAGGAAGTTATTCTGTTTTGTTTCAGGTGACAGTGAGGTCATCTTTATCAGACAGAATTAAGCAAGCGTAGAAGAAAGACAGTGGGTTGCAGAAAGAGGTAGAGCTGGTTCAGAAGGGTAACTTGCCTGAATTTAACCGTGAGAATGATTGTGTTTTGAGGTTTTGGAATAGATTATGTGTGCCTTGTGATTCATAGTTTATGAATGAGTTGTTATGTGAGGCTCATAATTCACCGTTTTCAGTTCATCCTAGCAGTACTAAGATGTACAGTGATCTGTGGGAGTATTACTGGTGGGATGGAATGAAAAGAGCTATTGCCGATTTTACTGTGAAGTGTTTCACTTGTCAGTAGGTGAAATCCACGTGGTAGTTACCGAAATTCATTCTTCAGTCATTACTAGTTCCATAGTGAGAATTTGAAAATATATCCATGGACTTTGTTGTGTGATTACTGAAGACATCTCGAGGTAGTAATGTAGTCTGGGTTATTGTTGATTGATTGACTAAATATTATCATTTCCTTCCTGTTCGAGATACTTTTTCTCTAGATCAACTTTCTCGGTTGTATCTTAAAGAGATAGTCAGGTTGAATGGAATTCCCCTCTCTATTGTATCTGATCGTGATCCCAGGTTTACTTCTAACTTTTGGAAAGGCCTTCAAAATTAATTTGGTACTGAATTAAATTTTAGTACAGCATTTCATCCCCAATCAGATGGGTAGTCAGAACGAACAATTCAAACTTTGGAGGATATTCTATGTTCTTGCTCGATGGATTATCAGAGTTGTTGGGACCAACATCTTTCTTTTGTTGAATTTTCATATAATAACAGTTTTCATTCCAGTATACAGATGGCTTTGTTTGAAGCAGTATATGGGATGCGGTGTCGAACTCCAGCTTTTGGGATGAAGTGGGTGAAAGGAAGATGATGGGACCAGACAAGGTTGAAGAGATGGCAGAAAAAGTTAATTTGATTCAGAAACACATGATAACATCATAGAGTAGGCAGAAAAGATATGCGGATAACCGGAGGAAGGATCTATCTTTCGAGGTTGGTGATCATGTTTTTCTCAAAGTTACACCATGGATGTGTGATGCGATTTGGTAAGAAAGGAAAGTCGTGTCCAAGGTTCATTGGACTATATGAAATTCTGGAGAAAGTTGGATCAGATGCTTACCGAGTGGCTTGACCTCCGAGTTTATCTCAGGTACACAATGTTTTTCATGTTTCGATGTTGAGAAATTATATGCCAGATCCATCTCATGTTTTGAGCCCAAAGGTAGTTCAGTTGGAAGATAATCTCTCTTATGAAGAACAACCAGTCAAGATTTTTGACTGTAGAGAGAAAATGTTGCGTAATAATGAAATTCACCAGGTAAAGGTTTTGTGTAAAAACCATATGGTTGAAGAGGCAACGTGGGAATCTGAAAATGCTATGAGGGATAAATACCACCACTTAATTTGAAAAGTGAATACAATTGCAAGGACGCAATTCCCAAAAGGGGGGAAGGATGTAACATCCCAGGTAAATAAAGAATAATACATTTAAATACATATTATTATTTGGGAATTAAATATAAATTTTACTTTAAAGGGGTTTCTATGTTTGATAGCGTACCTGATACACAACAACGAGTTTTTTTGAAATCTTACGTTGCACACTAGTAATATAATAATATTATTTTAAATAGTAGTTAACACGTAGCCGTTTTAGTGGTGGGAATGAATATATTTAACTAAAATATGACTATATAAGTTTTTTAAGTGTTTTTACATTTATCCAATAAAATATAAAGGCTTAAAATAATAAATAATTCTATTTTAGGCAAAGATACACTAATATTCACCTAAAGGTTGATTTATCGCCTTTTGATAGAGAAACCTCCTTAAAAATAGTTTGGTCACTATTATACAGTCTATTGTACCAAATTATATCCATATTTAGAATCAGGACATTAAAATTTACTTTGGGTTAATTTTTGGTTTTTTTTCCAATAGAGTTCATTTTTTAATGAATAGTGATAAATGTTGTATTTTAATTCAAAATCTCTTTTTATTCTAATTTATTAATATATTTATGATATCTACTGAATTTGTTTTAAAGTGAAATTAAAATATATTTTTACAATTTAATCAAATGGTGGTCATTATAATTAACTTCACTTTTAAAATGTACATAAACAAGTGTCAATCTTTTGATTGATATTGCTTCTTAAAAACACACTATTTGTTTTGACTGTGGGAATTTATTATTAAATTAATTAATGCAACTTTTATGTTTTTTATTTTGTAAAATAGACATCATTTTTGAATTTGGAATATCGAATATAGCTTAGGGTGAATTTTATGTATTTTCTGAAAAACTTCAATTTTTGATGAATAGTGATACCACTAAGTGGTAGTTAAAAAACGAATTTTTCGTTAAAATGAAACTTTACAACTTATGTGAATTAAATCTAAAAAATCCGACATAAATGGTTGTCATTAGTAAGTAATATGTGGTTTAATGTGATTAAAATAGTTTTTTGGTGAATAATAACTTTTATGTTTTATTAATCGCGATTAGAGGTAATTAGTGTAATTTAAGGCTAAAATAATGTTTTTAATAATACAATATTCCGTTGACACGTGTCCTAAACTTATTGTATGTGTCATGACAGACAAAAAAATACATGGGTTAACTTGGTGACCCAATGGATCCACATGGGTAAGAAAATGACATTAATATCTTTTTTTAAGTTAAAATAAAAATGCCACAAACATGTATTATTTTACTAAAACAATTTTTACATGGGGTTATACAAGTCATAGTTTTGACTTTAAATATTAATTAGAAATATAAAAATATTTCCTAAATCATTATATTCTTTTTATAATTTTTATACATTAAATAAATTAAATTATTTATGACACCATGATGAGGCAGTGATTAACTCATTATTTAACGATTTAAATAAAATGAAACGATAATGTAATATCTAAGTCCTAAACTTGTCAAAAACCTATTTTTTTAGTTTATTTAGAACTCTTGTCCCCTTATCCTCGAAATATATAATTTTGGAACCTTTAAAATACGAAACTCATTATATAATAAAGTAACATTTTATAACATTCCAAGAGTGCCCCTCCTCCCTCTTATAAAATGACCCCACCTCTACCACCTTACCCACATCTCTCAAGCCTTTGGATCGACCAAAATCTGATCCTTTTATCTCTCCACATCCCTCTCCTCATCCTAGAATCCTTACCATAGGCAGAAATCTCATCAAGAAACCTTTTCAGATCAAACCATGTGGAGTTACCCGATTTAAAGGTAATGTCTTCACTTGTGATCTTTTGTTTTATTTTGCTTCTCCATACCCCTAAACTATTTTTATTACTTTATTTTGTAAAAAGAAAAGTATATTAAATATACTAGGATGTGTTTATGAGATTTATTTGATTTACAATTACACACACCTCCGTATAATCGTTAATGAACATATTGTTTCTGTGGTTGACCAATTTCTGTCTCATGAAATGATGATTCTTCAATATTATTTTAACACCTTTCATAGTGGCCATTAAGATGTAACTATATTTATATATGATATATATTATGTTTATGTTTTCCTTATGCTTCTGAATTTTTCATTTATGGGATACCTTTATGGTTTCCATTATAGGTAAACGCGATAATTTCATTTTAGGATATGCGGACTACCGCCCCCTCAAAGTGATTTGATTAGTTAATTCCATATGTGAGATGTATAATTGATGGGGATAATGATATTATATATTATATTATACTTGAATTATAATATACCTTTATATATTTATTATTTCACTCCATTAAATAAGAAATATAAATGAAAGTAGCATTCATGCGTACGTACGGCTTACCGTCTCCATGAATGGTGCATTTCATTTCATACCTCTAAATGTTATATACTATTATAAATACATATATATGCTAGATATATATGATATATATGATATCCAAATATTGAATATAATTCTGTATATAATGAACCATTGACCACATGAACAACATGCAATTGTAAGAAGTCCATTTTTTACCTAAGTACCAAATATCGACAAAATGAAAAGTATTAACTTAAATGATTACATAATATTTATTACATGGGAATAAGTGATATAAAAGGAATAATAAACTTCAAAAAGGTTCTTATGAAAGTATAAATTTACACTAGTTTATTATTCAGGATATTAAAGAGCAATCGAGTCAAGTCGGACACGAGGTAATGGACTTCGTCTCAATCTCCTTTCATTGAGGCATATTTTGTTCTAATACAAGTCTTACTTTTATACGCTTTATAAAACACCTTGACTTTTCATTTCATTCAAAGTTAATCTTTTTCTACAAATCATTTTACTAAATGACAAAAAGGAATGTTTACTTTAACGTACATGGTGACAATGTTATTTTTACGCCGCTGTGAGTATTATTTGGTCTTTTTATTCCTCAAGAAGCCGTAATGTTTTTAAAATGAAATAAATACCATATACACATTTATGTATTTTTGTATTGAAAATGGTTTTTATAATATATTTTTTATATCAATATATTTAAGTGAAATATATTGGGATCAAAATGTGGTAATGTTTTCTTTCCATTGTATTTGTTTTATGTCTTATGATTTTATAACGGTAAATGGAAATTTGACGGGTGGTTACATAATAAACCATTTGACGGGTGGTGACATGAAAACCAGGAATGGGGGTTACGTTATAACCACCAATGCATTGGGTATGGAATTTGGTCATATGGCTATTCCATTTAGTGATATGTGTGGAAGTTGATCGTATGGTAATTCCATTTAAGTATGGTTATGTCCAAAGGCACCTTTATTTGTTATGTGTTCATTATATTGGTTTTATGGTAATATTTTGGTTACAAAATGGTATGTAATGACCTTTTATTTAGTGAATAGTATTTACTACTTCCTAAAGGTGAATAGTGTTACTTTAATAAAGTATTCATGGTTTACTTGATGTTTTGAGAAACTATTAGTTTTCCTTCTTTGTGTATCCCTTACTAAGCTTTTTATGTTCGTCCCATGTTTTATTGAAATTTCTTTCACAGGACATAAGGTGGAATAGGGTCAAGGATGGGATCAAGGTAAATTCATGCTTCTTAAACATGGAACTAGATATGACGCTTTTTTTAAGAGTTCATGTTTTTCTAAGGAAACGTTGTAGAATTGTCTTATGTGTAATCTTTTGAGATGTAATAGTTATGATCTAATTATCTAAAACTCTAAACCTAAAAATACTCTCAAGGTGAATTATTCATTTAATTCAATATTATGTGAGGTTTAATGCTGGGGCCTTATAAACATGAACCAATTTTTCAACTACAATCAATGTTAAAAACATACCTCTCTAACTTTTCTTGAATAACATCCTAAAATAAGTAATACTTATTTTACTATTAATTAATATAATCATTTATATATATTACCTTCCATGAATAAAATGGTCAATATATGATCTCATGTTTCAATTTATGTAATTTTTTCTATATAGGTTTTAATTTGATGATTCATTTAATATATTTAAAAGATATTATCTGGTGAGGCATTGAGGTCAATAACCTCTTACATTAATACATCCATGGAGTGATAAATTAGTTCATAGTTAGATATAGATTTGAGTTAATATTCATTCTCCCTTTCTTCACCCCTACAAATTATTCAAGATAAGGTTGAGTCAAATCACCCATTGTTTTAAAAATAGTCATCGGATGTTTCATCAGTGTGGAATATTTTGTGTATCTCTTAGGCTTAGGTGATAAGGGTTTGGGAATACACTTTATGGGAACCTATATATATGTTGTTACGTAATCAATAATACAAAGAAAAAAATAATTTAATAGAGGGATTTACCTACACCCATTATCAAATTTCATTACATTTTTAATGAGTATTCATCAATTTCTGTATGTTTGAGTAATAATTTTAAGATACGGTTTTCTATTTTTAGATATCTTAATATTAATATGAATCAAATTCACATTTATATTACTTTTTTACACATGAATGGAATAAATTTATGTCCTTGTTTACATTATTCAATATAGGATGAGTCTTAGGTGTCAACATTCCCCTTGAGGCCCATTAGTGGAATAATCTATTCTCATTCCAAGACACAACTACAATATCCCAACATTTTGATTAATTCCTTAAATTTGTTTCATTTTTTCAAATAATAATTACTAGCTATAATTATTATTTAATTTTTAACCAATATATGTTTTTTTAATAACATAAATATATTCAGTATCATAACATATATGATAATATCATTTTGATTGGTCGCAATATGGGAGTATAAAAGTAGGCTATATACTATATTGCTAATAAACGTTGAAATAATGATAATATCCACTTTAAATTTCTCTTGAATTAGTATAATAATATTGAAGATCGCATGATCATACCTTTTAAGAAACTTTATCCCCAAATTGAGACATAGTTCCAATAACATGATGATCACCATACTCTCTCAGAATATGAGGATAAGTTTTATCCCTACCACATATATATATATATATATATCATTAATGACCCTATAACTCTATAAACTACAATCTAAGGATTTGGTGGTGGTGGAACCCTCCCACCTAAAGTATCCTTTTCATTTAGGATCAATCCATTCCAAATAATGTATTATATTACATATTAGGATTGAGGGGATACAAATAATTCCATATTTCTTCATGGATTTAATCAAACACATTATGGTATTCAACATTAATTAGAGGAACTTCCTAGTTGGATTATACTAAAAACATAATGATGGTTTCCCAGTGATATAGACAAGAGTATAAATTTACATAAGAGTCAAAACAAACAACCTGAGAAAATTATAGCCATTTGAACGTCATTCCATAAAGACTTCACTAGAGGATTTTAAATATTTATTGTAGGAAAAATCAATGCGTTGATGTGGTGACATAGGCCCTTGTTACTAGTATCAAACCACAAAAAATTAAATAACAATATTTTAATGAATTTATACTATAGGTAAAATTTCTTAATACAGATGTAATCCAAGTATAATAAGACATATGGGAATGGATGAGGGAACCTAGTTGATTTGTAAGTCATAGTAAAATCTTAAGATGGAATAAATTGAGTCATTAATAAGCTGCTAAATAATATATTGGGAGAATGAGTAGTTTTCTTTAACCAAAAAAATGATTAGTATATATCAAGATTAAAAAAACATACTATTATGTGATTATTTAATCTTATGGATACATAATCTTGTTTGTAAAAGGAATAATATGATAATTGTTACCAAATGAATTGGAAAAATATTGAAATATGGAGGATATGTAAAGCATCAGAAAAAATCATTATAGATAAAATAAATTTTGAGAACCCATCACAAATCAAGGAGACCTTCAAGAAAATTAAAATATTTTGAAATTACAAAATAGATATAGGAGATTTTAAAAGGATAAAAACATTATGGAAATCTATATGTGAACTAGAGACTCATTTTACATGCTAAACATTTGGGGGGATATAGTAGGTTTCCATTGACACTAGTTCATTTCTGAAGGGTGGAGTAGAACTACATGAAATAATATTTTTTCAATACTCTACATCAAAATCATTATTAATAAAATCTTATATACTAATAGTATTTTACTAATTCTTATGCACATCATAACAGATATTCATATCATATTCCATACAGATAAATTTTTTTCCAACATATACCACTATAAAACCATTTCTATTATAATTATCACCACTATTATATATAAATGAAGTGAGTATATTTCTACTTGTAGGAACCTCACTGTAATATCTTCATGTAATGGTAAACTTATAGGGATCTCAAAATAATATTCTTATATAATTTTCCACTCATCAGGACCTATGTATAATATCTCCACCCTGATAATGATTCAAAAAATAGATAAATAACTACAATATATCTATATTGATATACCCTAATAGGGACCTTGCAAAAGAAAATTTGTTATTTTAGATGTTATTTTTCCTACAGGACTCCCAAATTTTAATTGGTTTCTACCTTAAGGGAATCTCTAATTTTCCAAAAT
Organism: Viscum album; assembly: GCA_963277665.1. NCBI lineage: Eukaryota > Viridiplantae > Streptophyta > Magnoliopsida > Santalales > Viscaceae > Viscum > Viscum album. Next base: position 1,316,802,377 of record OY728133.1, read on the forward strand.
GAGAGAATGTACAATAGTCAAGAGGGGTAGGGAGAATTATAAGTGATTAATAATTAAATCCCTAAACATGGTAATATTGGACAAAACATTCTTTTTATAGTAGTTTAGATCAAATGATACTTTTTATAATCATCATTTACAATCAAAATCATATGTTTTGTGGATAATTTTGTTTAATAAATTTTATGTGGGAGTTAAAACCTAATTAAAATATAAAATTTACAATAAAAAAACCCAATATAGACCCCACCTTTTAATAGGGTGGCAGAACATAATATAACATATATATTTTATAAATATATGAATAATACAATTAATTATTCTCAAGGGAAAATAATAATTAAATTTAAATTTAATAACATTAAATAAAATAATGAAATTACAATATATAAATATAAAACATGAGTAAAATGATAATGCTTTAAAATTTGATGTGTCGTAATCTGTTTCTACTAAATGTTTTGGTAGGATTATAGTATAAATGAATTTCATCATTATAATATATGTTATATGACAAGGGTATAGGTATTTGGCTATAATGAAATTAAATAATCTATTTATAAGCCTAGTAAGAATAAACCCTAGGTTAAGTAGTGTTAAACCACCGGGGAGAATTATGTGTGTGAAAAAATACTAAAATTGTAAAAAAACAAAATAGCATACAAAATGTTAAGTGAGTTGAATAATGAGTAAAAATTGATTTAAATGAGATTAAATTGGTGTTGGAGAGTAGTCATTAGAAAAAATTTCAATATAAGAATACTAAATGGTGGATGGAGTTATAGAAACTTTACTAGATAGATTGGGAGAAAAGATTCTACACTTACAACCAAATTGAACACAAAGGAGTAAAATATTAATGAAGGGATGATTGTACAACCAAAATATAATTCAATATATATCCTTCCTATATAACTATATTAAGAGCCGATATTTTTATTATATATTGTAATGATTATTCTTATTCATAGGGAAAATCAGACCACTACATTCTCTTTTCATGTACTTCAGTTAAATTTTCCAAACAAAAATAAAATCAACTCTTCACATATATATACATAGAGTAAATTGGAATGAACGTTATGAAGAATAAAAATGAAAAAATCTAGATCAAATTCATCAAAAAATATTATTAAAAAAAAATTAATTATATAAATTTAAATACTTTATTCAATCCATACTAATAAGCTAAAATAATTATTTATGAATTATCTAAGCACTATAAACAATGTAAATAATTATAATCATCAATAAAATGGTAATAAAATAATAAATAGAGAAGGAAAGGGAATATTATTAGGGGATATGATTATTCATATTTCTCTAGTCCCATATGAAATCCAACACCGAGTTTTCTCAATCCATGGGTCTATCTCAATCACATGCCACCAGGTTCTATTTTTGGTCTACCTAGGATGTCCTAAAATAACCCTTGTATTTATTACACATTAATTCATGATTTATTACATTATTATACACATAATAAAACCCATAATATTGGTAATTCTAGTGTATCAATGTAATTATGTAAATTTTCAAACAACTTCAAATAGGGGGTACATCGATATTATTAAAAACATTCATAACAACCTCTTAATTTTCCATCATTTTTAAAAATATATGGGATAACATAGGTACATATATAAGAAAGGGTTGAGCTAAAAACCCAATAAGGGAATAAACAAATAATTACATGAATAATTTATTATATTTTAGACAATAGAAATTTTCATGGGCCATTAAAGAGGTGAAAATTATAAACATGATAAATGAGGCATGATGTATCAAGATAACATAACGGAAACATGGAAATGTCGGAAAAAATTAGACATGAAATTATAAGAAACAATAAAGGTTAAAAAAAGGTATTGTAATATAATGTTATTAGGATAACCTCCCATGAACCATATATGGAATATCATGAGATTAAAACATTACTCAATGCATTGGAGTGCTATCTGGTCACAGTAACCATAATTATATCATGTACATGCATAACTATTCCACATAGATCATATAACATAACATCATATTTGATCAAATTTAATACAATATTTATGTATTTTGGGATATATAAATGGAATTATTTAACAAATAAAGTATAATTATTACTAGTTTAAAAACCTTGAGTTTAAATGGGTATGGGTATACAACTCACAAATGTTCGATATGGAAAAATGTAGTGACATTTTAACAATGTATCAATAGTACATAATGATTTATAAAATGGTTAAATTAGAGAGAAATGGGTATATAAACACTTATAAGCCAAAATATCATTATTATTGATATGTTATAACATAATAAAACTTTAAATTTTTTGTAATTATTCATCATAATACATGATGGTTGTTGAATTATAACATGGCATGGAGAATCAAAACATAATTTTGGAAGCATAAGGAGGGTAAAATATGAATCATACAAGAGATTAATGAGAGTAAAAGGAATCAATAATCACTTTTAAATAATAATATAATTATTATTGATTAGAAAAATCATATCACATCAATATAAATTAGAATAAAAAGTACATTACATAAATATGGTTATTGATTAAAGTGATGAAAGAGAGGATCCCTTACTAAATGTTTCCATAGTAACAGCTTATGTGAATTATATAATGACAGGTTATATAGATTATATCATTATTATGAAATAAATTTTATTGTAAAAAGATATTTATAATGTCATGATAGAATAACCAATTATTATTCAAAAGGGAAAATACAAATAATGTGCTTGAATTTAAAAGAAGAGAGAGAGGCTCCTTACCTAGATATGGAGATTTCAAAATATAGGGAGGAGCTTTTTAGGATCTTGTAGGAATTTTTTCAAGAAATATAGAGAGGGTAGTGTAGTGTAATGATGTGATCCATGGTTTTTGAGTGAAGAGGTAGTGGATCTTGGGTGTTTTATATTTTAAAATTGATGCGAGTTCTTTATTATTTCCCAAACATAGTTTTTGGACTCTATATTATAAATTAATCAAAACCAAAAAACATCCCATGGTTTTTTCCATTGATTCTAGGAAATAGAACTTTCTTCCTTTATTTCACAAAAATATTATAGAACAAAATAAAATAATATCCTTAGTGATATGGAAGTTATTCATGTAGATAGAAAATTTATTTTAAAACATTAAATTATAATATAGGTTTTGGAGGATTCATAAAGACCATATAAAATAACTCAAATAACATAAAAACACATTATTTTAAATTATATATATATATATATATATTTGGTATTTTCTAAAATTAATATCATTTATTACATCTCTTTTGGGTAATTATGAAGTCATAATACACACTTTATATTTATAATGTACTTAATTTTTACCGGAAGATTTGTCTGTTTTTGAAAATTATTAAAAATTAGTTTTTTAATAATTTCAACATGATCATTCCAAAAATAATATTTAGTTTATCAAAATTATTTTCTAAATTTTAATTTTAACTTTTATAATAATAAATGATATTTATTGTTAAAGGATGTTTTCTTTAACAATAACTATTTTCAAACCCTTATAAAAACTATATTTGACTACAATAAAATTATGTTACATATTATATTTTAAAAAAAATTAAATTATAACGTATTTTGTTATATAATTTATTTTTAAAATTCACTAATTAACTAAAAATTAAAATCTAAATTAAAATTTCATATTACATAAAAACAGAACTTATGTTTTATCACATTAAAATAAAAATTATTTATAAATTAAAAAAATAAGAAGTAAATAAAATAATTATTCTATTGAAAATACATTATACATATTATTATTATTAGTTTCATGATACATATACCATTATTACACCAATAAAATCCCAATGTGTATGATCTGTGATGGTGAAATTTTCAGGGGGTGTTTTCCCATACATGGGTTGGGTCGTGGTCTAGATGAGCTTAAACTTATCCAATAAATGGTTTCTATAATTATTTAGTTGTTGTATTTAATCATGAGATTGGTCAAGGAAATATATTAGTGCTACTATTTTTATTTGAAGCTCTAATAAATGGGCTTCAAAAGGTATAATCATACTTGTAAAGGTCATTTCGTATTTTTCCTCTGTCAATTGGATTTATCATATCCCTATATTTATACCAATCATATGATCACTATTTAAAATATATTTTATCAATAGTTGTGACATTTAACAGTCATTTAAATATGATATGATTTAATATAACCAAATAATTCCATGTGTTTCCTATAACTATAACATGTCATATAATTCAATCATAAATGAGATTTTATTTATAAATTTTTAGGACTTTACAACATTCCCCCATTTAAAACTTTCACCCATTATATTTTCATTTCACTCAAAACAATAGGTAATGTTATTTGTGTTTCATCACCACATCTATTTCCCAAGTTGGTTCTCTAAACTAGGGGTTTGACCATAGTACGTTCAATAGGTTTATTTTATTATTATTTACAAATATTCTATATATTCTATGATCTTCACCATATTGTCCTCATATTAATGATAATTCTTCAATGGTACAACCTGTGGAATCTGTACATATAAGGGATCATGTATGCACATTCACGAGAGGGATACATTGAACACATCATTTACCTGATATATGTTATGTGGGAGTTCTAGTCAATAGTCCACTACTCTAATCTGATCAAGTATATCAATGGGACCGATGTCTCTTGAACTATGCTTTTCCTTATTTCCAAATCTTGTTAATTTATTCCTTAGATATATATAGAGAAGTAAATTATCTCCAAGTTCAAGCTCTAATTCTCATCGATGATTTTCACCATATATTTTTTATCAACTCTGAGAAGCCCAATTGTGTTTTGGAATGGTCTAGACCTTTTCCTCCATTCCAAGGACCATTTTAGGACCCATCATTTTTCATTCCCCAACTACATCACAACATGATGGTGTGATTCTTCTCTTATAATAAATGTCATCATTGAGATCAATTCGTATGGTTTAGGAGAAACTATTATTCTATGAGAACTAGAATACTGTAATATTTTAATCCCAACATCCATTAATGTCTAATGAGTATGATCTCAACATATCCTAGAGTGTCTAGATAGTCCACTCATATTGGCCACATGTTTGCGCTTGATAAGTTGTTATGAAATTAAACCCAGTAATTATAACATGTTGTATAATTTTCTAGAACATGGAGTTAAATCTCAAATCCTGATTATATATAATTGATATTGATATTCCATACATCATCACTACTTATATAATGTATATCATTACCAGTTGAATGAGTGAGAAGTCTACTCAAATTTCAATAAAATTTATAGACCATGTAAAACGATACACCACAACGAATATAGAATTATTTCATCCTAATTACCTCATAAGAACAGTTAAAATGGTCATTGTTATGTTTTCTCATTTCCATGTAGGTATTTGTATTGGTTCCATAATAACTGTGTATTTTTTTATTTTAGCCTTCACTTGTTGAAATACAAGTCACCTTGATGTATATTCTATGATCTCATTTAATATTCTCCAACTAATAGTACTATCATATATTTTAATAAATATTTTTTATACCTATATTGATAGAGAAGTTCGAGCTATGTGAATCATCCAATAATTATTTCATTAAATAAATATTTCGTAGTACACATAGTCATGACCCAAATTTTATGACTGCATTAATTTTTAAATTTCTCGATTTCCCTTTTCTTATAGCTTCAAACTTCTTATGAATCTCAAAATCATCTCTTTGAGAATCCTTTTCCTTCTATATATGGGATGGTTAATAAATAAGTTGTCAAAGGATTAGTCATTTTTACTTATTTATGATTCCCATGTCCATCATTTTCAATTCTAATAAGATTAGATCCTTCTCAATTCTCATCAATGATAAAATTACCAGATCCTTTCTGATTAGAGAATCTTCTACGTTATTTTTTCCCATAATGATAGAGGATTGTGTATTCATATTCCTAAATCATCTCTAAAAATTTTCATTTTCACATATTCATCTCATTATGTGTAAATATATACATGATGATATTATTATCCCTATATATTTTACACTTTTTCTCAAATAGAAAATATAATTATATTTTCAATTCAAAGATCACTACATATAACTTTAGATCATGTTTTTGTTAGTAATATTCATGAAATTTTACTTTCCATGACGAATATACTAAAAAATTGACTTTATATATTAGTATATATCCCAACCATTATATTATGCATTGTATTATATCACAAATACCTCTCATCTTTTGGGAAGAATAAGTACAGGTGCAGTAATAAGAATCTTTTCCAACTCCTTGAATATCTATTAATGTTCATTATTTCAGACATACATGACTCTCTTTAGAGTTATATTTAGTTTTGGTTTTCAAAAGCATTAGAAAGATCTCCCAAATTGATGATATAACTTGGCTAATCTAAGGAAACTAAAAATTTCTATCATATATGTTATCATGTACCATCCTTTTATTTCTTATATCATTTATGTATACATTTATATATTATTACTTGTGATTATATTCCACAAAAATTATACTCCATTAAACTATAAATCACATTTTTATACTTTTCATAAAGCTTCTCCTATCATAAGGTCTTTAGAAAAGTTCTATGATTCTCTCATGTTCCTCCTTGGTTTTCTAGTATATTATACTATTATCAATAAATACTACAACAAATTTGTCAAGATAATATATAAAGACACAATTCATCAATTCTAGGATGATTTTGGGATAATTAGTGTGTAAAAATGGTATTAATATGAACTCATAGTACCCATGACTAGTATGGAATGTTGTATTGTGGATATTCCCCTTCTTCACATTTACCAGATAATTCCTTGACTGGTGATCCTCCTTATAAAAGTATTTGGATCCAAATATCTTATCAATCAAGTCATAAATATATAGAATAATGTACTTATTATTTATCATGATCATGTTGAGCTCATGAAAATTAATGCAAAGGATCATCGACCTGTCCTTATTCATGATGAAGAGGACTGGTTCACCCCACAGTGAAGAACTTTTCTGTATGAACCCTTCAAATATATTCTTTTATAGTTGCTTATTTGGAAACCATGTTCCAAAATATCCTATAAATATTGTGTATTGTATATCAGAAAATATTCTGGTATAATCTCAATTTAAAATTCAACCTCTGGTCTAGGAGGAAGGCCAAGCAATTATTCAAGAAACACATTGGAGTAATCCCTAGAAATGTGCAGGTCTTCAAGGATTAAATATTCCTTTAACTCAATAATTTGAGCAATATATTCATATATGTTGGGAAATAATATCCATTCTAAATATGTTTGGGCTAATGAAGATTCATCCATTTCTTTTCACTTATATAGAATTGGAGGACTATTCATGAGATGAAAATTTCTTTCATTCTCATGTAAATCTATATTGGATCTAAATAAGGAAATCAAATCCATACCAATAATTACATAAAATTCCACCAAATTATGTATCATAAGGTTTTATGGGAAGTTCAACCCAAAATTTTGATAGGGTAGTAGTTATATACTTGGGATGTCCTAAAGTACTCATTTTTCATTTTCACCAAAAACAATAATTCCATTCTTTATGTTGGAGCATAAATAGTTTTACTAAACCTTTTTTATATGAAATAATTTATAGGACAAAAATTAAAAAAAAATGTTTTTTGTTTTGGAATTAATAACCACAATTCCTACCAACATATCATTTTTTGGATCCACATTAGATGTTGTGATGGAATATGATCACCCTTGTTGCCTTGGAGGTTGTTAGCATTGATTTTATCTAGAAGACTTTGGATTAGGGAAGTGGTTAACATATTTTTCTTGTTCCATATAGTTAAAAAATTAGATAATAAGATAATGGTTGAATGGATCATTCATATCATCTATTACATTGGAGGTTTTCTCCCACTAAAAAATTCTAGCATGGAACCCTTCCTTTATTAACCTAATGAATTTCCTCATCCCACTCAGAAAATTTATGGGGTGAATGTTCCCACAAATTTAAAATGGTTGATGCTATAATATATTACCATTTTTATATTTATCCATCACACTACTGAAATTAAACTCTAATTTCCTCTTCTAATCCTTTTTAGACCCTTGATAATCATTGATATTAATATCTGATTTGTGGTCAAATTAGATAATTTCACTATAGTTTTCAATGTTCAAAATTTCTAGGTCTTTTTATTGAAACGTTTTACCCCACCAAATATGAAATAAAATTTTCATTCGGGTTAATGATAAATATGGATGCTTATCATGAATGATTTTTGATGTTTTAATCATATTTTCTTATGGATTAATCATCTTTTTCCTTGAGGTTAAGTAACTATATTTCTTCTTTATTTTGGAGTGTGTGAGGAAAATATTTTTCAAAAATATTTTTTTCTAATTCCTTTCACTCCATCACTTCGATCTCTTCCTCATGATTCATATTCTTGATCAATTTACACCATTGAAAAACATATCCCTCAATGTAATAAAAATCAATAAAAACCATCTCTTTCTCATTACATTTTAGGATACAAAGTATCTTTTCAATGGAGTTGGTCCTTTATTCCATGATTAAAGGATCAGATGATCCATTGAGTGTTAGAGGCCTATGTTGCATAAAGGTATGAATTACAACTTATTCTTTATTATGGGGATTTAGGTGTTCTTTAGGATTATACATTCTATTCCAAACCTGGGTCAACTGAGATAATATCATTAAAATTTAATGATTCATTCTCCCTTCGAGTTCGATATCTCATTTGATAATTAACCACATTTCCGTTAGCAATGATTGTTTACCGAGTTCATCCTATTTTTGATCAATTTCTAGAAAAACGTAAAAATAGGGATGCTTTACATTAAAATTCTAATAACATAGATGTGAATCGAATAAATTTAAATTTATAAATTATAAATCACATGTATTTTATAAATGTATGAATTTATCGGATTCAAATTATGTTAAACATGATATATTTCCTCACATAGACCCTTATAGTCTTATTTATACCAATTTATTTGTTAATGATGATATTTTGAATTTAATAAAGCTTGTCCCCTGGTATTTTCAAACCAGGTCCATAGCAAGGCCAATTTTCCTAAACCAGTTCTCGATTGAGTATGACCCAATATTGTGTTTTCAAGGTTGTAACCCCTAGGTACAACTGTGCTTAAGCCACATCCACTTATAGTTGCAATATAGAGATATATTTTCCTATATGTTTCTTACTATATACATTACCAAAACATATAGATATTTTCTTATGTTAAGACATATCCCTATGTATTTTCTATAATTTTCTATTACTAATCCAAAAAATAACTAAACTCTCCATTGATACAAAATATGACAACCCATGTCATTATTACACATTAATTCATGATTAATTACATAAGAATACAAAAAATATATCCTAGAAGATAAATAAGTCTACTTTCTTTAGGTAAATAGGTACATTCAACACATCCTAAAATATGGGTGCATAAGAATTACTGAAAAATTCCTTAAAAATATTATAATTTTCAATCATTCTTAAAACTACATGGGATAAACTAGGGACCTACATAAGAAATGGGTGATCTATAAATCCTAGTAAAATAATAAACAAGTCATAAAAGAAATAAATTATCACATTTTAGGCACTCGGAAATTCAAAGGGACATAAAAGGGGAGAGAATCTTAAACATGAACAATGATTCATGATATAAATGATAAAATAAAGGTGACATTGGAATGTGGAAAAAACGTTAAACATGACACCATAAGAATAAGTAATGATTAACCACAAATAAATAGTAACATAGTATTCTTATGAAAAAATATTATTCACTATACAAGGTATATCATGAGATTAAATTATTACCCAATACATTGGTGCACTATCTAGTTGAACCCATCATAATCATATCATATACATGTATTTGGGATCCACATATATCAAATAAAATAAGAACATATTTCATCAAATAAAATACTTGGATTATGGATTTTGGGTTTCATACATGTAATTATCAAATAAATAATTTATGGGTACAACATCAAGAATACCCTTGAGTGGAAATAGGTAATGGTATACACCTCACTAATATTCAGCAGGGAAAATCACACTGTCTTTTAATCCACATAACCATAGTATATAGGGATTCATAAAATGGTTAAATAAGGATTAAAGTGGGATCTCATCACTTGGAAGTCAAAATATCGGTGTGAAAAATATGTTATAATATATTCCATCATGAAAATTTGTGAATTAATAGGAATAACATAGGGAGGGAACATCAGTATAAACTTCGCATGGAGAAATCGCAAAAAAATATCGATAGAAGGGATTAATGAGAGTGAAATGGATTAAAAATTAATTTTAAATCATAAGGTAAGTAAATAAGATAATTTATAACATATCCCATCAATATTAATTCGAAAAAAAAAGTTAATTACATAAATAAGGTACTTTAATATAGAGGAGAAAGAGGGGATCTCATACTAGATTTTAGCACAGTAATGGCTTAACTCAATACTATAATGAGAAGGGATAAATGATATCTCCTTTTTAGGAAATCAATTTTCATATAGATATTTATCAGGTCATGAAAATATAATAAAATGAGATTAAAAATCATAAATACAATGAAGGTGCTTGAATTGAAAAGAAGACAGAGAGGTCTCTTTAATTAAGAGGGTGATTACGAAAGCTAGGGAGGAGCTTCATAAGAGATTGGGGAACCTTGGTATGAATATAGAGAGGGTATGTAACTGTTAGGATGTTCTCCAAATTTTTTAGTTATAGGGAAGGGGATATTTTATGGTAAATATAGGAAAAGAGAGGGGAGTTCATTATTATTTCCAAAACACAGGTTTTGGACTCTGTATAATAAAGTAATAAAAAACACAAATATTTACATGGTTCATCCCATGTTTTTTTATCAAAGAGGAGTGGTTTTATTTATTTTATAAGGATAATGCCTGAAATTAATAAAATATTACCCTTGTTGATGGGGATGTGAGTCATTTATATAAATAATTTGTTTTAAAACCATTGAATATAATTTAGGTTTTGGATGATTCATAAAGGTATTATAAAATTACATAAATATCCTAATAAAACATTATTTTAAAGGGTAAATATTTATTTTATTGTTTATACGATTTATAGAAAATATTACATCAATTATGGTGTATTCATATGTCCGAATACATGCCATAAATTTATCCCTATTTAATTTATTCCAGAAAATTAGACTATCTTAAAAAATTATGAAAAATTATATTTTGGGAAATTTTGACATAATTATTCAAAAATATATATTAATTGTATAAATATAATTTTATAAATATATGAAATCACACATTTAAAACAAGGATCTATATTTATGTAGAAATGATGGTTTTATTAAAAATAATTGTTTCTATAGCCTTGCAAAAATTATATTTGACTTCATAAAATTTATATTTTCATTTATATTTAATACATATTATTTAATTATATTATTTTATTAATATTTAATTTATTTTTAAAAATCATGAATTCCTAAAAAATTAATATTTTAATTGAAATTTCATATGATATAAAAAATACAATTTTTGTTTTATCGTATCAAAATATAAAATCATTTACAAAGTAAAAATAATTTGAATTATATATAATCATTGTTATATTAAAAAAAATTTAAATAATTACATTATTAAGGTATTGATAAATATATTTTTATTACACCAGAAAAATTCCTAATGGTATGGTGTGCGATTGTGATATTTTTCATCGGTGGTTTGGTTTACATGGTTTGGGTCATGATTTAATGAGCTTGAAATTCTATAGTAAAGGGATTTTATCATGATTTAGTTATTGGATATCATCTTGGAATTTGTTAAGATAATATATTAGTGATTCTATCTCCCTTTTAAGTTATGATAAATGGGATTTATAGGGTAATGTCTTACTAGTTGAGGTTATTTCTTCTGTCCATTATGCCAATTGAATTTATCATAAACCTATATTTATTCTATTCATGTGATAACTGTTCAAAAACTATTTTAAAAATAGTTATGATGCATAATAGTATTTTAAATATCATAGGATATAATGAAAACGTATAAGTACATATGTTTTCTATAACCATGATAGGGAATTTGATTTAATCAGAAAAATATTTTTAATGGTAAAAGTTAAGTTCATTTCAAATTTCCCACGTTTTATCAGGTGATTGGTCTACCAACTTACTCTAATAGGTCCTCATCCTATATAGTGTCCCAACCTTAGCCTCATAACCAGTGACATTGATATTTTTAAAAAAAAATTCCTTAACAACTTTTATGAGCCACTCCTTTAACTATTGATCTTATTCCTTACATGACTCAAGCAATGCTACTCTAACTTAATTTCCTCCTCATGTATGGGTTAGGATTAGGAAGCAAGTAAATGTACCCATTAGAATATCTTATATCAAAATTTTCCCTAAGGAACTATATAAATCATTGTATGATTCCCAGCATCTACTCGTATTTATCAATATCTAGTCCCCCCCAATCAAATTTGGTTTTTAAATAAGTATTTTGGGATTCCAATAATTTGATCATTTACATATACCATTTTTAAGGCATAAAATAACCCTTATATCATATTTAAAGAAATATAAAACTTTAAATGAGTAGGTATTAACCCTTATGTTTCATTTTAGAATATGACCTAACCTTTATGAACCCTCTGAAATTAGGTTAAATTGACACAGCTCATGGAACAAGCTAAATACCCCTGAATGATCCTTGAAATAATGATTTTACCCTTATTTAATAGTCTAAATCATATATGATTATAAACTTTGGGGAACAATGAATTTTAAATGAAAAAATAAAAAATTAATTAATGAATATGATAAATTATGATCTAAAATATTATAGAAAACAAAAAAAAATATCAATAAATAAAACAAACAACAAAAAATAAATTTTCAAGAATATATTAAATAAATAATAGTTTTCACAAAAAAATAAACAAAAATTGAATTATTTCTCATTAACTGTTTAGTTTGAAAAAAAACAAACAACAAATCTATAAAAAAATATGACACAACAAATTCCCTCAAACTTAATAAATTTATTATCCTCATGAAATTAATTAGTCAATTTCAATGGATGAAAAGACATCTCAAAATTGAAAAATTATATTACCACAAAGATTTCATTTTCAGATTTCATTTTTCCCAAGTATAATATCATGTTTTAAAAGTGATTTTCCAATCAATAATAAATGTTTTTACTGAAAATAATCAAATTTTATAGAAATATTTGATTTTAATATTTTCAAAATAATTATACACTCTTCAAATTTAAACCAACTTAATCTTCCAAAATTCAATTTACCTATAGGTTTATATACACACATCAATTAGAAGTCATAATAACATAGATGTAATATTGGATGTGTTATATCAAAATTTTATCAGTAAAAATCTTATAGAGGTAAATGAAGATGAATTAAGATGAAAGAGTTCAAGATATATTAGGTTTTCAGTTTCATACCCCATTTTTATGTATGTATTATTATTTTATTTTAGATAAAATAAATCATGTTCAATAATTATTGTAATACATACACCAAATATTTACCAAATATTTTTTAAGAGGGTAACTACAAGATAATCCTAATAATATCCATAAAGTAATAAATAATATCCTCTTCATTATAAAAAACAACATTCAATTTTCATAAAAATTATCACTCATAAAAAATGTTAATGTGATCCTTAAAAATAGAAAAAAAATTAGAAATGAATTTTGGGATTCTAATGTATAAAACATTGAATTATAAAACAACAAAATTAAGAACCCTCTAAATAATGAATATTAGTGTAGTATAAATTTTCAAAAAAATATATAAAATAAATTTATTTCATAAATGGTTTTAAAAAGTGAACACAAAAAAGAATAAATAACTATGATTTTTATCACATAAAGAAATCAAATGAGTAATAGTGACATTAATGATGAAAAAATATTACATATTATGCAATGTATTTTCAAGAAAAATTTATGATTTTAAATCGACAACTAATATTGTCAATTATAACATATGTGGGTAGTAATAAAATAAACCAAAATTTAATCAATTACTCCATTATTAGAGAATCTCTGAGTATTTGTGTTTTGAAAAAGGTATCAATTTGGAATATTTTTTGAAACATCGCTGACATTTTTGAAAAAGTCCATACACATTTTAAATATATTAATATAGGATTTCAAATAGTAATATCCATAAAAAACCAAAAAATTTCTCGTTATATGAATTTTATTAAATATTTATTTGGATTAAACACTATTTTTTTAATGAATATTTGACATATCTATTGTATATTGGTTTCCCTAGTTACATAACCACTCATGGGGTAGGATGAGTCATGATCAGCTGAGTGGGTACACAATGAGTTAAGTACATAGTTTATCCTTCATGATTCTTATGTTCAGTTGACCGACCATGTCCATATTACAATCAGTCCCTCTACATAACCACATCACAAGAATGGTAACTTTATTCCTTCATATATTAGATGATAATAAAAAAAGTAGTTTTAATCACTCATGGTCGATCAACTATCTTCATGTCAACCTGAATGGCCAAAAGGCATTAATTTTTATTGCTAATTGATTACCCCCATTCATGGGATATGGGGGAACCCTTACAAGGCACATAGGTTCAAATATTACATGGCCTGTTGGCTTAGGAATATACATGATATGATGGTGTTAGGGAATTAAACCAGAATATCTACAAGGAACTTCCCCTACCCAGTATCTACATCGTGTTAGTAGCTCTCCACCTTCGCATGGTCGTCTAGCTAGGATTCCCATGTAAGCACATCTTGGTCTTGATGGAATAGCCATACCATCTCATTTGGAGAATCCATTTGGCTCTACTCTGGTGAGTGCAGTTGCTCTGAATCCTCTTTCAGGGGTGCTCCTTTATTGTAGAGTCTGTCTTGGGAAACTGCATGTGGCCTGAAGGCCTTGATGTGGCCCAAAATCCTAAAAGGTGGCCCGAAAGACCTACTGACTCGAAGGACTGGGTGGCCCAGAATCCTTAAGGATTCCTGACCCAAACTGATGGCCCAAGGTGAATAGTTCCAGCTGCTACAGTACTGATCAATACCTGCTACATTAACTGCTATAGTACCACGTAGTGTACAGTACCTACTACAATACCCAGAAAATATGCCTCTACATGGTATTAAACCTGGGTCTCATTGATACACATTAAGATACCTCACCAACCAGGATGAGGATCATGTGTGATCGACTATACTCATGTAAAAATTAAATTATTGTCAATCTTGGATTTAATCATGTGGTCAATTAGGGGAATGAACTTTCAGTTTTCATGGTAGAGACTACGATATATTGTAAATGAGTTGGGGATATTTATATTAAAGAAAAAAATCATGATAACCATGGGATTACTCTCACACGGCAATAAAATTAAAATATTAATCAATAACTTCCTCTGTAATATAATCATGATCATTTGGTAGGTATGATATACTATTAATAGAAATCTCATTATTCTGTGTGTAAATTTTATCTTTTTCCTCTAGTGATTTACAAAATACCATTATCTCGTAATTAATTATTATGCTCTATCAAAAACAAATAATTTATATTTTTTCAATTTCTCCAAATCCCATGATATAAATGAAATTACCTATGGTTTAAGACATATTCCGAGATATATCACTATTATGACTAAAAATAGACTAAAAACACTCTCCCATTGTTGAGGTAATATGGGTGTAGTTATAGGGTTCAATATATGTTGTACCAAACTAATTATTCTCAAACAAAATATTTAAAACTTGATAACATAGAATAATTCCACCTAAACGAACAAAATTCAGCACAGATGATAATCTTTTTAGATTATTCAATTTACTCAAATAATTTGAATATTTAAAAGATTGGTTGAAGATAAAAAATCTGTATTCATTATAGTATGTGAGATACTCCCAAGAAAAAATTCATTTTTAATTAATAACAATCTAGTTTTTCGTTATTCTATAGTCCAAATTTTACCTATCCTTAGATACATCTAAACACTCAATTTTAAATGAAAAATTCTCATAAACAAATTCACATAATTCAATATAAAGTAGATGGAATTAAAACTCTAGGTTGTTCTATGGGGACTGTATTTTCTCATTAATAAGTAGATAAAAGGGAGGAACACCAGTATAAGTGATATTCATAGTAGGATGGGAATATATAATATTTGTTACATCCAATGGAAATGAACATGATTCAGACCTAACATCAAATATTCAATAGTCCTCAATAATTGAGGAACCAACTAAAATAAATTT
The DNA here is from genome assembly GCA_963277665.1 of Viscum album. Taxonomy (NCBI): domain Eukaryota; kingdom Viridiplantae; phylum Streptophyta; class Magnoliopsida; order Santalales; family Viscaceae; genus Viscum; species Viscum album. The sequence goes on from OY728133.1 coordinate 1,316,818,715, forward strand.
ACATATTATGGAGTAAGGGTGATATAAATTATTCCTACATTCACCATTAAAATCCACTTCACAAACATCAGTTGATTTAAAAAAAACATCAAGTTTGTACTTCTCACAAACATGAAACTTCTCTCCACATCCCATATATTGAATTGTAATTTTTCCATCAGACTATTCGATAATAACATCACCCATAGTGAATAATGTTTTTATAAAATAATTGAACATTCACATCACAATTCATTCTAATAATGAGGAAATAATTTGGTAAAATATGATTCCATTACTTTATTAACAGATATTATACACTTTATAAGTTTTGAGTGACTGTCCTATCAACAAATTGAAGAGACAAAATAGTTTTATTCAATTCTATTTGACCAACATTTTAAAATAAGGAGTTTCTAATTTTTAATAATATGCTTCTTCAAAACGAAATAATTTAATTCCTCATAAATTCTGATAGTGTTTCACTCATTACAATCCCTTTTAATAGAAAAGAAATATATTGAGTAAATTTTATAAGAAATAATCATGTTCAATGTTTCAATAAATTACATGTTGATTATAAACACTCTATACAAAGGAGGAAATTTTAAGTAGTTAGTTTGGTCAATTAATTCATCCCTTTGAGGGAATGGAATGATTTGGGGAAAATATTGCAAAACTAGTTGATTTTAGACCTTATCCTCAATTTGATTCTAATATGTAATATTTCTAATAATTTACCATTTTATTTTATTTGGTTGATTATGTTTATCATGTCCATCATCATCATTTTTTGATGTTGTATTTTACTATCATTATTTTTGGATTATTCAACATTAAGATTTTTTTTATCAGCTTCATTAAAATCCACTATATCATCTTTACTAATTTCCATTGTTACTTGATATTATTATTTAAGACATTTCTATTTGTGAAATCAATAAAATTATCTCTTAGATGTAGTATAGTTATTTTGGGTATCATTCCTTTCATTGTTCCTTCTATACTTATTTCCATTTAACTAGATTGTGAATGATGGTTATTAATTCTGGACTACTCAGTGTTGAGTTTTTAATCAAATCTATATAAATACACTCTAATATTATTATATAAATTTGAAATTCTATCCATGTTTGAAATGTGATTTATTGGAATATTTTTGTATCTAGGTGTAGTAGCAAGTTTTTTTGTGACACCTTGATCTCTACAATAAATGTAGGGTTGATTCTTACAAGAAATACTATATTGATTTGAAAATTGATAGTTTTTACATGTTCCCTACCCCTCTAGTCCACAAACTGATTACTATCATCATATTAATAATGAGATAAGAATTAGGAAAATAGTTATTATTACAACCATACATCCCATGTCAATTACATTATTCAATCGGTAATTTAATATTCACAATGAAAAACCCTAATTTTTTTATTCCTAATTATTTTTATTTTCTTATATCACATGTTAATTGAATTTTAATCTAGTTTATTAACAATTTACATGATATATTTTACTTTCTTGTCTAATAAATCACCTCTATAAGACTAATAAATAATATTTTGATCGTAACGTTTGGTAACAATATAAAAAGTGTCAATCAAAATATGGGGAGTAAGTTAGTTATTGAGCAATTTTCAATATAAAACTCTAAACCTATCCTAAATCTTATGAATAATCTCTGTCAAATCTTGAAAAAACCTTTTATCCTATTCTTTAAATCTATAGTTCCCTTACTATGATAAAACAAGATAAACGATAGATGGAATTTTAGTACCATGATTCAATGAACTCTTTATATATATACTAGAACCAGTTTTTTGTATTATTCTTCTTTAAAAAAATGAAATAACATAAGAATAAGCTCTTCCTCAATCAACCGATATAGAGGTACCTATTTCAAAGTACTATAAGAAATCATTGGTTAAATATAATGAATCCTTATAGGGTGTTCCATTAAAGTAATGTAGCATGTGAATTCATTGTTCCCAGACCAAGGTGAAATCCTTATAAAAGTAGGATAACTACACGTGGTTGTAAATTGAAACTACCGATATTTAGACCTCACAGAGACTCAATATATTTTTTGTATTTGATTTATATTTTGTTTTAGATATCCATATCTATAAAATTATATATTATCGATTTTCAAAATTGTATTAATTATTAATGTCTAAATACTTTTTATTAATTTAAAAAATGGCAGCAATAATTTCATATTTAAAATACCTCGTGTGAAAGTAAATTTTATTTTAAATTGTTTTAAAATACCACAGAATATTCAATGAAAATAAAATACCCCTATTTTAAATTATGATTATATTTTGTAAATATTAAATTTAATTACAAATTTAATTATTTTTCTGTGATTCTATGTCATTTTTTTCTTAGTTTCACATACCTTCCTTGAAAACAACACTATATTTTATTAAGAGGCTTGGTTGTTGACTATTCTAAAATTACATTACGTATTTATAAATATACTAACAACAAGTTTTATGGTAATAAGGATTGAAAAACTTTGGAATAATTAGTGTGTGGTAAAAACTACGAAATATTAATAAAAAATCAATAATATAATACCCATAATGAAAATTATGATTAATTAAGAATTAATAGTGATTTAAATGAGATGGTGGTGTTGAATATTTGTAGGGAGTGGAATTATTAGATAGGGTTAAGAATAAATATTAAAAGGGTTTACGTAAATCTGGTGGAATAGGATTTTCAAATTTGATAATCTTTTTACATCTAAATTAACCATAAAGGTAACTTATATTGAGTGATAAGAGTATTTAACTAACTAACTGTATTTATATTAAAAACATCTCTAGATAACAATATAAATAAAACTAATTTTTAACATTGTACCATATGATTATGCTTCCACATAAATAAGAGCATACCAACACCTTTTCTTTTAGTGTACATAGGTTGTAGTTTTCAATAAAAAATAAACTATGCAATTTACATCTATGTACATGGAGAATATTGGAAGGATTCCAAATAAAAATATTAAATGATAATGTATTTAAAAAATCATAAGCCTTATATAAATAAAAACATAGTAAGAAATAGAAACAAAATATTTCAATCAATCTTTCACAATCCCCGATATTAATAATATATAAATTTTTAAATCAATGACCACATTGTAAATCAATATAATCATCTTGAAATAGAATTACAAGAAGTAATATAAATATAAAATGAAACTTATTTGTTGTTACCTACTCTATCCTCCAACTACAGTCTCCTATGAACTCCAACACCAAGTTCTCTATAGCCTCTCGTATAACTCTATCTCGTGATCATATATCTATGATATGTTATCGATCTGTCTAGGAAATCCATCACGAGTGATCAAGTGAGATATCCACCCCACTAAATTTCATAGGTCATATTCTTATGTTGTATGCCAACTCTAGCCTCGTAACCTGTATTGAAAAAAAAATTACATTTCCATTACCACAATAGCCTCTATGTGTGTGCTTGTGACTATACATCTATTCTATCACATGACTCGTGTAATATTCCTCCAATTAAATGAATTCTTCACAAATGGATTTTTATTATGTATCATGTATCACTACCTTCTAAAACATTATATCATGAGACATCCTCATGAACTCTAGAAATATCCATAAACATCTAAATATTTATTTATCATCATCAAGATTTATTCCCTAATGTATTTTTATTTTTCAATAATAATTTAGGACATCGCACAATTTGATTCATTTTACATACCATTCTATAGGCATTCAATCAAAAAAATTTAAAGATTTGAAGTGCATGAATACCTTTATATCAGCAATCCCTGACCATCGCATATCTTTTTAAACAACATTTTGACATTTATGAACCCTCAAAAATGTGGTTTTACCTAGACACATCTTGTATACATCAAGAGAAAAAATTATCTGAGCATTCAAATTGGTATTACACCCCTATGAAAATTTTCAAATCACATGGAATTTAAAATTTACTGAAATAAACAATTCAAAATGACGAAAAAATCAAAAAATTATTTAGCATTTAAAATGTTTAATATTAACATATATTTAAATCAAAAAAGTTCAATAAATCAAACAAACATAACAAACCCCCATTTGAGAAAACATATTCTGTGAATATTATAATTCACCATAGATCAACTAATATTTAACAATTTCACATTAAAATTTCATTTTGATATTAAACATTTAATGAATCCATTGAAAATATTTGTAAAAATATATATAAAATAATAATTGATACAATCCTTATTAAGAATGATTTTTTCAATATATTTTCTAAAACAATTAATACAATGGTATTTAAAAAATTCGATAATGTTCCTGTGGTCTTGATTAAAGTTTTCAATCCCTTAGTATTTGAAAATAATAACATAAATGATAGAACCAATAGTTACTAAATCTTATATACATAATATATTGACACTTTGATATACTCCTAAAAAATAACATAACAATATTCTATAGAAATCATAATTATTTGTAAACACAATACATTTAATTAACATTATAATGTATTCAATATCATCCTACTTTTGTTACATTTTATACATTTCAAAGTCCTACTGGGATCCTATATAGTATATATGTGTGTCAATATTGAAAGAAATGATGAAATTAAAACACCATTGGATTGAAAATGCAGTCCTAGAATAGTTTTCTATTTTATATTTATGTGGGGTAGTATTGAAGAACTCTTAGTGATTAATTTTTTACAACAATTAACATTGCATCGACTTAGTGGTATAATATTTACTCAAACTCAATATCACATTAAATATTGGAAATTTTTTCTTGTATAGATATATACTAGATCAAACTCCAAAATGGAAACACTAGTTGCATTAGGTGGTCATTGTCTTTTTATAACTATATATATTATGATATGTAGTAATATAATATATTTTATTTTACTCTTCAACTCCAACTATCAAATTCAGATATTTCATATATCAGAAATGATTCGTGCAATCTGTAATAAAAAATACAATAAAAACTATTTGAAAATGATTTTAAAAACATAATCATAGTTAGTTAAAAATTCAAAAAAAAATTAAAACATTGAATTATATAAATAGAGGATTATATTGTCTATTGGTTCTAACTAAAATAATACATCTAGCTCTAATACATATTATATTGGTTATGGTGTAGTGAGAGTTTCTAATTCGTGTTTTGTTCACTCAAAAATAGTGTAAACCTTTAACATAGAATAAACATCATAAATATTTCAGAAAAAACATGAACATAAAACCATGTTTTTATTGAATGTTAAACTATACATTTTAGATGTTTTCAAAATAAAGTAAATATTAAATTATGGATTCAACAGATTCCACTTTAATGATAAGTAAAGTAAAGATAAATAGTAATGAGATATTAAATTGTAAAACATACTATCCAATGATAAATGAAATCAAAATTTTCTTCTCCAATTTTAAACTTCTCCCCGTTTTGGAAAATAAAAAATTAAAATGTATGAAAATGTCAATGAAAATTTATTTCCTTTTATATCCAATGAAAATATAGGATTAGAACTACAAAATAATATGCATAGTTAAGGAAAGGATTAAATCAAATTCAAACATGATAATCCTTATCCTCGTATTCATTTTCATATTTATAATCAACCAAAAAATTATCATCTCTAATAGTAATTATCACAAAAACCAAAGTTATTAATTTAAAAGACACGCTCTATTCAATAATATCAATCCCCAAAGGTATGACTATATATAAAATGTCATCTATCTCTCACTCAAAATAATTTTTCTCAACATCCACCACAACTGATTTCTCCTTCATTCTATGTTCATTCCTCTAATACATAACATCACTAAATAATGGATCTTCATATCTAATAGTTGGAAGAAAATTAACTGTGGATGAATGATCACATCAACATCAAGTAATTTTATTAAATTAATTTATTTTTTACCACAATAGATTATTTAATTTTATCGGCCAATTATTATTTAGGTAAACCCATCAATATAGAAACAACCAACTAGGGTATGATAAATGTTAAAGCACTCATAGTAGATTTTAAAAATACTGAATATAAATATAATATTGATGGACTCATCTGAACACTTTATGTAATGAATTTTTGAGTTAGAAACAAATACTCTTTCTTATCACTTACTAAAATAAAAGAAAATATTAGATTCTTATTTATCATTGGTATTATTTCATAAGGTGTAGTCCTCTTATATCAGGATCCTTTGTTAGAATAATACATAACTTCTGTGACCATTTATTTCAATAATATTGAATGTTTGTGAATCATATTCATAGAAATCTCATTAAGTTGTTCTTCTATATAATTCCCTTCTTTAATAGATTCCATATTATTTGAAGTTTTAATTTATGTATTTCCATATTAATATTAATCTTCCATCTTACATAAATATTTCTTTTTCTAAGTAAAGGTTTTACTTTGGGATCACTCATCCAGAAATTACCATGAATTTTTTTATGACCTGTATTAATAACTTCTTTTTATGATATTTCAACTTTTAAGGATATATATAATGGGATATATTCCAAAACTCTCATATTTATAGTTATGAATGGTTATACAGACACACTAGTATGACCAGTTTTTTTGGAGTTGGTGCCCAAGAACTAACATCCTGAGTAATTTATGATATGTTTTCATTTACAATATAGTTACATATTATATCTTGATTTCTCATCTTCATGACATGTGAATGTGATTATGTCATAAGATTATATGTTTTGCTAAAATTTAATGTATGTTTCCCACTATAATAAAAATAATAGGTAACAAGACATTATTAATGATTATTATTCTATTCTTATCTGATTCTATCTCACAAGACACACATGATATGTGTTATTAATGGTATAAATCTCAAAATACATTGATATTACTTATCATGGTGTTTATCCTTGGTAATATATAATATGAAAGTTTATAAGAATTGTTTCATAAATTGGAAATCCATATTTCTAGGTACAATTGGATGTTATTAGTAGATATTGTATGTATAGAACCTTTTAATTTATGATTATCATTAATGGATATCATGACTCGTGTACGTTGATTTATTGAAAAAAACTATGATGACATAGAATCATAGTATGGTAAGATACATTGAGTTCATCACATGTAATGCTACCTTAATAGACAATTTGTGAAAAGATTTATCCATTATGTCCCTTGAGAAAATATTATATATCAGTCACTTTTATGGGAATAGAAATTCCCTAGAAAAACCCTGCCCATTCTGTTTAATAGAGGAGATTATTACTAGAAAGTCAAAGAAATAAACATCAAGTATTTATTTTGATGGAACTAGAATCCAACCAACATGATTTGAGATATCGTGATAAAGTTATTATAATAAATGGTAATGACTCATTATCAGATCGATGACATTGATATATTAACTACCTTTCTATAGGTTTATTTTCATGTTGTTTGATGCTATCCTTTTAGTTTTTGTTGTTATTCCTAATTCCACTAAAAAAGGGGCCTAGATTGTCACTCACCATGTGTATCTGCAACCTTAGTTAAAATCAATTATTTAATTTAAAAATATATAACTAATAACATTTATTCTTATTTGGTTTATCGCAATGATTTAATCACAGCTTATTTGAAAGTATAAGTGAGTTAAATAATTATTACTACTTATTTTCAAGGTATTGAGAATTTAAAATTTATAATACTAATCAATGAATAATGATGTAAAATTTCTCATTTAATATTTTTTTTTCAAATATCAGTAAATGACAAAGAGGGAAAGTGGATTGAGATTAAGAGTCTAAGTAGAGATGGTATGAATATCATTTATTTATATTATTAATGTGTTTCACATGTCATGTTAGTAATATTATTATTATTTAATTTGCACATGGGTTAAAAAAAGAATTACTATGTTAGAAACGGTGTGTTTACAATTTTCTAACCATAAAACTTCCATAATAAATATCTAATTATAACACTTTAAATAATCACTATTTTTAAGAACAAAAAATAGAGAGATATAATATCATGCTCTAAATAGAGATTTAATGATCTAAAATTAACAAATTCTTCTACAATTCTCATTCCATTGAGATATTGTTATGATTTGTTCCTCCTTAAAGAATAATTCTACTATGATCAACCACACAAAACAAAAGGGGTCAGGATTGGTCATGTTTTCACCCGATGATTCTACATCGATGTTCAGAGGCTAGGGTGCACATGTGGAGTTTCACTAGATAGATTCTTATCGTGGATCCTACAATATAATGATATTAAAATGAGATATAGTCTATTGAATCATAAAGGAAGATAGAATTTCTTGTTGAGGTATCTCTATATATTCTAAAAAATTAATGAAAAATACCACATGTAGAACCTATTATTTTGGTTCTGGTATTTTTCTCTAGTTCAGTAGTATATTGTTTTCATTTGAAAACATTATTTTTCATTGGGAAGTAATGATTATTAATAAATTAACTGTAAACATATGAGTTGGACAAGCCGTAATGGCACTCTCACTGCATTCAGTCTTCTCGTAATGGCACTCTCACTGCATTCAGAGCCTTCATGTTATCTAAATTATCCATCAAAATATATATATAATAAATATATTTGAAAAAATTATTCCACATAAGAAATGAAATTATATCTCATAAACAAAGCTACGAATCTTTAATATAAACCTTTTCTACTATTTTATAAAACATAATATATATTTTCTTTTAAAATTCATATAAATCGTCGAAAAAAAGTAAAATATTCTTTAGCGATTTAATATATGAATCATTTCTATGTGATAATTTATTATTTAGTTAAAAAATATTGGTTTTATACATTTTCTTCACCAATAAGAGTAACATGTGACTCCTCTTAAGAATATTCCTCTCCTTTATCTTTAATCATTAATTGTTTTTCTTTATTCATTCAAATTTACTCTTTTTTTGTTCATACTAATTCATGGTTTTAAATTCTTGTTTCCAATAATGATATGAGACAATATATATAAAATAAAAACATAGAAAATATAACTTGGTCTGATCATATTTTGAGGTTTAGGAATCATGAGAGATTGAGGGGCTGTATACACATGTTTTTGATAATTATCAATCATTAAAAATAGGATCTATTATATCATTTCAAATGATTGAATAATGATTTTAATTGAAAATGAAATTTTACTTCTCGTTTAAACATTATCTAAATGAATGGTAAAATTTTATTGTTTCTCTATATTAGTTGAGGTTAAGACTCGATTGAAATAATTGTGTAACTTAAGTGGGTGTTTAAAAAACACCATTTAATGGATATATTCTATAAATTTTTCAAAAAAGGACATTGAATAAATGGAATAAACTATATGGATACATTGGATTGAATTTTTAGCTAACATATACTTGTATAATATATACAAATATCATTTGAACTCTAACTTAATATCAAATTCTCAACTAATTAATCTTCCATGTTTCAACATAATGTTTTATATGTTCTTAATATTTTGTTGTATATAGGAATTAATATTTAATTTGACCTATATTATATTATCATAGAAAACATAACCATAAATGTGGATGCTTACATCATTTCATAAAATGTATATAATGTTAAAAGTAGATCAAATTTATAGACTCCAAAATAGAAAATGTTTTTTATATAGTGCTAGGAAACATAAAATTATAAAAAAAATTAAAATTATGAAATAATTCCGAAAAAACTAACAAATATTATATATATATATCATTCAAATATTGACTTTGATCTTATAAAATATTATAGAGACTAATTATACATCCCAATTATGTAAAGTATTATGTATTTTCATATCTATGTCTATTTATGAGTTAGATAGTGTGGTAGAGGCTTAAAATGAGAATAAATCCAATCTTAAGAATAGAATTCTCTAATATTTTTAAAAGATTGTTTTACCCTCTTTTGATGGAGAACCATTTTTGAATATATGTTTAGACTATTTTATAATATCTATTTTTTAAAATAAACTTATTTTTTATAGTCGGGGAATTGAAATTTACTTTGGATAAATTTTTGGTATATTTCTGTCAATGTTCATTTTTAAATGAATAATGAAAAATACTACATTCTACTTCAAAACATCCTTTTCATCTAATTTAATTTTATTGATAGATTATCTTTTCAATTGGTTTTAAAGTTTAATTAGAATATATTTTTACCATTTAATACAATTTTGGTCATTATAATTAATTTCATTTTGGAATTGGTCAAAAACAAGTGTCAAACTTTGGTAGATATGGTTTATAAAAACCCCGCTATCTATTTTGACAACGAGAATTATTATTAAATTAATTACTACAATTTTTGTGTTTGGAATTTGGTTAAATGGATTCTATATTTGGAATCAGATGGTCCAAATTATGTAATTAAGACTCTTTTTTTTTGACATTATGAATAGTAACGACGATAATTTTCTTTAATTATCGTGATTAATTAGTAATCGGTTAGTTAAGGGTAATAAAATAATATCATAACAATATAAAATATCCAAAAAATGTGTCCAAATGCTACTGGTTGTGTCATTTCCGACAATGGGATGCCTTGTGCCAAACTTTGGGACCCCATGGAATCACTTTTGTGTGATAGTGACATTTTATATTTTTATTTTTAATGAAAGTTAAATATAACAAAAGTATGTAACACCCAAGTAAAAAAAATTAATTGTGTCTACATAAATTATCTGTAATACTATAAATATTCCTTGAAAAGATAAAAATATTTACTACATCATATTATTTTTATTATTATTTTTAGACATAAAATTAATTAATTTATTTATGACACCATGATGATGTAGCGATTACCTCATTAATGATCGATTTAAATAAAATGAAAAGATAATGTAAAATTTAAGACATAGACTTGTCAAAAACATATTTTATGGGTTTATTTAGAACCCTTATCACCTAGTACTTAAAATATGTCATTTTGGGACTATTAAAATATGAAACTCATTTTATGATGAAGTATCATTTCAAGACATTCCAAGAGTGCCCCTCCTCCCTCTTATAAAAGGCCCCCAACTCTACCAGATTACCCCCACCTATAAAGCTATTTTCATGGCCAATAGCTGCTCAATTTATCTATCCACATAAATATATTAATAATATAATACATACCTTAGGCTGAAAGAACATCAAGAAACCATTTTGGTTGAAACCAATGGGGGTTACCCGATTTAAAAGTAATGTCTTCTCTTATATTATTTTGTTTTATTTTTCTTCTCCAACCCCATAAACTATTTTCATTCATTTATTTTGTTATAAAACAAATATAGACAATATACTAGGATGTTTTTATGAGAATTATTTTATTTACACTTACACACACCTCTATCTAATGGTTAAAAAACATACTGTTTGTGTGAGTAGCGAATTACTGCCTCACGAAATGATGATTATTCAATATTCTTTTAACACATTTAATGGTGTCCATTAAGATGCCAATATATTTATATATGATATATATTATGTTTATTATTTCCTTATTCTTCTTTATTTTTCATTTATGGCATACCTTTAAGGTTTCCATTTTGGGTAATGAGATAATTTCATTTTAGGAAGTGCGGATTACCTCCCCCTCAAAGTGATTTGAATCGTTAATTACATATATGTCATGTATAAAGGATAAAGTTAATGATTTTATAAATTATATTATAATGAAAATATAATATAGCTTTATATCATTATTATTTTATTCCACTAACTATCAAATAGAAATGAAAGTAGCGTCCGTGCATACATACGGCTTACCGTCTCCATGAATAGTGCATTTCATTTCTTACCACTAAATGTTATGTAATATTATAAATGCATGTATATACTAGAAATATATGATATATATGATATCTAAATCATTAATATAATTCTGGATATAATGGATATTTTACCTCAAGAACAACCTGTTATTATATGAAATTTATTTTTGACTCATGTACCAAAGATCGTCAAAACGACCATTATTAACATATGTAATTACGTAATGTTTATAACATGGTAATAAGTGATATAAAAGTAATAATGAATTTGAAAATGGTTCTTATGTAATTAGAAATTAACTCTTGTTTATTATTTAGGAGATTAAACAATGATCGAGTCAAGTCGGACACGAGGTAAGAAACATTGTCTCAGTCTCCTTTCATTGAGGAATATTTTATATTATACACAACATACATTTATACGATGTATAAACCCCTTTTACTTTTACTTTTATTGAAAATGAATCTTTTTATATGAATCATTTTTCTAAATTACAATAGGGAATGGTTTTGTCTTACTTATGCGGTGACAATGACTTCTCCGCCACCGTGACCATTATTTGAGCTTCGACTTCCTCTACAAGCCATGACTTATTTTTTAATAAAAAATAAATACCATGTTTTAAATTTATTTTATTTTTGTATAGAAATTGGATTTTATAATGTTTTGATTATACCAATGTGTTTTTGATATCTTGTGATTGAAATGTGGAAATGTTATGTTCCATTTATGCATGTTTTATGTGATACAATTATGTTATGGTTTTTGGGAATTGTTTATGAAGATGTGTGGTTGTTTGATAACCTGAGGGTAGGTGAACCCGTGATAGCTCTCCAATTCATTGGGTAATGCAAATGAGTTAAACGCTAAGGTTTCTCCTAAGGTATTTAGGGAATATACTTTGATGGGTATTCCAAACGTAACCATGAGGGTTACTCCCTATGTAAGAATGTTAGGAATGCCTCAAGATACATTTATGTCCCATTATTTCTATGAGTTATTCATAAATCTAATGATTTCATGAGTTATGTTAATGTGCTTATGTTTTTTGAGTGAAATATGATTTCATTGATCCTTATGTATACATGGACTACGGTTTTCATTCCATTTTTTTATAACTCTTACTGAGCTTTTTATGCAAATCCAATGTTTTTTAAATGTTTTTCACAGGTCAAGGGAATGGTACATGATGTGATGATAGTGTCGATAAAGTGTCAAGAAAGAATCCATGTTTTATTTTAAATAAGTTTCCTTTGATGGAAAATTGAATATTGTATTTTATGTAACCACCTTGTTTAAATGTGGAATGTAATGCATGATTTATGATCTAATTATCTAAAACTCTAAACCTGAAAGGATCCTCAATGTGTATTCTTTAAATAACTCAAGATTATGTTATTTTTACTGCTGGGGCTTTATAGTTGGTATCAGATGTCAGTTTAGATTACTTTAGGAGTTATCATTATATTAAATTAGTATTCAAATACAATTTTTTATGGTCAAATTGAAATTATATAGCATTTTAAGATTACCAAGGTGCTTCATCAAAGTCATGTTTGTACAGAATGGTTTTCCACAGAGGAAATAGGGAACCCGTGCTTGGAAAGCATGCATAAGGAAATGAACTCCCAAATAAGTATCCTAAGATGTTCAGAATTGGAACTGATCCATTTTTTGCCGTAATGATGCAGTTGACTCAAGCGATAAATGGAGGTGGTATCCATGCACGAGATCAGCTAGATCAACCGTAGAGGAACATTTCAGTGGTGGAACATTTTATGAGGAAAAATCCCACATCATTTAGAGGATCATCTGACCATGTTCCAACTGAAGGGTGGATTAATGCACTAGAGAAAAATTTGATGTCATTGGGTGATCAGACAATAAAAAGGTTAGTCATGCTGTTTACCATTTAGAGGGTGAAGTAGATCAGTGGTTGCCGATGGTTAAAAATATCAGGGATGCTGATTAGATTAATGATCTTGACTGGGATTAATTCGAAGGTATGCTTCTTGAGAAATATTATCCTAAGGTTGTTTGACTTAGGATGGAAAGACAATACATGGAATTGAGGCAAGATGACGACTGAGTGGCTGCATATGGAGAAAGGTTCACTTGATTGGCATGGTATGCCCCAAATTTTATCATAGACCTTGATAGAAATATCAATCATTTTTACTCAGGATTAAATCCAAAGTATCGAAGGGATTTATCTTCTCTTGAGTTCAAGAGTTATGAACAGCTTGTTCGATGTTCTTAGAAGGTGGAAATTGATCTTGCCAATGATCAAGAGTTCTATAACAACCAACAGAAGAAGAGACTGAGGTGACAGGATAAAGGGAAGAATCCATCAAAAAGGTATGATAGTAAGAAAACTATTTTTTCAGTTTGTGATAAATGTTGTAAAAATAATGCAGGGGAATGTCTTTTAAATTATGGAAGTGAAAATGATTTGGTAAGATAGGACATAAGGCTCGTGATTTCACTGAAAAAGATCAGGGTGATGGTAAGACAAAATTTTCTTCACAGTTAGTGAAATGATTCAAGTACAATAAGAGGGGTCATTATTGAAAAGAGTGTTCGCCAAAGAGCTCAAATGATTGGAACCAGTTAGACTACAAGTAGAAAGGTGCGGTGAAATCCTTTGCAACTACTTCAGCAAATGTTGGGCCATCAAATGAAGTTGTATCAGGTACATTGATTGTTTTTTCATATTATGTCAGTGTGTTGTTTGATTCAGGGTCTACAGATTCTTTCATCTCTAAAAAAATTTCTAGTAAATTGGGAATTCCGTCTCAAGAAATGACTCCTGAACTTGTGGTGAAAACACCTGAGGTAAATGTTGAGGAAAAAATAATTTATAAGAATTTTCCTATCCTTATCCGTGGAAAGAACCTACTTGCAAACCTTTTTTTTTACCTCTTGTAGAGTTTGATGTTATCCTGGGTATGGTTTGGATCTCTGTTTACCATGCTATGATTGATTTTTGAGCTAACGAAGTTTCTTTTTAGTAAGGCTTTCAGTTTGTGTACAAAAATGAACCCTTTTTGTTGATAACATATCAAGAGCCTGAGAAACATGTAAACGATAGATATAAATGTTACCTTGGACATATTGTTTAAAACAAATGAACCGATCATATTAATGATGTGACAGTGGTAAATGAGTATCTTGATGATTTTCCTGACGAGTTTCCTTGAATAATACCAGATCGGGAAGTTGAATTTACTTTTAACTTAGTTCCTGATTATAAGAAAATTTCAAAACCCCCTTATGGAATGGATCATATTGAACTTTTAGAGTTGAAGGAGCAATTGAATGATTTATTACAGAATGGTTTCATTCGACCTAGAACATCTTCATGAGGTGATAATATCATATTTTTTAAAAAGAAAGATGGTTCTATGAGAAATTGCATTGATTATAGAGCCTTGAATAACATCATTGTTATGAACAAATATGATTTTCCTCATATCGATGATTTGTTTGATCAGCACCAGGGAGCTCAGTATTTTTTAATGATTGACCTGAGATCGGGGTACCATCAGTTGAAGGTAAAGGAAGCAGATATTCCTAACACTATGTTTAATATAAGATATTGCCATTGTGAGTTTTTAGTAATGCCTTTTGGGTTAACAAATGCACCTGCTGTATTCATGGATCTTATGAACAGAATTTTCCATGAGTTCTTGGATATGTTTTTGGTTGTTTTCATTAATGATATTTTGGTATTTTCTAAAAGTAAAGAGGAGTGTGAAATTCATTTAAGGGTTATTTTTCAAACCATAAAAGAAAAGAAATTGTATGATAAATTCAAAAAGTGTGAGTTTTGGTTGCAATAAATTTTTTCCATGGTCACATTATTTCTAAAGATGGAATAACTGTTGATCCTGCAAAAAATTTGTTCTTGACGAATGGCCAAGATCCACAAATGTAACCTAGATTCGTAGTTTTCATGGTTTGGATGGCTATTACCGAAGGTTTGTTAAAAAAAATTCACGGTTATCGAGCCCAATGACTAAGCTAACTCGGAAGGGTGTTATGTTTATCTGGACAATAGAATTTGATGATTGTTTTCAGGAGTTGAAAAGAAGATTGGTGAGTGCTCCAGTTTTGGAACTACCTTCCAGGAATGGTGAGTCAGTTATCTACAGTGATTCTTCATTGGACGGACATGGATGAAACCTAATGTAGAATTACCTGGTAATTACTTATTCCTCACTTCAGTTGAGAACTCATGAGGTAAATTACCCTACACAAGATTTGGAATTAGCTGATGTGTTTTTTACATTAAAAATTTGGATGCATCATTTATATGGTGTAAAGTGTGAAATATATACGTATCAAAAAAGTTTAAAGTATATATTCACCCAGAAATAATTGAACATGAGATAGAGGAGATGACTAGAATTAATCAAGGATTATGATTGTACAATTTATTACCATCCAGGAAAAGAAAATAAGGTGGCTGATGCTTTGAGTAGAAAAATTAATGCTTCATTAACCATGTTATGTTCGGAACATGATCCTTTGGTTAAGGATTTGATGAAATTTGGCATAGAACTTATCGGTGTAGGATGTTCGTCTTTTTTGTATCATGTATTAGTGAAATCTTCTCTATTAGACAGAATTAAGCTAGCACAGAAGCAAGATAGTGAATTGCAGAAAAAGCTAGATCTGGTTCAGAAGGGTAAGTTTCCTAAATTCAACATTGACAATGATTGTGTTTTGAGATATTTGAAGATATTGTGTGTGCCTTGTTTTTCACATTTGAAGAGATATTTGTTTTGTGATGTTCACAATTTTCCTTTTTCAGTTCATCCTGGAAGTACTAAGATGTATCGAGATCTTTGAGAGTATTACTGGTGGGATGGAATAAAAAGAGATACTACTGATTTTACTATGAAGTGTTTGACTTGTCAATAGGTTAATGAAGAGCATCAGTTACCGAATGGGATGTTTTAGAATTTACCAGTACCAGAGTGGAAATGGGAGAATATATCCATGGACTTCGTTGTGGGATTTCCAAAGACACTTCAAGGTAATAAAGAAATCTGGGTTATTGTTGATCTCTTGACTAAATCCGATCATTTCTTTTCTATACGAGATACTTTTTCCCTATATCATCTTTATCATTTGTATCATAATGATAAATAAACGTTACATGGATTTCCCCTCTCCATTGTATCTTATCGTGATCCCAGGTTTATTTTAACTTTTAGAAAGGCCTTCAAAAGTCATTGAGTACGGACTTAAATTTTAGTACAGCTTTTCATCCTCAATCAGATGGGCAGTCAGAATGAACAATTAAGACATTGGAGGATATTCTATGTTCTTGTTCGATGGATTATCAGGGATGTTGGGACCAACATATTTCTTTGGTTGAGTTTTATTATAATAAAAAAAATTCATTCCAATATACATATGGCGCCATTTGAGGCATTATATGCGAAGCGGTGTCAAACTCCAGCTTTATGAGATATAGTGTTTGAAAGGAAGTTGATTGGACTAGAATTGGTAGAAGAGTTGGCAGAAAAAGTTCAGCTGATAGAGAAACACATGAGAATAGATTAGAGCAAGAAAAAAAGTTTTGCGGACAATAGGAGGAAGGATATCTCGTTTGAGGTAGGTGATCTTGTCTTCCTCAATGTTTCACCATGGAAAAGTGTGATACGATTTGGTAAAGGGGAAAGTTGAATCCAATTTTCATTGAACCATATGAAATTCTGGAGAGAGTCGGATCAGTTGTATACTGAGTGGCTATACCTCCATGTTTATCTCATGTACACAATTTTTTTTATCTTTCAATGTTAAGGAATTTCATGCCAGATCTATCTCATGTTTTGAGTCCAGAGATAGTTCAGCTGGAGGAGAATCTATCATTGAGGAAAAACTGGTCCAGATTCTTGACCATAGGGAGAATGTTTTTCAGAATATTTTGATTCATCATGTAAAGGTTTTGTGGAAAAACCACATGATTGAAGAGGCAGCATGGGAATCTGAAAAGGCAATGAGGGATAAATACCCCAAATTATTCAATAAGTAAATAAATAGAGGGGACACAATAATCAAAAGGTGGAAGGATGTAACATCCCATGTAATTAAAGAATTATGGATTTTCATATCTATGTCTATTTATGAATTAGATTATGTTTTAGAATCTTAAAATGAGAATAAATCCATTTTTAAGCATAGAATTCTCAATTATTTTTAAAAGATTATTTTACCTCCTTTTAATGGAGAACCATTTTTAAAACTATCATTTTACTATTTTATAATCTCTATTTTTCAAAATAAATTTATAATTTAGAATCAGTGCAATGAAATTTACTTTGGATAAATATTTGGTACTTTTCTGACAATGTTAATTTCTATAATGAATAGTGAAAAATACTGCATTTTACATCAAAACTGCTTTTTCATATAATTTAATTATATGTATATATTATATTATTAATTGATTTAAAGTTTAATTAGAATATGTTTTTACCGTTTCATACAATTTTGGTATTTAAAATTAATTTCATTTTGTAATTGGGCATAAACAAGTGTCAAACTTTTGATAGATATTGTTTCTAAAAAGGTCGTTATTTGTTTTGACAATGAGAATTATTTTTATATTAATTAATACAATTTATTTGATTTTAATTTGGTAAAATTGATTCCATATTTCGAATCAGAAGTCCCAAATTATGTAATTAAGACTGTTTTGTTTTAGGACATTATGAATAGTAACGACGATAATTATCCTTAATTATCGTGATTAATTAGTAATCAGGTAGTTAAGGGTAATAAAATATTATCATAATAATATAAAATGTCCCCAAAATGTGTCCTAATACTACTGGTCGTGTCATATCCATCCATGGAATTCCTTTTTCCAATATTTGGGACCTGATGAAATCACTTTTGTGTGATAGTGACCTTTTATCTTTTTCTTTTTAAAGAAAGGTAAATATAACAAAAGTATTTAGCACCTAAGTAAAAAAATTAATTTTGTCTACATAAATGATATCTTAGACTATAAATAGTCATTGGAAAGCTAAAAATATTTCATATATAATAGTAATTTTTCATTATTTTTAGACATTAAATAAATTAATTTATTTATGACACCATGATTATGCAGTGATTATCTAATTAATTAATGATTTAAATAAAATAAAAAGATAATGTAAAATCTAAGACATAAACTTTTAAAAAACAAATTGTATGGGTTTATTTTGAACCCTTATCACCTTATCCTATAAATAATACATTATGGGACCTTAAAAAACCAAAACTCAATTTATGATAAAGTAACATTTCAATACATTCCAAGAGTGCCCCTCGTCCCTCTTATAAAAGGCCCCCACATCAACGACCTTACCCACAACCCTCAAGCCATTGGCTCGGCCAAACTCTGATCATTTTATCTCTCCGCATCCCTATATTAATGATATAAGCCATACCGTAGGCAGAAATCTCTTCAAGAAACCATTTTGGTTCAAAGAATGGGGAGTTACCCGATTTAAAAGTAATGTCTTCTCTTATGTTCTTTTGTTTTACTTTTCCTCTCCAACCCCCAAAACTCTTTTAATTCAATTATTTTGTAAAACAACTAATATATTAAATATAAAAGGATGTTTTTATGAGATGTATTGATTTACACTTACAAAAACCTCTATCTAATGGTAAAAGAACATATTATTTCTGTGAGTGGCGAATTACTGCCTCACAAAACGATGATTATTCAATCTTCTTTTAACACCTTTCATGGCGGCCATTAATATTTCACTATATTTATATTTGATATATAGTATGTTTTTTTTCTTATACTTTTGTATTTTTCATTAATGGCATACCTTTATGGTTTCCATTATGGGTAAACACGATAATTTCATTTTAGGAAGTGCGTACTACCGCCCCCTAAAAGTGATTTGAATCGTTAATTCCATTTTTGGGATGTATAAGGGATGGAGTTAATGAAATTATATTTGATATTATACTGAAAATAAATTATACCTTTATATCATTATGATTAAATTCCATTAAATAAGAAATAGAAATGAAAGTAGTGTTCATTCGTACGTACGACTTACCGTCTCCATTAACGGTGCATTTCATTTCTTACCTCTAAATGTTCTGTAATATTATAAATTCATTTATATACAAGACATATATGATATATATAATATCTATGTCATGAAAATAATTCTGGATATAATTGTTATTTTACGGCATGATCAACTTGTAATTATAAGATGTTTATTTTTGACTCAAGTACCAAAGATCCACAAAAAGTCTGTTATTAACATAAATAATTACATAATGTTAATAACATGGTAATAATTTATGTAAAAGGAATAATAAATTGAAAACATTTTTTAATCAAGTATAAATTAACTCAAGTTAATTATTTAGTAGATTAAAGAATGATCGAGTCAAGTCAGAAATGAGGTAAGGAACTTCGTCTCAATCTCCTTTCATTGAGGCATATTTTATTTTATACACAACGTTTTATTATACGGTATAAAAACCCATTTTACATTTACTTTTATTAAAAATGAATCTTTTTATGTGAAGCATTTTATTAAATGAAAAAGGTAATTTTTTTTTCTTTCATATGCGGTGACAATGACTTCTCCGCCGCAGTGACCATTATTTGAGCTTCAGCTTCCTCTACAATCCATAACTTGTTTTTAAATGAAAAATAAATACCTTGTTTTAATTTTCATTTATTTTGGTATTGAAATTGGTTGCGATAATATTTTGATTATATCAATGTGTTTTTTATATCTTGTGATTGAAATGTGGAAATGTTATGTTTCCACTTTGCATATTTTATGTTATACAATTATGTTATGGTTCTTGGCCATTGTTTATGAAGACGAGTAGTTCCATGATAAACTAAGTGCTTGTGAACCCGTGATAGATCTCAAATGCATTGGGTGACGAAAAGGAGTTAAATATTAAGGTTTCTCTTATGAGATTTAAGGAATATACTATAATGGGTATTCCAAACGTAACCATGAGGGTTACTCCCTACGTAATAATGTTATGAATTCTTCAAGTTACCTTTATGTAATATGATTTCTATGAGTTATTCATAAATCTAATGATTTCATTACGTATGATAAAGTGATTATGATTTATGAGTGAAGTATTATTTCATTGATTCTTATGTATACATGGAATAAGGTTTTCTTTCTGTATTTTTATATCCCTTACTGTTCTTTTTATGCTCATCCCAAGTTTTTGAAATGTTATTCACAGGTCAAGGGAATGGTATATGATGTGATGATTGTGTCAGGGATGTGTTAAGAAAAAATCCATGTTTTATTTTAAAAATGATTCCTTTGATGGGAAAAGTGAATATTTTATTTTATGTAACCTGTTTGTTTAAATGTGGAATGTAATGCATGATTTATGATCTAATTCTCCAAAACTCTAAACCTGAAAAGATCCTTAATGTGTATTATTGAAATAACTCAAGATCAAGTAATGTTTAAGGTTTGGACTTTCTACTAATGCCTTGTTAAATTTATCAACTAATTGATCTATTATATGAAATAATTATAAATAAATATATCCCTTTAAACCATAGTCTAAAATGAACTAATATTTAAATACATAATGACTTATTCATGGGTGATAAAGTAGTTTCTTAAAAATATAAATTCCAAATAAATTATCATAATAAATTTTCATTCCTTAAAAATTTATACCAATATTAGAAAGAAGTTTTCTAATCCAAGGTTATGTAATATAAATCATTTTTTATGCATACCTAGATTTACTAATTTTATATGAAACTGAATATTACTTTATAAAACTCCATAAATATAGACTCAAACCGTGAATGAAAAAGATTCAATTGGTTCATTTCAAAGAAAATATGACACCTAGAAAATGTAACTCCAAATAAATATTCATATAAATTTATTTATTGTAACTATTGAACAATACAAGATTCATTATACGTTTCAAATAATTAATAATACATCTTGATGTTATTATATGGATTTTATTAGGGTCTACATAAAATATATAACACAAATAAACACATATATTAGATCAACTTGACCTGGTATTAATTAAAAATGTCTCAAACTCAAACCTTTAAATGTTTTATAATCAACATACTTACTAGTATAATATTTTTATAGTTTTTAGGATGTAATAATTACTGTTATCATGATCTTAATTGAATATAATGAAAATATAATCACAAAATATTGAGAATATTTACATTTATTTTGAAAAATATCAGCATCTTCATGTAAATTTGAAATCTTGGAAAGACATAATATCTCCTAGGAGACTCATTTCAAATTAAATGGGCGTTAAATATTTAAAATATATACAAAAAATAATTTGAATAATATTATATAATATCTTCTATTAATTTAAATAATTTAAATATTTTCAATGTTTATCATGATGAATATAGTTGATAAAACTTTTCCTTTATGAAAAATCATTTTATAAAAGAAACATTCTTATTATTTTATACCATAAAATATTTTTTTCCATTTAAACTGTTGCAATATTTGTATGTTTAAATAAATTATTTATCTTTTTATCCTTATAAAAACCAAAGGGTTTTCTGACATAAAAATTATTTGAAATAAAATTATTTAAAAATGAACATTTATTAATGATATAATGAAAATGAAATTATTTATGTGATGAATAAGATAAATGAACATGAATAACTTCTAATATTAACATTGGTCAAAAAGGATCACCATACATTGTACCATCCTTCTATCATATTCTTTAAAATAATCATTATTACTAGCAACATAATGATCTATAAATTTCCCATCTATGTTCCATAAATAATTATTAATCAAAATTTACAATAGATAGTGAATTTAACAAAAAAAATCAATTATTTATTATTTTATTCCTAATTTTTGTTATATAATTTACATATCTAATAACTTTCTCAAAATTATTGTTTCCATGAATTTCTGACATTATCTATTAAACATGCTTATTATCCCCCTATACTAGTGATGTTTAATAAAAATTTTGAATAGATATCAAATCATCTAAATTGATAACACTCCTGAATTAATTAATATAATCCACACTTTTAAATTTCTCTAAAGGATCATTCACATAAAAATTTAAATATACAAATTATTTCAATATCATGCTAATTTTTTGTAAAAAAATATTGGATTTAATGTCTTAAAAATAAGCAATAATTATACCATAATCAGACATGAAATCAAACATATTTAAATTAACCTTACTGTTAATGATGAATACATTATAACCAAATACTCGTATATATTCAACCTATTGGTTCACTCCTTTCCAAAGGATGATATGTTATCGTCTTGGTAACAGATCTTTGAAAAATAATATTTTAAATATAAATTTATTAATAAATTAGTTTTTATCATACGTACATCAGTGTATATAACTCATTATACATGGTTTTGTCTATTTATTGAATTTAAATATTCCATTATTTATTTAACCATTTCTAGAATTCTAATATTTATGCTTGGAAATTATAAAAACAATTATTCTATTTATAATATTTTACAAACCTATGATTTTCAAACTGACCTTTATAATAAAATTCTATTGAGATTATCATAATAAATTTCTCAATTTTCACATGTTTCAAACATGAATAAAAATTAGAATGATTTTTTATTGATTAAGCCAGATTTAATACACTATTAATTTTTTTTCTGGACATACACAATAAAAAACAGAAACATAATCCCGCCATATCGATTATTTTGATATAGTATAAACAAATTAAGATATAAATTTTAAGTTATTGGGTGGATTTTACTTTCCTAATTAACTTCAATGAAACATTTTTCTATAATCCCTAACACATGTATCCTAAAATTGATTCATGTCCACATCATGTTGAGGTAGTTTTAGTGAATATTGTTGTTTTAATATATTTTATATTATTCTAAAATTGTAATTCACAAACCTCCTATAACAAAAAATAATCTATTTCTATATAATCTTGAAATACATTACATTTTTCACTATTATATAAAAAAGATTACTGTTATATAAATTTACCTTATAGTTAGTAGAAAATAAAATAGAATATCTATGACAAACATGTAAATTATCATTTTTAAATTTTGCATGCATTTCATCAACAAATATTTAGTATACGATAATAATTTTATATTTTAATCCTTAAATGTATATAATTTTAATAATAATAACATAATCTAAAAAATCAACCTCATTAAGACCATTTAACATTCATATGAACTTATCTCTAAAAGTGATAGTGCATCAATCAAATATATTTAATTTTTTAAAATTTGGTGGCTTAAAATCATTGGACAAGAGAATCCAAAATTTTATTTACTACACATAATTCAGGGTAAATATAAGGATTTATTCCTAATATGATCAAATAGTATAAATACTGTACCAATGATACTTTGGGTCAAATTATATTAATCATACAGTACTTAGGTACTCATACAAATTTTTAAAAAGTATTATAAGGTTCTCTTCAATAAAGAGAATTATTTATATATGATTTAATGTTTTCAAAATTTTTTGGATGTCAAAGATAACATTCACCAGTATAATAAGTATATAATTTGTATTTTTAAAAAATGATAGTATAGATAATATAATTACAAAATTTTATGATGAAATTCCAATACATCATTGGAAATTTATTTTTATGTCCACACAATTTTTTCTTATATTAAAATTTTTTAGTTATTAGATACTTATAGAGGATTACAACCAGTGAATGGGGATTAATCATTGTATATAAATTTTAAACATTTATTTCCATATTTTGGATCTTGTATTTTCACCTTGAAGAACACTTAGATTTCTCTCTCTTATCACACAATTAGTAATGATGCATGTAAATGACAAGATAAATTTTACTTGGTTCACCCACACTTGGATAAATCTAATGATCATGAATGAAAATTGAATGTATATTTTAATTAGTAATATATCATAGTTTTATAAGTTCTAATTTAGAGTTGTTTAACTAAACCTATAATAAAACAAGACATGCAAAAACATATTACATACTTTTAGATGAATATTGAATAAATTTCATAAATACATACTGGAAGATGATAAATATTTATTGTGTTTTGAGATTATATAAAAAATATTATTCATTTGAGAAAAAAGTTCACCATCTCCTATAAATATCTTCATGCATAGTACCCATTATAGATATACCCTACATATTACATTTCTTCATATCCTAGGGGATGAAAACATAAGAAAGGTGAGCTCTAGTTATTAGTAATGGTAAATTAGGTAGATATCAACATAACATGAGAATAAGGGTATGATAGAATTTGAATTACATATGAAAACCATTACCTGAATATAATAGATCCAAAACTTCAGTAATGAAAAATTTCATGATATTTCATAAGACATGAATCATAAATGAAAAAAAGAACATGGGTCATGATAACATAGCATTGTAAAAATGATTCGATTTTTTGAAAAAAATAATAATAATATGAAATATAATTTCAAGGGAAATGACCAATATATTAAAAACATGTTGGTCTTTGGGTAACAACATGTGTACCTACTTTCAGCTAGGTATAACCTCATTTGTACCCACTATTTATAGGATTCAGATAACCTCCCATGTACCACTTGTTTTGGGCATGGGATAACCTCTTGTGTACCCATTTTTATTAGTCTTGGGTAACCTCTCACTAACTATTTTTCTTGATTTCCCTAACCATATGTGTACCCATTGTTCCAATAGATCATTAATAATTAATCAATGCATTAGATATAGAAATAGGACCCACACAACTCATAATCCATAAATTATTACTCCAAAAGGTCATAAAACATTTTTTATAACATAACCCATAAAAATAAATGGGTTTCATATTCATTTACTCATAGAATAACCCATGAGAAATAAATGTGTTTCAAAAAAAATATTTAACAAAAATCATAAAAACAGACCACCTAGAGAAAGAATAAGGATGGTCATGTTTAGATAATAGTATTAATAGTATATTGTGGTTCGCTAAAACTAGGAGTTGTGTATAATGAATGATATAAAAGAAATTAAAAATATTCATAAAAATTATTTCATAAAATATAATGGTGTTATATTATACCAGAAATAAAATGAATTTTACCCTCAAAATATTATCACATTGATATAAATAATGGAGGATGCTTCTACTTCATCATTTCCTCTGGTTCCCAAGTAGCTTCCTCATGTTTTTGGTTTCATCATAAATCCATGACCAGCTGAGTGGTCCTGTTTTATATCACTTTTTATATATGATCTAAAATCTATACTATTTATAACTCATAATGGGAATCAAGATATATTGGTGTTACTTCTAAGTTAATAACATTTGAAGGATAATGTATGTACTTTCTCCAGAAAGATAAATGGAACACATCATTGACATGAGAGTGGTTTGGTAGAAGCAAGAAGTGATATGAAATTATCCCTACATGATCATGAATCATAAAAGGGACAATAGAACTAAGTTTCATATTTCCTTTCTTCCCAAATCTTATAACCTTCTCTGAATGATAAATTCATAGGAAGACCTTCTCACTAACATCAAACTCTATATCACGCTGATGATTATAAATAAAAAAATTTGTTGACTCTACGCTAGCTTGAAGGGTAGTTGAATGTATCGAACAAATTTTTCCATTTTCATAGCTAGATCAAACTCCTAGAGACTTTCTTCTATAACTTCATCCCAAATCATTGTACTTCTATACAAATTTATATAGATGAATTCATAAGAACTATATAAATTATCAATGAATGATTTTGTTTTAGAAAAATTGACCACACAAAGGTATTGATCCTGATATCATTTTAAATCCCTAAAATGTGTTATTATCATATCGTTTATTGTTTAAATTTTTCTCTCAGATCGGACATCAATCTATGGATTATTCGTAGTGTTGAAACACCACCCTATATCTAAGGCCATCTAACGACATCACCAGAACATCAAGATAGACCTTGGATCTTGATCAGATACAATAGAATTTGGAACTCCATGAAACCATAAAAATTATTTATTGTATATCCTAGAAATATGATCTAGAGATTAATATTCCCTAATAGGGATAATGTGTGATGAACCTATATAGTTATTGACTAAAAAACATATGGAATTATTCCCTTGTAATATTTTGGGGAGCCTTCTAATAAAATCAATGGTGATGTTTTCCCATTTCCATTATTGTTTGGTTAATGGTAATAACATACCCTTGGACTTTTCTCTCTCTATATTAACATATTACATACCTATAATAGATATAAAAACATTGCAATATATCACTTTATGGAATCCCTCCAAAAATAATTCTTCAAATATCTATAAATATTTTTACTTTCAGGATGAATATAGAATGAAAAAATATTATCTTCCTCTAATAGCTATTTCTCAAACCAGGTATGGAATGAACACATACATAGTTATAGAACCTTATCGTTCCATCATAATAAATATTAAACTAAAAAATGTTTTTACATTTATTCAATAGCTCTATATCATCTTTTTTACCTCTTTAAACATCACATGGATATATGGTTGAATACAGATTTGAATAAGACAATACTTCTCCCCTTCCAACAAAATTTTCGGATCTCTCCATTGAATGTCCTTAAATATTGGAACATTCATGATCCTTTTCATAAATTAGCTAGCATGATGTTTTATACTCAAAGCATCATCCACCTTGTTTTATTTCCCAGGTGTTAATGTATTGATGATTCATAATATTTAATCTCTTCCTACCATCGTCTATAGTGCATGTTCATCTCATTATATGTGAATATATGCATTACACTTTCAATATCATTACAAATATAACATATTTATCTATAATGATAATGAATTCATTTTTTAATGAAACAATTATAATGACTCACTCTATGTCATATGTTGGGTAATTTTTCTATGGAACCATCAATTTTAATGAGGTATAAGCTATCACTATATAATTTGTAAATCCCATTTTTATAGATAAGATAAAACATGTATCGCCAAAATCATCTTAATAATGATCTGTCATATCACTTTAATAAAAATAATACTAACCAATACATTATGTAGGTGAGTGGTAGGTTTTTCACCCTTATAACCCTTTAGATGTGGATCCAATCCCCACATCCTTGTTGTATATGACAGATAGTCTTTTTACTAAAACTATATAAATATAATTCCTATAATATCCCTGAAAATATATTGATCAACATTAATAATTAAAGGAAATATAAACCCTAAATGATATAAACACCATTAATCATATTAAAATATCATTCATCCTCAAATAATACACCATGTTGAACCTAAGAGTTTCATATACCTTATTTTAAAAAAATCTCCCAAAATTTAATGAATCTCATTAAAATATCATCACATAGAACCCAAAAAGTGGTGAATATGACTTTGAACTTATGATCTACTTTAAACTCATAAATCCATAATTAATTACACAAAACTTATGTTCACATTAAATGAAGATATATATGATTCTGAATTTAACACAATCCTTAGATGTTTCATAATATTTATAACCAAAATATCATTGGTAAACTACTTCTACATCACAATTATTGAATCCCACTACATAAATACTTCAACCCTTTCACTTCAATGATTTTGTGGTATATAGTTACATCCCTGGTCTAGTAAATAACCCCTAGTTTAGGGAATTAAATTGGATAATTCCCAAGTTTCCCACACATAATACATCAAATAAATTGGAAATTAATTTCTCAATGACCCTCATTACCACATATAAAACATAATTCATGAGATTTATGTTATTATTTTTGGTACTTATTCCCACATTATTGTCATGTAGGATTTATAATCTTCTCCCCTATGAGTTCATTACCACATGGACATTAATAAATGTCCATATTTCTTATAGTGTACTCATTATGAATCTCAGTTAAGATCACATTGTTAATCATATAACATGATAACTGATTATCCATAATCTTAATATCTTTCCCTCAAGTAATCTACAAATTTGTCTTCTCATGATCGCAATATTTTATATAAAATTTAATTTTATCATGATTCCTTCATTTTCTAGACATCTAATACATAAACCAAAAAGTATAGTACGAGTAAAAATATTAATATTGTGAAACCACATAATCAGGTACAATAACTTATAGGATATCTTAATAATTACACATAATTTTCAATATATAAAACCTTAGGCTTAAGCTAGATAATTCGTATCCATCATATATTTAAATACTTATTTATAGTTTATAAGGAATTTGTGAATTTCTAAAACATATCCCGTAATTGTGTCAAACTAGGTCTGCATCAAGGTATGTTAACATTCACCTGATGATGATCGAGTCAAATTACAATGTTCAATTTTGGAGTTATCATCTATAGGTACAACTTTTCGAGATCCACATCCACTTGTAGTATACATAGAGGGGTTTAATTTATTGGAAACCTCTCTCTCTATCCATTAAAAATTTCTTTGATGATTTGTTATACTTAGACATACCCTTAAAATTATCCTTAGACTTATACCTAGGAATATCACTACACTTTTCTCTTACAATTTTCCAAAGTCTAGCTTAATGTTCACTATAATACTAATTATAATGATTCCGGATTTTTATACATAAATAGGATATCCATTTAGATGAATATTCAGTAAATTTTATAAAATAAACACCTGGGGAATATAATTATTTATTGACTTTGGAGACTAGTTACACAATATTCTAATTTCATGAAAGATATTAAAAATATCCCATAAATATCTTCCTATATAGTATACTTCATAGACATATCCAACATAAAAACATTCTTCTAAACATAGGGAAACTAAACATAATAATGGGTGAGATCAGTAATCATGGGTGGTATCAAAATAACATTAGCCTAAGACTATGAGAACATGAGAATAAAATTTGAAAACTATACCATGCATATCATACATCATAAAATTGAGTCATGGAATAATTATTGGTATTTAATAAGACACACATAATAAAGTAATCAAAAACATGAGTTATGAGAATAAAAAATTATCATAATAATGATATTTTTAGAAAAAATATGATCATATGGGATCTCATGTCAAGGATACCCACTAGGAAATTCTGAACTAATTAGGATTATTCTAAACAGAAATAGTACTCCATTAGGCTTGGGATAAACACATTTTAATCCCCTTTTTTAGTATAGTGATAACCCCCTATGATCCCTTTTTTGGGCTTCGGATAACCACATTTGTACCCTTTTATCTCATAATATATTAGTCATTACCCAATGTAAAAAAGTGATATATAAGTATCACAAACGACATAATCCATACATTGGGTGACATAAGGTTATTTAAAATTTATAATGTCATAACACATGAAAATAAATGTGTTTCATAATAATTTCATCATAGTATTAGCCATAGAAAATATGTGTTCTTCAAAAACATTTTATCGTAGCATATATCATTGAAAAAGAAACAAGTATCATTAAAATAATTCGCCATAAATATAAATATAAATTATAAAAATAAAAAATAAGGATTTTTTTTCTGGTCATATAACTTTTAAATAATAATAAATAATAATTGTTTTAAATGTTTATTAAAATAAATTATATATGAAATAACTTAAAATATTCATGAGGAATATATATTTTCCTTTTGAAAATGAATTCTTTAAAATCAAAAAATTCTATAAATATTGAAGAAAAAATATTCTTTTAATAATGTTTGGAAATATATAAGGTAACATATAAATAATTTATAGTTTATGATGACAAAAAATATAGTTCTTTTGATAAACATTAAAACAAATATTTTATCACATTTTCAGTACAAAGTCAAAAGTATCTTGATTAGAAGAAGACAAAAAGATTCATTTAAAAACATTTTCTAAAAGTAAAACATCTGAAAAAATGACTATAAACAATAATTTTATAATAGTAAAAAATCATTAAAATGTTTTTAGAGAACAATAACATTAAAGAGAAAATATTTTCAGCCAAAGATATAAATAAAGTCATTTCTCCTTAAAAATATTTTTTTATCCATTTATATATTAAAAAAAGTAAAATTAAAGGAAAAAATGTATTATATAGGAATAAATATAGTATAATACATTTCTTGAAGTTACTGAGAGGTATATTATAATATTTCATCATTTTAACTTAATTATAAATAATCCCACAAAACAAAGGGATTGTAATATAATACCTTTTCCACTTTGGTAACTTTTGATTGGTAAGCCACATGAAAAAATAACCTTAAATGAAACATAAAATATCATGAGAATAAATAAATTATATATATAACATTTAAAATGGTCTATTTATACACTTAATAAAATAATATAAGATCATAACATAACATATGTCCCAAAGAAGACAATTTGAGAAAATATTTCCTTACCTTAAGTGTCAACTTTCATTGCAAATGTTTGAACATAATATATAATGACTATAGCTTTATTATATACATATTATAGAATCTTAATAATATATATCGTTCCATATATGATTTACTTATAACTATTAATCATCAATTTATTAACAGTTCCTTGTTAAAATCTTATTTTGGGTAATAATTGATTTGTTTTTCATGTGTTTTTATTTGGTAATTTCCGTCCTTTTACATTGTTTGTGGTTCAATAATATACATAATGTTAAAAATTAAAAAAATATAGTATATTAAATATATATTTATTTATAGTAATCCATTAAATTTTGAGATAGACAATAAATTACACTTCTCATTGAGACGGTATGTCATACGTACGCATGAATGATGTTTCTATTTTCATAAAAAATGGAATGGAATAAAGAAAAATAATATATAATAATTACATAATCATTTATATATATTAGTTATCATATAAATTATTTAAATCTATCCTTATTACCAACCATATAAATATAAAATGAAAATCATATCACATCTCTTCGTGGAGGCGGTAGTCCACACGTACGAATGAGTGATATTATCATTTTTTTAATGACTTATAAGATAAGAAGTAAGATATAATACTATAAATAATTAAATATAGTATATTCATAAATGTAATGTTTAAACGTAAAATAAATTTTTATATCCATCGGTGAGATGTGGTGATAGAAATTGAATTACATCGGCTTGTGTGGCGATAGTCCTCCATACACACGATAGATTGTTTCGTTTTTTAATTGATAGAGGAATTGGATATATGTTATGAAATTAAAATTAAACCATAATAATATGTTTTATATAATTATGTTATTATATTTTCAAATTTTATGAATATATTCATTTTTTGGATGAAAAAATTAAAAAAAACACTTGGTTAAAAACTATACATATTCTTCAAACAACCTCTTTAGGATAGCACCAAAATCCATCTTAGGATGACTTACATATCAAAATAAGACCACTAGTGCATGTGGGAAGTAATAAAGATAATTGTTTAGTTATTGATTTAGATTAAAATATTTTTATCTATTAATTTGAAAGTAGATGTGGTTCCCTTCTATAAGTGGGGAGAGGACACACTTGTTATTTTTTAAAATAAAATGGTATACCCATGTTTTAAACATTAAAATAAGATAATAAATTACTCGTTATTAAACCTTAGATGACATAAAAACAAAATATTTCCATAATATTGTAATCAGACAAGTTTTTTGGTTAATGTAACCCTAATATTTTATGTTTAACACCCTAGTAAATATGTTATAACCTTAACTGGAAAAATTAATATTTATTATTTTTACAATTAATTATGACAAAACATTATGTTGAAATTACTATATAATTTTAATTATTTTGATTAAAAATATATAATCCATTTTTCCAGATTCAATTCAAATAATTTTTATAATTTAATTTAAAATTAGACTCATATATGCGATGAAAAAATAGTTTTACAAAAATAAAATTTTTATACGTATAAAAAATATTAATATCAAAACCCGGTATTTAATTGATTATAATGAACTAAATTGGATTAATTATAACATAGATTATTTAATTATACTTTTAAAAAATTTTAAAACAAAATATAACTTTTCAAAAGATTTATATGAAAAGGATGTTTTCAATAAAAACTGGTTTTTTTCACTATTCATTAAAATGTTTAAATTTTCAAATAAAATCCAAAAAAATCACTCTATGATAATTTTTACAAGTTGAGTCCAAAAATAATGTATAATTTTTCAAATAAATTTTCTAAAAGTGAAAAAACTATATTTATTATTTGTTCACAATAATCAATAAAAATCATTTTTTGAGAAGAATATATTTTCAACATAAAGAAAAACATTAAAAAAATGAAAGCCCTTATTTATCAATATATATTATTTATATAATACAAATATACCTAATATTATAAATTTGGTTATTCCAATTCATTAAAATATATTAAATGGATAGTTTATAATGGTCATCTTTAAATAATACCATTAATAGTATATTTTGATTCACTAAAACTAAGTTTTTCATGTAAAACAAGTCATTGAATAAATTAAATTAGTTTGAAAAAAACATTTCATAATTTATTTGTGTGTTAAATACCCTCCTGGTTCATTGATATGAACATTAGGATATCTCACTACTCTCCCACATCAAGAAAATCATTTCTACGCATGTTGTTATCCTTTTCTTTAAACAATATTGGGATAACTGTTCCCCAAGAATGGTTTTTCTTCTTCATCGCATGAAATTATCATATTTCAGTGGGGGGGAATGGATTTCTATAAAAAACATTCTTCAATAAACAACCTTACATATGAAATATGTAATAAAACCATGTTATTTTTCCCTTTATATTCTTTAAATTATTCTACAAAAATGACTCCCATGTATGTTATGCTAATTTTTAAATCTTCTTTTTGATCTCAATTCCCTCTATAATAATGAATGCATGTATTAATCTCTTTATGGACTAAAAAACATTCCATTAAAAGTTATTAAATCTTCTATAAAAGAGAAAGGGCGTCTTAATGTGATTTCTATATTTTTTGACTCGGGGACTAAATGGGCTCCCATGGAATAATGAAGCAGTCTTCATCGTTTTACCACAAAAGATGGAGAACCATGTTAGTAGCTGACTATTGTGTTTTTTTAGAGGTGAACACCCAGGAAATCAGGTGATTCTTTACACCCACAGTGTGACTCCCATTGGATCATAGTTTAATTTCTTTATTTCCATTTCATTCTCCATGACCATAAAAATTCCCGATGTAGCCTAGAGGTGAATGCACAATCCATAAATCCTAGTAAAATGGTGTGGTATTCCCTGTGTCATCCTCCTTTAATAGATTATTAACCATGAATTTTTCTCAATGACTTATTCATGGTTTTTTCAAAGTATTTCAATAACAAACATGATAAACTCCTCATATATAATTCCAATAAAGAAACATTAATCAAAATATTCAACAAAAACCACCAAAATAGTGTTCTAATGGAATCTTTCAAATATTAAAGGAATCAATTTTTCATACCATTATATACATTATCAAAAATTCATACATCCTCATTCATTTTTTCATTTCAATTTTAGTGTTAATCTGCCTATTTTCATTTCAAATTTCATCAATACTGTCACATACAACCTCATTATATTTGAATTTTTTTTCTAAATTTCAATTATCTTGATTTTTTTTCCTTAATGTTATTATTGTCATTATCTATGAGTTTCGAATATAATCTAGAAATTTTAAGAAAATAATTATTAAATTTAATAATATTTACATTAAATAAATCAAAACAAGGGTAATCATACTTAGAATCAAATTTTAATTAATAATTACAAGAAAAATATAAATAAAAAACCTCATTCACAAATAACATTTTAAGAATATATATATTTTTCATTCATTGCGTCTCAATCATCTCATGATTATGTATCACCAATAAATATTTATAGTGTAACTAATGATCATTTCTCATTTTTTATACCATATGTATTTTAATTCAATCATTAGTCTCATATAGTTTTATTTTAAAAATACTTTCATTGTGGATTGAATAATTGTAAATTTTGAAGGACTAAATTTGAATTTTGAATTAAGCTTTCAATTACCTTTGTGACAACCCCATTTTATAATTTCAGGTAACTTTTATTTTCTTCTAGTCTTTTTCATTTATTTTTAAATCAATAATAATTTACTCTACCAAATCCATATCACATTAACTTATCTTATAACTATATCAGTTATTAGGAAAAAAATATAGATTAAAAAATAGGGCCTCTTTTTTTCTGACCAATCAACTCCAAAATATATTAATATTTATAATTAATCATCCCACAAATAGTGCAGACCATTAAAATATTATTTTCATCAAGGATTGCCTTCTTTTAATTCCACTTATTTGGAAATGATTTGAGTGTTCTTTAAAGAATCCTATATTTTTCCAAAGATTCTCTTAAATAACCCATTCCATTTAATATTCTTGGGAACTTATAGATCATTTTATTAATAATCTAATTTTATATATTATTTAATTATTTTAACTTATCTTAAAGAACAATAATCTTATTTATTTTCTATATATCTACTCCACATTGAGTGACATGAAAATCCTTCAATTGTAATTTTCATTTTTACAAGAAGATGAATGAATAATGAAATTTAGATTAATTAAACATTAAATTATATTCTGTATATTAAAATTTAAAGAAACCTTAACTACCTCACTACCATTGATTTTATCAATAAATATCCAAATAAATTTTTGATATTTACCATTGATGTATAGTGTATAGTGTTATTTTTCTTGAGGAAATCCTCCATTTTAGTCTATAGTAAATCATAATAATTTCCATTAATATATGGTAGATTCTATGCAATCTATATATAATATGAACAGTGAAAAGACCAATAATATGAAATTTCCCATATAACTTTTACAATCATTTGTATTGTGAGTAATTGAATCATATACAAAAGAGGTAATTCTATAATGATTTTTATTTTTCCAGATGAGAAAAAATCATGTAGTTTGAATGTCCTCAGAATAATAAATGTGATCCTAAGAGAGGGAGGGGTGAATCAGTTATCTATTTCTATTGTATTTTTTTATTAAACAATACTCTCCTATTTCTAGAGAGTTTTAAATATTCTGAAACAAAGCTTACCAATGAAACCACATTAAAAAATAATTTTTAATCTTTTATACTCAAAAAGAGTATCTAGTATTCTTCATGTTTTTTAAATAATCCAATTCCACAAAATACACTATAAAACAATCCTTTTATGAGTTTAAAAAAGAAAGGAATATTATTACTCTTCCATTGGACATTTATCAAAACAATTGTGCATGTCATTTCTTCAAATATATAATATGTGACAAAGATTTTATAATAACATTATAAACATTCACAAAAAAGATCAGAATATATCATATTGATTATTGTACAATCATTTCCATTTCTATTATTGAAAAACATCTTCTTTATTTTTTACATAGCAGAAGGTATGAATTTACTTCGTATTTATCTATATATAATTTTTATATATGGAATGTTTCCATCCTAAATTTTATTGTCTTGAATCTGTTTTTCCTAAAACTATCAATTATAAATATATATATCTTGAGTTTTTTATACTAAAATTTTTTCATCAAGAATTTTTCCCTCTGAAATTTTTTCATTCGGTCTAAAATTCGTATTCACTCGATATATTCCTTAGTTTGAAACATCATACCAAAAACCCTATTTTTTATGATCATTTATAATTTATATTCAAAAGTAATTATTCAGAACGCCCACCTTTTTCACAAAAGAACAACCACACCTTCGTACTCAAACTTGAACCCTTTATATAGTTTCACCCAAAACATAAAATGTTGGAACTACAATTTATTTTCCCTCTTCAATGAAAAAATGAATTTCAAAACATTGTCTCAAAAAATTATAAATTTTAGAAATTTAGAACCTTCATTCAAACTTCATTAAAATAAAATGAGATTAATTATTTTCCTTTTTTATTTTTTGAGAAATAAAATATCAACTCAGAATTATAACATTTAATATCTTTATAGATATTTAATAAATAAATTCACATTAAGAAAAATTTATCATGAAAATTTTTTGTTCAATAATATTAATCTCTAATGTTTGTATGAAATTATTTTCTTAAATGTTTGTCTGAAATTTTTAAATTTTTCATAATAAAATTTCCATTAATAAATTTTCATATTATTTTTCATAAACTGTTCA
Source organism: Viscum album (assembly GCA_963277665.1). Classification (NCBI taxonomy): domain Eukaryota; kingdom Viridiplantae; phylum Streptophyta; class Magnoliopsida; order Santalales; family Viscaceae; genus Viscum; species Viscum album. The sequence goes on from OY728133.1 coordinate 1,316,855,696, forward strand.
TACAAAATTTCTATTATAAATTTTCATCATAATATATCCTTTCAAAAATTATCAATAAAAATTTCCTTCTGATTCCCACATTCGAAATGTTTTTCTGATTTACATTCTTTAATAATATTCCTCTTTATTTTAGACTTCATAAATATATATCAAAATCATCATACCACTGTATCTTCCAAATATAATAAACATTATAAAAAAATTCACATCCTTAAAACTATCTAATCATGTATACCCAAAAAAATTACCCGTTTATTCCAAACTCATATATCAAGATCATTTCTAACTCATGAAGGTGGAATCAGTCAAAAAAATAATGAATCATCATTTTTGGTTTTCACTACCTTCTACACCGAGTGACAATTTTCATGGATTCATTAAAAGGAATATTTTTCTGCTATTTATTAATAAAATCCATAATTATTCATTGACTAAAATTTTTCCAAAAATTTATTAAGAAAAATTCATCTGATCAATTTCATAAAAAATCATAAGGAAACTCTATCTGATATTTTTCTGAATATTTCTTATGAAAACTCTAGTGAATATTAATAAACAAATTTATTAAGTAAACTTTATATGATATTTTTAATCTGAGTTCAACTCCATATGATTATCTTTGTAATAAAACATTACAAAATGATATGAACTTTTTAAGATAACCATTTCCAACAAACCTTATTTTATCAAAACATGCCATCAAAACTTATTCAAAACTACTTCTAGAAACCAAAAAAATACCTTTAACCCAATTTTTCCCAACAATATCCCCCTTTTTATTTTATTCGAAAAAAAAACCATAAACCCATGAAACATTGTAATCGAATATATGGATTAATTATCCAAAAATTATTAGCCAACATTAGTGATATTCATGTAGAAAATAAGAATCATTAAATATAAAAATTATGTTTTCCATAAGAAGTGACTTAAGAAAATATTTTTACACACATTATGTGAACTCTTTCCATTAAACATATGAATTTTATTAATTTTCTCAACAAGATTTTTATTTATTTAATCTGCATTAATAAACTATTAAAATATTTCACATATACAGAAATCATATCTTACTCCTTTTGAAAACATCACCTATATATGTACATTCCTTAAAAAGGTTTAAGCTCATACCAGTGCATATATTTATGTAACTTTTTCTCCCCCTTTACAGCACTATACAAAAAAAATACTGTACATGGGACATAAATGACATAACATATAATTTAATAAAGAGAGGTTGTACACTCATGTTCAACCTCATCATATGAGAATTTACTTTAGTAATGGTGTAGTGAATATATTAGAAACTTGTTCGATTGTATGATCATACATATACATCATCTATTTATTATCCACATTATTCTTGATAAAGTGAATTTTGATATCAATATACTTTGAATGAGAATTTTTCCCTGTATTTTTAGTGATATTTATGCCACAATGATTATCACAACCCAATAGAGTGGCTAACTTCAATTTTACTAATAGATATTCCAATAGAGATTTCATCCACATGAATTTAATTAAAGATTGAGTAAATAATATATAATCAACTTCATATGTACTGAGAGTTATAGAATTTTACTTCATTTCATGAAAACAAACAGAAATTTCTCCCAAAATGAAAAATCCACAAGATGTGGATCTTCAATCATAAACACAACATGAAAAATAATTATATGTATAAAAAAATAAATCATTATGTACTATGTTCTCATATATTATATATAAATATTATAAACCTTGGATGTATCTTATAATTCACTTTCCTTACATGATATGAGATTATTTTGGAGAACATTGAAATCTTTCACACAGTGTTACAACATAAAAACATCGAGCCTTGAAGCTATCAAATATAACAGGAATCCAACCAACTTCCTAAGCTCCTTAGGATCATCCTCCTTACCCTATACATATTTTGAAAACATGGTTCCCACTGAATGTGGTGTAAAAACTGGGTACAAATACTCCATTCTAATCATCCTTAAAATTTCTATAGAATACTTCTCTTGAAATTTCAAATGTTTATTCATCACTCCCATAAAATATAATATCATCATCATAAAAAATATCAATGAGGAAAATCAATTGATTTTATTGGATTTAAATATTAATATCCATTATTACTTTCTTGAAGTTCAAATTACATAATCAAGTATCAAAATTTGAATACCAATATCTCAATGTATAGTTTTTCCAATATAGATATTTCTTTTACATACAAGTGTCAATTTCATCATTCCAAATTTCGATGTTAAATAGGTGATCAATATATTCCTTTTCATCAAGTTCTGTATTATGAAAAGCTGACATTACATTCGTATATAAAAAATCATAATGGCATTGTGAAATGATTGAAAGAAATATATTAGTAGTTTCAAAACATTAAATTGGAAAAAATTTCACATTAAATTCAAAGAAATAATTTTTTTAGTAACCATTACAAACCAGTTAGGATTTGTTTCTTATCACATCATTATCTTCATTAAACATGTTTAAAAAACCCACTTATTACTAATAACATTTTTATTATTTCATTTGGGTACAAGTTATCAAGTTTTATTTTTATCAATTTTATCCAATTCTTCATCCATATCATTAATCTAGTCTTGAGGATTCCAAGCATCATTAATATCTTTGGTCTCAACTTGTGAATATAAACAAGAATATAAAATAGACATTGAATATCTTTTAGTTTGAACCATTATTTATAAATCTCCAATTATGTTATTATAATTCACCAATTTCCTCATCCTAGGATGAGATGTAATGAATATTCACCTATTTTACTTTACTCAATTTGAACCAACTCATCTTCCCCGTCGTCTACATCTGAATTAGTTTGTAAAACATTACTATTATATTTTTTAAAAAAAACTACATTCATATATTGAAATATATTCTTTATTAGATATTAAAAAAATATATCCTATACCATTAGTATCATATCTATGTAATATTCCATCAAAATATCTCTGATAAAATGTACTAAAATTTACACCTTTGACTATTATAATACATGGACTACCGAACATCATTAGGTGATTTAATGTTTCGGTTTCATTGAAGTATATATTGTAATAATTAATATCATTTTTGGTGTATAAAAACATAAATTATGAATATAAACTACCATACTAATGGTATTAGACCAATAATAATAACAAATATCATGTTCAACCAACATTGATTACCCCATTTCCACAAAAATTTAGTTTTTTATTTTAGCAACACCATTTTGTTATATTGTTTATCGTGTAGAAAACCCATGAATAATTAATTCTTTTTAATGATAATATATACTCTTTATTTTTATATTTAATAACATTAACAGTACATAACTTCTTCATAGAATATCTACATTATTTCTTTTCACTTATTATTAAATTATTATACATTACGAGATCCACTAATATTTTTTTAAAATTCATAATGATTTTAATGTGATTAAAGACATAAATGAAATAAATAATTTCATTATTGCTTCATGTTTTTTACTCATTAGACGAAAAATATCGGAATGTATCATCTCTTGGGGTTTAGTTTAACAAATAAAAACTTTTTTATGAGTAGAGCTTGTAAACTTACCATTATAAAAAATGTAGAAACACCAATCTCTTCATATTTACATGTTATGAATATCAAAAATAGTATCTATATTTTTTAACTTATTTATATTTCACTGACCCATGTGCCCCATATTTTTATTCCATAACATATTTTCTTCTATCACACTAAGATATCAGTAACATTCAATACAACAAACTTGAAACAACTTTCCCTTATTTTTTTGTCCTTTCATTACAATTTTTCAATATTATATTCTTCTAAAAAACACCATATTTTCTAATGAAAAATTTATAAACATTATCCTTAATCTATGAAACATTAAATAATTTTCCTTTCATACCATCAACAAAAAAGTATCTATTGGATTTTAACTTTTCTTCCCTAAAAAATTTGGATTCTACACATTTGATTCTAAATTACTTTTCAATCCCCAAATTAATTGCAACATATTTAAATCATTAAAATTCATCAACAATATAAAATCACCGATCTTATTTTATGAGTACCAACTATCCATAAAACTCGGTCATTCTATTTTCTTTATATTTAAGAGTAGTTTCAATATCAAGAGACTTTTTCCTTTCCTTTTTCATTATTCACATCTATATTCTATTATTTATTATAAAAATCATATGACGGAAACATGAGAAATATTTTTTTTCAAGAAGTCCTTATTGTTCATATATTTTTCCAATAGTTTCCGAGGTGTAGAATATATTTTCATTCTTTACACCAAATTTCTATGGTTTTATTAATTGAGTGGGTTGACTCCACATTATACTTTTCCTTCATATTCTTCTAAGTTTCTTGTACTATTATTGGTATAACCAACACATATATGATGTATTACAAAATCCTCCTCAATTCTAGTAGTAACCACATAAATCATATATATCTTTATAGCCTACATGTTATTTGGATTTGTGTATTTTTTATCAACCTTCCTACAATCCACATTGTTATATTGTTTCACACTAAATGTTTGGTTACGTTATACTATTTTATTCTCAGTCATTAAAAACCACTTCTAGTATCTATTTTTGTTTTAGATTTTTTAACATTAGAAACATTATTTATTACAAATCTTCTTTTTTTAGATGAATAAATTTTTTTCTCATCATTTGTAGTATTTTGAATAGCTTAATATTCTTTAAAAATAATTTGGATAACATTTGTGGATCCTTCGTCAATTTACACATATCAGAAATTTCACCTACTTCGGTAACTGTGTTCTATAAATTTTAAATTAGTTTATCATCATCAAAAAATTATTATTTAGTATGTTCACACTCTTCTTCATTTTCATTTAATTTTTCAATAATCATGAAATTTATTTTTTTATTCAATTAAACCAAATTTTTTTAAATCTCTCTTAACGACTTGTATATTCTTCAAGAATATATTTTTTATGGTTTTTTATAGGCTATTATATTTAAAATATTTTGATATCTCTTTAAAGTCTTACAATCATTAAAAGAAATTATTTCTACTCCTTTCCATAATAATATCCAATAGAGTTTCTTTTTCATCAAAATTAATAGATTCATCATTGGTGAACTTTTTATATTTGACTTTTTAAATAAAATTATTTTTAGTAGCTTTATCACTGATTTCTTCATCATGTATTTTAGTTTTTTCATCATCATCATCATCTTAAGACAAAAATATTCTCATTTTAGATTCAGAGAACTTTGTATCCTTACCCTTTATGTATGATCTGGATGTTTCATCATTATTATTAAAAGATCCAATTATTTTTATATCATCTCTATCACTTTATTCATCTTTTTTATGCCAATGAAAATTTGTAGTAATGTTCTAAATATCTCTGCAACTAAAACATTTTATTGGTAACATAAAATTATAATTTTATGTTACCCATTTCACATATTTAGAAAACAAGGATATAAATTCATTAGTAATTTCACTAACCTCTTCTTTAGTGTTAGATTGACCAACTTCATCATATTTAATAATTTTTTTATTTTAATTTCTTGATAGATTTGAACGATAATTTCCAATCATTCGGTTCTTGAATTTTTTTAACATTACCTATTCTCATTTTATAAGTGATGAGAGTTTTATGTAAATCATCTAGAGATTGATTTTTAGGATTTGTATCTTCCATTAGTGAAACATCAGCAACAATCCTATGAAAAATAATTTCTAATATATTTTAAACAACAGTTTAACTTTATTGATTCTCATCAAGAAGTCATATGGTGCTTAAAATATCATTCACTCTTGAAAATAATTCATCAATAGGTTTATAATCAACCATTTTATGGTCTTCCTACTTTATCCTCCGGATTTTTAACTTTTCTTTCTATTATTTTTATTGCCATTATAAATGTTTTTAAACTTTTATTACATATAATTATCCACATTAACTCCTTTAATTGTAAGAAACTCACTTTCATATAGTGAGTAATGTATAGAATTTTTGTATCACCCATCCTTATCCAAATTTTCCATATATTCACCGGTTAGAGGAATGTTCTCGGCATGAGGAAGAAAACCATCATGTCATAGCTTAAATAACATCATAACCATGATACATAAGATATGGAAACACTCTATATTTTATGATATTATAGTTATTTCTATAAAAAATTAGAATCCCCTTAGAGTTCATATAATTCTAAACATCCATAAAAACTTCTCCTTTCATCAAACTTTAGAAAAGAGTCGATGAAGGGAACCGTCACTCTGATATAAATTTAAAAGACCCAAGTAGTATCTATATGATCACGTTGAAGTCGTGGTGAATTAGTGATTTATTTTTGTTTTACATTTTTATTCTTATGAAACATGATTTTCCTCTTGTTAAAGAGTTGTAACATTTCTAGAAAAAAAAACTGTCAAGTACAAAAATAATAACATAAGAATCTACAAGTTTCACTTTTCAATAAGAGTAGATAATTCTTATAATGGTACATAAATAATCAAATACCACATAATCCACTATAAAAAACGCATTTATGTGGTTAAATAATAATGGAATATCCTTACACATTTTTTCACTTTTATGTAAACAAAAGTGCATGTGGTTTCTTCATCTATAAAATATATAACAAAAAAAATTCATAACAACATCATCAAAATTCACCGAAAAGATTATGAATGTTTTAACTATATTATTTATACAAACATATCATTTTATCTTTTTAAAAATAATCATCTTCATTTTATTACCTATAAGTACATAAGAACTTACTTTTTCTTTCTCCATCTGGAATTTGACAATCCATAATTTTTAAGTCCAATATTTTTTGATCTTAAATCAGTCTATCCTAAAGATCTCTGTCTGGAATCTATGAATCATAAATCCTTCAATCCAAAATTTATCTCTCTTAATTTTTTCCATCTAATAATTTCTCATTTGAAATTTTTCCATAAGATCCTTACAGCTTCATCATCCAAGATATTTTTTGTTTGGAAACATCCTTCTTAAAAATAGATTTTATAATTTCTTATGGAGTTTCCACAGATTCTAATTCTTCATACCTTCCACCTTTTAAAACAAAATAATAGTCACTCCCCCATACTCACACTTCCATACATTTTTTAGGTGCACTCAAAATTGAATTTTCATTAAATCTAATTTATTTTCCTACTTAAAATAAAACTCTAATTTCAAAACATCTTCTCATACAATTCAAAATTTGAGATATTTACAACCATTAATCAAATTTATGTAAAACTATCTGAGAATCATGAATTTATTATGAGATTTTTTGGAAAAATAAAATTTCATCTTAGAATCATTACATTTAATATCATTATGAAAATTTCATAATTAACAACACATCATAAAAACGTTATATGGAAAAATATTTTTCTACGATATTCGTTTTTAATATTCATATGTAATGACCATCCAAAATGTTCATCCGAAATTTTCCATTCGTTCATCTAAAAATTTTCATTTGAAATGTATTTCCAAAAATATAAATCTTAAAATTTCTATTAAAATTGTCATCTCATTACCACTTTCAAAATTATCAACCCATTTAAATTCTTAACAAAATTTTCACAATCTTAATTAATTTACAAATATACATCACAAACATTATACAACTATAGATTCCAATCATTCTAGATATTATAAAAAACATTCATTATCCAAAAAACTATCATACTTTTTCCACCCAAAAGATCTCCCCCATTCTTCCAATGACATGGGTTATAGGATTTTGTAACTCGTGATGTTGGAATCCATCATAAAATCAATGCATTATCTGATTTTATTTTCACCACCTTCTACATCTGGTGAATTTGTTTTTATAATATTCTTAAGGAAACATAATATGATATATTTAATCAAATTATTTAAGAAAAATCCAACTGGTTATTTCCTTAAAATTTATTTTGATACCTTTGTCAAAAAAATTTAACAAATTTACTAATAAAACATAGTTTTAACTTTCTCTACGAATTTATTTTAAAAAATATATCTAATTATTATCAAATGAAATTCTAAAGGAAAATCCATATGATATTTTCCATCTGATGTTATCACCATAAAATTTTATTTTAATGAATACATAACAATGTAATGTGATTTTTTTAGGATAATAAAGACAATTATTTCCAACAAACATTATTTTACAAAAAAAATTCAACCAAACATATTAAAAACAAAATTCTAGAAACATAAAAAACAGATTCTTCCAACTTGGTCCCAATATAGTCAAGAGTGAGGGGGAATTGTAAAATATTAAAAATTAAATCTAAAATGTTTGTAAAATAAGAACACCAATATTTTGTATAATTTTTTTGATAATGTGATCCTATATATATTCTTCAAAAACCCTATACTCTTTGGGTGGTATTGATCCCACAATATATTAAATTTAATAAGGTATTTATTATATAATTAAACCAACAATTTCTAATATCATTATAACTTGTAAAAACCCTAAATTTTGTATAGGTGGAATAGAAAAATACAATACATTTGTTATATCTAGTTATAAGTAGTAAAATATATGATTTTATTGGTCAAGGAATAAAAAAATACTTTTATAGAGTAGAATATCAAAAAAAGAAATAAAAACCTAGAACTGTATAACCAAACAATAATTATTATTATTTAAAATTTATAAAAACATAGTATATTTATACCAAATTATTTATTAATATTATTTTATCATGCAATTTCAGTAGTGTGATAGATATGATCCCAATCAATAAATATGTGTTGGATTTATTTTCATTCTATATTACTTATAGAGAACATGATCCAATGGTGTTTATGAAAAATCTATGATGTTTCCAAGTTATTTATTTAGGATTGAAATCTTTTAGAGTTTCTAAATTATAATGCAACAATGGGAACCTCTAATTTCTATAACATAGATTCATAATAAATTGACACTTTGACATGGTTCAATGGAATATACAACAATGCATTTGAGAAAAATTAAAAATATTTTAACACATTGTATCATGTTTTATTTAATATATATTATATTTTATATTTTATTATCCACTTTTAACTGACTAATGTGGATCCTTGATAGTATGATATTGCTTCATTGCTAAATGTGGTGATAAACCTGAAACATCAAAAGAGAGACAAAATTTTCCTTTTATATCACCATCATATCATATATATTTATATTTATTAGTAAATTTGTAGTTTTTTAAAATATTATTTAGCTTTATAGATTAATATATAATTTTATAGAATTATACAGTCTATAGGATTCCATACAAAAATTATGGTTTCATTGGCATGGTGTTGGTGTGTGGATGGATACTATGTTAGAATATAGAGAACAATGATGTTGTTTCATGGGAAACATACATTGAAATTTTATTCAATGTGATGTTAGTAATGACACTAGGATGAGGATATGCTATGTTGAGTGTTCTGTGTGTGTTTGTGGGTAAATTTCATTTAATCATGCCAAAATATAGCGATGAGAATTCACCATGGTGGGTGTTTCATAATGGTAGATTGGGAGATACAAATGTGTATGTTCATATTTTTTAAGGGTGGTGCATAAATTTTATATTGTGTTGCATAAGGATATGGAGGTCCTCCATGCCATATTATAAGAAGTCATGATATAATGATCTAGGTTCTTTGGTCCCTAGTTTTTCCTCTTTATTAAATCAACATCATAATCTAGAGGTTATATCAAAACGTTGTTTGGTGGAGAAATTCACTCTATATAATGGAGGTTGTAGATGCTATGGGGCTCAAATTCTAGCCCTATTAATTTCGATACCTCAAAACTATATCTGAAGGGACTATGTCTCTAAGGTTTCTAATGATAACTACCATTATATGGCCAATATGTCTACTTTATAGATAAATATTCTATAAATTTTAAATTTTTGGAATTTCCTCTTTTTCCCCTACATAATACTCATTTGGGGATAATTTTTATTTTTCATTAGTTTCAAACTAAATGATACTATATGTGTATCCACACCATACTTCTCTCATGATTCTTAGTCCTCTCCATGTTCATGTTTATTTTCTCAAAGGTAGGGCCCCTAATTCACCTATTTTTTTCATCTAAATATCTTCTCATTTTCCTTTTCCTTGATTCTTCTTATATAACCCCTAGGGTGATTTTTGACCATAATGTGTTTTGTACTTTGATATTAGGGTGTGTGGTTGGTTCATTATGTCATATTAGTTCTATAATCAAGGGTTCAAACACATCCTCATAAAGTAGATGTATTTGTCTATATATTTCTAGATTATATAGCACACCATGAGATTCTTAGAGTTTCCCTAATTCATTTAAATTTATTTTATTTTAAAATTTAATCTATAAAGTGAATTTTAATAGTTTATGAATTATTGGTCTTGTAAAAAGTATTTTTTCTAGAATTTTATCTTTTATATATTGGTGTTGATATTTTTTTTTCTGAATATTTGTTAAAAAATTAATGAGGAATTTTTCAATGAATCTTAGTGTTATAGATGATGAATGATATTTAATATTTAATTTATTTTGATATTGAGGATTTAATTTTGTTTTTTGGATGTTAATTTCTATTTTTATGTTTTTTATTATTTTACATAAAGGTTATTAAAAGTTTATGTGTGACTTGAATTATGTCTCCTTGTATGTTCCATTAGTATTATCTATCAGTGTTTATATATATATATATGAATATTGATATTTACATATATACATATGTTTTTGTGTATAAATATATATATGTGTGTCTCTGTGTGTATATATATATTAATTTCCTATGATTCATTCTCTAAATATTGGGATAAAAAAATTTACACTTTTTTTAAATGTGTTTCAGAAGAGGTTTTTTGTTTTTTAAATCCATAATTAAATACTTTTTTGGAATTTTAATAAAATATTTTGAGAGTAACTTTTTATTTTAAAATGTTATTTAATTATGGATGTTTTCAATGGAAATTTATTACTAGGTTTAAATTCTAAGGCCCAATCAGAAATTTGAAAGGGTTTTTTATAAAATTGTATGAATCCTCCACGGAATCTCATTTATTCTTGAAATTTCATTATTTTATTAGTATATATTGAATACGGGTTTCTCGTGATTGGGTATTGGGAATTGGGTTGAACTTATGTGTTTGTATATTGTTGATTTTTTATTGATATGTTGTGCATAAAGTCACTCTCACCTCCCATTACTATCATCATATGGATAATAGGTTTCATAGTGAGGGATAAGATATGGTCTCTATCTAGTTATGGCGGGACTGACTAGGACCCCTTGAGTATGGAATGAGATTATTCCTTGGTATAGCTCCACCAGTGAAGCTTATTGAGGGTTTTTTGGTTGGTTATAGACATGGGAATGCATTTATCTACTAGCAGGTGTTTCCAACCCAAGTGAGTCTAATTTTTTCCCATGAGATGATTTGGAATTTCTTATAATTACCTATATTTTATTATTTTATTTATATTTCACTTATATTTTCTATTTCATGGTTATCATAAAATTTCATTATTATCCATGTATTTGAAATCTTCTACATTTTAGTACTAATTTATTGGATCAATCATTTTATCTAGAATATTTTTTCCATTTTATTATTTTATAGTTTATAATTTTATGAAAATAAATATTATTTTAAATGAGGCCTTTCATATGTTATTTTTATGTTAAAAAGAAAGGTAAAATGGTTTTTTTTCAATTTTTTTTTTTGATTTTTAAAGACTATTTTCTGGGATATATTGTAATCTATATTCATTTAAGGATAAAAAGCTTTTATTGACCTATAGTTTTAAAATAGATATTATGGTTTAATTTTTAATATGAAATGAATAAACTCTATAGCGGTTACATGTTGTGTTGTTTTATTCCCCCACCATACTAGTTCCACACGACATTGTTAGATCTATGTCTATTTTGATGGTTCATGTTTTGTTTTGGGATCACTTGAAATGAAAAATAGTTTGGATATTAGATGGCGACTATGAAGTAACACAATGATATTTTCTTTTATTAATGTTTTGTTGATATATTATGGATATAACAACTATTGTGGCCTCTTGTATTCAAAAGAATGTATTTTTTACTAATGTTGTATTTTAATTTTGAGATTGTTATAAATATTTAATTTGGTTGTGAATTAATTTTTTTTATATATTTATGATATTATTTTTAATGTATATATGATATATAGAGTTTTAATGTTAGACTTACGGGTGGAAGATCCATGTTTATTATTATTTATCGGGAGGAATGTTTTCCAAAATCACTTATTTGATTCCCAGGTATAAGTTTCAATCCTAGGGTAACAGGGATCATGCATTGAGTATGTCACGATGTTTTTATGGTGCCTAATTTAGGGGCTAATTCATGTTGGTTAATAACAAAAATGTATCATATATATGGTACAGAAGAAGCCATAGGTTATTTGAGTTAACTGTATTTTTTGGGTTCATCAGGTAGATCACAGGTATGAGTGTCATAACTCGATAGGTATATATACGGAGAGTCTAGCTAGATATTTCCCATTTAGTGCCTCACATTACCATCGGATGTCGGGAAATGGGTTTTTTATTATGAGTTTTTATTGTTTTTTTGGATTTTTTGTTAATTTAAATATATATGTTTCATATAATTTATTTAATTTTATGGTTGAAAATTGGAGTTAAATAAGAATGTTATGGAGTTGTCAAATAGCGAAGAAAACTATACAGGGAATGACCGTCATTTTCAAAATGACATATAATAGATTTTTCATGATTGGCATGTGGTCTTATAAATATTTAGAAACCTCGAATCCCTCTTATGTATGATTTAGTGTTGTGTGATTCTATTGATTTGGTTTTGGTTTGTGTTTGGTAAAATTATGCTTTCTTTTATAATAAAATAAAAATTTATTTTGTTTTTTTAAATATAATATAATTTTTTATGATGCGATGTTAATTTTAAAATGATTCTTTAAAATTTAAGCAATTATAAGAAATGAAATTAAAACGGTTCTTAAGATATATGTTTTAATATTTTTCTTATGTTATGAAATTATTGAGTTGGGATGTGACTTTATTTTGTAGGGTTTAATTTAAAATTTTGAATCATTTAAGGTTTTTCATTGTTTGGGGATTATTATTTTATTGATTTTTTATTATTTTATAATTTTATTTTGATTATTCCACCCATAAAAATATTAAATGGTAATAATAAGTTTATCTATACGAATTTCAATGTCCTTTATCATGGCGTCATTTATACATAGATTCCTTGTAGTGAATTAAATCCCAAACGCTAGTGTATTTTTATTTTACATTGCAGTGGTCAAAGACAAAAATATGTTAGAGGATGGGTAGTGGGAGTTTAAGGGGTACTCTAGTCCCAGTGATCATTTAAAAATATGAGAATGAGAGTTTTTTAGGGATCTTAAATAGATTGAGTTTGTATCTATAAGAACCCGAATCTTCTATTGAGGTATGTTTTTCTTTTTCTGGAGTTTTAGAGAGATAAAATAGTTTCTCGAAAAGTTTTAAGTGCATGTCGTGTACTTTATGAGTACACATCGTGTACTCGGTTACAGCAAGAAACTGTGTGTTGTTCGTGTAGTGGCCTTGCACACGACCATGTGGGATGACCAGGAGGCCAGATAAAGAGGAGTATGGAATAGATGAGTACATGCCACGTACATCAAAAGTACACGACATGTACTTTCATTTTTTTCTTTAAATGCAGTGGAGTCACATCTAACAGAAAGAAATCCCTTATTCTATGTTTCGTTCATCCAAGAGCTCTGAGCAGCCACGGATATTCGATGAGCCCCCAAGCCTCCATCCTTCCTCCAAATCGATCACTATTGGTTGCATTGGAATCACCTCTATGTCTTGTCTCTTATGCTTAAGTCTCAGTTCAATATTTCTCCTCTTTTGTGTGTTATTGTGGATTTAACATTTTATTCTTTTTCATAGATCTATGAAGTTATAAGGAAATTCAATCCACATGGTTCAAGTATCATGATCTCCCAACACCTAGGTATGTAGTTTGTGCCTTTCTGTAGACAGTATTTGATTTTTATGTGCAAAAAATTCCTAATACCCATGAATGAGGTATTGTGAATTTATCATTTTATCCCTATTGTTTTCTTCTATGATGCATGCATGAGTAGATGATTATTAATTGTTAAAAGAGATAATTGTTGTGCTTTGAATGTATTGTGCATGCATGTTTTTCCTGTTTGATCCTTGGATTCTTGATTGTATGTTAGTATATTGTTTTCTTTCCCATGCCCAGTATTGTAGGTTGGTGTGACTATTGTTCTGTTATGTTATTATGTTGTATAATTCTATCCATGTAGTTCTTGAGGTTTACCCTGGTCGTTACACGCTGCTACACTTGCTTAAATTTCACAGGGCCTTGAGAATCGGGTGTATAGACTATAGGGAGAATAGACGTTGAGAGGTTCTCCAGAGTGTCTCTATAGTTTATAATGTAAGAAAACTTGGGGAATTGAGGTTGAGTGCATCCTCAGAGTGTTTTTAGTTCCTCGACATGGGCCATAGAGAGAATGTGATGTATGTTCTTCCCTATTGTGACTTTAGATACGATATGAGACAATAGGGGGGATTTACGGTGAGTGCTTCCTCAAGGAGTCTATACTTAAGTTGAACCAGAGGGGTTAGACTGAGTTTACATCACAAAGGGTTTCTTGTACTTGTTAGTTATAACTAGAGGGTATAGACTGAGAGTGCTTCCCATATGTTTTCCTATTTGTTTACCTTATTGTATGTTATTACTTTATAGTGAACTATGGATTGTTTACTGTTGAGTACCTTCCTTTTACTTCATTCAGTACATTTTCCTACCATATTCTCATTGACTATTAGGCACAGATCATGTGGTGGTTTCCTAGTTGGTTTAGTCTCAGACCTTATTTGGGCCATGCTTTTGGGCACAAACAAATTATATTTTTTTAGTTCTAGGAAAGGGAAAGTGCCCATCTACTTCAAGTACTTGACATGATTTGGATTCGTAGAGAACGAGACCACACTTAGGCTTACGATGATGTGGAGTTGATTACTATTTTTCTTTTTCATTTGGTTTAGTATTTTATATCAGCAATGTTCTTTTTTTTCTACTTTCCTAGACATATGTATCATGCATCATTACATATATGTACTACGGTTATTTCTATCAGTTCACCCTGTTTCTTTTTGGTATGATATCATTATTCCTTCTGATCTTGTATGTAATTGTTTACTTCTAATGTGTACTCTTCCAACGATGGCATAGTTTTCCAACTATCACACCCAAGGCCCCCATTTTGAGTCGGCAACCTATGGCATTTAGGGAAATGCGCATGAGGCCATGTGACCAACCAGTTACGGGGTGCCTCTGGGTTGCTTCAGGAATCCAGGACCTTAAAAATTGGTATCAGAGGAATTATTTTCTCTTGACTTACTTTTGGAGCATTTATCCATAGATAAAAGGAATAGGTGCTTGGTAATAAGTTATGACCAGGGGTAACTAACCCATGTATAGGGAAACACCAACCTACTTGGTTTGTTGCGATTTTTTGGTTTTGTATGATTTCAGATGATTTGTTTTCACCATGAGTGATTCACATGATTTATGATGTTATTTTTATATTATTGTGGTTCTACTTCTGTCTCAACATGATGAGATGAGGGTAATCCATCTCATGTTTCATATAGGCACCTGTTATAAATCACATGTCACACATTCATTCCATGCCATTAAAGGTATATTAGCAATTTCATGTTTTTGTGATAGATGATGTGTAGAATATTCATGTTTTAGTGATATATTCCTTGATAAGAATACATGTTGTTTGATAGGGTATTGTTTTGTGTAATGTTTTAATTGAATGGACCCAAAAAAAATATGTTATAGAGGTGTTATGGTCCCTCAAGGACATGAATTTGGTGGATCATTGATTTGTTACATTGTTATAACATGTTTAAAATGCCCTGCTTTGATTCATGGGATGATGGGCACTCACAGATCAGAATTAGGCACTTTCAGTGTTCATTTCAGTTTTTATTGGGTACCAAAGTAGTTTCTCAGGCATACTGTATAGAAAAACTCAGAATATACATTATGTAGTTTTGACTATAAGCCACGTGTTCTTCAGTTTGAAAAGAAACTGTTTATCTTAACTACACTCCGGGTAGTATTTGACCATGTCGTAGGCCGTGTTGGAAAAGACACGGGATGGGGAAGATCTAGGTGGAACAAGCCGTGTTACAGATTAAAATGGTGTGTCATGTAGACCCTATGTCCTCCCATGTAACCGAAAAATGTGGACTGTTACGACCTTAAGCTATACATGTCGTGTCCATGTTGATCACGCCGTGTAGTCTAACCTAGGTACCGGGCCGTGTCACCAACAACACGGGTCAGTGTAATCACTTATTGTACACATCGGGCTGCATGGAACATGCCTTTTAGTGTTAGCCATGTATCCTACTGTTTCTCTTACAACACGGGTCGGAGATATCCCTTAACATACACATCATGTCCGCCTTGAACACATCGTGTAGTGTGAGCCATGTGTCAGGCCGTGTCGGTAACAACATGGGCTAGGTGAAGCTTGTCTAGTACACGCCATGTCTATCTTGAACATGTCGTGTTGTCTTGGCTTAGGAAAACCTTGTGTCTTAACTGTGTTGAAGGACTCGGGCAGGGGAAGAGGATTCAAGTACACGTTGTGTGTTATGAAAACACATCGTGTGTTTGTGGTGATACATGACTAGTTTAGATAGGAGTACACGACCTTTTAAATGACTTAAGGGAACACACCTTATAGGGAATTGACACGTGATGTAGTCATGTTTTGTAAAACATGATTGATTTATTTCTTATGTTCATTTCATAAACTTCTTATTCTCAGTCCTTGGTAACCATTATCTAAGGTTTGAATTTGACCTTGTAGATTCATGCCGCCAAGATGTCATCTAGTTGTGACTGAGTTGCAGGGTAGTGATCGGACAATGGATGTGACTGATCTGGGACTACCCAAAGAACCTCATGTTTTTTCAGTCATGGAACCTGCCGTTATAAAGGAAATCAGTGTTGATGCATAGTTCATGGAAGGATTTATAAGGATGATGCAGACCTTTCAGGGAGCGCCGACTCGTGCCTCGTCGATGGCTAATTGGACGTGGGTTATCCAGCAGAATCATCCTCCCTCCATCTCAGGGGATGGAAGTCCTCAGGCTATAGAGTCAGGGATAGAAGCCATGACGAAGATATTTGATCATCCAGAGACGCCTCCAGATAGAAGGTTCAATCATGATACTTATATGCTACGAGACTCTTCTAGGGGGTGGTGGGATGTGATCTCACAGGCAGGATGCCAGCAGGTTATGGCATGGGAGGTATTCCAGTGCATATTCTATTAATACTTCAACCTAGAGGCCTTGAGGGCCAATAGGGCCTAATAGGTTATGAGTCTGGAGGAATGTTCTCATTTTTTATGGAGTATTCCTCCCGCTTTATCGAGCTTCAGCACTTCATGCCTCTTTCATAAGGTAATCTGTTATTCAAGGAAAGAAGTTTGGAGATGGTACAATGAACGAAATTTGATCATTGGTGAACATATTTCGGTTGACTTTTATCACTTCAATTTTCATCCAGGAACTGATCACAGAGTGCAATCTGAGGGATTCCATATTTGTGAGCAAGGGCGGCTCAACATCTCGAGTTTGCATCCCACCTACTGATAGTAATAAGCACCGCATGGAGTCTTCGCATGGTGATTTAAGGATGTGAGACACTTTTTATGGTAGCCAGGTGGTGTTCTACCAGCGTGTAATGAGAAGGAATAATAGGACACACTGCCCGATATACCTAGTGGAGTGAAGATCATGGGGAAAGTTGGGTCACCTTCATCACCTCTTCCAGATATTCTCACCATCAACTGGTGATATGAGTTTTTATATGACTCCTTTATCAGGAGCCACCCCACCAATTTATCACCAGTCAGAGAACTGGAACTCTTCTAGCTGTTCAATCCAAGGTGGAGGCCATGGTCATGTTGGTCAGTCACCAGTCTTTCTGCAACATCAGACTGAATTATTTCTGAGTGGTCAGGCATGGTCACAGGGCCGCGGTGCAGGCCAGACTTTTACAGTTGAGAATAACCATTAGGAGCAGGATCCCATACCTTCTACAGTTTGAGGTACGATATTAGTTTCCTCAGTTTTAGCTTATACTCTTTTCAATATAGGGGCTTCCCATAGATTTATATCTGTTTTAGGTTTGGATAGCCTTGGGCTCTGCATCATTTATTCTACTGACATCTTGACACTAGACACTTTGTTGGGGACTATAATGGTGAGTGTACGTCAGTGTGAGGAGTACCCCTAGAGGTATTTTGGTGTCACTTTTTATGGTACCTCTGTTTGCTAGAGATGACAGGATATGCTGTCATTCTAAGAATGGACTAGCTAGTTCATTTCCAGGCTGTCGTCGACTGTTATCGCCGTAGGGTGAGTTTCACATCACTAGAGGGCATATCGTTTCTTCATAAGGGAGAGTGGGATGTCTAGGAGAGAATAGCAGGTTTAGAGCATCATGGGTTAAGAGTAGTTACAACATAGATTACTAGTTATATCTGGATGATAGGGGGACATCTCAATTAGACATTCCTCCTGGGGTGGATCGTTTTATAGACGTCTTTCCAGTGGAATTTTTTGGTCTGCCTCTAGAGCGTGAGGTAGAATATTCTACTGATCTTGTGTCAGGAGCGACACTAGTGTTCATTCCTATTTATAGGATGGCTACACCAGATTTTAAAGAGATCGTGAAGGTGTTGTAGGTGTTGTAGGAAAACAGTTTCATCCTACCTGTTACTCCTCCTTGGGGTCCGCCTATCCTGTTTACAAAGAAGGTAGATAGTACCCTTAGGCATAGTGTGGATTATCTGATGTTGAACTAGTTGGCGGTCAAGAACAGATATCCATTTCCAAGGATTGATGATCACTTTGATAAACTTAGAAGTGCCCGGTTTTTCACAAAGATTGACATGAGTTCTGGTTATTATCAGTTGCATGTTAGACCATCTGATATACCTCTTACAGCCTTTCGGAGCAGGTATAGTCTATACGAGTACATGGTTATGTAATTTGGTCTCAAGAACGCACCTAAAGCTTTCATGGAACTGATGAACAGAGTGTTTCATCCATTCATGGATTTCATCATGGTAGTTTTCATGGACGATAACTTAGTGGACTATCACACATTACACGACCATTCTACCCATCTTGAGATAGTTTTGATTATACTAATAGAGCATCGGTAATATGCCAATATCATAAAATTCTACTTTTGGATGGTTCAAATTCACTTCCTAGGTAATGTTATATTAGAGGCAAGAGTTTCAGTAGACCCAAATAAAGTGAGAGGTTTAGTTTCTTTGGAGCATACAAAGAATGTCTTTGAGGTTCAGAGTTTTATAGGGCTAGATGGATACTATAGACGTTTCAAATAAGAGTTTTCTCGCATAGCTGCACTGCTGACAGGTCTGACTAAGAAGGCCGTAAAGTTCTCATGGTTTTATTTTTGTGAGTCAGCCTTTTAGGAGCTACAAGGGAGGTTGACTTCAACACTGATACTAGTCTCTCCAGAGCTGGGAATGAGTAGTACGATTTTTTTTGCGATGCCTCATGTATTTGGATGGGAACTGTGCTTATGCAGGAATATGGAGTCATTACGTACGGGTCTCAGTAGTTGAAGCCACATGAGAGTAACTACCAGACACATGATCTGGAGTCGGTAGTTTTTGTTCATGACATACACTATTGAAGACATTATCATTTGGGAGAGAATTTTGTGTTCTTAACTGACTACAAGATTCTCAAGTACATCTTCACACAACATGATCTGAATTTGAGATAGTGAGGTGGGTTGAGTACCTATAGAACGTTGAATTTGAGCTTGCCTATATGCCTGGTAAGGGAAACATAGTAGATGATGCATTGAGAAAGAGAACTCAGATACAGGCAGTTGAAAAGGAAAATAGTGTGTGGCAGCTTATGGCTATGTTCTCTTAGATGCATTTGGAGGTGCATGACAGACAGGGGTCGACTTTTCTATCTTCTGTAGCTATTACCTCTAATATTCTTGATCGAGTTCGAATGAGATAGCTACCAGATTTAGAAGGAATATTCCTAAGGGAGTGTGTGACAAGAGAGGACCCTATTCCTAGATGGACCATAGAATAGGATGAGATCTTTCATTTCAAGATGTGCATATGGTTCCCAGCAGACATACTAGAGGAGATGATGCGGGACTCCCTTTCCTCAGTTTGGGAAATTCATCCTGGTGTGACTAAGATGTATTGTGATCTACACCCTCAGTATTGGTGTCCATGTTTGAAGAGGGACATTTCTAGTCTTTTACTAAGGTGTTCCAATTGTCAATAGGTGAAGGCGGAGCCTCAGCGACCACCATGGATCTTACATCAAATACCAATTCTTGAGTAGAAGTGGAATGATGTCGTGATGGACTTTGTGAATGGGTTTCCGAGGCTGCATTGATGAAATTATGCAGTTTGGTTTGTCATTGAAGAATCACGAAGGTAAATCACTTCTTGTAGATCAAGGGGACCTTCATTGTTGATGATATGGGATAGTTGTACATGTGAGAGATTGTAAGTCTGCATAGAGTTTGACACACCATTGTTTCAGATAGGGAATAGTGTTTTACTTCTCAGTTCTGGAAGGGGATTCAGAAGGATTTGGGTACACAATTACATTTGAGTATAACTTACCACCTTAAAGGATGGCAAGTCCGAGTGTACGATTCAAGTGCTTTAGGACATGCTCTGAGCATTCATCCTGGATTTTTTAGGTTCTTCGAGAAACATATAACTCTTGTGGAGTTTTCATATAAAAATAATTTTCAATAAACTATTTATATGGAACATTATGAGGTTTTTAATGGTAGGCCATGCCGAACACCCTTATGTTGGATAGAGGCAGGAGAGGCATCTTTTCTAGGACCTATTCTTGTTCAGGAGACCACAGAGCAAATTGAGTTGATCCGAAAGAGGATAGCTACAGCACAGTCTCATCAGAAGACTTATGTTGATCAGCGGAGATGACCTCTAGAGTTTGAGGTCAGGGATTAGGTCTTCTTGAATGTCAAACCAAGGTTGGTACACTGTAGGATTAGGAGACAGGGTATTCTTTCGGTGAGGTACGTCGGTCCATTTGAGGTGTTGGAGAGAGTTGGGCCGGTTTCATATCGGTTGTAGTTACCTCATAGGTACCGAAATATTGACAGTGTTTTCCACATTTATGAGATTCGACGTTACTTCTCAAACTCGTATCATTTCTTCCAACCTGGGGAGGTTGAGTTGGATGTGGATGCATCCTTTGAGGAGAATCCAATATGGATTGTCGAGCGCAATACGAAGGATCTCGGTGTCCGGTCTGTTCCTATGGTACGGGTGCATCGGAAGCATGGACAAGTATAGGACGAGACATGTAAGATGGATGTAGAAGTGTGATCACAATGGCCGGAGCTATTTAGGGTTTCTTCTTCTACCCCATGCTAGGGAAATTCAGGGACGAATTTCATTATGTGGGAATGTTTGTTAGAACCCGGATCTTTTTTCAGGTATGTTTTTTTAGAGTTTTTGAGAGAAAAAGGAGTTTGTAGAAATTTTTTTAGTACACAACGTATACTTGGTTACCACGGGTAATCGTGTGATGGACATATATCAGCCATTCACACGACCATGTGGGATGACATGGAGGCCTCTTAATGCGGAGTATGGAAAAGTTGAGTACACACTGTGTACTTCAAAATTACATATCATGTACTTTCTTTTTTTCGTTAAATGCACCAGGGTCACATTAGATGGACATAATAACCTTCTTCTAGTGTTCGTTCACCCTAGAGCACCGAGAAGTCGTGGATCTTTGACGAGCCCCTGAGCCTCCATCTATCCTATGAATCAAACACCATTGGTTGTATTGGAATCGAATCGATGAGTTCTCTCTTCTGCTAGATCCTCATTTCCTGATTTCTCCACTTTCATGAGTTATCGTGGGTGGACTGTTTTACACTTTTTCATAGTCCTATGGAATTATAATGGAATTCAAGCCTCATGGTTCAAGTATCATGATCTCCCAACACCGAGGTAGGTGGTTTGTGCCTTTCCGTATATAGTCCATGTGTTATTTTTTTCAAATATTATTCAATACCCATGAACGGGGTAATGCGCTTTTACCTATTTAGCCCTATTGTTTCTCTACTATGCTACATCCCTATGTAGATGATTATTTATTGTGAATAGAGTAAATTTTTTTGCTTTAGATGTATTTCCCATGAAATTTTTTCCTGTTTGAACCTTTGGGTCATGATTGCATGTTAGGATGCTCTTTACATTCCTTGCCATGTATTGTAGGATTGGGTGACTGTTGTTCTGTTATGTTGTTGTGATGTAGAATTCTAGTCAAGTAGTTCATGAGGTTTACCATGTCCGTCACATGCTGTTACAATTGGTTGACTTACACGGGGCCATGAGAACCTGTTGTATAGATCATAGGGAGAATGGACGTTGGGGGCTTCTCCAGAGTGTCTATATAGTTTACGATGAAAAACCACAAAGGTAATTGACGTTGAGTACTTCCTCGGAGTGTCTGTAGTTCCTAGACGCGGGCCATTGAGGGAATGTGACTTATGTGATTCCCTAGAGCGCCTTTAGTTACGATATGAGACTATATGGGGAATTGACTGTGAGTGCTTCCTAAGAGAGACTATGTTTTAGATGAACCGAAAGGGTTAGACTTAGTGTACTACCTAGATGGTTGCATGCACTTGTTATATTGGACAAGAGGAGATAAATAGAGAGCGCTTCCTAGAGGGTTTCCTTTTTTTACCTACTTATTAGTTATTTATTGATATTGAACAATGGATTGTTTACTGTTGAGTACCTTCATTTTTACTACATTCTATATTTTTGCCTTCCATATACCCATTGACTATATGGCATAGATGTCATGGCAGTTACCTAATAGGATTAGTCTCACACCCTGTTTTTTCCATGCTTTTGGGCCCAAATAGATTATATTGTTTCTGTTATAGACAAGGGAAAGCGCCCTTCTTCTTCAGATACATGACATGTAGTGGAGCTTGAGAGTATATGGCCAAGTTAGGATTATGATGATGTAGAGCTAATTACTGTTTATTTTGTATATGATTTAGTATAGTATGTCAGCATTGTGTTTTTTTCCACTACATTCCTAGACATATTTATTTTTCATCATTACATATATCTGGTCCAGTTATTGCTATTAGTTTTCTGCTGTTTACTTTTTGCATGATATCATTATTTGTTCTGCTCTTGTATTCAATTGTTTCCTTTAGATCTGTAGTTTATCTATGAGGGCATAGTTTCCCATTATCACACCAAAGGCCCTCGCTGCTAGTTGGCAGCCTCTGCAGTTCAGGGAAATGCGCTTGAGGCCATGTGACAATCGTGTATAAGGCACCTCTTAGTGGATTCCGGAATCCAGGCTGTTACAATATTAGTGTAAGGTTGTCATTCTATCCCCATTTCCATGATGTAATGATTTAAGAATTATTTATGACCACAATCATTTAGTTTTTTCTTCCTCATATAGTGAATGTGATGTGTATAGTAATGATTATGTGTATTTATTAGAGAAATCATATGGTAAATGAGTATATTGACCACATCATTGAATTTCTTAAATTTTCTCTAGATATAGTGTATAGTGATTCATTAACTACTCATATATATTTAATGGTTCTTCATTCGAACCACAGTTCTATAATCCCCTCTTCTATTATGATCCCTATTAATAAATTAGTTGTCAAATAATATTTAAATCATTTTTTTATTGGGTGACCCATAATTGATTGAAACCAAAATCTACTCAATGATAATGATTTATACTCATATATTGAATAGTAGAAACCAATGAAACCTATATTTGGAAGATAATATTGTATGGTTTCTATTTTTAAAGGAATGTGTCCCTTTGTTTGATTTTGGTGTGGTTAGTTTGGGTATTCTATGCTTTCTTGAGTAAGTGCTCTGAAAACCTATCATCATTGGGGTAAATTGGGACACCATTAGAAATACATTAGGTTGAAATATTATAATAACTAGAATAATTCCTTACTAAATATAGAATTTAAATTTCATTCCCATATTATATTTTTAGGTAACCCTTAATATCCCTTACTTTTCTTGATTTTCATCTTCTAGTTCCTTAATTATAATTGATCAGTCTGTTGTATTTTTTAGAAAATTATGTACAGTGTGCTTGATTGGATAGAAAGAAACAATTTCTCTGAGATTATAGATATAATTATAATTATGCATCCTTTCAATGTTATAGTGAGTGGGAAGATCAATTTTTTTCATATTTTTTTTCTCTAGATTCCATGGTCTTTATAATCTACCTTGTCAGTATAATCCATAAAATGGTGCATAGACCCACTGATGGTCTTTGTCACAATTTTTTGGGGTGATAAATATTATTCACATAATAGTTAGGTATGAATTTTAATTTTATGATATACTTATATGGGGTAGTTTAGAGATAATAATTTAAAGTGGCTAACTTGGTTGGTTATTTATCCTATGTCAAATTTTCATGTCTTGTAATCCTTTAATTCATGGAATTTAGTAGGGAAGAAAGTGGAATGTTATGGATAATTATAACTCCTTTATATAAATATTTTTTTTATTTTTTTTATTTTTATTTTATTACATTTGTTGTGTTTCTAAATCTTCAAGTATTTTCTAGAAATCATTATAATTATAGAGATTTCATTAGTCTATAATATACTATGTTAAAATGCGATGGAGGGTTTTATGTTGTGGTTTTATGGTGTGGTTGGATACTAAATGCAGTTGAAAGTGTTATTTCATATTATAGTGATCCATTGAATTTTTGAATGTTCACAAATGGATTGTGGCCATGAGATAGGGAATAGGATTCACCATGGTGAGTGTTTCCTATGTATATTCATTGATTATAGAAGGAGGACACACTATTTGGATAAGGCTATATAAATTTTGGATTTACACAAGAGATGATTGGGAGTTGTGTAAGGGTATGTTAATAGTTGTGTAAGGGTGGTAAATATAGTTAGCAGTGCTCTATATAAGGGTAAAAAGTTCTTATATTCCACATCAGAAGAGGCCATGATGATGTTTCCTAGATTATTGTGTACATGGTTCTACCTTCTTAAGGTGATAAATGTCCTTGGATAATGGTTATGTCATGGAGAGTGTCTGATGGAAAAATTCTTGTCACATTGTAGACATCATAGTGTCCAATAAGATCAAATCTCAACCCTACCCATTTTGTAAACTCTGTTCTCTAGACCTAGGGGATACACCATTAGGGCTTCCAAGGAGTACCACCACATTATAACCAGTAGTTCTTTTTCTTGGATTAATCTCCACTTATTTTTAATTTTTTGTAATTTCCTCTACATCCCAACATATAACACTTTCTATCGGTATTATTTACTTTTTTAAGACTATTGACAGGAAATATGACCTATGTGTTTCCCCTTATTTATAATTTTTAATTCATATCCTTATCCATGTTCACGTTGATTTCCAACAAAAAAATTACATTTATCGCGAAATTTTTTTTTTCTCATGATTTCTATTCTTAACATTACTTTATTTCTCCATGTCCAAACAGTAAGGTTTTGTTTGGCCATATTGTGTTTTTTTATGTTAGTGTGTGTCATTGGTAGGTTGGGGATTATTCCATCCACAATAAAGGGGTTTATTTCATCTTATCAGAGTTGAGGTGGAATTTTCAATTATTTTACTTATTATAGAATACCATGTCATACTAGGAGATTATAAACTTCATTTTATTTAAATTTCACTTGTTATTGAATTTTTAATGTAATTTGGAATTCAATTTGTTTTGAAAGGTAGTTTTATAAGTTTTTAATATTTATGTCTTGGTGTTGAATGTATATCCACAATAAGTGTTTTCTAAAACTCATAATAGATATTTTTCAATGTATTTATATATTTAAAAATATGACTTTTTTTACTATTATATATATATTTTCTCTTGAGGTCGATTTTTTGATTTTTGGGGGTTATTATTTTTCTGATTTTTTGGTGGTTTAACTTAAGGTTTCTTATTTCTTATTAGGTGACTTGAATTATGTATCCTTGTTCTTCCTTTGGTATTCCATTTTTATTTTAATAAATATATGTTTTTTATATATATTTATATATATATAGATGTTTATGTATTCATATATATTTTTATATGTATATGTTTATATATATCTCATAAGATACCTTCACTAAATTTTGGGTTCACAAAATTTATTTTTGGTCTCTAAAATTATTTCCAAAATATGTCTTCAAGGTTTGTTTTCTAAATCATGATAAAGATCCTCATTTGGAATTTTGATAATGTATTTTTTCTCACATTATGCATTTGAATGGTATTGAATGAAGGATTTATTCTTAGAAAACTATTAATATTTTCAAATGATAAGGCATCATTGGTACTTTCGAATGGGATTTCATAGAAATGTATGAAACCATAATGGAAGCCCCTCTATTTATGTTATATTGATATTTTATGGATTTATTTTAAAGAGGTAATTTCTATTGATGGATATAGGGATGCTTATTGAGCAGAGGATATTGGATTGTCTTGATTATTTATTTATTTTTTATCCTTAATGTTTACTTTTTCACCGGATGCAATCATGACAGAGATCCTTGGTGGCTTAGTGAGGGATGAGATATAATTTATATCTAATTTGGATAAGACTCTCTATATCCCCCACATTATGACACGGGTTTATTATTTAAGGTATTTATACTAATGTGTCTAGTTTAGTAGAGGCTAGTGGGTTATAGATATAGAAATTCACTAATATGATGACATGTTGCTTTATCCTTAGTGCCTTTATGGTTTCCTCATAGGATTTTTAATAATTTCCTATGATTACTTATCTTTTAATAATTAATGAATGTGTAGATAGTTTTTTTCTTCTCATTCATGGTTTCATTGAAATTTTCATTATAATTCTATAATTTTACCTTTTTAACAATTTCTTACTAATTTATTAGACTTATTCACTTATCTTGTTGATGTCTACTATTTTCTTTTACTCGTTATTTTTATTATATAGTTATAAATGATATTTTAATTGAGTATTTTATATGGTGATTATTAAATTTTATATAATGATTAAATTTTTTTAAAACATCTATTTAGTTTTAAGGATTGTTTTCTAGGAAATATTATATTTATCATCCATTAAAAGATAAAAATGAATGATTTAACTATATTTAAAATCTATATTTCATGGTTTTATTTGAAAAACTAAATTCTTGGACTCATTTTTTCCTACCTATTTATTTGTTTTATTCTCACACTTGACTTGTGTCACCCAATGTTTGTAGATCCAAGTAAATTTTAAATGTTTGGGTTCAATTTTTGGATCGATTGTGGAATGACTTGGCTTGGGTTATTGGTGATGACCATAACATTGACCAGATATATTATAATGTATCATTTTTTATGGTCTATATTGTGGATTTATCATCCATATACACCTCTTATATTCATAAGTTTCTGTTTTTTAAGCTGATGTAGATTATTTATTTTGAGTTGTTATGGTTATATATTTTGGTTAGTATTAATTTTTTTAATTTATTCTTAATCTAATTATTTGATGTATTTCTTGGATCTATAACGCACAAACTGATAATGTCACACTTTCAAGGGGAGGCCCCAGGACTTTTATAATTTATTGGATGAATTCTTTCCCTCGAGATCTTATCTGATTTTTATGGAAATGTTTCTAGAAGAACGTGACAGAAAATGAACCTCACATATTTCATAGTCCAGTTATGTTTCTTACTTTAGGGATAACCTAATTATGGTTCATAACTTCTTTAATAGCTCTCCATGGACTACTCATGCAGTGGTGTAGTATTACACAACTCTTTCAGATTACATTTTTTTATAACATTTCTTGAATTTACTTAATTATACTCTATACATGAAAATTATCACTAACATAAATCCGTGACAATCCATTCTAATAAAGATATATACTTAGCCTGACTGCTACAACAACCAAAATATTTTTATTAAGAGGATGAAGTCTCGAGAAAATTTTTAATATTACAATAGCATTTGATATATTTTATTCCATGTAACCCTTTGACTTCAATGATAATATTTAGTGACATTAAATAT
Source organism: Viscum album (assembly GCA_963277665.1). Taxonomy (NCBI): domain Eukaryota; kingdom Viridiplantae; phylum Streptophyta; class Magnoliopsida; order Santalales; family Viscaceae; genus Viscum; species Viscum album. Next base: position 1,316,883,967 of record OY728133.1, read on the forward strand.
CAACATTTCTTCCTGCTAAATAAATGAATAAATCACCCAAGTCTATTTAGAAAAGATTATAAGAACTTAATTTATTATTGTCCATAAAAAAATTCACAATGATAAAGTTAAGATATGGAATTAAATTTTAGTCACTCATAAGAAAATTTGTGTTGTATTGAGATCATAGATTTAATATAAAATACATATTGCATTGGGATTGATTTAGTGTAGAATTCTAATACATGATTCATTCACTCAAACATAGTGTAAACATTTAATGTAGTGTAAACTCTTTAATTATGTTTAAAAATACATAAAACTCAATATTAGTATAAAAATTAAACTATAAATTGATATAATTATAAAAAAAATGTTATTTAGATCATATATCCAATATCTATTCTGCTGTAACATTCATCTATTGGTCATATATGCTTTCTCATAGACACTCCCTATAATACTGGTTTCCCACCCTTGGTGACTATCATTCCTCATCTTGTATCATCACCATCACGAATCACATATCCACTATAACTAGTTGTATAACAGAAAACCTCATCTATATCATTATAATTATAAAAATCTTAATAATTAATTTCATTATCACAATATGTCATAACTAATACTATATAACTAGTCATAGCATTCACATCACTCACAAATATAAACAATGGATTCAAATCCCCAGCATTTATTTATTCTAGCACATAGACCCAGACACATATAATAGTAATAGTTAATGTGTTCACACCACGTTTATATATAACATATACCCAGCTAGGACCACTATATATGGATAATAAGGATTAATTGATTACATCACTACCATTCCTTATATTCTAGGCACAAACACATTATTTTATGTGATTTCATAAAACCACCAATTATATAACCTCCTTCCCACAAAACATAAACATTGACCAAACTTTTCCATATTTAAACATCTATCTATTCATAATAAATATGTTCTTATGTGGTTCTATAAGAAATTTAAGTACCACCTCCACTATTTTAACAAACCAAAATATTCACTAGTTACAAAAAATAAAAGTGGAAGAAATAATTAGGATTTACAGTTCATACTAGATTTGTCATGATCCCATAAAATTGTTGAATGATATTTGAAAAATTAAAACAACAGACATATAACTCTCTACCAGATTATTGTCAATTAAATAATATGGAATGGATATATTCTAAAGTGACATGAACCATGTGTAACTCACTACCAATTCATCCTTAAACTTCACAATAAATTTTGTAAAATTAACCAATGACTATAATAACCCCTATGTGAAATTGAAATATTGTATAAAAACATATATATCGACATTTATCTCGATTTGATAAGATAACACATACTTTCATCTTTCCATACTTACGATTCAACATTGAGACAAACACAGTTTTTTAATATAATTTATTAAAAACATAAAATATTGATGATAATAAATATTAAACAACAATTAATTAATTTCACATTCAAGTCCATGATTCATAATTTATTATTGTTACTCAACTTTTTTATTTTTAAATTTAAAAATTTATTATAATAAAATCACATTTCACATTCATTTCCATATTTTATTTTTAATATTAATCAATAAGTATCAATAATCTGCCATAATAATATTTATCTTCCTAAAATATATTATTTTTCATATTTATTCCATGAATTTAATATTTTTCTATGATTTGAAATTATAATTAACTATATAAACATTATCCTAGATTAAAATGCGTCATCTACCCAAAATGTAAAATGAAATCATGTAAGATTCAATTATATTTATGTAATGTGTGATGATTTTGAATCACATATCATTATTCCACAATGAATGCAACTATATAATCCTCCATTGATCACTTTTATTAATTAAAAATTCTTTTTATGTGAGAAAACTTCCTTGAGTCACCAAAATTATTTCTATTAAGAATGAGAACCTAAAATTCTCAAATATATATCCATCACTATTTCATTTTTCTCATTCTCTATAATTGTTTTCATCGATTGAAAAAACAAATTTTAAAATTTCTGACATAGTGTTATCTTAAATTTTAATATTTCTCTCATTTCTCCTCAATTTTACAATATAATTTGTGCTATATATAATATCATAATTAAAAATATTATCTATTTTATAAAAAAAATCATTAGAAAAATAATTTTAAAAAAATAGTATTAATTTTAATTCACTCAACACCTACATTAACAGAAATATATTACCATATCAATAAAGTTAAAAAATTCTATCTATAATGAACGAATTATTTCATGAATTTAAAAATATGTTCAAAGTTTACTTTTAACCAAAAAATTCTTTTTAAATTTCCTATAGAATATTTTATAAAAGAAATTCTCAAATATCATAAATTTAATTATTTGGGTCTCTATAACATCATTCAGGCTATAAAAACTCCTCAAAAATAAACTTATATATACATCAAGCATTTAACAAGATATTATAAAAGAATCTATATTAAATAAAACAATCCTAAAAAATAAGAGTTTCATTTCAATCCATAAATTAAATTCATATGATGGATACTTTTTTCTCTATGTGGTCTCTGTTAGGCATTTTTAAGAGGAATGTTTGAAATATCAAATCAATATATAAAATTTTACGTTATTTAATTAATATATTAAATATAAATTAAAATGATGGATATTAGGAAAATTGTTATAGTTGATTGTTTTAATTGCATTTGGATAATAGTTTCCCCTTTAAAACAATTTAGTCATATTATATAATATTCGAAACCATATATATTTATTTTTTATTTTCATAAATAATTTAACAAAATTAAATTTCCCTACCTCATGAATTTTTTTATAAATATAGAAATTGATCAAGAGATTTTTCAATAATATGAAATATGTTAAAGAAACAATTTATTTTTTATAAATGTTATAAAACCATGTTATCTTATAATAAATCATGTATAAAATGTATTACAAAAATATATCATAATATAATGACTATTTTACACTATCATTTTTACGAAAACCCACATAGTTAATATAAAAAATATAAATAAATAACAAAAACATGGTATATCTATGAAAAACCATGTTTTGTTTTATAAAATATATAATGTTAAGGCTCTAACAAAATGGATTACACAAATAAAAAATACAGTGGTTCGCTTGGGATGTACTATCAATAGGGAAATAAAATGATACTTTTTATAAGAAAAATATACATTTCTTAATATCATACCAAAAAAATTTGTGGATGTTATATATTTTTAATGATATGATTTTTTATTATATATTCAAAAATTATTTATAACATATAAAAATAAAAATATATTAAATATTACATATTAATTTATGAAATATTCATAAATATTAATATGAAACGTACAAATTAAAATTTTATATTTTAAAGATTATTTATATCGTTCTAATAATGTTTTATTTTATTTGACAAATGATTAAATAAAATTAAATTTGGGATATTTTGTATATATAAAACGTTACATAACTTTATAACATATTTATTTGATTATAAATTGTTTCATAAATTTCATATTTTTGAAATATGGAAGAGTTCATATTAAATTCATATAAAAATGATAAAATGAATGTGTTCAAATTATAAATATGTGATATTTTCATGTTTATTTATGAAATAATTAAGAGAAAAGAATTTTTTATTTATAAAATGTTTATAAATATTTGTTTCATGTTGTGAAATAAAAATTTTTCATTTACTTAGTCTATTCTATGATTTATTTTCTGACCATATAGTTTTATATTTTGAATGAATATATGATTTAGTTTAAAATTGTGATTTATTTCTTATAAATTTTATACTGTGAATTTATGGAGATAAATGCTTGGTATAATATACGTGCATGTTTTTCTCAACACGACTATGATTTTCTTGTGGGTTATAAGCATGATAATTAATATTTACTATGATTTTAACATAATAATTTTTATTATTGTATTTTAACTATTGTGTATTTTGTGTACTTTTTATAGATAGTGGATTGTTGGGTTAATACAATAACTAGATTATTAGCTTACATAGTATATATAAAATGGATATTAGATAAATGGTTCACAATATTTGATCTTTTTTGGAATTGGGTTTTTTATAATTGTAATACTTTTTATCAACAATGTTTAAGGTACCATATACATTCATTGAAATTTTATATGCATGATATTAATTTTCGATTAATTTTTTTATGTAATATAAATCATGAGTTTTATAATGTGTAGTTTATTAATATGCTTTAAACTTATTAATTTTTTTAAATTTATATGATAAAAAACTAAATCATTACAATAATTCATATTAAATAGAATATATGATAAATTATTTTGCGGAACAAATTACCCTTTAAATTATAAGTGTCATATACCTTTTAATGAAAGTGTATTTTCCAAACCAAAATCCTCTTGCTTGGTAGGATTTTATTATGTAGGGTACCAATGGAATGTCTTATGTATGAAATGGTGAAATTGGTTATGAATAAACTTTTTGTAACCAAATATTTATTCAAGAATTGGGTCACACATCACTAAGAAATTTAAAAATGTGTGACACAAAACGAAAATAATTTAGAAAATATAAATGATGTATTTGGGTATGAATTTTTTATCTCAACAATGGGGGACTTGTATTTGATATGATAAACATGAAGGCATATTTTAATAGTTAAATTATACGAGTAATTCTTATTAAAAATCCATTTTTTGTGAAATATGAATATTCACCCACTAATATATATGATTTATATTAGAATATACCATCATTGTAGTGTGAAAAATATTTATTAAAAATATTAATTAAATTATATAAAAACATGATATTCATCAAATAAGAATTTTTTTTAAAACCAAAAGTGTCACAATCCTGAATATCTAAATTGTGATCAATTATTCAAAAAAATAGTAATATAATCATCTTCCAATATTTACATATGAATTTAATTATTTTTCATAAAAAATATGAAATATTCCATGTGTTAATGGAACCCCTTAAATATTTGATAAGTGGACAAGTTATTCATAAAAATATCATGTTGTTTATGAAATTTTGAATAAATATTATCTTAATGGTTTAAATTATATTTTTTAGATTAATTATGATCAATTTAAATTTATTTTTTACTCATATACTATTTTTTTGTGACATAGAAACGATAATATATCCTGTAAGATTATAGAATTCCATAGGCTTAATAATATAATCTTTGTTAGAGAGGTTCCAATAATATGAATGAGATTAATAAAATGTGAATTTAATCTTCATTATATTTAAAGGTTAAGATATCAAATAATGGAAGGTCCATGATCTATTGTTATATTAAAAACATAAATTGGTAAACATTTAATCAAAAATAAAAGGAATAAACACTCTAATAGTTATCATCAAACAATAATTCCTAAGAAAAGTTATATGATATATAGGTATTGATTCAATTACATTAATCATTTTTATTAGTGGATGAATTGTTTATAATACAAGAATGTCTATTATAATTTAATGCCTAGGTATTTTTATGAAATATTTATTTTAATAAAATTATTTCTTTGATAGCAGGAATTACACACAACAGTGCATTTAAATGATCTTCATAACAATACTAAAATATTATGTGTCCATGATTTCCAAGTCATTGGATTTGATGGTATGAAGAGTTATAAATAAATTATGAAAAAAAAAATTTCTAAATATTTATAAAATTAAATAAATAGTTGTTAAATTATTATAATTAAAAAAATATTTGAAATTAAAAGAATTATTTTTTCTATAAAGAAATTATGTGTGTAGTGTATTTTCATATTTATATATTAAATTAATCACTATTGGTTAATGAATTTAATAAAAAATATATATATTATTTAAATGATCAAATATTTTAAATATTAAACAAATATATTTCTAGGAAATGTATAAGAATAAATCTTATTTTATGCAAAAAAATGTATTCGTTCAAAATAAGCATTATTTTTGAATTTTGCGCACTAAATTAAAAATTAATTTATGTAATTTATAATTATTTATTTATTAAAACATTAATTACATATTTAGAATTAATAGTATCATATTTTTTAAATATAAATCTTTGATTTTTTTGTCAATATAAGTAGTAATCATGGTAAAATCTATCACCTTGGTAAATGGTAAATTATGTTAATCATGGATCAAAATAAGTGATAAGGACTTATTTTGTCCTCTTAATTATTATTTTATGAAGGTAATTCTACCCTTAAACATAATTATAAAAATTTATTTTTTTAATGGACACTTGACAATGAAAACGACCTATATGTGTTTTAAATCAATGAAAATTATGAAATGTCACTCTCTTTGTTTTTAATATCTGTCATTTGTTCTTATAAGAGAAAAAAAATATGATAAAATAATATTTTTACAAAATTTATGACTAATGAATGTATTCTCATGATGAAAATTTATTGATTAATTTTTAGGTATTATATAATTACAATAAATTCTTACACAATGCAAAAACAATATTTATTCACATAATAAAAAAATAAAATAATTGAGTTTAAAAATATTAAAAGTGATATAATTAGAATAATTTATCATGTTACATGAATTATATAGGTTAATATTTAACATTTATGTTGCTTTAAAATATTATATTTTAATTTAAACATTTTATTTATGTATATTAGGCCAAATTAAATAAATAGAGTAAAAATAGATATTAATGATATTTTATGAAGAACTTATATTATTAAATTATTATAAAATCATAAAAATATAAAAAAATAATAATATATTTTTATTATATGGTTTAAAATATCATTAATGTTTTATTTATGGGCCAATTTTAACTTTATAACTAAAAATTATGACCCTTTAATATTGAAAAATATATTATCATAGTTAAAATTAAAATTGTTTAACTATGAGTTTATAAAAATGATAAGGTGTAAAATGATATCAATACATGTCTATATTATATTGGTTTATGGAATTATAACCCTATCATTCTATATATTTGAATAACATTGCATTTTGATTCATTTTTTTGATAATTACTTTATTATAATTATGATTTTGAGAAATTCTGAAAGTATTTCTCCCCTTAATTATAAAAGGTAACATCTTCCCTCATTTATTCACACTTATTTGAGCCTTAATTATCAACCAAAATATATAAATATCATTTATAAACATACCTGGTCACATTTTAGAGGTTCTTTTCTTCCTAAAAGACAAGCCCTATATCTCTTTAGAGGAGATCTAAAGGAGTCATTTCAAAGAAGAGGTAATCACCTTAACCAATCATTTTTTATACTATTATTTACGTTCTAAAAATATATGGTATTTATCATATAATAATAAATTAATTGTCCTATGAAATCATAAATTTTATTTTTATTATAAAAACACCAATATAAACCCTCTCTCCCAACAATCAATAAGTAAAATTATAGCTCGTACGTATGTACGTCTTACCTTATCGACATAGCGATACAATTTATTTTTCATAACCATATTTTATATATTTGTATTATCATGGGATTAATGTTTATATATGATATTTATGAAAAAATTATACTCTATTAATTATAATATCAAATCTACATACTTACTATCCTTCCCTTTGGGAAACGATAACATCATTCCCGTGTATGTGTGGACTACAAGCTCCACAAAATGATGTGATTCATTTTTCATTTATATTTTACATGGAATGTAAATAGGAAGCATTTTATGAATTTATATGATATATATGATATAATAATTATCTTATAAAGTTTAATTAATATTTACATTTCTTTTATTTCATCTGTTGAAAAATTAAAATAGTGTGTATAAGTACGTGCGGCCTACCAACTCCATGAATAGTACAATTCATTTTTCTACATCAAATTTTTATGGGTGACAGTAAATACATATATAAAGAATATATATGATAATTATATCATGATTAATATTATTTACATTATATAAACATTATAAATGTAAATTTAATAGAACTACTAAACTGAAAAACTCATGATAACCAAAATAATTTACACCGAGAAATGATGATATTAATAAAGAATTATTGATAAAAAGGGTTTTGAATTGTTATAAAGAGATAATATATGGTATTATAAGTATTAAAATTATTTTTTTCTATAATTATAAAAAATTGAAATTTATTATACAAGCCGTTAGAGTTCTTTCGATGCAAGATGAACTCGAGGTAAGGTATTTTCATATCAATTTTATTTTGGTGGGATGCATGCCATTTTGACCATTTGTTTCTAAAATATGGTATATATATTTATATTGAATATATTTTTTGGTTTTTATTATAAAATCTATTTTTATTTACATATATATCTATGGTTAATTTTTTCAAGGGTCTTACGATTCAAATGTTACAAAAACAGAAATGTATTTAATGTTATAATCTCATTATTTGTAGAGATTATTATGATTATGCTTTGATGATGAAATATTATGATCTACCACTAAATAAGTACTTAATTTTATTATGCATTGGTTATTTGTTTACAATACATATTTTCCATTAATTCTTCTCACATATTTTACTCAATATATAGAAAATATGATTTTAAGGAAAATTAATTTCATTTCACTCTTCTGTCGAAAAACATTTTTCTTCCATATCCATATATTCTTAAAATGTTTTAAATAATGATTTAACTACTATAATATGATTTTTAAATTAATTTTTTCCCATGATTTAATATTTACCAAAAATATTTGAAAGTAGTGTATTATCATTTTCCAAATAAGGTATCTGTAGGTTTTCGGAAAAAATTATGGAAGGAATGCTTCTTTTAACTTATATAGCATGAAAGGTTTTTACTAAAATCATGAATAATTTTATCATTTGATATATATTTATAATCATACATGGTTATTTTGAAATAAAATGTTTTCATTTTTTGTACATTTTTTATAGGTGACATCAAAATGGAATTGTTATATTTCTCAACAATGACGTAGTGGTATTTTAATGGTATTTATATTTATCACGGAAAAAAACCCTTGATTTCACTTATTATTGATTATGGATATGATCCAATGATATTATCCTTATTATTTATCTATATGGTTTATTAATATGATGGCACAATGTTTATGAAATCCCTTTCATTTCCATGAGTTAATATATGATTAAATGATGTAATTTTTATGAAACTCATACATTTTCCAAGGGTTATGTTATGATGACATATTTATGAAACCCATTTATTTTAAGGGGTTCTAATTTGATGAATTATTAGAATATTGTGGCGCACATATTTATTATTTTCATTATTTGATGGCCATAAACTATAATTCCTTCCAATTCATTGGGTACAGGTTGATATCACTTGAGAGAAATAGGATAGGAATAGGGGCGAACCTAGTTTAAAAAGAAACTATGTCCACTATCATAGTCATGGGAGTTAACCTTGAATACTAAAATTGTTTTTGGAGTGAACTGATTCCACTATGACGGTCTTGTAAAATATCATAGAACACTAATTAAATGATTTTCTATGCTTATTAGTATGTCATATTTTGATATCTTATGTAAATTTTATTCTCTCATTGAAAATTCTATATGATTATTATATGATTCATTCCTAATTAAATAACAACATTTAATCAATGACTGATTATTATGATCTATGATATGCATGGTATGGTTTTCAATTGTTAATATAATATTATCAAACCCTTTTTCTCATGTTATACTTATATAATCATTGATATCTCCCTTGTAAATCTAACCTATCATCAAATATCAACATTTCATATATTTCCTTTCCATGGGTTTGAATAAAAAAAATTATATTTTATATAACTAAAATGATTTATATTTTGAAGATCTAAGTTGGATATAATATAGAACTATTGTGAACCAATTGTTTATGCTTCCTTGTTTCCATTGTTAGTATAAATATATGATTCTAGAATTGATTTTTGTTTTTTGTAAAGAATATTAATCTATTTAGATGTAATATATATATATATATGAAAAGTATGGGTCTCTATAGTTGGTGTCACAGAAAGGTTTATTTATCCTTTGAAAACTATGATGGTGGTACTTTTTTAAGAACTTTATGGTTAACTCTATGTTTATGATAAAATACTAATGTTTTGGTAATGATCTACACTGAAATAGATTATTATAGAAGAATATGTCACAATTTAAACATCCTATTAATGATTTTTAATTATTTGTGGTTTCCCACCATGATTATTAATTCTTACACTTTGGTTTTTAGTTGTAGATTATGGTGGGAACCTAAAAGAATCTTGTTAATGCGCAATGTGTTGAAAAATTAAATAATTATCTTCCTAAGAAACTGAATATTATGGGACATGGAATTCAAAATCTTTTTAGTACAACTCTACAACATTTTCAAGATATGTAACTCATTGAGCTACCAAATAAGAATTGGATGGAATAAAATTATATTGAATCCTTTATGAAGAAACAACCAACTTATATTAGTGGCTCCATTGATACAAAATTCAATAAGTAGTAGATCAGTATCATATAAAATATATTTTTCGTTATATATTTTTGGTAACATGAGAATGTTATTTATGATTTTTATCACTTGGAAGGAAAATAATATCAATGGTGAACTCTTATCAAGAACATGAAGCAACGGGAAGAAATTAACTCTATGGAGTGGTATTATTTTAGGATAGTATATCTCAATTAGTATATTCCTTACATTTTTCATACAAAAATAGATAAATAATTAATTGAGATAATCAAGAATAATTATGAATCTATTGGTATATTCCTTACATTATTTATGATGTATGTTTTTGGTATTATCATTCAACCTAAAAGTAAGGTTTATTTATTTTTCAGTGGCTTCAAAACAAGTATCTAAAGAGTGTTATCAATAAGGTAATGTAATATCTATCAGAAAATGGTTCAATTTGATATCGGGGTGGAAATGGTGATTGGATTTACCCATCAATCTCATGGTTTTTACATAAAAATTAAAACATAAATCAATAGAAATTCTAAAAATCACGGAGAGAAGAAGTTGAGTATTCCTTTGCACACAAAACATGGAAGAAAACATGGGGATATAATATTATGGTAATTAAAAAAAAATCATTTGTAGAATTCAAATATCCTTAGGAAATAAAATTTCAATGTGATGGGAATAAATTAGCTAATTATGTGAATAGGGAAAGAGATTCAAATATAGACCACCCATAAACTAGTTTTTAAAATAAAATGTGTATGGTAATTATTTTAACCAGTTGAGGTCTCATGAGAATAATTACATAACACATGATATTGATTTATGAGTAGTTGTTCATTCCTAATGTTATTGGAGGAATTATTTATTGGGTAGATGTTTGTAGTGTATACATACCACAATAGATTCAAATTCAAATTCAATCATTGTGATATGAACTCTGGATATTGAATATGGATTCAATAACTTTATTCTTTCATTTTTTATATTACTTATAAAACTGGTAATGGAAATTAAGTGGTCGATACTCTGGGATAGAAGACTTATACACAAGTGGTTCAGAAATCCAATAGTGAATGGATATTGATCGATATCTTTTCTAAGATATATCATATGATTCAATAGAACCACAATTAGTCTGTAATTATGTATTTAGCATTGACCATTTTTCTTTTGGATCATGTGATAATGAGAAATATTTATAATTTCAAAGCCTTAGTCCCACGGTAAAGCATCTTAGTTGAAGGCCCCCCATTTGGTTGGATCATTGATAAGGATGAGATATTACATATTTATTGACACTATTGGGTTCATACTGTAGTGTGAGAGTTATTAATCCTAGATTATTGTGAAACTAAATTAGTAATACATCTAGGAATAACAAATATGTACCATGACTTGCGCTGCTAGTATTGGGGTCTGGGTATGAAAAAATATATATCCTGTTTTTTTGTACGGTGTTCCACCTATCAGTCGGCGAAGAAAGAACAGTAGAGGCATGTATTGATCTTATAGACATTTCCCATTCTTGAGTGTGAAATGTATGAGGTCAGTATATATTTATTTATGGGTTTTAAAAATTAACCTAGAGGATGAGATGAATTATGGGTGGTCGTAGATAGGCTGACTGTGGTTTCACATTTCTTACCTATTAGGGAGATTAATTCAGAAGAAAAACTCATCAAAATTTCTGATAATGAGATATATGAATTCCTGGTATCCCTAATATGGTTTTATTAGAAATGTACAATCATTTTACATCTTGGTATTGGTAGGGTTGCAAGAATATCTTGGTTTATAGGTGCTCCTAAGCAGAACCAATTTCCATTAGACCGACAGTCAGTTTGAGTGTACTATATAGGTGTTAGAGGAAAAGAATTTATAATACATCCTTGAGTTTTTTGGTTATTAGGATAAATATATACCTCACGTTAAATTATATTATAATAAAAATTTCTAGGTAAAAATTTATATGTATCTATATGAGGCCCTATACGGTAGGTCATTTTGTTCACCAATGTGCGGGTTATAGTTAAGGGATAGAGTTCTACTAGGACCACATTGTGTTCAAAAGACATTAGAGTAGGTACAACTTATTAGAAAGAATAAAAAAATTTATCAGTATGGGTAGAAGTCTTACATAGGTCTTGATCTCCAACATTTGGAGTTTAATGTGGTAGATCAGGTCTTCTTGCAGGTATCAACTAGATTGGGTCATCAATGGATTTATAGAAAAGGGAAGATGGAACCTATGTTTTTTTGGGTCTATCAAGATATTGGAGAGAGTTGGGTCAGTTGCCTATCAGATAGAGTTACCTCAAGGATATTGGTCCATTCATGATGTCATCCATGTTTCTTAGATTATTTTTAAACATTTTGAACCATCTCATGCTTTAATTTCAGAGTAATTTCTATTAAAGTTTGATGTTTCTTTTGTGGATCATCTTGTTATTATTTTTATTATAAAATGAAATATCTTAGACACAAGTCATTTACACTAGTCAGTTCCCAATGGTAACAAGATTGTATATAGTACGGGACATGGTAATTCCTATGTATGTGCTTAGTGGTCTTATTTATTCTTGGATACAAATCAACCAACCTCATGAAAACATGTAGAAAGTTGTTTTAAGGTGGTGATGTTGTAATGTTATAGATTTTTATGGAGGAATAGACATTTTAAAATGTTTTCAAACCACTTATTTTATTCTTATAATATTTTTTATGTGCCTATGTAAGGGTTTGAGATAATCAAGGGCTTGTTTGGAGCATGTAGCTCTTGTTTTAGGAGAACCAGAATGTGAGTTAGGGTTATTGAAAACTTTGAAACTCACCCATGTGACCAAAATAAGAGTATTATGATATGTTTGAACATGTGAGTTAGGATTCATGGATATGATAAACTAATAAAATTTTATGGTGTATGTTGAATGGTTGGAAAATGATTTACCCTAACCATACACCCAACCTAATGATGGGTAAAAATGATAGACAATAGTTATGTACAGACTGCACACAGTTTCTAAAATGGTGTTCCTAGCCATTTTAAGTGGTTTCCACCTTGGGAAGTAGGTTTGTATGGTTGGAACATGGTTTGTCTAACTGTGCATCTAAACCATATTCCCTCTTTAAAATGTGTAAAATGATCATTTTTTCCATAGTTTATTAAAACATTAACCCTCTTTTATTCTAACTTTTCCCACACACAATAACTTCTCCCAAGGTCACCCCTTTGGAATCCTCCTAGGATTTGTAGAATATCCCTCATCCAAAATCAAAATAAAACATTTTCAATAATGGTTTATCACCTTTTGTATGTCTATAATTCCTCTTTTTTATTTTCACTATTTCTATATCCATATTAGGTGTTATCTCAATAAAAGATAATATTTCCTATTTTAATAGTGTCCATCTATTTTATCTTATTTATTTCAATATAACTTGAATATAATGCTGATACTAGACAAGGATTCATCTACTAGTATAAGGTATGTGGTCTAGTATGTTTCTAAAAAATTATTGTTGTTTATATCATGCATCGTTGAGTGACATGACATAACATCCACACATTGCTTTGAAAATATAAAATTCGTTATTAATTAACTATCCCATGTTGAGAAAATCTCATAGAACCTTGATCTTTTCATAGTTTTTCTAACATAACCATTATTAATCCATTGGATTTTTTATTAAATTCCATTGACACTTTTTTAAATGCATTAGTGACCAAACTGCTTTCTAAGTGGATTTGCCTTGTATCCTTATTAAAATGGTTAAAATGAATTAAATGGGATATGAATGGAATGATTATGTCACTTTAACCATATTAAATTATTAATTATTATCATTATTCAATTGTATTAAATGCTATTTAAGATGTAATAAATACATATCTTGGATTATGTTAAGGTACTAAATGATATACTTGATGATTTTTATTGAAACTTGGAAATTGGTAATTATGAAATGGTTAAGATATTAGTTGAATGTGACATTTCATGGTACCCTGAAATTTAATTTTCGAAATGGCGTTCCTCATCATTTATAGTGAATTTTTTGGACATGATTCATCATTCTCTTTTGATTTAGGATGTTATCAATGGTTCTCTGAATCATTGATTTTGATTTTTAACCATGACATTCTGTATCCCTGACCTGAATGATTGGGTTAGTACCCCTTATAACAAATATGAGGCCGTTATGATATATAACATGGAAACATTAGTCATGTTCCTTGGGTAATATCTAGTACTTACATGTATTTAAATATATACAAATATGATGTCACGTTCTCACAAACATTCCAGCTTAGGTTGAAGAAGGTAATGTCGGATGGGTATCCTTTAAGAACCCAGGATGACATGGATTTAGTTCATCACATTAGCTTACTTTTAATATACCCATGCACATTCCATTTAAAATTCACTAATTTAATTTATTAGATGTTTTTTATAGTGGCCTATTTTAATATCCTAATATTTTAAAATAAAACACTGTGTTTGGTAGAGTATAAAATAAGCAACAATAATCTTAAATGAATAAATAAATATTATTATTATCTTACCATTATTACTTATCCATTTAATTGGTGGGAATGAAAATAATTAAATAAATTCTGAAATATAAAATTTTTATACCCATTAATAATGTATTAATTAATACTTAGAAAATTAAGCACTTAATTTTAGTGAAGTCATTTTATTCTTCAAATACACTTTTTCAAAGAATTATTTTTTTCATTTGTGAGAGAAAAATATAATTTATATTGGAAATTTTTATTACTATTATTTAATGAAATCAATATAAATTTCAAAATTAGTATATCAAATTTATTCTTTACTGAAATTTTGAGAATTTTCTGAAAAGATTTATTTTTCAACAAATATGAAAAATATAATTTTTAATAGAAAATTTCCCTTTTCTTTTCAAGTTTTTACTAATTAAAATTATATATTAGATAAGTTATATAATTTAATTTTTATTTGAATTTAAAATAATCTAATTATGGTTTCATGAATGGATTTTATATATGAATTTAGTAAAAAATATTTTATTTTTAAAATAATAATTTTTACGAAATAACTGATTTTGAAAATTATTACTGATTTAAATTTAAATTAAATGTTAAAAATTAAATGTTCTGAATTATTAAAAATGTTTTAAATATTTATAAAAAGGGGTTCTAAATTTATAAAATAGGTTTTTTTTATTCAACAATATGGATAGTAACCTTTATATTTTTTGTTACCTCAGTAAAGGCTAAATCTGGTAATTAAGGGTAAAAATAAAATGATAAGCACTAGAAAATTACAATATTTATTGAAACAATTATATTTTATGAATAATGTTGATAAATAATCATTTAGGGTTCGTTCATAAGACCATTTATGGCCACATGGATTATATTATGACCTTTATAATATTTTATTTATAGGAAAATCAATCATGCCACAATATTATTTTTAATAAGTATAATATATTTAATATGGTTTATTACAAAATATATTTTCTAATATAATTTTTATTTTCGTATTTAATATAATTATCTTTAACGTGGAAATTTATTTTTAATTTTTTTGAATAAATAATTTCCTTAAATTCATTCACAATGCTAATATAGTAATTATTTAATTTTTAAAAAAATAAAACAATTGGTATTAAATATATTAAAATAAATACAATATGATATAATTAATGTAATACATTATTTTTTAGTTTAATTTTACATTTTATGGATTTATATAATTATTTTTTTCTAATTTATCTAGTTTTATTGCTTTTTATAAGTAAATGTAAGGAATATTGTCAAAATTGACATTAATGATATTTTAAAATAAATAATATTTCATTAAATGATATAAATACTCATAAGAATAGTAAACTAATTCATGTTATTATAATAAGTAAAAAATAAAAACCATGATCCGTGTATGGATCTTCTATCATTTTATAGTAAAAATATTTACCTTTAAAGAATAAAATTCAATGTTGTAATGTTAAGAGTTAAAGGTAATAAATAAGGGTTAAAACAAAATTATAAGGGTAATAATGTGACCTAAATCCTATGAAAAGAACTTTATAATATTATTTTGACCCATCATCAACTTATCTTCTAAATAACTCACATTGTAGCCATTTTTAAAAGTGAATTAATTTATATTAATTAAATTTTTCAATAAATTATAATTGTCTCCCTCCTTTATCATATAAAAGGGTACATATTCCTCTAATTTTATCACATATAAGACCTGTTTTTTCATCCATTATCTACCAAAATATCTTCTTAAAATATATCCCCTCATTATAGAGGCCTTAGTTTAGGCATGAAACCAACCTTAGTGGTCTTAAGTAGTTAACAAAAATGAGTTTTCCCAAATAAGAGGAATCATTTTTAATAATGTGTTTCTATTTTACTTATTCATATATATTCCTAATACATTGTTCAACAATGCTAAAATAATAAATCTAGTATCCTCCATATACTTATATGTTATTTTTTCAGTTTCATTGTCATGACAAGACCCAAGTCGGGGATCGAGTCATGACTGCCTCAAGACTACCTCCTTAGGCAAGGGGTGATGACAAGAACTGAAGGTATAACTAACTCTGTGATTCCGTTAACTAAAACCACGTACACACAGATAGCCAACTCAATGTAAAACTACAGAGGGAATGAATAAGAGATTAAAATTATTCTAAAGTAAACTTAATATCCATGTACCTCTACATATTACAAAATTACAGCAGTGATAGCTAAAATGTAAAGTGGAAAAATACATGCCCAATCGGAGATGTGTCCCAACCTAATAGAAAACTAAAAAATTAAACAGCAGGATAAGAGACCAGCTCTTGAATCCCATGATATTCCCACCATAATAAGTCCATGAACCCAATGTCTCTAATTTCCTCTTAAGTCACCATTGAACTATACATCATTTACATAAGACACAACATGTGTCCGAAAATCTCATGTGGGTGAATGTATAAGTATATACAGTAGAATACCTTGAAGTTGAATGTGGAAAAGTATGAGTTTCAACAAAATATAAAGATAGCATTTACACATGTTATAGTGAATAGGTACACCATAACTCAGTAAAGAGTGAATGTATTCTCAACCAACAAAAAGGGGATAACACAGTGAGTATATTAACTAATAGTTGGGTCTTCATCGCCTATAGTAATAGAGTAGACTCATACAAACATGATATGATAATCACAAAAGTACATGGCATATCTGATGCATCTTTTCCACTCTAGGAATGAGAATAACCTATTCCAAGGAGTTGATATATAAGAAGGATATATATATATATATATATATATATATATATTCTTAGTCAAATATTCCAAAATAAGTGAGTAAGGGGATATCCATCTCACAACTAATCCCAATAAGAAGAGTAGACAACAGATACAAAATTCCATCATCGATGCCCAACAAATCACGTGTCTTCCCTAAATAGACAAGTTTGAGGAACTCATTCACCACACCTTGATACTATCCGCTTTGGGAAGCACTGACTTGCCTACATAGTTTTTGTCACATCTCAATGCTGCATCTCTGTGGGGAATGTGTCCCATTTTCACATGATTCCAAATCTACATTAAACCAAGTCTCACCATTATGCCACATATTAAAGGGTCACAATTTCTTGATAGATTATCCATGCTCTGGTATAATAACAGGGTTCTACTCTAATATTAGATGGAGGACCCATGCCGTGCTTAGAAGGAGGGTTCTACTCCCATGGTAGAGGACACATTCCTATCCTAGCTAGAGGGTTCCACTCTAAAATTTTGTAGAAGACTAATTCCCTAAGCTGACAAGATGGTTCCACTCTAGGAGTCAGTAGAGTATACATGCTCATCTGATCAATAGGGTTCTACTCTAAAAGTCATCGAGGACCTGTGCCTAGAGGAAATAGAGGGAACCACTTGGGAGTCTGTAGAGGACCCATGTATATCCTAATGGGTGGGATCCACTCTAGAATTCATTGGAACGTATACCCAACCCATCTAGAGGGTTCCACTCAAGAGTAAGCCTCTGTTGATCAGGTTTGACCTCTGTCCTAATCAAGTGTCACCTAAAAAGGTGTTATTCTTGGAATATTTCATATTTCATCTCAAATAAAAAAACTGAAGTAATCATAACATTTTATGTGAAAAAACACTCATGATAGGATTTTCACAGGCCAAATTATTATTTTAAACACATGAGATACAGATCTTTGATGTTTTTTTTAAAATAAAGGAGATACACGGCATGTGAGGGGACCAATATGGAATGTGCCTTCACTTCACATCAAATCCAAGTCCCTGGATAGCACATGGATTCCTATCTGTGTAGAAGTACATGCCAGGTTGGTGGACTAAACGATGTTACCTAGAAAATCAGTACCGAGGTCAAGCATTTCTTGTTGTGTCTGTGTACCAGAGTACACGAGCATGTTCCTGACCCCCTCTACCTCTACATGGGTTCCCATTCATGTGGCCCATCACAATGGTTCTCCAACTGGGATAGGGTACATGTTATGTTAGGAGGATTACATGACATGTCCTTCTTATGATTTATCGAACCGTAACATCACCCTTGAGAGAGGTGACACACCATGTGTTCTTCATTTAAAGTGACGTGTAGTAGGCTTTCCGATAGAAATCTAGATTAATGATCTTCATGGTAGATCTACCCATTTCACCCTATTTCTCTATAGATCATTCTACCAATCCACCAATGATCATCATATCTGGTTCATATCTACAATTTTCATCCCTCTAGTGGCTGGAAACTGATCTACAGTCTACTTGTGTCTTCATGTATTCCACCACACTTCTTGGGCCATCCATAGATAATTTCTCATGATCTGTTTATCAAAATAATCATCTATAACTCACAGTATTCCTTTTTATGTAGTCACTTCATTGAGCTGATCTCCGCTTATGAAACCATTATGAATTTGGGGCTTTGATCGTACTTGATACCACCCAACAATTATCAATCTTTGACTGTGGGCATCCAACTGGGGAATAATGTGAAGAAATGAGGGAGAAAACAGAAAAAATACAAGGTTTGAACATCTTTTCCAAGTGTTCTTGGCCAACCATCAAGAATGGTAATACTAGACTTTGAAAATTGAATTAAAAAATTGAATCTGGGAACATCGTCTTATAAAAAGGCCACGAAATAAATGAATATCATAAAAATGGGATTGATCATGATCAACTTTTTAAAAAAATGGGGTGTTAACCATAATTTATGTGTCTTAACACATTTTTAAATCAATTTCTAGTGATTAATGTGTTCTCCAATTATTTTTATTAATTAGTTGTGTATGTTGTTCTTTGATCAGATTCAATCTTCTGTTCTGCCATAATCTGAGATGATCTTCTAGAGGAAAGAGGAAGGATAGATTCCCTAGATATTTCAGAATTATGAGCTAACCCAAGAAAATTCCATATAATGATATATTTACAAAAATATCATTATGTCAAATGATTTAATTAATTAATACAAATAATTAATTAATCCACATAAATGTATCACTAATGAGTGATCGGTTTGAACATCTCATGATGATTAACATTATATTGTTCCTAGGGTAGACACTTAATTGTGGACCTAACAATGGTCTCATATTTATAATCTGATCAACCATTTATGATATGTCTCTTTTCATTAATATGTTTTGTTTTTACAATATAATAAACATTTAATATTTTTATAAAATTAATTCCTATCACACTAGGCCACATAATAACATGTCGTCTCAACACCTAGCTTTGGATGTATATATAGAAATAATTTAATGTATTATAAGTCCAACAACTGGGTCTATATATCATTTTATCCATAAATATTTTCATCCCCAAAAAGAAAAATGAGAAAAAAAAACTTATAATACTGAGCATGAACATACATGTCCCGCTCCTAGGATCTCTTCTTCACATTTCTATGTTGTCATAGAATGTGAATATAAGGGATGGTCCATCCACGCATGGTCTTCTCTTGTCAATCCTCGATCTCCACCGTGTGATCTGTAGAGGTGGATATTTCCTCAATTTCTATACCCCCCAATCAATGATATGAATTAGGTAATTCCTATATCTCCTCAGCTACGACAAGTGGAAGACGTCATGTACTCACTTTAACTCTAGGGGTATGGGCAAGGTGATTGGAAACCTCGTCAACCCCTTGCATGATCTCGAACAGGTCAATGATCCTCAGGGATATCTTGCCTCCCCAGCTGAACCATGACAATCCTTGTCATGGGTAGACTCACAGGAAAATTTGGTCTCAATGATTAAACTCCAAGTCCCATGACGATGATCTATGTAATATTTATGTCTTCTCTAGTCTATCCTCGTCTTCTCACAGATAACCTTCACTTTCTCTTTTGGTGCCTGCACCAACTCGAGGCCCAAAAGATATGATTCAACAATATCAATCCAGTAGAAGGTTGAACATATGTGTATTTTGTATAGGGACTGAAATGGTTTCCTTCATATGGAATAGCGCAATATGTTTATGTACGCAATCTCTACCAAGGGCAGGTGATCCTCATAGCTCTGGCCGAAGTCCAACAGACAAGACCTCAATATATCCTCCTGAACCTATATAGTGCACTCGGTCTACCCATTTGTTTGGGGTTGAAAGGTTTTACTCATCCATAATTGTGTCTTGAATTGATCATGTGTGAATAGCCAAAATCATGACATAAATTGTGTGTCACAATTGGACATAATCATCAAAGGAACCCCATGAAAGAGAATGATCTCCGGTATGTACAGCTGCCCCAAACACTCAGTCAAACTCTGCTCCCTAATGTTAAGGAAGTGTGATGAATTCTTGATTCAGTCATGTATCACAAATATGGTGTCATATTCCTTCTTCATGATTGGAAATCATGTGATGAAGTCCATGGATAGTTTTTCTCACTTCCACTCTGAGATCTCAAGGGGCTACAACAAGCCTAACCGAACATGGTGCTTAGACTTTTCCTTATAACAGAAAGTAACTAAGAGATAAACACAAATTAACTTCATTTATTTATAAGCTGTGAAAAATTCTATTTATGGTATCTATATGTATTCCCCACACCATTATTTACAACTAGGGTTGATGTGTGTAGCTCTTTCATCAACTCCTACTGAAACGTAACTGGAACCACTGATCACGCCTGAAACAGGACGTCATTATTCCCTTCATATTATATCTACATGGTTACTTACTTGTAAATATCTGATAATTTAGGACCTTGTGTTTTATTTCCCGCAACAAGGACCCTCTCACACATAGAAGGAGAAAATGAGTCAACATCGTCGACTATAGAAAAGTTTCCCCCTCCTAGTCCACTAGGGTCAACAGCAAGGATTCAAATTTCCCTAAATCCTTTTTGAACTAAGAGAGCATGGGGCTTCTTTATAAAGACGTATTATATAACATTTCACTTTCCTAGAGTATATACTCTCACAAATTCATAGTCTTGCAGGAACTCCAATCTGCACCATTGTCTCTATATCAGGTCCCGCTAAGTGAAGAAGTACTTAAGACACTAGTGGTCTGAGAAAACAATGAAGTGCTCTCCCAGAAGTTAGTTCTCCCGCATCATTAGGAATAATTATATTACTTCCAGAACTAAGTCACGAGACGCATGGTTTTGATCATGGGGTCGTAACTACTTTGACTCGTATGTGATAATTGCTTGTCGCTGGGTTAACAGACAGCCGAGTGGAGTTCCTAAGGCATCATAATAAACTAAGAAATCCATTCCCTATTCGGGTATCTAGAACACTAGATCACTCATTATCCTCTTACATAAATCCTAATAGTTCCTATAGCACTACTCAGACCAGTTAAATGGTTTCCATTTTCATGACAGGGTGGTCAAAGGGGATATGATTCTGGAGAAAGCATCCACAAACCACTTATTGTAACATACCAGCCCAATAATTTTATTATCCTATGACACATTCTTGGGTGGATACCATGTAATCACTACTTCTATATTTTCTAGATCCATGGCTAACCCATGCTTAGTAAAGATATTAACAGAAAATGAACATCAAGTATTTAGAACTAGAACTTCAAGATGTCATTATAATTATGGTTCTTTATAATAAAGACTAGAACCATCGTCAAAGTGATTTTCATGCTCCTTCACTATTTAAGAGTAGAAATGTATTTCATCAATGAAGGCAACTATAAACTAGTCAATGTGCAGCTGGAAAAACTTGTCCATTAGAAGAATAAACATTGTGGGGTCATTCATCACACAACATGGAATCACTATGAACTCATAGTGTCTATAGGGACATTAGAAAGCCAACTATGGAATATCAGTCTTGTGAACCCTCAATTGGTGGAATCCAGACCAAAGATAGATCATTGAGAACCATCTCACATGATACAAGTGGTCGAAGAGGTAAATATATTATGTAGGGAGATTATTCATTATCATAATATTGTTTATAAGATGTAAATCCCATCAAAGACGTATACCATGACCACATTTTTAA
Organism: Viscum album; assembly: GCA_963277665.1. NCBI lineage: Eukaryota > Viridiplantae > Streptophyta > Magnoliopsida > Santalales > Viscaceae > Viscum > Viscum album. The sequence goes on from OY728133.1 coordinate 1,316,906,924, forward strand.
TGAAAATGACTTAAACTACCTAGGGGGAAAATTGTGACTAATAAAACCCCTCTCTTAATGGTCATCCATCTATAGTCCAAACTCATGGAGATCAGTACTGTGATGATGATATCAGAGAGGTACTAGGATGCATGTCAATTAAAAACTATGTCTCTTACGTTGGAGGTAGTCCCATAATGTATTTGGGGATGAAATCAATATAATAATCCACAACTGAAGGAACCCATATGCATGAAGAACCTATTGCACAATGGAATATACTTTTTAAATCATGGTTGATGGGTTACAACCTCCTACTCGAGCAACACACTTTCCCTTCCATGAGATCTCTCTCACAAAAAAAAGATAATCTCATCCCATCAATACATAGGCTCTTATCTTCTTTATAGTGATAGTTAATTAGGGATCAGACCATAAAAAGAAAATCCATACCCATGATTATTTTACATGTTTCAATCATGATGACCAAAATTTCCCACATTAACCTCTCTCTACCAAGAGATAGCTCACACTGCCAGAAGATGAAATATACATAACAAGCATTCTTTGTAGGAACCTCATGATGAAGCTGTTGTGCTAGTGTCTCTATTGGGAGATCAATCTCTATTACCAGGAGTTGAGTGATGAAGGAATAAATAGAACATTTGTCTAATAATACTTAGGAATGAATATAATAAACACATATCGTAAATTGAATCATCTCATCTGTTATATGTTCATAGTCATCTAAAGACCTTAGTAATTCATTCCCCCGGCTGCCAGCTCCCTAAGCCTAACGTGGGTTATATGGTGGTGGTGGGGGAATGTCTTGATAGTATCATATTCCTCTCACATCTCCTATCATTCCTCTTCCAACTCTGCCTCATAGGGGACCACCCTATCCACACCTGGAAGGTCCTTTATCACAATGACTCCTTTGTCAAGGTGGTCAATCAGCTATCTTGTTGGGCAGCTCTATACACCTGGTTGGGAAGTCCTGTGTTAGGTGACCTCACACATCAAAAGTGAAATGTCACACCTCTTCAGGCATCTCTGGCACTGCACACCACCTCTAAAACATGCTTGAGTATGATCATAGAAGGACCTCCTACACAGAGATCCTAACACCCAATGTCTAATAGATGATGTAGATGACTCAGCTCTGCAGCACCCACTGATAGATCTAGCTATCTAAAATCCACCTAACAGAAATATCTATTTATTGAGTTCCCTGTCTATCACCATATCATATGTGGGAATGCAAAAGGGTAAAATACTTGCTTAGATCTCTTTGTGTATTCACTTCTCAAAATTATTCACTTATAAGTAGTTTCACTAGAAAATGTCAAGAGCATACCTTATAAGGTATGGGAACCTTAATTCATACCATTACACCATCATCCCTCCCTACTATATCTTTAGAATCTCCGGGATATGTTCTAAACACAAACAAGATGGGTTGTACTGCTCACGAAATAGCCTCTTTAATTTTGTCCATGAGAGTGTTAATTCATCATGCACCTATGCAACAAGGCTACACTTGTGCCTAGATGCTCCATAGAAAAGGCTACCTACTAGTGAAACCACCTGATTCGTTAGTATCTAAATGAGGATGAAGATATGGAGAACTGGGTCTATCCATTCCCCAACTGCCTGAGGATCTTGATCACTGCTGAACTTCACAGATCTTGGACACTCGAACTCGTAGATCACATTATGAATGTGTGTTACCGTTGCCTTATATTCTAGAATTATATGTTTTTTGATAAGGGGAGATGATACTACATACCAACCTAGATGAAGGGGATTTTAATACAGACCTTGAACTGAGGCCTCGTTGTTCATAGGGTTTTTGTCACAAACTCGAGCTATTATTTGAGTCGGTTGTTGTAATAGAGGAATCATGAAATTTATCAAGGAGTATCATAGTTAGATGTTAATATTTATTTATATATATATATCATCAAAAATGTTTAGATGAATAAATTAGTAAAATAAGAGAGTCAATATTATATGATGAATTTACCATTATCCCTACAATAAATTTATAGGCATGTCGAGTTAGTAGGAGGGTAGTCAAGGTCATGGTGAATGGCTACGTCAACTGCCACACCATCACAATATTCCTTGGACTATGAACCATAATCAAGACACTTTTATGTTGTTTCCCTAAACCCAACAAATTATCATTAATGGGATACTTACCAAGAACATCCCAAGGAATGAAATTTCTCAAATACCAATACATAATGACCTGACCCAAGCTGGGGCTCGACTCATGAAAACCACAATACCACCACTATAGGCCTGAGTGTCGCGACAGGTGATGAAGGAATAACTAAATAGTGGAGGTATTATCCTTAAAATCTATACAAACACATAACCAACACAATTAAAAATTGTATATGGAAAGAAGAAAATTTGAAACAAGACTATAAATTAAACCAAACATAAGAACCTCTAGACAGTACAAAAGTATGATAGTGTAAGATGAATAGTAAATTTGAAAAATATACAACCAACCAAAGATGTGTCCCAAATTGAAATAAAAAAAGAAAATTAAATTAAAGAAAGAGATATCATCTCCCCAACCCCAATATATGACCATTGTACGTTATCCAAGAACTTATTATCCCTATGAACCTCTAAAGTCATGGTTGACTTATTCATCATCTATATAAGACACAATGTGTGTTGGAAAGTCCTGTGTTGGGTGTGTATAAGAATACTCAGTAGGACACCGCAAAAGCTGATGGGGGAACACTAGGAGATAGAACAGAAAGAAAGATATCACATAAATAAATTACATAAAAGGAGTACACCTTAACCTAGTAAAAATTGATTGTAATCTTGTCTAAGAACAAGAGGATACACATGGTGAGTAGATGAAGTACATATTTAGTATTCACCACATATATTAGGAGATTAGACTCATCCAACATTGAGATGCTAAACACAGAAATACCATGGCATACCCTGCGCATCTCCACCTCTCCTAGAAGATGAGTAACTAAATCTGAGTAGTGGATACACAAGAAGGATATATATATATATTGTCAGTAAAACAATTCTAAATGAGAGAGTAAGAGGATCTTTATCTCATAGATCTACCGATGAAAACAGTAGCCAATAGTTCCAAAACTCTATCATCAATGCCAAGTATCTCACATGTTTTTCCTAAACTCACAAGCCTAAATAAATCGTTCACCGTACCGTTATAGTATATTCTATGGGTGGCAGTAAATTGCCTTGACGATTTTGGTTGCAACTCAAAAACATGTCTTGGTGGGGAAATAATCAATTTCTTTCTCCATTACAAAGCCAAGTTAAACCATGCCTAATCACTATTCCTCATTGTATAAGGTCATAATTTATTGGTAGATGACCCATGTCTAGGTACAATAGGAGGGTTCCACTCTGACAGTTGATGGATGACCCACGCCCTGCCCTGTAGAAGGGTTTCACTCTGATGGAAGAGGACTCATGCTCAGCCTAGATAGAGGGTTCCACTCTAAATGACTATATATATATCCTATTCCCTTTTTCGATAAGAGTGTTCCACACAAGGATTTAGTGTAGGACCCATGCTCGATCCAGCTGGAGGGTTCCAATCTAAAAGATATTGAGGACCCATGCCCAACCCAGATTTAGGGTTCCACTGTAAAATCCTGTACCATCTCATTGTCTTGAGAGGGTGGATGAATTCTAATTGGCATTAAGTGATGTTCCCAAGGTGAAAATGGATCTCAATAAATTTTGATAACTTTGAGAATAGATTGGGGAATGATTTTCCCTTGAGATTAAAGCAACCAACAAAAAAAATACACAATCAACAAACTACATGATCCATGTTTACAAAACAACCAAACCCATACATTACTGAAAGAAACCCAGCTAATCCATTACAATCCAACATGACAAATACAACCAAGCTAAAAAATTAGAGTACTATTTTGAATAATAAACAACAAGACCCCGAAGAACTTGGACACCTTCCATAGCTCCACACCAATCTCCATGCTCCATGAACCACAATATAAACAAACTGTCATGTCAAACCGCTGGCAAAATGAGATGCCTTCCTCTTAAATATGTCCCCAAACACAAAATCTGAAAAATAAAAAAATGTTCCACAGTAGGGGTCAGTATAAATACTCAGTAGGTATTCCCCAAATGATTTCCATACACATGCTAGTAGGATAAAATTGTTGTCACATTTATATAAAACACATTATATAAAACATGAAATAGTGAAACAACTTTCAGCATTCCAAAAATACCCTAACCAAGCCATGATAAACAAATGTAATCCCCAACCATGAGATAAAACATATCCTCATCATGAATTATCACAACAAATTAATTATTTTCAAATAAATGCACAACATAGCAACCATTAAAGTGGGACTTTTTTCCATCTCATTCACCCCATTCAAAATTAGTGGTACTTCTTGACCATGATCCATAATAGTGGATCTTCATACCACTATCTATCACCTTTTATAATGAGACCCCCTACTGTTACACTACATTTCAACAATACATAACCAAGAATATAACCCAACAAGGCCACAACAACAGGCAAATAACCATTTCTATAACATGCCAAACCACTTCAATAAATCACTCATTTATTGAATCCAACCTTAAATCATTTTCTATGATATACCACATTTAAATAAAAAAACCTTATTATTTGAAACCATATTCCACAAAAAAAATTCATAACCAACCACTGCTGGTTTTAAAATCAACATTTTTAAATCACACAGCATATCCCCCTATAGAAACAATATCCAATTTTCTCCAAAATCCATGAAATCTTCACAAATGGGTTTCCAACAATATTCTCACATCATTATCAAAATTAATTTCAAGTAAAACAACTTAATTGTAATCAAACCACCAGTTATAACTAAGAGTATTCGAGAGAGAGGCCACATACCTTTAGGGTTCTGGTGAATTCGACCGACATGCAACCACACCCCAATCTGGAAAACGCACCACCAAAACAGATCTAGATATCCTTCACTATCGTTCAAAAAGCCTTATTATGAACATAAAAGGGAAAAAATCCTACTTTTACATGCAATAGATGTTTATCTAGAAAACCTAGAGAGAGGGAAGAGTAGATCTAGATAAAACCAAAGAGAAACCAAGAGGAGACACATAACTAGGAGGAACCACCTTGAAACTCCTTCAAATTGATTCCAAAATCAGTGGTGGATCCCCTCAAACCCTTGAGAACCAAAAATACTTAGTGAGGATCGAGTGGGAGAAAGTTCATAGTGAAATAGGTCAAGCCTGAGTGAACCTAGATTCAAAAATCCCTTCATTAAGTGGTCTCACAAGTAACCCACTGGGTTTGAAAAACTATGTGCTAACCATGAACATGTCACTGCCTCACAAGAAAGGTTCATGCATAGTTTTCTCACATGGTTTTGAAAACCATGCGTAGACTGCGTGAAGCCCACTATCTCCCCATGCATGGTTACCTAGAAATACTACATGGTTTTCCCTAACAGTTATCAAATTGTGCGACCTTAGAAAAGCCTCCAATCATATTCAAACCCATTCCAAACACATCAAACATATTTCCAACTCTTCCCAATCACATTAGACACATAAAAAATCATATAAATGCTAAATACCTCAAATTTGGTGTGCTACATTCTCCCTACTATTGAAATTTCCATCCTCGTATAGTAGAGAAACATCACTTTATCGGAAGAACTCAGGCCATTGCTCGACCATATATCTATCTTTCTCCCAAGTCTCCTCCTGAATATGACCATGCTTCCAAAAAACATGAACTAAACCGATGCTTTTACCATGATGAAATTTATCTTGCTGATCCACAATCAACATAGGCACAAGCACTAATGAAGCATCTGGTTTTAGATCAACATGTACCCAAGGAATCAAATGGTCAAGATCTGGATGATACTTTTTCTAATGTGACACATGAAACACATTATGCACCACACTAAACCATGGTGAAAATTCCAAATGATATGCCACCTGTCCAATCTGCTCAATTATCTCAAAATGCACAATATACCTTGGATATAACAAACCCTTCTTCCCAAACGAATGATGTCCCAACCTAGGAGAGATTCTGAAAAATAACATGATCACTCACATCGAAAAAAATAGTCTTTAATGATGGTAGCATATAATTTTCGATGACTTTGATCCATCTCCATACTCTCTCTGATCAACTTGATCTTTTCCATTGTCTCTTGGACAAGGCTATGTCCAATCATCGAAGTCACACCCATTTCCACCAAACATAGTAGAGAACGACACGAACACTCATATAATGCCTCAAAAGGATCCATATTTATTGAATCCTATTAATTGATATTATACTATAAATCTAGGAATGGTATGTTCTCCTCCCCCGAACAACTAAATATATCACACAAGCTCTTAACATATCCTCCAAGGTTTATATCGTCCTCTCAGATTGGCCATATGTCCACAGATGATATGTCATGTTCATAGTCACGTGTTTCCAAAGGTCTTGCTGCAAGCATTTCAATAATGTGATGTGAAACTCCGATCCCTATATGATACAATCGAAACTGGAACACCATGCCTCTTTACCACCTCCTGAATATAGATTTTGGACAGATCCTCTACCTTATGAGATTCATGAATTGGGATTAAATGGAATGACATTGTGAGCCGATCCACAATCACCCATATGTCATCATGATTCTAGACCATTTCATGAAATACGTGTCACAAAATAAATTGCTATTTTATCCCATTTTACATTGGTATAGGTAAAGACTGCAACATGCCTACTGGCCTCTGATGCTCTGCCTTGACTAGAATAGAAGTCAATAATCCTGTGAAAAACCTGACTATATCCCTTTTCATTCCATCCCACCCAAAATCACATTCAATTCCTTGTAAATTTTATGAATTCTAGGATGGAAAAGCATCCTAGAATGATAATAATCCCTAAGAAGTGTCTTCTGAAAAGACATTGGTGCCACCCTATGATTCTAAAAACACAAGACTAAATTTCGATTCAGTTCCCATCCCTCAATGGTCTCCCTAGCATTATGTTTTGACCTCATTGCCACACATTCAGAATCAGTTGTTTGTGCCTCTTTAACCAAACATTCCAAGTTAGGAACCAACAAAACCGGGTAGAAGACCGCTCTTCCGCCCTAGTCCTCACATTCCAACTACATGTCAACTATGAATTGACACCAACTATCACCAATTTGATGCATATTTCACTATATGAGTATATAATCTCCTAAAATATTCTTCGTCCACCATATTTCCCTTACCCGGTCTGTACATTAAGTGATAATCGGTCATCTTGAGATATTCCACCATTCTTATTTGCCACAAGCTCAAATATCCCATTGAGAAAATAGGTTTTAATCTCTTACAATTAGAAAACACTATCAATTTCTCCCTGAATAGTTAATTATTCCATTATTATAAAGCATGAACCCCTGCCACCAACTCCAAATCATGTGTTGGGTAGTTATTCTCATGAAACATCAAATTTCATGATCCATGTGCAGCCACACAATCCCCTTGCATAAGAACACACCCCAACACTGATCCAGATGCGTCACAATACACCGCGTAGACATTTCCTAGTTTTAGAAAAACCAATATTTTTGATGACGTAAGGAGATCCTTTAACTCATTAAATCATTTCTAACACATGTAATCCCATTAAAATAGGATATTATTCCTTATCAAAGTTGTATTCAGCGAACACCATTATGAGAAATCTTGAAAAAAATGTTTGTAATACCTAGCTAGACCAAAGATGCCCCATATATTGAAAAGGTTATTTAGTTGTTTCCATAAATAACAACAACTATCTTTTTTAGGATCAACTAAAAAACCATTCTCAGAAATAACATGGCCCTGGAAACAAACCTCCTCTATCAAAAAGTCACACTTCAGAAATTTGGCATACAACTGATGGTTTCTCAAGATCCCAAACACAATCGCCAGGTTCATCTCATGCAATACCCTTGTCCTCGAATACACCAGTATATCATCCATAAATACCCCCACAAAAGAATCCATATATCTCTGAAATTGCTGATTCATCAATTACAAGAACACTAATGGTGAATTTGGGACACTGAAGGGAAAACCACATACTCATAATGTATATATCTACTTCTAAAAGTTTTTTTCAAGATATCTTATTTCCTCGCTCGCAATTGATGATACCTGACCTCAATTAAATCTTGGAGAAACGATGATATCCCCTCAATTGATCTAAAAAATTATCAATGCATGTATGTAGATATCTGTTCATTATCTTAACCTAATTTACTCTATGATAATAAACAATGAGCCACAAGATTCCATTCTCCTTTTGAACAAATAATACATGCACTGGCCATGAACATGTTCTAGTTCGAATAAACCTTTTATTTCTATCTCTTACAACGGCACCTTCAAATCTCATAATTCTACTAGTTCCATTCGGTAAGATGTATGTGAGATAGGACTTTTCTCCAAAATGAGATCAATCATAAACTCTATTTCTATTACTGGTGGAAACTCTGATAATTATTCGAGAAATACATCCATAAACGTTTCCAGAACATTAAAAATAACACTCTCCACAACATTTTCAACTTATGCCAACGACAAAGCCATTAACTGATATGAGATCATGCCAATAGCCGGTTCAATCAAATCTATTTCACCCAGATTTTTATTTGTATACCCTATAAAGAGATATCCAATGCTATACTTCATCATAAAACTCAATATTCATGCCTAGAAATCAATGGGGGCCTTCAACATCACCAACCAATCCATTCCCAAATTTATATCATAAGTACCCATCTCAAGCACGGTAAAATCCCACAACAATTCAATGTCATCCACAACTAAACAACATCCTAGATGTAAAAAGTCTTGACACTCTCTTTGAATAAGGGGAGATTGATGTTTTAAAATAGGGGCGATCATTTATACATCTAAACCCAAAAAATCAACAATGAGAGAAGAAATAAATGAATGAGAAGAAACTATATCAAATAAGGCATGAATTAATTATGAATTTAAAGAATCTATACCTCACATTGTGGATGGTCCCAACATATTATCTATCACCACCTCCACAGATCCATAAAAACTACTTACATACCATGCTCCCCCCATTATTACACTGCTGAGGAGTCATGGAATTCTTCGAATCACCATGACTAACATTACTCTACTGTCGAGGGGTGTGCTTCTTCCCTTATCCTGTTGAGGCAAAATACCCATGAGACCTGTAAGGAGTGTCACAGACACCTGACCTCAGAGAATTCCAATAATGACTCTACATATTCCCCATATTTTAAAAATTATGACATGCTCAATGTTGTGTCATACAATCCTTCTGGATGTGGATCATAGATCCTCATTTAAAACATCCCTACATACATTGATGCTTTGGATGAAGATTCCCCAATCCTGCAATCAGATTATTAGCCGTAGTCCGACCATAGAAATAAGTGTCCCTCTTTCGCATGAACCCAACGTTCCAGCCCCATCTGTTTCCAATGGGTACCAACATAAATCTCTTGCCTATATCCCCCAAATAGTCTCACTCATCCATTGTATAACTGTTCACCATTTCCATGAAATAATTTATACATAGCACAACTATCTTGGAATGAATTTCTTACCTAAACCCAGCTTCAAAATTTTGTTCCTTCAATGATGTACTACCCTCCACAATGGGTGAAAATCATAGTAAGTTCATAAAATTATCCATATATTCTGTTACTGATATGTTTCCTAGCATCAATATGGAGAAATCCATTGTACATTAAATTCTGAACGTATGAGGGTATAATTTTTTATTAAAAAAATTCTTCAAAACCTCCCATGTCACACTTTGGTCTGTCTCAACATGGATTTCCAGCTTCTACCACTGAAGGGAAATATATTCCAGCATGTATATAGCTAACATAACATTAAACTTTATGGGTGTTCCCAAGTAGTCAAATATCCTATTAATTCTTTCTAGCCATGCATTATCCTTTTTTTTTGTTCTAAATCACCACTAATTATGGGTGGATTCTACCTTGGAAACTGAACCACATAATCCACATGACTTGGTCCATCCACTTTATTCCCACATTCCACTACTTGGAAATATTTCACTATACTCAGCAGTAGTTGTTGGTTCACATGGGGAGCAGGTGTAACCACATTTTTAGTAGATTCCTCTAGTTTTTCTCTACAACCCCACCCTTGTTCTATTTCTATCAGCACAAAAACAACCATAAGTCCCACTCCAATAAAATGAAAGGGTATAAATTTTTCGAATTCAATTACATAAAAACTATCACAAATAGGGTTTCCACAACATTACCTTTTCCATATTTCAATAATTTGAAAAATCCAACATCTTTTGAAAATAAACCCATTTTCAAAATACCACAAGTTTCCATGTTTTAAACCCTTCCGTTTTAAAACCAAATTAAGATTTTCTGAAATCCACACATTCATACCATACCATAGATCATTATACTGCAATGAAATATGAATCCTAGAAGATATTGGTTTCTACATTGAATAAAATTCTCCCCTCATTAGCATCACCCACGATAATGAGATATGAAATGTATATAAGTGTCTCCAAACACTTATGTACCCAAGTCCCTTGTAACATGATGTTCATAATAAAAGGGATAACTAGATTCTATTATGATATACATTCCATGTTCCTAAAAATCTTTTCCTTTTTCAAATCCTTACATAAGGAATATACCAAGAACGAATGTCAACACCATGACCAACAATCATGGAAAAAGGACCGAACAACTGTTCTCACTTAATATCCAAGGACTGTACATCAGTTCTCACGTGAAAGCCAAGGACTAAAAAAAAGATACCACCAAAATCATCCTTCTCCATTTCATTGTCTTGAGAGGGTGGAATAATTCTACATGGCCTTAAACGATGTTCCCAATGCATCAAATGTGGGAAATAAATATCGAGTTATTTGAGAATAGATTGGGGAATGATTTTCCCTAGAGATTCAACCAACCAACCAAACAATACACTATCAACAAAATACCTGATTCATGTTGACAAAATAACCAAACCCATATATTACCAAAATACAACCAGATAATTATTAACAATCCCACATACCAAATACAAATAATCCAAAAAACGGAGTACCAAGAGGAAGATTACACAAAAAGACCGCAAAGAACTAGCACACCATCCACAACTTGACACCAAGCTCTACACTCCAATAACCACAACATTACCAAAGCATCATTTCGAACTAATAGGAAAACAATATGCCTTACTATTACCTATGTCCAATAAAACAACATCTAAAAAAGCACCAATGTGCCAAATCAGGGGGTGAGAACAAATAATCATTCTGTTTTTCCCAAATGACATTCCTATACACTCTACTAGGATAAAACAATTAGCACATTTATATAAAACATTAAATAGTGATAAAACTTCCAACATGCCAAACATACCCTTATTTATCCTTGAAAAACAATGTAAATCCTAAATCATTCCACAAGCCATGTACTCATCAAGCATTAGCACAAAAAATTTCAATATTTTCTAAGAAACACGCAACAAAGGAACCATTATGATGGGACTTCTACCCATCTCTTTCACCCCATTCTCAACTAGCTGTGCTTCCTGAAAAAGATCCATAATGGTGGTTCTTCCAACCACTATCCATGAATTTTTATAGTGGTACATACCACCCACTTTCACACTAAATTTCAACAAGCCACAACCAATCATATAACCCACCAAGGCCACAACAACATGAAAATAACCACATCAAAAACATGCCAAACCACATCATTAAATGAACCATTTATTGAAACTACCATTAAATATTTTTCCATGTCAAACCACATTTCAATAAAAACCATATTTATTAAAAACAATCCTCTAGAAAACATTTTTCATAGAAAATCAATAATGATTTTAAAATCAACATTTTTAAATCACACAACAAATCTCCCATTAGAAATAATAACCCATTTTTTACAAAATCCCTCTAATCATTACCATATGGGTTTACAATAATATTTCCACATCATTATCACAATTAATTTCAAGGAAAAAAATTAATTATAACATAAACCACTAGTTCTAACCATGTGGAGTCGAGAGAGAAGCAACTTTCCTTTAGGGTTTCAGCGAATTCGACCAACACACAACCGCACACAACTTTGGAAAACAAACCACCAAAATAGCCATATATATCCTTCCCTATCATCCAAAAGCCTTAATATCATCATCTATGGAAAAAACTACCCTAGATCTACAATTAATGTATGAAGATATAGAAAACAAAGTCAGAGGGATGAGTATATCTAGATAAAACCAAACAGAAACAAACAGGAGAGAATAAATCATGAAGGAACCACCTTGAATACACTTAAAATCACTTATAAAATGAGTTGGAGATCCCCTAAAACCCTTGAGAACTGAAAATACCAAGTGAGGCTTGAGTGGGAGGAATAACGATGTAAAATAGGTCCAGCTCGAGTGAACATGGATTTAAAAATACCTTCCTAAAGTGGAATCATGGTTTTCCCGCAGAGATTAGAAAACTATGTGCTAACTGTGTCCACACCACTGCCTCAAGAGAAGGGGTCCGACACTATTGTCTCAAGTGGGTTGGAATATCATGTGAAGACCATATGATGGTGGGTTTCTCCCACTACCTGGTTACCTAGAAAACCACATGGTTTTTCCTAACCGTGCTCAAACCATGTGACCTTAGAAAAGCCTCAAAACATATCCAAAAACACTCCAAACGCTCCCATCCTCTTCCCATATCATACCAAGCACATTAAACACATAAAAACATAAACAAATGACACATACCTAGAACTGGTAGTTCAACATTTTCATAGGTTTAATTTTATGGTGATCCTGCCTGACCACATTCATAATCGAGTGTCACCTCAAAAGGTTCCATGGTATAATATTCCACATCATATCTTGAAGTCCACAACTGAAGGCACCATCACATTATAAACAAAAAACACTTATCATAGACTATTCATGGGATGAAATTTGATTTCAAACTAATGAGATATAGAGGTTTTATGTTTCATAAAAAGGAACTAAGTGGTTAGATGACATGTGAAGGGACCCACACGACATCTGTCCCAAAATCACATCCTAGTCGTGTCCATGTATGAAACACAGGTTCTTGTATGTATATCATTACACACCGTGTTTGTTGACTACATGGAATGTCTGGGATAACTAGAACTAGGGTCATGTGATGCACGTTGTTTCTATGTACATGAGTATATAGGTGTGTACCTGACCACGTGTAACTCCACACATTTTCTCATCCATGTGACCCATCACAAAGGATTTCCAATCAGTATAGGGACGCGGTGTGTTATGAGGAATACCCATAATATCCATATTATTATTTCTGAAACCCAATCTGTTGTCATGGGAGGGGCTACATACCGGGTGTTCATCATTGAACACGGTGTTTAGTCAGGTTTTTGAAAAAAAAAATGGATTTGTGATCCACATGGTATATTTGGCCATTTCACTGATGTTTTACATAGATATTTCCTAAAATCTACCCATAAACAGGAGATTTATCAATATATACCATTTTCATCCCTCAAGTGGCGTGAAATTGACCACTGATCGTGTTGTGTGTTCTCATACACCTCCTCACATCCCATATATTCTATAGTCAATTTATCATGATCCATTAATCATAAAAATATTCTAGAACTCTAAATGCTCTCATATATTCATCCTCTTCAATGATTTTATCTATTCTTATGAAAGCGTTCTGAATTTGAGGGTATAATTAGTCTCGGTACCACCTAAAATAGACGAATCAGGATCAAAGGGATCAAACCAGTGAAGAATGTGAAGCAACAATGGAGGAAATAAACCAAGTCCAAGGTTTAATCATTTTTGGCCATGTTTTATTGTTCAAATATCACAAAAGGTCACAATGGGTTTATAACATTGATTTAATAATTGATAACTGATACTTTTGATCATGTGAAGGCCACAAAATAAATGCAGATAGATAAAGGGGATTGATCATGCTCAAACATTTAATAAAAAAGGGATGGAACCAAAATTGATGAGTCTAAACTCAATATAAAATCAATTCATATTCAATAACATGTTCTCCAATGATTTTGGAGGAGTCGTTATGTTCATTGCATATGGATCTCATCTTATATGGAGTTCCATTGTCTTCTAAGATGATCCACTAGAAAAAGGAAGGAGGTTTTCACACACGATTTCAGAATTATTAGTCAACCCTAGAAATTTTTTTATAATGATATATTTATAAACATTTAATTGGGTCAAATTATTTAATTAATTAATTTAAATTATTAATTAATCCACTTAAATGTACCTCCAACGAGAGAGGGGTATGAACAACCCATGCTGACCCACTTTATGTCATGCTTGGGGTAAACCCCACGTTCCAGACCCAAAGGTGGTCTAAAATTTTTTATATAATCAACTATTTAGTAGATTTCCATTTTATTTTAGAATATCCGTGCATGAAATATAATTTTTTTTTATTTTTATTAAATTAATTCTAGGCACACAAAACATAGAAATTTCACATCGTCTCAGTGCCTAGTTATGGATATATATATATATATATATATTTCAAATTATTATAAGTCCAAAAACTAGGTCTATATAGGTATGACCTATATTCATCTCCACATCTAAAAATGTTAAAATAATTAATCGTTCGTGTGTACGGTAGATTACCACCTCACAAGATGATGTAATTCATTCTCCATACCCATCTATCAACACTGGTTATAATGATGGAATTTATTTTTATATATTATATTAATGAAATCATAATCATTCTGAAAAAAATAATATATATAACTTAAATTATTACTTTTTCATGCACATAAAAATTATAACGTTGTCTGATCGTATGTGTGGACTACCACATCCACAAAGCAATGTAATTCATTTTTTATCACCACATCACATGGATAATAAATATATGTATATTTAGAATTTTTAATATGATATTTATGATATTATTATTATTATGTATATATAATATCATACTTTACAACTATCTATAATTATTATTGAAAAATAAAAACGTTTCTCATGCGTATGTACGACCTACCGTCTCTTGGATTTTAATATAGTTCATTTTTCATAAATTTGTCATGGTTTGATTTAAATTATAATTTGTGTATAAAAATGAAAATTATTTCATTAATATTATTATATATATTGTGCATTAATGACCACTTATAATGTAGTTAAATTGTCGAATTCATTCTAGACTTAGGTACTAAATATCATCAAAACGTCTGATGTGAACATAACTGATTAAGTAATTGAATATAGATAGAAATAATAGATATAAAAGGTATCATAGATATTAAAAAAATAATGAATATAGTATAAATTAACCTATGTTTATTATTTATGTATATAAATATTGTACGTGATGAGTCGGACTCAAGGTAATAAAATTCCTAACTCAATTACGTTAAACTTATACTTCATTGATTATGTTTTCATAAGATTATATATGAAATAAATTTTTACTAACATATGTTGTATTTAAACTTGTTTTATGGGGATTTATATATTCCATACATAATAAATACTTTTTATAACACTCACAGTAGTGACATGCTATTTTTAGGGGACTCTTTAACTAAAAATTCTTATTTTAAATTTTTTAAATATTTATTTCCAAAATATGTCTTTTTATTGCCAATGTTTTTAAATGATTTTTTATGAATGTATTAATATATAAATTAATTTTTCAATAAGTTTATTTTAAATTTATCACAAATTTATTCAAAAAGTAATCTTTTTATGGTTGTAGATAATGGGATATCTTTAAAAATTCACTAATAATGTTTTTTTACAAATTTCAAAAGGAAATATTATTTAACTTATGCGTCATGACATAATTTTCCCTCCATAATTATTATTTATTTTTTTGAAGATTCATATACAATTTTACAGGATTATTTTCAAATAAAATTTTTTCAAGTGTGATTGTGCTGCTTTTTATAAAAATAAATGTTATATCAAAATAGAGAAGTTATTTTCTTCATGATATGTTTTCTTATTCTTTATTTTTATGTGTTATGGATATGTTATGGTTCTTGGGAATTGTTTATAAGAAATAGTGGTTTCATTATAAAATTAGAATGGGTGATCCTATTATGAATCTCCAATTCATTGGGCAAAGAGACAGAGTTAACCGATTATATTTTTCTTAGAGATTGTGGGAATACACTGTGATGGTTATTCCAACTATATATATTATGGTTACTCCCTATATAGCATTCAAAGCTAATGAATATGTAATAATGATATGAAAATGATTCCCCATGTCACCTTTTATGATTTATTATTTCAATGGGTTTTATAAGAATTTTATGGTTTCATAAGTTAAGCTACTGAGATCAGGATTTGTTGATGAAATTTATAATTTTGTGAAAAAATTTCCTAAAACCATTATGAGTATTTATTTTTATTTTGAGATTTATTATTAATTTTATTATTGAAACAATTGGCCATAAAAGGTGAATTTTTTTTTGTCAGAAAATATATTCATTGACCCCAAAGTTTATTTTTGAAAAAGGAAATTTTTTATAACTATTTTGGGGCTAATGTTTTACTAATTTATTTTTATGTACCTTACTGAGATTTTAATGTGTACCCCACATTTTAAAATGTTATTCATGGTATTTTAAGGACTATTAGGGGAAAATATATGTCATGATAAAAATTATGAAGACGATTCAATGAAAATAAAAATGTTTTATTTAAAAAGGTTTTGTTTGATAGAAAAATGATTACTAGGTAAAAGTATTCAATTGTAAAGTAGGGGTTTGTTATGAATAATTTTTGACCTAACTCAATAAAAATATAAACATAATATATATTTCCGATAATAAAGTGATTTTTAGTTTTAATATAACTATAATATGTATTGTTTAATGTTAGGCCCTGACACTAATTGGGTTTTACTAACACCCTATTTGGGTCGTTGATTGATACTCGGACATACATCACGGATGCCGGTGAGGATAAAGGGAAGAACCTGATTAAAAATTATCGACTTCTATACTTGGATAGAGTATATGATAATAGGATTGATCTAGTTCTCATGATTCTTTTTGAGTTTATATTTTTTTCTTTTTTCATATAGCATTTTTTATGTCTTCCTGCTACCATGTTCCCCATTACACCCATTCTGTAGAGGATTATTACATTTAAATTTTTGTATATGACACTATCTAATTTTTTGTTTTTTATTTATGTATCTAGATGATTTATATTATTTTACCATGGTATTATTTTTTAGTTTCACCATATTTCAGTTATTATTATTTCCACAACTTACTCATTCTTATTATAATTGTAATTCACCATAATAAAGAGAGTACAATATCCCCACAGTACCACTGTATATCCTTTCTACTAATTATAATCCTCTTGAATATTGGGAGGTACATTTGAGGCCATGTGTCCATTGGGTTTGGTAACATATGAGTGGATCAGGGTTATTATGTTACTTGAGGACGTTATAAAATTTTAATTAAAAATGACTTCATAATAAATAAATGCATCCAAACATTACCAATCATATATATAGTTCATACAGTAACCTTAAATATCCCAATATACATCACCTAACAAATTTATATTTGTTTATATGAGTTTTAATAGTATTTATATATTGAAAAATTATATAACACAATAAATTAATTCACTTAAAAATTCATTAATTCTTTTTCTTTAGATAAAAACAAAATTATAGTCGATTTTGTATTCAACCAAAAAACCACTATAGATTCATCTTGAGTCAAAAAAATATTCTCAATGACTTAATTCCCCATAGCCTTTAAATATATACGATAAAATAAATATAGAACTAAAAATGAAAAAAATATATTCTTCGTTCCTTGATCTCTTCCCCTTAAATTTTAATAATGAATTATAACTTCAACATCGATTAAATTATCTAAAAATATTTCACTACCAAATCAATTAATCATGAACTTAATTCCTAA
Source organism: Viscum album (assembly GCA_963277665.1). Taxonomy (NCBI): domain Eukaryota; kingdom Viridiplantae; phylum Streptophyta; class Magnoliopsida; order Santalales; family Viscaceae; genus Viscum; species Viscum album. Next base: position 1,316,924,986 of record OY728133.1, read on the forward strand.
TATATTTTAAATTTATTTTGATTTTACGTAGTTCAATACATAATGTTTTTGAACTTATAGGGTTGTTGGGTGTGAGATTCAAGGTTTGTGGTATTTTCATAAAAATCACATTGGGATTTCCTATCACTAAATACATGTTTATTTCCCAATGTTGTTTGATTATCTAATTTTTCTATATCTATTTTGAACATATTATTTCACCATGGTTTTGGGATTGTTTTTTATAATTTGTATCACACTATAATTCATTGGCCCTAATTACTTGAGTTTTTTTTTGTTTTTGTTGTATTGTAGTTCTTAGAATAATTAAAAGATCTTGATCATTGGATTTAAAATTTACGTATTGGAATGGTTTTGGATTTAAGTAAGTTATATTAATGCACTATGAATATTTTGTGTTTGACCATTATAGCATGGCACAATGGACTCTGTCATCAGAAGACTTGATCATATCAAATTTGAATTGTTTTTTACACTATGATTTTGTGGATATTGCATCATGGTTTATAAGGTATTCTTATTTATTTTATGTTATATTTATTTATGAAATTCTATCATGGTTAATATTGTTCATATTATCCATTATATGAACTAAATATTTCCTTGATGATTTAGAAAACATCACTATGTGGTGTTTAGATTATTTTATCTTATGATGTTATATTCTCATCGATTGAGGTCTTTATATTATTTTATTATTTATATATATTGTTTACCTATTATAAAGTATGTTATGTTAAATATTTACTTATGATTTTTCTTGATTTTAGTTAACTATTTTGATCATTAGTTTCTCTTCATCCTCATGTTGTGATTGTTGAAGCCTGAGATTAAGGTCAGGGATTTATAATATATCTCTTTCAATTCTATATTAATGTGGTTAAATCATGAACTATATTTCTTTGAGTAAAGATATTGTGTTTACCTAATTAAGATAATAATTTGATTATTATTTGAATTTGAGATGTTATTCAATCACATTATAGTTGTTTATCTTATTATTTTTATGATTTATCGATTTAATTATAGTACAATAATGAAGTTATTTACATACTCTTGTTGGAATTATTGATATGAATTAAAATTTTAAATCATAGAAAGGTTATAATGAAAAGAGTAGGTAAAAATATAGAATTGATATTTTATTTTATTTATTAAAAATTCATTAAAAAATTATGAAGCCTGAACATATCAATTATTTTGTTTGTTTAAGTGGATAATTTAATTTTGAAATCATTCTATGAATACGAGCTTGATTTTGGGGTTGTTTAAATATTGTGGTAGAAAATTTTGGGTCAATTTTTTATATGGTAATAAAAATGGGTCTTGATATACTTTTTTAATGTGGAATGGTGTGTTTCATTGCTATAAAAGTGTGTAAATAATGTTTTTGGATGTTATTGGTGGTTTTGGTGTTGTTAGTGTATTATATTTTCTCCAGAATTTGAAATCTTTTTGAATTAATTAATTAATTTTGTGAAAATATATTGATAAATGGATTTGATGATTAATTAAAGTTATTTAGTGATAAATTTATGTTGAGAACAAAAATATGTAGTAATTCAATTAATAATTATGGAAGAATACGGGGTTAATTTGAAATAGTGTGGGATAGAATTTTTTATATGAAAAAAAATTAGTGAAGATGGTAATTCATGAATGTGAAATATTTTAATGAAATATGATATGGGATAAATATTATTTATTATGAGATAGTGGTGTGGTTATAGTCGAAGTGGTTGCTACTGTATGAGTTGGGGTGATGCTGATTCGGGTTGTTGGTTTGGTTATGATATTGTGAAAGTGATACGGTTGGGCAGTATAAATTTATGTGGATATGTACACGATGAAATCGCCTATATAATTGTGATCCAAATACGAGGAAGATTGTATCTATAAATAAGTGTGTGTGGAGTACCTTATTTATATATTTTAATTATGTTTTCATTTTTTTATTTGTGTACAGATTTGTTGAGTGAGCTATGGTGAGGATGGTGTAGTATTTGACATTAGATAGTTAACAGGTATATTTTTATATTTATTTACTAAATATAAAGTATGATTCACCCATATTTGAATGATAATTTTTATAGATTAATGTACTATGTATACTTGTATTCTTACCCATAACTTCTATATCATTTTATAAAGATATATAGGATGAAGATATTGGAAGGGTTGGACATTACTTGCTCGTAGTGCAATAGTTTTCTAAATTTGGAGTCTCATCCATTGGAGTCATTCTTTTGGTATTTCATGATGAGTTTATTCTTGTATGACATCACATAAATTTTAAACAATGGATGATATATGTTTCTATCATATTATATGGAGTTGATTAGATTTTTTTTCATTATATTTACAACTATTTGATAGGATAATTACTCCAATTATGTGTGTTTAAACCCTTAGTGATAGTAGAAAGCTTGTGGCCTATTAAAGGTAGAGATTGAGGGTCACACTTGGATTCACAATCAACCAAGGAAAGGTTTTAGTGGGGGTCATGACAAATTGGTATTAAGGCTTTATATTATATTTAGGATAGAGTCTGGAATTGGGTACTGGGGGCGATTTCACATATTCAATAGTGATTTTTCATTTTCAAACATCACATGTGACACGAGAATGTTGTTGTCACCTATCAGCAAGGTTCATTACATAATTAATTTGGAGTCCATATCCTTATTATCAAAATTTAAACATCATAGTCTTAAAATTAAAATAATAATAACACATAAAGGTAACAATGAAATTTAATAATATTAATGTTATAATAGATTACATGGAAGGTATACCAGGTCATATAATGTAATAACCCAAGGACCCCCAATGTGGAAGGTCAAACCATAGTATAAGAAATAGCATAAAATTAAATAAATAAAACATAGAAACACTAAAAAAATATCCTTGCATTTCCTTCTAATCACATTCTCTATATCCTCAGTTCTATATTACTAGACCCGTTCCCTTTCCAAGATATTTGATCACATAGTCTGTAAATGAATTGGGATGCCCATGCATGGTATGAGTATGAACCTAGTAGGACACCACTAATGTGGACTTTTCATAAGTTCACATGAATAAGTGTTGTATTCCCTGATAGTAATTAAATGTGAAATCATATATAAATAAATCATTTCTTTAGTTTTCATGTGCTAATGGGGCCACCATTAGCCCTAATAGTACATTCTTATGATCCATTCTAGAAGGAAAATAATTATGGAAGTTAAAAAAAAGGGTAAACCATAATTCCGCCATGTATATATATAAGCATCCATAAGGAAAATGTGTATCAGGTTTGGACATAAGGAAATCTAGACCCATATCTATCGCTGGTCATACCATAAGTCCATTATGCACAGTATTTACCTTGGGTTGGGAAACATTGTTATCATATCCCACCACTTACTCAGGTCAATCCATATGGTCATTATACCCCACCACTACATTGGGTCAAGACTGACGACCTTTTCATACCCTACCCTACATCGTGGTGAATCATCATCATTTTCACATATCACACATACCCCCCTCTAAGGTCAAAAAAAGACATGATGGTCTACCTATCACTTTTCATTAAGAATAAAAACCTCCAAAGGCCATATATTTACAGACAATAAGGTATAGAACATATAAGAATAAATATTGCATATCATGAATAATTCTTAGTCTCCATAAACAAACTTGTGATCACAATAAAACATGGGTCTCAAGGGATACACAATAACACATATGTGATGAAACTTACCATGGTTATCATGGGTTTCACTACACACATATGTGATCAAACACAAGCATCTGTCTCATGGGTTACACATGCGAACACATGAAATAAAATTCAAACATGGGTATCAAGGGTTACACATTCACAAACATGTGATCAATCTTATTCATGGGACTGAATTCACACAATATCATACCATAATATAATGCCAAAAAACATATACAAGTTATCTATATTGTATGGATATTTTTACCTCAAATTTGTTGTTGTTAATGTCAATATTTTTCAAGAGGGTCACCTCCTATATCATTTATATTAACAAAATATAACAATATTATATTCCATGGTTCCCTAGAACTAATTCAAAATCAACCTAAAAATGTTATATAATGTGACTAAATATGTTATATTCCAATAAAATATAACCAAATCACTTACTAAATGAAAAACACCTTCAATAGAATATCTAAGTCTCTTCCAAGGGAGAAATCATGGTCACTCTCAGAACAGAATATAGAGATGAAGCGGATGGGATCCCCATGAGTCTAGATCAATAATAATAGTACTATCTCTCCCATGGTCTAAAACTCTAGTAAGTTTGAACAAGGATGGGTCTATAAAGAATGATATCACCCCAGGAAACAACTTGAATGTAAGAAGTGTCTACTAGATCTCATCCTATATTTTTTGGGTCACAAAAACAAAAAACACAAGGAATATAAGGGGTTCTCAAGGAAGTAATCAAGTCAAAAAAACCCCCATTAATAGTTACTTCAATTAATACTCATGTGGTTTCAACATTGAAATACACTAAATCCACAAATCATGGTGGTTATTCTATTAGTTTTAAATTATGAATCAATTGTGACCACAACATGGTGATTTCTATCCCGGCCATTGTTTCCTTCAACATGACCAGCCATTACAACCTGATATGACCACCAACCATGGAATGATACATAATCATTCCTATATTGGACTCATCATTTTTCCTTTCATAGAATGGTGAGGTCGCTTTGGCCACGGTCCATGGGTTGAATCACAGTGATACTTTCCCAAGAACACAACCTACCATGGGTGTTTGGATCATCCCATTTCATAAATAAATCCTCTAGGAATAAAAAACATACCCCATAGTTCTTCTATTCTCATAGGGTGCCCTAAAAATAATTAAAACTCTATTTAAGCCTCAAAAAACCCGCCAAATCATCATGGATACATGATTAACAACCACAAGGATTAAAACACCATTTTAGACATGTTGAAACCAAAATTAATATACCTTGTAAGAGTGAAGTTGATTCAAATATTTAATTATAATGAATTCTCATCCTAGATAATCTGCACTTATAGTCCTTCTCAAACAACTAAAGAAATTGAGATCGATCATTATACTCCTTCTCCCAAGTCTCCTCACAGATACAGATATACTACCCTAAGAGTTGAACAAGTGGTACCATATTCCCCCATAGTACATTGTTACTATAGTCTATAACCTATATAGGTTTCTTCACAAATTATGCATCTAATTAAAACTCAATATCTTCATATTCAATCACATTATCAAGATCGAGCTTTTACAACTAAAGAATAGAAACATGTAACACATTATTTAAACCGTGATATTTTGGAGGAATTTCTAAATTCTAATACACTACTATAATACACTCAGTGATCTAAATTTGTCCCACAAAAGGTGGTTATTATTTACCTAAAATCTAAAAATGACAATACCCCAACCAAGGTGACACCCGTAAGAAATATTTTCCACCCATAGTGACCTCCAAAGGCCATATCCTCTAGTCATCTTATTATCATTTCCTAATATAAGGTGTAACCAACCACTTCAATATAAACTGATCCCTCATAATGTTATCTTATACCATATTTTCCCTAAAAATATTTTCATAACCCACATCATTCCAACATAGTGGTATGAAACAATACAATCCATTGAGATCCTCAAAATGTTCAATCTAAATTAGATTCAAGAAACTATAATTTTATAAAAACTCCCTTAATTATGGATGGACATCCCATGATCCATCGAAGTCTATGATGTGTACCATAGTATTATATACTAATGTCTAGATCATCCTCTCTAATTATCCATCAACATGTGGATGATACACCATATTTAGTTTTAATTGAGTTCCTAAAGCCTTATGTAAGACTTTCCTAAAATTCATTGTAGAATGTAAGTATCTATCAAATATGATACTTGAAGAAACTCCATGTAGTTTTATAATCTAAAAAACATAACTCTTTACCAAATCTTTTATAGAATGTGTCTACCAGATTAGAAATAAATGTTCTACTTTTGTTAGTCAGTTGATTATCATCAAAACATCATCCCGACTTATCAATATACTGGGAAGTCCCATGAAAAAGTCCATAATTATCACATCCCATATTCACATAGTCATAAAACTTGTTTTAGGTAATCCTCCTAGTCATTGTTTATCTACATTGATCCTTATTTAAGTTATGAAATCATAGATCAATCCTGAAATGTCTCTCTTTATTTTCGTCCACTAGAAGTGTTTTATGATATATTGATACATCTTTGATGCACCTAGGTTCATCACCCACTAAGAGGCATGAGATTCACTCATCAAATATTCTATCATTGAACTAGGATCCACAACTCTCCCATGTATAAAATTCGCATCATTTCTATCCATCAACCAACATGTAACATTTTCACTTCTATCTAACCATTTGTGATTCCCCAACCATTCAATATTATAATCCTAGTTTGTCATTACACAATACACCAATGTTGGAATGATTACCAAAGGATCATAATATTTTACCCCATTTTCCCCATATACATCCACCAACTACTCATCCAACATGATCATTAAACAAAATCACTACTCTAAAGGTCTCTATACAAGCTCTTCCATTATCCCTCTGAGAGTGTCTACAATGATGTTACATTTCTCCATTGTATAATTAATCTCATATAAAACATCAATATATAATCCAAGCAAAACCTATTCTATATATTCAATTCCCACTATGAGAAGATATAATTCAATCTATAGTAGTCTTTGTTTATAAAAAATCTCTCACCAATGGGAAAATTGATCCAAAAATTCTATTATGGACCACATATGACTAATCCAATTCATGAATTGCGTAGATCCACTCATGGGGATATAACATAACATACCGATAAGTTACATCTTGATAATTCTACATCAGAATATATCTTAAAAACACTTGATTCATCGTAGTAATCCACATATCCAATCATAGGCTCTAGCAATATCCAAATCAGAGTTTTCATAAAACTTCTATTCAGCTTTAAGAAATAATGTTCACACTAGTATGCCCACTCATTTTTACAAGTTAAGTTAATTTATTTTTCAACATATCATAAATATATTTTTGAGACATTTTATGTCAAACATGAATCTGGTATGAGTTATAGGTTATTAATGGATTAAAAAGTATAAGACTTTTATGGCACCCCATATGTAAGACCACACTATGGTATATGCCGTTTTATTCCTGGAGTGTTCCTACGTAAACAATATGTTGAAAATTTTGTGGTAGTGAATGGTAGTAAGATAGTAGCATTCGGAGTCTGCCTATGGACTACAACTAGAGAAGAATCATCATGAAATGTTGGATAGCATGGTGAGTTCAAAATCGGTAAGATTTAGGAACCACACAATGGTGGGTGGTCATACAGAGATTCCTAGGTTGGGCATGTTTGATGCCACCACATCCTTGGTTATAATCACTCTTCCATGGTTGAAGATATTTCATAATTTGAAATCGCTGAAATTAACACTGATATTTATGGATTTTATGTTTGTAAATGAGGAATCCATGGACTCCTTGATTGAAGAAATTATTTACGTGTTTTTTTACTAGGTTCCATCCTTAATAACCCTTTATCATCCTCCAATAATTAGTTTCTATAATCTATATGAATCTAATGTAATGTTTGGTTTATTTTTCTTCTGTTGAAGGTTCTTCCTAAGAGAACACATACTTCTAAGATCTATCCATGTTTTAACATTCTAGAAAATTAAAACTTAAGAGATATAGGGTTTCACTTTTTGATCTAGATTCATGGGTTTTTTCAACATCTTCATCTATATATATTTATCTGAGAGTGACAATGTTTTATTCCTTAAACTAGACATAAATATACCATTTATAATGGTTTAAATTTATTATTTAATATGGTTTTATCCTATTGGAATTTACCTCCTTTAATCACATTATAGACCATTTTTTAGTTTTATTTGGAATCGATTCTAGGGTCCCTTATTGTGTTGTCGTGTTTGGGTTGGTGTTTAGATGTGATATGGGTGAAAAATCTCCAGGAAAATCCTAAATTCAATGTCAAAAAATTTGAGGTATGAATCTCTTTACCATATAGATCCCTTTTATATGGTTGTTGGAATGATATAGTGTCATTTTAAATGATCATTCAGACCCATTGTTGAGTTTTATCCCATGTGTATGCTTGTATAAACTATGAGACCCATTATTGAATTTTATACCATGTGTGTTCATGTATAACCCATAAATCTTAGAGTTTATTCTAATCACATCTATGTCTGTGTAACCCATGAAACCCATGTTGAGATTGATCACATGTCTGTGCATTTTTAACATTTATGAATCTGGTTTCTGTTGAATCACATGTGTGTGTGTGTTTGGATATAGAGACACATGATCCACATTATATGTGTGTTCCTATTTGTCATATTATTTAATGTCATTGAATACATTTCCATTGGTAATATTTATTCTTGTATGTAATGATAGGTGGATCGTCATGGACTAGTTAACCATTATAGGGTAACATGTTTGATGTGTGATGATGGAGATTATGGATCAAGACATAGGGTAGGGATGAAATATTATTGGTGCTTGACCAGAGGTATTGGAAATATATTGTGGACATGTGTCCTAACTTATGGGATTTGCAGGATATGATAGCCATATGAACAAACCTATGGCAGAGATACTATATGATGAATTTTTATTCGGACACATGATAGATACAATGATCAATAGCCGGGTGTATTGAATTAATACTTGTTGACCTTGAGGATACCCAGAGATATATGTGGTGGCCTTATGGCCGACACTAATTCATAAATTCAATTATGATTGTTCTTTAGATAAGAATTTCATGTAGGTATGGTCAAGGTTTATTGAATCACGGTAAGAACACAATTACTTTAGACATTATTGATTTTTTCTTTCTTATTCATTTACATATTTTCATTCCATACACTTATTATGAATTATTAATTATATTTAAGACACATTGGAGGTGTCCAATTATGTTTATAAACATAACCTACATGGGAATCTCTATGTACGTTAAGATTTCATAATCAATTATATATTAATGGGAAAGGTCTCAGTGATAGACAGCTGAACAGACAAATCATGGGGTTCAAAAGAAAATATTGAGACAGACTTTGATGTGTATTCATAGTGTATTTAATTTGTTTTTTTTCTTATACTATAGTATGACCTACCACTTTGGTGGTAATGATGTTATTAATTTTTATTAATTTATATACCTACCATATCATATGTTATAACAATTTAATTATTCACTTTCATTATTCCCTTTATTTGTTATTGTTCGTTTCTTATTATAGTTCTTATGTACTGTTTTTTTATACTAATTGTATAGTATCCTCACTGAGGACATTTGAATCCTCACTGATAGTTGAAAAACTACAATGTATGGGGACTAACACATAAGTTCATGTGGCACTCCATATAATATCCTCACTGCTAATATCCCAAAACCATGCCCTAACATAGGCTTTTTTACTATCCCATTTCACACAAGTTTCCTCCAATCATAAAACAACCCTCATCATGGCTACCAATAGTGTATCCCGAAACACATAAAAATGTTTATTTAATCCACTAACAAAATACAAGTCATTTAGGATCCATGTTTATCCATAAAAATCCACAAAACTCTATTTAAGATATTTTGAAACATAAATTTACATACCCTGTACAAATGAAGGTATTGTACATTATATTTTTTAGACTGGTGATTTAATCAGGAAATTTTTTGAGGAATGTAAAAAAATTAATTAAATGGATAAATGAAATCCATATCATAGGCTTTGGACATCCATATTTATATTCTAGATATGACTTGTATAATGCAATCATAGATATTTCTAGCTTATTAGGCACATCATGATATTTTAATGGATCATAGTTCTGTTATTCGTAAAGACATAGATTCTTGGAGGAAGGTGTAGTGGCAGTTTTCAGAGTTAGAATCTGCCAAAGTATTATTGATTTTTCTCTTATTAGAATATGGTAAAGCAGATAAATGATCATTAGATAGATTTTATATTGATACATTTGAGGAAGGGTAATTTTATTCTCTTAGTTGTTATCTTTTGGAGTGTTACTACTTTTTAATTATGGATTTTATTTCATCGTGATCGTGAGGAGTCCGAGATATCATGGGAGAATTTTTGTAGTAAGTAATAAGTATTATTTTAATATTTTACACTAATGGAGATAAATAAACATTATTTTATCTATCTCAGGTAATAATTTCCAAGTGTTTTGTAGCATGTTGTTAGATTCATGAACCTTATCTGTTATTCTCTAAATTTTTATATTGATTAGGAGGTGTGTGAATGGAATTTTCAAGTGGATTTGTATATAATGATCCATTTTTAAGTCACCCACTTCATGGTAAGTATATATATAGAGGTTTTAATGAGTGGTGGAGTGATTGAGAATGTGTTTACATATATGGATTCATAATTATAGGGGAGTCATTAGATCATTCTAATGAGTAGGGTTTTGGATATATGATCTCATTTATTTGGGTAGTCAATGTTTCATACACAATAGAGTCATTTAGAGATTTATTATTCTCAATTATTTAACATAATAGTTACTAGAAATTAACATGGATCTGTGGTGTTTTTTTCTTTATCTTTATATGTTAAGGTCACTAGTAGTTCTAGTGTATAACTATCATCAATGGTATACATGGTTAACGTGTCTTGTTTTAGATACAACCCGAGTATTTGATTCCTATTATAATTTATTTATTGCATTTAGGTCCACAAGATTTCTATAGGTATATAATAAATATAGAAGGATGTGAATATCTCCATTACATTCCCCATTATTCATGACCTAGGGTTGATCATGTTCATAATTACGTGAATAATTGGGGTTAGAGAGGTGGGAGAGTAGGGTGTTATAGGATTCATGCCTTTTATTTTACGATACTAACAGGATTATATATATTTTAATATACTATATGCCTCTAATATACAATGTTTTATGCTTTGTATTATTTAATTTAAATTAATTTATTTGTTTTTTTATCCTTATCCCAAGAATTTGGGCTCAAGGTTGAGGGACTTATCATCCCATTAGTGTTTAATAAACTATCTAGAGGTAAAAATACCTTTTTTATATATGTTTGGTTGTATGTTGTACATGGGTTAGAACATATCATGGGTTAAAATTTTAAAATTCTAGATATAACAATTTTATTTCAACATTTTTATACAATTTTTGTTTTTAGAAATATTATTTATATATTTATTTTAGAGGTGGGTTTTTTTCATTGATTTAAAAGGTGAGTGTGTGGTGTTTGTGGGAAATAGGTGTCATCAGATAGATCCTAGAAATATCAAGCCATTTTTTCATAGATTTTATGTTTATTAGAATTTTATGAAGTAGTGAATCTAATATTATTTAGGAATTTATATATTTAATTCCTACAATGTTTTTAAATCTATACACTATATGGGATAACTGTTCATAAAAGAGTTTCATCTGGGTGTCTCTTTGATATCTATATCTCCATAGAGGCTAGATCCTTATGAGTTACATGAGTTTAGGATGTATATAGATGAAATTTCTCAAATTTTATTCAATTGAACTAATATATCACCATGGGGTGCTTCATTGCATTTCATGAAGAAGGGGTATGAAATTTTAAGGTTATTAATCAATTACATTTGGTTAATGTTGGGTGGAAATCCCTGAAGATAATACTTCAAGTTCTTTAGGTTTTTAAGAATATTAAAAAGGTATAGTGATAGAATTATTGTGTGTTTGTTGAAAAATATGGTTGAAATAGTTGTTACAAATTCATTTGGTTGTGTTCAAGAATTGTAAAAAAATTTGGCAGTTGATGGATTTTCATATAGAAAGTATGCAGCCACATAATGAGTTAATGGCAGACAATTTTACATAACACACTTGTCACTATGAATATTTTATGTGGTAGGGTCTCTATGAATTGTGTATGTAGTATTAGTAATATTTTGGGCTCATCATTTTTTTGAGAGGTGGTAATTGTAGGTGAACATGTAGAATGTGTGTTACGAAATGTTGTTATGGAAATTTGTATATGGGAGAGTTTTGTGAAGTGGTGGCTATTAATTTTGGGATTAGTGGGTTTATTAGGGATATCTTCCAATATAATTGTATCCAAATAACTTCCTTTATAGAAAAAAATTATCTTGGAAGACCATCATTGGTGAATTCCACAATGTCGGGATGCATTTTATAGAGCACAGTAATACATAACGTGCAACATTTTTTTGAATAGTAATGGAATTTCATGCAAAAATCGGTACATGAACTGTAAAATATTAAGGAGTACAATATTGATGTAGTTAATTAATGGGTGCTCTTTAGTATTTTGTGTGAAGAAGCCTACTAGGGACTTATGCACAAGGGTATTGTCTGAGGTAAAGTTCATAGTGCACGGGACGTTCATGAAGTGAAAATGGGGTTTATAGAGGATCTGTATGCAATGAAGAGTACACAAGAAAGAATTACATAGTGAATAGTTAATTTAGATGAACAATCCATAAATAATATTTTACGTGTTAAAGAGTATTTCATATCACTAATGAAAAAGGGTTTTGATATTACACTTATATTAGAGTGATCTGAATTAAGTATGAAAATGATCGTCTAAAATTTCTTCAAGAAGAGTAGTGAATTATTTTAAAAATTGATAGAATACCATTATAAATTTTAAATGGTTATAAACTAAGAGCAATAGTAATTATACTAAAAATTATAAATAATAACGATAATTATTTATTTTAGTAAATTTACTCATTACCATTGTATGATCATTTAATACCTATGTTTTGGTGAACCAATTAAAAATCGTTCTATATCTTGGAATTTTTTTATTTCATTATTAATTAATATGATGAAAATATATAATTGGGTTTCTATGATGAAATAATACCAAATTGGAAAATATTTTAAAATATCATACCCTAATTCCCCTCCCTCACATTTTTTAACCTAGTGGGCCATCAATTGGTATCATAGTTAAAGGGTATAGTTAATGAATCTCACTCAATGGAATCCAATAAAGTAATTATTCACAAAGGTATTTCCATAGTAGAGGGAAATAAACATTATATGTGGAATAATTAGGTGTAGAACTGTTTTCAATCATTATGAATTGATGTTTATACAACTACTATACAAGGAATTTTAATCAATATGGAAAGTGTGGATTTATCAAATTGAGGAAATAGAGAACTAGATATTGATACAAGAGGTATCAATGATTTCGGGGGAACATTGTTGAAAATTATACACATGAAGACTATGTTATGAAAATACTCATATTTCTTGAGAGAAAAACTTCTAAATATCTTTGATGGAAACTCAAGTATTTGAGAAGAAAAATCTAAAGTTATGTCAAACCAATTTGTGGAATTTAGGATTCACCCAAATTAATTTTTTGATGAATTATTTGATATGTTTAACATAATTTTGGTGGATAGGTATGGTCCCTGAGAAATACCTAATGATGTAAAGATCATTAAACATATCCTAATAATATGTCCACCTTGGTTTTATTCAATATTATTTGTGGTTGATGATAAATATCCAAAGGAGCTAATATTATATTTTATTCATAGAAAACTGGTTTCATATTAGATATGGAATGGAGAAAATGTGTCAATGGAAAAGAAGAAGTCTAAGGAGGTTGAATTCAAGTAATTATAGATGTTTCCAAGAGGGAATGACTATGATTGATGATATGTTTATGAATTTAGTTCATTAATTTCTTAAAATTCTGAAAAAAATAAAAATTAAAGTTTAAATGGAAACTAATACGCATATGATTTTGATGTAGAATGGTTGGTCACCTCATAGAAAAGTGTCTTAAGATGTTTCAATATGATTGTGAGGATGATGTTTTCCATGAAGAAATATTTATCCAATTTTAATGGTATGAGAATTAATAAAAGTTAAATTTCATAAATAAAAAAAATATTTTTTTAGGAGGACAATGGTTTAGAAGAAACTAAGGTAGAAAAAATTGAGGGTTGTAAAGAAAAACAATAATTTTTTTTATGGATATTTTTGAAAATTCCTAGATAATGGTGAAATCCTAATCCATTATCTAATTTTCAAATAAAGGCCTTTTAAAATTGATGAGGAGGAACCTATATGCGGCGTCACTGGTAAAATGGTTTATGAAAACCTGCATGAACCTCGAATTGATAAGATGGTGAGAACCCATGATCTAGAATCAGAAACCATAGTCATGAGAGGTAAGGGACCTGGCGTCGCCATTGGAGTAGAGAGTAAGCCAATGCATGCTTGAGATGACGCTTGTGCATCATGGAAAACTACATCCATCACCTTTCTAGTGCCTCGCCAACATACGTATCACATGCCTCACCACTAGTACATGCTATCAACTTCTACCCAAACATTCATCATGCAATGCACCTATACCAGCACACATCCCATCCATCATTGCACCAGACGAGCCAATGTTTCACATCCCTACACCATGCATTAGTCATCATGAATCCAATTATATAAAAATTGAGAGACACTTCACGGACCAACATACCTTCTAGAGAATAAATATTCTACTGAGAAATGTAAATCCTATCACACAACACCATCAAGAGAGGAAAAAATAATTTTTGATCAAACACAAAGTCATATCACTGACAACCAATAAAAACCACCCAAAACACCACACTGATCCAATACAATAGTCATCATCATTCATTTACACTAATGAAATTACAAACCAAAAATTAAAACTAACTCACCTAACCAAGATGCAAATATTCAAGAACGATCAAGACAACAATTGATATTATAAGAGAGATAGATTGGGCCAAGGTACAGATAATAAGAAAAAACAACACAAAAGAGAAGATAACTGACAGAGAATATTAAAGTCGGAACATGATACCCAAACGAAATGCTCCATCATAGTAGAATGAAAAACTATTGAATATTCATCTAAAATAATTTGGAAAACTTTTTGTGGTTGTGAGACCATAAGAGCAGAAAGCTAAAAAACCGTACAGCAAAAAAAAGAAGGATTGAATGTAACCTCAACAGCTTGACCCTAACCACCATCATGAGTTCAGCAAATCTACATCCACTATAGATTCCCTGAACTCAAAATACATCATAGATTTTTGGATTCTGAATAACCATGTTGGAGTAGTAAGTATTTGGAAGTTGACCTGAGCATGGTCCATACACTAAATAAGGGATAAAGGGAGAACCACACCACTGAATTCATAATAAGTTTTCTATAGCAACCCATGGATATAATAGGAGTCACAAAATAGATAAAACATTGGGGAATGATATTCTGTGATCTATAATTAGAGTTATATGATTCTCATGAAGACATATATGTTTGGAGAGATAAAAAAATAATGATGATATAGTGATTTATGATGAAAAACACTATATGTTGTAGCAAGAAGGAATGAAATTTGAGTTAGTGGGACAAATTAAAAATCTTATATCTAAAAAGATAATATAACATTGATAAGTTAGTTGATAAAAATCTCAGGATAAAAAATTATTCATGAATTATTGATAGGTTGACTATATCAGTGAAAGTTCAAGTCAAATGTATTGAATATCTTGAATAATACATCATCGATATATAGATAAAATAGAATATCTATAGAGACTCTAGACTCTTGAAATGGAATAAGAATGTTAGATCAAATTGGCTGCAAAAAAAAGTTAATGTAGAGCATGAATGTCCAGAAAAATAGTTATAAGATTTTTAGGAGAAAAAAAAGACACATCAAAATTTAAAGGCTTTTATGGGAATTGATCATAATCAGAAATAAATGGTGTTTGATGCTAGATAAAAAGAACCTTCTCTAAAGATAAATTTTTATTTGGATACTAATCAAAATCAGTATGCATATAGAACCCAAGAGAAAACAATTGTCATAAAAAATATGAACATGAATGTACCATGTATAAAGTGTTATTTTTATTGAAATACGGTACATTATAAAAATGCGTGTTCCAAAGAAAAAAATGTAATATATGAAATTAGAGCAACTAAGAAATCGAGAAGAGTTAAATACACCATGAATTCTTTATATGGTCACTATTTTAGGTGAAGATTATTTGGAAATATGGGCAGATATTTCTTGTTGATAATGTAATGTATTTTTTTATGAATACACAATGAGTTCATACACAATAGATTAAGAAATCATCAAATTATCTGAAAACATAAAATCTATTTTCAAATATACAAGTTGAATTGGTCCCATTATTCTCTAAATAAGATCAATAATACCAATCAATACTAGGTATGATATTATATAATAAATCAATAAACAATATTTGATAAGGTAGTGCTTATAGATATTTTCATGAAAGCATAAAATTGTGTTGGTGTATGGATCTTTGAAAGATAATTTTCATTCCATATGATGCGAAATAATGATCATATCAAATGAATTATGTACAAAAAGTAAGGTGTTGTCAGATTTAAATGAATAAGGATTAAAGATTTCATGCCCATGAAAATTCTTTTTTCGAGGAAATTATGGAGATCTAGATAACCATAAATGATCTAGTGAAACATGATTGATATTGATATAACCCTAAACAATCATTAGATCATAAAGAAACAACCAATATTTTGTCAAAAATGAATGACAATATAAATTCTTATAAAAAAAGGACTAGAAGTCGATAAGAGTTTTGGAATTGGTTTATGTAAATTTGTGTGGATCAATATCACCAAATATTATTGATCGGAAAATATAATATTTTATTTTCCTTGATTTTTATAATAATAGAGAATGGTTTATGGTAATCACTACCAAGTATGAGGTTTTCATTTTCATTACATAGCATTGGAGGAAGGTTGAAAATATACTTGAGTAAAAAATTAGGATATTTTGGAAAGATAATGGCATGGAGTTTACCAATTTATAGGTGCAAGAATATCTGAAAAAACAAGGAATAAAAAAAGTCATAGTAGTGAAAAATAATTATAAAATTGTGTGATTTAGAGGAAAAATCATCCTAAACAACCCAGATAGAATAATTTTTATTGAAAAAGTCATACCATGTAATTTTTGAAGGGAAATAGTTAGAACATCAAACTATATTTCTAATAGATCTTTATTATTTCAAGGGGAAGAAAAATGTCTATAAAATTTGTGATTTGGATATAATATGACACTAATGTACTTTAAAATCTGTAAAATTAAATGTTTCAATCTCAATAAGGAAAAACATAAAAAAATTTTCTCTCATTGAGATAAAAGGATTTTCCTTATCTAATATAGTAATTGAATAGTATATAAATTCTTAAATAATTGTATAAGGAAGGTTTTATAAATAAATAATGTCACTATTGTGACGAATGAGGGAATTTCTCCATGAATAAGTGATATGTTTTGAGATAAAAGTCATGAGGAGGTGAGAGGATTAGGGAGAGAATTAATAGTAAAAAAATCATAAGACTGCACTAGTGATGTGTGTGATAAAGTTAAACCTATAACTAACCATAAATTGAAGAGTTGTGATAAAATTAATAAGAATAATTTCATTTATGACTAAACAACACAAATGCTGATTATAAAAATGAATTATCTCCAAAAAACATACTTATATAAGTTATATCCAATGTTTTTTGAAGAAGTTTCTAAATATTAGATTTTGGTTCATGTGATGAATGAATATATTGACCAAATTGAAAAGAATCAAACTTCAGAAATCATTTTGAGTCTGATATATTAGAATTTCACCACGGATAAATGTGTTTTCGATAATAAACATAATGATGATAAATATGTGATTTAAAATAAGTAATTATGGGTGTATAAGGGATACTCCCATGTCAAATTAATTGATGTATATGAAATATTATCACCAATAGAAAGGTTGGAAAAAATATAACTATTATTGTCCATTGGAGTATTAATGAAATTTAAGTCATTCCATTTCTCAATCTATATAATATCTATGTTATCCCAAATAAATCTAATTTCTATTGATGAAAGGAATACTATGGTATATCAAATCCATGGGGGATTTTGATTCTATTTATAATGAAACATCACATCATAAGTTCATAAATTTTGTAGATAATTATTAGTTTTGTTCAACAGATGAAATAAGTTCCACATTAGGTGATTAATTTTGTCTTAGATGATTGTGCTTTTATTTTCATATCAAGAAATGAGACTGCATTTCATTGAAAACTGCAGATTCTGAATATGTTTTTCCTAATAAATATTTCATGAAACTATTTTGGATAAATAAATATCTTGAATACATTGTAGTTTAAATAAATTCTACGATTAAAATTTTTTATATAATTCTATTTTTTTCGAATAAAAAATTATAATCCACCATTGATGAAAAAACATTGAAATAATGTATCAATTTATTAATAATAAGGTTGATCATGGATTTTTAAAATTATATTATGTGCATATCGGACTATAAGTTGTAGATTTTCTGAAATATTCCTTACCCAATGAATCATTTTAGAGATATCAGGCGACACATGGATTTTAGTCAACCCCACATACTTATATATGTTTTGAATATGGACCTAACTCTATGAGGTTTGATAACTATTATTTTTACTATTGTTGACCATAGTGGAGTGACCATTAGGATTAGTAATAAATAGTGAGATATGTTGTTCTAAATAGGGAAAATTATTTCTCAAACATTATAAGGGGATGAGTAACAATGACTATGGTATAGATATATTCAATGTTAAAAAAATTGTAGATGGAATATTGGCGTAGTTACTGGTCATTAGGGTACTGAATGTGTTTATTAATTTATCATATTTCATTATAGGGAGACTTTTTGGATCATAATACAAGTACTTTACCAAGTGTGGGTGGTACAATGATCTAACCACAGTTTAACAGGTGATATCACGAATGAAATGATCCATTGATGATATTTTTTTGTAACTCTTATTTCCCTAACCGAGATTTACTCAGGTGTCCTTAGAGTACATGTTGAGTGAATATTTTATTGTTATATTGATGTTTCAGAGGGAAAATAATGTTTGAAGGAGAAAGTTCACAATATTTTTCCATGAGTTAATAAATAATTTTTTAGTGTTGTTAATAAACCTAGAGAGATTTGTTATTGTGTATAAATACCTAAATATATCATTTTAAGGTATTTGGTTCACTGAGATTATTAATAAAGATAAAGGATAATGTTACAGTGTATTTATGGTCAAACATTGTTGAGAAAGTTGTACTGGAAACATTTAAAGGCGTTTGGGAATTGTGAAATTTTTTAAAAAATGATTGATTTTCACATATAAAGTATTTGAATACATATGGAGTTCATAGAATCAATGTTCACATAAAAATATGATAATATTGCTTTTGTGTGGTGTGTTTATCATGAAGGAGGTATTTGGTAGTATGTATATTATGGCCACATCATATACTTTTTAGATAAGGTAATTTTTGGTGGACCAAGAATAATATGAAATATGTGATGACATGAAGGAATGTTTTATGTAAAATAGTTGTATGAATGGATGATCATTGATTTTATGATTATCATATTTATTAGAGATCTCTACCTATATAAGGTTCCCTTAATCAATTCATTCATAATAAAATAGCAAGCAAAATCGCCATTGGGGAATTCAATAATATTTGGTGGTAATTCACATAGCATAAAATTCTATAAGGTATAAAAAATCATGAAGTTTAAATAAATATCATGAGGAAATAAATATACAATGAAATAAATTTTAATAAGTAGTACATGGATTCACTCCATATAGTGATAGTTCATGAGGAGCCTTCAGGAATTAGTTTACGAGGGAATTAAGCCAAGGTTAATTATGTGAAGGATAGTTCATGATGCACAATAAGTTCATGAAGTGTGATGGGACATCATGTGGAATAATTATGGGTTAAAAATTACTCAATAATATTTTACATGATGAATAGTTCAGAGAAAATCATATGTAACAAAGGAAATTTCTGTTAATAATATTTTACATGGAAAATAGTATTTCATCTCATGGTTAAAAAAGGAGCTTCATGTCACACAATTATTATTGATAATAAAATCAAGGCTAAAAACTATCATCTGAAGATTCTTATTAAGGTGAATTGTTTTTTATGAAAATATATTGTATTATGTTCTCTTGTGTGAATGTTTATAAACAATGTGGGACAATGAATCTACATTGAAAATTTTAAATATTAGTATTCTTTATTTATTTCGTTAAATTGGTGCATTACCTATATATTATAAAAAAATTAGACTGGATTGGGTGAAATAATTAAAAATTATTTTATCATGTTAATTATTTTATGTCATTATATGTTACTATATGAAATAATTAAAAATATAGTTTTTTTGAATAAAAAAATATCAAAGGGGAAGTTATTTTAATCCAAAATACCCAGATTCACCCTTACCACTCGGGGTATTTAACCCGGTGGGTCCAATAGTATAATTATGTGATAATAATGAACCACTATCGACTATTGATGGTTTATGAATTGTTATATTATTTTAAGGGAGAATGAATGTTCTTAAATATTTATTTATGGTTTGGGTATCATCAAATGAGGGTGGGGTAGGGTATCCCAATGACATATTTCATGTATTGTTATAGGTATTTTGAGTTTTTTGTGATTATTTATAGAGACACAAAATACATATTTTGTAAATATAACTAACTAAATCAGTGTTTCATGTTTTCATTGATCAATTTATTGTCGTGTTCATCAAATAATCGTAGTTTATTCAACATCTAAGTATAATCAACTTTATATTTTTAGGTTTATTTTATGATGTGATGGATTATGTTTCAAATATTAAATTGGTTATTTCATGTGTGTTTTTGAGTAATGTATTTGAATGTTCATTATTTTCATGGTCATGTATGGTATTACTGGATTTTCTTGTGGCATTTATCCTGGATGGCGACACCTTTAATTTCATTGACCTTAAAGGATCAATATTTCATATAGATATATTAGTGTAACACATCATTTTTGTTCTTTGAATAGAATTTAATAAGAACTGATATTATCAATATTTAAGAAGAGGGAATCATGTTCATTTTTTTCGATGATCCTTGTCATCATAGTATGGGTAGTGATCTAATATAGCTGGGAATGATGATCTCCTATGGGTATCTTAAATTTCATCCCGAATGAAATTGTCTACACTACCAATGATCTCAAGAATGTAATTTTAGTTTTTTATCTAATGTTATGAAATAATTATCTTATCAGTGATATAATTTTGGCCTTCAAAAATTATAATACCCTCTATTATATCTTCTCTTAGTGTGATTTGAATTTTTATTAGTAATGATGGATTATGTTCTCAATGGATTATGAATTTTATATCTCCTAAACATTGAGGATAAGAAATGTGGTGATATATGTGTTGGGAAGGAAGAATCATTGTGATGTTTCCTAAAAGTATTGAAATACATGGAAGACAATGGAAGAGTTGTCTAATTTATATTTGGATATATTGGAATCTGATGGTTGAACTTTTCAATGCAGGATGATAATGTATTATTCCAAATTATAGTTGCTGTAAAAGTATTACATGCGAAACCCTAATGTGAATGTATGGAAAGATTATTATTATTTTTAGAGATTTTCATGATGTATGGTTAGAGGATTGTTAGTATCAAGTGTTGTTTTGAGGGAATCTATTTGTTTAAATGGTGATGCAAGAGGCAGTTCTCCATGAATATTTGTCTCACCTAGATTAGTGAATATTGGAATTTACAACATGAAATATGGCTTCAAAGAGTAGTTTTATGAGTAGTAGATGAAGTGGTTAGTGTATATGTATATGTCTCATTGTTTGGTATTCGAGAGAGTAAAATCTATGTACATTGTTTCCTCTAGTTTATTAAAATAATTAGTTGTTTATCAGATGAATATATAGTTCATGCTAATGAAATTAATAATTAATTTTTCATGAACATTTGATGATTTTAAAACTATCAAAGTAATTGTCGACTAATTTAAGAATTCAACTCATTTTATAGTTATCAAGGTGTAAAGTGTGGTAGACGATTTAGAGATACTGTGTGTTGATGAGGTAGTGGAACATCATGGGGAATTAAGGACAATCATCTTCGATATTGTCCATAATTTGACCTTGAGATTTTTTAAGATTCCAAAACATGTTTTTGGATCTCTATTATGCCTTGCCACTAATATTTTTCTTCAAAATTATGATTAGTAATTTTTGATGGTCCATATTCTACCTGAAATAATGTGTTCATATGTTCTTCTTTTTGAAGGTTCATTTGAATGGAATTTTCCATTGGTTAATCTTTCCTATAAAAATAGCTATAACTATTATATAGGTAGATCCATTCAAATCATCTTATGGGAGTACATGCATATCACTGTTCTGCTAGACCATGTTTAGAGAGTATTGTGGAAAAATACCTCAAGGTGTTGTTTTGGTGTTTTTGGATTATTGTGTGTATTAAAAAAGAAGGTTTATGATGTTCAGTTTTTTTGTGGATAAATTAGGTTAAAAAATATATTTTAGAAGAATTTAGATTTATATGGAGTTTTTTAGGAAAATTAAAAGAAAGGATTTTTCTTATAAATATTATGTTAAATAGTGCAGCAAGTATGAAGACTACATGGGGAGTTCAGGAAATTTTCACAACAAATATACATCGACCTAATAAGGTATATGTCATTTCCATGATCATGTACGAGGTACACAATCAAAAAGTATGTTCACATTAGGATTGTTCACAAAAGTGTTATGATACATTCCATGTGGTGGCCTCATAATTTGTATTCTTAAGGATGTGATTCTTTTCCAACTATAAAAGATGATTTCATTATGTGATTACATAAAATAGGATCAATACACTGATGGTATCTCATGAAGGTTTGAATAATAATTTTTTTATTAGTGGGTTTTTGGGGTTCCATTTCCTATAAAATGACCCTATAATCACTTTATTAACAAGAGTAAAAAAATATCTTGGAGGATATAAACAAAGTATTCTATAAAATTGAAATAGATATTTTGAGGCATAGTGTTCAATAAGTGTAGTAGTTCGCAAATATTACAACTATTTATGAATCATAGTGTATTATTCATGATGGTTTTATGAATTGGGGTTAGTAGAGTGGTGTACTTGAAGAATTTATTTCAAAATGTGAGTATTAGAATGTGATCCAAGTGAGTAAATCCATGAAAGACATAATGTAGCGGTAATTAGGGAAGGATTTTAATGTTGTTATTAGATAAAAAAGGAAATCCCACATTTTCGTTATACAGTAAAAAATGTTTTATGAAGATAGTACATTGAAGAATGATTCATTAAGAAGAAAATTTCATGAACTAATTTCCCATGAAGAATAAATCGTATAGTAACGTGGATTTCATCTAATGGATGAATGTTAAGAATAATTTCAAATCCATTTTAGTTTATACCAATTCATATTTGATACATATCATTATAAAAATCATATGTAGGAATGGATTATTCACATTAGTTGATATGACACTTATTTCTCAAGTGTGAATGGTTGTATACCAAGAGGTAAAATGTGTCTATTTTAAAAAATATAATAGTAGTGTGTAATTTTTTTTCTAGTAAATTGTAATATTTAATTTGTATAATCCTTGGATTATCCTGGAAAAACAATGTATAATATTGGAGTATAATACTAGATTTTATTTATTTTTTAAAATTATTATTAAAATAATAGAGAATATAGTTTTGTTTAGTGATGAAAAATAGTCAAAAAGTGAAAGTGTTTTAATTTATAAGACCATAATCCCCCCAATAGTATTTTACCTAGTGGGTCCAATAATTAGTATTAAAAATAATGGTTAAAGTAATAGGTATTAACTCTTAGTGAAAGAAATGGTAGTAGTTAATCACTAATGAATTTTAATCATC
Organism: Viscum album; assembly: GCA_963277665.1. Taxonomy (NCBI): domain Eukaryota; kingdom Viridiplantae; phylum Streptophyta; class Magnoliopsida; order Santalales; family Viscaceae; genus Viscum; species Viscum album. The sequence goes on from OY728133.1 coordinate 1,316,948,964, forward strand.
AAAATAAATAATATTCAACTATGGAATAATCAAATATATAACGTCTTTTGGATCCTTATGAATAGATATATATATTTAAATCTTATATACATGAAATTTTTTTTAATATGAACAATGTGGCTCTATTAAAAGGAAACCATAAATAACATGATGTTTTTGATATAGGAATAAATTCATTAGTGGATATTTTTCTAACATAATATACTCAAATGTAATCACCTGTAAATACTTATAATCCATGTGGGAAAACATAATAACATCTACAAAAATGACTCAAAAATTTATGAAGATATAATTTGAGTTTTGTGGGATAATTGTGTTGATTTGGGGATGTATACCAGAGAATCTTTTGATGCATTATTTGGTTTATTTTAAGGTAATTATGGAATACGTGTGTGGTTTTAGAAAAACCCATAATGATTTAACGATATTAATGTGTATTCTAAAGAGTATTCCACCTCATTTAAATATAAAAGCCTCTATATGTGAGGATAGAGATCTAATGTAACTGATGTTGGATAGTCTTCATAGCACTCTTGTCACATATTAGATGAGGAATGATGATGATAAGGTTATGGGAATGGTGAACTCAAAGGATGTGGAATTCAAATATTTGAATAAACTTTCAAAAAAAGTTAATCAAGAATAAAAGTAGGTGTATGAATACATTCATTCCTATCCCCAAATATGTAAAATGGAAAAGGGTTGAATAAAGGGAAACTTACACTCAAATACTTCAGATGGGGAATGGTTTTCGCACCATTTAGAAATGTATCCCCAAAGATTTCAAGATAAGGATGAGGGTGATAGAGTTCCCATGAGGAAATATTTATCCAATGTGAAAGGTGTGAGTAATTTTCCTACATATTATTCTTTGTATTATTTGTTTTTTATAGAAATTGAGTGTTAACGTGATGTAGATATATTAATATAGAAGTTATTGGAAGTTTGTTAGTGTTCCCATGTCTGTTGAAAGGAAGAATGAAGTCCCCAAGACAAGTGTGTGATGGGTAAAATGAATGTATTAAAGCATGGAACTGATATTTTTATATTAATATTTAATGATTATGGAATTGTAATTAATTTTAAAGACATATAATAAACGGTTTCAATAAAATATTTTTAATGTTTGAAGATACCAGTGGGGTATGTAGTATTGGATGAAATACTTGATGGGGTGTATATTAATGAATATAGAAGAGATATGAAGACATAAAAGTAATATTTGTAGAAATATAGAGTTCATAATGTTGGTATAGAACATTGTAAATTATATAGTGTGACTTATTATAGTTGAGACAACCATTTTTAAAAATTATAAATAGATTCTAAAATAAAATGTATGGTTAAGGAAAGTCTCTCATAATGTTAAGATAGTTTGTCATAAGGTTGAGACAACTGGTCATAAATTGCAGTCAACTGGTTATGAGGTTTGGACAATCGATTTTCAATGTGGACATAATCCCTCATAAGGTTAAGATAACCCATATAATTGAGAAAAAAACTAAATATTCATGTAAATGTAATCAATGAAATCATCAAGTTGTGTTATGGTACCCTTGAGCCATGTAAGGGTCACCATCCCTAGAAAAGATGTAGTGTAAAATAAAAATGGAAATTTTTAATCTTAAATTATGCAAATTATGGGAAATTTTGAAATCCATGAGGATATATAAGGGTCTTATGTACTCTATATCATGATAACACATAAGTCTAGCAAATTGTATAAATGTAATTTAAAATCTTTTTAAATGTAATCTCCATCCAATATATGGGTAATGTTGATGTGCATAAGCTGTGTCATGATTGTCTAGACTTTCATCAAGGTCATCATGGAACTATACTAGCTCTGTAATAGTCAATTTTATAAATGTATTAAGGAAAATGAGAAGTTCACATAATACATTATATGAGTATTTGTTTAATTCATTTATACCACATAACTTGGATATGAATAACATGTTTCTGATAATATGAAACTTATGGGGTTTCATAAGTCTTTGAGACTGTAATACGTTAATATGCATATTAAATCATTGAGTTTTTGGAATTAAATTATTTTGAATATAAATGAACTAAATACATAGTTTCAATGTAATTAGTTCCAAAAAAATTAAATATCAGGACATTATCATACTTCATAAAAAAATATAAGAGTAAAAATATCCCTAGAGAGAACATTGAATCACTGAATTATAAAACAAAATTAATGATAGTTTTGTTTCATGAATCAAATGAAAACATTGATTCTTGATGGAGATGATATTTTAGAAGCAATAAATGTAATGAAAGTTTATTGCTTGGTCTGATTATAAGGATAATTAATTAGAACGTAAGATCAATGATTTTTTCATGAATGATTATATTTATGGTATTTCAACGTTTAAATAATTAAAGATTAAAACTAGGAATATGTAGAGAATATAAACGAGATAATAAATAAAGAATAAGGTTTGAACCGGTGTTGCAACAATACCTAATATCCAATAATTTTAAGGAAATAAAGAATAAATTATATTTTTATTATTAAATATTTGACTTATTAATGAAACAAAGAGATACATTGTGATATTAATTGTGAAATAATGAAGAATATGGAGAAATTAGTTTCCAGAAAACACTACTATTATTCTATTCAGGTTGAGAAGATTAGATATCTAGCTAAAACCATCACCAACAATAAATTATGATGATGAGTGTGTTCATTTAGATTCTATATATTTTATTATAAACTAATAATATAAAAATAAATTCAATAGTTAGTTTTATTAGAATTATTATGAATCTTAAGGTGGCCTACATAGTAACTGAAAGTATGGAAGAACATAAATATATATAGTCTAGGAGTGACTTGAGAAAAAACAACTGATGTAACTTCAAGGAAGTTTAATTAATTATATTATACAAAAGGAAAATAAGGCATTTGTTTCTTTGTATATAGTTGGGTAAAAATAACATGTATAAGGAAATATTAGTGAATCTTTTTTTCATAATAATAAAGAAGTTGGGTAAAAGTGATAAAAACCATGTATCACTGAGGATGTAGTCATCCATCATGGAGGTGAACCTCACTAAAAAGTTATTGTATTTTATTTTGTGATTTCATTCTTACCATATATTCATACCAAATAAAGATGAGATATAATTATATATAGAGTGATATTTATTCACTGAACAAGTAAGAAGGTGAAAAGGTATAATGGTTTTAAATTATTTAATAAAAATACCAACAATGATTCACCCCCCCCCCCCGCCCCGATGATGGACACATCCTTGTGTAGTTATAACTATTGGTATTAAAGTTGGTAATTATAACGCCCCTTTCTTATCATATATTAACATTACATAAATTTTCAGAATACTGAAAACATTAAACAAAGAGACTCCAAAATATTGTAATAGTCTAGTGCCTTTGGAAACATAGAAACATGACCACTGGTACATAAATGAGCTACATTGTCTCCCACTAGGTTCTTATTGACTATAACCCATCTTAGAAACATCAAACATAATATATATCATTATAAAATGAGGAATTAAACATTAAAAGAGGAGATATAAAATGCTCAGTAAGGGTAAAAAAGGGATATATATATATAAGCATAATCATTCCCATAGGGGTGTGATAATTTTATCATGAACATAGAAGATCATACCTTGCATATCAAATATCATAAAATAGAATCAAGGAATAAAGATTGGTATTTCATAAGAAGTGAATCATAAGGAAATAAAGAACATAAGCCATGAAATCATATCATAGGAATAAAACATCAATTTTTAGTAGACACATAATCATAAAAAATGATTTACATAGTAGTAAATTCATTTCATCCAAGGTTATATTAGTGGAAAAAGTGCTTTAATAAACAATGTTCACTCCCCATTTTAGCCATGTATTACTGAACAAAGTTCACTCAACATTCTAGCCTTGTAATACTGAACTGATTCCACTCCTCATTCAATCCATGCCTATCTCATAATATATAAATATTTACACAATATATTGGAGGGAGATATAGTCCCACCTATATCATAATGAAATCATACATACATATGCCATAAGAACATAAATAATCATACCATAAAACATTAAATAAATTTGGTATTATATATATGTAATGATATCAGAACCTATGGAAGAAATACCAGTTTAATAATCAATTTTTCATTAACATAACCCATGAAAATAAGTGGCTTTAAAAATCATATAACATATGAAATAGATATGTGTTTTGTAGACATGTTTCCATCTTGAAAAAAATTCATTAAGATAAATAATATTAATGAAAAAATTGAATAATTTCCCCCAAAATGCATGAGTAACACCGATGGATGTTATCCTAGATGGGAAATAATATTCAAATATATTTTAAAAACATTTCTTGATGAAATATACTTTATGCATTGAAAATTGATTTTTAAAACATAAAACATGTTTGAAACCATTTTTCATTGAAAATATATTAGAATAATTATAAATGAATATTTGAAAACCATAAAATATTTTTAAAATAATGTATTCCTTGAAATTTATATTCAATAATAATTTGAAATCATTTTTGAAAACATGGGTTTTAAATAAAATATATTTCTTACAGAAGAGAGAAATACTATTTGATATTCTTTAAAATATTTTATTAAATATATTAAGTACCAGAGAGTGAAAAAATGTTACTAAAACATGATTATATCATGAATAAACATAGGATAATAAAATTCATGAGTTTTCTAGAAAGATAGATCATAATATTTCAATAAATGAACCATAACCGTAAACAATATTGACAATTGATGAGATTTTTTCAATAAACTCTAACCACAAGGTAAATTGCAATCATACTCTCCATGTAAATAATTTAATTACATGAATATTAAAAATATCATTAAAATAATCATATTCATGATATATCATGTCCAATGGATGTATACACACATCGAAAAAATAATTTAGGTGCCTAACAAAACATGTGTCTCAATGAAGGCAAATTGAGACAAAATTGCCTTACCGATTTGGATGCCTTTGTAAAATTATCCAAATAAAATAAATATCATATAATTGATATTTCAATACCCATATATTTAATTATAAAAATCATATAATATATCCATTATCAGTATATACGCTAGAAAAAAGGAACCAGTGGTGAATAAAGCATGTCTCTCAAATAAATATAATTGAGATGAAATTTTATTTACCTTTTGTCTTGACTCTCTTCTTATTCATATAAGGTTACTATATAATAAATTTAAGTCTATTAACAATATTTTATATAACAATATTTGTATATCTGATACCATATATGGTATTATTATAACCATATATTACCAGCTTGTTAATAATCCTATGTTAAAGTTTCACATCAAGTAATATGCACTTTATTCTTTCCATGTGTCGTAATTTGTTATATCAATGGTCCTTATACTTATATAATTATTTTATGAATGTAAAACATGATATAAATATGATTTATATTAGTTATATATGTATTATAATAATCTATATAATATATAATTATGAAATATTATAAACTTTTCATGAATATGGTAAGCCATACATGCGCATTAACATTGTTTCTGTTTTTTATCATATTTGGAAAAAGAAATAAAATTTAAAAAATATATATATAATTAAATTATATTAGATTTATTATTTCATATGTACCATATATTTTCATTAAATTAATCCTTAATACGTTCAATGTGGTGTGTCAACAAGTCACATCGCATAGAGAGGGTGGTAGTTCACAATTCCTCAAACGAAATTATCATAATAAAATTAAATAGAAAGTATAAATATATTTTTTTTAAATGTATTAAATAATATTAAATATATAAGAAATATAAAATATAAAATATATAAAGATAGTTTCTATAAAAATTTCTACCATGATAGTCAATAAAGTAAAAATGAACAATCATGGTTTCGTGAGGCGGTAGTTCAACGTACACTTAAACTATATGTTCATTACCAATTATATGGATGTGTTTTTAAGTGATGTATTAACACTTAACATAAAAACTTAATATTATATTTATTATAATTTTTTTATATAAAAATTTAATAATTGGCATTTAGGGGAGGATAATTGAAATAAAATAATAGAACATGAGAATGAATGTTACCTCTTTTTCGGGTAACTTCTTTTGGTTTTCCCAAAATGGATTACGTTAATTGATTTATTTCCAATAATTGGATTATAGTATGAGTTTTTCGATGATGAGGAAATATTGTTTTTATCCAATGTGGTTTTAGAGTTTTGAGGAAGTGGTAGGAGAGGAGTCCCTTTTATAGTAGAGGAGGAGTGTCACTCGTTGATATTTTGGAAACAGAATTTCACCCACGTTTTCCAATGTCAAGTTGATCATATAGTGGGAAATATTATATAAAAATAAGTATAGGTTATTTATATGTCCATAAAATGTCTCTTAGACTTGTTTCTAGGTCGTTTTGGACTTTACAATTAATTCTCAGTAACTTTTTAGACATGATTTTACCTTGATCATTGAAATTAATTTTAATTACATTCAATAATATTTTTGGTCAAAATATATGTTGAAATTGTTTGAAATTATTAATTTTTCTTATCAAAAATATGGAATACATTTTTTCAAATTTAAATCATAGAAGTGGCAGAAATTAATTTAAATTTAACCCCACGGTTGGGTCAACAATGGGGGTTTTCAAAAAAAACATTCAAATGTTATCTATGTTTTTATATCCAATTTCAATGTGAATTTGGTTTCAATGAACTGAATTGGAGTAACTAATAAAAATATAATATAATTAAACATTTAATACAAATTTAAATATAACTTCACCACATAAATAACTTATAGTAATAGACAGTTTTAAATTAAAATATAGTATTTTCACTATTCATCCAAAATTAAAGTTTCTCAAAAAAATCCCAAAAATACACCTTGAGATAATATAGATATTATAAATTCAAATACAAAGTTTATTTTATCACATTAAAATTATAAATTTTCCCAAAATTAATTTTATTATTCTTCACATAAGGACATTTAAAGGAGTTCATTTATGAAAATAGTATTTTAAAACATATAAGGAATTAATCAAAAATATTATGATTCATTATGAATATGTGTTATTTATATAATAATATTATAAAATATATTTGAATATTATTTAGTTCTATTAATATAACTATGTTTAATCAAAATTTTATAATTATCTAATTTAAATAATCATAAAAAATAAGATGTCTCATTGAAACTCATTGTTGCGTGTAACGTATTCCAAGTTGGTGATGTTTGTAATGTATACCAAGTTAGTGTTACATGTTACATATGCCATGTTAGTGTTGTTTGTAACATATTCTAATCACGTTCAATGTTAATGTAATGTTTGAATTAGTGTAATGAAACATATCAATGGATATTTAGTTCATTCAAAAAAAACATCCATAAAAACATGGGGTGTTACATTCTACCCACCTTAAAATGGAATACACCAACTAAATTCATAATTTAAGTGAAAAAATGAGGATAATTTTGTTTTATTAAATCCTCATGTTCCTCCATAGCTTACTCTAACAACTTATTTATCCTCAAAACATTGTCCAGGTGACTGGTCTTTTTTCGTAAAACTTTCTCTAGTGGGTCCATAATTTCAACTGTTTGATATTCATAAGAAATATCATCCTCCAATGGTATGATCTTTGAGTTTAGTACATGATAAGGGTTACATATGTACTTATTTATAATATATAAATGGAATTCATCATATAATTGATATATATTTGGAAGAAGTTTTAAGTAGGTAACCGTCCTGATATGATTAAGAATTTAACAAGGACTGATATACATATGGTTTAGTTTCCCTTTTTTCCCAAATCTCATAACATTATTCCATGGTGAGATTCAGTGAAATAGAATTTCACCAACATAAAATTATTGATCACAATATTGGTTATAATGAAAACATTTTTACTTAATTTGAGATTCATTGATATTCTGTATAATAGTTCTAACCTTCTCCTTCATTTATTCAGTGATTCAAGGTCATAATAGATTTTATTCTCCATATTCATCATATAATGTTAGAGATATAAATTTATTCATATATAAGACATCATAATATTCCATATTAATTCTAGAGAAAAATCTATTTTTTTTAATAAAACATAACTATAAGAAGGTGTTGATACAATCCACTGTTGAAATCTTGGTAACAAGACCTCTACATATCCTATATGGTTTGAATTTTTCTTTCAAACTGTACATATTTCTAACTATTATATGAAGTAATGAAGCACAATTCTATATAATGTCCTTTCTTAATACATTGAGGGAACATTTAGGTGAACCTCAAATCCCGATATGATATAATGGAATGTGTTACTCTATGAAACCTTAACAATTAATTAATGCATATCCTGGAAAGATACTCTCGAGAGAATTCTTCTCTGATAGTGATGAAGTTTTATGACTTTGTAAGGTGATAGACTAATGCCAATATATAATTAAACCCTTTATAATTTTTGGGTAGTTCAACAACAAAATCCATATTTATGTTCACCCATTTTCATTCTGGTATGGGTAATGGATGCAGCATCTCCATAGAATTTTGTCTTTCATCCTTAACTTGTTTTCATGCCAAGAACTGAGATACAATCTCTGCAATATATCTCTTCATGGCATCCTACCAGAAGTATTATTTCAAGTCCATATACATCTTCACACAACCATGATTAATATAGAATGAAGAACTATTAGATTATTCTAAAAAAAACCTTCATCAAATTTTGTCTGGATGGAACACATACATAGTTCCTAATCCATATCATTCCATCTTGATCATGCTTAATCATAAGAATATTTTTAAATTTCATTTATAGATCTATATATTTCTTCTGAATCTACTAAATCTACCCTTTTATAGAGGTTGGAAAATTAATTCGAGAACGATAATATTTTCCCCTTCCTCCAGGATATCTTGATCCATGCTTTGAAAATAAAGAAATATTAGATCATTTTTTATCCTCGTCCTGGATACGCTAGCATAATCCTTCTGACTCATAACATTGACCTACTTGTTCTCTTTCATAGGGCATTAATGTATTGAGAAGTCATAATACAAATCAACTATAACCATATCCTCTAGAGATTTTTAACATCATTCTATTTGAATATATATTTCAAAATATCATAATCAAGTATTTATATCTCACATTTATCAATTAAGCTATTTTCTCCATATCATTAATGAAAAAATTACCGATGCAAACTCCAAATCACGAGTTGGGTAATTTTGTTCATTAATCTTAAATTATCATGAGGAATAAGTGATAATCATGTTATTCTGCATATGAAAATATCACAATTTTGTCTTGTATGCATCATTATAGATTAAAACCTCTTCTCCACTATAGGGTAATTCAATCACAGGTGCACTAAATAACATTCTCTATAGTTCCTTTAAATTTTCCTCACATTCATTTGTCTAGAAAAACATGACACCCTTTCGAGTTTACATGTCTAGAGGATTATATATTCATGATAAATTGTCCACAAACCATTAATAATATTTAAATAAACAAAGAATGATATAGATATCAGTCACTGCTTTTAGTCTACGATAGTATTCAATATCCTCCACCTTTTATGGATCTACTACTATACCATCTTTTGTAATTATGAGAACAAGAAATTAAACCATTTTCATCTAAAATTCACACATTGTATAATTTTTCATATAGTTTCTCTTTCCTTAGGGTATTTAGTATAATTTTATAGTGAAAGGAACAATCTTATCTTCTCCTTGAATAAATAATAATATCATCGATAAAGACTACCGAAAATTAGTTGAGGTAATCTCAAAGACTATATTCATAAAATCCATGAAGATATAAGGGGAATTAGTAATAACAAAAGAAATCACTATATATTCATAGTGTCTATTTCTGGTATGGAATGTCATCTACGGTGTATCGTTCTTCTTTACCATCAATTGATGATATCTAGAACGAAGCTCAATCTTCGAAGAGTTTTGTGGTCTGCATAGTTCATCAAAAAAATAATCAATACGGGGAAGTGGATACTTCTTCTTGATTATGATATTGTTTAACTCGTGATAATCAATATAGATTCACACCGATATATATTTTTTCCAATAAAAATAACTGGTGAATCACAATGTCACACACATAGATTAATTGATCCATTATCAAGGTTTTAATGTAGTTTCTTCTTCAATTCTTGAAACACAATTAGGGCCATTATTTAAAGAGTCCTTGAAGTTTTGGTCGAACCAGGTATGAGTAATATTGAGAAATCAACTTCGGGTTTTGGTGGATGTTTAGGAAACTCTTCCTAAAATACATCCAAAAAACCATGAACAATAGACATCTCAATGATGTATATTTTCTCCATAACCATTTGAGATAAATAACCCTTTTAAATGGGAATGAAGACAAATACACAGGATGTAATATCCAAATGAAGTTCATACTTATCATCACATTGATAGATGATCATAAGAGAGTTTGAAATATCAAACGTATCTTCCCTTAATCAACAATTGATAAATGATTTAGGTAGGGAAATCAAATCCATGCCTATAAAAACATCAAATTCAACCAGAGGGAGAATGAAATGATTTGTTGGAATCACATTCCAACAAACATCAAAAGAGAGAGGAATCATATACATGGTATGAAATCATTATACCATTATGAGTTTTCACTGATAATTCCACATATAATTGTTTTGATACAATAAAAAAACACTTATAAAATTATTTATATATGAATGAATGGGTGGATTGAAAATCAATTAAGACATTAGCATGTCTATAAGGAATGTTAATTGTACCAATCATCATGTCGTTATCTCACACCTCTTCAAAAATATTGATTTCATGAGATTTCCTCTCACCCCGTAGATTAAGTTGTTGTTTATATTTATTATCATCACCATATATTAGGTTTGGTAACTAGTTATCATAATTCACATTCCCTTTTAAATTGTAGCACTAATGTTGGAGAGGTTAATTCTGTGCAGCCTTCTCTTTATTAGCATTTTGATCAAACTTATTCCCATAATTTTGACAATCAATTTCATGGTGACCTAACTTTACCAATTTAGAACATTTACTAGAACCCTAAAGAAAAATTACCCGATAATTATTTCTACATTTAGTGAATAAATGAAAACTCATATTCTTTTCTCTATGATTTTATACATTCATTTGAACTCCATCTTCCATTACTTGACAAAACCATGAGGGTGATAAATGACTACTACCTCCATTTAAACCTTGATTTCACAATTTACAATATCTTTGTAGCTACTAATATATATTATGGCCAGTTTCATTTTGATACTTGAATTTAAGCCACTAAATAAACTATCAACATTAAATTCGGGTTGGATGATAAATTATGAAATTTACCTCATAAGTCTTGTGAAATTAAATTCATATGAATAAAAAGACTCATCATACCTTTACTTTAACTCAAGGAACTCATTATTCATCATGGTTTTAAGAATTTGAGGAATGTAATTATTGAAAAATATGTTCTTGAACACATCGCATACCATGGATTCAATCCCATCATGGTGCCTCGTATTCTAGATTAGATTCCACCACTAGTCTACTTCACCTTATAACTGATAAACACCAGAATGAATTTATAATACTCTAGAGAGTAGATAATATATAATATATTTTTAGTAGTAATGATCCATTTTTTAGAAACAAGTTGATTAGAAGACCCTCTAAAAGAAGGTTGGTGTTTCCACATGATAGAATCAACATAATGTTGTTCCCTTCTTTACTCATGTGTAATTCCACCATGATTCGTATATTGTAAAAGTTTTATGAGCATAAGAAACAAGTTTTTTCATTCAAATTCTCATAGCATTTGATTTATTAGGATGAAAATTGATTCATTTTCTATCTTAATCACCATTAACAAGGTTCTTTTGAGTTATAATCATTTACTAAAACCAAAATCATAGGGTAAAAAATAGTTACCATAATGAGGAGCCACTTAATCATAAAAATTCACTTATAGGATAAAAAACTTATGAAACATTACATAATCTATGAATCATAGTTTTATCCTAGGTTATTTATAACAAAATTATATTTAAATCTGTTATAATGGTTTCTAAATAGTTTGGTAATTTCTAAAGAATATCCCCTGGGAGTGTTAAACTATGTGTGTAGCAGTACCCATTGTCATGTACCAGATTACCACAAGTTAGGACCCGAATATATTTTCAAAGTTTCTACCCTTAAGTACATCTATTCTAGATCCACATGAACATGTAGAATCCAGATAGGTGATTATTTCATGGAAACCACTTACTTTACCCTTTACAGAAATTCTAGGACATTTACTTATACGTTTTCTTTATCCATATATTTTTCCTTAAACATATCTTTTGGGTTATCACTAAGGGTTTCTCATGCTATATTCCAAAGGTTAACTAAACATTTTCTCTGATACCAACTATATCAACCCTTGAGTTTCATAAATTATAATTACATAATTTTTTTGAAAAAGTTAAAACATTAAGAAAATAGTGGACTAAATACCATACTATTATAGTGCCTTTAAAAACATAGAAACATGACAAATGGTACATAAATGAGATAAATTGTATCCCACTAGGTCCTTAGTGACTATTACCCTTCATAGACAAAAGAAAAATAATAAATAACTTCATTGCATGGGTATGGAAACATTAAAATTAGTGATACTAAATGATAAATATGGATAAAAAAGTGAGATATGTAAGCTTAAAAATTAGTTTAATGGTATGATAATGTGATCATAAAAATAGAAGATCGTACCCTATATAAAGATCATAATCTGGAATCGAGGAATAAATATTGGTTGTTTATAAAAAATGAATCATAATGAAATATAGAAAATAAGCTATGAAATAATAACATAGTAATAAAAAATGGAATTTTTGTAGACACAAAAGCATATATAATTAGTTATATAGTAGTAAAGGAATTGCTTCTATGGACATATTAGTGGTAATGTTCTATTCATAATCGGGTTCAGTCCCCATTCTAGCTATATATTACTAAATCCAGTTCACTCCTAATTCTATACCTATAATACTGAACTGATTTCATTCCTCATTCAAGAATGTCATATCTCATGATATTTAAATATTTACGCAATACATAGGAGGGAGATATAGGTCACACCCATATCATAATGAATCCATAAATAAATGTTCCAAAAGATCATAAATAATCATATCATAACCAATGAAATGAACTGGATATTATTAAAATATAATCATATCATAACCTAAGTAATTAATACAGGTTTTATAATCATTTCATCATAAAAAACCTGTGAAAAGAAGTGGGTTTCAAAAGCATATAACACATGAATGATAAATAGGTTTAATAGTCAACATACCATCAAGACATAAAACATTTAGCGAAATAATATGAATGGAAACATTTAATAATTTCCCTATAAAGGAATGAGTAACACCAAATGATTTTATCTTATATGTAAAATAATTTTCAAATATATTTTAAAAACATTTGCTGTGGATAATATCATTTCTGAATTGAATGTTTACTTTTTAAAACGTAAAACATTTTCTAAAAACATTTTTCATTAAAAATAGATTTAAAACCTTATAAATGAATCTTGAAAAACTATAAAAAAAATATATGATCATTATTTCAATGAAAATTATTTTCATGGATCGTTTGAAATCATTTTTAAAAACATTGTATTTGACTAAATCAAATTTTCGTTCAAAGAACGAAATACTGTTATTTTTTCATAAAAATTTTCTAAAATATATTATGTACCAAAGAGTGAAAAATGGTAATAAATATTAAATAAAAATAGGATAAAAACATTCATGAGTTTTAATGAGATATGGATAATAATATTTCAAAATATGAAGCATAATCATAAACAATCTCGATAAACGATGATATTGATTCAATAAACTCTTACAACATGGTAGCATGGGATCATACACTCCATGTAAAAAATGGAATTACATGAATCTTAAAAATATCATGAAAATAATAACATTCATGATATAACATGTCAAATTTAATCATATACACATAAAAAATAATTTCTGTTCATAACAAAACATGGGTCTCAAAGAAAGAAAATTGAGCCAAAATTTTGTTACCGATTTGGTAGCTTTTGAAAACTTAACCCCATGAAATAAAGATAATTGAAAAGATTTGTAAATACCCAAAAGGTTATTTATAATAATCATACAATAATTACAAGGTTATTATACACACCAAAAAATGGATGGGTTCTGTATTAAGAATGTATCACACAGAAATAAAAGTGAGATGAAATTCACATACATTTTGTCTTGACACACATCATAACCATACAAACATACTGTATAATAAATGTAAGTTTATTATATATATTTTACAGAATAATACTATTATATCTAATAACATATATGGTTTTATTATGGATTTATATTACCCAATTGATAAAAACCATGTGTTAAGGTTTCAATTTGTGTAATATTCTCTTTCTTATTTGCATGTGTATTAATTAGATATATCTTTGGTCATTATACATATATCATGATTTTCAGATTTTACAACATGATATAAAAATAATTTATATTTATTATATATTTATTATAATAATATATATAATATATAAGTATTAAATGTAATACACTTTTTATAGATACGTTAAGCCGTACAAACACATGAATGTTGTTTTAATTTTTATTATCTTATTGAAAGAAACAATGAAAATGAAATATATGTATATATATATATATATATATATATTATAATTATATTTTAAGTTTCAATTCATATATATATATAATATAATTTCTCTAAAAGTGTTCTGAATATATTCCATGTAGTGTGCTAACGAGTCACATCGCTTTGAGGGGTCGTTTGTCCACGTTTCCTCAAATAAAATTATCATATTTAAACCAAATGGAAAGTAAAATTTTATGTGTTTTAAAATGGTTAAATAATATCAAATACATTATAAATATAATATATAACATACATAAACAGAATTTCTATCAAAATTTACACCATGAGAAGTCGTAAAAAAGGAGCAATCGTCGTTTCGTGAGGCGGTAGTTCACTATAGATGTACACAATATGTTTTTTACCCATTAGATGCAAGTGTGCGTATGTTTATGTTAAAAATAGAATTAAAAAACATATTATATTGATTATACTAGTGTATTTATATAGTCATATAATAAGATGTTTTTATGGGGTGGATAATCGAAATAAAATAAAAGAACTCGAGGAAGAATGTTACCTCTTATTCTGGTAACTCATTTTGGGATACACCAAAGGGATTAATTGGATTGATTTTTTTTGCAATGAGAGTCTTATAGGATTAGGGAAGGGATTTTGAGTAGATATTTGGTCAAATCATGGTTGATCCAAACTGTCTTGATAGGTGAGAGGGTGTGGGAGAAGATAAAGTCTTTTTTTGGTGGAGGAGGAGTGACACTCTAGTAAATTTTGGGAAATGAAATTCCACCCACTTATTTTCCATTTCAAGTGTATCCAATAATGGATGAAAATATATAAAATTTATTATACGGTCAAAATATGTCCATACTGGGGCTCTTACCTGTTTATTGGCCTTTTGGTGTCACAAACCGACCTAAGCTAGGCTCGAGCCACATCTACCCCAAGCCCACCTATATAGGCTAGGGGTTGGTGACTATTGCTGAAGGCATAAAAACTTGGTTAGGCCTTGTCCTAAACACCTAAACACACACATGTATCCAAAACAATGCAAAAGTTCATAGGGAAAATAAATAAAAGATGAAACTACAATAAGATAAAGAAAACATGCATGATCCTCTAGACATTACATAGTAAGGTATTGAAAACTATAGGTTAAAATGGAGTAAGACACATGAAAAAACAAGAAATAGGTCCAACATGAAAAAATGGAAATATTTCATACTGAATGAGAACATATCTTGAATCATGACCTCGACCATCGTACACGGTCCACATAGCCCGTATCCCTACGCACCTCTGTAGTCACAATCAACTTGTATGTCCTCTACAAAAGACAAGACCAGTGATGGGAGAAACCCATGCATGGGTTACTCGATACTTTCCTTGTATAATGAACATAAAAGTTTTAAGGGTAAGTAGTAAGAGAAACAACTGGAAAGAAGATATTTAAGAACAAGGTAAAATAAAATTGAACAGAAGAGTACATCTCCACCCAACCATAGATATGTTCATTCAAAAAAACCCAAACAAGAGAGTAAGAGGGTCTCCATATCACATTACATCCCAAAAAAAAAGTAATTAGACAACCGTTCCATGGTAACAACCATCTACGATGTCCCACACATCATCATAACTAACTAGGCATCACGATCCAAATGGTCTCAACTCACCACACCTGGGTCACATCAGAAATATGAAACTTAGTGGGGAAATTTCTCATCTTTCTCATGAGTCCATAGGTATGAGAAACTTCTCCTCATCACTGTCCTGCACATACGAGGGTCTTGCTCTGGTAGTCATCAAGGAAAACCACTTCCTAACCCCGCTGGTGGGTAAACTCAGCACGATCATTGGGGTGCAAAACCTCCCATCCCTACTATAGGGTAAGCCCAGAATATTCATCGAGGAATACAACATCCTAGGCTTTTTGTAGGGAATTATGGAAACTACCATCAGGGAAAACAACTTTCCAACACAGTGGGAGGGTATGCCTAGAATTTCCGTCGGGGAACGCCAATTTCCAGCCCAGCTAGAGGGTATGCCAGATACTGTTATGGTGAACTTGTCTATACACTGGTGTCATCGGGTGTCATCTCTATGCATGAAAACCTAGAACTTCTATGTTATATCTCAAAAGCCTCTTATGAGAGAACCATATCCTTCATCGTGGAAAAACACTCAATATAGGCCTCTCACAGGTCAAAATAATTGTTCAAACGAACGTGATATGTGAGTTTGAAATTCATGCAGAAAAATATTCAAAGTATATGGCGTTTGAACGGCACACCCAGTGTGTTTCCACTATTTATTGTTATTCCATGTCTCTAGTTAGACATGGGTTTCATACTATGTTGGTAAACGTGTCATGTTAGTGGAATACACGACATGTCCCGCCAGTCGAGGGTCCGAGGCATGTTTACTAGTCATGTTTGGGTACTCTGACTCTATGTCCATGTACTTCAGCACAACACGTGATGGTCCACACGGAATTCTATTTGTGTGACCAGGTCATGTATGTGTGCTTTCTTACACGATCGCGTGCTCTTCAAATGGTTTTACTCACATATAATGGTGAAACACATCATGTGAAGGGAATTCACACAGCGTTATTGCTATTTTTTTTCAAACCCTGGCTTCACCACCAGGGGGAATACATTCTTTGTATTCATCATTTAACAAAACATGTAGTTAGGTTTTTCATGGAAACTCTAGATATCCACTGAAACATTGTATGCGCATTGAATCATACTTCACCTTGGTCACCACCAACTTTATTTGCTTTGAAATCACCAGATGTTGCTGATGAATGCAGAACTGATTTTCCATTCATCGTGAATTGGCCTCGGATGAATCCGATGGTTTTTTCAGATCTTCTGAGCACCTCCATAAGTTTTTTCCCTCAAATTCAATTGAAACCACAAAATTCATCATCTTCATGCCATTTTGTTCATGGATCTATGCATTTCTCGTGATTCTGTCACTGTTTGGATAATGCGAGGGGATTTCACCTCGTTTTGGATCCCTAATCAAGCTTGGGTCATTTAGAAAATGTCGAACTAGAATTTTAGGGAATTACATGGTGAAGGAAACCTATAAATTGAGCGGTATATGCACCAAAAATAGGGGTTCATATCATCGGCCAAGCATTCTTGGACAAACGTTCATAGTTGTGAAAATTGGGTTTCAATAATGAGAATAAAATTTGTAAATTGATGTCTATGGTTGTGAATGTTTTGAAGAACATGGGTGAAAATTGATGAAATAGGATTCAACATGTTTATATTTTAATTCTAGGAATAAAATGAAAATATTGATTCCTACCTAGATTTTCTCATTTGTTGCTAATGAAGGATGTGTTAGTTATTGAAGGGGAGAATGTGTTTCACTCGCTATGTGTCAGTCCATATAGATCTAAGGTTTCACCATTCATTCCTCATCATTTTTCATTTACCAATGAGAGGGAGATAAGAGTAGAGGAATTGGAACCATTATTAGAAAGGGGATTATGCAAAAAAACCCTTCAAATATGAATTTATACTCATAAATGTGGTCTAGTATATTTAAAAAATAATTAAAAAAATAACTATTTATTTATTTATTTATTATTCTATGATTGAACATAAGCTAAACTCATAATGTCGACTACGTTTATACCCTACCTAGGGTAAAAACTACATTATGAACTCAATGATGGTCACAAATTTTTCATTTGAGAACCTGTAAATGAGTTATTTGGGATTGATCTAATAAATGAAAAATTTAATAATATAATTCATTCATTTAACACATCACCAAGGAGTGAGGGTTCCAAACTCCTCACACCGACTCATGTTATGTTGCACCCAGGGTAACAACCACGTTTCATACCAAACTATGGCCACGGATTTTTAATTAGAGATACAATTTAAGAGATATCCCAAATCTTTAGTTAACCATGTGTGTGTAATATGAAACATATTTAATATTTTTATATAATTAATTTAGGGTAAATTGGGCCTTGAACATGCACATCATCTCAGAACACAACTTTGGAATAATATTTGGAAATATTTCATCGTCCTATTTGAAACAAAAACATGGTCTCCACATCATTCCCTCGTTAAATATTTTCATACCAGTAAAGTAAACCTCAAAAAACTCAGGGTACTGATCCTGCATCTAGCTCTATTGTTCCCAGGAACTCTCCTACACATTCCTGTATTGCCAGATAATTTGTACTAGAGGGGTGACTCATTCTCATAGAGCCCACTCCGGTTAGTCCTTGATCACCATCAGGTACTCCATAAAGGTGGCTCCATCATCAATATACATCTCACCATAGTCGATAACGTGTGTGGGGTCAACCACCTATCTCCTTAGTTGTCACAAATGAATGATTTCATGCACCCTCTCTAGCTATGGGGGAAAGGTGAGGTGGTAAGAAACCTGACCAATCCCTATCACAATCTCTAATGTCCTGATGAACCTCAACTATATCTTTCATCCATGGAAAAACCTATGCATTCCACATCGTGGGGAGACTCTCAAGAATATGTGGCCTCCCTGCTCGAACTCCAGTGGCCTATGATAGCATTCTACATAGGACTTCTAAATGCTCTGGGTTGTCTTCATCGACTCACAAATGACCTGCACCTTCTTCGTCATTTACTACACCTACATTGGGATCATGAGAAAGAATTTTACAATCTTCGTCCAACATAAGGGTGATTGTAAGGACTTGTGTACAGGGCCTACGTAGGTGTAATGTCTATAGTGAATTGGTAGCTGTTATTGTTTGAGAACTCTACCAAAGGTAGGTGATCCTCCCAAATCTGGTCAAAATCTAGCACGCACTATCTTAACAAGTCGTCCAACACCTGTATTGTGCACTCAGTCTACCTATCAGTCTAGGGGTGAATGGTTATAATCATCTGCAGTTGGTCCTTGAATGCCTCATTAATTCCCCCTCAACAATTGTGAAATAAACAATGTGTTACGATCAGAGTCAACAATCTAGGGTACCCCATGAAGTCATAAGATCTCTCACACAAACAGTTACCTGAAACTCTCCACTGAACTCCAGTCCATGATTACATGGAAGTGAACCATCTTAATGAGTTTATAAAATAATAACTAGATGGCATCGTGACCCTTTTTTGTGTGTATAATCCCAGTGATGTAGTCCATGGATATACTATCCCCCTTCCATTCATGGATACCAAGTGGTTGCAAGAAGCCTACTAGATCCTGATACTCAACATTCACCTTCTAACTGGTATGTAATCCGGAGATTATCTATACAACACTACATATAATGTTGGACCATCAAACATATCACTGACGATCTTTAAACATATTCCCCACAGAAGGATGTTTAACAAAATAAGTAGTGTAGAACTCCCATATCACTTCCTCCCACATCATTACTCTTACTATTTTCCACCCATAAAAAAGAGTCATGTAATTCCCAATTTCAAAATATCCATTGGGTGCATCTCATGTGGATATTTTATCATTAAGAACATCACAGTCAATGTTTCTCAGTTGATACTTCTTCACAGGTTTGAGGAGCATAGGATTCGATGTTATCGGCTAGAATAAAAATTTCACCCTCCTATATCACTAGGGTTGACTAAGGGTAGCCAACTGCTCTGAATCATCCCACACAAGGCGAGCCTAGGACTTCCTACTAAGGGAATCTACTAAAAATTTTCCATTCCCTATAGTATAATATTTTTGAAGACATTTTTTTGAAGGAACTCCAACTTTCATCGCTATCTCAGGTTCACATCTCTCGGAGTGAAGACGTACCTCATACTCTGGTGTTCTGAGTAAACCACAAGGCACTCTCTCAGAAGGTAGTGCCACCACTTTCTAAAAGAGAAGACTACTTCAACCGGCACTAGATCATGTTCCACATATTACATATCATGGGGTTTCAACTCCATCAACCCATGTGTGATGGCTACCTTATTTTACATCATCACACATCAATGACCATCTCTTGAGGCATCATAATAAACTACAAACTCAACTCCCTCATTTGGTAGTCACAAAACTGGAGCGCTCATTAGTCTCTGTCTCAAATTTATAAAGGCTTTCTAGAACTACTATGACAAGGTAAACGTATTCCTCTTCTACATTAGGGTAGCCAGAGGGGCTGAAATTTTGGAGAAGTCTGCAAAAAATATTCTGTAGCATCATCCCATGACAAAAAAGCTCCACACCTCCATTGAATTCTTCAGTTTTTCCCAAGAAAGAATATCCTAGAACTTCTCTATATCCAAGGCCAAAACATTATCATAAATTACATGTCCAATTAAGTGAACATTTTTTATATAGAACAGGTATTTTGAGAGCATGTATTAAAGCTAGTGACCTCAAAAAAAAGGACCCCTCCGAAGTGCTTTGCATGTTCCTCCTCTATAGCAGAGTAGATGAGTATGTCATCAATGAAAACAACAAAAAACCCATCCAAGAATGGATAAAAGATCTGTTTCACCAAATCTATGATGATGGAAGGGGTATTTGTCACTCTGAAGGGAATCACTTGAATTTCATAGTTCCCATTGTGACACTAAAAGGACAACTTTGGGATATCAACACCATGGACATGCAACTGGTGGTTGCCAGATCAGAGATCGATCTTAGAGAACCATTGTTCAACTCATAGCAGATCAAAGAGGTGGTAGATCCTTGTAAATGGGTACTTGTTAATTATCATGGCTTGGTTAAGGTGATGATAATTTACAAAGTCTTAAGCTCTCATCTCCCATCTATACAAACAAAATGTGAGCCACGTAGGGTGGAGACACCAGGTCTGATGAAACCTTTCTTTTGAAGGTACTATAACTGTAACCTCAACTCTTCGATCTCATTGGGTGCCACCCGATATGCATTGTAATATATTAGGGTAGTCCATGGTCGTATGTTGATGCTGATATCCATCTCTTTCCTTGGAGTTAGTGATGGTATGTATTCTGGAATGAAGTCCATATAATCCTCCACAACTGATGGGATCTATAAGCCTGAAGAGTCTACTAATCCAAGGGTGATAATTGCTAGATGATGGGTGATAGGTTATGACCTATTTCTCATAGTTTCCACTGGTCCTACTATGAGGTCTCTCTCACCAAAAAAAGAGAACCTCATCCCATCAGTACGAAGGCATCTGACTGATCTGGGATGATAGTCATTCTAGGATCGAACCATGGAATGATAATCCATGCACAGGATTAAATCATAGGGGTTCATAGTGATAAACATTAGGTCCCACATGAACATTACTCCTCCAAGTGACAGCCTTCACTGCTAACAAATGTATGATACATAGGGAGCATTACCTTTAGGGACATCAAGGTGTAGCTATTATGCTAGTGTCTCAATTGGGAGCTCCAACTCCCACAATAAGAGTCGAGAATTCAACAAGTGGCTAGAGCTTGTTTCTAATACTACTAAGGAATGATTATATTAAACAAAAATCATACCTTGAATCATCATGTGTGATGTTATATTGTGAATGTCTATAGCTAGTATCAGTCTGTAGCCTCGAATTCCATCTCCCTGAGCATAAAGTGGTCTGTCTGGTTATGGTGGTGGTCAGAGTAACTCATATCAACATCCCACACCTACATCCCTTCCTATGCCTATGCTAGATCTTCCTTTTTGAGGACCTATCTGTTCTGGCCTAGGAGACCCCTAGTCAAGGTGCTGCCTCTACTATGGTGGTCCATCTTTTTCCTGCCTGTAATGCTCGGTATGCAAAGTCAGGAAGACCTAGGCCATGTGACCATACCCAATACAAGTACAACTTCGATTCTCCCTAGGAATCCCATGGGCTATGCATTGTCACAAACTAACACATCCACACCCCTGAGTCTTCTCATGGAAGGGTAGCTTATCATGAGATCTCTATCGCATGCTTGTTACTAAAGAAGACTCTGCTCTATCATGCCTACTTCCAATTCCATCTACTTGATTCCATATTCCATGAATCTCTCCATTAAAAGTTCTAAATCCAGCACCCCAACATAAATGGGGATGCATAGAGACACTACTCTATCTCATATCTCTATACGAAGCCCCTGTTCAAACACCTGTGAGCAGAAGTAGCCATCTCTGACAATATCCAGGGTGTAGTGGGTAAGATCAGTAAACCTCATTATTTAATCCAATACCATCATCCCACCCTAATAAATTTCCCAAAATTGTAGATCCATTTAGAGTACATGTAAGAGGGGTAGTTCTCCTTGTGAAAGACCTGCTGAATGTCATCCCACATGAGCATCAACTCATCACGTGTCTGTGTAACATAACGTCACCAGTGCCTATCTGCACCAGGAAGAATGAAAACTGCTAAATCCAAACATTTTTATGTCAGGGTCTGCACCAGTCTGAACACATGGACCACTGACTCTAGCATGTCCCATGCCGCCTAAGGATTGGGTTCTCCACTAAACCGCAAGGGATATTTTCACTAAATATTTTGAAGTGTGCTTAGTTGTCTCATGTCTTTATCTTATTCTGCTGGTACCAACTACTACTTGATGGGTGGATGTGCTACTACCTATCCACCCGAAGGATGGGGGTCGCACAATGGACGCTGAACTATTTCCTCATCACTCATTGGGTCGTCATCATGAATCGAAGTGGGAATCCTAGTTGGTTGTTATTGCAGAGGAATCTTGAAAATTATCAAGTAGTACCTGTTTCAGATGATCATATATATATATATAACGAATGATGGCTATAGAAAGGAGATCTCTCCGTGACCTGGAGAATGGTTAAAATCCTCCTCCAAAGGATCCAATGATTAGAAAATCATCGATGTTTCCACCTCAAGATCATATTGGCCACAATGATCTGTTCTTTCTATGTGATCTTTTATGTCGTGGTCTCTCAGATCGTTCTCTGAATGTTGAACCTTCTTCTTTGAACAAAAGCTTTGCGGAAGTGGTCGAATTTGCTTCTCAACCTTCATTCTCTGACTTTGTATCCCACTCCCCTAGTCGGGTGATCAGAAAAGGAAGGATTGTGCATGTGGTGGCCAATCAAGATGCGGTGGAAGCAAGAGTTAATTTGTGCAAATTCTCGACCATTTCTCGAGTAATCACACCTAAAGGGGAAAGGATGTGGTGGTTCCAGGATTTGTTCCAGAGGATTTCTATTTCATGGGACTTTGACAATTGGATGATGACCGTAATGGGAAGGGGATTCTTCCACATCGTCTTCCCCAATGATGATCTCAAATGAAATTCCTGGGGAGTTGGATCCATTGGCCTCAAACCATGAATTCATTGAATATATTAGTGGGATCAAAATTTTGATCCTTTTAATGTCTATAACAATCTTTTTCAAGTATGGGTTCGAATCTACAAACTCAACTGGATTTATTAGCACCCCCGAATATTATGGGATATAGCATCCTCTATTGGGAACACAATTCGAATGGACAGAAAAACTGATAACCCATGATTTGGACATTTTTCCCGTATCTTGATTGAGATTGACATGGATAGAACATTGGTGGAAGAAGTCCTGCTTACCAACAGGGATGATTGCATTTCACTAGGATTCTTCTACGAAAGAAGGTCAAAATTTTTCATAGAATGCAATCACTTTGGTCATTTGCCTAAGGAATGAAAGAGGGCATGCATCTGCTCCTTTTTTAATGCCAAAGGACATGAGGAATCTGGCTGCAGGAAGAAGATAATATCCCCATCTTCTATTTTCAATCCTCCCATCTCTGAGGGTTTATAGAATGATTTAATATCTCTTGCTGGAATTGTTGCAATTGAGCAGGCTATGAAAGATATGGATTCTTCTTACTTGAACACAAATGTTTTGACACAACATTTGAATGATAACATGAAAAACCATATTTCAGTTATCCCCATTGATCATCCTCTGGATGAATCTATAAATCAAGATTCCTCTCTTGGGAATTTACCTCCTCTGGAAGGGAGACACTCTAAGGATTTTATGAGTGAGGGAACAAATGTGGACACTGCTGATGGTCTTGGGATTATGGTTCCCACTCTTGCATCAATTGATAAGCCCACAACAGTTAATGTTCCTGTTAATCAGTCAGACATCAATGAAGGGTGTACTCTACAAGTGTCTGAGCTTCCTACTGCAACAGTTGATGAAACTGTTAAACATCCGATCATCAATGAAGGACACAATATGAATGTGTCTAACTCTAAAAACCAAGATGGGAACACTTCTTTTACATAAATCCCCATATGAAAATCTACTAAAATGAAGAATGGTAGTGAGCCTGATGTGGGAATTGACACTTCTGTTAACAAATTTAGCCCCCTCACTGGAGTGTGTTGGTCAGATGACTAGATCGATAGTGATAATGAAGTTGAGGAACCATCTAAAATCAGATGAATTTCATGATGACATAAATGGAAAGTGTAAGGGAAGAATTAAAAAAGATCTCCCTAAGGTTGTGGCTCAAAAAAAGGCCATGAATGCCTCAAAGAAATGAAGATCTTATACTGGAATTGTCAAGGGCTTGGGAATTCTCCAACAGCCAAGGCCCTTTGACATGTTGTGATGACCAACAAACCTCTTGTAATTGGAATTTCTAAGCCAAGAATGAATTATTCCAATTGGAATGCCTTTAAATGGGAATCACTTGGGTATTCCATTGTTAATCACAACATTCATGATGGGAATGCTGAGAGTTTATGGGTGCTTAAACATGATTCCATAACTTTAATCTCTTGTACATAAGGGAAACAAATTGTATCTATCTCGGTTTGTCTGAATGGATTTAAATATTTCATTTCTTGTGTTTATGCTGATAACTTCTATATGAAAATGAGAGATCTATGGGATGCCATGGTTTCCTTATCATCTCAGCTGCCTTCAAACTGGATCATCACAGGTGATTTTAATACTGTTTTGTGACAAGAGGAGAAAACTAGATTTTGTTTTAACAGGATTGCAGCCAAGGATTTCCCTCAATGTATTAACATATGTAATCTCATTGAGATTGATATGGTGGGTGGTGAATTTAACTGTGTTAGATATACTCAGAATGGAAGACATGATTGCATATTGGATAGATGTTTTCTTCAAATTCATGATAATAACACCACCCTTACTGCCTCTGGTATTTTTCTTCCCAAAACTCACTCAGATCGTAACCCCCTTGTGGTGGATTTTTTCATCTGGTGGGCTAAGACCGACACATTTTCCCTTTAAATTCAACAATGCATGGCCATCATCCAAGGGTGTTGAGAGACAGTCACTTCTTCCTGGAACCCAGAAACTTCTGGATCTACATCTGAAATCCTTTATTCGAAATTGAAATGAAAAAAGTTAAGGCTGAGAGAATGGAGTAAAAATAGATTCTCTAAAATGAATGAGGACATCCAAGAGGCTGAGAATCACCTTCAAGATTGCCAAAATGTCAATCAGCTATGTCATATTCCATTCAGTGATGCAATACATGAAGTTTGAAAGCTGGATAACCTTCTGGAAATTAATGAAAATCTGGCTAGGTCTCATTATAATATCAGCTTGTTGAAGTAAGGGGATAAGAATTCAAAGTTCATCCATCGTATTCACAAGGAAAGGAAACTCAGAAGGGGAGTTTCTACTCTGATTATCAATGGTTCAATCTTCAATACAGAAGCTGAAATATCAAATGCAGTTGTGAGATATTTCTCTGAGATTTATTCTGAGAATGGAGTTGATAATTCTAGAAGAATTGCTCACAACATCATTCCATCCATTGATGAACAAACTAATGATAAGCTTGTGGACATTCCTAGGGTAAATGAGGTAAGGGAAGCTTTTTTCTCCCTTAGCATTGATAGTGTTGCTAGGCCTGATAGATTCATCAAAAACTTCTTTATGTTTAACTGAGAGTTGGTCCATTATGAGGTTGTGAATGCATTTAGAAATTTCTTCATCCCTGCCTCTATGAACTATGGCTCCAATTCCAATTTTATTGCCTTGATTACTATGAAGGAAAATGCCTATGATATTAAGGACTTCAGACCAGTTTCTATAGGGAATACAATTCCTAAAATTATCTGTAAAATCATTTCGAAGAGGATGTATCACGTGGCCAAAAACATTATCACCCCCAACCAGTTTGGCTTTGTTACTGGAAAGAGAATTCAAACACGCATCCTTAATGCATCTGAATTTATCAATTTTATGAGGAAAAAGGAATAATCTAGTACCTTTTCCAATAAAATTGATATATCTAAATACTTTGACAATATGAAATGGAGTTTTATATTCTCCATCTTAAAAATTCATGGGTTCTCTAGAAAATTTATCAATTTGGTTAATGATATCCTCAAGATTTCTAAGATTTCGGTTTTGATTAGTGGATCTCCAAGGGGATTTTTTCATTACTATAGGGGCTTTCGTCAAGGAGATCCTCTTTCTGTTCTTTTTTTGTGCTTTGGCTGAGGATTATCTAAGTCACTATCTTGATAACCTAGTCCAAGGTGGTTTGTATAATAACATTCAAGTTAAAAGGGATCTGCATGCCCTTTCTCATATGTTTTATGCTGATGATATCATGTTATTTGGTAGGGAAGATTTTATAACAGTTAATTCGATCAGTGATATCTTCTCACACTATGAGTATGTCTCATGACATGTTATTAAATTCCTTAAATCATTTGTTGTCTTTGGAAAAGTATTTTCTACCAGAAGGTAAAAGAAACTTGCTAGGTTGCTGGAGTTAAGAAGGGTTCTGTACCTTTTAATTATCTTGTTGCACCTCTTTTTTGGGGCAGAGTTAAAAGATATCATCTTCATCCCATTTTCTCACGTATCACTGATCAAATGCCCAATTGGAAGGGGAATGCAATGTTCTAAGCAGGAAGAATCTGTCTTGTTAACTATGTGGTTACATCCATGTTTGTTTATGTTTTTTCTATTTACAGATGTCCCCGAAATCTCATCAAGGAGCTTCATAGGCTTATAAGAAACTTCATATGGACGGGCTCCATGTATGAAAAGAAACTTCTGGTTCTTTCCTGGAAAGAATTCGTCAAACCCATTGATATGGGGTGTCTTGGTATCAAGGATCTGGCTCTCATCAATAATTCCATGATCAGAAAATTTTCATGGAATCTCATAACATCCCAGGATAACTCTATGGATTTTATTGGTTCCCGATTTATATCATGACTATAGACTGAATATCCTCACTACCTCTCATCCTCAGTTTAGCCTGCTATAAATACTTCTTTTAATAATATTCTTATTTCATAAAAATGGATGGTTAGTAGGGACTCAACGATGAATGTCTGGACAACTTCCTAGATTTCCAGACCTCTCCAGTAGGATGTTATTATTCCCCAGAATATGATGCATGTAGAGATTACCTCGGTGCATAATTCCAATCCAGAATTTTTGGATCTCATCCCCTCCAATCTGAATTCTAAATTCGTGAATTATAAGTACATGGATTAGGATACTCTCATCGGGGTGTATAGTACAAATGAGATCCTCAATACCTGATATATGTACAATTATTCTTGTGCTAGACAATCCCCAGCACCCAGGTGGCTACTTGCCTTTAAGACCTGCTTCATCCCACCCACTGATTTTCTGCTTTTATGGAAAATTTGGAGGAAAAGATTACCAGTTAAATCAACTCTTCAAATTATTTGAATTCATCTTTCCTCGGCATTCCCTTTATGTTATGGTGATGTGGAATCCTTTAATAATATTTTCCTCTCTTGTCCCCTCATTTGCTAGTTATGGAATTACATTCAGGACATGACAGGGTGTTCTTTAAATATCATCTCAATGGAATGTCTGCTTTGTTCTGCTATAAATGCTCAACGTAGTGAACAAGTGAGGAATATAACTATTTTTGCTATTGCAAACTCCATAGGCTTCACTTGGATGGCCCAGAATGACTACCTCTTTAATGATATAACTCCCACTCTTTATTATGGTGTCAAAGCTTTTCACAAGGCGGTTTTTAAAGCTTTCAGGATTCAAAATAGTTGCATGATAAATGAGTTAAATGACATTATTGTTCTGGGGAATTTAGGTGTCATTGGTAGTCCCAAAACACCCTTAATGCTGAAGTCGATTATATGGATTCCCCCCATCCCCTCCTGGTTAAAAGTTAATGTTGATGGAGCGACTGTAGGGACACCTGGACCTTCAGGTTGTGGTGGTGTCTTTTGCACCTATCGAGGCTTTGTCAAAGGACGTTTCTATCATTTCAATGGGCAGGGATCTGCTACTGAAGACGAATTATGTGATATTATCAAAGCAATCAGATATGATATTCATTTTGGTTGGTGTTTTATATGGCAGGTATCTGATTCTATGGTGGCTGTGGATTTAATCAAACAGTGATCAAGGAATGTCCCATGGGCTATGCTGCCTTATTGGGTTTAATGCCTTCACATTCTTGATGATATTATCATTGATGTGACTCATGTTTACAGGGAGGAAAATCAAGTGGCTTATGCTCTATCAATGTTGGTTGTGGAAGATTCAAGTTCTAAATGATCCTTTATGGCTCTTGAATGTTGCATGCTCTTCGTTGAGGCAGATGCTTGTGGCACGGTGTTTACCAGACTTTGTAAATATCCTTTATGATGCTTTGTTACATGCCTTTATTTTTTAATAAAATTTGGTAGGGGTGGATCTTTGATTCATCCCTGGACGTTCTAGTTATATATATATACAACAAAAAAGGAGTGGGGAGCTAACCCATGAAGTACAGTAAAAGAATCGATTCCTATATGACGGATGTACCTTTGTTCCTGTAAACAAATTTCTCAAGATGCTGAGTCAACAAGAGGGTAATTAAGGTCCTGGTGAATGGATACATCAGCCGCCATACCAACATTGGTCTCCCTGGAACAAGTGTCTCTCTCGAGACACGTTGAAAACATTTACTTAAACCCTTCCAAGACCTTTAAGAAAAACATCTGAACAAAATCCCAAGGGATGAAACCGACCTCTGATACAATTTTGGAATGACCCGACCCAAGCTAGGCTCAAGTCGCATATACTCCAAGCCCACCTCCATAGGCCCGGGATTGGTGACTAGTGCTGAAGGAATAATAACTCAGGGATGCCTTTTCTTAAACACATGAACACACACACACACACAGCCAAATCAATCCAAAAGTGGAGTGGGAAAATAAATAAATGTTGTATCTTATATATGGTAAAGTAAACATGCATGATCCAATCAATAGTACAATTTACAGTAGTGAAAAATGCAGGGTGTGAAAGACAGATACCAAAACAAAAAAATAAGTCCAACCTGAAAACTACTATTAATAGAGCCTATTGAGAGAGAACATCTCCTGAATCAAATCCTTGACCACCATATGCAGTCCACAGAGCCTATATCCCTATGCATCTCAATAGTCATGATTGACCTATCCATCAACTACAAAAGATAATACCAATGTTGGGAGATTCCCATACATGGGTGAGTATATAGATTGCCAGTATAATTCCACAAAAATGGTAAAGGGGAAGTAGTAAGAGATGAAATTGGGAATCATAAGTGTAAAAACAAGGTAAATAAAAATTAAACAGAATAGTTTAACTCCACCCAACTATAGATATTCTCATTCAAATAAACCCAAATGAGAGAGGAAGGGGATATCCATCTCATATCTCATCCCATGAAATGTGTGTAGACATCAGTTACAAGGTAAGAATCATATATGATTTCCAACATCACATCATAAATTCATAGGAGTCACAAGTAAGAGGGGCTCAAATCACCACACCATGATACTATCTACTTTGGGTGGCACATACCTGCTTGTATGGTTTTGGGTCACATCCCAAGGATGTGTCTCGGTGGGGAAAGAACCCCTATTTTTCCTAAGTCATTAGGAAATACAACCCACTCCTCATCACTATGCTCTTTAAATGAGGGTCCCACTATAGTATTCATCAAGGAACACCACATCCCAGCCTCACTAGAGGGTAAAAATGGAATGATCAATAAGGAACACTACTTCCAAGCTCAATGGATGGTAAGCATGGAATTTTTATTAGGGAATGCCACTTCCCATGGATGTTGAAGGGTATACCTGGAACTGTCATTAGGTAACACCACTGCCCAGCCTAGATAGAGGGTATACCTGAAATTTCCATCAGGGAATGCCACTGCCCATCCCAGCTATTGGGTACACCCAGTACTACTTTGGTGAGCCTGTCTGTAAATTTCCATCATCGAGTTTCACCATTGCGTGTGCCAACCGAAAACCTAAATGTCATATCTCAAAATCCACTTCCGAGTTATCCATTGAGTTTTACATGGAAAATCACAAAATAGAGGCATATCGCAAAATGAAATTTGATTTAAAATGATAATAGTTTGCTAGTAAATCCGAAATGGCTTCAATGTACACGATGTCTGAAGGGCCAACACAGCGTGTGGCCCATCATTACTGCTTGGTTATGTCTCTGGTCGATCCTGGGTTTCATCTCATGTATATTAGCATGCCATGTTAGTGGAATAAATGGCTTTCCCTACCAGTCTGGGGTTTGAGACATGTTTACCGGTTGTGTCTGTGTGCTCAGACTTCGTGTCTGTGTACACTAGTACAAGATATGTTAGTCGACATGGAATGATAACAGTGTGACATGGTCATGTTTGTGTGCTTCCGCACATGACCATGTGCTCCTCCATATCTCTCACCTCACAGATAAAGTTATCACCCGACGTGTTAAAGGAATACACATCATTTTATCACTAATTTCTTCCAAAAACTAGATCATCCACTGAGGGAGGGATACACATTGTGTTTTCTTCTTTTAACACACGGTGTAGTTAGGTTTTTTGCAGAAACTAATTATATGTGCTGAAACTTTTCCCTGCTTTGAATTGTCCTTTTCCGTGGTCAACATCGCCTTTATTGGCTCCAAAATCAACAAATCTATCCCAGGAACATGGAACCAATTTTTCATTCATTGAAAATCAACCTCAGCTGAAATTGAGGGTATGTTCGGATCTTCCATGAAAAACTATGGGTTTGTTACTCCTAATATCATTTTGAAGACACCAAATTATTTATCCTAATTCCATGGAATTTATAGATATATTCATCACATGCAATTTCATTGCAGTTTCGCGAATCTGATGCAATCTCGCCTCATTTCAGGATCCCAATCGAGCTCGGGTCACCTAGTT
Organism: Viscum album; assembly: GCA_963277665.1. Lineage (NCBI taxonomy): Eukaryota > Viridiplantae > Streptophyta > Magnoliopsida > Santalales > Viscaceae > Viscum > Viscum album. The sequence goes on from OY728133.1 coordinate 1,316,980,850, forward strand.
ATTGTCGAACTGATATTAGAAGTAATTACACAGTAAAGGATGCATAGAAATTGAGGGTGAAGGGCACAAAAAACATGGTTTCAGATCAGTGTCCATGTGTTCTTGGATAAGAGATATTAGTTATGAAAATCAGGTTAGAATAACCAAAATAAAATTTGTAAATCATTTCCCGGGCGCATGCACGGTTTTAAGAACAAAGGGTGAAAATTAAAGAAAAGGGATTCAAAACGATTAAATTTTACCTCCAAGAATAAAACACAAAGAATGATTCCTATAAGTATTAGATAATATTTTGTTGATGAAGGATTCATTCATCGAATAAGGGGGATAATCTGTAGTGCTCAACATATCTCGATCCATATATATCCAGTGGTTAGTCGTTAATTTATTATCATTAATAATTTTCCAACTATAGGGGGAGGATAGGAGAGGAAGAGTGTCCGTCTTTAGCAAGGATATTATGTGGCCAAATCCCTAAAATATGAACATGCACTCATAAATTAGTTTTATGACATTAAACAAATAAATATTTAATTATTCTTCCATGATGGAACATATGTTGAACTCCCTATGCTGAAAAAGGATGTACCCTGAGTAGAGTAAAAACTACGTTATGAACTCAACGGTGTTCTCATATTTCTCATTTGATCCCTCATAAATGATTTATTTCGTTTTGATCTACTAAATTAAGAATTTAATAATTTAATCATCCATTTAACACACCACCCACTAGGGAGGGTTTTGAACATCCCTTATCGACTCATTTTATATCACACTTATGGTAAACACCATGTTTCAGACCAAACCATGGACTTAGGTTTCTTATCTATTCTACTATTTAATAGATACCCTACTTTCTTTATTTAATCACTTGTTTGTTATATGAAACATATTTAATATCTTTATAAACATAATTTTAGGCACACCAGGCCTCATAATTTTAAATCGCCATAGTGCACAGCTGTAGAATATCATTCATAAATATTTCAAAGTCTTATTCAGAAGAGAAATATGTCTCTAAATTTGGTCCCACATGATTAATGTTTAGTGGGTTATTAATCTTAATTTTATCTTAATCATTGTAATTAATTTTAATTTCTTTCACTAATATTTTTTGAAAAAACAAAGATTAATTTTTATACATTATAAGATATTTTGATTCAAAATACGGAATCTATTTTTCCAAATTCTAATAATATAATTGGAAGAAATTAGTTTTAAATTTAATCTCATAATTGGGTCGATAATGCGGGTTTTTAATGTAAAAACATTCCAAAGTTGTCAATGATTTTTTATCTACATTCAATGTGATATTGGTTCTGATGACCTAAACTAGATTAACTAATAAAAATATAATATAATTAAAAATTTAAAAAAAATTAAAATATAATTAAACTTGATAAATAATTTACAGAGAAAGTTATTTTTCAATTAAAATCTTGTATTCTTCGCTATTCATCCAAAAATGGCGTTTCTCATAAGAATACCGAAAATTAACCGTAATATAATTTCATCATTATAAATTAAAATATTAAATTATTTTATGAAATTATATTTATAAATATTTCTAAAATTAATTTATTATTTTTCAAAAAAGATCATTAAAAGAAGTTCATTTGGTAAAATAGTATTTATAAACCTAAAATGACTTTACCAAAAATTAATTATTTCATTATCAATATGTGTTATTTATATAAAAAACAATAAAATATATTTTTAAAGAAGTTATTACAATTCTTATAACTAATTTAAATTGTTATGTTATAATTTTCTCATTTAAATACTTATAAAAAAGATGTTTCCTAGAAACTCAGTGTTGTGCGTAACATGCGCCATGTCAATGTTCTGTGTAACATATGTCAAGTAAATTTTATGTGTAACATATTCCAAGTCAATGTTTCATATAACATATTCCATGCTGGTGTCTTGTGAAAGGAAAATTTGACATAGTTTAATTCAAGATATCAATATAATTTTAATTCATTCAAAAAAACGGTCCACAAAAACTCAAGGTGTTACAGTAATACCCCTATTGGATTATCATGTTTGAAGTTTTTATTAATAATATTGATTCTATTTTAAATATATTTGTAATGTAATGATATGAAAATGTTAAAGAAATTATTGACAAAGAAACCATTCAAATTTTTCCTCCAAGTCAATAAGGAAAATGAAAGAAAAGAGACACAATGATGTTGAGAAATGTATCATAAAATAATGTGGACTACCCACTATTTAAAAAAAGATATAGGAGGTTGTATTTTAGATTTTTGTTTTGATAAAATTCCTCTTGAATATTTTATTAAAAAAATAAAATTTTCTTAAGAAAAAAAATGAATAATCATAAATCTTTTGATGTAATATTGATAAATATATTCAAATAATAAAAGAAGAAGATATGTGGTCAAAATACACTGTAAATATAAATGAAGATTTTTTTACCTCTAAATAATCAAATCATTTGGGTGATACAAAAATAATTATTTATTGTCAAAATTTTCATTTTAAAGAAACATGTATTCAAGTGGAATATCACAATTCTAATAATTTATGAGATGAACCAATTGGTTCTCTATATGATATCCTATATAACTACCCAAAATAAATAGTCACATATATATTTGAAATTTTTATAAATATGAAGGAGGATATTAACAACCATGAATATGAGTATGAAAGGATGAAAAAATACTTCAAATAATGGATGGAAACATTTATTAATATCTCGAAAAAATTAAGAGCCACAAATTTATTGGATTTGGATTTTGAATAAATATGTAACAAAATTGAAAATTAATGTCTCCACATAATAAATAAGAATAAATACAATAAGAAAACCCTTTAATAAATTATCCATGCCTTGGAATTAGTAATCGTTTTCAAGAATGATCCACTGATGATCAAAGAGGATACTATTATCTAGATTGAATATATAATATATATCATAATTCATATGCATTAAGAACATTATGGCGATATAATAAAGGCATGTGGAGATAAATTGGAATCAATGGACAAAGATAAAACCATCCCAATATGAAAATCTTGGATTGTGATGTTAAATTTATAAATCTGATAATAGACTATCCTTGATCATCACTACAAGAGAGAAGTAAAATGATTTATATGTTAAACTCGTTGAATATACCATATTGAAAAAGTCCCTTATACAGTGGTTATAATATCTAGATATCCCATGATGATCACACTCAGATAGATATAAAAGGAAAGCTACCACTTATCTAAAAACACAATGAATATGAGAAATCAATTTTATTAAATTTTTAGATTTCAATTAAATATATATTCAAAGTTAGATGAAGAAAAATAAATAAAATTATATAACTACATCTAGGGTTGTTGTTATGTTCCCTAAAATAATCCCAATCAGTATAAGTAAATTCTAAAAACGGAGACTTACCAGTTCTAAAAAATATTAATAGTATACAGTTCAAAGAAGGAAACCATATTTTTTTAGTTTCTTACTATAAAAGATTAAATAATATAGATACTTATTTCTTGGAATCATATGTCAACCTATGGAGGAAAATGAGATCCTACATCAAGGGAGAGAAAGACTAAACTTATGAATAAAACCATAGTTGAAATGGGCAACATTTTCTCTTACAAATAGATCTAAAAGTATAATGAATTTATGTGGTGATTTCAATTAATTTGGTCATTGGTTTTATACATTCAAAGAATACACAACTAAATTTTTTTTAAAATAAAATGTAAAAAAGACAAAATAAACTATTGAATAATGTTGGTAACCAAAATAATATGAATAATACTATAGATAAGGTAGGTGATCCATCCATGGGAGATAAATATATGATAAATTCTACTCAAAGAAATCTTGACAATCCAATGAATAGAACTATGATAAGAAAATCTAGTTCCATTAGTTTTGGTTAAAGAGGACATGCCAGGGAAACAGGAAAGCAAGACATTGATGTCAAAATAAATGGAAATAATATGAGGAAATATAAAAAAATCAACTCATGAGAATAAAAAAAGGATTGAAATTAAGAAGAAACATCATAATAGTCCTTGGATAAGAACAAAGATTTATAAGAACACATCAATGTTGTGTCGGGTCATTTGGATAGCTAATTTGGATAAGGAAAAGAAAATATACAAGGTATAGGTGAAGGAAATTATAAAATAATATATGATAATTTCACATGAATATGAATACAGATTTCATGATATTTTTTCAATAATGATAAATGAAAACCTCAAAAAATGTTTTGTGGTAGGTGTAAGAATGATGGTCACAACTCAATAAAATATTTAACAATTAATCCACCCCAAAAATAAATTTTAATGTGTATAGATATTTAACTAAGTGATCCATTTTCCTTAGTTGATAAATAAAGGGGTAGCTAACCACATAATGAAATTAAAATTTTAAAAGGATACATACTACTAAATGAAAAAACATATCTAAACTGGAGTTGATCAATCATGAAGAATATTTAATTCTACTTGAGAAAACATTCTCATACATGTTTTTCCCATTTAAAAAAATATTCCTCCTTATTCGATGTCAATTGTGTTATAATTCTTTGCTTACCATGTAGTGAATTGATGGTAATGTTTTTTCACCAGAGGATTACAATAGAAGAAATGGAATCTTTCAAAACAATATGGAATAATCAATATATATATATATCATTGTGAAAACAAAAAAAATAGGAATTGTTGTTGAAGTAATCCACCTTTGATGATGGTAAATTTGAGAGTATCCCTTGAGGGGGGATGTATATGAATCTAGAAGTATTATTTATTCCTTGAAAATATATAATTTCATTAATTAAAATTAAAATGTCATTTAAAATGTATGGATTCCTAATTTCTCATCATTTTTAATGAATTAATATACTCATATTTTAAGGGGATAATTATTTTACTAATAACATATAAAAAGAAGAAGTTTGAGGAATTCTCAAGGGTGATTTATAAAATGTATTTCATATTTAATTAATTTTATAACTTTTGTAATGATAATAGTATATTATTTCATATTTTTATTATAATTGCAACTAAGTTACCAATTGTAATCATTTGTTTTGACATTAAAGACATAAACATTCCTATCAATGATCCATAGTAATAATTTTTATTATTTGGTATCATATTTTAGTGATTAATGGACAAATATTTTGTTTAAATAAATCACTTGAGTTTCCGACATTGAACATGCATCATGTAGAAATTGAGTGGTAAATGTATAAATTGATACAATACTCTTCCATTTTCATTATATTTTTTATAAATAAGGGTGGAGAAGAAAATTAGAAAAATAAATGAAATTTATTGGAGAATAAAAGATAATAATTGAAGAATAAATAAATTGAAAACATATTGATATCTCATTTTCTTGCAAGGGTATTAAAAAAATAAAAATTGATGACTTTTTAGTACACATTTTGTTTTTTGTTATATTTTTTCTAATATATATTGTGTTTTAATATGATTAAAAAATGTTAATGAAGAAGTTCTTATAAATTTATTTGTGTTCCAAATGATATGAATATTAAGAATGATTTCAAAAATCAAGGTGTATGAGGGATGAATGACATATCTTGGAAATTTGATGTTTTATTGTTATATTCATATGTGATTATTGTATAATTGTTAATAATTTAATATATAAGTAATTAAGTGATATCTATAACATATTATTGGAGTATTAATTTTCAATAGGGGTAAGTGCAATTTGCTTTAATGATTTATAAGGTAGTTTTTAACGAATGTAGTAGATATATGAATACATATGTCCAATAAACAGAATAAGTTTGTAGTTCATACGATTGGTAAATATTTTTTGTAAAGTTGATACTTTGTTTTCATATGGTTGAGACAACCATTTTATTGTGGTTGAGATAAGTGTTGAAAGCCATTGTAAGTGTCATTGAAGACTCCTATAAGTTTTAGATAGTTGTTCATAAGGATTATACACTTGGTCATGAGGCTATGATAATAGATTTATAAGCTTGATAAAATTCATCATATGGTTTACAAAAACTATGAATTTGATAATTTAGAAAATATAAAGATTCACATAAAAGTGATTGAAAAAATTAGAGAGCTATATAATGGTTCCCCTTACAATGAAATTTTTTAAATGATTAGATAAATATTTAACATATTGTTCATACATGTTAAATTGTTAATTCTTCCAATATTTAGTTATTTTTATGTTCTATAGAAGGATACATAGATTACTAGATTTTTGAAAACAAAAGATGATGATTTTATTTTTTGTATGATGGATCATGATGAAGGTACAACTAAAGCAACAAGTTTGAATCTTTAAAATAAATAACTAGTCAGTTTCAGAGTGACACTAACTGGAAATCATCTTTACACATTGTGTAAGTCATTCACGACATGTATCTGGAATAATTACACAACATAAAAAAGACATGAAAAAGGACAATCCCACATATTACACATCATTAATACTCTATTCATGACATGTAATCATTTTTAAATCATGGGGTTAGTCCCGTACATTGAACATTTTGAATGTAACTTAAATTATGTGAAAATGGATGATGGACTCAAAAATATGAAGGTACGATGTAATAATGTTTGAAGACCATTTTTATTAATTTGGGTCACCCCGGATGACAATATAACCAATTTATGATGGCCCAATGTCTGTATTATGCCTAAAAATAAGAGTCCATAGGGGTTTTATAAATATGTATTGATTATGGAATCTCTAGTTAATGGAATTTTACTATGCTTCCCTTCATCATTCTTTTATTTTCAATTGTTTTCTTTATTTCTAGAGATTTCTCACCTCTCCCAATAAAACTCAACTTCCCCATATATAAATGGTAATTTTTCCGAGTGATTGGGAAAGGGGGAGGATGGACCGATGTTGGTATTCTTGAGTTTTGATGGTTAATTGAAGAAATTTTTTTCTTTATTTTTCTATATGGTATGAATTCTATTTCATTTTTTTTTACCATATGAAATTTTATTAGGGTTATATTTTTTAAAATTAAAATTACTAGGCACATGATTCATATCTCTCTCCAACCAATCCTTATTTTTATATGATGGAATAGACTAGGGCTGGGTGATGAGTGTTCAGTGATTTCCTATATGTGTGTGGAATCATGGTAGGAATTATTGGTTATTTTAGAATAACAATACACAATTAGGGATTATCTAAATAAACAATTAGATTCATGATATGAAAACATACATAAGAAGGAGAGTACAAGATTTTGTGTTTTCGGTAGGATTATTCCCACATTCACCATCTTTCTAAGGGAGACAGAGAGGAAGCGATATCTTATTATCACTCTCACAGTTTTATAGGAAAAGGGATTATAATAATGACTAAAAACCCATGATATCATAGAACTAGGACTATCTAAACCTATTATGGTCAGATTCTTTCATTAATTGTTATAAAATTAATCAACTAAAAATTATTTTTATTTTCAATTTCTTAAACCAATCAAAAATCAATTTTCAGAAAATCTACCACAATTATAAAACTATTTTTTTTGCACTCCTCTTCAAGAACAACCTAGGGTTAAATACTATATTATATTAGGTGATAAATGTTATTTTTCCATGCCACATGATAATATTTCATCATCCCCTGAGAAACATAAGGGTCATCATAGCTAGAAAATTATATGTGTGAAGGTAAAATGGATGTACATAAGCTTAAAATTTGATATAAAAGGGTAATATTAAAATATAGGAGGATATGTAAGGTTTACATGGACTATGTGTCATGTTAAATAATAAAATAATGTCTTCTGTAAATTTAATTTTTGAGATATGTAAAGGTTTTATCCTACCTATATATGGGTAATGATGAAGTGTAGATATTTCTTCATGTGTTTCTAGACTTGAGTTAGGGTTATCATGGAATTATACTAGCTATATAATGGTCAATTTTATCACTGTGTGAAGGTAATTTAAAATTGTGCGTAAGACTTTCACAAATTATTCTATTAGAATTTAATAATCTATGACTCAGATAATTATATGTATTTTCTAATCATAAGACTATAATGGATTATTGTCATCCTGTGAGACCATAGGATGTGTAAATTATTATTAAATAGAGGATTTCCCCAAATTCAAATATTTTAAAAACTAAATAACTGAACATTTTTATTGCATGTAAGTCCATATTAGAAGAAATATATATCATTATATTATCTTGATATATATATATGACAAAAAGTTAATAATATCTACTAATAGAGTTGTATTCTATTAAATGAGGAGGAGAAAATCATGATATTTTGGTTCCATGAATCACATTTATATATGGATTGTTAAAGGATAATAATTTTTGGAAGCATTAAATAGAAATTAAGATGATTATTTAGTTGGATTGTAATGAGAATTTAAATAAAAAAAGATAAAATATTCCAATGTATTGAATGAAGATATTTATATCATTACAATGTTTTAATATTTATGGATTTTTACTGGGTGGAGACATAGAATATAAATGAGATGAAAAAAAAGAAGAAATTTTAATCCAAAACATAAACGATACTAAATAACTTATATTTTGTACAAAAAAAGGATGAATAAAAATGTGCATGTTGTAGGATTAAATTAATAAAGGAATAATGAGAGACTCTATGTTATTCTTGTGGATTAAAGAATAATAAGCAGAGAAGAGTTTTTAACCTACACTATTGATGATTATATTAAATATAGGATGATGATAGTTCCATCCTACAACCATAATTTATTATATAGGCCTAAAGAAGAGTGATTTTAGAAGGGATTATATAAATTATATTCCAAGATGAGAAGGTGAGAGATCTAACCTATATTTATTATCCATAGATTTATAAGGATGATTGAGGTAGATCACTTGATTACTACAACTGTGGAATAAGAATAATCCATATATTTTCAGGAAGTGTAAGACCATCCACTTATAAAAAAGTAAGAAAATTTACATTTCTTTTATTGCATCTGGTGACTTTTAGGATAATGGGTCCATGGCTATACACTTGATCATTCTTCTTCTCATATTAAGATGGAATTTGTGTGTGGGGGATAAAAACCATGTATAATTGGTGACCAACTCATCACTATTGGAGGAGAAGCTTATTAAATAATTTAGTTTTCTTCATCTGTGATTTCCTACTTACCATATATACATTCTAACTAAAGATGAGATAACATGATATAGAGAGTGTGATCTATTCACTGGACAAGCAAGGATTTAAAAATTCATAATGTTTTTAAATTTGATAAAATGTACCAAAACTTATCCACCCCAGTGATGGAAATATCCTTATGTGATTTTAATAATAATAAGTATAATATAAAACATCATCAATAAAAACAATATTCTATCAGAGGAGGAAAATAGTTCAAATTAATCTGAGGAAAAGAAATTTTAAACTACAAGACCAATAAGAAGATTCCCTAGTGGTTATTATTGTGAATTTCCAAAAAAGGAATGATGGTAATGATGATAAAGGATAATTAAAAGGGAGGGATAATCTATATGGAGACTTAGAATTTATCTTGAATAGATATATATTTTTAGATTTTGTATAAATAAATCCACCACAGTACATCATGATTCAAAAACTCTATAAACAATATCAGGAATAGTAGAATACTGAGCAGAAAGTGTAAATTAAAATTCATAAATTTACAAATCTAGAAAACTCATATAAGGTTGTTGAATGTATTATCAACATTGGAAAACATACTAGGGTTATCTATGGTATGACTGACATAATGAAATAATTGGTCACATGTATCTATGCTCTTGAGGAGTACATTTTTGGCCTATGATGATAAATAAATGGTCACTATTGACTGTTGACTCTAAATATATAATCAGAAAAGTAAATAATAGAGGTAAAATATTTGGGAAAGTGGGGAATGTAGGTCCAGTAAAAAAGGTAATGGATTGTTATGAGGAGAAAAATACACATGAGAACAACAAATATGGTATGGTATTAAGCACAAATATTTTGTAGTGATGTTTGATGCCAGGACCCTAGCACCCACTTTAAAGCTGAATATTTATTTAGTAATGAATAAATAAATTTCAATACTCAAAGACGCCAAGATAAAACTTCTTTTCCTCAAATTAAAACAATAATTCACCTTGTATAAAACTTTATTGTTTTGAAAATTTGTTACATTCTCAAAATGTATATTCTATAGATAAAAGGTATCGAAGGGAACAAGTGAAACAAAGGAAACTATAAATTGTTCAAATTTAAAGGGATTATTTTTATGCTCATTATTTCTAATGGGGATGATATATTTATATGGATAAATATTTCTTATTATACATTTAGAAAAATGGGCGTATGAACACCTAATGTGATCATACATTGTAGTTCAAGGATTCATCAAGAGGGATGAAAATTAAATATTGATTTTTAGATTTTTAGGATGAATATTCATCATCAATCTTTGAGTAATTTCAAAAATACCATTTAAAACCATTAATGAATACAAGGACACATATCAAAATTAAATGATCTAAGAAGGTATCAGATTCCGAGATTGACCTGAAATCATTAGATTGTGTTGGTTCATAGATCCTTGACACTAGGTGTACTTCCCATATGACAGGAAATACGGATCTTGTCATATGCATCATGTATGATATGGTATGTGTTGTGAGATTTGGAAATTATAAAGTTTTAATGATCAGGTAATGACCTGAATCTAGAGCCACTCAACTGGCATCCCATACACGGTTCCCCACATGACCTCAAGCGCATTTCACAAAATGCCAGAGGCTACTGAATAGCAGTGAGGGCCTTGATGAGCTTGTGGGGAAACTATTCCCTTGTTTGGTAAAGTATGTAGTGTAAGGAAATAATAAACAATAGCAGAAGCAGTAACCAGAAAACGAAAAATGAAACTAAATTTCATAATAAATGTATAATATAATAATTATGCAGTATGACACATGTTTCTATGGAAAGCAGTAAACAAAACAACATGCTAAAACACAACTGAAATTGAAGTAGAAAAAGTAAACAGTAAACTCCAGCAGCATCATAAGCCTAATCTCGGTCACATGCTCCTCATCTCTAACCAGAAGTAAAGAACATAAGTTAGATGGTCCACAATCCCTATCCACACCTACAACCATCTAACATGTTTGTACCGAAATGAAGGACCCAAACAGGGTCTGAGACTAAACCCAGTAGGTAACAACCAAAAGATCTGTTCCCTACTGTCAGTGAGCAATATAGAAAATTTAATAGAAATAAATGTAGCAGAAAAACATGGAACACTAATGTAAAAAATCCTACAATTCTCCATTCACATTTATTTATTAATTTTATTCAATCATTTAATCATCAACCAAAGAATCTAGAAAAATCTCTATAGACCAAAGTCATGGAAAGTAACACAACATGTATCTCAAAAGACTACCTGAACTACGAGCTTTCCAAACCTGAGCTTGTTCATTGGCATGGTGGACTCATCACAACCAACCAGCAATATTGCTTACACTGACCCTCTGGGTGGCTCACGTGTTCAGGACCTTATGGTCAAGCATTCAAACAAAGGAAAAGACACTCTGAGGAAGCACTCAACGTCAATTGCCCCTATGGTCTTACATCAATACAATAGATACTCAATGGAAGAACTTATGTCTAATTCCCCTTGTATTCATGATTCAATAATTATCAGACCCTCTGAGAGAGCACAAATTCAATCCCCTTTATGGTCTCATAATGGTAATAATTAAATAGGCCCACAGAGGAAGCACTCAACGTCAATTCCCCCTAGGGTCTAACTACACCAGGTTCCCGCAGGCCTGAGTAAAAGAAACCATACGTAAACGATTCGTAGAAGCCCTATGTATGTTTAGAAACTACTTGGATAATAGAAAAAATGATAAAAAATCATTTAAACAGTAGATAAAACATGCAATCATTAATACCAAGGAATGAAATCAATGCAAGAAGGTTTTCCTCATAGCCAACCTAAGAAAAATGGTGGTAAATAGCCAAAACAAAGGAAAACACCCATAGGGTGATCCTTGAATAAGCTTACAAGAAAACATTATTCATCTAATAGCCTCAAGAACAGAATAAATCTAAGGCCCATAAATAAAACAGGTTAAAAACCCATAACCCACGATACCTGATACATGGATATCCAACACTTTTGCACAAAAATTCAAGGACATTAAACTTAGGGAATCAAACAACCTAACTTGATCCTCGTAGATTAATTTACTTGATTATCAGACTGTGAATCATCCTAGAATGGATTAGATCTACAAAAACATCTAAAACGTTCAAACTCGGATAACTCACACGAGAGGAAGAAATAGGAAACGAGGCCAATGAAGAGACAATAACTCATCGCTGCAATTCTATTACAACCAACGGTGTTCGATTCAGAGAATCAGTGATGGATCGGTGGCTCGGAGAAAATTCAGCTTCCTCAGACACCCTGTATGGAATTATGCTGAAAAAAAGATAGAAAAACAGATAAGATGAGACCCCAGTCCAATTAATGAAATAAAAAGAAAAGTACACGGTGTGAAATTTTAGAGTACATGGCATGTAATTTGGTTTTCTGTACTCCGCTTTATTCAGTCTCCACATCACCCCACATGGTCGTGTGTGATTCCTGGACACAGCCAGCACAAGGTCTTGCATGACATTGAAGTACACAGCGTGTACTTATAATGTACACAGCGTGTACTCTACAAATTTCCAGGTTTTCCCTTATTCTCAAAATTGACAGGAAAAGGAAAATCATACCTGAAAAGAAGATCTGGGTTCTTACAAAATTCCCCCATTAAATAAACTCTTCCCATAATTTCCTAATGAGGCGTGGAAGAAGATCCCTCGAAAAACTCTGGCCACTGTGATCGCATGTTGTCCTCAATTTCCCAAGTCCAGTCTTGTACACGGCCATGATGTCGTAGCACCCATACCAGAGGGATAGATTGGCCACGGAGTACCTTTGCAGTACGATAAAAAATCTTGATAGGATTGTCCTCTAACGATGCATCCTACTTCAGCTCAACCTCCTCGGGTTGAAAACCCTGATACGGGTTTGATAAATACCACTGAAGCTGAGAAACATAGAAGACGTCGTGCATAGCCTGATACCTCTTAGGTAACTGTGACATGTATGCAACCATCACGAATACCTCTATAACCTCAAACAGCCCAACTTATCTCGTTAAAAGCTTTAAATATCTCTTAATCCTCTTATCTTCAAACCTCAGGGTAACATGCAAAAAAACCTGATCTCCGACCATGAACTCTAAAGGCCCTCTCCACTGATCAACATACAATTTCTGCCGAGAATGTGCAATAGCCATCCTCTCCTGAATCAACATCTCATGTTTTGTTGTCTCCTGAACAAGATGAGGTCCTAGAACAACTGCCTCTCCCACCTCCAGAAAACACAAGGGTGATCAGCTCGGCCTACCGTATAAAGCCTCATAAGGTGCCATCTAAATAGTTTCTTGAAAACTATTATTTTATGAAAACTCCAATAGAGGTATATGTTTCTCCCATGATACTACAAAATCAAGGACTCATGCTCGTAGAATGTCCTCCCTCAACTTAATCGTGCGCTCCGACTGGCCATCTGTCTGGGGATGGTAAGCTGTACTCAGAAGTACATGTGTACCCAAAGCCCTTTGTATCCCCTTCTAGAAATGCAATGTATCGCAGGAATCCCTCTCCGAAACGATATAACCTAGATCCCCATGAAAGGGAAGAATCACCCGGATGTACAACCTCCCAAGATCATCCACACCAAAGGTCTCCATAATCGGTAATAAATGTGAAGCCTTCGTGAGCCTGTACACTATAATCCAAACCGCACCATTCCCTTAAGGTGATATCGGTAACCCTATCACAAAATCCATCTCGACATCATTCCATTTCCACTCTGAAAGGGGTTACTACTGTAGAAGTCCTACTGGTCGTTGATGCTTTTCCTTCACCTGCTGATAGGTGGAGCACTGCATAACAAAACTAGCCACATCATTCTTCATACCTGGCCACCAATAATGAAGACGTAAGTCTCAATAAATATTTGTGACACAAGGATGAACTGCCCATTATGAAGCATAAAACTCGCGCATATTCTCCTCACCTATGACTTCAGAAACCCATATGCGTCCATGAAAAAAAGAACACCTCATCATTGTCCACTATCCACCCTAGAGTAGGGTCTCTATCTGGCACAGCCTCCTGTAGGAATAGTCTTTATGGGTCAGATAGCTGCCTCATTCGAACTTTATCCAGAAGAGTGGAGGTAAAATCTATAGAATAAAGAACCGTCTATCCTTGTATATCGTGCACCTCCAAATGCATCTCAGAGAACATCTCCATAAGCTTCCACTCACTGATGGCCTCTCGAACTGCTTGAAACTGAGTTCTTCTGCTCTGTGCGTCTGCCACAAAATTTCTTTTCCTAGTAGTATAAGAAATATCAAAGTTGAAATACTGTAGGTAATCGACCCACATCCATTGTCTTAGATTTAAGTCACGATGCGTGAAGATATACTTGAGGATCTTGTGGTCAGTACATACCATAAAATGCTCTCCCAAAAGATAGTGTCTCCAACAACATAAATCACGAACAACAGCATCCATCTCCAGGTCATGCATAGGATACTTCTTCTCATGTGGCCTCAACTGTCGAGATACATATGAAACAACACAATCCTCCTGCATAAGCACTGCTCCATGCCCAATGCCAGATGCATCACAGAAAACTGTATAACTCTTTCTCGTCTTGGGTAAAACTAGAATCGGTGTTGAATTCAATCTCCCCTTATGCCCTTGAAAGGCTGAATCGCAAGTTTCTAACCAAACGTACTTCACAACCTTCTTAGAAAATCCATTCAATAGTGCTACAATGTGTGATAAATATTATATAATCTTCTTGTAGTAACCATCCAGTCCTATGAATCTCCGTACCTCGAGGACATTCTTTGGCTGCTCCCAAGTAACTACTGCTCTCACCATATCTAGGTCTACTGATACTCCTGTCTCTAAGATGACATGACCCATGAAGTGAATATCTTTCATCCATAAGCGTCACATAGATAGCTTAGAATATAACTGATACTCTCTCAGTGAACTTAATATGATCTCAAGATGGGTAGCGTGGTCATGTCGAGTGTGATAGTACACCAAGATATCGTCCACGAAAACCACCACGAAAGAATCCAAGTAAGGATGGAAAAATATGTTCATCTGTTCCATAATGGTTGCTGGAACATTCGTGATACTGAACGGAATAACTAAATACTCATACAGAACACACTTTCTCTGGAAGTTTGTAAGAGGTATATCAGATGGTATGACCCACAACTGATGGTAGCCGGATCTCAATTCGATCTTTGAGAAAACTTTTGCTCATCGAAGCTGATCAAAAAGAACATCAATACTCGACAAGGGATTCCAGTTATTGACCATTAACTGGTTCAGCTTCCGATAATCCACAAAAAGTGGTAATGTACCATATGCCTTTTCGCTAACAAAATAGGCGAACCCCAAGGGGAAGTACTGAGCCAGATAAAACCCTTTTCCTACAACTCCTCCAACTGCTTCTTGAGATCATGCAACTTAAGAATATCCATCCTATAATGATGTATGGATACCAGTGCTGCTCCTGGAACAAGCTCAATAGAAAATTCTACCTCATGCTCTAGAGGAACCCACTAAAATTCTTCTGGAAAGACATACATAAAATGATCAACCACTACAGGATAATACATCTGAGATGTCCCATGATCATCCCGATACAAACTAGAAAATTGGACTGTAACACCACCCAACCCATGATGCTATGGTCCAGCTCTGATATCATGGACATCCCATTCTCCCTTGTGAAGAAAGGATCTACCCTCTGGTGACGTGAAAGTCAGCCTGCGGCGATAGCAATCGACAAGGGACTGAAAAGAAACTAGCCAGTCCATTCCGAGAATGAAATCATAACCTGTCATCTCTAGGACATAAAGATACCACAAGAAGTGATACCCATCAACTTCAAGGGGGAACTCCTTACACTGACACACATAAGTGGTTCTAATTCCCAAGGGAGTGACTAGTATCATCATATCCTCAGAAGTAAATATAGTATGTCTAAGGATCTCCACAGTCTGCACAGAAATAAAGCTATTTGAAGCCCCTGAATCGAAATGTGAAGAAGCTAAAACTAAAGTTACTATGATTTTACCTCGCACTGTGGATGGTCCAGGATCCTGCTCCTGATGAACCTGCTCTACCAAAAACGTCATGCCAGTACCACAACCATGTGTAGTAGCCTGATATCCATGATCTAATCCTCTTTGAGCCTGACCACCACATCCAAGATCTCCACCCTGGACTGAATGGCCTATAGTACTCCAGTCTCCAGTCTTCTTGTGGAATTGGTAAACCTAATCATGTATGCGGATTCCAAACTGATCCTCATTCGCTACCTGCTGGAAAAAGAACTTTGAAAACCCGCTGCAGGTGACCCATCTTTTCCATAAGCTCGTCACTCCAATGGGTCCCTCAAGCACTGTGGCCTCTTATTAAAATCCTTCCCACACTTTTAACACACAACCTTGCTACTTGAAGGAACATATTGCTTCCTCGAGTCACCTCATGTAGACTCTCGGTGGTGCTTCCTGCTGTTAGTAAAAAGATTACTAACTCTGGATGTTGAACCGCCCTGGCTCCCTACTTCAGTATCTCTCAGATTCCTCTACGTGATCAATTCCTGTTTAGCTATCAATGAAATAGAGGTCAACTTGAAGACGTTCACCAATGATATGATCTCTGGTCTGAGGCCCTTCTCAAACTTCCTCACTAAAAACAGTTCATCATTTCCCAGAACGGGAGTGAAACACTATAAAATAGTAAAATGGGAGGAATACTGCATCATTGATATACCACCCTACTACAAGTTCATGAACACTCTAGATATATCATAACTCAGTGTTTCTGGATAGAAGTAGTCATATAAAGAACACTGAAACTCCTCCCAAGCAGCTATATGATGGTGCCCTACCTGAGAAGCAATGTCCCACCATCTCTTGGCGGAATACCGCATCATGTAAGTCACGAGCTTCTCCCTTCTATATGGGGGTTCCTAGAGATGATCAAAGATAGAATCCATCCCTTAAAACCAAGATTCAGCATCCTGAGGTCCTCCATCCATAGAGAACGTCCGAGGATGTTGCTATTGGAAGACTCACATAAGCTCTTTCATAGACTAGGCAGGATTCTGAGGTCCCTAAAAGGTCTATATAAACCTCAGGAATCCCTCACAGAACTGTGAATATGCACCAGTATCTGGGATAACTGCCTATTCCATATCTGGTGTACGATCATCATCAGATCCCTGATGTGTAATGGGAGGACTTATTTGTGGCATGACTCTGCAAGGTCGAAATCACACCTTTATTAACAACAAGAACATTTGAAAATTCAAAGGAGTGAAAATGGAATAGAAGAGGAAAACATTTAAAACTGAAAAAACATAGTTACACAGTGTGTAGTTCCCACACATGGCATGTTCTAGAATGATTTTACTTGGGCATGTACACTGGCCAACCTAGCTGTGAAAACCCCAATTACACGTCGTGTTCTTTTAATACACACTACATGTACAGATCTTTTTCCTCATTCTTGGTTACACCTACATGACTATGTCACATGAACTATCCCAACCGAAGACTACACGTTGTGTCAATACACTACATGTCGTGTCCTTAAGGTTTTTCACATGTCTGTGTCGTTAGTCACACGGACTGATACACATGCCACAACTACACGAGGTGTCAACAACATACACAGTGTGTTGTCCCTAATATTTTCCAACACATTTATTCAACAACACGGTTGGGTCATATGGACCATTACTATACGGCTAGTCAACAAGGTACATGGCGTGTTGTTCCTGAGATTTTCCAGCCCATGTATTCAACTACATGGCTGGATCAAATGGAAGAAGATTACACGGCGTGTACATCAAAGTACACGGCGTGTAACCATGAAAATTATTTCTTCCCGAACAGAAGAATCCATAGCGTGTGTTCATATGGACACATGCCATGTTATCTAGGGGTATGGGAAATAGACATACAAAACTCCCAAAAACCACTGAAAAACATTCAAAACCAGCTCATATATGTCAAATTCCAATCTGTGGGTGCCCATACTCCCTGCGAATCAAATATTGACATCATAACAATTCATATAACAAATAAACAATATGCTAATCCCATGATATGCCAAATTCTGATACTCGAGGGCCCATACCACCTCTATCACCAAGACTTTGCCTCATTGCTAAATATGATCTAAAATAAACAATACCCTATCAGCATAGCATGTATCTCTATCACGTCAACTATCACTACATCCTGTATAATTTATCATGAAATTTATCACAACAGTATGCAAATTCTAATTCACCCTAGATGGCATGGTAAAATGCATGAAATGTGATTTTCAAACCTGTTCCTATATGATGCATGAGATAGCTTACCCCTTTCTCATCAGGTTGCATCAAAATAGAACCACAATCATATAAACTGTAACAGCACAAAAAAAGTGCATCACCCGACGTTAAAATATAATCAACTGTAACTATTGAAAAAACTAAAAATTGAAACTAAGAGGTAATATAGCATTTCCCCCTATATGAGTTAATTACACCCAGGCATAGTTAAGTACCAACTAATCATCTCTTCCTATCCCTGTCTATTTTCACCAAACAGTAAGGAAAATTGAAAAGATGGAAAACCCATTCGATACCACTTTATAACGAACCAAATACAGAGCCACTCAACTAGAACCTCGTACCCGGTTCGCCACATGACCTCAAGCGTGTTTCCCCGAATTCCCGTGGCTGTCAACTAGCAGCGAGGGTCGTGATGAGTCAGTGGGGAAACTATGACCTCATTTGGTAATGTATATAGTGGAAGCAAATAATAAACAATAGAAGAAGTAGTAAACAGTACAAGGCAACTGAAAATAAAAAGTTGATGAAATGTATGATATAATAATGATGCAGCATGACATGTGTTTCTATGGAAATTAGTAAACAAAACAACATGTTGAAACACAACTAAAACCCAATTTTCAAAAGTAAACAGTAAACACCAGTAGCATCACATTCCTAAGATCTGTCTCATGCTCTCCAGCTCTAACCTGTAATCAATTTCCTGAGGTAGAAGGGCCACAATCCATATCCACACCTACAACCATATAACCTGTTTGGGATGAAAAGCAGGACCCAAAAAGAATGTGATACTAATCCTAGTAGGAATCCACCAAAATATATGTGCCCTACTTTTAGTGAGAAATATAGAAAACGTAATTGAAATAAATTCTGCAGAGAAACAGGGCACACCAAAGTAAAAAATCCTAAAATTCTCCATTCATATTTATTTATTAAATTAATTCAATCATTGAATCAAAAACCAATGAATCTATAAAAAGATCTATAGTCTAAAGGCATAGCAAGTAACACAATAGGTATCCCAAAAGACAACATAAACATCAAGCAGTACAAACCCAATCTTGTTCTTTGGCTTGGTGGACTCATCAAAACCAACAAAAAATATGTATTACACTGACCCTCTGGGTGGCTCACATGGGTTGGCCCTTATGGACATGAATTTGAACAAAGGCAAAGACACTATGAGGAAGCACTCAACGTCAATCCCCCCTATGGTCTTTCAGCGATACTAAAGACTCTATGAGGAAGAATATACATCTAATTCCCATGGTATTCTCGATTATATATTTATCAGACCCTCTAACAGAGTACAAATACAATCCCCCTTATGGTCTAGTAATGGTAATAATTAAACAGGCCCTCTGAGGAAGCACTCAACATCATTTCCTCTTATGGTCTAACTACACAAGGTTTCCACAGCCCTGGGTAAAAGCAATAAGACACCCCATTCAGTGGCACGTATGCCAACGGTACACAAATTCACCACAACAGTTGAAAATAAACACTAGACCACCTACCTCAATTGCCCATAATCAATATACATGAATGACACTTCTCAAAACTCTCGGGAACGACATAGATATGAGGTAAAATCAATCCCATTAAAACTTAAATAACTCTCACTCAAGAAAGAATTGGCAAGAACGATGCCAGGAGAAGGGAGGGCTTACCCGTGCGGTTCCAAAATTATCGACAGAAGTGGAAACAGATTCCTGGTGCGCGATCAGCTGATCTCTTAAGCTCCAACCATCCTCTCGAGCTCTCCTTCGATGTTCTAATCCTTACTTGTTCATAGGGGAGGCTACTTCCCATTTTATGCAAAAACAATATACTACACCATGTGTACTATTGGGTACATGGCATGTAGTTTTCATTTTTAAATTGTTCCTCTGGCGGCTTCTAGACATCATGGCACTTTTCATTTGTCAACATGAGTACACGACCTTTAATTACTATGAAAACAATGTGTATTGTCGCTCATCTGGCCACCCCCTTACTGTTTCCCAGCTGACTGACTACACGGTGTGTAAATAACCACTACACAGATTGTAGTCGGATTTTACACCCATCATCGTCAATTGGCCTACATGCCCTGTGTACTCATTTTACAAGGACAAAGTACACGACATGTGGAAAAGTACACGACATGTAGTCAAAAAATTTATGATTCTTCCATATTTTCCATAATTCTCATAAAACACGTAAGGAACTGAGAAAATAAGAAACCCGTACCTCAAGAATAAGAACTGGGTTCTTACAAATTCTTATAGATTTAGGGAAGATAACTTGGTGTTGACAATCGAGCCTTATTGGTACCATGATTTTACCACCATGTATAGTCTCACTTGAATACTCACCACACTATAAAAATAGAAAACCCATGTTCTCTCATATATGGAATCCATAATTGAAATTTTAATTTATCTTTTAAATCTTATCTAATTTCCATATAATGATTACTTCTATGATTTTATCACGAGTCATGGTGAATATACAATCATCACAATAGATTCATCCTTTTTATGAATTATGTGTATCTGGAACATTCCTTTTCTAGATCTCTTATGGAATATGTTCCTATGAAAACTATCTGTGCATCTTCAGCATTGACTAAATACAATTCCATCATTCTCCCACAATATCAAATATTTATGTGTACCTTTTCATAGAAATATTTTTTATTTCTCGTCTATAAATTTTTTATCTCAGGGAATTTTGTAATATCTTTAAAAACCCTAAAAAATAATATAGATGTACATTTTGTGTCACTTGATGCAGGTTTATTAATATCCTTTATTAACACTTTTCCTAAAACACATTTTCTTATAACATAATGGAATTTTATCATACTATAACTCATAAGATATCCATTTTTGAATATATTTGGAATATAGTTATGGTAAAACAAAATTATTTTCAAAACATATTTCCAAAAAATAGAAGTTTCTAAAATGATTAGAATTCTCAATATTGGTACTCCTTGATCTTACATCATGACTCTGAGGTGCATATGAAAATTTGTGTTTAAGAACATCTCTATGATATATTTTGTTGTTCAATATTAACATATTTGATTTATCATAGATCCTCCTCGGTAACATCGTATCTTTGATGCATACAAGGAAATGTGCATTTAGCAATTACTCTATTATACATTATAATGATTGATGAATGTTTGGTCAATATATTATTTGGCACTCTAGCCTAATAAAACTCATATATTTTGACCATTCCTATATTGTACATCACTTTTACATTACTTAATACTCTTAAAAGAATATAATGAATTATATATATACCATTATCTTTACCATGTATTATTTTACACTCTCTATCTGAACTAATTTATAATGTTTTGTGACATACCATTATTTTAAAGGATCATTTTTTCAAAACAAAATATTTACATAATAACTAAGGTATTTAGCTCCCAAGATTAAAAAAATAGGCATGGTATATCCTTGAAAATTCCATAGTTATTCTTGAAAAGGTATTCTCTTGACCAAATTGGGTATATGGGTCTTACATTTTATATTCATCACATATTTCATATGATTCATGTATCACTGAAATATTGGTTAGGTATGATACACCACAAACAATATTTATTCCAAATTAATAATAATTCATCCTAGTTTCTAATGAACACATGAGATAATATTTTTGGTTATACTCAATAAAATTTCAACTAAAACAATTTTCAGGGAAATTAGATGTACTGTTCTTGTCACCACTAACTTAGGAATCACCCATCATAAGACTCTTAGAGAACACACTTTAATTCATGAAAAACTATAATACTTTATTGGTTATTATATTCTAATACACATCTATGATAGAAATTTTGTATTTAATACAGAAGAAGTAAAATAGAAAAACTAAATTCAATGATGAATATACCTAAAGAATAAGCGATTACTTGATTCATTGATTCAGTTCACATCATTTAAACTTATATAGACTTATTTCATTATAGGGGGAAAAATATCCTCCTCTATTGAAACAAACCAATTTTCCTTGAATTATTTTTGTGAAGGTTCCTTTGGAATCACAATTTCCATTGCCCTTTTCACCTTTTTCAACTTTTTCACCATAATAACTAGATATCATACTTTATTTTGGTTTTTATTTACTTTTCTAACCATTACCTATAAAATAATGAAGCATTCTCTCAATAATATTCATTTTTTAATCTTAAAATAACTGGAGTAAATGGTTGATAAATATATGATATTGAGTTGTATTGAAATATAGTGATCCATATTTAATATTTAAACATATCCATTGGAAACATCGTCTTATTCATAGCATACTTCACTTTCTCCTTCCATGATTTTCATATATAAGACAACATGTGAAATCATCTATGTCTTAATGTTGTATTTACAATTCACATCAAACAGTGATGATATAATTGTGATGTAAACATCAAATACACCGTACATGAGTCTCATGTATGCATATTTTTACCATCTCATTATGAGGGGGATCAAGAGTTAGTAGGGAATCTAGAACCTTGAAATTCCAATATCGTAGTACTTTCCATAGGTTCCTGCAAATCTCTTGGAAACTCATATTGGTAAGTACAATGACTTTTTTCAAAATTAATCATAGTGTTATTGTATTGTTACTTGTCATTTTCTAAAAAAAATATAGAATATTTGTAATTTTATATTGATTACTGTTTAGACATTGCTAATTAATTAAATCATTATATGTATCCCACTATTTTATTGAAATCTAGTATCCCCCACTACATGAATTGGAATACTCTATCGCTTGAGTATTATAGGTGAAAGGATACTTAAAACCTCTCCTCATAGTCTAAAAGCTTTGTCTATGCAACTAATCAATGATTTCAAGGTTGGAGTTTGACTGGATAATCGAATGACCTCACGACTCCTTAATCTATTGAGTGAATTCGCCACTTTAAAAATTAGAAACCTAGTTTATTCAATGATTGCCTCTAAATTACAACAAGATTGATTTACCTACTTATTTGAATATAAATTCTATTATGTTGACCCAATAATATCCTAATAACTCCTCAGTGGTATGGCGTACCCTCTTCAAGGGTTTACGAGCACCCCATACACCTAGTTGTGCTCAAATTAAAATGAAAAAATGGATTTGTGGATTAATATTTCTTGACAGTTTTTATTACTTATGAGTGAATTTAATCATTTTTTATATGATATTCACATACTATGTGATATCACTCACATCTGACTAGGAAATAAATAGAAAAACATTCATCTCATCATAGATATAATTAATCTATGAATTCTATGATTATTATTTTATGCGATTGTGTAATATTGAAAACATGAACATGTATAAAATTATAAACAATTCATATATTAAATAAACTTCTTGACTACCCTTAATTATCTATTAATGATTGATCTATTTAAAATCAATGAATCAACCTTATCCTAGGTATATACCTGAGTTGGGTCATGACTCATATGGCATGTGACACACCAGTCTAATATACCACCATATGATCTAAAATATCACATCATCTCAACATGGTATATTTCTTATACCATCCTCACCATAGAAAAAAATTCCTACACATAGAAGAGGGGGTCTCGGGAGTCCATAATACAGATAAATCACTTTTATTTTGGTGTGCAAGCCCTTATACATATTAAATAATGAAGGAAAATGATGTGTAGACCATTTATTTTAAAAAAATTAATTACATGCAGCATGCACAATAAAAGTAATTAATTAAATAAATAAAATCTTAGATATAAATTGGTTGGTAAATTCTTAAGACTAGTGTATTGGTAAACTAAAATCTTGATAAAAATAAAAATCCTATAGATTTAATTTTATGGGCATTTAATAAATTAAATTAATTATATGAAATTTAAATAATTTAATTTAAATCAGCCACATTAATAATTTAATTTTAATCCAAAATTGTATTTATTATATAATTTAATTTTAGACCAAAATTAAAATAATTTAATAAAATATTAAAAATTTATAATTTTTAAATTATAAACAAAAATAAATATATATATGAAATTTACAAAATTTCATAGGCTAAAAAACCCTTCCCAATGCCATTATGGTTTGGTACAACCCCACGTTGGCCCGTTCTAGGTCAGGAAAACCCCACACAAGGATATTATGGTCCAAGAAGACCTGCCCAGACCTGTGTAGAACCATACTGTTCTGGCAGAACCTGATTTATTTATGGGTCACCAGAGTGGGGAAATGGAAAATTTGGAAAGGTGATAACTGGTTGGATAATGAGGGTATGATGAAGGAATGTTTATGATAAGGGTATGGTATGAGGGGTATGGAACCTGGACAGAATATCGTGGACAATAAATGGGAGGGGTAGCGGGTTGAGCGGCACATAACAAGGAGGTCATGGAACTTGTTGAAATAGGATGGTGCATGCAGGTCAAAGATGGGAAGATGAGAAGGCACAATGATTACACTGACCATATGTCATGATTGTGGGGGAAATATGGGGTGTTCTAGTAGAGTGATGATGAGACCCAATCTGGATCTTAGGCAGCGCTGCTTGGATGAAGGTGAGGAGATTGGGTTTATGAGGCCGGAGTGGGGTTGTGCCCAAGAGGAGGATGGATGAAGATTATGTAGTGATATCTTAGCATTGTATGAATGTAGTTATCTTGAACGAGGTGGTATGTTGAGAAGATATTTTGATGAGTATATAGACGGTGAGGTCAACCTAGAGAGAGGAGGGTACCGTGGAGGGAGCCACGAGAGGCCGCACATAAGAGGTTTTTGTCAATGGGTGGTTGGAGTGAATAGGGAGGAGGGTGGTCCATGTCAACTTTCTTCCAATAAAAGCTATCCATTTTCTAATTTAAAAAAAAATTGTGGACTTATCCACGATCAATTTTCCCCCATAACCTTTTTTGGATTTAAATTTTTGTTGCATTCTGCCAAAGAATTCATGGAAAAAGCTTCACCCACAACCAATGATTTTTTCTTTTTTAAAATAAGAATATTTTTTAGGATTTAATTTTATTTCATTATTCCACATGATTTGGAATATTGGGTCATAGGTTGGAGAAGATCTGGGCACTAAAAATCAACTGCAACTAGCCTGTATTTTTTTCGGTGAATAGAATCAATCCAAAATTATTTATAGAAACAAGAATCAGGTAAAAATATGTATGTGTTCATATTTTTTATACCCATAAAGCAAAAAAAATTGATACATATAATAATTTTTTAATTCCAAGAACATACCCATATGAGATAAAATTGATGCGCTATTGGAGCCACTGAGACCAAATTAAATCTCTCTACTTAATTTGGTGAGAATTAATTTTTCTTGGAACATAAAATTTATGTGATCCCAATGATACCAATTCATATTACAATGGAGCATAGAGGAAGCTGATGGGCAGATGATTTAAAATTTTCATCCTCATATTGATGAAACATTATCATATCTACTGACCATATCCCGGGTACAATTTGATAATCTCACATAAACTATCAAAGCACAAAATAAAACTGAACGGTTACCATGTTCAAATCAAAGCACGCATGGCAGAAGCTTGTCTCCTACATCCATTTCTTTAATGACACAAGACCAAACCCCTCTATATCATCCACACATGCTTTAATAATCTTAAAGAACACCATTTTTTATAAATTTGTTTCTATCATGGATGTCTGAAAACACATTTGATTTCCCATTGATCACCTCAACTATGTTCCTACGATCTACGAAGACATTCTTAGATCAAATTCTTGAACTATGACATTATCACCATAGGATGTGCTAGGAGAGAGATGCTTTCAATTCCATTAAAATGAATTGTAAAATTATTGAACCTCTTTGTTTCTTATATAGGCGATGTTGAGATACCTAGAAATGGTTTCCCAACCCACAAAAATAATACACCCACTAAATAAATAGTAAATAACACATTGTAACAAACTAACTATATCATAATGTCATTTATATTTTAATCACATACTTGTAATTTATAAGAACTATATAATATATGATAAATCGGGGTCATTAAATCTATTCGTAATTCTTATAATATTAAACAAACATTGAATATTAAAATAGTAATCATTCATATAATATTTTTCAATGAATCTATATATTTACTAAAGTTGACATTTTTTCTACCATGTGTCACTCCGTGATCAACTCACTTTACAATCACATAACCCTCAACCATTATTCATTAACATTACCCTCACTCCCCATTGTGACTTACCGCTTTGAATTCTAAAATTTCAATTCCTCCACTGATCTTATTTCCTCGACATCCAATGATTTCAAAAAAATCATCCTCTCAATTATATGGTATTCACTACATCTCTCTATTTCATCTTCCCCTCTTTCTATCTCCATCCCACCATGATTTATCTACTCTATAATGACCTATACCCTTCTCCACCACATCTAGAGATACTTTTTCTGAATCACCACTTTGAAATCCAATATTGTTTCCCTACCTCCTTGTCTGAAGACTTCACCATGATTGGCCTCCAAAATCAATTGTTAGCACTGCTTATCGACACTCCATATTCACCAGTTTCGATATCTTCAATCTTGTGTTTGGTATGATAATATATTAGGTCTCAAAAATCTAGGGTATCAAGCCCATCATGCTCGGTTACTATGTCTCCATCATCGTCAACCATCATTAATTACTTCTTGTACCTATGATAAGGTAAATCTTAAAGCATCCGCAACCAACTTCTCCACTATTTTTCTCTAAAATATATACTCTTCTACTCATCCAATTCACTCGGGTTCTCCTTAGTTCATCTCCAACAATCCCTCCCATAATCGGTATATTATCTTACTATCCTTCAATAACCATCAATGTTTTGCATCTTCTATTTTTGTAGGTTAATATAAGGTAATTATACAGTCATAATACATTATCTTATATCAATAAACCATGTATTATTTGTCTTCAACATTTACCTTCTTCTGATGATAGTAATTAAATTAAACATGAAATATAACCATAACAGTGAGTACTTTCACATTATAAGTATTATTTGTCTTCAACATTTACATTGGAGGTCAATTATCAATTTAATTACACAATATATTCAAATTTCTGTATTTCGGAAATTTTAAACATTTATAATCTTGACATTTCATTCATACTCTATTGTAATTAATGTATTCTGGTAATGTTACACATTTATAATATTAACATTCTTTTCAATTAATATTTTACATCAAACGATGAAATGTATTTGTTATTTTTTTTCATACTACCTCTGTTTGGGGTCAGGTATAATCAATGAACATCCCCTTAAGATATTAATTCAATTTTTAATTTTTTTGGAATTTATTTGTGTAATTAAATTTTTTATTACAATTTAATATCTTTATTACTTTTTCAGATTGAAGGATTCTCAAATATATATCTATATTCCAACACTATCTAAAAAGGTTAGACGTCAGTTATCATTTGAATTGCACAATATATAATAATCTCAGTATATTTGTAATTTTACGCATTTCTAATATTCTCATTTCTTTCATACTATGTATACTAATTTAAGTGTTTTGTTAATTATAAACATTTCTAATCTTATCAATTATTCTATTTATGTATTCTTTTACATTGAAATGTTTTGGCTATTTTAAACGGATTTCAATTATTTTAATGTAATTTTATTCCACAATAATAATATTTTCTCTAATTATTGTTTCTATTCATCCATTCTCATGAAATTTTCCTATGTTTTATGAATTTGGAAATTCTTCTTTCTTTGGGAAATTTTAAACATTTCTAATCGTGTCATTCAATTAATACTATATACTAATTTATTTATTTTGGTATTTTTACACATTTATAATCTTATATTTCTTTTCAATTAATATTTTTTCCTACAATGAAATGAATCTGTTATTTTTAGTCAATCCACTTAATTTTTGCAGTTAGGTATGATCAATGATCTTCTATTCAAGAGATTCATTCTAATTTTCATTTTTAGAAATTTATTTGTGTAATTATGATTTCTCTTTTAATTTAATATCTTTATAAATTTTTCATATTAAAGAATTATCAAATATATATTTTTATGCCAATTCATTCTAAAAAAATTGAATGTCAGTTATCAATTGAATTACACAATATATACTAATATCTATATTTTGGTAATTTTTCAAATTTATAATATTGTAATTTCATTCATACTATATATACTAATTAATGTATTTTCGTAATTGTACACATTTCTAATCTTATGTTTTTTCTCTATTAATGTATTTTTTCCTACAATGAAATTTATCAATTATATTAAATTTAATTTCTTGCATTTAATGTAATTTCATTCCACATTTATAATATTTTTACTAATTTTGGTCTCTTTTATTACATTCTCAATAATTTTTAATATGTTTTATTGTCTTATTTCTAGTAATAAATATATTATACACAAAAATGATAGGTATTTTGAGTATTTGAAATAATCACTAATTAACATCATCTTCAATAGGATTTTAATTTTTAGTATGTTCTCGTCTAGTTAATTTTTCTATGTGATTTTTTATAAGTCGTGTATTTTGATTCAAATTTTCTAGAGTGTTTGATATCATCAACTATTAAAACATGATTTATTAAAATAACATAATAATTTTTATGAAAGGTGAAAAAATATTTTAATAATTTTACTTGTCATTCTTTAAAAACTCATCATTTTTATGCTATGTATTTTATTTTGTAAATCATATTTTTTCCGATTCATTTTTATTCTACAAGGGTGAAAGACTACAATTAAAAAGTGATTTCATTATGTGAATTTATTCTATTTCTATATTGATCTTTTAATTTTATTTGTATTCTACCAGCATGTATTTTCCTAAAAACAATTCTTGATTTATTTTTTAATATGAAAATAATTTCACGCTTATATATTTATTGTATTGTAATATAAATTATAATATATATATTTAATTATAGTGTCCCTCTAACATGAAGTACAAATTCAACATCTGCTAATTTATAACTATTATTTATTAATAATAGATACTTTAATGTGAAATTTAATATTATGAAATATCATATCATATGTCTACTAATATGATGCACACACCTTCCAGTAATAAAAAAAGCTTCACAAAGTTTATGATTCAAAGAATATGACTCTTATCTATTGGTCTGCATATTAATAATTTATACAATATTATTTTACATTCATGTTTGCATGATATATTTTCTATTTAATTATTCACCCACATTACAGGTTTATCTATTTCCTAAACTACTTTACCTTAGTAGTATAAAATAACATCCACTCAAAATAGGATAATCCTACCCTATATTAATAGAAATAATGATTTGTTTTATCACCTCATTTATCATTCATAAATTAAAAGCTTTTTATTTAATTTCAAACTAAAATATATTAATTTGTTATCTGAAAGAATGATTCAACTATATTAGTATGAGGAGTATCATTTGGTTGATTATTTTTTCATATATATATATATATATATATATATATCATTATGAGTTTTAAATGATTATTAACTACTATCAATTAATGTGATCAATTTTATTGTAAACAATCACTTTTATTGTTATTATGCTACTTTTGTGATGTATATGATGTGTTTTAAGAAATATAAATATGTTTTTTCATGAATATTTATTGATAACATATTTATTTTTAATTTAAAAATTTTTAAAATATCATATCCTAATATTCATTATTCCATTATTCTTTTAAAACTACTCAATTTCATATTTACATCAATCAGTTTTATAAAAAACATTGAATATGAAATCACATTATGAAAATTTGACTATGATTTTAGAGTAATTATATAATGATTCTTCAAACATTTTACACCATATATTGATGGATTGGATTCATTTTTATGAAGAAGGAAGAGAAATCAAATGACCAACACCATGGAGTGATAATCAGAATGTGGTGGTGTGGGGACGTTTTAGAGCTGACCTATAGAAGACCTATTCATATTACAGGAGTTCCATGTTATGTGAATGTGAGTTTCATAGAGAATCATGTATGAAAATCGATTTCATTTGGTTAACTATAATCTGTTGATTTATTTCAATGAATTATATTTTCATTCAACAAAAATATGCTTATTTTGCTTAAGATGTTTATCATGATGAATGAAACTCGCAATTTAAAAATGACAAAACCCATTGGTCAAAAAACGAGGTCATATGTGTACAAAATTTTTTATTATGAAAATATGTTGCCTAATCATATTGTACAACAACCATTCCACAAACAGATGTGTGTCATTCTATAATATATTACTTTATCAGGTCGAATGCTTCTACTACTAACTCCAATCATTATAATCATTCAACATAATAGTGTGATGCTAATGTATTGTAGTCATGCAACACAATAGTTTGATTTTATAGAGGTTAATAATATGTTTCAATTTTACAATATACTACTATGCATGATTTAAAATAAAATTTAAATAGTTTAGATCTTTCCAAATTTATTTATTTCCTTATATTTCATATACCATTATTACTGTGATTAATTTCTATCACATGTTTCATTTTCAAAATTGCACACATAAATGACTATTAAATTTACGGTACAACATGACATCAACTAGGAGAATCACATATTTTTATGTCCTCAATTGGATAGATTTTCTTGTAATTGATTAGCATGATTTATATTTTGACTATTATGTCCATCTTTTTTATAACGTGATTAAGGGAAATACCCTATTATGGAAGAGGGAGCATTGGCGTATTTTCAAATAGTGCATCTTTATAACTTAGTTGAAGCATTGAATTGGAGTATGTTTTTATTATGATGATATAAATTTGAATTATACATTTATGTCATTTATTCAATAATGTAATTTAATTTTCTATCATTAATATACAATATAAATTTGTATTCCATAATGAAATTTCTAAATGTTTTCTACAAGATGATGTGAAAACAATATATTAACTTGTATTTCATTATTATGAAAAACTTATTTTATGATACTTTTTCTCACTTAAATTTTCTGATGCATGGTTCGACAACATAATGAACCCAACATCCAGGATAGGGGCTCCACTACAGCAACTACTTACACCACTACAACAGGTATTTTACATACGTAGACATATACTAACAATGCATATACAAGGAATACAAAAGATATTATTGAAAACTAGATGCTTTTTTTACATCACTCATATTGGAACACAATATATACTATTTTAAACTATAAGGTTCTATTACATCCCTCAACTTATTTTTTAGAAATAATGCATTCCATGTAAAAATATTTATATTTTTTCATGTTTTGAAACTACTTTAATGTTGACATTCAATATTTCAATTCTCTTATTTATATACTCATTAATATTTTTTCTTAGTTCATATATATATGATAATTCATTTCAATGATTGAAAAATAAATTTTCATTCAATTACATTTTCTGATCAATGTTTTATACTATTATGATGATGTCTTTGAAGGTTCTCCATGTGTTTTTATATTATCTACAACTAAATTGTATTTATAACATTATTAAATTAATAATCATTTTGTCCGTTTAAAATTATGAATTACTTTTGAAAATGGGTGATTATTTACAGTGTCGTGTGAATGCACGAGCGAGGTACAAGTTTCCTTAATACCTTGCGAAAACTTTTAATAAATAAAATCAACCCAATTATTCTATACTTAAATAATAATGAATTTATTTATTCATTGGTGATAATTTATAAATGGATAACTCTAAGACCCTATAGTGGGTCCCACCATGTCCTATACACCTATTCACTAGAATAGGATATACTTTTGAATACTCTATTATGTGTGACCCTTTAGGACCTTATCTCAATGGCATTGTATATTATTCACAACCAATCAGTGGAATTTAGAAACTCATTAAGGACCATAATGAGATAAGGAGTAGTTATAGAAATGAAAACATTCCTACGATCACACATTGTGGGACATAATCTATTTTTCTTCTGATATCTCATAAATCAAGATGCACATTTGTGACATAATCTTTTTCCTTACATTATTATTCAATGACATTATTAGATTAACTTAACTTATTATTCCAAGGCCATTGATTTATTTAAGATATTATCATCCTGATGAAATAAGCCTGAGGTATCTCTGCCTAACAGAATAGAAAAATCAATTTATGATTATTCAATCAATGTCATGATAATAATGACACACCCAACATAAGCTACTCGATACAACTTCATTTCACTAGTTTTCTTCCTACATCAATGTACATGATCAAATATTATACATTAATAATAATATCAATTAAGGAGACCATTATACATGTTCATAGATAGGAACAACCAATGAAACCTGAAATATGCAGTGTTCTTATTGGTGGGTCTATCCTCATGATATCACCTAACAGTGATCACCAAGTGAAAAAATTATGAGAAGAAGTCTCAATTCAATTTATCCCTCAGCATATGATTGTATGAAATATACTATGTCAACTCAGTATGATGTATCTTAACCATATGACATATATTTAAGATTAATTTCATAATATCTCAATGTTCTCATTATAGTCTAGGAATCATTATAAAATTTTGATATGATAAAAAATCTATGGACATTACCATGTAAATAGTTGATGCAGAAATATCATCACTATTGTGGTATGTATACATCATTCATAACTCACTGCATACATAAAATGGTAAGAAAAATAATTTTTCTATTTGTTTCTAGAGAACCCACTATTATAATTCATTTTCAGTATATTTGGATTGATTATTTTGATAAAAATGTTGGTTAACCAAGGTTCTTTGTGTTTATTGACAAATACATTTAATAATTTTTTTGGATTCATTCGTAGGTGTATGGAGTTTCTTTAGAAAAAATAAAAAATAAATTTAAATATAAAAAGTTTGTGAGACTATGTAGAAAGTACACATACGACATATGGAGTTCACAAAATCTATTTCACATAGAAAATTAAAGAATACATATAAGGATTTTTTTTCGTCCATGTTTTTACAGTAGTTACATGATTGTGAAAGAAGTGTATATATTTATAGTTCGCGAAGGATTCTGGACACACGCTAAGCTGTGGCCTCTTCGTTTTTATTCAGGAGGCGATAATTCTTTATTGATCACAAATGATGTTCCTTATACGTAATGTTTCAATGGATGAGTGGTATAGATAATAGATTTCACAAATGGGTGAATATTAATCTTGTTATTAGTGGGATTTTTTTGGGTTTCATTACCTAAATATGGACCCCATAATCATATCATAAATAATAGAAAAACATTATCTCGTAGGATCATCATAGAGAATTCCATGATTTCAAAATAGAGATCTTAGGGCACATTAAAGTGAATTCATTCATGAAGCACCTGAAATTTCAGGAAGATCGGTGTAGTTCATGAGGTTGTTTTATAAGAATTCATGGAGAGAAGTAAGAAAAGAAGTTATCTCATGTGGTAAGTAAAGAGAATTAATCTACATGATGAAATCCATGAAAATAATTATGTGGAAGTGTTATACAAAAGTGGGTTTTCAAGGAATCACCTCATGAAGGAAACCTCATGTAGATAGTTTGTTCTGAATAGTGTCCCATGAACGAAACATGTGGAAGAATAGTTCATGATGAATAAAAGGAAACAAATGAATTTTAAATGAATTAAAAATTAAATGGTAAAGTGGATTTCATCTGAAGGATGAATGTGAAGATTTATCACACACCCATTTCTGTGTGAACCAATTTAAAATTGTGATAAATCATCAAAATAATCTCCTAGATGAGAAGTGTGTTTACTTCAGTTGAGATTGAAATGGGTTCTCATGTGTGAATGGTTATAAACCAACAAGTATAGTTTTTCAACCCAAAAAATGTAATAGTAGTGTTCTTTAGTGATTCTAGTATATTGGATCATTGCCTTTATACAATCCTTGTATTTTCTCAGCTATGGGGATCAAGGTAATATTTATTTCTCTCGTGCATACATTCATTTAATTTTATATATTACCAATATATGAATATATAATATATATTTTTTAATGATGAAATGTGTTAATGTTTTAATATTTCATACTTGGATTCACCACCCCCCACACCCACCCCTCTAAATGTATTTAACTAATTGGGTCCAATAAAGAGTCAGCAATTCTTGTACCAAGTTTGGTGAAGAGTACATCTATGATGGTACAAGTGATCCTTGAGCTGATGAAAAGTGATCAAGACTATTAGAAGTATTATTTTTCTTATTGGAGGAGACCTTTGGAATACATGTTCGGTGATAATGTGACCATAAAGGTAGTTACATATAATGGGAAAGAGAGGTTCTAGTAAGGTATTAATATTTATCCTCAGTTTATCAGACCTTTTTTTGGTGTTGGAATGTGTCAATAATATGTCATATCAGTTATCTCTTCTTTTGAATAAAGATCAACTTCATGATATCTTCAAATTTTCAAATATTTAATGGTATCATTATAATAAAATCAATTTAATTTATTAGGATTAGATAGATATTGGTGATTATTTACATTAATGCAGTGGCCTAATGAGTTTTAACATTTATTGGATAAGGTGTTGTATGGTTGTATCATTACAATAGATCATGTTAAATGGTTACATTGTGGAATGGAGGGTGGAATAGGATTAACAGATTTGATCTCAGTTTCTAAATTTGTTTTGAATCATTCTTTACATTGATGTCGATATTGATTTTATATTGGTCTAGATAAATTTATTCTTCCATATTTATGTTGATTTTATGCATTTATGATGGAATGATTCATGTTTGAGAGGCATCTCATAGGTTGTTTTGTTTATTATTTATTCTTAATTTTCTTCTATGGGATTTATTTGATTCTCAAGGACGAGAATCATTTCATAGGTACCTAATATATAGGTACCACTATTTACATGTCCACTACAATGGGGTATTAAAGTGTTAGTGGTGATATGAATGAGTTTGGAGGAAGATAGTCAAAGAGTAGGTAGAGTTTGAGCTGAAATTTAAACTATCAAAAAACTGTAGCTTGATTCCCTACCATTGTAGCATGATTTATTTCCCAATGGATTCCCAAAATAAGAGTTGTTTCTCTCCATTATAGAAAATCATTACACCATGGTTTATGGGGCTGTAGCTTGTGGTTTATATTTATAGCATGAAGTTTGTTCTGGATTACTTTTATTACTTTTGGTTGTTGTTGTTGTGATATATTTTTTTTCATTGTGTTTTGAGGTTATCAAACAATACTCAAATTAAATGAATGGACCAGCTTAATATTTAATGAATGGTGAGGACTACATAATGAATATCAAGAGCGTAGACCTTTCAACATGACATAATATAATGTTCCATGATATACCTCATTCATTAAAAATTGGAATTATTGACCCCACGATTTTGGGGCGATTAAGCCATTGTTTTGTGGTATTAATTTTTATAAAAATATTTATGTGTTTTCTCAAATTCTCTCTCATTTATTTTTCTTTATGTTGGCCTTTAGAAACACCTGGTATTTTCTTGATTCCATATAATGCTACTCTTCATGTGGTTTTGTTTATCCTCTCTATTGATATTGGATTCCCATTGGTTGTAGTATCTCATACTCATTTGAAATTTCATTATATTGTTTATCACCTCTTAAGGAGGTCATGACATGGATTTTTTTACTTTTACTGGAATCAACATCCCATCCCGGATGACCATTAACCCGGTAGTTGCATCGGTGGGTCACATTGCCTCAAGTGCGTCTCCCCATATTCCACATGCAACATTCTAGATGCGAGGGTGTGAGGAGGAGATAATTGCGAGATCATACCCTAGTGATTAGAGTTTCATAGCGGTATAATAGAAAATAAATATATGACAAACTGCGGATGAAGTATTAAGCAATGATGAAGAAATAGAATATTGATAATAACAATCTAATAAAAGTTGTCACTGGCATTTTATATCATATAATTCTGTGTTACATGGAAATGATACATATATGAAATCTAAAAACAACCAGTATTCTTTCCACAACAGGACAATATTAGACTCGAATAACAAAAAGAACAAAAAAATCCTATGATAAATCCCCACGAGCATCCTGATATCAAGAGCAATCCTTTATTTCTAACTCCATGTATGAGAATCAAGAAACATTCAAGGTCCAAGGTCCATAGTTTTGTGAACAATAGAGGCCTATGCCTGTACCCCAGTGCAATGGCGGCCTGAGTAGGGTGTGAGATAAAAATCTATGTAGGCCATCACCACTGGTGTCTAGCTCTATCCAAAAAGTGTAATATAAATTTAACTGGGTGCAGGTATGGTGTATTGATATAATAATTAAATAAATAATTAACACCCATCCAAGACCATAAGTGTCGCCTGATGATGATACCTACTTCAGCCCAGGGATGGTTTGTTTGATGAAGTAACCATGTATAAATATTTTTGTGTCTGTGTCTGTCTAGGACATCACTAGGATGAGGTAATCATGCCTATCATCCCTTCTTGTATATATATATATATAGATAGAGAGAGAGAGAGAGGTAATCCTTGACATGAGGTAAGCACGCCTCTTTCCCATGGCAGGTTATGTAAATGGCATGAGGTAAGAATGTCTATCGTCCACATGAAATTATATAAATTGAATGAGATTAGAATGCCTCTCATCAATAAGAGATTATATAAATTGATTGACGAATTTATGAATCATGCCCTAGGGAATTTTTATTAAATTTCACGATGTAAGAATATCTCTTGTCTATAAGATATTAAAAAAATTACACAAGGTATTAATGGCTCTCGTCCATAGAAGATTATTTAAATACAACGAGGTAAGAATGCCTCTCGTCCATAAGTGATTATACAAATAGAACAAGGTAATAATGCCTCTCATCCATATGAGATTATATTAATGGCATGTGGTAATAATTAACCTCGTCCATAGAATATTATACAAATGTAATTAGGTAAGAATGCCTCTCATTTATAAAGGATTATATAAATGGAAGAAGGTAAGAATTCCTCTCATCCATATTGATTTACATAGATGACATGGAGTATGAATACTTCCCATCAATAATAATTTAAATAAATGTAATGGGGTATGAATTCTTCCAATCCATAGTGAAGAAACCATTAACATAATTATAATGTAATAAATAAGGTAATACTTATTATGCATTTCAAATAGCCAAACCATATTGTACATAAGTAATCACATTCACAATTACTTAAGGAAAACCATCTTAAGTATATCAATTTAAAAATTAACATATTGATATCATTCATTTCAAACACATGAGGAAACACCCTCCCCACCCTTTCATTATCCATATTCTATTTCATTACCTGAACCCTATTTATTAAGACCACATAATAGAAGTCAAACAATTAAATATGGTTAAACCCATTATCAAAAACCTTCCATTTTATATGATTTATCATGCTCAAGGTCATTCTAACTCAATTTACCTAAATATAGAAAATTTATTTAAGGGTTCAAGTGTTTTAGTAATTCCAATTGAAGGATGTTACTTCCTCATCTAATCCATCATAATAATTTATTCTATATCCTCATTACATAAGGAAAATTCCATTTAATAGAAATTTGTAACCAATCAGATGTTCAGGGAATCAATCATTGGACCATTAAGGGAAACACATTTAAGGACTATCCATATGGTGGTGTGCTAAACATTCTAATAGACCTTCCATAAAAAGCTGAAAGCATAGATGAACAAAAATTCAATAAGCCAAACATGTAAAATGGTATATCGCTACATTTTCATCTTGAAGGCAGTGCACCTCCATTGGAGTGGTTTTATTACAATATCATGACTTTGTTAACATGCAACCATTTATATTATTTAAACATCTCTTACCTATCACCAATAAGAATCATTTATGAGAAAATAGTACAAATATCAATTATTTAATAAGAATGTATGAGTTTAAAATTAAATAATTAATTAATGAATTATAAATTAAAAGGGAATGGAATGGGACCCTATATCAATGTGGAACCCAGCCATCCACTTCGGCTCATGAATCTTTCTAACTAAAATAGTATGCTCCCCCACTAAGAAAACACACCTTCACATACATACAGGACACCTAGTCCATATGCACACACCTGCATGGCCATTTTCATCTACAAGGGGATGCTTACACATATTCTAATATGCATATATTAGTCGCCACTCACCTTAGTATGAATTTTCATATATATACATGAAAAACATAGCCTCATACATGTATAATAACTATCATGAATGATTAGTCATGTATCCAGGGAACTGATATATATATATATATATATATATATATATATATATATATACTTACACATTCCGATCCAGGATAGTCTCCCTTGATCCGGTGACTCAAAATTGCAAAGCAGCGACCAACACACTACAAGATAAATACTAAAAACCATAAAATGCATAAAGACCCTAATTTAACAAGTTAAAACCAAGAATAAAGAGTAAAACCTCACCTTAGATGGTTTGGGTGAATCGAAACAAAGCAACCTGCCTCCCAATCAGCAGTGGTTGACGGAACACATAAGAACACATCCTAATAGACCTTGCACAAGCCCTAGAACCGGAAAAGAAAACAAAATCTTTGCTAGAAAAAATCAAAGGTGCATCTGAACCTCATCAGGTGATAGAAAGGCTGAAATCGGCCAAGACAAGAGAAAGAGAAGGGCCTCCAGGTATCACGTTGAAGGATTGATGAAGAAGGTGGATGAAATTCTATGAAGAAATGATGCACAAAGGAGTTCATGGAAGATGGGGTTGTGCATAAAAGGGGAACCCCCTGGATGGGTGTGCGTCGTGTTTGAGGGAGAGGGTAATCAGATGAGGGATTTTTGTTTTAATTTTTATATTATTTCATTTTAAATTAATTCCATTCATTAAATAGACCAGTATGCAAGTTTTGACCCACACAGTTGGAAAAATAATGTGCCAACCGTGCGACACCCTCTATTTGTGAAACACTCCTTTTACGGGCTCGGAATACGGTTTCGGAAATGGTGCGTAGATCATGCAAAATGCCTCTACACCCCTTAAAATAAGGTCTCATGGTTTCCTATATGGGGTCACATGGTTTATCATAATGTGCATCAACTATGAACCATCTGTAGTCCTTCAAAACATGATGTTTTTTTGGGTCCGACACTCTTGTAACTTCTTGATCCAGGCGAGGAAACATAAAAGGCTTCTCCCATGTCCAAAAACATCACATAGGAGTGATCCGACTCTCCAAATTCAATTCCAAATCATGGATTTTAAAAATGATCCCTTCATTGATAGAAAAAGTTCAAAAACCCTCTTATTTTAACACTGTTCAAAAAGGGGATCCTCACAACCTTTTCACCTTAGAAATTATCATCCCCGAGAAGCCTTAGGGACAAATGTAACCCATCACCCAATCCCATGTGTTCATGAATATTTGTTGAAATGTTCATGTTTCATTTTGAAATGCCTAACACACCATTAATAATTGTGAAGAAAAAAGGTACTTAAGTTGTTTAAGATCTATCCAATGCTTGAATCCCAACAAAACCATTGAGACGTCTCTTTCCTCATATCATCTACCTAGATACTTTAAAACATAGTCGTCTTGATAAGAATCCAATCAAAGGTAAATCCCACCTTTTATTTTTAACGTTAAAAGTCCAATCCAAACTATGGTTCATCATAACGTTGTATTTTCCTTATAGTAACACCATTAAGCATCCAAGTGTTTCTCCAAGCATGATTCTGAAATAGTTTAAATGGTCAATTCCCATCGACCTTAGAGTCCATGTCGAGCTATATTTTCATGAAAATTTTCAGTCAACACCTACTGTGACACACTCATCTCTTTCTGATGAGGATTTTAAAATGATTATTCACCATTCATAACCATTAAATAAGTAAAGAAAGAGTCAATGTACTATAGCCGACTAATTAAGATGATTCCTAGTTTAGACAGCCAACTTTTCCTAAGTTGAAACATGTTTCCTTCTCTTAAGGAATATCACATTTACAACTCGAACACTCATTGAAGCCTACAACTATCTTCTGATGATCTTTATAAGATGATACCACAAGGGAAACGATGCATCCCGCATGTAGCTCTTTAAGAGAGCCACCCAAACAAGCCCAATGGATTTAAAGGATTAGTGCAGTGTAAGAAAAACATAGTCTTAGTGCATCTAGGATGAAGAAAAGATGTGGTACATGCTCTATTCATAGCATAGTACACTAAGAGGATTGAAACAGTTTCCAGTCTAACACACCAAACTATTGGAAGGAAGAACAGTCAGACCACAACTGGTCGACTTCAAGAGGAAATTCACCCTCACATATTGATGAACCATCATAAACAAAAACATAATGCATTTTCCACCTGAGGATCTCATTATAATTTTATATTTATACACCAAAGTTATCCAAGACCAATGGTGTTTCACAAGGGTTTCATACACTACAATCCAGAATAAAGTCATGATGCCAAGAAAGTGTCGACACACACCAAAAACCATCATCCCCAAGGGATTTCATGAAAACTAATCATTTCCAAATGGTCTACCTTATAAGTATTCCTTTTACTTTGAAGGAAATGTAATCACCAAAACAAACATGACACTCCACACTTAGGAGTGTCCTACTTGTCAAATGAAAAAAGAGGTAAACATGCCGCTCATAAGAATTATTGTAAAAATCACCACAAAGAAACATGTGATGTTACATAGAGTTACCCTCTCATATGAATATCAGATAAAGAATTCCAAACCTGGGCTATTAGCATGTCAAAACACCGAAGATTCAAGAGAGTTCTCCCAAAAATTACGACAAGCATTCTTATTTAACGATCAGATCATTCTAAATGGATAAGAACTAAGACCCCTCTAAATAACTCATTGTTAAAATATTCAAATAATATTATCTGGTTCATTAGAAAAGTTTATACATGACAGTACCACGTACATCAACACATACCGCTCGAGGAATAGAAAATGGTCTAATAAACAAAAAAGTAGTCGACCATGCCCTTGTCATGTCAAACCTACTGAAAAAAGCATTACACATTGTTCAATCCCATTACATGATCTAGGAAATAATGAGCAGTCATCTAAACATGGGTATCATTAGAAACTGAATGTCATGTAAGGGAAAAAGTAACCCAAAATTAACTGAATGATAGATAGTTTATAATACAAGAAAATCATTTAGGTGCTAAGGGCACTACGTTCCATGGGATAACCACTTTTGAAGAACAAGCATCAACCCAATAAATTGATCATTCCACAAAAACAATTATAGGCCTGGCATGTTAACATTTTAAATCATTCATTATAATAAAACATCCTATGGGAAATACCTACGGCTCTATTCTAAGGCTTCTAAAAGGAAAATCTTAAGCAACCCATACATGAGGGTTTTACCCAATTCACCACTTATGGTTCCATTTCCAATAAATTTGTATTTAATAACATATAAATATTTAAACATAT
Source organism: Viscum album (assembly GCA_963277665.1). Lineage (NCBI taxonomy): Eukaryota > Viridiplantae > Streptophyta > Magnoliopsida > Santalales > Viscaceae > Viscum > Viscum album. The sequence continues at coordinate 1,317,022,831 of OY728133.1, forward strand.
AAAATATTTAATCTCAAGAATCATGTAACATTTAAAACAAAACACCAGGTAAATTATTTAGCTAACGCCCCAACGCAACATAGGCAAGTTACAACAAACTTCTATTTCAAAACATTTACATTGAGACATTCAATGACATACCATCATAAATAGGTAATTTATCATAATAAATTTATTTTACCATTTTGGAAACCTATAGGGTTCCAATTAATCCAATTCACTTCAGATCAAAATTGAACATCTTGAACCAAAATAAGCATTTTAGAAAGAATCATCTCATTGTATATGACATGTGTTTCCATTTTCCAACTCATGAAGAGAAAATACACTTCATGGATTGAAATTTGGCTCTCATTTAGTAAAACCAAAACCTCATCTTAATTTTAACATGATCACATTTATATTTAAAAGTGTAGACGGTTGGTGGCCATCTACCAACCTATAAAGCACCCGTACACTTTATGGATTAGAATTTTGTTCCCTATTAATCAAGATAAATTATCCATTGTATTTAAAAATTAAAAACCATTAAATTATATTAATATCCTTAAAATGTATTCATATTACACTAAAAAGGTTTGAATATACGGGTTACCCTTTCCCAATTGTAAGTTGCTCATGCTCCTTACCATCAAAAAATGGTTCTCGGTCATTTACAACCCATTTATATGTGGAAAAGAAGCTATAATAATTATTAAAATCAAAATTAATTATAAAAATTTACCTAATCAGGTACAAATAAACATTTTATTTACAATCATAATGTGGCATTTAAACACTAAGCATGGCATAACACTCTACCCATAGAACCCAATCAATAGGACACCTATAAATACAACTACATGGCATGGCGTTATGCATGACATGTTAATTTTATGTCTGCCTAGTTTGATGCATGAAATATAACTCACTTTCCATATCCGGCCAAGTGTAAAATTCCATAAAGTACCTAAATCATAAGAAATTAAAATATAATAGTCACTCATGGTAGAATCATATCATTTTTAATAGAATACAGCACAAATAACAATCTGAGCCTTGGAAACATTTTCATTTCCCCTAAATGGGGTGAATATTCCCACGAAATCCTATTAAAAAAGGGCCCACACATTCCTAATATCTTATATACCAACCCAAAATGGTTAGAAAAAAAGGAAATGAAACTACCTCTAATACCACTTGTAACGTCCCATACTTATTGACCAGTAACCCAGTAGACAGACTAATGGGTCACATGGCCTCAAGAAAATATCCCCATATGCCAAAGACTGATGAATCGTAGCAAGGGTGTATGTTTGTGATAGTGGGGAGACTATACTCTCATGATAATATTTTCACATCAGTATAATATAAAACAAATAGATAAAAAAAGCAGAAGTGACACCCCTACACAGCGGTGTCATTACTTCCTCAAGTGTGTATAAAATTTATAATTTATAAATGGTCCCTATGTATTCACTAACAATAATGATGTAGTGTAGTGGAAGTATAGGGTCGAATCCACAGGGATACTACCATTTGAGTTTGGGGAAATCTAGATCCAAAAGCTGTAGGGGAGTCCTTTCTAAGAGTTTATGTTTGGGAGTTTGATCTATGTTCTATTTTGGGATGAAATTAATTAATTAAATAGGAATCTATAGAAAGTATAATACCTATGATAAGAATGTTATTTAGTTTTAATCATGAAAATTTTCTTTGGATTAGTCATCGAATAATACAGGTGTCGCTTGTTGACCATGGTCTGGTAACTAGCTCTTCGTAAGAAGTAACTATTTTTTGGTTGAGAGATAGTTAAGAACTTGGGTGCATTATGTTTGGCCTCAATGGAAGAAATTTTCCTAGTCTAGTGTTTGTAGATGAGTATACTCCAATTGATATAGGGTTGTTTTCTTGAATGTCATGTTGTTAGGGATGTTCACACAAATGGTATGGACTATTATTTTTTATCCTGATTACTATTCTCATTAGGGTTTCCAGGTTTAAAATTAAATATTTACATAATCATGCAGATACATATAACTTGATCCCTCACCCTAAGGAAATTAGCTAATCATTTCATTGTAGTATTGAATTAAATAAATGAAATAAATCATGCTTGATGGGTCGATTAATGGAATTGATATCATGATAACTCTTAAGAAATATAACATGAACTATGTAAATCAAAATTATAAAAAAAATACATATATAATATGTAAATTATAATTGTTTCAAAATAAATAAATGGAACAAAAAAAATTCTAGTTTGAAATGGGAAATGGGGAATGAATTTACAGAGGTAAAAGGTAGAAGAGAAGAATCTCTAAAAGTTTCTCCAATCCTCCACCGCTCCAATATTTAAATAGGAATATTTTTTCACGACGTGTACATGAAGTACACATCATGTAGCCTTGATCAACATAATTTTCATTGGATTTTGGATCTCCAGTATGGCATGTAGGATTTTCATGAATTTAAGTGGTTTTAATGGGTACACGATGTGACCTGGGAGATCTCGATGTTTAACTCGCCTCCATCTGACTTTTCCATGGATTTTTTCACGTATTTCTCACCCAGGGCTTGGATTGGTCATCACAACATGAGCGGGTCATTCATGACATGATGTGGACTTTTCAATGTTGGATTTTTGTCTTGGTCATGTCTTGACTTCACGACTTGAGGTAGGCTATAATTCATATGTTCACAACATGGACTCAAGCATCACGACATGTATTGTGATATATTTTCACTTGTATGCATATCATTCTTGGAAACCTTTGAGTAATTTATTCTGACAACTTTAGAAACATACCACATGAATTATTAAATAATTTAATGAAAAAATATAAATTATTTACAAAAAAAATGTATATATAAATTAGTATTATCAACCCCCACCCCTATAGTTGAAAAATTTCTTATCCTCAAGCATGCAAGTCTCAAAAAATATTTCTCAAATGATAAGAAATTTTTAAAGAAAGTAATATTAATTATGTTCATGAAATTAAAATTAGGTGAATGTAGAAAAATGGATATCTTCTAGAATTAAACCTGTGTAGAAAAATTTCATACATCAAGGTCTAGTTTTCAATCAAATTCTAGTCATCTAATCATAACCTCATAACTATTATTATGTTATTTTCCCTATTGTAATTTACATCACCATTATTTTATTTCATCACTCAGGGTAGAAAGTATAAGTAGAGGTATTCTCGAACCATGTGTAAATGTTCCAAACAATAGGCTTTCACTGTTTTTATCAACTCCACTGTGTAAAGACAATTATACATGTAATCTTGAGGGATTAATAAATCAGGATTTAACGACATTGCACCTATTGGTTGGTACATAAAATGTAAAACAATCAGGCTCAAATTTGAGGATACACTCTATTATACAATGGGAAAAAGTAAAATAACAAGTGTGATGGATTTCCTTTTTCTGATCGGTAACATCTGTACTCCATCACCAGGTGTTGGACTCATATGTATAGAAACTATGTATGAAAAGAAATGATTATGTTCCCTTATTTTTTCATCTTCTTTTTCATTTTTTTTCAAAAGTTATTCCTAGGATAGATCTCACATCCATCACCTAACCACATATGATCCTTCTAGGTATTCATTGGGCAAGAAAATGGTGATTTTATACCTTCCATGTGCACAAGTAACATCAATTTTTCTTTTTTTTATTTCTCAAATGAATAGAATATGAATGAAATATAATAAATGGTATTTGGATTACAACCTCTTCATCAGGTGAGTACGTCGTACATCTATAAAAGTGGAAGCATCACATGTTGTTTCAATGTCTCCACGAAACATGTTCAAATATATCCATAAGCATTGTACAAGGAGAATTGTAGGAAGGTAAATATACTTGAAATAGCTATATTCTAACAAGTCGTTTATGGAAACTATGGGATAAATGAAGTATTGATGTCAGGTGGGACTCAAGGATAGTGGATATCATATAAATCCACAATCATTTAAAATCCATACGTGTTCATTCATTGTTTTGAAAATATATCAGTGCCCGTTCATGTCTGTTTACATGCCCTCAGTATCACTTAATAAATATGCTCAGATAAGAGTATAAAATTGAATTCTTAGAGTCCTCTTGGGTAGTTAGAATCAAATAAAAACTTACAATCACAAAGGTCTTAAATCCTATGTACTAGGTCAATTAATCATAATTTCCATGATTTTGAATTTGAATTAATTCTCTAAACTCAGCATTCATTCTAAAGAAGTCTAAACAAGAGAGATACATGGTCCTTAAAAATATTCCTCGTAATTTTTTCCTTAATTAAATGGGAATAATGGTTTTCAATTTTAAATCATTTTAATAATTTTTAAAAATGTCTCTTTAACAAGTGAGAACAAAAAAATCCAACTATATCACCACTGAGATTGTGAGAAGACCCCCCACCCATACTATGATATGGTGGCCCCACTATCAATATAATGATTTTGGGTGTGTCATGATAGTGAATTTTAATGAATTATATATTTCATAATAGAAAAAAAATAAGAGGGGATCATGATATCCCTGGTATAAGTGGTATAACATGGTGGGTGATAGAGTAGTCGAAGCATAAAATTAAAATGTACCTGTGAATGTTTTAGAAAATATAATCTTGTAATACATATCAAACATTAGTTAAAAGGAATAAATATTTGGAATAGAAGAGAAAAATGGAAGGCTCATAGAATGAGAATGTATTATATTTATTTTATTCAAATTGTGATAGTTTTATAATGCAGTTTCATGAAAGACAAAAAATGATGAATGAAAAGGAATGAAAAAATGAAATAGAAATGAGTACTCGATAAAACAAGATATGAAATATGAATTTCCTCCCATAAAGTTCTAACTAAATTTTTTCATCCAGATGGGTCAACAAAGATTATTGTTAGATGGTACACCGGCTCAGTTTCTCATTCACCTCTCGCAACTACTATAGGTTCTGTCCTCATGCTTGTGTGTTTACATTGGTGGGTTAATCACTTTTCCCATATCCATGTGAGCACGAATAGGGAGTGGTAAGAATGGAATCATTGGCTTTAGCGGCTGGTGGTGGGGGTGAATTTCTAGTGATAACTCATGAAACTGTCGAGAAATGTCGATGATGTGCTCGAGTACCCTTTTTTCAATGACCGCTAGTGGGACTGGACCATCATGGATGGTAGATGATTATGAGGATCATGAAATGATAATGACACAATGAAAATTTACAAAAATGAAAAACTCATAGAACATAACAATTAAATCCCATGAATATATATATGGCCAACATTTATAGAGAGGTGGGAAACAAAATGATGAAAACAAAAACCCAACCATGCACATGAAAAGGGACCCAGAAATACCAAATGGTAAATAAAAAATATATTATATATCTGCAAAAAAATTTCTCCGAGCATCATCCCACTACCTGGTGTTTCGATCGATTGGTCTGGCATATCTGCATTAGTAGTAGCAGCAGTAGAAGATGGGGGTGCAATGACCATGGTTGGTGTGGTAGTGGAGGTAGGGAGATGGGCTGGGTTGGAAGGTAAGGAAGTACCAAAATGTAACGGGGCTAGGGATCTAGTATTTGGATTAATGAATGATACCTAGGGGATAGGCTTAGTGGAAACTCCATTGCCCCTTTTGGACTACTCTACTAGGAACACCTACTGGGCGGCAGGGCTGGTGAGATCAGGAGTGACGTCTGACTGGTCCGAAGGGGTGGATGAATTGTAGATGATGATGGTCTAGCATAGGCGAGAGATAGTGAAAGGGTAAATTTAGTGTACTCAATGAATGTGATATGGAGGTGGGTTTTTATTTGGTGCAGATTTCCCAAAACGCATGGGATATCAGCCTGGAGCACAGTGAGGGTGTGAAGGGATGGTGGTGGTATGGTCGGAGGGGTGGTGGATGAGGTGGTAGTGGGTATGGATTTAGTAGCTTTGGTTGTATGACGAGGTTGAGGTTGGTCTACTACTACTACTATGGGTAGCTACTCTTGAAGAGTGGGCTCCGGGATACTAGGTGCCCAGAAATAAATGTTTTCCTCTCGCACGAGCATCTGCATATTGTTGAAAATAACAAGATCAGTCATCTAGAAAGTTCCAATGGTGGTGAGGGGCATATATGCATCACAGACGCCCAGGTTCATGGTCAGGTGGGTGATAATGGATCCACCCATGTGTGTGAACTACTTCCTCTGAGTTAGGAATTTGAAGATTAAAGCCATTTGGGCGGCCATATTGATGGGGGCCCCACCCATGAATGCTTCTAGAATCATGAGATCCATATGACTTATGCCGCCATGGGTCTCTCCTCGTGCAAACCAGCCATGTTCCATGGATTTATAGAAGATAATCAAATCTCGTCCCTGTAGCTGAGTCGACTTAATGAGTTAAGCGTCATAATTTGACTAGGGGTCATAGGCGATGAGGAGAAATAGGTTTGGTGTAGTATCATGGGATTTTCATGTCAGTAGGGTGGGGTAAACATCAAAGAAAATGAACTCCTCAGTATAGATATCCATCCCAACTCTAAATTCAACAAAACCAAGATGGTGAGGTCTACCGCCAATCTGGAAACGTAAGCAGTCAATGGTGATCACGAACATGGAAAATAACTAATGGAATAGATCATAGTACATATACTATCGTACTAAGATAATACAATCAATATGTAATATAACTCTGTGGTAGAAGACATGATCAACAACATTCAACTTGGAGAGAATGTCCAAGTCTAATGTTTTTTTGGTTTGTATCAGCTTTGCCTATTTGTGAAGAATATTTACCTGGTGCTGCGGATTTTTGAAGTAGAGCACCTTGTGAAAATTTTGGTCTTCATTGGTGGATGGAGAGGAGGTTTCATCTTGAGAATAAGATGTAGCATGGGGGTGCCTAGTCGCTGGTTGCTGAATCCTGAAGTTTGAGATGGTAGTAGAGGGTGTGGGCTCGGGCTGGTTTTGCTTAGTGTGCATAATGGATGTAGGGGGGTGGTGTGTAGGGAGGGTGAATGTTTTACTTTAGAGGAACGGAGGTGGGTATGTGGTTTGGTTGGGTGTTTATGGCATATTATATGGGGGTGGGAGGGTTTGGAAAGGGAATAGGGATGGGTTGTGGGTTTGAGAGTGGAAGAGGAGTGTGGGATAGTGGTTCGGTGGAATTGGAGATGTGAAGTCGGGGAAACGAGGGGTCGAGGGGGAAATTGATGTGGGTCATGACCAGAAATTTTTAAAAACCAAATCGACCCTATACACGATTTGTACTCGTGAGCCACGCCATCTATAGGAATGAAAAATGGGAATTTCTAGTGAAAAAGAGACACTTCTTGAAGACAAGGTACACGACATGTACTAAACTATTTGTGGGACATTTTTTTTGTTCCTTCCACACATCTTCATCCTTTATACAAGATATTTTTTGGAAAATGGTCCTAATATAACTTATCTCGAAATTTTCTAACCTGGATTGCCTCTTAGTCAATGCTTACATTATAGCCAGGATCTTGACTCCTTTAAATCATACTGTATCTTGATGATGATGACATAGTCTTCATGGAATGGCTCCTAACATATATATGACTTTATATAATTCCCCTTAATTATTTTTCCTCCATCTAATTTAATTTCAATTGTTCCATAAGTAAAAACATGTACAACCTCAAAAGGACTAAACCATCATTACATCAGCTTTCCTAGAAATAGTTTTAATCATGAATTTAATAGAGAAAACATATTCCATGGGATAAAGGTGCATCTTGTAATTAATTGGACATGAAATTTTTTCAATGTAAATACGTGCATTTTTATATGTATCAATACTTATTTCTTCCATTGAGTTTAATCTTAGTAACCATTACTCTCCAAAAATCCATACATCCTGATTTATCTTTTTAATTTCCTAGAATGAACGACGTTCTAGTTCCACTAGATAATGAAATGTTTTTTCATAAACTAGTCTAAATAGGATGGTGTTTATGGTTTTTTTGTACGCAGTTTTGAATTCCCCTAATGAATCATCCATCATCAGGCTCCAATCACTTATGGAAGAGTTTACAGTTTTCTATGTGATTTGTTTCACCTCCCTGTTTGAAACTTCGACTTGCCCTCTTGTTTGTTGGTGATAGAGAGTTATAGTGTGGTATCAAATTACATATCATTAAATTAGTTTTGGCACTGTATTATACGATAAATGTCTTCCACGATTACTAATGAGTAATCATGAGAATCTAAAATGTGAAAACACATTCTTTTTAAGAATTTTAATGAATACCTTTGTTGTTCCATGTGTTATATCTTCGGATTCGACCCATTTTGAGACATATTCTACTGAAAATAGAATGAAACTCATGGAATGTGACATAATAAATGGTCCCATAATTTTAATACCCCAAATGTCAAAAACATAAAATCATGGAATGGGATTTTGTGGCATCACATTTCTTTTACTTATGTCCCTCATTCATTGACATCTATCACATCAGTGACAGAAGGTCCTGGCATCGTGATGCAATGTGGGTCAGAAAAATATGCATTGTAGGATCATTACCATTGTTTTCTCAATTCCATTATGCCCTCCATTTAGTGATTTGTGGAAAATTATGATAGCATTATGTATCTATTCCTTCAGGATGCATCATCTTAAAAGGACATTGAAACAACACTTGAATAGAAATAGTTCGTCACAATAGTAGTGTTTGTCATTAGATAGAAACGTCTTACGTAGCTGGTATGAGAGGTCATGATGGAGATATCCTATAGAAAGATATGTGGCTATTTATAATAACCATGGTTGTGTATTGACACTAAATAATGTCTTATCTAGAAAATATACATCAATATCTGTCTCAATGTCTTCAGTAATAATGGTCAGGTGTAATCGAGAGAGGTAGTCTTCAATGAGATTCTTTGTTCATTTTTTGTCCTTTATTACATTGTCAAACTATTGAATTAAAATAATCCATCATCATATCAATCCTGGGTTTTCATCTTTCTTGTTCATTAGGTATCACAGGGTGGCATGTTCTCTATGGACAATAACATTGATTGATACAAGGAATGAGTAGATATTTTAAAAGGTATATAAGATGACTATGTGATCCTTCCCCAAAGTCTTATAATTGATATGGGATTCATTTAAGGTATGTATGGAATACTATATAGGACATAAGGTGTTGTTATGGAATTTTCTGAGCACCACTCCTACATATAGGTCGCTGGAGTTCACATAAGTTCAAACTCTTTTTCCCAGTTTGGTGAAATGATAACTGGAGATGAAATAAGAATAATTTTTTATGATTAAAAATCTTGTCGACATTACTTGTTGAAATAGAATGGAATATATTTTGACAATAAGTGTGTTATTTGACATGCGACTTCAGAAAAATATTTTATGAAGCATTTGTATAACCCAACATGCCCACGGAAACTTTTGATATCCTTAACGATTAATGGTTCTTGTAGATCTTTGATAAATTTAATCTTTGTCGAATCAACATTAATTCCTTCTCTGAAAATATTGCGTCCTAGTATAATTCTTCTATGTACCATAAAGTGAAATTTTTCCCTACTTATTACTAAGCTTCTCTCCTCACAGCTTTGGAGAACCCGTTCTTGATTCTTTACATAGACATAAAATGATCTCCCATTGACTGAGAAATCATCCAAGAATATTTCGAGAAATTCTTAATCCATATAAAGAAAGATGTGTTTCATGAATATTTTGAAATTTTTTGGTGATTTGAACATACCAAATGACATGTGTCTATATGAAAAAGAACTAAATGGGCAGGTGAAGGTGGTTTGGGCCAATTAGTAGGGCCGAATACAATTTGATTATATATCCTGAATAGCCATCTAGGAAATAGTATAAATCATGTCTTTTTAGTCTCTCTAGAATTTAATCCATAAATGGTAAGGGAAAATTATCTTTCCTTATTACTTCATTAATACCTCTGTAATATACACAAACTCTCCAACCATTGATAGTACATGTTGGAATGAGTTCATTATCAGTTGTCTTTTATACAATGAGTCCTACATTTTTGGAAATGACTAGAAAGGGACTCTCCCATTAATTATCTAATATAGAATTGATTATTATAGAATCCATAAACATCAGTACTTCCTTCTTGATGACCACCTTCATTGGAGGCATTAGCTGGATCTAAGGTTGTCTTTCTGATTTTTCATCTTCTTCCAATAAAATTTTGAGGGTTCACTCTAAATGATGGATTCCCTCAATATACTTTACTCCCTAGGAAATTGATTGATTGTGTCTTTTTAGAAAATAAACTAGTTTTTTATTTCTGATTTTGGGATAGTTCAATGTTGATAATGATGGGTAAAGAAAACGACTCTACAAATAATGAATACTTTAACGTATTGAGTAAAGTTTTTAAGTCCAACAGGGTAGCTGAATGATGGATGTGATAAATGGTGGAAAAGTGTCTCCAGTGAGTGGCTCAATAAATATTAATTCCTTGAATACATATTCTTCTTCTTTTTCTATACATCAATCATCGTACTCTTCCCCAATATCCATGTATTCCTATCCTTACTGAGCGATAGAGATGGCGTTACAAACTATTATATCATCTGAATGTTGTGAAAACCTTATCTAGTTAAACACAAATTGTTCATCTCCAAATATGAAAATGAGATGTACTTTATTAACATCAATAAATTTATTTCCCATCACCATGAAGGGTCTTCCTATAATGATATGTAGATCTCATTCCTCTTCCATGTCAGAAAATAGAAAGTATTCTGGGAAAATGAATTTTCTGACATTAACTAGAATATCGTCAAGAATACCACTTGGGTACATAACTGAACAATAAAATAACTAAAATTATACCCTTATTAACATTAGATCTTGGAGTCCTAGCTTGTGGATAACACTTATTAGAATCAAAATAATTCTAACACTAAGATCACAGAGTTATCATTAAATTTTTTTTCTCTTATCATACAAGGGATTGAAAAGGTTCTCGAATCACTCATCTTCGTTGGGATTTTATGATGTGCAATAGAAAAGAACTATTAATTTAATTATATGTCTCCTAGATCTTCTATCCTTCTTTTATTTGATAGAAATTATTTGAGCTATTTTTCATAAATTGGTATATGGGAGATATCATGATAAAAAGGAATATTAATATGAAATTGTTTAAAAATTTTAAGAATGTTTTTGTACTAAGCCTCCTGCCTATCTTGCCTTTATCTTTATAGAAAGTTAATATGTGTCTAAAATGGAGGTGGGACTACATAAATGGGTTCCTTCTATATTTTTGGGTCTTTCTCCTTCTCAGCTGGTATTGACTCTTGTGGTTATGTGGGAATGGTTTTCTATAGTTCCTTTTGTAGTTTATTGGTCTGTTTATATAGAAATATTTCCATTGGGTGTTGGAAAAATAACATTTTTTTCTCCTCATAAATACATCATTAGCTTCTTATAATGGGTATTTCTTATTATTACTAGGTAGATTACCCAATAATTATTTAGAGAATTTGTTTTTGAGATCTGAACCATTTAAATCTCCAAAATTCTATATGTTGATCACTGGCTTTTTATCTTAATCTCTTGTGTGGCCATCTATTGATCTGAATTTTGAACGAAGGATGTTAATATGTTCTCCAAGTTACTTTTCAGTGGTGAGGGTTGATATTGTGGTCTTGGATGGTTGGGAGGAAATTGTTGTAGTTGTTGGAGCCTAGAAAAGGGTTGTTGCGGATATGTCTGCTACTATGGTCTTGGGATAAGGATTGATGGCGGATACCCTGGTGGTCCCTAGATACGAACTGAGCTTGACCACTATGCTACTAAAAATATCCTTGATTGTTTTGAGGCTTCCACTTAGAAGGAATCTACTTATAAAATGGTTGATGTTGTTGCTATTTTAATGGAGGTTTTTTTATTATAATTAATATAATTATAATCTTATGGTTCGTCATATCCTTCCAGGAAATATTGATTCACGTGTGGTCCACTACACATATCACATGACTAAATCTCCATGACATGGGTAGGGGATTATGTGGTTTGTATCTGAAATTTTTCAAGATTAGTGGTTATCTACTCAACATGAAACCGAGTGGTCTCATCAACTTGGTTAATTCCATTTCTTGGTGGTCCATAGTCACTTTTCTACAGACTGGAATTGTAGGATACTTCTTCCAAAATAGATCTTCCATCATCGTGCATTTTAAACATTATACATCCCTCAAAAGCATCGTTGGTGACTATTTGTGCCACTAGATAGAGTCCTTGATGGAAGGTTTGCATTTGAATCTATTTTTCAAGTCATTAATGTGTTCATTTCGTCATTAGTTCTTTGAATTGATCCCATGAATACCATGCAGATTCTACATCCTCCTGTGAAAAGTATGAATGTCATTAAGGAGCTTCCAGGTTCAGATTGGTGGAATTTATTTATCAAGAATCTTTTTTGCGAGCACATCCCAAGTCGTAATTGACTTGGGAGATTGACTTTTGATCCAATCATTTTCATGGTGTTTGAGAAAAATGGGGAAGACACGAAGTCAAATAGAATCATATGATACTCCCTATTTTTGAATGGTATTTCAAACATTTCGGAATTTAGAAATATGTTTTTGGGGGTCTTCTCTTTGAATATTGCAGAACTACCCCTTGTTATGGATCATTTCAATGATTCTAGGTTTAATTTCAAACATTTGGGCTCAGATAGGTGGGTGGAAAAATCTTGGTGTTTCAACTTGGATTAAAAGAGAACAATTCTCCATGATGGTATTCTCTTCTTGCATCAGGTTCTCCAAACTTTTATGGGGGTTTGGAAGATTTGGTTCCTCAGTGTCATGTTTCTAGACCATTACTAACTGGTGGAGTAAAGACAAATGAATTTCAATCTCAGGATCTAAGGTCAAGGGTTAAAGTGCTTCAGGATTCCTTGATCATGTCAAGGGACCTTAGTACAAGAACTAAAAATAATGAGGAATATGCAAGGCTGTCATGAAGAAAGGGGATGTGGGAAAGATGATCCTAGGGTAGAATATTAAATTTCTTTTATTCCAAAGCAGTGTTGCCCCCAGAAACGGTGCCAGGAATTTGACACGGCTGTGCAGTGCTGTCATCACATCCTCTAGAATGTTTCAAATTTAGAATTTATAAATGGTCCCTAAACAAACACTAACTACAAATATGTTGTGTAGTGGCAGTACGAGGTCAAATCTACAGGGAGTCTACGATTCGATTTTGGGGAAATTTGGTCATAAACATATAGAGGATTCCTTTATAGAATTCCCTATTTTGGAGTTTGAAGTAAGTTCTTTTTTGGTATGACATTAATTAATTAAATTGGTGTTCGGATCAAGTATTTTATATGACTGAATAATGGTCTTTATTTATAATATTGGAATGGATCTTTGGCTTAGTCTTGAAAGAAAATAGTTGTTACTAGTATACCTTGTTCTGGTCACCAAGCACTACCTAGGAAGTAACTATTCCATGGTCGGTAGATTGTTAACATCATAGGTGCATTAATTTTTTATTTAATGGAATAAATATTCCTAGTATAATATTTATATTTAAGTATACTCAAATCATTATTTGGTCATTTTCTTGAATATCTCATGGTCAGGGATGTTCACACCAATGGAATGGTCTATTCTGTTTGATCCTGATTACAATTCCCATTAGGATTTCTAATTTTAGAATTGAATATTTATTTAAGAATGATGATACATAGAACTCGATCCCCACCCCTAATTAATTTATCTACTCATTGTGGGGTTGGATGAAATTAAATAAAGGAAATAAAACATGCATGACGGGTTGATTAATGGAATTCATATCATGCAAAGTTTTCAGCAATAAAACATTCAGTATGTAAATCAATTTTTTCTAAAAAATACACACTTGATAAGGAAATTGGAATTGAATCAAAATGTGGAAATGGTATTGGATAGGCCTTGAAGAATGGAAGATCAATGACTCATTGATTAATAAAAAAATGTAAAAGAAAGAATAACTTGAGAGTTTGAACATGTAAAGAAATAAATAGTTCAAAAAGGATACGGAAGGAATAGGAGAAGCATGTTTTGAGGACTCTCCAATGCTTTATCGCTAAGCTTATTAAATAGGAATATTTTTTCATGATATGTACTTGAAGTGCACGTCGTGCATCCTTGATACGAATCAATTTTCTACATATTCTGGATTTCCAAAATGGCACTTGTGTCTCTCATTAATTGAAGATGTTTTACTGTGTACACGACGTGACCTCAAAGTTCTCGATGTGTACCTCACCTCTATCTAAAATTTGCGCGAATTTTTTTGCATATTTCTCACCCGAGGATTTGACTGGTTATCCCAATGTGAGTATATCATTCATGATATGATGTGGATTTTTCCTTACTGGCTTCATGGCTTGGACATATATTGGCTTCACGACATGAGGCATGTGGCGATCCGTAGGTTCGTGACGTGTATTGGTCTATTTTTTTACATTTTTTTTCTCCCATTCATGGATACTTGTGAAGATTTTATTCCGGAAAAATTAGAGACATACAAAATTCATTATCATGTAATTTAATGAAAAAATAAAAACAACTGACAAAAATTGTATATATAATTTAATCATAGCATGAAGTAGTAATAAGAAATGATAAACTAGTGGAAGAAAGATAATAACAATCTAATAAAAGTGTCCAATTCCATTTTATATAATAGATGATTGTGTTACATGGTAATGATACATATATGAGAGCATTAAGCAACCATAATTCTTTCCACAATAGGAAAATAGGACAATACAAGTCTCAAATAACTAAAATTACTAAAAAGTCCTTAGGAAAATATCAACGAGCATCCTGAGCTCGAACTCAGTCTTTCTCTCATAACTCCAGGTACATGCATACAACAACATTTATAGTCCAAGGTCTGTAGTCCTACGAAAAAGAGAGGTCTAATTTGGTACCCCCAGTGCAATGGTTGCGCAAGTAGGGTGTGAGATATAAATATCAGTAGGTTGGCACAACAGTTGTCTATCCATATCTAGATAGTGTAATATAAATTTAACAGTGTGAAGGTATGATGTATTAATGATAGAACTGAATAAGTAATTAACACCCATCTAGCTTCCTAAGTGACACCTGATAGCGATACATGATTCAGCCCATGGATGGTATGTATGATCAAGTTACCATGTTTAAATATATATATATATATATATATACAAACATCTCTCTGTGTGTGAGTAGTTTATCACCGGGGCGAGGTATGAGTGCCACTCATCCACAGGAGATTATATAAATGGAATTATGCAAGAATTTCTTTCATCCATAATAGTTTATAAAAATTAAATGAGGTAAGAATCACACTCATCCAAGAATGAATATATAAATGTGATTAGGTAAGAATGAATCTCATCCATAATAAATTATTCAAATGGAATGTGGTTAGAATGCCTCTCTTCTATAGGATATTATATAAATGGAATGAGGTAATAATGCCTTTCGTCGATAAGATATTACAAAAATGGCACAAGGTATGAATTACCCTCATCCATATAAGATTATATAAATGGAACGGTGTATGAATGCCTTTCATCCAAAGAATATTATACAAATTTTATGAGGTAATAATCACTCTCATCCTTATAATATTATATAAATTGAATGAGGTATGAATGCCTCTCATCAATAGGCACTTACGTAGATGGAATGGGGTATGAATGCCTCCCATCCATAATCATTTACATATATTCCAAGGGTTATGAATTCCTTTCATCCTTATTAAATCAACCATTAACATAATCATAATGTAATGCACAAGGAAATACTAATTATGAATTTCGAATAGCCAAACGATATTATACATAATAAATCACATTCAAAATAACATAAGGAAATCCATCATAAATACTTCAATTAAAACATTAACATATTGATCACATTCGTTTCAAACACACAATGAAAGGGAATCCCCAGCCTCTTATTTTCCATATTCTATATCAGTACATGAACCCTCATTATTAAAACAACATAATACAAGTTAACCAATTCTATATGGATAAACCCTTTATCCAAGACCCACCATTTGATATTATTATTCCCACATAATATTTTTCTGACTCAATTTTCCAAAACATGGAAAATTGATTTAAGGGTTCAAGTGTTTTGGTTTTTCCATATGAAGGATGTCACATACTCATCTAATCCGACCAAATCATGTCTGTTAGATCCTCATGACACAAATATAATTTCATTTAGTTGTAATCCATAAACAAATAGATGTTCAAGGAAATAATCATTGGACCATTAAAGGAAACTCATTTAAGGAATATCCATAAAGGTCGTGTGTTAAACATGCTAACAGACCTTCCATAACAAAAGTAGAAATCATAGAGGATCACCAATGCAATAATCCAAACTTGTAAAAAATTATATTTCTATATTTTTAGTTTGATGACAGTGCACCTCCATTTGAGGGGTTTTATTACAAAATCATGACTTTGTTAACATAAAAAATTATCTTATATAAGAATCTCTTAAATTTCAGTATAAAGAATAATTTATGAGAAACTACTAAAAATATCAATGCCTTATATATGAATGCAAGAATGAATAATTGACTATTTAATTAATGATTCATAAATTAAAATTGAATAGAAAGGGACACTACCTCAAAGTGGAACCAAGCCATCCACATCGGTTCATGGAAAATTCTAACTAAAAGATGCTTCTCCTCCATTATGCATACTAACCTTCACATACATGCAAGGACAACTAGCATCTATGCACACACCCACATGGCCGTGAGAATATGAATGGGGATCCTTACACATATACTTATATGCATATACTAGTCGCCACTCACCTATGTATGCATTTTCATCTATATATATGGGAACACCTAGTACCATACATGTATAATCACATCCATAGATGATTATACATATAACGGGGGAACCCAAATATATATTTTTACGTACATATGCACACGCGTGCATGTCACCCGTGACCCGATGACTCAAAATTACAAAAAAGTGATAAATACACTAAAAGATAAATAATAAAATCCTTAAAATTCATAAATAACCTAATTTAACCTGTGATAAACCAAGTATCAAGAGTAAATCTTCACCTTAGATGATGTCAATGAACTGAAACGAAGTGAACCGCCGAGCCTTCGATGGAGTTTTATGGAACACACAAGAAGACATCCTGGTAGACCCTTAGAATGCCCTAGAACTGGAAAATTAAACAAAAATTTGAGTTATACCCAACCCTAGGGTAGGAAAAATTTCACTGAGAAACAGATATGCCTAAATTGGTCAAGAAAATAGAAGGAGAAGGGTCTCATGGTCTCACCTCAAATGATTGAAGAAGAAATCATAAGAAATCTGAACATGAAAGGTCACACGAAGGATGTTGTAGAGGAGGGTTTCAAGTCGAAGGGGAACCCCTGGATGGGTGTACGTCGCGTTTGAGGGAGGGGTGAGGAGATGAGTAATTTAAGTTATAATTTGTATCCTCTTTTATTTTAAATTTATTTAATTCTTTAAAAAAACCAGTCTGCATGGTTTGACCCACACGGTTTGGAAAACCATGATTCAACCATGTGGAACCATATGTATAAGAAACTACCCTTGCATGGTCTAGGGTCATGGTTTGGGAAAAAGTGTGCATCACATGTGAAATGCCTCAGCCCCCTATAAAATAAGTTTGCACAGTTACCTGCAGTGGGCTGCACGGTTTAGCATATCATGCACCAACCGTTTTCCCTCTTTTGTCCTTCAAAACTTGATGTCTTTTGGGATTGGCACTCGCTAAACTTTTTAATACACCCTGGTAAACATAATGGACTTTACCTATGTCAAAAAAATTCACTTATTAGCGATCCAACTCTCATAATTCAATTATAAAGATTGGTTTTAAAAACAACCCTTTTCAGTAATTGAAAAAGTTTTAAAACCTTCATATTTTATCCTGGTTCAAAATGATGATCATTACACTACATTTTCATTTTGTGTTTGATGGGTGATTGATGTATACAGGTGTTGTGTGATATTTTTGTGAGTTTAGAGACGTTTGAACACTACATTTTTATCATCCTTATGCAGTGATTATTGAAGGATTGTTTTGAGGTAGGGAATTTAGAATCTCTCCATCTCAATTGTTTATTGATGTTGATTAATCATGCTCTAAATTTCACTAGGAATTTATATGAGATTGACCTAATGAAGATAATTATTTTATTGAGAATTGAAATTAACAATAGAGTGAAGCGCGTTTTACTTATTTCTCTTACTAGTGACATGATGTGTTAATTTTAATTATGTGAGAATGATGTGGCGATTTCCCCGTTGTTTTTGGCATGATGAACATTCTATAAATAGTTATGTGACTTGAAGATGGTAACTAAAAGTGGAATTATAAATCTATAATTGAATTTTTATTATGTTTATTATGGTTCAATTTAAAAATTATGTATCATGAACATATAATTTTTTTGTTGTGATTAATTTTTTGTTTAAATCATGTTGTGATTATGGAAGAGGTTTTGGGGTAGTTTAATTTTATTTTGTAGAGAATGTTGGGTTTGTTTATTCCTATTTTGAAAAGGTATATGGTTGCTTTTATGAGTTTTTGATGGTCGTTGTATTGGACTGTTGGTATGGAAGTGGTGAAGGTGATATTGTGTGATGTTAGTGTGGGTTTTGATATAGTTATCATGTTGAAGTTGCTCGAGAATATGGATACATACTGAATTATTTAATGAAATTAATGGTAGTGGAATGGGAATTTGTTATGATTATTAAATGATGTATTGCTGTCGATAAATTGATACGGTGAAATAAAACATGTGTTAATTGAATTCATAACAATGGAAGAATAAGTGGTTAAATGTGAAATAATATTGGATGGAATTTTCTATGTGGTAAATAAATTTGGTGAAGATGGTAATTAATGAATGTGAAAGTTGTTAATGATATATGAGATGGGATGAATATGCTTTGTTGTGAGACTATTGTATGGTCGTGTAGTTAGAGTGGAGTCGGTTTTATGTCATGGTGGTGGTGGTGCTGCTATGGTTTATGGCTATAGAGGTGTCGTGTTATGATGTTAATTCCAAGGTTGGATTTGTGTGTATCTATATATCTATTATAGTTTCATTATTTCTTACTCACTACTACCAGAATCGAGAAATGTGGCGAACACGCATATGAGGTTTTGGGATCCGGGTATACCCCAAACATCCAAGATATTGGTGATATGGATGGTTGAATAATCATCATTTTATTCTCTCTCTTCCAAATGTAGTGTGGATATTCTAGGATGGAATGTTGATATGGTATGTGGCGGTGATTTGATGATTGGATAGTGATGTTGTTTTTTAGTAGTGTTATGGTATACATTTATGGCGATGGTATGTGGTATTTGGCTATTTCTATGTAGCTGTGTTTGTAATGCAGTTATGTTTCTTGTTGTAATGTCGATATAAAAGGGATGAGAGAAATAGGATGTATTTTTTGGGAGGTGAGGGCCACTATATTAATGAGGAAATGAGTGATGTTTATTGTCATGATATATTTACATGATTTTTATATTATTATATTTGTAAGTCAAATTGATAAGTGATCCATGGTGAGGTGAAGTTATAAGTTGGTAAGGGATATGTAATGAGTTGATATCATTGTTTATTCAGAGGATCTATATGATTCATTCTCATTATCATATAATTTTCTAGGGATAAAACTATTGTGTAAACATCTATGTTCGACCTTATCATCAATGTTTTATTTATATATATTTTTAAGATGTAATTGGTGATTAGGCAACAAATTACCAGCACATTGTGTGTTGGTTTTCTAAAGTTGTAGTTGTTTCCATATGAGATGTTCATTTGGTATTCCTTTGGAGAATATATTCTTTTATGTTGTTAATTGAATTTTACAAAATTGATGAAATTTGTTTTTATCTTATTACATGGAGTTTATTGTTTGATTTTCATTATTGTCTATCAAATATTATATGGTGATTTCTCCCATTACATGTGTTTATACATTCGGTGTTAGTTGTCAATCAGTTACCCATTGGAGATGAATATTTAAGGTCAAACATGGTTCCACTACCAACCTAAGAGGTGTTCTAGTGGGAATGAGTTGTGACATATTTCATTGGTTAAATTGATGAATTACTCATTAAAAAACAAATAACCCCAATATTTAATTACCTCAGTTTGGATGGACTTCTACAACCCAGGTATGAGTAAATACCTTCATAGAATATGCATACAATACACATTTCATGAATAATAACTGTTTCATATATTTTTTGTTCTATTTTCTATTAAAAATTATCATAATGAGTTACATTAGATATATAATGTGTTGTGTGATGCAAATAACATTAAAGTATGTAGTAATAAATCTATAGACATGACAATTGTTTTGTGAATAACGAATTCATCTTGAATTGTGTAATTTTTTATTTTATTAATAATGATTAATTATAAAAAAAAATTATTTATACCTTGATATGTGTAGTTTCATAAAAACCACATTGAAAATAGTTTTCATTCTTATATTTAACAAATATTTTATTGTACAACTATATCGACTAATAATCTTTTCTTGTATGTTTTATAAAAAAATGTTTTATTATAATTTACTTATATATAAAAATTGATTTATTTTAGGTTATTTTCTAAACATCTTTTAATTTATATTCATTTCTGTAATATTTAGACCCATTTGAAATGTAAAAAATTATCACCTAGATTAAAACATTATGAAATGAAATGGTATGATGAATAGGTGAAAAGGTGTCTGTGGAATCTTAAAATATATAATTTTTTCTTTTTTGAAAACATCTCTTCAATAAAAATATTATAAAAACATTCCCAATAAATTAATTTGTCATATTTTTTTAACTCAAAAGTATTATACAAATTTCCAAATGATATAAAATACCAGTAATTTAAGAATGTGTTCTCAATATGTCAATATTACTAGTATGCACATAAATGTGTCGTGTTGATTATGGAAACTAAAAAAATAATGAGACATTTTCATTTATTTGTTATAAATATTGATAAAATATAATTAAATGGTATAATGTTAGTCAAAATAAATAAATAAATAAATGGGTGTAAATATACCTCCATGGGCTAGAACAGTGCGTATCTTGAATAAAAAATAATATTGAAGATAATTGTAGAAATTGACTTCCTCATTTTGAGATTTAGTGAATGTTGGGAACAAATTATCGATGGAAAAAAATTGATCTTTGAAGATTTCAGGGTTGAGTGACCTATTTGTAAAATCATTGAACAATTCTATTTTATAAAAAATGTGTTATTATGTTTTTTTCATAATTTTGTTATTTTAATTTTGTTTTCTTTTGTTGAATATATAAATATCTCAAAAATTAAAACAATGTTTAATTTTTTTTATTCGGCATTAAATAATGTATTTAATAAATACTATACATCTTAAACTCATAATGAGAACCCATTTCAGATTTTCAATGTGAGATTTGGAGTTTCTCTTTTTAATATATTAAAATAACAAGATAATAATATTAATCACAAAATAATAATAGTAAAAAATAATTTAATTTAAAAACTAATAATTATTAATAACACATATAAAATCATGTATATTTAATTACAATTATGTAAATAATGTCACTTTTCATTAAAATTTAATTTATTAATTAAATTAGTTATTATATTTTAATTAAAATAATAAATAAAAATCTAATTAATTACTAATTTAATAAAACATATAAGGGATAATTATCAATAATATAATTTAAAAGAAATTATTTATTATTATTATTGATTTAATTGTTAATTATTAATATAATCAATGTTGAAATTAGTAATTAGTAATAAATATTAATAATGTAAATAATAATTACACTAACAATAATTAATAATTAACATTTAATGAAAATATAAATATAAAATAAAAAAAATCGTAGGGTTAATCCCCTTTATTAAAAAATAAAAGACAAGGCGTGGGACGAGGAAAAACATTTCCTAAGCCAGAATTGAAAAAAAAAACAAAATCCCATGAGAGCACAAGTCACATCTGAAACGTTGAATTAAAATTGGCATCAAAGCATTCTGAAGGTGAGAAAGAAGGTCAAAAATCATCCAAAGGAAAATCATATATGAAAAATTCCACCAACTAGAATTGAAGGTGAAATTTCACACCTCGAGATCGAGTACCCATGTGGCCATCCCAACCATGAAGATCTTATCCGCTCCTCTATGCTTTGGGTTCTTTCCATGATTTATCATGGCCATTAGAAAATGAGGAAGTTGATTCAATGAATTGGTCATATATATTTTTCTCCAGATGTCCCTCTTTTCCTTTATTCTTTTCTTATTGACATATTCCATAGTTTTATGGGGAATCTCCTCTGTAATAGCTATATTCACCCACATAGAATCTCCATGAGGGTTTCATTCATCTTGCATGCCCTTCAACGTCGGATTTCTCAATCAATCATATAGTTGAGTTTCGACAATTATTGGGTCATAGTCCATTATTCATGTTTCTAATCCATCTCTAGAGGATATCACATACATGGCCTCACAGTCTCTAATTTTCATAGTAAGAGCAGAATTATTTTGATATGTAGTGATAGGCTTCCAAACAGAAATGGGTTGACCAGCATCCTTCCGGGAAGAGATGGGTTAAACCTTTGTGATCTTTAGTTAAATAGAGAAAGGTTTTAGTCCCATTTAAATGTGGACATCTGTACCATGGTTTATCATTAGGGAAAACATGTGTGTTTTCTCCCACCAGATCTTTGGGTTTTTTACCTTTTTAATTGCTCCAGTGAAGATAGCTACCTTCATAGAGGACTGCGACATTTAACTCCTCTTCATTTTCAAAAGAACACTAGTTTTTAAACCTAATCAATTTCTTTGGATCTTGTATTGTGCTTGGGATTGAAATCGCACTATATGTTTTCCCTATTGGGACTAAATGATATATCTATAAAAAAGAATCCAATGAACCAACATCCAAGTGGCTAGTAGCATCCATCGAATTCCCAATGTTGTATCCAAAGAGGCACCAACCAGTGATGTTGTAGAACCTCCCCATACATATTATTAAGGTCATTTGGGCACATAGTTGTGTTTCTATGGGACATAAACTCTCTAATTTGAGTATGTGTTGCAGGAACCATAGTACCGTGTTCAAAACCCCGATTCATAACATGATGAGCAACTATTATCACCTTGTTCCCCATTATTATTTTCTTTTTGAGTCATCTCCTCACCTTCATCAACACCTATGGATGATATACCATTTTCCAAGTGAAACTGATCTTCACCAAAATTAACATGAGTCTAAATAGTCTAGATTAGATGAATTATCATTGTTTTCCTGGTGTTTTAACATCGCATTAAAGGTATTAATGTTGTGATATTTCATACCTCATTTTCCACATACTATCCTCTTACGGCTGTGTCCACAATGTGGTCTATGTTAGAACATCTATTACAGAAATCAGGAATCCTCTCGTACTCCAATGCCAATCCGAAAGGATGATCATCTACAACCTGTTTAGAAGACTTAATGAGAGGGGAACTGAGGCAGACACACACTAATATTTGAGAAATGTGACCCTATCTGGACCATTTAATTTCTTTGTCCATTTTGATCGAGACTCCAACTATTGTGGAAATGTAACAAAAATTATGAGGCAGCCAGATGAACCAGCTCAAAAAATGAATATTGGCCCAAAAATGAGTGCTCAAATTCCTCACATTAACAGGAATGGACATGGGATCACATTCTTGAATTCTAAGAGTTTCACATTTTAGGTTAAAGAATCCAAGTCCCCATACTATTTATTTTAACTCTCTATTGGGGAAACCAATATGAAAGAACCATTTTCAAATGGATTTTATACTCCAACCACCAAATCCCCAAATCGGTAACATAATTTTTTTAATATATAAAATATCCAATCATGCATCACTTGAATATAATGAAAAGTGAGAGATGATAAAATTCGTACATTTGTGAATCCTGACCGATAGGAGGCTGTAATTTGCATTAAAAAAGGTTGTATCACCTTATTTCTTAATCTTATGGGAAATTTTATTAATATGGTGAAACTCGTTTAATCTCTTAACATCCAGAACATGTTCTCCCCTTGTAAAAATCACTAAAACTAGAACATTAGTCATATCACAAGTCAATTCTACCATATCCCTAAATGGATTCATAATGCTCAACTCGTGAGATCCCACGACAACTTGTGTGTATGAGACCATGACATTATTTCACCCTAATAGAATCATAGTATCCATAAAATCAACCAACTCCTTACCCTTTACAAAGGGAGTAATGGAATCAGATGGGGAATCACCAGTAATAGTAATGGAGGTGTCATCTATAATATGATCCATTGAATTAATGTAAAATTAGGTACCCAAAACCAACGAACAAATATTAGCATCACAGTCACCACAGAGACACCTGATCGCCGCACCAATATACTCGACCATCCTCCTCCCCTAAAAATAAACATATAACTATTATAAAAAATAAATAACATCATGATTATTAATCAATAATTTAATTAATATTTATTGATAATATATATAATAATATATCGTAATAAGAACCAAATTAAAAAAAATTAATAACACAGTTAATTATTAATTATTAATATAATTAATCAAAAATTAAATTTAATGTAATAATTTAGTAATAATTAGTTATTTAATTAATAGTAATATAATTAAAAAAAATTAATTAATTGTAATAATGTAATCCATTTTCATTAATAATATAATTAATAGTAAAATAATGAAATTAATAAAATATAATAATGTTATTCAAAATAATGTAATGAGTCATTGATGCTATAATCAATTATTAATTGATAATATAATTGATGATGATATAATTATCAATTATTAACAAAGTAATTAATAGTTATTAATTAACATAAATAATTATTATTAACATAGTCGATAATTATTGATACTTCATGTAATAATTTAAAATAATGAAAAAAATAGTGAAACTACGCGTAAATTATTATTATTTATTATATTTATGAATAATAATAATAATAATACTATAAATTAATGATGGCTATATGCACATTCAAATACAATAAAAATATACGCATCTAGGGACTTGAACACATATAATAATGTCATGATAATAAAGTTATGATAATAATGTCATCATAATATGTTTTTGATAATTATGTTTTATTAAATTCATGATAATAATAATATTATAATTTACACCAGTTGGGGTTAAGGCCCATTCTTATTAAAGAAGGGGGCCCTATTTTTTTAAGTCTATTAACAGGTAACTCATTATATGGCCCGTTGGATTAATAGCATTGTAGCGACCTCAACCCCAGTAATCTATGCTAGTGTATACTTTATTACATTGGAATAAGATACAAGGAATCATATCCCAAAGGACCATATAATATAACAGTATTGGTAAGGTAGATACATACTTGATCCTTTAATTACATATGAAAATATAATATGCAACATAATTTTTTTTGAGAATAAAATTATCCCCTATATCATATCCTTCCTTACCAAACATAGCACACTTCACGAATTATTTAGAAAAGAAACAAAACAAGGATGAGATCAAATGCTCAGTAAGGGGTAAATAAAATAGAAGCTATCATGAATCAATAATAATAATAAATATGATAAAGAAAATAATTGAACACATATTCCTTTTAAATAACTAGCTAATTAATAGTCAATATGAAAAGAAACATATCTAAAAACACATGTCATTTAATCAATAAAATGAGAATTAAATGAATCCATTGATAACAACACTATGAAAATATCATGGATGATAAAAATTTAATTCTTAGTGAAGGAAATTATTAATTATAAGAAGACATGTTTCCCAGGAACATGATACCTCTACCATCAATATCTACCCTCATAAATGTTTAAAACTATTAGGTAGAAACTTATTTAACTAATGCTAGACAACTTATTCATCCCATTAGACTACTGATGCATCAAGGATCTATTTATAACCGTGATCCACCCATGCCTTGCATATCAAAATCATTCCTAATATACCAAATAATTTATTTAATTCATAAACACTGTGCCTTATCATAAAATATCTATATTGAGCAATGAATAGAAATTTGTCAATATTTTCTTAGATAAACTAATGACTGTCAATGTAGATCACCATATGTAGAAATGATATATGGTTTAAATGATAAACACATTAATGATAAATAATATGGATAATTAGTATAAATTTAATGCCCAAGGATCATATAAAAGTGAACAATTGAAGGTAAATTTATTAACTATGAAACTGCATCAAGTAAATGAATGTCAATATTATCCTTGGTCAAAATAATCATATACCATTTGGAGGGAGAATAATGATGATATCAATACAACAATTGCCCAATTATTATATGTAAAATTTAGTGTTATTGTGGCAAAAGAAAATAAATTACATGACAAGATCATTAAAAATTTACTTCAGGAAAATATCCTTTTCATTTTGAAAATCGCTTTTTTAAATCATAAAACATAATAAAAATACTTTTCCTTGAAAATAAGTTTTAAAAACTAATAATTTCCATAATATTATGAAAAAACCATTCTTTAAAAATAAATTTGTCAATTTTCAGACTAATCATTACAGAAATGATGGTCATGTTGGTGGGTAATTCTATACATATTGAATAAATTAGAAAGAGCATTCCTTTTTTCATTATAAAATTGTTAAAAAAGTACATTTTTTGGAAAATGACAAGAAGATTTCATTGTTGTTTCTTAAAAAAGATAAAATGGGTAAATATATATTCAATAAATAATTTTGAAAAAGTAAAAAACAATTTTTGATTTTTTTTAGAAAACATGTATTTGGAAGAAAATTGATTTCTGACCAAAGAGAGAAGTTAAGTTGATTTATCTTAAATTTTTATCAATTTTGTTAACTAAAAATTATTGAAAAATGTTAAAATTGCATGAAAATATCATGAATAACTTAAGGATAATAAAATTAAATGGCTTTATTTATAAAATGATCAAATAATTTTCTTTAGTTAAAATTCAAGAATAAACAATCTTGATTAGAATGAGATTGTGAAATAGACCCTTACAATGATCATAATGTTGAAGTGAGAATTAATAAATGGTTTGATTATGTGTATCAAATATGAATAAACATCAAAATAATTAAAATTAAACATAATATAACAAAAAATTCATTATTCACATAATCAATGAATAACAACTACAATTAACTAGTAATATAACCCAATTAAATGAAATTGTGTTATGAAATTTTTGACAAAATGGAAATTTTAAAGTCGAATCCACTTGGATAAAATAATTAAAATTCAAGGATAAAATACCATTAAATAACAAGTAATCATGATATAACATTTCAATGGGGTATTATATACACTATACGAATGAAATTAGGTGCACAACACTATAATATATCTCAATGATATGAAATTGAGACGAATTCCCTTACCTTGTGCTTTATTTTGGTTGAAATTGATTTAACCTCATGTATAGTGGTTTTAAACATGCTATTAACTTATTGTATAACCATATTAATAATTATAATAACATAAATTATCCTTTTATAACATCTTATCAGCCTTCAGTTAATAATATTTTATTATTTTCATTGTTTTAGTTGTTAATTGCCATGTTTTTTACATTCATGTTTGGTCATGAATGTAATGTTCCTTATGCATGTTATATAGTTTAATAATATACATGATTGAAAAAATTTCATAATCATCATATTATTACATAAATTATGCATTTAAAACCAATCATGAAATATGGTTATGAAAAATGTGCTATGTTACTATGATGGTGACAATAGGTTGTACGTATGTATGATTAATGTTTCAATTTTTCAATGATCAATATGGAAAGTAGTTAAGTAATATTTTATATTTATAGAATAAAAAAAGAATAAATAATATATTTTTATTACAATATATATATATATATATCAACTATGTGCTTTGGTGATGAAAAGAGAGTCTCATTTCATCTTGAAGGTAGTAATGCCCACCTATACGAAAGAGATTAATATTTTTCATTGACTAAAAATTTAATAATGAAAATGATATATATTATATTTTTATAATGACAAATATTTCATTAATATAATATATATTTCATTTATATCCTATAAAATCATTAACTATATCCTTATCACTTTCCATGAAAAGCGTGGGTGAAAAACAAATTGCATCACTTCCGGAGGTGGTAGTCCACAATACACATGAGAGGCGTTATCGTATCCACTATGTAATGGAAATTAGAAATATTATATGATATAATGACTCAGTAGGTATAAATATGTTATAACTATAATATATATACATTATTTCCATCATCATTCATAAATGTGATAGGTGGTGTTAGAAAAATGAATGACATCATTTACTGAGGCGACAATCTGTTGTATGCATGAATAACGATTTCGTAAAAAATTTGATGAATGTGGGGATGGTTGTAGGTAATTAAATTACCATAAAACTATATAAGTATATTTAATGTAATAATTTTATTATATCAGCATGTATTAATAATATTTTATAAAGGTGGAGGAATAGATAAAAAAATTCTTGTTGAAGAATGTTACCTCTTCTTCGGGTACCCCCGATAGGTTTTCGCCAAAGGCCTTCTTGGGTTGGATTTAATCCAAGTATAAGGATTATAGAATGAGAATAGGTAATTCAAGAAGTTATTTTGGTTGGTTTTTTCTTATACAAAATTGTGTGAAGGTGTATTGAAGAGTGGAGAGTGGTGAGCTTTTATAAGTGAGGTGAGTTTCACAATTGTAATTTTTGGAAAGAAAAATGTATACCCACATTTTTCACATTCCAAAAGGGTAAAAAAATAGATTAATATAGATAAATAGACATTATATGGTCTAAATAAGGACATAAAATATATTTTAGACATGCTTTTAAGTCAATTTAACCCATATATTTCAGGTTTCACCATCGATAAATTCATTTTTACATTAATCGTGGTAAATAAATGTTACTATTTTTACAATTACTTATGGTAAAAAATTACGTATAAATAATTAGATAATATAAATTATGATGTTACCAAATATAGAATCCATTTATCTAAACTATATCCAAGAAATTGCGACTATTTAATTTAAAACTATTTCTTTTGGCATTATAAGAAAACAATTTTTTAGAGAGAAAATGATCAATAGTTTACAACGTTTATATATAAAAATTCAATATGAAAATTATTTAAGTGACCTAAATTGAATTAGTTGAGCTGAGAAAGATCAATTGATATATTGGTAGTACCTTCATCGCCAGATTACTGCTGATACATATCTGGATATTATGAAAATAATGTATATGAGGATGGTGGAGAAATTCAAGAAAAATCCCAAATTCAACTTTAGGGATACACCATGGGTTTTATTATTTTGGTTATTGATTTTCATTGATTATAGATATACATATTGGGATCTCTCTTTGATATGGATCGGTTGATGGTGATGGCTGTTATAGTCTTTTCTTCTGTCCATTTTTTGACTAAAGGTTTCTGGTGGAGATGCTGCTCATCCAACCTCTGTTGTGTCTGATTGACTACATACTCCTTTTTTGATGACCTTTTGATGGATTGAATATCTGTCTGAAGCTTATATTCTGGAGATGCAGGAAAGCAGGTGGACTGTGCTGATCCAGTCTGGTGATTACGTTTCACTACTTCTTCTCAACTCAATTGATCTTCTTAGTTGGATATGAATTGGTTTCTATGATTTGGTTATGAATGTTTCAGTTTTTGGACAGGCCTCTGGTTTCTACCTATTTTCCCTTCATTAATGCTCTGAACTAGATTTCTAGATGGTCATTTTTTTTCCTCTCTACAGACAGGTTCTATTTCTGTTCAAAGACTTGAATGCTTTTCAGTTATGATGTTATGAATTCATTTTTTACTCTTTGGACTCTTGATCATCAAGGGAGCAGCTTGATGACTCAATGGGATGATGGACGGACTGCACTGTCTCTATGATGTTTATATTGGCGGGCATTGGAGGATCAACATACTCTTGATGGAAGGAAATTCTGCTCCCTTGCTGATCTGCTTTGTGATGGCTGGGGAAGATCATCATGCCCAATAGGTTTTGTACTGGTTTCTACTATATGTTGTAAAGATGTTTTCAACAGTTTATAGCAGGTTCTCAATGATATATGCTGGATGGTTTTTTCTATAGTTTTTTGGTCTTGCAATGTATTTTTTTTTGTTTCGATAACTCTGATCAGGTGTAAGCACTTTACACCTCGAGATTTCATTGTATCTTTCTTTTGATTTAATAAATTCCCCTAGCATGAAATGGTTCCACCAGTTTATGTCAACCTTCCTAACAAAATTATTTGATATAATATTTAACTAATTTTACATTAAAACTAATTCAAACATTATTGTATAATTATAATGTTTTTAATTTAAAAAGCAGTTTTCAATTAAAATTCATGTGTTTTTCATTGTTCATCAAAAAATGTAACTTTTTAGTAAAATACCATAAAATAACCCTAGGATAATTGTGATATTATTATTTAAAAAATTAATTTTATGTTTAAAATAATATTTCCAAATTTTTTAAAAATCCATTTTATATTATGTTAACAAATCACGACTAAACCGTCCTAAACAAATTGTAGTTTTTTCAGAAAAAATTTCATTTTCATTTAAATGATTATTATTTTATTTATAATAAATTGTTAAACATAATTTTTATAATTAGTTATTACTATTTATATCTACAAATTTAATGGCTTGGTTATAATGATATGTTATATTACAGTTCATTTAGACTGGGGGTTGCCTATTTTGTAAGCTATCGAAGAGCTTAAATTTAATGAAATATATTTATTGGGTTGTTCAAGCTCAGTCTTGCATATTGCATACATGCTTGAATAAAATATTATTATATTATAATTTAAATGTGTTTCGTTCTCCCGAACTTAAATAAATTTCCTCCCCATAATTTAAAATTTATTTCAGTAATCAAGGGATTCATATTGGAAAATTCATTTATTGAAAATCCATATTGTAAAAAGAGTTAATAAAAAAATCTTTTTAATACGAGAGAAAAGGGAATTTAATAATTTTATATAGAATAACAAATAACTATATTTCTAATTAGGATAACATCAGTAGAAGGTGATGATATAGACATGGAATAAAAGTGTAAATAATTATATATATAGATTGAGGTCATCAATCACATGAAATGGAATTGTCATTGGAATGTTAAGGGCCTAAAAACCATAAATATGTGATGAATTTAAAGAACAATTGATTCACTGGGTATGAAGGTGTTAGGATGAAATTTTTTTAATTTCCTTTTCCTATAGTTGAGTTAGTCTTTTAATTTTTACGAATATAAGGAAGTATACATACATAATATGTCTCTATTTCATATGAACAATTTCATCCTTTTGGTTCTGCTTCAATCAATTTCCAATTTATCCCTTTACTCCATGAAACGAATATCCAAAAATTATTATTTTTTTCCTAAAGAACTAAATTTAACATTTAATAGATCTTAATATCCATAAAAGAGATACAAATCTTTCTTTCCATCCCTAACTATTTTACAAATCCAATATGTTTATCACAAGTTATCCAATGTAGTACATTAATCTCTAAACCAAAAAAGTAGCACCATCGGTTCATCATTAATATTTATTATTCAAATTGTTTAACTAAATACAATGACATATTTACCATGACATCGCATAGAATAGTGGTAGGTGTTATGCCCTTATCATCCTTTAGTCATGGGTTCAAGCCCTATGACCTTTCCAGGCACATGATGTTTTTATATGACATGTAAGTTGTCTTTTTTATAAAAAAAAATTTTAATATAGGTACTCTAACATTCCTAAAAAATATGATAGAAATACATGAAATAGTATTGATCATTATATAAACTTTTTACTAAGGTTTCCAATAAAACTTTTTTTTAAAAGTCTAACAGTATTATTTGACTTTTATTTCAATGTCATTAATAATCATATTAACCTTAAGGTTATCAATATCTTTAAACCTATATTTATAAAATATAAAGTAATTATTCCTCAAATATAATTTCTACTAAAACATATACTTACCATAAATTTCTCCCAAAAATTCCTTATTCATGTAGGAATATGATAAAAATACCCAAAAAGAGGTGTTTAAGACATTGAACTTATTATCAATCTTAAAATTATTATCCCATGATTGTATTCATAACACTTATGTTAATAAATACATATATACTTCTTAAATTTAATAAGATACTTAAATGTTTGATGATTATTATACCAAAATACCATTGGTAAAAATTCTTATATAATATAATTAAGGAGTCATAAAAAATACTTCAAATATTTTATTTCAACATTGTTCCTTTCATAGTTTAGGGTATCACAATTATAATAAAGAGTTGACTTGGATAATTTCATTATTCTGCACATTTAAGATAATAAAATATAAATGGATTTAGATTATGAGATTTATTTCTTTCCATTATACACATAATTTTTCATTGAAGATTATTTTCATTATTTCTTTATTTACCACAATTAAACCATTTTCCGGTTCCATTAATACAGTTTTTTGGGTATCTCCTACTATATTTATTACATGATGGAAATATAGACTTTTTTCACCCATGGTCTCCACCATTCGAGCTCTTAAAGAAATACATCCTTCTATTATTTGGTGAGATAAAGGGTCAGTTAATTTATATTTTTATAATAATATTTTGGTATAATTTATTAGGATTAATCCTGATATATTTCCCTCTTATAATCATCCTATTTGGTTTCTAATTATCACCATATTTTCATTTGTATTCATTTTTAACATGATTCCTTCAGGTTTTATCTATTGGCTAAGACCGAAAAGCATAACGTGAAAAACAATAATCACATGGGAAAACATTATAATAATTTATAGGATGATTAAGTCATGAAAATTATTTTTTCAATCCAACACACCATAGGTTTAACCTAGGTCATTCACTGTCATCAGATATTTGAATTTTTTATAATGGATTATGATGAAAATTGGAATTATCCTAAGAATATCCCCCGAGAGTGTGAAACAAGATGTTTTTAAGGCCCTTTATCATGAACTAGGTGATGATCACGTGAATCCCAATGGGCACTTTTCATAGTTATTACCCCTATGTACCTCTATGATGGGACCACATCCACTTGTATTATCTATATATGGTTGTATTTCTAGGAAAAGCCACATAATCCATACCTTACCAAAAAATTAATATATTATTATATATTTTTCTTCAAATAATATCATGGATTTATGATACCTAATCATTATTTTCTAAAATCTAGTTCCAAATACTTTTACAATACTTCATTTGATACTAACTATAGTGACCTCGATCTTAATAACACAAAGCTGGTGTCTTATTTATTAAATTGAAATATAATTCAAGAAATCCCATCCAAAGTTATAGAATAATATAATAGTCCTGGTAAAATAGATACATATATGAGTCTTAAATTGAATTTTATAACTAAAATTAAGAAATAATTATTTCAAGAATGAAATTATTCTCTTTACCATATCCTTGCATATTAAACATTCTAAACTTAAATGGATTTGTGAGAAATGAAAAAAAAGGGTGAACTCAAATGATATGTAATGGGTTAAGTAAAATAGAAGCAATCATAAATCAATAATAATAATCACAATAAAACGGAAAATAAATAAACACGCAATACATTTATATAACTACATAAGGAACAATGAATATGGAAAAGTAAATAACTAAAAATTGATATTTAATGAATAAAATGACATTGAGATTCATCCATGTATAATATCATTAAGAAAATATCATAGATAGTTTTAAATAAATTCATAATCTATGCAATTATTATTACTGGACTTCATGTTTCCTAAGCACATTATACCTCTACCGTCAAGATCTATTTGTTAGACAGTTAAATACAGATGGGTAAAAACACATTTATGAAAGGATAGCCAAATAATTATTCCCATTAGACTATTGATGAAATGGGTGGATATGTATATATAACTAGGATTTACCCATTTATTTCATGTATAAATAATTACTCATATATTGAATAATTGATTTAATTTATAATCACTGTGTTGTATCCTCAAACATCTGTATTGATTAAGAATATAGATTTATCAATAATTCTCTATATAAATAAATAGCATTCAATATAGAACATTGTATGTAGAAATGAAAGTAATATTAAATAGTAAACATATCCATGATAAGTTATATGTATATTAAGTGTAAATTTAATGTCCAATGATCACAGGAAAGTGAATATTTGAAGAGAATTTTATTTTATACAAAAATCAAACAATGAAGTGAATGTAAATTCTTTCCTTGGTCAAAATAATCATAAACCATCCAATGGTAGAATAAAGAAGGTATCAATAAAACATATTCCATATTTAGTATATGTTAAATAATGAGATTTTATCATTTATTATTTGAAATACCATAAAAATATCATTAAATACATTTTGAGGAAAATATCTTTTTCATTTAGAAAATCAGTATTTGAAACATAAAAACTTTTTAAAATTCATTTATTTGGAATAAATTTTAGAGAAAATATAATTTATATAATATTTGGAAATAAATTATTTAAAAATAACCTTTAAATTTTGAAAAGGAAGCTTCAAATAAATTATGGTCATCTATATGGGAATTTCTATACAAGTCGTTTATGTTAAAAAGAACATTCCTTTTTTTCACTCTACAAATTTTAGAAAAGTTCCTTGTTTAGAAAATGACAAGAGCATTCCTTTGAAAGTATTTTAAAAAATTAAAATTGGGTAATTTTTTTTTAATAAATATTTTTTAAATTGTTAAATTTTTAAAACATTTTTATTAAAAATGGTTTCGGATGAAAACATATTCTCGACTGAAGACAGAAATGAAGTCATATTTTTGTAGAAAAATTTTATCAATTATTTTAAGTACCAAATTGTTGAAAAATGAAAATATTACTTTAAAATATAATTAATTAACAGATTATGAGAAAATTAAATGGGATTATTTATAAATTTATCCAATAATTTCATTCAACCTAAATTAAAGAATAAACATTCTCGATTAGAATGAGATTCTGAAATATACCCTTACAATGATCATAACATTGAAGTGAAAAATAATCAATTAATCAATTATTATTTTTTTCTAATTTAAATACACATAAAAAATTTATAATTACAACATAATATAATAAATATTAATTATATACATTATCTTATAATATCAATGAAATCATATAAGTAATATATCCTAATGAAAATAAATTGAGTTATGAAATTTTTTACAACTTGGAAATTTTATAATCAATTTTCCTTGAATGAAATGATTAAAATTAAATAATAAAATATCATGAATTACTAATAAATAATGATATTAAATTTATAATGGTCATTATAAGCTTCATATAAATGAAATTAAGTGCATAACATTACAATGTACTGCAATGAAATGGAATTTAGACCGAGTCCATTACATCATTATTCATTTTGGATAAACATGATTTAACATCATTTATGGTGGTTTTAGTTTTTTTTAAAATTATCATAAGAACTATATAAATATTTATAATATCATATATGACCCTTTTATTACATTATATCACACTTATATTAATAATCATTAATTATTTTCATTGTTCATAGTGTTGATTGCCTTGTTTTCCCATACGTTCATTTCCATAAAAGATCATGTTATTGAAAATATTATATAGTTATATTATATGAATAATAATTATCATTAAATAATTATCATATTTTGAAATAAATTTTACTTTTAAAACTAATCATGAAATATGGTTATGAAAAATGTACTATATTATAATCATTGAGGTTGTAGGTTGTACGTACACATGAGTAATGTTTCCATTTTTCAATGATCATTATGGAAAGGTGGTAAGTAATATATTTTATTTATATAATGATAATAATATAATAAATAACATATTTTTTCTTTTAATATACTTATATATATCATCCATGTGTTGTGGTGATGAACACAGAGACACATCATTTCATGAATGAGGTAGTTCACACTTATATGAATGTCGTTAGCATATTTAATTGAGTGAAAAGATAAGAATGGAAATGTTAAATTTTAAATTTTAAGAATGAAAAATATTTCATGAATATAATAAATATTTCATTCATATAAAATATACTCAATAAATTTATACCTATAACTCTCAATGAATATAGTTTTTCAAAAATAAATCAGATCTTTTTGTGAGGAGGTATTCTGTCGTACACACGAGCAACATTATTGTTATAGAAGGGGACATAAAGAGTTTTATATGATATAATAAATTAATAGGAATAATTATAATATAAATCTCTTATATATTATTTATATCTATCATAATAACACACTATGATATGTGCTAATGGAAAAATGAATGACATTGGTTCGCGATACGGTAATACACCATACACACGAATAATGATTTCATAACAAATTTGATTGAATTTGGAATGGTTTTAGATCATGAAATTAACATAAAATCATATAATTATTTCTAAAATACTTATTTCATTATATTAAAATGGTTTAATAAGTATTTATGTAGGTGAAGGAAGAAATAAATTAAAAAACATCATTGAATAATGTTACATCTACTTCAGGTACCCTCTTAGGTTTACACCAAATTCCATCCTATGTAGAATTAATGCCAAAAATAAGGATTATATGATTTGATTGATAAATTTACGAATTTATTTGGGAAGTTACTTGAAGAAAAAAATGTTGGGAAGGTGTGATGAATAGTGGAGAGGTGTGACATTTTATAAGTGAGGTGAGTGAAACACTTATAATTTTTTGAAGGAAAAAGGTGTCCCCATGTTATTCACATGATAAAAGGATTGAAAATATTCTATTATAGATAATTATAAATTATAGGGTCAATATATATATAATATATTTTTGACATGTTTTGAGTTCAAATTTACCCTTATATATCAGGTCAACCTCCATTAAATCAATTTTTAGCTTAATAGTGATAATTATTTTATTCTACTATTGTCTATGATAAAAAATTTATGTTTAAATATTAGATAATATAAATTATGATTATATAAAAAATTTAATCAATTTTTAAAAATATCTTTAAAAAAAGATAAAAAATTTATTTTTATTTTACCCCAGAGAAGGGACGAGAAAGAGGGGTTTTAGAGAGAAAGTGTTCAAAAGTTTAATATGTTTTTATGTCAATATCCTATATGAAATTTATTCCAAACAACCCAAATGGAATAATTAATATTAAATTTATCTAATATTACTTTAAAAATAATACAAAATATAATTTAACATTATAAATTATTTAAAGAAAAAAGAGTTCTCACTTAAAATTCAATATATTTCACTATTCATCAAAAAATCTTTTCGAAAAAATCCAAAAAATTATCCTTAATAGAATTTTTATGTGATGATTTCAAAGCTACATTTTTTTAAATAAATTTTCTAAATCCGTTATAAATTAATTTTAAAATTTGTGTTCAAAGTGTGACTAAACTGTCCTTCAAAAATACCATTTTTAGAGAACATTTATTTTTCTTTTAAATTATTCTTTTCTTAAGTATACAAATAGGTAACCTTAATTTTCATAATT
The DNA here is from genome assembly GCA_963277665.1 of Viscum album. Classification (NCBI taxonomy): domain Eukaryota; kingdom Viridiplantae; phylum Streptophyta; class Magnoliopsida; order Santalales; family Viscaceae; genus Viscum; species Viscum album. The sequence goes on from OY728133.1 coordinate 1,317,060,539, forward strand.
AGTTAGTACTATTTATACCCTTAAATTTAATGTCTATGTTATAACAATATACAATATTATGGTTCATTTAGTCATGGGGTTGCATATTCCAAAGGCTATCGAAGAGCTTAAATTAAAAGAAATATATTTAGTGGGATTTTTAAGATTTGTGTTGTGGGTCACACATGATATCAATAAAATTCTATTATTTTATAATTTTGGGGTGTTATAGGAACAATTCCAAAACATGTATGGTACCATCATCGAAGTGGCCCAAAGCCAACAAATGGTCAAAGGACCCTGTTTTTTTTATTTTTTCATATATGTGTTCTAGAAAGGGCCCCCCAAACTTGTACCCCTTTGATAGTGTATGGAACCTACATTGCATTATATTGTCCCCTTGGACCCCTACCTTGTCGTCGCCTCCCATTGGCCTACCAATGACACTACCCCCACCGCCTCCTACCATACCGCCCTGTCTCTTGGTTTGCTCATGTCGACCCACTAACCACCAATGTCTCTGGTATCATACTGTTGAGAAAGATGTTTTCTACAACCCAGAACCCACAAGTATGGGCTTGTTATCACAACCATTCACACCCCCTCCATGTGGGTGAATGCAAATCCACCCCCCCCCCCCAATTAAATTGGGGGAAACTCTGAACATTCTAGGTCAAACCTTGGTTGTGATGCACAACTGGAATTTCCTATTCTAGTTTAATAGTTGTTAATGTGAAAAACCTATTAATAGATAAAACTCATATACCAAATGTGGGTCCGATGGACAAGGTTGTATCACATGTTCCACAACAATGCAATAAATTTTTATCAACATATTCGTAATATTAATATTTAACAAATCTATCAGTATTTGAGTCTGGGATAGTAAACCCTAGGATTGAGCAGTATAAATAGTGGGTAACAGTAAACATACACCCCAAGTGTGAATGGAGTATTGAGCTACAAAGTATTATTGGGTTCCACACCATACCATTCTAGTGAACAACCCAACAACAACATGTAATCTTTCATCTAGCTAAATGAGAGAATGATGATATTTGAACATGAGAATGTTCTATTTTCGAGGAGTGGCCAACTTATAATGTACCACATAAAAGAACCCCAATAAAAAAATCTATTATTATATTACAAGGTTTTGTTGAACACCACACATGACTGTCTTTGGCCCAAACCAAAACCTTCACAACATCATCCCCTAACTAAATTTGAGCATGGTATGGCTCATACAAGAGTTAGTTCTATTGTTGGGGAGTGGTTGCTGCAAGATTCAACACCTTTTGGGACATAGATATGTTTAAAATTTTTTCTATCCATATATAAATTCTTATTTTTGCAGGGTTTTTCATCAATTTTAGATATTTTGGGGGTGTTTGGGGGGCTAGGGAATAGTGTGTGAAAGGATAATAGGGGGCCTATATTAGGAAGGCCAAATTTAGTTCCACTGATGAGCCATTCATATTCAAGTAGCCATGTATGGGTCCCAGGCTCACTGTCTAGCCAATAAGGCATATTAGATAGCCTATGGCTTCATATGTGGATATTAATTTGAGGTAGTAATGTGATTTTACATGAACCCACCCCTTTTTGTTTCAATTTATGATTTTATCTTCTCATTAGTATAATATACCCCTCTTACACCCCTTCTTCCTCATTTGATGGATATAGTGGATATTCCCCATCCATGGTCCATTTCACCCACCATTAAGAAAATTTCAGAGATTAAGCTGAGTAAATGAATCCACTTTCCCCCATTTTTTTGTTTCAACAACTACTGATCACTCACATTTTTATTCTAATATGTCCCTTTTATAGGGATTTTGTATGTTTTATTGCTTTATTCCATTTTAGATCAAAACAAAAGCTGATATTGGGTGAGTATAATTTTCTAAGAATGAGGTAGGTGTTCTTTAAATATAACCAATAGAATCACATTATTTTCACCAAGAAATGTATTTTGCGATCATACTGGACTCGCCATGTATCAACCTAATTTAATTTAAATGATTTAAATTTCGTTTAACATAGTTAACACCCACAATTTGATGCATTTTGAATCATAGAATAAGTTTATTCCTAGTGGAATGCCTTAGGGATTGAACTATCACTGTAATTATCTATCAAAAACGGTAAGCTATGTTATGTAAAATTTAAGAGGTATAATATCAAATGGAATACATTAGTGAATAAAATGAAGTTTATTTTTTGTGATATAATCAATTAAGTAACGATGTTTAATGTGGTTAATAAAGTAATATGTGTTATGAATTGTTGATTGTGAAATGGAATTTCACAATAATCATTGTTGAAAATGGAATTGAAAGCTTAATAATTTCACTATAGAATAAAGTGAGATTCCATGGGTAATCTCTACATTGGGATGTGACCCATGAGTTAGGACTAATGAATTGTTTATTGTTATATTGTAAAATGACTAATTTTGATTGAAATTTCGTTTTATGGAATGAAATATGGGATCATAGATTTATTTTGATATAAAAAATTGGTAAAATGTGGTTTATAAAATTGGTAATGGATGTTATAATGAGAATCGATGGCTTGTAAATTTAAATGAATTGTTAAGTGAATTTGTGAATGTTAAATGTCGAATGGAACCAATGTTATAAATGAAAAATGATTATTAATTTGTAAGGTAACTATGAAATGGTAAATTGAATGGGAAACTATGATTTCCTTGACATGTGATTGGGATCATTTTGAAAACTTCCATAGGGAGATGTCATGAAAACTCCCTATAGGTAAGTCATGAAAAAACCTGTAAGGGTGGTCATAAAAGCTCCCATTTTGGGATGTTGTGAAAAATTCCATCAGGGAGTTCATGATACTTATAAAGAAAATAAATGAAATGATGGTCATGATACTATGGTTGGTACAATCACCATGACATTCTCAAATACACCCTAACATAAGTTGAAAATGTATGGTTGATCGAGTTCCCAAACACGAGGATCAATGGTTGTATAGTTGATCTCAGGTGATTCCATAAAAATCAAGAATTAGTGGTTATTTAATTATTTTATTAAAATCTATTAAAACAATTAAAAATGAACTACAAAACCTATTCATGATCTTTTTCCTTAGAATGATTATATCGAGGATGCTATTGGGGGTTCCCTATTGAGTTTTACTCACACCCTACTCAGGCCACCATGACACTTTTTTACAAAAGAGGATATCACTATTTGGTCACAGGTACACATTTTGGGATAAGGCCCATCACATGATGAATTATTTGGAAAGATAGAATGGATTATAGATTAGGGTACCGAGATATACAGGGTAATAAATGTGGATGAGTTATAGATTCAGTTTTATTTTTTTATTTTGTTTTCTTATGAAATTTATATACTCTAAGGGGATCTATTATGACATTTATGGAATATAATAATGTTATTACATTTTAATCATTGGTTATTTCTGGAGTTTTACATGTCTTATTTACAATGTTATTTTTATTCAAATATGTGACTATATATTACTTCCACTGTGTTTTATATTGATACCAAGGGTATAGTATCCCCACAACACTACCTTATAAACTTGATGTTATATGATAGATTCTAGAATATAGAGAGTTTCACTTAAGTTGATGTAGTGAATCCAACTAGACATTGATCAGTAGTCTCTGGATGAGAGGCATTACAATGTGATACCAAAGGTGTATATTCTTTTATATTACTACATGGTCATGATTTATATGAGGATAAAATTTCTTACGACTCAACAATGATATTGTAACGCCCCGACCCCAGCTACCCAGAGTCGGTGCATTACTTCGTAACATTGGCATGATCACAAAAGATCAAGTCTCGAAAGACCGATTAGTTTAGTAGCCTTGGAAACACTAGATACATTCGTAAACGTTACATTACATCATAAAGTGAAAAACTACAATAACAAAGTCTCCATAGTCCACACTCATATCCTCTTCTGACTATCCCTGCAGGTCATTCATAAAATACTTCTTCACATCCTGGAACATATTAAAACATTGAAAGGGGTGAGCTCAGATGCTCAGTAAGGATAACAATATTGCGGAAGCTTTCATAAATAAACATAAACATTTAAGGAAATGTATAACTAAAACAAAAGCCTTTTTAAACTTGAACATCAACATAATATGGAAAAAGTAAAATGAGATAATTCCATTTACTTCTTCACATGGATATTCTACTGGTCGAATAGTCACATGCAATATCAATAACCACTTTCATAATGAGGGAATGTATAATGCCGGACATTCTGAAACATTTTGTCAAGGCCTCGGCCAAGACATCTAAAATGATTAAGGCCTCGGCCAAAACCATAAATCAAATTTGGAAAGGCCTCGGCCAATTCCACGTCTAGTTGTCTCATGAGACCTACCGATGCATCGAGGAGCTATAGCGGGCTCCACCCGTCACTTATTAAGTCCAATACATTCCTCATATGAATAGGTTTAAACATATCATAAACCATAACATAATCGTATCACATAAAACATGCATAAAGGAAACAAAACATTTCCACATTTCAATCACAAGATATCAATACAACACATTGATATAATAAAAACGCTTTCAAAACCATTTTCAATACCAAAATAAAATAAAGCTAAAACCTTGTATTTATTTTTCATTTAAAAAAAATGATGGCTTGTAGAGGAAGCTGAAACTCAAATAATGGTCACGGCGGCGGAGAAGTCATTGTCGCCGCAGAAGTACGGAAAGAAAAACATTCCCTTTTGTCGTTTAGCAAAACGCTTCGTTTAAAAAAGATTCCTTTTGAATAAACGTAAACGTCAAAGGGGTTTATACACCGTATAAACGAAAATTGTGTATAAAACCAAATATGCCTCAATGAAAGGAGATTGAGACGAAGTCCTTAAAAATATCATTTTTTATAATAATATAGATCTATTATGTGTATTCACTATAGGTACACATAAAGAATGTAAAAATACAAAATATGACATAATAATATCATGACATAATTTGAAAGTAGGAGATTAACCCAAAGAATGGAAGTTGGGTTAAGAAATTCCCTTATAAAGAGAATTTTTAAAATAAAATAGATCTATTATGTGTATTCACTACAAGTACACATAAATAATGTACAAATACAGGATATGACATAATAATATCATGACATAATTTGAAAGTAGGATATTAACCCAAAGAACGAAAATTGGGTTAAGAAGTTCCCTTACCTCGTGTCTGACTTGACTCAACCGTTCTTTAACCTCCTGAATAATAAACTAGAGTTAATATATACCTTATTAAGAACCATTTTCAACTTCATTATCCTTATTATATCACTTATTACAATGATATGAACATTATGTAATTATTTAAGTTAATAACGGTCGTTTTGTCGATCTTTGGTACTTGAGTCAACAATAAGATTCTTATAATTACATATTGTTTATGTGGTGAAATATCCATTATATCCAGAATTATATTAATGATTTATATGTCATATATATCTTGTATATCCAGTATATACATTCATTTATAATATTACGTAACATTTAGAGGTAAGAAATGAAATGCACCGTTCATGGAGACGGTAAGCCGTACGTACGCATGAACGCTACATTCATTTCAATTTCATATTTAATGGAACTAAATCATAATGATATAAATGTATAATATAATTCCAGTATAATATAGTGTATAATACCATTTACTCCATCCTTTATACATCCCACATATGGCATTAACGATTCAAATCACTTTGAGGGGGCGGTAGTCCGCACTTCCTAAAATGAAATTATCGCGTTTTACCCATAATGGAAATCATAAAGTATGCCATAAATGAGAAATACAGAAGAATAAGTAAAACATAAACATATTATATATCATATATAGAAATAGTGACATCTTAATGGCCACCTTTGAAGGTGTTATATGAGTGTTGAACAATCATCGTTTCGTGATGCAGAAATTCGCCATCCCCAGAAACCGTATGTTCTTTAACCATTAGATGTAGGTGTGTGTAAGTGTAGATCGAATCCTTATTATAACAACATCCTAGTATATTGAGGATACTGGTGTTGTTACAAAAGAAATTAATAAAAAGAGTTTAGGGGGTTGGAGAAGAAAAATAAAACAAAACAACATTATAAAAGACATTACCTCAAAATCGGGTAACTCTTTTTGATTTGAGCTAAAGGATTCATTGGGAAGAGTTCTGCCCAATGTGAGGTTTCTAGGAGTAAGGGAGGAATGTTGGGAGAGTATTTGGGCAGAGTTTGGCCGAGACAAATGGCTTGAAAGTGTAAATGAGGTGGGAGAGGTGGGGGCCTTTTATAAGTGGAGAGGAGGGGCACTTTTGGAAAGATTGAAATGTTACATTATTTCACAATGCTTTTCGGATTCTAAAGGTCCCACACTTATATAATTCTAGGATAAGGTGATAAGGTTTCGAAATCTCTTCATACAATAGGCTTTGGACAAGTGTAAGCCTTGGATTTTGCATTATCTTCCCATTTTATTTAAATCGTTAAATAATGAGGTCATCACTACATCATCATGATGTCATAAATAATTTAATTTATTTAATGTCTAAAAATTATGAAAAAAGCACTATGATGTAGGCAATCGTTTTAGCTTTCTAAAGAATATTTATAATTAAAATTTGGACTTGTGTAACCCCACTTAAAAACTGTTTTAGTAAAACAACTCATGTTTGTGTCAATTTAATTTTAACTTTAAATAAATATATATTAATGTCATTTTCCAACTATAGTGGCTCCATGGGGTCCCCAAGTTGACCCATGGGTTGTCTTGGTCGGCCATGACTCATCCAATAGGAGTAGGACAAGTGTCAAGCTCATATAATATTATTAAAACATTTTTTTACCTTAAACTACACTAATTACCTCTAATCGCGATTAAGAACTTAAAAGTTACTATTCACCAAAAAATTATTTTAATCTTATTGAACCACATTTTACTTCTTAATTACAACCATGTATGTCGGATTTTTGAAAATCAAATCACAGAAGTGGTAATATTTCATTTAAACGAAAAATCAGTTATTTAACTACCACTTAGTGGTTTCACTATTCATCAAAAATTGAAGTTTTTCAGAAAAAGGCCAAAATTTCACCCTAAGCTATAATTGATATTACGAATTCAAAAATGATGTCTATTTTAAAAAATTCCAAACATATTAGTTGCATTAATTAATTTTATAATTAATTCCCGCCGTCACAACAAATAGCGTGTTTTTAAGAAACAATTTATATCAAAAGATTGGCAATTGTTTATGTCCAATTTCAATGTTAAATTAATTCTAATGACCACCATTGGATAAAATGGTAAAAATATATTCTAATTATACTCTAAAACCACTCAATAGTATAATTTATCACTATGAATTATTTTGATTAAAAAAGTTGTTTTAAGTATTTTTCACTATTCATAAAAATTTTGAAGTTCTCAGAAAATTACAAAAAATTAAACATAGGCTAATTTCAATATTAGGAATACAAAAATAAAGTCCATTTTGAAATATAAAATTTCTATAATTTTAAAAAGTGGTTATTACTATTCATAACGGCTATTTTGATTAGTTGCGGTGTGTTAGAACTCGAACTTGCGTACAATGCAAGCTATTGCATTATTGAATGAGAAGCGTATCGTGGAAGCTCGGGGTGTTACATTCTCCCCTCCTTCAATAAATTGTGTCCTCGCAATTTGAAATTTTTCTTTGATAATAAAAGGCTGAAAATAGAAAATACCTTTGTGGAAAACCCACATCGGAAATAAGGTTAATAAATATATAACATTAAAAGAAAGCAGGATAAGTACAAAGGTCACCCGATATAGCCCATTCTAGGATTCTATGAAAATATGGATATGGAAGAAAAACAAACCATCAAGGTCTGATGGAGAGTTATAGAAAACAGAATTAGGAGAATGTTTAACCATAAGAAAATCACAAACTTGTGATTGGTTAAACGGTCATTGAATCCCCAGTTGGAAAAGTTAACCGACAACATTTTTGTTTTAAGTTACCTTTTATAATGTTGAGGAATTTGTTTATGAGATTTACTAAGAACGTAAGGGAATATACATACTTGTTATGTATACTTTCATTCGTTAATAAATTTTTACCACAAACCCAACTTTTACTCCAAATGGTAAAGGAACTCAAAAATATCCTAATTGTATAAGGTTCCAAATATTAACACATACCATTTAGATTAGTAAAACTATTTTGTAATAACCAGGGACTTCCTGTAGGCTAGTGGTAGGAAATAAAGGCTTGTCGCACTATGGTTGTGGGTTCGATTCCTGCAGCTTTGTCCGACGCGACGGGTTATTCCCCACCCTGCAGGTTGTCCTTTTCCTAAAAATATAGTACTATACTATTCCAAAAATAATCTTCATAAATGTTTTAACCTTAAACAATACTATCCAAAGTTCAAATTAATCCATTCCAACCTTAATAGTTATCCAAAATACTTCTGTCCAACTCACAGTCCAAATTTTATAAGGAAGGTAAACATAATGAAGATCCTTTATCCCACGTAACAACATGTGAACACCTTCATCATGTATTCTTTTTAAACATACTGAATTACCATGATCCCTTATTCCTTATAGAATACTAGATATACTCCTTCTATCAAAAAATGTATACAAAACATCAATCAGTTTCAAGGAAGTTAAGTATATCCAATATAATTTATCCAAATCAATCACGTCTTATTCCAAAATCACAATCTCAGTATCAAAACCATATTATGGTTTATCTTTCTCTCAACCATATATTTTCCAAAAATTTAACCTACTGTGGAGTCACTTTTCTTGGTTCCACACAATCTCAAGTCCTTGATGAAATAGTACTGCAGTACAATCCTTATATACTCCATAATTATTATAACCAGTACATCATTGATACAACACTCAAATTAAAAAAAATCTTTAATAACAACATAAGAACTCTAATCATTACTCCTCATCTGTGGTAGTATCATAACATGATTATTATCCAATAACATCATTTGGGGAATGCTCTGATGATTTGGACATTGGTTTGCGTAGTGTCCCCAATCCTTGCAGAAGAAGCATTGTACATTTGAAACCATTTTCTTACCCTTGCAGTCACGCACTTTGTGTCCTTTTTCTCTACACTTATAACAAACTCCCATTCCCTTTAGGCAAGTTACATGATGTTTCTTCCCACAATTACCACATATTGGAAAATTCTTCTTTCCCCTCATCCCTTTATCCATCATTCTCTCATCCATCCCTTTCGTCTCTTGCTTCTCTTCAAAGCCATAGGACTCAGAGAATTCTTTACTTATCCTATTAACACATGATACTATTTCTTCATATGTTGAGAACACATGGGAGACTATTTCCCTTCGAAATGTTGGCTTAATACCGTGAAAGATACTATCCTTCTTACTCTTTGGATCATACGTACTGCTGGAGTTCACATTCCTTCTACTGGGCGCCATTTCTATACAACGGCATAAACTAGGTTAGTTTATGAATCAAAATACATAATTCCATACTTGTAAAACACTTTACATAAATTGAACTATTTATGGATATAATCCATAATCATAAAAAGAAATGTTTTCTTTGAGTAAGTATGTACTCATAACCCTTCATAGTGGTTTGTAAGTAAAATGAGAATTATCCTAAGCATATCCCCCGGGAGTGTCGTAACCAAGAGTGCAGCAAGGCCCGTTGTCGTGCACCAGTTCCCGTTCGAGTCTAGCTCAAAGCGGTGTTTTTGGGTTTTACCCCTAGGTACATCTGTGCCAGAGCCGCCTCTACCTGGTCGTATCCAGACAGGGATGTATTTCTCGGAAAACTCATAACATCTCTATAATACCAAAATTCTAGGAAGTTCTTCTATACTAATCCTCAAAGTCTATCTTTGGGCTATGTGCTCTAATCAGAGTTTATCTAAATCTAGATTCCAAGGTTAGTACTAAACTGCCTCTGATACCAACTGTATCGCCCCGACCCCAGCTACCCAGAGTCGGTGCATTACTTCGTAACATTGGCATGATCACAAAAGATCAAGTCTCGAAAGACCGATTAGTTTAGTAGCCTTGGAAACACTAGATACATTCGTAAATGTTACATTACATCATAAAGTGAAAAACTACAATAACAAAGTCACCATAGTCCACACTCATATCCTCTTCTGACTATCCCTGCAGATCATTCATAAAATACTTCTTCACTTCCTGGAAAATATTAAAACATTGAAAGGGGTGAGCTCAGATGCTCAGTAAGGATAACAATATTGCGGAAGCTTTCATAAATAAACATAAACATTTAAGGCAATGTATAACTAAAACAAAAGCCTTTTTAAACTTGAGCATCAACATAATATGGCAAAAGTAAAATGAGATAATGCCATTTACTTCTTCACATGGATATTCTACTGGTCGAATAGTCACATGCAATATCAATAACCACTTTCATAATGAGGGAATGTATAATGCCGGACATTCTGAAACATTTTGTCAGGGCCTCGGCCAAGACATCTAAAATGATTAAGGCCTCGGCCAAAACCATAAATCAAATTGGGAAAGGCCTCGGCCAATTCCACGTCTAGTTGTCTCATGAGACCTACCGATGCATCGAGAAGCTATAGCGGGCTCCACCCGTCACTTATTAAGTCCAATACATTCCTCATATGAATAGGTTTAAACATATCATAAACCATAACATAATCGTATCACATAAAACATGATAAAAGGAAACAAAACATTTCCACATTTCAATCACAAGATATCAATACAACACATTGATATAATAAAAACGCTTTCAAAACCATTTTCAATACCAAAATAAAATAAAGCTAAAACTTTGTATTTATTTTTCATTTAAAAAAAATGATGGCTTGTAGAGGAAGCCGAAACTCAAATAATGGTCACGGCGGCGGAGAAGTCATTGTCGCCGCATAAGTACGGAAAGAAAAACATTCCCTTTTGTCGTTTAGCAAAACTCTTCATTTAAAAAAGATTCCTTTTGAATAAACGTAAACGTCAAAGGGGTTTATACACCGTATAAAAGAAAATTGTGTATAAAACCAAATATGCCTCAATGAAAGGAGATTGAGACGAAGTCCTTAAAAATATCATTTTTTAAAATAATATAGATCTATTATGTGTATTCACTATAGGTACACATAAAGAATGTAAAAATACAAAATAGGACATAATAATATCATGACATAATTTGAAAGTAGGAGATTAACCCAAAGAATGGAAGTTGGGTTAAGAAATTCCCTTACAAAGAGCATTTTTAAAATAAAATAGATCTATTATGTGTATTCACTACAAGTACACATAAATAATGTACAAATACAGGATATGACATAATAATATCATGACATAATTTGAAAGTAGGATATTAACCCAAAGAACGAAAATTGGGTTAAGAAGTTCCCTTACCTCGTGTCTGACTTGACTCAACCGTTCTTTAACCTCATGAATAATAAACTAGAGTTAATATATACCTTATTAAGAACCATTTTCAACTTCATTATCCTTATTATATCACTTATTACAATGATATGAACAATATGTAATTATTTAAGTTAATAACGGTCGTTTTGTCGATCTTTGGTACTTGAGTCAACAATAAGCTTCTTATAATTACAAGTTGTTTATGTGGTGAAATATCCATTATATACAGAATTATATTCATGATTTATATGTCATATATATCTTGTATATCCAGTATATACATTCATTTATAATATTACGTAACATTTAGAGGTAAGAAATGAAATGCACCGTTCATGGAGACGGTAAGCCGTACGTACGCATGAACGCTACATTCATTTCAATTTCATATTTAATGGAACTAAATCATAATGATATAAATGTATAATATAATTCTATTATAATATAGTGTATAATACCATTTACTCCATCCTTTATACATCCCACATATGGCATTAACGATTCAAATCACTTTGAGGGGGCGGTAGTCCGCACTTCCTAAAATGAAATTATCGCGTTTTACCCATAATGGAAATCATAAAGTATGCCATAAATGAGAAATACAGAAGCATAAGTAAAACATAAACATATTATATATCATATATAAAAATAGTGACATCTTAATGGCCACCTTTGAAGGTGTTATATGAGTGTTGAACAATCATCGTTTCGTGATGCAGAAATTCGCCATCCCCAGAAACCGTATGTTCTTTAACCATTAGATGTAGGTGTGTGTAAGTGTAGCTCAAATCCTTCTTATAACAACATCCTAGTATATTGAGGATACTGTTGTTGTTACAAAAGAAATGAATAATAAGATTTTAGGGGGTTGGAGAAGAAAAATAAAACAAAACAACATTATAAAAGACATTACCTCAAAATCGGGTAACTCTTTTTGATTTGATCTAAAGGCTTCCTTGGGAAGAGTTCTGCCCAAAGTGAGGTTTCTAGGAGTAAGGGAGGAATGTTGGGAGAGTATTTGGGCAGAGTTTGGCCGATCCAAATGGCTTGAAAGTGTAAATGAGGTGGGAGAGGTGGGGGCCTTTTATAAGTGGAGAGGAGGGGCACTTTTGGAAAGATTGAAATGTTACATTATTTCACAATGCTTTTCGGATTCTAAAGGTCCCACACTTATATAATTCGAGGCTAAGGTGATAAGGTTTCGAAATCCTTTCATCCAATAGGCTTTGGACAAGTGTAAGCCTTGGATTTTGCATTATCTTCCCATTTTATTTAAATCGTTAAATAATGAGGTCATCACTACATCATCATGATGTCATAAATAATTTAATATATTTAATGTCTAAAAATTATAAAAAAAATACTATGATGTAGGAAATCTTTTTAGCTTTCTAAAAATATTTATAATCAAAAATTGGACTTGTGTAACCCCACTTAAAAACTGTTTTAGTAAAACAACTCATGTTTGTGTCAATTTAATTTTAACATTAAATAAATATATATTAATGTCATTTTCCAACTAAAGTGGCTCCATGGGGTCCCCAAGATGACCCATGGGTTGTCTTGGTCGGCCATGACTCATCCAATAGGAGTAGGACAAGTTTGAATCTCATATAATATTATTAAAACATTTTTTTTACCTTAAACTACACTAATTACCTCTAATCGCGATTAAGAACTTAAAAGTTACTATTCACCAAAAAATTATTTTAATCTTATTGAACCACATTTTACTTCTTAATTACAACCATGTATGTCGGATTTTTGAAAATCAAATCACAGAAGTTGTAATATTTCATTTAAACGAAAAATCAGTTATTTAACTACCACTTAGTGGTTTCACTATTCATCAAAAATTGAAGTTTTTCAGAAAAAGGCCAAAATTTCACCCTAAGCTATAATTGATATTACGAATTCAAAAATGATGTCTATTTTAAAAAATTAAAAACATATTAGTTGCATTAATTAATTTTATAATTAATTCCCGCTGTCACAACAAATAGCGTGTTTTTAAGAAACAATTTATAACAAAAGATTGGCAATTGTTTATGTCCAATTTCAATGTTAAATTAATTCTAATGACCACCATTGGATAAAATGGTAAAAATATATTCTAATTATACTCTAAAACCACTCAATAGTATAATTTATCACTATGAATTATTTTGATTAAAAAAGTTGTTTTAAGTATTTTTCACTATTCATAAAAATTTTGAAGTTCTCAGAAAATTACAAAAAATTCAACATAGGCTAATTTAAATATTAGGAATACAAAAATAAAGTCCATTTTGAAATATAAAATTTCTATAATTTTAAAAAGTGGTTATTACTATTCATAACGCCTATTTTGATTAGTTGCGGTGTGTTAGAACTCGAACTTGCGTACAATGCAAGCTATTGCATTATTGAATGAGAAGCGTATCGTGGAAGCTCGGGGTGTTACAGATATTGTTCCAAGGAATGATCGAAAACATTTGGGGGTGACCATGTTTCCAAAGATAAGAATTGTATTTTAGGGGTTTCCTTACTATAGTTTTGATATTTCAACCTTATTGATGCACCTGATATACGATGATATGATTTGTGGGATTTTGACTCTGGTCCTAGTAATGATTGATTTTTTTGTGTGCATTCCTGCATCATGATTGAATCCTTTGATTTATATGTTATGCAAAAAAATTTGTGGTTCATAGATTCATGTGACATGTATCTTATATTAATTTATATTCAAAAATATATTAATATAATTGACAAGGCTTCGTTATTTAATGTGTCAATAGTTATTTATATAGTGTTTTCACATATAATTTTATGGTGAAATATTTTATGACTAACAATCTGAGTGAATTATTTTAAAATATATAGATATAAATGAATTTATAAATGGTGGTATTGGTTAAATATATTTCTTATAAGAAACCTATAAGGTGTTTTCTTCTATAAACATGGAAGGAAACCCTATTTAATCAATACTTGAAACATTATTTTTTTGAATCTTGGATGGATTTAAAAAGTAAATCTTGGGATGATTAAAATAATAATATAATAGAATTTAAAGATACTTGACCTTGAGTAAGCATATTTATGTTGTTAGAAGTGTGTTCTATTATGTGACTTATGACTAGATATATGACTAGACCTTGGTAAGGGTAGACGAGGTCAGGGAGAAATCCCAGATTAGAAATATATATTTTTGTAGGATATATCTGGTAGTAAAGTGTTATATCTCATCTGACCTCCAATTATTCTATAAACCCGAGAACTATAGTATGTTGTGATTATTAAATATATTGTATGTTTTTAATCTGGTAGGTGATATCGTTATATAGGGGTCTGTGAACCCTAAAGATGGATATTTAGTCACACTGAATGCAGTGGGATTGTGGAATAAAAATGATAATGTTGCATGTGCATTATAAACATTTTGAGATAGGATATACTGGCTAGGTGGAAAAACATTGTGACTTATATATGTGACATAGATTTAGTTTGTTGGTTCATGTGATGTGTGAGGGAAAACCATAAAATTGTTTAGATCATTTATTTGAGTAAATTAGATTCCCTAATAATGGGTAAATCAATGTATTTATGATTTGTGTATGGAATATGGCTTTGGATTTGTGTCTTAGGCATGGAGATATACCTTGACGATGTTAGTATAGGAAAGGGAGTCATATAAGGTGTGATTATACTAGGAATAGGGACCCCGAACAAGTTTACCCCCTAGAATTGTTGTTCAATGGAGTATGAGTTTTCTATTTCTTAGTGATGTAAATCACCTTGAATTCAAGTTTTATTTTTTCTATAATCAATTTTGAGATTAAAAGAGAAAGGACCATTGAGTGTCTTACCCTGCCGATCTTAGGGGTGCTTCAATTCTCGGTTAGAGAAAGGGTAGGGGATTTTGATTCTGGAATAACATTGGCTAAACGAAAAATATGTGACTAACAATTGGCATGGAATTATGCCTAGTTATGTAAAGGTTTCATTGGGGGTGATGTTGTCTTGATATATCTGACACATTGTAAGAGAATGGTCAATAGTTTAGGTGTGCATGATTAGTATCAATGAGATGTAGAAGATGGGAATCTGTGTTAGGCACTATAATTGTTTACAATGGAGCATGTTCCACTTAGGTAATAATGATAACATAAATGGTTTATAGCTATATGTTCCTAAAGTATAAATGCGACCAGTAAAAGTAGTTAGATGACTATATAATGAAAAAATTAGGCTATTGAGAATAATTTTAAAATTCCATGTGTTAAAATTTGATATTTATTGGTGTATTAAGGTATGATAAAATATTCATTCAAAATTTATCTTACTATGATCATCCATGTTTTATCAAATGTGTGTACCACAAGAGGAGTGAAACATGTGTCTCAATAATAGAACCACTTTAAGTTATGCTCGTTGAGAAGTTTAGTGAATACATGTAGTGGGAAGTACAACATTGGTTTTGAGGGTGTGAAGATCACTATAAAATGATGTTATGTATAATGAACATTATGGTGTTCCTATGATCCATTAATGGGTTGTAATTGATGTTACTTTTAATTTAGGGATTTAATTTGGACAAACATGTCTGTTTGTTGTGTTTGGTGATGTACATGAAATAAATAATTGAGAATGTGTTTTTAATTCATTGAAGTGGAAATGGGGATTATCCTATATTGATAAGTGTTGTATAAGTCACATTATTATGATCCTCATGTGGAAGTGATGTAAGTTTTATATGACTTATCATTGAAATGTTGTGTTATGACACTGACAAGAAGGTGTATCTGACCGTATGGGGTTTCTCAAGAATTAATTTGTTGGTCCATGTATGTGATGGGTCAGTGTTGAATCAGTAACTGAGTAAGTAAAAATGGTTGTTTTGATAAATTGGTTGTTCAATTGTGTAAAAAACACTAGGTATCAGGTATAAACATCAGGGTCAGATTGGGATGATTATAGGATTTCCTTCCAAATTTAAGGTATTATGAAGAGGAAAAGAGATGGTGTATTGGTGACAAAATCTGAATGTTGACATAGGTTATCTAGAGGAGGTTCAATCCATTTTATTGTGTATAATTTGATATGGTTGATTATAAACCACATCGATCATGTGGATTTGGATACAAAAAATGTGGTTCGGTCTAGGTTAGGGGTTTTTAGGGTAGCATAGTGAGTCCAGGCCTTCTGAATGGATTTTTTTAACATCTTGATTGGTTTCCACATATGTGAGTTGTGTCGATGTGGAATTCATATGGTGAGGAGTACACCATTGATGAATTTCACTCATGGAGCCCACCTCGATCAGTTCAAAAAATTGTCTAAAGATAACTGATGATGAAACCAACTCAAAGTTAACTAAAGACCTATAACACCACCTGAATATTAGGAGTTGGTCTAGGAATGATATGAAATGTAAACATGTATAGATATGAATTGTTGACTTTTGGAATAATCATTGTGGTTTTAGAATTATAACTCCTAGATATGTTTTACAATTTATTAATATGACTGGGTGTGGTTATTAAAAAATCATGGAAACATCTAGAGTAGAAAAAAGTTCATAGGTGGATTGGTTTAAATACCCTCATGAGTTCGGGGTGGCTGATTGTGTGTTTTGTGGGAGTCATTGAGTTTCGAAGACCATCACATTATGAGGTTGTAATGTATGTTCCAAGAATCGAGGTCATTCATATAGGAGTCTTGATTGTGCTCATGAATGTAGCATTTTGGTGATTTTTTATAGGGAAGTAATAAGACCCTACCCTTTAAGGGGTTTTGGTATTTTTAAAATTTTAGTAATCCTTGTATAAATTCCTATTTTAGTTTTGTTTTTTGGAAATTTGGTATGTGTCATGGGAGTTCGAGTCCCAAACACATGATTTTTTAAAGGATAAAAAATTACTTATAACATGAGGTCCTACTATAGTAGCACCGACTAGATAATATATTTTAACCCACTAACCATTAGTAACCAGAAGCCATGAATCAGCAGTAGGCTAACCGAATAGCTAGGGGTTCGACCAGTTAGTTAATAGATGTTATCAACTAGATGGCAGCTTCCTGTGTGGTTTAAAATGTGGTTTTACCCGATAATTTTACTCATGTCTTTTATTTTTTGCTCCCACATGGGATTTTAGCCCCTCATTTATCCAATATACACCTCATGCACCCCAAATTCATCATTTTAAGTCTATGGTGGATATTACTCATCTATGGTTCATTTTATCCTTTTTTGGGTCTAAGAAATAACTTATGGTGAGTCTATGATCCCTTGTAATCCTTTTATTATTTATTTCAAAAGACAGTGATATCTAAAAAAAATTTTCTAGTATTTGAGTTTTCTTGGGATTTTTCCTGGTTTCTTGATTTATATTATTTTATGTGGAACATGAATCCAAAATTTGGTGAGTAGAACATTTAAAGAATGATGATAGGTGGGTCCTAAATTAAACCTATAATATAACCTTATTTTCATCAATTGATGCATTTTACGATCATATCGACCTTTCCGTGTATCGACCCATTTTATGTATAAATTTTTAAATATAATTTTACATTGTTTAACATACTGTTAGATGCATATTTTACCTTGGAACTAGGTGATTTATAATGTATTTCATTGGTGATGGAATTTTCAATAGAATTGTCTAAAAAATTGGTAAGCTATGTTTTTTAAGTAAGAGTGACAATATTAAAGGTATTAATCTAATATAAGGATTTAACCCGGCATGTAACAACATAATTAAATAACTAATTATGTTTAAAGTTGTTAATGAAGGATTTTTTTGTTTTGAATTGATGATTATGGAACGGAATTTCAGAAAAATTAATGTTGTAAATGGAATTGAAAACATAATTATTTCATTATAAAATGAATGAGGATTCCATGGGGAATATCTAGATTAGGATGTGACCCTTCAATTTGGCCTAATTAATTGGTATGTGTTGAATTGTAAAATAATTAATTATTATTGAATTATATTTACATGGAATGAAATATGAGATCATGGAATGACTTTGATATATTAAATTGGTAAACCATGGGTTATGAAATGGAAATGGATGTTATAATGTGAATTGTTTCCTTATAAATTGAAATGAATAGATAAGTGAATCAGTGAGTATTAAATGTAAAATGAAACCAATGTTTTAAATGGAAAATGATGATAAACTGGTAGTGGAACCTTGGAATGGTAAATTTAAAGGTATACTATTCATTATTTGACATGTGATTGGAATCATATAAAAAATACCAAATGGGGAAGTATTAAAATTACCTATGGGAGAATTGTGAAAAGACCATTATGAGAGGTCATGAAAAATCCTAGTGTGGAGGTTAAAAAAACATCTCAATAAGGTTGTGATAATTATGTGGAAAACACCCATAATGGTGGTCATGAAAACTCTTATTGTGAGAGGTTATAAAAAATCATCGTATGGGATACTTTATAACTATATGGAAAACACACGAAAGGACAGTTGTGATATTATAGTTGTCACAATCATTGAAACATGATCTGAGCTACCACAACACTAGTCAAAGAAGGTATGTCCAATTAGGGTTACAGTATTTAGGATTGATGGTTGTATAACTGATCGCAAGTGTCTCTACGGAGCATAGAAAGCAATATTTATTTACAAAACTGGTTTAAATTATTTAAAATTAATTATAATTGTTATATATGAATTTTTATTTCAATCTATTTATATTGAGAATGATATTGGAGATGACATAATAATTTTTACCCACACACCTCTTAGGCTACCATGGCACTGGTTTACCATGTAGCTACCACTATTTCGTTGTAGGTGTAGGTTTATGAAAATGTCACACTGCATGATGATTTATTTGTAATTATAGGATAGTGTATATATTAGGATACTAGTTTTGAATCAATTTTTAGTTTGATACTAGTAATAGAATATGTTTTTTTCTATGTATCATATCCGCCCTCATCTAATTCATTGTAATATGTATGGAATAACCCACTGTTATAACATTTTTGATTGTTGTTATTTTTAGTATGTTATTTTATATTGATTTAGATATATTATTTCTTATTATTTCCAATCTATCTTACTCTGATACCAGGGTATGGCCTCCCCACCATAGCACCTTAAACCTTTACCTATAGTTAGTAGCCTCTAGAATATGGGGTGAAAATCATGGGCTGATGTTTCAACTCCAAAAAAGACATTGATTAGTTTAATTTTGATTGGGTAAATTACAAAAACATTACTTGAAAATACCTGACCAACCCCTTCTAAAGAAATTAGATTATAGGTTTACAAGGTATTATTGGGTGCTAGAAAAATACATTCCTAGGACTAACCTAGATGTTAATTTCCTTATTACCTTAACTAAATTTGAGAAACATAGGACTCAAATATGATCTAGGTACGTTGCTTAGGAATGAACACATTACATGGAACAACTTTACCAACCCCAGTCATATTAAAACATGTGAATCAGTAACAATCATTTACCAACGGTAGGTAAGATGACCTAGGGTTCATAACGCATTCCCCAACTAGGAAAAAATTTTAAAAACCCTTTTAATAATATGAACATTGACAAAATCTGGATAGATTTGACTCTTGGTCAATTCCACTATCAAGCAATGGTTATAACTTGCGGGAACCACTCATCTTTAAACCCATGGAAAAAGGAGAATTAGGTTTGGAGGTACAATCAGCATCCACACCATGTGCTTCCTAAACCTAACATGAAAACTATGCATCATCCATCCATAATTAAATTTTAGAATGTTAGAACTCAAAATTGGACTAGTTTTAGTTTTGGGGAGTGGCTACCATACACGGTACCACATTGGGGTACAATACAACCAAAATACTCACCCAAACCCACTTATCTAAGATAAAATCAACCCAATATCCGCCAAGGGCTGACTCCCCATTACAAAATACTTATTATATTATATTATAATATAATATATATATATGTAATGTTTCTATACCCCATGTGCATCAAGCCGATAAAAGGGTGTTCTCAATCCCCCCATATTGGAAACAAGTTCCAGGGCATCTAAAATAACCAGTGGTAATGGATTGTCCCTTAAACCAAAGTAAAGAAATCACAGAAAAATGGAATTTACAACTATGTACATCATAGATCCATGTACTGGTGAAGATATGAATTATAAATAATATAAATAATTTAAATCAAACGAATTCTCTCACATCACTTCTACCTCCCTCCATAGAAAACCCATTTGCATCAACATCCATAACATCACACATATAATGCACCATTAATTTAATTAAATAACAAAATAAACGTTTTATTTAGATGTTGTGATAGGTAAAAACAAATAGAAAAAAATAAAAACATTAACCTACACATAATACCAACGCCCTAACCATGCTCGAAACAATCAATGCCCCATAATTAGTCAAGATATTAGTAAATAGCCTAAAACTAAAATGTAATATAGGCATGAGTCTAATAAATATTTATAGGTCTACACTAACCTTTAAAAAACATAAAATTTAATAATAAATCCATTTAGATCTAGTTTGAAAATAGTTAAATAAAATATAGGTTTTTCATTTTTAATTACAATAAAATCAAATTATGCATCAAAATGGTTTTGTAAAATTTTCTTATTATTTTTCTTAAATGAAAACAACAATGTTGAAATATGTTTTGTAGAAACATGAACACATTAAAAAATAAATCATTTTTATTTAATAAAACATCTTATAAATGTTTACACAATCCTTTTCAACATTCTATTCGGAAGACATTAATAAAATTAAGAATATAAAGGCACCATGTTATCAAATGAAACAAATATAAGGAATTAAGGAAATAAATAAAGGGTAACACAATAACTAATCAACTAGGGAATATAAAATTAGGTCAATTAGATCGCCTACATCAATCCACAAATTAAGGAATATGTGTCATTGGATCTACAATAAGTCATAAATTGAGAAATTACTAGACTTTACCGAATATAGACTAAATTATCTACCACTTTTCATCCTAACCCATGTCACCTGACTGGCCTACAATGAGCAGTCATCAAGGGAACTCCTAATCTAATAATTTATTACATGATATGTGACACTAGTAACATAAAAATAACTATTCCAACATAATTATAGACATCACACTACGCTACTTGGGTTCCCATAAAAAAAATAATGAAGGTGAGAAAAAAATACATATGATCAAAAAAACGTAAAAAAGTAAAATAATAACTCACATTCAACTCTATCATACACATAAGAAATAACCCATTTCCATCAATCATGAGATCACTACACATAATAAAAAAATAATTAATGGGGATTAAAGTGGTCTCACAGATACACACATTTAAAAAAACACATTAAAATGCTAAATTTTCCTTTTGAAATCATATTAGGATGTTGAGTCTCTTTATAAGAATTTGAAATCGTTTTTAATAAATTTATTAAAAAATTAAACATAAACCACCCTTGAAATAAATATAAGGAACCACCCTCTTTTATAGAAGTCTCTTAAAGATTAAAACATCACTCTTTAATTAATTCCCGAATCCAAATAAGTTCAAAACACTTTAAAACCTCGTTTTTTATTCAATAAAAAATAAAAAATTTATAAATAATTTTAATTTTTGTACCAGTTGAAATCATAAGTAAAACCCTAAAAAATTTATTTGAAAACCGACAACATATCTAATAAATGTCAATATAATTATTAATGATTTATTTCTGCAACAAAATAGATTTTTTCATGCTTGGATAAATGAAATTTTATTTCAAAAATTACTATAAAATAGCTAAACCTGCCAATTTCAACGAAAAACATAATGAAATGAAATTTTTTTCTTGGAAATCCTATATACTCTTGGAAAAGTAACATTTAAAAATTAAAATACTAATTTAAAATTCAAGTAGTCAATTATTATTAAAAAAATGTTTGGGAATGGGAAAACTTATCTTAGATTACGTAGAACCAAGTCCCAATGATCTGAAACATGTCGAATTTTATGGAATAAACCCAAATATAGATGTGGATGACTCGATATACCCATTTCACAACATAACGTTGAATAAAAAATTAATTACCCTAAAATTAATCCCTAGGGTTTGAACGACACTAATCTTCAATAAATGATAGACAGAGAGAGAAAAATATGAATGTAAAGAGGATAAGAATGAGAAGAGGAAGAGGAAACCCTAACATGGGATTCTTTCTAGAAATCAGAGCTGAGGAAATTGAGAAGGCATGCATCTGGGGTTACTTTTTCCTAGGTGTCATGTGAAATGATGTGTTTGGGTTTGCGTGAACATGAGGGTGATAGGGTATGTTCGAACCCCCATAAAAGTGTTCATTTTATAGAAAATATAGGGTATCCTGTCTGTTTTGGTAAACCATGTTCCGATTGTGTGATGCTCACTATAGGATCAATGGATAATAGATCAAATGGTTAAGTGAACCGTGCAATTTGTTTTGAAAATTTTCAATTAACATTTTATTACTATTACACGGTTTCCAAAAAGTTGCTACTAATAATTCATAAATATCATGACACCAATAAAATTTGAAAATTCCAAAAATTCCTGCATGGAACCTATATAAATTAAACTTTCCCCAAAATAATATCAAATAAATAAAATTATAGTATCATGGGGTGTTAAAACCTCCCCACCATGATACTTTACAACCCTATAACTTCCTTGGATTAAAATAAAGGGAAAAATTAAAACTAGAGCCCTACCATCTGTACAAGTGGAAGGTGGTTCCGGGAATGTATCAGATGAGACTGATTAATGGAGTACCAACTGATACCAGCCTCAAAAATTGAACATATAAATTCCTTGAAAATATCAATCAAATATTATTTTTTTCTAAAAATACCAGAGAAACCAAAGAAAAAACTCCAATCTAGAAACCCTAGAGATAATGGATACCTATAATGGTCTCCCCACCATTTAGAATTTCTCTAACATGGTGGAAACTAAAAGAAACAACATAAAGATACATCCTCAAAATATTTAAACAATCATAAACAAATATCATCCTAAATCTATAAATGATTCCAACATAAAAAAATAACAAGCCGAATAAACACTTATGAATCAACAAATGAAAGTCTCCAAGACTACTAAGATCACAAAACAAACCCAAAGAATGACATAATATATATCCTCAGGTCAACAGATAGAAATGATATCTAGGGATAAATAATGGTACACCATCTCACAGTGAACATAATAAATCCAAATAAACACCTTCCATTATACAACAAGAACTGATGCCTTCCACACCATATCCACCCAAGATCACACCCAAGATTCTTCCCATGTCCCTCCATCGATTTCCAAACTTAACCATCTATCTTATACATAGATTAACAAACAATAATGAAACTCCACCAAAAAACACAAAAAAATATATAGTTTAATAATCATACCATATGAACTGATCATAGGGATCTCAAAAGAATTAAATAACCAAAAATTCTCTCAAAATACTAAACAAAACCGATGACCAACACAAACCCACAAATAGAGAGATATATACACAAAAAAATTAAGCACACCAAATAAAACAACATCAATCAAAAAAATTCACAAGATATGTTCTTAGATTAAAAAGGGTTCTAAGTGAACCTCTCTTTTCATAATTTTGGTTGATGATAAAACAGAATAAATAACCTCCAAATTAAAAAGGATTCACCAAAAGGATTATCCTATGAGATAAGAATTAAACTAAATTCCTTTTCCATTCTATTTGGAATTTTAAAACACATGATAAATGAACACATTTTATTTATTCCACTCAATATACACTCAAAAATCCAATATCCACTAGGGGAAAAAACTAGAAAACATATTTTACAAAAAAAACACCCCAAAATCATATATAAAACAAATCCATTTGTCCTTTAAAATTAAAATCCTTCAATAATAAATTTTAAAAACAAACTCTACCATGGAATGATCCTGAAAAACAAAAAAAACCCAATTTAATGAAAACCCACCTTGGTGTAACACGTGTCACTTCATTTAAAAATTAAACTAGAAATTTTAATTATTCAATTACAATTTAAAATCCTTTATATATTAATAAAATTATTTTTCAAGTATTTATGTAAAAACCCACTTTCCTTTCAAACTGAATTTATCTCCAAACAATATAATAAAATAAATAACTTTATAAAACATACTAAAAATAGTAGGTCCTTTCAAATAAACCAATGAAACCAATTTTGAAACCAATGATTTCTTTAAATAAAGGAAAACTATATTTCTCATATAAAACAAACATTTAAAATTTTCAAACATCACCAAGACATAGTATTAGACTCCACATTAAATTTACTCCAACAACATAAAAAATTACTAAAATCATATTTACTTCTCATAAAAAACGTTAGAGTTTACCTTAAGAGTGTTTAACTAATAAAAATAGATCAAAAAATCTAAAATGAAATATATGAATGCTTTTTGGTATAACAAGGCCACTATAACCATCCACATGGGCTCCACCTAGTTGACCAGACCATGGTGACAATTTGTGTAGCTCCTGGTCTTCCTCCACCATCAACCCAAGCTTAAGAGAACCCCCAAATCCCTTGAAACTCATTTGGAATTCAAGAATTATTTTTATATAAAATACATCAATCTGATTAAGAATAATATCAAAACCCAAGACATGAACTCAGACTACCCCTGGTAACCTGAAGCTCCAAATATAAGAGATCTAAGGGAAATATCCTCCACATGTACCTCTTTTGTTTTGAGAACCTATATCCACACTAACATTATTTCCAAAATAAAAAAGGCTTTGATTCCATTTTTTCAAAAACCAAAACACGACTTCCATCCTTCAGACACCTGAGACAGCCCTTGATAAGACACACGGGGAATTCTCGATCACCATAGGCTAGAGAAAAGTTATAATGTATAAAACATAACTAGTTGGAATGGATTCAACATTAGATAAGATAGAATATATATCAAATAAATGGGAATGATCACTTCATACATTAGAGGTATATGTAAAAACAAATAAAGGAAAGATAAACCATTTTAAATTAAAAATTACCCCACCTAATCTCTAAAACCCACAATAGAAATAACCATTGACATTAACATCCATCACTAAAAATATATTATATGATACTAATTAGAATATAGTAAAAAATTAAAGTCCTATTGGGAAGATATGATAATGAAGATTAAATAGAACAAAATAAAAACCCTAACCTCTATATGGACCCACGGTACCAACAATGCCAAAACAATCAATTCTCCCCAATTGGTCATGAGCTCAACGAAGAACATAAAACTGAAATGTAATATGAACATGAGCATATACAAGCTCATTAGGTCACCACACACCTTTTAACAAGCCAGTAATTTGATCATAAATCTGTGTCATGATTTTTTTTAAATACATTAAAAATTTATATTTTTAAATCTAAATTTAATTTATATCAATGGATACACCAATATTTTTATAATATTTGTTCTATATTTTTATTAAATGAAAAAAATAATTTTGAACGTTTTTTTATAAAAATTAAATCCATACAAAATAAATGTTTTCCTTTTAAAACACCCTTCTCAAAAATGTTTCCAAAATCCATTTTTAAAACCAAATCATATAGCATAAATAAAAGCAACTATTAGAAGTAACAGTGTTATCTAGTTAAACAAATAAAATGAATAAATAAAATCAATAAATGGGGCCACAAAAGTCAATCAACTAGGGAATTTAATAAGAAATCAAATAGATACCATACATAAAATAAAAAATACATTTATAAATTCCATGGATCTACTATAGGTTCTAATGTGATATATTTGTAGGTTATACCAAACACAGACCAACATTCCGACCTATTTTGTATCAAATCAAAAGTCACCTAATTAACCTACATCGATCACTCATCAGGGGAACAACACATCTACTTCCATTAAACAATAGTGGAGATAACAATAACATGGAATTAATTAGTGACAATAAATTTAGACTTATTACATAGATACCTTGGTTTCCACGACCAAACTCAAGGAAGGTGAGAAAAAAATAAATGATAAATATAAACATAAAAAAATATATGGATAAATCATCCTCATCTCCAGTACCCTCAAAAGGAACATCCAATTTCCATCAATTACTCAATCACCACAGTCATCGAACACCACCCATTAAAGAAAAAAATGAATTAGACATATGATTGTCTAACACACCCAAATGTTTAAAAACCCTCTTGAAATTACCAAACATGCCTTATTTAAATCCACTAATGTAGATGAGTCTCTATAAAACATTTAAAAAAATTATAATAATTTTTAAAAAAAATTACATTTAAAAAACATAGATATCAATATATTAAACCAAACTATTTTATAAAAGAATATTAAAAGAATAAAACATTACACATTAATTAATACCATAACCCAAATGGTGTGAAAAATAGTTTAAAACCTCAAATTTTATTCAATGAAATCATTTATATAATATATCAACACTTGGAATTTCGTATAACACTTTAAATTACAAGTAAAACCAATATATAATTTATTTAAAACCCAAAACATCACTAATAAATTCAATATAATTTTTAAATATACATTCATGTAGCATAATAAATATTAGTGTGCATGGATAAATAATGTGAGATTAGAAAACTTTCTCTAAAATTGAGAAAACATTCACCTTACTTGAAAACCTTGTTAAAATTTAATTTTATTCTTCAAAATCCAATACACACATGTAATACATTTGTTTAGAAAATAAAACCTGAATTTAATAATGGATAAATTAGTGGTTCTAAAAATTAAATGTTAGAGCATTGGAAAAAATTTCTCTTATTAAGCAGAACCAAGTCATAATTAGATGTAATATGCCCCCTTTGATGGGAGACACTCAAACATGTATAAGGATGTCATAAGGAACCCATTGAACTCTCTAGAATCATAGACCACAAAGAACGTGGCTAAAATCACTCCCTAGGATTCAATCGAAAATAAACTATGGTAAGATAGTGAGAGATAGAGAGTGGAAATAAAAATAAATAATAATGGATAATAATGATATGGGGAAAAGGAAACCCTAGAATGAGAATCTTGTTGGAAATCAGTGGAGAGGAAATGAGGAAGGAGTACACAATATTACTATGGTCTGGGATTCACACTAAATATATGGATGTGGTAGGACGAATAAAGGAGTGAGGGTGGAGGTTCAAAACCCCTTAAAAATTTATTTTTAAAAAATAGGGTATATCGTATGGTTTGGCTGCATGGTTTGCAAAACATTACGCCAACTATGAGACGCTCACTTGAGACTCACTGGACATCGCATAGTTAGGTCACATGGTTAGGTTAACCATGTGACATCATTGAAAAAAATGCTATGTTATAATTTATAAACTATCATATGGTTACCATATGGTTACTAATATCCATGCACAACCTTGCGACACCCATAAAATATTAAAATTTCAAAATATCATGTTTTAGACACCTTAAAATGTAATATTAAATAAATAAAATAATAGTAAAACATGGTATTAAAACATATATTGTTGACACGTTCCTATTATGGGGTGTAGAAAAAAAATTATTTCTTAAGTTAAAATGATGTAATGTGGTTAACGAAGGTTATATCCATATAAGAGAATAGAAAAATCTTGATTTTCAATTTTAATTAGTAAAATAAGTAGAGGCTGTTTTTTGAGATTATCTTCTTTTGAAATGGAAAAAGAGATATAATAAAGGATTAACAAAAATTGATGTAGAGTGTAATGGTTTTAGGGAAGTATCACCTTTTAAAATTAAATCATGTTCATAAATAGAATTCCCATTTTCTACTTGTTGGATGATAAATGAATGACTCCTCGATCAAGTTGTCAATCACCTTGAGCTGAAGTATGCAATAGAAACCACTCTGCTGGGTATGGAAACTAGTAAACCATTTCAAAACTACTAAGGAAAGTACTGATCAGGAATTGTTGCTACTTATAAATCTATAAACAATTAACTTATTCCAAATATGTGCCACTGATCGTAGACACACACAACCTAACACAATTTTCTTGATTGATACAAACTACACTAGGTGGGGGAGATTAGAGAATTCCATCATGAGTTGTAAACAATAAATGAAACCAAAACCCAAAATTAAATCATAGTAATATAATTTAGAACCTATAAAAATATAAACCATTTAATAGAAAAAGATATTTCTAAATTAAATAACAAGAATCTTACATTATAAAAAGAAAAATCTCTCTTCCCCGATCACCCAATATTTTTACCCCTCCATGTGAAGGGTAATATATTTGAATGGGGAAGAAGAGAGCATTATGAAACTACTAAAAGAGATATTATAAAATAAAAATCTCTTCAATTTTCCAAACCTATAAAATATACCCTATTTACCCTCTTCTATACCATTTAATGGAAGTGGATTCACTTATTTAGAGGGTTGATAGGTGGAAAAACTTTTCCTTCACAATTTTCCCACTAAATTTTGGATTTTAGTTATAATAGTAAATAGATGATTACATGAATGTTATATTAATAAAATATGTACCTATATATCTTGGAAACGATATCTCGAAATCATAGATTCATTAAAAATGTGTCAGAAAATTTACTCTCTAATTTCTAATGAAAACCTTTTATTTTTGAGGAGACTCTTCAACTTCCTCCAACATTTCACATTAAATGGGTACACTAATTAGAATAATTATCCATGAAATTTATTTTAAAAATATATCCAAGAATCTTATTTCCAATACATTTGGAATCATATCATTTGGAGGTATTAGAATGAGATATGCCTTATTTACTGAGGTGAGAACCATTCTATTATCTATAAAACATTTTCAATTTGATTTATTTTTATGGGCCTGATGGTTTATAATTGGCTATAGGTACACAAGATGAAGTTTAATCCCTAGAAAAAAAGAATTACTAAAAATATAATTTCTCTAATTAGATCAAAATTATAAAATTTATCTTCAATATAATGATGTTATGGAAAACTATTAAATTTATAAAATTACGAATTTTTCATTTTTTTTCTCAAAAATGACAAAAAACCCAAAATTACGAAAATCAGCTGAAAATGATTAATTGAAAGATATTAAATCATTGAAAAACACATGAAAAATAATGAAAGTATTATCTCTATCAATTACTCGACATTTATCAGTTATAATCCTGAACAAGTAATCAACTTAAAAAAATCAATGAAAATACAAAACACATGCCCATAAGATCCACTTATTTGGGAACTAGAGAAAATGATATCATTATTCCAGAAGACCATTACTTAATGTTCTTAATTAATATAATTAAATAGATTTCCACATAATTTCTCCCACTATGCAGAAAAAACACCCACCTCACATGAATCTACTATCATCTTACAAATGTAAATTTTCATGTAGGATTTTCTCATCCAATCCCAAGAATGAACCAACACATGATTAATAAATTAAAAAATTTCCACCTGATGTGATTCAATGACACATTTTTATTATGAATAACATTCAATGTTGTTTAGTGGCTTTTGGATGATAGGATTTATATGTAAAAAATTACGAGGCCAAATACGGAGGGTTTGAATATTTTTTAAAAATATTACACGATTCAAATTTTCACTCAAGTATGGCCTCTGCCTCACCCCCATAGTAGAAAATAAGCTCCATCATCATGAAATTTCATGTAATGATCACACCATTCACTATTTCAGTAGAAAAAATGTAAATATTCTCAAAAATATTTTTTCTTAAGAGATAAGGATTTGAACAAATTTCATTCTCCTTTTGAAGCTCAAAATATGCTTAGATTATTTTGTCATGAATAATTAAAAATGAAAAACATTCTACATAACAAATTATTCAATAGGAAAATCATCTCTTAAATATTTTATTTTCCACCCAAAGTATCAAAAAATGAGTATCACAATACAAGCTAACTTCCCCCCACAACTATATTCAACTAGATCAGGCAATTTCACATTAAGAGGATGTTGGATACGTAAAATTGGCTTGTAATGTGGCCAAAATAACTGGATTTTCATAACTTTTAAGTGATAAAAGGATTAAATATAAATGGTAAAGAAGAATAAGATTGATTCTCTTTAAAAGGGTTATTTAAAACCAAAGAAGTGCCTTAATCATTTAAAACACTAGTACCTAAAATATTCATGTTTTTAATTAAATAAATCGAATTATGGATAAAATAATTAAGGTATGGTACTCTATAAAATTGCGGTCAATGAAAATAATATAACAAAAATGGTTCAAAATCCTTATAAGAAAGTCATTTCAAAGATAATGATAGTGAGATGATTCCTGAGATATAAAAATCAGAGTAAAATTACAAAATATTTGAACTTAAAGGAATGTCATTTTCATCATTCATTTAAGGTTAGTTTCATAGGGATAAATTGGCTCACACATTGAAATGGGTTTCACAAATGGAAAATATAGTCATTTGAGAACATAAGTTTCAAAAAAACTGAAAAAGAATCACACACAAATTTAAAAAACATAATTTTTTTAGAAAACAATAAATAAAATGAAATTACTAAAAATCAAAGGTTCCCTCCCCAACAGTTAAATGTTTTATTTTATAAAATGAATTGAAGAGAATTTTACATTTAAGGTTATTTGAAAATGATTCCCAATAAGAATGAAAATGTAAATTAGAGTTAGACCAATTGGATTTTATTTATGAGCTAGTAGGAGGATTGTGATCTCCTCCACTGTATCTAATGGAATGGTCCCATGGAATTTTTTTGGACTATGTCCATTAATAGTGAATTGATTCTACTCAATGTTCTTCACAAATTTCACAAAACCTAAATGATATACGCGAATAAATATAAATGGAGCTTTCCATATGGAACAAAATTTCTTTATCATAAAATTGAGAATGCAGTTGAATAAAAACACTTTATCTCGAGGATAAAAAACATTTGGTTGGACAATATTATCATGAAACACTATTTTTATCTTTTTTGAAATCCTAGAATTTTCAAAATCTCCCCATCTAAATTCCTCATTCTCCTGAAACTATAATATTATATATTTCCAAGTGCATTCATGATCCAAATTCATCTTTGTCACAACACAATAAAGCTTATGTTACCATTCCATAGATAATTGATATATTTTCCTATGAATCAACCTACATGTACTCATTCCAATAATGTTTTTTTAGGTTTTCATGTAGTCCCATCATGTGTCTTCAAACCATCAGCTCTAATACTTCATATCTGGTTTCATAATATTTTCTAATTTCTTTTGATTTAATTATTGAACACTTCATTTTGACCATTAGTCTGTTAATGATAGGGATTAAATTTTTTATGATGAACCCCATACTTCTTTAAAAATCCTCTATTTTACTATTGCAAAATGAGTCCCATGATAACAGATGATGGATCTGGAAACTACCTGAATGGCCTAAAAGATTTATTTTTTTATTTATTCTTGATACCCGCTCTTTCTAGGGATGAGGGGGAACCCATAAAAGCCCATATGGTTAATGATTACATGACCTATAGGTCTTAGAGTAAATATCTAGATTATAACTACATAGAACTCCTCCTCCCCAACATCTGTATCACATATCATCTTTCCACTATCACATAGATATTATGATAGGATTATCAGGGATGAAAAAGTTGGTCCTGATGGAAATTCAATACCCTCCCTTTCTTATAAATCCATTAGCTTCTTGCACTACTGAATACGACCTCTCAAAATCCTCATTTAGATTTTGATACTAGTAATGTATTGTTGTTCCATTTAAGCACAAGTTCAATCCGGGTGGACATTTCTTCCGCTAATTTTGAATCATAATATACTATAAGAATGATATAATAATTTACCATAGAAATTAATAATGGGGCTATAAAATCTATCCCATATACTTAAAAATGATCAATGAATTTTAGTGGGTTTGAGGTAATTCCCTATCTTATTGAAATATTTTCATAAAACAGACATTATTAACGCTTTTTCGAAAATCCGTGAGAATATTCAAACGGTTTTGGGCAATGAATTCCATAATATTAAAATTTAGTTTTTTATCCTTTGAGGTCCAATGTGGCCACCAAATGATAATGTGTGACAATGTCAATGTCAAAATCAATTTCACATTCCTGAAAACATCATCTCATCACTTGGTCATAGAAATTATTCCAAATAAATGGATCATCATATATGTAATATATAAATCACATTTCATCTTTTGAATGTTGTGTGAATATAAATGATATGGAACCTAATATGTTACTATATAATTTTAAATTTCTACATACTAAGTGATTTATTTTTCAATAAAGTACAGTATATATCCTAGAAGGTGATCATTCAGTGGTTCTTTTTATGGAATTTCAACATTATCAGTATTGGTTAGTCTACTGAACTGATCATATTCTTGGTTCTTAGATCCAATTTTCCCCTTGATTTCTATGTTGAAATAATAATTTAGGAACATCCATACCAGTATCCTTGATTTAGATTCATCCTTATTCATCGAATACCTAAGAGCTGCATGATTAGAAAATATATTTACATTTACTCCAAGTAGATATGATGCAAATCATTGTAAAATAAATACAAATGTTAAAAAATATTTTTCTATTGTTGTGTAATTGAATTAGTCTTCATCTATGATTCTAGAGGTATTGGAAATGACTTATGTTTTACCATAAATACATTAATACAGGATTATAAAAAATTCTTGTTTAGAACCATCGCAAATTATCATGAATGTTTCTTCCCTATTTGGGGGTTTTATCCCCAATGGCATAATAAATATCATATTTAACTCATATAAATATTCCCTAAATGAAACAATTAAATCAAAATTAGTATCTTTCATAAGTAATCAGAAGAGAGGGAGATAAATCATACTAAAATATTTGATAAACCTCATGTTGAATCTTATACTCCCTATAAATGATCTAACATGATTCAAAAAATTTGGGCAAATAAATTAATTGATCACTTAAATTGTTGATTTATCAAATTTAATAACCTTTTTTGAAATTAAACTATTATGGAAAATTCCTCTCTAAACCATGAAATTACAATTTTCAAAATATAAAACATTATTTTTTTCAATGCAGGGTTTCATAACATTTTCCTTATTTTTCAAACAGTGTTTAAAATAATATGAAAAACTACAAAATCATATAATGAAACCTCTAATAAATATTCAATGTTATAAGTATGAAAATACATACCATGAACCTCTAAATGTACTTAGAGAATTACATGATCTAAATGAAACACTTTCATATGAAAAAGATCTAAAGGGATAAGTAATGTATCCTTTTTTATCCATGAGAGAAATATGTACCTAACAATAACATGAAAATCCATCCAAAATGTAATAATGAGTTATCCCTACCAATATCTCTAACATCTAGTCAATGAATGGGATTGAAAAATGATCTATCCAAGTGACCTGATTCTACATCTATAAATCTATTCACACACTCCATCTCATCTAAATTATTATAGGGATAAATCCATTCTTTTCATTCCTCACTATGGATAGGATATTTTTTTTGAAATAAATGAATTTTTATAAAAAAAATAATGAATATTAAATAGGATAGATGACCCAGACATACCTAATATTCTCAATATCATTCTTCACAACCTCCATCAAGGTGGGATTCAACCTCCTTTGGGACTATCAAACAGGTTTGGAATTCCTTCACGAAGAATTCTATGTGAGTATATTATTTGGTTTATTCATGTGATATCACATAAGATCCACCCCATTTCATGAATATTCACTCTCAAAATATCAATAAATAATTCTTCATTCATTTTAGATATATTATTATAAATTATCACTGGTAATTCCTCTACCTCTATAACGTACTCATATTTCAAATTAGTGGGAAGTGGTTTTAATTCCAGATCAAGGGGCTTCAGAAAAAAATAAATTAAAATTAGGTTCCCCAGTTCCAATGTTTTTACATCCTAAACAAAATAAATCATATCATATTTTTAATTATATAACAAATCATTAGTGAAATCATATTTTACCATTTTTCCCCATATGAAATCAGAATATTCAGTATTTTTGGAATCCAAATGTTTACTGAGAGTATGGAGTGTGAATGATCATCTAATGGGTGCCTCATAGATTCAAAAAGATTTATGTAGATAGTGTTATCTCAATAAACCATTGGGAGTGTCCCTTCATGGACATTGATGATGGTTTTGTATGTTTTAAGTAATTCCTCCACAAAATTATTGGGGAGTTTTATAGGAGCCCATATTAATCCATATTCAACACATATAAGTTAGTTGGGAATATAATATCATTTACTTTCATAAGGAAATCCTCCAGAACTCAGACGGGGTAAACTACAAATCTATTTTCAAGTTAGGCCACCACAATTTATGGATTTATGTCTTCCATATAAAAATAAGTGCATATTAGGTGAGGAAATACATTTAATTAATATCCTATATCACACAAATCATTTGAAAAAATTAATAAAATAATGGTTTATTGAATGTAAAACATCCATGAATCTTGATATTTGGTCAAAATCTATTGTGTGATAAGGGTTGAAGTACTTATTACTATGTTAATCCTATAATTAACATTATTTATCCAATTATTTGTGAAAATATGCTTCAAAAATATATTATGATGTGTATTTTTTATGTTCTTCAAGAAAGGGGATATTAATATACATCTTCTATATGGTGTCCAAAATTTCTTTTTTAAGTGCTTCTTCCTACAATTTATTTTATTAAATCATCCTTGTTGTAAATATAGAGGGTAAGAATTTATATCCATTTGTTACATTTGTAATGGTGTTTCTTTTATGTTCATATTCATCATATCTTTATCATCC
This sequence comes from Viscum album, assembly GCA_963277665.1. Taxonomy (NCBI): domain Eukaryota; kingdom Viridiplantae; phylum Streptophyta; class Magnoliopsida; order Santalales; family Viscaceae; genus Viscum; species Viscum album. The sequence continues at coordinate 1,317,095,869 of OY728133.1, forward strand.
TAAATTTTCTTTTCTTATTATTGGTGAATTTTCATATAATTTTTAGAATTCCCATCATTGCTCTACTTCAACACAGGCGGTCTTCTTTCAAGTTTATGGGTATCGAGTTGTGGGGCTTATTTTACACTACATATTATAATAATTATGAAATAGATATTTTGTTTTGGAATTTTTTGGAAGGTATTATATCTAGATTTTTGGTGAGGAAGTCCATGAGATTATTTAACTTGTTGGAAAATTATTTTCCAGCATCTTTCAACCCCAAAAACTTCGATTTCCATTATTTGTTTTGAATTGGAGTTTATGGACTATTGGATGGGTTCTCATAAATTATGTGGTTCTTGGTAATAAGTCAATTTATAAGATTTATTTTTATGAATTAGTGGTGGGTTTTGGAATTGATATTGGAATATGGGTTGGTTTTGGAACCGATTCTAGTAAGAGGTTCTATTGAGATTTTACAGATTTTAAAATCTATATTGGACTTTAAAAGGATCTATTCATAATTTTTTATGGATTTTACCTAAATAAATGTATTCTTCACAAAATTCAATTCCCGTTATTTTAGCACAATGGTCAGTGAAATGATCATTTGACAAGAGTAAACCAAATAACTTAGTCGTTTCTTATTGTTCACTCACTTGTTTCACGACTATCTATCTAAAAAACTGGTTGTATAATCAACCATATCCTCCCATAAATTTGATCGATAATATGTTCTTACCCAATTAATTAATATTAATCCAGTTCCAATTCTACCAATCTATTTTGTGTTCTATGAAACATTCTCATTAAAGAGCTTGGATTCTTCCGGAGACTTGTTAATCAATGCACCTCCCAATGATGCATCAGGATTGTTTTATCATTTTATATTAATCCTTGATAAAATAATACATAAGAGGTATTCGAAATAATTTATTGATGTGTGAATTTGACAAAAATATTTTTAAATATTTCCCAGTACTCATAAAGGGTTTATATCAATGATTGTCCAATGACACCACTTTCATTTTTGATGGATGATATTCTAGATTTAGGGAATAAGAGATACATATAGAATCTTATAAGACATTAGAATCATGAAAATATCCTAGTTATAGGTCATAAAACAATACATTGTCATATCCTTCAAATTAAAATGGTAATGACTTCCACTTTACCTTCTCCTCACATACTTCTTGTGGTCTAAAAGTTGACCAAGCATATACGAACTCTGTAATATGATTGATTGGGTCATATCCTAAAAAAAACCTTAAATTTTGGACGTAATTTAATTTTGATAGGTTTAATATCAAATTTGTTTTCTAACTCTGAAATTACAATTTTATTTTTTTATTTTGTAATTTTGAGGAACAATTGTCTCTAATGGGTTGGTTCTAATTTCCAACCCCGATGACAAGCTCATAATGGACACTTGAAAATTTACTCAATTATGAAATAGAAATTATCAAAAATTTAGATTAAAAATTAATTTTTCTACCTTTAAATGACAATGATATTTCAATTTCAGGATGTGGGGGGAAAATAATTATTGATTCTGGTACTAGTCTTGAAATTTTGAATTGAACGGAAAAAAAGATTATTGGTACTACCTCCCTGGAAAAGATTTTATATTTTGACATGTTCCTATCATGGGGTGTGGAAGATACAATTATTTTTAAATCTGAAATTTATTAAAGTGGTAAAACAAGGTTTTCTATAAATATTAGTTCACAAAAATCATGTTTTTCACTTGAAATTAAAGAAAAAAGTGGGTGATGTTTTTGAAATTGTTTGAATTTAAAAATAAAGAAATAAATAAAATAACGGTTGAACATAAGTCAATGAAGAGCATGATTGGGTTAGGTACGGATCACCTTTTTCAATGTATTCATGGTCATTAAAATAATTCCCCATATATTCTTATTTAATGATAAATTAAATACTCCCATATTATTTTTTCAATCACCTTTGGTGGAAGAAAGTAATGGAAACAACTCATGGGTTCATTAAAATAAGTAAACCATTCCAAAACTAATAATGAAATTACTTATTGGTAATTTTTTCTACTTATAAATATATAAAAAATTCACTTATTCTACACATTATCCATTAATAATAGACACAAACCACCTTAAAAAATCTACTCGATCAAGACAAACTACACATGGTAGGGGGGATTAAAGAAATGCAACCATAGCTCTAAAAAATAAATGAAATCAAAACTAAACAATATAGTCACATTAATAGAATTGGGAACCACAAAAAATATAAACCATTTAATAGAAAAATATAATTTTAAATCATAGTTCATGCCTCCATCATTAAAAAAGGAAAACTCCCCCTTCCCTGACCAGTCATGATTTATACCCCTCCATGTGAAGGGTAGTGAAGTTAAATGGGGAAAAAGAGAGAATAATGAAACTAAAAAAATTAGAAATTAGAAAAAATTTATCTTAAATTTTAAAATCCTCTAGATTAATCCATATTTAACATCTTTTACACCTTTTAATAAATTTGGATGCACATATTTATAAGATTAATAGGTGGAAATATTTTCCTCTATATTCTATTCATTGCAATATAGAGTTTATTTGAAATAGTAAATGAAAAATTATCTAGATTTTATGTTCATGAAATTTGTTCCTCACTCTCTTGAAAATTCTCCAAAATAATATCATCTTATTTCGTCAACAAAAAAAATAATTATGAACTAATTACTAGAGATTTTTTTTATTTAATTCGATTCCTCAAATTACCCACTTTGGAACATTAAATGGATTCATTAATTAGATAATGTGACCATCAAAATTATTTTATAAATGAGTCTCATATTACTATTTATAATACATCTGGAATGACCTATTTTTGGGGTCTCTTGTCTAATATATTCCACATTTATTTAGGTGATGTCTAGTTTGTTAATTAGAATGTTTTTCAAGTAAATTGATTTTTAAGGGCCTTCAGTTTTTGAATAGCTTTGGGTATAGAAAATGAAGTTCTATTCCATGAATAATGAAATCCAAAAAAATTAATTAAATAAATTGGATCATGATTTTAAAATTAATTTTATAAATAATGAATTGAAAAAAAAGTGTTAAATTTCAAAAATTATTTGATTTTCACTTTCTACCCCAAAACACAAAAAAATTAGTAAATTTATTCTAATAAGATAAAATTTATTGATAGTAAAGGATTAAATCATCTAATCACACCTAAAAAAATAATGAAATATTATTTTTATTAATTGTGCATGTGGTATGTTGTAATTTAAATCACATAAGAGTTGTATATTCCATGGCAACCCATGTTCAATACTTTTTCCACTTTGAAACACCACTATGAGTCCCGATTTTTTGGTGTTTCATTCGGATATCCCATGTTTCATGTATATTATTTTATATTCTACACTCATCCCACATCGTAATCCCTACTTCCATCTACATGAGGCTAAAAACCCTGCTTACACAAGCTCAACCACCCCATCTTACATGTGTCTTGATTCAAAAACACCCCTATTGATCCCCATATAGTACATGATTGATGATATGTGCCATAAATATCCCATGAAGTATACCTTCTCAACTATCTAACATATTCTCAATTATCAATGGGAAATAATCCCCCTTATAATTGTAGAAACATGTGTGTATATTCATCCATCAACACTGGAACCTTTAACCCTCATATCTAGCTCCCTCTATGACCATAGGCTAGTCGCCCCTCCTAATTTTAATAGTGTGCTCCAATCCACTGATGTCATTATCGTAGTAATAAATTGACTATATCCCAAGAGATGAAACACAATATAATTTTCCACCCCACTAAGAACGCCTATTGTGACCAAAGATACAATTAAAATATGCAATTCATTATTCTCATGATATAAATAATTTCATTCAAAACAGTTTCACAACCCAAGGATCTAAAGGAATAGTGTATTTGATATTATATATAAAAACAACTTTTTGACAACACTTTCATATATTTCTGCATAATCATGCTCCTTTATACACTTTTTATAGAAATCTAAAATTATATAATAATCTTTATATCCTAGGGATTGGAATCATAAGAATGGGGTGAGATCAAACACCCAGTAAGGTAAAAATATATCATAACAGGAAAGAAAAATTGAGGGAGACATAAATATCATAATAAATTATCAAAAAACAATATATAATAATTATAAAACATATTATAGTAACAAAATATCTTAAAAATATCATTAAAGACACATAGAAGATAATATCTAACAGAAAACACATCTCAATAGTCATATAACATGTGATCATGAAATAAATGTGCAGAATACATTAAAAATAAGATAATATCATTAAACCATGTAATTTCATGGAAATGAAAATAATATTATAAATTTAGCGTATGTTGATGAAAAACATGGAAATGTGGCACAACTATAATCATAGAAAAACCCGTGTAGGAAAAATCATTATGCCCATGCATATGTGTATTACTTCATCATGTCCATGAATAAGATGTCAGAAAACCCATCATTATCATGCCTATGAAAACAAATTCATTATATCCTTTACTGATTATCAATGGCGATATAAACTTAAACCAATGTATTATTTTGTGATATAGGACCCCACCCATCATCATCCAAACATATGATTTTTACTTAAAATACACCATATACATATGTTATTGACCCCATGGAAAAATAACAAGTTTTCTAACCATCCAAATAGAAAACATTCACTTTTCGTAAAGAACATGGAAATAAAATGGTTTTCATAAATCATGTAAATGTAAATCATTAATATTTCATAAATAACCCACTAAAATAAAAATGGGTTTCAAAACATAATAGTATGAAATAGATGTAGTGACATTCAAAACTTGATCTACCAAAAAAATAATCTCATACTAATATAATAATGGCAGGTAAAACATGTAATTTAATATCATTTTAAATAAATAATTTTCAAAATAGTGATTTAAATGACATGAAATTCACAAAAAAACAATCATGAAAACATTTTGAAATCATCGATGTAAAATTCTTATTTTTGAGTCTCTTTTAAAGAATTATATTTTGTTGACATAAATAAAAGTTAAAAGAAAAAATCATGAAATTTTAATAATATTAAAAAAATATTTTCAAATAAATAAAAAATTTAATTAATTCAAAATTAATGTCTTGGAAAACATAGTTCAATATGAAATTATATAAGTCAAATAAAGGAGTTTCAGATACCAAGTCTCTTACCTTTAACCTTTATTTCTACAAAAAAATATTTAACCTCATATATAGTAAAGGTAAATATCTTAATTAACTATTTAAGAACATTATTATTATATATTTCTATTTATAATCTTCATTAATAATAATTATCTTTATGTATAAGATTATTTTAATATTTTTTTAACATTGTGTGTTAATAATCATATCCATATTAAACAAGGTTTATAAAATTATTGTTTATATTCTTTTTTGTCCATAGTTTTATAATTTAGAATGAATTAAATTATATGGAATTTTTTTTATGAATAATTATAATTTTATAATTTTATTACGTGGTATTTTTAGTCGTGTTTTGGGAAAACGAAAACGGCCAAGGACTAGTTTAATGTTTTTTTACCGATAATGATGGATTACCTCATAAAGATCATTACTTTTTTTGTAATAAAAAAATATACACAATAATGACATATAGTAAGGGAAATGGGGAGGGTGTTTAATGCTTATAAAAATATAGTAATAACATTATAGTATAATAATGAAACACATTTTTTAATTTTAAAATCGTTAAATGAAATTTTATGAATAAAAAATGTGTATAAAAAGTAGACAATGAATGAGAGGATTTGGAACGGCTACCTCACTTCTTGGATTATCTCATTTATAAAGGGGATTAAACCACCCAGGGATGGTATTTTGATATTAAAAAAAATTATTATGGTGTTAAAAAGAGTATATGATATTTATTATTATATTTCTATACGAAATAAAGATATTTTTGTGTGATGGGAATTGATTATAGTAGTGAACCTTTTATAAGTGAAAAGAAGTGGTATTTTTGTATATATCCAAAACCATTCAATAATGGGTTGTTAATCTCATGAAAAGTGGTTATTTTTTTAATATGGAATATATAGCATATAATTTTGATACACACCTCCACCATTCTAAAATAAATTTTATTTAAAATTTTTTATCTCTTTACATCTATGGTTACTCACATTTACCATTTTTCACTATGATAACTAGTTTTTACATAGGTAATGTATCCTTTATGAAAAAAAATAAAATGGTAAATATTACATAATTTTTTCTTAATGATTAAAAAATATAAATTATTTTTAATTTATTGTATTTTAAAAAGTTAGAAAAATTAATTTTAAAACTCAAAATGTATAATTTATTAATTTTGGATTGATTAAATATAACTTAAATTATGAAATTTCAAATAATATTTTTTAATAAAATAAATTCTCATTTAAAATTCACTTATAAAATAAATATTTTACATTAGAAAAAGTATTTATAAGTATAAAATTAACAATCATGTACAAAAAATTTCATAATGTCATTTTATTTGTAAAAATGATATTAGACAAAATTCACCTAAAAATAAGTTTTATTAGAAAAATATCACAAATCCATGTTAAGAAGCTATGGACATGATAAATATAAAAAATAAGTTAAAATTAAAAAATTCAAAACCAATATTTATTAAATTTTATTTCTAACTAAAAATATATAATAGAGTAGAAAAATAATTTTTATAGAAAATCATCATTTAATATATTATATATTATTCTTCTAATTTCATATAAATTTATAAATGAACTAGTGTTAATAAATTATTCATATTAAAATATATTATGCATAAAATGAAGTAAATTTTAGAAAAGATATGTTATTAGTTTCTTATTTTCACTAGTTGAATCGATATTTAATGTGAATAATATTTTGTTTATATATATATATATATATACATATATTCATAATAATCATCCCACGATTTATATCTTCCAATTATATGACTACCTTAAAATGAACCATAATTGCCTAGTTTGGGTTTTTATAGAGAAATACACCAAAAAATTAATTATATAAAGGTGAAAACTCAATTAGCTACACTGTACTCCCCTTAAAAAAATTTCATCCTTGAAATTTCATTTCACCAAATGAAACAAGTGATATTACTTTTCTCTCATCACTTTCTCAACTTCCCATGTTGCCTCTTAAAACATATGATTTTACTATATCACTCTAACCAGAGGAGTGTTATTATTAAACATCACCTTATATATTCAATATTTAAATTTTACTATATATTCTACATATGAGAGACTGTATCATAGTTGCACAACTTTCGAGATTTGTAGATTTGGAGGGTCTCGTATGTACTTTCTAAAATGAAAAAACATCATGTACTCAAGAGTGGTGTGGAGGGAGTGATAAGTTATAGGTTATTTCCCAATCATGATTAAGGATTTTGAAGGCCTAAGAGTATATAGGTTTATCGTCCCATTCATCCAAAATCTCATTAATTTCATCCTTGTATACATTTATAAGTCCACCATGTCACCAAATTCAAACTATAGATCTCATTGATTATTATATTCATAACTAAACTATCTAATTTTTTATTCTTTCATATGTTACTGAATTGTTTATTCCTTCTCAATCATTTCTTGGAAATGTTTAGGAATATTCAACTTCCTCTCTCTAAATTTATCACTGTATGTTGGAGTCCTACATCTCTTCCCATGTAGAGCCTCATATGTTTACATATGAATTCTAGAACATAGACTATTGTAATATGATAACTCTACCATAGGGAGGTTTTGATCCTAATATCTTTAGAAATCCATTTAATATGATCTTATCATATATTATAGAGTTTTCATTATCCCCTCAAATTGACCATCTATGTGAGGATGATATGCTTTTCTAAATCTCATCTTAATCTCAAAATAATTTCCAAAACTTCTCCAGAAACATAAAGGAAACCTAATATATCAATCAAATAAAATGAATAGTGGTACTCTATATAGCCTCACTGCTTCCTTGATTTATATCTTGGAATATTAGTCAAGAGATAAATTTACTTCTATGGTAATAAAATACATTCACTTTGTAAGGAAAATGAATAATTATGAATTTTAGAGGTTTAATGGAATCCTATGACAAATTCCATGGTAATTTCTTTTCATTTCCATACAGTTATGGGTAATGGTTACAATATACCCTTAGGATTTTATTTTTCAATCTTAACATTCTAGCATACTAAGCATTTAGGTACATATTTTTCAATCTCTTATTTCAAAATATTCCAATCAATGCATTATTTTAGATCTCTATACATCTTCATAATTCTTGAATGTATAGAGAAGGATGAGATACATTAATCATCCAAAAGTTCCATATTTAATTATGGATTCAATGGGACACATATCCATGTTCCAAATCTCATAACTCTATCATTATCAATGTCGAACTATAAAATATTCTCTAACTTTTTCTATATCTCATCATAATAATTATAGGTTTATTTTATATTTACAAGAATAAAATTTTTAATAGCCATGTATGAATATTAGGTCCACTAGGTTAGATACCCAGGGGGGTGAATCAGGGTATGAAAACTTAAAAAAAACAGCCCTTATTGATCTTTTTTTTCTCTTAGGAAGAACTCTCTTCTCTCTATTTCCTATAGAAAATTATAAACCGAATCTAAATCATGCACAAGACACATCGATTTTTACTAGGTTTTCCCTCACTTGGATACGTCCAAGTGTCATACATTGATGATGTACTAATGTACCAATCCACTAAAAGCACAATGTTGTTATCAATATCTGAAGTAGACTCATTGTCCCCTCTGATTTACAACCAATCACGATATAAAAGCTCACTTCCCTCTCAACTGAAGAGTGATCACTTCTTCTATAGAAGATCCACTCATATTTTGTAGACTTATAGGTCACTACATTATCTCTAAAAAATATGCATCCTTAACTGTTCATAGAATCTCTATTGACGTCCAACATTCATCCACTAATGAATCTCTCTTTGTACCGGGTGTACCGGTCAACCCCAATCTTTATGTGCAACCATCACTAGGCCTTGCGCCTAATTCCCTACTTTTTTGGGAAATCCATATTTCGTTCAACCCCGCTTTTACATGAAACCAATTTATTTTCACACAACAAACTTTTTACGTACATCCTGAGATTAATGATCAACTTTTTTTACACAGAGCCTGTTCTTTATGGGCAAAAAACTAACTTTAAATGAAAACTTGACCTTTAAGAACGACTCCCTTGTGAATTCCAATTTCGCTTGCCAGAGCTCAGATACTCATTAAATATTGAGCTACTTCGAATGAGGGGGGTCACTTCATATTTATATGCAATATCGACCCTTGTAAAAAAAATCCTCCTTCCACGTGTAATCCTCTTTGAGCACAAAATACACATCTTACGTGCCACAACATATTTCACGCAATGCTCTATTTTTCCGCACACCTCCTACCTTTTCTCCATTGTATTTTCTCTTTTTTTACCACCACCAGACCATCCATTACTTTGTTAGTATTATTATATCAACCATGGATAGCCAAAAACATCTCTTGAAGCGGAATAATCACCATTTAAGCCCCCTTTTTCAAAAAATTATACATTGTGGTCTGCATTGTGAACAAACACAACATGGAAGACCGCTTTTTCAACAAACACAATCAACTCAAAATTTAATCAATGATACCTTGAGGAATTATTTCCAACAGAGAATGATAATATTTATCTCCCCCACTATTACATTAAGATTCATCCAATATAAATAATTTCAAATTAATAATATAATTAATAACAAATTTTATTTTTTGAAACACCATTCTTTTATGTCAGTTAAATTTTTTATGTATATTATTTTTATAATTTTTTTATTATATTCTACTATTTTTTATATGCATCTTTGTTGATATAAATTATAAATCGGTTGGATGGTATTAAGATTTATCGTTTCTTGGTAAGTGGGTTCATTTAGAACTCTGAAAGGCAACACAGTTCGATGAATACTGGTAGGGTGGTTAGAAAGCATTCGACTGGTGACATGACATGATGCATGTTGATCTATTGGGACTTCTAGCCACATATTTGTACTTAAGACCACTAGGCCTTGTGTCATGCAACCGCCTTTGAGAGAATGAGACTTCATGTCCATAATATGTAATAAAATAGGTCTTCTGGGGGTATGCCATTCCTTGTGGGGATGGATGAGACTTAACCAACTGGGGAATTTGAGTGTGTGTTTTTTGGTTTCTCATAATCCCCTCTACCTATAATAAATAAATAAATAAATGTAGGATCAATTAGATTATATATATGACATATAATAATTATTAATTATTTATAATTAAAATATTAATTATATTGTTGTTAATAATTATTATAAATGATTATTAATTTCATAAATAACTATTTAAATTATTAGTAATAATTATAATATTATTAATAATTATATTTTATATATTAATAATTTCATTACAGATATTTTTTATTTTTATTATTAATTATATCACTGTTATTATTTATTGTCAAATACATTAATTTTTTCAATATACTACATTATTAAATATGTATTTAATTATTTATTGATTATATATTTAGTTTATTTACTAATTATTTTCAATTGTAGTATAAACTATATAATTATTTTCATTAATAATTATATAAATTTTTAGAGAAGAAATATCGTTGTGATGAATATAAATTACTTAAAGTAAAAAATGTTAAGTTTTGAAATGGCATTATATATCACCATTTAAATATTTTTTGTTTATTATTATTATTTTTCAATTATTTTTTATATCCCCATTGAATTATTTAAATTTTACAAACCTTAAATTTATATTTGATATTTTTTAACCTTTCAATGGTTTCTACTTAAAACATTATTATATTTCAAGTAGGTGAATTTAAAATATTATAAAACCTGAAATATAAATTTCATAAAAATATAATCTAACAAAATAAATGTAAACATAATAAATATTTGACAACATAACTAATTAGTAAAATGAAATACATCAAATAATTTAAACATTAAAAAATATTTTCATTTAAAAACATAAAATTTATAATAGTTGAACTATCAATTATTATTTTTTATTTATTACATACATTTATACTCGCTTCAATATTTATAATTTATAACCTTTTAAATATTCCATAGACCCAAAAATTTATTCAAAAGTAAATGTGTAAGGGAGAACATGAGATGATGTTCCCGGTATATGTACCTACGAAAAAAATACTAAAAGATACTAGAAATCCTGAACAAAAACAAATTACGTATTAACTAGTGTCACCAAAACAATAAATTAAACCTTAGTGTACTGCATAAATAACATCTCATAATTAAAAACCATATATTCTCACCACACAACATCTTACACATCATCATAAGTCCCCATTGTGAAATTGTTTTCCAACATGCCCAAACATTAAGATTTCCCATCGTGTGGACACTATTTATTTATATTGGCTGCAAGCCCAATACTCTTTCCTTGATTATTAATTATATTATTAATGAATATGAATTACATTATTGCTACAAAATACATTTTTAATTATTTTAGTATTGATTTAATTATTAATTAGTAATTAATTATTACATTAATAATAATAATTGATTACATTAAAATTATTCTTTTTAATTAATTACTTAATAATTATAATATTAAGGATTAGTAATTAGTTATTATTTATTATTAATTATTAATAATTACATTATTCAATAATATTTTTTGATTTTTTATATTAATAATTAAAAATTAAATATGGTATTAATAATTTTTAATTGAGTTATTATTGTTGTATATTATTATATATTTCATCTATAAATATTAATTGTATTTTTAAATAATAATAATTATATTTTTTTATTATTTATAATAGTTATATATTTATTTATAATTTTAATAAATATTAATTATAGTAATTTTTATATTTAATACTAATTGTATTGTTATTTTATAATTATATTTATTACATTAATAAGAATTATTCTAAATTATTAATAACGGTCACAATTTACATATTTGAACACTAATTTTATTAATAATTGCAAAATAAATTAGTATTATTTTTATTAATCACTATTTAGTTTAAAATTATATTATAAATAATTATTAATTAGATATTATTTTAGAATTATAATTAATTTGTTTTTTTAATTCTATTTATATTATAATTTAATTACTAATTGAATAATAAATTATATTTTAATTATTCATGTCATTATTATAATTATTTATAATTATATATTTTTATTATATATTTTTTATTAATAACTAATAATATTTTTAATTATATTAGTTTGTATTATTATTACTATTTTTCTAATAATATTATAATATTATATTAATGTTTTTAAAGGGAGAAATTGAATCCCACATTGAAAATCATGAATGGATGACAATGATTAGACCTAATAAAATGGAGTGAAGGGTGGGGGTTTAAGGGGTATTATATTTTTAAAATACATTATTCGAAGTAATACCAAATAAAGGATAGTCAAAACTATTTTTATTTTTAATATATATATATATATATATATATATATATGGATACACATAATAAAACAAAAAGAGAACAAAAATATAATTTATAAAAAACATAAGAAGGTATTGTTTGGAAAAACACATGCTTCAATGATTTTAGAAAGATGGTGCTAAACTGGTAGTTTCCCACCCTTCATCGAAAAATCAAGCCTAGATTGGGAAATAGTTTCCCAATTTAATTATATTTAGAATTTCGTTTTCTTTTTAAATATATAGACAAATTTTGCATGAAACATTTAACAAGGTAAAAATATAATCCCTACGAACCATTCTATGTCTCAAGAAAATACAACTTCTTGGACCAAAGACAAAACCACAAACTGTTAAAATAAATAAAAACATTGGTCAAAACCAAAATACAAAAAGTAGGGTCACAAAACTATACTAAACCACCACCATTTATGATTTCCATATAACGAGAAATGAATAACGATCTACCATAATTCTCTAGATAACCACCCATACAACACATCTCAATGACGGTGTAAAGATGATATCTTCGATGTTAATCTCCATGAAAATATTCAACCATCCTACCACCCTGCTATATAAGGACTCAACCTTTAACATTACATAATTTTCATTTTTAATCAAGAAATTACATTCTTTCACTTTTTTGATATATTTTAGGTTTAGTGTTTTTTAGAATTTTTCCATAACTCATACCTAACAAAAATATAAATTAAATAGTGGACACTTCCAAAAATTATCCGTTTTTCGCATAATATAAAACATTTGAAATAAATAATGATCTATTTTCATTGAAAATATCCACCAATTTTATCACCAATTCCTCCATTCCCTTACTCAACATTTAACGTAGTGAAAAAAATAAATAAGAACATAGCATGAGAACAAAAATCTCAGTAAGGGTTACATAATGATGTAAAACCATTTGTCCTATGAAAACATGACACACTATAAATAAAATTATCCTAAAGTAATACTTTTCATCCTTAGGGAGTATTATATAATTTCCGTTGAAATTAATCTAACTTATTACCCTTTTTATAATTAAAAGATTACCATACAACCCAATTCCATCATAGATAACAGATAAAAAGTTGTTGGGACAACATTATACATTCTATTATTTTAAATAGAATAATCATGTGGTCGACATCCATACATGTCACTATTATAAATGGAATAGCCAAATTATCAAATTCCAGAACCATTGCATTATAGGGATATCATGTACCCACGATTTATTTGTTATCATATAACGACCCATCATTAGGTAATAACGTAACCACCTGTTATTGGTTAATAACACAACTACTCATCATTTGTTTATAACATAACCACCTATCAAATGTACAGGTACTATTATTTAATTATAACACAGAAATACTTTTAATTTTCAACATTCCACTCATAAAATTTTATTTTAATTCATAAGAAGTCATTTAATGTGATTGTAATAATAAATCTACTTCAGAACCTATTTTCAATATAAAATACCCAAAAAAGGGAAGGAAGGGTTTCATTTTATTTTAAAAACATTAAGACTTATAGAGGAATAAAAATAACACAATAGACATAAAATTTAAATTATAATACTTTTATATCAATATAAATAAATATGTAATATAATATCAATAATATGGATGAATATATTTTGAATTTATATCATTAAACATTTAAAATGAGATTTTAAAATCAATGCATCCTATACCAATTTGAAATTATTGTATCATAAACCCCATGAATTTTTTTTAACAAAACATTAAATAACATGAGAAAATATAAATTCATGATATGATATGTCAAAGGGGATTAATATACACCTCATAAAATATGGTGACTCTATAACATCAAAATATGCCTCAATGAAAGGAGATTGAGATGAAGTCTCATACATTGAGTCTGAGGTGTCATGTGTGTATTTATATTAATGAACAATAAACTTATTTTAATTATTTACTTTATTTGGAACCTTATTCATTTTTATTGTTAGTTTTATTTCACTTATTAAAATTTTTATATAACTAATTAATCAACTATATTAAAATTGGTTTTTTGGGTATAAATAATTTATGTTCCAAAAACACCTTTGGAATGACGAATATAGTCAAATGGGTCATTATTTAACAAAATTTAGAATAATAATCATGAAATAATCATCGTAGTTATATATAAACTTTTATTTTATAAAAAATCAAGCAATATGGTTATGAAAAATGAACTAATGATATAGTCATGGAGGCGATAAGCCATACATATGCACGAGTAACATTCCAATTTTTCAATGATCGTAATGGGAGGAAGGTAAGTAACATTTATATTTATAAAATGATAATCATATCATAAATTTACGGACCCAGCCTTAAAACATTACATAATCTTGAATTAAATGAATAATTCTCATTGAGGATCTTTTCAGGTTTAGTGTTTTAGAGAATTAGGACATAATTATTAAATCTCAATGATTACAAGGTAGACACATCTACTCAGTTTCCATTTTTTCACACAATATAAACTCTTGAATGAAATATTCTTGGCTAGTTCCATGTTTTAGACACCATGACATTTCCTTGATCACATCCTTGAACGTATTTCACTATAAGTCCTATGGAAAAAAATTTAAAAAACATGGGATGAGCACAAAAAGATCAGTAAGTGATATAAAAATACGAAAAGGAAACATTAGTCCATGTATACATAAGAATCAATGAAATCATACTTTACTCATAAAACATAATCACCTAAACATACCTCATGAAATCATATGATTTATTAATATCTCATAGAAATCATAAGACATAAAGGTAACTTGAGACATTCATAACATTATTACATAGGGAGTAACCCTCATGGTTATGTTTAGAATACCCATCACAGTATATTCCCTAAATATCATTGGAGAAACCTTAGAGTTTAACTCCTTCGTGTTACCCAATGCATTGTAGAGCTATATCGAGCTCACCCACCGTTATTTTTTCATGGAACCACCCGTCTTCATAAACAATGCCCAAGAACTATAACATAATCGTATTGCATAGAACATGTATAAAGGAAACATAACATTTCCACATTTCCATCACAAGAAATCAATAGAAAATATTGATATAATCAAAACATTCTCTAAACCATTTTCAATACCAAAATAAATGAAAATTAAAACATGGTATTTATTTTTATTTTAAAAAAATGTCATGGCTTGTAGAGGAAGTCGAAACTCAAATAATGGTCACGACGGCGGAGAAGTCGTTGTCGCCACAGACGTAAGAAAAAAAAATTCCCTTTTGTCGTATAGTAAAACGCTTTGTATAAAAAAGGTTCATTTTGAATAAAAGTAAATGTCAAAGGGGTTTATACACAGTATTAAATAAAGTTTTGTATAAAACAAAATATGCCTCAATGAAAGGAGATTGAGACGAAGTCCCATACAAAGATCGTATCCTTAGATTATGGGTGAATCAATTACATAAATATGTGCAAAAAATATAAATACACCCAATAAAAGTTGATATTAAGTCCAAAACAATCAGTGGTCATCCCCAGATATTCATAGCACAACATAATCAAGAACTAGAGGTTTAACCCAAAGAACTGTAATTGGGTTATGAAGTTCCCTTATAGAAATTCGACAGCCTAACAACGTCACATTAAAATTCAGAAAATTAAATTATGAGAGGTAGAAAAGGTATCTCATCACTTAGACATAAAATTTACAACAATAATTATATATAAGAACAGATCCCAAAATAATAATAAGTAATAAAAAGACCTAACAAAAATATGTCTTTTAAAAAGAGGAGGGTGAAAGGTTCCCTTACCAACTTGGGTCACTTTCGAAACGTACACCCCATGAAAGAAGGACTATACATCATTGATATAAATACTCATAAACAAAAGTATATGACAAAAAGGGTATAATAATGGGCTGTACATACACCACTCAATGGAAATGGTGGCAAATGTAGCATAAATCCCACGGGAATAAAAGTGAGATGAAAAATACCTTATGAAAACTCGGCATCCTAGCGGCGCCACTTAAAAGTTTAAAAAATGGATTTCTGAGATCAAATAGGGTCTATAATAATACTAACATAAAAAGTACAGAATGAGGAATATAAAAACCATCCCCAAATATAATAATGATGACCTTAATAGAAATGACATAAAAGAGAGTACTTAAAAATAAATAGAGAAGTAGGATCCCTTACATCAAGTCTGACTTGTCTTGTTCGTTTCATTATATCCCTTGATAATAAACATTGGTCAATTAATAATTTCTTGAGGACCTAATTTAATTTTTATTATTCAATTATTGTCACATATTATAATGTTATAATATTTAGTTAATAATGTGAGTTCATATCAGATGATTTTGTCTATGTTCGGTACATGAGTCAAAAATGAACTTGTTTGAAAAGAATTGCCAATGTAGTTATAATTACATCATCTCCTGAATAGAATTAATGATTTAAATATCAAATAAATATAGTATATATTCATTTTATACTATTCAATGACATTCGGAGATATGAAAATGAAATGCATCGTTCATGGAGACGGTAGGTTGTTCTTACGCATGAACGCTACTATCATTTCTTCGTCACATTAATGGAATTAAAACTAAATGAGATATATATATTATAATTATAGTATAATTTTTAAGTTATATAGGTCCCATATTTTCATTAATTTCATTCTTTATACATTCCATTTTTTTAATGAACGAGACACATCATTAGAGAGGCGGTAGTCCACACTTCCTCAAATGAAATTATCTCATCTGCACAACATGAAAAGCATAAAGTTATGTTTTAAATGTAAAATACAAAAGCATATAGAGGAAATAAATATAATATATATCATAAATTAATATAGTTCCATCATAATTTCCACCATTAGAGGTGGTAGGAGAAGATAGAACAATCATCGTTTCATGAGGTTTTAATTCACCATCCACAGAAATAGTATGTTCTTTAACCATTAGGCGAAAGTGTGTGTAAGTGTAGCTTGAATCCATCTCATGAAAACATCATTGTATATAGACCACACTATTGTTGTTACAAAATAAAGGAATAAAAGGAGTCTAGGGTGTTGGAGAAGAAAAATAAAACAAAATAACAGAAGAGACGACATTACCATTAAATCGGGCAACTCCCTTTGGTTTGAACCAAAAGGGTTTCTTGAAGAGCCTCCTGCATAAGGTAAGGCTTCTAGGATGAATATACAGATTTGGAGAGTTAAAATAAGCATAGTTTGGTCAAGAAAAATGCTTGAGAAGGGTGGGTAATGGGGTAGAGGTTGGGTCCTTTTATAAGAGGGAGGAGGAGCACTCTTGGAAAGTCTTAAAAATTTACTTTATTATAAAATGATTTTTGGATATTAATGGTCCCAAAATAATATATTTAGAGGATAAGGTGATAAAAGTTCGAAATACACCCATAAAATAGCCATTTGAAAATTTTATGTCATATATTTTACCTTATCTTCTAATTTTGTTTAAGTCATTCAATAATGATATAATCATTGCATCATCATGGTGTCATAAATAAATTTATTTATTTAATTTCTAAAAATTATAGAAAAAATAACATGATTTAGGAAATCTTTTTAGCTTTCAAATGGATATTTATAGTAAAATATATGACTTTTATAACCCCATGTAAAAATTGTTTTAGTAAAACAATACATGTTTGTGAAACTGTTATTTTTACATTAAATAAAAAGTTTTTAATGACATTTTTTTACCCAAGTGGATCCATGGTGTCCCCAAGTTTACCCATGGATTGTCTTGGTCGGACATAAATTATCTAATAAGTGTAGGAATAGTGTAAATGTAACACCCTGAGATTTTATGAGATATATTCTCTTTAATTTCTTTGATGTCTTCTATTGTACACCAAGATTAGTTTGTACTCTATGCAATACTGTATTAGCTTGCAGTATACGAAACACTATTCTTGGAAAGTGTTACACAAAATTTCATGTTTTTTTACAAATTATTGTATGCAATATTAAGTATAGATTTTGTTTAATGTATAAATGAAATATGTTTTGATTATGTTATACTCAACACCAAACAGATCTTTCACTACAAGGAGCCTTGACATTGCTTGAATTACACGCAATAAGACCATCTTTGATAGTGTGTGTACTATGCAATACCCAGTTTCACTAAACGAGATATTATAATAATATTACTGTGAACTAGATGTTATGAATAGTAATACCCACTTTTTGAAATTTTATATATTTTATCATTTAAAATGGACCTCATTTTTTTCGAAATATCGAAATTATCCAAGTGTGAGGTTTTGGAATTTTTCTAAAAACTTTCAATTTTTGATGAATAGTGAAAACACTGGGTTACTATTTAAAAACGGACTTTTTAGTTAAATAATTGTTTATTTTATTTCAATTTTATTTAGGTAATAATTGATACATAATACCTATATATGTTTAATGATATTCATTGGAGTAATTTTATAATAATTTTAGATATATAAAAATTTTATTGATCTTTTCACCATCTTTTACCCAACTCATAAGAGAATTTGGAAATTCACATAAAAATTAATTTTACCACTTCTGTGAGTGAAATTTTAAAAATCCAAGAGACACGGATAATATCAATGACTAAAATGTGGTTCAATGAGATGAAAATAGTTTTTGTTAAATAGTAACATTTTACATTTATTTACCACGGTTAAAAGTAAATAGGGTAATTAAGGGTAAAATGATATTATAATTACCCTATCACATGTCCTAATTCAATTGGATAAGTTTAATTCGACCAAAAACAACCATAGGAATAAAATATGACCATTTAAATCCAAAAGGATTCGATTAGGACACTTATTAATAATTTATTTAAAGAAGGGTTATAATAGTTAAATTCAAAGTTTAATAACTAAATCATTTTTAATATAGGGTTATACATAAGATAAATTTTACTATAAATATTCATTAGAAATCAAAAAATATTTCTTACATAATTGTATTTTATATATAATGTTTATATATTAAACAAGTTAATTTATTTATGACAAAATGATGATGCAATAATTATCTTATTAATGAAATATTAACATAATTGATGTTATAAATACCCAAATAAATGTAATTTGAGACTTTTTAGGAGTACCAAAAATTATGTTGGTTAATATGACATTTTATTAATGATTTCGTTAACTTTTTTCCAACTAATCATTCTTTTATGATTTTCATAAAAATCAATTACCAAATATTGTCAATATTGACATAAAATAGTTTTTAAAACAAATATTATATTATTATTTGTGACTATAATCCTAAAAATCTAAGGTTCATCCAAGATACTTATGTCATGATAGTTGTATCATTAATGGACTACTTGGGGGTCGTTTGGTTTTATATGGTATGTTTATTAACTATATAATATAAAAATACAATGTGACATGGAACATGTCAATCTAATTAACTATGATTTAAAAAAAAGATGAGGTTAATATAATGACCCAAACCTGTCTAAATCTATTGGATCAGAGGATTTCGACCCATCCCCACCTTATCATCGAAATAAATCATTTTTGAGCTATTAAAAACTGAATATGGATTTATTATAAAATAATATTTTAAGTTCTTCCAAAGGTGCCCCTCTAATCCCTTATAAAAAGGGCACCCCATCCCTCTTCTCTTCACACCCTTTAGCACATTGACTCTCGACCTAACCCTGATCATTTCTCCTCTCCACTTCCGTAGAAACATTCTGGAGGTTCTGGTCTTCTCAAAATACAAACTAAACTTCCTTAAGAGGACGCTCAAAGGAGGTGTGTCGAAGAAGAGGTAATATCTTTTCCGATTCTCTCAAGATTCATTCTTCTACTACTTCTTCTTATTTAGTAGTATCATTATAAAGTAATAACATCAGTATTAATTATATACTGATATTTTATTATAAATATTAAACAGCCCTATTTCACCATCTATCCATCCTATAGAAAATGAAATCACCGCGCATGCGTACGTATGCAATACCATCTCCACACCGTGGTGTAATCTATTTTCGACCACCACCGTACTTGGATGGGTATAATGGTGTAAATAAATAACTATATATGATTATTGTAATGTGATATTGATTGTTAAATATTATACATAAACTTCAATACAATTCCACGATCATGGGAACAGTATCATCGCTCGTGCGTACGTACGGACTACCGTCTCCACGACGCGATGAGATTCATTCTCCATGATGAACCATTCATGAATGATTATAATGTATATATAATAAGTAATCATTAAATATATGACATAATAATAATACATTATTTATTTATATATATATATGTATGTCATCTACTTAATTCCATTCAATTCAATAAGGAAATGAAAACAACGTTCATGGATACGTACACCCTACCATCTCCATGAACGGTGTATTTCAATCCATTTATCGATATATCATATATATATATGTATATGATAAATATATTTTATATATAAATCATGTTTTAAATTATTTAATTAAGTAAATCAGGATATAAGTACTAATATTAAGAACAACAAGTCGAAACACATACAACAAATGAAACGAATTTACCCAAATCGTTGATTTTACATCGAATTTACAAAATAATGTGTAATATAAAATCACAAGAAAACCATATATGATATTATAACAATGAATATAATTCTGTAATAAGTAAATGAAATTATTGAAATCATTATACATGAGGTTTGGATACGTATGAAGCATATCAGATCTAAGGTAAGGGATAATTATTTCGATCTCGTTCTTATCCGAGATTGTTTATTCGTATGTATTTACTAGGGTTATTTTTGTCATCCATGTACATGTTTTCTAAAAGTGTTTTTATGTATGGTTAATGTCCTTTTTCCCATTTTTGAATATTACCACCTGTTATGAAAGGAATAATTCTTTTGTTTACCATACGAGAACTTTTTGACTTTTCCAGCAAAAGTGCGGGAAGAATGTTTTTTTAACATATACAGCATGAATAGATTTTTACGGTTTCATAAATACTAATTTTCATGAAAATTACACTACATGATTTCATTACTAATTTCAAAAAACCCTTTTAATTTAAAATTTCGTGGAATTTTTTGAAATGAAAATGATTTCAATGAAGAAAGTATATTTTCTGCAAGAATTCATTTCAAATGTTTTGTCAAAACAATATTCCATCTAAGATGAAATTATATAGTATGATTATGTTTC
This sequence comes from Viscum album, assembly GCA_963277665.1. NCBI lineage: Eukaryota > Viridiplantae > Streptophyta > Magnoliopsida > Santalales > Viscaceae > Viscum > Viscum album. The sequence continues at coordinate 1,317,117,637 of OY728133.1, forward strand.
AAGTATAATATCTCTATGATTTACATGGTTTCAATTTTCTTATGTTGAAATTATATCCATTTGTTTTATATGGATTATGTTATGCAAAGATGATGTTTATGAAACCCATTTTATTAATTGGGTTATGATGAATGATTTATGTTTATGATGTGGCACAAGTAAGAATGATTTCATTATTAGATGGGTGGGACCTATATCTCCCTCCACTGTATTGTGTAAAGATTTATATCTCATGAGATAGACATGGATGGAACGGTAAGTTAATCTAGTTCAGTGTTACAGGACTTAAACGAGGAGTGAACTCGATTCAGAAATGAACATTGTCCACTAGAATGGTCTTGGAAGCAATGCCTTGGATACTATGGAAATCATAACATGTGATTAATGGTTTTACACAAATAAATGATATATTCCCATTCTATTTTATCATGAATAATGTTCCTTTATAACATATACCTTACTACTTCTACGATTTATTTCACAACTCATTATATTGATTTGTAAACTTTATGTTCATGTTTTGAAGTTCAAATGTATATGGTTTGTTTTATTTTCTCCATGCTTACCCTTACTGAGAATTTGAACTCACTATTTATATGTTTAATTATCCCCATGATATAAAGAAATGTTTTAGGTAAGAAAACAAAATGGTATGATCTTTATGGGGGATGTTGAATATCTTTAACCATGATTAGAAGTTAACGTTCCAAGTTTCTAAAGACAGTAAACTATTACGGTCCTTTGGTGTCTGTTTTTTTTATGTATTATGAATTCCGAAAAAGTAATGTAATGTCTATGTATGTCAAGCTTTGGGCCTCTACAGTTGGTATCATAGGAAATGATTAGTTAACCTTTGGAAACCAGGATGTGAAAACTTTAGTGAGATCCCTAGAGATATTTCTAAGGTATATCTAGGGATGTCCCTAAGGTTAAGTATATGTATAGGTTATAGTCCTAGAATTATTGTAACGATCTTATAAATATACCTAAGATATTAGATATTGAAGGTACTCACCCTTTTTATGTTTTTTTCCCTAGAATGATATTTTCCTCTCACACTATTCTTTTTGGGTTATAGACGATGGTGATAACATGATGGAATCATGTTGATCAATGTAATGGACAATGCAATTATTTTCCTCCCAAACAAACCAATGTTATGGGAGATGGAGTGAAAAAATTTATTTCTATGCTTACAAATGATATGAATCATTCTGGACTTCCGAATGAGCAGCGACAGGAACAATATTATATTAAGTCCTACGTGAGGAAACATCCACCTTCTTTTAATGGGTCTTCTGATCCACTTATTGCTGAACATTGGATTAGTACCATTGAAAAGATATTTTCCATACTTCGCTGTTCAGAACATGAAAAAGGCATTCTGGCTATTTACCATTTAGAAGGTGAAGTATATCAACAGTGGACTCTAATTAAGAATATGAGGCCCTAAGATGAAATTTAATCCATGTAATGGGATGAGTTCAAGAATTTTTTTTCAATAAGTACTCCCCTCGTAATATGTGAACAAAATGGAAAAGGATTTCCTTGAGCTTAAGAAAAAGGATGATGAATCTGTTGGTATATACGAAGAAAATTTTACAAGGCTAGCAAGGTATGCATATGGCTTTATAATCCAACCTGAATGTAAAGTTGATCGATTCTATAGTGTCTTAAAACCAAGTCTTTGACGGGAATTATCTATAAGAGACTTCAGTAGCTATGAATAAATTGTGCGTTGTGCTATCAATGTAGAAATGGAAGTTGGTGTTACATATCAATATCATAGTTTTGACATGAAACGAAAGATGTTGTTTAAGGAGGAATCTCAGAATAATGGTGGAAGTAAGATGATTGTTTCATTATGCTCAAAGTGTGGAAAGAATCATGGTGGAGATTGTCTTAAAGGGACAAGAAAAATTTTTAAGTGTGGAAAAGAAGGTCATCGAGTAGCTGAGTGTCAAAGTAATGGAAAAAGTGTTTCTAATGATGTTAATAATGAAAAGACTACAGAGAATGCACCACCAACACTTCAATGCTTCAAGTGCAAGGAAATGGGGCATTATGCTAATCAATGCCCTAATCCAATGGTTAATGATGATCGACATGAGAAACCACGTAAGGAAATAGACAAAGGGAAGTCCCATGCGATCACTATTGGAGATGTTGTATATGAAAACGACATGGTGGAATGATTAAGTGTTTATGTAATGGGATTTTCACAATAATGTTGTATATAGTGTCGTGGAATATTGAAATATTGAAATATTGTTCTATTGTGGTTTTCAATAATTTTATGGTACCAGTAACCATGGAATGTGATGGAGATATTTTTGGAAATAAGATGATATGTGCATAATGAAGGGATAAGTAGTAAATGAAATGTTTGACAGTATTCATGAGCTCATTACAGATATAAGGAAAAATTTATATCATGGTTTGATTATAAATAATTTTGGGATTTTGGTATGTGGAAATAGTTAATTTTTGATAGCGTTCATTTTTTTAATAAGATTCAATGGGTATTCATTTTTCAAGAGAATACATTATTATTGTATTCACATGTTTGGAATGCGATCAAAAAGATATATCTTTTGATATATAAGGGATAAATGATGTTATTCATGGGCTTGTTATATGACCTTTTTTGTAATAATTATCTTTATACTATGAGTTTGGAAAGAAGGATTTAGGATAAGCCTAAGGATTAGAATGGATTATGTTGAAACATAAGTTAGTATTGTTTAAGGCTAGAAATTTTTTCGATTTTAATGATAGAATATTATAATAGTGTAGCTTAAGAAAAGGGACAACCTGCAGAATGGGCGAAAACACATCGCGTCGGACTAGGCTGTGGGATTCGAACTCACAACTGAAGTGCGACATGCCTTTATCACCTACAACTAGCCTACAGGAAGTCCATGGTTAGTAGAAACTAGTTTTATTATATTACACAGTATCATATATGAAGTATAAGTGCATTTTAGGAACCATATATGATTAATCTCACTTTAGACGGACTTATGTATATTTGATAATTTTTTCTAACCTTTTTATTGAGACAGATGGAATGACCCATCATTCTATCACATGATCTGCTAACACATCATGAATGAAAAATTCAAATTCATTTCATTATGATATGAAGTGGTAATTGTTCATGGAATGACCAATCGCGAGATTGTACCACAAACAAGTAAGAATTTCTCTTAATTCGAAAATTATTCAACATTAGGGAAATTATCTTAAAAGCCAAAAATGTTGTCCTAGTACTCTTATATCTGAAGAATCAGATGGTACCTTAGATCATCACAAATCTATGGATTTGTGATTGTTGGCTTTTTCATAGCAATGTTCTCTACCACTCTCCATCAGAACATGGTGGTTATATTTTTCTTCCATATCCATAATTTCACCAATGTTCTCTTATGTGGAAACACAGTGATGAGTTACATAGTGTAATTTTTATGTTTCATACTTCAGTTTTTAAAATCATATTTTAGTATCCCTTTTTACAATGTGGGTTTCTATGAAATAAGCTTTCAAGTAGTAAACAATTTATAACCCTGACGAATTTCGAGGGCGAAATTCATTTTAAGGGGGGTAGAATGTGACACCCCGAGATTTTATGAGATTTATTCATTTTAATTTCATTGATGTCATCTATTTTAAACCAAGATTAGTTTTTACTATAGACAACACCGTATTAACATGCAGTATACGAAACACTATTCTTGGCAAGTGTTACACACAATTTCATGTTTGTTTTGTAGAAATTATTCTATGCAACATTAAGTATAGAATTTTTTTAATGCATAAATGAAATAAGTTTTGATTATGATATATGAAACACCAAAAGGAGATTTCACTACACACGGCCATAACTTGGCTTGCATTACACTCAATCAAGACCGTCTTCGATAGCATGTGTAGTATGTAATACCGAGTTTACTAAATGAGATATTATTGTCATATTATTATGAACAAGCCATTATGAATAGTAATACCCACTTTTTGGAATTTTATAAATTTTATCTTTCAAAATGGACCTCATTTTTTGATTCGGAATCTCGAAATTAGCCTAGGCTGAATTGTTGGTATTTTTCGGAAAACATTCTATTTTTGATGAATAGTAATAACACTAGGTTACTATTTAAAAAGCGACTTTCAATTTAAATAATAGTTTATTTTATTTAAATTTATTTTAGGTAAAAATTGATAAAAAATACCTATATATGTTCAATTAAATTCATTGGAGTAATTTTATAATAATTTTAGATATATAAAAATTTTATTTAACTTTTCAAGGTCTTTTACCCACCTTCTAGGATAATTTGGAAATTCACATAAAACGTAATTTTACTCATTTTGTGAGTGGAATTTGGAAAATTAGAGACACATGGTTAATCTCAAGGACTAAAATGTGGTTCAATGAGATGAAAATAATTATCGGTGAATAGTAACTTTTTACTTTTATTTACCATAGTTAAAAGTAAATAGGGTAATTAAGGGCAAAAATGATTTCATTATTACCCTAAAACATGTCCAAATTCTATTATATAAGTGTAATTCGACCAAAAATAATATTAGGATTAAAATATGACCATTTAGGTCCACATGGATTAGATTAGGGCATTTATTATTAATTTATTTAAAGAAGGGTTAAAATAGTTAAAATCAATGTTTAATAATGAAATCATTTTTAATATAGGGTTATTCATAAGATTAATTCGACTATAAATATTCATTAGAATAATAAATAGACTTCCTAAATAATGGTATTTTATTTATATTTTTAGACATTAAATAAGTTAATTTATTTATGACACAATGATGATGCAACAATTATATTATTAATGAAATATTAACATAATGGATGTTATAAATACCCAAATAAATGTAATTTAAGACTTTTTATGATTTCCAATAATTTTATAGGTTAATATGACATGTTAGTATTGATTTAATTAACTCTTTTTGAACTAATAATGATTTTATAATTTTCACAAAAATCAATAACCAAATAGTGTCAAAATTGACATAAAAAGTTTTTAAAGAAAATATAATATTATTACTTGTTATTATATTCCTAAAAATCTAAGGTTCAGACAAGATACATATATCATGATATGTGTATCATTAATGGACTACTTTGGGGTATCTTGGATATATATGTTATTTTTATTATCTTTATAATATATAAATACAAAGTGACATGGTAAATATCAATCTAATTAACTAAGAGTTAAATCTAAAAGATAAGGTTAATATAATGACCCAAACCAGTCTAAAATATATTTAATTAGAGTATTTAGACCCATACCCACCTTATCTTAGAAATAAATCAATTTGGAGCTATTAAAAACCGAATATGACTTTATTATTAAATAATATTTTAAGTTATTCCAAAGGTGCCCCTCTCCTCCCTTATAAAAAGGGAACCCTTCTCTCTTCTCATCACACCCTTTTAAGACCTGAAACGCGTACAAACCCAACTCATTTATCCTATAAACTTTCCTAGAAAAATTCTGGAGGTTCTGGTCTTCTCAAAAGGCAAATTCATCATCCTTAAGAGGAATCATAAAGGAAGTTCATCAAAGAAGAGGTAATCTCTTCTTCCAATTCACTAAAGTTTCCTTCTTATTATATTTCTTTTTAATTATTTGTATCATTATAAAATAATAATATCAGTATTAATTATATACTGATATATTATTATAAATATTAAAAAACCCTATTTCACCTTCTATCCATCCTACGGAAAATGAAATCACTGCGCGTGCGTACGTACGGAATGCTGTCTCCACGCCATGGTGTAATCTGTTTCCGACCACCACCATACTTGGATGGGTATAATGGTGTAAATAAATAACTATATATGATTATTTTAAAGTGATATTTATTTTTAAATATTATACATACACTTAAATACAATTCCACTATAATGGTAACGGTATCATCGCTCGTGCGTACGTACGGACTACCGTCTCCACGACGCGATTAGATTCAATCTCCGTGATTAACCATTCATGAATGATTATAAAGTATATATAATAAGTAATAATGATATATAAGAAATAATAATTATTGTAGATTTATTTATATATATATGTATGTCATCTACTTAATCCGACTCAATTCAATAAGGAAACGAAAACAACGTTCATGCGTACGTACGGCCTACCGTCTCCATGAACGGTGTATTTAAATCCATTTATCAATCTATCTAATATATATGTATATGATGAATATATATTTTATATAAATCATGTTTTACATTCTATAATTATTTAAATCAGGATATAAGTAATAATATTAAGAACAATAAGTCGAAACATGTACAATAAATAAAACGATTTTACCCAAATCTTTTCTTTTACATCGATTTTACAAAAGAACGGGTAATATAAAGTCATAAGCAAACCATATATGATATCATAAATGAGAATATGATTCTATAATAAGTAAATGAAATTATATAAATTATTATACATGTGGTTCGGATACGTATGAAGCTTATCAGACCTAAGGTAAGGGATAATTATTTAAATCTCATTCTTATCTGATATTATTTACTTGTAAGTATTTATTGGGGTTATTGATGTCATCCGTGTCCATGTTTTCTAAAAGTTTTTTAATGTATTTTTAAAGTCATTTCACCCATTAGTTAATTTTACCACATGTTGTGAAATGAATAACTCTTTTGTTTACAATATGATGATCTTTTTGACTTTTCCAGCAATAGTACGACAAGAATGTTTTTTTAACTGATACATCATGAACCGATTTTTATTGTTTCATAACAAATAATTATCATGAATATTCCTATACAATATTTCATTATTATTTTCATAAAAATAATTTTAATTTCAAATTTCCTGGGATTTTGTGAAACGAAAATGATTTTGAAGAAGAAATGGTATTTTCCTCAAAAATTCATTTCAATTGTTTTGTCAAAATTATTTTCCATCTAAGATGACATTATTTTGTATGATTATGTTTCAAGTATAATATCACTATGATTTACATGGTTTCACCTTTCTTAGGATGAAATGATATCCATTTGTTTTATATGGATTATGTTATGACGGGCTGATTTTTATGAATCCCATTTTATTATTTGGGTTATGATGACTGATTTATGTTTATGTTGTGTCACAAGTGAGAATGTTTTTATTATGAGATTGGTGGGACCTATATATATCTCCAATGCATTAGGTAAAGATTTATATCTCATGAGATAGACATGGCTAGAATGGTAAGTAAATCCAGTTTAGTGTTACAGGACTGGGAGAAGGAGTGAACTCGTTTCATAAAGGGAATTTGTCCACTAAGATGGTCTTGGCAGCAATGCCTTGGCTACTATGGAAATAATATCATGTTATTAATGGTTTTCCAGAATTAAATTTTTTTTCCCATGCTATTTTATCATGATTAATGTTCCTTTATGACACATGCCTTACGTACTTCCATGATTTATTTCACAACTCAATATTTTGATGTGTAATCTTTATGTTCATTTTTTGAAGTTCAAATATATATGGTTAGTTTTATTTTCTCAATTCATACCCATACTGAGTATTTGAGCTCATAATTTATGTGTTTTCTTTTCCCCAGGATATAAATAAAGGTTTTAGGTAAGAAAAAAAAGGGGAAGATCTTTATGGGAGATGTTAAAGATCTGCCACCATGATTAGAAGTTTACTTTAAATGTTTCCAAAGACACTAAACTATTATAGTCCGTTGGTGTCTGTTTTTGTTATGTATTAAGTATTCCGCAAAACTAATGTAATGTCTATTTACTTTATGCTTCGGGTCTCTACAGTAAAGGTAATTTCATATTATTAGATCATTATATTTACCTAAAAATACACAAATTAGCTTTAATCACGATTAATAAAACAAAAAAGTTATTATTCACCATAAAAATATTTTAATCCCATTGAACTAAATTTAACATCATAATGACAACAATGTATGTCAAATTTTTTTGAAATTCAAATAAAATAGGTGGTAAAATTTCATTTAAACGAAAAATCAGTTTTTTTAAATACCACTTAGTGGTTTCACTATTCATGAAAAATAGATGTTTTTTAGAAAAATAAAAATAATTAACCCTAAGCTATATTTGATATTTCAAATTCAAAAATGATGTCCATTTAACCAAATTAAAAACATAAAAGTTGCATTAATTTTTTTATAATTAATTCCAGCTGTCCAAACATATAACTTGTTTTTAAGAAACAATATTTATCAAAAGATTGACACCTGTTTATGTTAAATGTCTAAGTGAAATTAATTCCAATGACCAATATTGAATGAAATGGTAAAAATATATTTTAACTACACTTTAAACCCAATTAAAAATATAATATATCCATTTAAATAAATTTGATTAAAAGGGGGTTTTGAATTAAAATACAACAATTTCACTAAAAATGATCTTTATCGGAAACATAAAAAAATTACACAAAGTAAATTTTGAGGTCCAGATTCTAAAGAAGGATTTTATTTTGTCAAATATAACATATAAAATCTTCAAAAGTGTATTTAAAAAGGATTCTAAATTAAAAGATGGATAATCGACCTTTTAAAGAATATTAGAAGATTTATGATTAAAATTGGATTCATTTACATTTTAATCCTCTATCATTTATTTGAATAAATGCAAAGGTTTTTGACAAACATATATAATAAATTGGTAGTGAGTTATAATAATTCATGCCATTGCAATGTCTAGGAATTAAATAACATTTAAAATAACATTATTATATTATTAGTGTGCAACGGAAGATTTCGAAGAAACTCGTTGTTGCGTATTGGTTATTCCATTGAACATAGAATCCCATTTTAAGTAATATTAATATTTTATTTACAAATACGAACATTACAAATTCATTATTTTCCTGGGATGTTACATCCTTCCCACATTTTGTGAATTGCATCCTCGCAATTTTATAATTGGGCTTGGAAACATTATTGTAATCCCCACATCAGAAAAGGAGTGAATAAAACTGTCAATTTAAATGAAATAAAAGAAAGTACAAAGGTCACCCGAGTTAACCCATACAAGGATTACATGTAGGAAAACATGGACATGGAAGAGTGAAAAAAGGCTCATGTTTTGATGGAGAGTGATTAAAAACATGATCAGGAGAAAGTTAACCCCAAGAAAATAAAAAACTTATAATGGGTTAAACGGTATGTGATTCCCGAGTAGGAAAAGATAACAGACATCATTTTTATTTTAATTTCCTTTTCATAGTGGAATTTATTTATGAGATTTACTAAATCATAAGGAAACATACTCACATGTTATGTATACTTTCAACTTTTACTAGATTTCTAACACAAACTCATATTTTCTCCAATTGATGAGTATTTCAGGAGGACTTGTTCGTATTAAGAGCAATATAATCAACTTCTAGCGAATCACCTAACCCACAAAACATGACCTATATATTTCCCATGTCTTTAAACCATATCCAAATCCAAAAAATGTTAGTACAAGATCAGATAATACCCAAAAAGGATAATCCTTTATAAAAAGAAATACTACTCATAATCTCCAAAAATTTTCCTACAAAACCCAATGTTCATCAAAGACCATTCAATAAACATTTGTACATAAAATTCATCAATGTAAACCAAAATAAGATTTAAAAACCAAATCTATGATGGATTTATTCACATAATCTTCCAAAATAAATCTTAATATTCATCTACAAATAAAATCAGTTACTCTTAAAACCTCATACTGAAAAGGAATTAACCTAATCACATATCCTCCATGATAGGTCAATCATTTCCATAGATAACCCAAAATAAACATATTCTTGACTCATAAAATCATCTAACTAAAAATAATTTGTCATACTAAAAAGGGACATCACGTAGTCCAGTGGTAGGCGATAAATACCAGTTGCACTTTGGTTACGGGTTTGATACTCATAGCTTCGTCCGACGCGACGGGTTGTCACATGGTCTGAGTGTCGTCCTTATTCAAAAACAATATAATTTTATAACATTCCCAAAAATAGATAAATTCCTAAAAAATAACCATAACATAATTTAATGACAATGGTTATCCAATAACATTCATTTTTCATCCCAAGATGAATTAACTGGTAATTACCTCAAATTCAAGTATCATATACGACCAAGTTTGTTCTTTATAACTATATCCACAAAGGAAAAGATAATTATTCCTAGAATAAAATTTTCATATATCAATCATTAGAGTGACATATACTATAAAAATTCTTCAAATGTGATCTCATCATCAAAAAAGCCTTAATAATTTTAAGAATTACACCATTCTAAAATCTATCATAACTCTTGAATCCCTTATATGATGAGTTCTTACTCATTCAACATTCCTTATGATCCATTAACCATTCATTTCCATCTTATTCAGAAATATTTCTTTCCTAAAAACAAAAAAATGAATCATATCTTAAGATTCAAAAATAGGAAAACATATGATAAGAAATAATCTATTCCTTTCATTGGTCACTGTCAGTTTCTTCATCCTCAATCATAATGGCATTAGGTATTGGTAAACGAATATTTGCACAATCCTGGTGATCCCATTCCTGAATCTTCTTTGTAGGCCATGTGTTTGTATAATGACCATGCACACCACTTTTAAAACATTCAATTGGTCCTTCAGAAAGAACTTCTTTCCCTTTCCTATAGTAAAATAGATGCTTCCTTTTTCCATGGTAGGTTCTTGATTTATGACATTCATTTCCACATCTATAGAATCATTATATCCCTTTGAAACATTTTCTTATGTGTTTCATTCCACATCTATGAAACCTAGTTTTTTGAACATACTTACATTTATGATTATTACCTGAACTTACATAGGGATTTGTTTCTCGCATATTTGATGTCGTATAAAAATCACAAAGGTTTAGGTGGTCAATCATGAGTCAGATAGTTGGTTGAGAATAACCATAAGATTTTTCATTGTAGCCCCCATATCATTCAGTTGCTTGTTCATAAAACCATCACAGTTTTATTCACATCAACTGTTACTTTGGTGCCTGCTAGATCCAGCCATTTACTAAACCCAAAAAGGTCAGTGTGAGTATATCAGTAAAATCATAATATAATATTAATATATAATTATTAATGTTATCTTAACCTCATTCACATTATCTAAAACAACTATGACCCTTTCTGAAATATTAACAATTATGGTGATGACACTTATGCTTAAAGAATACCCTATCCTCTAAAGTTATCTCAACCGACCTATGATACCAACTATAAGGACCTAGCCTTGAAATATTAAAAAATCTTGAATTAAATGAAAAATTCTCATTGAGGAACTCTTAAGGTTGAGACTTTTATAAAATTTGGACATAACTATTTCATCTCATTGATTTCATGGCAGACACATCTACTCAGTTTCCATTTTTTTCACAAAATATAAACTCTTGAACAAAAGATTCATTTCTAGTTCCATGTTTTAGACACCATGAATATGCCTTGATCCCATCCTTGGCGGTTTTACCCTTTAAGTCCTGTGGAAAATATTTCATAAACATGGGATGAGCACAAAAGGCTCAGTAAGGGATATAAAAATATGAAAAGGTAACATTAGTCCATGTATACATAATAATAAATGAAATCATACATTACTCATAAAACATAAGCACTTTAACAAACCTTATGAAATCCAAATATTTATGAATAACTCATATAAATCATAATAGATAAAGTAAACTTGAGGCATTCATACCATTCTTACGTAGGGAGTAACCCTCATTGTTACGTTTGGAATACCCATCAGAGTATATTCCCTAAATATCTTTGGAGAAACCTTACCATTTAACTCCATCACGTTACCCAATGCATTAGAGATCTATATTTTTCTCATTCTTCCTTAGTTTATCAAGGAACCACCCTTCTTCATAAACAATGCCCAAGAACCATAACATAATCATATCACATAAAATATGCATAAAGGAAACATAACATTTCCACATTTCAATCACAGGATATCAATACAAGATATTAATATAATCAAAAAATTATAGAAACCATTTTCACTAACAAAAAAAATGATAATTAAAACATGGTATTTATTTTTCATTTAAAAACAATGTTATGGCTTGAAGAGGAAGTTGAAACTCAAATAATGGTCACAGGTGCGGAAAAGTCGTTGTCGCCGCATACGTACGAAAAAAACATTCCCTTTTGTCATTTAGTTAAAAGATTTTTATAAAAAAGATTCCTTTTAAATAAAAGTAAAATTCAATGGTGTTTATAAACCGTATAAAAGAAAGTTGTGTATAAAAGAAAATATTCCTTAATGAAAGGAGATTGAGACGAAGTCCAATACAAAGACAATATACTTAGATTAAGGGTAAATAAATTACATAATTATGTGTGACAAATATAAATACACCCAATATAAGTGGATATTAAGTGTAAAACAATAAGAGGTCATCCACACATATTCATAGAACAAAATAATCAAGAATTATTGGTTAAACCCAAAGAATGGTAATTGGGATAAGAAGTTCCTTTAAAGAAATTCAGCAGCCTAATGACGTCACTTAAACATTCAAAAAATGAGAGGATGAGAAATAAAAAGGGAATACCATCACTTGTTCATAACATTTTAAAAAATAACAATATATAAGAACATATCACAATATAATAAGATGTAAATTAAATGTCCTAACAAAAATAAGTCTTTTAAAAAGAGAATGGTGAAATGTTTCCTTACCGACTTGTGTAACTTTCGAAACGTACACCCCATGAAAGAAGGACTATAAAAAATTGATGTAAATACTCATAAATGAAATTATATTACACAAAGATTTGAATAATGGGTAGTACATACACCACTCAAAGGAAATTGTGGAAAATGTAGCATAAATCCAACATGAATAAAAGTGAGATGAAAAATCCCTTACGAAAACTCGTCAGCCTAACGACGCCACTTAAAACATCCAAAAATGGATTTATGAGATCAAATAGGGTCTATAATAACCAGAACAAAAAAAATTAAAGAATGATGAATATAAAATAACATCCCCAAACATATGAAATATGAGCTTAAAATAAATGACATAAAAGAGAGTACATAAAAAGAAAGAGAGAGGAATGATCCCTTACCTCAAGTCGGATTTGTCTTGTTCATTTATTTATATTCCTAAATAATAAACATTGGTCAAATAATAATTTCTTAAGGAACTCTTTTAAGATTTACTATTCAATTCATGTCACATATTATAATTTCATAATAATTACTTATTAATGTGAGTTCATATCAGACGATTTTGTCGAAGTTCGGTATATGAGTCAAAAATGAACTTGTTTGAAAAGAATTTCCCATGTAGTTATAATTACCCCTCTCCAGAATATAATTAATGATTTAAATATCATATATATCCATTATATATTCATTTTATACTATTCCATAACATTCGGAGATAAGAAAATGAAATGCACCGTTCATGGAGACGTTAAGTCGTATGTACGCATGAAAACTACTTTCATTTTTTTGTCACATTAATGGAATTAATAATAAATGAGATATAAATATATATATTATAATTAATTTATAATTTATATGTTATATTGGTCACATATGTTCTTTAATTTCATTCTTTATACATTCTATTTATTTCATGAACGAGTCCCTTCAATTGAGGGGCGGTATTCCACACTTCCTCAAAGAAAATTATCGCATTTTCACAACATGAAAAGCATAAAGGTATGTTTTAAATCTAAAATACAGAAGAATATAAAGGAAATAAATATAATATATATTATAAATAAATATATTTCCATCATAATAGCCACCATGAGAGGTGGTAGGAGAATATAGAACAATCATCGTTTCTTGAGGTAGTAATTCACCATCCACCGAAGCAGTGTATTCTTTAACTATTAGACGGAGGTGTGTGTAAGTGTAGCTCAAATACTTCTCAAAATAAAATCCTAGTATATGGAATATACTGGTGGTTTTATAAAAGAAATTAGTAAAAATATTTTAGTGGGTTGGAGATGCAAAATAAAACAAAAGAAGATAAGAGATGACATTACCTTTAAATCAGGTAACTCACTTTGGTTTGAACCAAAAGGGTTTCTTGAAGAGATTTCAGCCTAAGGTAAGGCTTATAAGATGAATAGAGGTATTTGGAGAGATAAAATGAGATGATTTTGGTAGATTCAAGGGCTTTAGAGGTGTGGGTAAGGGGGTATAGGTGGGGGCATTTTAAAAGAGGGAGGAGGGTCACTGTTGGAAAGTCTTCAAAAGTTACTTTATTATAAAATGATTTACGATATTAAAGGTCCCACAATTATATATTTATAGGATAAGGTTATAAGTGTTCTAAATCCAACCATAAAATAAGTTTTTGACATGTTTATTTCTTATATTTTACCTTATCTTCTCATTTTATTTAAATCATTCATTAATGAGGTAATCACTGCATCATCATGGTGTCGTAAATAAATTTATTTATTAAATGTCTAAAAAATATAAAAAAATATCACGATGTAGGAAATATTTTTATATTTATAATTAATATTTATAGTAAAAAATATCACTTGTATAACCCCATGTATAAATTGTTTTAGTAAAAAAATTCTTGTTTGTGACACTTTTATTTTTACTTTAATTAAAAAGTTATTAATGTCATTTTCTTCCCCAAGTGGCTCCATGGGTTACCCAAGTTGACCAATGGATTGTCTTGGTCGGACATGAATTATCCAATAAGTTTAGGACAAGTGTAAAGGTAATTTTATATTATTATATCGTTATATTTAACTTAAATTACACTATTTACATTTAATCGCGATTAATAAAAAATAAAAGTTACTATTCACCAAAAAAATATTTTAATCCCTTTGAACCACATTTTACATCCAAATGAAAACCATGTATGTTGTATTTTTTCAAATTAAAATCACATAGGTGGTAAAATTTCATTTAAACGAAAAATTAGTTTTTTAAACTACCACTTCGTGGATTCATTATTCATCAAAAATTGATGTTTTTCAGAAAAATACCAAACATTAACCCCAACATATATTTGATATTCCAAATTCAAAAATTATTTTCTTTTTACCAAATTAAAAACATAAAAGTTTAATTAATTGTTTTTATAATTAATTCCCTCTATCAAAACAAATAATTTGTTTTTAAGAAACAATACATATCAGAATATTGACACTTGTTTATGTCCAATTTCAATGTGAAATTAATTTCAATGACCAACATTGGATGAAGTGGAAAAAATTTATTTTAACTAAACATTAAACCCAATTAAAAAGATAATATATCCATATAAATAAATTATATTAAAATGGGGTTTTGAATTAAAATACAACATTTTCACTCAAAATGATCTTTATCGGAAAAAAAACAAAAAATTACACAATGTAAATTTTGATGTCCAAATTCTAAAGAAGGATTTTATTTTGTCAAATATAACAAATAAATTATTCAAATGTATATTTAAATAGGGTTCACCATTAAATGGCGGTTAATCGATCTTCTAAAGAATATTAGAAGATTATGCATAAAATGGGATTCATTTGCATTTAAAGCCTCTAACATTTATTTGAATAAATGAAAATATATTTGACATAAATATATAATATATTGGTAGTTAGTTATATTCATTCCTACCATTATAATGGCTAGGAATTCACTACCATTTAAAATAATATTATTATATTATTAGGGTGCAATGTACGATTATTAAGAAACTCATTGTTGCGTATTGGGTACACCATCAAACATAGAATCCCCTTTTAAGTAATATTAATATTTTATTCACAAATTTGAAAATTTCATATTCATTATTTACATGATTTGTTACAATAAATAAATTTTTATTTAATTATATATATATCATTATCATGATGTAGTGATGTAAAAATAAGAATCACATCACTTTGAGGAGGTGGTTGTCCACATGTTCACAAATGACATTATTACTTTTTGAGTGTGAGATAAGGTAAGAATAGAATTGTATATTATATATTCAGAAAGATATTTATGTAAACAAAATTATAAATAGTTAATATGTATTAATTATTTTATATGACCCGTCATTATTACATTCCATGTAAATCATGAAGGATTTACATGGCTTTGAGGAGGTGGTATTCCACAAGTCCATAAACAATGTTATCGAATTCCCAGAAATTGGAAAAAATAATGATACGTGTTATATAATAATTTAAAAAGAATAAATACATCATAAATATCTTATAAATAACATAAAAATAGTATGAATATCATTATTCACATCATTGAGGGGTGGTAATTGAAGAACAAATGATATAAGTTCATGAGGTGGCAGTCTATTGTACTCACAAACTATGATTGCATATCCCATTTGATGGATGTGTGCGAGTTTTTAGTTCATTAACATAACATGAAAATATATCATTATATTTAAGATAATGAAGATATTATATAATCATGGTATAAGTGTAATATAATTGGAGGATAAATAAAAAAACAAAAGTTCTCATTGAAGATCATTACCTCTTATTCAGTTAATTTATTTTGGATTACACCAAATGAATAATTTGGATTACTTTATTCAGAATGTTAGGATTCTTGGATGAGATAGTGGATTTTGGGTGTTTATTTTTTCTGGGTTTTTCTGATACAAAATTGTTGTGACATGTAAATAATGGGAGGGAGTGAATTCACTTTTACAAGTGACAGAGAGGAAACACATGGTATTTTAGAAAACAAATTTAAGGTTTAGCCACGTTTTTACCTAACAAAAGGTATAAATAACACTAAAACGTTAATAATAGTGGTTTAATGGTCTAAATATGTCCATAAAATGATTTTTTTTTGTTTATAGTTCATATTCCCTGTAAGATTAATTTTTAAACCCTAAGAAAAGTCATTTTTTACCTTAATCATTTTAATCAATTTTTATCACTTCCACTAATATTTTTGTTTAAGAACTAAGTTAACATTAATATAAATTATAAATTATTATTATTAAAAATATGGAATCTATTTTTCCAAATTACCAAAAAATATTAGGTATAATTTTATTTCATATTAATCCTATAGTCATGACAAAACAATGGTGTTTTAAAGTAAACATTTCAATGGTTTGAAATATGTTTATATAAAATTTAAATGTAAAATTGAATAATATTTCAATAAATTGTATTAATTGAATTATAATTGAACTAATTTTACCTTCAAATGAATTTAAAATATAAAATATCTATATAAATAAATTATTTGAAAATATAAATTTCATTTATAATTCAGTGGTTTTCATTGTCCCAAAAAAAACAATACTTCTAAGAAAAATATGAAGAATCCACCCAAAGATAATTTGGATATTATAATTTCAAAAAAAAGTATTTTAAATATAAATTCTAGCTAAAAAGTTTGTTTTTAAAATAAATTTCCAATTAAAAGGGTGCCAAACTGCCTTTTAGAAAAATATGATTTTTATTCTAAAAATGGGATTTTTTTTCTTATTTTATGCCTATAAAATAATTTCAAAAATTTACAATAATTTTATCATATATATAAAAAATCAATTTAATTAATATTCTTGATTAATATTTATTAATTTAATTTATTAATATAAAATTATTTTATGGGTGTAAAAATAGTTTTTCATTAAAAAACAAATCCTTTATATTAAATTTTTTTCTATTTTCATTTCTAATAAAATAATAAAAAAATTATTCATTATACAAAAATGTCTAATCCATATTTTCATATTTTAGTTATTATTTTTCATTCCCACCATTCTAATTAATAGGTGATAAATATTATGTTAAATATTAATATTAATAGTATATACTTTTCCAATAAGACTCAATATTTCATGTACCGCAATTTATTTAAGAAAAGTGATGTTACAATCAATACAAGATAAACTTATTGTTGTGTATAAAAAAATATAAACAATGAATTGTGTGTATCTAAAGATAGTAAATAATTTAAATTAATTTGAAACAATTAATTTCATAAAATCTCAAGATGTTACATCCTACCCCCATTAAAATAAATTTCAACCTAGAAATTTATCTTGGTAATCATATGATTTAAAATTTTTAGAATTCCATTATTGAATCACATATTTTAGAATTGAAATAATGAAAAAAGTACCTTAAAGGGAATGTGGGAAACATAAAGGTCACTTGATGATATATATAACTAGAATTCCACATAGGGAGAACAGTGGTGGGAAATGAAAATATGTATTTGTAAGGGTAAAAATAAGTCCCATGGACTAATAAAGAGTGATATAGAACATGGTCAATAATTTGTAAATGACAAAAAACATTCCAAATAGGTTTGGAAAAGGTCATTTATATCATCAGAAAATTTGGTAATAATACAACATTTTATTTCAAGATCCTTTTCTGAATGGTGAAGTATTATTTCACCACTTAGACTAAAGACATAACTAAATATACATTATATGTAAACATTCATCCTTTAACCATGTTCCACCAAAATATATTATTTTTCTCTAGATGATAAGTATTAATGATTAATTTTCTTATGCTTGATGCACAAAAATCTACTTTTAAATATCACATGTCCAAAAAAGGTGTAGTCAAGCTATTCCCCCCATTTTAATTAATTAACGCAAAACAAAATGGTTCACACATGGTAAGATGATTCCTAAAATGAAGAAACCTTAATGAGATACATTAACCATAAAAATAAATACCCAAAATTGATGGATTATTTCACTATCTAGATTGAAAACATAATCAAATACAATTAATTTACAAATAAAATTTCATAATTTAACCAAATTCCACCATAATCTCATATTTCATCCCAAATGATCAGTATTTTATATTAATTTTCTTATTTTTAATGCACAAAAAAAATTAAATAACACATTTCCATAAAAGGGACAGTCAATCTATTCCACCTATTATTAGACATTATCCAAAACCAAAATGGATATCACATGGAAATATAATTCCCAAAATGTGTAAACAATAATGTAATACATTAACCATCAAAATTAGTACCCAAAGATTATACCAAATATTTCTATAAATATCTATCCCTAAAATTCTACAAACATTTCCGAACTAATTTCAAAACCCAAATATTAGAAGGATTTGATCATATATTCTTAGAATATAAATGAATAATTTTTCCTCAAATAAAATACGATATAATTACAAAATAAACATAACATTTACTTATAAAAAAGTTCAATCAAACTAGGAGAAAATGTAGGCCAGTGGTAGGTGGGAAATCATTATCATCCTTCAATCATGTGTTCAATCTGCACCACCTAACTGAATGCAATGGGTTTTTACCCATCATATGGTTATACTATTTTTTCTTTAATCGTATAAAATAAACCCCCCATAAAATCAAACTATGATTATTCAAGGGGTTAAAAATACCTCAACCCATAAAAGTGACTCCAAAATTTCTACGATAACCTAATTTTTTTACTACTTGAAACCTCAATGGTGTGTATACGAAATTGAAATTACCATATAGAGCTATTATGGTATCACTAAATATTAATATTACATAAAATGTAAACATACTAATATCAAAATTTATCTAAATTGACCTTTTATAACAAATATAATATCCCATGACACTCACTCATAGACTGAGTGCTGAAATCATAAACCTGAAATTTTTAGCTTTGTTTATGAAAACTATGACAAACAATTTTCATCTAAAAAATAAAAAAGTAAAAGTAAAAATGGTATCACGTAAAACCTTGAGGACATTTTAGGTTTATAGTTTTATAAAATTAGGACAAACTCCTAAATAAACAATTCACATGACATTAAGCGAGCATTTCACCAACTTAACCTATCATTAATTTCTCATATTAAAAAGTCATCATAATCCTTATGAATCATTTATATTCATAACTCATTCAAAATTATTATTTAAAAATCATGGGAAAGGAAAAGTAATAAGAGTTATCACAAATTATCAGTAAGGGTAAACAAAATCGTTAGATATTTAATGTTATCAATGATCATAAAAAGTGTAAATTGTTATGATAAAAAAAGCAGAGTGCATGAGTGAATCATAAAAGTGAATGTACCAATAAAAACATATATAATCAAATATAAAAACATATAAAAGGGAAGTTTCATCAAAATAAATAATCACGATACTTGGGATATCAATCTCAATCCATAGAAACATTTTAAACCCATAGAATGCATAAGGAAATCATGTGCATAACATAGGACATATTTTTCACTTTACTATTATTATAACTCTTACAAATGGAATAACCATACTATATAATTACATCACCAATTAATTAGAGGGATATCACAGACCCATCCATCCTTGGTTTATCATGGAATCACTCATCATCGGTTTATAACGTAACCACTTATCGTTGGATTATAACGTAACCACCCATAAAATATCCAAGCACCATTATATAATCCTAACACAAAAAAATCATTAAATTTTAAACATAACACTCATTAAAATTAATTTTCACTCATAATAAAACTGTTCATGTTATTGAAATTATCAATCGAATTTCAGAACCGATTTTCAATAAAAAATACACAGAAAAGGGAATTTGGGGTGCTGTTTTATTTTAAAAACCTGATGTATTGTAGGGGGCTACATATATATAAATGGAAATAAAATTTACTTTTTAATAATTTTATATCTATATAAATAAATATTTAATGTAATATTAAGAATATTGAGAAAAATATTTTGAATTTAAATATTTAAAATTTTAAAAATTTAAAAAGATATTTTTATATCAAAATGTCCCACAACACATTGAAATATTTAAATCATAATACACATAGTAGAAAAAAATTTGAAAAATAAAATTTTTTGAGAATTAATATATTAATGATAAGATTTTTCAAAAGGGTTGTATATGAACCTTATAAAACAAGGTTGGTGTATAATATCAAAATATTCCTCAATGAAAGAAGATTGAGATGAAGTCTTTTACCTTGGGTCTGAATTTTCGTGTGTGCCTTTATCCTCATGACTAATAATCCTATTTAATTATTTACATTATTTAGATCCTTTTAAACATTATTATTACTTATATATTAATTATTAACATTTGTATGAAACTAATTAATCAACAAAGTTTACGTCGGGTGTTTTGACCATATTTAGTTTATGTGTCAAAAATGACATTGGTAGGTCTAGTCTGGTAAAAGGGTTTAATATTTAAACATTTATAGAATAATAATAAGGAAATAATAAAAATATTTACAAATAAATTATTATTTTATAACCTATCATGTAATATGGTTATAAAAAATGAACCAATGTTACTATCATATAGATTGTAGGCCATACATTCGAATGAGTAACATGCCGGATTTTCAATGATCATTATGGGAAGAATGTAAGTAACATTTACCATTACATAATGATAATTATATTATAAATAAAATATTATTTAATTATTTTTATCATTATTTTTATTTAGTGATGAATAAATAATAATTTCATCTCTTCAAGGAGGCGGTAGTTCACACATCCATGAACAATGTTATCACTTTTCAGTGTCAAAAAAAGTAAGAAGATAATTATTTATTATTTGTAACGAAATATAACAATGTCATGAATATAATAAATATTTCTTTAAAATCACGTATTTTTATTAAACTCATTATTAATATATTCTACTTAAAGTGTTAATGAATCAAATCGCTTTAAGGAGACGATAGTCCACATGTCCACAAATAATGTTATTGTATTCCCAAAAATGTAAAGCATGATGATATGTGTTATATAAAAAAATAAATTAAAATAAATACATCATAAATTTAATATATATATATATATATATATATATAAACAACATATAAATAATTACTCCCAACCTTGATAGGTGGTAATGGAAGAATGAATGACATCAGTTTGTGAGGCGGTAGTCTGACATACAAACGAATGATTACTGTGTATCCCATTTGATAGAAGTGTGTAAAGTTGTAGGTAATAAAATTTACATAAAAAATATCATTATATTTAAGATAATTAGGTTATTATATAATAATGTTATAAGAATAATATAATGGGTAGATAAAGTAATAAAACAAAAGTGCTTGTTGAGTAATATTACCTCTTCTTCAGTTAACTCCTTTTGGTTTTCACCAAAGGACTTCCATTGATTAATTTATGCCCAAAGTTAAGATTATAGGATTATATTAGATATTTTTTATGTTTATTATGGTAGGTTTTACATGATAAAAAATGCTTGAGAGGTGTTATTAATGAGGGAGAGTGAATTCCATTTTATAATATAGGGAGAGGGCACACTTAGTATTTTTGAAAAGAATGTTTTGTGAACCCACAATTTTTACATAATAAAGAAATACATAAAAAAAATATACCAATAGGTTTAGTTGTAAAAATATGGCCAAAAAATGGTTACTGGACAACTGTCTAAGTAATTTTCCTTTTATGTTTAATGTTTAACCACGATGTCAACTCATGTTTACCTTAATCACTGTAATTAATTTTAATTTATTTCACTAATATTTTTGGGTAAAAGTTATGTTGAACATAAAAAAATAAATAATTATCCTGATTAAAAATATGGAATCCGTTTTTCTAAATTTATATCAATGAATTTTCATAATTAAATTTAAAATTAATCCCTTATATAGAATGAAAAAATGGGTTTTTAAAGTAAAATGATCAAAAGATCAAAATGTTTTATGTCTAATTTTAATGTGAAATTGATTAAAAAAACCTAAATAGGATTGATTGAATTATAATTTAACTAATTATACTTTAAACAGAAATTAAAAAATAATTTATCATTAAAAAGAAATTATATGAAATTCTAATTTGCAATTAAAATTCAATTATTTACACTGTTCATCAAAAAGGAAACTACTTAGAAAAAAAATCACCCAATGATAAATTTGGAATTATTATTTTAAAAAATAAATAAATTTTGTAAAATAAATTTTTCCAAATTTTCCAAATTTGGGTTCAAAATAAATCAGTCATTAAAAGCCGGCAAAAATGCCTTTCAAAAATATACAGCTTTTTTATGCATAAATTTTTTTTTGTTCTTATTTTATAACTCTAAATTTTATTGGATTAATTTAAAAGAATTTTATTAAATATATAACATATATATTTCATTAATATTTTTCACTAATAGTTATTAATTTATTTTTTAAGATAAGAATTCTTTTGTGGGCACAAAAACAGGTTTTTTTATAATAATAGATCCTTTATATTCAATTGGTTTTTATATTCTTTTATAATTAATTGGTCACAAATAAATTCATTATATAAACTTATGAAAACAAAATTTCAATAATTTAGTTAATCATAATAATTCCCATCATTCCAACATCTAGGTGATAACTATTATGTTAAATAATAATAATATTAGTATATTGTGATTCAGTAAGACACAACATTGCGTGTATCACATGTAATAAAAGAAAATAAATGTTAACTGCGATAGAAGATAAACTTATTGCTGTGTATAATACTTGATAAAATATAAATTCTGTGTAATGAAAGGTACAAACTAATTTAATTTCACATGAAAGACTATTTTTCATAACATATCATGATGCTACATGCTACCACCACTAAAGAAAACTCCATTAGAAAAAAAATATCGAAGAGAATACCTAAAACATCCACAACATGACAACATGGATATATTTTCTCCACCACTAGAATCATAAAAATAAGATGAACAATCTTACACTACACAAGATTTAGTCTTATTATTTTATACCCTTTCTCAACACTTTTACATACACTACAAGTAAAGGGTACCTTTATAAAAACCATATACAACCCCATCTTCCATTAATATTATTAATGGTGTATCATTTCTTGATTACCTATAACATATCAAGCCCCTTTATTACCATATCATGATTTTATTATTTTAATAAACTTAAAATCCTAGGTATTTTAATCACAATTGTTTTTTAATCTAATCCTCATAATATTTTAGGGTTTTAATTTGTTTTCACAAATATCCATCTTAAATATTCATTCTATTAAGTCATATATATCTATATATATTATAGAAACACATCCACACTCACATATATTTTGTCATCAGTGTGTCTATGTAAATTTGTGCTTGGTTTTATATATATATATGTATATATTCAAAATTATACGTATGTGTATACATATTTTTTTATATTTACTCTATTTATGTATTTTATAATTTTTTGTTTAGTAATATACATATTTATATGTTTTAATTTATTTATATATATTATTGGTATTATATATATATATATATGTTAACCCTTTTATGTATAAAAATTTTCTTTAAAATAATTTTACTTATGATATACACACACCCGGATATATATATATAATGGTATATTGTTTTTATTATATATGTTTATATATATATATATATATATTGTATTCATAAATCATACATATATACATATATACATATATTTATTTTGTAGTGTGTGTTTGTATATATACATATTTTTTATATCATATATACACATATATAAATATAAATGTTATATATATATACATCTATTTGTGTGTGTTTGTGTGTTTTATAGTGTGTGTGTGTTTATATATGTTTTATATAGTATATATATAAATTTTATTATATATATATGAACATCTGTGTGTTTATTGTGTCAACATATATATATTATTTATATAATAATTTAATACATATTTTATTCTGTAAATATATGACTATGTGTTATTATATATAGAAATTTATGTTAGTTATATTAATAAGATTTAGGATTTGTTGATTGAAATATGAAGAATTTGAAAAAATGGATGTATGCTAATTTTATGATTAAAAAGTAAGAGGAATGTGTCAAATAATTCATCAATTTTTGAACAGACAATGTGAATGGACCTTATAGAATCATGTGTTCTTGTCTAAGTTGTTGTTATTCCCAAATAACTAGCACAACTGAATTGAAAAAAAAATGATCTGTTATAGAATTGATCGAAGTTATAATTATTAGAACAAAAAAAATAAAGAAATGTGTTTATAAGGTTAAATGTAAATATATTTTATGAATAATCAAATATTGGTACATTTGTATACAATGATGTAGATAATATTGATAATATAATGTTGAGTGACTCCTTGAACTACTGAATGTTTTGATTATTACAAAGATTATTTTTTTAATTTCCTATAATTGTTTTAAGACATTGAATTATGTATATATTAAATTGTGTTTATTTATGATCATATGATAATATTTCATTTCATAAATTATCAGTATATTTCATGTTTTGAATTTTTATAACATGATCTAGAAGTATCATGTAGTATTTGTAGGATAAATAATTCATTTCAGACCATAAAATATCATTTAGACTTGTTATATACTATTCCCATGCAACAAATATACTATAAACAATGTATCCTAATGAATAACCATGTATCTGACTTGTGAACCATGTACTAATTTTAAAATCAATGTAGTTGATTTTCTAGATTCAAATACCCTATGTATTTGGACCATATCATGAGTCATAGAACTCATAATTGGGGTTTTCTATTTGAAATATAATAAGATTATATAAATTTAATTATTAAAAATAAACTTTTGAATCAATATTTATAATGTATAAAATTATGTTAGAATTTACTGAAGGATATTAGTCTATTTTCTATAGCCTTCCAAAATAGTTTTTCCTCTATTTTAATCATAAATTGAGTTTTATAAATCCAATTAAGGTGATTGTTGATTAATTGTAAATATAATAAATCATTATAAATTTAAGTCAAATGGAACCAAAGATGATTCCCCCTTTTTGATGATCTATTTTATGTTTGAAATTTAAAATTTCATTATGTTTATGGTTTTTAGGGATTCAAATACAGAAATCACTCTTGTGAGTAATTCTCTTACATTGATCCCTTACATTAATAGACTACATGGTGAAATAATTATTTAAATTTTCTTTATGAGTTTTCTTATGTGTTCAATTTTATTAAATATATAAAAACACCTAAAAGAAAACCCCATATGTTAATATGGCCACGACGTTTAGTGAATTTCTACAGTTTTTACTAAAATATGGAAGATGATAAATTTTACTCAAAAGGCACTGAAGCGGGTCAGACTAACTCCTAAAAATTTTATTAAAAAATTAAATACAAGGATATAACATCAAAATATAGGTTTAAAAGGCCTAGTAAAATCCTTTCCACATGCATCAGCCTTACTAAAATTCACACAAAAATCAATATCCATAAAAGATCATTGCAAACTTGACTCTACAGTGGCCTTCGTTGATAAAGCATCATCAACCTGATTAGCCTCCCTATAAAGATGCATCACATAAAAAAAGACAGCATCAATAAGACTTAGACACTCAATCCAAGAGGGTAACATCCTCCATGGTACATTCCTCAACCGTCTCCGAAGGATATCAATAGCCACCATTGAGTCTGACTATATCCAGAGAAAACACCAACCATAAAAAACTACATATATGATAGTATTAAGCATATCCCAGAGCTCAACCTCAATGGCAGAGACCTGCCCAATGTAATGATAAAATCAACCCGTAATAAAGCCCCGATAGGTACAGAATACACCACCATAGCCAGCAAGTCCAGGTGCACAAGAGGCCTCCCCATAAACATTGACCTCCACCCAAGAGGGAATCGGAGGAATCCATCTAATTGACTTCATCACCAATGGTTTCTCATCTATCCAGTGACACCAAAATTCCTGAATATAAAAGGATCATTAAACTCGTTATTCATACAGCCAACCTACACTCTGTAGGTTGTACAAAAATCCCTGTGAATCTCCATTACTCCTGACCAGAAAGTGGGCTTTATACCCTCAAGGACCTGAGCATTCAGATCCTTCCAAATGAATCCAATGGTTGCTTCAACATCAACCATAAGAATGTTATGGACCTTTTCACTGCATCATGGAGCAACAGCTGAGGAGAAAAGTCCCTCCATCGAGCTCCTCTCCAAGTTATACCCCACCATGTCTTGAATGTATTTCCAGAGCCAACATTTAAGATTGCAGTGCAAGAATATATGATAAATGGATTCTATAGAATAAAAACAAATTGGATAGTCCGAGGAAAAATGTATGCCAGTCCACTGAAGAATACATTACACCAGGAGCCTTCTCTTCCATATCCTCCCTAAAAGTAAGTACTCAGAAGGGGGAATGAATAATGTTCGGAATGCAGCAATCCACGGAGGAGCTGGAAACTTCCCATTGCACATCAGCTAATAAACTGCCCGAGTGGTAAGAGTACCATTTGAATTTGGTTTCCTACAAAGAGCTTCATTATCAAAGAAGATGTATCTAAGAATTTAAGTTATGATCTGAGAAGGAATGAACTCACAGATGCTTGAACTATTATGTATCAAAGAATCAAACGATCACTACAACCAATCTTGTGGAATGACATCATCCTCTTGAATCGGTCTGTACAACCAAAGAGTGCTCCAAGAATTCATAGTAGACTCCCTACAAACAAACCCCTTCAAGTATGATATGATCCCATTGAAAGATGATCTCAACGCATGAAATATAGTAGAAGCACAATAATGAGGATAACCATCCCAAAGCCTTGTGGTGGTCTGGGTTGAAATAAATTCCATAGAACTGTCTTGAGAAGTAAATAGACACCGAGTGAATCTAATGAGAAGTGCCTCATTAAATAGGCTTAAGGCCTTAATTACAAGTCCCCCCATCTCAACTGATTTAATGCAGTCTTTCCATGCAACAACTATATACATTATTCCATATATAGAACTGGTCCATATGAAATTTATAATGAGCCTTTGTAGTTCCTTGATAAGATTCATTGGCCACCTGTAAATGATCAATTTTACGTTTTGTTTCATTCATCTATAAGCTTCATGATGTTTTTTTCATATATTTAATTTTTTATAACGAATTTATAAATTCATAATAATTATGCAGAACCTATTTCAAGTATTTTTCATTATATTATGAACGTTTTTATAGATATAGATGTGTGTTTTTTCATCACATATGAAACATAAAACATAAAACTCAATTTTTTTAATTATATTATTCTATTTTATTTGATATTATTGTCACATAATTAATATTAGTTGATATTAAAATCATTAAATATTATTTTAATATCTTTAGTGCAGTTTCATTAATGTCTTATATTTTCCACATGTTTATTTCTCTTTTCAAATAGAACATTGTTGATTTTCATATTCAAAATTAAAACAACCTATTTTAATGGGATCATTCATTCACATATTATTACAAGAATTTTTTTATAAATTTAATAAGGTGGTTTAAAATAAGTTTGAATCTCTCTACATTGAATTAAATTCCAATCATGAGTTGGAAATTTTTTGTAGAATGATAATTACTCCCTTTTATCTATCTTTTTGATAATTTAGTTTATTAATTTTTTTTTATTTTTGAATCCTCTAACATATCTCAATTGTGTTAATTTTATTTGGGTTTCAAAGTATTTCAAGCCTTTTTACTATAATATATATATATATATCTGAGTTAAGAGAATACAAAATCTTGATAACAAAATATTTACACTTAACATTGAAGTGTTGTACTTTTGTGATTAAGTTTCAATGTAATGGATGATCTCTCAATGGATATAAGAAATCAAATCCAAATCCTCTTACCTTTATATGACATCCTAATACATTACTCAAGAACATGTACCTTTTCATTCATTATTTATCTTTGTCCTCATCCTAGTATCTTTTGTCTATAACACTTCTCCCCATAATTCATGTAAACTTACTTTTATGTTTATAATTTTACGTACTAAATCATTCTTCTTCTCTATATTAGGTTTTTGACTCAATGATTCTAAATGTTGGAACATATGGGGTTTGGATCCCATTTTCTAAATTCATTGTTGTAATTGGGACGTGATTAAACATACGAAATTCATTGTCATTATTGTTATCCCTCCACATTGTAGAAAATTGTTTTCTAATCAGTTAATTATTCCCCTAAAAAATGAAATTACTATAAAATTTGTTTATATTTGAGTAGAGAGGATAATACTGGTCTATGTCAACTTTGGTATGAAATAATATAAATAAAATTTGTGTGTTCTATTCTTTCATTTACATTTTCCACTGATAAGTTACACTATTAATTAACTATCTTAATTATCATTAATAAATAATCCTTATAATTTAAATTTTTTTACTTGGACTACTCACCCCTCTAGAAAATATGAAATATAACCATCTAAACTAAAAATTGGTATAAGAGGATAGATCTATAAATAATTTGTTGTTATATATTTTAATTTTATAACCCATTCCTAGGTCTAATAGTCTAAGGGGAAAATATTTAAGATGTAAGGAATATAGGTAAAATATGTTGAGATTACTTATAATCCACCACGTTTTGATGAAAATGATTATGGTTATTGGAAATCCATAATTTAGGGTTATCTAGAACAATTAAGAATATATTACTAATCCATCATGGAAAAACTACACACTACCAGAAGCTGACCTCGATATTCTTACTAGAAATGATGCTGCTAGATATGTTTCAAATTAAAAATATGAGAATATTTTAGGTTGTTTTATTTACTTAAGTATGTTTATTCATCTTTTTTCTTGCAATATATCTCATTAAATTTAGAGGATTTTAAATTTTAGTCATCATGGTTTATAAATATTAATTCTGACTAAGCTTAGAATGATTCGAGCTATGTGACAAGACATAAAGATGGGGGAGAAAGATTATATGAAAAAAAAATTCCACCAATATACAAGTATTGTTAAAGAAATTATTTACCTTGTAGAATCATTAGGAAACCCAATACTTTTTGAACTATTACTACAATCACTGATAAGTAAATGACATGAAAATAATGTTTTCATTGAGAGAAGTAATAAATTCAAGGAGTACACTCTTGATGAATAAATTAGACCACTACTTCCATATGAAATATAATATAATGACATCATCAAAGAATAGAAAATAAAAATAAAATGTGTAGTGTTTATGTTATTGAATATTGTTTCTAGAAAATCATGTAATTCTGATCTACATGATAGTGAAAATAATGGACTAGATTGTGACTTGTTTCGACAAACAAATAAAAAATGAAGGATTTAAGAATTGATTTCAAATAAACCCTGAATAAAAAAATTAAAGGGAGATTTGAATGGACCAATCAATAATAATATTTTATATCTTATTTTAAGTGAAGGAAGAAAGTTAATATCAAGACATACTATCCAAAAAAATAACAATGGCAAATAAAAAAGGATAAAAACATTAAAAAATAGTTGGATTTATACCTTTGAATGTGATTCTGGTGAAAAATCTAAAAATGAGAAAGAATATACTGACTTGTGCTTTATGGATTCACTAAAGAATGTTAGCGATTCATTTTTTTATTCCAACTTTTTTTATTTTTATTATGATTATATAAAAAAATGTTTCCAAGATAAATGAATAAATTTATATGTTAATAAAATATGTTTTCAATGTTACTGATTAATATAATACTCATAAATAAAATAATGAGGAAACAAAATTTTAAAATAATGTTCTTTCTTAAGACAATTAGAAACTAAGTAACACTACTTCTGCTTCTCATTATATAGTTTATGATAATTTTAAATCATCTAATGATTTGAATGAAAAATTGAAAAATAAAGTCTAACGTATTAAACAATGTTTATTTGAAGTTACTCACAGTTAGGAATAATATAATAAAATTATAAATTTGAATAAAAATAAAAATAAAAATATTGTATTGGCTATGATAGGAGAATTAATTACATGTATCAAAATCATTATGTGAAAAATAAATATGGATGTACTTATACGGTTACATGTATTCAATGTTTCATGAACGGTCATTATGAGAATGCCCATTCACTTAGATTCAAAATGTATTTAGGATTTAAAAAGAGTCCTATTTATAAATATTTTTACCTAGAATACCGTATAATACTTTTAAAATTCTAAGTGGGTACCTAATATTTTTTACAAATTTTATTGGACCAAACGTTGATTGGTTACCAAAATTTGATGAAAATTTTTATATGAAAAGTACTTCAGTAGTATCAATAATGACTTATGGTATATGGATAATGGATTATCTAATAAAATGACCAGAGACCCATAATATTTTATTATGTACAATAAATGTGATGAAGGCACTGTTACATTTGGGTATTATTCCAAATGAAAATTAAAAGTTTTATAATATGTTAGGATTTATAATTATTATTTTATTTCTAAAGCTTTATATACAGAAGTTTTAAATAATAATTCAATTATTATATCTATGTTTTTTGATGATGGAATAGAAGTTAAATTTCAAAATGATAAGTTTTTCTTTTCAGGTATGATTCATAATTATTTTTTGCTAACAAAAAAGAAAATATTTAAACTATTTATTTTTATAAATTAATAGTTCAACATGGTAAGTGATTGAATTATGTGTATAGTTATATCATTATTTGGATTTGACAATTAGTTCATGTTAATTTAACAAGGTTACATAATATATATAAACATGAGAATGTTCTATAATTACTTACCTTGAATAAAGAACAACATTATGTCTGAGATTCTTTCATGAAAGGGTAACATCATAATGTTTTTTTCATTCCTATCATTCAGCTATGTTATAATCGACCATTATAGTTAGTAAAATTTGATCTATTTAGACCTACTAAAATTTCTGTCCTTAA
Organism: Viscum album; assembly: GCA_963277665.1. NCBI lineage: Eukaryota > Viridiplantae > Streptophyta > Magnoliopsida > Santalales > Viscaceae > Viscum > Viscum album. Next base: position 1,317,149,331 of record OY728133.1, read on the forward strand.
AGTAAAGAAATATATTTTATTTATTATTGATGACTATAATATATTTATGTGGGTTTAAATTATTTTAAATAAATATTTTAATTTGTCCATATTTATTGATTTTTGTACTTTTGATCAAAACGAAAAAGGTTTTATTATTGTCTCTATTCATAGTGATAAAGGTGGTGAATTTCATAATTAAAAATATAATCAATCTTGTGAAATGAATGGTATTTTTTGTAATTTGTTTCTCCTAGAACACCATAAAAAATGGTGTTACAGAATGTGAAAATAAAACACTTATTTAAATGGACAGAACTATTTTAAGTGAATATAAATTCACAATATATTTATTGGTTGGATCCATTTTTACAGCTTTTTATATTTCAAATATAATTATTTTCAGACAATTTTTTAAAAAAACCTTTCATTAAAATTTTAATGGTAATAATCCTAATGTTGTTTATTTTAGTGTTTTTGGTTGTAATGTTTCTATTTTAAATTCAAAAGATAATGTAGATAAATTTTATGCTAAAAGAAAAATGATACTATTTTTAGGATTATTATAATATTAATAAATATGATAATGTTTATTAAATAGTATCTATAGTTTTTTAATAATCTACTCATGTTTTGTTAGATAAAAATAATGTAATATTAAATTTCGATTCTAATGTTTTCGATGAAGAGTTTAAAAATTTTATCATTATAGAAGAAAAACATTAGGAAAAGTATGAATCAATTTAGGGGGAGAATACTCCTTATCGAACTAATCCAATATCATGGAAGATTCATAAATATTATCGCATTGATAATGTGATTAGTAATGTCGGTTTTGGTATGAATACTAGAAGCTCTACATTAAAATTCTTTGTCATCTTTAACTTTGTTTTTTATTTTGTCACTACTGATGTTTCTACTGCCTTAAATGATTAAAAATTGTATTATTACTATGAAATATGATCATAATAAATTAGATAGAAATAAAATTTTGTATTCAATTGAGTTTCATGAGGATAATAGATTAATTATAACTAAATAGATCTTTAGAAACAAGTATGGCAAATATGGACAGATTTTTGAAACCAAAGACAAACTTATTTACCATGGACACTCTCCAGAATAAGGTTTTAGTGTTAAACGATTTATTTGAACTAGTTTCCATTGTTTTAAATTATATCAAATAAAATTTAAAATTTCATTCTTAAATGGATTTTATTGAATAAGTTTGTGTTTCTCATCCACCAGGTATGAAAATGAAAAATTTACTAATAAGTTTTTTATATTATCTAAATAATTGTATGGTGTGAAACAATAACCTTGTTTTTGTTATGAAATTACTTATTTGATTATATTGATTAATCATCTTAAAAAAGTTAATTCTGATCCAAGAAATTTTATTAAAACATTTTTTATTGAAATTTTAATTGTGAAAATTTACGATAATGATATTTTTTTTCTTCTAATGAATTTATTTATAATTGTTTTTGTACATTGATTTAATATGATTTTGATATAAAATTAATGGTATAGTTAAATGTTTATTATTATAATTCATATTAATCAATGTAAAAATGGGATATTTCTTAACCAAACTATGTATTTTAAATTGTTGGTTAAAAGGCTTCTTCTCTATTCTTGTAAATCATTGGAAACTCTTACGAGTAATAGTTTTATATTATTTTTTCATTAATCTTGAAAATATATTGATATTAATGTTTATAGATACATGATTGGTAGCTTTATTTATTTAACTCTATCTAAAAATTATATAATGTTTAGTGTTTTTTTATTTTTAATAATTCAGACTTATCCAAAGGATATTTATATTAATTTTTTCAAACAAATAATAAAATATTTGAATGGATTTTTTTACTCAGATTTGTTTTATTCTATGTATAATTTTTTTTATTTAATATCATATCTGAATCTAATTTTGGAGAATGTAGTATTGATAAAAAAATTCACATAATTAATACGAACTTTTCTTGGAAATTATTAATTTCCTGATCTTTGAATAATTAATTGAATTTTTTTCTATCTAATACAGACGCTATGTAAATTTTTTCCACTATTTTTCATGCTAAATATTTATGGATTATAAAAAATTTATGCAATTTTTATATTTATCTTAATAAATTGCATTTTTTTGTGTTAATATATATGAAATTTATATTTCAAATAACACTATAAAAAATTCTAGAATAAAGTATATTGATAAAAAATTTCATTTTATTAGATATAATTTGAAAAAGGGAGATATTTTTTTATATTTTATACCTACTAAAAACCGACTATTTGATATATTAAATAATATATTAGTCTTTTCTCAGATTGAAAATTTTATATTTGTGGTAATAATTTTGAAAACATAATAGTTTTATGTTTTCATTTTTTGAGAGGCTATTTTAATATATTTATTTGTTGAAATTTTTAAAATTACATGAAATATGTAAAATTTGGAATATGTTTTTTAGATTTTTTATTTCTGTAATCATTATTTTTCTATATAAATATTTTTTAAACTTTTCAAAATTTTAAAATAATGTTGAATTAGTTTATAAGTCTTCAGTTTTCCTAAAATATAATTTTTTAAAATATTTCACATTATTTTCACCGACATTTTTAATAATATATGCTCACTACATGTAATTATATGTTATAATAGTGGATGATGTTATAGTGGCTTCTTGATACATGTTTAGAAAATTGATTTTTATGGGATCCTAGTATTTTTTATATTATGAATGTTTAAGAATGGTCAATATACTATTAAATTTTTTTTAATGAAATAAATTTTATAAAACCATTTTTCTTTTAATAATTTCAAAATTGGGGAGTTATTTTTAAATTATGCCTAGTTTCCATATTACAAAAAAAGTTGGAGAATATTGAGTGGATCCTTAAACCAATTTATTTATTTGATAATTACATATTTTAATTATTTTATTTCACTTAAATTTTATAATACATGTAGTTATATGTTGATTAATGTATGTTAAATCTTGATTGTATCATAATATTTCTTTGATTAAAATGACATTAGATGTCATGTTTTGATTTTTCATAAAATGTTCCACAAGATTTTTGAAGTGTTCCAAGTCAAGTCATTTAAGACCTGAAAATATAATTTGACTATTTTTTTTATTATTCCCATGTAGACAAATACATTGTACAACATGTATACAAATTCTTAACCGTATATCTTATTTTTGAACCATGAATCTATTTTTAAATCCACATAGTTGATTTTCTATGTTTAGTTACCCTATGTATTTAGACCATATCATGAGCTATAGAAACCAAAATTTAGTTTTTATGGAAATACAATAATATTATATACATTTCATTAGATTAAATAATATTTCGGATTGATATCTATCATGTATGAAATTAGTTGATAAGTTTTTGAATGGTTTTAGTCTATATTTTTCAATTTTTTCGAACTATTGTGATTATTTTATAATCAAAAATTGAGTTATATAAATCCAATGAAGGTGATTCCTGATTATTTATATGTATAAAAAATTAATAAATTAGATTTAAAAGTAAATAATGATTATTATTCCATTTAGATAGTCTATTTTAGGTCAGAAATTTGGAAATTCAATCTATTTATAGTTTTTAGAAATTCATATATGTGAATCACATACGTGAATAATTATCTTAAATGAATCATTAACAAGGTGAATCACTCATATGAATCACTTATGTCAAATTTTAAACATCAATTCACATATGTGATCAATTTTATTATGTTAATAAAACCACCTATGTAAAAACCCCCTATGTGAATTTGGCTACGTAGTTACATGAATTTCTATAGTTTTTTATAAAATATGGAAAACATTCTTGATTTTATGTTTTGTTTCATATATCTATTTCTTGAATATTTATTTTATATATTTAAATTTATCAAATTAAATTATAAAATAATTATAATTATATATAACCTATGAAAAGTGTATTTATTTAAATTAAACAATTATTTATAATGATCTATTTTTGTTTTATCATTATGCATGGAACATACAACTCGAAACTCAAAATTATTTTCTATAATTTAATGTTTTTTTTTTAATTATGATGATTATAAAAAAATATTTATTTATTTTAAGCTCATTCAAAGATGTTTTAATATATTTAATACAGTTTAAAAAATTTATGATATTCTATGCATGTTTACTTCTTTTTTTAGATAGAATGTTTTTAAATTTCGTATTTCAAATTCAAAATTAATATTTTCATGGAATATTTAATTGAATTATTATTAAAGATTTATTACAAACTATTAAATTGAATAATTTCAAATTTTATTAAATCATTCTTCATTATTTTAAATTTCAACCATGGGCTGTACAATTTTTGTGGAATGAAAATTTATCTATTTTCTAACTTCCTAATAATCTAGTTTTATCTTTTTTTGAATTTTGGATTATCTAACATCTATCAGTTGTGTTGTGTTTATTTTTTTAAAAGTTGTTCTAGCCACACTGTTATAATATATATACATATAAGATTCAGGAGAATATGAACCATTTAGAAAAAAATATTTACTCTAAACATTGAATTGTCGTACCTGTGCGATCAATTTTCTATTTGTTGGAAGATCTCTTATGGGATGGAATAAATTTATACAATTTTACCTTGACGAAAAAACATGATAAATTACTAAATATGCAATAAATTTTCATTATTTTTTTATATTCTATTAAATCTTTTTTTATTATGTATGTAACACTCCTTCCCATATTTCACATATACTCATTTTTTTATTTGTTATTTTATATAAATACAATTATTCTTCTCTATCTTTGGTTTGTGACTCCCAAATTCAAAATTCTGAACTATAAGGGTCAAAACACTAATAGTCAAATGTTAGTGTTTTAATTAGGTAGTGACTCCCCATACAATAGTTCGTGTCAGTGTGTTTATCCCTCCACATTATAGAAACAGAATTAGTAATTAATTTATTATTCAACATCAAAAATCAGATTAATAGGTGATATATATCTCACTGAATAGTGGGGTATAAGAGTAGACTAGGTCAACATTGGACTGAACTACTTTAAAAAACATCCTAGTCTTCATTTATTTCTTTTAAATTTTCTTCTTCTAATTAAAGATATTAATTATCTATCTTAATCATTTTTAATAATTCATCATTATCTATTACTTTTTTTAGTATTTTATTTTTTACCCCTCTTAACCATATTCCATCTTCTTATATGACTTAAAAAATTAAAATGGTGGTTGTAGATGTACATAGATATTGTCCAGAAATGTTTGAGAATATTTTCCAACGTCTTTATTAATAGGTGAATAACCATTTTTAAAAGGTAAGGATGTTGTCAACCTACGTAAAAAAACATTCAACAAAACAAATATGATTGTGAGATGAAAAAGGGAATATTTTTGTCCAAAATACCTCACTTGATTTTTGGTAGGTAGAACATTTATAGTTTTCAGGAATATCGAGTGAAATATGTATGATACTGTAATAAACATGATATGAAATTCAAAATTGAAGACCAAAGATGGTATCTGTGGTAGGTTAGAAATTATTGAAGTGGACATCAGGAAATGAACTGATAAATAATGAGAAGTAAATTTTTTTTCCCTCTAGTAGATAATAATCGTATTGAGAAAGTGAGATTTTAGTTTTTTGATTTTTTAAATACTGTAATTGTACCAATAGGGTATGAATAATATATCCAGAATTTTGCATTGATGAATGAACTGATGTTAAAAAGATGATAATCTCATGATTTTCATGTTTTGATTCATGATTTTATTACCTTGGAAATATGTATTGGATGTGAACTAAAATAATATGCATATGATGAATATAACTTAGAGATACATTATTGATACTGTATTCTTAATCATACATACATGGATATGTTAGTTATGACGTAGCCTGGTGTGCATGTAATGTAACCAAAGAATACATTTTACACAAAATAATGTGTTCCCTCAACTAAAACTTCCACCACATGTTATATATGTCTAATGTGATTTATTTTAATTAGGATCATCAGGTATTGATATATAATAGAATTATTTCCCTATTGTTGTAAGATAATGATCATTATTTTCATGGAAATATTTATAAATATATATTCCCTCCCTTAGTATCATTCATCATGTATTGAAAAGGAATTTACAAACCTCTTCGGGGATAAAAATCCTCTTGATATGATCATGGATTCTTCAGTAGGTGTAATCCCTCAGAGGTAGGAAGCATTGGTTTCTTCTTTACTGATCCTAAAAAAACAATATAAATTATATGGAAGATAAAACTATTGTAATATATATTTGATTATATTTCTTTTTCATGCATGTTGATTATGTAGATGATACATGTAAGGGAATATTTTTATGAAATTGAAATTTGATAAAAAATGTTAATATTTGTTTTTAGATTCTTGTAAAGGATAAATATTTCACACCCCCCCCTATTAGATGACATTAAATTATTTTTTGACCACTTTTTTGGTCCCAAAATATATGGTTTTACCCTATAATAGATGTTTGGAAGATTCTAAACAATTATTATTTTCATGGAATAATTAATATTTAATATATATTTATTTAAATATTAATTTTGTTTTACATGTTTATATCGATATATATTTTGAATAGATCATTATATCTATATTACCTCTTTTATATTGAGTCCAAAATGAGTAATATTTATAAATAAAGACATAAACTCATGTCGGGCATTGGGGACGGGGTCAGGCCCCTTTTTTCCTTTCATTTTATTTTGATCATTCTTTCTTTTTCTTTTCGTTCCTTAGATTCTCATGGCTACCTCTATGAGATTCCTCCATCAGAAAACCAATATATAAAAGGTATAATGAGTGAAGAATATTGAGGGAGGTTAATAGGGAATTTGTATCCATCATGGGAGAATTTGGATTATAGTGAGGCAGTTGTAGACCACAAAAATGTGAAAGGCTTCAATGGATTTTTTCCAAAAGAAGACCTTTTTTATCTTTTATGAAGAATCCCTAAATATTTGTAATATAAAATTTTTAATTTCTTTTTATTACTTCTCAATACGCCTTATGGTATATTTATACCCTTTGAGGAGAAAATGGGTGTTTTGGAAAATTCGAGGGGTTTCATATTCTGAAATCCCGAACACACGGCATGTAGTTCTAGAACACATGTCGGGTGTTATTTCTATTTGAGGAATATGATATTTTTGAATTACACATTGTGTATGGGGTATACACATTATGTATTAGGGCTCGAACATATAGCTGGGTACTTGGATAGATATACCGTAAATGGGAACATGGCTGTGTAGGGTACACAACCAGACCTTATATGGGTTTCACACTATGAAAAAGTAAAAAAACATACTATATACATGGACAAGCTATGTTAGGCATACAGGTAGGCACCTCATGTTGTGTAGATGCATTGTACCTATTTTATCCTTAGTGCACATGCCTTTTCTGGCTAGAGTATATACCTAAGTGTAGAATTGGTAGTACAGGTCGTGTACTAGGGTATACATGCCAAGTACTACCCCTTGCTATCATTTTGAATATTATTTTGTATATTTATGCCTTAGAGTTCGAATTGGACAATTAAACCAGTCCATAATGTGTATCATTATATTTATATCGCAATGGTGAAACTCTTGAAGTGATTTGAGAATTACTAGGATGCATTTTTGGATTTTTGTTAAATGGATAGGTTCTTCTACCAATAACTGAATCTAGTTTTTTTCCTAAGAGTGAGACCCTTGATATGAGGTGATCTATGAGACATATATTTATACTCGGGTTCATGGAATATTCGTTTTAGGCCAATATACCATCTTATTTTTTTACCTATAGGATCCCTTGTAGGATTCCTCTACCTTATTACTATTATCGAGGGTCCCTTCTGGGATGTCATATCTTACATGGTGACTTAGGGAATTCCTTATAGGATCCTAGTAAATGTTATTTTTTATAAATATACCATATAGGATGCCTATAAATACATACTCTATAATTAAAGGTTCCATATAGGATGCATCATCCTATGCACCATTATGAGTATCATGTATAAGATTCCTATATTTTCATACTATCAAGGATTCCTTATCGGATCCCTCTTTTTCATCACTATTAAGGATCCTGAGTAGGATTTATTATCTTATGTATATACTTTGTGGATCCCAAGTAGTATTCCTCTCTTTTGTTTTGGTTTGAGGTACCTAGTGGGTTCCCTGGTGTTTGACTGAACCTAAACTAGTTCATTGGGGGTTTGGGTTTAGATGGTTGTTTGTTTCACCCTAGAAGCATATCAAAATTGTATGCCTATGAGTCAATGGAAGTAATGGTGGGTTTAAGCATTACACCACACTCAATAATTTATTTATTTATTCACAATTTTACTATTTATGTAGTAATGATTACCAGAGGATCTTCCTGGTTTGAAGGTATTGATCCCGATGTGATGTGACATCCCTTAATGGGATTCCTTGACATATTTCATGAGGTCATACTATTGAGCATTTTATTTCATTATTCTTTATTTATTTGTAATTCCTATAGTTACTTCCTAAGATTATTTGAATTATATACACCTTAAGAGATACATGGGTTCCCATGTAGGAATTACTTGGGTGGACTCATAGGGAAATTAATTATCTACTCCTAGATAGATAAATGGATTCCCATGTAGGAATTCATTGGATAGACTCAATGTGTCGATTGTTATTTACATATCAAGTGATACATGGATTCCCGTATAAGAATTAATTGCATTTAATTAGAGGTAAAATCATTATATATTCTCATAGTGATAATTGGAATCACATATAGGAATTCCTTGGATGGTCCCAGAGGGAAAATGAATTATATACATCATGAGTGATAGTTGGATTCCCATGTAGGAATTCCTGGGATGGACTTAGTGGGTATATTGGTATATAATCCTCGAGTGATACTTGGATTCCTATATAATAATTCCTTAAATGGCCCCAAATAGAATATTGTTATAAATTCATTGAGTTATACATGGATTCCCATGTAGGAATTATTTGGATTGACACAAAGGGTAGATCGTTATATACAACTCAAGTGATACTTGGAATCCCATGTAGGAATTCATTAGATAGGCTCAGAGGGTAGATGGTTTATATATGACATTAGTGAAACTTGTATTACCATGTTGAAATTCCATGGATTGGATAATTAGGAAAATGAATTATTTAATTCTTGATTGACATCATACACAGTCACCATTGTTATGTTCCTCATGTCCAAGTTTTATTTATATTAGTAAAAGAGATATTTTGTAGGATTCAAATATGTTAAATTGAATCATTTGTTATAGTGATTTGAGGATTGTATGGGATAACCCATTTTTAGAAATATATCCCCCTATGGTGATGTATCGTACTTAGAGACATCTCAACGAATGACGATGTTGGAATTTTCAATCGGGATTATTGAACTAAGGATCAATATAATTATGCACGGATTGGGTGGCCTGAAATCGTGTTCAATTCCTCTTTAACATAACTCATGTATATTAATATTTATGGGAATAAATATAAACATACATATAAATATAAATATACATGATGGAATATTAATCACAGGATCTAGATCATAGAACTAGGGATCAATTGTGGGTTCACTTGAAATACTTTGTTTTTATTTGAAATAATCTCTCAGATAGGCTGAGCATATTTTCAATACCCTGGAACAACCATAGAGGGGAGTGATGAATTAGGGTTTCAAATTAATCTACGAATTAGATGGATCTTGTCCCCGCATTGTAGAAACATGATAAACATGTCTTATGGAATCATGTAATTATTAAACACCTGTATCCATAAATATAAACAAAACACAATAGTTTTAATTGGTTCAACACTAAGGGCTATTATAAGAAGAATACACCAATAGTTTTTCAATTCTACTTGAATCCACTATGATTCAATTGATGTTTTTTAATAAAACTAATCAGACACAATCACAATGTGTGAGGCACACTATCTTTATAAAATATTATGGATAACACATTGCCTCCCACAGATCATTTCTATTGACTCCCCCTTTCCGACTATATTGGGTGAATTATTTCATAATTTATTAATATTAAGGTAAAATCAATTTATTGGAAACATAAGTTTTTTCCCATTAATTTAATGAGATTATTCTTGATGTATAGTCCTGACTTGATTCGATTCAAATCACTATTTACTAAAACTAGATGTTCCAAACCTATTGTTCACACAACTCCTTCACATTTATGAATCAATTGTACTTTCATGAAACACATTATTTTTCAAGAACCATATTTACTTTAACAAAATAAATCAGTTTTCATGAAACATTAGCAATTTCATACAACACCATAGTTTTCACAAAAATTGTTTACCTATAATAAACCCCTCATTTTCCATGACTCTTTTACTTTTTCTCAACTCCTTAGTATTCTCACAACGTTAGTTTTGTCACACAATTCAAATTTTCATACTAATTGAATGTTTTATGTGTGCCACTTGATATTTATTGGAAAAGTTACATTCTCCCCACAAATTTACATTACAAAACTATTTTGAGAAGCAGAGGCTTTAGATATTCGTTTATCATGTTTCATCAAATGAAGGATGTAACCGCCTATTTATCGAAGCAACTAACCCTTCGTAAAAACTCTTTGCGCACCTTATGGTATACATTTAAATTTTCATAGTTGATTAAATTTATTGATATGATGTATCATTTATCACTTAACTCACTACCGTCATGTAACATACATTTATTTTTTTTGGCACACACAACCCATAATTTTTCATGAAACTCTAATATTCATGAAGTTTTCAGAACATCCATGAAACACTAGTCATTACGGTATTTTCATATGATGACCATGAATCTTCCCTTGACCAAAAATATAGATGTCACAATTAACCTTTTGAGAAACTATTGTATTCATGCGACAATACTTCTTTAATAAACTTTCATAATCCTCTAATATTTAGACCCCAAATAATTGGAATATTCTGGGAAACAACGAAAACTTCAAAACTGAAGCCACATGAACTATTAAATCATGTGGACTGAAATATAATTGATCCTACCAGTTAGGATTGAAAATTAAAAAAATCATTTCCAGTTGTGAAAACCCATGGTCCCAACAATATTCCCCTTTGGGTTTCTTGGCAGTATGGAGAGAAATTCAATAAAGCAATAACCTCAAAGAAAAATTTATATTTGTGAAATAACTCATCTGTAACTCTAATTCAACATGGTAAAATATTGATATAGATAAAAATAGTGCCAAGAGATAATTTCATTCCTCAGTAGACCACTGACAAATCTTGAAAAAATATATTCAAATGATTATGGCAATTCTCCACTTTTTAAATTAATCCAGAAAATCTGTATGATTCCCTTATTTCTAAAAAAGCACACTTATATTTTATATCTCATGAGGAATTCATCACATCATAAAATATATTGAAAAAATAAACAAGAATGGGAGAGGGGAAAACCATAAAATTCTCAGGCAATGGGAGGTGGAAAAAACACTGTGGTTCTACTGAGTTTCTGCGAACATTGGTGCTACTAAAGGCTTAGTCACGATATTAGTTACTTGATAATTAGTTCAAACATGATCCATTTTAGTCATTACATGATACAATTTTTATTTTATAAAGTGTTACATGATCTCAATATGTTTGGTATGAGACTATTAAACCCGATTTTTCATGAGCTCGATCACTCTGTTATTGTGACAGTGTATCACATGTGACTATTTAAACTGATCACCAATATCAGTAAGTTTTTTCTTCTTCCATAATATATGAGGGAATTAATTTTTCATTGATATATACTATGATTCAACTATACTAAGAGATATTATTTCTTCTTCTTTCTAACCCAACCTTCACATTTGTTTCTAATAAATAAAGCACCATCATTTTTTGGAATTTCGATCTGTCACATCTCTAGCCCTACCAACCTCACATCATGCTAATAATTATTTATCCATTACTAATACAATGTATAATAAACTATTAATAATAAATTTAATTTACCTCATGATTGTTTTGGATAATACAAATTATCTTCCTTAACAATACTTTGGAATTAAGCCACTAAACATGTTTCAAATATGATATCTAGTATGGATGCAGTCAAATATAATAGGGTTATAATTATCCTACTATAAAAGGTGGGATCTATTTATTTTCCATCCTTAGGATTTCAATGTTTTTTTCTTCCCAACATTGGATTAAAATTGGTTTGGATTCATGTGAGTTGAATTTATGCACAATCTCTCTTTCATACTTTTCCTGAGAAATGAACGTGAAGTCCTTATTTTGAATCACCTGAATGCCCAAAAAGTATGTGAGTTCACAAATAATTGACATTTCAAATTATAATTTATTATGATTTGAAAGTTCTTCCAGTAACCTATTCCTCCTTTTTCTAAATATAATATCATCCACATACATATGATCCATAAATTGATTTCCATAATAATTATTCACATAGATATTATCAATAACACCTTTTCTTTTGAAATATAGCTTCATCAGATAAGAATAATGTTTAGAATACCTTTCTTGTGGTACCTTTTTTAGGCCATAAGGATCCCTATGTAACAAAAAACATTTTTTTAATCAATTAAAATAAAAAATCTTATTGGATTTTAAATTTTTACACCTTCATCAAGAGAACAATTTGAGAATTCCATTTTGAAATCCATATGATAAAATTTGTATCCTATTTGATTCCCCATGGCTTGGAATATCTTAATCAACACATGTTTATCTATTGAATAAAACTTTTTTAAAACAGAAATGCCTTCAATATATGAATAGACTTTACACAAAATGAGTTCCTTTTTTCTGATAAAATTTCAATGTGCATCAATTTTTTTTTTGAAAATCCAATGTGTTCCAATCACATTGTGATTTTTTGGTCTCTTAAAAAGAAACCAAGTCAATTTTTTCAATATTACCCAATTCGTCATTCATGTCCTTAACCCATGTTTCATCCTTTTCTAATTCCTAAAATGAGGATGGTTCAGAAATTTATATGAGATTACAATTTTATTCATTCCTCATTCTCCTCATCAGGAAAGGTGTAGTCCAATCCCTAATGATGTTCGATTGATCATCTTCTAATATTATATTTTTCATGTTCGGTTTTGGTAGATTTTATTTACTAATTGTTTCATATTATTATTATACTTTAGCATCATCCTATTTTTTAGATCCATAAATACTTGGAAAACCTTCCATAACTTCTATATTTAGATCAGTCTCTATCTCATTTTCTTATTTACCATTATTCACATCAACATATGAGCTATTCAAGTTATTCCTAAATTTACCCTCAATGATCCTGACAAAATTTCTATCTAAAATGATTATAAGATGATTATTATATTATTTATTTGGATTAATCTTCATTGAGTATCGATGTAATATTCCTTCATCTAGTAAATCAACATACTTATCTTGATTTCCTTCTTTGTTTAGAATGAAGCATTTACATCCAGAATCAAAATAAAATAATTTAATGAAGGATTAATTCAAAACCATATCTCATATGGTGTCATATAATATCCTATAATCATATGTGTTTGATTTTGAGTGTACACCGTGACATTAATAGGCTATTTCTAGTAATGACTAGTAACACAACTCTCAGTCCGAATGGATTTGTACACATTATTCACTAGTAAATTTATGTGTTCAATAACCCCATTTTTTTGACGTGGTCTCTTTGAAGACACCTCTTTCTTGATCCAATTTTTTAAGGTAATTTTAAAATTCAATGGACGTGTCTTCTTTTACATTTTTGGATTAAAATATATTGATTTTGTGGCCAATTTTATTACCAAATCATTAGATATATATCTTCATGAAGACAATAAATTATTTTTTACTAAATATATAACTAAAAAAATCTATTATAATTTAATAATCAATAAAAATAATTAAGTAAATATATCTATATGTTCTATCCACATTCATTGGACCACACACATCTATGTGGACTAGATCAATCATATTTTATTTCCTTTTTCCCATGTGAATATGTATTCTGAACCATCATTCCTCACATGAAAGAATGACATGACTTTTTTTTACTGTTCTTTAGATTGGGAATTTTAAAAATAGCATTTTTGTAGGAATTGTTCCATGATATATTGATTAATGTTAACCAACCTATGATGGCATAAGTTTTTTCCTATTTAATTATTATGAAATAATTGTGTTATTTAATGTATATATGTTATAAATTACCATTTTCCTCTAGCCTTTCAAGGTAGAATAAAACGACTTTCCCTTGAAGGTGCACACTTTTTTATTTAATGTCACTACCACTCTTGATTTATAGAGTTGACTCACAACAATAGATTATGACAAGATCCATCCATAGCGATCACTTATGTTTTCTTTAGCTCATTAGTTTTTATTTCCATATTTATATTTCCTATTATCATTAAGGAACCATTGATGCTAAATATCACTATTCCATCAACCCTTTCGTTGATAATTTTAAAAAAATTAATTTCATATCATGTGGGATGAGAATACACTATCAAGAATCCAATTTTTAGTATTATTTGTAACTTTTAGAGTGATCTCTACTTGCTAGGATTTCTCAATCTTCTTATTTACCATCCATGTAATAATTGATTGATTGGAGGCACATAATGAATTCTAAAACTTTTTTTACACATGCATGGTTGAATCGTTCTAATATACTTTTTCCCTAGGGGAATATTTATTTTTATGGATAATAATTATTAGTTATCTAGTATTGACTTGTCTTAAAGTCCTATAGTTATGGTTTCCACCATTTCTCTTCCTGTAATGAACAAATTTATGGAAAAAATTAAAAATGTGAAAATAATAAATTGAGATATTTTTTGTTGAGTATAATGAAAAATATGGTCTCATTATTCTTTGTTGACTTCCAATTGCTTCCTCATTCAAATATCCCCTTTTATCTCCACAAAATGACATTGTATGACCTATAATGATATAGAATTGTCATTTCAGAAGAGAGAATATCTTCTCCCTTAAATTTCCCCACATGTATAATTACTTTGAATATGTAATTGATTGATAATCATATCTAGATAATTGATTAGTATTTTAATCTATATTCTCTATTTTTACCTCGCTTTGTTTGGGATCATCTAATTTCCAGTTTTTGTTGCTTATATATCACATCCAATTCCATTTCTTCCCATAAATATAGATATTTTATCATTTGATTCATTCTCTACTACTTCAATAAGATTTTTAACTCTTTCCAAGAACTCTACATCTGAATTTATACAATTTTTAATTTCTTAATCATTACCCTTAATTTTGATTCAATTTCTATTTTTATGTTTAAATAAATTAAATTTTCTTAAAGACCTTAAAAAATATTAGCAATATTCTCCAATATCATTATATGTTTATTGATAACATATTTGTTTTCTTCAATACTTATTTTAAACTCCACAACCTATTTTGATCATTCATGAGTTATAAAATGTTCTTCTAAATTTTCATACAATTAATCAATCTCTGCTTCAAGATGACCTGCATACCCTGAAAACACTTTCCACAAAGCACTGATCTTTCTATTTTTATTTATTTTCATGTCATACTCATCAAGATAACACATATGTCCCTCCTTGACATCGAAGTCACCGTAAAATTGATTTTTTAACCTTCATAGCTTATACCTCGTTAGCTGTATCCATCATGAAATACTAAAAAAGGATTTAAAATCAAGTTCTACATTGTCTAAAAAGTATTTATCAACTTACACATCTTTAAAAAAATACCTATTTCCATTATTTCATTCATGATTTGAAGTTTTATTTTTTGAGAATATCCACTAAGGACTCTGCATGATTTATGATTCACGTTCTACATATTTTAATTTCATTGATCCATGAACAAAAATGGGCCATACTTTACCATAATAAAAAAATGAATCTTTCATTAAAATATCCTTTTTCATTTCATGATTTTTTAAGGAAAATGAGAAATTAGTTCATAATACAGATAACCTCCATCACAACTGACATTTAAAATGTCATGTTTTTTCATAGATTTTAATTATATTTACTTACTTAATGAAATTAATTTATTATCCAATTTGAATATTATTACATAAGACTCTAGTCTTCTTTGTATATCATCATGATAAGTCTTAGACAAACCCCATTCATCAAGGGATGGAACTTTTTGATTATATAGTTGTTAAATACTTTTTCGTATTTTCATCAAAATGTAAATATCTAATATTTATTCCATAAATATTATAATTTAAAAAACAACTCCAAAAATAAAATTAAAGAGACTATCTACATTTCTTCTAGATTCATTTTCAGATCCTCAAACTGAATATGTAGAACATGATGTTTGGAATACTTCACATTGTTATTTAATTCATATATATTTTTCAGTTTCTCCCACATGGACTTGTTTTTAGTGAAACTCATCACCATAAAATAGATTTTATCTTATAGTGCTTCGATAAGAGTTTTTTGAGATTTGGGATCTACATCAAAAATTTTCTTGTCTGTTTGTGTCCTTAAATGTCATGTCACATCACCAAACATAATCCCATGAACTGTGGAATAGAGAACATCCTTCCCAAGAGATCAAAAATGATATATCATCCAATTTTTACTAATATAAATGTTTCTTTAATTATAAATGGAAACTCTCATAATATTAATATTATTCTACATAAAATAAAAACAATGTAAAAATTTATCCCATACAACCTCTATGCTCTGTTACCACTTATAATATCTTGGAACACCCTGACAGGGGTGAGGTGAATCTGGGTGTAAACATTTATTTGAATGATACATATGTTTTCCACAAATTGGTTGGAACTTGTTAAATAATTATTATAGAATAATACAATTATCAAACACCCAAATGCATAGCTAAAAACACCACACAACAGTTTTACATTGTTCACCACTAGGGGATAGTCAAAGGTTCATACAATAATAGTGTGTTAGTTGTACCTAAATGAACAAATAATCACTAGATATTGTGGATTAAAATTGATCAGAAATAGTCACTCCATTTTAGGCACATTTCCTTTATAATAATTTTTGGGATTGAACGATTCCTCCTTTAGATCACTTCTGTTGACCCAATTGCACACTACATTAGGTTAAGTATTTTGTATTTTATTGAATTGAATGTCACATCAACAGATTGTGCATATATGTTTTTTACCTGATTAAAACAAGACATCGATTTCATTATAGTCCTAAATTTATTCTCTTGAATGCACTGTTTATTCAAAATATATTTTTAAAACATGCTATTTGTGGAACTATTTAAAATTCATGCAACTATTTTACATTCTCACAACACATCATTTTTGTGAAACTTTTTTACATTCACTCAACACATTATTTTTCACAAAACAAATTGTACATTTATGAAATAACATTTGTTTTTACAATTTTATTACATTCTCAATACAAATTAGTTTTTGAAAAAAATTTATACATTCATGCAAGACTATATTTTTCATGAAAAATTGGGTTTTTCACACAAATCCACCATTCACACAAACAGAATGTCTTATGAATATCGCTTGGTCTTGATAGACACAAGTTAATTTCATCGCATTAATCTACTTTTCAAAATTCTTTTTAGATGTAGTGCCTATTGATATTTGTTGATAAGGTTGAATCGAATGGAAGAGGTTGCTGCCTATTTATAGACACAACTGAATCATTAGGAAACTACATTGCACATATTTTAATGTGCTCAAACCATTCCATAGGTAATGAAATTTAATGATTTAACATCTTCTTTGTCATGTAACTCCATAACATTGTGAAAATTCAACTCTATTTGGTTTGCACACCCAACACATTCTATGTCATGAAACTATATTGTTTTTTTTTGTTTTCATAATATTCATGAAACACTACCCTTTTATGAATTTTGATGTGATGACCATAAATTATCCATTTCATGCAACTCTAGAAGCCTCATTTACCCTTTTGTGCAATTGTTAAGTTTACAAAACAATGTTACCTTTGAAAATAACAAATTTTTCTATCCTCTAAATTTGAGGTACCTAAAATTTTGAAATGACTAGTGAATAATGCCAAATTCAACAATATATCCACATTCATTATAAGATCACTTGGATTGAATACTCCTTGATCAAAATCAGTTGGATTGATTGAAAACAATAAATAATTTTAATTTTAGTATGTGAAAACCCATGGTTTCAACAATATTGCATGATCATGAACTTATAACATCAGATTTAAGGGTTCATATTTAGGGTGGCCTACTATGATTATTCCTCACCATGCATGCACCACAGTGTGAATATAGAACATATGTCAATATTCAGTTTAATCATAGAGTAAACAATATATATAGTTGAGGCTCATGTTTTCATGATTTAGCTGAGCTGTTTGTGTGGTTTATTTTGATCAGACTGGAGTAGTTCGACAGTTTCATGGAGAGTAGTTATGTGGTTAAACTCATACTTTGTAGTAGAGCCTTGTAATGTTTATTCAGTTTTCTTTATATACATTTATATGTATGGTCGGACCAGTGTCTGACTAGTGTTGTATATATAACATGGATGTTTGGGTTCCTATTTAATTATATATATTATTACAACATGATTATATTTTATTTTATATATATCTTCCACACAATGTTTATTTAATTCATGAGTGATATCTGGTTATTTATGATATTGTTTAATTTGATATGAGGAAATAGTCTCATAATAGACATTCCTTAGACCCTCACAACTATTCATCATCCTCTAGAATATAGAAACGATTTCTAGTGACCATGTAAAACTAAATAAGGGATTCAAATTAGTGGAATTCATGTTAGGATGTCACAAATTGTTTTTAGATGTGTTACTTTACTATTGATTTACTATTTAACATAGGGTATAAAGGTGTATTAAGAATGTCTTAGAGTTTGTTATGGATATCAGCGTGGTGAATTGAGAACACGTGTTTTTGTAAGGAGTCATAGTTTCCAAGGATATGGGATAGTTGTTTGATCTGTGAGGTTAAATTTTTGTATGATTTTCAATTTAAGTAACACACATGCTATGTGGATGCTGTTATTTTTTATATATTTCTTTCTCTCAGCCAATGGAAAGAGACCAGGGATTTATTTTGAATCGTCGATGAAAAAGGAAAGAGTTGTATCATTCATTGTTTTTGCAATGTAGGATTCATGTATTATAGGCGTGCTAGTGTGTGATTTTACTGATGGCATAGTCTAATTTTATAAAGTGTCAAAAAAACCTAAATGTTGTTTTATAATATAGGTTTTTAGTGGACATATTCTCAATTAATCAAACTTGAGTATATATTTTATTTTGAAGTCAGGTGATATGGATTTATGTTGACACATTTACACTGTTGATGATGTCTTAGTGATCATGCATAAAAGGTGTAGTCATCTTAGTAGGTCAATAGGGAATATGATGACCAAATTTTGAACCCCTTATAGGCAATTGTTTCGTAGGTTATGTTTTATAATGTGTTACTCATAACCTATACAGTGTTTTCATATACAGCATGGAATGAAATTCTACTTATCCAAATTTTGATAGCAATCTATGGGATCAATCATTAAGATAATGTTATTCACATACTATTGTCCCTATTAAGCTTATCAATTAATTCATTCTCTTATTCTCATATAGTCGGATAACTGTGTATGATATTTATAGGTACTAGGAAATTTCTCATGAACTGGACCTCGGGGGAGTATTACTGTGTATGGATTATTGATGAGCATCATTTTAGTATCTCTTATGTATTAATATCATGACTTTAAGGGAGACGTTTCTCATGAGAATTATCGGGGATGATTATGGCCCTTTTAGTCCAATGATTGATAATATCTATAATGACTAATACATAATATAAATTGATATTACTTCTATTTTATAGAATATTTATTACAAGATATAACAAATCCATGAAATCATAGTATATGTATAGTGTCTTTAGAAAGTGGGAATCAGAAACAACTAGTTCATAAGACATCTTCATTATCTCCCACTTATTTTATCATAACAAGAACCCTTTTTAACATATCTTACCTAACACCCTTCATCATGACCTGGGGAAAATAATCATATGAAAGTGTGAGTTCAGATGCTTGGTAAGTGTAAACAAGGGATACATCAATCATATTATAATCATAAGACATAAGAACATAAGATTTGAAAATATTATCCTTCATTTGAAAGATCAAGATATATGATATGGGATAAATCATGAAAGTTCATAAGAATGAATGAGTGTAATCACAAAAGTCATAAAATAATACATGAAGTTTTGAACCATACACATAAGTAAAAAAATGATTTAATATCATTGAATGTTCATTTCCAAGACCATCACAGCAAAAAAATTCCATTACTGAACCGAGTTCACTCCTCGTTCTAGCACTGTTTTATTGAAACAATATCACTTGTTTTCCAACCATTTCAATATCATTAGATATAAATTTTTACTCAATGTATTTGAGGGAGATATAGGTCCCACCCATCTCATAATAAATTCATTATTATACGTTTCATAAGAACATAAATCATCTAGAATATCCCAAGGAATAAATTGGGTTTCTTTAAACATCATTCGACCATAACATAGTCCATGTAAAACAAATGTATTTCATTAATATAATTCAATATTAATCTCGGCAGGTCACTGTAGCGGTGTCTGGGTACTGTGTGGTACTGTATCTGGCATGTTCTATTACAGTACTATTCACAAGAATGGTCTTTTGGCCAAAACCTTGAGTCTATGTGCCACATAATGGGATAAATTCCTACTAGGCCTTCAGGCTATGTAATGGCTATCCTTTTACCCAGCTAAAAGAGGTCTTCTCAATGATTTAATAATAAATGAAGCTTCAACCACAACAATTAAAAAAATTATCCTATATTAAGCACAATAAAATCATAATAAAAATACAGTTATTATAAATGAAACATAACCCTCTTATTGAATTCCATATTATATGGAAAATATTTTTGATATAACACTTGAAATTAATTCAGGGGGAAAATATCTTTTCGTCTTAAAAATGATTTCTTTTCTCAAAAATGTCGTTCTATTTTAAAAGAAAATAATTTAATTTAAAATAAAATTTAATATTTTTTGATGATGATTCATGTAAATAAGTCATTATAAATACATAATGACCCATTCATGTTGTATATGTTAAAAAACATTCTCCTCATACTTTTTCCGAAAAAGTCAAAAGGAATATCGTATTGAATAATGAAAAAAATTCCATTTATACCATTTAATAAGAATTCTCCAATGGATAAAATTAACATTAAAAAACTTATAAATATATAAATAATATTACATGGTTTGAAAAATGGATGTGGATGATAAATATACCCCAATAAATACTTACGTATTTACAATATCAGATAATTATGAGATTGAAAAATTATCTCTTACCTTTTAGGTTCGATTTCTATTGTATGTTTACGAACATAGTGTATAATGATTTAAATAATTTCAACAACATATTTCATAATCATATTTATTTTTAAGATATCATATATGATGATATTATCATATGTTTGTTAATAATAATTCATTATTACTTGTTATTTTAGTATTAAATGCTTCATTTAGTTATGCATGTTTTGACAAATATGTTCTGATTCTCTTAAATATGACATAATTATATCATTAAATATTGACAATATATATATATATATATATATATATATATTCATTCTATATATTTACATAATCATTGTTTAATAATGATCATGTAGAATGAATCGCATCACATCATGGAGACAATAGACTGTACGTACTTGCGATCCATGATATCATTCCCATAATTGTTGAATGATAATGAAGTGAATGGTGTATAATATATAATAATAAATATCATGTCATAATAATCCCATATAGTTATTATTTCCATCCTTATTCCAATCCAAGTACGGAGGTGGTGAATAACAGATTACACCACGGTGTGGAGACGGTAAGCCATACGTACGCACGTGTAGTGATTTCGTTTTTTCATAGGATGGATCGAAAGTTGAATATTTCTATTCCATAGTAATAATAATATCTAATTATATAAGTGATACTAAATTTATTACTTTTTAATGAAAAAACATATGAAGAAGAAGTAGAAGAAGAATGAATTCTGAAAGAATCGTTAGAGGAGATTACCTCTTCTTCGATGCACTTACTCTAAATATTCTCTTAGAGAAATAGAGTTGTACATTGAAGAATACAGTAACCTAAATAATGAAACTATGTAAGTTTATAAGGTAAATGGGAATGGTATGGATGATCATGATGGCCCAAATATTTTTTAATATTTGAGGGAGGACGTTCCCTTTTATAATTGAGGTGAGGGGCACTTTTGGGATCTCCAAAAAGAATAATTTATAATAAAACATATCCCCATCTAAAAACCTCCAAAAAGTAACAATTAATAAGATGAGGTGAGATAGAGATGTAATCTCATAACAAATATTTTTTAGACACGTTTTTATTTCAATTTAAAAATTATCTTTGTATTTAAAACTTAGTTATTTCATTTAATTTTTAGGTAGGGTAAAAAATATTTCAATATTAAAAGGGTAAAATATTTACAAATATGATGTCAATTAGATAATAAATAAATAAATTATAACATTTTAGACAATATAATAACGATTATATATTTTTAGAATGTATTTTATTATTTTTAAATAATTTAATAAAACATTATTTTGATAAATAATCAATGGTGTCAATTGTGAGACTATTCAATTCATTGATTTTTGCAAAATATTATGATAACGAGTTACCTTCAAAAAAATATTTTATAACATTCCTAATAGGTCAAGTTAAACATTAGATTTAATTAAAACTATTAATTATTCTAAATATATTTATTTTTACATTTTTAATAAATTTATTTGTTATATCAATTACTAAAATAATTACTACATCAATTTTCTATAATTATTTAATATAATTATTTTTTGACTAAAAAAATATACTATAATAAAGATAAATCTACATTACTTCGTAAGAATGCTTTTAGTCGAATTTATCTTCTTGAAAATCAATCATTTTAAATATTATAATTATTAAATTATGAATGTAACAATTAGAACATCACATTAAATAAAATAATACAAGTGTCACAATCTCTTTTATAAGTCTAAAAATGGACACTAACTCAACCATTGTATGGTTATGGTCGATATATACTTGAAAAATAGTATTTGGTCATTTTTTTGGGACTTTTTATGGTTATTAGTATTTTAATAATTTTTTAATTGATTTCTCATCAATTAATTAATTTTTAAAACATCAAAGTATAAGTCTTTAAGGTAATTATTTATCTCTTAAAAATTTACAAATAAATAACAATGATAAATAAAAAATGTGTATATTTAATATGATTATTTATAATCTAATTTATATTATGTATAATCTTATATAAAAAATAATATAGTTATGAGAATTTGAGTAAGTCATATTAAGTTTTTTTCAATCAAAATAAATTAAATATCCTAATCTCATACAAGTGTCTTACAAAAGATTTAATTTTTATTTAAGGATTATTTAGGTTGATAAAAACTCATAAAATGATATTAAGACAAGGTTTAGGATAATTTTATAATATAATTCTTTCCTATAATTTCCAGTTTACCGTATTAATAGAAATTATTGATGTTACTATTCATAATGCCCAAATAATAAATATATTTACATAATTTGGAACCAATAATTAAAAATATTGAATCCGTTTTTAAAAATTCATATCATAGAAGTTTCACTAATTAATTTAAAATTAATTCCATTGTCGGAAAGAGAAAAAGATTTTTAAAATTTAAAACATTGCAAAAGATTGAAATGTTTTTACATATGAATTCAATGTAAAATTAAACCTAATGACATTAATTATATTTAATGATAAAAACATATTCTCTTTATAATTTAAAACCACACATTATTATAATTTAACCATATAAATATTTGGATGAAACAATTTTTTTTCACTTAAAATTAATTGTATTTTTACTATTTATCAATATTTGAATTTTTTCAGAAATGTATTAAAATTTCATCTAATGTAAATTTTTATATTGTGATTAAAAATTAATTGTTTATATTGTCATAAAATATTTATTAATATTTCAAAATCTAAATTTAAAAGGGGTTCAACATTATAAGTCCAAAAATTTCTCTTTTGATAAATATATGTTTTTATACATCAAATAGGGTTTATTCATACCCATTGAAAGAAATATATTTTATTTGAATATGAAAAATATTTAATTAAGTTTTTAACGTATATAATTCATTAATTTCATTTAATAATAGTAATTATTTCAATTTATTAATAAAAAAATACAAATATATAATTGATGTATATTTTTAATAAATAATTGGTAGAAAATGACTTCAGCAAACATTTGCGTATGTTATTTATAGTTATACCCACAAACCCACAAGAGAGTTCAAAATGGTCATTTTATACTAAGGGCATCTCACATAATGTTTAAAATATTGATTGTGTTCAATGAATGCTATTCAATAAATAAAATTATTTAGTGAAATTATTTCATATAAACATTCATGTGTTATATTGTACCCCACATAAATTGAATTTCGCACCTAAAATTCCTCACTTGCATAAAAATTGATGAGGATATATCTCCCTTATCATACCCTCTAGTTCCCACATAGATTATTCAAATTGGTGGTTCCGCCAGAAAACATTAACCACGTGAGTGGTGTTTTATGAATAACTTTTTTTCTACGATCTAAGATCTCTATTGGTTGTTATTCATAAGAGGGATCTTGATCCAACATTAATAATTCTTAGTTTAGTATATGTGAAGGATCATGTATGTACATTCTCAGTAGAGATACATTGATCACATCATGAACATGAGAAATATTCGGTTGAAGCAGAAATCAGTAAGCTACCTTCCCAACACAGTCCAGAATTTTAAAAGGACCAATACACCAAGGGCTCAACATGACCTTATTTCTAAATACAAGTACTCTCTTATAAGGAGATATTCCAAGAAACACCTTGCCTCCCACTTCAAACTCTTGGTCTTTTCTTCAGTTTTCATCATAACTTTTTTTACTCTGATCTGCACTTATTTGTTATTGAATAGATAAGACCATTTCTACCATTTCATCAACAAGATTACGTAATAATATATTTCATTACCCAAAATTCATCCCAACAAGTTGGAGTTCTGAACTTATTTCTATAGAGGTCATTATAAGGATCCATTTGAATACTGGAGTGAATTGTTGTAAGGAAATTCCACCAATGGTAGGTTTTGATCCCAACAACCAATGAAAATCATATAGAAAGAACTCAACTTTCCTTTCAAATTTTTAATTTTACTCTCAAATTGACCATCTATCTGATGATGATATGAAGTGCTGAAACATAACATGGCATCCAGATCCTGCTGAAGAATTCACTAGAGCATTGATGTAAATCTCATATCCCAATCAAATATAAGGGAAATTGGTACTCTATGTAATCTTACCACATCCTTTACATATATCATAGAAATATGGTCAAGATAGAAATCATATCTAATAGAAAATAAGTGTTCCATCTTCATAAAGTGATATATTACAACCCATATAACATGAAGGAATTTCAATGTTTTGGGATGAATGACGACAATGTCCATAGTGAATTTTCCCATTTCCATTCTGTAATATGTAATGGTTATACCATTCACATAGAAATCAGTGTCTCAGCCTTAACATGATGACCGACCAAACAATAGGAGACATATTTTTCAACATCTTTTTTAATTCCATCCAACCAAAAATACTCTTTTTTGTCCTTGAACATATTTGTGCTTCCAAGGTTAATAGATAATGAATAACTATGAGCCTCATCCAATATATCATTCATTAATTTTGGTTTGGGAGGAATACAAACCCAATTCATGAATATTTTTATTCCATCATAATCAAGGATGAATTCATGAACATTTCTCACCCACTTTTGTAGTTCTACATCATTCTTATGCACCTCTTTAGCCTTCACTTGTATAGATGATTGAACATTCATTTGAGAATCATATGATTTCTCCCCTTCATTTAAAATTTCAAGATCCATCCATCAAAAATCCATAAATATTGTATTTTTTATCCAGGTCATGAATTATATAGGAAAGTCTTTTAGACACAAAGAATATGCCTCCTTTTTCTCTTTCCTAGGGAGGTAATGTATAAAGAATTTGTAATCATTAATCAACTCAAAACATCTTCATTAGAGCCTATTCAATTATTTTGTGTGAAAATATACTTTAAAAATTTATAATGATTATAAATATCACACCTATAACCATAAAGATAATTCATGAATATATTTAATTCTAATATTACCGAAACTAACTCCAAATCATGATTTAGATAATTTTTCTCATGGATTTTCAATTCCCACAAGGCATAAGAAATCACCATAAAATTTTTCATTAAAACATATCCCATCATCTATTTGGATGCATCATTATTGATTACATACCATTCTCCACTATAAGGTAGTGCACTACTATAAAACTAGGCTTTAGCAGCACTGTTATTTATCAGCGCTAGAAGAAAATGCTGATAAATAGCGTATTTATTAGCGCTAAAGAAACCGCTCAGAAATTTATCCTTTTATCCGCGCTTTTATTTTAGCACTGACAAAGGAAACCTTTATCAAAAATTTAATTTTAGTGCTTATAAAGGGTATCATTTATCAGTGCTTTATTTTTACTGCTGATAAAGGGTATACATTATCAGTGTTGAATTTTTAGCACGGATAAAGTGTATGATTTATCAGTGCATTATTTTTCGAACTAATAAACATTTCTTTCATCAACTCATTTTTTTCACTGATAAAATGAAATAATTAAATAAATTGAAAATAAAAAATGTTTATATTAAAAAAATATTACAAATCCTATTATTTAAATAATTATTGATAAAAATGATTTGTTTGATTATATATTATTAAATATTAAACATTTTATTAATTAACTAATTTTGACAATTAATTTTATTAAATTGTATATATTAAAAATATAGATATATATTAATTTATATAAATATGATTATTTGTTAAAAAATATATATTCCCATTATAATAAATAGAAATATATTTATTAAATAATGGTATATAATTAAAATTTAATATGAATTAAAAATATTGACTAATTGAATTATACTCAACATATAATTCAATGTCGTTTGACTTTCCAATTTATTATAGATCAAATGTGTGTTATATTTTTTTCACATATACATATAGTTAATGCATTTTTATATACAATATGCAAACACATAGAACTTACCCATTTTTTTCATATTGTTAATGTGTACCTATATTCTTAATTCATTAAATTTCACTAATATATATATATTTCCATTCACTCAAAACTATATATTCATTAAAAATGTTAAAAATATATTTTTAAAAATAATTTTAAAAGTAAATATATTTATAAGTAAATATATTCATAAATGTACATTCACTATATTTATACAATTATATATTTAAAATTAATATATATATTTTGAAAAAATTATTTATATAATTATAAATAAATAATTATGTATGTATGTATATATATAATTATTAAATTTAAAATAAATTTTCTTTAGTAGTGAATAAATTTTCTATAATTATATTTATATATATTTTTTAAATATATATATGTATAATTATATAAATATTTATAATGATAATAATAATAATTTTTAAAAATATTTATATAATTATAAATAATTAGTTTTAAAATTATAATAAATATATTTAAAAAGGTATATATTTAGAATATTTATATTTATATATATTTATTAAGTTTTTATAATTATTTAAATGTTTTTATTTATAATTATAATTATAAATCGTTTAACAATGCTAAACTAAGAGCTGATAAATGAACATTTATCAGAGCTATAAGTTTAGCAATGTTATCAGTGCTTATTGGTAAGGGTTTATAAATGTGTCATGATATATTTTAAGAACCCTAATTTTTTCTGAACCCATCATGATATAGAAGATTTCTGCAGAATCCACCCACAATCGGTGCTCCTCCTTAGTGAATCGAAGGTCGAATTGCTCCTCCACAGTGAATCGAAGGCCAAATCACGCCACATGTCTGCCTCTGAACATCCCATTTGATATCTAATGTGGGTATTTTATTTTCATTAACCTAGTGAGGCAGGCCTTTCAATTTTCTTTATATATTGTTTGTTTCATTTTTGATTCCATCTTCTATTATTTGTTTATGATTCCATTTTTACGATTTTTTTATGATATGTTGTTTTGGAAATTATCTATGGTCTGTGTTTCTCTTTAATACTAACTTATGACCTCTTTTTGATATCTGACACTGAAACTTGGATTTATTTGTTATTGTTTTACTACTATATTTATATCTTCTTAATAAATATTTTTATATATATGTATGTTAATTTATATAAATTTTCGTGTATTCTTTATTATTGACTATTTATTTAAGGCACACTGGGGGTTCCCTAATTGTTATATACATGCTGACACCATTCATGGACACCTCAATGGACATGCAGCTTCAGATGCTATTTTTTAGGAACCATGTTATTGGAGTGATGTAGGTTCCCCTGTTGGTAATATGTATCAAAGGATATAGTTTCTATTAGAAGTCACTATGGTCCTTGGTTATCATATGGAGTAGATTTAAAGGGTCCATCCCCAGTTAAGCACGTGCGATTTTATCACATCAATCCTTTAATATTTGAATCATTATAGTGCATTTAGTTTATGACACGTTTGAATATCATGATTTTTTATTTGATATTTTAAATAGACTATAAGTGAGTGACTTTTTATACTATTGTGACATGTATGTGTGTCTATATATCTATTGTATCATTTATTTTCATAGTTTTTTTGTCCAATAGGCATTACTATATCAGGTAATGATGATTTTGGGTCTGCATGTCCATTAACCCCCAGGGCTTTGCTATAATTTTGTTCATCATTTTTTATTAATTATTTCAATGGGGGGGACCACCTCCCATTTATGGGTTCTTACACACAATGTTTTAACCATCCTTTTGTGACATTGTGGTATGTTAGAGTTCATAAGAAGACCTGACCTGATGTTATTTGGGTAATTTAAACTAGGGTCATTTGACTCTGCATCTTCCAATTTAATCATATAAAGCATAGTGATCATATCATTTATTATATTCCTTTATCTCCCTCAATTTGATTTTAAATTCTTACAAAACATATTATTATATTAGTAATATCCAGGACCTCGAATATTCTAGTAGAAATGACCCATATTTACCAAATTATAATTTTCTATAACTTTCACTTTTTATAATTAATATCTTATTTTTATTAATTTATATACTTTATAAAATTAATATTTTTTAAACTAAAAATGATGGATATGAACTGAAAATGCATGCACGCCAATCGTTTGAAAAATGAATATAAATATAGAGTTAATGAGTACGTCATGTTTTTAGGTGATCATGTATACGACCCTTCTAAAATCCACTATTTGTGAATTATTTTTATACAAGAAAAATTAGTTTACAAGAGTTGGAAGAATATTTGATTTCTCACAGAATATATCATATCTATAAATTTTGGATTGACCACTGTAAAAAGATGAATATTGACATCAATTGGAATGATACTAAAATTTATTAATCATTTGATATGAATACATTTCTAAAAGATGATGGAGAACGCATGGAAGAAATGAAAATGGAAATTGAAGAGTACCATATTTATTGTATAATGTTTTTAAGAGTTAAATAGATATTATAAGAATCCATAGTATAACAATTGTACTAAATACACAACATTTTCAGTTGTATTAAAGTTATATAATTAGAAAGATGATGGAGTGACACAATCATTACAAAACTACTTGGTCTTATGAAAGATATGCTACAAGATGAAAATGAACTACAATGATGAACTTATGATTCTAAACAAATGTTATGTTCATTGTGAATGATTTCTAAAAATATACATGCTTTTCAAAATGATTTTATATGGTTTCTCAAGGAATATATACCTCTCATCAAATGACCTAAGTGTGGCGTAGATTGATACAAGAAAAATAAATCAAGCACATCGAAATCTGTATGGAAAATTACTATCATTACATTGCTTAGAAGACTATATGGATGTTAGGAAACTGAAAGGCAATTCACATGGCATGCATAAACAAGAATTAGATATGGGAACCTATTTCATCCATCAGAATCTATTTAGCAGAATAAAATTTATTACGAGTTTCATGAATTTGGAGATGAATTGAGAAACATTCATCTTATGTTATCTACAGATGGAATGAATACTTTTGGTGTAAAGAGTAGTACTCATAGTAAATGGCATGTCTTATTGGTAAATTATATATTTCCCCCATTTTTATGCATGAATCAAAAATAAAATATGTTTTCTCTACTTATCATTGGATAAAAAACCCAATAATGATATATTGTTGCCTATTTGGATCCATTTATCGAAGATATGAAATTGATGTGGGTTATAGGTGTTACAATGAATGATGATCATAAAAGTTAATCATTCACATTGAGGGTCTTGTTGTAAGAAACAATAAATGACATTCCATCTTAAGGGAATTTATTTTGCTATATTATTAAAGGATAGTTGGGGTGTCCCATTTGTGAAAAACAGACATACTCAGTTCGGTTGAAACATTCATCAATATCTGTGTTCTTTGGAAATCAAATTTTTTTAACATGATGAAATAAATACTGATCCTAGAAGATATTATATGATGGGAATATCAAACATGGTACAACATTATATATAAAAAAAAGTGATTATCTTTTAAAAAAATTATAAATATTGACACTATTTCTGGTTTAACATTTTTGAAAAACCATAAAAAATCAGGTCAGAAGAAGAGAAAATTTTTCATTGAATTTCCATATTGGAATTATTTGTATGTTAAAAATGTTCTTTATGTCATGCATGTATCAAAAAAGGTATTAGATAGTGTTATTGGCACGTTACTGAATTCTCTTAGAAAAAAATGAAATATGACAACAAGGATAGGTTGAACATGATTTAAATGGGGAAAGGGAAGATTTTTCACCAGTGAAGGGTAAAAGGCGGTCTATTCCTCCTCCAGCAGCTAACACTCTATCAAGTTAAGAAAAATAGCATTTTATATATATTTTAAGAGTGTAAAAGTTCAATAGGGTAATTTTTAAAATATCATGAATGTCGTGAAAATGACTAATTAGAAGTTATATGGACAAAAATCACATGAATGTCATGTTTTTATGCAAGATATAATGTTTATTTCTTTCTATTTCATTCTGCCTCAAAATGTATGACATACATTAACCATATTGTACTTTTTTTTCGAATCCATATGTAGTAAAGTTTTAGACCTGAAAAAGTTTCGCATCATGATTTAGTAGTTTTCAAGGATATTATGTGAATTAAAAATATTATCCCCATCATCAGTCTTTGATATAATGGTCTACCTAATGGTTCAATTCCTCAGAGATGTTCAACTATGTGGTCATGTCCATTACATTAAATGGAATATGAAGAATTCGAAAGGGTATGTCAACAATCAGAGTCGGCCAGAAGGTTGTATTGTAGAATGATATATTGTTGAATAAGATATTGAATTCTGTATCGATTACCTGTCAGATGTTGAATGCATAGATATCATAATGTCTTATCACAACTAATTCCTTATGGGTCAATGGATTTCCAAAAGAGATGTTCTTACAATTACATTGGAAAAGTGGGATCATGGACACCTTTACATACTATAGGATAGTGAAGATGATTATCCATACATTTTATCCCACAAAGAAATTATCAGATATTTGAATACATCAGGGGATGAATGGTGGATATAAGATACACATAATCTACAGTTTATAGGATGGTTCATAGGTAAAATTTATAAGGAGTTATCAAAAAATATTTTTTCAATTGCTGAATGACTTCAATGTCTAGCAAGAGGGACAAATGAAAATGATACATATTACACTATGTTTTTAATCAATGGTTATATGTTGTATATAATAGAACAGGATGACTTTAATATGATTCAAAATAGTGTTTTTATGCTTGTGGCTGAAGTGACGCACAGTTCCGGTTCCAAGGATAAAAATCCAATTTATGAAAGTATGTCATATTTTGTAATTATTTAAAATATATATGATTTGGATTATCCAAAATATCATATACCACTTTTCTATTAAAAAATGGGTAGAAAATATCAGTGGAGTGAAAGTTGATGAAATGGGATTTGTGAAGGTGAATTTTAGTGTAGAAGGGGAAAAATACGAGTTGTTTATAATGGAATAAAATAAAATGAATTTATTTTATGTATACGATCCAAAAAATAATAAATGGTCAATTGCCCTGCTGGAGACTAATTCTTTTTTGTATCAAATGAAAATTCAATCGAGGATTACCCTTTCATTAGGACATCACAATCAGTTCATGTTAGTCATATTATAGACAATGTCTTGTAAGTTAAAGGGGACCAAAAATTGGGGATTTAAATGATCAAGAGAGGAAGAAAATCCTTGAAACCATTAAAAAAGATATTTCAATGAATAGGTAAATTTTTTTATTAATATATTATATTTTTTCTCATAATATTATATGTTCTCTAATGCATTAACAAATTCTTAATTAGTTGTTTGACTACTCAGGAAAACAATTTATTCTACACCTGATGATGTTAACAAAACCTAATAAGAACAATATATAATGATGAAACCCTTTGTATATATTCAAAGATATTTATATGATATACTTTATCTATTTTACCAAAAAATTATATAATGGGATGTTGGTTTAATTTTCATTATTTCTTTCAAAGTTTATTTAATTTAAAATATTTCTATCCATGTGACATAACTTTTAATGAAGATTAATGATATTATCCCTTCTCAAACATAGAGGTAATCTTTATGTTTCCACATTAAAATAATTGTACATATAATTAATTTATTTTTTTATATTTATGGTTAATTTATTTCCTTTTTGTATTACTTACATAATAAGTTTTTTCTTATACAGGTGGATTAATTTTTTTGAGTTGGTGGTGCTCTATCCAACTTTTATGATTATTCTCCCTTAAAACCTTTTCATCCTAGTAGTGGTGAATTTATCACATTCTTTCAAGTTACCTCAAAAAACATTCTATGAAGAGAATACACACTGCCCCTTCTCAATTATAATGGAAATATTGTTGTTTTATAGTAAAATCATTGTCCATGGAATTTATATATTGTTTCATATGTATGTTTAATTTATTTCTTTTTAGTATTACTCATATAATAATTGTTTTGTTATACAGGTGTATTCTTTAGTACATGTTGTGGGTGATCTGTCCAACTTTCAAGCTCCTTCTCCCTTAAAAAGTTTTCACCCCTATAGTGTTGCATTTATCCATATTTTTCAAGTAACCTCCACTTTTTTGTCAGAAGTGGATTGATGGTCCATTTTCTCAATTAAATATGTAATATTGTTTATTTCATAGAAAATTCATTATCTATGGAATTAATGTATTATTTCATATATATATATATATATATTTATTTTATTTATTTTTATTATTACTCACTTAATAATATTTTTTTATATAGTTGGATTATTTTTTTGAGTTGGGGGTTCTATGACCAACATTAATTTTCCTTCTCACTCAGAACATTTTCACCCCTATAGTGGTGCATTTATGGCTTTCTTTAAATTTACCTCCACTTCCATTGTAGGAAGAGAAACAACACTACCTCTACTCAATTACAGATGTAATATTGTTGTTTTAATTGTAAAATAGTTGTCCTTAAAATAACTTATTGATTCATATTTATGTCTAATTTTTTTATTTTTAGTATTACTCAAATAATAATCTTTTTCTCATATATGTGGATTATTTTGTACGAGTTTGGGTGCTCTTTCCAGCTTTCATCCCTTTCTGCACCAAAACATCAACAAACCTCTTCTCTCAAAACACATTTCACTCATGTAGTGTTTAAATTTAGAACTTTTTTTCATGTACCCTACCCTAATCAATCACAGAGGTAATCTTGATATTTTCGCAATAAAATAATTGTCTATAGAATTAATATATTATTTCATATTTATGTTTAATTTATTTATTTTTATAATTACTCATAGAAACTATTTTCTTAACCAGCTGGTTTCTTTGAAACTGCTCATGAAATGTTGGAAGTTCGATAAATAAGGTCAATGTAAATAATTATAACATTAATAGTTAAGAAATTTTTTAATGTATGTAGTATTTATTATTTATTTAATTTTATAGACCAATGGTTGAAATATCTATAATATATTTTTAATGGTATTTGTCTTATTAATATAATTTCATTTAAATTATGTTTTGGGATTTTTTTTTGATATATGATGTGTTTATGGTGGTTTAGTGTGCTATTACAACATATTGTAGTGGTTCTGTAGTGTGTTGTAACAGAAGACTACAGTATGGACATTTATCAAGGATTTTAAAAGAATTTAAAAATAAGACATTTATCATCACTTTAAAAATCGTTGAAAACCCCCCATTTATCAGTGCTAAATTAAAGTGTTGGTAAATATATTGGGATTTCAACTTCGCTCACATTGTCATTGCTTTTCTATCAATAATAATGTCCAATTCTAGTGCTATTTATGGACATTTTTGTAATAGTGGTGTGATCATATGTGAAATGTCTAACCATATTTTGATCTCATTAAAATTATCTTCACATTCATCTATCTACATGAACATAAATCCTTTCTAAATAAACATGGTCAGTGGATTTGATAATAAATAAAAAAAATTCACAAAACGTCGACAATATCTAACGAAACTAAGAAAACATGAAATCTTAATTATCGTTGTGGGTCTCAAAAAAATTCAATAACTTCTGTTTTTACTAGATCCAAAGATATCCCCTCCTTTGAGATTATGTGACAAAAAAATGAAAAATTAGAAATCCAAAATTCACAGTTAGTTTGTTTTTCATAAATCATATCATTTCCATAGTTCTTCAGTACAATTCTCAAGTGATCCTCATGTTATTATTTTATCGTTGAATAAAAAAGAATATAGTCTATAAATACTACCACAAACTTATCAAGATAGTCTCCAAAGACTCATTTCATTAGATCTATGATGATAATAGGGGCATTAGTACGACCAA
Source organism: Viscum album (assembly GCA_963277665.1). Classification (NCBI taxonomy): domain Eukaryota; kingdom Viridiplantae; phylum Streptophyta; class Magnoliopsida; order Santalales; family Viscaceae; genus Viscum; species Viscum album. The sequence continues at coordinate 1,317,184,569 of OY728133.1, forward strand.
AATTCATTACTATAAATTCAGAGTGTCCATACATTGTATGGAATGTCGCATTTGGTATATCCTCCTTGTTATCCCTTAATTTATGATATCTAGAGTAAAGATAAATCTTCAAAATTTATTGATATCCATGTAGTTGTTAAAATAGTTCATCAACAAGGGAAGAGGATATTTGATCTTGATGTTTATCTTTTTATGTTACCAATAATCTATGTAGAGTTTCATTGATCCATCTTTTCTCTTAACAAATAGAATAGGTTCACCCCAAGGTGATTCACCAGGGCATATGAATCCATTTTCAGGATTCTCTTGGTGTTTCTTCCAAAATTACTATAACTCAATTAGGGCCACTCTACATGGTTTATTTGAAATAAGCATAACACCTCTTATGAGTTACATTGAAAACTCATCCTCACGATTTTATAGAAGACCTCAAAATTCTTCCAAAAATACATCATCATACTCCTGTACAACGGGTTTATTCTTTATTGTGAGTTTCTCCACAACCATTTGAGATATATAACCTTCGTTTAAAGGAATAAAAACCCATTAAATAGATGAAATATTCATTAGAATTTCATACTCAACCTCGCATTGATAGATGATTATAGATTGATCTTGAATATGAAAGGTGACTTTCCTTCCTTTGAAATTAATATAACCTCCACATAGAGAAATACATTCTAATATATTTACCATATCAAATTACACTATAGGAAGGATCACAATATACACTTTCCCACAAACATAAAAAGAACAAGAATTATAAACTTTTGATGCGAAATCTGTTCTATTAGGATTTGTCACAACTAACTCAACATTTAATTAATGAGGTAATATAGATATACTCTTAGAAAATTATTTATAAATAATGGAGTTGGTGGATCCATTATAAAATAAAATATTTTTTACTTTATAGTGGATAGTATGTGTACATTTTACCTCTTCATTATCATACTTTACATCACCAATAGTGCTCACATTTGACTTTCATTTGTCTTTGGGATTAAGTTTTTGATGAAATATATCATAATCAATATCCCTTGGATTTTTTCATTGATTTGAATGATTCCCCATTTCCTTTCACTTGTTACATTGATGTGTAAGAGGTGCATTCTGTGTAGCATTTTCTCTATTCACATAATTAGACATCTTTTTCCCATCACTTCGGCATTCAACTACCCAATGACCTTCTCTTAGCCACTTAAACAAAATTATAGAAACATTAAGATAATTTATTCCATGTTTCGTTGCACACATTAAGAATAAATGAAAAATAATATTCTTTTTCAGGTTGATGATTAGATTTTCCCTTAAATTCCATTTTACCCTTCTTATAGAACCCATAAGATTGATGGGTTATTCCAATCTTCATCTCAACATTGATAGCACATCGAATTATTTCCTCGTATATAATGAAGTCCCTTATGGATACTTACCTTTTCATACTTGTTTTTAAGACACTAAAGAATCGATCAAATTTATTATGAGGATGGATAATAATTCCAGAAATGTACCTCGCTTGTCTTGTAAAATTTGAATCATGGGTACCAATAGATTCATCATCCGTTTTCATATGTTTAAGGAGCACTTTCTCCATATTTTTTCGAAGAATACGAGTAATGTACTTATTGAGAAGTACGTTCTTGAACTCATCCCATTCCATGTATTGAATTTCATCCCTTTGACTCATATTCTTGATAATGTTCCACCAAAAATCAGATTCACCTTCAAAATGATAGACTGCTAAGATGAATTTATCAGGTTCTAAACATTGGAGAATTGAAAATATCTTTTTCGTTTTACTAATCCATTGTTCAGACACTAATGGATTAGAATACCCACTAAAAGAAGGTGCATGTTGCATCATTAAGGACTCAATAAAATGTTTTCCCTCTTTTGATCATTTGGATGTATTTCATGATTCAAATATGGAAAAGGTTATGTGAGAATAACAATAATTTATTTCATTCTAGCTCCCATAAAATTTGGTTTCTCAAGAGTAAAATAATTTCATTTCCCATCACATTTAGCATTAACATAGTTCTTTCAGGTTCTATCCATTTAGTAAAACCAAGAATCATTGTTTGAGAAACACTAATAATAATCAGAAAACCAAATTATCAAGAATAATATTTTAATTTAGAATAATTTTGGTTTTATCATTGGTTATTCATGATCATTTATAATACACTAGGATTGTAACCTATTCCTTAACATATTGTTTGGTTTCATACTAAGTTTTTCTCATAATTGTTTCTAAAGATTAACTATACCATTCTGTTGATTCAAAATACAACACCCCATGCTCTAAATAATTTGATATCAATTCAAACTTGAAGAATATTAATTAAAAAATATAACAAATCCACAATAGGACTGTATTGGTATAGTGTATTTAGAAACTGGGAAATATATACAACCAGTTCATAAGACATATTAATTATCTCCAAATTATTATATCATAACAAGACCCTTGTTTGATATATCATACTTAATAACCTTGTTCATGAACTGGGGAAAAGAAACACATGAAATGGTGATCTCAAATGCATAGTAAGGGTAAACAATGAAAATATAAATCACATCACAATCATAATACATAAGAACCTATGATTTGAAAATCATATCCTGTATATGAAAGCTCATTATATCATGTCATGTTATAAATAATGAAATTTAATAAGAATCAATTAGGGTAATACCAAATGTCATAACATAATACATGACGTTTTTTGGCATACACATAATCAAAGAAAATCATTTTATATTAGTCATGGATCATTATCCTGAATATCATAGTGGACAAAGTCTATTACTCAATAGAGTTCACTCTTCGTTTCGACCACATATTACTGAATTAAGATCATTTCATGAACCATCCATGTCTATAACATGAAATATATATATTTAACAAATTAATTAGAGGGATATATAGGTACCAATCATCTCATAATAAAAAAGTTATTACATGTTCCAAAATTAAATAAATCATTCTACATAACCCAAAGAATAAAATGGACTTCTTTAACATCATTTCACAATAAAATAATCCATCTTATGAAATAAATTTCAAAAATATAATTCTATAATAAAAACAATAATATAATATGAACAATAAAGATATTATACTTGAAACATAAACCTATTAAATAATTCCATCTTATATGGAAAACAATTTTGATATACCACTTGAAATTAATTCTTGAGAAGAATATGCTTTCTTTTTGAAAGATGTTTTATTTTGTCAAAATGTCGTTAAATTTAAAAATAAAATATTTTACATGAAAATAAATCTTAAATCTAATAGAGGAATACTAAATAAAATAATGAGTAATGAAGATGTAAAAACTCATTCATTCTGTATAAGTTAGTAAACATTCTCCTTATACTTTTACTGGAAAAGTCAAAAAGTACCTTGTATCGAATTACAAATAAATATTATGTTAATAAAATTTAATAAAAATTCACCAATGGGTAAAATAGAATTTTGAAAATCATATAATAATATAAATAATATTACGTATTTATAAAACATGGATTTGGATGATAAATATACCATAGTAAATACTTATGTATAAATAATCCGAGATAATAATGAGATCGTGAAATTATCCCTTCACTTTTTTGTCTGATTTCCATTGTAGGTATACTAAACTCTTATATAATGATTTAAATAATGTAATTAAATTATCTAAGAATCATACTAATTCTTATGATTTCATATATGAGCATATTATACTCCATTTTTAAATATTATTTCATTTTTACTTATTATTCGTGTATTAACTACTTCATTTTCGTATGCATGTTTTTTTGAATAAGTTACGGTTCTCCTTAATAGGTAATAGTCATATCATTAAAAAATGATATTAAAATAATATATATATATATATATATATATATATATATATCATATTTATTCTTTCTATACATTTACATAATACTGATGTAATGAAGATCATGTAGAATGAATCGCAACACATCATATAGATGGCCGGGCGTACATACAGAACAGTAACGATATCATTCCAATAATTGTTTAATGGAATTGAAATGAATGGTGTATAATATTTAATAATCAATATCATGTTATAATAATTTTATATTTCTAATATTTCCAAAATTATACCCATCCTTGTATGGTGGTGGTGAAAAATAGATTACACCATAGCGTGGAGATGGTAAGTCGTATGTACGCACACATTGTGATTTTTTTTCATATAATGGATAGAAAGTGGAATATTGTTTTAATATAATCATAAAAAATATCAATATATAATTGATAATATATTTATTACTTATAAATAAAAAACTTATTAGCAGGATGTATAATAAGTAAGAAGCTTGAAATAATCAGTAGAGGTGATTACTTCTTCTTTGATGTGATTTCTCTAAATCTCTTCTTAGAGTACTAGATTTGGAATTTTAAAAAGTCCATAAAATCTATAATGTAACTAGGGATGTTTACAAGGGAATATTTTTGGGGATGGATGAGTTTTAAGGATTAATATGAACAGAAGAGGTGATGGAGGAGGTACCCTTTTAAAATTGAGGTGACAGGATCTTTTGGGATCTGCAAAATAATTAATTTATAATAAAATCATAACCCATCCAAAAACCACTAAAATGTAATGATATCGAAGATGATATTATATAGGGTTTTAATATCATCAACCAATATATTTTATTCATGTTTTTATGTGAATTTAAACAACATGATTTTAATTAACACTTACTTATTCTATTTATTTTTTAACTAGGGTAACATATAATTCAATATTATAAGCGTGAAATATTAAATTACTTGATGTATGTTAGACCATAAATAAATACCTTAGAACATTTTTGGCCATGTAATTACTATTATATATTTTTATAAAATGTTTTATTATTTTTAAATAATTTATTAAATCATTATTTTGAAAAACAATCAATGATGTCAATTTTGATACTTTTAAATTCATTGATTTCAAAAAAAAATTACGATAACCATTTATCGTAAAACCATATATTTTTTTATATTACTAAAAGTTAAATATTATAATGAAAATTAATTATAAATATTAATTTTCCAAAATTATATTTATTTTATCATTTTTAATAATGGTTATTTTTTATCTCTATTAATAAAATAACTACTACATTAATTTTGTGTATTTATTTAATATTTCAATTTATTGAAAAATATTAAAAATAAAATACTAAGATAGATATAAATATAAAATATTTTAGAAGAATATTTTTAGACAAATTTATGTTTTGTAAAATACAACATTTATAATGTTATACTTATTAAATTATGAATGTTACAACATTAAGATAACTTTAAATAGAATAATATAAGTGTCACAATATCTTATATTAGGCTTTAAATAGTCACTAACTAGACCCTTGGATGATTATGGTGTATATATACTTGGCCAATAGGAATTAATCATTTTTTTCTGTCTTTTTATGGTTATTAGTATTTTAATCATAATTGATTTATTTATTTCTCATCAATTAATTAATTTTTACATCATCAATGTATAGATCTTTAAGGTAATTAATAATTTTCTAAAAATTAGAAATAAATTTACATGATAAAAAAATTATCTATAAAATGAGTGTCTATAATATAATTTATCTTCTATATAAACTTATATAAAAATGATATAATTATTAAAATTTGTGTAAGATATATTAAATTTTTCGTTAAATAAAATAAAATAAATATCCTAATTTCATCTATGTGGATTATAAATGTCATAATTTCCACCCAAGGATAATTTAGGTCTAAAAATTATAATAAAATTATATTAACACAAGTGTTATGGTAATTTTATAATTTTATTATTATCCTTAATTACCCCACATACCCTTTTATGGTGTTAATAAAAATTACCGAAGTTACAATTGATAATTCCCAAAAATCAAATAAATCTATCCACATAATTTAAAACAATTTATTACATATATAGAATATATTTTCATATATTCAAATCAAAAAAGATTCAATAATTGATTTAAAATTAATCCTATTTTTGGAACGAGAGAATGCGTTTAAAATGTTAAAACATTGCAAAAGACTGAATTGTTTTTACATCTAAATTCAATGTAAAATTATTTCTAATAACATACAGTATATTGAGTGATAAAAATATATTCTATTTATACTTTAAATCCTTTCAATATTATAATTTAATCGTAAAAAATTATTATGACGAAAACAATTTGTTTTCAATTAAAAAATATTGTATTTTTACTATTCATTAAAATTTAAAATTTATCGGAAAAATATTAAAAATTAATCCAAATAAATTTTTATATCCTTATTATGAAGAAAATTTTTATGTTGTCATATAAAAATTATTAATGATTCAAATTCTTAATTAAAAAAGGGTTCACCATTAAAAATATTAAAGTTACCCTTTTGATAAATATTGGTTTTTATACATCAAATAGGGTTTATTCATAGCCTATGACACAATTATCTTTTGGATTAATATCAAAAAAAATTATCAAGGTTATATCATATATATTTAATTAATTACATTTAATAATATTTATTCACTTAATTTCTTAATATAAAAATACAAATACATAATTCATTTATATTTTTAATAACTAATTGGTAGCGAATGACTTCACCATACATTTTAATAAGTTAGTTATATTAATACCTGATGTCCTAGTAGATTGGAAAAAATGGTCATTTTATACTAAGGGTGTCTCATTGTTCGTTTAAACTCATGATTCTGTGAAATGAAAGCTATTAAAGAATTTAAATTATTTATATAAAATAATTAATAAAATCATTCGGGTGTTAATGTTTTAACCCATATAGTTCTATGGTTTATTTATCTACCTATTTGAGGTTTGATATTTTGGGATTGGTAGTTATACCATGTGACCACCAGATAAGAATTTATAGGTAGGGCTACATGGGTGACATATAGGCCCTATGTTTTGATTCTTAACCTTATTGGTCTATATTCTTTTTAATCAAGGTCAACCTATGTAAGTGGTTGGACCAGTTTTTTGGATGCATTTTTAGGCAGTGACCGTGGTTATATGCTTGTCTAATGCCGATTAATGATTAGTTATTGGGTTTTTGTGATATAAGATTGTAAATAACATTGGATGATGATAAATAACCTATGTTTCTTGATATCTAAGACTATATTCTATTGGATGAACTTTTAGGGTGATTGGACAAGAGGATCAGTTGTTCCATTGTTTTTAATGTACCAAGGATATGGATTGATACTCAAGAATAGAATATTTCCAAGTGACTAGCAGTCATGGAATAAATCATGGAACCTGCATGCTACCTTATTTTTAAGTTGAATTTCAAGGATGAATATGGAATTTTTGGATAGACATTCCATGTTTCATGATCAGATTAGCTTTGTGATGGATGACTCATAGGATAATTAGTCGGTTGATAATGGTACATGTTGGTTGTGTGTGGTGTCGTTTAAATCATAAATCCATGAGTAGGTGGGTGAAAGATGAGAACTGATATTTTGATTAACTTCTAGGGGAATGCTTTCCTATGTGTTGTGATAAATTACAAACATCCATCTAGGGTAGAGTAGGTATCAGATATAAATCGGATGCCATGACACAGAAAAACAGTGTTTGGACTAGGACAAATTTTTTGGGGGATGTAGGGTTTGGTGTTTGGTAAAGGCATGTATATCTAGTTAGATATAAGTATAGATTGAGAGAGATATACATTTCTATCAAAAAATATAATTATACATCTTGTTAGAGATAATAATTTTATATCTTGACATCCTCTTGAGTACACTGAGAGAGTTTCATCTCTACACAGTTATTATTTTCTTTAAATAATTTTCTTGGTTGGATGACACAACCTATTTAGGTTATACTCAAATAGTAGTATAAGATAATCCATATATTTGGGAGTACCATATCAATCATAGTTAAATGTATTCTATGTAAGATATAGTTGTTGATTCTATGATATTAGTTGTTGGATAGTCAATATAGAATGTTTTTATAGATTCTTTTATTGAGAGAAGGGCTTCATTTGACCCCGAAGGCTTCTTGGGGATGATAAGGATTTTGGTGCAGAGGTGGTAAGGACCCACATATTTATAGACTATAAATTTGGTCATAAATTTTTTTTTTCTTCAGATGATTATAAGGGGTAATATAGTTCTTTTACCCAAGAATTCAACATTAGATGAATTCTTGGCCACTTTTTTGGTCCAGAAATACTGTGTTTATTCTATTATATGATTTTTGGGGGAATTCCAATGATTTCAGTTTTCATGGAATAATTAATATTAAATATAGAATAATTTAATTATCAATTTATTCACATGCATTTGTTCAGCTATTAATTTTAAACAAGGAATTAGATCAAGATTCGGTCTCTTTCATTGAGTATGAAATATAGAGTTTTTCCTCGACAGGGAAAAATTATAGGTTGGGAACTGGGTCCAAGGTCGAGCCCCTTTTCATTTTTCTTTTCTTTTCTAACTTATATATATATATATTTCTTACCCTTTTATTCACCTACATTCCCTTGTGGGATTCCTCAATCATGTTTTCAATATATTATAGGTATATGATTAGATAGAAATATAGATAAGGGAATATGGGCACCGCTGTAGAGACCAAGAGGAGCTATATCATAGTGTGGAAGACGTGAACCATAGAAATAGGAGACAATTTGATAGATTCTTCCAAAAGGTAGTTCATTTTTTTGTTTTACTATAAATACATGTATAATAAATTTTAATATTTTAATGAATTGTTATGAATATTGATGACAAATTGAGGGCCGATCTATACCTTTTGATGTTAAAATATGGGTTTCAGTTGATTTGATGGGTTTCCCATTCAAAATTTTTTGATCACACGACATGTAGTTTAGGAACACATGTCATGTGTTAATCCTATTTGTGGAACATGATGTTTTTATATGTAAACTCCATGTATGGGATATAAATTCCATCTACTATGGCTCATTCATGTAGCCGAGTAACTAGCTAGATAACCCATGTAGGTGCACATGGCCGTGTAGTGTACAAAACCATACCCCATGTGGGATACACAACATATATAAGTACACAAGCAGGATATATTCATGGATTTTCCATTGGAAGTACCTTGGTAGGTACCCACTGTAGTGTACATGATGTGTACTTATCTTTCACACTGTGTACATTGGATTTTACAAGCCATGTACGGTTGGAGTACGTATCGAGGTGGAGCTTTTGAAGTACACATCGTGTAATAGGGTATACATGTCATGTACTTCCCCCATGGTACCATTTGGAGGGTTATTCAAATCTTCATACCCAAAATCATTATTGGATACATGAGATTTCCATTTTAGTACCTTTCCATATAGATCAAGATGGTGACACCCTTGATGTTGTTTGAGGAATCCTAAGAGGAATTTTGAGATGTTTCATAAATGAATACATAACTTCTCTTGTAATTGAATACACTTATCACTTGAGAGTGATACCCATGATATAGTTTAGTTGTCTCTAAAATGTTGTTCAAGGGATATACATTTTAGTCTAAGAGAACATCTTATTTTTTGACCTAGAGGATTCTGTGTAGGATTCCTCTACCCAATTAATATTATTGAGCATCCCTTATGGGATGCCTTCGCTTACAAGATGACATTAGGAATACATTATAGGATCCCTCTACTTGTTAATTTTTTAAGGATCCCATGTAGGATGCTTCTTCCAACATAATATGTTATTATAGATCCCATGTAGGATGAATGTTCTTATATAACATTATGAAGATCCTATATACGATGCATCTGTCTTCTTTCCATAAAGGATTCCTTGTTGGATCCCTCCTTTTACCTTCACTATCGTGGATCTTGGGTAGGATTCCTTTTATTATCAATATACATTTAAGATCCCATGTAGGATGCCTCTCATATGTTTTGATCTGGGGGACCTAGTTGGTGCCCCGAGGTATGATCGAGCCTGAGCTAGTGAATTGGAGGTTTTGTTAGAGATAGTAGAAGGTGTCACGAAATAACATGTACTATACTTTCAATATTGTGAGGATATGAAAGTGGTGGTGGTTTTTGGAGTATAGGCACCCTCATTATTTTATTTATTAATTTACATATTTACTACTGATGCAATGATTATTACAAGAGGTGATTCCTAGTTTGAGGCCATTGATAGAATCATGATGTGACTTCCATTATTAAGAATCCTGAATGTATCTACTAGGGTTCTTCTTGTGATCATTTTATTTTATAATTTTTTTTATATTTATAATGCCCAAAAGTACTTCCTAGGATCAAATGAATTATATACGACTTCAGTGACACGAGGATTCCAATTTAGAAATTATTTTTATGGACATAGTGCGATGCTCGTTAGATACAGCTCGAGAAATACATGGATTTCCATGTTGAAATTCCTTTGACAGAATCATAGGCTGGATCATTATATACACCCATATAAAAAATTAGATTCCAAAGGGAATACTTCAGTGATCCCCGAGAATTCTTATCTTTCTATTCGAGGGTCATTGGTGCCCAAAGGTAGTTTAGATCAGCCCCCTGCCTTTGGTCAAGGATGTGCTGATGTGTTCTCCTCAAACTCAGTGCCAATTTCAATAAGGGCCATTTGGGGATCCCTTAGTTTCTAACTTTGTTCACATATGATGGTTTCCCCATCCTTGCCTTTTCATTGGAGTCTTTCCAGGATACTGTGAGGAATCTATAGTGGACCATGATTGTGCATTTCTACATTTATAACCCTTCACTATTAGTTTTTCAAGACCGTGTCACACAATGTGGCCTTGAATTTCTGGCCATAGTGTCAATCATGGATATAAAGGCATTCAACATAATCATAGAATCTAAGGCGGATTTCATTAAATCCTGGAGTAGGAGCCCTCATTGTGTGGGGTGGTGGTGGTTTTTTCTCTCATGTTGTTCAATGGATGTTCATTATAGGAGGTAAATCTACCTCTCGATGGTTTGGAACACTTTTACTGGGATTCTCCTCCCTCTCATGTCTGAGTTTAACTTAAAGGAGACAAGGGATTTGATGGGGTCATACCTTTGTGCAGATGAAAAGATGAATTTTTTGGAGGAGATTTTTGTTTCATGGATCTGTGTCGAGGTATAAATTTCTCAGTAGATCCCGAAACATTTTGTACTCTAGATTGAAGGGAAGAAGGATCATCATAAATCCTTGTCTTACCCTAATTATTCCCATCATTTCTTTCTCTGTCACCTCTCCGTCCACTGTCTACAAGTATTCTGGAAGGCATGAGGTAATGTCCCCCAGGGGTCTCTGAGGCCCTTCGGTCGCATTCCTTCTTCTCCACCCTCTCTAAATATCAATGAATGAGGAAATGGGGTGATCTCTTTCCCACCCACATAGGCCTCCGATGCATTCTCTTCCATGAATTGTACCATCAGGCATGCATCATCCAGTAGGTAACTAGTTCTGTTCAACCAATACATGGGTGGGAAATCGCCTTTTCAAACTAATGGATTTAGTCCACCATAAGACGAGTTGTTTCTCAATAGTCTATTCAAGATCAAGCCACTGGTCATGTGGGTCTACTCATGCATCAATATTTCTAAATTTTGTTAGTCGCATCATGGATTAGAAGTAGCAGAACATTCCTTGATTTCATCATCTAGTGAGGTATTTTCAATTCCTTCTCCCTCTCTATCGATGGTGTCTTATGTTCCCCTGTCGCAAGCTCTGAAGTTATTGTCATTCCCCAAGGTCTCACCTCCATCAACTTCCGTTAGAATTTTGGTGAAGGAGAATTTCATAGAGTCCTTAGAGGTCACCTACAGATATTGGGATCATGGAGGTTGATCTCCTGAGATTACCACCAAGAAGGTTCATAGTGGGATGTGTACTCATTCTTAGGCCAATTTTAGTGATTTATACTTACCACAATTGAATCATATTTCTAATGGATTGAAGTATGGGGACAAAAACAACCACTATCACATCATTGTTTAGAGTTCTTATCCTGAATAAACATGATCTGGGGATACAGGTGATGGATGTCTTCATTGTTAATGAACTCTTTAATCACTCAATTTTTATACTGGATATTCATGAACCAAAATAGGCATCATCAAAAATAAAGGATTATATATAGAGGATATGATTCATTGAATGTATGCATGGGAACCCTCCAAACTCTCAAATATAGCTATTATAAATGGACCAGGTCTTAGTCGATTTACTAAATGCGTCAGAACATTATCTTTCCACAAAACATTCTGTAAGTGCTTATGAATATTTTTCACTTTCATTTACGCTAAATGCAATGCCCAAAAAAGAGAAGCCTTGTGGCACACCATAGAAGGGATAATTGATGATAATAACCCTTGTATTATTTGGGGAGACATTGAAAATACATCTTCTATTAAAGAGAATCAAGGGGGTGCTTTTCCAAGGTGTGTAAGTCTGTCATTTTTTCCTTCCTAGCTAGATCAGGTCTAATAGATGTAGGGTTTGAGGGTGACCGTTCCACGTGGAGTAATAATAAAATTGGTGGAAGGATCACCTAGTGTCGTCTTGACTAATTCTTGATAAATGAATCTGTAATTTCTCTCTTCACTGATCCAAAAGTTTCCCACCTGGCATGGTTCTTATCTGACCACTCTCTGCTATGGCTGGTCCTGAAATCCAGTGTTGTGAGAGTCGATGATGATTAGTTTTTTAGGATGTGGGTTGAATAAACCGTCTTCGTTGAACTCTTTATGGAAGCTTGGAGTATAACTCATCCTGAAAACCCTAAGGTTTCTTTTCACAATAATATCTGGAGGCTGAAAATTTTCCTTCAAAGGTGGACGAAGACTCTTCAAACTCGTGATCTGGATCTGTGTGTGGTCAGTGAGAAGGTTGAATGAATATAGTCTAGCCAGGAACATGAATGGGATTATAACATTTTTTTATGAATGTAGGACAAATAAGGGTCTTCTTACTATCATTCATTTGATGAAGGAGAGGCTTTCTAGAGAGGGAGATTGAGTGTGTTGGCTTAATGAGGGAGATTGTAATATAGATTATTTTCATGCATACATTAATAAGAGGTTCCACATTCACAAGCCTAATATTCTCAGGGGTGATGGATCATATTCAAATGACCGAGGTAATGTATGATTAATGGAAAATGATACAATCAAATCCTTTCATGCAGGCCCTAGTCATAATATGGAAGAAGGATATCCAAGAGAGGAAACCAGGATGTTTTAGGACACTACAACTAGGATTTTGGATGAGATTGATGAGCTCTTATGAAGGTCTCTATTGGAGGAGGAAGTGCATGTGGCGGTAAATTCTTTGAACCTAGAGAGTACACTAGGGTCGGACGACATAACTGGTTCATTTTATAGAGATGTATGGGATACAGTCAAAGGGGATATAGTGAGAGTAGTGAATTATTACTTCTAGGAGGACCATCTGCTAATTTCCAATGCAAAAAAGATGGTTCTGATACCGAAAGTGAGTAAAATTCAGTATGTAGAGCAGTACCAGCTAATTAGTATGTGAAAAATGACATACAAGGTTCTAGCTATAATTCTCAAAAATAGTATGTATCCTCACTAAAACACGTGGATGACAAAAGAGGATAACAACATTATCCAAGGGAGATCAATCCAAGGTGTGATTGGGGTGGTGTAGGAAATGATTAGTGGTATTAACAAAAAGGTAATTAGGAATTATCTTGTGATTAAATTAGAGATGAGAAATTCCTTTGATTAGGTTGGAATGGGGTTTTATCATGAAGGTTTTGGGCTGCATGGGCTTCTCCAACTCGACAGGTGACCTTCGTTTTCATTTCTTCTGTTCGGTGGAGATTTCCACTTCTTTTCTGGGTAATAAATTCTAATTTTTCAAGGAATTCGGAGGTTTATGACATGGGTATCCTCTATCCCCCACATTTTACAATCTATCTCAAAATGTCCTTAACCACTATACAAAAAGGGGTCACCGTATTGGAAAAATTATTCCTTATTGGGATAGGCATGTTATGGAGGGAATCCCACACTTTATGTTCTTGGATGATACTATCATGTTCATTAATGGTATTTTGAGATCATTGATTGGCATAAACGGGCTACTGGATGACTTTTGTAAATATAGCGACCAGCTGGTGAATATGGAGAATAGACTCTATTCTTCTTCTATGACACTCATGGAATGGAGGGACAGTATATTTGAAGATACCATGAATGGGAGGAGGGGATCCTTTTCTATGGATTACCTTGGAGCACCGGTTAGTCCTAACCCCCTTCACATTCATCATTTTGATATGATTGTGGGAAAGATCATGTGGCGCATCTTAAACTGATAAAATAGTTCCTTCCGTTTTGAGGATGCATTACCTTGGTCAATAAAATTCATGTATATATCCCAATGCATCTACTATCCACATTCAAGGATCCCAAATGTGTGTTTATAGACATGGAGAAGATCATTATGTCCTTCATATGGAAATTTCAGTTAGAAATTCATCACCATTGGGAAATGGGGAAGCGTCGTATATGACCTTTACCTGATGGTGGAATCAACATATGGAGTCTTTGCTCGAACCTGAAATGGAATCAGGAAAAACATTCCTGGGAAGATATGGCATTCCAAATGATTTGGGGAACACTCCTACAAAAAAAATATGGCATGGATGGTGTGGTGAAGTGGTCTTGGCCATTAATGATTTCGATGTTAATCCAGCTGTATATAGAGGTTCTACGTCAATATGCAAGATGGATGGTAGGAAGAGGAGTGGTGAACTTCTAGGGTCAGGATTGGTGGGTAGGAAGACTTTGGTTTCCCGGTTTCCCCACACCAAATATATCTTTCAGAGAAGCATGCAGCCATTCTAGATTTCCTTCAGCTATTCTTGATGATACTCAACACGACACATTTATATAGATTTTCCTCAGTGAGGTTCTTGAAAGACTCATCTTCACATGCCTATCTTCAGATGTGTTTTCAATGATGTTTTATGATAGTGTGAGAAGGTAACGTAATTCCTAATACTCGAGTGTTGAAACGATGTGGTGTGGAAGTATCTCTCCATTGTTCAATTTCCTGATGTGTTGAGTGAGGAATAACTATATTCCCACTAATGACAACATCCAATACATGGGGGTGTCCTTGTCCTCAAGATGTTGGTGCTGCAAAGACCCCAAATAGGAAATAGTGGAGCACCTCTTATTTGATAGTGATTGGTATCGCTAGACCTGGTAGGATAATAGATCCTTTTATGGGTGGCATGATGTAGGAGGAATACATGAGAACGTTCCCTGCCTGTGGTTTAATAGAAAATACGAGAAAGGTCTTGAGTGGAAAGGATAGGCTATCATCCTAGTGGTGGGATATTGGATCATTTGGAAAGACAGGAATGACATGCACCATAATAAAATATTTTGAATTAGCACCAACATCAACTTCAAGAAGAAGAACACTATGATGGACTTGGACAGCGTATGTAATGATTTCTATGGAGCCCTGCAAGTATGGTCGTTATATCCAAATGTGTCTAATCATATAGAGTGGAGGGAAAATGGGACCTGGGTTCATTAGTTCCCCCCATAGAACCAGTTTGAAACTCAACATATATGGGACATTCATGTGGGGGACCATGAGAGGGAGGCATGATTAGGGAACACACGGGGTTCATTTTTGATTCATTATTATCATTTTACTATAGAGGTGAAACTCTTAAGGGTGAGGTAAAAGTATTGGTTATAGTTTTGGAGTTATGTGAACAAAGAAAAATCAATTTGATGGCTGTTGAAATAGATTCCTTGATCCTTTACAAAGCACTCATAGAAATTGGATGTCGCCCGTGGAATATAGAATTTTTTTCCACGTGTCGAAACTGCTCATGGGTGTCCATATAGATATCACTCATACATGGAAATAGGGGAATAAGGTTGCAGATATTTTGGCATCTGATGATTCCCCAAACCATAACGCAAATCCCTTCCTTAAACAATGATCCTTTCCATCTAGTGGAAATTTTTTTTATCAATGAATCTTTTGGGATCCACTACTTTAGAACTCCATGATGTGACTCTTGCATGTGTTTTTTGGTGCATTTAAAAAATCAATAAAAATTTTACTGATCATGTAAGAATTCTATAGAAGGACTTAGAGGGATGATCATTATATACACCTTGACTGGTACTTAGATTACTAGTTAGGAATTACATAGATGGACTAATATGGTAGAATAATTATATACGCTTCGAGTGATACATGGATTACCGTGTAGAAATTCCTTAGATGGATACAGATGGATGATTGTTATATATTCCTCATGTGATACTTGGTCACTCATATAGAAATTCACTTGATGGACTCATAGGGAAGATCATTATATACGAAACGAGTGATAAGTTAAATCTCATGGTGAGATTCTGTGGATGGACTTATATAATCGATGAATTATATATGCCTAGACTGATACTTGTATTACGATAAAGGAATTCGATGGACGGACTCCGAAAGAAGATCCTTATTTATGCCTCGAGTGATACATTGATTCCCATGTGGTAATTCCTTCGACATACTCACAGGTAGGATAGTTTATGTACACCTTGAATGATACATGGATTCATATGTTGAAATTACTTATACGAACTCATAAGGAAAATGAATATTTTATTTCTTGATTGAAACTATAAAGGGATGACTTGGTTATGTGCCTCAGGTTCGGGTTTTATTTATATAAGTAAACGAGCTTTTTTTAAGATGTACAAATATTACTTAGAATCCTTCATTATAATGATTGGAGGAATGTACGAGTGAACCCAGGATTATGACATGCATCCCCCTATGGTGACTTAAATTTTATATAGACATTCTTAGGTTGGGTGTAGTAGGTATTTACAATCATGATTATGATCCCAAGGATTAACCTAATTAAAATAGCATGACTGGTAAGACATCCAGATCAATTACCTTTTTGCATTAATCATTTATTTTTATATTTATGTATATATATATATATATACATTTATGGTAATATATATACATACATATAAATATAAATATACTTGAAGGCACATTTCCCAGTAAACCAGGATCATGGACCCAGATATCAATTGTGGTATAAATTGATTTACTTTATTTATCTTTTGAGTTTTGTATCAACAAGGATGAGAATATTTCATGAGCATGCACTTTTAAAAACATATATATATTTTCATCATCGGTGAGGTGTATTGAGATTATTTATCACCATTGTATGTTCATCTAGGTGTGTGTGTATAACTTATGTCTTCTTTTCATGTTGAACACATATTTCATGATGGATAGGGTAGAGGATCGAGGTTTCATGATAAAGTAGAGATAGTTATGTGGGTTCTTTTGATCAATATAAATTAACATTAAAGTGTCCCAGATACCAGGTATGAGGTTTGGGTCAGATTTATGAGTAGATCCTCTTACTTTTATTTATATTTCCTTTATGTACTCTTGCATGTTTGATCAAACGAATGGGTGAAAAGTGTTGTATACATGGCATGGGTGTTTAAGATTTTATAGAATTTCGTTTGTTATTAAAATATGTTTAACTTAATAAGAGCACCAGATTACTAGTATCATGTTCGGGATGTTATAATAAATCAATTAAATATACCTTTTCTTATAATTCCATCATTTTTTTGATGAACACAAATAACTAATCAGTGGTATCAAATCTGTCTTCCTTGTTTATAATAAACATGTTTATTTCATGGTTTAATGAAGAAATTGTATGCCTTAACTTATACTATTTTTCTCTACATGACATTACATTATTTGATAATGTAATGTCATGAAGGATCAGAAGGTAAATTTGTTTTATATTGAAATATGCAATGGGAAAATGACATTATGTTATGAATTTAATGTAATTTAGAGTTCAGGGTTTAATTCACATTATTTATTATAACTTAGTTCTCTTCCTTTTTGTAAAAAAAGAAGATAATTGTTTTTGGGTTTCCAAACATTGTGTTGAGTGGCAACATGATGCGGGTAGTGAAATTGACATTAAATTGTGTGACAATGTAATTTCAAATGAGGCATGTAATTCATTTTCTTAAAATATAAACAATGTGTATACCAAGTGAGTCGAACATTAGACATTAAATTGGTTTCATTAAACTTCAGTACTACACATGATGTAGGGGATGTTTTTGAATTTCTATGGTACTGACCCTATGCTATAACCATAGTCATCATGTCACCCCACATGGTGGAACTTTTATACAGCACTGACCTACTACATTCTTTCTAACATCGTCCTACACTGATCCACTACACTATGGCACTATGTTGATGATCAATTTAAGGTCGAGTGGAAATATTAAATACTTTTTAAAAATTAATTAAAATTTTCTATTTACTTAAGAACGTTTAAGGTTTTAAATTATTTATAAATGGTATGTGTTAGGTATTATAAAATTTGTTTTTTCAAACCTAAATTAAATATGATAATTTAATATTAATATCTCATGTTTTGTAAAACTAATTATTTTATAATTCCTAGAATATTCATGATTAATAATTTTTCAATAAATTTGAATATTGTGCATATTAAATTTATTTTATAAATTGATTATAAGAGATCTAGATTTATATTACATGACATTTATGACTCAATATGATTTAATTTTTTATCCACAATGGCTTTAGTTTTTTTAGATTTATATGAATCAGAATACTTGTTGAATATAGTTTTATTTTTTATATTATGTTTTAGAGATATCCTGAATTTAATTCTGTATTGTGTAATGTATCCTCAGGGGGAGAAAATTAGGGTTATAATACCCACAAATCTTGAGTTTTATACCTTATTATACAATCATATGGGGTTGTAAATCTATATCTATATTTTAACTCATGAATATATTTTCAACACCGCATAACTCTATGAATTTACATGAAATTATCATGTGACTTATGAATAATATAAATTCATATCTATATGAATATGTTTGGATTGTGATTTTATGTAAATTTCATAAACCTATAGGTTTTGTTAAGAGTTAGAAATTAATGTGTTATGAGTACATTAATTTGGTGGATGGAATAGGGTTTCAAAAACTAAAATTTAAGAAATATACATACCCAATGGAATAAAACATAAGATAATAATGATTTCATGGGATGCAATGAGTTCAATATAAATGAGATGTATATTAAAATAATATATTTTTAAAAGGAAAATCACACAAATATTATGTGTGAAATTCATTCTAATGTTGAACTTTTTAGGACCTCGATAATCTATCTTGGTAGGTTATTCAAAATTATAGCACCTCAAGATTATTTTTTATAGGGAATGTGATTAATATGTGACATTAGATCATCCTATGGAAGGTTCTTGCAATGTAGGGCGTCCCGAATGTTTTTGTCAAACTATTATTGAAAATTTTTCAAGGATAAATTTATCTTGGAAACCTTAATAATTATGATACTAAGGAATATAGTTGATTTTTTCTATATAATAGATCTAGGAAAAGAGTTTCATAATCAACTATACCATAATAATAATTGTTATGATCTGAATTATTCCAAACCTAAATAACTATGTAGTGAGAGGAATACCAAAGTAAACTCATTACTTAGTGAAATATATATATCTTGAATCACTAAATAGAGTTGATGATTGGGCTTATCATTTTTAGTGGTATTTTTTTATTAAACATCCTTGGTGAAAACATATAATAAATGAAACTCAGTCATAGACATGTCCGCGTTATTGGTTACGGATTAATTCATAATAATCATATTGATAAACATCATAGTTATGATATGTATAAAAAATAAATATTGGTATTTATGGTTTATAAATGTTCTCAAATTGAAGCATTTTTTGAATCTGAATGTGAATCTAATAGTGGAAAATTTCACTAAATCTATTCTTAGTTATTATATAATCGGTGTACATCACAAATTTCTACTAAAAACACATACTTTGATATATAAGATAATTGAAAATGGCGAAGTATATATTTTTGAGGTATTACGGAAATAGATTCTACATTTGTTTCCATCTCGTATGATCTAATTTTATCAAGTGTATTAATGCTGGATTTAGAGAACTATTATTATGTCTAGAATATAAAAAAGAAATTTATTTTTATATCTTATCTTGAGAAGATATGATTTTAATTCACTATTAAGAATGCAAGTTTTTCTCTATATAAGAATGAAATGTATTATTATATAGGGAATGTGAAAAAAAATTATACATTCTAGATATGAATAATCATGTTTATAACATTGAAAAATAGAATGTTAGGGTTGATTATAATCTCAACTACAGTTTACATTGTCTCATTGGACATATAAATGAAAAAAACATTGAAAAAAAATATAAATAGGATTTATGGGAACCATTATATTAAAAATCACTTAAAAAAGAAAATATTTTTTTTAGAATAATTTTCTAAGGAACATTTCATTGAAAAAATGTAAAAAGTATATTGGATTATTGGATCTCATACATTTTGATGTATGTGGACCAATTAAAAGTCATTAAAGTTTTGGTTTTTGGTTATTTGTTACCTTAAATGAAATATTTAGATTATATAGATATGTTTATCTAGTGAGACACAAGTATGAAACTTCTTAAAAGATCAAATATTTATATAATGAAGTAAAAAATCAATTAGGAGAGATCGTTAAGATTATTCAATTAGACCAGGGTGACAAATACTTAATCCATGAATTAAATTTTAATTTAATAGGTTGTAGAGTTTTTCTACAATTCACTTGAAATTATCGAAGCATAACTTACATCTATATTACATATTTTTTATGACTATTCAATATATATCCCAAATAAACATGCCCAAGAACCATAATTGTTTATTATACTTCGAGACTATATACATAACCATTTTATTTAAGTATAATATTTATTATTTCAAAATTAATTTTTTATATAAGGCTCTCTTATAGAATAAACATTCTTAATACCCTTCTTTATAACCCAGGGAAAAATTAAAACATAAGAAGGGGTGAGATAAGTTATGTTGTTCATGTGAACATTATAGATATAAATCAATGATCACATGTGAGAATATCATTATCATAAGGGTACATAAACTTTTTATTATCAATATAAAATTATACCCAACAATTCATAGATCATAATCCCAATTCATGGAAAAAAATTAGTATGCCTCGGGATTGGGGAATCCTTGAAAAATCATTCATGATCCTTGAGTTCAAATCATGAGCGTATCCACATTTCATAATATTGTGACAACATAATTTTAATAGAAACCATCTTATATTTCATGGATTACTATTGATACAATCATATCATAGTGGATAATTCGTCACAACATTTTCCTCATATCATAGTGCAGAAAACAGCCTTATCTATTTCTTATAGTTGATTAAACACATCAACTAATTTCCCATAATTATACCATGAGATAAAAGGATTTCCCTAATGCATTGAAGGGATATAAAATTCCAATCACACCATTAATGTAATGAAAAACATTCATATGTGTTCCAATAAATTAAAAAAATCATCATATCATCATGTCATTACCCATGTGAAGTAAATATATTTTTAAAAAATATCCTCATCAAAATAATAAAACCACTAGAGATAATAAAAATGGTATCATTGGAACATTTTACTATAAATCAATAACAATTATTAATGTATGATGACATATATGAAAAATACCTTTAAAATACCATACAAACATTTCATTGAAATAATTAATAAATATATTTTTTCATTTCAAAATATTATAACTAAAAATTCATAAAATGTTGAATTTTTTTTCTTATTTTAAAATAACCATGAAAAATTTTAAATTTATATTAAAAAAAATTGAATGACTATGATGATGTAAAAATATGTTCTTCTCCTATATGATAAATTTAAACATTCTTTTCGCCCTTTTTTGAAAATTAAAAAATTAAATTTTTGGAACAGTTTTCAAAATATTTCATTTACAAACTCGGTAAATAATTTCAAAGGTAGTGAAAACTACATTTTAAAAAAATTAATGTATAGGGATTAACATTCATATTTTTTTAGGAGTATGTAAATAGATGTAAAAGGTCATCGATCAAAGAGAAATTAATGTTGACATTACATTAAAAATTATTATCGATCATTTTAATTAATAATGAAATAAAATGGAAATAAAAATTATAAATTCTAGGATAAGAAGTGGATAATAAAATATATGGGGTTGATAGTATGATATCTTTAAAAATTCAATTTAAAGAAATTTATCATATACAATGTCAAAAATAAATGAGACTGTAACATAAAACCTTACCTAAAGTACAATATTTCTTCATACATGTTATAATATCCAGTATATTAAATATTGATTTATTATACTTATATTTTAGAAATATTTGTTTACATAATATAATTTGTATAATTCCATTATAATTTCCAATTATCCTTTAATTATTAATTTCTTAATTAAATTGATGATTTAGGTGAAAACTATTCTACTTTCCATGCATGTTTCGGTTTGATGGTTCCAATACCTGAAAAATGGTTAGGGTTAAATCATATAAAGAATATTAATAATGAAATATGTATCATATTTATTCATCATATTCACATTTATAATTATTCATATATTTTTGTGATGAATAATAAATCACATCGTTTCGTGGATGTGGTAGTCCACACATACACGCGAGTGACATTAGAATTTTGCAACTAATGGAAAGGTAATAAGGTATATAAAATAATATAATTACGGAATAAAAATTATGTAAAAAATATCATATATAAAAATTGTATATATCATTATTTACAACCATAAGAATTGGTGATAAGACATGAAATACATCGTTTTGAGAGATAATAGTCTATATGTTCACACAAAAGATGTTTCAATTATCCATTAGATAAGTAATTATATTGAAAGGGATTATGTAGAAACATAATAAAATTTAAATATAATGTATATTATTATTTCATTATATAATAATGGTTTGGATAGTTTTCAAGGTGGTAATAGAATAAATAAAGAACACCTAATTAAGAACTATGCCCTTTATTTAGAAATGCTCTTTGGGTTTATACACAATGACTTATTAGGAAGTTATTATGATAAAAAAGGAACTCTAAGAACTTTTTATTTGTCTAATTTTATTCAAAGTGTTACATTTGGAATCACAAATTCAAACACCCAAACTTATTACTAGTATAGTGTAAGTATAGGGTCGATACATAGGGAGAGAGAGTCACTAAATTTCATTTCTCTACATTGGGATTAATTAGGTGAAGTTTAACTGAATTTTAGATTTTATATTTTATGTTCCAATGAAAAATTAACCCAATCTCATATTTAATGATGAATTTAGTTAAAGATAAAAAATCATAAAAATTGGTTCTGAAGATAAATGGAAAGAATGTGTCGAGGATGTGTATTTTTTTTAAGTCATTGATAAATAAATTTTTTCCATCATGTTGTGTTGTTCATAATAACTAATATATCATGGTTTCAAACATAATATATCCCCCTTGGTTTGGTGAGGTTTGTTTGAATTAATAGAGAGAAATTCCTTGGTCTGAAATTTTATTCCTATTATTTTTATTAATTGTCGGCCTTTTGAGATGATAAGTACTCCCAATTATCATGGGTGTAATTTTTATTAATTCCAATGAAGATACCTAGAAATTATTTTCTTTCTCTGATATGAGATTTCTTGTGATATTTATCAAGATATTTCATGAAATTATTATAGAATCATAAATAACAAAAATATAATAACACAATTGATTAATAATGATCCATAAACATCCATATCCCTTAAAATGGGTGATTTAGGAACACATGGAGTAAATAATGACTGAAAGACTCTTAAAAACTAAAAAAACATTAGTGTAGTTTCAGATTAATGATCATCGAGAAGGTTGACCAGTAACACATCCACTCTTCTCTTCCATCATTCAATTTATCTCTCTCTCTCTCTTCTTCCTCATTTCTTCCAATATTTGGTATCTCTAGTTGTCCAGTCCTTATGTTTGTACAAATTTGGAGGGCCTTCCCTCTTATTTATAGTATATGAAAATACACGGTGTGTACCATAATCTAAACGGCACGTTGTCATGTAAAATTGACTTGGCTCTTCTTTCTCGGATGGTAAGTGATCTACTATGTTTCCCTTGACGTTGAAGGTGCTGGTGGTCGGTTGGTGGGGGTACAAAACATATATCACCACCCCACGTGGTTTGTAGTATCAACATTATCCACCAACCTCTTCTAGATGGGATAAGATGGTGTGTAAATGGATTGTACATGAAATTTGTATCTTGGACAGTATCATGGGAATGTACTATGTTTCATTGATCTGTGTCGAGACAATGGTACACAATGTGTATATACAAAGTACATGCCCTGTATTTGTGAACATTTTTTTGATCATTCCTGATTTGTGACTTTGGATTTAGAACACTTGAAAATCATCATGATCACTGAGTTAAAGTATTTTATCTCCAAAACAACAAATATTTGGAGAAAACATGTTTTAATACTAAATAAAATGTATGAAAATGTATATAAAAATCAATATAGAACACTCGCTCCGCACTTAGTCATTTTCTTGCCCTCATGAAAAATCTCTACATCAAATTAAATGAATCTGTACTCTAAATAGGGATGCATTCAACTAATTATACTTATAAATACTATATCCAGAAAATATGTTATTAAAAGGCAAAAATCATATTTCTATTCCAATGACATTCTCATTATTCCTCCTATATAATCCAATTAAATATTTTCATTCTCTTTTTTCCAAATTATTTATTCTTTCATATATATACATTCCACTTGAAGATTTACCTCAAAAAATATTACCACAATCATCACTCAAGATTATTTTATCATATTAGTGCTCAATCTCAAGTATATGTACTCTATCCATTGGCCTAAAAGTGTTTTCATTATACACTTCAGAAGTCAATTCACAAAAATCATGAGGACTATCAATATGGTTCAAATGTTTCTAAGGCTAAGGGCTGGTAGGTAATGATGTGAAAAATAATCTCAAAGGGTTGTAAAAAGAGGTGGAATTCTTAATGAATAATTCATGATATTTAAAATAATTCTTAATAAAAACTCATCTTTAATAATGATCTCTCAAATGGTATCATCACCGCGATATTTCCTTAGAAATATGGGTCCATAAACAATCAATAATGTATAGAAAATGAATCTGGACCTGATTTTAAATTTTTCAATACTTTTTTATCAGGGAACACTATGAATACAATTAAAAGTGGTTATGGAACCCTTATTCCCAAATTAACAAGAGAAATTATCCCCCACACATAATTTCATCGTGGCTTTCCAAAATGCACCATGAATAGACAAAAATACCTCTCTAAAGTTGAAAAGAAAATTCATGAATAATAATGAAAGAATTATGGTAGGATGAGTAAAAAAGGCATGTAATGTGGCTTCCTATCAATGATGTTCATGGTTTATATTGGTTTTACAAAGAGAAGATGTAGGGTAGGTCTCAAGGTCAATGGGGATGAAAAAATTAAAATGCCACATTAATTTTAATGAGATTGAAAAATATTTATATTTAGAAGAGAAAGACTATATGTTTATTGTAGTTTTGAATATCCAAAGATTCTCTCAAGAATGTATGTATAATAAAGAAAATAGAAAAAGGTCTTAGAATACCTCTTAGGAATGAGGAAAAATAAATAGCCAATCAGGTCATGATATGTGTAAAAATGATCAGTCTAATAAATGTAAATGTCCAAGAATTAAAATCCAAAATCGAACTATTTCATCAATCATTTAAAAATAATTTGAAATATAAAATAATAATGTAACTTTTAAAATGACTTTTTATGTATTAAAATTTTGTAATTAGTATTAATCAAAAATATTTAAATATTTAAAAAAATTCAACTATTGATGATGTATCCCAGATCAGTTCAAGGAAAAAGACAGGTATAGTCAGACAATCTACCCCACACATAATATTTCCCATGGTCCTCCATGTTCAAGACAAAGGTAGATTATAGGAGGTGAGGACACATGGGCGGTCAAGATGAGGTTAATTAGTGAAATAAGTATGTCCAAATGAAAATTTAAAACAAAACTCCAAAATAGTACTTCCCCTGTGTTGAGTTGATACAGATGAAAATTAGTCAAAAGAAAAGTGTCAAGAAATGCTCCATAGACCCTATGAGTTGTGAGAAAAATGAAAAAGAAATCTGTAGAGTCATACATCATCATTACACATTCATACCACAAAATAGATATATATAATGAAAACAAATGTACCAAAAACAAGTCATGGCGTGTCCTTAAAAGATGCGTCATCGGCAATTGGAGGGTCCTCCTTATGAGGATCAGTCGTAGTGGAAACTAAAGGAACCTTCTCTATGAAACGAGTGGATGGTGCAGTGGGAACATCTGTCATGGCAGTATGTGGAATAGTAGCTCGATACATAGGATTGGTGCCCTTCATGAGAGGTTATACAGATACATCCTACTTGGCATTAGTTGTAAGAGAATCTGGGCCAGCAGTGGATAAGAGAACCAAATCGATGGCCATTACTATCATCGAGGCCTGGGTGGCAGAAGGTGGAGTAGAATAGAGAGGAGCAGGTGCTAGGGGTAATTGAAGGTTGTGATGCTGTAGAAGAAGGGCCAAAATTATCTCAAGCCACATCTGGGTCTACAGGATGGGAGTCTGCTGGTGCTCAAGGATGCGCAAACAGTCATCCACCGTGACCAGGTAGAGTGTGATGGGGATATCAGTCACGGTTATAGGTGGAGGTGGGTATGTGGAGGGCATATAAAAATAGGTAATGGTGGAAGAATATAGAATGGAGGAATAAGTGGGGTGGGTGGCGATAGAGCATCCACTGGTGTATGGGATGGGACTTCCTCAATTACACCATCAGCAGTAGCTGGGTTGTCCCTCACCCCCACCAAAGCTACGGAATCCAACACGAGAACATATCAATCACCCATACACATGATAATTCTTATGAGGATAAGCATGTGGAATTTGAGATGATGAGGAGAACCTAAGGGTTGTTGAGGGAGAGAGGCCTCAAAAACACCCAGGTGGTGTGCAAAGTGGGTAGAATAGCAGCTGTTTTTTAAGTTTCCCTAAAATTCATGGATCATGGAATGGAAATAAGTGGCTGCAAGACATGGGAGGTTAGGTTAATCAATCCAGATGACATAGGTTAAAGGCTCTATGTATCGTACAGTAATGAAACCCATATCCTCATAGTGGGGAAAAAGAATGGTGCTAGAGCACTGATGGAGGAAACAAAGGGGAGGGGAAATGATGAGAATGATCTTCTAGGATGTGGGGGTGTACCTGTGGTCTATCATTGAAATATCCTACCATATAGCGATGATTTTAGTGATCTTAGTGTAGGTATGCTTAGATATAGAAGGTGGGGTGGAATGATGGCTGTAGAAGTCACACCCTCGGCCGAAATCATCCATGCATAGGGAAAAATGGACTCCCAACAAAAATTGAACTATGGTGGCTATATTGGTGGGTGTTTGGCGTAGGAGGGACCATATAACTCAACGGTTGGTTTGAAATAAAATTATAAATCTCTACAGGCCAGTGTGCTGACCTGGAGAGTATCGAGTTGATGTATATGGATAGGGAGATCCTCAATATTCTCCTAGATGTCGATATGCTATAGAAAGTTGTTGTCAAGAAGGTATCCACTCAACTAGAACGTCCACCGTGAAAATCGCCACCAACGATCTATGGTAGGGAGAACTAAATCAAAGATCTGGCAGGGATGTAGCAATGGACAGGTAGCAGTCAGAGAATGCTGCGGTGGGGCTATAGCTACTGGCATGGCTAGGACAGTAGTGGTTTCTAGAGGTGGAGCATATGAAACCAGAGCTAGATTAGTCGGGTCTGCTGAAGTAGTTCTTGGCATGGAAGGTACAAAGCTAGAAGGGGGGATTGTGATTCCTAAACTCTCATCTATAATGGATGGTGTTGTAGTAGTTATATAACGGTCAGTGGGGGAAGGAGTGGGTGTCACAAAATATACCCGATCGACAGATATCGCTGATAGAGGTGACGATATAAGAGGAGGCAGCATCACCAATACTGGTGGCTAGAAATCTATGTAAACTAATACTGGTCTCTCAGAATACCAAAGATGAATCTGATGGTAAGGGGGTCTCCTGACCTCCTTAGTGAATTTAGGACACATTACACTCATGGGATCATCCCCTTCCATAAATGAAAGAATGAAAATAAAATAAGAAAAATAAAAGTAAGAATAATTCCTAAAATGTTAGAAATTAGAAAAAGAAATGCATGTGATGGTTGGATCTAGTGTACATAGTGTGTAGTGTGATCTGGGTAAAAATCCATGTACTCTGGATTAACATTTCAATTCGAAATATTATAGTGATTTGTCCAATACATGACGTGTCATTTAGCAGACACACCATGTGTGGGAAAATAAGTTACGACCTGTGTGAGCGCCCATACACAGACTTGGCACAAAGGGGATCAAGAAGAAAGTACATGTAATGTGTGTGAACAACATGAAGATTATGATAACATGGCATAAAAATATTGAATTACCTCCACAAAGAATGATCCTGATGAATAGGTTACATGACATTTATTGAACATAGACGTCTTGAATAAAGGCATGAGATTCAGTCTGTGTGGTTTAGTACACAAGTATCTTCAAAAGGTCAGACATAGGAACTGTACATAAAGTGTAATAAAAATACAGGCCATGTTTATTTCTATTCATAAATATGTGCACATATGGTCATGTACAATACATACATAGTGGGTGTTCTTCATTTACCTCATGTACGGCGGGTTGAAGCCAAATGGTTGGACAATATCAAATCTATCCTAAACGCAAGTGAAATATTTATATAAAGGGATGAGAACAATGTACCATGATTGAGGATTGAAATGCCGAATAAATCGGGGCCAAAACCTCACAAAAATTGGTGATTGGGAAGAGGGATGAGGATGGAGGCATGAAGGAGAAAAAATTAGGGAGGGACTGTTTGACACGGGGTTTGGCTAGGTAGTGTTCCCGACCTTTATACCTGAACCACACTGTATGTGGAGGTCCCAAACACTATATATGAGTGTTTTTTACACAAATATCATTTATTAAAATAAATCATATTTCAACTTAAATAAAACTATACATTTATTTTATCAAGGATGACACACTGTGTTATAAAAAATCTGAAAAATAGAACTACAAATCTCGGTTCAGTTCTTGGGGCACGTTTCCAATCAGAGACCGGCCATTATGAATGAAATACCGCAACCACTGGTGCAACGGTTTTTGTGCTACACATTTTTATGAACTATTAATAATTAATTTATAGGTGAAGTTATACACGTGGGGATGAAAATGAACAGCGTGTGGTTTTAATTTGAATTATTAGGATGAATCGGGGAAATTAGCCGAGGGAGAACCCGAGTCTTTTGAACCCATATTTGAGACTCTTATAATCATCCAACATCACTCACATGAAATTTATTATTTATTACAACATTTAAATTATCAATTAAAAAATTGATCACAAAACAAGTATTTAAAAGCACGTCATGTGGGTATATTAATATAAAAGAAGAGGTAAATGGGATGGTTGTTGGGTATTGAACCCATGCCTTTTGGATCTGTGTTTTACGAACCTGGCCAGCCGGTCCGTCCCCATATTCGGTTTTCATTTATTTGGATAAAATATATAGTTTTCTTGAAAATACCTCATACACAATTTAATTAAACACGGGTTTAAAAAGGGTGAACCTTGTATCGAAGGAACGTACGAAGTGATTCTAATTGATGATAGCTCATATACATTCTGGTGACCTCACCATTCGCACATGTTTCATCCCTATTTATTAACATAATTATTATATAAATATAATACTTGATATATTAGAATATACATTAAAATGTAAATTACACACCGTGTTAAATGGTGATACACGGTGTGTAGCCTCTAGGTAACCACCTAGGAAGCGCTTTTGTTTTATGTCATTGGACCGACCTTACCTGAGCCTCTTGATAGCCGAATTTCATGTTGGAGATCATACCCACCATGTACTCCATGTGAAGATAGAGTTTTTGATGCTTCCCATTCACCATAAATGGATAACCATCTTCTTCAACAACTTCCACCGCACCATGATGGATGTCCATGATCAATCAGAAAGGTCCCGACCACCCAGACTTCAATTTTTCTAGAAAACAAAAATCGAATCGGAGTTAAAAATAGTACCCAATATTTAGGCTGGAATAACTTCTGAGTGTTCATGTGGTCATGGACAGCCTCTTTATTTTTTTATAGTATGGGATTCTCATATTCCACCCCCCCCCCCCATAATTTCATCAAGCTCAGTTAGTTGAAACTTTCATTTCTCTTCCCTGACCATTAGTTCATAATTCAAGGGCTTAACATCCTAATACGAATTGTGATAAAGTTCCACCAGGAAAGGAAATGGATTTTAGTATATTATAAGGAATGGGTATATAACTATAGGTTTCTTGAAGGTGGCCTGGTTTAGCTATAAGGCATCATCAAGCTTCTTGGACCGGTCCATCCTTGAGGATCCCACAATTTACACTAGGATTTGATTCACTTATTAGTGGGATACCTCCACAAGGCCATTCGATTCGGTATCATAAGGTGTCCCCAATTTTTACATCACTCTATATGTCATGATCACATTCTGTATCAACACATTGTCAAAATCCATCCCTCAACCACTTATCAGAACCATTGGAACACTAAACCTACTGAATATATAATTATTCAAGAATGAAACGATGATTATTGTCGTGTTGTGTGTCATGGAAGTAGCTTCTACCCATTTGGAGACATATTCCACACAAACTAGAATTTATTAATTTCTATATGGTTGGGGAAACTACCCCCACGAAATTAATAACCCATACGTCGAAGACCGAGACCTATAAGATGGGGTGTTGAGGAATTTTAGTTTGGTACCCTATGTTACTAGTCCACTGACACCTATCACAGCATAGTAATAAATATTGGGAATCCTTGTGCATTGTGGGACAGAAGAATCCATATTGTATAATTTTTTCTATTGATCGGTCTGGTCCATGATACCCCCCAGCTATGGAAGATTGAAAAAACTTCATGATTCCTATAATTTCAGCTTCTAGTACGCAGCGGCGGATCATCCCATCACCACATGAGTGGAAGAGCAGTGAGTCTTCCCAGAAATATCTTTTTTACTTCAGATAATTTCTTTTTCAAAAGTAATATCAGGATGAATGAAGTGGCAGATCATCCCATCACCATATGAGCAGACGAGTAATAGGTCATCCCGGAAATATATTTTTCGGCTTCAGATAGAAATTGATTCATTTTGTCAAAAGTTATATCCATATGAATTCATATCGTGACCAAAAAATTAGTGATACCAGCATACCAAGGGATCAGTGTAACTCTAACCGAGAAAAGATGTTATTTTGGGAGGTCATCCTTTATTTCTCTATAATACTCTACTTCCAAATATGGAAATTATAAATGGGATAGTTGATCAATGATGATGTTCCCACATCTTTTTTTTCACGGATTTCCAAGTAAAATTCTTAGATAAGAAGCAAACAAAAAATGAGCCACCACATTGCATCCTTCTTATTCAGAAAATATTTAAGTGCATCATGGCTAGTGGTGAAAACAACTTTTGATACCACTAAATAAGAGAAGAACCTTTCGAATGCGAAAAACACCACCAACATCTCTTTCTTGGTGGTGGTATTATAAATTTGTACTTCATTTCTTGCTCTGATAGAATAGTAGATAGGTTTGATGATACAATTATGAAATTATCAAAGAACTGATCCCACTGTATAATCACTTGTGTCAAATATAATATCAAATTTTTCCTCAATGCTTGGGGAAATCATGATAGAATCTTTAACTAATAGTTGATTCAAGAGATAAAAGTCTATAGTGCATGATTTTTCAAATTTGATGATAACATCATTTGATAAAATATTGGTTAGTGGTTGATCTATCTTTGAAAATTCATGAATTAATATTATATAAGAACCTAAATTCCCAAAAAAACTTTGGATTTCTTAGATATAATTTGGAATGATCATCAGTGATATAACATCTATCTTTATAGGGTCAACTTCAATTTCTTTTAGGAAAATCTGGTGGCCTAAGTAGAAACCCTTCTACACCACAAAGGAACATTTCTTCCAGTTCAAAACCATTTTGGTGTTTTCACACTATTTTAGGACCAATACAATATTTCTCAAGAAGGTGTTGAATGATTTTCCATTGATTGAAAAAATATCCATAATGACTTCTAGAATTTTCTCTTCCATGTCATGGAATATGGCCAACATTAACCATTAGAATATGGTTGGATCATTTCACCTATCAAAAGTAATCCATCGATAGAAAAAAGTTATATATGGGCATGTGAAAGTGCTGATATTTTGGTCTTCAGGGACATTATAAATTTGGTTATAGCCATAATAACCATCTAGAAAACAATAGTACTTGTTCCCTTCCAGTCGCACAAACATCTGATCCACGAAAGGAAGTGGGAAGTGATATTTCCATGTGGCATCCCTATGCTTCTACAAGATCACACAAACTCTCCATATTTTTATTGTTCTTGTAGGGATGAGTTCATTTTTTTCACTGGTAATCACAGTGTTACCCCCTCCTTTAAGACACCACTTGAAAAGGACTCTCCCATGGGCTATTAGGGATTGGGCATATGATTCCCAAATCAAATATCATAATCACTTATTTCTTCACGACCTTCTTAATTAGAGGGTTTATACATTGTTACAATTCATGAAAGATATTATATCCTTCTTCAAGTAGCACCTTATGGGTGAAAATACTCAGACTAATCCCTTTAAATAAGAAATTGTCCACCCAAAAACCAATTTTCATCACTTTAGAACCCGTTGAATTCCATGTTCTTGGTATTGCAAGAGATATGTGTTGAGTATAAATGGAAGTGTGTGTTTATCACCCAAGTACCCCTATTTTAATGACTTGGGAGAGGCTTTAGTTCATGTTGTGTGGATTTTAGAACTGAGGGAACAATTGGTTCTACCTTGTCCCATTAGAGAATATCTATAAAAACTGCACGTTTTCAATAATGACCACCCAGTACTATTATAAATTACAGCTCCTCTGGTTCAGAATTAGGCTGTATGTCCTTGATTATTGGTTAAACGGTGATAAAACAACATCCCATGTCATATCCCATGTATCCAATGTGATCATTCATTTTGGTCAGCACGTAACAATACTCAATTTCCATAAGTGACACATTTTTAACAGATTTGAGGATGTTTTCGGATACCTTTTCATCTCCTAATCTCATGATCAATTCACCTTGGATAACATCGATGAAAACATTCCCATTATCCAAGAAGGGTGTTACTAGAATAAGAAGTTCCTCTTTGTCTTCCTACATGTCAAGTACGATAAAATATATAGAAAGAATAAGCCTTACCACTTTCACTCCCACATCCTGATGTAGACCATTATAATATTTAATGGAATGATATTCTTGCTAAAATGACACTCAAGATGGTTTTAGATTGTTCAAAACTAGATTCCTAAAGACACAAAAGGGAATAAGATTAACACTAGACACTACGTCAGAAATTTCATTCCCAACCTTACAAGATTCCATTATGTCAGAGATTATAAAACTTCTGGTATCTTGGAGACTTAGAGAATTAGAGTGTTGAACCACTACTGACCATTACATAGTGAGGTGAATGGTTACCAATCCATCCATATTCTTCTTGTTTGTTTGGACTTACTTCATGAACATCATATATGTTGGAATTTGAGTCAATGAATTTGGAAACGTAATATTTCTCTGATCTTTCTAGAATAGATTCATAAATTTTGAAAACTACTGATCCAACTTCCTCTGATTCATTCGGGTGGGAAATGGTAAGGTGTGTTTACAAGGTTTGACCACCTATTTTCCTTTACCATGTGTTGCCTCCATATCTTTTTATATTCCTTGTGTTGTGTGGGAATCATTGATCTATAATTAAATATCTTATGAGGGTGTGGGTGGAGCTGTATTGTTTACCACACCTTTATTTGTAGTTATTTTCTTGGGTAGCTCCTACCCACTTCGTAAAGTGGTAGCATTTCCCTCCACCTATTGGATCTCTCGG
This sequence comes from Viscum album, assembly GCA_963277665.1. Taxonomy (NCBI): domain Eukaryota; kingdom Viridiplantae; phylum Streptophyta; class Magnoliopsida; order Santalales; family Viscaceae; genus Viscum; species Viscum album. Next base: position 1,317,218,769 of record OY728133.1, read on the forward strand.
TGTTACCTATTAGTGTACCAGGTTGCACTGAAGGGATATGAATATCAAGCTACCTAATTTTATTCTCGAGGATTCTAATAGATTCTTATTGAATCTAAAATCTTGTCTCATCTATTGTGATTAATTTTGACATCATTTCTTATAGCATCGATTGGTGTTCCTACTGAGGTTGTTGTGTAGCTAGTTGAGGTTGTAGTTATTGAGGTATTTTCATCGGATGAGGGTTTTGTTACCCTTATTTTTTTAATGATCCATACTGCATCCCTAGATATGGATTCTGACAATACTGTTGACCATAACTAGATGGCCATTGGGGGCGGGGTTGAGAGTTTCATTATTGCTTCTTACAGCCCGTGTTCACATTATCTTTCCAAGCTGGGTTATGGTATTGAAGGTAAATGTTTGTCACTCTTTTCTGAGAAATATAGCTTACCTCACTTTTTGAAGGACCGACACATGCTCCCAGGAATTAAATCATGGCGTGATTGTCAACACATTCACTCTATGCTAGGTGATTTATCGCATTAACATGAGATGCATTTTTCAGATTCAACACATCAATATTCTTGGACACATCATCGGGTTTGTAAGAATGAATCGGAGTGGCGTCAATTTTATGCATTCCCCCTTTTTGAGTACACCACTCATCGTTCCATTGGATGCTATTTGCTGACATACATTCTATCAAGTTGAAGATTTCCTCTAGTGATTTCATAATAACCATTCCTCCTACAGTTGTATCCACTAGTGATTTAGTATTTTTCATAAGGCCACCATAAAAAGTTTTGAGATTAATCCACAATGGAAGTCCATAATGTGGGAACTTCCTCAACATCTCATTAAAATGCTCCCAGGATTCATTCAATGAATCCAAATCTTGTAGCTGAAATTTGTGGGTTTATTTATGGAATGTCACCATCTACAAGGGTGGAAAATAATTTGACAAAAATGCCCGATCCAATTTCTCACAGGTGAAGAAGGAACATTTAGGAAATCCTTTAATCCAATCATTTTCTTTATTGTAACACCACAATGTTATTAAAATAAATATTTAATGCATGAAACACTGAGTCCCTACAAAACAATACTATTTATAATCTCATTGTTATACATAAATTTGCCTCTAAATTATTTTGAATTTCAAAAAATGGTCATATAGAGTTGCAATTATTATTCCATTTGGAGTCTGATAGAACAAAATTGATTTTTTGGTGAATAGTAACATACCCTTATGAATATTAAAATGAATAGTTATATGATCCTTCTGAACATGAAATCATGTTAACATTTTATTTTCTAATGGATATGAGATAATGACATCTTGATTAATTTTTCAGGGTGATATAAAATGAGTTATAGTTTTAAATTTGTTAATTTTTTAATATAGAATGATTTTAGTTAAAATTTAAATTAATAATATTTAGAAAATTATTTTTAAAAATTTATTTCATCTTTGAATTCGACATTTAGAAAAATGGTTAGGGGATCTTTTGAGATTTTTCTAAAATTAATGAATTTTTTAGGACTACTGATATACGGTAAAATACCAAATATAAGAATTTTCACTTAAATACACTATTTTATGACATCATAAGTGAGGTAATACCAATTGGGTAAAACTCACATGAACTTGTTACAATCATCAGTCACAAGAATATGCACTACTGGTTTTATTGGGGAAGTAAAAAAAAATAATGAAAAGATTATTCAAAATTCACTCTCTCCTCCACTATAAACCTCCCTCGCTCCCTCTTTTCTTCACTCCTCTGAGCCTTGAAGATCCAAAAATTTCTGACCAACTATCCTTCCCTAGTCACTCCCCATGTTCAATAGTTTTTTTTGTTTCCAAAATACCGAAACCCAATCTTTTAAGGAGGTTCTCAAGGAGAAGGATTCAAGAGGTAAATTAACATTTTATTTCATTCATTTCCATTTCATGTTCCTTTATTTTATTTATCAACTCTTAACCTTATCAATCCAAATGACCATGATAACTTCAGTATCATCTATATACTGGAATGATATCATGTTAATGGACGAACCATCATAAATATCCTTACTCTCTCTCTCTCTCTCCCTCTCTTTTATTTTATAAACGAAATCTTCATCCATGAGGATCCAATTTACAACCTTTGTGGACGACGAAGTTTCGTTCATTAATTTCTCTTTCATTACTGGTGATGAAACCATTTTTTGTATGAAACAGACTATAATATATGTATTATAACCATCTCAATATTCATTAACCAGTGTTTGTGCATAATATTATATGACCAAACTAGTTCATAATAATCAATATACTACCAAAATAATCTAATTTATTGTCATTAATATTTCATTTAATTATTCATCCTCAGTCCTTGTTACGAAAAGATATTAATAACCAATAAATAAATTTTATGTTCATAAATATTTTATAATTTCAATTCAGTGGAATTACATTCCTTCCACATGAAAATCCATACTCATATTCAAATATACCTATCATTAAATCCAATGAAAGGAACACTCCAGAACGACATAATTTAATCTTATAACTTATTGATAAGGAAATAATGAACTTATTAAAATTATGATAAAATAAAAAAAAATTATAACAGGTTCTGAATTATTTTATTAATTAGTCTAATTTCATATTCTACGACCTTTTGTTCAAGAGGGGAATACATTCAGACTTAAGGTAAGGGTTTTTCTACCCAAACCTCTATTTGTCCTTTAGGTTAGTTTTATTATCTATTTACCTAAATTTAATTATTATTAAATCAAATGTACTTCTATCAATTTCAACATTAATTTTTTATATATTTGTTTCAACCAAAATCATACCTTAATATTTAGGGTGTTATATGTTTTAAAAGGATCTTACATAATATCATTCCTCATAAATAATTTTATTTCAACGGAATTATCAAATTATTACCTATTTTCAGGGTCACTCTATAATATGTTTTTTGAAACCATTATATTTATTAAAACCTTGTTTTATTATTAAAATACTATTTTTTTAACTTATTGATTTATACAAAGAATTTTTTAAAAAAACTATTCTTTTCATAGTAAAAGAGTATTTATCTAAAGAATTACTCTAATTTTTTATGAGAGTATCATCATCTATTTAAACACTCTAGTTTATTATTATTTATTGTTGGGATTAATGTTATAGTTTATCTTCACCCGTATTTAATTTAATGTATTATGATTAGTTTTTATGTGGATGTTGTATCTTAAAACCATGCACAAATTTACTCTGAATGGATAGTGTTTATGCTTAATGTTCCGGGAAATTATCCTATATTTCATATATTAGTTTCAATATGAATATATATGTTGTTTATGTTTATTCCCATTCATATGAGGAATGAAATGGACATAGTATGTGTTTTTTGGGGCCCACTATAGCCCCTATGAGCATCGAAAGGTCTCATGAGACAAATTATGGTCTTAGCACAAGGCCTTAATGAAATGATTACTTATGGTCTTGGCATGAGGCCTTGACAATATGGTTTTGATGTCCCATATTATGAATTTATTAATTATTGAAATATTATTGATGGTTAATGTGTTAATTCATCTAGTATACTACCAATGATTACGTTTCATTATGGAATTATTTATTCATCTCTTATTCGGCCCATAACATGTTCATGTTTATTTTTTGATGGCATGTGCAGTTAGTTATTCGCCATGCCTAATTTTTATGTTTACGATATATTCCACTATTTTACTTACCCTTAATGAGAATTTGAGTTCACCCCTTTCTTATGATGCATTTTTTCCAAGACACAAAGCGATATATTACGAAAGACAAGCAGAAATAACCTAAGAGTTATGGATATTTTTAAAGGGGTTTCTGTAAAGACCCGTAAAATTCAAGGGAAATTTTTTTTCTTATTTTTATTTAGAATTTTACAAGAGCGCGGTTTCAGACGGCACCTGATTCCGAGGCCCGGAGTGCCCGGAATTAATTTCCGAAGTTTGGCTCGGGTACGTTCAGTGAACAAACGAGCGGGAGTTCCTAACTTTTGATCCGGTGCTCGGAATTGAAATCTGAGGGCACCGATGAACTCGAAGCGCCGATATTCGCTTAAAGAGACCTTTTCGGGAGTTGCGTTTGTTGCGGGTTGAATGTTAGTTTTGGGGTTTTTAGTTTGAGTTAAATAAAATTGTGTAGAACAATTTTATTATAACTTGTTAAAACCTATCAAAGGAGGTTGGAAGTGGGACCCACACCCACATAACCTCCCTTGGGAGGATTAAGTGTGGTGGGGTCCACACGAACCCATAATCCTTTCAAATTCTCTCAACTTGCTTAACCCCTAATTAAATGACTTGAGTTACTTTTAATTATGGGAGTTAAACCTTTTGAATTTCAAAGTTTTGAAATTCTAATGTGTTATGTGATAATAAAATAAGATGTTGTCTTATTTTATTTTGGGGTTATTTGTTTGTCTTCTTGAGATGTGGAGAGCTTTTCCTTCTTCTCCTTCAACTCTGACGAGGAACTCGAAGAACGTTCATCTTGACGAAGAACGTTCAAGCTCCGACGAAGAACGCCGCACCTCCATTCTTCGTTTACCGTGTCAACAAAAGGGGACGCCACTTCTTCCTCGGACAACCTTCGTCGGCGTACAAGTTTCGCCAACGACGTGTCTCTTCGAACGCATCCCGTCGTCATCGGATTTGACGAACGGCTTCCGCGACGCCCGACCTCCGCGACGTCGTCTTCCGCGGAACGTTCACAATCTTCGAACCTTATACCCGAAGAAGGGTTTGTTTTTTTCTTTTTGGTTTCTTAAATTATTCCATTTCTTGATCGTGGATTTCTCATGTCAAACATGAGACTTTTGAATGTTTAAGTTGAGTTATTTATTTTAACGTGAGGGGGGCCGGACCGCACGAACACGGCCGAACCCCCCTCCATCGTTCTTGTTTATTCTTGCGGGCGGAAGCAAGTGGCGTGGTGCCGTCGCACCACGCGGATGATCGTGCAAATATTTTATGCGGCGCCGTCGCACCACGCCGAGGAAATATCTTCAAGAACGCAACGCCGTCGCGCCGCGTTGAATGGAATCAACGCACGGCGAAGGGGCGCGGTGCCATCGCACCGCGCCGGATGACGAATGTCGCGGCCGGTTCCGGGCCGCGGTGGGATGAGGAGACCGTGGCCGGTTCCGGGCCGTGGCGGAAGAGAAGACCGGCGGCCGGGCCGCCGGCGTCGGAAGCCGAAGGGGGGACCGGAATTTCCGGTCCCGTTAGAGAAAACCGGCCGGCCAGCTGGCCGGCCGGATACCATTAAAACCGGGGGAATTAATCCCCCGACCACCTCATAAAACCCCCCCTCTTTATGAGGGGGGAGGTTCTTTGAAGGAGGGGGGCAGCCGGCCCCCTCGGTTCCGCACCAGCAGGCCCCCCACGTGGGGGGTGGGCGTTTTTTTTTAAAAAAAACGGGCGCGGCACAAAGGCCGCACCGCCCCTCAAAACCGCGGGGGTTTGTTCCCCCGCGTGCAGCCACCTCGCGGCGCCAGGCCGCCGCGGCCCGCCGCGCCGCCGCCGGCCGCCGCCGCCCCAGGGGGGGGGGGGTCGGGCCGGGTCGGCCCGGACCCGGACCCCCCGTTTCGAACCAGAATCGGTTTTTGGGCCATATCATGAGCCTCGGACCTCCGAATGAAGAACCGTCTGCGGTAACACGATCCTTGGATCGAGACGGTCGTTTCGGTATATCGCACTCAAGGTTTCGGTTTACTTTGAGTTCGGCCAGGTTGGTTCGTTCACGAAACCAACCGGGCCTTCGGAGCGGAAACGCTCATATCTTGAGCTACGAACGTCCGATTGACGCGCCGTCAGTTGTGTTGTGTTCCTCTTAGTGAGAAGGAGCTTTTGGCATACTCCGCCCGAGGTTTGGACGCAGGTGGAGTACGGTCGGGTTGGTTTTGCCTTAAAAACCAACCGGGCCCCGGAGACGAAAATGCCAATAACTCTCAGACCGGGCGTCCGATCGACGCGCCGTCTGTTGCGTTGAGTTCCTGTTGACGATACGGAACTTTTGGATACGTCAACTCTGGTCTTTGTGACAGTTGATGTATCAGCCTCTCGGCTCGTGGAGCGGACCCTCCGAACGAGCTTGCTGTGTGAGGGAACCCTAGTGCTGGCTGCGACTGTTACTGCTACTACTGCTGCTACGACTGCTACTGTGGCTGCGACGACGACAGTACAGAGATCCTGTGTGGATTCGACGACGACGACTACAGCACTCAGCGATCCTACGTGGATCAGTGCTACAGGTCCTGTGTGGGCCCGATCCTGTGTGGGTCCGCACTCAGCGGTTCTGTGTGAGCCAGCGCCTACAGGTCCTGTGTGGGCCCGATCCTGTGTGGGTCTTTGCAGGGGTTAGTTACCTATCGATCCTTCGTGGGTCCGACGACTTAGATGGATCAGTGATCATCTTTATCGTCCTCTGAAGAAGTATACCTGTGTGAGCTGAATCCTATTGTTTTCCTGTGTGGATTGTGTTGTGCAATCCTGTGTGGATTACGTTTTGCTTTCCTGTTTGGAATACGTTTACTATCCTGTGTGGACTGAGTTGTACATGGGCTCGGAGGTTGGAGCGTATTTGAATTGATGACTTAGGTATATGTATGGGAATATACCTAAGCAGTGTCAGTTGTTACTTCGTGATTGTACCTTTCTTCGTGGTTTATCCTTTGTGGATTTTGAGAGACCTTCAGGGGTCTCGGGGTCCCTACTGAGTAGCTTATACTCACCCCTGCACGGGCTTTTCCCGCACTACGTTGTGTTGGTTGCAGACGACGGACAATGTTGACCTTAGCTGAGGCTTGCAGAGCGGGACGGTACCCGGAGGTGGACCACAGGGCGGGACGTGCACGGAGCGGACGGCGGGACCCGTGGAGCAGAGGAGCTATCTGTACCCACCCTTCAGGTGGGATTTCCAGTGGACAGCTCAGAGTAGCGGCTTTTACTTTTCAGTTTCTTTTTTCCCTTTCGAGTTGTACTTTACATTCAGTTTGGGTTTGTATTCTGGACCATTTACTTTTCCGCACTTTTAGTCGTACTCTGCTATTGTTTAGTGTTTACTTTCCGCTTGTTTACTCCGTGGTGTTTGTTTACTTTTCAAAGGCAATGCCTTCCCTTTTTACTGGGATTTACGCCTTGGTGCTAGTCGCCAGCCCCTGGCCTATGGAAGGCGGGCTTGGGGTAGTCACGGCATGGACCCCGAGGGCGGGTCGTGACAAATTGGTATCAGAGGAGTTCGGTTCTACCGCGAACTCTGATCTTTTTTATGTGAAGCAATAATGTTTAGCGTATTGAGTGTGGTTATCAGTCCAGGGAGTCCAGTGTTGGTGCGGCGGCCGACGTATCCGTACACCAGGACCCTGACTTCTGATTTCCGACTTAATGCATGAAAACATTGTTTGTGTGTGTGTTTCAAAGTTTTATTTGTGATTACTTATATCAGCTCACCAGGTATACTGTTCTAACCGTGGCGCACCTGTTTCCTTTTCAGGATGGCCCCACGACGGCAGCCAGTTAGGGTTCCGAGAGTCGAGCGAGACGACAGCCCACCGAGCGACGAGGCCTCGGTGCAGGGCCCTTTTCCAGTAGTGGCACCGGCGGTAGCTTTACCCGCCGAGCCCCCGATGCTTCCAGCAGCAGCCGCTGACGATGCACGTCGCCTCAGCGCACTGCATGAGTTTCAGCGCCAGCGACCGCCCAGGTTTCGTGGGGAGACGGATCCCCAGGCAGCAGAGGACTGGCTGGAGGCAGTAGTTCGAGTGTTTAGGCTAGTGAGGACACCAGCAGACCTCATGGTGATCCTCGCTGCGAGCCTACTACACGCAGCAGCAGGCCGATGGTGGAGCTTGATGCTCCAGGTGCACGATGAGGCATCTCTACTTTGGACGGACTTTGAGAGCCTCTTCCGCTCGGAGTTCGTCCCATCCACCCTTCGTGCGGTGCGTATCCAGGAGCTTCTACAGCTGCGGCAGGGCAGCATGACGGTCGCTCAGTACTCGGCTAGATTTACCGATCTCTCGCGCTACTCGACCGACATGGTACGGGACCCATTCTTCCGGGCCCGGACCTTCGAGCAGGGTTTGAGACACGAGATCAGGGCATCGCTGATCTCCCTCAGCATACCGACTCAGACAGGAGTACTGGAGCGGGCCCTTCTGATCGAGAGCTTCCTTGCTGAGTCTACACCAGCATAGCGACCCACCGCAGGGCGGCACGTGGCAGAGTCATCTGCAGCAGGCAGTCGACGGATGACTCAGGGGTCCAGAAAGACCAGACCTTCAGGCAGACGATCTCAGGGCACTGGCTCAGCAGTGCGGGGCACACAGCGCGGAGCCAGTCTTCCGAGAGGCAGACAGTGCTACTCATGCGGCGGGCAGGGCCACTTGGCTCGCGACTGCCCGACCCGCCGTGCCGAGGAGCAGCAGTCAGTTGATGGACCACCGAGGCAGAGGCAGAGGGTCGACCGTGGCAGTCCGCAGGGAGGAGGCGGACGAGGCAGAGGAGCTGGACGAGCAGCCGGTGGTGGGAGACGCTTTGAGGCTCTGCCACCACCACCACCAGGAGGTCCACCCCGACCACAGGGAGCTGGCGGGCAGCGACAGGCACAGCTCCAGGCAGCAGAGGCCTACGACCACGGCGCACCCGAGATGATTCGAGGTACTATCTGTGTCTACTCCACCCTTGCTGCAGTTCTTATAGACACAGGAGCGAGTCACTCTTTCATAGCCGCTGCCCTTGTTCGGAGCTCGGAGATTCCGACAGAGTCGTTGGCTCGATCTTTACGGCTAGAGACTCCTACGGGAGCAGACTCGACGATTACGCACTGGTGCCGGCAGTGTGAGCTTACTCTAGGAGGCGAGAGCTTCGGCTGGGATCTTCTTGTAGCAGCGTCGAGGCCTTACGACGTCATCTTGGGCATGGATTGGCTGTCTACGGTCCATGCACAGATTGACTGTTTTAGGCGCAAGGTGCGTTGTGTACGCACCGACGGGAGCAGGTTCACCTTCACCGACGAGAAGGGAGTCTTAGCAGCACAGGATGGACTTGCGAGGAGGAGAGGACAGCCCATCACTCATCAGTTGGCTAGCCTTATCCTTGGAGCAGTTGACGTGCGGAGTCCTGGTTTTCCTGCAGTGGTGGATCAGTTTGCGGACGTTTTTCCCGACGACGTTCCAGGGATACCTCCTCGCAGAGAGGTAGACTTTTATATTGACTTGTACCCCGGGACAGCCCCGATATCCACTCCAGCATATCGGATGGCCCCCGCCGAGCTTCGAGAGCTACGGGTACAGTTGGAGGACTTGCAGGGCAAGGGGTTCATCCGACCCAGTGTTTCACCCTGGGCTTCCCCGATATTGTTCGCCAAGAAGGCGGACGGGAGCTTGCGACTTTGTGTTGACTATCATCGCCTGAACCAGGTGACAGTGAGGAACAAGTATCCGCTACCGAGGATTGATTACCTCTTTGATCAGCTCAAGGGAGCACGGTGGTTCTCGAAGATAGACCTCAGGTCAGGCTATCATCAGCTCAGAGTCAGAGACGAGGATGTGCAGAAGACGGCCTTCTGATGTCGGTATGGCCACTATGAGTTCTTGGTTATGCCTTTCGGTGTAACCAATGCTCCAGCAGTGTTCATGGCTCTCATTAATAGGATCTTTTAGCCATACCTCGATCGGTTTGTCGTGGTCTTCATTGACGACATTCTGATTTACTCTACGACAGAGGAGGAGCACGCCTATCACTTGCGAGTTGTTCTTGACACACTCCGAGAGCACCAGATTTATGGTAAGCTCTCAAAGTGCCAGTTCTGGATACGTGGGGTCCACTTTTTGGGACACGTTATCTCTGAGGCGGGAGTTGCAGTGGATCCCGCGAAGATTGAGGCTGTGTTAGCATGGGAGCCACCCAGGAGCGTGACTGAGGTTCGGAGTTTCTTGGGACTAGCTGGATACTATCGGAGATTTGTGCCGAACTTCTCCAGAGTTGCGGCATCACTCACAGCTTTGACGAAGAAGGGGAAACCCTTCGTGTGGTCAGACAGTTGTCAGCAGAGCTTCCAGGAGCTGAGACAGAGATTGACTAGCGCACCTATCTTGAGGTTGCCTGAGGAGGGAGTAGGGTACGTAGTCTACTGCGATGCATCAGGGACCGGACTCGGATGTGTTCTGATGCAGGAGCGGGCAGTGATCGCCTATGGATCATGACAGTTCAGGCCGCATGAGCAGAACTACGCTACCCATGACCTGGAGTTAGCAGCAGTGGTCTTCACTCTGAAGACATGGCGACATTATCTGATGGGCGAGCGCTTTACAGTCTTTTCCGATCATCAGAGTCTCAGGTATATCTTCTCGCAGAAGGACCTGAACCTGAGACAGCGGTGATGGCTCGAGTTCCTCCAGGACTATGACTTTGAGATAGTCTATACTCCTGGGAAGGGAAACGTAGTAGCCGATGCCCTCAGCAGGAGAACGGGCATTCAGCTACTTGAGGAGGCAACGGAGCAGCTAGCCTCTTTGCAGATATCCTTCGTGGATAGAGATGGAGCAGCATTTATTCAGTCTCTCACAGTCACTCCTCCACTACTGCAGCGAGTCAGGGAGGCACAGCGCGGGGACGCTGACTGTGAGACACGGCGTGCACATATATCCTCGGGACAGGCACCTGATGGTTTCTCCCTTGGAGCAGAGCATGGCATCCTTTTCAGAGGACGTACCATGGTACCTGTCGCTTTGCGAGAGGAAGTACTGAGAGAGTTTCACGCTTCTCCTTTAGCGGTACATCCTGGAGTGGCGAAGATGTACCAGGACCTCAGACGACAGCATTGGTGGCCGGGTATGAAGAAGGCTGTAGCAGAGTTCGTTTCTCGATGCCTCACCTGTCAGCAGTTGAAGGCAGAGCATCAGGTACCAGCAGGCTTGGTACAGCCCTTGGAGGTTCCGGAGAGGAAGTGGGACGGCATATCTATGGACTTCGTGACTGGACTTCCACGCACTTCCAGAGGTCACGACTCCATCTGGGTGATTGTTGACCGACTCACCAAGTCGGCACACTTCTTACCCATCAGAGAGCAGGGCTCAGTAGAGAGCTTGAGACGTCTCTGCGTTCAGGAGATTGTGCGGCTCCACGGCGTGCCATCATCTAACGTTTCCGATCGAGATGCCCTCTTTACTTCCCGGCTTTGGAAGGGGTTACAGGAGGCGTTCGGTACGCAGCTACGTCTTAGCACAGCTTTTCACCCTCAGACGGATGGTCAGATGGAGAAGACCATTCAGACTCTCGAGGACATGCTCCGCGCATGTGTCCTCGACTTTGGTCGTAGCTGGGAGGACCACCTACCCTTGGTGGAGTTCGCGTACAACAACAGCTACCACTCCACCATCGGGATGGCACCGTACGAGGCGTTGTACGGCCGACCATGTAGATCTCCTTTGTGCTGGACAGACCCTGGGGAGTCAGCACTGGTGGGACCAGAGATGGTCCAGGCCACGACAGAGAAGGTCCAGGTCATCCAGGAGCAGATGAGGACAGCTCAGAGCCGGCAGAAGTCATATGCTGACAGGAGGCGGAGGCCACTGGAGTTTGAGGATGGCGACCACGTCTTCTTGCGGGTCTCACCTCGACGTGGTATTCGGGGATTTGGCCGAGGCGGCAAGTTATCTCCGCGCTTCATCGGACCCTTCCAGATTCTCAGCAGGATTGGCGAGGTGGCTTATCGCCTGGCTCTACCACCTCAGTTGCACCGGGTGCACGACGTCTTCCACGTATCTCAGCTGAGGAGATACGTGCACGACCCGACGCACATCATTGACCATGGGGAGCTTGACGTTGACGATGGGGCGACTTTTACGGAGGTCCCGGTGGAGATAGAGGATCGACAGGAGCGGGTCCTGCGTGGGAGATCGATTCCTCTTGTGCGCATCAGATTGCAGCACGGAAATCTCCAGGAGAGCACATGAGAGCGGGAGGCTCAGATGCGTGCTCAGTACCCTCATTTGTTTCCCTAGTTTTTGATGTATCTTTACGGGGACGTAAAGCCCTGAGGTGGGAGTAATGTAAAGACCCGTAAAATTCAAGGGAAATTTTTTTTCTTATTTTTCTTTAGAATTTTACAAGAGTGCGGTTTCAGACGGCACCTGATTCCGAGGCCCGGAGTGCCCGGAATTAATTTCCGAAGTTTGGCTCGGGTACGTTCAGTGAACGAACGAGCGGGAGTTCCTAACTTTTGATCCGGTGCTCGGAATTGAAATCCGAGGGCACTGATGAACTCGCAGCGCCGATATGCTCTTAAAGAGACCTTTTCGGGAGTTGTGTTTGTTGCGGGTTGAATGTTAGTTTTGGGGTTTTTAGTTTGAGTTAAATAAAATTGTGTAGAACAATTTTATTATAACTTGTTAAAACCTATCAAAGGAGGTTGGAAGTGGGACCCACACCCACTTAACCTCCCTTGGGAGGATTAAGTGTGGTGGGGCCCACACGAACCCCTAATCCTTTCAAATTCTCTCAACTTGCTTAACCCCTAATTAAATGACTTGAGTTACTTTTAATTATGGGAGTTAAACCTTTTGAATTTCAAACTTTTGAAATTCTAATGTGTTATGTGATAATAAAATAAGATGTTGTCTTATTTTATTTTGGGGATATTTGTTTGTCTTCTTGAGAGGTGGAGAGATTTTCCTTCTTCTCCTTCAACTCTGACGAGGAACTCGAAGAACGTTCATCTTGACGAAGAACGTTCAAGCTCCGACGAAGAACGCCACACCTCCATTCTTCGTTTACCGTGTCAACGAAAGGGGACGCCACTTCTTCCTCAGACAACCTTCGTCGGCGTACAAGTTTCTCCAACGACGTGTCTCTTCGAACGCATCCCTTCGTCATCGGATTTGACGAACGGCTACCGCGACGCCCGACCTCCGCGACGTCGTCTTCCGCGGAACGTTCACAATCTTCGAACCTTATACCCGAAGTAGGGGTTGTTGTTTTCTTTTTGGTTTCTTAAATTATTCCATTTCTTGATCGTGGATTTCGCATGTCAAACATGAGACTTTTGAATGTTTAAGTTGAGTTATTTATTTTAACGTGAGGGGGGGCCGGACCGCACGAACACGGCCGAACCCCCCTCCATCGTTCTTGTTTATTCTTGCGGGTGGAAGCAAGTGGCGTGGTGCCGTCGCACCACGCGGATGATCGTGCAAATATTTTACGCGGCGCCGTCGCGCCACGCCGAGGAAGAATCTTCAAGAACGCGACGCTGTCGCGCCGCGTTGAATGGAATCAAGGCACGGCGAAGGGGCGTGGTGTCGTCGCACCGCGCCGGATGACGAACGCCGTGGCCGGTTCCGGGCCGCGGCGGAAGAGAAGACCGGCGGCCGGGCCGCCGGTGTCGGAAGCCGAAGGGGGGACCGGAATTTCCGGTCCCGTTACAGAAAACCGGCCGGCCAGCTGGCCGGCCGGATACCATTAAAACCGGGGGAATTAATCCCCCGACCACCGCATAAAAACCCCCCTCTTTATGAGGGGGGCGGTTCTTTGAAGGAGGGGGGCAGCCGGCCCCCTCGGTTCCGCACCAGCAGGCCCCCCACGTGGGGGGGGGGGGGGGGGGGGCGTTTTTTTTTTAAAAAAAACGGGCGCGGCACAAAGGCCGCGCCGCCCCTCAAAACCGCGGGGGTTTGTTCCCCCGCATGCAGCCACCTAGCGGCGCCAGGCCGCCGCCCCGCCGCGCCGCCGCGCCGCCAGCCCGCCGCGCCGCCGCCGGCCCCCGTGCCGCCGCCAGCCGCCGCCGCCGCCCCAGGGGGGGGGGGTCGGGCCGGGTCGGCCCGGACCCGGACCCCCCCGTTTCGAACCAGAATCGGTTTTTGGGCCATATCTTGAGCCTCGGACCTCCGAATGACGAACCGTCTGCGCCAACGCGATCCTTGGATCGAGACGGTCGTTTCGGTATATCGCACTCAAGGTTTCGGTTTACTTTGTGTTCGGCCGGGTTGGTTCGTTCACGAAACCAACCGGGCCTTCGGAGCGGAAACGCTCATATCTTGAGCTACGAACGTCCGATTGACGCGCCGTCAGTCGCGTTGTGTTCCTCTTAGTGAGACGGATCTTTTGGCATACTCCGCCCGAGGTTTGGACGCAGGTGGAGTACGGTCGGGTTGGTTTTGCCTTAAAAACCAACCGGGCCCCGGAGACGAAAATGCCAATAACTCTCAGACCGGGCGTCCGATCGACGCGCCGTCTGTTGCGTTGAGTTCCTGTTGACGATACGGAAGTTTTGGATACGTCAACTCTGGTCTTTGTGACAGTTGATGTATCAGCCTCTCGGCTCGTGGAGCGGACCCTCCGAACGAGCTTGCTGTGTGCGGGAACCCTAGTGCTGGCTGCGACTGTTACTGCTACTACTACTGCTACGACTGCTACTGTGGCTGTGACGACGACAGTACAGAGATCCTGTGTGGATTCGACGACGACGACTACAGCACTCATCGATCCTACGTGGATCAGTGCTACAGGTCCTGTGTGGGCCCGATCCTGTGTGGGTCCGGGCTCAGCGGTTCTGTGTGAGCCAGCGCCTACAGGTCCTGTGTGGGCCCGATCCTGTGTGGGTCTTTGCGGGGGTTAGTTACCTATCGATCCTTCGTGGGTCCGACGACTTAGATGGATCAGTGATCATCTTTATCGTCCTCTGAAGAAGTATACATGTGTGAGCGGAATCCTATTGTTTTCCTGTGTGGATTGTGTTGTGCAATCCTGTGTGGATTATGTTTTGCTTTCCTATGTGGAATACGTTTACCATCCTCTGTGTACTGAGTTGTACTTGGGCTCGGAGGATGGAGCGTATTTGAATTGATGACTTAGGTATATGTATGGGCATATACCTAAGCAGTGTCGGTTGTTACTCTGTGATTGTACCTTTCTTCGTGGTTTATCCTTTGTGGATTTTGAGAGACCTTCAGGAGTCTCAGGGTCCCTACTGAGTAGCTTATACTCACCCCTGCACGGGCTTTGCCCGCACTACGTTGTGTTGGTTGCAGACGACGGACAGCGTTGACCTTAGCTGAGGCTTGCAGAGCGGGACGGTACCCGGAGGTGGACCACAGGGCGGGACGTGCACGGAGCGGACGGCGGGACCCGTGGAGCAGAGGAGCTATCTGTACCCACCCTTCAGGTGGGATTTCCAGTGGACAGCTCAGAGTAGCGGCTTTTACTTTTCAGTTGCTGTTTTCCCTTTCGAGTTGTACTTTACTTTCAGTTTGGGTTTGTATTCTGGCCCATTTACTTTTCCGCACTTTCAGTCGTACTCTGCTATTGTTTAGTGTTTACTTTCCGCTTGTTTACTCTGTGGTGTTTGTTTACATTTCAAAGGCAATGCCTTCCCTTTTTACTGGGATTTACGCCTTGGTGCTAGTCGCCAGCCCCTGGCCTATGGAAGGCGGGCTTGGGGTAGTCACGGCACGGACCCCGAGGGCGGGTCGTGACAGTTTCTAAGTTGTATTTCTATTCAAGTTGTAATATTTATATTATGTATAAACATTGATTGCAATGACACTAAAATACTCAGTCCTTTGGGAATCATAATCCTTGTTTATATGTCATTGAAATTAAATAAAGAACCAAATTATGAAACTGGTTCGGGTAATTACAATTGACATCAAAGGATGTTTAGTAGTCAACATGGATACTAGATTTAGAAAATGTAGAATACGGAACAAATCCCTATGATAGTCTTTTAGGAAAAACATACAGGAACATATTGGTGATTTGGTAAGGAGTATATTACGTGGATCTTTCTAGAAAATAAATCCTTGTCTGGATAGTACAAGTGGACATTGTTCTGGAACAAATGTACCTAGGAGTGATAACTCCAACAAGGAGTTTTGTGCATGACTCTTGGTATCCTGGTATACGACAGTAAACCTTACAACACACAGGGTTTAAAAATCATAGAGGATATGATTAATATAATTCACATTTTATTTATAAGCCATTATGAAGGATTTAAATGTCAATATCACCTCAATTAAACCACGTCTGATATTATGGGATTATCCATACATAAAACTTCAATTTATGCTATGTATTTTGATAAGTTATTATTATACATTATGATTCACAACCCAATCTAGTGTATGCCATTATTTTGAAATGGCGCATAGTTGAAGGAATGGAAATGGAATGAACACGTGTGTCCCATGTTGGTATTTCCCTCCAATGCAAGATAATGATACTCGATCTGAGGATGTGAATGGGGTTGAGTAACTTATAACTATACTGGGATAATTGGCTCATGTTATGAATAATAACCTTACCCGTATGAAGCATTCAGATCCAGAACGTTAGAGATATATGTACGATCACATTATGTGAAAACAAACTCCATCATTCAATGGGACTACAAACCCATTTATAGGTGGGAAGTGGATAAGTTCCCTAGAGAATATATTTCTCCCTTTGGGATGTAATGAAATAGATAAGGTCATCGTGGAAATTTATCATCTATCGGGAGATGTGGATCACTAGTGGTCGTTAATCCCAAAAAAAGGAGGAGGAAGAGATATAAGATATGGAATTGAGGAACTTTAAGTAGATATTCCTAGATAAATAATTTCTTAGTGAATAGTGAGCAGACATGGAATGGAAGGTTATAAATTTGAGGAAAAAGGAAGATGAGACTATTGAATAGTATGAGGCTAACTTCTGAAGGTAATCAAGGCATGTTGCGGACTACATGCAGAATATAACGATCAAAATTTATTTTTTCATTGATGGTTTAAAACCATTCCTATAAAGGGAACCAGTCTCCCATTGTTTCTCATAATATGAAGATATAGTCTCAAGTTCTATCAAGATGGAAAATAATTTTTCTATGACTTTTTACTTTAAAGGAAAAAAATTGAAGAAGAGGGTTGCTGAAAACGATGGAAAAGGCAATTAGTAAATAGGAAATAAGGGACGATTTTACCTTCCATCCTATAGTAATTGTGGGAAGAAACACCCTGAAACATTCCTGAAGGGAATGTGAGTTTGTTACAAGTACATAAAAAAATTCCACATATCTCGGGATTGTAAAGGGTTGAAATAAGAAACAAATTTTCAATTATATAGTTGTAGGGAGACGAGATATTATTAACATTAATACCCTATGTGTTAGGAAAACATTACCCAGAAAAGGAAAAGGGAGAAGGGAAAATCTTATTAGATAAAAACTACTAATATTGGGGTTCTTAATGATGTGGTGGGATGTACATTAAGAATTTCCTCAACTTATCCAAAGATTTATTTGATTATCGATCATCGTATTCTTTCATATCATCCCAATTTTCCAAGAAAATTATATACTTCCTATTTGATATAATAAGGGAGTTTTCTGTAAATAATTATAAGGGAATTATCATTGCAACAATGATGTGTCAGGAAGTCCCTATCATGGGATATAAACATGATTTATCTGATGATTTTATTAACATAACCATTATTTACATTGATATAATCCTTTGTATGTATTTTATTTTGAACCATGATGCAAAAATTTATTTCATGAAGAAAGAGAATGCAATTTTTTAGGATGATGTGGAATCCCTTATCATTAGTGAATCAATATCACAATATGATTCTCATCTAGTGCCACCCCGTGTATCACTACTGAATTCTATTATTAAGGAGGAAGGGAACACAATAACTGTGGGTGAGGGAAAGAATGTTAAAATAGAGGATGTACATATTTTTCAAGATTATGATGACATCATTCCCGAGGATTTACCTGGACATCCGACATAGTGGGAAATTGAGTATTACAATTTTCTTAATTATTGATTAATGGACCATATCAAAGACCCCTTATAGAATGGAAACTATGTAATTAGTGAAACTGAAGAATCAAATACAGGAATGTAATGATAATGGATTTATTCCCACTAGTGTTTATCCTTAGGAAGACCCCATTATTTTCATCAAGAAGAAATATGGATCTATGAGGTTGTGAATTAACTACAAGGAGACAAATGCTATAAAAATACAGAACAATTATCCATTATTTGCATTGATTATTTATTTGATCAACATCATGAAGCCCAATATCATTTGACGATTTATCGTTGATCTGGATATCATCAGTTTCTTGTGAGGAATGGAGACATTCCAAAAAATGAATTTCAAACAAGGTATGGGCATTATGAGTTTACAATAATGCCTTTTGGACTAACTAATGCATACTCTATTTTCATGGATCTAAGGAATAATGTTTTCAAGGAACACATTTATGACATTGTGGGGATATTTATTGATGATGTTTGGGTATAGTCAAAATCTATGATGATTATGAAAATCACTTGCACACTATTCTAAAGACTCTTAGAAGATTTGAATTATATGGGATGTTTAACATGGGTGTATTTTGGTGTCAATAAATTTTATATCATGGCCAAATTTTCTCTAAGGATTGAATATATATTTATCTTACGAAGAAAAAGTTTGTTCAAGAATGGCCTACTCCAATGAACATAACTGAGATACGTAGTTTTATTAGTTTAGCAAGTTATTATCAGTGTTTCTTTTAGAAAATCTCCCGTTTAGCCAACCCAATGACCAAGATTACATGTAAACTTGTTAAGTGTGTAAGAAAAAATAATTTCAGGGCTGTTTCAAAGAATTGAAGAGGATATTAGTTAATTCGTCGATCTTAAACCTACCATCAAGGAATGTGGGTTTTTTTATCTATAATGATGCATCAAAGAAAGGGTGTTGTTATATCCTTATACAGAATGATAGAGTTATTTCTTATGCATCATGGTTGGTAGAAATTCATGAAAAAAAAGATATCACACGCATGATCTTGAGTTAGTAGCAATAATCTATGCTCTGAAGTTATAGAGACATAATCTTTATGGAGAAAATGCGAGATATATATGGATCACAAGAGTCTAAATTATATTTTATCACAGAAGTAGCTCATCATTAGGGAATAATGATGGCTCAAACAATTGAAGGATTATGATTGAACTATACAGTACCATCAAAGAAATTAAAACATGGTAGTTAATGCATTGTGTATGAAGGATCCTGGAGTTCTCAACAAAATGAATATTGATAATGATCCTTTGTAAATGAATCTAGTGAGGTTGGATATTAGAATTATCAAAGAAGGTGAAACATCACTAATTTTTCATTTGGTTTCCCAAACATATTTATTTTAAAGAAATAAATTTTCTCCTCTTAAGGATGAGAACCTTAAAAATATAGTTAATGATGTGAATGATGGGAAGATGGCTGATATTGTGTGTGAAAATGGTGTTATGAAATTTGGGTAGAGGCTTTGTGTTTCAGCTATACCTGAGCTAAGAATATAGTTATTCGATGATACCCATAGTAAATATTTCTCCATACATCTTGGTAGCAGTATGATGTATAAAGATTAGAAGGAACATTTCTGGTGGGATGACATGAAGAAGGAAATTGTGGAATATGTATCAAGATGTTTAGTTTATTAACAAGTGAAGGCTGAAAGGAAACATCCAAAAGGATTCATACAATCTCTACCTATTTCGACATGGAAATGGGATGACACACAATAAATTTTTTCACTAGATTACCAAAAACTCCAATAAATAATGATCCAATATGGGTAATTGTAGACCGAATTACAAAATTTGCACATTTCCTCGCTATGAGGGAGGATTTTTCACTGAAGAACCTATCATGGCTCTATATCAATGATGTTTTGAGACTTCATGGGGAACCTATCTCAATTTTTTTTATCATGAACTAATATTTACATCAATATACTAGAAAATTCATCAAAAAACACTGGATACCAAAATTCGATTGAGTACATTTTATCACCCTAAAACTGACAAGAAATCAGATAGGATGATACAAACCTTAGAGAACATGTTCAGATTATTTTTACTTTACATTTAGGATATGTGGGATAAATATGTACCTTCAGTTGTAATTTACTACAATAATAGTTTACATTGAAGTATTCAAATTGAGCCATATTAAGCCTTGTATTTGAAGATAGTTTGTACACCCATATGTTGGGATGAAGTTGGTGATGGGAAGCTTGTGGGCCCATATCATGTTGAGGAAACAATAGTGAAGGTAAATATTATTAAAGGACAGATTAAAGCATCTCAACGAAGCTTAGAGAAGTTAAAAAATCTATGCTGATAATCGAAGTAAGGATTAGTAATTTCAATGTGATGATCATGATTTCATAAAAGTGACTTCATGGACGGGGGTTATAAGATTTGGAAATAAAGGGAAACTGAGACCTAGGTACATTAGGACTATTAAAATTCTATAGATAATTGGATATGTGTCACATAATTTGGCTCTAATTCCTAGCCTGTCCAACGTACACAATGTGTTCCATGTCTCATTGCTGAGAAAGTATATGCCAAACCCAACACAAGTCCTCACTTCTGAAGGTAAAGAGTTGGAAACTGACCAATCTTACCATGAAGAGCCTATTCGATTTCATGACACTAAAGAACAAGTGTTGAGGAATCAGAAAAATCATCTAGTAGAGATACATTGGAGAAATCATAAAATCTAAGAGGCAATATGGGTGCCTGATGAGGTTTTTATGAATACCATCCCAAATCTTTTTACGTGGTTACATTTTGTGAATTTCGAGAAAACTTCTGCAAGGAGGAAATAATGTAACAGCCCAAGTCATTGAAATAAAAATTGAATTCATGAAACACTAAGTACCTACCAAAAAACCATTTTATAATCTATCTATTTAACACAAGTTTTCCTCTACTAGGTTTTTAATATCGAAAAATGGTCATCTAGAGTTGTGATCACTAAGTCATTTCGTGTTTGATATAACAAACATTATTTTTTTAGTGAATAGTAACATACCTTTATGGATAGTATAATATTTGTAACATGACCCTTATTAATATTAAATCATTTTATTATTTTATTTTCTTAGGGATATGACATAATTACATCTTGATTAAAATTTCAAGGTGATAAAAAAGCTTCATAGTTTTAAAATGGTTAATTTTTAAATAATGTGTGATTTTATATAAAAATTAAATTAGCCATATTAATAAAAAAGAATTAAAAAATAGAGTTAATTTTTTAATTCTACAAGTCAGAAATTTTTTTTGGGTGAATTTTTGGGATTTTCTGAAATTCTTAAATTTTTGATGAATAGTGAAATATGGTAAAATATAGTATATACAAATAATCTATTTCATACACTGTTTATGATATCATGAGTGATTAAAGCGCATTTGGATAGAAATAAAATGCACATATTACCATTATGGGAAACATTAATCATCACTATTGGTTGTCTTGCGGGAAATAATAAAATAATGGATAAATTATTCAAAATTCACTCCTCTCCTCCACTATAACCCCACGACTTCCTATTTTTATCAATCACCAAAATTTTTAATATCCTAAATGTTATTCCCAAATACCCTTCCTTAGTCACTCCCCACATCTATGGGATCGTGGTCATCCCAAAAGACCAAAACCCCTTCTCTAAAGGAGGTTCTCAAGGAGGTGGATTCCAGAGGTAAATTCACATTTTATATCTTTCATTTTCATTTCATGTTCCTTTATTTTTTTATCCTCTCTAAACAGCCTCTATCCAACTGACCATGATATATCCAGTATTATATATATACTAGAATTATATCATGTTAATGGATGAATCATCATCAATATCCTTACTCTACCTTTTTTTTATAAACAAAATCGTCGTCCGCGAGGTTCCAATTTACAACCTTCATGGACGATGAAGTCTTGTTCTTAAATTTCACATCATGACTGGCCATGAAATTATTTTGATTGTTGAACCAGAATATAATACATGTATTATAACTTTCTTAACATACATGAACCAATATATGTACATAAAATTAAATCATACTACTAACCTAGCTCTAAATAATCAAAATACTGCTAAAATAATCTAAGTTATTTTCATTAATATTGCATCATATGATTCATCGACATTTCTTGTGACCAAATGAAATTAATTAACAATAACACCAATGGATGTTCATACATTGTATATAATTTCAATTCTGGATAATTACTTCCTTTCCATATGAGCATCCATACTCATATATAAACATACCGATCATGAAAACCAAGGAAAAAAACACTCTCGTATGACGAAATTCAATTTTATAACTTATCAATAAGAACATAAGTAAATTTATAAAATTAATATAATCTAAATAAATATCTATTATTTTATGAATTATTTTATTTATAAGTATAAATTCATATTCTAGGACCATAATTTCAAGAGCGGAACACATTAAGACTTAAGGTACGAGTTTTTCTACCCGAACCGTCATTCTCATCCAGGTTACTTTTATTATCTACATGACTCAATTAAGTTATTATTAATTCATATGCACTCATAATAATTTATAAATGAATGTTATATATATTTATGTTAACCAGAATAATACCTTCATTTATGGGGATTCAAATGATTCAAAGGGATCTTTCAAAAAATCCTCCTCGATAAACAAACCTGTTTCAAGGGAATTCTTCAAATTCTTACCTATTTTCAATGGAAATCAATAATCTTTTTTTGGAAACCATTATATTTTTCAAATCACTCAATTTATTATTAAAATAATATCTTTATTGACATCTAGTATTACTAAAATATTTTCCCAAAAGAAATCTTCTTTTTAATGTAAAAGAGTATTTATATCAAGAATTACTCGACGATTTTATAAGAGATTCTTCATCTATTTAAAAATCCTTGTTGATTATTGTGTATAATTGGGAATGACATTTTATTTTATCATATGAAATGTTTAATTTAAAGTATTATAATTAGTTTGTCTACGGATGTTCTATCTTAAAACCATTCACCAATTTACTCTTAATGGTTAGTGTTTATGATTAATCTTTGGGAAATGATTTTCATATTTCGTAAATTAGTTTCAATATGAGTGTAAATGTTGTTTATATTTATCCCCATTAATATGAGTAATGAATTGGGAATATTATGTTTTGGGTGGGTCCCTCTATAGCTCCTCATTCCATTGGTAGGTCTCATGATACAAACTATGGTCTTGGCACAAGGCCTTGAGAAAGTGATTATTTATGGTCTTTGCACGATGCATAGACAGTATAGTTATGATATCCTGCATTATGCATTCCCTCATTATGAGAATAATATTGATGGTTCATGTCATTATTAATTTAGTATAATATGCATTATAATGTTTTATTATCACATTATTTATTCATCTATTATTCCTTCCATAATGTGTTCATTTATATTTTTTGAAGGTGAGTGTTTTTAATTATTAACCATGCCTAACGTTTATGTTTATGATATATTCCATTGTTTTACGTAACCTTACTAAGCGTTTGAGCTCACACCATTCTTATGATTCATTTTTCCCGAGACACGAAGTGGTATATTATGAATGATAAGTAGAAATAACCTAGAAGTTATGGATGTTGTCAAAGGAGATTTTATGTTGTATTTATTTTTATGTTGTAATGTAACACTTATGTATGATTCTTGTTTCCAATGACACAAAAATACCCAGTGATTCATGATACATACTCATTGTTTATATGCCAATTTAATTAAATAATGCACCGACTACATGAAATTGTGGTAGGGTCTTTACATTCATCCCTTATTGAGAATGGGAAAAGGCGTAGGAAAATGGAGTCCTCGGACACCACATGGTAACGAAATGTGTAAAAATATCTAGAAAAGTGGAGAGATGAGTGTTGGGGTCATTACATTGTTAACCTCCAAAAAGAACAATATTTTGAATGAGATGCATAATGGCTAGCTTGGTCTCAAAACATTGGGCTTTCACTAATGGTCTAACAATACTTTTATCTGCTCCATGGGTAGACGGAAGACCGTACATCATAAGGGGATGGAACGGGGGAAACTGTTCTTCAGAAAGTGGGGGCATAAATTGATTCTCATGAGAAAAATAAGGCCCCTTATTTTTCTATATGTATGGAAACCTCTCTGGTGGATTGTACCACTAGGGTGGATCCGGGCCATAACCTTGAAAAAATTAAGCAGATTGTCTATACTGGTTTCATGGCATGAACTCCATGATATTTTCTGGAAGAAGTTGATTGACCTCATCCTAAACCACGAGGTTTTGATTCTAGTGGTCATAAAGCAAGATCTTATATCCAAATCCTTAGACAACAGATGATTCTACCTACATGGGGTCATTTTGGTTGCACTCCTACATAAGTTTCGGATTTCTCCTCAAGATTGTTCATTCGATATACAGGTCAAGTGGAAGTACTTATGATGATTCGACGCTCTTGGAAAGAGTGATTCAGACACTCATGCATTTGTGATCCTGCACAAAACTAAAAAACACAACATGCATAAAATAAAAATAAAAATAAATAAAATAAACCAAAATGAGACTATGAATAGAATTTCTAGAATTTATTATTTTTATTTTCAAATTAATTGATACAAAAATCATTTTATAAAATTGTGTTATGATTCAGTATCTGTAAACAATTCCATAATTTGGTTTCATTTTATCCAATGTGTTAAATTTGGAATCTAAAATTGAAATACCCAAATATAATACTAGTATAGTGTAGGAATGGGGTCGATCCATAGGGAGAGATAGTTACTACATTTTCATTATTTAGTCTGTGATTAATTAGGTGAAGTTTAACTGAATTTTCAGAGTTGTATTTTGATGTTACAAAGATAAAGTAGTCGAGTCTTCTATTTTTTGATGAATCTATATAAATATTAAAAAAATGAAAATATTGGTTCTGATGATAAATGAGAAGAATGCATTGGTGTTGTGGATTTCATTAAGTCATTGATAACCCGATTTTTTTGTCATGTTGTGTTGTTCATAGTAACGCATATCTGTGGGATTCAAATATAATAAAACCCCCTTGTTATTGTGTGTTTCATTTGAATCAATAAAGATGAATTCATTGGTATGGAACTTAATTCCAATTAATTTTATTAATTTTAGGCCCTTTTGAGATGATAAGTGCACCCAATGATCAGGGGTGTACTTTTTATTATTCTTTTGAAGATCCCTGGAAATTCAATTCTTGGTATGATATGTGATTTATATTAATATTTAGCAATTTATTTTTAGGTATTATGAGATAAACATAAATAACACAAATATAATAAGTGAGTTGACTAAAAAAGAACCATAATCAACCACAAACCCAAAACATGGGGGATTTAGCAACACATAAAGTAGACAATGACAAAAAACTCTTAACAAATGAAATAAACATCACATCATCTTTAGATTGACGCAATTAGAGAAGGTAGAGCGGCAACACATCCTCTCTTCTCTTCCCCCTTTCTATTCCACTCTCTTATTCTCCCTCCCTTTTTCTCCCTTTTGGTTTCTATAGTTGTCCCCACTTTCAATTAATATGAATTTGGAGGGCCTTCCTTATTATTTATAGTATTTAAAAATACATGTTGTGTACCATAAATTGTACGGTGTGTAGTCATGTCAAATTGACATGGCTATTCTTTCTCTTACAGTCGGTGATCTAACGCACTGCCCTTGAATTTTATGATGTCAGTGGTAAGTTGGTGGGGGTATACAGCTTGTAGTTTCACCCCACACAATGTGTAGTATCAACTTCATCCACCAACTACTACTAGAAGGGTGAATAGAATGTGTAAATGGGTTGTACACAACGTGTATATCTTGGCAACCAACACAGGCGTGTACTTGGTCTGGTCAATCTGTGTTGTGACAATGGTACACAACATGTATATACAATGTACACATCATGTAATTGTGAACATTTATTCTAATCATTCCTGATTTGTTACTTTGGATGTAAAATGCCTGAAAATTATAATGAACACCAATTTAATGCATTTTATCTCCAAAACAACATATATCCGATAAAGAATTGTTTTAATTCTCAACAAAATGTATGAAAACGTATACAAAATTTATTCACACTAGTTAGGTATTATATGAAAATATTTGACTGTTTATTGGGTGATATAATAGGGTCTTGAAGTGTAGAGAAGATAGGATAAGTGAAATCCTTTTATAAGTGAGGGTGATGACACACATTGAATTTTACAAAATATTAAAATATATTAATGTATTACTCAAATAAAATGGATAAAAAATTCCCCATATTAGAAAATAATTTTATATACGGTCTTAATATTATCATAAAATATGATTTATAAGTTTTTTTAGGTCATTATAATAACTCACATTTTAGTTTTAAACCCTTTAACATATTTTAACTCTTACCTTGGAAACTAAATTTTCTCACCATGGTTATTATTTATAATAAAAAAATTAAGTTGAAATTATTTAAAAATATTAATAATTATGAATAAAAATTAAAGATATATTCTATAAGATTAATATTATATAACTGGAATAAATTTATTTTATAATAAGTTTGAAAATTACAATAAAATACTTTTTAGAAAAATGCATTTTTAAGCATAAAACATTGTTTACATTCATTCCTTACATTTTAAAAACAATCATGTGTATCTTAAAATATATTATTTACTATAAGATATATATTTAATTAAAATTATTCATCAAAAATTATAAACATAATATATCAAAATAAAATCATATCACATAAATAAAAAATGTTTTTCAGTAGATCGTCTCTTTTTTGCATTCACGTGAATTTATATTATTTTATAATAAATTGAAAACCAATGAATTTATTTTATACACATGTTATATATTTTTTTATAATTTATTTAGAACTATTAAAACCCACAATATAATTTCTAGGAAATATTAATCTCATTAAATAATTATTAGTCAACAACATACTGTGGTTTGTATAAACTCACTATTTTGTGTAAAGAAAACTATCAAATAAATTAAATTTATTTAAATATAAATATTTCATACAATCATAGTCTATTCCATTAAACCCCTTTTAATAATTTCACCCATAAAATTATATAACTATGAAGAAAAGAACATAAGATATTTTTTCCTCGTCACCTCATTGTGTTCTGACACAACTTCCTTAAGTTTATAGTTTTATTTAATACTTTTACCTTAAAGGTAGTATTATTTATAATAAATTTATCTATTAGATCAATAATATCTACTGGTTTTAATTCATAATAGAGATCATGCTTCAGTGGTATGACATATGAGTTCTGTACATGAGAAGGATCGAGTATTCACTTCTTCATGGGAGACACATGAAACACATTGGGAACCTGAGAGAGTATTAGTGTAAGAACTATGTAATAAGAAACTAGCTGGATATGATCAATAATTCATAAGGTATTGATATATCATGGGATCATGAAATTCCCCACATATTTTACAAAGAAAACTCTATTTATAAACCATATGTTTATAATTATAAACAAATTTTTTCTATTTTGATAAAGAAATTGAAATTGATTAGAATATAAGATATATGATATTTGAATTAAACTGCCACACCTTTATTATTTTAAAAGTGAAAAACTATTCCAAAATCACATAAAACTAAGCATTTCACACGGTGGATTATTACTCACAATTGATAAAATGCATGCATTAAAAGTTAATAAATAAACTTGGGAAAATATATAGAAAAGCATAAATTTTTCATTAATAGGAAATCATATGGATAATATTTAACCAAAAGGACCAAAAATATCCAAACATATCATATAATGAGGAAGATCAAAATGATCAGAGAATTCATTGTGAAAAATGAACAATATGAAATAAGAACCTTTACTTGTTAAGTGATAATGAGATGACCAAATTATTTTTTAAGTATATGTATATATGAATGAAATATGGTTATTTAAAATATAATCATTTTATATGGGGTTATTGATTATACATCCAGTAGTTATAGTAATTTCTTGTGTTGTTAATACTAAATTTAAAATAATATAACTCACAATGAAATAAAAATGTAATATTAAAATATTATTCATACATACATACGTATATATTCATAAATTATGTATACATATTAATTTCTATTATTAAAATTTGATATAATCTATATATAATATTCAAATAAAACATTATTATCAATGGAGTAGTAAAATAAGGTCTTAGAATATAAAAAATTAATTTTAATGGGTTTTGTTAAAGTATATTTAGTATGAAAGTAATATTTATTTTAAATTAAATGGATTTTTTAAATATTAAAATATGTTAACTAATATATTAAATTCTTTTAAATATGAAACCTATATGAAATATCATTAAGAAAAATCAATGTAAAAAATTTTCATTTTAAAAAAAAAATTACTTTTAAAAAAAATTAGTTTTCTTTATATTATAAATTTTATTAGTTAAAATAAATTTAAAATTTTGAATTTTAGATAATAAAATTCATTTTCTAATTCCTCTTATACAAATTTAATTAGTATTAATTTTTGAGATTTTTCTGAAAATGATGGTATTTAGTTAAAAAATACACTTTTCCCAAAAATTATAATTTCTTTGACCATCATTATATAAAAATGATCTAAATGATTAAAAATATCTTAGGTAATAAAATATTAGTCTAATAAATAAAATTATTCATTTAAAAATATATTTTTAACTTAAAAAACCAATGTGAGAAATTTCTAGAACATTAGTGAAATGTTACTTTAATAAAAAGCTATTTTCAGTCTTTCTTTGAATCAAGTATTATTTTTTTGTGATTCATTTTTCTATTTCGTTAAAAGACTAATAATTTTTATTTTATTTATAATAAATCTGTTTATCTCATTAAAATATGTAAAACATTATAATTTCATCTTGTATATAAATTTAAAGTGAAAATATTTATTTGAATAAAAAATTTGAATGAGATTAAGTTCGTTTTAAAAAATAATTCACATTTAGAAAAAAAATTTCAAACAATTAATGTCTAATTTTATGATATAAGATTAATTATTTTTAAAGGGATAAATATTATTTTTTATCATTGTAAATTTTCACTAAATCTAAAAATCAATACAAAGATACAAGTAAATTAGAGTAAAAGTAAAAAAGATAAAAGAAAAAGCCTTAGAGCACTCAAGATTATATTCAAAATGAGTGTTTTAGGTTATTTTAGATCAAAAAACACTCAATATCCACTTTTTTCTATTTTGGAGCGACTGACAATTTAATAGTATAATTATATTATTGAAAATGTAATTTTAACTTCCAAAACTACCCATCTCTTCAGTTATAAAAATTCAACAATTTTACCACATCAAGCCTAACATAAACAATCAATTTCTCATTAGAAATATAATAAATATTTCTTTATTAAATAATATGCAACGTACAATATCCTTTGGGTAATGTTTGTTATCAGAAGGCCTTCATTTTAAAAGAGAATTCCTAGGAAAAATTCAAGCCCCCAACATGAGTATCCAATTCTTCATATTGTTTACTTATTAATTTTTAGTATCATAATATTCTATAAAATAATAAACATAATTAAATCAGTATCATTATTATAATAAAATATCATTATATTAATTAAAAAATAATTATTCATTCCACTCCCTCATCTAAGTAAAACCAAAACGTTGATCATATCTATATGCAGAAAACCACCTCCACGAACTGATGTTGTTTCATTTTCATTTATTTCTTATAGGCTGGTAATATGGATTGTCTTAAAGGATAAGTATTATTTTTATGATATTAATAAAGTTTTATGATGAAAAATTATATATCTTCTTAATTATATGAATGGTAAACCATCAGTTTGACCACCTTCCCAAAAAATGCTATAAAATTATATCACTAATGGTTATGAATACAAAATTACTAGTATAATATGATATAAAAAATTATTTTTTTATATAAATTATAAATCATTATTTATCATATTAATGAATAATAAAATCTTCTTTAGGTTAACAATCACAAATAAATTATTCTTATCAATTTTCTCATTTAGGATAAAGACTAATATACCCATGAAAGGAAATTTAATCCTTATAAATAATTATACACTATACCATATATTAACATTAATTATTTCTAAAATATTCACATTATAATAAGAACACATATTGAAACTAATCCTAGAAATTTAGTATAAACCTTTAAAATTAGAAACACCTCCAAATCCATATTTTTTTATTTTAGAATAACAATTTTAATGGATAAGTGTGAACCTTTACAAAGATCCAACCAAATTAAACATTCAAGAGAATAGAGATTTTATATCATGTAAATAATCTTTTTAATGGTATTTTATGATAATTTTGAATCCCACTCTTTCAAAATGTTTTTATTGAATTTATACCCAAGCCATAAGTCGTTCTTTTTTCATCTTAATTTTTATAATATGTGAATCATGGTATATTCTCCATATATTTAATTTTTTTTTGTTGAATATATATATAAGTACATTTACCATTTTACTCATTATTTCTATTGAATTTAATATTCTATATTTTTATCCCTCCCTCATATTATTTTTGATTCCTACGTTACCATTTACGTAAGGTTGTTTGCAACTCAATTTTTATTCATTGAGTTATGATTTATAGTCAGCACTTATTTCTATTGGTTGCTATATATATTTTTCTGGTATTATATTATAATTTTTTATTATTCAATTTTATCTTTGGGGATTAATATTTTAAAAAATACCATACTATTGTTTTTCTTTTTTAACCATTTACTGTGAATATTTATATCTTTTTTTCCAATGGCCTTACTTTGTGAATAACCTATTCTTGATTCATTTGATTGAAGGGTGTTCATCTTGGTGCCATAAATCAATTTATTGGGGATAATAATTGTCTTAACTATATACCCTTAATCTATATGATGTAAACTATATATAATTTATTATATTTATTTAATGTTATTTACCTAGAATGTTACTTGATGTTATTGAATACCAATTTATTATTCATGAGATTGTCATTTTATGATTATGTATGTAATTATGAATGATTTAATTATGTGAATCCATTTGAACATTATAAAAAGCCGATTTGGATTTATGGGTTATTTATGGTGTTTTTAATGAAACACAATTTCTTTCTAAGGGTTATTTATGATATGATGAATGATTGATTTTTTATAGATCTCATATGTATATATTATGATGGGTGGGGACCTATATCACACTAAAATGCATTATTTAAGAGTTTATATCTATTGAGATTGGTATTCATATGTATGATTTATTTTCATGTTAGCATGGGTACAAATCGTGAGGCTCATTAATGTTATATCCCCTTTAATAATGTATGCTCCATATTCGAAAGATAATTCATATTTTTATTATTTTTATCATGATTAGGTTTTTATCTCATGGATCATGTTAATTGAATTTTACATTTGATTAATGTTTTGTTTTATTTAAATATATATTCCATGATTTATTCCCTAATATTTTTTTGGGTATGATTTTCTTATTTATCATGATTATACCTCTATACTCATATTATACTCACTTATTATCCATTACTGTTATCTATTATGTTTACCCTTACAATTTGTATAATATCACCCATTTCTTGTGTTTCCATTTTCTAATGTTATGAAACAAATTCATATATAATATGTGTCTACATGGTTATATTATGAGAATAATTTTTGGGAGATATTGAATAATTTTTACTTATCAAGAAGTTGTTTATGTAGTGGAAAAAATAACAATTAGTTTAAAATAAATGAGTTTTTAGTTAATTATTTTCGTAATTATATAAAACTATATCCTTAAAAGGTCATGGAAATGTGTTTTAATGAAATGTTTTCTATATGTTATGTAATTTGAGTTGTCACATTTTTTGGTGGATATAGTTGGTATCAATGCAATGTTTATATATTGTTAGAGATTATGATTTTATTGGTTGAAGATAATTTAGGAGTTAAAATTTCACGACCCAACCCAATGGGGTTCAAGATGAAACTACCCCAATACCACCTAAAAAGGATGGGGGATAGAGAAAAGAGACGAAATACATAAATAATATTGAGGACCTTTTACTAATACACATGTACGCACACACCCAACCATCTCCTTAGATAATTGTAAAGGAATAATAATAAAAGATAAATCATCTTGAGAATAAACCATGCATGTAAAACTTCATGGGATTATAAGAGTTATAAAATGTAGTATGAAATGAAAAAGGGTGAAAAATATATTCCAATATAGAAATATGTCCCTACCTTACAATACTATAAATGTAAATATTGAGAGAGACTGACTCCAGATCTCGAAGCCCCAACCTCCATACACCGTCAAATGCATCAAGGCATCCCAATGATCGTTTGCAATTACAACCAACCTACCTGTCATTTTCATACAACATGCCATGTTTGGGAAGATTCCATTGATGGGTGAGTGTATAATTACCTAGTAAGAAACTATGAAAGCTGAAGAGGGTAGCAGTAAGCATCACAATAGGAATAAAAATTGGAACCCATAATAATAGAGTAAAAAAATCCAACATCATGTATATATATATATTCACTAAAAAAGATTAAATAAGTTATAAAAAGATATCTCTATATCTTGTCCCAACTCGGGGAAAGAATCTTCTGTCACTTATAAGAGCCTATCAATGATCCCCAATATCTCATGCATCATTACAAAGAAGCATCCATGTGGATCCACGACTTTTCACTTTTCTACACATTTTAGGGGCCAAAATCTATAGGCAGAGAACATATTTCCTAGTGCTCTAGGGGTTACCACTCAGTGAAATGAGGACTTGTTCCTTAGTATGATTTGTGGTACCACTCAGAATAAGGAGGACCAACACCAAATTCAATCAGGGGGTACCAATTAGTAGGTAGAGGAACCATGCACTAATTCCATAAGGGGTAAAACTCAGTAGATATAGTACCCATTGTCTAATCCTATAGGGGTTACTACTCAGTAGATAGAGTAATCACACCCTAATTTCTCAGGGGGTACTAATCCGTAGATAGAAGACTCATGCCTTAGTCTATCGTGGGTGTACCACTCGGTATATAGAAAACCCGCAACCAAATTCCATTGGAGGGTACCACTCAGTAGATAAAGGACTTGTTCCCTTGTTCATTAGAGGGTACAACTTTGATAGTCCTTCTCAATCACTACCTTTATCTAGCACTGCCTTCAGAATCTTCACAAATGGAACACCTTGCATTGTATATTAAATTCTACTATAAAAGGAAAAATTATATTCTCTGAAAAAATAACTCTAGATTGGCTACACTAGAGCCAAAATATAAATCCTATGAAAATGATATTAGGGGTATATGTTTCCAAAAAATAGGGTACATGAAACGTAAGTAGACCCACATGGAATTTTGTCTTACCCTAATGATTATCCATGTCCCTACTAGTGAAAAACTTACTTCCCATGTACGCCTACATGAAATGTAAGTGAACTACATGGTATTCCTCTACCAGTGTGGCCCTCCCCATGCTCCTCGATATGACTGACTAACTTGACCAGGTCTATATACCTTGTATATGTAATGAGTTTATACACCATTTCCATATCTATGTACACTAGTTGGTTCCATCTACCATGGCCATATTTTTGTACCTTTATGGTGTTCTCAGGCCATGTACCTTAGCCAATCCATGTACACTCATTATATGCCTGGTCATGCCCATGAACGAGTACTCCCAGAGTACACGCTTGGTCTCTAGAACTGGGTCACATAGGTTGATGGGGTCTTACATAGATTTCGATATTTAACTCACATAGAAATCCTAGATTCTATATCCATGGACATACACATAGTGTGTTCTTAAAATAACATGGCATGTAGATAAATTATTCACATAAATTAAGATCTTCTATGTAATTTAAGGTTATCACTCATCCAACAAAAATCTCACCTATTTCACACTTAAAATCGAAGTAGTGAATCCAAAATTATTTAATTTCATCCCCTAGTAGCTGAAAACCATATTTTCATTGGTCAGTAGTGGTTCGTCACACCCCTCTGGCACCTCCCATCATCCTTGGATAGTCTCAAATCCCATATCCATGGAAATCATCTCCCAAATCCTAAAATACATCCAAATATACCCCCAAATAATCAATTCATTAATCACACATGAATGGTCCATGAATTTGGTGGTCCGATATAGTCGGTCCTTCCGGAAAAAAGTTGAATCATGACCTCGTGGTCGAATAATGAAAAATACGAAGATAGTTAGGGGGAATTAAAAAAGAAACATAGGTTTAATAATAGTTCTTAAATTTTTCTAGGACAAAGAATAGAAATTAGTGATATAAGCGGTGATAAACATGGAACAATAGGGTTTAATCGAATGAGATAATGGAATCTGATTCATGGGTGCATGAAATGAATTAGAATTTATTTAGATCAAAGAAATATGAATGATCATGACCAATAATTTAATAATAATGATGGAAATACTCATCTATTGAGTCTTAAATAAATATTTGATAATTAATTAATCGATAACACACTCTCCAATGAATGAGGATGATCTGTTACACTCACTACATCTCGATTCACATAGACCTGGAAGCTTATTACCGTCTGATCTCAATTTTCAAATTACATGTCATAAAACTATCCTCTCAATGACACCATGATTGTGATTATAAACCTAGATATATTCTACAGTAGAATATTAATAGAGTATTTAAAATCTAGTACATTTTAATTAAATAAATTAATTAATCAGTTAAATTAATTTCAACACAGCCTCCAATGGTATATATATTCGAACACCCCACACAAACAAACTTTATGTTGTGAATAGGGTAAACATAAAATTATATATTAAACCATGTTCTCAGATTTGTGATCCAATGAACTGTTTTAAAGATATCCCATTATTTATAAAAAATATTAATGCATGATATAAAATATATTTAATATTTTTATAAAATTAATTTTGTTTACACCGATCCTTGGAATCATGCACCATTTTTGTTCATAGCACCAAAAATATTTAAATATATATTTTAATGTCATACAAGAAAAAATTAGTGTCTATAAATTATTCCCTCATTCAATATTTTAATCCTTGGTAAGAATAACTAAACAAAAAGGTCAATAAATTGTGCCAGCATCTGACATTACCACTCCCATGATTTCTTCTACATGCTTCCATTCTACCACAACACATAAAGAAAGGGGATGGTCCATCCATGTAGGGTAATCTCTTGTAAATCCTTGACCATCAGCAGGTGCTCCACAAATGTAGATCCATCCTCAATATCCAGATTTCCCCCATCAATGAAATTCATTGGATCATGAATTTATCTCCTCGGGTGAAAAACATAAAAGACATCATGAACCTCTCCAATTATGGGTGTAGTGTAAGGTGGTAAGAAACCTCGTCACCCCTCTGAAAGATCTCAAATGACCAGATTAGCCTTAGGTGTAGATTGCCTCCCAAGAAAAATCTTCACAATATTGATCTTGGGTAGAATATCAGGAGAAAATGGAACCACTATTCCAACTCCAAAGGCCTACGATATCAATCTACATAATATTTATTTCTACTCTACTATGTTCTCATCTACTCATAGATCACCCGGTCCATCACTATCATCATCTACACTATCTATGTCCCAAAAAGAGATGCCTCCCTAACCTAATTCCAACATAAGGGTGACCTGAAGGGTCTCCCATATAGGTCCCAAAATGTTCCAGAGAAAGGTATATATTATTGCATGAAAATTCTAATAAAGTAAAGTGATCATCGTAGCTCTGAAGGAATTATAACATGTAAGTCCTCATTATATCCTCCATATCCTGGATAGCGTGCTTTGTCTTCCTATATTTCTAAGGGTGAAAGTTTATACCCATCCTTGTCTGGGTCCTAAATTCTTTTTATCGGACTCCCCACAACCATTATGTTAACTAAAAATCACTATTAGAGAAAATAGTCAAGGGAACCCCATGAAGGTGAACGATTAGTTGTACATACAACTGCCACAAACTCTCCATCAAACTATGCTCTCTAATATCAAGGAACTGAACATACTTTTTATGTTCATAAAATATATCCTAGATGGAATAATGGAATCTCTCCATCTATATAATCCCTATCACTAATTCCAGGGATATGCTTTCCTCTTTCCACTCCATGACATCAAGGGGATACAACAACCCTATCAAAACATGATTCATATCCTTCACCTTCCAAGAGAAGATATAAAAAACTATATCATAAATAATGTTCTTTGTATATATTCCCCACATTTTATGTTACAACGAAATGATAATTTTGAAAACTCTCTTGTCAACTCCTCCCGTATCATGATTGGGACCACCGCTCACCATGATGAAAAGACGACACATGTCCCTCCGTCGTAAATCAATTTGGGAAATATTCTAAGAATATCTAGTCACATAGGACCTCATAGTAGATGTCACCAAACCGAGGAACCCCCACACACTAGATAAGTGGATGATTCAATATCGTCAACTAAAGAAATGGTTCACCCTCCTACTCAACTAGGGTAAGCTACATGGAAGACAACTACTCCAACAACACCTACACCAAATGAGCCTAGGAATTCATACTAAGGGAATATATCACCACATTTCCTTTTATTGAAGTATAGTATTTATAAAATTCATAGTCCTATAAGAAATGTAATCAACACCACTATCTAATTCTCAGTTCTCTCTGCACAATGACAGACTTAATACTCTTGCGGTGTAAGTAAATTACAAAGAACTATCTCAAAATATAGGGCCTCCATATTCTTAGAGAGAAGACTACCACGAACAACTCTAGGTCATGAGTCACATAGTTATATTCATGGGGTCTCGAATGAATCATTCCATATTTTATAAGTAACTACCTATTATTAAACATGCAACCATGCCTATCTCTAGAGACATTGAAATGTAGTACATACTCCACACCCTCCTCCGATAGTATTTATTGACATTGAAAAATGTGTTTAATGCACCATTACATATAATTCATGATATAATCTTCATAGAGACATCCAAATGTCATGTTTGAGTAGATATGTGTCCCTATACTATTATAATATATATGTTAGATTTGCACGCTCCATATTACTACTCCATAATGAGGGAAATGAGAAAAAACCTCCTCCAAGAGTAGGCCATAAATTTCTTTGATTAATTATAAAATGTTTCAATGCATTAAAATGAGATTCCTACTTTTTTTTAAACATTTGGTTAATTAACCAAATAAATAAGCATATATATCTTCAAAATCATCTATTTGACTACTCACATAGACAAAACGGAATAACAGATCAAAATTTATTGCTCTCAAAAGTTGGATAAAATTTGTAAAGGAATTCATTTCACCGCAAATGGTACCTACATATATAGTCTACTCATTGGACCTATGTGAACAACCTATGAATTAACCATATGAGGAAAGGCTATGTAATGACCTTTCATATACAACCTATAGATTGCCCATGAATATTGGCTATGAATGGAAAACCAGAGCATTGATCTTGTGCTGATAGCCTATGCATTGACACTGCATGAACCACCTATGCATTAACCATACATGGATATCTTGAACATCAACATAAATTGAACACATACACAAAACACCTATGTGGGAGATTACATTCACCTAAGGTCCCATATTTTTCTATAAATAAGACCATGAGGCTCTTCATTCACACAGATAAAATTTCATAAAGGCCTATTGATGCTCTTCCCAACCTAGATCTTTACCAGGCCCTCAAAAAACATCAAGGTATCCCTCCAAAACCTATATAAATTGTAATTAAAGGGGGATAGATAATTCAAATTCCTACAAGGTGTTAAAATAAACACATTCATGAGGATTTCATCCCAATGGTTGAAAAACACTAGTGAAAGGTCATATTTGTTAAATAGGGACCTACACAAATCTCTTTAGATGAACACTTGTGGAGACCACTTATGTTTTGAGTAAAGTGACACCCATGTTTTGTTTCCAAGGTGGTCCATCACACAAGGTACCATAACCTCTCCATGGTACACCTAATTGAATAACAACTATAGGAGACTTCATTGGATCACTCACGACTACCTGTGTGGATCCATATTTGGCTCTCCCTAGCCACCATCCTATGTGAGCCTCTATTTATGCCTCCTTGATGTTATCCATGGCAGGGCCTCTCTTTATTTGGATGTATTTTCAGAAAGGAACCATGATTAAAACTATAGAAAAACCTATATACATGAAAAACCATGAGGTGGGACACACCATTGTGTCTCCCAACAAGATTTTCATTCCTCCAGTTAGAGATTTCTTGCACATGTTCAACCAAAGGGTTAGGGTACTCATATTGTATGTGGTTTTTCATTCCTTTAGTCATAAGGACCTGAACCCTAGTGATGGTGACATGGAGTTCTCATTCTTGGATACTATGGTTAGGACTATTTCCTACCCTTGTCATATCTTAGACCTAGAGCCTCTAGTTCATGATGAGGGGGGGGTTATGATTATTGTTTATTTTCTTGTAAACTTGGTATTATATCCAAATCCCTTAATAGAAACCCTATTTTAAGGAATACCTTGAAGATTAATCTTCTATCCTCTCTTTCGGGAGGTTTCACTCCAACTCCTTCTCACCCCTTGGCTACTAGGTCAGAAAGGGTATGGGAAATAAATTTCTCTCCACTATCTCCCATAACCTCGGCCTCTTCCACCTTCAAAAGAGAATTACTGTGTTGTTTGTTGGATAATTTACTCTCCCTTGTCTATAAAATTAATGCATGAATCATAGTGATTCTTTTGAATAGAGGGGATATCCATAATTTTGGAATCCACACCATCAGATGTAGGTTTAGATAGGGAATAATCCATTTAATATTCCTCTCACCATACTTCAAAGTGCCACCATTGGTGTGGGTCCTCAAGACCATGTATATAACTTATTGGAAAAAAGGATTGTGTGGTTTCTTGGATCTTCCATTTCCTATTTTTTCACACCTTGAGCATGACTCACGTGGGTTTTGAGATTGATGGTGGTCATCACATTCACATGATCTTAATCCTTAAGGGCATACTCTTTATGATTAATTAAAAAAATATCATCTATGGGAATCCTTTTAAAGAGTAATAACCAATCACACCACCCTTAGGGGAATCATTCCATGTGTAATACCCAATCAAATCTGGATTCTTACTTATTATAGGCCCCACCATTTCACCGACATGGTAATCATCCTTCAGAGTAATCCACAATCATAACTCCCATTCACCAAGGAACTTTGTATGTAATTGCTGAGTGATTCAACTATGATAACTATGATTCCTTCTATAATCAAGACACATAGGTTTCCTACCTAATTCCCATGATAAATGGTCCTTCGACATAGTATATGACCCAACATTTTATAAAGGGAATCCTCCTCGGGATTGAGTCCAAAACCCCAATAAATGGAAATCATTATCAATAAGATTCCCAAAACCAAAAACTATACTTTTTCACCAAGTAAATTCTTATCAGGAGTAAGTCCCAACTAAACATAAACTGATCTAGTTATCTACATTAGGATTATTACCCAATCATAAGAAAAAAACATTTGGGAATCCTCCTCAAGAGTATGCATCAAATAAAACTCCAAATCTCTAATAGTCAATCCTTTTCTCATGGCCCCAAACTCATTTATATGGGATTACATTTTATGAGTAAGGCCAAACCTAATCCTCTCAAAGGGCCATACTAACCTATGATAAAAACCATCATAGGGACACCATAGGCATGATTCCTCACAACAAAACAATGTGGGATTTGATTACCATCCACATGGGATACATAGGAAGCCTTCTCAAGGTCAAAACCCAAAATCCCAAATCAAGAATATTCTATCTGGTCCAAACTCCTGGTAGGGTATAATTAAACTATGAAAATCATATCCCTTATTGGTTCTTTAGGATACTACGACATAATCCCATAGTATAATTTAACTAGGAACAATTCCCCTAGATGTCCTAGCCACATGACATAAAACTGAATGGATTGGTTCTTATCACATTAACTAAAAATGTATAATGTTACCTATTAAGAAGCATCGAAATACATGGGTTATAATTCCTTTCCTGAAGATCAATTGGAATCCTATGATATGGGTTTCATCCCAACACCAAAACAACCCCTAGTCCCTTGATGATTATACACTCA
This sequence comes from Viscum album, assembly GCA_963277665.1. Taxonomy (NCBI): domain Eukaryota; kingdom Viridiplantae; phylum Streptophyta; class Magnoliopsida; order Santalales; family Viscaceae; genus Viscum; species Viscum album. Next base: position 1,317,258,859 of record OY728133.1, read on the forward strand.
AGAGGGACCCACTGCGTGGCTAGAAAACTAGGATAACTGTAATAATGACCAAAGAATCTCTAATTAGAACATAAAAGGATATTATTGATTTATAACAATGGATACATATAGATATCTTCTTTTACAAAGAACATTAGATACACACAGATGATTCTAAATTCCATACATGCTAATAATGGATTATTAATTCTAGGGTGACCTGCATCATATTGAGAATTAGTAGTGGATTCTTGAACATATGTTAAATCTACAATAGAGTTCTCTAGTTGGAAAAAATTCCCCACAAAAAGGGTGTCATAAAACTGGGATCCCATTCTCTCACCCAATGTGAGTTATTGATCATCATTTTATAAAACTCTAAATGAGAACATCCCTTTGGAATGCTAGTTTGTTGTGGATATAGAATCGTTGGGTGTTTCCAATTCCTCAAACACACCCCATGGAAACAATCCAGAAATAGTGAACCCAACATGAATGATTGAACACAACTCAACCCCATAAAATCAACCATCACGATAATATTGTTATTTAGAAACATAAAATGGTTAAAATAATGTGAATAACTTAACTACTAAATATCCTTCACAAGATAAAAACGATGTATTGCCCTATCCTCATTGAAATATTATGTTGTGGATAGAAAAACTATTTCCATGAGGAAACAAAATTGAGGAACATGATGTTAACCCTTAACCTAGATGATAGTATCACATTTTTGGTAGGCCCCTTTCATACTCAAAATAAATGAGGCCCAAATAAGACAATCAACCATGAATGTGTTCAGTGAAATGATATGATACTTTTAGTGGGGTTTCTTTTTTTCATATATCATGAACATCATTCTAGAACTCCATTTGATCTAATGACGTCCTTATATATTTGACCAGCACATGACCAGACTACTACTCAGGTAGGTTCCTCTTCAACATAGTGGACTCCATCACAAACCCAACATCTTCAATGTTTGGTCTCATACTCTTTGGTCTGGGAGTACCATAATAACAATATAATACTAATATTGGACGTTGTGTGACAAGCCCTTCATCTCATGAAGTCACACCGATCATCCTTTCAATAATGATTGGTGGTCCTGATGCGTATAACACCATCTAAAAACTTCAATTTTTTGGGAGCCTATCCCTATAATACAATAACCAGTCCCTCCCTTACCATAGAGAGGTGGATCAAGAGGCTTTATACAACTTTATTCAGAAGACACATAGGTCATTATCAAGGGATCGTACTATCAATTTCCAGCACCAACGCCACATGTCTTTGAACCCTTAGCATGCTGAGGGTTCCTTCCTTAGAAATCCATCCTAGTTGACTCATACAATATAATATCATTGTCCTGTTCATCAAATTATATTTTAGATTTACTATAATTTTTACATTGTAGAAGAATGTCTAGGTCGTCTCCCGATGGATCCTAGATCCTTAATTAAAAATGAATGTTTTGATTTTAAAATTAAAATGGGAATGAGTTTTACAAAGCTATATTTTTTTATTTAAAAACATAAATTGAAACTATATTATTAAGTTAGAGAAACTGGTTGGAAAAATCATGATCAACCCGAGTAAGTGTCCCTTGAGGCACAATCCATCATTACTCTTAACAGAACATAAATGATCATTGATTCCTTGATTTTACACACAATGAAACCAGTGTGGTATGTTAGTTATTATAGGTTTCCACCTAGAATTTTATCAACCAACAAAATTGATTATCAGCGACTGCTCAAAATCAACACTATTGAATTATTGTAAAAAACGAAACTCATTCAGGGAATCACAACAACAACGTGATTAGATGACCATATTTGTGTCAATGAAAACATTTACACAAGACAATAACATTCATATTATGGGGTATTTCTTCTTTATTTCATCAAATGATGTGATATATCGACATAATATTGAATGGAAAGGGGTGAGAAAGGATACAAACACACTCGAATCATCATAAGATCTAGGTTATGTATGAAATCATGAGGATTATTGGTCCTTTGGTTATTATTTGATCATACTAGAATAAAAACAAATTAAAAAGGTATAAAAGAACAATAATACAAAAAAATTAGATTCGATTCAATTACCTTACGAATATTGAATGTGTGGTGCTCATGATTATAACAATGAACACCCCAAAATTGACACTAAGTTGTTTAAAAGTACATGAAGAATAGGAAGATTAAAATCGAAGAATGAAGATCTCAAATTAGACTCACCTTCACCCCTGGTCGTGAAACATGAGATAATGAGGGTCATGTGTGATTTTATAGAAAATTATATCCTTGTTCCCAAAAAATGGTCAAGTATCTAAGGGGATAGGTGAATATTTATGCTATAATATTTACATAATTTTTCATATGGCTGGTCGAATTAATCAAATGTGTTAATATGACATCAATTTCGGTGTAGGGATGGGACATAAAGTTAGATGTCCTATGGACGTTGAATTAGACCAATTTGAGGTATGAGACCCGAGTTAAGGACTAAATACAGAAGAGTGATCCAATATGGCCTTCCCAGAAAGTTTTCACAATGTGGACATCTTTTGGGCCTCCAAATGGACGAATTGCGATCCATGTTCGTATTGAGAGATTTATCCCACAGGGTTCTGAACAAGTAAAAAAATTCCTAGCATATTTAGAAGCACAAATTATCCACATTATATATTTAACTTGAAAATTGTTCTCGAGCTCTCATGCAGTTTAGCCCATTTTTCTTGAATTTATCATGGGATATCCAAATCACATCCTCCTACAACCTAATCACTAAAACAAATATAATTTCCCAATTTAACAGTAATAAAAATAAAATTTTTAATCCAAAATTAAGTGAAACATGTTATTATATTTATAATTTTTAACACAAAACTAGTTTCAAACAGTGGTGTATGGGTGGAAATGAATAGTGAATATCTACATGATCACTAGGGCTTGTAAGATAGCCCATCAGTGGCAGGTTAAAAGAGATATATTTCACACTATCTTCCCCTCAAAAGAAGCCCATTTACTCAATTTGGTGGTAAATTTCAAGCGAGAACATACACGTACCTGCTCTCATTTAGGCATCCAAAAGATTCACCTGGACACATTTAAAGAATCATGCGTTTAAAATATTGTGGCCAACCATGTAAAGCAATATATGACTACCCTCGTTGATCAATATTTTTAGAAAACTCGCCTGGAAGCATTAAAAAAGTTATGCAAACAAATACAATGGAGATCTACAAGCAGGAATATACACCTTTTTACATTCATCAAGCTTACTAGTACTTTCATCTGGAAGCCTATGGATAATTTGGTCAAAAACTCAAGAAAACAAATTGGGGGCAGAATAAACTCTCTACCACTTCACAATATTAATTTCAGTATCCATTGGTAAGAAAGGGCATACATGGGAAGTCACATACTCCTTCTCCATGTATGAAATGAACATATATCTCCATTTTGATTGCTCAAGTCACCATGAATATCATAAAAATGGTGAAAGGGTAGTCAAAATTTATATCCTACTTCTTATATACTTTCAAGGATATCATAAAGAAAATGACTATAGTTCTTGAGGGATGAAAACACAAATATGGCCCCATAAATGTGGTGGCTCATCATCATTTCAAACCAGAGCAGACACACACCATTTCTCTCATCTGGGAGGGTCATTGTGAAACCCCCTATAATATACAGACAAACGGATTGGGAACATACACACACTCCAACTAGAGATCATCAGTCTATAACAATGTCTACTATGAGGATAGAGCAACCCCCTGTCAATGAAAAGCACTTCTCCAAAAAAATTCCCCAATCTCTCTTAAGAAGGAATCCACGAAAAATCCTCATCAAATATGATTGGAAGATAAAAATTAGATCTATGATCAGGATTTACATAATGTTGGAGTTCATGATTCCATCAAAAGTTTATCCATGTTATCTCGAGATCTAGCTCCATCATCACTAATTCACAGGGGGAAATATATGTAATTCTTAAGGACCTCCTTGGACACATCACCATGAAGGATTGATTCATGCCTATAATCTGATCTATCACATTACCCTATATCGTGATGAGATCAACGACAACCATCTATGTTGACATAAGATCAAAGTGAAAGAGGGTCTTCCCCTTTCTATAATCCACTATAGTAGTCCTCACCATGATGGAATTCGTTTTGAAATATATATCTATAGTAGTGTTTCACATCATTAAAAGGGTCCTCCCCTTAGAGATGTAGTGATGTAAAAGCCCTACTACAATGTATCACTTGATAAATAGATGCTAGTCTTGGTTAATTCTTTTTCATTGGCATGTGATGTTTTTTCTCAACAAGAAGATATCCTAAGTTGATATTAATTATATGAACCTCCCTTGGATCTCTTGTCAGCCCACATAATAGAGAAATTCCCTACCCATACCATTTCATTCAATAAAGAGGTCGGAAATCATACACTCTAGTTATATCAAATAAAGGATCCTATAGAAAAATATGAATAAAATGTGATATATTTGAAGAAACAACTAGATATGGATGATATACTATTCATGTTTTGGAATTTAGCCACCCCTCATTACAACATTCAAGAGGTGTTGTCGGAATATTGTGTCCACGACATCTACCTCAATAAATAGGAAAATATTCCCAGCATGAAAGAAAAATTATTTACATATGATCAGTATTGAAGTCACATCATGGTATTATAAGGGTTTTAATTATAAATTGACATTGTAGATCTCTTTTCTTCAAGATATCCAATGATTAAGAAATATAAATAATCCCTTAAAAAATTCATGCCTCAACACATTAATGAGATTGTGAAAATTGATCACGGATACACCATATGGTGTTCATATCATAGCATGAGTTTCACATGGAGAATAAAATTTCACCACGATTTTTAACTAGAAAAGAATAAATAACATGGTGTCAGGAAATATCATAGCTATTGCATGAATAAAAAAATGGACCTTGTTCATGAATGAAGACATGATCAACTAAAATAGGCCCTAACCGACACTCACCAAAATCAGGACAGAAATGAGTAGGAAGTTGAAAGACTTTTTCATAAAGCCTATGAAAATATCAAACAAGCCTCCAACTTAGAATAAGTCTGCAGTTTGATATCTAAAATTCTAGAAATTGAAAAATTATATTTAGAAATGGTTGATCCAGATGCATACCCAGTGATGTACCTGGAAAATGTTCAAACAAAAATTCAAAGAATTAGAAGGGAATCCATAGTAATAGTTTCCACGAATGTTCAAGAGTGACCCATGCCCCCAGGGATGGGGAATTATTTAACCAAACCTTGAAGGCTAGAAAACCAAACCGGAAATGTTGTGAAAGTTGAAAGATAGAAGAGTATACCTTAGTAATGGGGGGTATTTCAACACAACAACCTCCCTCTCAGCAGAAATTATTCTTCACCTAATTGGGGAAAATACATTAGAATGGATTCTCTACGTTTGTCCCATTACATGATCCAGTACCTTCATTGGGGACACAGATTAATGAGTTGTCGATATATTCCCTTTGGATTACTATCCTCTATGCTGCTCCCAGAGAATCATCAAAGGAGAGTTAAAATCCATGTGGATGGTGAAGAATAACGATTTCTCATAAAGACATAGATAAAATTCCTACAATGTATTTTTTATAAGTTAATGTCATCAATTCCACCCTAAAATATTCTACAGAACATGGGGTCAATTCAAATGAGTCATAAGTGGATTTTTAGTAAATAATGTCATTCAAACCGAAAAAATTAATGGATTCATTATTACTTGGAACCAGAGTCTTTTCCTATCTCTGGGCATTCCCTTATAAATCCATCGTTACTCCATGAAAATCCATCAAATGGGGAAAATTGTAAGGTTAAAATCATGTATAACCTACAACATAAAGAGGTGAATACACATTATCTAGAAAAAATATATTCACATAAGGAAGGGGAGATAAATTAATTGATGAGACTTAATACAAAATTACTTTTTGGTAGCCTCCCTGCTAGATATATTATGCATTCAAATTCTCAAATTCAACTTCTAGCTGGTGTGCCTCAATAGAGGGTTTTTCTTAATAACTGAAATAGGTCTATAATATACACTCAATATAGGATAATAGGATCCAATATATTTAGAACTCACTATAGAAGATCATGAATTATCACTATTGAGTTCACAACTAGAGTGGGGATAAGATCATCCTTATAGGACTAACCCTATAGCTTACCCAGGACATATACTAGTATTGTTTCCATTGATGGCCCTACTGGACACCAAAACTTTTCAGGTTCCATAAACTACACCCATTCAAGCTTTATATTATCTATACATTCCTTGAATGATGATGAACACTATTGAGTCACTAAGACTTGATTAAGAACCATAGAAGAGTAACATGCCCAAATAAAGATGTAAAATAATCCTTACCCCAAATGTGTAGATCTGACTATTCACCAACGAATTTTTGGAACTCAACATTTCCAATTTTTAAGGGCTCAAGAGACCCCGAGTAGCACTGAATGCATTTCTTCTCTCACTATGATCCCATGATGGGGGAAACTTAATATTAGGAGGTAGTGAAACTATGGTGCTTGGTACTGTCACTATAGGGACCTTCCTCATATGGTACATGAGTTTGCAATGTCTGTCAATTATGGGGTAGGAAGACCTTCCCCCGGAGTTTATCTTCTAGTTCATCTCAATATTTTAGAATACATCAATCTTTGAGATCTAAAACATTATGTAGTGAAAGAATGAAAGAGTCTCGGATTTCATTTCTCCGTGGAAAGTATTTACATACTCCATGAACCTAAAACTCCCGCATGAAATGTTTTTCCCATCTATATAGAGAATAATCATGGTGAATTGAGAAATCAATATATCCATGTTAAATATACAGGTGGTTTTTGAGACCATTCTATAATTTTTCAATGGTTGGAAGACTCGAACATAAATACCAAAGACACGGACTGAGGAATTCCATCCACTCAAGGAAATAGGGCAAGGAAAGAAGAGGTCACTATAGTTACTCTTAATAAATCCTTTTTTATCACTCCCACTACAAATCCTACACAATACCATGTGTCCTCACATCTTATGTTTCATAAAATTTGAATTAATTGTTAATATGATCAAAGATATTAGATGGAAAAAAAATTATTGGAGATAAAAAACAATTTCTATTCTTTCCAGAAGACCAAATTCCCAGCTACATGATATCATAATTAGAAAACAACAAGATAAAGATACCATAACATAGGAATCGAAACATATATGGTGATAAAGACCTCCCAAATTATTTCACCTTCCATCAAGAACTGTGGAACAACATACAAGAGTGTTTCATTTTTTATACTTCATTACAAAAATGGTGGACTCTAGGCATGTGAAGTTGATAAATTTGATTTTCCAGGTAGCTTATGTTTATGACACTGACCTAAAGGAAATTTAATTGAATGATGTTTATCAAGAGTTGGTAGAATATTGGTGACTATATGGTAAGAAATATCATCAATCAGACTCATGATATCACTCAATCATTATAGAAACAAAAAATTTTCCTTCAACTTCATCTTTTTTGTTAAACTACAAACTTCACTAGAAGTTTATTCTAATGAAATCTAGTATTTAAAAAAGAAACATTGACATAAGAGCGAGATGAAAACACAAGAATATGATCATGTACAAAAACTAATTTTTTACTTGACTTTAGTGGACTTCGTATATATAGTCCCAAAATCATAGGCATCGCACTACCTAACGGTACAAGAAGGGTCCACCCACTAGATAGAATCTCCATCCGTCAAGGAAATTATCTTTTTTCCCATTAATGTTATTAAATTAATGAATCTAGTATCAGATAATTAGAATCATTATGATCCAAATTTCCTTACATTTTATTAAGGAACTAGTGGTGGAGGCCAACTGAATCAAGGATATATGGGAAGAGGTGGTTGTACTAGGAGCCACTACTCTAACTGCATCCCATGTCAGACCATATACATGATTGAAAATTATGGGAGAGATCTCTAGAAATCTCAAAATAAACAAGGGAATTCCCCTAAGCATGGCAGGGTATACCATGAAATGATTTTTCTAGAATATCTAATACAACATATACTAACTACTAATAAACCTCATTATATATGAAGACCTAGTCAACCTAATCCACCAACAATAGAAGAACCTGTATCCCTTATTCCCAGTAGTAATCCATCCATATCAAGTACATTAGAATCAAATGAACCTTCAAAAGACCATCACCATGTTAGAATACATAGAATTTTAGATCATAAGTATTATATTTTGAACCAACTATCCCAATTTCTGGACATTTTTTCAATCATGTTTTCCCCAATTATATCAAACAATATCTACGAAGCGTTTATTTTGTCCTTATCAAGCCCTATGAAATTTGAAAATGGCGTGCCTAATATGAAGGGGTATCGTGTGGACAAAAATTTGAAAAATGACACATATTCATCTCTTTCATAGATGAGGATGAGAATGTGATCACATAGGGACATGTGAGGACCTTTTATATATTAGGTTGGATAAATGACATTGATATCCAATGATCCTTCATTGACAATGGATAAGGAGTCAACCACATCCCAATAAAAACACTTCCTTAACCAGGTTTCAGTGAATCACACTTCTCTTCCTTCACCCTAATGTTATAGGGGTATGATAAGAATGAGAATAATCATGTCAACGAAATCAAACTGTGGACTTAGTACAAAGTTTATGGATCTATGGTCTAACATTGAATTTATGGATTTTAGATAGGATATAGTCTTCAATGTTCTTCTAGGAAGACCTTGGCTACATAATCATTCTAATATGCCTTCATCATACAATCAATGACTCGTATATTGTATCAATGGTCAAATTGGTACATTTATTAGTGATAAGGACTCATTGAAATCATTTTATTTTCAATACATTAATACAAGATTCTATAATAAATAACGAAAAAAGTACATGGCTATTATTGTCACTCAGATCAATCCCCCAAATGGCTTAGAGATGATTCTAGACAATCCTTTAAACTAGCTCAGTGTGGGGAATGTTATACCCATTAACCAAATATAAGAGGTCGGTTTAAATTTTATTACACATCCAATGATCCATGTTATGTCAATCACAGTAGCAGAGACTGATATCAATGAATAAGATTTCAATACTCCAAGAAATAATGAAATAATGTATAAATGTATCTTCATTTCAACCCCTAAGATCCAAAAAAACCTGGTTCCATAAGCTATATTGGAAGAAGATTTCATGAAAAGGGGAGAAAACTAAGAGGATAATTATCATTCTATAATTTCCCATTCGAAGCTCCTAAAGTGCCTCATATCAGAAAATAAGCCTAAAATGGTCCCTTCATATTCTAGATTTCCAAAGGGATATTTTTCTAAATTGTTTCATGACCTACATCCTTGGAAGAATAAAAATGGGTAAATAATGAAAAATTAAAAAAATAGGAAGACCTAAAGGATTCCGCTCCAACATTTGAGGAAGAGATCTCCACCACTGTTGGTGAGATAAAGAAGATAAAATTGGGTATAGAATCAGATCAATGACTCGTATTGATTAGTATGACCATGAATACTAATGAAATAAGAATTGTATATATCATTCCTAATGATAATCCAATATGTGTTTTTTAAAATTAAAAATAATGTTTATGCCTTCACCCTGACGTGGAATCCCTTCACATGGCCTTTCTAGAATACCATCGAGGTTATATGAAGGTATCCAAACGGACACACCCAACATAATTCCATAAAATTAAGGTTGATGTGGATAAAATATTCCAGTTTTAAATCATCCAAGAGTTACAATGTTTGAAATGGATAGCCAACATCAACCCAATATAAAATAATAATTGGTAAATAAGGGTTTTCAAAGACATTAGAGATCTCAATCATCACTATCTAAAGGATGAATTCCCAGTTTCAATCATAGAACTCTAGATTGATGCGATGGGAGGTTATCAAGACCTTTCCTTTATGGATTTCTATTCAGGGTACAACAAAATTAGGATGGCCTTAAAATATGAATAATACACACATCTTAGAGCACATCTGGGTGTATTTTTTTATTGGAGAAATTTATTTTGCTTTCTCAATGCCAATGACCACATTAAAAAGTTTTTTTCATCATATCATTAAACCCTTTTTGGGGAAGCTTTTAAAAGTTATGTTAACAATTTAGTGGTTATTCCCTGACAAAATTCTAACAACCTATCTAACATTGAGACAATATTAAATAATTCATGATCACATAGACTGAAGATGAACCCATTGAAATTTATCTTCAAGGTATCCTTGGGGAAATTTCATGGATTTTTTAAATTCCATCGTAACATTAAATTTAACCCTTAGAAAAAGAATTCTATCGTTAGCGCATAGTCACCTCAAAAACATTATGAGTTAAGACAAATTTAAGGACATATTTCATATATATGGTTCTTTATGTAATGGCCCAGACCCTCAAGATCCATCCCTTTTCCAAATTCATGGATCCTAAGGGGTTGCACCTCGTTTGGTGCAGCCCATTGGTGCGACCGACCGATCGGTGTTATCCAACCTTGTCTGGTTTTCCTTCTACAGTTTTTCCCATAACTTCTTTTTTAGGCCTTTTTTACATTTTAAGTATTTTCAAGTCCGTTTTTAACCCATAATTAATATCTAAAAATCCCAAGAAACCTACCTATTAAATAACAATTAATTCAGTCATGTGTAACCACCCAACCGTGTGGTAGAACCACGATCCGACTTCCAGGGCATTCAAATTCCTTATCCCATAACGTTGGGTTATCATGATAGAAAATATACTTCTACCTCTTGGCTAGCCTCCTCCTTTTCCTTGTGCGTTCGAAGTCCATTCTTTCCCGAGGCAGGTGGTGCACCTCCGCGGGAGCCCCGGGAGTCACTCTTCCCCTGTTTTGGCGCGTGGAGAAAAAAAATGATCTTTGATCAACCAGGTAAGGATTTTATCTTTCATCTCTCCTTTCTGTGTATCATGCATGGTCGACATGATTTTTCTTCTGTGGAAATTGATGAAACCGAACAAAATGAAGATAATGAACGGACTTTTAAAGAATGATGGTGGGTGTGATCGATGTCTTGATGTACTCTTTATGTTGTTATGTGTTTCGAATTGTACAAGCCTATGATCACTGAAAATCATGGTCATTGGTGGTCTTTTTTTGTGCACGAATGAACATCGGTGATCATGGATGTTCAAATAACCATAACATGGAATTGGTTAATTACATATAATCGGTTAAATAAATTGAAAGCACCAGGATCAACAGTTTTTGTGATAACCCCGGTTAAAGCACAGTGGAATTGAAACCATGGAGTGTGTTAAATCTTTTAAATATGAAAATAATGTCATGGACCTGCCTTGTGTTGGTTGTAGTGGTTTGGTTATTTCTTTCACGGGCCATTTTCTTGGGTGATACGGGTGGGGATGGGATCCCCTGTTGTTGTACTTTCGCTGGTTGTGAATTTTAGAATGTGTGGTTACTCTACTTATATCACTAATTGGGGTGGAATCCTCTACTGTTGAGATATTACTGGCTCCTAGATTTTGGGGACATGGGTATGTGTCTTGGGGTTTTCTTTGGTTCAAGTACTTAGAGGGATATCACTTTTTCCTTTATTGTTGTGACTTGCAAGTGAACCGGGTGTGAATGATTAAATTTCTATTTGGATGTTTTTTCCTTTTGGCTTGTGGTTATGCCTGTTAGTTTCCCATTAGTGATGAATTAACCCTAATGGGATCACTTGAACATGAAAACAAGAATGGTTGATTTGGGAAATTGATTCTGGGAATGAGTTGTGACTTGGCCCAAAGTTTCTTGACTTCTTTTGAAAATGAATAGTAACATGGGTGTTTGTGCATAGGTTTTGGAACCCCAAAGTTGGGATGATTATTTTTTACCTATACATATATATGTAGATTTTATGTTTCTTATTCAAGCCCCACCCACATTGAGCACTTAGTTCTGAACACCCCATTTCACGGGGAGGGTGTTTTTTCCAACACTCCTATGAGTGGCTAGTTATTAGTTTCTTTTCTGCTCCCATTCCTGAAGATCCCAAGACTCTTTGGGCAGGCTATGATGGCCTGAAGTCCATTATTAGCCAATGAATCTTCAGGAAGGGTAGTTGTGGGGGTTGGACCAGGTGTTTATGGGCAGGTTGCTTCCAATGTATCTTCGGGATGAGGCCCAGGTGTCTTCGGGCGTGACAGTAGCTTTCTAACACAGTTGTCTTCGGGCATGGCTATAGTTGTTCTGGCCTAGGTGTTTGTGGGCATGGTTACGTGAGGTGGTTCTGGCCCAGGTGTCTATGGGCGGGACAGTAGTTGTGGCCCAGGTGTCTGCTGGCAAGGTTTGGCAGTGGGACTGTGGTGAGGTTATGGCCCAAGAGTGTGTGTGAGGGTGTGGCAGTGGGACTGCAGTGATAATGGCGGGATTGGTTCGATGCGTATGATGTCTTTAATAACCAGTGGGAAAGTGACACGAGGTACGCAAATATCGATGTGCTATTACTATACATTACTTGCCTTGGTTTATTTGGGGAGTGTTCCTTGGTGAGATTTGAGTGGATTGTTTTCCTTTCTAGGTGCATTGGTTTTTCTTTTCTCATAGGGTATTAGAATTGCTATCCACCTGTGCACAAGAGTCTTTAGTTTTCCCTACTGATTGTACTTTTATTCTCACCCTACGTATATAAAACTGTTTTCAGGTTTCTAGGAGGACTTCAGGGATTGTGTGGGACCATACTACTGTGGACCTTGGGGTAATTGCTATTGTTGTTTTCCTTTTTCTTTTTATTTCTCCTTTGGAGTTTTTTTATCTTGAATTATTTACTGTTGAACATGCATATGGTAATGGGTTACTTTTGGTTTTCCTTTATATTCATCTTTGGTATTGTTGGGGTTGTTGTCTTATATCTCAATCCTATGGAAAATAAACAGGGTAATGCCTTACATTTTTTGTGAGATTATAATACCCTTGGTGCTATTCGCTACTCCCTGACCTATTAAAGGTGGGTCTTGGGGGTAATTATCACTCCTTCAACATAAATAATGAAGGGTCTGGCAATATGTTGTACCTTCCCTCCTTTTGGTGAAGGCGGGTCATGACAAACTGGTATCAAAGGGAGGTTGAGAGATAGGATGGAATCTGGAGTTAGGCATAATGAGGATTTCATTGGATGGTAGGGAAACTGTTTTGGGTGATCATGGTCCCTGAAATAGGCCAGGGTAGACTGGCTAGGACACGAGATTTTAGGGCCCCCCGTGATCCTACGAAAGGACTCTGGACCTACCGAACGACCAAGTGAAGCTACACTAATTGAAGGGTAAACACCCTAGGAAACGTACATGCATCATAATGACTTATGTTCTCGTGTTTCTATGTGTTTTGGGGTTTCAAAAATAAATAAAGAAGACAAATAAAATGTAAGAACAATATTCTACACTACCCGGGCTTAGGCGTTCCTCGTTTACTAGCAGCTAGGACACCTGGGAGGTGACCCCAGGGAGTGTGGGCGATCGAGGCCCAGGAGGTTCACTCAGCTGACCGACAGAGGGCTGAATGAGAGGAGGAGGATGATAAGTGGCAGAAGACGCTTTGTGCTTTCCAGCAGCAGACCCTCGGGAAGTATGAGGGCAGCACCTCATAAATGGAGATGGAGAGCTGGCTAGAAGGGCTGGTGATAGCTTTCGGCATGATCCGAGCTCTAGAGGAGTACTGGGTTTATTTGGACATGAGCCAGATGTCGGTAGTGACACGTCAATGGTGTACGCTCTATCTGGGGGAGAAGAGGGAGGCTGAGGTGACATGGGCTGACTTCGAGAGGTAGTTCCGGGAGGAATTCATCTCTTCTACGATGAAACCTGAGAAGAGGCAGGAGCTATTCTCCATCCAGCAGGGGAGTATATCAGTGAGAGAGTTGGGGATCAAGTTCAAGGATCTCCTATTCTTTTCTCCGAACATCTTTCCGGATGTGGAGTCTTGGGAGAGATGTTTAGAGATGGCGCTCCGACCTTCCCCCCATTGCACTATAACCCCCTTCACAATATCGACATACCTGGAGGTCTAGAAGAAGGGATTAGTGGTGGAGAGGATGCACATGTTGGGAGGTGTATCACGAGAGGGGATTCAGCTAGGCCCGTCATAGGGAATGGCTGTCAGCACCAGACCTCCAGGATCAGGACCCACTAGGTTCCGACCCGCATGGAGTAGGCCTCAGCGGTTCCACTTCTGATCCCCTGGCCCTCGGAATTTCCCTTCGGGCCCAGGGCCGAGATGCTTCTTCTGCGGGATCCATGGGCACCTTTGGAACCAGTGCCCAGATAGAGTGCAGTATGGCGGCAGTGGGAAGGCCCAACACCCACCTCAGCAGTAGCAGCTTCCAACTATGCCCTTTCAGCAGCAGCAGTAGGGGCAGTGACCTCCCGCTCATCTAAGGGCATACCTTGCAGTCAGAGGCTGACCTCAGGGCGCTCCTCCGGGACCATGACCCGTGCATGTTCGGAGAGGTGGCCGACATCCAAGAGGATGAGGAGTCAGGCAGAGACATTTTCATGCTATGGAGGTAGATTTTCCAGCAGTATCAGAGATCATTCAAGGTATGATCAGTTTGTTCATTACCCTTGCTTACTTCTTGTTCGATACAGGAGCTTCATACTCCTTTGTTACATCCATTATGGCTCTTTCTTTGGGTCTAGATGATGATAGACATCTATATCCCCTGGTTCTGAGCACACTAGTCGGAGGTCAGACCAACTTGATATATGTTTTTCGAGGATACAGACTGATGATAGGGCCACATCAGTCAGTCAGGGATCTTCTACTGTTGCAGACACAACCATACGATGTCATCCTAGGCATTGACTGGATGTTCTCTATATGTGCCGTCATTGACTACTTCTAATGAAGGGTAATGTTTTCAGAAAATGGGGGCAGACATGTGACCTTCATCAGTGAATGGGGTTTCCATAAAGGCAGCAGGTGATAGAAACCCCTCGCCTTCTTGTAAGCTGAGCTATCTGTGGAGTCAGCGGACGCAGAGATGGAGGAGGTACTAGGGATCGTCAGTGATTTTATGGACGTCTTCCCTAAGGAGGTGAAGACTCTACCCCCTCGATGTGATTTCAAGTTTAGGATAGACATGAATCCTGGTGCTCATCCAATTTCAATGGCTCCCTACCGAATGGAACCTTCGGAGCTACGAGAGTTGCTGATTCATATTGACGATCTGATGAAGAGGGGTTACGTTCAACTAAGTGCATCATTGTGGGGTTCCCTGGTCTTGTTCTCAAAAATTTCATATGGTGTTCTAATACTATTCATAGACTATAAGAGGATGAATCAAGTGATATTCATGAATCTCTACCCTCTTCCGAGGTTAGACGATCTTTTCGACCAGCTGAAGGGGGCAGGATGGTTATCCAATATCAACATACAGTCTTGATTTCACTGGTTGGGGGTGAAGGAGGGAAACATCCCAAAGGCAGGCTTCAGGTGCAGATATGGGCACTTCGAGTTTGTGGTATTTCTTTTCGGTGATACAAATGCTCTAACTGTATTCATGGGGATTTTAAACTCCGTCTTCCGGGAGTATCTGGATCGGTTCGTGGTAGTGTTCATCGATGACATCTTGACCTATTCATGATCATAGGAGGATCACGCTGAGCACCTGAGGATGGTTTTGGAGGTCCTCCGTCAGCACCATCTCTTTGGGAACTTGTCCAAGTGCAAGTTCTGGATGCGAAAAGTACACATCCTTGGGCATGTGGTGTCGGAGAAGGGAGTATCGGTGGACACATCGAAGGTCGAGGCGGTTGTTTCTAGGGGAGCACCCAAGAACATGGAAGATGTCCGTAGTTTCCTCGAGCTAGCAGGTTACTATCAGAGGATCATACCCAACTTCTCCAAAGTTGCAGCACCTTTGACATCCTTGATGAAGAAGGATCAATATTTCGTGTGGGACGAGCAATAAGAGGTATCCTTCAGCTATGTGTAGGAGAAGATGGTTAGGGCCCTAATGCTTAGATTACTAGACGAAGGGGAAGCATATGAGGTTTTCTGTGATTCTTCAAGGAAGGGCCTTGGAAGTGTGTTGATGCAGCATCAAGGAGTGATATACTATGGGTCTAGGTAGTTAAGTCCCCATGATGGTAATTATGCCACCCACGATCTGTAGCTTGCGGAATTCGTGTTCGCACTAATGTTGTGGAGGCACTACCTAGTCGGGAAGCACTTCGTGGTGTTCACCGATCACAAGAGCTTGAAGTATATCTTCTCCAAGCATGACCTGAACTTAAGGAATAAAAGGTGTATGGAGTTCCTCCAGGACTAAAATTTCGAGATTTACTACAACTCCGAGAAAGGAAGCGTGGTGGCTGATTACTTGAGTAGGAAGTCTCAGAGGGATGTAGTCTGAGGGTCGGCGAAAGCTTGGGGGCGATGGAGGAGTTGGCTTCCCTGCACCTAGTTGCGAGGATGGATGGCGGTAAGGGTTTTCTGTTTCAAATGATAGTACAGTCTTATCTATTACATCAGGTGGAGGAGTCTCATTGGGGAGACTCAGATAGTGAAGTAATGTGTGACCGTGTTAGCCAAGGAAGTGCTCTGGAAGGGTGGATAGAAGATGTTCAGAATCAGATGCTATTCTGAGGGAAGTTGTTCATTCTGGAGGCGATGCACGAGAGAGTCCTTGGTGGGTTCCATAGATCACACCTGGAGGTGGACCCAGGATTTTCCAATATGTGCCATGGTATGAGGGGACAGTTTAGGTGTCCAGGGTCAAAGCGGGTGGTGGTAGAGTTTGTGGCCAAGTGCCTAGTGTGTCATCAGGTGAAGGTTTAACACCGTGTTCCAGGTGGTTTGTGGCAACCATTAGATGTCCCTGAGTGGAAGTGGGATGACATATCGATGGATTTAATCATAGGTCTACCCAAGGTTCAAGGAGGGTGCGATGCCATCTGGGTAGTAGTGGACCGGTTGACGAAATCAGATCACTTTCTGGAAATCAAGGAGTCGGGTGTTGTGGACGCTCTAGCACGAAGGTATGCGGACGAGGAGGTGCAGTTACATGGAATTCCGAGATCCATAGTATCAGATAGGTATATACGATTTACCTCAAAAATCTGGAGGAGTTTGTAGCATGATTTTGGCACCAAGCTGCACCTTAGCACTACCTTCCTCCCTAGACAGATTGTCAGACATAGTGCCCCATCCATACCGTGGAAGATAAGCTACGAGCATGCATCCTGGACTTTGGGGGATCATGGGCGTGAAACATGCATCTGGTAGAGTTCTCCTACAACAATACCTAACATTCTACCATTGGCATGGATCTGTTCTAATCCTTGTACTGGAGGCAATGTCGCTCACCCGTTTGTTGGACAAAAGTCGGGGAGGCAGGTGTTCTTGGCCCGGAGGTGGTACAAAGCACGACAGAGAAGGTGGGTCTTATACGAGAGAGGATGTAGGCAGCTCAGGACCGGTAGAATTCATATGTGGATGATCGGTGAAGGCCCTTGGAGTTCGAGGTCGGGGACCACATGTTCTTGAAGGTCCCACCTCAACATGGGCAGCAGAGGTTTGGTATGGTAAGTAAGCTCTCTCCCAGGTTTGTCGGACCCTTCGGG
Organism: Viscum album; assembly: GCA_963277665.1. Taxonomy (NCBI): domain Eukaryota; kingdom Viridiplantae; phylum Streptophyta; class Magnoliopsida; order Santalales; family Viscaceae; genus Viscum; species Viscum album. Next base: position 1,317,276,550 of record OY728133.1, read on the forward strand.
GTGTTGCACCGAGTCAGCGAGGTGGATTATCAGATGGAATTGCCACCCCAACTACAAAGGGTGCATGATGTCTTCCATGTGTGCCAGCATCATTGGTATCTGCACGACGATTCGCAGGTCCTCAACTGGGGATATTTAGTTATCAAAGATGATGCAACATTTGTGGAATGGCCAGTGATGATCGATGGTCATGAGGAGAAGGTGCTTCATGGATGAACCATCCAGTTGGTTCTCTTGTTATGGAGGCATGGTGGGCTTGAGAAAAGTACCTGGGAGAGGGAAGCACAGATGCGTGCCCAATACCCAGAGTATTTTTGAGTTTATCTAGTTTTTTCAGTACTTGTTTGCTATGTAATTCTTTAACTTGTTGACTATGGGATGTGCCATTTACTTTTTTGCAAATGTATGTGAAGTGTCTTAAAGGATGTGGTGGGGAAGACCTGATTCCTAGTTAGGAAGTATTAAAGATGATGTGCCTAAACCTGTGCAGGTGAGTCAGTGCCGCCCAAATCGGATAGTATCTTAACACGGAGGATGGAAAACCCCTCTCCCACCTAGCCAGATGGTTTATTGTTTGGTTGTGCGTGGTTGAATGGGGAAAAGAGTAGTAGGACGTCCATGATTGTTCCAGAGATAAGGTGTTCATGTTTCAGAGAGTTTCACTCCTAAGAGGTATCTTCTAGGGGTGGTTGTTCGGACCCCCCTCTTTCTTTGGGGTCTGGTTCTGGATTCTTGAGTATGAGAATAGTTTGAGAGGTATCTGATGTAATTCCCTTGACCCTCATGATCCATCCCTTTGACAAATTCTAGGATCCTAAGGGGTCACACCGCGTTTGGTTCGACCGATCGGTGCACCGATCAGTGCGACCGATTGGTGTTATCCAGCCTTGTTGGGTTTTACTTGTACAATTTTTCCCGTAATAGCTCTTTTAGGCCTTTTTGACCTTTTAAGGCGCTTCAAGGGTGTTTTTAACCTATAATTAATATCTAAAAATCCTGAGAAACCTCCATATTAAATAATACTTAATTCAGTCTTCTATAACCACCCAGCCCTGTGGTAGAACCATGATCCGACTTCCATGGTGTTCAAATTACTTATACCATAACATTGGCTTATCACGCTAGAAACTCTTCTTCTCCCTCTTGGGCAGTCTCCTCCTTTTCCTTGTGCGTTCGAAGCCCTTTCTTCCCCAAGGAAAGTGGTTCTCCTTTGCGGGAGCACTGCGAGTTGCTCTTCCCCCGTTTTGGCGCGTGGAGAAAAACATCGATCTTTGATCAACCAGGTAGGGATTTTCTCATTCGTCTCTCCTTTTTGAGTATCATGCGGGGTGGGAATGAATTTGCTTCTATGTAAATTGATGAAACTGATCATAACTAAGATAATTAAAGAGATTTTAAATAATTATGGGGGGGTGATCGATGTTCTATTGTACTCTTTATCTTGTTATGTGGTGTGAATTTTACGGGCCTATGCTCACTAAAAATCATGGTCGTTGGTGGTCTTTCTCTGTGCACTAATGAACCTCGCTGCTCCTGGATGTTCAAATAACCATAAAATTAAATTGGTTAATTACTTATACATGGTTAAATAAATTGAAAGCACCAAGATCAATCATTTTTGTGATAACCCCGGTTAAATCACTGTGGAATTGAAACCATGGAGTGTGTTAAATTTTTTAAATCTGGAAATACCTACATGGTCCTGCCTTGTGTTGGTGGTAGCGGTTTGGTTGTTTCTTTCACGGGTCATTTGCTATGGTGATACATGTGGGGATGGGATCCCTTGTTGTTGTACTTTTTCTTGTTTTGAATTTGAGGATGTGTGGTTACTCTGCTTATATCATGAATTGGGGTGAAATCCTCTACTGTTGAGAGACCGTTGGCTCCTGGATTTTGGGGACATGGGGCTGTGTCTTGGGGTTTTCTTTGGTTCCAGTACTTCGAGGGATATCACTTATCCCTTTGTTTTTGTGACATGAAATTGAATGGGGTGTGAATGCTTTAATTTCTATTTGGATGTTTCTTTTTTTTTTGCTTCTAGTTATGCCTATTAGTTTCCCGGTAGTGATGAATTCACCCTAATGGGATCACTTGAACATGAAAACAAGAATGGTTGATTTGGGAAATTGATTCTGCGAATGAGTTGTGACTTGGACAAGAGTGTCGTGACTTCTTATGAAAATGAATAGTAATAAGGGTGTTTGTGCATAGGTTTTGGAACCCCTAAGTTAGGATGATTGTCTTTTACCTATACATATATATGTAGCTTTTATGTTTCTTATTCAAGACCCACCCACATTGAGCACTTATCTCTGAACACCCCATTTCACAGGGATGGTGTTTTTTCCAACACTCCTATGATTGGTTGGTTATTAGCTCATTTTCATCCACCATTCCCGAAGTGCCCAAGACTCTTCGGGCAGGCTGTGATGGCCTGAAGTCCATTATTAGACAATGAATCTTCGGGCAGGGTAGTTGTGGTGGTTGGAACAGGTGTTTACGGGCAGGTTTCTTCACAAGTATCTTCTAGATGAGGCCTAGGTGTCTTCAGGCGTGACTGTAGCTTTGTGGCCCAGGTGTCTTTGTGCATGGAGGTGGTTGTTCTGGCCTAGGTGTTTGGGGGCATGGTTACGTGAGGTGGCTCTAGCCGAGGTGTCTGCGGCATAGCAGTTCTGGCACAGGTGTCTGTGGGAAGGGTTTGGCAGTGGGACTACGGTGAGGTTATGGCCCAGGTGTGTGCAGGAGGGTGTGGCAGTGGGACTGCGATGAGAATGGAGGGAATGGTTCAATGCATAAGATGACTTTAATAACCAGTGGTAAAGTGTCGCGGGGTACCCAAATACCGATGTTCTATTACTATACATTACTTGCCTTGTGTTATTTGGGGAGTGTGCCTTAGTGAGACTTGGGTGGATAGTTTTCCTTGCTATGTTCATTGGTATTTCTATTCTAAGAAAGAATTAGAATGCATCTCCACGTGTGCACGGGAGTCATTGGTTTTACCTATTGAGTGTAATTTTATTCTCAACCTACGTATATAAAATTGTTTTCAGGTTTCCAGGTGGACTTCAGGGATTGTGCGGGACCATACTAGCGCGGACCTTGGGGCAGTTGCAGTTGTCGTTTTCCATTTTCTTTGTACATTTCCTTTGGAGTTTTTTTAGATTTTATTATTTAATGTTGAACATGCATATAGGGATGGGTTACTTTTGGTTTTTCCTTTACTTTCATCTTTGTTATTGTTGGGGTTTCTTTCTTATCTCTCGATCCTATGGAAAATAAAAAGGGCAATACCTTCCATTTTGTGTGAGATTCTAATACACTTTGTGCTAGTCTCTACTCTAGGACCTATTGAAGGTGGGTCTCGGGGGTCATTATCTCTACTTCAACTTAAAGAAGGAACGGTCTGGAAATATGTTGTCCCATCAGTCCTTTTGGTGAAGGCGGGTCATGACACTTTATTTCCAACCATGTAGTTAAGTTATTACCCTAAACCAAATTGATGATGAAGGGGGCCACATATCAATGGACCAATGACTAACAAGAACCATTTTACACACTAAAAAAAATATCTTGATCCCCCTAGTGTTAATTCCACATATTGAAGAAAATCCAATCATTCAATATGTGACAACTCTGGAGAAATCACTAGGATACTTTCTTACAAAAATAAACTACTCTTGGAATTAAAATATATTTTATAATCTCATTATAACCATGATTGATGCTGAAAATAATTATTTAGATATTGAAAATAGCTACCTAGCATTAATCATTGCGGTCTAGAAACTATGGTGCTACTTACAGCCCCATGAAGTCCAACTAGTCTCTCACAATCACCCAATCAAATACATCCCCAACCGATCAATGTTGAAAGGAAATCTAGAACAATGGACATTTATCATTCATCAGTTCTATATACAGAGTTTTCTAGAGAATTCATTGAAAGTCCAAGACATTATATATTTACATAAAGAACACCTATTTTAAAAAGAAACATTATAAAATACTAAACTACTTGATCAATGCATATTTTCAATTCAAGAAGACACCCAAAAGTGGTATAAGTATATCGAATGTGCATCAAGGAGACCGATGGGGAAGAAAATCGATGACCCAAATCTCACTAAAATTGGGATAAGGAATATGATTATATCACCATCATAGGGAGTCCTACCTTACTACTTCTTATCATAAAAAGGATGTACTAATAATGATGAAGAATATTATTCCCTCTTTGTATTCCAAGAATTGGCACTCTAAATACCACTGGATCACTAAAAGATGAAAGGAGACTTAGAATTGTTCATCAAACATATTAGTGGGGGTAACATCATCAGAATGAAATACTTGATCACCCTGATTGGTTATGTCTAAGGGTTAATAGAAAATATCCCCTTATATCCAACAATTACTCACATCCTGTGATCATAGAACACCCAATACAATGCATTGGTAAATGTTTCTACATCTCCGGTGGATCCAAAATAGGATGAAATTGTTATAAAAATTTCTCATCACTGAATGGTCTCATATTTAGTTCGTGTCAAAATGGTAGAGATAAAAAAAGACATCCCTATGCATGAACAATATGTGTTACCACTAGGTGGATGATTCCAATCATGGAATACCTTGATAATAGAGTCATCCTACTTGATAGAGCTGAGAATGAGAAAATATATTGAATAGAAGCTAACTACACCCTTTATGATGGACCAAATCATAGAAAGTCCTCTACAAATGAGTCTTTGATGAAGTCATTCTCAAATGTATCGATAGAGAAGAGACTGATCCTATTATGGAATAAGTACATTCTAGAAAATGTGGCTCCCACTAGTATGGGATCATGATTTACCATCGAATCTGAAGTCTTGGATACTACCGGCCCTCTACAAAATAAGATTTCCTTGAATTAACCAAGAAATTTAATTTCTATCAAATAAATTCCAACTCCATCCATCAACCATGGAAGTTTCAACATACATCCAAATACTCGTATCCATTCTCCATATAGGGGATGGACATTTAGGGACATAACCTCTACCTACAACCAAGTATTAAAAATAAATCATGACCACTACTTATTTATTCTGCAAATGGGATGAAGAAATACCCCACAAAGAAGTTGAGATAAAAAGCATAGTTGTCTTCATAAAAGCTAACATTATCACCATATATAGTGTCCCTCACATAATATTTATAGAATATGACATCAATTTTTGTTCTTCTGAGATGAAAAAGTTATATTAGGACTACAATATCAAATCCAACCATTCAGCTCACTATCATTTTGTACCTAATTGATAGATAAGGTCCTTCAACAAAACCTTGTCTAACATACTCTAAAAGATGGTGGAACAGGATGAAAATTCTTATAATTACAATATAATTCATTTCTTATGGTATTTTCAGACTACAATTCATACTACCATGCGGGCGACGATATACTCATTGGTATACAGAACAAAGAAAATCATACCCATTGAGGTTCAATTACCATATATTTCTGTTTCCATCTATGATCAACTATTTATATATATTATAAATTATAGAAAATACTAGATGAACTAGAGTATCTTGACGAGTCAATATTTCACACCTTGTATCACTTGGTATTATATCAAAATATAATATTGTGAGCCTTTAACAAGAAGTTACATGTCCATTCATTTCTCCATGGAGAAATGGTATTGGTACTTAGGACTCCAATGATACTTGGAAAGAAGATTCTAAAACAAATTCAAAATTAAGTGGGACCTTATTATATATATAGGGTCCACTTTAATAGAGTATATTATCTGATCTCAATGGATGGAGAAATCATTGAAACTCCCCAAAATTAATGGTTCTTAAAAAAATATTTCACGTAATCGCATGAAAATCATCCTACCAATAAGATGTTAAACTACATAGCACCATATAGTATCCCAGCTAAAAGATTTTAAATTTCATAGTGGGTCGTGTTTTCACAACCTTAAAAGGCATGACATAACGTCCATGCTACACGATGTTAAATTTAATTTCATGATGATAAACTGCATGATATAAGGTCCTAGTCATATGACTTAAATGTAAATTCAACATTCAACCTCACTGAATGTTATTAAACTGCAATGTTAACATCCCTTTCGTTCAATGATTGGAAACCTCCAAAGAACCATGAGTTTTGACACTTCTCATGTTCCCTTAAAAATGGTCCTCAACATGAAGTGTAAGTCCCAATCACACCACTATGAACCGTCAGTAACTAGAGAATTCCTCTTAGACATACATGAAGATGACAATATGTTCATATTCTATTCATAGGCCTCAGTGACATTATTTTCACTCCATAATTTAATTTAAACCACCTTTATAGGAATAAACACCAACATTTTCACATCATTAATTAAATATGATAAATTTCATGGTAAACATCCATACCATAAGATAATAAATTTCATCAATAATTTACACATTGAATGAAGGAAAACTATATGATTTTTCCAAGAACAAAATGTGGTTTTATTATCATTCCAATGAGATATGTAGTGACACCTGAATCTCTAATCTCGAGTCCAGCCACAAAAAGTAATATATATATATATAACCCATTTTCCTTGGGCACGAATCAGACATGAAAATGGAACCTTTTCAATAACTATGTGTAGTTTCATTATTTTTTTAGCAAGATATGTAGTGACATTCATGTTCTTACCCCTGGTCTAGGTTTAATATTTCGTTCATGTCTGGTGACACCCATCCTTACCATAAGATGTTAAAATACATGTTCAACATCCTACCGCACAACATTAAACCACATGATGCTTTAAGAACCACATATTTCATGATTATCATTCCAATTGGATATGTAGTGACACACCGATCTCCAATCTTTGGTCTAGCCAGAACCAAAAAGAACAATTCCCCTTTTCCTTATGTATGATCCATATTAGAACATGGAACTTTTCTATGACATATGACTTTATTCCCATTAAAATGAGATGTTTATAGACACATGAACCTTATTTATTTTTCCCAACCATTATTTTAGTAAATTTTAATGCCCCTTCACCCCTAGCATCCCGATTGATGTGGTAATCAATTTTCAAGAACTATGTGTAGCTTGATTCTCATTCCGATGAGATATGTAGTAACTATTAAATCTCTAATATTGGGTTTAGATGCAGTGAAAAATTTTCTACGGTTACATTTGTATGATCGAGACCTATATAAAAACCATCCAAGAACAAGGTGTGTCTTGATTCTTATTCCCATGAGATATGTAGTGACGACCATATTTGCTTGCTTGGGACCAGCCCTAATATTTTTGTTCATTCATGTCAGACCATTAACATCCTCACTGCATGATGTTAAACTATAGGGGATTTTAAAAACTATATATGGATTGATTATCACCTAATAAGATATGTAGTGACACTTGGATCATATCTCCTAGCCCAACCACCAATGAATCTAAATTCACCAATAATATACATGTGATGCATTTGTACCATGGAAGAACCTTTTTCCACTCACTGTTTATCATGATGTGCATAGATCATATGGGATTTGGATATTTGGGAAAAATATCCCTTTAGAAATTAAGGAATAAAAATTCAAATTGAGGCTACCACGGTTCTGGATATAAGACCATAAAATGTACAACATATGTCCTCGTCACATGTTAATAAACCACGCAATTTCATCAGAAAATATTTGTGGCCGGGTTCTCTTTCCAATGAGATACATTGTGATGTTTTAAACTTCAATCATGGTCCTAACAACATCACAAGATATAAAATGACCCCAATCACCCACTTACAATTTATATCTACATGAGGGGATCCAATATGAGTTCTCACCCTATGTATGAACCCACATTACCCCCCCCCCCCCAATGTCCTCCACACATGAATTAAATCAATGTAGGGGAACTTTAAACATAAAAATATAGGTGGATTTATTATAATTCTATTGAGATATGTAGTAATTCCCAGGACTTAAATCATAGTTTGATCCATGGGATAAATAAAAACACCCCTTCTTCTACATTAAAATAATGATTTGTGAAGACATTTTAATTTGGTTCCCCTATTCAAGGGTTACTCAAAGGAAATAAAGATGTACCCCTTCAATATATGAGTTATATATATTCATGTCTATACAAACTTCATGGATGATATAGATCTTATCATTTCTTTTATGCACAAAAAATACCCTTTCCACATGTCAAACTTCTAATCTTAGACACTTTTGGACTTACACAATCTTTCTCACCATATTCTTGTGATGGAATGTCAAATACCTGAGGACTTATTTTCATTAATATGCTATAAAATTCCGTAGTTGGATATTCATAAAGTAACCCCCAAATGGGGTTTTCAAAAAATGGATACCACTATTGACTATGTAGTAACATTACCCACTTGACTTTGCACAAAATTGGCCATATAACTGGTTTTTCAGTTAGCAGTAACTTCTTCTTCAAGAGAAGCATCTTTTTTCTCTATCAGCATTGATGAAATTATGATGGAACCAATTATTCGATTTGAGTCTGTGGTAATCCCCCACATACATGTCCAATATCCTTTATCTATGTCAAAAATCCTCCAAGACATTTTTTTAGAACTTACACCATCATGTTTAAAATAAGCAGGAATGGTCATGGTCTGGTATGCAACATATAACCTTTTATTTCCATAATATTAATGTCATAATCATATAATATAAAACTACATAGAATATATTCCATGTGTATGGGTCATACCTTCATAGGGAACCTATTCCCTAGATTATTTTGAAATTTTAAATTGAAATGTTACTTCTGTATCTAGGTACTTTATTCCTTCCAAAAAAGCTCTCTACCCAGGGTAATATGAATCTCTATAAACTCCCATGGGATTAGTGTGATAGAATGTTGTAATTATTAGGTAATTCTTTTCCTTACTATGTTTTAACACACCACTGATGGAATTTCATAATGTATCCCATGAAACTAGTTTTTTCATACAAGGGATTACACTGTTGAAAATGTTGTAATACACCTTAGTCAGCCTTGCATAAAATATCCAAGAAAACTGGTTTTTCTAATCTATGGTAACATCATCTTTATTAGATACCTCCTCTAACTCCATAATCTATTTCCCCTTACAAATCTTAAGAAGTTAGGATCCGTAAATCACATCTTAAATCTTTATCCTCTCACACCAGAATATAGAAGAACATTTATGGACAGGTCACTAAGAATGGGAATTCATAAACCATTTGGTCAAAGATAAAGGCCTGAAATTATAGCCCCCCTAATGTATTTTGGAATGAATTTAATCAATATATAAAAATTCCTTTGTTTTATGACTTTGAATTTTATAACATAACATCCTAGTCACTAGACATTAAATTGTACAACAATATCCTCCTCATAAGATGTTAAAAATACGGTCAATATCATGGATGAATGAAATTGAACTACACATTAATTTAACCCCTATAAAAAAGGATCCCTCCCCTTAACAATAGGTATTAAAAAAATTTACCCTCCTTCAAAAAATCCAATTTTTTTTAGTAGTGGTTTCCCATTCATAGATAATGGAAATACAAATGCTCCATCCATTCTCAAGAATCTTCCCCTATAAAAACCACCCATCATGGTATTCAGTAAACCGAGTCTATATAAAAATCCTTCAGTAATTTTTATTAAATGGTGGGATTTATGAGAACTCATTTATCCTACTGTTATGTAATATAACTCAGTGGACTTTACGTAATGTAGCACACAAAAGGGTTTTATCAGACGATGGATGATGATATTAGTTATGCAGTACCATTCCCTAGTTGTATTTCCCAAAAGATGACCAGAAAAAGGGTATTTCAATCAGTGGTATCTTATTCCTTAAGAGAGACCTCCTCTATTCTTTAATATCATGTTTTATATTTGGAAACCAAAACATTGTAGCACAAGATTCCCCATTGTTAATCTAAAGAATATCAGGAAATATTTGACCCACAAGTCTAGTTTGGGTCATCATTTGAAAAGCTTTAGTCAAAGTGATTTGACATAAAACATTGGTCTCAAAATTCCATATTGTATGAATTTATATGTCCCATAATAATATTCAATACTCATTCGATTGAAAACTCTTAAAGGGAAATCTTGAAAAAATCCATGTCTCAGCTCCCTAAACCTACACACTATATTGTTTAGGAAAAAACCTGGAAATGAAAATATAATAGGAACAAAATATTTTAGTAATAAAATTCTAAAAGGGTAGTCTAATAAAAATACAATCCTCACCTATTAAGCCATAATATATGGGACTTATGATAAAATTATATTGATAATATAAAAGGACACAAAGTTTTTAGGGGTTTTCATATTACACTAGTAACAATAAAACTACACTCTATGGTCTCCATGGATTTGAAAAATATTCATGCTTCCTCCCACATATTAGGTATCTCCAAAGTACAATAAATTAGTTTGGAATGTGTCAATGTAACCTACAGTTACCTTATAACTAGATACATTTCATTCAAAATGAAAATAATTCTAAGGGGTGGAGGTGGTGGGGGTGACATTGCAAAAATTTGGTTCATACACTTTTGTATGGAATTTAGGATGTGATCCTCACATAGAAAAATATTTTTTGAGTTTGATTAGATATGTTTCTCTATCAAAAAATAAGATATTGGTTGGATTTTTATGTGCCATTAGACTACTCTACAATAAAGGATATATGGAAAGAACACCCCCCTCCAAGTGTTTTCCATAGATTTCTCTGATCGATGATTAAATGGGGTTGATGAATTAAAATTAAATTTATGCATTTTTTTAGAAAATTTGGTGAATTAAGTACATCATGAAGAATATATATCTCCAATATATTCGATTAAAATAGTCATAGAGCCTAAATGGAATCACGGATCAAAAGTTATGGATCTCATAAGTTTGAAAAAAATGAATTTGTGTCATTGAACAAGATATTTTCATGGATATCCAATGAATTGGACCAGTGAAGATAGATTTTGGATTGACCATCCATGAAAAGCATGTGCATTGTCCATGCACCGACAACCTACGCATTTTCCCTGCATTGAAATCCAATGATTGGCCCTATGAGGTTAGCCGACACATCGACCCTACGCGAACTACCTATACATTTACTCGACACAAAAGACCAATATATTGGCTATGCATGAATAACCTCTGTATTATTCTTCATGACACAAATGAGAGATACACCTGCAAAACATAATTCGTTCACCCATGGCCCCATATTTTTGAAGAAATAACAAACTAATGCTCTTCATTCACATGAAAAAAAATTATTGAAGTCTTATCGACACTCTAATTTCCATATTCCTTCACCTAATACCAAAAAACAATTCTAGGTATCCCTCTAATAACTGAATAAGAGGGAAATAAAGGATGATAGAAAAACTAAAGTAATACTAGTGTTTGAAATAATCCAAACCTATGTGAGGGACACTTTCCCCATGGTTGATGGACATTAGTTCCAAGACCTCTTCCTTAAATTGGGACCTATGTTACCCTTTAAAGGATCACCTATGGAGTCCCTTATAGGATTGAGAAAATTATTTTCTAAGTGTCATTTCCTAGGTGTTCAATCTCCCATAGTACCATCACCTCACCCATATAAACCTGAGTGGATAACCCCCTATTCATTCCTTGCTTGGATCACCCAAGATTACAAGTGTGGGGCCTCCTTTGGATTTCTCTATCCTCCATACTTCGCAATACATTATTAACTACAATCTAAAATTAATCCAAGGATGGGTATCTCTTATTTTTTCTTCCCTTTTCTAAAAGGGACCTTGTTGAATCTTCCCCCAAAACCTTTATGATTAAAAAATATGATGTGGGACACAACAGTGTGTCTCCCATTTGGATTTTCATTCTTCAAGTTAGAGTTTCACACATATTCCCTAAAATATAGATAGGTTCATCAAGGTGAATGATGTTTTTCATTACATCAGTCATGGGGACCCCGACCCCGGTGACTGTGTCTGGGAGTTTATAGTCTCAGATACTAGGGTTAGGATCATGTCCAACCCTTGTCGTCTTTATAACCTAGAACCACATGATCCTAATGGAGGGGTGAGGATTATTATTTATTTTCCATTAAACATGCTATAAGATCCACATATCTATCTATTGAGAGAATTTTATGGAATACCTCATGAAATAATCCCCTATACATTCTTGTAGGAGGATTCACACATGCTCTTCCGCACCCCTTGGATACTGGGTCAGAGAGGGGATGTGAATTGAATTCCTCTCCTCTATCTCCCAAACCCTCAGACTCTTTCACCAATGTGGGAGGAGAATTTTGTGGTTTTATTGACCTTTCTCACTCCCTTGTCCATAAAATTCAAGAATGACTCATCTTGACTCAAGTAGACAAAAGGGTTATCCATGATTGTGGAATCCAAACCAACATATGCATGTTTCGACTGGGGTTCATCCACTGAATATTTCTCTCACCATTATTTAGAGTACCCCATGTACATGGGTCCTGAAGGAAATTACTAAAAAAGAAGAGAAAATAATATTATTTAGTTTCTAATATATTCAAGTTTCTCTTGTTTCATACACTGAGCAAGACTCACATGAGAATAGTGGTTGACAATGTTCATCACATCCACATGATCGTAATCTTTAAGGGAATCCTATATAGGAGTAATCCCTAAAATTACATGTATGGTAATCCTTTTCATGTGTAATTCCCAATCACACTACCCATTTGGGCATCATTCCAAGTGTAATCCTCAAACAAAGATGGGCCTCCAACTTAGTGTAATCCCCAACCTTTCACCAACATGGGAATCCCAATCAATTGTAAGCTTCAATCATAACTCATATTAGCCATGGAAACCATTGTCTGTATGCCCTAAATGATTGAACTATGATAACTATGACTACTACTATAATCAAGATACATAGGATTACTACCTAAGTCCTAACCTCAACTGGCCTCCGACATCATATAAGACCCAATATCTTATCAAGGGAATCCTCCTCAGGAATATCCCCAAAACCAAATATATGGGAATCCTTCTCAAGAGTAATCTCTAAACAAAAACAATAATATATCACCAATGAAATTCCCTTCATGATTAATTCTCAACTAATTATTCAATGTTATGGCCATCCTTTTTAAGAGTGATACCAAATAGTAACATTAAAATCATCCGGAATCCTCCTTTAGAGTAATCCTTGAACTGAAAATCAAAATCTCCATGAGAAAATTCATTTCTCATGGCTCCAGACTCATTTATCTATGAATCCTTTTCAAGATTAATCCCTAACCTAATACTCTCAAAGGGACATACTCCCCTATGAGACAAACCTTCATAGGGTAACCATGTGTGTGAGTCCTCATAACAGACTATGTGGGCATTGATTACCATCCAGATGGGATGCATATGAATCCTTCTTGAGGTCCAAAACCAATATACCAAATCAATCATATAATCACTAGGCCACACTCCCGACAGGGAATAATTCAACTTGGAAACTCATATTACTTCCAGGATCCTTGGGCTGCTTTAGTATAAGCCCCACACCAAACATTTAATAGGAACATTTCTCCTTGAAATCCTAACCACATGATGTTAAACTACCTCGTTTGTTCCTTATCACATGACCTTAAATTTTATGGTGTTCCCTATTAAGTGGCACCAAACATCGTGGGTTCAGATTTCTTTCACAAGGATACATGGGAATCACATCTCTTGGGATTGATCCCAACACCAAAACAACTATCCTCTCCATGGATGATGATACACTCTAGATCACCCCACTTTGTGTCTAGAAAACTAGAATTATCATAATACAAAACCAATGAATCTCTAATTAGTACATAAAAAGATACCATTTATGGGGAGCCTTGAATATATATAGATATATCCCTTGATGAATAATCTATGATACAGGTATATGATTATAAATTCTGTACATGATAATTACTAATTTTTAATTCAAATGTGACAATGATCATACTTTGGAATTAATAAAAGATTAATGAACATATCTTAAATCTATAAGAGATTCCCATAGTATGAAACAATTCCCACAAAAGGGGTGTGGTGAGACTAACTACCCATCCTCTTGAATAATTGGATTTATTAAGAATCATAGGAAAAACATCCTTAAAAGAACCTACCATTGGAGGGTAATTCCCATGTATATATAAAACCATTAGGCATTTTGTTTACCTAAACAAACTGATTGGAAACCATCCGAAAATATAGAACCCAACGTCAATGATTTCACAAAACTCAACCCCTAAAATAAAAAATTGGGGAAAAAAGTATTCCATCAAAAAAATTGTGAACACTATATATATGACATAACTAAGACATCTCATTCACAATAAAAAAACAATGTACGGCCCAGTCCTCATCATTCAATTTTTTTTCTTAAGAGAAAACATATTTCAATGAGGGAATAGTCTGAAAATATGAGCACTCTTTAGCTTGAGCCTTAACATCTTGAAGGATCATTGGTACTTCTTAGTCTTGGTAAAACGTCGCCGTTTCTATTCTAGGGATGTGAATTGGGATAAAATCCTGGAGAAGTCTTCAAAAAACCTCATGCAGTACCATTACAAAACTAGAAAAATAATATCCTCTAACATGCTCTTGGGTGTCTCCCAAGAAATAACTTTATCAATCGTTGATGGGGCCATAGATAATCCATGATCAGAAATTAATTTCTCTATAAAGTGATCACATCATTCTTGAACATTTACATCATTATCTTAACATAATGTTGGTGCTCCAAAAGTAAATTTTACGACATTCCTCAAGTGATTTTCATGATCCTCCTATAATATGGTGTATATGAGTACAATGCAACGCTGCGACCCCTGTTACCTAGAGTCGGTGCATTATTTTAATACATTGGTATGATTACAAGGAATCATGTCTCGAAGGACCGATCAGTTTAGCAGTCTTGGAAAAATAGATCACATACATGAATGTTACATTTTCATTTTAAGATGTACAAAACAACCTAAATAATCATTATGAATGCCATTATTCCCTTGTATTAACCCTGCATATCAATCAAATTACACTTCTAAGAATCCTGGGAAAAATAAAACATAGAAAGGGGTGAGCTCAATTGCTCAGTAAGGGTATGGAATACAGTGGAAACATTCAAAAATACGCATAAACATTTAAGTCAATGTATAAAACTAAAAAAAGCCTTTTAAACTTGAACTTCATCATAATATGGAAGAAATAAATTGAAATAATGACATTTAATTATTCACATGGATATTATATTAATCGAATAATAATAAGAAATATCACTAACCATATTCATAATGATGGAATCCATGATTCCGAACATTATTTTTTGCGTCAAGGACTCGTGCCAAGACCTAAGGGATAACTATAACCGGAACCCAACCCGGAGAGCCTCTGTAACCGGACTCTATCCAAGAGTGACTCTAATAACCGGACACCAACTCGGAGATCCTCTAATAACCGGACAACAACCTAGAGTTCCTCTAATAACTGGACACCAACCCAGAGTGCCTCTAATAACCGGACACCAACCCGGAGTGCCTCTTATAACTGGACACCAACCCAGAGTGCCTCTAATAACCTGACACCATCCTGGAGGGTCTGTTGTAACTGGACCCCAACCCAAAGGGCTTACTTTTACCGGTCCCCAACCCGGATCATATTAGTCCATCACATTCATCTTAAGAATATGATGAAATATAACATAAACATTCTTATTAAAACTAACATACAAAATATCAAAACTTAAATCATAAACCATTAATGGCATAAAAATAACTCATCCATTGTCAAAAATATCACAAAACCTAAAATACAATATTGATGATTTGTATCATAATAAATCAACTTGAAACAAGTGTAAAATTTATCAAAGGATGTTGAAATAGATGAAATCAACACTATTTGAGAGAAATATCTCTCTTTTTTTAAATCAATTAAAAGTTGCATAATTATAGAGAAAACCTTTATTTTAAAAATATATTTATAATTTAGTGAAGGAAGCTTCAAAGGTGTAATAATGGCGGAGAATTACTGCACCTGCTGTATAAGTTAAAAAAATACATTCTTACCTTAAGTTTGTCAAAAAGGTTAAAAGGAACTTCTTTCGAAAATGATGGAAAGATTACTTCAAAAACATATGAAGTCAAATAATGGTATAAATGACTTTTACCCATTTTCTATTAAATAGTAAAAATGTTTTGAAATACATTTTTATGAAACAAGGATGTGGATGATAAAGAGGTCCCAGAAGATTATTACGTATGAACAACCTCGGATAATGAAGAAATTGTGAAATAAACCCTTATAAATTTGGTAACTTTCGAAACATACACCCCATGAAACAGGTATCATAAAATGAATAAGTATATACACATAAATTAATGTGTATTACACAAATAATACAATTATAGGTAGTACATACACCACACAAAAGGTAATAGTGGCAATATGGCATGAATCTCACGGGAATAAGGAGTGAGATTAGAACCCCTTACCTTACACATTCTTTTAGTCGATGGTACGTTTATCCTCCTGTATGAAGGTAATAGTATGTTATTAAATTATACCAGAACCATATTAATATTTATGATATCATATATGATTCATTTATGACTTTATATTACCAATATAATAATAATTTCCATGTTATGTTAACATTTTGGGTAATAATCACTTTCTTTATCGTACGTGTTTTAACTTGTCACTCTTGGTTGTATCACTTAGATCATGATTTAAATACTTCCATAATATAAAAAATGACAAATATATCATATATATTTAGAATATAAATATGTATAATAGATATATATATGAAATGGAAAACACCGTTTATGGTGACGGTAGTCCGTACGTACGCATAAACGTAGTTTCTGTTTTCATATAGTATTGAATGGAAGTAAGTGAATAAGATCTTTGTAAGTACAGAAATCATTATATATATATATATCTCTCTAGTAGAATTATTATTTCATATATTACATACTTATTAGTAATATATATTTTTATAATCGTCGATGAATGGTGAACTTCGAAATGAATATCATCACGTCGTGGAGACGACAATCCGTACGTACACCCGAGCGAAAATATCATTCTTTTGATATTAAAATAATATATAATTGGATGTTATATCATATATAAAGAATCATTATCATTTTATATTTATTATTTACATTAATTACAAATCATTATTATACCCATCCAAATAATAATATATTGAATAACAATGACACCCCGACGTGGAGACGGTAAGCCATACGTACGCACGTATGGTGACATGTCATTCAAAGGATGGATATAATACTGAATATGGTTGTACCATATTTATAATAATATTACAGTATATAGTAGATACTGGATTCATTATTTTAGAATGGTAATAACAATGAAATAAGAAGTGGAAGAAGAAAGGAACTTGAAAAAAGGTGGTGAAATCATTACCTCTTCTTCGGGTTCTTCCTTTTGATTTGATCAAAGGGGCTCCTTAGGATGGATTTATAACTAAAGTAATGCCTCTAAGATTAATCGAGGGATGTTGAGAGATTATTTGGGAAGGGTTTGGCCAAACCAAAATGCTTTGATGGTGTAAATTAATGAGAAGGGGGAGTGTCCTATCATAAGAGGGGTGAGGGGAAACTTTGGAAAATCTAGAAATATTATTTTATAATAAATTTATATTCAGTTTCTAATGGCTCAAGTGTAGATTATTTAGAGGTTATGGTGGTTATGGATCAAAAACCACTCAACCAATATAGTTTATACCGGTTTGGGTCATTATATTAACCTTATATATTTGTTTTATGTCTTAGTTAATTAGTTTGACACTTAACATGTCACTTTTCATTTTTATATTATATAGTTAATAAACATACTATATACATCCAAGAGACCCCCAAGTGGTCCATTAATGATAAAACTAACATGATATAAGTCATTTGTCCGAACCTTATATTTTTACGAATTTAATATCAATTAATAATATAATATTTGTTTTAAAAACTCTTTTATGTCAATTTTGACACTATTCAATAATTCACTTTTTTAAAAATCAGAACAGAATTATTAAATCGAAAAAAGTTAATTAAATCAATCCAAACATGTCATATTATTCTATAAAATTAGTTTAATTAATTAAAAGTCTCAAATTATATTTATTTGGGTATTTATAATATCAATTATTTTAATATATCACTATTATGGTAATTAATGCATCATCAATTTGTCATATATAAATTACCATATTTAATGTATAAAAATTATAAATAAAATATCCTTATGTAGAAAATAGTTTTATCTTTCTAATGAATATTTATAGTCTAAAATCCAACATATATAAACCTATGTAAAAATTGTATTTCTAAAATATATATGCTTATGTCATTTTTGTATTTATTTTAACTTAATTAAAATAAAGTCTCCCAAACACCTAAAAGTGGCTCCATGGGGTCCCAAAATCGACCCTAAGATTCTCATGGTCGGAAATGTGTCCACCAAACAGGATAGAAAACGTTTTAGGGTAATTCAGTATTATTATAATATTATTTTTTAACCCTTATTTACCAGATTTACCTTTTAACAATTGTAAATAAAATATTTACAGAAGTAATTATTAAAAATGTCTAAAAATAAAAGTTACCTATTTACACAATTTAGACATCCTGATTCCAAATATAGAATAAATTTTTCCAAATTCAAAACACAGAAGTGGAAGAAATTAATTTAAAATTAATTCTCGCTGTCAAAACAAAAAACGTGTTTTTAAGATATAATAACTATCAAAAGATTGATACTTTTTTATGTCCGGTTTAATTGTAAAATTATGTTCAATGACCAAAATTGTATTAAATGGTAAAACTATATTCTAAATATACTTTAAAACCACTCAAATTCATAATTTATCACTAATAATTATTTTGATTAAAAAAGTTGTTTTGAATTAAAATTTAGTAATTTTCACTATTCATCAAAATATTAAAGTTATCCAAAAAGTAATAAAATTTCACCTTAGGCTAAATTCGGTACTCCGAATCCAAAAATGAAGTCCATTTTGAGAGTTAAAATTTCTATAATTTTAAAAAGTAGGTATTACTATATATAACGGCTACTTTGATTGGTTGTGGTGTGTGTTAGAACTCGAAGTTGCGTACGACACATCCTACTGTATTATTCAAAGAGAAGCGTACCGTAGAAGCTTAGGGTGTTACATTCTCCCCTACTTCAATAAATTGTGACCTTAAAATTTGATATTTTTCTTTGAAAATAAATGTTGAAAATAGAAAATATCTTTGTGGAAAAATCCACATCGGAAATTTGGTTAATAAAATTTAGTCTTAACAAGATGAAAAGAGAAATGAAGTGGTCACCCCAAAGTTATGATCTCTATTAGGAGTAAATTGGTGGAAATTATTGACATATAATTTGAGGAAAATGTAAATATTTATAGGTACTGATTGAGGTCATCAATCACAAATAAGTTTAAAATTGAGGTCCTTAAATTCATCAATATATGATGATTTAAAATACCATCGGTTCAAAAAATCATAAGGTATTAGGATAACTGATTTTTTATGTTTCAAAATATCTTAGTTGAAATCCCGCATTGAAAAATGAATTAATGAGGCCTCTATTTAATATAAAGAGTGGAAAGTATGAAGATTTCCAAAATAACACAAACTATAGTTCCATGTAGGAAAATATTGATATGGAAGAGAAATATAACCATCAATTATCTGATAGAGAGTGGTAGAGAACATGGCTATGAAAAGGCCAACAATCCCAAAGCCATAAATTAGTGATGATCTAAGGTACCATCTAGGACAACATTTTTGTTCTATGTTCCTTTTCTTAATGTTGAGGAATTTATTTATGAGATTGGATAAGATTATAAGGAGATATACTGACATTATAATTAGAGTTTTATCCATTAATAAATTTCTTCCACAAACTCATCTTTCACCCTAAAACATAATACAACTCAAAAATACTCCATTTATCCTAATCGTATAGGGTTCCAAATATAATGGATTTATATTTCACATATCAGACCCTTTCTGTAAAGAAACTACATTATACCATCCAAGAACTTCATGTAGCACAATGGTAGGTGATAAATCTCAATTGCACTATGGTTGTGGGTTCTATTCCCACAGCTTTGTCTCACATGATGGGTCGTCACACAGTCTGCGTGTTTTCCTTTTATAAAAATCCAAAAAAAATAACCTTTCAAACTTAATCCATTCCAACCATTAGACTTATCCAAAATACTATTATCCAAACTCACAGTCCAAAATTTACAAAGAAGTTAAACATAATGAGGATCCTTGTTGCCAGGTAATAACATGTGAACGCCTTCCTCATATATTCTTTTACAACACCGCAATATCATGAATTATCAAAATCAACCATCGTGTATTCCAAAATCACTACCTCAATATTAGGACCATATTAAGGATTATCTTTCCTTCAACAATGTAATTTCTAAAAAAAATAACTCACTATAGAGTCACATTTCGTAGTACCATAAAATCTCAAATCCTTAATTAAATAGTATTGCAGTACAATCCTTCTTTATTTCCAAAACATCATTTATTCAACACTTAAATGAAATAATTCAAAAAAAACATAATAACACTAGTCATTACTCTTCATTTGTGGTAGTATCATAACATGATTATTATCCAAAAGCATCATTTGCGGCATAGTCTGATGACTGAGACATTGGTTCGTGTAGTAACCAAACTCCTTTCAAATGAAGCATTGTACATTTGAAACCATTTTCTAACCCTTTCAGTCGCATACTTTTTTCCCTTTTCCTCCACACTTATAACAAAATCTCATTCCTTTCAGGAAAGTTCCAGGGTGTTTCTTCCCACAGTTATCACATATGGGAAAATTCTTCTTTTCCCTCTTCCCTTTAGCCATCATTTTATCTTCCATCCTTTTCTTCTCTTTCTTCCCCTCAAAGACATAGGACTTCGAGATTTCATTACTCATCTTATCAACACATGATACTATTTCTTTATATGATGATAATACGTGGGAAAATATTTCCCTTCTAAATTCTGGCTTAGTACCATGAAAGATATGATCCTTCTTACTCTTTGGATCATACGTATTACGGGAGTTCACATTCCTTCTACTAGGCCCCATTTCTATACAATATCATAAACTAGTTCAGTTTATGAATTGCAATGAATAATTACCAATCTTGTAAAATACCTAACACAAATTGACCAGTTTATGGATATAATCCATAATCAAAAGAATGTTTTCTTTGAGTAAGTATATACTCATAATCCAGTCATAATGGATTGTAAAGAAAATTATAATTATCCTAAGAATATTCCCCAGGAGTGTCATAACCAAGAGTGCAGCAAGTCCTGTTGTTGTGCACCAGTTCTCGTTCGAGTCTAACTCAAAGCGGTGTTTTTGGGTTTTACCCCTAGGTACATCTATGCCAGAGCCGCCTCTACCTGCTCGTATCCAGACAGGGATGTATTTCTCGGAAAACTCACAAAATCTCTACAATACCAAAATTCAAGTAAGTTCTTCTATACTAATCCTCAAAGTCTATCTTAGGAATATGTGCTCTAATAAGAGTTTATCTAAATATAGTTTCCACGGTTATTTCTAAACTTCCTCTGATACCAACTGTAAATCCGCGACCCCAGTTACCCCGAGTCGGTGCATTATTTTAATACATTGGCATGATTAAAAGGAATCATGTCCCGAAGGACCGATCAGTTTAGTAGTCTTGGAAAAATAGATCACATACATGAATGTTACATTTTCACTTTAAGACGTACAAAACAACATAAATAACCATTATGAATGCCACTATTCCCTTTGCTTAACCCTGCATATCAATCACATAACACTTCTTCAAATCCTAGGAAAAATTAAACATAGAAAGAGGTGAGCTCAAATGCTCAGTAAGGGTAAGAAATATAGCAGAAACATTCAAAAATATGCATAAACATTTAAGGCAATGTATAAAACTAAAACAAAATCCTTTTAAACATGAGCTTTAGCATAATATGGAAGAAATAAAATGAAATAATGCCATTTACTTATTCACATGGATATTCTACTAATCAAATAATCACATGAAATATCACTAACCACATTCATAATGATGGAATGCATGATGCCAAACTTTAATTTATGTGTCAAGGCCTCGTGCCAAGACCTAAGGGATAACTGTAACTAGAACACAACCCGGAGAGCCTCTGTAACCAGACTCAATACTAGAGTGCCTCTAATTACCAGACACCGTCCCGAAGTGCCTATAATAACCGGACACCAACCCAGAGTGCCTCTAATAACCTGACACCAACCCAGAGTGCCTCTAATAACCAGACACCAACCCGGAGTGCCTCTAATAACCAGACACCAACCTGGAGTGCCTCTAATAACCAGAAACCAACCCGGAGTGCCTCTAATAACCGAACATCAACCCGGAGGGTCTGTTGTAATCGAACCCCAACTTGGAGGGCTTAATTTTATCGGTCCCAAACCCGGAACATACTAGTCCAACACATTCATCTTATGAAGAGGATGAAATATAACATAAACATTCTTATTAAAATTAACATACAAACTTTCAAAACATTAATCATTAACCATTATTGGCATAAGTATAACTCATACATAGTCAAAATATCACAAAACCTTAAATACAATATGGATGATTTGTATAATAATAAATCAACATGAAATAAGTGTAAAATTTTTCAAAGGATGTTGAAATAGATGAAATCAATACTATTGGAGAGAAATATGTCTTTTTTTAAATCATTTAAAAGTCTCATAATTATAGAAAAAGCCTTTATTTTGAAAAAATATTTATAAGCATTTGAAGGAAGCTTATAAGGTGTAATAACTGCGGAGAATAACCACACCCACCGTATAAGTTAAAAAAAATACATTCTTACCTTAATTTTGTTAAAAAGGTTAAAAAGTAACTTGTTTCGAAAACGTTGGAAAGATTACTTTAAAAACATATAAAGTCAAATAAAGATATAAATGACTTTAACCCATTGCCTACTAAATAGTAAAAATGTTTTGTAATACATTTTTAAGAAACATGGATGTGGATGATAAAGAGGTCCCGGAAGATAATTACGTATAAACAACCTCAGATAATGAAGAGATTGTGAAATAAACCCTTATCAATTTTGTATCTTTTGAAACATACACCCCATGAAAGAGGTATCATAAAATGAATAAGTAAATACACATAAATTAAAGTTTATTACACAAATAATACAATTATAGGCATTAAATACACCACACAAAAGGTAATAGTGGCAATATGGAATGAATCTCACGGGAATAAGGAGTGTGATGAAAACCCCTTACCTTGCACATTCTTTTAGTCGATGGTACGCTTAACACCCGTATGAAGATCGTAGTATGTTATTAAATTATACAAAAACCATATTAATATGTATGATTTCATATATGATTCATTTATGTCTTTATATTACCCATTTAATAATAATTTCCATGTTATGTTAGCATTTCGTGTAATAATCAATTTTTTTATCGTACGTGTTTTAACTTGTCAATCTTGGTTGTATAAATTAGATCATGATTTAAATACTTCCATAATATAAAACATGATAAATATATCTTATATATTTAGAATATAAATATTTAAAATAGACATATATATGAAATGGAAAACACCGTTTATGGAGATAGTAGTCCATACGTACGCATAAACACTATTTCTGTTTTCTTATAGTATTGAACAGAAGTAAGTGAATAAGATATATTTTTGTACACAAATCATTATATATATATATATATATATCTCCATTAGAATTATTATGTCATATATTACATACTTATTAGTAATATATATTTTTATAATCGTCGATGAATGTTGAACATGGAAATGAATCTCATCACGTCGTGGAGACGGCAATCCGTACGTACGCATGAGCGAAAATATCATTCTTTTGATATTAAAATAATATATAATTGGATGTTATATAATATATAAAGATTCATTATCATTTTATATTTATTATTTACATGAATTAAAAATAATTACTATACCCATCAAAATTTAATTTATTGAATAACAATTACACCACGACGTGGAGATAGTACGCTGTACGTACGCACGTATGGTGACATGTCATACAAAGGATGGATATAATACTGAATATGGTTGTACCATATTTATAATAATGTTTCAGTATATAGGAGATACATGATTAATTATTTCAGAATTTTAATAACAATGAAAGAAGAAGTATAAAGGAAAGGAACTTGAAAAAGGGTGGTGAAATCATTACCTTCTCTTCGTGTTCTTCCTTTTTTATTTGATCAAAAGGGCTCCTTAGGATGGCTTTCTGACTAAAGAAATCCCTCTAGGATGATGTTATGGAAGTTTAGAAGGTATGTGGACAGGGATTGGCTGAACCAAAATTCTTTGAAGGTGTGAATTAATTATAAGGGGGGGGGGGTGTCATATTATAAGAGGGGTGAGGGGCGACATTGGAAAATCTAGAAATATTATTTTATAATAAATTAATATTCGGTTTCTATTGGCTCCAAAGTATATTATTTAGAGGTTAAGGTGGGAATGGGTCGCAAACCACTCAAACAATAGAATTTATATAGGTTTGGGTCATTATATTAATCTTATCTTTTAGTTTTAACTCTTAGTTAATTAGTTTGACACTTACCATGTCACTTTATATTTTTATATTATATAGTTAGTAAACATACTATATACATCCAAGAGACCCCCAAGTGGTCCATTAATGATACAACTATCATTATAGAAGTCACTTGGCCTATCCTTATATTTTGAAGAATTTAATATCAATTAATAATATAAAATTGTATTAAAAAATCTTTTATGTCAATTTTGACACTATTCAATAATTGACTTTGGTAAATATCATAACAGAATTATTACATCGAAAAAAGCTACTTAAATCAATCCTAATATATCATATTATCCTATAAATTTAGTTTAATTAAATAAAAGTCTCAAATTATATTTATTTCGGTATTTATAATATCCATTATTTTAATTTTTCACTATTATGATAATTAATGCATCATCATTGTGTCATAAATAAAATAAGATATTTAAAGTATAAAAATTATAAATAAAATATACTTATGTATAAAATCTTTTTAGCTTTATAATTAATATTTATATTCTAAAATCCAACATATATAACCCTGTGTAAAAATTGTTTTGCTAAAAGATATATTTTTTTTGCCTTTTTTGTATATATTTTAACTTAATTAAAATAAAGTGTCCATATCACCTACATGTGGCTCCATGGGGTCCCAAAATCGACCCAAATATTTTCATGGTCGGAAATTTATCCACTAATATGGTTAGGACATGTTTTAGGGTAATTTAGTATTATTATAATATTATTGTTTAACCCTTATTTACCAAATTTACCCTTTAACCATGGTAAATAAAATATTTACCGAAGTAATTATTCAAAATGACTAAAAATAAAAGTTACCTATTTACAAAATTTATACATCCTGATTCAAAATATGGAATACAGTTTTCCATTTTCAAAACACAGAAGTAGCAGAAATTAATTTATAATTAATTCCCGCTGTCAAAACAAAAAACGTGTTTTTTAAGATATAATAACCATCAAAAGATTGATACTTGTTTATGTCCGGATTAATTGTGAAATTATGTTCAATGACCAAAATTTTATTAAATGGTAAAAATATATTCTAAAAATACGTTAAAACCACTCAAATTCACAATTTATCACTAATGATTATTTTTTTTAAAAAAAGTTTTTTTAATTAAAATTTAGTAATTTTCACTATTTGTCAAAATATTAAAGTTATCAGAAAAGTACCAAAATTTCAACATAGGCTAAATTCGATACTCCGAATCCAAAAATGAAGTCCATTTTGAGAGATAAAATTTATATAATTTTAAAAAATATGTATTACTATTCATAACGACTACTTTGATTGGTCGTGGTGTGTGTTAGAACTCGATGTTGCGTACTATACATGCTACTGTATTATTCAAAGAGAAGTGTATTGTGGAAGCTAGGGGTGTTACAACAACATCAATGAAGAAAGAAATATTTTTCCAAATATGGTTGGAATATTCATATCATCAAATCCATAAACACAAAATGGTCATTAGTCAAATCAAAAGGCATTACCAGGATCTCATAGTGTCAATGGTGACATTGAAATTTCAAATTTAGAATATCATATCAATGAAATCTTAAATTGTGGTCAAAGAATCTGATATCAAACATTGAGAACCATATCTCACATAGAATCTAATCCAAGAGTTCATGAAACCTTGAAAATGGTTACATGTAATTTATCATGGTCTGATTCAGGAGATGATAATGTTTACAAAGATTCAAGATCATATCTAACTTTTTCGTGAACATTACTAGAGCTGCCTAGGGTGTCGCATTGGGTCTAATAAAACCATTCACTCAATGGTCCTCCTACAACACCCAAATATCTTGGATCATGGAATGAGACCTATGATATTACTAAAAATATGTCTGTGTAGTCCTGAGATGTTATTCAATGAAAAAATAAATCTACCTCCCTGGAGGTAGTCCCGGTATATCATTTGGGAATTCATCCATAAAATCCATCATAAAAATATTAATCTAGATACCTAATGATCCTATTTATTTAATGGATATAGTCAACAACTGATGGGTCTATAATCACCTACTTGAAAACCCCACTCATCCTGTCATGATATATCTCTCTCCCAAAAAGAAGAATATAATACCATCAGTGATAAGGCATCTGAATAATATTTTGTGATAGTCAATCTAGGATCAGATTATGAACAAAAAATCAATACCCAAGATGACATCATGGAGTCCTATCATGATGAAAAAGAGGTCCCATAAGAAGCTATCTCCACCAAGTGATATATCACAATGTTATAAGATAATATCGACCAGATAAGCGTTCACCATAAAAATGTCAAGAAATTTTTTTGGGATAAAGCCTCAATTGGGAGCTAAAGATATCTCACCATCAATAATGATATGAAGAAATAACATTCACCTATGTCTACTAGTACTGATGTAATATTATAGTAAGCAAACTTTATACCTCTAGTCATATCATGTTCCTCTAGTTTATACA
Organism: Viscum album; assembly: GCA_963277665.1. Lineage (NCBI taxonomy): Eukaryota > Viridiplantae > Streptophyta > Magnoliopsida > Santalales > Viscaceae > Viscum > Viscum album. The sequence continues at coordinate 1,317,303,733 of OY728133.1, forward strand.
CCTCTATAGCCTATGGGTGTCTACAACCTCAACCCCCATATCCCTAAGGTTGATATGCGACACCTAGTGGTGGTGGTGGAAAGACCTAATAATTTATTCCACCACCCATAGATCCAACTCCTGGAGCTCCACATTCTTCTTTTCTATATCCACCTCCTTGGGGGACACCCTGCCCTTTCTGGGAGAACCATGATCATGGAGATGCCTCGGTTATGGTAATAAATCTGATATTTATCTTCCCACATCGTCATTTAAGGTTAGTAAATAATGTTCCATGAGGCCATTAAGTCCACATTCATAACACCTCCCCTCTCTGGGATGCCCGATCACCTACACGATCCATGTCTCTCTTGAACCCATTCGTAAGTCTCATGTTGTGAAGATCTTCTACGCTGAGATCATACTGACTAGTGCCTACTGGCTCCTACAAATGAGTCAGCCCTATAATTCCCACTAACAGTTCCAGATATGTGGATTCCCTCTGATAAGAATATATCTATCACCAATTCATACTCCAAAACAACAAAATAAGTGTGAATGAATTTGGTTACCATAGTAACAAAAAATTATATGTGGATACACTTTTTAAAATTCCATTCCCATAATTAGCCATCCTGAATCTTGTTGAGGGAGTACCGCATAAGGTTATTGAACTATGAGACATACTCTACAACAATCAATCCTCGTTAATACCACACCATAGGCTCTTAATTTTGAACTGAACACCTTTTATAAGGGGTAGTACTGCTCGTAAAATAGTCGTGGGAAGTCGGCCCATGAGAGTGTCAACTCATCATGTATTTACATTACTACATTAAACCAATGCCTAACTACTCATTGGAGAAGTCCAGATTTCCGTGAAACCACTTGATCAGTTAGTGTCTAGGTAATCCTGAAAACATAGACCACTAAATCAATCTGATCCTTCACCACTTGGGGATCTAGCTCAGTGTGGAACCTCAGTGGCCTTTGGTACTATAAGTTAGAGAGTTCACTAAGACTATACATATACCAAGACATCTCTACTAGTATGATCTTTTCCTCAATAGGTGGGGTTTCTAGTACCTATCCACTTGGTGGAAGAATCTCATGTGATATACCCTAAAATGATTCCTCATCACTCATTGGATCATCATCAGGATCCCAAATCAGAATCCTAGTTTGGTGTCTTTAGGGATGCATCCTGAAAATTTAATCAAGACGTACCATAGTAATATGAGCATATATATATGGGGGAATGACATAATATGGACAATAAAATGACTCAATGCGATATAATTCACATACCATTAATCATTAGAACCAATATATTTGTATACTGAGTCAAAAATATGGTTGTTTGAGTGTTAGTGAATGGGTGCATCATCTACAACACCAACACGAGGGTCCATGGACTGAAATCCACACTCAAAACACTTTGACACCATTCACCTATGTCCCAACCAAATACTCATAAGGGGAAACCTCCTTAGTCTATCCTATGGAATGGATTTCTCTAGTACCAATCAATCACAACATGATCCAAAAGGCTCAAGATGCAACTACACTAATCATTCCTCTATAATCTATGGGATTGAGATAAGCACCAAATGGAATAACTAATATGGGAGAAATTTTCTTAATGATCTTGTATTCATGAACCTAACCATCTCCATATAGAATAGAATAGGAATACTTTTAATAGATGAAATATCTAATGAATAAACCATGAATATAAAACCTAAATGGAGTACAAGAGTATGATAACATAATTTGAAAATAAAAAGGGGAAGAATACATGCCCAACTAGAACGTTTTCCCAACAAGAAAAAAATATAAAAGCAAATTTTGAGAGAGACAGACTCCACATATCTAATCCTTGACCACTGTACACAGTTAAATGTTTTAGGGTGTCCTTATGCTCTTATATAATAATCGATGACCTATCCATCATCTACATAAGACACAACACATGCGAGAAAAGTCCATGTAGGGGTGAGTATACACATACCCAATAGGGCACGCAAAATTCTGAAAGGGGGAAATAAGAGACACTATAGGAATATAAATCTCAACCCATATAAAGAGAGTAAAAAAATATAACATCATATATATATATATATATATATGTATATATATGCTCATGAAAATAATACCAAATGATAGAGAAAGGGGATGTAAATATCACATTCCATCACATGAAAATAATATTCCATAAGTTCCAAGGTTCCATCAATGATGTCCGATATCTCATATGTTAGCCCATAGAAGAATCCATGTGGATCAATGCCATTCCATTGTGCCACACTGTTGAGGGGAAATAATTTCTATGTAGGGGACCCATACCCTAGGGTGTCATGGGGGAATCCCTCGATATAATGAGGATCCACACCCTAGTATTATAGAGGGTACCACTAAATATAATAAGTACCCATTCTGTAGTCTATCATAGGGTACCACTCAGGAGGTAGAGAGCCTAAACCCTAATTCCATTTGGGGAATAATTCATGTTTCAGAGGAACCACACCCTAATTCCATAGGGTGGTACCACTAAGTAGATAAAGGACTCGCACCCTAATTCATCTAGGAGTACCACTCAGTTGATAGAGGACCCATGCCCAAGTTTGTCAAGGGGGTACCACATAGTAGACAGAGGAACCATGACTGAATTATATTGGGAGGAGGTACCAATCAGTAGACAGATGACCCACACCCTAGTCCATCAGGGGGTACCTGTCTAATGATCTTTCTTGGTCACTACAATCATTGCTCACCACTTAAATAAGTGTCACACTTATAAAACCATTCACAATATATAAAAAATCATTATAAATTCCACCATCATGTTTAACATTGGAAAAAAAAGATATGTTACTTGTTGGAAAAAATCTTAGTCTAAATGAAGGAGATGTGAGTGGTAGAAGTGTCCTAAAAAATGAGGCCCCATAGCATGTAAGGGGACCCACACAATGTGTTGTACCACCGTATTTCCTATCCCTGTCCATGCCAGTACATGGATTTATAACATATTTCCTACAAGATGTTTATGGGGAATACAGGGCATGCCTCAGACACTCGAGGTCCTATCCATACTCCTGTTTATAGTGGCTTGACCCCAATAATCCTGGAGACTATTTCTATTATCATTACATTATGATGATTAAACAGAATCAATTCCTAAATGACCATAGAGTTTATAATCTTGTTAAACCAGATACATACACAAGTCATGTACTACACATGAATACCATAATTATAACATTATTATTTTTATCTTGAGGATAATGTTATTACATCTATGATATGCTTGCTTATATTTCATAGGAAACATATTGGATTCCTGGGGAAGGGAAAAAATAAGGGTGATCTCAAATGATCTGTAATTCCAAGTACAACAGATTAAATAATTAATCAATGAGAATAGTTAATATGGTGAGTTAATAAAGAAACATACATTATATAAAATAAATTAACTGAATGGATAAAAATATGGAAAGGAGATAACTTAAAACAAATTCCATTTGAATAATTGGGTAAGGAATAATCATCCGGGAAAAGAAACTAACTTAAACACATTCCATATAATTAATGAACTGTGAATTAAATGGATCAATAAATATTTCAATGAAAAACTTCATGGATAAATAATAACTGAATCAAAATGAAGGAAATTATTTATTATTTGATAACATTTTTCCAACGTAAATGGTACCTTTTCCATCAAGAACATTCACATGATGTCTTATAACATATTGTGTGAAAAAACTATTAACTAAAGCTGGAAAACTTAATTTTCTCACAACCACGATAAAACTGATACATCGGGGGGGGGGAGCGATATCTATAATTAGGACCCACCCTTGTCGTAATTTTCCAATTTATTACACATATCCCAAATAATCTATTTAATTTATCAGTAATGTGCTATATCAAATATCTGTATTGAGTAAAAGATACATATTTATCTATATTTCTCGAGATATAAAATCACTTTCAAATTAATCACCCTGGGTAAAAATTGAAAATACATTAGGCAATAATAATATCCATGATAAATTACATGGGTTTTATGGTATATTTAGTGTTCAATTATGATTGAAAATTGAATATTTCAAGTGTACTAACAATGTAATCAAGTAAGTGAATGTAAATACTATCCTTAGAAAAGTAAAGCATAATCCATATATGGGAATAATAAGGATGGTGTCATTATAATATATCCTAAATAGAGTAAAATAATTTTTTATTTTTGTTTATGAATGAAAATACCATAAAAATATCTTTAATTTTGTTTATGGAAAATATCATTTTCATTTTGAAAAATAGTTTTAAAATAATTTTCTTTGAAAATATCTTTTAAAAACGTTTTCATTAAACATTATCCTTTCAAACATGAAAATTAAGCCCCAAATAAGTGATGATGGGTTGTTTAGTATGTTTTGTACAAGGCAAAAATAACAATCCCCTTTTAAGTTAAAAAAGTTAGAAAAGTACCATATTCAGAAAAAGAAAATAATATTTCTTAGAAAAATTGGTACAAGACAAAAAATTTTAAAACTTCTTTTATAAACTGTTTTTGAATGGGTAAAAACATTTTTTTGAAGTCTTTATTTTAAAAAATATGGGTTTTTAAAGAAAAAAGGTTCGCCGAATAAAGGATGAAATGAATTTAGGTTTTCTTAAAAAAACTACATCATTTTTAGTATCAAAGAGTTTAAAAATGGTATCGTTGCATGAAAAATTTCATGAATAATCAGAGGATAAAAAAATTAAAGTATTTATTAAAAAATAATCTATTAAAGTCCTCTTATGGATATTCAGGTGCATACAATCCCGAATAAAATGTGATTGTGATGTAAACCCTTGAAAATAGAATAACAATGATGTGAGCATCAATCAATGAATATAATATGTGTGTAAAATAAAAATACACATATAATAATTATAAATATATAAATAGATAGTTAAAATTGATTACACAAATAATCTTATAATATTAACAATAACTAAGAAGTAATATAACTCAAAAAAAGATATTGGGTTATGAAATTATTTTCTAATTTGTGATGCTTACTTCAATTCCCCACAGTTGAAATAATTAAAATTTAAACACTAAATATCATGAATAATGAATGAATCATGATATTACATGTAAAAGTGGTAGTATATACACCATAAATAAAGAAATTATTGCACAATAATAAATCATGTCTAAACGAATGGAAATTGATAAGAAGTCCCTTAATGCATAGTAACTTCTGAATCATAATACCCATGAAAGAGATAAAATAAAATGAAACATTAAATACCATTTAAATAAATTAATTCATGATTTAATATATCAAAATTATACATACACACAAAATGAAAAAATAATTAAGTGATGAAAATTGTGAATGACTCACCGAAATGAAAGTGACATAAAAATCTATGACCTTGCATTTCCTTTTAGGTGAACATCTGTTAAAATCCTACAAAAATGTTTTAAACATGTAAATATCTTATAAAGGACCATAATTATATTTATTATATCATTTATTATCTTTTTATAGTAAATTATTACTAATTTGTTAATAATGATTCATTATTATTACTATTTTGAGTGTCAATTTCCTAGTTTTCGTGTATGTTTTAACATGTTATTTTTATTACTATTACATATATAATGATTTAATCATATAAAAATGATAAAAATATCTAAATTTTATATATATTCATTATATATTTATTTATTATAATCCAAAATATTTGGATACAGGAAATGAAATGCACTGTTCATGGAGACGGTAAACTGTACATACCCATGGACACTACTTCCAATTCTTTATCATATTTTAAAATAATTAAAAGTAATGGATATATATATATGTATATTAAAAGTATAGTATCATTTTTATTTCATATATTTTACATATATTTTTTAAAACTAATATTTTTACATTCCATGTATAGTTTCAACGTGTCACAAAACTTTGAGGAGGCGGTAGTGCACACTTCCAAAAATGATATTATCATATTTACAAAAAAAGGAAATCATGAAGGAATGTGTTTTATAAAAAATTAAAGTATAAATTAATTATAAATATATTGTAAGGACACAACCCTAGTTTCCCAGAGAAGGTGCCTTATTTTATTTCATTGTCATATAAATAAGGAATATGCATCCCAAAATACCATGTAGTTTAGTAGTATTGGAAAAAAGATACGTACATAAGTTCAACATTACAACTTGAAATAAATATAGCATAGATAATACTTTGAGAACACACATAACTCCTATGTTATTTATTCATGTCATTCATAATAAAATTCTTCATGCCCTATGAAAATTAATCATAATAAAGGTGTGATCCCAAATGCTCAGTATGGGTAAGAAATACAACGGAAGATATATAAACATTAGGCATGTTGAATAACTAAGACCACATGCCTTTAACAAAAAACTCGAACACATTATGGTAGGAATAAGAGCTGAGTAAGTCATCCATAATAAAACATAATCATTGGTATTCTAATAGTCAAATATCCACATGAACCATCAATACTATTTTCATATAGAGATAATGGATAATGCAGGACATCATCTCCATACTATCAAGGCCTAGTTCCAAGACCATTAATATTTATTTTATCAATGCCATATACCAAGACCATAGTATGTCGTATCAGACCAATTGATGCCCCGAGGGGATATTTTGGGACCGACCCACCACTTACTAAGTCCAATTCATTCATAATATGAACTGGTATAAACATAAATAATATACACATTCCTATTGAAACTAACATATGACCTATAAATAACATTCCCCGAACATTAAAAATAAACACTAACCATTAAGAGTAAGTTGGTGAATGGTTTTAATATAGCACATCCACAGTCAAACTAATCATAAACCATTAAATTAAATATGTTAGATGTTATCATAAGAGATAATTTTCAATGAAGTACAATATTCAATAGGGGATGTTGTGTTAGATGAAGATACTTTTAAACGAGACAATTGAAAATCCTTGAGGGAAATAATATTTAAAAATTCCAAATTATCCCATACGACCTTGAAACATTAAATTCATATTACCTTAAAATATCATGTGAATAATGAGACTCTTTATATGATATACCAAATGGCAGTACATACACCACAAAAATGAAATAACTGGTTGATAAAGCATATATCTCGTAAAATTTAATGTGATATGAGAACATTCCTTTTTATATTAGAATGAATATTTTTTTGGAAATTAATTTATATTTGCCAAGAAATAATATTTTATACATTAATATCCCATAAAAAAATATGACATTGAAATTATATTTTAGGAATTAATTATGTCCCACTGAATTGATATCAGATAAAAAGAGTTCGCAAGATTCATTAGAAATAAAACATTTTAGATAAGATTAAGGAAATAATTAATGATAATTTTAAAGATGAAAAGAATGTTTGTTATATTAAATCCAAAAATGATTCATGATAATTTTTCAAGATAAAATTAGTGTTTGTATAAAAATAATGTTGGATTAAAATAAATTCTGGTGTATTCTTGTAAATGGGTAACAATTCCAAAAGATCCCGTCAATCAGGTTTGTATTTTAGAAATAATTTTTAATGTTTGTTTTCAAATGTGTTACTCCCCATAAACTAAAGAAGTATAATGGTTGGTAAAAATATATAAAACAATATCACATAATTTATAAGTAGTACATAATATTACCAAACAATTTCAATGAGGTAATTAGACAATAAAAGTAACCCGAATAAAAATCGTGGTTCGGGTGGAAAACTTTTATCATTTTATAGTCAAATGATTTGTATGCCCAAAAATTAATAATATTGAAATTATATAGTGAATAACAAGAAAATAAAAATAATCTAGATATGTTAAATCAATATTCAGTATTCATACAACAAAAACAAGTATTATTAGTTAATATGGAAAATCTCACAAAAATGGAAGTGAGGTGATGAATCTCTTACCTTATGTCCGAATGTGTTCCATTCTTTGAACTTATGGTCCTGCAATCTGAAATTAGGAATATTAATAAATTATTTAATAATATATTAGTCATGTATTTATTTTATCATAATTAGGTATATTTCATTTATGCTTTTAGTGATAAGATATTATATTGAATTTTGCCTTTTCGGAGTGTTCTTTTTCTTTATTTTCATAATCGGTTTATTGATCACAACTAATGGAGTTAATGTGGAATATATGTAAATATTCAAAATTGAAATTAGATATTATTTATGAAAATTCATAAGTTTTATCGGTAATTTCTATAATTTGGTTTCATGTAAAGAGGATGAATAATTATATGAAATATTTATGACATTCACATAGATTATTTTAGTTGTATTGTGATTATTAGGAACTAGTTGGGTCATATGATTTAATAATATGTACGTATACTAGTTCCTAAATTTTAATTATGTTATAATTCCTATAATATATTCTGGTTCGACCATCACAATGGTTTCATGACTAGTAATGAAGTTGAAAATGATGATCAAAACATTTTCATCCAGGAAGGTTATAAATTAGAACATCATGGACCTTGATTTCCTTTATAAAATAAAAGGGGGAGAGTAAGTTTATTGATTATGATTCTTCCCTTCACATGATATAATTTTATTATGTTAATTATAATTGATCTATCATGGTCAGTTGGACATAGAAATATAGGAGAGGATAACAAAACAAGATAAATTGAAATGGAACTAAATGAAAAAGAAAGGCACCTTACCTCTTGAAATAACCTCATTGAGAACCTCATTAACGGAAGGGGTTTCTGACTTCTGGAAAGGCCAAGAGATTCCTGGACATAGGGAGTAACTAGTTAAGTGTAACTGGGTAGCACTTTTAGTGGATTCAAGGCTTAGATTAGTGAAGTGAAGAGGGAGTGAGGGGGGTTTATAGTGGAGGAGAGGAGGGTTTTCATAATTTTTTAATCATTAGTATATTAATTTCCATTAAGACCTGAAATTCAGATGATTCCATGACAAAGAATAGTAAGTAATTCATGTGAGATAATACCAAGTGGGATTACATCATCCAAGACTCAATCATGATATAGAAATTCAGGTTTTAGCACTTATTGTCATTTATCCTATTTTACTATTCATAAAAAAATTCATGTTTTTTTAGAAAAAGGAAAATAATTCACCCAAACTATTATTCGATGTGTAGAATCCAAAAATGAAGCTAAGTTTTCAATAAAAAACCTAAATATGCTTAATTTAATATTTAATTAAAATCATTATTTATTATAAAATAATAGTATTAAAATATTTATTTACTAATTCCAAAACATAGCTATATTGTACTTATACTTCAATATTATTTATATACTACCATTACGATATATAACTATTTATAAGGGTAGGATATAATTCATGAAAAATTAATTTTTTCTTGTCTAACTCCAAATAACTTATGGATCATAACAGTGAAGGTCAGATTTTTGAAATTCACATCACAAAAGTGAAAAACATATGTTAACATGGCTAGGATATAACAATGTGATGTTTGTAGAAACTCAGTGATCCATGTATTCTATAAGAAATATATTTTTAAATTCTTAGGGTGTTACATTATCATATCCTTACAAAAATTCCATCATGAAAATTTGAAATTGAACTTCAAAAGTTAGTGGTTGATACTTGAAAATTACCTTATGAAAACCCACATCAGAAATTGGGCTATTAAAATATCTTTATAAATTAGGGTTAAGATTGATGAGGTGGTCACCCAAAAATTATTCATTTGAATGAGGTGACATTGATTAGATGTAAAAACAAGGACATAGAAGAAAAATATAATTATGATTTTTTGATGGAAAATGATATATGACTTGTTTAGATAAATCTTGATTACTACAAAAATATTTTAAAAAATCATCGATATTATCAATGATTATGATGACAAGAAAACCATTTTATTTAAGACTATTTTTCTTTATTTGATGAATTATTCCACTCTATAACATTATAAATATACATTTATACTTACAAACTCATCCTTTTATTGTACTGGAACTATCTAAACCTCATCGCTTAGATGTGTTACTCCATATGGTTAAGTAAAACATTAACATCTAAAATCACATATAATGATAAACTTAAACCATTTCATATGTGGATAAAAATTCCAAAATATAATGATTCAACACCTTATAATGAAGTCCCATAAATTTCCAGGATAAACATATAATAAACCCTTAATCAACAAAAAGTAGCTCTGAATTTCACATTCCAAACTTGTGAATAACTCCATCATGTATCCTCTTTAAATTTGGTAATAACATAAATTACCATAAATAAAATATTGAAAATATTCATTATTATGTATTCATTATGTATGATACATGTTATTAGATATACTACATAAATCCAAAAGTATTATAAAATTCATAGATGATAGAATATGACACTTCTCGACAATTCTATAATAAGTTCCAAGTTAGTTATTATTTATCTAAATCAATCATTTCTTCATCAATATCTCATCATTAGATATATATTATGTGTTGTCTTTTTTCGTTAGTCATATTTTTTCTAAAAAATTATATATCTACTAAATCGATTTTCCTCTATACCATTTATCATATGACCTCAAATACTTAATAAAATATTAATACTGTACAATCCTTATATATCTCATAATTAAAACAACCAGTATATTATGGAAAAATTATTCTAATGGCATGATTCTCGACTAGGCATATTAATCATTATAATTTATTTATGGTAGTATCATATATTGATCATTATACAAAATCATCATTTGGGGTATATTAGTTAGAGGATTGAGAAATAGATTCGCATAGTGACCCATCTTCTTAGAGTAGATGCATTGTACATTGGAAATCATTTTCTTACCCTTAAAATCATAATTATGGTTCCCTTTTCCTCCACACTTTTAGAAAACAGTCATTCCCTTCTAGCATTTACCAGGGTGATTCTTTCCATAATTGTCACATATTGGAAAAAACTTCATTCCCTTCTTCCATTTATCCCCTTTTCTCTCTACCATCATCTTCTTCATTTTCTTCCCTTAAAATTTATAGGTCTCAGAGAAGTCATTACATGCCTTATTAACAAATGATATTATTTCTTCATTTGATGAGGATACATGAGTGACAATATTCCTTTGAAAAGATGTCTTAAGACCATTAGAGATATGATCCTTCTTACTCTACGCTTCAAGTGAGTTGGTGATATTCTCATTCCTTCTTCTATGTACCATTTATAATCAACTACATATTATATATTAGCTCATAATATTATGAACTCTCTATAACTCTAAACATGTTGTTGTAGATAGCATAAATTTATGCATCGTAAATCTGAGAATCATAAACTTTCGTTACATTGGGGACATAAATCCTTCCCAATGGAGGTAAATAAAAGGTGAATTATCCTGGGCATATCCTCTAGGCGTTTCAATACAACGAGTTAAGGAAGGCCCACTGTCCTGTACCAGGATACCCCAGGACAAGCCCAAATCACCTTGTCAGAGTTTTCACTCCTAGGTACATCTATTCTAGGGCCACCTCTACATGTTTTTATCCATAAAGTGTTGTATTTGGTATAGATATTAACTTAATATATCCCATACCAAGATTCCATTACATTCTTGTATGTTTTTTCTAAAATTATACCTTATGTCATTATTTCTTAATCAATATTTTCTAATCTAGTTTCTATGTTTTCTACTAAACATCCTTTGATACCAACTGTAACGACCCGACCCTAGTTTCACAGAGCAGGTTTCTTATTTGATTTAATTGGAATATATATAAGTAATATGAATCCTAAAGTACCAATTAATATTTTATTATTGGAAACAAGATACATATTGATATTTATAATTACAACATGAAGTAAATATAGCATAGAAACTCCTTTGACAAGTCCATAACTCATAGGTTATTTATACATGTAATTCATAATAAAATTCTTCATGCCCTGGTAAAAATAATCATAAAAAAGAGGTGATCCCAAACGATTATTTTGGGTAATAAATACAATAAAATATATATAAACAATTTTCATGTTGAATAACTAATAACATATGCCTTTAACAAAACCTCAAACAAATTATGGCGGGAATAAGAGCTAATTAAGTAGGCCATAATAAAACCTAATCATGGGTATTATACTAGTCTAATAACCTCATGAACCATCAATACTATTACCATAAAGATGGAATTAATAATTATGGACACCATCACCATACCATCAAGGCCTCATGACAAGACCATAAATTATTATTTTTTCAAGCCCTTATGCCAAGACTGTAGATTGTCAAATGAGACCTACCGATGCACTGAGGGGATATAGTGGGCCCCACCTGACACTTACTAATTCAAATTTATCCCTTATATGAACTTGGATAAACATAAACAATATACACATTCATATAAAAACTAACATATTAAATGTAAATAACTTTCCTTGAACATTAAGCAGAAACACAAACCATTCAGAGTAAATTAGGGAATGGTTTTAAGATAGCACTAACACAATCAGAATAATCATAAACCATTAAATTAAATTCTTTAGATTATATAATATTAGATAAAGTGAAATTATGTAACTTATTCAATAAGGTATGTCGTATTAGATTAAGATACATTTAAATCAGACCATTGAAAATCCTTGAGGGAACTAATCCGTAAACATTCAAAAGTGTCTCATACCACCTTGAAATATTAAAATCATAATCCCTTAGAATATCATGAGAATAATGAGACTCTTTATAGAATATACCAAAGGGTAATACATACACCAAAATAAATACTTAAGTGTTGAACAAAGCATATATCTCAAAAGAGTTTATGAAAGATGAGAAAAATACTTTTTATGTTTGAAAGAAGATTTCTTTAGGAAAATAATAAATATTTTCCATGAAATCATATTTTATTCATTAATATCCCAAAAAATAAAATACTGGGACATTGAAATTATATTTTAGGCATAAATTATTTCCCACTGAATTGAAATCATGCATGAAGTGTTCTTAAGATTCATTAGAAATAAACCATTTTAGAACCTTTTAAGGAAAGTATTAAAGGTAATTTTAAAGTGGAAAGGAATGTTCCTTATGATAAATACAGAAATTATCCAATATAATATTTCAAGATAAAATTAGTGTTTTTATAAAAATAAACGTGGCTTTAAAAAGATTCTGGTTTACACTTAAAAATGGGTAAAAATCTAAAATGATCTATTTAATGGGGTTTGTATTTTAGAAATAATTTTTAACGATCCTTTTAAAATGTGTAAATCCCCTTAAAATAATGATGTATTCTCATTTGTAAAAATATATGAAACACTCACTCAAAATTTATTTGGAGTACATAATAATAAATAAGAATTTTAATGAGGTAATTAGACAATAAATGTAACCCGAATAAAAATGGAGGTTCAGGTGGAAAACCCTTACCACTTTATATTAACATGATTCGTATGCCCCAAAATTATTTATAATAAAATCAAAAATTGAATAACATGGAAATAATGATATTCATGATATGTTACTTCAATTGTCACTATGCATACACCATACAAAAGTATTAGTAGTGAATACAGAAAATCTCACATAAATGGAAGTGAGATGAAGAAACCCTTACCTTAAGTCTGAATGTGTTCAGCTCATGAAATTAAGGTCCTGGAATATGAAATTAGACTTATTAATAACTTATTTAACAATATATTTCCTTGTATTTATTTTATCATAAATTTTTTATTTCCTTTATTCCCTTAGTGAGAAGTTATTATATTGAATTTCGTCTTTCTATAGTGTTCATTTTCTTTATTTTCATAATCGGTTCACTTGTTCTTATGTAATAGAGTTTATGTGGAATGAATATAAATCTCCAAAATTAAAAGTACATATAATTTATGAACATACAAAAGTGTTAATGTTAATTTCTATAATTTGGATACATAGGAAGAGGATGAATCATTAGATAAAATATTTATGACATTCACTTGTATTATTGTAGCGTAATTTTGATTATTAAGAACTAGTTTGGTCATATGATTTAATAATATGTACGTATACAGGTCCTTGAAAATTAATTAAGTTATAATACCTATATTATCTTCTAGTTCAACCATCAAAAAGATTTCATGACCAGTAATGTTGGAGAAAATGAAGAACGAAACATCCTCGTCCATGAAGGTTATAAATTGGAACCTCATGGACGTTGATTACGTTTATTAAATAAATGGGAGACAGTAATAATATTGATGATGGTTATTATATTCACATGATATAATTCTAGTATTTAAGTGGTACTAGATCAATCATGGTCATTTGGACAGAGGAGGTGAGGATAGGATAATAAAAAAATATAAATTGAAATGGAACTAAATGGAAAAGAATGTTTCCTTACCTCTGGAAATAACATCCTTGAGGACCTCATTAAAGGGAAGTGGTTTTGTTCTTTTAGAAAGACGAAGAGATTTTTGGACGCGGGGAGTGACTAGGGAAGGGTAATTGGGTAGAAAATTAATGATATTCAAGGCTTAGAGGAGAGAAGAGAAGAGGAAATGAGGGGGGGGGGGGTTATAGTGGAGGAGAATATAGTTATCATTATTTTTTAATCAATAGTTTATTAATTTCTCTTAAGGCCTGCAATAGTGATGATTCCATTACTGATAATATAAATAAATTCATGTCAGTTTGAACCAAGCGGTCATACATCATCCAGTACACATGGATGATCCAGAAATTCCCGTTTTAGTATTTATTATGAATTATCGTATGTTACTATTCATCAAAAATTTTGGTTTTTTAGAAAAATACCAATAATTCACCAAAAACATTTTTCTATGTGTGTAAATCAAATATGAAGTAAATTTTTCAAAATTAATATTTTAAATATGATTAAATTAATATTTAATTAATGTCATAATTTATTCTAAAAAATAGTTTTAAAAAATTTATTTACTAATTCTAAAACATAGGTATGTCGTACTTCCACATCAATATTATTTATATATTATCATAGGAAAAGTTAATATTCATTAGGGTATATTACTATTCATAAGGTTATGATACTATTCATTAGGGTAGGTTAGAATTCACCAAAAATTATGTTTTTCTTATCGGACTCAAAATAACTAACCTATCGCAACCGTGTATTCCAGATTTTCGAAATTCACATCATAGAAGTGACAAACTTATGTTTACATGTCTAGGTAAGAAAAAAGTGGTGCTTGTATAGACTCAATGATCTATGAATTCTATAATAAATCAGTTTTTAAATTCTTTGTGTGTTAAAAAATATATCATAGTTAGATATATTTCCCCCCATAAGTCTAACCATCAGATGTGGTAAAGGAAAAATTAACGCCATCGTTTCATGAGGTGATAGTTCACCATACACGAATGAAAAGTTTTATATCCATTTGATGGAAGTGTGTATATGTTTAGGTCAAACCATTAATATTAAAAAATATAATTATAATTAGGATACTTATTTAATTATATAATCATGTAATGATATGAAATTAAAGAGTGGAGAAATTAATAGAACTAAATTGATCATTGAAGTATATTACATAATTTTCGGGTAACTCCTTCTAATTTATACATAAAGACTTCTTTGGTTGGATTTATTCCCAAGGAAAGGATTCTAGGATTATCGGAGGAATTTTGGAACTTATTTTATAATATTTTTTAGGATATAGAGGGATTTATAGCTGTGAATAATTAGATGGATTGAGTGACTTTTTATAGTGGGGGATGAGTGATATTTATATAATTTTTTAAAAAACAAATTTCACCCACGTTTTTCCCATGTCAAGTTGATCCAATAATAAAAATAGTCATATAAATGGGGGTGTATGGTATATATATGGAACTAAGTTTTTTTGGACATGTTTCTAGGTCATTATGTCCCTTAAGTTTAAGGTTTTGTTTATTAATAAGCTAATTTTCACATAATCATTGTAATTAATATTAATGACCTCCACTAATATTTTTGGTAGGAAAATAGTTTTAAATCTATATATATAATAATAAAGGATTTTTTTGGACACTTTTAACTCCCACATCATCTCCCTTCACTATCCCATACCCCTCCCCCATTATTTCTCCGCCTTACCCTCTTTCACCATCAAGAAATTCCTCTTCAATTTCTAAAGTTACAAAACATCTTCTCGGGGTCTCCTTATCACTAACCTAGGGTTTCCACTAAATATGACAACTGGATTCATCACCTTCAATTCCTTCATCTTCTTAAGCCACCTATTTCTACTCGCACTACTTCCCCTGCCCATTTGTCTCTAAATTTCGACTCTTGTAACCTATACTCCGACTATAGCTTCAGCTTTGTAGACCACTGCCTTCTTCGACAAACACCTTAATCGACTTCCATGTGATATTCAACTCCTACATTATTGTGTTGGGAATCAGGTAAATATTTTTCCTCCTTCATCAACTATTTCTACCATAATTCTCAGGTTTTTGGGGATGGACAACTCCTTCCTACAATCATTCTTAGAACTCCAAATAATCTGACACTACAAGCGCCTTCTATTTTTCTTCCCCTAGTGCATTTTGTTCCTCTTTCTGCATCAGTATCCACTACTCTGGATGAAGCTATCTATGTTTTTCGTAAATCCTATACCATCAATGATATGTTATTCAGACATCTTACACATCTAAGGTATTAGAGCATGTATATTCTATTAATGTTTACGAAAGTTACTCCCTTCTGTCCATCATGATTTATATATAGTTAAACCAGATTTAATGAGAAAATGTTACTATAGTTTTGTTAGTCTGATAATCTAGCTCCCACAACCATAGATAAGTTTGGCCATTAATTCATAAATATTCAATCTTAGGAGAGTTTCTCTTGATTTCCTGATCGCACCAATGAATGTTGTATAGTCTGATAACTGTAACATACTCCATTGAATATAGAATTATTCCATTTTAATTGCAGATATTAAATATAAGCTTCACTAAGATCGCTATAACTATCAGTGATTTGATGCAATGTATACTAATTTAATTGGTTTATAAGATATATTATATGTAAATGTTTTCATTTCATTTTTATGTTCATTTTCATGACAATTATATAAAATGTTACACAATACAGACCTGCAATCACCTTAGACATGTAAATAGGCGAGGAATCAGATAAGAAAACTCTGGAAAAATTGACAAACATTTTATATTATATGTATTATGTACACTGTAAAGTGACCCTTTATTTATCATTAAAATTTCTTACATATTTACAATTTACATTATCGTAGGTTAAATATCTCTTGAAAATATTACTAAAAATTAACATCTAACACCCATGAGATGCACTAAAAGTGGAGAAAACACACCATTGTCACCTATTCCCACTGATAGTAACCTCATGGTATAGTTTCCCTTTCATATAATTTTCTTTAATTAGGAAAACCAATTTATTAAAATGTGTTACAACTAACCTCTCTTGATATAGAAAATTATATTGTTACTGAAATATCAATGATTCATGAGCAATAGCTGTGGAATATTTTTTTTTGAAGCTCCACCGGTCACACCAAGTTACAACAAACAAAGACAAACACACATTCTATTGTCACTATTATCCACAAATGTTTATTTCCTTTTAATTTTCACATAGGTATTATTTTAATTCTATAATGCAGAAAAGCATCCATATATTTGAATATTTTATCATCTCTATTTTTTACAGTTTACCAATAATGTTTTAATCATCCAAGATAGAAAATTCCAATTGGTAAGCATCAACTTTTCATTCAGTAAGAACAAAGATAAATTTTTTATTTCTTATAAAATTGTATATTTATATCTTTTTAGAAAATAGAATCATGGAGATAATCATTTTATATAAGAACATAAAGTAAATAATGGTGTCATTATATGTTCTCAACTGAATGTTCTTCATTTATATTTATTAGGTTCAGAGAAGAAAGAAACTGAAGCAAGAGATAACATGCATGTGGTTGATGAAATTGAAAAATAGTATTATAAAGAAAAAAATCAATCATTATTATCTTTGGTGTACCTATCACGACTCCAATAAGAACTCCAAATATGGGAGAATCCGTTGCTACAACTATTCCAGGAACTCCATCTGTATCATGTTCATACACAAATTTTTTTTATCATCAGGTGGGATTTCACAAAAAATATTTTCAGTAGAGGGATACTTTGGATCAATTTTTAGTAATATTATATTTCAATATACTTCATTAAAATAATGTTTTCCACTTAATATTTCATTTTTTATATCGTATATATTATCCAGTGTAAGGTCTATTGATATGGGAACATCATTATACAAACTGGCTATGACAATGGGAGAAGTATACTATCTGTTGAAGGTTTGTTTTGTTTTATATGATTCATATTCTTAATAATAATTATTCTATTAAAATATTGATTTTAAAACATTATTTATAAATAAATATTTCCATAATATGCATGTGTAAAAAAAATAATTTTTTGACTAATCAATTTTTTATCATAAAACATAGTATTTAGGAAAATATTCATATTCTAATTTATGTATTTAGGTATTTTTACATATTTATAATGATCATCATTTTCTATTAAGGTAATTTATCCTATAATTACACGTATCAAATATTATAAATAGTTTTTATTTATTTTAAACTAATTACATTCCTCATTAATTATTCATTTTCAAATTCATGGGTTTTTATACTCATCATATTTTACATTGATTTTTGTGTTTTGTTTCAATGTAATATATATGTTTTATCTTAATCAGGTATGTATTTGTTCAATGATACCAATAGTTGAAATTAATAATTTATATTAAATTTCAAAAGTTGTTATACTATTTTCATTATAAACATCATTTATTTAAATGAAAATGAATACTGAATTTTGTGATTTATTTTTCCCAGATGTTAGCTTATTTGGATTTTTCCTTGTATGGTTTGTGTTGTGTAGCTTTTATTTATATTAGGATATGGGTTAGCATTGATGAATAAATTTATCAAGGGAAATTGTTAGTTCAGAAAAATTTGGTACCTGATTGCGCTATCTGTAAAAACATTATATTCGTTGTATTATTTTTATGTGTAAATGTATACTATAATTCTTGGTTTATTTATTGTATGATGTAGACTTACCAGATATTTTTCATTTTTCTGGATTTTTATCTATGAATTCTATTTATTTCTGGAAATGATTTCACATCAAAGAACATGTTTTTGGATGGGCTAGTGATGGTTCAGTTGATGTTAGCACCTGGAATCCCTGCACTACATCATATGTAATCGTATACAATTTTCCATTCTGATTTTTATTTGATATATTCAATTCTCAATGTGATGGATTTAATAATGTTAATGTTTGGGAAACTCGGATGTATCTCTACTTAGCTATTTTAATTCATTACGGGGACTCATATTTTTTAATGTCTCCTTTTCATTGTTGGTTTATAATAACATCATGTTTCACATTATTTTCCCAACTAGAGCCATTATAGTCTACTGTTCTATTAGCATCACCTTCAAATCACTTTTTTGGATTTTAATGGATTGATTCCACATTTTTATAAAAAAACATTGAATGAAGTGAACTGTAGGATGCCTTATTTTATTTATTATGGGAATTTGGAATATCATTATATCAAAAACAATGTTTTCCCTCCCCCGCTGCCCCTATCAATACTATCTATACTTATATATGTACATAATAATGACTGAATGCATGGATGTATTAATTAAAACCTTCCATTTCAATATATTTCCACTATTATGGGTATCCAATGTCCCCCTCTATTATTTTATTGATGAATATTTCTCTAATTATAATGCAGAATAATAGATTGGTTGTCTGGATTTTCTATCCTTTATCTCAAGATACTCTTACTATCACTCTTTCCCAACTACCAATTACATTTTGGATGCTTTTGGTTTTTGTTTCATCTAATGTGAACTCATATCTAATATTTTCCAGAGGTAATTAGATGTAATTTAAAGAATTTTCATCCCATGATTGTATGTTTTTAAAATAAAAATCATAATGAGTAAATGGAATTATAGTTGGAAAAAGAGTTCATTATATATGGTTTTCATCATTTTCTACTTTCCGTCCCCAATTCTATTTCTGGTTTACTAGAAAAAAATGAACTAGTTTTAATTGGTTTTGTTCTGTAAAATCTGTAGCAACAACAATAATTCCACTTTCTTATTGAATTATATTCTTGAAATATGATATTACATTAGTAGTAATGTTAATATATTCCTATCATTATTGTTACAATCACTAAAATTTATTCATTTATTTTCATTCCAAACACAACAATGTCACTTTACATACAATCAAATTCCCTTAGAATATTTCGTAATAATGCATTCACGTAACTGCAAACATGCCTAAAAACAATAGTTTTTTTAGGTTAAATTAATTTGATAATAGGAAAAGGGTAGAAAATTTAATCATTTGACCTTTGAATCAAATTTTAGTTCTTATATTTTTATTATGGTTTTTGTAGTTTGGACTGGTGAATTTATTTTTAAGTAGTATATTCACTTAGTTTATTCCCCCTTCAAAAATTTTATGCGCAATAATGTTTCTTTTCTATCCTCATTGATAAATTGATGATTAATTATATTCTAATGAATTCTATATGCATTATTTCATTAATCATTAAGAGTTTCATGTGTGTTTGTTTTTTTGAAATCTGATCTGCATGTTGATGTGACATTAATTGTTGTTTTTTATTGTTAAATATTACTGAATACACTATTTTGAATGTATTTTCCAAAACATGACAAGGTGTTATTTGTAAATGATTATGTTGTTATTCCATGATATTTTTCTCCATTATGGGATATTCATCTCAATAGAAAATTCATTAGACCTGTATATAGATGTAAAGGTGTAGATCAGTGGGTAATGTCTACGGTATGTGATATGTACTACAATTTCTCTCATCCTTGCATAGTAGAAAACTTAAATATTAATTAATGTGCATGGGATGATGGAATTAATGTCTTCAATTTACAAGATAGAAGAACAATATAATATTGACGTCTCATTTATCACTGAAGGATGATTGATCCTGGATTTTTTTTACCAATGAATTATTTAAAAATATAAGAAGATGCATGGTTAATTAATCAGAAAGTTTGTATTGTTTATAATTCAAGGTGCATGAGATATTCATAATATCGTTCTTGATTTTGATATAATTGTTTTTGATTGAAGGAAATATGGTGATGATGCTATTTTGAAGAGAGAAAATTCCTACCATTATAATTTAAAAACACACAACAATCATCATGAAATCTATAAATGTTGTTATTATGTATTTTTCATCCGTCTTTAAAAGAGGAACTACTAACCTTTTAGGAAGTGGGATAAGGGGGTTTTGCTTTACAGTTTCATTAGATTTATGGATTTCTTTGTCTTTTCCTCTTACTATTATGTATTCCCTTCACTTCAAAACAAAATATGGATTTCCCTTGGATCCTTTTCATAGTCTCTCCGTGATGGTGGATGTCAACACATATTTTCCTTATTTCCCCCTTTGAAGTTTCAATTTTAGTTGGTTTTTGATCTTATATGAAAATGATGAGTTAGGGTTAATTGAAGGTTTTCTCTGGTAAAAGTAGAGTGTATATCTTGGTAATAGTTTGCCTGGGAGATATACACTTTTATGGTGGGTATTGGATTGGAATCAATTGTTTATCTTTGATTATGGCTTCATTGTTTTGGGTTTTCTTGTTCTCTACTACGATGATAATGTAATTGTCTTTTTTCATTGCAATAGGGTTTTGGTGTCTTTTTCCAGGGTTATGCTCGACAAGTTTCATCATAAAAATGCTAGATCCTCTTATTTGACCTTACTAATAGGTATATCCTTAGGATATTGGATATGCTAATATCTTCATACCACATGATAGACCAACATCGAGGGGCTGATAGCTTCCAGTTTCCCTACAATGGTGTCTTCGAGGGGCTGACAGCTTCCAGTTTCCCTACAGTGGTGACCCATTTAAATTCCCCCTTTTTTCTTTTTATCTCCATTGATAATATATAACCCTTTTCCTTTTTAATTGGTATCTTTTTAAAAAAATTAGGGTTTTATAGTATCATTTTTTATTATGATAATAAAATTCTCATAGTGTTTTTTTTTCATTGTATGTCCTTTATAATTTTGAACTCTTTTCTATTTAAAGGTGTATCTTTTATATAAACAATATCATCATAGAGAATCATTTTTCATCATGATAATAAATCTCTCATTTGTTCATTAATATCATTGTGAAATAGTATTCTATTAATTAAAATAAAGATTGATTTAATATCACTGTGTGAATGCACATGTGGGTACTAGTTAATATAAATTATAAATTATTATGATTCCAAATAGGGACTAAATTATACCAAATTGTAATCATATAAGTTAAAAAAGTTTATTTAATATTAATCCCTCAGACGAGATGGAAAAACATGTTTTTGAAGTAAAAATGTTTAAAAGTATAATATTTTTTATATCAAATTTCAATGTGAAGTTGAATCAAGTTACCCTAATTGTATTAATTTATTTGTAATGTATATAAATAAACATTAAATAAATATAAAATATAATTTATCATTATATATAATTTATATTAAAAAGTAGTTTTGAATTAAAATTCAGTATTTTCACTCTTCATTAAAAATAATGAAACCTCACAGAAAAATAAAATAAATTCGTCATAAGATGTTTTTATGTTATTATTTCAAATATAAAAATTATTTTGACATAAAAAATTATAAATGATCCCGAAAATTGGATTTCAAATTGGTTCTCCATTAAAAGGTGGTAAAAGTGCCTTAAAATAATATATGTTTTTATGTGTAAAATTGGGTTGGTTCTCATATTATGACTATTAAATCAACTGGATGAATATCAAAAAAATTATTGAATACCTAAAATAAACATTTCAATAATATTATTCACTAATTTAAATTAATTTAATTTATTAAGACCAAATTATTTTAGGAGCATAAAAATAAAAATATGTTCTTTATATTCAATCATTTTTTATATCCATTTCTAATTATTAAGTAAAATATGAATTCTTTTTTTTGAACAAAATATTTTCATAATTTAGTAAATAATATTCATAAATTTTAAATTAATTCCCATGTTATATATTATTATATTAATAAATATAATTTTATTAATATATTGACGTTCAGTAAAACTCAGTTTTACGTGTAATTCAAGCCATCGATGAATGTTGTTCTTGTGTATGATTAAAGATCACTTATTATTGTGTGAATTACAAACTATGGAATATATTTATTTAAAATATTAAATATATATATAATCCTCGGGTTTTTATATTTCTTTCTATGTTTGGTTTTGTGTTTTAGAATCCCTGTCAAAAAAAGTTATTCTTTTAAAATATTTAGCGCATTATATTTCCCTACCTTAAATAAATTAATTCCTCATAATTTAAACATTATCATAGTAATCTGGGATTTAGTAATTGATTTTTTTGAAATCAAACATCGTTAGAAGAGTTAATAAAATATCCTATTAATTAGAGAGAATTAGAAGTACAATGGTCCCATGTAATAACATATAACATGGTTTCTATGTAGGATAACATTAGTGGAAATTTAAAATACATACATGGATTAAAATCATATATATTTATAGGTATTGACTTATTTCATCAATCAAAAAACAAGTGAATGATCAATGTGAAGATGAGGGCCTCAAATCCATAAATATATGATGATTTCAAAGACCATCGGTTCAATATAAAAGAAGGTATTAGGAATATATTTTTATTAATATCCTTTTTCTAATATTGGGGAATTGTTTTACTACCTATGTATATAATGGAATATAATTACTTGATATATTTCATTAAAAAGTTCACCATTTTATTTTTGTTTCTATAAATTTAAAATTCATTCATTAAATAAAGGAATGGATAAACAAAAATAATAATTCATGCCTAAAGCACCAAAATACACTTTTAATAAATTATAATGCCCAAAAAAAGTGACAAGTATAACCATTTGTCTCTAATTATTCACTAAATCCAATATCATTAAAAAATTAATCTATGAACCTAAAATTTTATTGTATTGGTTTATCAATAATCTATTCACCAAACTATTTATCTAAATGTAATAAAATATTAACATGGAAATCTTGTAGGCCAGTGGTAGACATGAAACAATTATCATCCTTCATTCTTGGGTTCATGTCCCACAACCTTTCTAGTCCTGATGGGTTATCACCAGTCATATAGGTTGTCATTTTCTAAAACCATATTTCTATAATTCATATTACATTTCGAAACGTATAAAGGAAATCCATGAAATTTAATCATTAATTAACCTTTTAACATAGGTTTTAAATAACACCTCAATATATAAAATATTAATTTATTTTATTTCCACATGTCCTTCCATGATCACATTTTTATCCTATGTCATTAATTTTTACTATCAATTCAAATCCTTTATAATGGTTTATAAATAATTCAAGAATTATCCTAAGAATATCCCCCTGGAGATTCAAACCAGCTGCGTAGTAAGGCATGTTGTCTTATACCATGTACGCTCGAGTCTGGTTCAACACACATTGTCAGACTTGTTACCCATCAGAACATCTTTTTCAGAATCATTCCCATTTTTAGTATCCATACATGGATTTATTTGTAAGAAGATCCACAAAATCTCTACTTTAAAAAAATTATAGGATGTTATTATATACTTATCCCTAATTTTTTCTTTAGGGATCTAAAATTTGATCTTTGATTTACTAAATAAAGTTACCAAGGTTAATAAAAAACATCTTGTGATAGAAAATGTATGGACCCAACCCTATTAAGTCTAGATCTGTTGTCTACTACCATTACATTTTCACAATTAAAAGGAATAAAATATCCAAGGATTGAGGATTCTAGTTGTTAGGGTAAACTAGTTACATAAATGAGTATTGTATTATAAACTAATACACTAATTATAACATAATATTTTTATTTTGAGGAAAAATTTATTCCATATAAAATATTATTTAAAATATTTCTTAGTACACTTCATTGATTGCTGGGGAAGGGAAAAAAGTTAAGGCTTAGCAGCAATGCTCAGTAAGGATATCTATATTGGAAACAATAGTGAATCAATGAGAACAAAAAATATAGACAGTTAATAACTAAAAAAAAATTCCATTCAAATAACCAGATAAGGAATAATCAATATGAAATGGAAAATATCTAAAACAAATGCCATTTAATCAATGAAATATGAATAAATATTCATAGTTATGTCAATGCAAAATCTCATTGATAAAATATACATAAATAAAAATGAATTTAATTTTTAATTATTGGACTCCATGCTTCTTAGGAACATGATACCTTTTCTATTAATACCATTAACAAGAAGGTTAATAAATTAGTGGGATAAAATCCCATTAGTTATGGCTAGACAACAAATTTGTACCATGATATGACCAATGCATCAAGGGGAGATCTATAATTTGGCCCCACCCAAGTCTTACATGTCCATATCATTCCTCATGTTTGAAAAAATCTATTTAATTAATAAATAATGTGTCGTATCAAATATCCACATTCAGTAAAAGATGAAGCTTTATGAATATTTCATTAGATATTAAATAACTTTCAAAGTAAACACCATATATAAAAATTCTATACGTCTTAGGAAATAAACATATTTATGACAATTGATATAGATATTAAAGGAAAATTTAATGTTCAATGATCAAAATAAATTGAATATTTCAAGGGAATATACAAAGGAATTAAAGAAGTGAATATCAATACAAATCTTATCCATATCAATCATAAAACATCCAGAGGAAAAATAAGGATGGTATCAATACAATATATCTCAGACAGGTTAAAATAAAGGATAGGTTTCTTTGATAAATATAAATAATATAAAAATATTTTTAAAAACATTATTGCGAAAAATATCATTTTCATTTAAAAAATAAATAAAATCATATTCTTGGAAAATATCTTTTGAAAAAAAATTTATCTAAAAATTTACCATTTAAACATGAAAAGTAATATTGAACAAAATTATAGTGTGAAATTAATTACATTTCATATAAGGCAAAATCTATATTCCTTTTGAAAGGTAAAATTGTTAGAAAAGTATATTTTTTGTAAAACAACAAGATGATTACTTTGAAAAAAATAAATGAAAATTGAGTAAAAATGTATTTTATTAATATTTTTTAAAATGGTAATAATTTTTTTGAAAACCTTTATATAAATTAGAATTTTTAAAAGAAAATATTTTCTCTGGAAAAAGAAATAAATGAAGTTGGGTTTCTATAAAAACATTATATAAAACATTTTGAGAACTAAAGACTAGAAAAAAGGTAATATTACTTGGAAAAGGTCCTTAATAACCATCGTATAATAAAATTAATGGATTTATTAAAAAATAATCCAATAATTTCCTTTTGTGTAAATTCAGGTTTATACAATCCCAAACAAAATAAAATTGTGAAGTAAACCATTAAAACTCCATAACATTGAGGTGGACGTAAATCAATAAATAGACTATTCGTGTCAAATTTAAATCCACATAAAAATAGATTAAATAAAAAAATAGATAGTAAAAATTCATTACAAATATAATCTTAGTATAATAAAAATAATGACGAATTAATATAACACAATGAAAAAAAATTGGGTTATGAATTTAAATTCCACTAGGTAACACTTAATTAAAATATACTTAGATAAAATAATTCAAATTTTAACTCAAGATATCATGAATAATTAATTATTAATTATATAACATGTAAAATAGGTATCATTTACACTATATATAATAAATTAGTTCACAATAATAATGTATGTCTCAATGAATAGAAATTGAGAAGAAGTCACTTACTAATAAGTAACTTTTGAATCATAATCCACATGAATGAGATAACATGAAATGAAACACTAAATACTATGAATATAAAATAATTCATCATATAATATATCAATATGTTAAGTATATACACCACAAAAAACAATTATGTGGTGAAAATGGTGTTTGTTTCATGGAGAGAAAAGTGGGGCAAGAATCCCTTACCTTAGTTTTTCTTTCTGGTGAACATATTTTACATTCCCCTATGACTATTTCAAACATTTCATTATATTATACGAGGACCATAAAATTATTTATAATAACATGTATTATCTTATTATAATATATTAATCCCCATTTGGTAATAAGTTTTCATTATTTTTTCTATTTTGGTTGTTAACTTCCAAGTTTGTCATGTATGTTTTTACTTTTTATTTTTTACTATTAATTAGATAATAATTTCATAATATAAATAATTTTAAACATGATTTTCATGATATATATATATTACTTATATATTTTTTTATAATAATACATAACATTTCGAGATATGAAATGAAATACACTGTTCATTGAGATGGTAGGTCGTATGTACGTATTAACTCTACCTCTATTTCTGTGTCATATTTTAAAATAATTAAAAGTAAATGATATATATAGCTATATTATAATTATATTACAAGTTTTATTTCATATATTTAACATATTTTAATTAAAACTAACCATTATACATTTCATTTATAGTGTAAACGAGTCATGTCGCTTTGAGGATGTGGTAGTTCACACTTCCAAAAATGATGTTATCGTAATGACACAAAATCCAAATCACGAAAGTATGTTTTTATAAATAAATTAAAAAATTATAAATAAATTATATATATCATATATGTCATATAAAAATAGTTTTCGCATCATAATTTCCAACCATGAGATGCGGTAAAGTAAAAAAGAACAACATCGTATTGCGAGGTGATAGTTCACTGTACACAAATAGTTAGTTCATTAACCATTTGATGGAACTGTGTATGTGATGGTATAAAAATTAATATAAAATATATATATATATATATTGAGGATATTGTTGTTATTATTTAATAATGTAATAATAACAAATTAAGAAGTTGATAATGAAATAGAACTAAAATGATCATTGAAGAAAGTTACCTCATTTTCGGGTAACTCCTTTTGGTTTATACAAAAAAACATACTTCATTGAATTTATTCCCATATTGTGAATTCTAATATCAGGTCAAGGATTTTAGGATATTATTTTATCATATTTTGGGAGATATAAATTTCTTGATAGGTGTGAATAAGCGAGAGGGGTGAGTGCCTTTTTATAGTGTAGGAGTCATATTCTTGTAAATTTTTTAAAAAGGAATCACTCCCATGTTTTTCACATGTAATGTCGCTCACATAATGAAAAAATATATATCAAATGGAGTATAGTCTCATAATATGTCAATCTAATGCATTTTGGACGAGTTTCTAGCCCATTTTCCCTTAATTTTAAGGTTTATCCCATTGTTAAGCTAATTTTTCTCTTAATCGATGTACTAAATTTTATTCACTTTCACGAATATTTTTTTTTCAAAAACCAATTTAAAATTATTATAAATTAGATATTATTATTACTAAAAATATGAAATAATTTTTTTCAAACCCCAACTTCATAATTTGTGTAAATTAATATATA
The DNA here is from genome assembly GCA_963277665.1 of Viscum album. Classification (NCBI taxonomy): domain Eukaryota; kingdom Viridiplantae; phylum Streptophyta; class Magnoliopsida; order Santalales; family Viscaceae; genus Viscum; species Viscum album. The sequence continues at coordinate 1,317,332,294 of OY728133.1, forward strand.
TTTAATCCCACAGACAAGATAACAAAATGAGTTTTTAAAATAAACATTCTTAAAAGAATGTTATGTTTTTATATAAAATTTCAATGTGAAATTTATTATAATAATCTAAAATGGATAAATTTATGTATTATTTATCTAATTAATCATTTAAATTAGTCAAAAAATATAATTTTTCCTTATAAATAAATAAGATGAAAAATAGTTTTGAATAAAAATTCAGTATTTCTCACTATTAATCAAAAAATGAACCCTCACAGAAAAATAACAAAAATTCACCCTAAGATAATTGATTGATATTATTTTAAAATAGACATAATGTTGATATATAATATTTTCAAAAAAAAAATATTTAAAATACGTTCTCCATTAGAAGGCGGTAAAAGTGACTTTATAAAAATATAGGTTTTTTTGGGTAATATTGGGATTATTCTTATCTTATGACTATAAAATAAATTGGTAGAATAAAAAAATTCTTTAGTATATAATAGTTATATATCATTAATATAAATAATTAATTGTAATTATTTTAATTTATTAATACAAAACTATTTTGGAAGTATAAAATAATATTTCCTTTTTATTCAATCGATTAATATTTTTATTCAAAATTAAATTGTAACATATGAATTTATATAATATTTGTGTAAACCATATATTTTCATAATTTAGTTAAAAATATTAATAACCTCTTATTTAACGGCTAGTTTATATATTATTATATTAAATAATAATGTTTTATTAATATATTATTGTTCGATAAAACCAGTTCCAGCATGCAACGCATGTCATCAAAAAAAGTCATTGTTATGTGAGATGCAAGATATCTCTGTATTTCATGAAATTATTATAGAATAGATTTATTTAAAATATTAAGTATATTTTAAATTCTCAAGATGTTATATTTATTTATGTGTTTGTTTTGAATGTCATACAAGCTATCAAATAAAAGTTACTCTTTTTTTGTTTTTTGGGTGTTACACTTGATGTGTCCATGTACATTGGACATATCCATATAACATGGCCATTTACTAAGGATATGTAAATTTACAGTGATTATTTCTTTTCTTACCTGACTATAACATCAATTTAATGATAAAAAATAAATTATTACTATCCCATATCCAAAAGTTTAGTATCTTATGAAAATTAGAACTATACATATTTTATACATAAAAAATCATAACAAATAAATGTATATCATTAAAATTTAATCTTAATACTTAATGTTCTCATTTGTAAATGAAATTATCTAGTGATATACATTAATGCAAGGGGTGATACAAAAGCCCTATAATAAGATAAATAAGGAACATGAATCAATATAGCATGGGTGAAAATAATCATCATCATCGTAAAAATCATAGATTTATATTCATAATCAGAACGAAATGTTATATTTCAAGTCATGGAATGTGGAAATGCATAAAAATGAAACATCATGTCTTATTGGACAAATACCACACTTAGTTGTGAACAAATATAACATCATGATCACATATAACATATGAGAATAATCTTATCATCAACATTGTGGTCAGATTTAGAATCATTCTCAAACATAGTAAACATAATAACATGATAGACATCACATTACACAATGTATTATAAAGAAATATAGTTATGGGCCCACCTGTCACATCATAATTGTAGAGACCCTAATCTTGACCTACATAGATATTACATTACTTTTGTAGAATACATAATACATAACAAAAACAGACACACATGGACCGTAATAGTTTAGTGACTTTGGAAACTTGGAATGCAATCTTCTAATCGCGGTGAATGATCTTCAACATCTCCCATAAAGAACTTACACTTTTTTCTTCCTTACCTAAAACCTTTATTTTAATCCTGGGGGAAAATAAAACATAAAAAGGGTGTGATCAAATTCTCAGTAAGGGTAAGCATGGATAAAATAAAACATACCATATACATTTGAACTTAAAAACATGAACATAATGTTTAAACATCAAAATCATGAGCAACGACTTAAATCATGGAATTACATAAGGCATAGATCATAATGGAACATAAATCATGATAACATAGCATGGGAATAAAACATGTGATTGTGGAATCCATTAAGCACATGTAATGATTTCCATAGTAGCCAAGGCATTGCTGACAAGACCATCTTAGTGGAAAAAGTCCCTTTCTGAATCGAGTTCACTCCTCGTTCCATTCCTGTAATACTGAACCAGATTATCATACCATTCTAGCCATGTCTGTATCATGAGATATAAATCTTTATCCAATGCATTGGAGGGAGATATAGGTCCACCCATCTCATAATGAAATCATTCTTTCGTGTGCCACAAAATCGTAAATCATACATCATAGCATAACCCATGTAATAAAATGGGATTCTTAAACATCATTCCATCATAACATAATCCATAAAAATTTGATATAATTTCATCAGAAGAAAATTGAAACCATTTAAATCATAGATACATATTACTTGAAACATACACATATGAAATAATTTCATCTTAGATGGAAAATAGTTTTGACAAAACACTTGAAATTAATTCTTGAGGAAAATATCCTTTCTTCTTTAAAATCATTTTATTTTCACAAAATTCCATGAAATTTTAAAAGAAAAGGGTTTTTTTTAAAATAATCATGAAATCTTGTAGAGGAAGAATCTTAAAAATGAGGCATTATGAAACCGTAAAAATCTGTTCACTCCTTATAAGTTAAAAATAACATTCTCCTCGTACTTTAGTCGAAAAAGTCAAAAAAAGTACCTTGTAGCCTAAACAAAAGAAAGAATCATTACATACCATGTAGTAAAAGTAAAAAATGGGTAAAAATAACATTAAACCTAGATGAAAACATTTTTATAAAACATTCTCATGGATAATAACAATAACCCCAGTAAATACTTACGAATAAACAATCTCGGATAAGAATGAGATTGGAATATTTATCCCATACCTTAGGTACGATATGCTTCATATGTATCCGAACCTCCTATATAATGATTTAATTAATTTAATTGACTTATAACATAATAATATTCATTATTATGATATCATATATGGTTCACTTATGACTTTATATTACCCGTCCTTTTGTAAATTCCATGTTAAAGAGTGTTTTGGGTAAAATCGTTTCAGTTGTCGTCCATGTTTTGACTTGTAATTATTCATATGGTTACTAATATCATGTTTAATTAATTAAATAATATAAAACATTATTTATATATAATATATATTAAGAATATACATATATATAATAGATCGATAAATGGAAATAAATACACCGTTCATGGAGATGGTAGGTTGTACGTACACATGAAGGTTGTTTTCGTTTCATCATTGAATTGAATGTAATTAATTGGATGACATTCATATGTATATAAATAAATCTAGTATCATTATTATGTCATATATTTCATGATTACTTATTATATATACTTTATAATCATTTATGAATGGTTAATCATTGAGAATGAATCTCATCGCGTCGTGGAGACGGTATTCTGTATGCACGCACGAGCGATGATATCGTTCCCATGATCGTGGAATTATATTGGAGTGTATGTATACTATTACAGAATCAATATCACTTTGAAATAATCATATATAGTTATTAATTACACCATTATACTCATCCAAGTAAGGTGGTGGTGGAAAATAGATTACACCACGACGTGGAGACGGTATTCCGTACGTACGAACGCATGTTGAATTCGTTTTCCGTAGGAGGGATAGATGGTGAAATATGGTTGTTTCGTACTTATAAAAACATATAAGTATATGAGTGATACTGATGTTATTACTTCATAATGAAACAACCTAAGAAGAAGAAGTGGAAGAAGAAATATAGTTGAAAGAATCGGTAACAGACATTACCTCTTCTTTGATGCGCCTCTCGAGACCTCCTCTTAAGGCACTAAAATTCGTCTTTGAAGAAGACTAGGACCTCTAGTATGTTTCTAGGGAATTTGATAAGAGAAATTGGCAGGGTTTGGCCAAGCATGAAGGCTCAATGTGGTGTGAGGAAGATAGGGAGGAGGTGCCCATTTATAAGGGAGGAGAGGGGCACCTTTGGAATAACTAAATATATTATTTTATTATAAAGTCATATTCGGTTTCAAAAAGCTCCAAATTAATTTATTTCAAAGATAAGGTGGTTATGGGTCAAAATACTCTCATCCAATAGAATTTGGACAAGTTTAGGTCATTATATTAACCTTAACTTTTAGTTTTAACTCTTAGTTAATTAGATTGACATTTACCATGTCACTTTGTATTTTGATATTATATAGTTAGTAAACTTACAATATACATCCAAGTAACCCCCAAGTGATCCATTAATGATAAACCTATCATGATATAAGTATCTTCGCCAAACCTTAGATTTTTAGGAATATAATAACAATTAATAATATAATATTTGTTTTAAAAACTATTTTATGTCAATTTTGACACTATTTGGTAATTGGTTTTTGTGAAAATCAGAACCGAATTATTATTTCGAAAAAGTTAATTAAATCACTAATAACATGTCATAATAACATATAAAATTATTGTAATTCATAAAAAGTCTCAAATTACATTTATTTTGGTATTTATAACATCAATTATGTCAATATTTCATTAATAAGATAATTATTGCATCATCATTGTGTCATAAATAAATTAAATTATTTTAAGTCTACAAATTAAAAATAAACTACCATTATGTATAAAATATTTTTAGCTTTCTAATGAATATTTATAGTTGAATTTATCATATGTATAACCCTATATTAAAATGATATTGTTATTAAACATTGATTTTAACTATTTTAACCCTTCTTTAAATAAATTAATAATAAATGTCCTAATCTAATCCATGTGGGCCTAAATGGACATATATTATTCCTAAGGTTGTTTTTGGACGAATTAAACTTATCAAATAGAATTATTACATGTTTTAGAGTAATAGTAATATCATTTTTACCCTTAATGACCCTATTTACTTTTAACCGTTGTAAAAGAAAGTAAAAAGTTACTATTCACCAAAAATTATTTTAATCTCATTGAACCAAATTTTAGTCCATGATATTAACCGTGTCTCTCAAATTTTTGAAATTCCACTCACAGAAGCGGTGAAATTAAGTTTTATGAAAAATTAAGTTTTTTAACTACCACTTAGTGGTTTCACTATTCATCAAAAATGAAATTTTCCAGAAAAATAAAAAAAAATTATACCTATTCTATATTTGATATTATGAATTCAAAAATGATTTCTATTTTACCAATTTCAAAACATATTAGTTGAATTAATTAATTTAAAAATTAATTTCCGTCGTCAAAACAAATAACGTGTTCTTAAGAGATAATAACTAACAATTGTTTGACACATGTTTATGTCTGGTTTAAATGTGAAATTACATCAAATGAACAAAATTGTATTCAATTGTAAAAATATATTCTAAATATACTTTAAAACCACTCAAAATAATAATTTATCACTATTAATTATTTCGATTAAAAAAGTTGTTTTTAATTAACATTTAGTAATTTTCACTATTCATCATAATATGAAAGTTATCTGAAAATTACCAAAATATCACTCTAAGCTAATTTTGATATTACGAATCCAAAAATGTAGTCCATTTTGAGAAAGAAAATTTATAAAATTTCAAAATGTGGGTATTACTATTCATAAAGGCTAGTTCATAATAATATTATAATAATAACTCGTTTAGTGAAACTCGGTATTGTGTACTACACACGCTATCGAGGAAGGTCGTGATTGCGTGTAATGCAAGTCATGTCATAGATGCGTGTTGTGCAAGCTACTTTTAGAGTACAACACAAGATATTAATGAAATTAAAAATAATATTTTTCATAAAACTTCGGGGTGTTACATTCTACCCCCCTTAAAATGAATTTCGCCCTTAAAATTCGTTGGGGTTATAAATGGTTTACTACTCGAAAGTTTCTTTAATAGAAACCCACATCGTAAAAAAGAATACCAAAACATGTCTTAAAAACTAAAGTATGAAACATAATGGTTAACCAAATTAACTCATCACTAGGTTTCCACGTAGGAGAACATAGGTGAAAATATGGATATGGAAGAAAAAATATAACCATCAAGTTCTGATGGAGTGTGGTAGAGAACATGGCTATGTAAAATCCAAAAATCACAAAGCCATAAATTTCTGACGATCTAAGGTACCATCTGATTCATCAGATATAAGAGCACTAGGACAACATTTTTGGTTTTCAAGATCGTTTCCCTAAAGTTGATGAAATTGGATTTAGAAGAAATACTTTCGTGATTTTTGTACAGTCTCACCATTGGTCGTTCTTTAGACAATTTCCACTTCATCTCTTAAAGAAATGAAGTTGAATTTGTTATTCGTGATGTGTTAGCAGACCATGTGATAGAATGATGGGTCACTACATCTGTCTCAAACAAAAGGTTAGAAAAGTTATCAATAAATACATAAGTCCATCTATAGTGACATTAATCATATATGGTTCCTAAAATGGACTTAAAATTCATATATCATACTGCTTAATATAATAAAACTAGTTTCTACTAAACAGGGACTTCCTGTAGGCAAGTGGTTGGTGATAAAGGCCAATCGCACTTTGGTTGTGGGTTCGATTCCCACAAACTTGTCTGACGCAATGGGCTGTCGCCCATCCAGCAGGTTGTCCTTTTTTAAAAACTAAATTACTATAAACTCCCTAAAATAATATTAAAAAACTTATATCCTTAAACAATACTAACTTACTTCCAACATAATCCATTCCAATCTTTAGGCTTATCCAAAATACTGCTGTCCAATCTCATATTATAGTGAAAAAAATTACCAAAGGGTTCATATCAAAAGCATGTTAATACCATCGTTGATCCCTATATATCATGAGATATGTCTTGTTGGTCACAATCCAAACATTCAAAGGACTTAATCATGTATTCTCTTGAAAAATGAATACCCATTGAATCTTAGTGAAAACATGAGTGCTGTCAAAAGTTAACTCTTTTCACATACCAAAACCTCAAACCATGATATAACTATTTCCTTATATTTGTCATGAGATAATGAATACTGTCAAACATTTCATTTTCTCTTTATCCCTTCATTATGTTCATATCATCTTCTTTTCGAAAATATCTCAATCACTTTCCATGGTTACCGGTAACATAAAATTATTGAAAACCACAATAGACCAATACATAAATATTCCAATATTCCATGATACTATATAAAACATTATTTTGGAATCCCATTACATAAACACTTAATCATTACAACACTTCATTTTCATACTCAACATCACAAATAGTGATCGCATGTAACTTCCCTTTGTCCTTTTACTTAAGTGGATTTTCATTTCGATCACCACTAACCCTTGGATTAGGGAATTTATTAGCATAATGCCCCATTTCCTTTTACATGAAGCATTGAAGTGTTGGTGGTGCGATCTCTACAGTATTTTCTTTATTCACATCATTAGCAACCGTTTATCCATTACTTCGACACTCAACTGCTCTATGACCATCTTTTCCACACATAAAACATTTTCTAGTACCTTTTAGGAAATCTCCACATTGCTTCTTTCCACACATTGAGCATAAGGAAACATTCATCTTCTTTTCAGCATTATTCTGAGATTTCTCCTTGAACTCCATCTTCCGTTTCATGTCATAACCATGAGATGGATATGTTACACCAACTTCCAGTTCTACCTTGATAGCACAACACACAATTTCTTCATAGCTACTGAAGTATCTTATAACTAATTCCCTTCGAAGACAGGGTTTTAAGACACTACAAAATCGGTCAACTTTACTTTCAGGTTTGATCATAAATCTAGATGTATACCTTGAAAGTCTTGTAAAATTTCCTTCTTATATACCAACAGATTCATCATCCTTTTTCTTTACTTCAAGAAACTCCTTCTACATCATTGATCGAAGAATACGAGGGAAGTACGTATTGAAAAATAAGTAATTAAACTTGTCCCATTCCATGTACTCAATTTCATCTCTTGGCCTCATATTCTTGATAAGATTCCACCATTGATCAGCTTTACCTTCCAAACGATATACTGCTAAGATGAATTTATCATGTTCAGAACATTAATGAACTGAAAGTATATTTTCTGTGGTACTGATCCATTGTTCAGCAACAAGTGGATTAGAAGACCCACTGAAAGAAGGTGGACGTTGCCTCATGAAGGACTCAATAGAATATTGTTCCCTCCTCTGCTCATTTGAAAGTCCAGAATGATTCATAGCTTGTGTAAGTATATTAATAAGATTTTTCACTCCCTCTCCCATAACATTTGTTTGTTCATGAGGATAATCATTGCATTGTCCATTTCATTGATCAAAACGGTTCCTTCGGGTTCCAACCATCGTCTAAAACACAAAAAGAATAGTGTGAGAGGAAAAAATCATTCTAGGGAAAACAACATAATAAAGAGGGAGTACCTTCAATATCTGACATCTTAGGTTTAATTCTAAGATCGTTGCCGTAATTCTAGGACTATAACATATACTTATACTTAACCTTAGGGACTTCCCTAGACATACCTTAGAAATATCTCTAGGGATCTCACTAATGTTCTCGCATCCGAGTTTCCAATTGTTGACTAAACCTTTCCTCTGATACCAATTGTAGAGACCCGAAGCATGATGTACATAGATATTACATTACTATTGCGGAATAAATAATACATAACAAAAACAGACACACAAGGACTGTAATAGTTTGGAGTCCTTGGAAACTTGGAACACAATCTTCTAATCAAGGTGAAAGATCTTCAACATATCCTATAAAGATCTTCCACTTTTTGTTCCCTCACCTAAAACCTTTCTTTTAATCCTGGGGGAAAATAAAACATAAAAAGGGTGAGCTCAAATTCTCAGTAAGGGTAAGCATGGATAAAATAAAACATACCAAATACATCTGAACTTAGAAACATGAACATAATGTTTAAACATCAAAATCTTGAGCAACGACTTAAAACATGGAAGTATATAAGGCATAGATAACAATGGAACATAAATCATGATAACATAGCATGGGAATAAAACATGTAATTGGGGCATCCATTAAGCACATGTAATGATTTCCATTGTATCCTTGGCATTGCTGCCAAGACCATCTTAGTGGACAACGTACCTTTCTGAATCAAGTTCACTCCTCATTCCAGTCCTGTAATCATGAACAAGATTAACTTACTGTTCCAGCTATGTTTATCTCATGAGATATAAATCTTTACCCAATGCATTGAAGGGAGATATAGGTCCCACCCATCTCATAATGAAATCATTCTTTCATGTGCCACAAAATCATAAATCATACATCATTGCATAACCCATGTAATAAAATGGAATTATTAAACATCATGCCATCATAACATAATCAATAAAAATTATATATCATTTCATCATAAGATAATTGAAACCATTTAAATCATAGAGACATATTACTTGAAACATACACATATGAAATAATGACATCTTAGATGGAAAATAGTTTTGACAAAACACTTGAAATGAATTCTTTAGGAAAATATCCTTTCTTCTTTAAAATAATTTTCTTTTCACAAAATTCCATGAAATTTTAAAAGAAAAGGGTTTTGTTGAAAATAATTAGGCACTCTTGTAGAGGAATCCTCTTGAAAATGAGGTGTTATGAAACTGTAAAAATATTTCCACGCCTTGTAAGTTAAAAATAACATTCTCCTTATACTTTAGTCAGAAAAGTCAAAAAAAGTACCTCGTAGCGTAAACAAAAGAAAGATTCCTTACATACCATGTAGTAAAAGTAAAAAATGGGTAAAAAGGACTTTAATCATACATGAAAATTTTTTATAAAACCTTCACATGGATAATAACAATAACCCCAGTAAATACTTACGAATAAACAATCTCGGATAAGAATGAGATTGGAATATTTACCCCTTACCTTAGGTCCGATATGCTTCGTACATATCTGAAACACCTGTATAATGATTTAAATAATGTCATTGACTTATCACAGAATCATATTCATTGTTATGATATCATATATGGTTCACTTATAACATTATATTACCTGTTCTTTTGTAAATCCATTTTAAATAGCATTTTGGGTAAAATCGTTTCATTTGTCGTCTGTGTTTTGACTTGTAATTATTCATATGATTACTTAGATCATGATTACATAATTCCAGAATATAAAACATGATTTATATATAATATATATTCAGAATATACATATATATAATAGATCGATAAATGGAAATAAATACACCGTTTATGGAGACGGTAGGTCGTACGTACACATGAACATTGTTTTCGTTTCCATATTGAATTGAATGGAATTAGTTGGTTGACATACATATATATATACATAAATCCAGTATCATTATTATGTCATATGATTCATGATTACTTATTATATACAGTTTATAATCATTTATGAATGGTTAATCATTGAGAATGAATCTCATCGCGTCATGGAGACGGTATTCCATACGTACGCACGAGCGATGATATCGTTCCCATGATCGTGGAATTTTATTGAAGTGTATGTATACTATTACATAATCAATATCAATTTACAATAATCATATATAATTATTATTTACACCAATATACTCATCCAAGTAATGTGGTAGTGGAAAATAGATTACACCACGACGTGGAGACGGTATTCCGTACGTAAGCACGCGCAATGATTTATTTTTCCGTAGGATGGATATATGGTGAAATAGGGTTGTTTAATACTTATAATAACATATCAGTATGTGAGTGATACTGATTTTATTACTTCATAGTGAAACAACCTAAGAAGAAGAAGTGGAAGAAGAAATAAAGTTGACAGAATCGGTAACAGACATTACCTCTGCTTTGAAGCGCCTCTTAAGACCTCCTCTTCAGCACTAAAATTGGTCTTTGAAGAAGACCAGGACCTCTAGGATGTTTCTAGGGAAGTGGAAAAGAGAAATTGGTAGGGTTTTGTTGAGCTTGAAGGCTAAAAGTGGTGTGAGGAAGAGAGGGAGGAGGTGCCCTTTTATAAGGGATGAGAGGGGCACCTTTGGAATAACAAAAAATATTATATTATTATAAAGTGATATTCGGTTTTTAATAGCTCCAAATTGATTTATTTCAATGATAAGGTGGGGATTTGTCGCAATACTCTCATCCAATAGAATTTGGACAAGTTTAGGTGATTATATTAACCTTAACATTTAGTTTTAACTCTTAATTAATTAGATTCACATTTACCATGTCACGTTGTATTTTTATGTTATATAGTTAATAAACATACCATATACATCCTAGAGACCCCCAAGTGGTCCATTAATGATACAAATATCATGATATAAGTATTTTTTCCGAACAATAGATTTTTAGGAATATAATAACAATTAATAATATAATATATCTTTTAAAAACTATTTTTTTCAATTTTGACACTATTTGGTAATTGATTTTTGTGAAAATCATAACAGAATGATTATTTCTAAAAAAGTTAATTAAATCACTAATAACATGTCATATTAACATATAAAATTATTGGAACTCATAAAAAGTCTCATATTACATTTATTTTGGTATTTATAAAATCAATTATGTAAATATTTCATTAATAAGATAATTACTGCATCATTATTGTGTCATAAATAAATTAAATTATTTTAAGTCTAAAAATTAAATATAAAATACCATTATGTAAGAAAGCTTTTTATTTTTATAATTAATATTTATAGTCTAATTTATCTTATGTATAACCCTATATTAAAATGATTTAGTTATTAAACTTTGATTTTAACTATTTAACCCTTCTTTAAATAAATTAATAATAAATGTCCTAATCTAATACATGTGGGCATAAATGGTCATATTCTATTTATAAGGTTGTTTTTTGCCGAATTACACTTATCCAATAGAATTTGGACATGTGTTTGGGTAATAATAATATCATTTTTACCCTTAATTACCCTATTTACTTTTAACAGTGGTAAAAGAAAGTAAAAAAGTTACTATTCACCAAAAAAAATTAATCTCATTGAACCACATTTTAGTCCTTGATTATAACTGTGTCTCTCAAATTTTTGAAATTCCAGTCACAGATGCAGTAAAATTTAGTTTTATGAAAACTTCAGTATTTTAACTACCACTTAGAGGTTTCACTATTCATCAAAAAATGAAAGTATACAGAAAAGTACAAAAAAATTAAGCCTAAACTATATTTGATATTATGAATTAAAAAATGATTTCTATTTTACAAAATTAAAAATATATTAGTTGCATTAATTAATTTAAAAACTATTTCCCGTCGTAAAAACAAATAGCGTGTTCTTAAGAGATAATAACTATCAAAAGATTGACACTTGTTTATGTCTGGTTTAAATGTTAAATTACATCCAATGAACAACATTTTATTAAGTTGTAAAAGTATATTCTAAATATACTTTAAAACCACTCAAATTAATAATTTATCACTATTAATTATTTCGATAAAAAATGTTGTTTTTAATTAAAATTTAATAACTTCCACTATTAATCAGAATATGAAAGTTATCAAAAAAGTACCAAAATTTCACCCTAAGCTAATTTCGATATTACGAATCCAAAAATGAAGTCCATTTTGAAAGATAAACATTATTAAAATTTTAAAAAGTGGTAATTACTATTCATAACGGCTAGTTCATAATTATATTATAATAATATCTCGTTTCGTGAAAAAACTCGGTATTGTGTACTACACATGCTATCGAGGAAGGTCGTGATTGCGTGTAATGAAAGGAAAGTCAGGGATGCGTGTCATGAAATCTCTTTGTATCATACAACACAAGTCATTAATGAAATTAAAAAGAATATTTTTCATAAAATTTCGGGGTGTTAGAATAACATTTACATAAAAATGCATTCCACATAGAAATTAAATCAGTCATATTCAAAAAATAACCAATTTAATGTAATGAGTTTGATAATAACTTTATAAAACATACATACATGAATAAAATTTTTTGTTAACATATTAAAAAGGTAAAAAACCTAATTTGTTATATGAATCATCAATATCAATTGTGGAAGAAACCATCTCAAGAGTAGTCGAGATGTGTTTTGGAAGGAATAGTTATTTTGAAAAATATATATATTTTTCATAAAACTAAGTTGGAAACATGTGTATCCTTGAAAAAAAAGAGGTAATTCAAATGAAATTATATTTAATAAACCTCAAAATAATATCTAAGAATTTTTTTCATGAAATACGTATAACCCAAAGAAATGAAGTTGGTTTTCAGATTCCCCTTACCATATATCTGAATGATTTCTTCAGGATAATATAATGAAAAGCAAAATTTAATTCATAATTAATAAATATAGAACCTATTAAATATTTATTTGATTTTTATAATTTAGTTATGTTTTAATATATCCATGTTGATGAGTTATATAGTTTAATTTCATTGTTCTGAGAGTGCTCATTTTCTTGGTTTTCATGATTGGTTCATCTGTATAAAAGTATATATGCTCATATAAAATTAGAATAATTATATATAATTGAAATTATATGTTATTAAAAAACATAAAATATTTTAAATTTTCATATATATATTTTTGTATTTTCATATGAATATGATTAATTACATAAAACATTAATGTAAATCTATAGTTTATTTTGGCGGTATTTCGAACCATCATGAAATAATTACATTTTATTAAATATTATGATTTTAAATATGTTCAAGAAAATTAAAAAGTAGTACTATGAATATTAAAATATTTTTAACCATAATAATGGTTTAATATCCATCCTTGAAAGAGGTATTGTAAAAATTAATAATCTTCATCCATGAAGTTAATAAATCTAAACATCAGAAATAATGTATTCATTTTTAGAATAAGAGGAGTGGAGAAGTGGTATGATGATAAATATTACCTTACAAAATAACATTAAAGTATATATATGATACTATACTTATGATTCCACTTTTTATTGGATATTTGAGGTTATAATATAAAAATAAAAGAAATTAAAAGATAACGAACGAGGATTTTACCTCATGAATTTCTTCTCCTTGAGAACCTCCTTAATTAACTTGTGGTGGGTCTTTTGTTTAGACTAGGAGAACATGGATGTGGGGAAGAGTCTTGGGATTTGATTTGGGTATAATTTAAACATGTTAAAAGTCTTGGAAGGTGTGTAGAGAAAAAGTGGTGATGGGTCGTATTTATTAGGGGAGGAAGGGGTATTTTTTATTAATATATTCATTATTTTATTATTTTGGATCAAGACTATAAATAGTGTTGATAATTACCGATAAATATTTTAAATAATGAATGATAGCTCTATGTTATTATTCATACATCATCTAGGACTACAAAATTAATTTTTCTAAATAATAATGTTAAATACCTTAAATTATCTTATTTTACTATTCACCAAAAATTTAACTATTTTAGAAAAATACTAAAAATCACTGTAAAATTTTTTCTATGTGTATAATTTAAAAAGGAATAAATTTTATGAAATTCATTTTAAAAATATGTGAAATTATATTTATAATTAAAACCATTATTTATTACAAAAATAATGTTTCTAATATTATAATCATTTTATGATAGTTTGAAAAATTAATTAAGGTATTATAAAATAATATAAAATTATAATTAAAAAATATATTCATTTATGAATCTATTTCTGGAAAATAAATTATATATTAAATCATTATATTAATTATAAAATTTTAAATAAAAAATACATTTCACAAAAATACCACACATAATTTATCATTGTATAACAATTATTAACTTATAACATGATATAATTCTATTATATTTTAATTTATAATATTCCTAACATTTATTTATACATTCATATTCCAGCTTACTATTCTTAATGGTTATATTTATATTCCAATGATAATGTTACTATTTCGTTAGTATAGGTTCCTTAATTTATAAAAATATTACATACTTCATTCCTTATTTATGAGAACGATGATTTTATTGGGTTATCTATATTATGTAAGTGTTTTATAACATATAACATAATTATAATAAGTAAAAAAAATATATTTATAAAATTTTAGATCATTACATTCTTCCCCAAAATTGAAATTTCACCCATGAAATTTTATTTTACATACTAAGGTGAAAACAGTTGAGGGTACTTATCACTCATTTCTTCATTCTGTTCCCATATCACCTCTTCATATTTATGATTCATCCAAAAAGATTTATTTGAAGAGTTTTCATGTTGCTTAAGAATTTTTCTCTACAATCAATGATCTTCTTTAGCTGGTCTTAAAACGTGTGGTGGTTCTCTAGTTTGACCACCACTAAATTTAGTAAATGAGAGGGGTCATGTATTTATATTCTCAAGAGAGATACAAGGAACACTTCACAAACATGTTCCATATTTGGTGGATTTTCAAGCTTCTAGGACACTGTCTCTTATGAGTTCAAGGATCTCAAAGGGGCCAATGTACATTGAGTTAAGATTCCCTTTCTTTCCAAACTGCATGAATCACATCCTTGGTATTATTAGAAGGAATAATTTGTCTCCAACATTGTGCTCCAATTCCATTTTATGGTTTTACACATATTTATTTACTGAATCATAGCATCTTTGACATGTTTTTAAAGGAATTTAACTTTCTCCTTCATTAGTTGCACAAGATATAGTCTAGGTAGCATTTGTTCGCCAACTTCATCTCAACAGTTTTGAGTTCTATATCACTTCCCATATAGATATTCATATATATCCATCTAAATACTATAGTTGGAACTGTTATTGTTTGATAATTCCAGCAATGGGAGATGTTGATCCCATCATCATTTGAATTCCATTGAGTAGGATCTTAGCATTTCCTCGCCTGTATGAGTAGTACTTTTAGATTGGACATTAATTTGGGGGTGATGGGATATGATAAAAATAATTTAACTACTAAAGTTATATTGAATACTTCTCTATAATTTAGATGTCAACTTTGGATCATGATCAGAGGCGATCAAATTTGGAAGCCCATTCAACATCACCACATCCTTCACATATATTTATGATAGTTGTTTAGGAAATAAATCTTCTTGAATAGTAATGAAGAAAAAAGTCCTGGTTAGTTGATAAAACACAAATCATATCACATTATTTCCTTTGGATATTTTGGGAAACTAGTCAAAAAGTCTATAGAGTCCTTCTCCCAATTTCATGTGGGTATAGGTAATGGTATCATCATCCATTTGGAATTATTTCATTATGATTTAACATTATGAAATACCATGAATGATGGGATATAATACACGATATACTTTTTACCGTTTTCCCACATGAAGTGTTCTAGAATATCACAGTAAAAATTATCACTACTATGATAGATGGATAACGGTGAGCTATGTGATTTATGAAATTTCTACATCTTTACATTGGGTTACGAAGGTACAAACCTCGTTATGACAAACCAAATCAAACTATCATCATCGAGGTAGAACTCATGTATCATTCCTTACATTACTAAATTCACATTATTTTGTATCTCTAGATTATTCCATTATGCCTCCTTAATCTTCTCTTGGATAGATAGCTGGGAAATCATTTGGGAAAGGTTGGATTTATTCCCCACCATTATGATTTCCAAATCATTCCTTTGAATATCCATGAATATATGATCTTTCTCAATCCACCATTATGAAAAATACCCATTTAGATGTAGTTTAGTCTACTGATAGATGGTTCTATGATGGTTTCAAAAAAAATATTGCTAAAATTGGTGTTTGTAGTCAACACCTGGTAGTTTCATCCATTTAGGATAGGTTTCTAAAAAGTGTCATAGAACATGTTTTTGTAGATGTTTTTTTAGTTTTAGTGGCGTTTTTATTTTAAAAAATAAGTGTGATCTCAAGGAGTTTTCTAACCACCATGGAGGACCGATTTTTTACCAAAAAACCAACAATAAAACAAATAAAACCACTGATAAGTAATTTTCTTTTACATTTTCTAGCGGTTTTAACCACTTCCCAAAAAAATACGATATTATATTGGTAGTCTAAACATCCATGAAAAAAAAAATTGAAGCAGTGTAAACCACCACTAAATCATGAAATACAAAAAATTAAACTGCAGTTTCTACAGCCCCAAATTCTGTATCCAAAACAACAGAAGAGTAAAACATCATATTTTACCAAATCATCAAATATATCATCAATGTACAAAGAAAACATCACATGTTAGAACTAAAGAATCAACATACATTTATTCTCACAACAACATAAAGAATCAACACATTGATAAAGTAAACAATCACATTGAATGAAATAATACATTTCCTAATAAAATGAATGAATCAAACAAGACACAACAAATTTAAGAAATTAATACTACATAAATACATTGAACGAATGAACACATTAAAAGAATCAATAATACATTTCTCAATACATTGAAATAATCAATACATTTATCAATACATTTATCATTTAAACTATGTTGATTCTTTAAACTATTTCACAAAAAATTTCCATGGAAAAAATTTAATAAATTTAAAACTTGTTATAAATAATTAACAATTTTCCATTAAAATGAGGCTTCAGATGTTAAAACTAAATCCACCAAAATTACGAAAATATAAATTAATTTAATAATAATTAAATAATTATCAATATGAAACCATCCATAATGAATACCATTTTCATAAAATGGGTCATTAATGATTAAAAACCAATATGAAATGCTTAGCCAAAAGAGAAATCACTATAAATATCGATAAATTATTTAAACATCCACAACCGAGGATTTAAACTAGCTTTGATTTATACAATGGGTATTTACTTTATGAAATTCTAGGACTTCCAACACTGATCCCACCCCTTGATGAAATCATGAAAACCAACATAATAGCCTCTATATGACTCATCTGAAATTAATCCACATAGTTCGAGTTACCTGATAACATCCCTACAACATATCTATGACCTATAAGGTAGTGCTAAAAAAATAGGGTCCATGCACAAATAGAGGAAAAAAAATCTCCCATAATGGAGATCAACCAACACATCAAGATTGATCTTTAACTATGAGGGTGAAAACAAGAGGATACTTTTTAAAAATAAGGTCTGATAGAAATGGGTTGTCCTATAAGTTATAGTCTTGAGATATCATTATAATTATAAGAGATATAAGACATTAGATTTATGAGGGATAACATAGAATGATCCATGGTTAATAAGACAGGGTTGTGATGTGATATTTGGAATAGGGTGTATACTTTCTTATAAAGGATGGTGTTAAATAGAGATCGCAGTCTTGGAGAAAACCATGGGGTATTGTTTCATGAATTGACCTATAGAGACCCAACTTGGGACACCAATAAGCTGAGAGTGACACCACATGTTCACCCCCAATAATTGATGGGATTGTGACAAGCGCATAGTAATAATATCACCGAAGTGGGTGGCACTATAATATTTTAAATGAACACACCCACACAATAAACTCCATGAAATATTGTATAGGTATATTATAATAAATCCTCTCGGTGTAAATATTTTTTGTACTAACCTCTAGGAAATATATCAGAATGAGATAGATAAATATCCTAGAATGGAAAAGGGTAAAATACATGCCTAACCATGAAGGAAAGTAGGTGCCAACCTAGAAACAAAGAAATGAGAAAAATGAGTTCCCAACTCATGATCCCTATGTATGCCCACCATACATGGTCAGTGCCTCCACTTACTTCAATATTCCATAGATACGAGGTCCATTAAGGACTCTATCTACCAATTGACTATATAAGAGAAAACTCATGCATGAGAAGCCCTTACTGGTGTGAGTATAAACATATAAGTAAGTAATAATGAAAAAATAGTGGTAAATAATAGAATATAATAGTAAGATCAACTTATATGTAAATGAGATACAAGAAACTAAACATCATATATGATCAGAAAGAAAATTCAATCTCCATATCTAGTTGAAACACAACATATAGACACATGGTTATACAACACATACCTAGAGAACCCAATTTCTCGATCCCATATAAAATATAAGAAAAATATAAGAAATACCCACATTTGATACACTGTTACATGAAAAAAGCCTCTCCACTAATCATTGACCAATTATGAACTATACTCATCACCCTCTCCATCTCCATCTCTACTTCCTACTTTCGGCCCATGTTAGAAAATTATATTGACAATTAAAAAATGTTTTATATTTATATTTATAATTAAAAAACAATAAAATTTTGTGAACTAAATGATTTTGAAGTTGTGTGGGTTACCTTCTCACCACCCATCATCACATGAAATCCCCATTTGACTACTAAAGACCTTAGATGGTAATGGTCTCAAACCCATCCCACACACTCGATTTTGATGATCCTTCCCAAGGACATTACCAACCAGGTCATCCTAGGAGACTAAGTAAGACATTGTGGGCTTGAAATCCAATAGTTCATTAATTTTTACATACAAATCAAATATTAGTCATATTATAAAAAATATATATTATCATAATGATAAATTATATTACATTATTATAATGAAATATGAATTCATACCATAACTTCTTTGGAAGTCTTATTAACAAAACTCCCATCAGATATTTTATGAACATTCAACTGCACTTCTTTTCAGAAATATTGGTGGCATAAAATCGATGACTTCATTAAAGAAAGATAATTTGACAATTTAATATATTAAATAGACTAAATTTTCTAATAAATATTTAAACTAATGAAATGTTTACCATATATGATCATCTTCTAGAAAAACGTATTTGACCCCACAATGTGAGTATAATGCTTCCTATTTAAAATTTACATATTTTAATCAAATAAAATTATGTTCATAACATATAATTCAAATATATTCATGTAGAAAAATAAATAGAAATGATAATAGATGAACTGTACAAATAAAAAAAATATAAATGACAATGATAATGAATGACTGCACAAATACAATAAGTGGTTGATAAATGAATCGATAACTGCACATAAAATCATTTTATAATTCAATCTTATTGGTTTCCTACTCCAACATCACTTCATCAACCTCATAAAATCTTGTAAGACTAATATTTTCAATTTCATTATGGAAAAATAAGTCTTCTTCTTGATGTTGATGGGATTCAATTTCAGAGGATAAATCTTCCACTTTATCACCCATATCGTACTAGTCTCTTTGTTGTATGTGACCAACTACACTGTAGCATTCATCCATGACATATTTAATATAATATTACATTTTCACTTTTGAAGATAAGAATTACTGATCATGTAGTTCAAGGTCACCAACATCCATCAATAGAGATAAGTTCACACAAGTAAATTACAACGAATATCCTTTAACAACCTTAATAATATCCAACCAATTTCATTTCAATAAAACAGCTGGAAAATGTCCTTAGTAGCTCTATTAGATAATATCTATCTACTTTCCATAGTATTAAACTTCAGAAAATTTAAATATGCTACTATTTTATGATTTTAAACCGTCTTCCCAATCAACTGTATGGAATCTATGTCAATACACATTGTAAGCGTTGAAGTTTTTTGCTTGTTTTAAAGGACCTTGAGCAAGAATAATCAAATATTCAGAAAAATTTTATCATGTATCAGTATTACTGATCTAAAAAAATTAACAAACATAATTATATTTACAAAATATATGTATCAATCTACTATATGTATTGATTGCAATATATTTTTCATTTCATGTTCATCCAATCATTCATCTCTTTATATTTATCCTCATATCTTCAAAAAATCGATATAAAATTTCAATATTCATCAACATATATCTATGTGCCTGTAATAATGTCATTTCTGTTAGTGTTGCATTAGTGCTCCTCCCAACTGATTGACCAATAACTTGGATGGTTTTTGATTTCCCGTTTATTTCCGATTGAGTTGATTTGTTGTCAGAATGTCAAAATCGATTGAATCATGTCTCAATATCATCCCAATATATATAAAAAAATGTTTAAAAATCCTCTTCTATATAGCCTTCAGAAATATAGCCTTCAGGTTGAGAGTTTTTTTCATGTATGATTTTAAACCCCCATTATATCTATGAAATAAAATAAAAAAACACAATTTTATATTAAATGAAGTTCCAATAATTGTTTATAGAAATTAAAAACATATAAATAATATACCTCTCAATGTGATACATCTATCGATAATGTACGGGCCCTCCAAATTTATCTTTCTCAACCTAATGCCCAATTATATGCATCATGACTATAAAAAATTATAGAGGAATGATAATATCTATTTAAAAAAGTGTCAATAAAAATTTCTCCAGAACGATATCAAGGTGAAATGGAAGTAGAATTTTCTCACATAGTTGTCTGAAAAATGTGATGATTTTGAGTACAATAGTAGTTACCTTTTTAGGTAATAATGTAGGCAATGCCAATGAAAGTAATTGATGTAAAAATATATTTAAATCGCAGATTTTCAATCAGTGTAACCAATGATAGTATAACTCATCACTCGTTGATATGTTAGTTAAATACCCATCAGATACCTTCACATGTTTTTCAATTCGAAGGAATGTATCTTTATCCCTATTTTTCATTGCAAAAATTGACAGATCATATATTCCATTATCATCTAGTTAGAGATCACTCTTTTTGTTCATTTCTTGTAATACTTTCCTACCATTGAGAATAACCTTAAAATATCTATGCTCAATACGAAATGTGACGATCAAATTGTCTAAAACATTCTTCACAATACACATTTCATCAGGATTATTCCACAAAAAATTATATTCCCAATTAGGATTTTTGAAGAGTATACTTTTTTTCCTCCATTGATGTGTTCCAATTTCACATGTTGATTCTCTTCGAACTCATTTCCCACTATCATTCAAATTATTCACCTTCCCCAATATTGTTTCAACATTTCCAAGTTGTGACAATATTTTAGAACTAGTTGACAACTTTGAAGGTTGTCTATCATTAATCAAACTATTGAATTTAGACATGTTCAGCCGAAATATATGAGATGCATCGAGAAATATTCAATGAAACAGGAAGAACCTTTTTCTTCAATGAGGTAGCCATTTTGGATCAAAATAAAAGATACAAATAGGATAATCTAATCATGTTTAAATGATTCAACCAACTAAATTTCTAGGTCAATGTAAGTCATTAACGGTCCACATTAGATTAGCATACATTTTGAATAGTGGTCTAGCAGATGCATCATTTGTCTCAGCACCATTGCTCCATAACTCATGTAATTCATCAATTAAAGGCAACAAGTATATATCAATATATTTTCCATGCATTTTTTATTGGAATGATCATCGAAATGATAAAATTTGTTTGTTGCAAACACATCCATGGAGTCAGATTGTAAGGGATCAAAACAATCGACCAAATGATATAACTTGTACTCAAAGTCTGAAATGAGTTGAATCCATCAGTACCCAATCCCAATAAAACATTCCTATGATTGGGTAAAATATATGAGTTTAATGAATCAAATTCCATCAATGATTGTGAATATCTTGGATGTCGTATTAACCCATCATTGTTATTATCAATAGAATTCCACAAAACATTTTAGATAGTATTAGATGACATGAATAATCTTTTTAATCGAGGAATTAATGGAATGTAACAAAAAACCTTTGCAGGTGTGTAAATTTTCTTCTTATTAATGGTAGTATGTTTATTGAGACTTCCAAAATCACCCATATAATGCCATCTAAATGAACTGTTTTTTTTCAATCCTACCTACTTTAATCACCTCCACTAAAAAGAATACAATCCTTGGGATAAGCAAGATTTTTTTTATATTCAACCAATACTTTACTAAACTAGTGTAATTGAGGAGGATCAATGTCGAATGACAAATTGTATATATTCATATTGAGTATAATTGAAAGGTAAAACCAATTTCTCTCCTCCAATATACATTTAAACATATATAACCACATCACCCATAAGATTTGAGATTACTCATCCAACAACCTATTCATCTTAGCTAATGATTTATTGAAACATAATAACAAAATAATACTAATAATTTGTTGCTAACAAATAATATACTTTATTAGGACAGTAAAAATTTTCATCAAAGTAATCAAAACCTACTTTTATATGTTCTTAGAATCCATATAGTGAAATTTTATACCATGATGAACATTTCCATCAAGGATTTATTTCAGAAATAATCTTTTATAGGAAGAGGTGTATATATATATACATATCATTATTTGTGTGTGTTTATGTAATCATTATAGCTAAAAGACTCTATCTTACTATGTGATGGAAATTTTTAATATAATTTTTATATAGTTGTTATCATCTTCTAAAAGGAAGGAACTATATGTTGGTCATCCTTTCATAGGTGGCCTTATAATCACATATAAGAGAAAATATTTATGTATATCAAATATATATCAATAATCTTATAAATATATGTAATCCTTCTTCTATATAATTTCATGCATTTTCATTGGGAGGAACATCATATAAATATAGATATATCCCTATGTCTATCTAGTAATCATGTTTCAAGCTGTAACCTATAACATAATTCCCAAATAATTAATATGGTATTCATAAAAAAATAAATGTTATTCATGTGTAATTTAAAATAAATAAACCTAAGGTAATCACAATGAAATAAATTAATGATATAGAAAAAAAAAATTCAATATTTACACAGTAAACATTATTTACATCATAACCATAGAAATGCTTCATATCAAAACAATAAAAATTCATTATATTAAATGACTTAACATGTTTAATATCAAAACAATATATTATTACAATTTATTCATATAAAAAATAGACATTCTCGTGTGGAAAACAAAATGCACCTTCACATACCAACTATAACTACTAAGAAACAACCAAGAAATTACCAAAACACACAAATATTTGACATACCAACTCCATGATCATGCATCACACATCATCACCACGACCATGATCATCACACAAATCTATCACACATCATCCAAAATAACATCTCATTCTAACCAACCATTTTTTTTCACTGAGGAACACACTCTTACCCAATCCCAATTACCACCACCAATGGTTAAATCCCCACAAGGACTACATGATGAACAAAAAAATGAATCTATAACATAAACACATATATGATATTTTAGCATGCACAATACAACATTTCAAATTGAAAAACTGTAATTCATTACATTTCATAATTATTAAGGTTTTTTATGTAAATATATATTATTATCGAAAAAAATTCCTTATAGATTTATAAGATCTGAATTTTTTTAGTCTGATTTGAAATAGTTAATATAAGCATGGTTTTCAGGTTATAAAAATCTCTAAAAAATTACAACTCTTAAAAATAATTATTTTCAAAAAAAAATATTAATAAATAATAATTTCATTTAAAATAACCTAAAAATTAGCGAATTCATGTGAATAATGAATACACCATTTGATTTGAATTAGAAAAATTCACTATCCTTTATACCAACCCATATATTATAAAATAATAATAAATGAGTATACATTTTCATCAAATTTATTAAACATAAGGGAAGTAGAATCCCCTAACATGATTAGATATTCATGGTGAACTATTATTACCATATAATAATTTATTGATCAAACATCATCATCGTCAAATGAATAAAAGAACTTAACCATTGTAAGAAAAACCCAACATCAATCATATCTTATTCTATAATAGTGGGGTTCACATGAATTAACATCGAAACAAAAATATAATATAATATAGAAAACGAGGAGAATAAGGTACCATGATTAATGGGAATATGTTTTTTTGATGGTCTAAGTGGTTAGAGTCCACAATAGATTGATCAAAGAGACTAAGGTGCAACAAGGCATGGGAATGGAAGCGAGGCACAGTGAGGGGTGGTGAGGTGTGAGTATAGTGGGAAAACATAGCGAGGGTTGGGATTTGGGGGGTCGTAGGGGTCTGGGGATTGGGGGGTTAGGGGATAATTGTCTGTTTTGTGAAAAAAATAAAGGTTTTAGGGGAATTTTTTTAAAAACTACCGCTATATTATTTAATTTTTTAGGCAGTTTCGTAAATGACCACTAAATACTACTTTTTGTGTAGTAAACATTATAGATTGAGTAAAAAAGTTAATTTATACTAATATCATAAACTACCTTATTCACCTTTTCTAGAAGGTAATGAATTCAGCAACCATAGTACATGAATAACTCTATCCAACATCATTGAAGTATGTTGATATCTTTTTATGTTAGTAGATAATTCAAACCACTGTAATTTTTAAATATATAAAACATATCATAATAGAGGTAGCGTCGTCATATTTTCAATGAAAAATTCATAGTTTCTATATCTAGATCATTTATTGGGTAGTTTTGCACATGGATATTCAACTGTCACGAGACATAGGCTATCACATTATCAAACTTCATGAGTAGACAACCTGAGACATTCATTAAACCATTACTACATATTAGAAAACCTTATCCACTTGTTTGTAGTGTGAGTAGAGGTTCAATTATTAACATATTATTTAGTTCTATAATGCCTTCTTCATATTATTGCATCCATACAAACATTACACCTTTCCTAGTTAACTGAGATAATATGCATGAAAATCATGATAAATTCACCATAAAATGTCATTATTACGCATATAATCTATGAAAACTATATATTTCCATGACATAAGTGGGTATCAAGCTTTCCTAAATTTTCTTTTTTTGAATGGTCCACAAAAATTCTCTCATTTTGTTCACATTCCATATGAATGTGACTTCCTTCATCTAAAAATCACACTTTCCCATGTTTTCATACAATTTATTTTTCTTTAAATCCACCAGAACAATTCCTATATATTCTTCACATTCTTCCTTACTCTTAGTGTAGATGAGAATACCATCGATAAACACTGACACCCATTTTTCAAGGTAGTGTCTAAAGACAAATTTCAGAAGTACTGATCTTCTAAATGTTGATCAAACATGTCCTCAATCCTGGTAATAGGATACATGTTATTTATGGTGATCTTATAGAGATATCAGTAATCAATACACACCATCATTGATCTATCATTTTTCATTACAAGGAGAACTAGTCCACACAAAGATTATGCACTAGGGAGTACGAACCCTATGTCCAAATGATATTTTTGTTGATTCTTTAACTCCTCCAATTCAATCAAGACCATCATGTAGGATAATTATGAGATAGGAGTAAATCTGTGTCTCAGTTCTATTGAGAACTGTAACTCATGATCTGTGGGAAGTCTGGGAAACACCTTAGAAAACACATCACTGTATTTCATAAAAATGAAAAAAAAAATTCTATGTTGATACCTTCCTCTGATTACTCCATTTGAGTGAGGTGCGCTTCTCAATAGTGAATAAACACCAACACCATTGAAATATTTTCCAAAGGAGATTCATGGTATCCCTTGAATTTGTAGTAGAGAAATGGATGGTTTGAAATTTGAAAATATATTTTCTTTTCTCGATAGTTGATGTGTGATCTATATAACGAGTGTCAATACATGACTTTTATTTTGTTGATTTCCACTAAGGGAAGTATTACAGGATTACCTAGAAGTATATTCCCACAAACACCAATAAGAGATGATTTAAACACTTAGGTTTCATTATTTATTCCATTAGGTGTTTTTATGTATATACCTACTTCATGGTATTATATATTTGAAATAATAGTTCTAGAAAACATTCATGATATAATGGAACACATGGAACCAAAATCGAATAATGCTTTTCCATTATTGAGTGAATAGAAAGTGTACGTTATTTGACTTCATTTACTTTATCCACATCAGATTTAGTGATAGAATAAACATCCCCATACTTCTTTCTATTTACTGGTTGCTAACATTGATTACCCCCATGGAGTCGAGGTTTAGGTCACTGGTTTGCATAGTTGCATTTCTATCTATTTTTGAAGCATTGAACTATGGATGGCCCTATTTTCCCCCATCATATTTCAAGATTTTTCTTTTCTCTCTAACATTCATGAGCTTGGTTAACTGCTCTCCCACAATTGAAGCATTTCACTTCCCCTTTGAGTCAATTACCATGATGCTTCATCCATCATTTTTGACATGTAAGTAGTAGAGTTTTATTTCCACCTTTTTTATATCTTCGATCATGAAAATCTATATTTATTTTATTATCTCTATCTTTATGAGACCATTCTCCAAACCCCATATTTTTTTAATGAACATAAAACAAATTCATTATAACATCCAAATACTAAAATAGATAGAGCCTTTGGAAAGTGTGCTTATAAAAAAATAAAAAATCTATCTATTTTTTATCATTTTTGAGAAAACCCCAAGTAATACTTTTAAATTCCTTAAAATATTTGTTTTAATACATGATAGATTATCATATTTTTTACTTCATCTCTTTGAATTTTCACTCTATATTTGTATGAGGAGTTTGTGGGAAATGCTTGTCAATAAATATTTTCTTAATGTCTTACCATTATATATCTTCTATTTTATCCATTGGATTAGTTTTCTTAATCAACAACCCCCATTGATAAATCCCTATATCTAAATAATAAATAGTCAGAGTTACCTTGTCTTTCTTAAGAATAGTGAAGCATTGAAAATATCATCCCCATTTAGTTTACCCAATATTTTTTAATGAGTACATTGGAAGATCCACTAAATATGAATGGTCATTGATTCATAGAATAATTTAGATCAATTTTCTACCACCTAGGTTAAATAGAACATTCCACATAATTTATGTTATTGTTCATAGTCTAAGACTGGTGGTTAAGAGTCACCAAAAATTTTGAACTCCACCTCCTAAGGTATTTCAGATGTCATTCGAGAGATCGCTGCATTGTTTGTCCCCCACATGGGTTTTTGTCCTAGATTTTTAATGTTCCCACCACATTCATAATTATAAAATGTTTTAAAAAAACATAATCCATCAATTCTTGAATAAATAACCTAATCCTTTTTGAAATTAACTTTAATGGTGTATATTGTGGTATCCATATATTTAGAATTTTTCTAATACAAGATTCTCATATGATTACATACACTCAGTATCATACTACTAGTTTTTAATAACGTTCTCAAATCCTAATTCTTAAATTATATAAACCATTCTCTAACAATATATATAGGGAACCTACATTTCTTACAATACTATTACAATTTTTTTAAAGATTAACAACATAAAAGCCTAATAATACAATATCAAATAGTTTAGTATCATGGGAAAATAGAGACCATACATAATTTTAACATAATAAAATATAAAATTTTATTTAAATCCTCTATTTGTAACCTTTAAAATAGAATTTATTCTTAGAAAATGAAATCACCAGAAGATATCAATCAAAGAAAGGGATGAGATAAAACCATAGTAAGAGGATAAAAAATGAACCTGAATCAATATAGCATGGGTGATAATAATAATAATCATCCTGAATAAGAATAATAAAATCTTCATAATCATGAGAGGAAGAATTAGGTAAAGGTAGGATATATGTAAATTCATAAAAATGAAATATCATGTCTTAGTGGTCAAATATCACACATATTTTCTAACAAAGCTAGCATCATATTACTTCATAATATATGTGCATAACAAAAACATAATCATTTGAAAAAAATATAGAGTCATTACCACAGATAATACACATATTTACATGAGATACATCATATTATCCAATGTATTGGAGGGCTATATAATTTTTGTCTCACCCTCTGTGTC
Source organism: Viscum album (assembly GCA_963277665.1). Taxonomy (NCBI): domain Eukaryota; kingdom Viridiplantae; phylum Streptophyta; class Magnoliopsida; order Santalales; family Viscaceae; genus Viscum; species Viscum album. The sequence continues at coordinate 1,317,360,997 of OY728133.1, forward strand.
ATAACATTTAAAAAATAATGCATGCCACATAGAACATACAACAATCATAGTCCAAAAATATCCCATGTAAAAGAATGGGTTTAATAATATAATCATATAGAATAAATTCATGAATAAAAATTTTCGTTCTCAAATGAAATGTGAAAAAACGTACTTGGTATAAAAATAATCAATCTTGAGAGAAAAAAAACCATTTCAAGAGGTGTACCGATGTGTTTTGGAAAAAAGGTTTGTTTGAAAAATTTATTAATTTTTTATAATACTTAGTTATAAACATGTATATCCTAAATAATAATATGGATTAATAATGAAAATATATTTATTTAACATTAATGGAATATCCAAATAGAAATATGGCATGGAAGAGGTATAACTCAATGAAAATGAGTTGGGTTTGTGATTCCCTTTACCTTCTGTATGAATGATTTATTCTCATTAATACTATATATAATCAAATTATAATCATAAATTACTAAATACATAACCTATTATACATGTATTTGATTTATTATAATTTTATTAACTTCTTTTATAGCTATTTTGATTAGTTATAGAGTTCAATTTCCTCATGTGGGGAGTGTTTGTTTTCTATGTTTTCTTGATCGGTTCAATTTTATACGAGTATGAAAGTTCATCTAAAATAATAATAATTCTCCATAATTGAAAGTAAATATTACTAATATACATTCAAGAGTTTAAATGGTATTATATATCATTTGGTTTTTTTATTTTAGGGTGATTCATTAGATAAAACTTCAATGAGAAATATTTTTTTTATTTTGGTGGTTATCCGCCCATCATGAAATAATTTCATATTATTAAATATTAATGTTTTTGTACTTTTTCTGGGCAATAATCCATCTCTTGGGAGGTGATGGTTGTTTCCCTACATTCCAACTTAACAAAGGTGAGAATAATCTGTCACATATTCAATGATGTTTTCTCCTTAATCGGAATGGGATGATGGGATTTCAGTGTCTCCTTCAATGGATTCCTCCTCAAAATTAATCACCCAGTATGGGTCCCCATTATATATTAAGAAACTATTTGTGAAACTCTTCCTGGTTCCATATATTTGCTGATGCTCTTTAATTACACTGCTTCTGTCAAGACATTCTGTGGGGTTAAGTCAGGGCAGCAAGCATCGGTGAGAGTAGTAGTCACGATCGATATTGCTTGTGTGTCTGGATGCTGAGACACAGGTACACCAAGATTTATTCTTCTTATTATAGGGCTTCTTGAGGGTGCATAATCCAATGAGTTCCACGTTGACTGTGGGGAATTATATTCCAAAGGAATGTGTCCAAGATTTTCCTCAACTTCCCATGTTTAAAATAGGGTATGATGTTAGTTAAATGCCTAGAAGAGGTTGATTAGACTGATTAGAATAATGATGGGATTGGATCATATGGTTACTCCTTCATGAGAGAGAACAAGGAGGTTTTACTTGATGGATGGATTAGAATGCCCAATGGGGATATATTTGAAGTGGTTTTTCCCATAGAAAAAGGATATCACACCATAAAGGCTGATCCGGACACTTTGAATGGTGGATCAGATGATGATTGGGTCCAAAAAATTGATACCAAGGATTTCCATTGTTTGGGATTGAATCTCGTGGAGGAAATATATATACCCTGTATAGAAAACGAGATCAAAACCCATGTAGTTCGAGAGGGTGAATCAGGGGATCCAGCTGTACACAATGGACAACAACCTTGAGACATGATAGGGTATACACGTCATTATCAGCCTAAGGGATACACAGAGAAATAAGGTGAATGGGGCTTACACATGGTTTTTTTCTTGGGTGGATAACATGATTTCTCCACGATGTGGTGTCCAGGGTAAATTTAGGTTGGATATGGATGAAGTGTCGTAGAATGGAATGAATAGGGATGGCATTGAAAACTAATGTAGAGGAGACTATAATGGGATTGAACCTCATGGAGGTTTCCTACATAACCCCATGGAATAAAATCAATGTACACGTAGTTATAGGTTGGGGAGATGTGTTTTCTTGACCCGTCCCTTGGGGCTTATGTCGTGGCCACCCAAAAATCACCTCTTGAAGTCCAAGGGCTGGAGACTAGAGTTGAAGGCTTCAACCTGCAAGTGGGAGGCATTATGTTGGATAACTATATGAACACACATTCCCAAACAAGTCCCAAATCACAATAATGGAAACATTATACCACAGAATAAACTGAGTACAAGTACAACTGAGAGAAAGTGGGCCAGAATACAAACCCAAAAAAAAGTACTGAAAACTGTAATGTATGAAAATTGATATGATGATAATATACTCTAAAGACCACCTAATCATGATATTAGTGAAGCTAATTGAATATGAAGTTGTACATCTTGTATGCCTGGTCCTACAGGGCCCCACCTTGTCCTAGGACACCATGTCCACCGTCGTAGCGTTCATCTGTCCTATCTCCCGGAGCACCCCTATCGAAGCGTCAGTTGTCTCCACCAGACAGAAAAGGTGTGGGTGAATCCCATGTAGGGGTGAGTGACACAGTTATCAGTATGAAACCTACCCCCCCAAAAGTAATAACACCCAACAATTCGTCAATATAAATAATGAAACACAAGGCAGCTCACACCAGGTATATTCTAGTTTAGTAACAGTAGCATCGTCAGTCACAATCATCGATCTTCATAGACTTTAGAGAACTCCTACTCTATCTAGTACAGTGGGCCTGTCGGTCCACATAGATCTACTTCTCACTAACCGTGAACTGTAGTGGTAGTCATCCAAGATGACTATCGTTGGTATGCTTGGTCACATAGAGGCGCTCCCCACCATGGGCATGTTGGGTCACACAGAGCCATATCCCACCATAGCTGAATTGAGGTACTCCTATTGTTGAGTACCATGGTTCTGGAGGGTCACATAGATCCTCTCCCTCCCGTGGACTAGCTAGGTCACACTGAGCCATCCTCGAGCACTTTTTAGGGCATAGCCAACCATAGGGTTCCGTACAGAGTGAACATGGGAGAACCTCTCCTCAAGACATTAATTGATTATAAACATTCATTAAAGTCACCACAAATCATGCTGAAAGATCATACTCCTCATGAGGGTCTGAACACCGAAAACGGCCAATCAATCGGACGCGCGGTTTTCATGAAACGAGTGTTTTAGTAACCAGGTGGCTGATTATGATGGGGCCCAGTCCCACCCGGTCAGACCAACTCGACCAACCTGGATCAAGGGTTCCACATACCACTATTTATTTTGATGGACCCGACCTGTCATGGTGAGGAACGGGGTCAGTTTGGTCTGGCCTGGCCAGTGGGCAAGGCCCAATAGGCCTCACTGGACCTGGTCCGGTTGGCTGAGGGTCCGGCCAACCGTGTCGCCTGAGGACTCGGCCTAGTCAGGCCTGACACGATAATGGCTGGAGTCCACCCTACTAGGCTTGAGTCAATCCCACTGGGCAGTGGGACTGGATCAACCCAATGATCTGCTGGTCTGACCCGCAGTGCGGGTCTAGCCCACTAGGGGTACTTGAACCATCCGAACAAGCAAGGCAGACCAGTCCACTTCGCTGGATAGGTCTGGAAGTTGTGTCCATGCCCCACCATCGCTTTACGGGTTCCCTTCTCTATCGTGGTCAAGCGACTGAGGCCCATCGCATTGGACGCAGCTCGGTACCGCACCCGCTACCCTCTGACGTGGTCATGCAACTGCGTTCGCCGCCTCCAGCCGCCAACTTCTCCTACCATGCTATGGCCTGGTCTGGCCTTGACCTTTTGTCCGGTATGCAACCTCCCACCTATAGGCGCCCCCACAGGCCACTACTGGCAATCGCCAATGCGATCGCCAGTGACAGTGCACCGATAGATTCTTCCGTAGACCATCGGGTCTGCACCGATGGTCCGCTATTCATGACGCCTGTGATTGCATCTTCTAGGGATAGTCATCTTCACCGTGATGGACTCAAAACTTCCTCGTCGTCGATTATAATGTTTTTCAATTAAGAACGCCCACAATGTATGTTCTTGAGCTTTGGTCAGGTCGACCGAGGGCCTCCGCGTTTGATGTTTACAAAACAAGGGAGGTCTAAAGATTTTAATTTTAATAACAATGATAATTAAATTTCATATAAAGAACCCCCAAGGAAGTCACCCTCCCACAATAAGACACGGTCTGCAGATTAACCTATTCATGGGATAATCTATGTTCTTCATTTTAAAATAAGAATGGGGAATATTTAAAATCAATCAACCCCTACCGCTTTGATGTTTTTCTCTGCACGTTTGTCCTATAGGGGTTAATATTTTGACATCTCCTCTCGGATCTGATATTTGAAATGTGGGGCAATGATGATGATGTTCCACCGGCAGTTTTCATTCTTTTTTAGGGTGGATGTCCGTTAGGGGTTTTCTAGAGAATCTTCTAATTTCTTTAATCCATATTTCCCCATGCATCTAATTAAAAATAGGGGCACATCATAGCATTCACATTATAATATGGCGCAACTTCATTACACTGTTTTATTTAGGAAACAACATCACTATTACACATCATTAAAGCATCGTTACACTGAGAGATTAATGAGCCATTAATGTGCGTCAATTGATGTGCATCATCTCCGCCCTATCACTTCCCCATAACATTTCCATCCTCCACTCAAAAGTGTGGAAGAAAAGAAAATAATTCATTTAAATTATTTTATTATTTTTCTCAAAAAGTATGAAATATAACTTTTTCCTCAGCCCTTTTTGACCAATGTTAAGTCATTTCTATCTGAATCCCGACGTTCTGAATTCTATGGTGCCCTCAGATATTTTATCCGAGTGATGATTCAAAAAATAAAAAATACCACTCACACATTTATTGGGCTTACCCTACAAATTGTTTAAAATTCTATGTCAAGTTCTCCGACCTCATAATTAAGTTCCATCAAATTTCGCGGTCTTGAAATAATACTATACAAATAAAAAAATTACACAAAAAATCTGAGACATTGCATTCTCCCCACATTAGGGATTTACATCCCCGAAATTCAAAACAACATCTAAACAAAAATATGGGGGTACTGAGTAAAAATATAAGCCTCCCACTCCCATGTTCTCTCCTGAGGATTCCTTTGCTTCCATAAAATGTGCACTAGAAGAATCGACCATCCATGTAGGAAACTCTCTTTTCAATCCACTATATCCACTGGGAACTCCACAAATGATTCCCTATCATCAATATCTATATCTCCCCAGTCGATGACTTGGGATGGATCATGTAGGTACCTCTTCATCTGTGACACAGGGAAAACATCATACACCTGGTGCATCTGTTCGGGAAGAGCTAGGCGGTACACCGCCACACCAACTCTACTCAAGATCTAAAAAGGAACGATGAACCTCAGTGATAGCTTACCACCGTAGCCTAATCTCTACGATCCTCATAGGGGTGAGACCTGAATGAACACATGATCTCTCTACTTGAACTCCAACTATCTCTGTATCCTATTTTTATAAGACTTATGCATGCTTTGTTCTATCCTGGATGTTCTGCACCATCTCGGTGGTAGCCCGTACCAACTCTGGACTCATTAGTTCAAACTCCCCTAGGTATGTCCATCATATGGGTGATTTGTAAGGTCACCCTTACAAGGCCTTACATGTTTACCTTCCAATGGTGGAGTGGTAGTTGTTGATGTATTAAAAATCCACTAGTGGTAGGTGGTCCTCCCAACTACGACCAAAGTCAAGGACACAAGAACGAAGAATATCTTACAATGTCTGTATGGTCTTCTCTATCTGACAATCTGTTTGGGGATTAAAAGTTGTGCTCAAGCATATATATATCCCAAACACCTCATATAATCCCTTCCAAAATTGGGATTTATGCCGGAGTCATGATCTGAGACGATAGTCAAAGGCACCCCATGAATCCACAGTGTCTTCTAGATGTCGAGGTATCCCAAGACCTCTACCGTTCCCTGCTCCTGGATGGGTTGGTCGTGAGACAACTTGGTTAATCAATCAACAATCACCCAAATAGAGTCATTATATATAGATGTATGTGGTAACTCCATCACAAATTCCATCGAGATATAGTCCCATTTCCACTCTAGTTACTTGAGTTGCTGACTCAAGCCTGCTGGAACCAAGTGGTTGGCCTCCACTTGCTGATAAGTGAGGCATTGTGAAATGAACTCGGCCATAGATTTCTTCATCCATAGCCGCTAGTACTGACGCTAGAGTTCCTAGTACAACTTTTCTACTCTAGGATGTACCTACATAGGAGAAATATTGAACTCACTCAACAACTCCTCCTGTAATTCCACTTGTACTAATGTGTTTCCTCTAAAATGGATGATGTGCTCTCCACTTATCAAAAATCCATCAGGATCCCATCTTGAGGATATCTGAGCATGTCAGACCTTGTAGTCCACATACCTCATTTATGCCTCCCTAACTCTCTATACGAGTGGGGGAGTAATAGCCATCAACTATAGGTAATCAAATTTTCCATCATCCATGAGGGATACCTGCATCGCGACTAACTGCTATATTTCCTAACTCAGCAGCTGCTACCCGGTCCTCCTGTTGAGCGCTTATGCCACCACATTCCCCTTTCAAAGAGTATAGACTATCTAAAAATCATAGCCTAAGAGGAACTATATACATCACCATTGTATCAAGTTTCGGTCATTCTGGGAGAATATATACCTAATACTCTTGTGGTTTGAATAAAATTTAGACTGATATCCCATCAAGTAGTGACACCACATCATCAATTCAATGACCATTTCTGCCAAATCCAGGACATGGGTCGTGTATTTATGCTCATGCTACCTAAAATATTGTGATATTTAGGTTATCATCTTTTTCTAATATATTAGGAAACAACCAAGCCCGGTCCCTGATGTGTCACAGTAAACTACATACCCAATTCCCTCCTCTAGTAATCTCAAGAATGGGTAACTAGTCAGTATCCACTTGAGAATCTGGAAACTCTTCTAGAATTTCTCCATCCACATGAATGGTTTTCCCTTCAATTTCAATGACGAAAAGGGTTCTTCTACCCTAGAAAAGTAATACATGACCCTCTGATTGTAACCATCAATCTCCAAGAAGCTCTGCACCTCCGTCACACTTTTGGGCGGCTCCCAAGAAAGCACTACCTCTATATTTTCCGGATCTACTACAACTCTAGCATCTGAGATGATGTGTCCTTGAAAGTGGACATCTTATATCAATAACTAACACTTAGAGTAATTAACATAAATTTGGTGCTCTCAGATTGTATCCAGGACTATCCCCAAGCATGTATCATGCTGCTCCTCCGACACTGAATACACCAAGATGTCATCAATGAAGACCATGATGAAGCAGTCAAACTAGGGCTGGATGATACTATTCATGAGGCCCTTGAAAAATGTTGTGGAATTGTTCATCCTGAAAGGCATTTCATGCTCACACATCATTGGGCATAAGAGAAAAAATAAAATATATAACCTACATACTACTTATAATAATGGCATGACATGGTCAAACCACAGAGAGGCCTCATGTTGTGTTTGGAGATCTAAAAAAAATAAACTAAACAAAAACAAACACATGAACAAGAAAAAATAGTTAGTGGTGGTGATGTGTATTGAATACGAATTGGTGTGTGAGGAAGTGAAGATGAATTGGTGAGTGCATAGAAGGGGGTAGACATAACAGCAAGGGAACATTTGGTGAAATCAACCAATACATGAGTAGGGGTAGAAGGTCCATTGGCCGATTCGATAATGCATAGCCTCATTCATGCACATATGTTTTAGAAATATGGATCTGACATAATGTAATTTTCCAGATTTGTTGTCAAGTTAGTTTGTGTTGAAATTACTCTTATAGTTTTTCGACTGTAAAAGTCAATACATCCAATGGAGATAACAAGCCATATGTCACTAGGCTCAACTTGTAAGTTGAGTTTAGTGTGTATCTCTCATTCCAGCATAACTCACTTGTCAGTGAGTTTCATAAAATTTAAACATCTTTCTTTAAGGTTCAAACAAGATCGGTTTTCACTCAAACTTGTTGTTATGAAAATAAAAACGTTCTGAAAACAGTGAGAGGGAAAATCTAGAAAATGATGCAGTGTATGAATCTGAATAAAAAAATCTAATCAACCAATTTATTCCCCCCCCCCCCACACAAGAATTTAGCTGCACATTATGGATGGTTTTAATGAAATAAGAGAATTATAACCAATGAAATTCATATTTAAATAAGTTGAAAAGAAATAGAGAATAAGGAAAAGAAAATCATTTGTCTCCCTGCTTGAGCTTTAAAAAGATCAAATTCATGATGCTCAATGGTGGATGAAATTCTAGAGTGCACTCAATGTCTCACCCTGGGAATCAAGTTATGATATTCTCCGATCTCTGCTCTTAGTACTATAGTCTGATATCCTATGTGATGTTGTTTGTTCCTCTTGTTCTCCTCCCCTGGCATGGATCGATGATTTCCCTTGTAGTCATCCAGCACTCCACCCTCTGGCATCTCAATGATCTCATGCCCATCACGAATGCTAATCACCAGTAGAGGTCTCTGGAATCTCGCTCGAGGTGTTCTCTGGACTCCATGTGGAACATTCATTTTTATACTTCCTCCCGTCGGGTCACTGGAGCAGATCCTCCTAACTGAATGAAATGGTGTGCACTGTGAGCCAAAACCCAACCTTGTGAGGGAAGATCATGATGATACCGTTATTGAAAAGGTGGCACCGTAACCGTGAAGAAACCATGACACATAGAAACACATGCAAGTCAAACAAAACAAAAAAATCAAAAAATAAATAAATTAAAACTATAAAATCAATGAAATAGATTCCTAAATTACTTAGTTAAATTAAATAGAATAAGATAAAAAACTAAATAAGACAAATATAGATAAAAAAATTAATTACGCTTTATTTAAAAGAATGAATTTATATGGGTTTAATAAAATCATTTAAAACAAAAAATAATAACAATGTTACATTCTTAAATTATTTAACCAATTAATTTACATGTTAATAAATTAAATTAAATAATGATAAATATTAATTGAATAAAACTAAATTGACAAAATTAATTAATTTATTGAAATACATAATTCTATAATGAGTTATTTATTTTAAATTTAAAGATTAATTAATAAATTAATTAAATTAATAAATTAATAAACTAACTGGAATGAAAAATTTCTAAAAATAAAAGAATTATTTAATAAATGTAAAATTATCAGGACTAATTATATTTAAGAATTATTTATAAAGAAAATAATGAATAATAAAAACACATAACATAATCAAAAATTTATTATAGTACATAGAAATGTAAAAATCACATCCATTATAAATTATTTAATAGAAAACAACATATTGGTATAAACAAGTAAATAAAAATACAAAAACGAAGTGGCGAAGTGTGTGAAAACACTAACACATCAAACCCCCCCTCCCCCCCCCAAAAAACTTAATAATTTTTTCCCCTCAAACAAATACATGCCTTTAATATTAAAATAGAATAATGATTTGTGAGTTTCAGCTCAAAAGGGAAATAAATAATCATTAATAGACAGAGTAGTAGGACCAACCAATGAGTCCGGCTTTTCAAAGGTGTTCAAAAAAAGATGTCCTTCCTACCTTCAAATACTCACTGGAAGAAAAAATGCCTCACAAATTTATTCAATATAATGTATGTCATACCTCATATATGTACTCATTAAATGTCCTACTTCACCTTCCTATTCAAGTTCTAATTCAAGGATTGTTGACAGGTTAGATGAAGTTGAATTTAAAACATAACCAAGAGAACCTTCTATTCTCAACTTCCCCGAAGTTCCAAAAATAAAAGTCCATTAATTTTGTCACCAAAATGACTAAAATCATATGAACATTAACCATGTCAATTTCTCCCTTCTTCATTTGGCTTCAAAATTCCCCTCACCATAATAAGATCATTTTTGACAAGTGAAATTTATTTTAATTTTTCCCAGCCATATTCCTTGTGCAGATAACTGGACATAGCACTTATTAAGATTGAAATAGGCTTTACTTATTCACTGAAATTCACCCAATGCACCTTGTCTCAGATACTCACAGTGGGATCCCATTTTCCCATTTTACTCAACATACAAAGAACATAATTAATAAACAGTAGAGTTGTCTTCCTAAAGTGATTGCCTATTTTTTTGTTTTTTTCAAATAGTGTGAGTCCCCTAGGTTGCAGTGAGAACTTCTAGTTACACTATCTCACTATCATCATCCCAAAAAACCTATCTGGTCACAATCCCATTCTCTGTTTTTAAACAGAAAGGTTCATATTGGCAGGGAACAATTCCACTCAGCAATTACTCATTCTTAACAGTTTCTAAAAAAATGCCACTCTCAACATCCAGTAAGCATTTATCCAATTACATAACATAATTGAAGTACCATTGAACCTAAAATGGCTATAAATTGATGAAATAATTGTAAATGATTTGTTTTGAATTGATTTTGACCCATTTTTGAAAAACATTGACCATATTTTTATAAAAAAACAATCAAACAAAAACTTCATGTTCAAGAAGGAGGAACATGAAATGACACTAGTATAACCCCTCTCCCCCACACTTATAACCCTAAATTGTCCCCATTTGTTGAATTATATGGTGGAAGACAGTTTATGTTCAAAACATATAGACATTTTATCTTATAAAAGGTATGGAGGTGTAGTAATGAGGTTCGAAATTTTTCATTTCCACACAAAAAGAGAAAGAAATGATAACATAAAACAAAGAAAAATAGAAGAACCCAACACCAAAAAAATCACCTATAACAAGTTAATTTCTATTTCAAAAATGTTCATGACTTGAATATTGTAAAGAGAAGACAAAATATTTTATCAATATACTTCTAATAGTATCATTATTAAAAAATATGTACAACAACAACATAATGATATTGAAAGCAGTGGGTGGAAGTATGTTTCAAAAAGTCATTTTTCACATAATAGAGGGACGTACCCCACATATAATTCATAATGAAGATTAATAAGGTAATTAAAGTGTAAATGGAAAGAACAACACTTCCCTTAATTATTGGAGCATTATCACATAATTCAATCAACAGATCCTCATCAGCAGCACTGGGTGGTTACTCATCTCCATTCAACAACATGTTTAAATTAGTAAAATATAATTTCTTAGTTTTAAGTTCGACATATGTAACCCAATGGAGTAAGTAGAAAAAAATTTAATCCATAAAATTCAGTGGATTTCCCACATTGGTTTTCTAGGCCAGGTTTCTTGTAGCAACAACTCTCTCTATAAAAGTACAACAGATCATGAGACACCATTAATAAGTTAAGAGATTAAATTGGAAAACAACCAGCAGAGTATAACTTTATTTAATGATAAAAAATAAAAAGAAAACAGCTAAGAAACCATGGGTTAGATCCCATGAAACACTGAGTTTATAGAACTTTTTTAGACATGAAACATATCATTCTTCCATCAGAGATATGGCAGCCAAGACCTTAGATACCCTTCAAATATGTTCTTTATTCGTTGACCGTTGACTAAGAATGGTCGATTATCTTCTTCAAATAGTTCAACAGCTCCATTAACCCAAACTCTAATAATTGTTAATGGTCTTGAACACTTAGACATTAGCTTTCCAGGAATCATCATTAATCTTGAATTGAAAAGTATAACTCTCTCTCAAACCATGAAATTCTTATTTTGAATATTTGAGTCATGAAAATCCATTTTTCATTCATTGTAAATTTCATCATTCTCATAGGACACTCTTCAAATCTCCTCCAGCTTAGTGAGCTCTGACAGTCTCCTTTCACCGGTAGACTTAAAATCAATGTTATGTGCCTTCACTACACAATAATATCTCTAGTTCAACTCAATAGGTAGATGAAATGTTTTCCCAAAAAGTATCCTATATGGTGACATCCCTATAGGAGTCTTATAAGATGTTCTGTAGGCCCAAAGGGCCTCATTCAACTTCCTTGACTAGTCCTTTCTACAGCTTGACCCTGTTTTATATAAAATATTTTTGAGCTCTCTATTTTAAACTTCTTATTTCCCATTAGATTGTGGGTGGTAAGTGGAGCATGTACTATGTGAGCACCCATAGCTATCCATCAATCATTTGAACTTATAATTATTTAAGTGTGTCCCATTATTGATGATGAATTCTCTATGCACACCAAATCTAGAGAAGATGTGTTTCTTGATGAATTTCACAACACTAGCTGCTGAATTATCTGGCAGAGCTACTGCCTCAACCCACTTGGACACGTAATCCACAACAACAAAAATGTACTCATTCCCCTAAGAATATGGGAATGCTCTCAAAAAATACAAACCACACACATCAAAGTTTTCAACCTATGGAATACCGTTTTGGGGGTAGTTCATGCCTTCTTCTAACATTTCCTAACATTTGACATTTTTCACAGCCAATAACCACACTCCTATAATCTTTTAGCACTGTTGGAAAGTAGAAAGAATCCTGTAGGACCTTTTCACCAGTCTATTCTCCACCATGGTAGCCACCCCAAGATAATGAATGATAGCTCTCAAGTATGGAAAAAATCTCATCCTCAACCACACATCTTCTCAAAATCCCATCAGAACATCTCCAAAAGAGAAGAGGGTCATCCTAAATATAATATTTCAGTTCAGATATAAAACTCTTACTCTAATTGTGTGTGATATACTTGGGCATGATTCCAGGTGCCAAAAATTTGGCATAGTCTGCAAACGAAGAAGTCTACTGCACAGAAGTAGAAAACAATTGTTCATCAGCGAACGAAGTGGTGATCTTTTTTGGTTCCTTACTTGGGTAATTTGGTAATCAGGAAAAGTGATCAACAAAAACATTTTCACCCCCTTTCTTATCCTTAATAAACAAATCTAACTCCAATAATTTCAAGGTCCAGCTCATGAGTATTCTCTTTGAGTCCGTTTTAGAATAAAATAATTTAGTGCTTAATGATCTATGAAAATTATTATCCTTGATCCTATCAAGTACTGCCTGAAATTTTCCAAAGAAAACATCAAATCAGCCAACTCCATTTCAGTGGTAGAATAATTTTTTTGGGCATCGTCTATCAGCCTTATTTCATAGTAAATAACATGATGTTTTCTATCCATCCTTTTCCCTAAAATAGCTCATACTGCAAAGTCACTGGCAACACACATAACTTCAAAAGGATGCTTCCAATCTGAAGTAGTGATTACAGGAGAAGTAGTCAACCTATGCTTGAGAAGATTAAAGGCCTCTAGACATGTCTCATCTATGAAAAAGGGTATGTTCTTAACCATATGGGATCACATGGGTCTAGTAATCGAAGATAATTCCTCAATGAACTTCATGTATAACCCGTCATGACCGAAAAAAATCTAATTCCATTGACATTATCAGGTGGGGGGAACATTTTTATGACCTCAATTTTATCAGTATCGACCTCCAGCCACTTCTTAGAAGTTTTGTGTCCCAAAACTATTCCTTTAGTAGCCATGAATTGGAATTTTTTCCAGTTAAAGACTAAGTTGGTCTCCTTGAACCTTTCTAACACAAGTTCCATGTTTTTTAGATAGTTCTCAAAATTATTTCCCAAAACAGAAAAATCATCCATGACTACTTCAATTATCTTTTCAATCAAGTCTAAATATGTTTCTATCATTTACCTATACAAAGAGTAAGGAGAACCATACGATCCAAATGGAATCGACCGGTAGGGAAATATCCCTAAAGGATAGGTGAAGGTGGTTTTCACTTGGTCCTCAGGTGAAATGGAAATCTGTCTGTAACCAGAATAACCATCCAAAAAGCAGAAGAACTCATTTCAGGCCAATCACTATAAACATTTGATCCAAATACAAAATGGGAAAGTGATACATTCTTGTGGAAGCATTCATTTTTCTATAGTCTATACATACTATCCATTTATTGAATATTATTTTTAGTATTTACTCATTCATTACATTAGTGACCACTGTCACTCCACACATTTTGGGTACCACCTAGACAAGACTTTCCCAGGGGCTGTCAGAAATTAGAAAAATTATTCTAGAAGCAAGCAACCTAATCACTTATTCTCTCACAACTTCCTTAATTTTGGGGTTGAGTATTATTTGGGATTCTACTATGGGATTACACTCAAGTTCCATTGTAATATTTTTCATGCAGGAGGCTGGACTTATCCCCTTTATATCAGCAATTGACCAACCTATGATATACATGTACTTCTTCCAAACATTAAGAATATTTTTCTCTTGAATCACCTCAAGGTTGGATGAAATTATAACAGTGACTGTGGAATTTTCTTCTAAAAATCAATATCTGAGATGGGTAGGGAGGGGTTGGAGTTCAATGCTGGGAGGTGACTAGCATGAGGAAAGACACTTGGGCCTAGGTGGCCCAAGTTCTTCATGTTTCCTCTTAAATATTTCTATAGAGTTGACATCTTCCTCATCATTAGATCTTCCAAAAAATGTCACCTAAAACTTAGACTCATCTGTCAGTGTAATATTGTGACAAAAAAACTCATATAAGTTCTCCAAGACTTCTCCCTTGAATTCATCAACAATTTTTCTCTCCTTACATTAGATGATTCCCTTGCAAGCAGCAACATGGGATTCAGGTTCGCTATTGATTTCTGTAATCATCCATAGAGACTCTTATTCCTCCTTATCGACTCAACTCTTAGCATCCAACATATGCTATTTTTGGAAAATTGGGTGGGTGGGTTCTTGGATTTTTTTTAAACACATTGAATTATTCTTTTTTTTTCTCCCATATTAAAAATCAGTTTCCCCTTGGGCACATCTATCACAACTCCCCTTGTGGCAGAGAATGGCCTATAAAGAATGATAGGAACCTCCTATTCACACTCCATATCAAGGATAAGAAAATCATCAGGAAAAAAGAGTTTTCTTACTCCCACTTACAGTTCATCGACCCTGCCAATTGGATGAATAATGAAACAATCCGCATGCTGTAACACAATAGTGGTGGGTTGAAGAGATACTAATTTTATGTGCTGAAAAAGTGGCAAGGGAATTAGATTGATACTAGCACCTAGATCAGAAAAATAGTTTAACTTACCAACTCAATCCCCAAATGTGAAAGGGTTGACAATGCTTCCTGGGTCATGAACATAGGAGGCATCCTATTATTCAAGAATGCACTACACTCCACTGTTAATCTATAGGTGGGAAATTCTTCAATTTTATTTTATTAACAGACTTTGATGAGTGATTTTAGAAATGGTAGGTTTTTCATCAATGCTTATAATAGTGGGATATCAACGTTCATATTTTTAACAACTTCTAAAAATTTCAACAGTTTAGAATCATGAATTGGCTTCTTAATTCTTTGAGGGAATGGGATTACAGGGGAAACATTCCCAAAAATTAGGGGAATTTTTAAAACTACCTCTTAAATACGATTATTTCCATTATTGTATTTTAAATTCAAGACATTTTCTATGGGTTTTTTGAGTTGTAACAACAATAACATGAGGGATTTCAGTGGTGCTGTCCAGTATTCAAGATTCAGGTTCTTTAAGAGTTAAGGTTCCAACTTCATCCCATTTCACATTTTCAGAATTGAGGGATCATTCCTAGGATCGTGGTGAGTTTGGAGACCACTTATGGTGGTGACATCCATGGAATTCCCTCTAGTATTGGCTTCAGTGGTGCTGGGTAGCCTTCCATTTTATCTATTACTAGCATCCATAGACAATTGCCACATTTGATTTTCCAAGTGCTAAATTATACCATCCATTTTTACTTTATCATAATAATTTTTGGTCTTTTGTTCATCAAATCTCCCTATTAACTGATGGAAGATGCATCTCATCTCATATTTTGAGTTGATGACTCTGCCTTAGGTTGGGGATGGGGAATGAATTGCCATCCAGGTGGATGCTGGAATCCAAGAGGGGTAGTAGGTCAGAGGACTCCCTGCTCCCTCGATGAATGGTTCAGATGGTTCCTATAACTATGATTGTATGTGTTAGAAAAAGGATCTACCCTAGGATGAATTCGATGTCCACATGTAGAAAAGATGAAACTCTCATGAGGCTGGATAGCCCTATCAACGTCTGGATAGTAGGTTTGAGAATGACAATACATTCCATAGTGGTGGAACTGTTCCTTAAGGGATTGATGTGGGTTCTCATTAAAGAACCCAATTGCTTGGGATTTAGCTTGATGAGCAGGGACAATTTCTTTCTCATAATGGTTCTCCTCTTAGAGAATTTGGGCAGGAGTTTTGAGCTATGGTGTTAAATATATGTATGAGTTCCTCAGTAGTCCTATCACTAACATATCCTCTAGAAGACTGATCCACCAAGGTTTGGTGGTAATGGGTGAGACTATTATAGAAGGTGTCCTTGAGGAATTGGGGTGTACATTGATGGTAAGGACACTGCTTATGAAAACCTCTAATCATATCCCATGCTTCATGAAATTTTTCTCATTCATCATTGAAGAATCTAGTTATTTTGTGACTAATTTTAGATGTCATCCTCTTTGGATAGAACATCATTGTGAAAGAATTATAAACATGATCCCATGAGACAGAAATTTCTACTTATAACTTTTAAAACCAAGACCTAGAATTGACCTTGATGAAGAAGGGGAACACTCTCAATTTAAGCTCTTCCTCAGTGAGAGCCCTAAGTTGTATCTATTAAACACTAGAGTAGAAGTCCCAAATTAAGTAAACAAAGTCATCACTAGGCATTCCATTAAAGGTAGGCCGCTAACTAAGCATAGATTACATGATCTCATAATTCATGGACCTATGAGAGTGTATAATTCATAAAGAGTTACAAGACATAAAAGGTAGCAAGAACTCTCTCAAACTGTACCTCATAGCTATCTCATTCATAGGTGGGTTCATCATTCCAGGTTTGTTAAAATTTTTAGGAAGAGTATTGTTCATGTTTTCATTTCTGTTTTCTTACATTTTGATCTTGTATTTTTTCATTGTCACTTCCTTGAGGTTCTTTTCAATTTCATGATTACCAGGTACTATGTAATTAGACATAGAAATGGGTTTCAGGGAGTAGGATCACAAATTTTTTTGAATTTCAATTTTCTTTGTGTATATTTTTTTAGTGTTTTTTTATGTGTGAATATTTTTTTTTAAAATATCGCACCTAGGCTCCCCTTCAGCCGCCCCAAAAGTTTCCCACTCAGGCGTCGTTGGTCACTGGAGACAATCTATAATTTATAACCTACTTACTACTTAGAATAGCGAAAAGATTGGGTCGAACCATAGGGAGGCTCCATGTTGTGTTTGGTGATATAAAAACATAAACTAAACAAAAAACACACAAGATGAAGAAAAACCATTTGTTGTTGGTGAAGTGGAGTGAGTGAGAATTCGTGTGCGAGGAAGTGAAGTTGAACTAGTGAGTGTAAGGAAGGGGGTAGACATAACAGCAAGGGAACTTGTTGTGAAAACAACCAATAGATGAGTATGGGGAGACAATCCACTGGCCGATTCGATATTCCATAGCCTCTTTCATGGACTGAAGTTTGAGAAATATGGATCTGACTTAATGTTACAAGCCAGATTTGTCGTCTGGTCAGTTTGTGATGAAATAGATCTTATAGTATTTCGACTATAAAAGTATTTACATCCAATTGCGATAACAAGTAAGATGTCATGAGGCTTAACTTGTAAGTTGAGTAGAGTGTGTCTCTATCATTTGAGCATAACACACATGTCAGTGAGTTCCTCAAATTGAAATATTTTTAATTAAGGTTAAAAAAATATCAATTTTCACTCAACCTTTTTGTTTTGAAAACAAACTCATTCTGCAAACAGTGAGAGAGACAATCAAGAAAATGATGCAGTGCATGAATCTAACTAAACAAATCTAATCAACCCTCTTATTTCCCCTGAAATAATTTAGCTAGACATAATGGTTTGTTATAATGAAACAATATAATTATAACAAATGAAATTAATGTTGAAATATGTTAAAAATAAATAGAGAAAAAGGAAAATAAAATCATTTGTATCCCTTCATGGGCTCCTGAATGTTCTAATTCATGCCGCTCAATGGTGGATACAACGCTGGAGTGCACTTAATGTCCTGCCCAGTAAATCGAGGTATGAAATTCTCTGATCTATGCTCTCGGTACTCTAATATTCTAGCCTTTGTGATTCTGTATGTTCCTCTCATTCTCCTCCCTTAGTCTGGATTGATGAGTCCCCTTGTGGTTCTCCCGAACTCCTCCCTCCGGTGTCTCAATGATCTCATTCCCATAAAAAATGATAATGACCAGTAGAAATCTCGGGAATCTCACCTGAGGTGTTCTCTAGGATCTAGATGGAACATTCATTGTGCTACTTCCTCCCACTTGTTCGCTAGAGCAGTTGATCCTAACTGAATAAAATGGTGCACACATCGAGCCACAACCCTCCCTCATGAGTGTAACACACGGTGAAACCATGAGTGAAATGGTGGCACCGTAACAGTGAAGGAACTGCAGCACGCAGAAACACCTACAATTCAAACAAACCAAACAAATCAAAACAAATAAAATAAATTAAAACTATATTAAAATGAAGAAATAGATTCATAAATTAATTAATTAAATTAAATAGAATAAAATTAAAAACTAAATAAAACTAATCCCGATAACAAAATTAATTACGCTTTATTTAAATTAATGAATTTATAGTAGTTTAATAAAACAATTTAAAATATATTAAAATAATATTTTTACTTGATTATATTATTCAACCAATTAGTTAACAAATTAATAAAGTAAATTAAATAATAAGAAATATTAATTGAATAAAACAAAATTTTTAGAAAAAATTAAATTATTAAAAGATTCAAAACTTAAATGAGTTATTTATTTACATTTTAAATAATAAATAATTAATAAATTAAATTAGTAAATAAATAAACTTACTGCAATGAAAAATTTGTAAATATAAAAGAATAAATAAATAAATTTCAAATTCTGAGGACAAATTTAATTTAATATTTATTTAAAATCACAATACTGAATATTAAAAACACTTGATTCAAACTAAAATTGATTATTTTACACACCAAAGTACAAAATCACATCATATATCAATTATTTAATAAAAACAACATTTTTTTATAATAAAGTCAATGAAAAATACAAAAAGGATGTGGCAAAGAGTGTGAAAACATTGCTGCATCAGGCATCACTAAAAACTCATAGTGGCCATACCAGCACCTTAAGGCTGTCATTAGTATATCCTTGTCCCATACCAGATGCTGGTGATAATCTGATCTAAAGTCTATCGTTAAGAACCAATTTTCTCCATTCAGCTAGTTGAAGTGGTCATCCATTATCAATAGTGGGTACTTGTTCTTCACAGTCACCTAGTTCAAGCCCTAGAAGTCCACACACAACCTCAAAATCATATCTCCCCTTTTTAAAAAAGCATCAGGGATACCCATGGTGATATGATGGGCCTTACAATACCCTTATCTTACAAGCCTTCCAGTTGTACCCTCAACCAGAGAAGCTCTAATGGAGCCATTCGATATGCCGATGTGTATATTGGTGTCATCCCATGGTATAGGTCAATAAAAAATTTTACCACTCTACGAGGAGGTAGCCCTAGAACCTCTTCAGAAAAAAAATCCTCATACTCGTCCACAACTATAGGGAATCTTGGACTCCTCTCCAGCACTGCACAGAGGGTGAGGGTAGCCAACTGGTGAGTAATCAGATGCACCCTCCTTTGATAGAGTCAGTCCTACACTACAAAAGGGTTCCCTCTCATTATTAAAGGAAACCATGGTCCCATATTTGCAGATCCACCACACTATACACATTAATCAGATGATATGAGCATGGATTATTAATAACTAGTCCATAACCAATATGAAAATTTATGGCCTTAATGCTTCTACTATGATATCCCATCGAATGCTCTCACCACCTAGAGTATGCTCACACTGCCCGCACTAGTGTGTAATTGTCGAATCATATCCTGTAGAAGTATCTAGATGTAAGGATTGGGCCAATGACTCCACTGGAATCTCCGAGCACTGAACAAGAGCCATGGGAAGGAAGGAGTGACTATAACCTATGTCTATTGGTACTTCATATAGGGTGGAGAAGACAATGATCATAACTCATATCATCTATAGAGCACTATGGTCATATGAATCTACTTCCTAGAGCTGAGATTGCACATGTATGCATTCTCCCTATGGTAAGGATGGACCACCTAGGGTGGTGGCAGTAATATCTCAGACCGTCTCCCACCACCCGCCACTTAGGCAGCTCCTCTTCCATTTCCTCAACCCTGTGTAACTCCTTGCTCGAACTGTTGTCGATGCCTTGACAACCCCTCGACCATCTGTCGGTCACATGTACAATGGGTCGGGTGGTCAAGTACCATGTGTCCCTTCCCACATCATGTGAAGCACCACCATGATCCTTGTTGAATCCCTCCGGAATGGGTGCCCGACACCACCGACCCGAAGTCCTGGGGTCGTCCTCTGAAATACATAGCCTTCTTGGGCCCACATGTCTTCTATATTCTACCTAACAAAGACTCAGCCACCATGGGTCTACTGGTAGATATTTCTTGTGAGCTCCTGCTCCAACAAGAAATTTTCCATCATAAGGGATTGTTCCAGCACCCCATCTTGGGTCGGGATGCAGAGAGACACCACTGAAGCCCTGATCTCCCTTCTATGTCCCATATCAAAGGATCGTTCCCAAAATAAAGGATCTCACAAAATATATATGGAGTAATAGGAAATCTATGTTATCCTCGGAAAGTACACCGAGACTATCATTCTATCCTTCTATAGGTGAAGCAGCTCTTAGATGCACATAGAGCGCATGGTTGTGGGAAAAAAATAATCTCGGAAAAGCCTCTCAAAGTCAACCCATGTGAGGTTCGCCTCATCGTGAGTATGGATGGTAAAAATCCACCACCCTACCAATCCCTATAGAAGTCTCGCTTCCAATATCTCCATTCGGTCATGTGGTGTCCTCACTAAGTGGAAGACCAACGTCACAACCTCAAGCCAGTCCTCAGCGACCTGAGGATCAACCTCTCCCCTAATTCTATGAGTTATATATCTCTGAAACACTTGTAGGGAACCAAACCTATGAAAATAATCTACCGAAATCACCGACAGTAGATTCTGACCATCGGGTTGTGGTAGCACTATTGCACCACTCGGTGGGGCCATCTCTAGAACTGGGACCTAAACAGACACATCATCACTAGGTAGGCTATCCTCACGACCTCGTATCGAGATCCTGGTTGGTTGTCCACACTGAGGCATCCTGAGATAGATCATGATGTACCAAAGATAAAATGTTACACTGGGTCAGCTGACTCTTATTTAAAAAATAAGGAGACAGTTATGAAACAATTGTTTTAATGTATTGTGTCTAAAATAGAATTCATGGTCATGGTGTATCGATACGTCGGCCGCCACACAAAAACTGGTCTCGCCGAATCTAAAAGCTGAACTCGCAACACCTAAAAATGTTTCCCCTAAATAAAACATCAGGATTCCGGTATTTGAGGTGGAACCAACCACCCTATGATACCACTTTGTCACGTCCTGTTCCTTGGTGCCAGTGATGTGGCTATCCAAAGCCCACCTCTAGAAGGTTAGGGGATGGAGACTAGTGCTGAAGGCATCAACCTACATGTGGGAGACATTATCCTTCATACCTTTAGACACACACAAGCCCAATGAAGTCCAAACTCAAATTAAGGGAAACAACATACCATTGAATGAACTGAGTGCATGTACAGCTGAATGAATGTGGTCCAGAATAAAGAAAAACGTACTGAGAAATGGAATGTACAAAATCTTCTCTGATGGAAATCTGCAGTAAACTCCACCTGATCGTAAGAGTAGTGAATCAACTAGGATCCAAATTAGTACGTCCTATTTTCCCTTATTACTGGCCCCCTCCTTGTCCTAGTCCACCATGTCCACTGTCATAGCATCCGTGAGTCCCATCTCCCTGATCACCCTTGTCGAAGCGTCGGTCGTCTGCACCAGACACAAAAAGTGTGGGCGAATACCATGCAAGGGTGAGTAACACAGTACTCAGTAGGGACCTCAAAAAAAATAAAGAACTCATAGAAATTAATCAATGTAAAGAATGAAACCCAAGCCAGATAACACCAGGTATATTCAATGATAGTAACAGTATCATCTTAAGTCACAAATGTTGAACTCCTCGACTGCTAGAGAACTCCCACACTATCGAGTATATTGGACCTTCCGGGTCTAATGGAGACACTTCCCACTATCCTTGAACTAATGTGCTACTCATCCCTGATGAGTACCGTTGGTATGCTGGGTCACATAGAGTCGCTCCCCACCATGGGCCTACCGGGTCACATAGAGCTCCTTCCCACCATGGTCGAACTGAGTTACTCCTCTAATTGAGTACCATTGGTCAGCCAAGTCACATAGATCCACTCACCACTGTGGGCTTTCTGGGTTGCATAGAGCAGTTCTCACTAGACCATCCTAGAGTTGTCTTCATGTATCAGTCAACCGAAGTGTTCAGAAAATAGTTTTCATGGGAGAACCGCTCCTCAAGAAATTAATTTCATATCAAAATAAATGAAATTCACCATAATTAATGACAAAAAATCTGAATCCTTCAGAGGGTTCCATCGCCAAAAACGGATCGTCAATCAGACACAGAGTTTTCATGATATAGGTGTTTTAGTAACCAGGGGCCAGTTGAGATGAGGCTTCATCCGACCACGTCAGACCGAGACAACCAACCCGGCTAAGGGTTTTCACATACCCCATTTTATTCTGATGGACCTAACTTGACCTGGTGTGGGTCATGGTTAGTCTTGTTTGGGTTTGCCTGTGGGCTAGGCCCTATAGGCCTTACTCGACCCAGCCTGGTTGGTTAAGGGTCCAGCCTGCCGAGTCACCTGGTGACACAACCTAGTCCACCATGTCCTGAAGAGGCTTTGGGTTTAGCTCATTGGGAAGTGGGACCATCCCGGCTCAGGGAGTGACTGGTCTGACTGAAGTGCGAGTCTGGCCCGTTGGGGGTTCACACCACATCCAGTCCGCAAGAGGCAGATCAGTCCACCTCGCTAGACGTGATCGGGAGTCACGTTTGTTCCCCACCATCACTCTGTAGGTTACCTACTCCACCATAGTCAAGAAATCATGACCTATCGTGCGGGACACGACTCAGTGTTGCATCCTCTTCCATCCTATGTGTTCATGCAACAACCTCTACTGCCTCCAGCCACCGGCTCATCCAGCAGTTTTGTCTACTGCACTGTGGCCCTGTTTAGCCGCGTCCTTTTGGTCGGCGTTCCATGATGGCATGCCGCCTCCCACACATGGCTTCCACCGCGGGCCACCGCTGGCAGTCACCGGTGCCACCACTAGCATAGGCGCACCGACAGATTGTTCCACGGTCCACCGGGTCCGCACCGGGGGTCCATTAATCATGTCGCTTGCACCTGCGTCTTTCAGGGATCATCCAACCATAACAATCTAAAAACTATCTTTTGGTCGATTAAAAAGTATATCCATGATGAACTTAAATGATTTAAGGTATCATGCTTTATTCTTGTTATCCTGGGCCCTCCATGATAGATGTTTACAAAACAAGGGAGGTCCGTGGATTTTAATTTCAACAACAAAGATAATTAAATCCCTGATAAAGAAACCCCAATGAATTCACCCTCCAGCAAGAATGCACGGTATAAGGATTAACCTGTTCATGGGTGAATCCACATTCATGTTTTTGAAATAATAATGGGGAAAAATTATAATAAAACAACCTTCTACCATTTGGAAGTTCATTACGGGAGGTTCATCCAGGAGGGGTTAAGACATTAATGTCGATTCTCAGCCTGGATCTTCAAAAGGGGTGATGATGAAGATGAATTTATGCTGTTGTTCTTCATTATTTGCATTAGTGGAAGTACGTTTGGGGTTCTATAGTGAATCCCCCAATTTCATTATTCCATATTTTCCCAGTGCGTTTAATTATAAATAGAGTCACATCATAGCATTCCCATAATGATGCAATGTCAAGTCATTACATTATTTCATATGAGAAATAGTGTCCCTGTTACACATCATTAAAGTATCATTATACTATGAGTTTAATGTTCCATTAATGAGCCACATTGATGTGCATTGTCTCTAACCTATCGGTGCCCTACAACATCATAGTCCGCCTCTCCAAAGTGATAATGAAAATAAAATAATTAATTGAAATTATTTTATTCTTTTTCACAAATATTCATAAAAATATCATTTATGCTCAGCCCTTCAGGACAAAATTTATTTCATGTATAGGGAAATCCCAACTTTTTTAATTAAATAGTATCTTAGGATATTTTATGCAAGCGCTGGTTCAAAATATAGAAAATCATGCTCGCATGTTTACTGAACATACCTTAAAAAAAGTTCAAACATCTCTCATGGGCCCTCTGGACAACATAATTTTGTTCCATCAAAACTTGCAGTCTTGAAATATTCCATATAAAAAAAATAACACAGAAATTTTGAGACATTACACGAGTCAGCTGAGGAGGCGGCTCATGACAATGGGCACTTGGATGAGGACCTGAACTAAATGGAACGAACGAGTTATGGAATTTTCTTCATAAAGCACAATGGATCAAGGGAGAGACCAGTATGGGACACGAGTGATGGTATTGAACCTCGAAGAGGCTTCCAACATATCCCCGTGGTAGAGAATCAAATTCCATGTAGTTCAGGATAGGACATTGAACTTGGGTGTATCCAAATGAAAACAACCCGATGAAATGTTGAGGCTTATGTGTGTTTTTCATCCCATCACAGGATGGACTCTTTTGGTTGGATGAGTATGTATTTAGTGTAGGGATTTCACATGTTTAGATACCATGGAATATATCTGACACCACTTATGGATGCACCAAGGATATGGGTACCAACAAAAGGGACACCAATGTTTAATAGTGTTTGGGGATGAACGTCGGGGAGGATTCTTACATACACTATCTAAAGCGATATGGATCAAAAACCACATAGTTTAGAGATACAGTTTATCATCATGTGGGATGAGAGGGGCATACAGTTAATTGTCATGTGGGATGAGTAGTGAACCAACGTGAAATGGTTAGGACATAAGGATAATGGGCTTGATCCTCATAGAGGCTTCCAACATACATTTCATGAAAAAGAGAAAATATCAAATTCCATGTAGTTCATCTAATAGGGGCATTGGTATTGCACACCAATGAAGACCATAAAGAATTTCAGGGTTGATACTCACTCTAAACCCACATGAGACATTCTTGGTGTCAGAAACAAGATGCAACAATGACACGACGATCATGTTGGGAAAGGTGCATCCACAAGAGCTTTTGTGGGGATTATTAATTGATAGAGGCCCATGGATAGGAAGACTGGGACATACTACAAGAGGGAGGCCCAGTGAGAATGTAGTTTGTCCAGATGTATGAGGAGGATATGGACATTGTACCTGAAACAAGCCATTAGAGGGTACCGAGCTTACATAGAGACTGCCCAAGGTGTGCATGGAGATGAATCACAGAGGGAGAGGGGAGTGAGAGGGTGATGGTTACCATACCCTTAATGGTCCACTTGGGGATTTTAACTTATTTAGTGATCATAGTTAAAAGACTTTTGATGAGGATGTGTTTCCATGGCTGTTTAACATCCTATATCTTAAATAGTGAGGATGAACTCCCCACCCATAGGACTTACATAAATAGTACCAATCCACTCTTGAGGGAGGGAAGGAACAAGTAATAATTTATGGTAACAAGGTTGTCGAGTGATCCCTAGGGGTGGTACAGGTTTGAGTGGTTATGCAAATAGGCAATAGCCATTGGCATGAATATATGAAGAAGCATGAGGAAAATCATTGCAATAGGATGTACTACTCAACAGACTTTGATATCACTTCGTCCTAGCCTATATGGATACAAGAGAGAAGGGTTCTCAAAACAAGAGGCCTCATAGAGAGGGGATTCCAAAATCTCATAGGCATGCAAAGAACCTAGGATCGTATAGAACATTTACTAGTAGTTCTCATGGGATTTCAATGCATAGGGGCTCACAATGTACAAGGCTTCGTAGAGTATAAGGGCTCGCAGAGCACAAGGATTTACAGAGCTCATGAGCATGCAACGAATAGGGGGTCAAAGAGGATATTACAATTTAAAGAGGATAACTTTGAGAAGCATAGTGATCCAGCATAATCATTGTATACACATGTATTTTGAGGCTTATTCATGATGCTTGAGTTCTTTGCGATGTCCCGAGTACCAAAGGGGTCTAATTCCTTTGTGATATCTAATAGGCTTCTTGAAGGGAATCTGTTATTAAAACAAGGGTATATATGAGAAATTGTAAAGGATTATTGTAACCCTCAGGTACCTCTAATGATCCATTTTCATTGTTGGTTCATAGAGAAAATAATGCATTGTGATTTGGGAATTCCGAAAATGAAGGGTTAGGGTCCTCTTTTATTGGAATGTGGGGAGAGATGTATTTAAAGGTGACAGGGGTCATGATGCTATGAGGGTGTGCTTTAAAGTAACTTGTGATCTTCCATTAGATGAATATTTCATCATGTTTCTCAGTGTTTTGAAGTCAACCTTCATCCTATCCTTGGTGGAGATGCTTCCCTAGTTCTCTTCGCGAAACTCACAGAGGATTATGTAAATTTCAAAGGACTCACACAGTTGAAAATCCTTCCCTCTACTTTGTGGAGACATTCATTATGTTTTTCTTAGCCAAAGAGTCAACTGCCAGGCTTATCTATGGTGGGAATAAATAAGGCATCGGCTTTTCATCGACTGCAGTGCTGAAGGTATTTGCAAGGATACACTTTGAATCAAAACATTTGTCATCCTTTTAGTGTCCTTTTCTTATTTTTCGCAACACAAATATTTTTTCACTGAAAAATTCCCCCTTAGAATTGGAGCCGAGGAGAAAATGAGTGTCATATTTTGAGGTTACATTGCTATAATTGAGGTAGATCTCAATGTGGAATTGTGGATCCGGATCGTGATGAAAATAGGAAGTGCGTGATTAGAGAACACCATGAAGCGCACTGCAGCTAGGTGCATCACAAAGCTTGAGGGTCGTCACATATAAATAGGGGAGGATGACCCCCACATTTTTCCTCACCCATATACACATCTTTGTGATTGAGATCTTGATTACTGAAGCTCTGTGCACTCTGCGATTGATATTTGTGAACTAGGTTATTTTTAGTCCTCGTTGCATAGTGATTCCTTAGACTCAGTGATCATGCGCTCTCTGAGTTGGGTCTCCAAGCTCTGTGGTAGAACTATACAGACAGTTTCTATAATCAAGTATTGTGATTGAGCACTTCATACCAAAATAGAATAATTTATAATATCTTGGGACAGAATGGAAAACCATGAAGCTACATGAGGGTCCCCACGAATGATACCTAATGGGAAGAGATGGAAGATAATTTATGCATTATGGAATATGGGATAATCCATTCATATCATGAATCCTTAGTGTAGATCATGTCAAAAAGACAAAAGAACTATCCCCACTGAAAGAGACTACCTCTAACCGAATTAAGTCAGAAAGATGATGCTCTCATCCTTAATGAAAGTATGAATGAAAAATCTTTCTTGTTCCAGAGTACGTCGTGTCAGCGCCAGTGTTTCAGGGTTGCCTATGGTCATAAATGGGAAGACCACACACCTAGCAATGATGACTGCCTATAAATTCATGTAAAAAAAGATGATGTGAAGGAATTGGAGCAAATTTTATCTCCCCAAAGTACCAAAAAATCCTTAAGGTGGCTTTGGGGAACCCAAAGAAGGGGTGGACTAACTATTGGTACCTGCGATGGGGCATCAATTTTATGGATGAGAAGGTCTGAGTTTACTGGGTTTGTGCATCTTATAAGGAATTTGAGCCAGAGATTATGTGATTAGGACTATATTATGTTGTGTGGGCCTCTCAATTCCACATTTATCATCCAGATCACATGATTCTACAGTTTCTGAGAAGGTGGTCATTGAGGACTAACATTTTTCATGTTCACCATGAAGAGGTTAGAATTAGCCTATGGGACTTTCACAAGGTCATGTTGGTTACAATCTTAGGGGTGATGTATGACAAGATTCTCCCCACAGAGAACACATGGGAGGATTTAGTGTAGATGTCACAGCTTGTAAAGGAACTGATGGATCTGGTGCTGGGTGAGGATAGGTATTCAGTGATAGATGTCTGTTTCAAGTCTTCATCTAATTGTTTCATCAAAATCCTACCAAAGCCTTCCGCGGAAGGGGAGGAGGATCCCAAGAAGCCAATGACCGTGCTGTCGTGACATGTCACATTGATTATGTTTTTGAGGATGATATATAGTCTAGGGCAGACCCTAGGTCATCTTTCAAGGAGCATTGGTAGGTTTAGAGTATGTGTTCTTAATAAAAGGGACTAAAAAGGGGGGTATTTTGAAAACAGTTTAGAGAATATGAATGGATTTTAAGAGTTTAATAATTGAAAAATAAAAGAGGTGTTTTACAATTATGTGATAATGGAGATCATTTTAATTTCACTACACAACCTGTATAGTTCATTGTTCTAAAAATATTGACATGGTTTTGTTTATTTCTTTGGTTGAGGGTTGTCAAGATCTTGATTCCCCTCTTGCCTCTTAAAATGTTGCACAAAGCACCAACCCTTGACAAAACAATCGTTTTGTCAAGGTTTGGATCTCAATAACAGAGTTACGGGTACCAAAACATACTGAAATCATTTGTATGTGTGATATTAATAGGGTTCTTGTCTTGTCCTATCGGAACAAACCAAGATCCCCACTTGAAATCTCAACCCAATTGGTGTTGAGATAAAAAGTGTATCACTTAAATTAAAACACACAAATGCATTCAAAATAGAATATCATAGAGATTAATAATAAGTGAAATTTTTAACACACAAATTATACAAAACCAGTGGATGAACAAGTGCTGGAACTCCCTCCCAAGTAAGTGTAGCTCCCTCGAAATGATCGCCCACCGTTTAGCTCGCCATCATGAGGAGGAGGAGGCTCGGGTGAAACTTCTTCTTCATACATGATCCCCCTATGAGGATAGGGGACTCCAGAAATTATTGGATGATGCGATTAATCCCTTGGGACTCCAAAATACCAGATCTTTGCCTCCTGGTCGAACTTCCAAATGAGGAGCCCAAGGTGCCCTTTTATAGGACATGTGGGAGGTGGTTTTGGGCACACAGATTTACTAAAACCGCTTGGCACATTGTTTTATCCAAACAGACAGTCTTGAAACGTTTTGTGGAAAACTAAAAAGTTGTAGCCCCACGTATTGACTATCTCCAATGAATTTTTTTCATAATTTAAACAAGTGGAGCGCGAGTTATGGACAGATCACATCACACAACTTTTGACCTCGAGCAGATTGGGTGTGCTGGACAGATCAGGTCGGCTGGGAACCTTAATGGTCGAATATCTCTTGGGTTATTAAATGAAAGTTTTAGAAAAATGATCTTTGGATAATCACACAAATTATCAGCCCATTTGGATGCACGATAGAGTATCATAATGAATTTGGGTCCACTGATCTTCTTGGATCCTGCGTAGTTTGGCCCATTTTTCAAGGACTTCATCATGGGCCCTCCAAATCACCTCCACCTACATTTTAATTTTCAAAACAAGTATCATTTACCTATTTAACAGTGATAAACAAAAAATTCTTTAATCATACATGAAGCACAATTTGATAGTATTTTTATAATTTTTAATACAAAATATGTTTAGCACAACGGTGTAAAGGTGAAAATGAAACAGTGAATCGTGGTATGATCACACCCCCACACCTAAACATTTTCACTCCTGGGAAAATTCATATTTCTAAAAATTATGCATGTAGATATTCCCAACATTATGAAGATATAGCATTCTTGAGAAATTAATTTCTGATAGAATTGTGATCAAAGCACGAATCACACAGAGGAGTTATTCTCAATGATCATGGAAAAAGTCGTCTAAAAAATTGTATCCAAAGGAAATTCGAAGAGACTAATGATACCAATAAAATAAAATAATTCAAAAGTTAATGATGTCACCAATTCTCCACGTGTGTGTGTGAAAACCATTTCAAGCTATTCTTTCCACTTTCTATTAAATAAATATATGTTATTTTAAAATTAGTCTACTGACTTGATTCTTTCCACCGAACATGCCCTACATCCTTTGCAATAAAATTCCATGACCCACTCAATTAATCATTCCTAGAAGTCAAACCTAAATCTCCCGACTTAGATATCCCCATATGCTGTATATTTCATCACTCCCCTCAATATTTATTTTATTAAGAGTTGCACTTGGAACAAATCTCACACTCATATCTCAACCTATCTTTGATGTCCTCATGACACTAATTGTAATAGTTATAACAACATAAAAAGTCGAGAAAGGGTGGTTTTTGACCTGCCCAAAATGCAACCCCATTTTTTTCTTTTTTTTCTTTTTGTTTTTTTATGGCATACTACAGTCGGATAACAGGTACACACGCATAGGTCAATCTAGTATAGTAATGAAATAGATCGGATAAAGAACGAACGTATGTAAAGATCATTTGGAAAGTAGAGAAAAATTAACCTAACTTATATTTACCTTCAATAATGTAAGAAATATTCACACTTCATGGTTGGGTGCAAAAATTTGTGGAGAGATTAAATGACACAATTTTCCGTTAAACTATTCACAAAAAGGGTACCACTCTTTTCAATGAATTAAAAATGATACAACCATTCATATCATCAAGCAACAACCAATTTTCAAGATAAATTCACACCAAAATGTTGAATTCATGCTAAAATGCAAATTTCATCAGAAATTATTTTTTGAATGATAAAACAACTTGAAAATGGGAAATTCCTCATGTATTTTCAATAAATTCAATGATAAATTGGGCATCATTTTCCATAATAAATTAGGCATAAAAAATTATCATTTTAGCACAGAAGTGAGGGGGGAAATAGGGGGGCAAGTGACAATACAATAAAACAAGCGAAAAAGAGAAGAAGAAGGAAATATAATAAAAAAATTCCTAACTAACCCAGGAATGTACCCATCCCCCCACACCTAGAGAATGCAGTGTCCTCACTGTAATAAAAGAGACTGTGGGAAGGAAGGATAAAACCTGTTGAGTGTTATTCATAGACCGCTTCATGAACATGGAGCTCCTCCATTGGGGACTCCGGAATGGCTTCATGGAAGTGCTTCAACCGCTACCCATTGATAGTGAATGTTTGCTTGGTGTCTTCATTTTGAACCTTGACAACACCACATGGAGAGACATTATTAACAATGTAAGGCCCAAACCAACAGGAAAGAAGCTTACCAGGGTGCAACATTAGACTTGCATTGTAGAGGAGGACCTTCTGCCCGATGTGGAATTGACGATGAAGGATGAGACGGTCGTGGGCAGCCTTGGTTCGCTCCTTATAAATCCAGTAGTTCTCATATGGATCTCTTCTCGTTTCCTCCAACTCCTGAATCTGTAACTTCCTTTAAATACCTACACCAGAAAGATTAGAATTGCTTTGTTTAATGGCCCATTAGGCCCGGTGCTCTAGCTCAATAGGGAGGTGA
Organism: Viscum album; assembly: GCA_963277665.1. Classification (NCBI taxonomy): domain Eukaryota; kingdom Viridiplantae; phylum Streptophyta; class Magnoliopsida; order Santalales; family Viscaceae; genus Viscum; species Viscum album. The sequence continues at coordinate 1,317,392,665 of OY728133.1, forward strand.
CAACTCTTCCCAAAAACTAGCCGATACGGTGACATGCCAATTGGAGTTTTGAATGTAGTACGGTAAGCCCATAATGAATCATCAAGTCTAAGACTCCAGTCTTTTCTGTTTGGGTAAACCGTTTTCTCAAGATTCAGTTTTACCTCTCTATTTGACACTTCGGCTTGACCATTTGTTTGTGGGTGATAAGCAGTAGACACTTGATGCCCAACCCCATACCTGCGCAAAAGAGATTGCATTGTGCAGTTGCAAAAATGAGAACCATGATCACTGATGATAAACCTAGGTAATCCAAACCTACAGAATATTTGGGTTCTCAAATATTCCACAACATTCTTGGAATCATTTGTCCTCGTGGCTCGTGCCACTACCCACATTGAATCATAATCCACTGTCAGAAAAATGTAAAGGTTCCCAAATGAATTGGGGAATGGTCACATAAAGTCAATGCCCCAAACATCAAAAATGTCATGGAAGAGCAAGGGTTGTTGGGTCATCTCATTTCTTTTAGAGACATTCCCCATTCCTGGAAAGTGAGGACAAGATTTACAGAATTCATGGGTATCCCTAAAAAATGTGGGCCAAAAGAGACCAGAATCTAAGACCTTACGAGCAGTCCGTTGGGGACCAAAGTGGCCCCCACAATCAAGTGTGTGGCAGAACCTAAGGATTGACTGAAACTCACTATCGGGAACACAACGCCTAATAACATGATCACTACATGTGCACCATAGGTAGGGCTCATCCCAAATATACCAACGAGACTCATGTTTTAGACAATCGGCCTAGTTTTTGGTGCAATCAACAGGAATGCAAGATGCTACCAAATAAATTACAATTTCAGCATACCAAGGAATAACATCTTGCACTCGGTACATTTTCTCATCAGGAAACAATTAATTTATGGGAATACATAGGGATGAGTCAATGTCTCTGTATGGGAGAATCCTACTGATATGGTCAGAAACCACATTCTCTGCTCTTTTTTTATCACTAATTTCTAGATCAAATTCCTAAAGGAGGAGCAGCCATCGAATGAGACGTGGTTTGTCTTCCGGTTTCTTAAAGAGATATCGGAGGGCTGCATGGTCTGAGAACACAATGACTATAAACCCTAGATGGTATGACCATAATTTATCCAAGGCAATCACAAGGGCAAGAAATTATTTATCAGTTGTGCTATAGTTTCCTTTGGCAGGGTCCAGAGTACGTGAGATATAATCTATGACATGTAGAGCTCGGTCGACCCTTTGTGATAAGACTACCCCAACTGCATATTTAGAGGCATCACACATGAGCTCAAATGGTAAATCCCAACGAGGTGGTTGGATTATCGAGGGTGGCGTGAGACTACATTTGAACTTATTGAAATCTTCCTCACATTTTTTATCAAAAACAAATTATTTTTCTTTTTGGAGTAATCGGGAGAGGGGGAGTGCAATTTTACTAAAGTCACGAATGAAACGACGATAAAATCCAGCATTAACCAAGAAAGATTGCACATCCCGAACATTTTTAGGGAATGGTAGGGGGAAATGATATCTACATTTGATTTTCCAACTTGGATTCCTTCCCCAGAAATGAAATGTCCCAAAAATATGCCTTGTTGCAAAATGAAATGGAATTTAACATAATTTTATACGAGATTCTTTTCAATACAGTGACGTAGGACAGAAGCAAGACTACTCAAAAATTCATCGAAAGAGGATCCATAAACAATAAAATCATCCATAAAAACCTCCATGTAATTATCCAGGTAATCCGAAAAAATACTAACCATACATCGTTGGAAAGTACCTGGAGCATTGCACAGACCAAATGGCATCCTTCTATAAGAAAATGTACCAAAGGGGCAAGTAAAGGTTGTCTTTTCCTGATCCTCAGGGGAAATATGAATCTGAATGTATCTAGAATACCCATCAAGGAAACAGTAATGGGACTTCCCTGCTAGCCTCTCTAGCATCTGGTCAATGAATTCCAAGGGGAAATGGTTTTTTCCAGCGTGTTGGTTTAGTCGACGATAGTCTATACAGACACGCCAACTATTCTGCACACGAGTTGGAACCAATTCATTGTTTTCATTTTTAACTATAGTAAGGCCAGTTGTTTTAGGAACTACTTGAACGGGACTGACCCATTGGCCGTCAGAGATAGGGTAAATGATTCTAGTAGCCAACAATTTTGTTACTTCTTTTTTAACAACATCAAGTAGGTTTGGGTTCAGTCGAAATTGTGACTGCCTCACTGGTTAAGCCTCATCATTTAATAAAATATGATGTGTACAAATTAATGGTCTAATGCCAGGAATGTCATTAAGTGTCCATCCCAAATCTTGTTTATACTTTCTCAAAAGATCATGCAGTCACAATTCATGCTCAGGAGGGAGTGAACTAGCAATGATGACGGGAAACTTGTTTCCATTCTCAAGATATGAGCATTTTAAATCATGAGGCAGTTGTTTCAGTTACAATTCTGGGGGATTTTGGATTGACGGAAGTGTATGTGAAAGTGAGAAGTCACTCATCTCATCTAACTGCTCAATGGTAACATCCTTAGATGAGGAATGAGCTTTTACAGGCTTAGCAGTATCATCGATGGTCATGTGATCCTTTGTGTTCAATAAATCATCAATTAACAAACATGCATGGCATTTCTCTAGACCGCTATAGAAATCAATGCATGATTCATTACATAACATTTCAATCAATGAAAAAAACTCAGAAGGGGATCATGTGAATGAAAATATGTTGGTTCAGTGGAAGGGAGAACATCAATTGAATTGACCGAGAGAGAGGAGTGTTCTTCTGAGGGGTGCTTCATGGAATCAAGGATATTGAAGTGGACAGTATTACCACCAATCTCCATAGATAATGTACCATTATTGACATTAATTATGGTTTTGGTGGTTTTCTAGAAAGGTCTCCCCAATATAATTTGGGCAAGTCCATTCATCATATCATCTTCCATTTTAAGCACGTAAAAATCAGCAGGAAAAAATAAATTTCCCCCCTCACAAGAACATCCTCTAACACACCAGAGGGGTGTGTTGTACTCTGATTTGCTAGCTGAATGACAATACCAGTGGGCTTTAGTTCACCGACCTGCAATGAAGAGTAAATAGAGTGAGGCATTAAATTAATAGAAGCACCCAAATCAAGCATAGCGTTGGAACATGAATACTCCCCTATGGTGCACGGAATCGAGAATGTCCCAGGATCATTGAAATTGGTGGGAAGTGATGGCTCTATCAATGCTGAAGCATTCCTCCCCAGGCTCACCTTCTCATCACCACGAAGCCTCCTTCAGTGTGTACACATCTCCTTTAGAAACATGGCACATCTTGGAATTTGCTTCACAGCATCAATCAAAGGAATGTTAACCTGTACTTTCTTGAATGTTTCCAAGATTTCTTTATCAAGTTCGGTTTATTTTTTTTTTCCTATGTTGGGATGCCCTTTGAGGAAATGGTAGATGAATTATTGGGATAGGCGGCTCATCATCAGCCACAGTCTTTCCTTTGGAAGGGATTCTCTCAGGAAAATGGTTTTCTTCTCTTGGACCATTTTCAGCAGTTGGGATGGTGGTTTCCTTTGGATGGGAGGACTCTAATGGAGGGGTCATTTGGATTTCGAGTTGTGTACCACTCCTAAGGGTAAAGGCACTAACATTTCCTTTATCCCTAGGGATTACTACTGGTTGAGATGGTAGTTTACCCGACCCCTGAATTTGTATTTCCCCCACCGAGTTGGCAAGTTAGCTTAGTTGGGTCTTTAGGTCTTGTATGGATTCTTGGGTGATTTGTCGGAAATGGATATTATTGGCTGCCATTTTCTTCATCATATCTTCTAGGCTAGGCTCGGTTTGTGGAGGGGGTGGTTGGAATGGCCTTTGGGGTGGTTAAGGATTTCTAGGTGGTGGTGGATGACTACTCTGACCCTGTTGGTTCCATTGCTGTTGAGGTTGGATTGAATACCCCCTTTCCTATAGGCTTTTTTGTCCTTCCACCCTTGGTTGGATGGATAGTATGGTTCTTTCCTAAAGGGTTGGTTAAAGGGGTGTCCTGGAAATATTGCCTCACAACTCTCAGAGGTTTCTCTCAATTGAGGACATTGGTCAGAATAGTGGGTGTCGGAAGAGCAGATTCCATAATGGATGGGAGGAGGAGATTGAGATTTCCCTTAGGAGAGAGAAATTTATCATAGAAGGGTACTTACCTCTTCAAACATCGTGTCCACCTTCTTCTCAAACTTAGTACTTTGCACCTCATGGACACCTCGAATGGGAACACTGGACCGTGTACCGAATTGTTGACTGTTTTGTGCCATGTTCTCAATGAGGGTTATTGCATCAATTGGGGTCTTATCTACCAATGCACCACCTGCAGCAGAATCAATAATATTTCGATCAATAGGAATCAAACCTTCATAAAAATATTGAATTAAAAGTTGATCACTTATTTGGTGGTGTGGGAAACTTGAACATAACCTTTTAAAGCGTTCCCAATATTCATGTCATGTTTCCCCTTGATATTTTATTATTCCACATATTTCTTTCCTTATAGTTGCAGTTTGAGAGGCTGGAAAGTATCTTTCATGAACAAGGTGTTTCATGTCTGCCCAACCCCTAATTGGTGAATTTACATAGTATAACCAATCTTTTCCAGTGTCTTCTAATGAAAATGGGAATTCCATAAGCTTCACTTGTTCTTAATCCACATTAGTAGGTTTTAAGGTTGAAAAAACAGTATGATATTATTTTATGTGCTTATGAAGGTCTTCTCCAGGCAATCCATGAAATCTTGGTAATAAATGGATTAGACCGGATTTTATTTTAAAATTAGGTGTCTCGCCTTGAATTTGAATGTATGTGGGTTGTATATCAACATTAGGCGAGTTTAATTCTTTTAATGTTCAATTATTTTCAGCCATGTTATTGAAGATTATTTCAGGTTCTAATTTGGTTCCAGAAGAATAAGGGTTTAGAAGAGTCTCGAGTGGTGTGTCCTCCTTCAAAAGGGTGTCTTGTGTGTCTCGGTGTCGCTGAAGTAGGATCCTCTCCGGTCCGGGTTCGAAAGGTGGTAAGTCTCCAAAAGTAGAACACGTCAGGCACAGAACCTACACAAGTTATGGATCAGAACACAAGAAGAAATAAAAAGGTAAAAAAACAAACAAACAAATATTCCCAAAATTTACAACTACTTTATGAAAAACACGCACTAAAAACCAAAGCGCTCCCCGGCAACGACGCCAAAATTTGACCATGCTATCGTGACACGTCAAATTGATTATGTTTTTGAGGATGATATGTAGTCTATGTAATACCCTAGGTTGTCTCTCAAGGAGCGTTGGTAGGTTTAGAGTATGTGTTCTTAATAAAAGGGACTAAAAAGGGGGGTATTTTTGAAAACAGTTTAAAGAAAATGAATTGATTTTAAGAGTTTAATAATTGAAAAATAAAAGAGGTGTTTTACAATTATGTGATAGAGGAGATCATTTCAAGTTCACTACAGAACTTAGATAGTTCATTGTTCTGAAAATTTTTACATGGTTTTGTTCAATTCTTTGGTTGAGGGTTGTCAAGATCTTGATTCCCCTCTTGCCACTTAAAATGTTGCACAAAGAACCAACCCTTGACAGAACAATCGTGTTGTCAAGGTTTGGATCTCAATAACAGAGTTAAGGCTAAAAAAACAAAATGAAATCTTATGTATGTGTGATATTAATAGGGTTCTTCTCTTTTCCTATCGGAACAGACCAAGATCCCCACTAGAATTCTCAACCCAATCGGTGTTGAGATAAAAAGTGTTTCACATAAATTAAACCACAAAAATTCATTTAGAAGATAATAGCATAGAGATTAATCAATAGTGAAATATTTAATACACAAATTATACAAAACCAGTGGAAGAACTAGTGTTGTAACTCTCTCCCAAGTAATTGTAGCGCCCTCGAAATGATCCCCCACCGTTTAGCTCGCCATCGTGAGGATGAGGAGGCTCGGGTGAAACTCATTCTTCATACTTGATCCCCATATGAGGATAGGGGACTCCATAACTTCTTGGATGATGAGATTACTCCCTTGGGACTCCAAAATACCAGAGCTTTTCCTCCTGTTTGAAATTGAAAATGAGGAGCCCACGGTTCCCTTTTATAGGAAATGTGGGTGGTGGTTTTGGGCACACAGATTTACTAAAAAAGCTTGTCACATTGTTTTAGCCTACCAGAAAGTCTTAAAAAATTTTGTGAAAAACTAGGAAGTTGTATTCCCACATCTTGACTATCTCCACCGAATGTTTGGCATCATTTCAACAAGTGGAGCGTGAGATATGGACAGATCAAAGCACACAACTTTTGACCTCCAGCAGATTAGGTGTGTTGGATAGATCATGTCGGCTGGGCCCCTTAGTGGCCGCATATCTCGTGGATGATTAATTTAATGTTGTAGCCCAATGAGTTTTGGATTCTTCCACAAAATATCAGCTCATTTGGATGCACGGTGGAGTATCATCAGGAATTTGAGTCCACTGAACTTCTTGGATCCGGCGCAGTTTGGCCCATTTTTCAAGGACTTCATCTTGGGCCCTCCAAATCACCTCCACCTACATTGTAATTTTCAAAACAAGTATCATTTACCTATTTAACATTGATAAACACACAATTATTTAATTAAAAATGAAGCACAATTTTATAATATTTTTATAATTTTTAATACAAAATATGTTTAGCACAATTGTGTTTGGGTGAAAATGAAACAGTGAATCGTTGTACGATCAGCCACCAGTCAGGCCTCCCACCTATCCAAAGGGAGGATAGTGTGGTAAATAGAATTTTTTTTAGAGAACCATAGAATATTTCCAATGAAATGTATGAGTGTACAATTTCAAAACCAAGACACAATCAGTGGTTAGACTAGCTTGGATTTTCACTATGCTTATCTATAGTTAGTCGTTTATAGTCTGATACACAATGATGAGTTTGAATCCAAGAAAATTCATTATGGAATCTACGTTTGTAATGGGGGAGAATGAGAAATTAGGGATCTTGATGCTGGAGAAGTTGTACAAGGTTCTTTGGAACATCAGTGAGGGAATGAAGCCAAATAGTGTGTGAGGACTGCTCCATCTTTTATAAATAAGGATAATGGCATATAGGGAATATATGAATATCCAAAACCTATTTCCCCTCCTAGATAAGACTTCCAAAAAACAATTTTGAATGCAGTGGGGAGATTTATAGCCATGTTGACTCCACCGCTGGTGCTGAATAGAGTTTGGATGGTGGATGAATTCAACTTCTATCCATTTCTATTTCCAATGGGTGTATTTAATGAGGATGGATAGGGCACTGAACAGCATCGGTCCTATCACTTATCCTTCTAGGGTGGAGTTCTAGTTGTACATATCGATCACCAACTTTTTGGTGTGTTTTACACCCTGCACTACTTTGTAATATAGTTCTGGTGCATGTATAGGTTCACCCCGAAAATCAACCTGGGAGTATTCCATGTGGACCATGCATGTGTGATGAGGCAGATTTGGCCCATTTTCATGTAAGGGGATGGGAAAATTTGGAAGGGTATACCTCCTCCCATAGGTGTCTATAGGATATTCAAGGAATATTCTATGATATGGGAGGCATCCTACCCATAGAAAATGTTGAAGTGATGAATCGTCAGTGCTAGTGATGGGGTGGCTCTTCATCCTCAAGGATAGGGATGTAAAGTTTCAAGAATACACTTCTATGGTGGGGCTACTGTATTGATGAGTCAAACCACTCCATAACATGAACTATGTGGGAGGCAAGTGGCAACAGTGGACCCGGTGGTCCCATATGTGTATAGCCAGTATGAAGGGAGGCTACCCATGGGGTTCCATAGGATATCAACTAAGGAACATGGGAAGAAACTATGCAACATATACATTCTTGAGGACAACGTCTTCCTAAAGGATTATGAAATATGTGACATTTATAGACCATTCTTCTGTACTTTCCATATTTGGCACCACCTTAATCATATGGGATAAATCTAACAGAGATAGGCCCTTCCAAAGTCGTATTTTTAGTGTCTCGAGTGAAAGGGGATCAATACATCACCGAGATATAGGACATTGTGCACTTGTGGGGTACACCACATCCAATGAGGGTCAGGGTGATTGTATTAATTAACCAAACTATTAAACCGCAGTTTTTTTCTATTGAGTTGAGGGTTCACTTCACCATACTCGAAGAATCCTAAGATTCCCCTCAATGGAAGATTCTGACTGAGGAATCCCTTTATTGGAAGGAGAAGTTGAAACCTCAGAGCTAGAAGTGTTTTACGAGGCCCATCAGGTATACCCTGAACCATATTGATGTGGTCCTCATTCAGGTCCTCTAGGATTTCTCAACTGACATTTTCCATGTGCATCATAACCTTTAATGTAAAACTTGTTTTTGCATGATAGCAGATGTTGCCTTTGGGTATGTGCCTATGACAGTGGTTATTTTGGAATCTAGTAGGGTGTCGACACCCATGGAGGTTCTCTTAGAGTCTTCTAAGATCCCAACTATATATGTGGGGCCATGTCCTAGGATTCTGATAGTAGCAGCTCAAGGGAGATATCAATTATTTGATCTTTGTATGGACTCTCCTTCATAGAATTCATTACTTTTTTTCATTAATCTAAGACAACTAACATATATCTATTTCTACATGAACATTTCTTGAAATGGCAAGGGCCGCCCTAGAAAGGATGGTTGGATATCCTAGATCTACTTTTTCGAGGGGGTACCGATCTTCATGGAATCGGATGCTCATGCTAACCAGATGAAAGTGATCAAGGAAATAGATAGGACTAATGGTTGTACACAATATGAGACTATCATGGAGGGATCATGTGACGAGGATCAAACCGAAGACATAAAACATTTCTTATCTAATAGGACACCCAAATGTGACACCACTCATGAATTTCTAGAGGCGTTCCCATCATACAAATTTGTCGGATCATATGATTGGGATGAGGCTTCTTCTAATGAAGAGTATGGAAAGTCCGTCTATAATATGTCATGGAAACTGATCAATAGCCTCATCAGGGAGACCCAACAAGTATAGTGGATAATCCAATTGGGGTGTATTTCTTCACAGTTATTAAAATTATGTGCTAGAAGGGTGGATTCCTGATGTCTTCAAATGCTCATACGAGATTATATGGCAGAGAAAATATTGGAACATGACTATGACCTCAGTGTTTGTTAGATGTGGTGAAAGTCAGTCAATATCAAGAAACTTCTGGAGGCTGAGAAAGAGGTCCAATTATTAAGGGCACAAGTGAATGAATAGTATATTTTTCTCAATGCAAAATTGGAATTCATATTTTCATTGAAGGAATAATTGATAGAGGGAAGGGAAATAATGTTGTGAGCATCCCAAGAGATAACTATTATCCAATATGATGAAGATCAGGCTTGGATCAGGGCTGATGAACTATGCCCTATATCTATCGAATAAGATCATGATATTGATTGGTGATAGTAAATTCTGGATGACACAATCTAGAGAGTGGTGGAGACATGATGTTCAATTGATGAGGTCAACCCATCTATCAGAGCGGTTAATCCATGGGGGCATGATTTTAACAAGATCAAAAGAATATTTTCATGATTTATTTTTTTGTTTGAATGTATGATTCCCATTATATTATTTTATTAATACATCTCAATAATTTCTGTGAAATAACCAGTGATCAATCCCTAATCTCAAGTTGGTCATTCATGATGCGAGAATCAAGGGATGACCACCTAGTTATTTTTGTTGAATACGAATGTGAAAACCAATCACAAGACATCCAGTGTTTGAATGACCACTTTCAGTTTTTAGGAAGAAAATGGGTGGGGGTGGACGGAGAATATAATTCTTAAAATGGAAAACTTATCTCCCCCAACATGCTCTAGTGCACGAGCAGGATAATTCGAGGGGTGTTAGAGTAAATCTGAACAAATGGTAATGTAGAATGTGAATTATGATAACCAAAATTCAAAATTAAGTGAGGATGGCATTATGAAGCTGGATATCTATAGACCAAAATCAAAAACATCCGCATCATGTTATCCTAATATGGGAAAAAATGAGGGCCAACCACTGACCTCTTTTGAGAACATGGGACCAAACTCAAAGTATTGTCTGATGTTCTTCAAAATGTTGTCCCGAGATGGTTGGTGATTCTTAAGGATGAGAACACTAACTACTAGGGGGTTCCTTCAGATGTGAAAGGGAATGGGGATCCTAAATACAGGGCACACAAAGAGTGGGGTAGAGTGATAAGCTGTTTGAATGGAGTCCAAAACTCTTAGAATTAAGATACCGTGACCAAATACATTAGGTGAGCATATCTGTCTAAATCAAAATCAGGCCTACTTCAAGGAGAGACTATATGATGAGGAACTATGATATTCTATAACTTTACATTATGTAAATTGGATTGATAATCTTGTATTTTATCATCATGTTGTGAGGACAATGCATGAATAGTTTAACATCGTTTGATCTGGACATTTCACATAGTATAAGGTCATTCATCCACGACCCTGATCAACAGTTTGAAGTAATTGTAAATGGGTAAACAACCCCTAGTTTAAGATTATAGAGTTCATACCATGATTAGTGGAAAATAACCAGGAATGTTAATGGTAATAGGGTTGGGCTTGAGGCGAAATTCTAGGGTGTACCTACGTATTTCATAAGGATGAGAATGAAGAGAAGCATAGTTCTTGAGCACAGTGTGGTCCAAGACTAATGCTACTATGGTACGTCTTCTCTAGTGAGGATGCTGATTCATCCCAAATGTTTTATGGGGAATCCTAAAGTTTTTCATGGTAGGGCCACAGTTTAGAGTCATGCATTATGGACATGGAAACCATAATGATGAATTGTGTGGTACATTTCATAAACCGATGTGAATGAGGACTAGTGAGGTCTGAAACACACCACATGTTATTAGAATAGAATTCAATGCTGAGGAGGTCAAGAAAGGGTGCTTACCATTCAGTTGGCTGGACCCGGGAATCAGATTTCAGAATGCCTCTATGTATCCTGTAAGGGCAGGAATCAAGCCTCACATATTTCTTTAAATTCCATATAGTTTAGCATCATGTTATGATGATGATAGTGTCATAGTTTAAGGTTGTATGTAAGGACCAACACGTCACACCATCTCGAATATGGATATTTCGCTACCACAACCCCTAATACAACATGATCCATGCTCGGTGTAGGATAAAAGGAGTGTTGTCAGGACTTCCCAGTCTAACGACAGCATACAACGGTGGAAACGAAATCTATAGTGTGGAAATCCCAAACAAACCAATATTCCTTCTCGACACACATGAATGTGTAGAGTTATAATACCTTGGGTTTCGAGGGTCCGTAAAATGGAAAGAGGAATTAAAAATGGGATTCAAAACATTTGATATTGAGGACACAATGGGGGTGGTGTGACAATGAAGGAAAACTACTCACCGTGTTCAAAACACAAAATCCATTTTTCATTAGCCTAGAATGTGAACAACCAATTGAAAGTTGAGTACTGGCCAAATTCACTACATAGACGATGTATCGTAATGACATTCAAAATATTTTGGGACATTGTCCCAATATGGTAAGAGATAACTAAGGCCTATTATCCTTGCTGTTAGAGGGTCTATTTGGATGTGAAGGACAATGAAACCAAAAATTAAGGAATGTGTGAAGTGAAAACATTACCCACACGGTTTAAGAATCATGGTGGATGAATGTAGGGAGTTGTAATCTCGATGTATGTTCATCATGATGTTATTATAAACCAAACATTAATGAGGACCGATGGATTCAACACCACAACACTTACATCTATGAAGAAGCCAGGCCCAAGGGAGTTGGGGATGTAAAAGTGGTTGCGACTGGTTAACAAACAGGATGTTTGGTAATCACTACATATCCCATATGGATGGGAATAAACCCTTACATTGTTATTTGAGGTGGTATGGTAGGATTCCAATACCAAAAGTAAAGATATCCTCTTTTAAAGAGGAATATCATAATTGTTACCGATTTTGAAATCGTGAGAACAAAGATAGTAAGAATCATTGTTTATGGTCATAGAGAATAGAATGTAAGGTGACAAATTTAATGTCATGTGTGTGGGGGATGACCGTGAAATTTATTGTCATGTAGTAAGGATATAAAAATGGATAAATCTCAAGAGAGGCGTGTGTCATGGTTACTAAAAACCTGACATGAAGGAGGACATAATTTCACACTACACCACATACTTCTGAGGAAGCTTACGCCGAAATTAAACAAGAGGGTTTATGGTTGAGTGGCTAGACAACAAACAAAAATTCTGGATGTCACTATGTATCCCATAATAATGGGAATCAATCTACATGTAGTTCATAAAGGTGGTATGGAAGGCAACCAATACCGAGAAGGGGAGACATCATCTCTATTGAAGACATCGTATGGATGGGTAATCTATTATCACACAACTTGAGTATAGAAGATGTAGTTTAGCATCATATGAATAGGATGTAAGGGATATTATTTTATGGTCTTAGTGCTCAGACCAAAATTGGGATATTTCTAATGTAAAAATATGTGACGTGGTGCCACAAATCCTTCCTATGTGAATTATGACAATGTAGTCTGCACTGCCTTAGCAATCTCGAAGAAAATGCACATAGTTTAAATTAATCATTCCTGGACTAGGGGAACATAGATCCTAGTTTACAGTCATATATTTTGGAAAAAAAATAAAGTGTGACCCTTCCATATAGGCCCAAAATTACCCAAATCCCCAAGACCATGTGATCTATTCATGTTGTGAGAAATGTGGGCAGAGTTGATCTTTACTGCACAAGAAAACACATGGTAGGAGATGAAGGTGGAGAGCTAAGAGTGACCCCACAAAAATGGTTTCTTCTTAAAGTTTACAAAGGTGAACGGAGGGATAACCCTGAGGGTGTAGATGTTCTGTCTGAGCATGATGGAGTGGAAAGGTGTGTGAATCATGAGAACAGTATTTAGGGAATAATGGGGGTGGAATAACAATAGAGGAGAACTGTTGACCACTTTCACAACACAATATCCATCTTCTGTGACCTAGAATGGGAACTATCATTTGAGGTTCAACCACTGACCATATTCGAAGCATGGAACCTATTTGAAAATTTCATTGAAAATCCTATGGGAATTTGGTCGAAGATGGTAGGATAGCACTGAGGTCGAGAATCCATATCGTTCGGGAATCCTTTCAGATGTCAAATTTGATGTAAACTCAAATGAAGTGACACATGAAGAATGGAAATAGATGAGAGCATGTTCATGAAGAACCCAAAACTCTATGTCTTAAACCATAGTGTATATGAGAATTTTGATGAGGCATAATAGTGGTTGGGAAGTCCAAAAAAGAAGGAAAAAATGGGTTCATTAACCTGGGGCTGGTACCGATGATGAAATTTATGTGCGTTCCTACGTATCCCTTGAGGACGAGAATCAATCCAAACATAGTTCATTAAAAAAGTATTGTAGGATACTAATGCAGGGGTAATACTATCATGGAGGTATTTCCCAACAACATCAAGAAGAAGCATTTGATGGATATTGTTGGTTCTTTTCCATGAGTGACTTTTTTTTAATCAACTTAGCGAAGACAAAGAATCTGAGCATTACTCTAGGAATGACGCCATATGAAGGCCATAAAAATGGCATGGTGGATAAATGATTCCAAATCTGATGTCTCTTCAAGCAAGGACACCACAATACAATGTTGTTTTTCATCGTGTCTCCAAGATGATAGTGTCATAGTTTAAGGTTTTATGATAGGACCATACCATGCACATTAATGTCATGGAGCAAACATAGAACAATTTAAAATCATGTGGGATGAGGCAACATAGTTTAATGTCATATAGATTGAATGAATATAAAATAATGAGGTTCGAATTGGAAATCAAATGATTTCATAAATCACACTCGATGTGAATGGGGACAAAAGTACACACAACACCATGTGCAATCATAGGGGAGGGAACCTTAGGCCAAGGGTCCAAAACAGATTGATGGACATGGGGACGTACCCAATGAAAACATTCATGGGCATTCCTACATATCCCATAAGTATGGGAATAAAGACATTTGTATTTCATGAAATGTTGAGCATTTTAGCATCATATGCTAAGGACATAAGAAAAAGGGGATGCTCTAGAAGGTGGGGAACATGGTGAAGCTATTTCAAACCTGAGGTGATTGGGGATAAAACTCTAGACCATGCCACGTGCTCCTAGGATACATACATTGAGATTCCAAAAGGAAGGAAAAATCAATGATAATAGGGTCTAGACTCAAAGAATAAATGTTTGTTCATTCATATGTATCCTTTAAGGATGTGAATCAATCCATACATTGTTATTAAAATATCATGCAGTTTAATATCATGTGGTATGGAGTAAAAGAAAATATTTATCTCCTAGAGGAATGTGTATGTCATGGAAAAATAACCCAATGTGAATGAATACATAATTGCCCATACACTACACCATTTACAATTCCAAGAGAGAACTCTGGCTAAGGGGTCGAGAGAAAGAATAGATGAACCTAGGATGGACCCAAAGTTGAAATGTCTGAGCATTCCAATGTAACCCATAAGGATGGAAATCAATCTATACATAGTTATTTAAATACCAATTGGTTTAATGTCATGGGGTAAGAATGATGGATATCTTAGTTTGATTCCATAGAGAATAGACCTTGGGAAGCCCAATTTATTGTCATGTGCATGTGACTTGCTCGTGTAGTTTAATTTCATGAAGTAAGGATAGATCTGAAAGGATGTACAAGAAGGAGGGGAACATGATGCTGCAACTGTAAACCCAACATGAATGAAGAAGAAATATGTCCACACCACACCGTATGACACCGTTGAAAAGAACTAAACCGGGGGGGGACGAAGTGATTTTTTGGGATGGACCTGAAGATGAAATGCCCTCGCATTCCTACATATCCCATAAGGGTGGGAATCAATACATACATAGTTTATAAAATACCATGCGGTTTAGAATCATGTGGTAAGAATAGAGATGATATTATTTTGTGGTCACAGAGATCTGACCATGAGGTGTATTCACTATTAAAAAATTATCATCCTACGAGATGAAGGGGATCTTAGTTTAAGGTTGTAAAGCTCATTTCATTTACAGTTTATCATCTTGTAGGATGAGGATGAGTAGTTTAAAAACCACCAGGATGTAGTTTCCCTTATTCTAAGTATTTATTGAGGAATTTCTCATTAGTGGGAGGAGTAATATGCTCACCATCCATAGTGAAAATAGATTATATACAATTGGGTTATAACTTGTAAATGATATAAGGTATCTACAATTTGGCCTCCAACATCAGTGTCCTCATTATAGGTATCATTGGTGTTATCATGCCAATACCATGTCACCTAGTAAGAAATAGAAGAGGAGACATTTCTTTTTGAAATTCAAGGTTATATTTTTCTGATGCCTCTCTAGATTTTGCAAGGCACAAAGCCAGTTCTCATCACGCACTTCCAGTTCAACTAGATAGACTTCAGATACTTTTTCTGGTGTCTGTTGATTGTATATGGATGTTTATAGTGAGGGTTACTAAATCTCGATTGGTAGGAATTCCACTATTATGTACACCAGATAATATGGAGTCACCTGGGTGGAATTAATAGTTATCGTTTGGTAATCCGATAGACCATTGGTGTGTTTTTTTGGAATTTTTTTATTATAACCAACCACATACTACAATATGTTAGAGATCATTTTTTTGAATGCCTCAATCTGATTATTTTCTTGCGCATGTTAGTGAGAGGAATAATTAGAATGGGAATTGTACTTGGAGTATATTTTTTTCTACTTGGATGCCCGAAAGTTGGATCCATTATCAGTGATAATAGCATGAGGGACTCCAAATTAGTGGATGATATTGGAGCTCATGATGTGAACAATGGAACACACATTAACTTCCATGAGTGGAAATGCCTTCGCCCACTTGGAAAAAGAAATCCATAGCGGTCAGGATGAACTTGCACTGGTAAGATGTTACTGGTGGGTATGGTCCCCTGACCTTGAGTCCCTAGACCGCAAAGGCCCAAGAGTACTTGGTATTATGGAGAAGATATGGAGTCTGATGCTCAAAATTAGCGTGGATATAGGATGCATGAATCAACTAGGAAAACGTCATATAGTTATAGATCATTGTGGGATAAAATATCGCAATATTTGGATCGGATGAGAGAGATTTGGTCATACCTAATGAGCCGTGTAGAAAAACAACAAGAAATTTCTGCATAACATTATAAATCTCATCTCCATGAATGAAACAGATGAGATTAACATAAAACCCACATCCTTATAGGATCTTCTCATGAATAGGGACACTTGGGAGGGTGAAATACATTGTTCACCATTGTATTCTCTCACATTCATCTCGGTCTATCGGGAGATTACCGTGATGAATATACTTAAAAAGGGAGTCATCTAGTCAGGGGTATCCTCTAATACTATGGTAAGGGGACCTGGACACCCTGATGTGGAGGAATTGGTGGTAAGGTTGTTTACCTATGGCCTATCATCATCGTCTGAAGTGACGAGATTGATGAATCTTCTATGTGCCACCTAGATAATCAAATAATCATGGTGAGGATCTATAAGAGATGCAGAATATCTGGAAAGGCATCATCCTGAACATTATGCAATCAAGGGACATGAGTAACATATGTCTATGAATGGAATGGGGCCATCAGCTGGTGAGTAAGCTCTAAGAGAGGTACAGGCTCAGGCTTCATGATGACATAGTCACCGTTGATTTTCTTTATGGCTAGTTTAAAGTCCCCTTTAACATGAAGGTGGGGATCATTGATCTCAAGGGCCAGTTCAAGTCTAGTGATGATGTCTAGAGACTCCACCTCAATGTTAGTGTATCCTTATAAAAATAGAAACAAATAAGGGTTGGACAACTTTTGAAATTATGATGGAGATGATTCCCAAACCCATTCTGTTGAGTTAGGGATCATTAAGTCTCTTTCTTGTAGGGATTCAGGAAGATTTATCAAAATGAATCAACCTACATCATAAAACATGATCCACAGAATAGAGGGATTCATCTAGACTCTCAAGATCCATAGACTGTTCTGCATGGATCATATGGGCGGCAAATTCATGTCAATGCCTGTCACATAATAGCCTTCTAGGGAAAAAACATGATGAAAATTTGTTGAAGGATCACTACCCACCGAGCTAGATGTCCTATCATCATCGGTCACTTTATAATGTACATTAACACATCCATTTGCGATACTGAATATATCTCATGGTGTTGTTAAGAATTTTGTAATTTCTACAGTACAAATACCAACGCAGGAAATATCTTCTTAATGGAGGAAAATATAGTCTCTGTATCTAGGAGCAAGCAGATGAGATAGTATAACCTATTTTCCTGTTCAGTCATTGTTATTATAGTCAAGAAGGGTTCCAAGGGACTATTCTAGACTGGTCAAATAGAGGAGCAGTGGATTTACAGAATCATGCAATATTAGAACTAGTCTCTTTATTAGTTACTGCTTTATTTATTTAATAGAATTGTGATACTCTTCATCCAACCGATAATCATCCCCTATTCATCATGAGCTGGGAAACTGGATTACACTTTCTAGCCTCATTTGTGATGAATATGCGTATTTGGTCTACGTGGCCTTGAAATCCTTAGGAGCTCTTGAATATTACTCGAATGATACATCTAGTTGATGAAATTGATATTTTAAGAATTGATCTCAATGACTCTATATATGAAAAAGAAGTTGAGATACTTTCTGGAGGTGACCCCAAGGGCACACAAAAAGGGGTTCATCTTCATATGAATAGAATTGTGGAATCCGGACAGTTTCTCAAGAACCCTAAGATGGCATGGATGCATGGGAGACATAACCAACAGATAATCCATGTAGAATTACACCAATTTAATTAATATCATCTTGAATATGTGGTGGACGACATGATGATAGGTGGAACCTATATTCTTTAGTCTGAAAGGCATAAATAGGTAGAAAAAAGTACCTTGTGCTGCCAGGAAGGTGGTATACTCTTTATCCTTGGGACATTAGAATTTGGTTATATCCAAGATACCCATCCCTAAAGGATATATCTTGGAACCCAACACTAGAATAGATCAATATTTTCGTCATAGGAAGGGGAAAATCATTTTTCAGACAGTGACAATTGAGATCCTGGAAGTCTATGCAGACTCTGATTTGCCTATGCTTCTTACTGATAGGAAAAATGATTACTAACCATTTTGGGTAATGAACATCCTTGAAGAAGATGGATTTTATGATCTTATCAACCTCAACATCGACCATGGCACTGTGAGAAGGGTGAATATTTTTGGGAAGCTGTTTTAACCCACAATGATTTGTTCGGAGACCGTTACGGTTGAAGAAGACATGAGGATATAGCTCTGGGATCTCTTTATAACTCTACGAAAATACATCACGATACTACTCTAGAAAATTAAATTATCACTAATTATCTTTTACAAGCATATATAGTATGATCAGTGATGGTTTCAGATCCATCTCAGTATTGCCGTAAAACTGTAAAAATTAATCAACCATAGTGGATATGCCATCTTCTATTGTGTAATGGGTGTCTTCTCATTCATTTTCTTCATTCGCAGTAAGAGGATCATCAGTTGGAAGAAACTCCTCTGAGTCAACAGATCCTGATGGGACATTGGTGACAGTCTTGTTAGTACTGGAAACATCATCATGGGAATCCTACACTATTAAAACCATGGTGAAAAAATATTTCAACCCGATCACATAAGGTCTTCATCCCAATGTTTGAAATATGATAATATCAAAGCAATAGTGGTGTGTTGGCTAGAGTTATTCTATCCCAATCAGGTGAAACAAAAAATTGTGATGTATTTTTTTTCATGGGGTGGACATCTCAATACATTATAGTTTTTAGGGGATCCAGGATTACCCGAGCCTAATTTTTTTATGAATACGAGGTGATATTACAATGTTCCGTAGGCTTGTGAAGTCACTTCCCACTTATTTGAGAGAAAATAAAACATTTCCCCAAGTCTGGGGCTGTGGCCTCAAATCGGGGAATCAGGAAAATGTAAACGTCATCCAGATCTATCTATGGACCAGTCATAGTTGTAGCTTTCTCAACCGCATTACCCTAAACCTACATGTCATTTCTATTGTAGTAGTTAGAATCTAGGTTTCGGTCTTCGCAAGAGAAAAAGGGAGATGAAACACCTTGGAGTATGCCAACTTGATCATATAGGGAGTACATAAGGCATTGGTGATATGGGGAAAGGACTAATACAAGATGGTGGAGCCATGGTCTAACCATAAATTCATTGTAAGATGTGTATTGTGAGATAATCATGAAATTTATGCTGGAATCTAGGCCACCGAATAGGGTCTTCAGGCAGATCCTTCCAACTAGTGTCTAATCCACAATATCCTAACCTTAAATATTCAGGTCATAAGGGCTATGATCTATTTCAGAAAACCCCATCTTGAGGATTTTCTGGGTTGGGATAAGATTGATCTCATATCCCATGTCAAAAAGAGAATGCTAGAGCTCCATTCCCTTGAACTAGAAAGTGATGTATTTTTAGTTGATATTCCCCTATATATGATAAAAGTCATCTCCTCTAGAGAAATAGAGGTTGGTATGACTTTCTTTATGGTTGACTACCTCATCATGGAAGGCTTATAATGCTGCTACCTCTGTTTCAAACTGGAGGGTTCTCCATAAAGACTCAACAAGGGTTTCATGCATATCTACAAATAGGTGGAGTTCCACAAGGATTCAGACTATCGTGGGAATGCTATACAAGTTCTTGAGAAAATATTACATCAATGTGAGTTTAATAATTCTTCTAACAGGAGGTTTCTCATCTGTAGGCGTAATGACGGGTGCAGTTGGTCGAACCAACAGATTCTGATTAGTGTTACGGATATCCCACTACTCACTAGTCAAACCATGTAGTGTGTCAAATGAATGATTCCCATATTAATCAGTTTTATACACAATAGAATTTGAATGATCATATCTTGTTATTGGTGGATTTTCCTAATCATGTAGTACAAATTGCGGTGCTAGTGAATTTGACGAAACAAGATGAGAAGGCTGCGTGTGTTGAGCTCTGCGCTGGGCTTGCAGTCTTGTCTTGTTGACATTCACAACGCTGATAGAATCACTAACCAAATAATTTTTGAAATTCATATACACACTCCTCTGTCAACATTGGTGTGGACTTGGGACATTGGGAGGATCGTCATGGTGCACTTCATCATCAGAAACTAGGTTAGGGATTACTTCTAGACGGTATTGACTGAGTCGTACCACTACTCGTCACTTGAATAATCATCCACTTTAGGGAGTTTTCAGTGGGGAATATACAACTTTGGGGGCATGAAATCACCAAGTGTATGAAACCGATTTGGAATATGCAGAGGGATTTGAATTCCGTTACATCGTCAATGCTTTCTCCCCCTAGAGGATGACCATTGAGATGTTGATGAAGAGGTAGTAGATGAAGGTAGAATAGAAAATTCTGAATGATGGAGTTGATTAAAACATTCACAGACAATACAATGGTAACGAATGAATAACTTTCAAGCCATCCAGTATTCTTATTTTTGAGACCCATGGTTAGAAACCTGCTTCCATTCACCCTCCTTCTAGCTGTCATGTTTTATAAACACACTTTTCACCTATGCCAGGTTTGGACCCAACCTGACTACGTTTTTATTAACCTGGTCTCGAATCCATTCATTAAACACATATCACTTCACAAGGGTGATCTTAAAGAACCATTTATAGGTGTAGTAATTGGGGAGATTAGTCATGTATACCTCGCCGGGCCTCTTGCATTCTGGAAACTAAAGGATTTATTGGTTTAAGGTTCTTTGAAAAGAACGGAGATCCTTATCATCGTTAAAAGAGTAGGTCCATTTCCTCCAATTAGGTATAGGATATCTGGAATCCTTCACCTAGTGAGGGGATGGAATAACATGTCGAGGATGTGGATCCCAATTATCTTTCCTAGGTGTTGGTGGCGCGTTATATGGGTGCGCTTTCCGATTCGGAGGCAGTTGCTGCTGAAACGAAGGTTGTGCCTGAGTTGGTGGGACCTCGAGAAACTATGGATTTGGATCTTTTGGTAACAATTATTGCTTCCTTGGAATCTATTTTTGTTACCATGGTGGTATCATCCTTAGAGGGTCTTCATGAGGGATCTATATGAAGCAATAGACGTGCCTTCTTAGAAAGCTAAATGACTTCCTATTAATGTCAAGCTTTGTCAAAGAAATCCTAGAACCCTTCTATTATGTTCTGAGTGATGAGAAATGGGGCCAGTTTGGTCTTCACCTTCCCACACACATAATTTTTAGTTGTTCATAAGTTAGTGGAATATAAAGGGAATATGTGAGGCCATTCCACCTTGAGACAATGTTTTTGATGTGCTCGTCATACCTCTACTTGTACTTGAAGAGTTAACTAATACTTGTATTCTAGAAAATGGAACTAAACTGGTAGAGAAAATTCCTATGAAGATCCTCCAAAAGAGTTATTTACTCGATTTGTAACTAACTGTACTAGAAAAATGTGGGCCCTTCCAGGGTCTGTACGAAACACTAGTGCTTGGCAGCCTCCAGCTGTGCTGGAGTTCCCAGCATGGGTAAACAACTTTAAATAAAGTGGTCCAAATGCTGTAACAGATCTACAATCCCATTATAGTGGTAGAAGGAAGGATTTTCAAAACATGGGGGTGCATTCATATCATCCAACCAATTCGGATATGGCTTTCCATCATGTTGTATTTCCACTTTTCATGTTTCTAGGGCCTCAAGGTATGAAATAAGTGTCGCCATCAGATCATATGGACAAGGATTCTGATCTTTATGAGGTTCCCTAACTTCCAATGCATTAACAGGTATGTGGGTCCAGTGGAATTTGGGGCGACTGGAGGAATTACCAGAGGATCTAGGGAAATAACATATGGAGCGGCCCATGGGACATGTGAAGTGACCTATAGAACTAGAGTGGGGTTCAAAGGAAGGATTTCACACAATTCAGGTGTATTGAATGATGAATATCATAGTCTCCTTCTATAATAATTATTGTCTACCCGGTCTAGATGGGTATAGATATCGAGATCATCAAAAGGAAACTCACTTTGGAGAAGCTATACCTTCCCCTACCCTTATTTCCCCAATTGAGGATTACCTTAATCTGGCTGCCATTCGGAGGCCTGCATTGCGAGGAGGTCATCAACCATTTTTTTTTCATAAATCTATTCATGCAATGCTTTCTTTACAGGGTTGTCTTCCAACTTTTTCACTAATCCAGACAATTAGGAGGGTTTGATAGTCCAATGTTTAACTTTTCCTTGGATGGGGTCTCGACTGAGAGGCAGTGACTCAAAAGGTTTAGAAAAAGTCAATAAAAGTTCAATGTTGGTGAGTATGGAAACCTGTAATATCTTTCGGGTGTTTTACATCCCCTGTGGGATATTCCACATTCACATGCCTTGTTCATGTTCCCCCTATTGAGTATATCTTCAGAACAACCATGTTCACTATGATGAATCTAAAAATAATTTCCTCGATATCATTGGGTGAACCAGGATGGAATAGGATAGAACTGAAATGTAGGGAAGCATACATCCCCTAGGCACAGATCTGGACATATGGGGAAGCCTACTCGATATCTTTTCGAAGCACAATGGATCTATGGATGCATTATTTCGGGAGGATCTGATGATAACATGGTGATGCAACGAGCAGAGCAATAGGAAGTTCGAACAGCTCTACCTGGTAGCATTGCCCGCCAATGACGTCATAGTATTCCCGGATCTTAGGATAAGATAACCTTGGACAATGAATATATAAGTTCATTGTCCCTAAAGTTTGGTGGAGGCACATAATCTCATCCTAGATGAGAGACTTATGAATATTGAATTTTACAGTAATAATTGGTCAGAACATATCTATGAAATCGACCACTATGAGAATGTCCCACAAATTTTTCAAGTCAGACTCGTGATCCAGTCCCAGATTGCACCACACATCGACATGCGAGTGTTGTGGGACTGGTAATGACACTGTAGCTAACTGTTGTTTCTATAGACTAACCTATGGAGAGTATGATTCTCAAACAAACAATCCACTAAATCTCGGGATATCTTCTAAATAATACACTGATTAAACCCCCACATATCTATAAGATGAACTAATGACCACATCTTCTTACGCAGGGGATGCAGTCATTAGTTTTGGGTCACGCTGTTTCTCATCCTCAATTGGTGTCCATAAAAACTCTCTTCGTTCTCTTGTTGAGGTAGAGAATGATCCTATTTATGATAAGAAGGATTGCATGGAAATTCCCATGAATTGGTACAAATCATCATTCAATTACATGTATCATTGGAGGGATATAAGAATCTGGTGGACCCCAATTTCTTGATGGACGGGGCCGATACACCATGTTCTTGTCCCATCCCTCAACACAAATGATTAGGGTGAATGCTCAATCATCGAATCGCACTCTACTTCCAAATATGAAAAGCAGACGAGTTTGATTGTGGATTGAGATTTCTCCGGATTCTTCATATGGCGGTGATGAACCACCCTCCTTCAACAATATTAATTTTTATGGAAGGGTTGATCTTTGACATGTAGAGGACCTCTGATCGGGTTGATGCCAGAGTGGGGAGGACCTCCGTTCAGACGAACCGGGTGTGAGGAGCACATGGGAAAATGTAAAATGGAACATAGGTAGGACCTCCATGATTGAGGGTGTTACAGAAGAGACAACCTCCGCTGGAGTTGGAAATAACATGGGTAGGACCTCCACGGTGGTCATCTATAGCATGGGGAGGACCTTCACGTCGAATGTCTCTAGTAGCTGTGGTACGAGGAGGCCCTTTATTCGGACCATACATGATATGGGAAAGACGTTCATGATGACCATCGATGAAGAAGGGGGGGGGGGGGGTCTTCCAGAGTTGGTGAGACATGGGGAGGACCCACGTACTATTAGCTGACATGGAATGGGAGATACTTTCATCGACAACCCTGTAGGTAGGGGAAATTATATAATTTGGACAAAGGGGATGGGGATTACCTTCGTCCTCAACATCAAGAAGATAGAGAGGTCCTTTTTATGGGAAGATGATGGGGGCATGGGGATGACCTCCATAGAAAATGAGGGAGTGGGTAGACCTCTACTCTATCTGAATATGGTATGGGGAGTACCTTTGCACTGGTTGTTGTCATCACAGATCAGCCCGTGACGACTGCTTCTTGCACTGGTGACCATGGAGGGAAAGTAAACCTGCTTGTGATATGGCTGGCCCCACACACTAGAATGATCATATAATCATCCACTTTCTATGATAGGTATGTTCACCTACTTTTGGATAATTATAGGGGCCTAATATCATTCACTATTGGTGACTCGTTCCACAAGATCCAGAGAAGTGGATTTTCCCTTGCAAGAATCTTCTTGAGCCTTCACCTAACAATAAATCCAGGTCAACTGAACTAGGGCCATATGTGTGGGGGTATGGACCACCTTCTCCTCAGTCCGTGGGACTGGCTGGTGACAATAATGTGTTCGAGTGGGAGCCCTACTTGGATGCTCCCTTGATGATTTCTTAGATGGGTGGACTCGTACATCCTTTACATCATTCGCATAAGGGATGTAATGATAAGAGAGATCTCAGGACAGTCTCTCGAAGTTGTTGATGGTTGGAGTGGGGAGAATTGGATCCCTACGAGCCCTTAGGAGAAATGACAATGATAGGGTGTGGGGGCCTCGAGGTCTTGAAGGTCTGTGTTCCTTGTCCGGATAGCCCCAACATGTTCGTATAAATAGAATATATTACTGATCACCCTAATTTGATTATATTCAGATGGTGAGATGGGGTATGGCCACACTATAGATGTTGTTGTTAATGTTTACATAGAAGATATGGAGCCTTGAAGGACAACCATGTGGGAATTTCCCATGCACCTACATCCGTGAGGAAGGGGTTATTATTTTTCTATAGCTGTACCTTGGGTCTTGCAATGAAGGAAATGTATCCATCATTATAGACAATAGGAATGTGAGGACAAGTGACCTATCACCATTCAATATTCCATGGCTACATAAAGAGATCCAAACTGATAGCTTTATGGACAGGGATTCCCAATGATCAACTACCACAAATCCTGGTGAGTTTCACTCTTGTCCAACTATTTGCATAGCAGGACCTGGTCCCAGATAGCTGCATCCAAGGAAATGATTATATGTTGATGTATAGAATATTACTAATCTTTATATCAAGTATAATAAATTCAAATCATGTTCACCATTTTTGTTTCTGAAGCCTTCTTTAGGATGCACATCCATATGTGGGGATGCACTGTTTGTTACCCCAAATTCTATCTTTCTGAATGGGGGTGACATCCATTGCTTATTCTGCGATGTTCTATCCTTGATCAAAAAAGATAATGGGATGTCAGGGTCTCCTTCCATGCATTCCTCCTCATAATTTCTCGGCTATTCAGGATTTACATTAATGATTAAGGCGTTGTTTGCGAATCTCTTTCTGGTGACATATATTTGAAGACTCCAGATAATTAAACTGCTTATTCCAAGACATTCCATGGGGTTACATTCTGGAAGCAACCTTCAGGTAGGAGAGTAGTGACATTGGGAAACACAGGCATGTCCAGATGCTAAAAAATTGGTACACCTGGAATTCATCCCCATATTATAGGACATCTCAAGGGTGCGGAAGCTAGAGGCATCCCACATTGACTGTGGGGAATTAGATGCCAAAGGAATGTCTCTATGGTTTTCATTGGATTCCCATGTTTACAACAATGTATGTCATGTGGTTAACACCTTGCGAAGGGGGATCATAATGATCAGAACACTAATGGGAGTGGGTCATATGGGTACACCCTCATGAGGGAGAACCTGTAAGGTTTTACCAGATTGATGGATCAGAATGCCCAATGGGGATAGATCTAAGGTGATTTGTCCCATAGATGGAAGATATCACAACGTGAATGATGACCTGGACAACTCAAATGTTGGAAGATATGTTGATTGGTTCCCATTAAATGGGACAACAAGGATTACCATTGGCTGCGAATGAACCTCCTTGGGGCTTCCTACAAACACTGTATAGAATATAGGTATCAACACCCCCATAGTTTGAGAGGGTGAATCATGGGATCAAGGTGTACACAATGGACAACAACCTGAAGACATGCTAGGTATTAAACATGATTAGTGGCCAAGGTGCTACAAAGAGAAATTAGTTGAATTGGTCTTAGAAATTGTTATATACCCAGGTGGATGGAGTGATTTCACCGAGATGTGGTGGCTCAGGTTAGTTTAGGATCGATATGTTTGATGTGTTGATGTATGGAATGAATAGGGATGGAACTGAAAACTAGTGTAGATAGACTGTATTGTGTATGAACCACAGAGAGGTTTTATTTTCATTCACATGGAATAGAAACAATGTTCATGTACTTCTGTGATGGGGATATGATTCACCTAAGGAGGTGGCTTTTGATAATGGACACATGGATGAGGACCCGAAGGAAATGGAACCAACGGGTTAAGGAATGATCTTACCAAAACACAAAGGCATGAGGGAGAGTCTTGGATTATACATGGGAGATGGTATTGAATATTAATGAGGCTTCTTATGTATCCCCATGGTATGGAATCAAAGTCCATGTAGTTCTAGATGGGACATAGAATTGGGGTGTATAGAAAGAAAAAAAATCTGACGACATGATGGGGCTTACACATGGTTAGTATCACACACCAAGAGGGATAATATTTGTTGTAGGATTTTGGATTGACTGTGGATATTATTCATGGGTAGCTACCCAGGAACTGATTTACACAACTATAGGGTTGACCAAGGATTTGGGACCCAATAAAGGGGACAACGAATTTTACCAGTGTTTGGGGTTGATCCTCGAGGAGGATTCCTATGTAACATATCTTAGAATACATGGATCAAAACCAATGTAGTTAAATGATAAAGTTTATCATCATACAGGATGATAGTGGAATACATTTTATCATAATTTGGAATGATTAGTGAACCGACGTGAAATGGATAGGATAGAGGGATAATGGTCATGATCCTCAGAGAGTCTTCCTACATACCATACTTGAGAAAGGGAAAAGACAAAATTCAATGTAGTTTAGTTAAGAGGGGAATTGGGATTACAAACCAAGGAAGTCCATAATTGATTTCAGGGTCGATTCTCACTATAATACCATGTGAGTCATTTTTGGTGTGAGAGACAAGAGTCAATAAAGACTTGATGATCATGCCGTGAATGTTGCGTCCACGAGAGATGGTGTGGGGATTACATATGGCTAGCAACCCAAGGAGAGGAATACTATGACTTAATCCAGGAGGGAGTCCCAATGAGAAAGTAAGGTTTCCCAATATAAAAGGAGGATATAACCATTGTACCTAAAACACCAAAACAGAGGGTTCCAGGGGTTACACCGAGACAGATCGAGGTGTGCAAGGAGACGAAGCGCAGAGGGAGAAGGGATTGAGGGGGTACTAGTACACACCTCCTTCATAATAATATAGGAACTTATCTCTTATGATATGATCATAGTTTATTGTCATGTGTTGGGGATGCATGTGCTAGGCTATTTATCATTCAGCATCTTAGAAGGCGAGGATTCTCTACCCAACCCAAATACATATATAACATATACCAATCAACTCTTGATGGAGGGATGCAAAATGTAATTCCATGTGGTAATGAGTATAAGGATTGATCCATTGAATGATCCACATTATCATGGATATCGGAATAACAAATTATACTTATTGTTCCTATGATAAGATGCATGAGAAAAAATAATGCAACATGAATCACCACCCAAGGGACTATTAAATCACTTCGTACAAGCTTGGAGGACTTCACCAGATAAAGTTTTGCGAAGAAAAAGACCTCACAGAGAGGGGACATGAAAATATCAGGGTCTTGTAGTGAACATGGGATCATAGAGAACATTTATTCATAGAGATCATGGGATCAAAAAGAACATGGTATCACATAGCATAGGGCTTTACAAATTTAATGGGCTCACAGAGCACATTGGATCGCAGAGAACAGGGATTCACAGAGATCACTGGCCCACAGAGCACAAGGGATCATAGAGGGTAAGAAATCTCAAAGAGGAGAACTTTGTGAAGAATAATGTCCTAGACTATGTTTGGAGTATAAATGTATTTTTATGGTAATTCCCAAAGCATGGGTTCTTTTCAATGTCCTGAGTAACCAAACAGGTATCCTTCCATAGGGATGGCTAATAATCTTCTCAAAGGGCATACCTTCTTAAAACAGGGGTAGATCTGAGCAAAGGAAAAAGGTTTTTTCAATCCATATGCACCTTGAATGATTCATTTTCTTGGATGGTCCTTAGATATGAGAATGCTTAAAAACTTGGGTATTTTGATGATGAAAGGTTAGGGTCCTCCTCCTTTAGAATGGGGGATCCAATTATTTATAGGCTATAGGGGAATGTGATGATCTAAGGGCGCACTGTGAAGCAACGTGTGGTCATCCATCGAAGGAAAATTTCATCATGTTTCTCAATGTTGCAAAGTCAGACATCATCCCCTCATTGGCACAAATGTTTCTATAGTTCCCTCTATGGTGGTCACAGAGTCCTCTTTCTATTTCAATGAACTCGTAGAAGAGACCATTCATCCCTCCACAGTGGGGAGATTTCTATCATGTTCTTCATAGCTGTAGAGTCGAACATCACTCTTCAATGTGGTGGGAACAGATAAGGCCTCATTTCTGAACCAACTGCAGTGCTAAAGGGATTTGCGAGGGTGCTTCACGAAGCAGCCCTTTTTTCCTCCTTTTAAGGTCCTTTTCTTATTTTTCCCAATGCATATATTTTGGGACAAATAATTATGCTTATAAATTTGTTATATAACATTAAAGATGTTATTATACAAATATTAAAATCTAGTTAAACCATGATAATGTTTTTATGACTAGTCTTGAAGGCTGTAATGGAAAATTAAATATCATCATCTACAAAGGAAATAAATCAACACATCATTGATGTTGTTTTAATTTTTAGAAGAAAAGTAGAGGTGAATTAGTTTTATGAAGGATATTATATTATAAATATTAAATTAAATTATATATATGATACAAGATTTATCATTTCTATTTTGATAAGATAGTTTATGAGATAACATGAAAATAAAATAAATTGTAATAAAACAAAAGTGGAATTTACCTATTTAATTTATTCTCCTTAAGATGATCCTTAAGACACTTGGTTTTGCTATTTTGTTGATACTAGAAGTGATTAGACATAGTGAAGCGTGTAGGGATCTGAATTTTGTATAATTTAGAGAAGCTAAAAGGCTTTGGATGCTTCAGGAGAAGATGTAGATAGTGGTGTATTTATACAGGGAAAATAATGCTATTTTTTATTTTTATTTTCATTATTTTATTATTTTTGGATAAATAGTATCAATAGTGTTTATTATACACTGAATGGGAGATATAAATTTATTTTATCATAATATTCACATGTTTCAGAGTCCATTGACATCAATATTAGTGCATTAAATAAATTGAACTACATTTCTCATCACAAGATCAATTCATGTTTGAAATATAAATTTGGGACCAATGAATCATCTATCTATGGAGAAAATTATATTAATTTTTTTAATTTTATATATTTAGATATGATGCCCTTTTTTGGAACATTTAATATTTTAGGAATGATGTATGAATCCTAATAGAAGATGGATATTTATGAAAATAAATGTAAAAATTCATGGACAAAGTAATATAGGTCTTAGGCACATTATGAAATTGTGGGACTCCCAAGACAAGACCAATAAAGCCTAAATATTAACAGCAGAAAGATAAAATTATGGGTAAAATTTCATTATACTATTTCTAGATCTAATTCTGTTGTATCAATGGAAAACTAGGGAACTAATGTTAACATTTATATTACGGACCAGATCTGATGGCCCATAAAAAGCCCATAATATTGAGCATAACATTCGAAAGGATGATCTAATTGTCCTAATATATTACTAGATTTTACAGAAAACATAGAAATTTTTTTTCTACAACCCCCCATATTAGGCCATCTTTAGTTACAATTTCACTCATCTAAAAGAGGGATAAATATGGATGATTTTCATAGAAAAGGCTGAAAAGTCAAATTTACATTGATTTTTAACCCTCTTTTGACACTAAATTTTTTTGTTGAATGAATGTATTGATAAGGTATCTACCCTAAACTTCTAATATTCCAATATTAGGAGATTACGGTGAAGGGAATTAACATCCATGTTTTTCTTTCAATTGTAATTTTACGCTTTCAATTTTTAATCATGCATACATTTTTTCCATGTATGTTTTTCAATAATTTTTTTCTTAATTTTTTTTATAAAAATTCACTTATTTTTTAATTTTATTAACATCTTGATACTATTTAATGAAGGTGTGAATTTATTCGTATAAAAAATGTAAAATTACCCTCAAAACATTGAAGTGATCGCGGTTTCAATGTTTATCATCTTCAATCATGCTTCTTTAAGATGACTCACAAAATCCATTGAGATATTTGAATCAATAGAAGGATAAGGATTTTGTGGTTTGTTTATAGGGAGTTTTTTTGGGGTTGGATTAAATGATCCTTGATGTTCTTAAATTCTATAATTCATTATATGGTATGAGAGTTATATTATTAGACTTATTTCTTATAAATAGTCACTAAAATTAAAAACTAAACATTTTGAGTGCTTATATGATCCAATTACTCTGATTGATCAAGAATGTGTTCCTCTATGTGAATTGGTTATTAGACATGTAGTTGTGTTTGTTAAAATTGGTCAATGATATTGTGTAATTATCTCATTTATTGAATAAATCTTGAACTAGTGAATGAGAAATTCATAGGAAAACAATTACATCCCTTCTTTTCCAAAACAATGACTTGGGATCGGTCCATTATATTTAATTGTTTTAATTCAATTAAATGTGTGTATTTTGATGTTTTTTAAATTAAATAATTTTTTATTAAAATCAAATCAATCTAAAAATTTGGACACTTCATATCCAATCCTTATATTAAATATTAGTGTCTCAAGTTCACTTCTTCAGTCCCTGTAGATTCGACCCCTACCTATAATAAATCAAATACATATACCTATATGGTAAATTTTATTGAAACCAAATTTTGGAACATTTTTAGGGCCCCATGTATGTTATCTTAGATACACACCTTCTATTCTCTCCCATATTCACTAATATGACCACAATTTATCTTATATTTTCACTTTAATTTTGTGTGTGTCCAAAGATCCTAAAATCATAATCTTCTCCAACTCCATTGTACTAACTTAAAAAATATTCCATCATAATCCCAAGATAGAATAAAATGGATAATAAAAATTGTTAATCACAAAACTTTTCAATTAATTTGACAATCCCTTTAATGAATACCCTACACTTAATGAGATGTACAATCAATGAGATGAAGAATATTTAGATTATAAATTCCCATACATATAAAGGATTCTTAAATATATCAATAATATGGATACACATGATGTAAAAACATATATCCAGCATAATCCAAAAGAACATCTTGAAAACTTATGTGAAAAATGGAAAAAATGAATTCAGAATTTTCATCAATAAGATTATAACTACAAAGATTTTATATGGTTGTAGAACCCATTCCCACTCTTGCAGTCTATTACTAATAATTAATATAAAAATATTGTTACACTAAATATTCTAATGAATAACTCCAAGATGTGAAAAATTTTATAAGTGTATAAAATAATGAAAAACATGAAGTTGTGATTCCCATACAATAAAAGGCATTTAAATTAGAGGAAATGTTATAGAACCCACATTAGAATTTAGGAAATCAGAGATGGATAATGAGTTTGTTTGGTTAGTGAATTATGAACATCAACCTAAGAAAATGGAGGAGTCTATTTATGATAGTTTAAATCAGGATGAAATTTATTTTTTTATTCACAAGAATGTAATTTCAAATAATTTATTTATTTTCCCAAAAAATTATATATTAAATTTTTTTCAGAAACACTAATAACTGAACCATTGGGAGAAATATCAAGATTCAATTCCATAACTATTCAAGAAACACGTGTTGAATATTTGGGGGATGATACTTATATTCAATGGTCACCAATTTTATTAAGAAATTTTTAAAATTAAATCGAGTTCAATTCCATGTCCCTACCTGTATCTCCATGTTTTAGCCAACCTAATCTCAAATTCACGATCTATTCATCCTCAATCAATACTTCCATCATATGGGCTACTCAAATACATTTTTTCATCATTTCTCACTATATTTAATCTAATAAATATAAAATCATCGTTGATGTATCATGCATGAGTAGGAAAAAAATTGGATGGACACATTTTGATATTTATGGGACTAGCACATTCATAGGGACCTGTGTGATTTTCATGAATCAATATTTAAACCTTCCTATGAGTCACAAGGGAGACTCAATCTCAATCAAGATGATGTGAATTAATATGCGTTCATTAATATTTTGAAAGTTGGTATTTAATAATTGGGGGGGGGGTCCAGTCAAGCTAATTACATTAAAAAATGTGATTTCTAAGAGGCAACCCAGCTTCTAAATTGTTTTTATTTTATATTATGTGTATTTGTATTAATTTTAGTGTAATGTGAACCCCCGTGTGGTTTCTAATGAGATATAATTTTTCTTGTGTTATGGATATATAACTTTAACAAGTTTGGTCTTTAAAAATAAAATTCATTCCTTCAAGAGTTCAATCCCAACCTTCAGTCACCCCCATGGAGTATATATGTGATATGAAACCAAAGTTATCAATTTGTTATTGAATTATAACTAACATCAAACCAACTGGTCTTCTTCCATGATTTTATTTCAAAATAACATATTCATATATTTATTACCAATTTTAATATATATCTCTCTCTTATCATTCAAAATTGAGGGTAGTTCATTATATGTTAGAGAGAGTGAAAATTTTGGAATTGTAAAAAAATAACTAAAACAATTATTTTTTTATGATTAAAATTAAATTCAATAAATAAATCATTATCCTTTCATGAATTAATGTACATTTTGAAACATAAAAACTAAATTTCAATTTATTTTTAAAGACTTGATTATGATTTTAATGCATTTTTATATTCAAGAGTGTTATTGTTTGGAAAGTGCAGTAGCACGATGTTGTTTTTCAATGTTAAAATTTTCATCCTCTTAATCAAAATTACACAATAAACATCAATTGGATTTTGGGTGTATGTTTGATTTCTTGGTCCCTATTCATCAAATCATAGGGTTTGGGGCCACATTTTTTTAATTTTACTATCCACTAACTAACTAAAAAATACCACATTGAAAATTATTTTGTCCAAATGTGTGATTCCCAACACTTGGGGATCATTAATCCATAATTAACATTCCAGAGTCATTATATATATATATATATATATATATATATATATATATATATTTCATGGAATTGAAAAAATGTGTGGCTTTAGGAACGTGGTGATTGTGAATAAATAATTATTTTCCTAGAACTGGTCTTTTCATCTCTATCGGGGTAAAAAATAGAAAAACAAAAGAAAAACCGTAAAATATGGAAAATTTAAAAAATGGACACTCATATGATGTTTAATGTGATTCCCACCCAGATCTTCCATTTTTCCCTTGAACAAGGAAATAGGCCCCATGTTTTTTGTGATTCACAAAAGAACACCCTGCCAAATTTAAAATAGATGAAATGTGTAAACAAATTTAAAAAAAAGAATGGGATTGGGATGGGATATGATTTTGAGAATATTTTTTATAAAATTATTTTGATAGGATTCATGATTTTTTGTAATGATTTATTTCGTTTATGATTGTATATTGAAATTTTTTCAAAAATGAATTTAATTTCATATTTTTCAGATACATTTTTTGGGGAAAAAAAATAATGATTGGGGGGTGTAATTATACACTAAAACGGGATAATATTAATTAATTTAATATTAATATTAACATGTCTCATGTTTTATTTTTTTAAATTTTAGTGAATTATATAAATTGAATTTCATTTCTCATCATAAGTGAAATTCATGTTTAAAATTAAAATTTCATCCCAATAAATTATCTGTTTGTGGATAAAAGTTTATTAATATTGTTATTTTGATATTTTGGGATATTATTTATAGTTGTTTTCAACATTTTTCCCTCCATGATTGATGGATTAATCCATAGTAAAGATAAAGATTTATGAAAGTGAAAGAAACAATTCTTGGACAAAGTATAATTGCCCTAAATCCCACCAAACAAAAGTGGGGTCTGCAATACAAGCCCAATAAAGCTCCAATTTTAACTGGAGAAATAGAAATCTAAGGGTATAATTTAATTAATATGTGGATGGATCTAATTATAAAGTTTTCAAGGTGAACTATGTAATTTAAGTTGACATTTAAATTTTTGGCCAGACAGGAAGGCCCCTAAAAAACCCAATAATTTTTAGAATAACAACATAAATGATGATACAATTTGCTAGAAATTTTGTAATAATTTAGAGGACACCTTGAATAATATATTTTCATTCTTTGGACCCTTAATATTTGTCCATATTTAGTTACAAATTCACATGTTAATAAGGGGGATGAATCTGAACGATTTTCCTTATAAAAGTTTAAAAGTCCAATTTCCATTGATTTCTCACCCAATTTTAGACTCTCCTTATTTAGGTAGAATGAATTAATTTATTATGGATATTAAATTGGATCATAATATGACTCTATAAGTATCTTTTGATGAAGGGAATATGGATCCATGTTTTTCAATCAATTGTAATTTTAGGATTTAATTATATGATAACACCATCATTTTTTCCATGAATGTTTTTCAAGCATTTTATCTAATTAATATATTTTTTCATATTATTAAATTATTATTTTAAATTTATTGAAACAATGATTCCATTTAATTAGGGTACGAATTTATTCACATTTTTTTTTGAAATTACTCAGACAACATTGGAGTATTCGTTATTTCAATGTATCTCTACTTCAATACCACTTCATTAAGTTGAATCCCACCATCCTTTGAGTACATTGCATAAATAGAAGGATAAAATTTTTGTGGTTTGATTATGAGAATTTTATTGGGGTTGAATTGGATTTTATTGGATGTTATTAAATTATATAATTATTTTGATGGGTTGAGAGTTCCATTGTGTGACTTATTTATTCTCCATCTTCACTGACTTTAATGACTACACATTTTGAGTGCTAGTATAATCCAATTCCTTATAGTATCCTTTCAAGTGTTCCTATAAGTGAATTTTTAATTGTACATGGAGTTTTGTAAGGATTAAATTAGACAATGTTGTTTTGGACTTATCTCATCGATTGAATATCTCTTGAATAATGTGAATGGAAAGTTCATAATAACAAAATTACAACCCTTCATTCCCTTCAAGAAACATAGGATCAGCCGATCACATTTAATTATTTTAATTCATGTAAATATGTGTCTTATATTTTTCTAAAAATTATATCTTTCTTTTTAAAATCATATCAATTCATAATGATGGACACTCCATAGAAAATCCTTCCATCAAATCTCGGTGTCTCAAGTTCACTTCTTCCGTCCCCATGGATTTGATCATTACATGTACCACAACAACCACATATTCATGTAGGGTATTTTTGGGTGAAAAAGTGTTGATACATATAAAAATATATATTAAATAATGAATTATATATTGATATTATGGTGCTTACATAAAAAATAAATAAAAAATTCATATATTTATCTTATTATATTAAATACTATAAATTTATGTATTTTAATATTCATCAAATATTAAACTATTTTATAAATATCAAAAAATTCACCCTAACCATTTTTAATGTTTATAGTTCAAAAATTGAATCTATTTTATTATTTTTGTCTATATATGAGATATTTCATTTTTAATTAAAATATTCATTTTTTTGAAAAATACCGATTTTAATATTATAACTGATTTTATGAAATATTGAAAAATTAATTAAGGTATTATAAAATTTTCATATTACTATAATACAAACATATATTAATTTATGAATATTTGTTATGAAAATAATTTTTCATTTAAAATTTTATATTAATATAAAATTTTAAATAAAATATTACATTTTAAAAATAAACCAACACCTAATTTATCATTTTTAAAACATTAATTTACTTAAACCATTATATAATTATATCATATTTTAATTTATCATATTCCTATATTATATTTAAACTTAAATAGCTGATGTTACTATTTTATTGGTCGGGTCACTATTCTTAATGGTAATATTACTATTTTAATGATCAAGTTACTATTCAATTGGAATAGTTTTCTTAATTTATATAAATATCACTTACTTTATTATTTAATTTAGAGAATGATGTTTTTATTAGGAAATATATTTTTTTTTGAGTTTTATATCAAATATCTAAATTATAATATGGGAAAAATCCATTGATAAAATATTGGGTTGTTACAACCTTGGATGTGTCCATCTATAATGACCATTCTTTTGTACCTTAGTTGTGTCCATGTATGTTGAATGAGTACTAAAGACATGTACCTTGGCAATGTTTCTGTACACTAACTATGTTAATGGAATATCCCATTTCTGTGTACTCCCAGAGTACATGTTGGATCACCAAAACAAGGTCAGACAACATGAAGGGGTCCCACACAGTGTGTGATATTTAACAAACATGTAAACCCTAGATATCGTAACTAAGGGCCCACACTCCTTATGTTATTCAAAATTCATGGTCTGTACCCCTTTTTTCATTGAAATATATATATGCTCGGGATTTTTCCAATATAGCTCCTCTAATGAGGATATTGCATGTTTCTTGCTCTAAATTGAAGCGGAATCATTTGCTAATCAATTTCATCCATCTAGGTTCTAGAAACAAGATTTTTGTCAGTCAATGGTTGTTCTTCACATGCCTATGTAATCTACCATCGTCATTGATTGGTCAAAGATTTTATATTCACATAATTCATTACCAAAATCCTACAACACATCCTAATCCATCCCAAAATCTTTGATCCATTTGTTAAACAAGAATCGTCCATGAAACCATGTGTTTGATCTGACTTGGTCCCTCTAAAAAATAATCGAATCATGAATATATAGTCCAATGATGAAGAAGGTGAAGATCAATGTGGGAAAGAATTAGAAAAAATGGGTGAAAAAATAATTGGACATGTTTTCTTGGCCAAAAAAAACAAATTCGGGATTTCTGGCAAGAGAAACATGTCACAATAGGGTTTAATCAAATAAAATATTTGAATCAGATATGTGGGCACATGAAGAGGATCATAATTGACACAAATAAATTTAGCAAGAATAGTCATGGACAATCGTTCAATCATATAGGTTGAAATCCAAAATGACGAGTCCCATCTAAATATTGGGTCATTCGATAATGAAGAATGCACTCGCCAACGATGGAGGAAGATTTGTTGCGTTTGCCACCTCTCGGTTCACCTAGATCTCAAATGCTTGTTATAATATGATCTCAATTCACTAAAGAGAGGTGTTAAAAATATAATCTCAATGATCCCAAGGTTATGTTGATAACCCTATGGACCTATTATGTAAGAATATTTATTGAATATTTAAGAGATCTTCCATTTAAATTAAATACTTAAATAACTCAATTAATTTAATTTAAACGCACCAACCAATTATCGCTATACTGAATACCCATTGGAAAAAAAATTTAGGGTAATAACTGAGGTAAAAACATGTTATGTATTCAATAGTGGTCTTAAATTTTCTATTTGGGACACAATTTTAGAGATATTTAATTATTGATGAAAAATCATAAGGTCATGATATAAATTATTTAAATTTTTTATAAAATTAATTACAAGAACACTAAGCCTCAGAATTTCATGTTGTCTTAGTGCCTATATTTGAATTTATTTTTAAATATATTTTAAAGTATTACATGAAAGAAAAATTTTTATACATAAAACTTTTATCAATGTTTTATATTTTATGTTCGATAATACTTTAAATGTTATAGAAAACCATTTAGGTTCATTGAGGTAATATTGAATATTATAGGGATTAGTATAAGAGAACCTTTGAATAAATTATTAGGATAAGTATAATAGATAATATTTGTGTATATAATAACATTACACTATTTTGGTTAAGTATATATTATATGGTTCTCCTAGAAATTACATATATGTATTGATATTAAAAGTGGATGCAGAATATTACACTAATTTACCTAGGGGTAAACCCCCCCCCCCCCCCCGAAAATAGAATATTGTGTATTAATTCAATTGTCATATGGTTCATGATAAATTGATATAATGGAAAACATATATTGATTCCCACTAAAGATATTATTTGGTTAATCACATCCAATTTTCAATCAATTTTAATGATTTATTTCCTAATTACTTTAAGGGATTAGGTTAAGAAATATGAGATAACACAACTTATTGTATCCAAGGTAGAACCAACAAATTTATAAGATTAACCATGTATAAAATAGTTGAAATAAATGTATTATTGGTTGAAAATAAAATATCAATGGAGAAGTATTCCTTGGAGTGAGATTTCATATTCGTATACTCTTATTCTATTGGATGTTATCATATCCAATTTGGATTTAGTATTTTGTCGAAAAAGTATCACAAAGATGAAACCGAGAGAGGTAAGTACACAAAAGCATCTATGAATTACAACTGAAAAAGGTAGTATATGTAAATGGTTTAGAAACATATTATGTTTTTATTATGATATAAAATGTGTGTTTCCATGTCGTACCAATGATAGTGATATAGAAACCTTAATAAAAAATAATTTATATAACAATTTAAATTTTCATTAGTGAGTGATATTTATCGATTGTGATTTATAATATTATAAAAGTTATGAGTGTTATGTTAAGCATATAAATTTTTTTTTCCGTAGTTATGAATTTATGGTTTTTAAAAATATGTAAAATGGAATCAATATCCATGAATAGTTATTTAATGAAGAAGTTATAATTTTATGAATAAATATTTAGGAACACTTGATTGAGGCATGGATAGCTCTTTGTATTGAAATATAATTTATGTTGAGGTAATAAATGTTTGATTTATTTTGATAAAACTGAGTTAGATAGTATCATAATTGATTATTAATTTAATGAAAAACTAGTCCATTATAGTTTTTTTTGTGATTTTTATCTATTTTTTTAGATTAAGATATATATTTACTAGTGTTTGATCTTTTGAAATATTGACTCATACATTTTGTGGTAATAAATAGAGATAATTTTTAGTGTCATATGTAATCTAAAAGTTGTTTAATGTCTTAGATATTCAAATGGATATGTGAGTAATATTTTATGGAGAGTATATGATGAGGTTATATAGATTATTGTGTAAATGATTGTATGAATGAACAATATTGTTTGAGGAAATACAAGTAACATTATATAGCCTAATAAATTAAGTTTTATGTAATATTAGAAGTTTTATCCCAAATGATGAGTATGTAAGGAATACCCTCACCTTATTTCAATAGTTAAGAGTAAATTAAATTATGGGGAAATAAATTATAAATGGGGGGGTGAATGTAACACATAGGTTTTTAGGTAGCATATTATTATTATAAACTATATGTCTATAATTATAAACTAAATTTGATATCATTTTACTGGAATTGAAATTGATTAAAAAATAATTCATATGAGATATGAATTAAACTAATAATGATTATTTATTCATATCTGGAACCTTACAAAAAAATTACATATAACTGGGAATTACACACTATTGAATATTACTCACCATTAATAAAGTACACCCAATTTGAGTTCATAAGTAAAAGGTAAAAATATAAAGAAAATAATAAAATCTTCACAAATCGGAAATCCCCTAGTCTATCTTTAAATGAGTGGATCACTAATAGACAAAAAATCTATAATGTGGAATATCAGCAAGAAATGTGAAAGCATTGGAAAAATATATAATATTAAATATGAAATATTCATTTTAAATTGAGAATTTAATGAACAAATGACTTTTTAAGAATATATATATACATATAAATTAAA
Organism: Viscum album; assembly: GCA_963277665.1. Taxonomy (NCBI): domain Eukaryota; kingdom Viridiplantae; phylum Streptophyta; class Magnoliopsida; order Santalales; family Viscaceae; genus Viscum; species Viscum album. Next base: position 1,317,432,952 of record OY728133.1, read on the forward strand.
TATAGTCATTTCAAATATGTTCATTGCAGATATAGTCCATGATCATATATATAGTAGAAATACACATGCCATGTATTGTTAAATTTTTAATTTAAAATTATATAACATATGGTGAAATAAAAATATGATATTAAAATATCATACATATATAAATATATATATATTCATGAATTATAGATAAATATTAATTTTATTGTTATTAAAATATAATATAATTTTTATATAAAATTCAAATAACATTTTTAATATTAATAGAGTAATATAATAAAACTTTATAATATAAATAATTGATTTTAATTTTATTTTTCAAAGATTATTTAGTATAAAATTAAAACTTTTTAGATTTAATTGATGAATTTTAATAAATAATTATCAATTATCAATTATATTAACATCTTATAAATTAAAAATTGATATAAAATAATATTGACAACACTTAATGTTAAAAAAATTATTTTTTTAATAAGAACCATTTTTATTTATATTATGTATTTTATTTTAAAAATTAAATTGAAAAGCCTAATTTTTTCTTAAAAAAGCATTTTTTAAATTTTCACATCAGAATATACTTATTTTAAATTTTTGTAATTTTTCTTATAATGATGGTTTTTAGCTGAAAAATTTGGTTCTCATGAAACTTGTAATTTTATAAAACTTATAATTATATAATAATGTTCTATAATATTTAAACAAAAGTGATCAAATATGAATATAAAGAATAAAATAATAATTTTAAAATTTTCTTATAACTGACAAAACGTATGTTAAACAATTTTAGTATTAGAGTAAAATGTTTCGTTAATAAAAAATATTTTTGATCGTTCTTTGAATCAATTATTTTTAAGGTGATATTTAGTGATAGATTTAATTTAGAGAATCATTAATTTTATTTAATTTATAATAAATTATTTTATGTCATTAAAATTAGTAATAATGATAATTTTATCTTATATATGAATTTAATGGTGTAAAACATTATTTTTATAGAGAATAATTTCACGTGACTAAGGATGTTTATTTTAAAATAAAATTTTGTCTCATTTAGAATTTTCAATTTAAAAAAACATTTTAAAATTATATATAATAAGGTTAAAATTAGATAAAAAGGTCAATATTAATTTATTTATATTACAATTCTTTACTAATTTTAAAAATTAATAACCAAGGTAAAAGTATATTTGGGTAAAAGTGATAATGGTAAAAAAATTCCTAAATCCATTAAGGATGTCTAAAAATGAATTTTTGAAATTAATTTCATTTTAAAGAACACTTCCCCACCACTTTTTTCTAATTTGGAGCCATTGAGATTTGAATAGTATCATTACATTGTTGAAAATGTAATAGTTACTTCCAAAACAATCCATCTCTTAAGTTATAAAATGGTAACACTTCCACCAATTCAATATTAAACGTAATTTATAATTTATCTTGGAAAATTGAAAAATTTATTCTATTAGAACTTTCTATATCCTCTAGTAAATATTTTTTAGCACAAGGCCTTTATTTCAAAGGAGAATTCTTTATGAAAATTCAAAACCCATGCATTAGTATCCACTTATTCTAAGTGTTTCCATATTAATTTTTATAACATTAACATTATATAAAATTAATAATATTATTATATTAGTATAATCAGTAATCTTATATTTAATTATATTAATTAAATATCAATTAGTCATTCTATTTCATCCACTATGAAAAACTAAAACACTGATCATGCGAGCGTGCAAACTTCAACCTCTATGAAGTGATGTTGTTTTTTTTCATTAGAACATTTATAGGATGGTTTGTAGTATTTACTTAAATAATAAAAATTATTTTTATGATAATAATATGTCTTTGGTAAGAGAAATTTAATATCTATTTAATTATACCTATGGAAAAGAACGGTTATAATATTAATCACCTCAAACAAGGGAACTAAAAGGAAAAAATAATTATTCATACAATGAAATTATTTATTATCCATCAATTATTATTTAAATTATTGCTAATTTTGGTATATTAAACTATAACACACTAAATTATATCATTATAATATTATTATAATGATATTGTATGTTAATCAGGTCATAATCATCCTTTAATCCTGGTATGTTCAACTTTTAGTTGGTTTAGCCACCTACATAAACAATACTAGGAAATTATACCGTGAATGATTATAAAAACATAATTATAGTTATAATATGATATAAATATGTAAATAATTTAATTTTTCTATAAATTATGCAATATTATTTAACTCACTAATTAATTAAACAACCTCCGTAGGTTGAAAATAACTGAAAAATGATAATGATCAATTTCATCATCTAGGAGAAATACTAGAGTACTAATGAATGAAATTTTTAACGTCATAAATAATTATAAATAATCCATTCTATTAACACTAATTTTTTAAGGAATATTATCTTTTTAAAGAAGAAAACATACTTACCTTACTCGTATAAAACTAGTCTAAACTATTAAAATTATAAACACCTCATGTTGGAAAATAGCTAAAACCAACTAATATATATTCATGGAATTATTAGACATTTTGAGTATAAATGGACATAGTTATAAAAAAATTATTAAGTATTTAATTAATAAAACTTATTTAATAATTCTTGATTATTGGTGCAAGTGAAGAATGAATCTGGGCCAAGGTAAGGGTTTTTCGCCTGAAATTATTCTCTTTGAGGATTGTTTTTTCTTTATGTACATAATTTAATTAATTGTTGTATTTACATTCTTTTTTAGATATTAAATCATTAATTTACATTCACTAATTTAATATATAGATAATTTTGAATCATCCCTTTTAATATGTTTGGATTGAATTTTTACCCAAACCATAAGCATTCTTTTCCATATCAATTTTCATTATTTGGTAATTATGCTACATTTACCCCATATTTCAATTTTTTGGTAAATAAATTTACTTGGAATAATTTTTACCATATTCCTGATGAATTTAAATATATTTAGAAGTATTTATTTTTTCCCACCCTCATAATATTTAGAATTATACCTTACCATTTCCATAAGGGTGTTTTCTTCTCAAATTTTCTTCATTTAGATATGATTTGTATTCATCGTTTATTTAATTTTATTTTCATATATATTATTCATGAATTTCCTTATAAATCCTATCATACTAATATATCATATGGGTTAATGTTTCATAAAATAAATTACTGCTTTTTGTATTTCATAACCATCCATCGTGAATATGTATAATTTTTCATCAAATACCCTTATATTTTGAATACACTATTATTGATTACATTGATATAAGGGTGTTCTCCTAAAATGCATACTTTGATTGATTAGTGAGAAATACTGTCTTAATTTTATTCTCTTTATATATATGGTGTAAATAATATATTCTTTATTATTTTTATTTCATTTTAGTTATTTCGGTTATATTGGTTTATCATGTTATGATTATAAATATAATTAGAATTTATTTATTTATATTTGAATATATTTGAAAATTATATGAAATCTATTTTATTTCCATGGCTAATTTATGATGTGTTTAATAAAAATCAATTTATTTCCATGGTATTTTTTATATAATGAATTACTGATTTCACATGGAACTCATATGTATGTATGATGATGGGTGGGGTCCTATATATCCCTCCAATTGATTGGTTAAGTGTTTATATCTCATGAGATTGGTATTCATGAGTATGTTTTAGTGTCTCATATTCACGAGAATTGATGATGTGTCACATGATATTTATGGTCCTTATATTATTGTGTGTTCTATATTTGAAATATGTCTCATATTTTTATATTTATTATCAGAACTACGTTATTGTATCATGGATCTTGTTTGCTTAATAATTATTTTGATTTATGTATTCTTTTATTTTATGATTTATTACATAATTTATAACCTAATATTTTTTGGGAATGATTTAATTATGAATAATTATTATACCCATATAATCATATTATGCTTAATTATGATATTTGATTCTTATCACTTATGTTTACACTTATTTTGAATGTAAACTCCCCCCATTATTATGTTTTGATTTCCCCATATTATTAATAAAAATAATATATAAGTTATTTAAAGAAGTTTATCTTCTGAGAAAATGTTTTTAGGTATGTTGAAAATATGGTTTCGATTAATCAATTGTTTATATTATGGAAAAATGTCAATTAGTTGAAAAATAACATATGTTTTGTTAATGAATGTTTTGTATTAATTCTCTAACACTCTAAACCAAAAATATCTTGGGAATGTGCTATAATATACTATTTTCTTCATGTTATGTAATTAATGGATGATTAGGTCTAGGATATTATAACGAATCATTAGCTTTAATAAAAATCTCATAACGTTATTCCATAAATAATTTTATTAGAATACTGTATCACCCAAAAAAAATTTGATCTCACCAATGATTATAATCATATATTTTATATCAACTCTATGCTACCTTAATTTTTTATTTAATGGATATATCAATTTATTTCATATAATTAGATTGATCTAGTCATAATAATGTTGTTTCTCCAGCTTCATCCCTATACAGTAGTGTTCTAAACGTCCTGTGTAAATACCCAAAATTCTCATTCACAAATATTATATTTTAATAAAAAAATATTCTTTAAATAATATAATGATCCATTCCATAATTTTTTAGATCCAATGGCTTTTGAAACATGGTAACATAAACAATTGGATCATATGTGAACTGCATCTTCTACCACTAATTTATTCATATATAGAACCCTTGTAATACTAATCATACAAAAATCCATTCTTCATAACATGGGGGAAGAAAACATAATAAGGGTGAGATAAAATTCCTAGAATGTTTAAATAAGTGAAATATCAATGCTCACATAATAATAGCATTATCATAAGGGAATTAGGACATGAGATTAACTTTTTAAAACCAAATCATACATATCATAGATCATAAACGCGAGTCATGTAATAAATCATGGTTGTTTATAAGAAAATAATTATAAATAAATGAAAGTACATAGTCCATGATAGAATAATAATATAATGATCGAAATAGTTGTGGAATACACACAAACATAGAAAAACATATGTCAAGGATACCTACCAATCTATTTATTAAATGTTAGGCTTGGGATAACAACCCATGTACCTACTTAGAGCTTGAGATATCCTCATGTGTACAGTGATTTAGACTTGTTAAAACCATAGGTGTACCATTTGAACTCATGTAAAATTAATCATTACCTAATACATGAAAGAATATATAGGCCTCACCTATCACATAAACCATTCATATATGTTCCAAAATATCATAAAACAATAATCATATCATAACCTATAAAAATAAATTTATTTCTTAAACACTTCATCATAGAATAACCTATTTAAATGACTTCAATTTTATAAACATTTAATAAATTCATCATAATATAACCGATGAAAAAATGAACGCGTTTCAAAAAAATAACTATTCCATAAAATAAATAATTACAAGAAACAATTAATAAGGCATCCTTTTTTTTGTTTCTATATTAATTAATTATAAATATCAAATGAAAGTATTATATTAAATATAATTTTGAAAGATCACTTCGATCATTTCGTGTGGAAAATAACCTTAACACCTTGAAAATGAATATTTAAAACCAAAAACTTAAAAAATGATTCAAAAATCATTTCCTTAAAAAATAAACTTTTAATGATAATAAAGTAATATTTAAAACATTGTGTGGACATGATGGTAAGAAATTAAATTCATTTTTGACAAATTAAAACAAATATTCAATTGACTTTTACATTAAAATACAAACGAGCCTTATTTGGAAAACAACAAGAATATTCCTTTTAAATCATTCATTGAAAGTAAAGAATGGTAAAAATTTATTTAAAAACTAATTTTAAATTAGTAAAAAAAATAATTAAAACATTTTTTGGAATAATTTGACATGGAAGAAAAATTATTTTCGACCGAAAAGAGAAATAATTTTGATTTTTCTTAAAAACATTATTTTGAAATATTATGAAATAAACTATAGTAAAATTAAAGGAAACATGTTTTTTTAATGAACTAAACATATTATAATAAACTTTCTGAGTTTATTGAGATATATATAATGATATTCCATCATTGTAAGCATAGACATAAATAATCGTAATAAACAATGTGATTTTCTCAAAAAACACTTAACAATTTCGTAACATTGAAATCTAAGCCCCGTGAAAGGTAAAAATTAAATTAAACATAATATAACATGATAATAAATAAATTTATGACGTTAAATTTCAAACGGTATGCCAATAAACCTCATAAAAGAAGATACATGCATAACATAATGTACATACCAAAGATGAAAATTTTAGACAAAAATTACTTACCTTAAGTCTCATCTTGTGTTGTACATGTTCAAAAACAATAAAAATAAATATTGTGTTATTATAAATATAATTAATCAAAATAATAATATTTATAATAGAAGTTATTATTTAATTATATCTTTTTATTACATGTTTATTAAATATTCTTAGTTAAAATCACATTTCAGGTAATAACTCCTTCATTTTTCATATATGTTTTAATTTGGATTTTTTTATCCTTATAATTTTATCATGGTTAAATAATATAAAGTGTTTTAATAATTTAATAAAAATCATATGTATTCATTTTATTTTCATTTAGATTATCCATAAAATATAGTGATAAAAAATTAAATACATTGTTCTTGGAAACGGTAGACTGTACGTATGGATGAACGTTGTTTCAATTTTTTAGATGGATTAAATGGAATAAATTTAAATAATTTAATAATTTTATAGAGTATTTTGTATGTCATATATATCACACATATTTTATAAATTCACCCTTCTTACCTTACCTGTAAAGAGTAAGTGAAAAAAAATTACATCGCTTCACGAGGCGGTAGTCTTCCGTACAAATGAGTGATGGTATCGTATTCCCAATGAATGGAAAGTAAGAATGTATATGTGATATTATAATTCATAATGTTTAATAATATAATTAATATAATATATAATTATTTAATATATCATATTATCCAAATGTGAGTGGTTGTGATGAAAAACGATTAACATCAGTTCGCAAGGCGGTAGTCCACCATTCACATAACTGATGGTTCCATTTCCCATTAAATGAAATAGGATATATAAGTAGGTAATTAAATTAAAAGAATAAAATTTGTGTTATTTGGATATAATGGTGTTATTATATTATCATATTTTTATACTATTTTATTTAGGTGGAATAATGAACTAATAAGAAACAAATGTTTAATAATTTTAACCCTTACTGGGAGATCCTATTTATGTTTATACCAAACACATTAATATGAGGGATTATTAATAAAAATAAGGATTATTAGATATGTGGAGGGAATTAAATAAAATATTTGTGATGCATTTGAAAGAAACAAAATGGATTGGATGTGTGAATATTAGAGGAGATGGAATGGTCTTTTATTAGTAGGGGAGAGGACACACCAAGATTTTTGTAAAAGAATAAAGTACACAATAAATTTTCACAATCCAAAAGGTTCCAAAAGGAGACATTATCATAAAATAAATATCTTAAGGTCAAAATATTTCCATAAAAAAAGAATTATCCCTGTTATGATTCATTTTTATCCCTTCTCTTATTTGTTTAACCCCCAATAATCCTATTTTTACCTTAACTACAATAATTAGTTTTTACTATTTTTACTGCTCATTATGGTAAGAAAATTATATTGAACTCATTATATAAATTTATTATTATTATTATTAAAATTAATAGATAAATTATTTCAAATTCAATTCAAATATGAGAATTAATTTAATTTAATATTAAACTTGCACACGTGATGAAAAACTTGTACTCCAAAGAGAACATTCTAATTTTTTAATTTTTTTTTTCATATCATCATTCATAATAAAATTGATAAAAATAATGTATACTGGATTAATTATATTATAATTGTATACAATTTACTTTTTAAACAATTATTTTTTTTAAAATATATGCTTCTAAATTCATTAATGAAAAGATAGTTTTCAATAAAAAACAGTATTTTTCACAATTCATTGAAAAATTAATCCTTACATAAAAATCCCAAAAATTCATCTTAAGGAAGTTTTGAAATGTTGATTCCAAATAAAATGTTAGTTTTTTCAAATAATGTTTCTAAAAGTGAAACAATTATTGTTTATATGTTTTCAAAAAATTTATAAAAATATTTTTTTTGAAAAAAGTATTTTCAAAAAATAAATAAGCCCTACTAAAAATTTAGTAATTTTTCATGTAAATTATTTTTTATATACTATAATTTAAACTAATTTTAAACAAATTTCTATTATAATTCACCCCTTCATATTTATGTCTATGTAATAACAATTATGTTTAAATAATACTCTTAATATTATATTGTGGTTTGTTAAAACTTCAGCGGTGTACGTAACACAAGATATAAAACAAAATAAATCTATTATAAAAAAAAATTTCATATAAATTTATGATTTTACATTCCACCCACCTCAAAATAAAATTATCCCTTGAAAGTTTTCACTTTGATACAAAAATGAGGATACTTCTACCCCATCACATACCCAGCCTCCCAAATTTATTTTTCAAGCTGGTGGTTTTCCCAGAAAACATTTACCAGGTGAGTGGTCCTATTTGGTTGCACGTTATCTCAACGATCTATAATCACAACTAGTTGCTCCTCATATCAAATATCATGCTTTAATGGTATGATCTATATGTATAGTATACGTGATGGATCAGGTATTAAATTACTCAAAAGAGATACATGGATCACATTGCGAACCAGAGAGAGGTTTGGTACGAGCCCCAAATGATATTCTAGTATAATGATATGATGAAATATTTTTAATGGATCAATAAAAATGTGGCTTAGTTTTCATTTACATCCAAATATCATAAAATTATTCCATTTTAAAATTCATAGAAACACATTGTCACCATCTTTAAATTCTTGATCACGTTGATAATGTTTGGAAGAAATTGTTTCTCTATTTTTTGTTTCCCTTGTGTGTTGATGAAATTATTTAACCATATAATATATTTCTTCTTCTATATCAGGTCCCAATAGATATCTATATAAAATTTAATTCTATTACAGTTGATTTATACAATTATTTCAATATTTGTCTTTATAAATAGCCATCTCTATACTCGAGTGAAAGCTATTGTTGAATGAAAACTTAACATGTGGAATTTGATGATCCTAAGGACATTTTAAATCTATAAAAAAAGAAATTAATATATCCTATAGGGTTTGAATTTTTATCTAAGACTGCTCATCTCTATGTAAATTATTTGAAGTGCTAAAAAACTACTCGTTATCAAGAGCTTTCTGAAGACATAGAAAGAACATTGAGGCAAACTGTGTGTCCTGGTAAGATATAATGGATTGTATTAATACATGAAACCTTCTCAATTATTTAATTTATAATCTGTAAAGATGATCAAAATATATGTCTTATATTATAGTGATATAGTGTGATGAATTTTCAAGAAGTTTGACTATAAACCATATATCATTATTCCTTTTAAACTTTTTTGGGAGTTCGGTGACAAAATCATTAGAGAGGTTTTCCCATCTTTATTCTGGTATAGGTAACGGTTCAAACATCCCCTTATAATTTTATCACCAAGCCTTAATTTATGACATAATAAGAACCAATATACATACTAAAAAGGTCTCTCTTTATGTTTTCTGAATAGAAATAATACTTTCCATAGGATAGTGGTAAGAGATATACCCTTGTCTTAATTAGATTGTTGGATCAATCCTGATGACCATACTTGGTATGAAAAGTATTTTACTAAATTATGGGTTATCCTTTTTCCAAAACTATAATAAAATAATTACTATAACATTACAAAATTACAATAACACATTAATACCCCAACAGAACAAATAATATAAACTCTAAAAGTTACCAATACATTTAATAAAATTTCCATTAAAGTTACTCCTCCCAAAATAAATTTTTTAATAAACCACATATAAATATAAAGGGTTGTATTTCCATAATGTATCTCAAAATATCATTAATATTGATAAACAACAATCACATAAAAAAACTGTTTTATATGACATGGAACTTATAATGGAACATAAAATCATAAACCCATTATTATATCCATAACTCTAAAGTTATTATTCCATGGTGACATATATTCTTAAAAAAGATAATTCACACATTATTCTTAAAAAATATCTTATCTTAGACATAAACATTTTTACTGGGAAATTGGGGTCAACCACACAATTATAGAATATAAAAAGTGGTTTAACTATTCAATTATTAATATAAAGTGAGACAATAAATTCTTGGGATCAATATTAATTTCAGTAACGGATGAACACAAATATTTTCATAGGGCTCATTCATAAAAACTTGAATGAGAAATTCTGAAATCCAGAGTAGAGGATAAGTGTTCCCTAATTATCACGATTCAATTTTGATATTCTGATTTCATAATCATTCCCTTGTAACATTTACATTATATGTTAATTTGTATTTTTATCCTTATTAGCCCATGGATTAGGGCATTCATCCACATAATGCATAAATAATTTACACTTCATGAACTGGAGAGTGGGTGGGGAATTCTATGGATATTTCCATATATACTCACAATTTTATTAAATCTTCCCATTAAATAGGAATTCATCCACCAAATTTACTTCCTTTCTAGTCTTAAAACATTTAGTAGATTTTGTAAGTTAGCATCCTCCATTTTTATTTCCAAACATCAAGCATCAAAGAAATCTCATCTTCTTCTCTCCATGGTTTTTAGAGTTTCATTTGAATTTCTTATTTATTTTTCTATTAAGGCCATGATATTAATGGGTAACTATAATATAATTTTCAACCTTAATAGAACATCAAATGATTTCTTCATGTATACTGATTTCACTTATGGATAATTCCCTTCATAGAATTGGTTTTATGCAACTAAAGAATCAATTAACCCTACTTTCATGATGGATGATAATACCAGAATCAAACCTTTCAAGTCTTGTAAAAATTTCCCCATTGATACCAAAACATTCATCATCTATCTATATTAGCTCAATGAATTCCTTTATTATTTTTATATGAATAATACAAGGGAAGAACTCAATTTTAAACAATATCTTAAACTCATCCCACTCTATGGATTCAGTTTCATCTTATTTCCTTGTATTCTTGATAATAGTTTACTATTGAGTATCTTATCCTTCTAAATGATAGATTAACAAAATGAATTTTTTCATTATCTAAACACTATATAATGGAATGTATCTTTTTAATGGCACATATCCATTTATTGGAAACTATTAGATCAATATAACCACAAAAATAAGGAAGACGTTTCATTATGAAGGACTAAATATATTTTCCCCTACTTTTCTTGTTTGGAAGTTCAATATGATTCGTATCATGGTTATGATTTGTGTGTATAGAAAAAATATTTTTTATTCCAGGTCCATTAACATTTGTTTTCTCAAAATGAAAATAATTTAATTTTATGGTGTATTTAGTACTAACATAGTATCCTTAGGTTACAAACATTGATAAAACAAAAAATATATATTTTTGACAACTGTAATAACATAGTCATGACAAAAAATTATAGGATGTATAAATCAAAAAACGTTCATTTCAATCTATGGAGACTTATGTATATAATAGTTCATTCACATTTGTAATCTCTTTAATTCATTCATGATAGTTCATAAAGAGTTTGTGAATTTTCAAATCATATCCCCTAAGACTATTAAACTAGGTTTAAAACAAGTCTCATTTTGCTCTAGGTGAAGACCAATTCCTTCTAAATGATCCCTTTTCATATTTATTACCCCTTGGTACCTCTATTCTAGATCCACATTAACTAGTAGTATTCATACAAGGATGTAATTTCATCGAAACCACTTTCTCTATCCTTTAAAAAAATTCCATGAAATTTTTTTATTCATTGACTCATCCTTTGAATCATCCTTAGACATACCTAGACCTATCCTTCTACATATTCCTAGTGACATAACTAATGTTTTTTCATCCTAATTACAAAGGGATAAATAAAACTTGATCTTATACTTAATATAAATACATAAACTTATAATACATAAATATTACATCTTAATTTATGAGTATTCATTACATAACCTAATGATACATGTAAGAATCATTTATGTTAATGAATGTGTAAATATATAAACAAAAATAAATGGTTCATATGTGATCGTTATCTTCTTCAACTAATTTCTTCATATCTAACACCCATCTTAGACATATAATATATTAAACCATTCTTCATAACTTGAGAAAAAAATCAAATAATAGGTGAGATCAAATGATCAATAAGAGTAAATAAAGGATATATCAAGGATTACATAATAATAACATGAGAATAAAGGTATGAAGACCTAATATGACCATTTAAAAACAAGATATAGAATATCATAGATCATAAAACTGAATCATTAAATGTGTCTTGGATGATCATAAGATACAAATAACAAAAAAATCAACGTACATAATCCATTAGAGCATAACATAGGCATAAGACAGAGATTTGTGTCATACCCATGAGCATAGAAACCCATATGCAATGGATATGAAAAAAATCATTCATAACATGTTATACTTGGCATAACCACCCATGTAACTACTTTATCCTTGGTATAACCTCCCGTGTTCCCTATTTTAGGCTTGGGATAACCTCTTTTATACCCTCTAGAAGGACTGAGATATCCTATTATATACCATTTGATCTCATTAAACATTAATCACTACCAAATGAATTAGAGGGATATATAGTTACGAACCATCACATAATCTATAAAATTGTGTTCCACATGATCATAAAATATTCATCATATAAAAACCCATAAAAAGAAATGGGTTTCATACACCCTTCAACAATGCATAACCCATGAAAAATAAACTGGTTTCATAGAAATTTCATTAATTCATCATAACATAACCCATGGAAGAAGGCATGATATTCATAAACATCTTATCATCATAAATATATAACATTCATAGAAAGAATAATAATGATATAATTGGTTAATTTTGACATTAAATTATTATTTAAATCAAAAGACATTATCTTAGAATGAAAATGATTTCGGAAAGATAATTTGGAACATTTCATGAAGAAAATAAATTTTCAATTCGAAAATAACTGTTTTTGAAATAAAGACATAAAAAAATTCAAAATACGTTTATTTGAAAATAAAATTTTAAACTTATAAGTAATATTTAAAACACGGTCGGTTACAATGGTGTGAAATTCCATTTATGTCTTGTATGTTAAAACATATATATGTTTTTCGTTTTCATTAAAATCCAAAACATGCCTTGTTTGGAAAATAACTGTAACATTCCTTTTAAAACATGCTGTAAAAATTAAAAAATTTATTGAAGTGTGAAAATTTATTTAAAAATCATTTTATTGTATGAAGAACACTTTTTAAAACTTTTTTTAGAAAACTCGGATATGTAAAATATGATTTTTGGCAGAAGAGAAAATTAATGTTGATTTGTCTTGAAAACATTTTTTTTAAATATTTATTTCCAAAAGAGAGAAAAAAAAGAAACACATGAATGTTCATATAATATCCATAGTGTAATAATGGTAATAATATTATTTAGATATATATTAAAATGTTTAATAATCAAAATCATTCAAATAGAAAGGCTCATTAAATGATTAGATTATATCCAAAAACACATACCGCTTTGGTAACATTTAATCTTAAGACCCATGAAAAGATAACATTAAAAGAACATAAAATATAATGAGAATAAATAAATTAATTATATTAAATTTAAAATTGTTTGTATATACAACTCATAAAATATGATAGGTGCATAATATAACGTATTTCCTAAAGAAGTCCAATTGAGAAAAAAATCCCCAACTTTATGTATCAAATTCCTAACTACATGGAAAAAAATCATATATAATAAATATAGATTTATTGTAAATATATTAAATAACCAAAATCATTTGTAAAATACCATATATGATACACATATGACACATTATTAACCATTTATTAACAATTAATTGTAAATATCACGCTTTCAGTAATAATGGATTCCTTTTTTATGTTTCTTTTTGTTTGGTATTTTTTATACTTTTAATTTTATCATGGTTAAATAATATATATAATGTAAAAAATAATTAAAACATCACACATATTCAATATTTCTGTATTTATAGTAATCCATAAATTTTGAGATAGAAAATGAAATACACCATTAATGAAGACGGTAGACAATACATACACATAAACCTTGTTTCCATTTTATTAACGGATAAAATAACAGAAAGGTAAATAATATATAATTTTTAAATAATAATTTTTTGTAATATATATCATATATATTCATTAAATTTAACCTTATTACCTTCCAGGTAAAGCTTATGTGAAAATGAATCGCATAGCATTGCTGGGCGGTAGTCTGCCATACACATGACCAACATTATCGAATTCCCATGAAATGGAAAGCAAGAAGTTATATTTGATATTATAATTGAATAATTATAATAATATCTTAAATTAAATATATTAATTAGAAATCATTCATTATATCCATCTGTGATAGGTGGTGATGGATAAAAATAACATCAGTTCACGAGTCGGTAGTCCTCTGAAGACATGATCATAAATTTTGATTCCCATTTGATAGAAGAAGAAATAAATTTAGGTCATGAAGTTAACATAATAAAATCTATATATATCTTATCTATTTTGTTATTATATTTTCATATTTTAATATTATTATAATGAGGTTTAAGTAGAAGTAATACCAAAACACAAGTTTAATATTTTTACCTCTTTATTGGAGAGCCTCGTTAGGTTTTTTCCAGAAGACTTATTAGAAATGATTAATAATATAACTAAGGAATAGAATATTTTTTGAGACAATTATAGAATATATATGGGTAGGTATGTTCTGAATCAATGGGTTGCGGACACTTGATGAGTATAGGAGAGGGGGTAGCCTTTTATAAGTGGGGTAGTGGGAAGACATGAAATTCTTGAAAAGAATAATGTGTACCTCTGATTTTTACATAAATAAATTAAAATTGTTAATTATAGAAATTTATAGGTGATAGTGTCTAAATATTTCTATGCTCTAGGTATGAGAAAAGTTTATTGTCATTTTTAAACCATAAATTTTTAGTTTAACCCCATGGTAAACTGGTTTTTACCATAACTAAAATATTTACTTGTACTATTGTTACTATTAATTATTGAAAAAAATTAAGTTAAAATCGTTATTTAATATTAATTATGATTATTTAAAATATTTTTTTTAAATTCAATTCCCATAATTGAAATAATTTAATTTTAAATTATACTCGTAGACTCCACAAAAAGAAATTTTCCTGAGAGAAAATTTTCACAAGATTAAATTGGTTTTATATGAAAATAAATTTGACATTGAATTTAACGACCTATATTCTATTAATTATAATAAGGATGATCTAATTTTAAAGTAGAAACCATTTTTAAACGTAATGTAAACTTATAAATTCTTTAAATGAATAGACATTTTTCAATAAAAATTACTATTTCTTCAGTATTCATCGATAAATTATTACTTATATAAGAAAATAAAATCAATGATAATTTTAAAATGTTTCTTTAAAAAATTTATTTTTGTTAAAAAAAATTAAGTTAATAAAAATTAATTTTATTATTTTTTCGAAGAAAGAAATAAAAATAACATTTTTTCGGAAAAATTTATTTTCTAAGAATTTAATGTCTTTAAAAAATTAGTACATTTTTTTATTATTTATATATATAATAATTATAATTAATTATATTGATTTTTTATTAATATTCATGGAACCAATTTTAGTAACTAGAATGTTACATTCATGTTTAAATAATAACATTGATAGTATATAATGGTTCGTTAAAACTTTAGTGTTGTGTATAACATAGGCTATCCAGGAAATTAAATTTATTAGAAAAGTATTTTATAAAATATCAATTTTTTATCTCTTGATGCATAATGATTTATCAAGATCTATATGAATTATCCACTAAAATCTATTATTATAAGAAAAATCCCCCACTAAATGATATTGATCCCATCCACCTTTGAAATCCATAGAGAATGTTACAAAATATATTATAGATTTTGAATGAATCTATAAAGATGATCTTAGGTATAAGGATGATATATAGTAATAAAAATTTACATTGTATCTACATCCTTCTAAAGAGAAAACTTTGGATCCTAATCAGATACATTTAATTTTGGTTCTCTATGAAATCACACAAATTCTATAATGTATATCCATGAATATTTATAAGGCCCCCGCCTTAAACCTTACTTAATATCGAATAATTACAAGATTAAAGGTTGAGGATCTTTTCAGGTTTAGCGTTTTAGATAATTAGATCATCAAACTTGGTTTACATTCCACATTTAAACAATGTGGTTACATAAAAGACAATATTCATTATTCCCATCAACGGAAACATATTTAAAATAAAACATGGATTCTTTCTTGACACATCCTTGACAGTATCATCACATCATGTACCTTTCCCTTGACCTGTGAAAAACATTTCAAAAACTTGTGATGAGCATAAAAAGCTCAGTATAGTTTATAAAAATATGGAAAGGAAACATGAGTTCATATATACATAAGAATGAAATCATACTTTACCCCTAAAACAAAGGCACTTTAACATACCTCATCAAATCATGAATAAATCATAGAAGTCATAAGACATAAAAGTAACTTGAGGCATTCATAACATTCTTACATAGGGAGTAACCCTCTTGGTTATGTTTGGAATAGCCATCACAGTACATTCCCTAAATCTCTTCGGAGAAACCTTAACGTTTCACTCCTTCGCGTTACCCAATGCATTGGAGAGCTATATCGGGCTCACCCGCCCTTAGTTTATCACGGAACCACACGTCTTCATAACAATGCCCAAGAACCATAACATAAACGTATAACATAAAACATGAATAAAAGAAACATAACATTTCCACACTTCAATCACAATATAGCATTTTAGTATATTGAAATAATGAATCCATTCAAAAAGAAACCATTTCCAAAACCATTTAAAACATTTAATAAAGATATTTTTGAATCAAAGTTTCCCATAACACCTTGAAGATTTTAAAATTTTAAACCATTAATATCAATATAAATAAATCTTTAAAACCATTTTGAAAACATGGATATTAATAAGATCAAATAGTTAAAACATTTAAAGTGATATTTTGGTTAAAGGGGTTTTACCAAAATTAGAGACACTTGAATTCAATAATTGAGGAATAACATTTAGTCAGAACTTTATAATTTCATGAGAATAAATGGATTCATGATATAATATTTCAAAGGAAAGTATATACACCATATAAGAGTGAATTGGTGCATAACAACAATGAAGTCTCAATAGAAATGTCAAATGTGATGAAATCCCTTATAAAGAAGGTATCCTTAAATAAAGGATAAATAAATCTCAAAATTATGTGTGACAAATATAAATAGACCCAATATAGGTGGATATTAAGTTTAAAATAATAAAATTTCATTCACAAAAATTCGAAAGATGACATACTCAATAACTACATGTTGAACCCAAAGAAATCGAAATTGGGTTAATAAGTTCCCCTGACAGCCTAACGACGTCACATCAAAATAAGTTGATGAGAGATAAAAAGTGTATCTCATTACTTGGACATGAAATTTAAATCAATAATTATATATGAGAACATATCCCAACATAACAATATGTAAATTAAAAGACCCAACAAAAGAAGTCTTTTAAAAAGAGGAGGGTGAAAGATTCCCTTACCGAGTTGGGTATCTTTTAGAACATACACCCCATGAAAGAAGAACAATACATCATTGATGTAAATACTCATAAAAGAAATTATATTATACAAAGAGTAGAATATGGGATGTTCATACACCACTCAAAGGAAATTGTGGAAAATGTTGCATAAATCTCATAGGAATAAAAGTGAGATGAAAAATCTATTACAAAAACTCTGCAGCCTAACGACACCACATAAAACTTACAAAAATGGATTGATGAGATCAAACAGTGTATCTCATCATATTAAATTGAAGTTTATAGAAAGAGTAATATAAAATAACATCCCCCAATATAACAAATAGGAGCTTTAAATAAGTGACATAAAGGAGAGTACTTAAAAAGAAATAGAGATGTTAGATCTCTTACAAAAATTCGGCAGCCTAACGGCGCCACTCAAAACATCCAAAATGGATTGATGAGAGAGAATAGGGTCTCTCATCACATGAACATAAAAATTACAGTAAGTGAAATATAAAATAACAACCCAATAACAAGAAATATGATCTTTATAGGGAATGACTTAAAAGAGTTTACTTAAAAAGAAAGAGATGAGTAAGATCCCTTACCTCAAGTCCAACATGTCTTGTTCGTTTCTTTATATTCCTAAATAATAAACTTTGGTCAATTAATAATTGCCTATGTACCTCCTTTAGAGATTATTATTCAGTTCATATCACCTATTATAATGTTATAATAATTTTTTAATAATGATAGTTCATATCAGACGTTTTTGCCGATGTTTGGTACACGAGACAAAAATGAACTTGTTTGAAAAAAGATTGCCCATGTAGTTATAAGTAAATAATTTCCAGAAGAGTATTAATTATTAAAATATCATATATATCCAGTAAATATTCATTTCATACTATTCCATATCATTTGGAGATAAAAAACGAAAAGCACCGTTCATGGAGACGGTAGGCCGTACGTATGCATGAACGCTACTTTCATTTTTTGTCATATTAATGGAATTAAAACAAAATGAGAGAGATATATATATGTTATAATTCCAGAATGATATCCATAATTTTTATGTAATATATTACATATATATCCGTTATATATATGTACTTATAGTATTACATAACATTTTGAGATAAGGAACGAAATGTATCGTTCATGGAGACGGTAAGACGTACGTACGCATGAACGCTACTTCCATTTATATTTCATATTTAATGGAATTAAAAAATAATGATACATAATAGTATTTTAATTATAGTATGGTATCATATATAATATCATTAAATATATCCTTTATACGTACCACATGTGGTATTAACGAATCAAATCACTTTGACGGGGAGGTAGTCCGCACTTCCTTAAATGAAGATATCGCGTTTACCCATAATGGAAACCATAATGGTATGCCCAAAATGAAAAAATACAGAAGCTTAAGGAAATAATAAAAATATTTTATACCATATATAAATATATTCTCATCTTTATGGCCACCTTTGAAGGTGTTAAAAGAATGTTGAACAATCATCTTTTCCGGAGGCCGAAATTCGCCATCCACGGAAACAGTATGTTCTTTTACCATTAGATGTAGGTGTGTGAAAGTGTAGCTAGAATACTTATTATAACAAAATCCTAGTATATTTATGATACTGGATTTTTTACAAAAGAAATTAATAAAAAGAGTTTAGGGGGTTGGAGAAGCAAAATAAAACAAAAGGACTCAAGTGAAGACATTTCCTTAAAATCGGGTAACTCCCATTGGTTTGAGCTCAAAGGCTTCCATGGGAAGACTTATGCCCAAAGTGAGGCTTCAAGGAGTAAGAGAGGGAAGTGGAGAGACAAAATGGGCAGAGGTTGGCCGAGAAAAAGGCTTTGGGAGTGTGGGTAAAGAGGTAGGGGTGGAGGACTTTTATAAGAGGGGAGGAGGGGCACTCTTGTAAAGTTACAAAATGTTACTTTATTTTCATAAGAGTTTCGGTCTTTAAATGTCCCACATTGATTTATTTAGAGGATAAGGTTGTAAGGGTTCTAAATTCACTCATACAATAGGTTTTGGACATGTGTAGGTCCTAGATATTACATTATCTTTCCATTTTATTTAAATCGTTAAATAATAAGGTCATCGTTGCATCATCATGATGTCATAAATAATTTAATTTATTTAATGTATAAAAATTATTAAAAAAATACTATGATGTTGGAAATCTTTTTAGCTTTCCAATGACTATTTATAGTGAAAGATATGAATTGTATAACCCCATGTAAAAATTGGTTTAGTAAAACGTTTCATGTTTGTCTCATTTTTTACTTTAACTTTAAATAAAAAGATATTAATGTCATTTTCCAACCAAAGTGGCTTCATGGGGTCCCCAAGTTGACCCATTGGTTGTCTTGGTCGGCCATGAAACATAAAATAAGTTTAGGACATGTTTCATGTTCATTTCATATTATTAAAACATTATTTTTACCTTAAACTACACTAATTACCTCTAATAGCGATTAAAAACTTAATAAGTTAATATTCACCAAAAAATTATTTTTATCCCATTGAACCACATTTTACATCTTAATGACAACCATGTATGTCGGATTTTTGAAATTCAAAACACAAAGATGGAAAAATTTCATTTAAACGGAAAAATCAGTTTTTATAAGTACCACTTAGTGGTTTCACTATTCATAAAAAATGAAGTTTTTCAGAAAAATACCAAAAATTCACCCTAAGCTATATTTGATATTCCGAATTCAAAAATGAAGCCTATTTTACAAAATTCAAAACATATAAATCACATTAATTAATTTAATAATTAATTCCCATTGTCAGAGCAAATACCGTGTTTTTATGAAACAATAAGCATCCAAAGATTGACACTAGTTGAAGTCTGATTTCAAAGTGAAATTAATTCCAATGACAACTATTGGATTTAATGGTAAAAATATATTATAGTTTAACTTTATAAAAAATTAAAAATATAATCTAATCATATAAATAAATAAGATTAAAAAGAGGGTTTGAATTAAAATACAACATTTTACACTATTCGTTAAAAAATGAACTTTAGCAGAAAGATACCAAAAATTTACACAAAGTAAATTTTAATGTCCCAATTGTTAAGAAGAGTTTTATTTGGTCCAAAAGGATTTATAAGAGTAAACAAAACTATATTTAATGATGGTTCTCCATCAAAAGGCGATAAGTGAACCTTTAGTGAAAACTAGGGCATATACGCCTAAAATTGAATTCATTCCGTATTTTATGCCTTTATATTTATTTGGATAAATGTAAAAACATTTAAAAACATATATAATAATATTTTAGTAATTCCTAAACATTCCCGCCAATAAAACGGCTACATGTTAACTACCATTTAAAATAATATTATTTTATTATTAGAGTGCAACGTAAGATTCCCAAGAAACTCGTTATTGCGTGTTGGGTACGCCATCGAGCATAGCGTCCCCTTTAAAGTCATATTAATATTTTATTTACAAATATGGATAAATATGATAATGTCATATTTTCTATTTACCTGGAGTGTTACATCCTTCCCCCCTTTTGGGAATTGCGTCCTCTCAATTTTTAAAATTGAGCTTGGAAACATCTTTGAAAGTCCCAAATCGGAACAAGAGTCAGTAAAACAATCACTTTAAAATAAAGGAAGATAAGTACAGAGGTCACCCGAGTTGACCCATATGTAGAAAAACATGGACATGGAAGAAAAAGAAAAGGGTCATGTTCTTGAGGGAGAGTGATAGTAAACATGTCTAGGAGAAAGTTAACTATAAGAAAATCACAAAATTGTGATGGGTTAAACGGTATTCGATTCCCCAGTAGGAAAAATTAATAGACAACATTTTTGTTTTAAGTTACTTTTTATTGAGGAAATTATTCATAAGGAAACATAATCACTTATCATGTTGACTTTCAACTTTTACTATATTCCTTAATCAAACTCATATTTTTTTCCAAAAGACGAGTATTTAGGGAGACTTGTTCGCATTAAGAGTACTATAATCAACTTCTAGAGAATCACCTAATCCACCAAAGAGAACTATATACATCCCATGTCTTTATGCTTTAACTAAAACCAAAACCAGAAAGGTTAGTACAAGGTTAGATAATCCAAAAAAGGATAACCCTTTATAAAAAGAAAATCTATTCTTAATCTCAATATTTTTCCAACAAAACCCAATATTCAACGAGGACAATTCGATAACCTATTTTTCCATAAAATTCTTCAAAGTAAAACAATCTAAGATTGAAACCCAAATATTTAAAGGATTTAGTAACATATTATTCCATGTTAAATTGTAACATTTATCTCCAAACAACATCAGTTGCTCCTAAAGTCTCGTATTGAAAAGTAATTAACCTAATCACATATCCTCCATGATAGGTTAATAATTTTCATAAATAACCCAAAATCAACTTACTCTTAATTCATAAAATCATCTAACTAAAAAGAATCATTCATACTAACCAGGGACTTTACGTAGTCCAGTGGTAGGAGATAAATACCAGTCACACTTTGGTTGTCGGTTCGATTCCCGCAGCTTTGTCCGACGTGACGGGTTGTCACACGGTCTGCGTGTTGTCCTTTTTACAAAACCATATAATTCTTAAATCATTCCCCAAAAAGAGATAAAATCATCAAATATGATCATAACATATTTTAACCTCAAGTTTATCTCATGCCTTTCATTTTCCAGCATATCATATAATAACCCATAATTACCTCAAAAGTAAAAATCATATAAACTCTAATTGTTACCTTTATAATTATTACCTCAACTTCCACATCGATTGGTCATCTCTTACATGTTGAATTACAGAACATACCAAGGATCAAGTGGTTGATCATGACCCATAGATACTTGGTTTATAACAACCACGAGTTTCCTCATTGAATCCCCCATTTTATCTAGTATCTTAATCATAGAACTACCACAGTTTCCTTCAAACCTGTTGTCTCTTTGGTGCCTGCTATATCCATCCATTCACTAAAAACAGAAATGTCAGTGTGAGTACATCAACAAAACCATCATGTACTAATGAGTAAGGTAAACACTAAGATACACTTACTCATTCACTTTATCTAAAACTAGGACTCTTTCTGAAATCCTAACCATTATGGTAATGCCACTTATGCTTAAACAATACCCTAACCTCTAATGTTATCTAAACCGGCCTTTGATACCAACTATAAGGCCCCCGCCTTAAACCTTACTTAATCTTGAGTTATTACAAGATTACACGTTGAGGATCTTTTCAGGTTTAGATTTTTAGAGAATTAGATCATGAAACGTGCTTTACATTCCACATTTAAACAAAGTGGTTACATAAAAGACAGTATTCATTCTTCCCATCAACGGAAACATATTTAAAATAAAACATGGATTCTTTCTTGACACATCCTTGACAGTATCATCACATCATGTACCTTTCCCTTGACCTGTGAAAAACATTTCAAAAACATGGGATGAGCATAAAAATCTCAGTAAAGGTTATAAAAATATGGAATGGAAACATGAGTTAATATATACATAAGAATTAAATCATACTTTACCGATAAAACATAGGCACTTTAACATACCTCATAAAATCGTGAATAAATCATAGAAGTCATAAGACATAAAAGTAACTTGACGCATTCATAACATTCTTACGTAGGGAGTAACCCTCTTGGTTATGTTTGGAATAACCATCACAATATATTCCCTAAATCTCTTCGGAGAAGCCTTAACGTTTCACTCCTTCGCGTTACCCAATGCATTGGAGAGCTATATCGGGCTCACCCGCCCTTATTTTATCACGGAACCACCCGTCTTCATAACAATGCCCAAGAAACACAACATAAACGTATCACATAAAACATGAATAAAGTAAACAAAACATTTCCACACTTCAATCACAATATAACATTTTAGTATATTGAAATAATAAATCCATTAAAAAAGAAACCATTTCCAAAACCATTTAAAACATTTAACAAAGAGATTTTTGAATCAAAGTGTCCCATAACACCTTAAAGATTTTAAAATTTTAAACCATTAATATCCATATAAATAAATCCTTAAAACCATTTTGAAAACATGGATATTAATAAGAACAAATAGTTAAAACATTTAAAGTGATATTTTGGTTAAAGGTGTTTTACCAAAATTAGAGACACTTGATTTCAATAATTGAGGAATAACACTTAGTCAGAATATTATAATATCATGAGAATAAATGGATTCATGATATAATATTCCAAAGGAGAGTATATACAACATATAAGAGTGAGTTGGTGCATAACAACAACGAAGTCTCAATAGAAATGTCAAATGTGATGAAATCCCTTATAAAGAAGGTATCATTTAATTAAGGATAAATCAACCTCAAAATTATGTGTGAAAAATATAAATAGACCCAATATAAGTGTATATTAAGTTTAAAACAATAAAAGTTCATTTACACATATTCGAAAGATGACATACTCAATAACTAAATGTTGAACCCAAAGAAATCGAAATTGGGTTAAGAAGTTCCCTTGACAGCCTAACGGCGTCACATCAAAATGAGTTGATGAGAGATAAAAAGTGTATCTCATCACATGGACATAAAAATTACTGTAAGTGTAATATAAAATAACATCCCAATAACAAGAAATATGATCTTTATAGGTAATGACATAAAAGTGTGTACTTAAAAAGAAAGAGAGGAGTAAGATCCCTTACCTCAAGTCCAACTTGTCTTGTTCGTTTCTTTATATTCCTGAATAATAAACTTTGGTCAATTAATAATTGACTAAGTACCTACTTTATAGATTATTATTCAGTTCATATCACAGATTATAATGTTATAATAATTGATTAATAATGTTAGTTCATATCCGACGTTTTTGCCGATGTTTGGTACATGAGTCAAAAATGAATTTGTTTGAAAAAAGATTTCCCATGTAGTTATAAGTAAATAATTTCCAGAATAGTATTAATGATTAAAATATCATATATATCCAGTAAATATTCATTTCATACTATTCCATATTATTTGGAGTTAAAAAACGAAAAGCACCGTTCATGGAGACGGTAGGCCGTACGTACGCATTAATGCTACTTTCATTTTTGTCATATTAATGGAATTAAAACAAAATGAGAGATATATATATATGTTAT
Organism: Viscum album; assembly: GCA_963277665.1. Lineage (NCBI taxonomy): Eukaryota > Viridiplantae > Streptophyta > Magnoliopsida > Santalales > Viscaceae > Viscum > Viscum album. The sequence continues at coordinate 1,317,457,930 of OY728133.1, forward strand.
AATTCCAGAATGATATCCATAATTTTGATGTAATATATTACATATATATCCATTATATATATGTACTTATAGTATTACATAACATTTTGAGATAAGAAATGAAATGTACCGTTCATGGAGACGGTAAGCCGTATGTACGCATGAACGCTACTTCCATTTCAATTTCATATTTAATGGAATTAAAACATAATGATACATAATTTTATTTTAATTCCAGTATGGTACCATATATAATATCATTAAATATATCCTTTATACGTACCACATATGGTATTAACGAATCAAATCACTTTGAGGGGGCGGTAGTCCGCACATCCTTAAATGAAGATATCGCGTTTACCCATAATGGAAACCATAAAGGTATGCCCAAAATGAAAAAATACAGAATCTTAAGGAAATAATAAACATATTATATATCATATATAAATATAGTGTCATCTTAATTGCCACCTTTGAAGGTGTTAAAAGAATGTTGAACAATCATCATTTCGGGAGGCCGAAATTCGCCATCCACGGAAACCGTATGTTCTTTACCATTAGATGTAGGTGTGTGAAAGTGTAGCTCGAATACTTCTTATAACAACATCCAAGTATATTTATTATACTGTATTTGTTACAAAATAAATTAATAAAAAGAGTTTAGGGGGTTGGAGAAGCAAAATAAAACAAAAGGACTCAAGTGAAGACATTACCTTAAAATCGGGTAACTCCCTTTGGTTTGAGATCAAAGGCTTCCTTGGGAAGACTTATGCCCAAAGTGAGACTTCAAGGAGTAAGAGAGGGAAGTTTAGAGACAAAATGGGTAGAGTTTGGCCGAGACAAAGGCTTTGGGAGTGTGGGTAAGGAAGTAGGGGAGGGGGCCTTTTATAAGAGGAAAGGAGGGGCAATCTTGCAAAGTTACAAAATGTTACTTTATTTTCAAAGGAGCTTCGGATTTTAAAGGTCCCACATTGATGTATTTCGAGGATAAGGTGATAAGGGTTCGAAATCCACTCATCCAATAGGTTTTGGACATGTTTAGGTCTTAGATATTACATTATATTTCCATTTTATTTAAATCGTTAAATAATGATGTCATCGTTGCATCATCATGATGTCATAAATAATTTAATTTATTTAATGTCTAAAAATTATAAAAAAAGTACTATGTTGTAGAAATCTTTTTATATTTCCAGTTACTATTTATAGTGAAAAATATGACTTGTATAACCCCATGTAAAAATTGGTTTAGTAAAACGTTTCATGTTTGTCTCATTTTTTACTTTAACTTTAAATAAAAAGATATTAATGTCATTTCCCAACCAAAGTGGCTTCATGGGGTCCCCAAGTTGACCCATGGGTTTTCCTGGTCGGCCATGAAACATCAAATGAGGTTAGGACATGTGTCATGTTCATTTCATATTATTAAAACATTATTTTTACCTTAATCTACACTAATTACATCTAATCGCGATTAAAAACATAATAAGTTACTATTCACCAAAAAAATTATTTTTATCCCATTGAACCACATTTTATTTCTTAATGACAACCATGTATGTTGGATTTTTTAAATTCCAAACACAAATATGGATAAATTTCATTTAAACAGAAAAAACAGTTTTTATAAGTACCACTTAGTGGTTTCACTATTCATCAAAAAATGAAGTTTTTCAGAAAAATCCCAAAATTTCACCCTAAGATATATTTGATATTCCGAATTCAAAAATGAAGTCTATTTTACAAAATTCAAAACATATAAGTCACATTAATTAATTTAATAATTAATTCCCGCTGTCAGAGAAAATAGCGTGTTTTTATGAAACAATAAGTATCAAAAGATTGACACTAGTTTAAGTCTGATTTCAATGTGAAATTAATTTCAATGACCACTATTGGATTTAATGGTAAAAATATATTCTAATTTAACATTATAACCAATTAAAAAGATAATATAATCATATAAATAAATAATATTAAAAAGAGGTTTTGAATTAAAATACAACATTTTACACTATTCATTAAAAAATGAACTTTATCAAAAAGATACCAAAAATTTACAAAAAGTAAATTTTAATGTCCCAATTCTTAAGAAGAGTTTTATTTGGTCCAAAAGGATGTATAAGAGTGAACAAAACAATATTTAATGACGATTCTCCATCAAAAGGCGATAAATGATCCTTTAGTGAAAACTAGGGCATATACGCCTAAAATTGAATTCTTTCCGTATTTTATGCCTTTATCTTTTAATGGATAAATATAAAAACATTTAAAAACATATATAATCATATTTTAGTTATTCCTATCCATTACCTCCAATACAATGGCTACATGTTAACTACCATTTAAAATAATATTATTTTATTATTAGAGTGCAACGTAAGATTCCCAAGAAACTCGTTGTTGCGTGTTGGGTACGCCATCGAGCATAGCGTCCCCTTTAAAGTCATATTAATATTTTATTCAAAAATATGGATAAATATGAAAATGTCATATTTTTTATTTACCTGGGGTGTTACAATATTGGTCAGGAGACAAATATTTTCAAATAGTAATGACATTTACTAACTTTGTAAAGAGATATACTACGACACAAATAATGTTATCCGATTTGTATGTCTTGGGGAGTCTTGTAACATAATAAATGGTGATGTCTTCTCATTTTCATTCATGTATAGTAAATGGTTGCAATATCCTCTTAGAAAATTATCTATCAGCCTTATCATTATGAAATACCTACAATCATGATACATACTCTTCAATATCCCTTTTCATATTATCCTATAAGAAACATTCTTTAAAATATCTATATATCCTATTACTTCAATGATGAATAGATATTGATGAAGTACAAACACCATCTGACAAATCATTATTCAATTATAGTATTAAAGTGACAAAAACTCTCTTCCTGAACTTTTTTATTCAATTATAATCATGGTTGAACTCAAAAAGGTTTTTCACTCTATTGTACAGTTCTATATATAACTTCCATACCTATTTAATACACTCATATATATAGTGTTTAACATTCTTCTGAGTAATATATGATATCTTCCCATTCCTTAGTATTTCAAGTTAAATATTCTAAAAAACCATAATTATTATATTTCATTAAATATTAATAATGGAAAAATTATCATGATCATTATAAGTCATTATATCAAAAAAACATGTTAACCTCTCTAGGGAGGTAATGTACTAAGAAATCATAATCTTTAATCAGATCCAATTATCTAGTTTGATTCATTTTCTAATCTTTTTATGTGAATATAAACATCACATTTTTATGATTAGTACACATGTCACATGTTTCACCAGAATGATAATGAATCTATATATTCAATGTAAAATTACTATTTATTGCTTAAAATCACTTGTTCAGTGATTTTCCTTTTTATTTTCAATCAGAGAGAGTCATAAAATATCGCTATATAATTACACACAAGGATAAATCCAATTATCTTGTTTGATTCATTCCTATAAGTCACAAACCCTCATCTATAGTAGGGTATTGTGGTCATAGGTTCATTGACCAGACATCACATTAATGCCTTGAAATTATCATCATATTCACATTTTAAAATGTGCCTAACCCTCATTCAAATCATCTTGGTGAGTGGAGTAGATAGTTATCAGAAATATCTCACAAAGAGTCTTTAGTTTCCATCTAACCAAAAAAAACTATTGATCTTGGTTATCATGGTTGGTTTCGGCCATTTCCCAATAACTTCATATTTTGAGGGATCTACTAATATACAATCACATGAGATTATATGTCCCAAAAATGAATCTTTTTGATTCCAAATATCACACTAAGAATATTTTTCACAGAACTTATCATTCTATAGGATCTTTAGAAGAATTCTCAAATGATCATCATTCTCTTCCTTACTCATCATATATATAATAATATCATATATAATGTCTACCAAAATCTGCTCAAGGCAATATATAAAGAATATATTAATTAAATTCATGAATATTTAAATAGAATCAGTAATACCAATTTGAATCACTATATCTTCATAATGCACATACATCATATAAAAGGTTATATTGGGTATTCCCTCCATATTGGCCCTTAATTAATGACATTCAGAACAAAGGCCAATATTTGAAAGGTATTTGATATCCCCAGAACTAATAAATAAAATCATCAATATGGGGTAGATGATAAAAATTCATGACAGAGATCTTTTTAAGATCCCTACAATCAATGCAAAGATACATTGTACCATATTTCTTATAAACTAGTATAGGTTCACCCCCAAGGTTATGCACTAGAGAATATGAATTCCTTTTTTATATTCTCCTAGAGTTCCTTATTCAATTCCTCTAACACAATAGGGTCCATCCAATATAGAGTATTCGAAATAGGTGGAGCACCATGTAAGAGTCCAATTTAAAACTATACTTTATGAGTTAGGGGAAGACAAGTAATGTCTTAAAAAGATATATTAGTATAATCCTGAACAATAGGAATATGCTTGATGTAATTTTTATACCAAGACATTTTTGAAAAATATATCACATGATTATGTTTTAAGACCCATAAAATATATGTAAATTCCATTGGATGTTCATATTCATCCTCACATCAACATTCAATCCTAGTTTTATTTAGAATATCAAACATGACTTCCCTTACATGAAAATTAGTGTGGTATATATATATATAGAAATCTAATCCATTCAAAATGTCACTTCAAATTCAACTATAGGGATAATCACTTGATTTAAAATAAACACAATCCCATATAATTTTATCAGAGTGGAGAAATATAGTTGAGATATGATAATTATATCATTATGAGTTTTTACCCTAATAAAACATCTAATATCTTAGGTGGAAAAGTGATACCTTTATAAAATTAATTACATATAAATTTCTTTGTAGATATAGAATCAAAAAGGATATCATCTATTCTAAAGTGGATGATTTGTGTACCATTCCTTAAGTTATTCTCATTACCAAATTCATAGGTCATGATGACATGAGATTTCACATTGAATATGGGGTTAATTTTTTATTGATGTTGATCATCCTAATTAACTTTTAGAGACATTCACAAGTTAGTTTAATCCAGACACTCATTGATTTTGAATTGTTGCAGTGTGGGTGGTACATTAGTTGGAATATCTTTTTCCAATATTTTATCAACTAACCTCCTTATCACCATTCTAAATTCATTGATATTATGACTGACACCTCCATATTTAAAGTACCTCCAGTATCCATTCAATAAACTTCCTTGATTTTTCTTCCCAAATTTTTATAAAGGTAATTATTTTTATTTCTTTCCACTATATGATTTATTTTAGTTTTCATAAGATTCCATCCTCGGCATCTTATCAAAACCAAAAGAATTATGGTAATCCCCAATTTAAATTTCTACCTTGAGAGAACCTCAATTTATTTCTTAGTAGGTACTAATGTGTCTTATATCTAATTTCTTTTTGATACTTTCTATGAATATATAGAAAAATATATTAATTGTTATTTCTGAGATAATGATTAAACCATAAGAAAATATTGCAATTATTATAAAATTTTCATCATTGGTACCAATAGATTACTTATCATTTTAATTAATCTCATGTAATTAATTATCTATTTTATATATAATTTAAGATAATTACCTACTGAAAAATATATTCTTAAAATCATCCCATTCTAGGGATTCAATCTATTCCTCAAACATCTTATTATTAATAAAATTCCTCTTTTGATCTAATTCGCCTACCTGATGATTAATGAATAAAGATCCTTTTTCATATTCCATGAATTGGAGAAAAAGAAATAAATTCTCAATGGTATTGATCCATTTTTTAGAAATTATTATATCTAAAGAATAACTAAAATAAGTTGGACATTTCCTCATGAAATAATCAATAGTACATTTGTATCCTATTTGATCATTCAGAAAATCATTGTGATTCATGGTATTAGAAAGGTTAATGATGATAAAAACAAGATTATATATTCCATGTATCTTAGTATTCCATTTCCCAAGAATAAAATCACTGTATTTTCAATCACATTTGTTCTTATCACAATTATTTCTAGTTCATACATTTAATTGAAACCAAATAAAATAATGTATGCAATAATTTAAAATAACTAGAGTGAGAAATCATATATTACTAAGACATCCTAAATAATAACACCTTATTATCTAACTATAACACTTATGGTTCATCCTATTTGAATATAAGTCAGGAATTGTTTATCATAGGTTTATCCTTATATTCTTTATAATATATTATCTAAATATTACTAACCCTTGATCTGATACAAACTATATTATCCCATGTATAAAATTTATAAATATTAAATGTCAATAATGAATATTCAATATATATCCCAAATAAACATACCAAATAATTGTAATGGTTTGGTTACTTAGAGAGTAAAAACATAAAAATATTATTTAAGTAAAATATTCATCATATATAATATTTTTCATTATATAAGTTAACTATTTATACTCATAATACATAATACCCCTCATCATAACATATGGAAAAAACTAAAACATAAGAACGATTGATCATAAATGATCAATAAGGATGAAAATGGAAGATATCAATCAATGATCATATGTAATAATATCATGGAAATAAGGGTATTAGAATATTTTATTTTCAAAAGAATATTATATCTAAAAAATAATATATCATAATAATGAGGAATTTCATTAAATTTAATAAGTCACATGATTTTTGAATCATTAAAAAAATCAATCATGAGATATGAGTATAAATCATTAGCGTATCAACATTTAAATAGAGTGGGGAACTATCATATTCATACAATCAATATCATATTTCAAGGTTATCTACTAAGAAAATTATACTATTTAATATCAAAAATCACCACCTATTTTCAATATTTTTCTGAACCAGGAATCCTTACAAATTTACTATAGTGGATCGAACACATAAAATAATTTCCAATTAATATCTCATGATATAGAAGGCTTAAAATGCATTTTAGGTCTATATAATCTTGGTAACACCTGTAACATAAATAAATCCATATATATATATATATATATGTGTGTGTGTGTGTGTGGGTGTCACAATAAAATAAATCCTTCATCATATCCTCATAACATAAACAGTAAAAAATGGGTTTCAGAAACATATCATCATCATAATAATATATTTTCGATAGAAAAAAAATATTGTATTATTGGATCATGTCACTTATAAATTACAAAAATCCTTTATGTATGATGACATAAATTGAAAATTATATTTAAATGATCATTCAAATATTTCTTGGAAATCATGTGAAAAAATCATTTTCTTTTAATAAATTTTTAGACAAAACATCCTATAATATTGAGAAAATTATTTTCTTTGAAAATAATTAATGAAAATTATAGGTTAATATTTAAATAAAATAATGATCATGGCAGTGATAAAATCTGTTCATGTCATGTACATTAGCATAAAACATTGTTTTTGAAATTTTGTAAAAAGTCAAAAATGACTTTTTTCATGAAAATTTTAAAAATATTTCATCTAATTTTTTGTATATGATTTAAAGGGTAATAAAAATTAGTTGGTAGAACATTTATATTATATGTTTTAAGTTTCGTAAAATAATTTTTAAGAGTAGGTATATGGGAGAAAAATTTCTTTGATCCAAGAGAAAATAATGTCAAATTTTATTTAAAAAGAATTCAACTATAAATTTAGGTACTATAGTGGAAAATGGTAATAATACTTATAAATTAAATTAGTAACGAAATTGCAATAAAATATATACATTTTTTAATGGATATGTTTTTTAATATTTTACTCAATCGAAATTTAGCATGGATAATCCTGAAATGAAATTAGACTGTAACATAAATCCTTACCTCAAATCCTATCATTGTTCATACACATTAAAATATCACATATAATAAATACATATTTATTATAAATATACTCTATAACCATACTAATACATATCATACTGTTCGTAATTACTTTAAAATTTCCAATTATCATTCTATTAATACTTTCACCATTAAAATAAACATTTAGGTGAAAACTAATCCATTTTCCAGGCATGTTATAATTTGATTGCTATGGTAATTTTATCTTGGTCTTGGTTTCATAATTTATATAATATTAACCATGAAATAATTATAATATTTATTTATCATATATAATTTTATAATTATTCATATAATGAGGTGATAAAAAACTAATCAATCACATTGTGGTGGTGGTAGTCCAATCGTACACAAGAATGACATTATCATTTTACATTATATGGAACGGTAACTAGGTAAATAAGATATTTTCTTTTCATAAGAATAATTACTTCTTAAATATCATATATAATCATTTTATTCTTATTTTTTACCAACCATAAGATTCAATGATGAATAGTTAAATACATTGTCTTCATGAGGTAACTGTTGACATGAAAGATGTTTTCATTTTCTATTTGATGGATAAGTAGATGAAAATTTCTTATAAAATATAAACATAATATCATTTAATTATTTTATATATATTTATTTTTTATATCACAGTAGTTATGAGAGTTTTTTAGGAGGTAAATTAGAAATAATAGTTAACACCCGGTTAAGAACAATGCCTCTTCTCTATACAACCACCATAGGTTTATACCTAAAGCCTTTTGAAGATGGTATTAAGGTCAAACCAAGAAAGTAGGATGTGTTGAAATATTTTAGTAATTTATTTGGGTATGGTTTTTTCTGAGCTAAAATTATATTAAATGTGGTTAATAGAGGACATATGGTGTGTTTTTTTAAGTGAGGGAGAGAAAAGAACATGAATATTTAAAACGTATTAAATATATTATTACACAAGGAAAATATATCCAAAATAACTCATATTCAAATATTATTGCGGTTAATGTCAAAATATGAAAAAACAATGGGCTTTAGACAATTCTTTAGAATATTTTAACTAATTTCATTGTAGTTTTAAACCTTTTAAGTCATTTTAACTCTTACTGTGATAACTAATTTTTTAACAATGTTACTATTCATAATGACAACAAATTTATTTAGACCTATTAAATTTAATTTAATTTTATGATTCCAAATATTAGATCCATTTCTTATTATTAAATTTCTTTCGGTGGTATAAATTAATTTTTTAATTAGTGTGTAGAATGAAACAAAATCATTTTCAGCTAAATGCATTTTTAAGAATAAAATTGAGTTTACATTCATTAATTTCCTATTAAAATATATAAAATAAATTTTATAAATTGTATTGAATATATAATATATAAATTTATTTAAAATAATTTATCATTATTTATTAATTTAATTTGTTATAATAATAACACATTGGTGTGTAAAAACTGTTATCTAGAAATAACATCTCTTTATTTTACTTTCAAATGCATTAATTTTATTTTCTTAACAATTGATAATCAATGAATAAATTTTATACATACATAAAAAATATTTTTTTCTTAATTCACTTAGTCTTATTAATAACATTAAATCTAAATACTAGGAGATACCTATCACAGAGAATAATAATAATTCAATATTATATCATGGTTCGTTTAAACTCAATGTTTCATATCAAACAAGCTATCGAAAAAATTAATATTATTTTTTGAAAAATATATCATAAAATATTGAGGTGTTACATCACTCTTCATAAATACTCATAATGTAATATTGTGTTCAAGAGTGTAAATTATAACTTATTAGTCATAGTTAAATATAAGATGTGTCAACATGACCTTCCAATTTAATTCTAGTGTTACGGTCTAGAAGTTTTTTCATTTTTACTAATAATGTTACATTTAAATCAGTTATAAATAAACCATATTAAATATGGACTATAAACTATACCATTATGTATTCTATAAATTTTTAATGATGAAAATAATTTATACTATATTTTTATTCTAATAAGATTGACTCCAAATCTAAAAAATTATTATTTAATGGTTATACCAATGAAATTAGGGGATATCATATCTATAATATCAATGAGAAAAAACTATCTACGACCTAGTTATATAAATTTTTTAGATGAAATTTAAAAATATTATAATTATTTGAGTGAAATTTAAAATTTTATATGTTCAAAACCAATAATAGGAAGTGTTCTCGAGATAGATGTTGAACTGGTTTCATAAATATTTGTGGATGAAAACCCCACTCATATTACATAATAACCATAAATGTATTGTAGGGGATTTCAATAACTCATGGTATATATAATAATTATGCACATGATTGGGTGACACCTGTAGGATTAAAGTTTATTTTCTATAATAAAAATGACATGGATGGTATAATTACTACATATAAAATAGCCATGCTAATAAAATATTACAATAAAATTGATGGTATTTATTTTAAAGAAACATTTTCACCTATATTAATGATAAAGTACATTTATATATTTACCTTTATAAAATCATTCTTTGATGGTGAAATATTTCTAATGTATGTAAAACTAGTTTTATTAATGATAATTTAGTCTATGATGTATACATGATACAAAATTATTGTTTTCTAATGTGAAATAATATTATTATAGTGTAATATAAAAAATGGCCAATTTATAGAATGATACAGGATTCTCTGATTTATAATATTCGATTAGATAATGAAATAAAAGAGTTGTGTTTTATAAAAGACATGGATGATTATTTTTTAGAAAATAAGATTAGTGAATATGTTTTATTGTTTTTTATTTTGTAAGTAGATGACATTCTAGTTATCAGAAATGATATCACATGAGTGATCCATGAGAGTGGTGATATAAAGATCTATTGGTTGGATATAGATGATAATGTTGAAAATCAATTGATGAAAACATTATTACAGTAGAAACATGAGGCTCATGAAGAGACTCTCAGTGCAAATTACTTGAATCATTGATGTTACAGTTGCCTATGTATCATGTTATTATAATAAAATAAATATCCACTTATTATTCAACAACATCAGGTATAATTTTATTTATGTAAATGATGGAATGATAATAACCTCTAGAATTATGAATTTGAGTTGTCCCAAATAGTGATCATCATAGATTATTATGGGTTGTGATGATATGTCAATACTAGTTTGAGTATTGGACTTATGGTATAATAATTAGAGAAATATTTTATATATTGAACCACCAAATTATATCATATGGAATGTCATACAATAATCAATATACATTGGGGGATATACTTATCATTAATCATTTTTACTAGATATTGGTATGATACTGAGCATGAGAGCCTTAATATTTTGTTACCTTTATACACATGTTTTTGTGACTTATTTAATCATGGGGTGGTTACGTATGTTTTTAATCATGTAATTGGGTTGATCATAATTAAGAAAGGATCTAGGCACTTGTATTATGAGTAATGAAATACAAGCCTTGATTTAATTAGAAAAATGAAATGTATTACCATTCATAGTTTAGTCACATATGATGTGTTAACCTACTTGGATGATGGGAATGTGATGTGCACATCAGTTAGATGATTGACATGTGATGTATACATCGATCTGGTCAGCCTTTTTTATAGAATCATGAAAAACATGAGATGACCTATAATCTTCCGGATATGATTTTCGATCCATTAGAGGGTGATACACTTTATAGGTATAAATCACTAGTTTTCTACTTCACTGATCCTTTTTAAAATTTATCCATGGCGATGAAGGATATTGATACGACAATACATGTACAATGTTATTCATTTTTCATGATCATTTATTCTACCAATGATAGGAAAGGTATATATGGGTTTACTTCTACTATAATCATTATACGGTGAATACCCAAAACCCATCAATATATTTCATATTTTTGAATAATTTTCAACACAAAATAAGAACTCAATATTCCTTTTCAAAATAAATATATAGAAACATTATGGAATTAGTGGTGTTATGAATAATATAAAAAGGTATTTCTATCACTTTATGTGAATTGGTAATGTTATTTCCACCACCGTTATTTAATATCATCGTCTACCTGATAGTTAATTTGGTAAGGGTATCTATTGTTTTGGCCTCATAATTTTTATATGGATGTGTCCTATTATACACTATATGAGAATATAGAAATGATAAATAAAAAATCAACACTAAATTTATGAATATACTATAGAGAGTGTATTTTTGAATAGTTTACTAAATTATATATCAAATTAATAGATTATATGGACATATTACCCTTGAAAAATCACTTCATAAAGGGAATATAAAAGTTAAAGGACATTTATAAAGATATATTGTCAAAATATAAATAATAGATTAAAAAGGGAAATGCTTGTATGTTTTTCATAATATATATTGGTTTCCTATATGTTTAAACTCATATAGTCATTTTTATAAATTTGATTCCAACACAGGATAAATGATAGATATAAAATACATATAAAAAATATTTTATTACTTGGTTTTTTAGTCACATTAATAAAGAGTTATTTTGAAATCATAAATCCATATGTGGAAAATTGTGACAGATAAAAAGAGGACTAATTAATTATACATTATCTTTTAAAGGCTATAAAATAAATGGTCATACATAATCTATAGATGTACATGGTTAATATTGTGTAGTTAAAAAATATTGTAGTCAAGGATGTGGTGATGTGATGCATGTATTAGGGGACAAGGATAGAAATACCATTTATAAAATACTATTTTACTTTGGTATTGTCATGAAAATATTATAGTTAGACCATAAAACATTTAATGTACAAATTATATAATGCAGATGGGTTAATAATAATATTTTAGTAATAATTTATTAATTTTAATTTTAAGAAATAAATTTAGTAAGGAATGAAACAAATATGAGCCCTTCATAATGGAATCACATATAGTAATAATGTTTAATATATGTGATCCTATTATTTTTTCCCAACATTATTTTTTCCAATGAATGAAAATACAGAACCAAGATTCAATTCATTAGAGGATAATCCTTTCTATGTGACATCATACGAATATTTTGTTATATATTGTGATGATAATTTCCAGTATGTTAGAGGTAACCATAAAAGATGAATTTGGAAAATTGAGAAAGGGAATTGTACCCTTAAATAATTAAATAAAGTTATAGATTTTAAAACACATTTATGTTAATCCTATAGTTTATGTATATAATATGTGTTCCATTTACATGATTTTCAATCAATAAATATTATAAATATTTTAACATATTTATATTACTTATAATGCATAAAATATATTCTATACCATAATATTACACTTAATATGTTGATGAAAATTTTTGAAAATATATTTATATATGATTATTTATCAACTAAATTTTTTTAATTATTTATGATGAAATTTCATATATTCAATTATAAAATCATATTTCATTTCAAAATATTCATCACTTTATCAAAACTATAAAAATGAACTCAGATAATTATATAAATACATTAATATAAATATTGAATCATTTATGTGATAGAAGAATTAACTTCACATCACATAGATATAGGGTGTGTCTAGGATTATTGGAAGTTCATGTTTTCAATTTAAATGATTTATTTTATTTTAAAAAATAACAACATATAAAACACACTTTTATTTTCATTAAAAATTATAATAATGATTTATTATACAATTGTGACATTTTGGAATGATCCTCTTATCATTACAACACATGGTGTGTTTTCTATTAATAAAAGTATGTATTTTCTATTTAAAAGTTGCATTTTTGTTCAAAATACATATCACATGAACAAAAAATATAAAAAATTCTCATATTTACATGAAACACAATGATAATGACCAATTAATCATTTATGACTTATATGAATAAAATTCGTATCATTTTAATGCATAGAACATCCAATATGACTAAATATTCATGTTTTTTATTCATAAGTCGCATTTAAGTTAAAAATGTGCATACTAGGTTCAAAATGTTGAAAATGATATTATAATATAGTGAAAATATATCAAAAATACCAATGATTCATTTATAACATGTAGGAATTAACTAAACATATTTTCAATTAATTGTGTTCTTAGTATGTCTAAAAGTGCATATTTTCAAATTAATGGTCATATTTTCATTCAGAAACATAATTCACATGCCCAAAACTCTCGAAACATTCTGATATTGTCATAAAACACTAAAAAAGTGACATTATATTTTTTAATTGTAGTAATGAACATTAAAATATTTTAATCCTTTTGGTGAGACCAATATGATTAAAAGTTCATGTTTTCAATTTAAAAGGGAAATTTCAGCTAAAAAATGTCTGTTAGGCACTCAATAACAATGTGAATACTCCAATGTTGACATAAAACTTTATAAAAAAGTACGAAGCTTTATGTGAATAAATGGAATAAAGTACACATTATTCTAAAGTGTGGTGTGTCTAGTATGACAAAAAATTCATGTTTTAAATATACACATTATATTTTAGTTCAAAAAATATGTTACAAGATCCAAACTATAAAATTATTCTCTAATTTTCCATAAAATATACCAGATTTACCAATAAATAATTTCATACCAGTGAAAATAAATTTAACATCATCTTAATAATGGGTGCACTCGGTATGATAACAAGTTTACCATTTCAATATTTAGGTAATATTTTTATTTAGAACACATCTCACAATCTAAAAAATATGAAAAAATTCTCTAATGATTGGAAAATTATTTAAAAATGATGCTTTATTCATTTTACTCAAATTGGAATTAATCTTTCATTATTCAAAATCATAATGTGGTTGATATGATTGAAGGTGAGAATTTTCAAATTAAAATTCATATTTTTGTACAAAACTCTATCATGTACGAAAAATAAATAAATTTATTACAGATTGATTTGTAGCTCTATTAAAATTATAAATGGATCATTTATGACCTATAATAATGAACTTCACATCATTACAATGAAAAGTGCAATTGGTACGTTTGGAATGGCATGCTTTCTAATAAAAATGCATATTTGATATCAAAAATCTAAACCAAGAAAACATGATCATATTATTGTGAAACTCAATGTAAATTTCCAATGATTTATTTTTGACATATATTAAATAAATTAATTTCATTATAACATGTATTATATATGACTTAAATCGCCTGATTTCACTTTAAAAGTCCCATTTTAGCAAAAACAATTATCGCTTTCTCAAAAGTAAACAAACTATATTTAATTGATTTTAAAATGTAGGAAAATAACCAATGAATAATTTTTGTCTTGTAGGAGCAAATCAAATTTTACTCTAATGTGTAGTGAAATTGTTATGATTAGAAGTGTATTTTTTCAATTAATAAGTCATATTTAGTAAAATATGCTTGTCACATGATCAAAATCAAGTAACACACATTGATTACTCTAAAACTCAATGAAAATGAATATTGATTCAATTGTGTCAGGTAAGAATTAACCTCTCATCACTCACAGGAATCTATGGGTTGAGATAACCTAATCGATACATCTTCATTTTTATTTAGTTTTAAATTTATTATGTGTTATTAAGATGAAAAATATTATTTATTATTACTTATATATTAGTAGTTTCAATAAAAGATATATTTTTATGGTTGAATTAATGTTAAAGGATTTTTTATTCATCAACATAAATTTCTATACACACTATTTTTAAGAAATTATTATATTTATAAATGTTCTAATAAAGACTTAAAATAAAATATATTTTGATATAATGAAATTTATTTACTATTTATATTATATTGATTCTCATTTTCATTATATTTTATCTACAACAAGATTATATTATATATTTTTTATTTGTGTGTTTTGACTCTGTTTTAGTAATGAATGATGCTTGTTGTAGTTAGTTAGCACCTTATTCTATGCTAAAAAACAATAAGAAAGGTATCCTTTTCGGGTACTAAAAAACATTGAGAAATAAACTCTTTCATGGAGTCAACATTCTCAAATATTTTTCAATATTGAGGAAATCCTCTCATAGAATTGAGAAAATGGGATCCTATTATATTCTAACATCGTAGAACCACACCTCCACTAGGTTGAAACACTACTATGTCTATCATAAAAGGGAAGAGAATATAGACATCATGTAAGGAAAAATCACAACCGTTATTGGTCTAAAAGAGTAATCCTCATCACTAGAGAGATATAAACTCGACCTAAAAATACGAATGAAGAAATGAGGCTCAATTAGAGAGATGAAATGAAAGTGTTGCAATATGTTATTTGGATGACATTGAAAAATTGTTTGGATAAAATATTTCGTAATTCTTTTAATTATTTATCAACTTTGAGTATTACTTATAAATAATTTAATATATGTACTGATGTTATATCATTAATGTTAGTTTTATTGATGGTTAAAGGTTTTTATCTAATTTTACAAAATAAATACAGTTCAATAATAGACTCCATATGATATAATTTTTGATTTTTTTTATTTTTTTATATAATTTACATTATTTTTACTTATTCATGGTTCCTTTACTGAATATATACATCATGATATTAATTTTTTCATTAACTGTTGAGGGAATGACATAATATCATGTTATAACATTATCAGTGTAGAAAGGTACATGTTCATTTTATGATTTTTTTGTCTTAATAAACATAAAAAAGAAATCTACATTGAATATGGTGTGGTGTAAAGAAACTTACTGGGAAGTAAAATGTATCATATAGAGAATGATGTATGTCGGTTTGGTTTTTCAATGTGTGTGGTGAAATATGGGAATGGACTTCATGTAGGAACCTCAATCATATTAAACCTAATTGTTAATCCATTTTACACAACATGGATAATAGTTTTGTTTATATAAAAAAATATGAGTTGGAAAAATATTACATATGTTAGAAAAAAGGATTTCAACATAATATTAGACATTAGTTATTTACTAATAGAAGTTAAATCATTTATTAAGAATGGTTAAAGAAAAATCTATGTCATAATTTCCAATGGAGGACCTTTCATGGTGTCTATTCATATAGACAATATCAAAAAAGAAATTTCATTGTTTATTATAGCTATTTATGATGTTAAATTATATTTTAAAAATTAAAAATATACCCCAATTAGATTTCACAGTTATCCTTAATTCCCAATTACTCTCTAAACTACCATTAAAAACCTAACCCATTAATATTTACCATATTCCTCGTTCTCATTGTTTTATATCCTTATTAATGGTTCACTCTAGACAAAGATCATCTACAATTGGATTTATAAATCACCTTATCAGACTTTATCATGATCTATCTACATTTCATTCCGCAATATTGAGGATAATATATTGTTTTAATTTAATAAATATTAAATTATTAATATTTTGGTTTATATTTTATTAGTGGTCATGTTTAATTCCATATTCGGTTCTGTAAATTTAGAATGTCTTTGGTTGTTCATTCCCATAATAGTTTTTATTTTTGTGCATGTTTTCATTGATAATTTTTATTAAATTTGTTAGCCTACTCTTATTTTATAAATGATATAATAATATTAATAGTGAAAATATTATAAATAAATTATCATGAACAACAACAACAATAATATAGTTGATTTTTAGAAATATATTCATATTGTATACAAATCATATATATATAAATATATATACCTGAATGCATGAATACATATATATAATCTATGTTATGAAATTTATTAAAAGAACATGTATATGTTATATATATATATGACATTAACAATATATATATTAGAACTTATATTTTCATAAGAAAAAACTAAAATTGTATATAATATAGATAATGAAAAACATTTAAAGCCCATATTCTTATTAGTATAATAATAATAATAATAATCATCATCATCATCATCATAACCATCATCATCATCATAAATTATTAGAGGTGTTATAAAACATATAAAATAACACACACACCCAACAATCCTGAATTAGGCAATACTACACCCCCTTATGGATAGTCTACACACAATATATGACCTTTATTATTTAGCCTAAAGGCCCATTTCAATCTACTAGATACAACAACCATGTTTTTTAACCAATAACATAACCTATAAATAGTTTTATTTTTTCATACCATTATATTCCCGCCTATATTCCTTGATGATGGTCAGGCATTCCACAACCACTAACTAGGGATCTTGTCCTTCTGTGATCTATGTTATTGAACCCAATTTATGTTTTTTTTCAAACTATATTAAATAATTTTCATGATATCTCAATGTGTTAATGTAGAAAATATTTATAGTAGTTTAGTAAGCCCATTCATGATAAAGAGAGGGATACTATAGCTACTTGGACACGTTGTATATATAGACTATATTGAGAATATTAGAGAACTTCTTATTTCATAGTATTAAAATAGGTAACTAATATACTACCACAGTTTATGTGGAATGGTTTTTGAGGTTTTTTTCCATTACTCATATTATAAAGGAAGATGTTTCCATTAGATTATGTAGGAGATTAATTCACTTGGTAAATATATATAGTTATTTTTTTAACTGGATTGAAAGGTGTTGAATAAGTTTTGTTCCATGGAGTTATGTTATTTGTGAATTTTATATATCTACGACGAATTTGATAATACAGATGATAATAAGGATGACATATGATATTACTTATCAATGATATTTTTGTATTCAAAAATGGAAAATATATTTATGATATTTTATATAATTATAGTAAATAGAATAAGGAGTAGAAAAGAAGAGGTTGAACCAATTATGTTATTACCCGCTATGTCACCTGAGTCGATGAAGTTACGGTCATTCCCATGTGATAAACTCTAAGTGTTCCTATACCAAATAACTGAGTTGAAATATATGTGGGGGATTATTTCAAAAGTTAATATAACATGCACTGCATTAGAAGAACCATTCACTAGAATTGGGATTTTGGGTCCCTAATTTTGTCCTGTGGGCCGTTTTTCCTTTATGACATCAATGGACATTAGGAAAAAGGGCCTTTGATCCAGCATTGGTCATTTGGGATATAAGATATTTAGGAAATCAAGGGCCTTAATTCCACTGGTTCATCGAGCCATGTAATAGATTAGGTCTGGTTTAGTATAACATACCTAGGATAATGAATTAGAGTTGTAGAAATCACAAAGTACTATAAACTAAACCTAGGATTGAAGGAGGGAAATTGGGTACATTCAACCATTATGTGTATAAATACACAGGAAATAAATGATCTTAAAAATGGTAGTTATAGATTTTGGAAAAAATTTAAGATGTGATGGGGTGGGGTTGTTATAGTATTGTACAATCAAATAAATATGTAATTTATCTAGTCATTTGGGCCTTGGATCTATATAATGGCGGTCTTTGTGGCTCTATAACTCCATGTAAAATAAGGATTTCATATTTAATGAGTTAAATAGAGGGTTTATTATGATATAAAAAATATAGAATTGGTGATAAAAGAAATATATAATGTTATTTGATATTACATACTATTGTAGTACATAAAATATAAAAGATATAATGATATATAAACTTGTGATCAATTTTCACCGTTATGTGTCCATAATTGAAGTGAACCAATATTTTTATGAAGGATTAGTCTTGTTTGTCAAATATGAAGAATAAGGGTGAGGTATTGTCCTATCAAATGTTGATCATCATTATAAATGAAGCATTAGACTAAGAATACTTATTTAAAATATATTTTTATTGTGTGGTAAAGAAAATAGAACTTTTAATCCTTGATTTATATATTTTTAAGTTAACCCATTAAGGATTTATCTATTTGAGGCAGCCATAAATATTACTATTTTTGAAAAAATTGTGATCTAAGATAATTTTTCTTGACGATTTATCTTTTTTTATTACATCAGAGTGTTTTCAAGGCGTTTGATATTGTAGGAAAGGTTATTAAAAAATATTGAATCCTAGAAGTCATTTTTAAATATATTTTTTCAGTATTCGATAATTTTTTGTTCTAAATAATAGATGTTTTGGGTGATGAGTAACAGTTTTTAGGAAAAGTGCAGAAACCTATTTGGGAAATCATGAAACCTTTATGATCAAGATCTCAACTTGTGTAGTAGAGTACAGAACCACCTTTTTGTGTACAAAAAACATTTTGCACCACTATAAGGTTGTAGTAATCTATGATAGAGATTTATAATTGGAATGACATAAAATTCAAGTATCTGGTTCAGAATTTTATTCCAAGATATATAAAGTGGGTTACACGAAATTGGATCATAAGAAAGTACAAGGTCTCTGTAGGTGTACAGAAAGGGTATTCACTAAATATTTAAGAATAAAATCCCCTGATTAGAGTGTTTCCTTGAGTTATTTTCAAATAAATTGTATACTAATTCATTTATAATGTATCAATACACACTTAAGGTAAATTAGGTGTGTATTCATAAGTCCATTTAAGAAAATATTAATTCCCATGGTTGACGCCATGTAGTGATCGTGTAATCTGTGAGGCTTAGTTGGTGGTTTGTTTGGGGATTTTGTGGTCCATTGAGTTATGTACACTGAAAAGAATGATAAATCATGAATTAGATTAAATGGTATGTGAAATTAAGTGCACAATTTTTATGGTAGAGTACATGATGAATAATGTTTTGCATGTTTACATCATAGAAGGTAAATCCAAGTTGATATTTTAGCTCTAAGGAAACAATTGGGTAACTTCAGAGACCATGAAGATCATTGGAAAATTAAATTTATTTTATCATGTTGAATGTAAAATCATAACATAATGAAATAGTTTAAGTGACCTTCATATTATTAAATTGTGGATGTCTTCATCCAATGTTGTGAGAAATGGGAAGTCAACCGAGGTAATCCTAGAGAGGTAGTTTATTGTACCTGAGTACATTGTAATGGAAGAATGAATTAAATGAAGTTATTATTTATAAAATATTTTAATTCATATAAAATAGTAAATATTAGTGGATTATTTTACCATTTATAAACTTCTAGTGTATAATTCTTTGACTTTCAATTTGTGTAGAACCGAGTAAAATTATATTGTTAAATTTTACATATATAATTATATGTTTGGTGAATTTAAATTATAATTTTATAGGATTAACATGTTCCTACTAATATAGGTAAACTATTCACCAAAATAAAAATAAATATTTTCCACCCTGAATCACCCCTCCCTTTTAGTGTTTCATGGGGTAAATCAATTAGTGTCATATAGATATATTAGTCGTGTAATTTTTCATCTGAGTAAAATTGATATTGAGAATTCATTAAATTGTAAAATTGGTGACCTATTTAATGGAATAACCTATAAAAATTTAGATAAAAAATGATATCAAAATTTTGATCTCATGGACAAGAAGTTTATTCTACTACTTTACAAGGGATGGATGTTAATGATACACTAGGGTAGTCCAAGAATGATGTTGACATAAAATTGATGGATGCTAATGAAAATGATTAGAATCCTTTATCTGGATCTATAAGAGATCATATATATATATATATATGAAATTAAATATATGAAAAATCTAAATTCTATGTGGTATAATTGTTGCAATATATATGAGGGTGCTAGTAAGATGAAGGAGGCCTAGTTGCAGGTCATCCATAATAAATTTTCATGATTTGAAAATTATTCTATGTAAGAATGTTGATATATTTTTCAATGATATCACTAAATATATCGGATCCATTATATGAATTGGGTAATGGATAGATAATATTTATATATATATAAGATACTATGATGATTTCCACCTGTAAAAAATAAAAAATTATCAACTATAAAAGACGGGGATTTTCCAAACCTCTCTCTAGATGACCTGTTATGCTTTTTGGTGGCATATAAAATGCGACTTAGGCCACAAGGGACATCAAGTTATGAAATTAAAGAGATGAATTTAAAATAAATAGAATTTATTTAAATGTGTAAAGGTTATAATGGAGAATATAATATTTGAAGATGAAATTATCTCTATTGGTGGATAGAAAATTTAAGAGAGGAAATGGTAGATTCAAATGAAATCAAAAATTATTTTCTTCAAGTTTAGTAAATTTGGGAACGTTAAATCAAGGTGACCAAAAAGTATTTGATGATATTGAAATTGAAACATAATATATATCACACATTAAGAATCATTACTCATAGAAGATACTCAAAAATAAGGATCTCATCTAAATGTAAATTTCTAAGGAATATCATTTGGAGATATGAATAAAATGATACTAAATACTATTTAGTGGTAGTTTCAACTAAATTCAAATAATTAATGGATTATTCCATGATGAATACTATTGAAAATGTATATTATGAAAAGGATAAGGGAAGTTAACCTATAGGTGAAATTTATCTTAAAGTAAATATTGAAGGATCCAATGAATAACTAGATATACAATGGAAGAAGAATAAATATATTGATGGATTAATGAAATATTCCTCAAGATTTGTTGATCATATTGAATCAATGATTTACCCTATAAAAAATAACATTGAGTCAAAGTATATTAGTTAGGTAGGATTAGAAGAATCATTTAAGATAAAACCTAAAATTAAATAATAGACTAAGCTGATCAACAACCAGAATGTTAGTCTATATAAAATTCCCAATAATTATTATTTCTTTAAAAAAAATGTTGTTTTAAAAAATATTGAATTTTTAGTGAAATTTTATGATTCGTAGAAGAATATTCACCTTGGGAGGATCAAAGATGTTGAATTGATAGATAATGTCATGATATGATCTGATGGTATCAATAACATTATAAATGAATAGAGACCCATATTTTTGGTTAAAGTTGGTATCGAATGTGATGTTAAAAATTCCAAAGATCAAAAAATGATAGATCTAAAGATGGGAAATACATTTTTGGTTATTATGGAAACCAATCTATGTCCTCAAAATTTCACACATCCATCACACCAAACAAAGAATATCATAGGGGTTAAAGTAATCATCAATCCCCAAATACTATTCATCAACTGAGTTGATATACCACAAATGGGGACATGTTGAGGAATGATGGATAAAATATATTTCTTCTTATGAAGTTTTAATTAATTGGATACCTTGTCTACAGTATGTAATACTATGAATATGAAAGAAACAAAATTAATTGTGAAACACCTGGAAGACAACAATGAAGAATGATTCCATATCATTTAATTAATAGACTAAATAATTTATTTTTATATTCTTATCAATGATATAACTTTGGTGAAAAATGTATTGATTACATGCTTAGAAGAAATGACACCTTCCAAAATGGAAGCTCGGGAAGAATGAAATATAGTCAACATAAATATATTTCATTGGAGGAATAAATACTCCATTCAACGAAGAGAATATGAGTATGATTTTATATCCAGAGATGAGGAGAAAATAAAGTGGCTATCATATACCTTTTTTCATCCATGTATCTTTTTAAAGGTAAATAAGAATAATGAGAAGAATTATTTGGATGAAACTAATATGAAATCAATGATGAAAAAGAAACAAGGATTCCTGATATTCGGATTTTATCACACATGATAGGAAATGTAAATCACTTGAAAAATGTTAAAGGTAGAGTTGATGAAACCATTCATTTTGTAAATGATATATAATTGATATCCAAAGGAATTGAAAATAGCTATTTGGAAATTATTGAACTAAATAAGACTTAAGTAATCATTATAGATGGGTTTCAACATAACTAACTATATATGTAAGGACCCGACCATAAACATTACATAATATTGAATTAAATGAATAATTTACATTGAGGATATTTTCAGGATTAGAGTATTAGAGAGTTAGGCCATAACTATTACATTACATCTCAAAAATACAATGTAGACACTTCTACAGAGTTCCCTTTTTTCATAAAATAAAAACTCATGAAAAAAAATTCATGTCTAGTTCTATATTTTAGACAGCATGAACTTTCCATGATCACATCCATGACCCTATTCCACTTTATTTCTTGTGAAAAACATTTCAAAATATTGGGATGAGCATAAAATGCTCAGTAAGGGTTATAAAACAAATAATTAAACCATTAGTTCATAAATACATTTAAAACATAAACTCTTTTACTTACATTATGAAAACATTAAATTAATGAATAACACATAGTAATCACAAATCATAAAGGTAACTTGTGGCATACATAACATACATACATTTTAGCTATCACAACTATAAAGGGAGTTACTTTGATATACCCATCACAGTATATTCACTAAAATCTCTTATTAGAAACATTCATGTTTACCTTTTTCACGTTACCCAATGAAATGGAGAGCTATCTGAGGCTCACCCGCCCTAGGTTTATCACGGAACCACCCGTATATGTAAATAATTCCCAATAACCATTACTTATTCAGAACATGTAAAACAATCATAAAGGAATGATAAAATTTCCACATTCTAATCACAATATATCATTTCAAGATGGTGACATAATAAATGCTTTATCAAACCATTTTCAAATCCAATTAAAACATTTAAGAAAGATATTTTTGTATCAATGTGTCACATACCACTTTGAAGATTTTAATGAAATTAACATTTTAAAAAAAATAATATCCATATAAATAAATCCCAAAATCATATTGGAAACCTGGAAATTGATGATAAATATTTATAAGAATAAATCTTTAAAACCTTTAAAACGATATTTTAGTTAAAGAGTTTTTAACAAAATGAGAGATGCTTGAACAAAAATAATTGAGGAATACAATATATTAATAACTTTATAATATCATGAGAATAAAATGATTCATGATATAATATTTCAAATGATAGTATATACACCATATAAGAGTGTATTGGTGCATAAAAATAATGAAGTCTCAATGGAATGTAAATTGAGGCACAATCCCTTATAAAGACGGTATCCCTAGATTAAGGATAAATCAATGACATAATTTATCTTTGAAAAATATAAATTCATCCAATACAAGTTGATATTATGTGTAAAAAAATCATAGGTCATTCACACATATTTATAGGATGACATAATCAACATGTAGAAGTTTAACCCAAAGAATTGAAATTGGGTTAAGAAGTCCTATTACAAAAATTCGACAACCTGACGGCGTCACATTAAAATTCAAGAAATGAGTTTATGAGATAAAAAGGGAATCTGATCACATGGACATACAATTTAAATCAATAAAGATATAGAAGAACATATCCCAAAATAAGAAGATGTAATGAAAAAGACATAACAAATAGAAGTCTTTTAAAAAGAAGAGGGTGAAAGCTTCCCTTACTGATTTGGTAACTTACAAAACATATTCCACATGAAAGAAGGATCATACAATGAAGAAATATAAACTAATAAATATAAGTATATTACACAAATAATATAATCATGTGTAGTACATACACCACACAAAAGAAGTAGTGGAAAATATAGCATGTATCACATGGGGATAAAAAGTGAGACGAAAACCCCTTACCACGTTGTAATCAATCAAGTCGTATTACACAAAGTTGATAAAAACCAAATGAACCACAAAATACCATTAATATAATGATAGTAATGATAATATATATCAAAATTCAGTAAAAATTACACCATATTCAATAAATAAGTGGAAAACAATGGAAATCTCATGGAATTGAAAGTGAGATAAGAAAATCTCATTCAAAAATTTGACATCATTACGACGCCTCTTAAAAATTATTAAAATGAATTGAAAAGAGAATGAGAAGGTCTCTAGTCATATGAAAATACAAATTACAGTATGGTGAATAAAAAATAACATCCTCTAACATAAGAAACATCAAGAATAAATGAAATGACATAAAAGAGAGGTCATGAAAAGAAAGAGAGAGGTCAGATCCCTTACCTCAGGTCCAACATGACTCGATCGTTCCTTTAATATCCTAAATAATAAACTAAAGTTAATATCTATATTCTTAAGAACCATTTTTTTTCATGTTTATTATTCCTTATATACCACTTATTACCATGTTATAATCATTATGTAATCATTCTAGTTAATAATGTTTGTTTTGTCGATATTTGGTACTTGAGTCACAAATGAAAAACATATAGTTAGAAGTTGTTCATGTGCTAAACAATATATTATATCCAGGATGATTTTAATTATTTATATATCATATATATCATATATAACTAGTATATACATGTATTTATAATAGTAAATAACATTTGGACGTATGAAATGAAATGCACTGTTCATGGAGACGGTAAGCGGTACGTACGCATGAATGCTACTTTCATTTATATTTCATAATTTAATGGAATTAAAAAATAATTATACAGATGTATATTATAATTCCAGTATAATATAATATATAATATCATTACCTATATCATTTATACATCCCACAGAAGGCATTAACTAGTCATATCACTTTGAGGGGGCGGTAGTCTGCACTTTCTCAAATGAAATTATCGTATTTAACCACTATGGAAACCATAATGTATTGATATAATTGAGAAGTACATAAGAATTAGGAAATCAAAAACATAATATATATATTATATAAATACAGTTCCATCATAATGGACACCATGAGAGGTGGTATGATGTAATGGAACAATCATCGTTTTGTGAGGCGTTAGTTTTCCATCCACAGAAACATTATGTTCTTCATCCATTAGATGGAGGTGTGTGTAAGTGTAGTTCTAATCCATCTCATAATAACATCAAACTATATTTATGACACTTGGGTTGTTAGAAAATAATGGAATAAAAATATTTTAGGGGTTGGATAAGTAAAATAAAAGAAAACAATTTAAGAGAAATTGTTACATTTAATTTGGGTAACTCCCTTTGGTTTGAACCAAAGGACTTCTTGAAGTGCCTTCTGCCTAAGGTATGGCTTCTATAAGGAGTATAGGGATTTAGTTATCTTAATTGGGCAGATTTTGGATGATACAAATGGCTTGCGATGCATGTGGAATTGGTTAGAAATGGTCTCCTTTTATAAGAGGGAGGAGGGGCTCTTTATTAAAGTGTGAAAAAATTATTTTATTATATAATGATATTCGGTTTCTAATGGTCCTAAAATCCTTATAGTAGAAGATACGATGACTCATAATCGAAATAAAATCATCTAATAAGAATTTCAAAAGTTTTGGATAATATTTTAATCATTATAATCTTATTTATTTAAATCTCTTATTAATGAGGTAAACACTGCATCATTATTGTGTCATAAATAATTTCATTTATTTGAAGTCTAAAAATTTTATAAAAAATACCATGATGTCGTAAATTTTTTTTGCGTTTCAATGAATATTTATAGTCTAAATGATAACTTATATAACCCCAAGTAAAATTTAATTTATTAAAAGATATTTGAATATTCCATTTTTTCCATTACATTAAATTAATTATTCTAAAGTGTTATTATCACACCCAAATGGCTCAATGAGGTCCCAAAAAAAACCCAAAGAATAAAATGGTCGTCCATTACACATCCAATAAATATAGGACAAGTGTTAAAGTAATTTGGAATTATAATTACAATTTTTTAACCTTGAATTACCCTATTTACCTTTAACCACGTTAAATAAAAGTTAAAAGTTACTATTCACCAAAAAATATTTTCATCTTAATGAACCAAATTATATTTCTTGATAACCACAATCTAAGTCATATTTTTTCAATTCAATTCATAGATGTTGTAAAATTTCATTTAAATGAAATAGTCAGCTTTTTTAACTACCACTAAGTGGTTTCACTATTAATAAAAAATTGAAGTTTTTTCAGAAAAAATACCAAAAATTCAGCCAAACCTATATTTGAAATTCTGAATTAAAAAATGATGTCCATTTTTACAAATTAAATAAATAGAAATAAATTTAATTAATATTAAGTTTAATTCACATTAACATAACAAATAGCGTGTTTTTAAGAAACAAAAAATATCAAAAGAATGATACTTGTTTATGCCCAATTTCAAAGTGAAATTAATTCCAATGACCAAAATTGGATTAGATAGTAAAAATATATTCCAATTTCACTTTAAAACCAATTAAAAAATAATAGTCAAACCGTATAAATAAATTATATTAAAAGGCACTTTTGAATTAAAATACAATATATTTCACTATTCATTAAGAAATTAACTTTATCAGAAAAATACCAAAAAATTACCCAAAGTAAATTTTGATGTCCCCATTATAATGGATTATTTTATTTGGTCAATTATAATGTATTAAAGTTTCCAAAACTATATTTAATGAGGGTTGTCCATTAAATGGCGGTAAGTCAACCTTTTAGTGTAAATTATGCTTAAAATTAGATTTATTCACATTTTAAGCCTCTAACATTTATTGGATAAATGTAAATACATTTTCCATAAAAGTATAATCATATTGTAGTTAGAATCTTCATTACCACCAATACAATGGATCAGAGTTAACTATCATATAAAATAATAATATTATATTATTAGTGTGCAATGTAAGATTTCAAAGAACTCGTTGGTGGGTATTAGGTATGCAATCGAACATAGAAACCCCTTTAAGGTAAAATTAATATTTCATTCAAAAATATTAATAAATATGAAATATGTCTTATTCTATTTTTACCAGGGATGTTACATCCTTCCCCCGTTTGGGAATTGCATCCTCCCAATTTAAAAAAAGGGCTCAGAAACTTCATTGAATGTCCCACATCGGAAAAAGAATTGGTATAACTATCAATTTAAAAGAAAGTAAGAGAAGCAAAAAGGTCACCTGAGTTATCCCATATTAATATTCCATAAAAACATGGTAATTTAGGAGAAAAAAGGGTCATGTTCTGATGGAGAGTGTTAGGAAACATGTTTAGGAGAAAGTTAACCACTAAATAATCACAAACTTGTGATTGGTTAAACAGTATTTGATTCCCTAGTAGGAAAAGTTAACGGACATGATTTTTGTTTAAAGGTACTTTTTGTTGAGGAATTTATTTATGATCTTAACCAAAAACATAATAAAACATACTTACTTTTCATGTAGACATTCATCTTTTACTAGATTTCTTACACAAACTCATATTTTCTCCAAACGATGAATATTCAGGATGACTTTTTTTCACATTAAAAGCGCTATAATCAACATCGAGAGAATAAAATAATCCACAAAAGATGAACTATGTATTTCCCATCTCTTGAGATATTAACTGAACACAAAATTCTTAGTATAAGATCAAATAATAACCAAAAGGATAATCCTTTATAAAAATAAATACTAATCCTAATCTCCAAAATTCAATTAAAAGAACCCAAGGTTCATCAAAGACCATTAAATAAACTTTTATCCTTAAAATTCATCAATGTAATCCAAACGATGATTGAAACCCAAATCTCTGAAGGATTTAATTACATAGTCTTCCAAGGTAAATCATAACATTTATCTTCAAATAACATTAGTTATTCTTAAAGTCTCATAATGAAATGTAATTAACCTAATCACATATCCTCCATTATAGGTTAATCATTTCCATAGATAACACAAAATCAACTTATTCCTGATTCATAAGACCATATAACTAAAAATAATTAGTCATACTAACTAGGGACATCACGTATTCTAGTGGTAGGTGATAAATACCAGTAGCACCTTGGTTGTGGGTTCGATTCCCACAGCTTCGTCCGATGCGACGGGTTGTCACACTGTTTGCGTGTTGTGCCTTTTCAAAAACTAAATAATTTTATAACATTCCCAAAAGACATAAATTCATCAAAAATAACCATAACATATTTTAACCACAATTTTTATCTAATAACATTTGTTTTGCATCCCAAAATGTATTAACCAGTAATTGCATCAAATTCAAGGATCATATAAACCCCAACGGTTCTTTATAACTATATCCACAAAAGAGAAGATAATTATTCCTTGAATAAAATTTTCATATATCAATCATCAGGGTTACACATAATATAGAAAGTCTTCTAATGTAATACCATCATCAAAAGAGACTTAATACTTTTAAGCATTTCACCATCCTAAAATATACTATAAGTCTTCAATCCCTTATATGTTGACCTCTTACTCATTCAACATTCTTCATGATCCATTAACCATTCTTTACCAACTTATCCTGAAATAATTCATTCCTAAAAACAAAATCATGAATCATATCCTAAGACTTCAATAATAGGAAAACATATGTTAAAGAAATAATCCATACCATTAATTGGCCATTCACAGTTTCATCATCCTCAATCAAAATGGCATTAGGGATTGGTAAACGAATATTTGTACGATCTTGGTGATCTCATTCCCGAAACTTCTTCATAGGACATGTATTTGAATAATGACCATGATCACCACATTTAAAACATTCAATTGATCCTTCATAAGTACTTTTTCCCTTTCCTAGATTCAACTAGATGCTTCCTTTTTCCATCACAGGTTCTTGCCTTATGACCATCATTTCCACAACTAAAGAAGCTTTTTGTCCCACTGAAACATTTTCCCATGTGTTTCTTTCCACTTCTTTGACACATTTGTTTATGAATATACTTACCTTTATTATTATTACCTGAACAACCGTAGGGATTAGTTTCTCGCATATATGATGTCTTATAAAAACCACTATGGTTCAGGTGGTCAATCATGACTCCAGATAGTTTGTTGAGAATAACCACAAGAGTTCTCATTGTAGCTCCCATATCATTCAGCTGCTCATTCAGATAACTATCATAGTTTTCATCACATCCACTGTTACTTTGGTGCCTGCTAGATCCATCCATTTACTATAACCAAAAAGGTCAGTGTGATTATATCAAAAAAATAATCATATAATATCTTATGAGGAGGGTAAACACTAAAATATACTTACTCATGTAATCTTAAACTCATTAACATTATAAAAAATAACTATGACTCTTTCTAAAATACTAACCATTATGGTAATGTCAGTTATGCTTAAATTGTATCCTAACCTCTAAAGTTATCTAAACTTACCTATGATATAAACTGTAAGGACCCAACCATAAACATTACATAATATTGAATTAAATGAAAAATTCACATTGATGATATTTTCAGGTTTAGAGTTTTAGAGAGTTAGGCCATATCTGTTAAATTACATCTCAAAAATACAAAGTAGACACTTCTACACATTTCCCTTTTTTTCATAAAATAAAAAATCTTGAAAAAAAGATTCATTTCTACTTCCATATTTTAGACATCACGACATTTCATTGTTCCCATCCTTGACCCTATTCCAATTTATTTCCTATGAAAAAAAATTCAAAAACGCAGGATGAGCATAAAAATCTCAGTCAGGGTTATAAAACAAAGAATGAAAGAATTAGTTCATAAATAAATTCAAAACATAAACTCTTTTACTTACCTTATGAAAAAATAAGATTTATGAATAACACATAGTAATCACAAATCATAAAGGTAACTTGTGGCATTCATAAAATACTTACATTGTAGCTATCATAGCTACATAGGGAGTTACATTAGAATACCCATCCCATTATATTCGATAAAATCTATTATGAGAAACATTAACATTTACTTCTGTCATGTTACATAATGCATTGGAGAGTTATCTCAGGCTCACCCGCACTAGGTTTATCATGGAACCACGCATATGCGTAAATAATAACCAATAACAATTACATATTCATAACATGTAAAACAATCATAATGGAAAGATAAAATATCCACATTGTAATCACAATATATCATTTCAAGATGGTAACATAATCAATGCTTTATCAAACCATTTTCAAATCCATTTAAAACATTTTAGAAAGAGATTTTTGAATCAAATTGTCCCATACCACTTTGATGATTTTAATGAAATTAACATTTTAAAACATTAATTTAAATATAAATAAATCACAAAACCATTTTGAAAACATGTACATTGATGATAAATATTTAGAAGAATAAATCAATAAAACATTTAAAACATTATTTTTGTTAAAGAGTTTCTAACAAAATGAGAGATGCTTGAATACAAATAATTGAGGAATAAAATTTAATCATAACATTAAAATATGATGAGAATAAGAGAATTCATGATATAATATTTTAAAGGAAAGTATGTAAACCATATAAGAGTGAATTGGTGCATAAATATAATGAAGTCTCAATGGAATGTAAATTGAGACGCAATCCCTTATAAAGACGATATTAATATATTAAGGATAAATCGATGACATAATTTGTGTCTGTGAAATATAAATATACCCAAAATAATTGGATATTAAGTGTAAAGCAATCATAGGTCATTCACAAATATTTATAGCACGACATAATCAAAAAGTAGAAGTTTAACCCAAAAAATTGAAATTGGGTTAAGAAGTCCCTTTATAAAAATTCGATAGCCTAACGATGTCACATTAAAATTCAAGAAATGAGTTTATGAGATAAAACGGGTATCTCATAACATGGGCATAAAATTAACATCAATAAGGATATAGAAGAAAATATAACAACATAAGAATATGTAAATTAGAAGACATAACAAAAAGAAGTCTTTTAAAAAGAGGTGGGTGAAAGGTTCCCTTACTGATTTGGTAAATTACAAAACATATGCCACATCAAAGAAGGGTCACACAATGAAGATTTATATACTCATAAATGAATTTATATTACACAAAGATAACAATAATGGGTAGTACATACACCATACAAAATATTGTAGTGGAAAATATAGAATGTATCTCATGGGGATAAAAGAGAGATGAATACCCCTTACCATGTTGTAATCAATCGAGTCGTATGACCCAAAGATAATAACCACCAAAAGAATCACAGAATACCAAGAATTTAATGATATTCATGATAATATATATCAAAAGTAAGTACAGAATACACCAAATGCAATAAATAAGTGGAAAATAATGGAAATATTACGGAATTAAAAGTGAGATAAGAAAATCCCTTACAAATATTAGACAGTCAAACGACGCCTCTTAAAAATTCTTAAAATGAATTAAGGAGAGTAAGAGAGGGAATATCATCATATCAAAATAAAAATTACAATATGGTGAATATAAAATAACATACTCCAACATAAGAAACATGAAGCATAAATGAAATGACATAAAAGAGAGTATTTGAAAAGAAAGAGAGAGGTCAGACCCCTTACCTCGTGTCCAACTTGACTCGATCGTTCCATTAATCTCCTGAATAATAAACTAATGTTAATTTCTACTTTCTAAATAACTCATTTTTTCAACTTTATTATTCCCTGTATTCCACTTATTACGATGTTATAATCATTATGTAATCATTCATGTTAATAACGTTTTTTTGTCGACATTTGGTACTTGAGTCACAAATGAACCCCATATAGTTACAAGTTGTTCATGTGGTCATAGTAAATTATATCCAGAATGATTTTAATGATTTAGATATCATATATATCATATATATCTAGTACATACATGTATTTATAATAGTACATAACATTTGGAGGTAAGATATGAAATGCACCATTCATGGAGACGGTAAGCCGTAAGTACGCATGAACGCTACATTCATTTCTATTTATTATTTTTATGGAATTAAAACATTATGATACATAGGTATATTTTATTTCCAGTATAATATCATATATAATATCATTAACTCTATCCTTTCTACATCCCACATAAGGAATTAACGAGTAACATCACTTTGAGGGGGTGGTAGTCCCCACTTCCTCAAATGAGATTATTGTATTTACCCACTATGGAATCCATAAATATTTGATATAATTGGGAAATAAATAAGAATAAAGAAATCATAAACATAATATATATCATATATAAATATGTTTCCATCATAATGGACACCATGGGAGGCAGTAATACGAAAGGGAATTGTCATCGTTTCGTGAGGCGTTAGATTTCCATCCACAGAAACATTATGTTCTTCATCCATTAGATGGAGGTGTGTGGAAGTGTAGTTAGAATAAATCTCATAATAACATCCTGGTATATTGAAGATACTGGTTTTGTTCCAAAATAAATGAATAAAAAGAGGTTAGATATAACGACCCATACTTTACATACATTGTTAATACTTCAAAATTGAAGTACACTTATTACAACATATGACAAAACCACAAAGGACCGTATAGGTATAGTGTCTTTAGAAACTGGGAAACATAAACAACTGGTTCATAAATCTTCTACAGTGTCTCCCATTTGTTTCATCATATCTAGGGTCCCTTTTAGTATATTCTACTTAATATCCATCTTCCTGACCTGGGGAAAAGAAAACATAAAAGGGTGAGCTCAAATGCTCAGCAAGGGCAAATAAAAGAAATAAAAATCATATCATATCTTTTTGAAAATCAAAACCTGCAAAAGAGATCATAATATCTTAACATGGAATAAATCATAGAAGTGAAAATGAGATCCCCATAATCATAACATAAAACTTGAAACTTTGTGGCATGCACACATAATCATGGAAAATCATTTCTTGTTTGTCATGACTCATTGCCAAGACTATCTTAGTGGACAAAGTCCCTTTCTGAACCGAGTTCACTCCTCGTTTCAGTCCTGTATCACTGAACCGAAATAACCTTCCGTTCCAGCCATGTCTATCTCATGAGATATAAAGTCTTTACCCAATGCATTGGAGGGAGATATAGGTCCCACCCATCTTATAATGAATCCTTTCTTATGTGTGCCACATAATCATAAACCATACATCATAACGTACCCCATGTAGTAAAAATGGGATTCTTAAACAACATGACATCATAAAACAATTCATATAAGATAAAGGAACTCATAAAAATATTTCCATCACAACATAATCAAATCCATGTAATAATAGGGATAGAAACAGAACCCTTTATTATCTTAGATGGAAAATAATTTTGATAAAACACTTGAACTTCATTCTTGAGGAAAATATCCTTTCTTTTTCAAAAACATTTTACATTTCTTAACATGTCATACAACTTTAAACTAAAAGAAGTTGATTAAAAATAAACTTGAAAAATTTTAAAGGAAGCTTCTTGGAAATAATGTTTTAAAAATCCATTCTTGTCGTATAAGTTAAAAAAAACATTCTTCGTACTTTTGTCGGAAAAGTCAAAAAGTACCTCGTGCGGAAAAACGACAAAAGATTCCTTTCATATTCTTTACTAAAAACTCACCTAAGGGTAAAATTGGATTTAAACTATTGTAAGTGGATGGAAACAATATTACATATTGAGGGAACATGGATGTGGATGATAAAATACACCCCAGTAAATACTTACGAATAAACAATCTCGGATAAAAATGAGATTGTGACATTTCCCTTACCATAGGTCCGATTTGCTTTGTTCGTGTCCAAAGCTCCTGTATAATGGTTTAAATAATGTTATTGACTTATTCCAGAATCATACATATTGATATGAGATCATATATGGTCATATTATTAGCTTCTTTTAGTAATATTTCATTGTTACTTGTTACTCGGGTCTTTATAACTTTTTGTTCTTATGC
Source organism: Viscum album (assembly GCA_963277665.1). Lineage (NCBI taxonomy): Eukaryota > Viridiplantae > Streptophyta > Magnoliopsida > Santalales > Viscaceae > Viscum > Viscum album. The sequence goes on from OY728133.1 coordinate 1,317,493,223, forward strand.
GTGTTTTGTCGAATAAATTCTTATTCTTATCTTTAGGTTATAGATAATTCATTTCCAGAATGGTATTAGTGTAGTATATACCATATTAATTCATTCAATTCATTTATATAATCATTATGAAATGAAGATCATGTAGAACGAGTCGCATCACATCGTGGAGACGGTATTCCGTACGTACGCACGAGTGATGATATCGTTCCTATGATCGTGGAATTGTATTGGAGTATATATATATTATTTCAGTATCAATATTACTTCATAATAATCATATATAGTTACTCATTACACCATTATACCCATCCTTGTAAGGTGATGGTGGAAAATAGATTACACCACGGCGTGGAGACGGTATTCCGTACGTACGCACGCGCGGTGATTTCATTTTTCCGTAGGATGGATAGAAGGTGAATTAGGGTTGTTTCATATTTATAATAACATATCAGTATGTAAGTAATACTGATGTTATTACTTTATCATGAAACAACTAAAGAAGAAGAAGTTGAAGAAGAAAGAAATTGAAAAGATCGGTAATGGATATTACCTCTTCTTTGGAACGCCTCTTTGAATCCTCCACTTAAGGAACTAAGATTGGTCTTTGGAGAAGACCAGGACCTCTAGGATTATTCTAGGGAAGTGGAGAGGAGAAAATGGCAGGGGTTGGCCGAGCTTGAGTGCTCAATTTGGTGTGAGGAGGAGGGGGAGGAGGTGCCCTTTTATAAGGGAGGAGAGGGGCACCTTAGGAATATCTCAAAATATTATTTTATATTAAAGTCAAAATCGGTTTATAATGGTTCCAAAGGGTCTTATTTCGAAGCTGAAGTGGTGATGGGTCGAAATCCTATCAACCAATAGGATTTATACAAGTTTGGGGTATTATTTTAACCTTATCAATTAGATTTAACTCTAAGTTAATTAATTTAACTTTTACCGTGTCTTTTTGTTTTCTTTCACTATATGGTTAATACACTTACTATAACATGCCAAACGAACCCCAAATTGTTTATTATTAATATATATATCCTTATCTAAGTCAGTTGGCCGAACCGTATATTTTTAGGAATAAAATAACAATTAATAATATAATATTTGATTTAAAAACTATTTTGTGTCAATTTTGACACTATTTGATATATGATTTTTGTGAAAGTCATATCAGAGTTATATGTTCGAACCAAGTTGATTAAATAAACACCAATATATCATAGTAACCTAGAAAATTAGTGTAATTCATAAAAAGTCTTAAATTACATTTATTTTGGTATTTATATTATCAATTATGTCAATATTTCATTAATAAGATAATTACTGCATCATCTTTGTGTCATAAATAAATTAAATTATTTGATGTCTAAAAATTACAAATAAAATACCATCATGTAGGAAATCTTTTTAGCTTTCTAATTAATATTTACAATCGAATTGATCTTATGTATAACCCCATATTGAAAATGATTTACTTATTAAACTTTAAATTTAACTATTTTAACCCTTCTTTAAATAAATTAATAATAAATGTCCTAATCTAATCCAAGTGGGCCTAAATGGTCATATTTTATTCCTAAGTTTGTTTTTGGTCGAATTACACTTGTCCAATAGAATTAGGACATGTGTTAGGGTAATATTAATATCATATTTACCCTTAGTTACCCTATTTACTATTAACCGCGGTAAAAAAGGTAAAAAGTTACTATTCACCAAAAAATTATTTTCATCTCATTGAACCACATTTTAGTCCTTGATATTAACCGTGTCTCTCGGATTTTCGAAATTCCATTCACAGAAGCGTTAAAATTAAGTTTTATGCAAAATTCAGTTTTTTAACCTACCACTTAGTGGTTTCACTATTCATCAAAAATTGAAAGTTTTCAGAAAAATACCAAAATTTCACCCTAGGCTAATTTCGATATTCTGAGTCCAAAAATGAAGTCCATTTTGAAAAATAAAATTTATAAAATTTCAAAAAGTGGTTATTACTATTCATAACGGCTAGTTTTAATAGCATATTGTTGTTTAGTGAAACTCGGTATTGCGTACGACGCAAGCTATCGAGGAAGGTCGCGATTGCGTGTAAAGAAAGCCAAGCAAGTGTTGTGTAGAAAAAGATTCCTTTGATGATTTATATAACATAAAAGTCTCAGTTGTTACATTCTACCCCCCTTAAAAATAATTTCGCCCTCGAAATTCGTCACTTTGTTATAAACAGATGAGGATACTTCTACCTCATCATATCCTCGAGCTCCCATGTAGCTTCTTCAAGTTGGTGGTTCCTCCATAAAACCTTCACTAAGCGAGTGGTCTTGTTTCGTAGGACTTTTTCGCTACGATCCATAATCTCTATCGGTTGTTCTTCATAAGAAAGATCTTGCTCCAGCGGTACAACTTCTGAGCTGAGTACATGTGATGGATCTGGTATGTACTTTCTCAGAAGAGATACATGGAACACATCGTGAACTTGAGAGAGATTCGGTGGAAGCGCCAATCGGTAATCTACCTTCCCAACACAATCCAGTATTTCGAAAGGACCGATATATCTAGGGCTCAACTTCCCCTTCTTTCCAAATCTCATAACCCTCTTCCAGGGAGATATTCGTAAGAACACTTTATCGCCCACTTCAAACTCTAGGTCTTTTCTTCGGTTGTTGGCATAACTTTTCTGTCGACTCTGAGCTGCTCTTATGTGTTGTTGAATAGATCTGACCTTTTCTGCCATTTCATCAACGAGATCAGGTCCTAATAGCTTTCTTTCCCCAACTTCATCCCAGCAAGTTGGAGTCCTGCATTTCATTCCATAGAGAGCTTCATAAGGAGCAATCTGAATACTGGAGTGAAAGCTATTATTATAAGAAAATTCCACCAAAGGTAGGTGTTGATCCCGACCTCATTTGAAATCCATATAGCAAGCTCTCAACATATCTTCTAGGGTTTGAATTGTTCTCTCAGACTGACCGTCTGTCTGGGGATGATAAGCAGTGCTGAAACTCAACTCTGTATCCAGAGTATGTTGAAGACTTCGCCAGAACTTCGAGGTAAATCTCGGATCCCGATCAGATATAATAGAAAGTGGTACTCCATGCAATCTTACCACTTCCTTTGCATATATCCTGGCAAGCTGATCTAGAGAGAAATCCTCTCTAATAGCAATGAAGTGTGTAGACTTTGTAAGACGATCAACTATGACCCAGATAGCATTATTGCCTTTGGATGTTTTAGGAAGTCCTGTGACAAAGTCCATAGTGATGTTTTCCCATTTCCATTCGGGTATGGGTAATGGTTGTAACATCCCCTTAGACTTCTGTCTCTCAGATTTAACTTGTTGACAAACCAAGCATCGAGAGACATATTCAGCAACATCTCTTTTCATTCCATCCCACCAGAAGTACTCTTTCAGGTCCCTATACATCTTCGTGCTTCCAGGATGAATAGAGAATGATGAACTATGAGCCTCATCCAGCAACTCATTCTTTATTTCGGGGATGGGAGGAACGCAAACCCGATTCCTGAACTTTATTATCCCATCACAATCAAGGTTGAATTCAGGAACATTTCTCACCTTCTTTTGTAACTCGACATCTTCTTTCTGTGCCTCTTTAATCTTCACATGTATAGATGGTTGAACATTCATTTGAGAAAGATAAGATTTTTCCCCTTCCATTATAATTCCAAGATCCATCCTTTGTAAATCCATAAATATTGGATCTTTTGTGATCCTCATCATGGATAAACTAGCATGGTCTTGTCGACTTAATGCATCTGCCACCTTGTTTGCTTTCCCAGGGTGGTAATGGATTGAGCAGTCATAATCCTTAATCAGCTCCAACCATCTTCTTTGACGCATATTCAGCTCCTTTTGTGTGAAAATATACTTTATACTTTTATGATCAGTATAAATATCACACCTTTCACCATAAAGGTAATGCCTCCAAATCTTTAATGCAAAGATTAACGCAGCCAACTCCAAATCATGTGTTGGGTAATTTTGCTCATGGATTTTCAACTGTCGTGAGGCATAAGCTATCACCATATCATTTTTCATAAGAACACACCCCAATCCCTTCTTGGATGCATCACTGTAGATCACAAACCTTTCTCCACTACAAGGCAGTGTGAGCACAGGTGCACTGGATAACCTTCTTTTCAACTCCTTGAAATTCTCTTCACATTCCTCTGTCCAGACAAACTTAACTCCTTTCCGAGTCAACTTGGTGATTGGATTAGATAATCGTGAAAAATATTTTACAAAACGTCGATAATATCCAGCCAAACCAAGAAAACTTCGGATCTCAGTTACTGTTGTTGGTCTTGACCATCTTTCGATAACCTCTGTTTTTGCTGGATCCACAGATATCCCCTCTTTTGAGATTATGTGACCCAAAAATGCAACTTTTTGAAGACAAAATTCACACTTGGTAAATTTGGCATAAAGCTTCTCCTTTCTCAGGGTCTTCAATATAATTCTCAAGTGATCTTCATGCTCTTCCTTGCTCTTTGAATAGACAAGAATATCATCTATAAAGACTACCACAAATTGATCATGATAGTCTCTAAAGACTCTATTCATTAGATCCATGAAGATAGCAGGGGCATTAGTAAGACCAAATGGCATCACTATAAATTCATAGTGTCCATACCTTGTACGGAAAGCCGTCTTTGGTATATCCTCCCTTTTGACCCTTAATTGATGATACCCTGAACGAAGATCAATCTTGGAAAAGTATTGAGCTCCGCGTAGTTGGTCAAATAAGTCATCAATGCGTGGGAGAGGATATTTGTTCTTGATAGTGATCTTGTTAAGTTCTCGATAATCAATGCGAAGTCTCATTGATCCATCTTTCTTCTTAACAAATAGAACAGGTGCTCCCCAAGGTGACGCACTACGGCGTATGAATCCCTTATCAAGATTCTCTTGGAGTTGCTTCTTCAATTCCTGCAACTCAATTGGGGCCATTCTATAAGGTGTCTTTGAAATAGGCAAAGCACCCGGTACGAGTTCTATTGAAAACTCAACTTCACGATTTGGTGGAAGACCCGGAAATTCCTCCGGAAAGACATCATCAAACTCCCGTACAATGGGCATATTCTTAATCATGAGTTTCTCACCAACCATTTGAGATAAATAACCTTCATTTAGTGGAATCAATACCCATAAGATGGAATAAATTTCCACTGGAAGGTTATGTTCATCCTTGCATTGATAGACGATCGTAGATTGATCTGGAATATGAAATGTGACTTCCCTTCTTTGGCAATCGATATGAGCTCCATGTAGAGAAAGCAAATCCATGCCAAGAATCACATCAAATTCCACTAAAGGAAGGATCACAAGATTTGCAGGAAGCACTTTCCCACAAACTTCGATCGAAGAAGAATTAAAAAATTTTGATGCGATTGATGTGCCATTAGGTGTTGTCACAGCTAACTCAACATCTAATTGTTGAGGTAATAAGGTGATACCCTTAGAAAAGTCTTCAGAAATAAAAGTGTGGGTGGATCCAGAATCAAATAAAACATTTGCTACTTTAGAGTGGATGGTAAGTGTACCTTTCACCACATCGTTATCGTACTCCACATCGCTGATAGAAATTGCATGTGACTTTCCTTTGTCTTTAGCCTTAAGAGTTTGTTGACGTCGACCATCATCATCAACCCTTGGATTTGGGCATTGATTGGCATAATGCCCCATCTCCTTACACTTGAAACATTGAAGTTGAGTAGGTTCATTCTGTGTATCCCTTCCTTTGTTTGCGTCATTAGACATCTTCTTCCCATTATCACGGCATTCAAATGCCCGATGACCTTCTTTTCCACATTTAAAACATTTACTTGTCCCTTTAAGACAACTCCCTCCATGTTTCTTTCCACACTTTGAGCATAAAGAAAAGCTCATCTTCTTTTCCGTGTGCTCTTTAGATTTTTCTTTGAATTCCATCTTCCTCTTCTTATCAAACCCATGTGACTGAGGGGTTACTCCAATCTCCATCTTGACTTTGAGAGCACATCGAACGATTTCCTCGTAGCTATTGAAGTCCCTTATGGCTAACGCCCTTCGAAGACTTGGTTTTAAGCCACTAAAGAATCGATCGATCTTACTCTCAGGTTGGATAATAATACCAGAAGCGTACCTTGCCAGTCTTGTAAAATTTTCTTCATAGGTACCAACAGATTCATCATCCCTTTGCTTCAGTTCAAGAAACTCTTTCTCCATCTTTGTTCGGAGAATACGAGGGAAGTACTTATTGAAAAATAAGTTCTTGAACTCGTCCCATTCCATAGACTCAATTTCATCCCTTTGCCTCGTATTCTTAACAAGATTCCACCATTGATCAGCATCTCCTTCCAAACGATACACTGCTAGGATGACTTTATCATGTTCAGAACATTGAAGAACTGAAAATATCTTTTCAGTAGTACTAATCCATTGTTCAGCAACTAATGGATCAGTAGACCCGCTGAAAGAAGGTGGACGCTGCCTCATGAAGGATTCAACAGAATGTTGCTCCCTCCTTTGCTCGTTTGGAAATCCTGCATGATTCATAGCTTGAGAAAGTTGTGTGAGCATGGCTACAAGATTTTGCATTCCAGCTCCCATATCGTTTGGTTGCTCAGGGGGACAATCATTGCATTGCCCATCGCATTCCGCATTAACACGGTTCCTTCGGGTTCCAGCCATTGACTAAAACCAAGAAGAATAGTGTGAGCAACACTAATTATAATAGGAAACCACATAATTCAAGAATAAAATTTTCATGCTTAAGGTCTTATCCTAGGTTATTCAAGGCCATTTCTAAAACACTAAGATTGTGTTCTATGCTTAGACTTATCCTTAGGGTTCTTACTAAGGCTTTCACATCCTAGTTTCCAAAGGTTGACTATACCTTTCCTCTGATACCAACTATAACGACCCATACTTTACATACATTGTTAATACTTCAAAATTGAAGTACACTTATTACAACACATGACAAAACCACAAAGGACCGTATAGGTATAGTGTCTTTAGAAACTGGGAAACATAAACAACTGGTTCATAAATCTTCTACAGTGTCTCCCATTTGTTTCATCATATCTAGGGTCCCTTTTAGTATATTCTACTTAATATCCATCTTCCTGACCTGGGGAAAAGAAAACATAAAAGGGTGAGCTCAAATGCTCAGCAAGGGCAAATAAAGGAAATAAAAATCATATCATATCTTTTTGAAAATCAAAACCTGCAAAAGAGATCATAATATCTTAACATGGAATAAATCATAGAAGTGAAAATGAGATCCCCATAATCATAACATGAAACTTGAAACTTTGTGGCATGCACACATAATCATGTAAAATCATTTCTTATTAGTCATGACTCATTGCCAAGACTATCTTAGTGGACAAAGTCCCTTTCTGAACCGAGTTCACTCCTCGTTTCAGTCCTGTATCACTGAACCTAAATAACCTTCCATTCCAGCCATGTCTATCTCATGAGATATAAAGTCTTTACCCAATGCATTGGAGGGAGATATAGGTCCCACCCATCTTATAATGAATCCTTTCTTATGTGTGCCACATAATCATAAACCATACATCATAACGTACCCCATGTAGTAAAAATGGGATTCTTAAACAACATGACATCATAAAACAATTCATATAAGATAAAGGAATTCATAAAAATATTTCCATCACAACATAATCAAATCCATGTAATAATAGGGATAGAAACATAACCCTTTATTATCTTAGATGGAAAATAATTTTGATAAAACACTTGAACTTCATTCTTGAGGAAAATATCCTTTCTTTTTCAAAAACATTTTACATTTCTTAACATGTCATACAACTTTAAACTAAAAGAAGTTGATTAAAAATAAACTTGAAAACTTTTAAAGGAAGCTTCTTGGAAATAATTTTTTAAAAATCCATTCTTGTCGTATAAGTTAAAAAAAACATTCTTCGTACTTTTGTCGGAAAAGTCAAAAAGTACCTCGTACGGAAAAACGACCAAAGATTCCTTTAATATTCTTTACTAAAAACTCACCTAAGGGTAAAATTGGATTTAAACTATTGTAAGTGGATGGAAACAATATTACATATTGAGGGAACATGGATGTGGATGATAAAATACACCCCAGTAAATACTTACGAATAAACAATCTCGGATAAAAATGAGATTGTGACATTTCCCTTACCTTAGGTCCGATTTGCTTTGTTCGTGTCCGAAGCTCCTGTATAATGGTTTAAATAATGTTATTGACTTATTCCAGAATCATAAATATTTATATGAGATCATATATGGTCATATTATTAGCTTCTTGTTAGTAATATTTCATTGTTACTTGTTACTCGGGTCTTTATAACTTTTTGTTCTTATGCGTGTTTTGTCGAATAAATTCTTATTCTTATCTTTAGGTTATAGATAATTCATTTCCAGAATGGTATTAGTGTAGTATATACCATATTCATTCATTCAATTCATTTATATAATCATTATGAAATGAAGATCATGTAGAACGAGTCGCATCACATCGTGGAGACAGTATTCCATACGTACGCACGAGTGATGATATTGTTCCTATGATCGTGGAATTGTATTGGAGTATATATATATTATTTCAGTATCAATATTACTTCATAATAATCATATATAGTTACTCATTACACCATTATACCCATCCTTGTAAGGTGATGGTGGAAAATAGATTACACCACGGCGTGGAGACGGTATTCCGTACGTACGCACGCGCGATGATTTCATTTTTCCGTAGGATGGATAGAAGGTGAATTAGGGTTGTTTCATATTTATAATAACATATCAGTATGTAAGTAATACTGATGTTATTACTTTATCATGAAACAACTAAAGAAGAAGAAGTTGAAGAAGAAAGAAATTGAAAAGATCGGTAATGGATATTACCTCTTCTTTGGAACGCCTCTTTGAATCCTCCACTTAAGGAACTATGATTGGTCTTTGGAGAAGACCAGGACCTCTAGGATTATTCTAGGGAAGTGGAGAGGAGAAAATGGCAGGGGTTGGCCGAGCTTGAGTGCTCAATTTGGTGTGAGGAGGAGGGGGAGGAGGTGCCCTTTTATAAGGGAGGAGAGGGGCACCTTAGGAATATCTCAAAATATTATTTTATATTAAAGTCAAAATCGGTTTATAATGGTTCCAAAGGGTCTTATTTCGAAGATGAAGTGGTGATGGGTCGAAAGCCTATCAACCAATAGGATTTAGACAAGTTTGGGGTATTATTTTAACCTTATCAATTAGATTTAACTCTAAGTTAATTAATTTAACTTTTACCGTGTCTTTTTGTTTTCTTTCACTATATGGTTAATAAACTTACTATAACATGCCAAACGAACCCCATATTGTTTATTATTAATATATATATCCTTATTTAAGTCATTTGGGCGAACCTTAGATTTTTAGGAATAAAATAACAATTAATAATATAATATTTGATTTAAAAACTATTTTGTTTCAATTTTGACACTATTTGATATATGATTTTTGTGAAAGTCATATCAGAGTTATATGTTAGAACCAAGTTGATTAAATAAACACCAATATATCATAGTAACCTAGAAAATTAGTGGAATTCATAAAAAGTCTTAAATTACATTTATTTTGGTATTTATATTATCAATTATGTCAATATTTCATTAATAAGATAATTACTGCATCATCTTTGTGTCATAAATAAATTAAATTATTTGATGTCTAAAAATTACAAATAAAATACCATCATGTAGGAAATCGTTTTAGCTTTCTAATGAATATTTACAATCGAATTTATCTTATGTATAACCCCATATTAAAAATGATTTACTTATTAAACTTTAAATTTAACTTTTTTAACCCTTCTTTAAATAAATTAATAATAAATGTCCTAATCTAATCCAAGTGGGCCTAAAGGGTCATATTTTATTCCTAAGTTTGTTTTTGGTCGAATTAAACTTGTCCAATAGAATTAGGCCACGTGTTAGGGTAATATTAATATCATATTTATCCTTAGTTACCCTATTTACTATTAACCGCGGTAAAAAAGGTAAAAAGTTACTATTCACCAAAAAATTATTTTCATCTCATTGAACCACATTTTAGTCCTTGATATTAACTATGTCTCTCGGATTTTCGAAATTCCATTCACAGAAGCGGTAAAATTAAGTTTTATGCAAAATTCAGTTTTTTAACCTACCACTTAGTGGTTTCACTATTCATCAAAAATTGAATGTTTTCAGAAAAATACAAAAATTTCACCCTAGGCTAATTTCGATATTCTGAGTCCAAAAATGAAGTCCATTTTGAAAAATAAAATTTATAAAATTTCAAAAAGTGGTTATTACTATTCATAACGGCTAGTTTTAATAGCATATTGTTGTTTAGTGAAACTCGGTATTGCGTACGACGCAAGCTATCGAGGAAGGTCGCGATTGCGTGTAAAGAAAGCCAAGCAAGTGTTGTGTAGAAAAAGATTTCTTTGATGATTTATATAACATAAAAGTCTCGGGTGTTACATTAGAGGTTGGAGAAGTTAAATAAAAGAAAACAATTTAAGAGAAACTGTTACCTTTAATTTGGGTAACTCCCTTTGGATTGAACCAATGGCCTTCTTGAAGTGCCTTATTCCTAATGTAAGGCATCTAAGAATAAAATATGGATGTAGGGAGATATATTTGGCTGATTTTGGACTATAAAAATGGCTTGATAGGTGTGTGGAATTGGTTAGAAATGGTCTCCTTCTATAAGGGGGGGAGGGGCTCTTTAGGAAAGTGTGAAAACATAATTTTATTATATAATGATATTCAGATTATAATGGGCCAAAAATAATTATAGTGGAAGTTAAGATGACTATTATTCGAAATAAAATCATCCAATAGGAATTTTACTTGTTTTGGATAATATTTTAATCAGTATAATCTTATTTATTTAAATAAATTATTAATGAGGTAAACATTGCATCATTATTGTGTCATAAATAATTTAATATATATGATATATAAAAATTATATAAAAAATACCATGATGTAGGAAATATTTTTATATTTCTAATTAATATTTATAGTCGAAATTATAGCTTATATAACCCCCTGTAAAAATTAATTTACTAAAAGATATTTGAATATGTCATTTTTGCCTTTACATTAAATTAATTAATCTAAAGTGTTATTATCACACTCATGTGGCTCAATGGGGTCCCAAAATCGACCCAAACATTCCCATGGTCGGCCATTACACATCCAATAAGTTTAGGACAAGTGTTAAGGTAATGATGAATTATTATAATTTTTTTAACCTTGAATTAACTTATTTACCTTTAACCGCGGTAAATAAAAGTTAGATGTCATTTTTCACCAAATAATATTTTCATCTTAATGAACCAAATTTTACTTATTTAAAACAACCATGTAAGTCAGATTTTTGAAATTAAAATCATAGATGTGGTGAAATTTCATTTAAATGGAAAAGACAGTTTTTTTTAACTACCACTAAGTGGTTTCACTATTCATAAAAAATTTAGGTTTTTCAGAAAAATAACAAAAATTCAGTCTTTTCTATATTTGATATTCCGAATTCAAAAATTATTTTTAATTTTTCAAATTCAAAACAAATAATTTTATGTAATTAATTTTAAAATTAATTTCCGTTATCAAAACAAATAGCATGTTTTTAAGAAATAATAACTATGATGATACTCAAACTTGTTTATGTCCAATTTCAAAGTGAAGTTAATTACAATGACAAACATTGAATTAAATTGTAAAAATATATTTCAATTTCACTTTAAAACCAATTAAAAATATTAATATAACCATATAAATAAATTATATTAAAAGGCACATTTGAATTGAAATACAATATTTTTCACTATTCATGAAAAAATGAACATTACTAGAAAAATACCAAAAAATTACCCAAAGTAAATTTTGATGTCCCCATTCTAAAGAAGGATTTTATTTGGTCAATTAGAATTTATTAAAGGGTCCAAAACTATATTTAAAGATGGTTTTCCAATAAAAGGCGATAAATCGAACTTTTAATGTAAATTATGCTTAAAATTAGTGTTAATGATATTGTAGTTAGTTTTATTCATTACCACCAATACAACAACCTAGAGTTAACGAATATATAATATAATAATATTATATTATTAGTGTGCAATGTAAGATTTCAAAGGAACTTGTTGTTGCGTATCGGGTATTCTATCGAACATTGCAGCCCCTTTAAAGTAAAATAAATATTTAATTCACAAATATTAATAAATATGAAATATTTCTTATTTGTTATTTACCTGGGATTTTACAATGTATGAGTCGACATTGTGAATTTTTTATTGAGGTTATATTTTATTAACAAGTTTGTCTGATAAAATGCTGATTTAGAGAAAATATTTTTAGAGCAACATGAACCAATTATAAACTATATTTGTTGTGATGTGATGAAAATTATTGTCTCTTTATAGTGGACAGACAAAAAAACTTATGGAAACATAGGCCAAGTCAAAAAAACCAATAAAACATAGAGAAATTATCTAATATAAAAGCTATTGTAAATTTACCTTTTCTAAAGATATATCATTATACAACATGTGATGCTTGTATATAGGGAAAAATGGTGCAAAATACTTATCGGTATAAGAACAAGAATGGATTTATTATAATTTATTTAATCAAAATATTTGTATACGGATTGATGAATATATGAGAAATATATGTATAGGATTATTTTGATCTTTTTATTAATGACAATAGTAGAATGACACTTTCTGTGTTTATCTAATGAAATAGAGATTTCATTGGATGCATGGAGAGGTTTCTAAGAAAAGATAAAAATTTGATCGGGTGTAGAATTAAGATACCATGTTCAAAAAAAGAAAAACAAATTATACCTCCATTGATTTTGAATATTATCTTCAGTACCATCGAAAAAATTATGTAGTTTCATCTATGGAAACTCCATAGAAAAATAGAGTCATTGAACAAGGAAATTATATTTGAAAAAATATATACAAAAATATACTCATAGATGTTGTAATATCTCTTACCTATTAGAAAAAGTATGTACAAGAATCATTTTACAAACATAGTTAGGCATAACTAATAATGAGATAATTTAAGAGCCGATTTAGGTATGGTATGGAAGGAATACCTCATCCAAACACTGTGTTTCTTTGTAAGTAATTGATTCATCCAAAATAAGGAAGGAAATAAGAAAAATTATGCTGATACTAAAGATCAATGAGTATTTCCAGGATACGTGGAAAAGAGTAATGCCTAAAAAGGATACAATAAAATGAATCACAAAATTTTTTATCTTTAACACTCTTTTCTTTAAATTAGAAGTGTTGGTGTTAGGTATATAATGCAATGTGATCCCTCATATTATTTTAGATTAATCATCAGTTTCCCAAAATTCTTTGTGAATCTCTCTTCCTTCCCATAACATCATTCATTATGAATATTAAATGCACTAACACCCATCATGGTGTAAAATAATCTTCTTGATATGATTTTGGATCCATTATAGGGTGATATACTTTATAGGTATAAATCATTGGTTTTCTACTTCACTGATCCTTTTTAAAATTTATCCATAGAGATGAAGGATATTGAAACTACAATACATGTATGATGTTATTCATTTTTCATGATCATTTATTCTACCAATGATAGGACAAGTATATATGGGTTTACTTCTACTATAATAATTATATGATGAATACCCAAAACCCATCAATATATTTCATATTTGTGAATAATGGTCAACACAAAATAAGAACTAAATATTGATTTTTAAAATAAATATATAGAAACATTATGTAATTCGTGGTGTTATGAATAACATAAATAGGGATTTCTATAACTTAATATAAATTAGTAATGTTATTTCCACCACCGTTATTTAATATCATCGTTTACCTAATAGTTAATTTGGTAAGGGTATCTATTGTTTTGGCCTCATAATTTTTATATACATGCATCCTATTAAACACTTTATGATAATATAGAAAGGTTAAATCAAAAATCAACACTAACTATATAATTATACTATAGAGAGTGTATTTTTGAATAGGTCACTAAATTCTATATCAAATTAATAGATTACATGGAAATATTACCCTTGAAAAGTCACTTTATAAAGGGAATATTAAAGTTAAAGGACCTTTATAAAGATATATTGTCAAAATATAAATAATAGATTAAGAAGGGGAATTCTTGAATGTGTTTAATAATATATTGTGGTTTCATATATGTTTAAACTAATATAATTATTTTTTATAAATTTGATTCCATCACGGGATAAATGATAGATATAAAATACATATAAAAAATATTTTATTACTTGGTTTTGTAGTCACTTTAATAAAGAGTTATTTTGAAATCGTAAATCTATATGTGGAAAATTGTGACAGATAAAAAGTGGACTAAGTAATTATACATTATCTTTTAAAGGCTATAAAATAAATGGTCATACATTATCTATAGATGTACATGGTTAATATTGTATAGTTAAAAATATTGTAGTCATGGATGTGGTGATGTGATGCATGTATTAGGTGACAATGATAGAAATACCATTTACAAAATAATATTTTACTTTGGTATTATAATGAAAATATTATATTTAGACTATAATTCATTTAATGTAAAATGTTTATAATGCAGATGGGTTAATAATAATATTTAAGTAATATTTTATTAATTTTAATTTCAAGAAATAATTTTAGTAAGGAATGAAACAAATATTAGCCCTTCATAATGGAATCAGACGTAGTAATAATGTTTAATATATGTGATCCTATAATTTTATTCCCAACATTCTTTTTTCCAAAGAAAGAAAATACAGAACCATGTTTCAATTCATTATAGGATGACCCTTTCTGTGTGACATCATACTAATATTTTGTTATATATTGTGATGATAATTTCCAGTATGTTAGAGGTAACCATAAAAGGTGAATTTGGATAATTGAAAAAGGGAATTGTACACATAAATGATTAAATAATGTTATATATTTTAAAACACATTTATGTTAATCCTAGAGTTTTTATATATAATATGTGTTCCATCTACATGATTTTCAATCAATAAATATTATAAATATATTAACTAATTTCACTTACTTATAATGCATAAAATATATTCTCTACCATAATATCTGACTCACTATGATGATGAAAAATATTTAAAATATATTTATATATCATTATTTATCAACTAAAACTTATAATTATTTATGATGAAAATTCATTTATTTAAATAATAAATCATATTTCATTTAAAAATATTCATTGCATTATCAAAAACTATTAAAATGAACTCAGATAATTATATATATACATTAAAATAAATATTGATTAATTTATGTGATAGAATAATTAACTTCACAACACATAGATGTAGGGTGTGTCTAGGATTATTGGAAGTTCATGTTTTCAATTTAAAAGATTTAATTTATTTTAAAAAATAAAAACCCATAAACACACTTTTATTTTCATTAAAAATTATAATAATGATTGATTAAACAATTTTGACATTTTGGAATGAACCTCTTATCATTATAACACATGGTGTGTTTTATATTAATAAAAGTATGTATGTTCTATTTAAAAGTCACATTTTAGTTCAAAATACATATCACGTGAACAAAAAATAAAAAACCCTCTCGTATTTACATGGAACACAAAAAGAATGACTAATGAATCATTTATGACCTATATGAATAAGATTCGTATCATTTTAATGCATAGAACATCCAATATGACTAAATATTCATTTTTGTAATTCATAAGTCACGTTTTAGTTGAAAATGTGCATACCAGGTTTAAAATGATGAAAATGTTATTATATTATAGTGAAAATATAGCACAATTACCAATGATTCATTTCTAACATGTAGGAATTAACTAAACATCATTTCAATTAATTGTGTTCTTAGTATGTCTAAAAGTGCATATTTTCAAATTGAAGGTCATATTTTCATTCAAAAAAATGATTCACATGCCCAAATCTCTGGAAACATTCTGATATTGTCATAAAAAACTAAAAAATTGACATTATTTTTTTTACTTGTAGGAATGAAAATTAAAATATTTTAATGCTTGTGGTGAGACCAATATGATTAAAATTGCATGTTTTCAATTTAAAAGGGAAATTTCAGTTAAAAAATGTGTGTAATGCACTCAATAACAATGTGAATACTCTAATGTTAACATCAAACTATATAGAAAAGTATGAAGATTTCTGTGAATAAATGTAATAAAGTACAAATTATTCTAAAGTGTGGTGTGTCTAGAATGACAACAAAATCATTTTTTAAATATACACATTATATTTTAGTTCAAAATATATTATAGAAGATCCAAACTATGAAATTATTCTCTAATATTCCTTAAAATTTACCAGATTTACCAATAAATAATTTCTTACCTATGTAAATAAATTGAACATCATCTTAATAACGGGCGCACTTAGTATGATAACAAGGGTCCCTTTTCAATATTTAGGTTATATTTTCATCCAGAACACTTCTCACAATCTAAAAAATACGAAAAAATTCTCTAATTATTGGAAAATTATTTAAAAATGATGTTTTATTCATTTTACTCAAATTGGAATTAACCTTTCATTATTCAAAATCATAATGTGGTTGATATGATTGAAGGTGAGAATTTTAAAATTAAAATTCAACTTTTTGTACAAAAATTTTTCATATACTGAAAATAAATAAATTTATCACAGATTTATTTGTAACTATTTTAAAATTATAAATAGATCATTTATGACCTCTATTAATGACCTTCACATCATTACAATGAAAAGTGAAATTGGTACGTTTGGAAGGGCATTCATTCTAATAAAAATACATATTTGAGATCAAAATTCTAAACCAAGAAAACATGATCATAATATTGTGAAACTCAATGTAAATTTCCAATGATTTATTTTTGACATATATTAAATAACTGAATTTCATTATAACATGTAGTGTATATGACTAAAATTTCATGATTTTACTTTAAAAGTCCCATTTTAGTAAAAAAAGGATCACATTCTCAAAAATAAACAAACTATATTTAATTGATTAAAAAATGTAGGAAAATAACCAATGAATAATTCTTTTCTTGTTGGAGTAAATAAAATTTTACTCTAATGTGTAGTGAAATTGTTATGATTAGATGTGTATGTTTTCAATTAATATGTCATATTTAGTAAAATATGCTTTTCACATGATCAAAATCTAGTAAAACACATTGATTACTCTAAAACTCAATGATAATGAATATTGATTCAATTGTGTCAGATAAGAATTAACCTCACATCACTCAGAGGCATCTATGGGTTGGGATGACCTAATGTATACATATTCATTTTTATTTAGTTTTAATTTTAATATGTGTTATTAATATGAAAAATATTATTTATTATTATTTATATATTATTAGTTTCAATAAAAGATATATTTGCATGGTTGACTTAATGTTAAAGGATATTTGATTCCTCAACAAACATTTCTATACACACTATTTTTATGCAATTATTATATTTATAAATGTTCTAATAATGACTTAAAATAAAATATATTGTGATATAATGAAATTTATTTACTATATTATATTGATTCTCATTTTCATTATATTTTATCTACAACCAGATTATAATATATATATATATATTATTTGTGTGTTTTGACGCTGTTTTAGTAATGAATGATGCTTGTTGTAGTTAGTTAGCACCTTCTTCTATGCTAAAAAACATTGAGAAAGGTATCCTTTTTTGGTACTAAAAACATTGAGAAATATACTCTTTTATGGAGTAAACATTCCCAAATATTTTTCATTATTGAGGAAAGCCTCTCATATAATTGAGAAAATGGGATCCTATTATATTCTAACATCATAGAACCACACCTCCACTAGGTTGAAACACTACTATGTCTATCATCAAAGGGAAGAGAATATAGACATCATGTAAGAAAAAATCATTACTGTTATTGGTCTAAAAGAGTAATCCTCATCACTATAGGGACAGAAACTCGACCTAAAAATACCAATGAAGAAATGAGGATCAATTAGAGAGATAAAATTAGAGTGTCCCAATAAGTTAATTGGGTGACATTGAGAAATTGTTTGGATAAAATATTTCATAATTCTTTTAATTATTTCTCAAATTTGAGTATTTCTTATAAATAATTTGATATATGTTCTGATGTTATATCATTAATGTTAGTTTTATTGATGCTTAGAGGTTTTTGTCTAATTTTGCAATGAAAAAATATAGTTCAATAATGAACTTCCTATGATATAATTTTTGATGTTATTAATTTTATGATTAAATTTACATTATTTTTACTTCATCGTGGTTCCTTTACTGAATATATACATCATTATATTAATTTTTTCATTAACTGTTGAGGGAATGACATAATATCATGTTATAACATTATCCATGTAGAAAGATACATGATCATTTTATGGATTTTTTGTCTTAATAAACATAAATAAGAAATTTACATTGAATATGGTGTGGTGTAAAGAAACTAACTAGGAATTAAAATGTATCATATAGAGAATGATGTATGTCTATTTGGTTTTTCAATGTGTGTGGTGAAATATGTGAATGGACTTCATGTAGGAACCACAATTATATAAAACCTAATTGTTAATCTATTTTAAACAACATGGATAATAGGTTTCTTTATATAAAAAAATATGTGTTGGAAAAATATTACATTTGTTAGAAAAAATGTTTTCAACTTAATATTAGACAGTAGTTATTTAATAACAGATGTTAAATCTATTAATAAGAATGGTTAAAGAAAAATCAATGCCATAATGTCCAATGGAGGCCCTTTCATTCCGTCTATTCATATAGAGAATATCGAAAATGAACATTCATTATTTATTATACCTATTTATGAATTTAAATTATATTTTAAAAATATAAAATATACCCCAATTAGATTTCACAGTTATCCTTAATTTCCAATTACACTGTAACCTACCATTAAAAACCTAACGCATTATGATTTACCATATTCCTATTTCTCCTTGTTTTATATCCATATTAATGGTTCACTCTAGACAAGGATCACCTACAATTGGAAGATATGTGTCTCTGTAATTTCCAAACCACCAATACTTCCCTATCCGGAATCCACACTAACCTACAAACATTAATCCTCTAATATTTATGGTTTGGTTTTTGATGGGGTTTTAGTAACAAAAATATCTTTGAAAACTTTTATATTTATCTATTTATTATAAATCACCTTATAAAATTTTATGTTAATCTCTATACATTTCATTTCACAGTATTGAGGTTAATATATTGTTTTAATTTCTTAAATATTAAATTATTAATATTTTGGTTTATATTTTATTAGTGGTCATTTTTAATTCTATTTTATGTTCTGTAAATTTAGAATCATGTCTTTTTTTCCATTCCAATAATAGTTTTTATTTTTGTGTATGTTTTCATTGATAATTTTTATTAAATTTGTTATCCTACATCTATTTTATAAATGATATAATAATATTAATAGTGAAAATATTATAAATAAATTATCATGAACAACAACAACAATGATATTGTGGATTTTTAGAAATATATTCATATTTTATACAAATCATATATATATATAAATATATATACCTGAATGCATGAATACATATATATAATCTATGTTATGAAATTTATTAAAAAAACATGTATATGTTATATATATATATATGACATTAACAATATATATATATTAGAACATATATTTTCATAAGAAAAATCTAAAATTATATATAATACAGAGAATGAAAAAAATTTAAAGCCCATATTCTTATTAGTATAATAATAATAATAATAATCATCATAATCATCACCATAATCATCATCATAAATTATTAGAGGTGTTATAAAACATATAAAACAACACACACACCCAAAACTCTTGAATTAGGCAATACTACACCCCCTTATGTATAGTCTACACACAATATATGAACTTTATTATTAAAACTAAAGGCCTATTTCAATCTAACAGATACAACAACCATGTTTTTAACCAATAACCTAACCTATAAATAGTTTTATATTTTTCATACCATTCAATGCCAGCCTATATTCCTAGAGGATGGTCAGGAATTCCACAACCACTAACTAGTGATAGTGTCCTTCTGTGATCTATGTTATTGAACCCAATTTATGTTTTTTTCATACAGTATTAAATAATGTTCTTGATATCTCAATGTGTCAATGTAGAACATATTGATAGTAGTTTAGTAAACCCATTCATGACGAAGAGAGGGATACTATAGCTACGTGGACATGTTGTCTATATACACTATATTGAGAATATTGGAGAAACACTTATTTCATAGTATTGAAATAGGTAACTAATATACTACCATATATTATGTGGAATGGTTTTTGAGGTTTTTTTACATTAATCATATTACAAAGGAAGATGTTTCCATTAGATTATGTAGGAGATTAATTCACTTGGTAAATATATATTGTTATTTTGTTTAAGTGGATTGAAAGGTGTTGAATAAGTTTTGTTCCAAGGAGTTATGTTATTGGTGAATTTTATATATCCACGACGAAGCTGATAATATAGATGATAATAAGGATGACATATGATATTACTTATCAATGATATTTTTGTATTCAAAAATGGAAAATATATTTATGATAATTTATATAGGTATAGTAAAAATCAAAAAGAGTAGAAAAGAAGAGGGTGAACCAATTATGTTATTACCCGTTATATCACCTGAGTCTATGAAGTTACAGTCATTCCCAAGTGATAAAAACTCAGTGTTCCTATACCAAATGACTGAGTTAAAATCCATGTGTGGGATTATTTCTAAAGTTAACATAACATGCACTACATTAGAAGAACTATTCACTAGAATTGGGATTTTGGGTCCCAAATTTTGTCCTGTGGACCGTTTTTCCTTTAGGCCATCAATGGCCATTAGGAAAAAGGGCCTTTGATCCAACATTAGTCCTTTGGGGTATATGATATTTAGGAAATCAAGGGCCTTAATTCCACGGGTTCATCAAGCCATGGAATAGATTAGGTCTAGTTTAGTATAACATACCTAGGATAATGAATTAGAGTTGTAGAAATCACAAAGTACTGTAAACTAAAACTAGGAATGAAGGAGGGAAATTGGGTACATTCAACCATCCTGTGTATAAATACACAAGAAATATATGATCTTAAAAATGGTAGTTTGAGATTTTGGACAAATTTGAATATGTGATGGGGTGGGGTTGTTCTAGTATTGTACAACCAGATAGATATGTAATTTGTCTAGGCATTTGGGCCTTAGATCTATATAATTTAGGTCATTGTGGCTCTATAACTCCAAGTAAAATAATGATTTCATCTTAACCGATTTAAATAGAGGGGTTATAATGATATAAAAAATATATAATTGGTGCTAAAAGAAATAAGTGATTTGAGTTGATATTACATACTATTGTAGTACATATAATATAAAAGAGATAATGATATATAAACTTGTGATCAATTTTCACCGTTATGTGTCAATAATTGAAGTGAACCAATATTTTGATGAAGGATTAGTCTTTTTTGTTAAATATGAAGAATAAGGGTGAGGTATTGTCCTATCATATGTTGATCATCATTCTAAATGAAGAATTAGACTAGGAATACTTATTTAAAATATATTTTTATTGTGTTGTAAAGAAAATGGAATTTTCATTCCTTGATTTATATATTTGTAAGATAACCCATTAAGGATTTATATATTTGAGGCAGCCATAAATAATACTATTTTTAAAATAATATTGATCTAAGATAATGTTTCTTGACGATTTATATTTTTTTATTAAATAAGAGAGTTTTCAAGGTGTTTGATATTGTAGGAATGTTTATTAAAGAATATTGAACCCTAGAAGTCATATTTAAATATATATTTTTGCATTATTCAATAATTTTTTGTTGTAAATAATAGAGGTTTTTGGTGATGAGTAATTGTTTTTAGGAAAATTGAAGAAACCTATTTGGGAAATCATGAACCCTTTATGATAAAGATCTCAACTTGTGTAGTAGAGTACAGAACCACCTCTTATTTTACAATAAACATTTTGGACCACTATAAGGTTGCATTATTCTATGATAGAGATTTATTATTGGAATGACATAGAATTCAAGTATCTGGTTCGGAATTGGATTCCACGATATGTAAAGTGGGTTACATGAAATTGGATCATAGGAAATTACATGGTCTCTGTAGGAGTACACAAAGGGTATTCACTGAATAATTAAAAATAAAATATCATGATTAGAGTGTTTCATTGAGTTATTTTCAAAAAAATTGTATACTAATGCATTTATTATGCATCAATACACACTTAAGGTAAATTCGGTATGTATTCATAAGACCATTTAAGAAAATATTAATTCTCATGGTTGACACCATGTAGTGATCGTGCAATCTGTTAGGCTTAGTTGGTGGTTTGTTTGAGGATTATGTGGTCCATTGAGTTATGTACACTGAATATAATGATAAATCTTAAATTTGGACCATGAATTAGATTAAATGATATGTGACGGTATGTACACAATTTTTATATTAGAGTACATGATGAATAATTTTTTTCTTGTTTACATCATATAAGGTAAATCCAAGTTGATGTTTTAGCTCTAAGGACACAATTGCGTAATTTTAGAGACCATAAAGTTCATTGGAGAATTAAATTTATTTTATCATGTTTCATATAAAATCATAACATAATGAAAAAGTGTAAGTGAACATCATATTATTAAATTGTGGAAGTCTTCATCCATTGTTGTGAGAAAGGGGAAGTCAACCAAGGTAATCCAAGAGAGGTAGTTAACTGTACATGAGTACATTGTAATGGAATAATGACTTAAATAAAGTTATTATTTCTAAAATATTTTAATTCATATAAAAGTGTAAATATTAGTGGATTATTTTACAATTTATAAACTTCTAGTGTATAATTATTTGACTTTCAATTTGTGTAGAACCAAGTAATAATATATTGTTAAATTTTACATATATAATTATATGTTTGGTGAATTTAAATTATAATTTGATAGGATTAACATGTTCCTACCAATATAGGTAAATGATTCATCAAAATAAAAATAATAATTTTCCACCCTGAATCACCCCTCCCTTTTAGTGTTTTATGGGGTAAATCAATTAGTGTCATATAGATATATTAGTCGTGTAATTTTTTATATGAGTAATATTGATTTGGAGAATTCACTAAATTATAAAATTGGTGCTCTATTTAATGTAATAACATATAAAAATTTCGAAAAAAAATGATATCAAATTTTTGATCTCATGGACAAGAAGTTTATTCTAATACTTTACAAGGGATGGAAGTTTATAATACAATAGGGTAGTCCAAGAAAGATGTTGACATAAAATGGTTGAATGCTAATGAAAATTATTAGAATGCTTTATTGGGATCTATATAAGATCATATATATATATATATATGAAATTAACTATATGAAAAGTATAAATTCTATGTGGTATAATTGTTTTAATATATATGAGGGTTCTAGTAATGTGAAGGAGGCCTAGTTGCAGGTCATCCATAATAAATTTTGAGTATTTGAAAATTATTCTATGTAAGAATATTGTTATATTTTACAATGATATCACTAAATATATCTGATCCATTCTATGAATTGGGTAATGGATAGAAAATATTTTTATATATATAAGATATTATGATGATTTCCCCTATATAAAATTAAAATTTATCAACTATAATGAGGGGTAGTTTACAAATCTCTCTCAAGATGACATGTTAAGCTTTTTGGTGGCATATAAAATGTGAGTTAGTCCACAAGGGACATCAAGTTATGAAATTAAAGAGATGAATTTAAAATAAATAGAATTTATTTAAATGTCTAAAGGATATAATGGAGAATATAATATTTGAGGATGAATTTATCTCCATTGGTGGATAGAAAATTTAATAGAGGAAATGGTAGATTCAAATGAAAACAAAAATTAATTTCTTCAGGTGTGGTAAATTTGGGAACATTAAATCAAGGTGACCTAAAAATATTTGATGATACAGAAATTGAAACATAATATATATATAACACATGAATAATCATTACTCCAAGAAGATACTCAAAAATAAGGATCTCTTCAAAATGTAAATCTCTAAGGAATTTCATTTGGAGAAATGAATAAAAAGATACTAAATACTATTTAGTGGTAGTTTTAACTAAATTCAAATAATAAATGGATTATTCCATGATGAATACTATTGAAAAATAAGATTATGAAAAGGATAAGGGAATCGAACCTATAGGTGAAATTTATCTTAAAGTAGATATTGAAGGATCAAATGAATAACTAGATATATAATGGAAGAAGAATAAATATATTGATGGATTAATGA
This sequence comes from Viscum album, assembly GCA_963277665.1. Lineage (NCBI taxonomy): Eukaryota > Viridiplantae > Streptophyta > Magnoliopsida > Santalales > Viscaceae > Viscum > Viscum album. The sequence goes on from OY728133.1 coordinate 1,317,517,629, forward strand.
AATATTCCTCAGAATTTGTTGATCATATTGAATCAAAGATTTACCCTATAAAAAATTAAAATTGAATAAAAGTATATTAGTTAGGAAGGATTAGAAGAATAATTTAATATAAAACCTAAAATTAAATAATAGACTAAGCTGATCAACAACCAGAATGTTAGTCTATATGGAATTCCCAATAATTATTATTTCTTTAAAGAAAAAGTTGTTACAAAAAATATTTAACTGTTAGTGAAATTTTATGATTCGTAGAAGAATATTCACCTTGGTAGGTTCAAATATGTTGAATTGATAGAAAATTTCATGAAATGATCTGATGGTATCAATAACATTCTAAATGAATAGAGACCCATGTTTTTGGTTAAATTTGGTATCGAATGTGATGTTAAAAATTCCAAAGAATAAAAAATGATAAATCTAAAAATGGGAAAGGCATTTTTGGTGATTATGGAAACCAATCTATGTCCCCAAAATTTCACACATCGATCACACCAAACAATGAATATCATAGGGGTTTAAATAATCATCAATCCGCAAATACTATTCATCAACTTAGTTGATATACCACGGATGGGGACATGTGGAGGAATGGGGGATAAAATATATTTCCTTTATCAAGTGTTAATTAATTAGATACCTTGTCTACACTATGTAATACTATGAATATGGAAGAAACTACTTGAATTGTGAATCACCTTGAAGACAACAATGAAGAATGATTCCATATCATTTAATTAATATAAAAATTAATTTATTTTTATATTCTTATCAACGATATAACTTTGGCGATAAATGTATTGATTACACGATTAGAAGAAATAACACCTTCCAAAATGGAAGCTCGGGGAGAATGAAATATAGTCAACATAAATATATTTCATTGGAGGAATAAATACTCCATTCAACGAAGAGAATATGAGAATGATTTTACATCCAAAGATGAGGAGAAAATAGAGTGGATATCATATACCTTTTTTCATCAATGTATCTTTTTAACGGTAAATAAGAATAATGAGAAGAAGTATTTGGATGAAACTAATATGAAATCAATGATGAAAAATAAACAAGGATTCTTGATATTCGGATTTCATCACACCTGATAGGAAATCTAAATATCTTGAAAAATTTTTAAGGTAGAGTTGATGAAACCATTCATTTTGTAAATGATATATACTTCAAGACCAAAGGAATTGCAAATAAACATTTGGAAATTACTGAGCTAAATAAGACATAAGTGATCATTATAGATGGTTTATGACACAACTAACTATGTATGTAAGGACCCGACCATAACAATTACATAATATTGAATTAAATGAATAATTCACATTGAGGATCTTTTTAGGTTTAAATTTTTAGAGAGTTAGGCCATAACTATTACATTACATCTCAGAAATACAGAGTAAACACTTCTACATAGTTCCCATTTTTTCATAAAATAAAAACTCATGAAAAAAAGAGTCATGTCTAGTTCCATATTTTAGACTACATGACATTTCCTTGATCCCATCCTTGACCCTATTCCACATTATTTCATGTGAAAAACATTTCAAAATCATGGGATGAGCATAAAAATCTAAGTAAGGGTTATAAAACAAATAATTAAACCATTAGTTCATAAATACATTCAAAACATAAACTATTTTACTTACATTATGAAAAAATAAGATTTATGAATAACACATAGTAATCACAAATCATAAAGGTAACTTGTGGCATACATTAAATACATTAATTGTAGATATCACAACTACATAGAAAGTTACTTTGAAATACCCATCATAGTATATTCCCTAAAATCTCTTAGTAGAAACATTCATGTTTACCTTTTCACGTTACCCAGTGCAATGGAGAGATATCTCGGGCTCACCCGCCCTAGGTTTATCACGGAACTACCTGTATATGTACATAATTCCCAAAAAAAAATCACTTATTCAGAACATGTAAAACAATCATAAAAGAAAGATAAAATTTTCACCTTGTAATCACAATATATCATTTCTAGAAGGTGACATAATCAATGCTTTATCAAACCATTTTCAAATCCAATTAAAACATTTAAGAAAGAGATTTTTGTATCAAAGTGTCCCATACCACATTGAAGATTTTAAAGAAATTAACATTTTAAACCAATAATGTCCACATAAATAAATCCCAAAAATCATTTTGGAAACCTGTACATTGATGATAAATATTTATAAGGATAAATCATTAAATCCTTCTAAATGATATTTTAGTTAAAGAGTATTTAACAAAATGAGAGATGCTAGAATAAAAATAATTGAGGAATATAATTTAATAATATCTCTATAATATCATGAGAATAAAATGATTCCTGATATAATATGTCAAAGGATAGTATATACACCATATAAGAGTGAATTGGTGCATAATAAATAATTAAGTCTCAAGGGAATGTAAATTGAGACACAATCCCTTATAAAGACGGTATCCCTAGATTAAGGATAAATCAATGATATAATTTATCTGTGAAAAATATAAATAAATCCAATATAAGTGGATATTATGTTTAAAAAAATCATAGGTCATTCACACATATTATTAGCACGATATAATCAACATGTAGAAGTTTAACCCAAAGAATTGAAATTGGGTTAAGAAGTCCTGTTACAAAAATTCGACAGCCTAACGACGTCACATTAAAATTCAAGAAATGAGTTTATGAGATAAAAAGGGTATCTGATGACATGGACATAAAATTTAAATCAATAATGATATATAAGAACATATCCCAACATAATAATATGTAAATTAAAAGACATAACAAAAAGAAGTCTTTTAAAAAGAGGAGGGTGAAAGGTTCCCTTACCGATTTGGTAACGTACAAAACATATTCCACATGAAAGAAGGATAATATAATGAAGATTTATATACTAATAAATATAAGTATATTAAAAAAATAGTATAATCATGGGTTTTACCTACACCACACAAAATAAAGTAGTGGAAAATATAGCATGTATCACATGGGGATAAAAAGTGAGATGAAAACCCCTTACCACGTTGTAATCAATCGAGTCGTATGACCCAAAGTTGATAACCACCAAATGAACCATAGAATACCATGAATATAATGATAGTCATGATAATATATATCAAAATGCAGTACAAATTACACCAAATTAAATAAATAAGTGGCGAACAATGGAAATCTCACGGAATTAAAAGTGAGATAAGAAAATCCCTTACAAATATTCGGCAGCCTAATGACGCCTCTTAAAAATTATTAAAATTAATTGAGGAGAGTAAGAGAAGGTCTCTATTCATATGAAAATAAAAATTACATTATGGTGAATATAAAATAACATCTTCTAACATAAGAAACATCAAGAATAAATGAAATGACATAAAAGAGAGTACATGAAAAGAAAGAGAGGGGTCAGATCCCTTACCTCGGGTCCAACATGACTCGATCCATCCATTAATATCATGAATAATAAACTAAAGTTAATTTCTACATTCATAAGAACCATTTTTTTAATGTTTATTATTCCTTTTATAACACTTATTACCATGTTAGAATCATTATGTAATCAATCTAGTTATTATTATGTGTTTTGTCGATATTTGGTACTTGAGTCACAAATGAACACCATATAGTTAGAAGTTGTTCATGTGGTAAATAGTACATTATATCCAGAATTATTTTAATGATTTAGATATAATATATATCATATATATCCAGTATATACATGTATTTATAATAGTACATAGCATTTGGAGGTAAGAAATGAAATGCATCGTTCATGGAGACGGTATGCCGTACGTACGCATGAACGCTACTCTCATTTCTATTTCTTATTTTAATGGAATTAAAACATAATGATATATTGGTATATTATAATTTCATTATAATATCATATATTATATCATTAAATATATCATTTATACATCCCACATAAAGCATTAATGAGTCATATCACTTTGAGGGGGCGGTAGTCCGCACTTTCTCAAATGAGATTATCGTATTTACCCACTATGGAAACTATAGAGGATTGATATAATTGAGAAGTACAGTAGCATTAGGAAATCATAAACATAATATATATCTTATATAAATACAGTTCCATAATAATGGCCACCATGAGAGGAAGTATGATGTAATGGAACAATCATCATTTCATGAGGCGTTAGTTTTCCATCCATAAAAACATTTTATTATTCATCCATTAGATAGAGGTGTGTGTAAGTGTAGTTAAAATACATCTAATAACAAAATCCAATTATATTGAGGATACTTTTGTTGTTACAAAATAAAGGAATAAAAAGATTTTAGGGGTTGGATATATAAAATAAAAGAAAACAATTTAAGAGAAACGGTCACCTTAAGTTGGGTAACTCCCTTTGGTTTGAACCAAAGGACTTCTTGAGGTGCCTTCTGCCTAAAAACGGCTTCTGGAATGAGTATAGGGATTTAGTCAGCTTAATTGGGCAGATTTTGGACGATCCAAATGGCTTGAGAGGCATGTGTAATTGGTTAGAAACGGTCTCCTTTTATAAGGGGGAGGAGGGGCTCTTTAGAAAAGTGTGAAAAAATTATTTTATTATATAATTATATTTGGTTTCTAATGGTCCCAAAATTCTTATAGTTGAAGATACGATGACTCATAATCTAAATAAAATCATCCAATAAGAATTGGAAAAGTTTTGGATAATATTTTATTCATTATAATCTTATTTATTTAAATCTCTTATTAATGAGGTAAACACTGCATCATTATCGTGTCATAAATAATTTAATTTATTTGATGTCTAAAAATTATATAAAAAATACCATGATTTAGTAAGTATTTTTAGCGTTCCAATTAATATTTATAGTCGAAAAGATATCTTATATATCCCCATGTAAAAATTAATTTTCTAAAAGATATTTGAATATGCCATTTTTTCCTTTACATTAAATTAATTAATCTAAGGTGTTATTATCACACCCAAGTGGCTCAATGGGGTCCAAAAATAGACACAAAGAAGAACATGGACGGCCATTACTCATCCAATAAATATTGGACAAGTGTTAAGGTAACTTTGAATTATTATAATATTTTTACAACCATAAATTACCCAATTTACCTTTAACCGCGGTAAATAAAAGATTAAAGTTACTATTCACCAAAAATTATTTTCATCTTAATGAAACAAATTTTACTTCTTGATAACCACAATGTAAGTTGGATTTTTTCTATTTAATTCACAGATGTGGTAAAATTTCATTTAAATGAAAATGTCATCTTTTTTAACTACCACTAAGTGGTTTCACTATTTATCAAAAATTGATGTTTTTCAGAAAATTGCCAAAAATTCAGCCTATGCTATATTTGATATTCCGAATTCAAAAATGATGTACATTTTTACAGATTAAAAAAATATATGTGTATTTAATTAATATTAATATTAATTCCCGTTATCAAAACAAATAGAGTGTTTTTAATAAACAATAAATATCAAAGGATTGATACTTGTTTATGTTCAATTTCAATGTGAAATTAATTCCAATGAACAACATTGGATTAAATGGAAAAAATATAATTCAATTTGAGTTTAAAACCAATAAATAATAATAATCTAACCATATAAAAAAATTATCTTTAAAGGAACTTTTGAATTTAAATACAATATTTTTCACTATTCATTAAAAAATGAACTTTATCAGAAAAATACCAAAAAATTACCCAAAGTAATTTTTGATGTCTCCATTATAATGGAGTATTTTATTTGTTCAATTATAATCTATTAAAGTTTCCAAAAATATATTTAATGAGGGTTCTCCATTAAAAGGTGGTAAATCGACCTTTTAATGTAAAATATGCTTAAAATTAGATTTATTCAAATTTTAAGCCTCTAAAATTTATTGGATAAATGTAAATACATTTAACATACTTGTATAATCATATTGTAGTTATTTTTTTCATTACCACCAATAAAACGGATCAGAGTTAACTATCATATAAAATAATAATATTATATTATTAGTGTGCAATGTAAGATTTCAAAGGAACCGATTGTTGTGTATTATGTATGCTATCGAACAAAGAAACACCTTTAAAGTAACATTAATATTTAATTAAAAAATATTAATAAATATGAAATATGTCTTATTCTATTTTTACTTGGGATGTTACGTCCTTCCCCCTTTTGGGAATTGCATCCTCGCAATTTAAAAAAAGGGCTCAGAAACTTCATTGAAAGTCCCACATTGGAAAAAGAATCAGTAAAACTATCAATTTAAAAGAAAGAACGAGAAGCACAAAGGTCACCCGAGTTATCCCATATTAAGATCCCACGAAATCATGGAAATTTAGGAGGAAACAAAGGGTCATATTCTGATGGAGTGTGTTAGGAAACTTGTTTAGGAGAAAGATAACTACCAAAAAATCACAAACTTGTGATGGGTTAAACAGTCTTTGATTCCCCAGTTGGAAAAGTTAGCGGACAAGTTTTTTGTTTAATGTTACTTTTTTGATGAATTTATTTATGAGATTAACCAAAAACCAAAGGAAATATACTTACGTGTCATGTAGACATTCATCTTTTACTATATTTTATACACAAACTCATATTTTCTCCAAACGATAAATATTCAGGATGAAATTTTCTCAAATTAAGAGCACTATAATCAACTTCGTGAGAATCAAATAATCCAAAAATGATGAACTATATATTTCCCATATCTTGATATATTAACTGAAACCAAAATTTTTAGTATAATATCAAATAATAACCAAAAGGATAATCTTTTATAAAAATAAATACTAATCTTAATCTACAAAATTCAACAAAAAGAACCCAAGGATCAAGAAAGACCATTAAATAATCTGTTATCCTTAAAATTCATCAAAGTAATCCAAACTATTATTGAAACCCAAATCTATGAAGGATTTAATTACATAGTCTTCCAAGGTAAATCATAACATTTATATTCAAATAACATCAGTTTTTCTTAAAGTCTCAATGGAGATGTAATTAACCTAATCACATATCCTCCATGATAGGTTAATCATTTCCATAGATAACCCAAAATCAACTTATTCCTGATTCATATGATCATATTACTAAAAATAATTAGTCATACTAACCAGGGACATCATGTAGTCCAGTGGTAGGTAATAAATATCAGTAGTACCTTGGTTTTGGGTTCGATTCCCACATCTTCTTCTGATGCGACGGTTTGTCACATGGTTTGCGTGTTGTTAATTTTTAGAAACTACATAATTTTTTAACATTCCCAAAAGAGATAAATTCATCAAAGATAACCATAACATATTTTAACCACAATTTTTATCTAATAACTTTTGTTTTCATCCCAAAATGTATTAACCAGTAATTGCCTCAAATTCAAGGATCATATAAACCCAAATGGTTCTTTATAAATATACCCACAAAAGAGAAGATAATTATTCCTTGAATAAAATTTTCATATATCAATCATCACGGTTACACATACTATAGAAATTATTCAAATGTAATCCCATCATCAAAAGAGCCTTAATACTTTTAAGCATTTCACCATCCTGAAATATACTATAAGTCTTGAATCCCTTATATGTTGACCTCTTACTCATTCAGAATTCTTCATGATCCATTAACAAATCATTACCAACTTATTCTGAAATAATTCTTTCCAAAAAACAAAATCATGAATCATATCCTAAGACTTCAATAATAGGAAAACATGTGTTAAAAACTAATCCATACCTTTAATTGGTCATTGTTAGTTTATTCATCCTCAATCGGAATGACATTAGGTATTGGTAAAAGAATATTTTTACGATCTTGGTGATCCCATTCCCAAAAAATCATCATAGGACATGTGTTTGCATAATGACCATGCTCACTGCATTTAAAACATTCAATTGATCCTTCAGAATGAACTTTTTTCCTTTTCCTAGAGTCAACTAGATGGTTCTTTTTTCCATGGAAGGTTCTTGCTTTATGACCTTCATTTCCACAACTAAAGCATCTTTCTGTCCCATTGAAATGTTTTCCCAGGTGGTTCTTTCCACTTCTTTGACACATTGGTTTCTGAATATACATACCTTTATGATTATTACCTGAACAACAATAGAGATTTGTTTCTCGCATATATGTGGTATTATAATAATCACTAAGGTTCAGGTGGTCAATCATGACTATAGATAGTTGGTTGAGAATAACCACAAGAGTTCTAATTGCAGATCCCATATCATTCAGCTGCTCGTTCAGAAAACTGTCATAGTTTTCATCACATCCACTATTACTTTGGTGCCTGCTAGATCCAGCCATTTACTATATCCAAAAAGGACAGTGTGAGTATATCATAAAAATAATCATATAATATCTTATGAGGAGGCTAAACAATAAGATATACTTATTCATGTTATCTTAAACTCATTCACATTATAAAAAATAACTATGACTCTTTCTAAAATCCTAACCATTATGGTAATGTCACTTATGCTTAAATTGTATCCTAACCTCTAAAGTTATATAAACCGACCTATGATAGCAACTGTAAGGACCCAACCATAAACATTACATAATATTGAATTAAATGATTAATTCACATTGAAGATATTTTCAGGATTAGATTTTTAGAGAGTTAGGCCAAAACTATTACATTAAATCTCAAAAATACAAAGTAGACACTTCTACAAATTTACATTTTTTTCATAACATAAAAACTCTTGAAAAAAAGAGTCATGTCTACATCCATATTTTACACATCATGACATTTTTTTGATTCTATACTTGACCCTATTCCACTTTATTTACTATGAAAAACATTTCAAAAACTAGGGATGAGCATAAAAAGATCATTAAGGGTTATAAAACAAATAACGAAAGCATTAGTTCATAAATAAATTCAAAACATAAACTCTTTTACTTACCTTATGAAAACATAAGATTTATGAATAACACATAGTAACCACAAATCATAAAGTTAACTTGTAGCATACATAAAATACTTACATTGTAGCTATCACAACTACATAGGGAGTTACTTTGGAATACCCATCATAGTATATTCCCTAAAATCTATTAGGAGAAACATTCACATTTACCTCTGTCACATTACCTAATGCATTGGAGAGTTATCTCGGGCTCACCCGCCCTAGGTTTATCAAGGAAACACCAGTATACGTAAATAATGCCCAATAACCATTACATATTCAGAACATGTAAAAAATCATAAAGGAAAGATAAAATTTCTACATTTTATTCACAATATATCATTTCAATATGGTTACATAATCAATTATTTATCATACCATTTTCAAATCCATTTAAAATATTTAAAAAAATACATTTTTGTATCAAATTGTCCCATATCACCTTTAAGATTTTAAAGAAATTAACATTTTAAAACATTAATTTCCATATAATTAAATCCCAAAACCATTTTGAAAACATGGACATTGATGATAAATATTTAGAAGAATAAATCTTTAAAAAATTTAAAACGATATTTTTGTTAAAGAGTTTCTAACAAAATGAGAGATGCTTGAATACAAATAATTGAGGAATAAAATTTAATCATAACTTTATAATATCATGAGAATAAATGTTTTCATGAAATAATATTTAAAAGGATAGTATATAAACCATATAAGAGTGAATTAGTGCATAAATATAATTAAGTCTCAATGGAATGTAAATTGAGACGCAATCCCTTATAAAGACGGTATTTATAGATTAAGGATAAATCGATGACATAATTTATGTATGTGAAATATAAATACACACAATATAAGTGATATTAAGTGTAAAACAATCATAGTTCATTAACACATATTTATAGCACTACATAATCAACAAGTATAAGTTTAACCCAAAGAATTGAAATTGGGTTAAGATATCCCTTTATTAAAATTCGACAGCCTAACGACGTCACGGTAAAATTCATGAAATGAGTTTATGAGATAAAAATCGTATCTCATAACATGGAAATAAAATTTAAATCAATAAGGTTATAGAAGAACATATACCAACATAATAATATGTAAATTAAAAGTCATAAAAAATCCTTTTAAAAATACATGGGTGAAAGGTTCCCTTACCGATTTGGTAACTTACAAAACATATGCCACATCAAAGAAGGATCATATAATGAAGATTTATATACTCATAAATGAAATTATATTACACAAAGAGTACAATCATGGGATGTACATACACCACAGAAAATATTGTAGTGGAAAATATAGAATGTATCTCATGGGGATAAAAAGTGAGATGAAAACCCCTTACCACGTTGTAATCAATCGAGTTGTATGACCGAATGTTAATAACCACCAAATGACTGATATAATACCATGAATATAATGATAGTCATGATAATATATCTAAACAGTAAGTACACAATACACCACATGCAATAAATAAGTGGAAAATAATGAAAATCGTACGGAATTGAAAGTGAGATAAGAAAATCCCTTACAATAATTCCACAGTCAAACGACGCCTCATAAAAAATATTCAAATGAATTAAGGAGAGTAAGAGAGGTTATATCATCATATGAAAATACAAATTAAACTATGGTGAATATAAAATAACATAATCCATTGTAAGAAACATGAAGCATAAATGAAATGACATAAAAGAGAGTACTTGAAAAGAAATAGAGAGGTCAGATCCTTTACCTCATGTCCAACATGACTCGATCATTCCATTAATCTCCACAATAATAAACTAAAGTCAATTTATACTTTCTTAAGAACCTATTTTCATGTTTATTATTCCTTTTATACCACTTATTACAATGTTATAATCATTATGTAATCATTCAAGTTAATAATGTTTGTTTTGTCGATATTTTGAACTTGAGTCACAAATGAACACCATATAGTTACAAGTTATTAATGTGGTCAATAATATATTATATCCAGAATTATTTTAACGATTTATATATCATATATATCATATATATCTTGGAAATTCGTGTATTTATAATAGTATATAACATTTGGAGGTATGATATGAAATGCACCGTTCATGGAGATGGTAAGCCGTAAGTACACATGAACGCTACATTCATTTCTATTTCTTATTTTAATGGAATTAAAACATAATGATACATCGGTATATTTTATTTCTAGTATAATATCATATATAATATCATTAACTCTATCCTTTCTACATCCTACATATGGAATTAACGAGTCACATCACTTTGATGGGGCGGTAGTCCTCACTTCCTCAAATGAGATTATCGTATTTACCAACTATGGAAACCATAAATACATTATATAATTGGGAAATACATAAGAATAAGGAAATCATAAACATGATATAAATCATATATAAATATTTTTCCATGAAAATGGACACCATGGGAGGCGGTAAGACGTAATTGAATAATCATCGTTTCGTGAGGTGTTAGTTTTCCATCCACAGAAACATTATTTTTTTCATCCATTAGATGGAGGTGCATGTAAGTGTAGTTAGAATACATCTCATAAAAACATCATAGTATATTTAATATACTATTGTTGTTCCAAAATAAAATAATAAAAAGAGTTTATGGGTTGGAGAATTTAAACAAAAGAAAACCATTTAAGAGAAACTGTTAACTTTAATTTGGGTAACTCTATTTGGTTTGAACCAATGGCCTTCTTGAAGTGCCTTCTGCCTAATGTAAGGCTTCTAGGAAGAGCATAGGGATGTAGGAAGCTTAATTTGGCAAATGGTGGATGATAAAAATGGCTTTAGAGGTGTGTGTAATTGGATGGAAATGGTCTCCTTTTATAAGGGGGTGGAGGGGCTCTTTAGGAATGTGTGAAAACATTATTTTATTATATACTGATATTCGGTTTATAATGGGCCAAAAATAATTATAGTCGATGATAAGATGAATAATATTCGAAATAAAATCATCCAATAGGAATTGTACTTGTTTTGGATAATATTTTAATTAGTATAATCTTATTTATTTAAATAATTTATTAATGAGGTAAACACTGCATCATTATTGTGTCAAAAATAATTTAATATATATGATATCTAAAAATTATATAAAAACTACCATGATGTAGGAAATCATTTTATCTTTCTAATGAATATTATAGTTGAAAAGATAGATTATATAACCCCGTGTAAAAATTAATTTACTAAAAGATATTTGAATTTGTCATTTTTTCCATTACATTAAATAAATTAATCTAATGTGTTACTATCACACCCAAGTGGCTCAATAGGGTCCCAAAATAGACCAAAAAATGCCCATGGTCGCCCATTACACATCCAATAATGTTAAGTCAAGTGTTAAGGTAATGATGAATTATTATAATATTTTTTATGTCTAATTTCAAAGTGAAATTAATTACAATGACAAACATTGAATTAACTGGTAAAAATATATTTAAATTTCACTTTAAAACCAATTAAAAATAATAATATAACCATATAAATAAATTATATTAAAAGACACATTTGAATTAAAATAAAATATTTTGACTATTCATTAAAAAATTAACTTTATTAGAAAAATACGAAAAAAATACCCAAGGTAAATTTTGATGTCCCCATTCTAAATAAGGATTTTATTTGGTCAATTAGAATTTATTAAAGTGTCCAAAACTATATTTAATGAGGGTTTTCCATTAAAAGGCGTTAAATCAACCTTCAAATGTAAATTATGCTTAAAATTAGATTTATTAACATTTTAAGCCTCTAACATTTATTGGATAAATGTAAATACATTTACCAAACATGTATAATCATATTATAGTTAGTTTTATTAATTACCACCAATACAATGGACTATAGTTAACTAAAATATAAATTAATAATATTATATTATTAGTGTGCAATGAATGATTTAAAAGGAACTCGTTGTTGTGTATCAGGTACGCTATCGAACATTGAAACCCCTTTAAAGTAAAATTAATATTTAATTCAAAAATATTAACAAATATGAAATATGTCTTATTCGTTATTTACCTGGGATTTCACAATGTATGAGTTGACATTGTGAATTTTTTTTGAGGTTATATTTTATTAGAATGTGTGTCTGATAAGATTATGATTTAGAGAAAATATTTTGAGAGCAAGATGAACCAATTATAATATATATTTGTTTTGATGTGATGAAAATTATTGTCTCTTTATAGTGGACAGACAAAATACTTATGGAAACATAGGACAAGTCAAAAAAACCAACAAAACATAGAGTAATAATCTAATATAAAAGCTATAGTAAATTTACCTTTTCTAAAGATAGATCATTATACAACATGTGATGCTTGTATATAGGGAAAAATGGTGCAGAATACTTATCGGTATAAGAACAAGAATGAATTTATTATAATTAATTTAATCAAAATATATGTATATGGATTGATGAATATTTGAGAAATATATGGATAGGATTATTTAACTCTTTTTATTAATGGCAATAGTAGAATGACACTTTCAGTTTTTATCTAATGAAATAGACATGTCATTAGATGCATGGAGAGGTTTCTAAGAAAAGATAAAAATTTGATCGGGTGTAGAATTAAGATACCATGTTCAAAAAAAAATTATACCTCTATTGATTTTGAATATTATCTTGGGTACCATCAAATAAATTATGTAGTTTCATCTATGGAAATTCCATATAAAAATAAAGTAATTGAAGAAGGAAATTAGATTTGAAAAAATATATACAAAAATATACTCATAGATGTTGTAATATATCTTAACTATTAGAAAAAGTAAGTACAATAATCATTTTACAAACATAATTAGGCATATCTAATAATGAGAAAATTTAAGAACCGATTAAGGTATGGTATGGAAGGAATACCTCATCCAAACACTTAGTTTCTTTGTAAGTAATTGTTTCATCCAAAATAAGAAAGGAAATTAGAAAACTTATGGTGATACTAAATATCAAAGAGTATTTCAAAGTTACGTGGAATAGAGTATTGCCTAAAAATGATACAATAAAATGAAAAGCAAAATTCTATAGAGTAGTGAAACAGAATTTATTGAGGGGATAATGATTTAATGAACCCTTATGGAACAAACATTTATGTTTTTTGTGATGACGAATATGCATAAAATAATATCAGTTAAACTAGAGAAGATATATTGTGTATTGTGAATGCTTAATAATCTGAGGTCAATTTGGAAGAGGATGTTAGTATTAAATAGTAATATTATATTCCTTAAATAAAGAGATTATGAATAGTGGTTGATCCATCATATATAACTAAATATTGATATCCACAACCCATAAAAATAGAATGTGAAATGCTGATCATATGATAAATTGTTTCAGCAATAGAACCGACCTCATTTAAATATTTGAATAAATATGAGTCATGGGTTAAATCCATGAATGAAAAATTAGATCATATTGATAAATACTAAACTTAGTAATTCATAGATTGTAAATAAAATCATATTGGGTTCAAAACAATTTGGATCTTCGAGAAAAAATTCAATGATCATGGAAATATAATTAGAATCAAGGAATTATTGATTCTTAAAGGATATCTATAGATTTAAGGTGTTTATGTTGAATAAATATTTACTCCAATAGACCGAACTGAGTCAAATGTAATTTGTTTCTATGAATATTCATAGACGATACAACGTTTACTTGATGTATGTCAAAACAAAATTCCTAAATTGAATTCATGAAGATGTTGTTTACATTGAACAACTAGTGGGATTTAAAATTCTAATGGATGAAACATATTTTTTCAAAATGAAAAGGTCTTTATATGGACCAATTCAAGAACTAGGAATATGGTATTCCTAACTAGATTCATATTTGGAGAAGACATAATTCAAAAGGGGTGGTGTCGAACATAATATGTATATATAGATATCCATGTAAGATTAGTTTATGGTTACTGTGTAAGTAGATAATATCATTTTAAATGTCATAATGATTAAATATGTGGAATAATTTTTTAACCACATGAAATAAGTACCTTAAATTTCAATTATTGGTGAATTATGAAATATTACTAGGATATTTGTGTCATAAAAAATGTTTATAATTTTTTCTATCAGTGGAAGTATTTATAAGAGATAATAATTAAGTTCAACAAGAATTATTTTAAACCTATGTCTACCCCATCTTCATTTTAAATAAAAATGTGAAATAATGAGATTGAGAAATTTGTGGATCACACCTTGTATAAAAGTATAATTGCAGGCCTTCTATAATTGAACACTATATGGCTAGATATTTTATTTACAACAAGTTTAGAATATTTTTTACAAATTATTTTAAAGGAGTAGCATGTCGCAGTTTAAAAAATAATTTATGAGGTACATTCAAGGTACTCTAAATTCTGTGTAGTTCTTTGAAATAGGAAAATATCATGAATTACTTGCATTTTTATGTATATTGGGACAGAGATATGGTGGAATGAAAATATACAAGTTCAATTTCATTCTTTATTAGTAATAAATTTATTGGTAGAATTAGTTACAAAAAAGAAAATCACTTTAATATTTATAGAATAAGAAGTATATATCTTAGTGACTAAGGCATGGACACAACTATTATTGATGAAAAATAGTCATATAGTATTGGTGAACAATTGGAGAAACTAGTGATGATGTATTGTGATACAAAATAGTCTAAGAAAACTCATGAATAATATCTTAAGATACTCTTATAAAAAACATATCAAAATTTGATATTACTTTATCAAGTAAAAGGTTAGGAAATGTTCGGTCAATCTAGTGTATATTAGAACTAATGGGAAAGGGTCATTTATTGTGACTATACTATTATTCATTATTATTTTTGAGAAGAATTTGTTGAACCTTGGTGTTTAAGCACAACCCTTTCTATAATAAGGCATAAAAATGACCCTCTCCACATGTATTAAATTATTTTTATTTATTTATAAAGTGATTTTGGTTTATGGGGGTGATATGATCCATGGGGGTGCTTTCCTAAAAGCAGATCATATGATTCATTCTCTATGGGCATATTATGAGTGTGAGAGAAATGATAGTGAAATTAAATTCAATGGATTCTTATCAATTGGAGATATGAATTTTTTTGAGCATGTTTTGTCAATTTAGAGACTCTTAAACTCTGTGGGATCACAACATATGGTGATATGGGTTTTTTTTGTTAGGCATGAAATATCAGGTAACTTCTTTAACTCATGTTTTCTATACTAAATTTTTTCTATTATATACATTTAGTAAAAAAATGAGTCACTCTTTTTATTTTTGATGGTTTTGTGGATTTTAATTCCAATTTTTAATTTCAACAAACCTACGGGGGGAATTTGGAGCCAAGGTTATATGATAAATGTTTTGTTGGTATTTTGTGTTTGTATACAATACTATCATAGTTCTATAATGATTTTTATATATTAGACATGTTTGGGAAAAACAATAAAATCTTGTTTGTTATTTATAAATGGTGTTGTTTTGTAGTGTTTTACAATTTTCCCCCAAAAGTAGCAGTTTGGGATGATTCATGAAGGTTTTTAGGTAAAGGGAGGAAACTCATATGATCAAAAATTTATCTCATATAGTCAAGATCACATCTTCTGTAGTCGAATATCTATCCTAGTTTGGTTGTATTCAGTTCTTTTTTGTCCATCAAAATGTTTGAGTATGTGGTGACAAAGAATTGTTTTTGGAATGAAACTGATGTCAAGTACGTAGTTTAGAAATGGAGCCCATAATATATAAATGGGAGCACAAGACATCAGAACATATATAAGTGAAATGTCTGTATGGGAGTTCATAGAGGGTATTTTTGAAGTCCTAAAAAGTAATTCTAGTGGATATAAAGATTCATGGTAATATTTTCTTATAAATAATCATAAATTCAATTAATTTAATATCAATCAAATTTTAAATTAAATATATTTCTAATGACCAGTGAAGGGAAGAATAATCCAGGAAGATAGAAATGTTTAGAGAGTATATGGTCTACGAAGTTATGTTTGTGATCTATATGGAATTATGTGGTCTACTGAGTTATTTACATGGAGGAGTATGTAAGAAAATGGTATTGGTCCATGAATAGGATCATGTGGATTTTGAAGGTCAGTACACAATTCATGAGGTACTGTAGTTAATGAATAGGGATTTACAAGGTTACTTCACATAAGGTAGATTCATACATATATTTTATATTGATGAACATGGGAAAATATTTTCTAATACTGTTCAAATCATTGGAGGAAAAAATTAATGAATTCTTGATAAAAATTAAATTATACTTTTATGATGATGTGGAAGAGACCTTCATGTTATTACACCGAGAAAGGCATCATCTAATGTACCGAGCATGGGGGAGTCGATGAAGGTTATTTAATGAAATAATTTTTCTATCAATAAATATTTCAGTGTTAATGAATAGGGAATGAAGTAACCATGTACACATAATTATAATCCACATAATCAAGTGGATATTAGCATATTATTGTACAATAGACACACTGTCAGCATATGATCCTTATACTACCGTTTTGTGGTGAACCAAATAAAAATATTTGTGTTATATATGAATTATATATTGGTGTTTTCGGTGAATGTGCATTCCAATTAGATAGTTTTAACATGTTCCTAGAAACATGGGAAAACGATCCAACTAACATAAATTAAAATTTTGAAATTGTGATTAACATCTTCAATCTCAGGGCATCTGGTGTATAACTAGTGGTATCTGAGAATTATTTTTTATGTTGTCTGTCTTTCATCTAGATTTCTTTGAGATGAATAATTTTGTATGTTCTAAATGATTTCATATATTTTCTGGAATAAACTTTTAGATTTGGAATAAAAAAATAACATCACATATTCAATCGTTTGGAATAGAATTTCATTATGATACTTTATAAGGGATAGATATCCATAATGTAATGGGGAAGTCCATGATAGGTCTGGTAGGAAATAGTTAGATACTGAGTAAAATATCAAAATAATTTACATAGAGAATTGTCTGATTAGATATATATAAAAGTGATGAGCTCCACTATGTTATAGGATATATAGGATAAATTGTGTAACATATATGAAGGTGATGGTAAGGTCAAGGAGGAAAACAATTAGGTCCTCTAAAATATGTTTAATGAATTGAAAATTATTCAATATTATAATATTGAATGATTTTTAAATAAATCATTTTTTTTTCAAATCCATTCGAGGGATTTGGGATGAGAAAAAGATTATCGATATTGTTAAAAATTTATATGATGGTTTTCTTCTTTGACGAAATCCAAAAAATTAGCTCTCGAAGACATGGATCGTTACAATATCTCTCTAAAGATATGTTAATATATTTTGTGGAATAAAATATATTAGGTAATCTATAATAAAAAACTAATTAATTTAAGGAAATGGAATTAAAATATTTATAGAATCATAAAAAAATTAAAGGTGGCAATAGATAAGATGAAATGGTTGATGAACTTCTCTCTCACCTGGATAGAAAATTCAAGAGTTGAAATGGGAGATTTAAAGGAAATATATCATTGTCCTATTTATGTTTTTGTAAAATTTGGAATACTGTAGAAATATTCCAAAGAAAGTATTATGATGAATTAAGTGAAAAAGATTTTTCACAGAAGTAATGAAGATGCTTACCTCCGAGAAGAGACTCTACAAATGGGAGTTTATCTTGAAATAAATTTTAGAGGTATATTTTTTTGCTAAAATAATAAATTATTAATGAATACTATTTATTAGAAGTTTATAATGAATTAATATTATACATGGAATATTCCTTAGTGTATACTTTTGAAAAGGAAGATTCCAAATAAAATACTGGAAATGAAGGTGGAGGTGTTATTGATCCCAAATTATATCTTGAAGGATCCAGTTAAGAACTCAATATTTAAAGGAAGAGTAATTGAAAGATAAATGAATTATTTAATGAGTCATCAAATTATGTTGATAATACAGAAGTATATATTTTCAAAATGGGGAAAAAGTTAAAAAAAATCTATCATCTAGGTGGATTAAAATAAATAGTGATTCTCAAACCTAAAATTGAAGAGAAGAATAAGGTGATCAATAGACATAATTATTTTATAGAGGTAATAGCTAAGAATAATGTGGCCCATAAATAATATGTTTTTTCATTAATAATGAAACACGAATCACTAATGAAATCCGATAATTGAATGAATAATATTCAATACAAGAGGTTCAATGTAATATAATTGATTAGAGAATTATTGGTAAGTCTCTAAAGTGTCAATTAAATACAATTTGAATAGAGGCCATATGTATTTTTGGTAAAAGTGTGTTAAAATGTGATGCTAAGACATAAAAATTATCTATTGTGATATACATGAACACGGTAAAGAATAATGTTGGGGTTTCTAGAATCCAAAAAAGTCCCCAAAATTTTGAACAATGATCACATAATTCAATGGTAATATTAGGTTAAAAAATAATCCCTGATGATAAAATAGTATTAATCAGTTGAGTTGATACACGAAACCTAGGGACATTTAGTGGGATGAAGGAGAGAATATTTTCATCTTATGATGTTTCAATTCTCTGGATACCTTTTCCATACTCTATCATAATATGAAGAGGGAAAAAGATACTTTAATGGGAAAATGCATCGAAGTCCTAAAACGATAATGAGGCTATATCCTTCAACTCATAGAAAAATTAATTTATATGGATATTGTTATATTTTATCTCACTTTTTCATCATATATATTGATTGAAAACCATGATGAAATTATGTGTTCCACTAATGAAGTCATAATAAAATAGATTCCATTCAACCTAACTAGATTTCATTAGGGAATTAATAATATGTGCTATAAAAATTTTATGATTATGATTTTAATTACTGTGAAAAAGAAAAATGAATATGTTTATATATTACTCAACTCAAGAAAGGTTCTAATAGATGGACATTAATAACAGTGAGAACGTAAATCTTATAGATGTTCCTCTTAATAAAATTTTGAAAAGTAACACCTAGATTCTTGATAGTGGGTGTTCATCAAACCTGATGGGAAATTTAAATCTATTGAAAAATGATAAACATAGAGTATATGGAACTATTAATTTTGAAAATTTTAGATCATTTATTATAAAAAAGATTAGAAATATATATTTTCTAGATGAGGAGCTAAATAATACCAAATTTCCCATTATGAATGGGCTACGACACAATGTTATATAAGTTAGTTGAATTTGTTTCTCTAGTATTGAGGTTACATTAAACCATAAATGGTTTTTGATAAAATTTAGAGATAGAGTCTATATTATGAGAAGAGGGAGAGATAATAGTAATCCATATCAGATGTAAAGTCAGGAAAATTCATGTATCCTTATAGTTTCTATAGAAAACGACTTTGTATTTCAGATTATGGGTCACATTGACCAACAAAACTTATATATCTTATCCATGATAAACGTTACAGTGGATATACATTGACTAATTTGAGGCCATGAAAAAACATGTGGTGGTTTTCTAACGGAAAACATGGTTTCCAATATTTATTAGCCAAAAACAATTGGTCATGTAATCTCTTTTTTAGTCCACTCACACATATATTGTCCAATGAATATATCTAGAATATTTTAAGAAATATATTTTAGTTTTTTACCGATGATTATAGTAGAGTGTTATAAACAATGATAATGAAACTAAGTAAAGGGACATGTGATTTATAAATAGATATCTGAGAAAAGTATAAAATGAGACAGGGAAAACAATTAAGATTTGTTATGCTAACAATGGAATTTTGTATACCTGTACTGATTTTGAATAGTATCTTGGGAAACATGGTATAAATAATGAGTTTCATCTATGAGAATTAAATAACATAATGAATTCATTGAATGATGAAATCAAACATTGAACAACATTTTCAAAACATTACTTATAGAATGTGAAATATCTCACTACTATTAAATAGATGTAGTAAAAGATATATTGTACACTTAGAATCAAAATGTTATAAGAAAAAAAAATAGAGAACCCTATATGAAATGTATTATGGAAGGAAACCTACATTAAAATAGTTTCATGTATTTGGAGAAACAAATACATCTAAAACTAATAATTAAATAAGATAAATTGTAGATATTTTTATGATGACATAGTATTTCGTAGATAGTTGATAAATATTAAAGCCTAAAAATTCTACAAAAATTGGATAAGTAAGATTTTGGGGATTAGTGACATGATGGTCATTGGGGATAAATATTTGAAGAATCCTAAAGAAATAGAAACTGACATTTTCTATGAATAGTAGGAATAAAATGATTTCGGTGAATCATTAGAATATATACATAGTTTTTTAAATTATATATACTATAAGGACAAGATATAAGATAATGTTTATGCTAAGAAATAAAAATATATACCTCAAAGAAGAAATAAGAGAATATATATTGATCTATTAAATATAAATAATAATAAAACTACCCTAATATAGACAATGATATTAATAATTATTGTTCATTGAGCTAATATATCAACAATAAATCCATCATAATTAGAAAATTTTGTTTAATATGAAAAATGGGTTAAATTCATGAAAAAATAATTATACCTGATTGATAAAAACCATAATTGTGATTTTTTTAAATCTAGAAAATAAAATTGTCATCATTATAAATTTGATCTTCAAGAATAAATTTTATGAGTATGGAAATGTAATTAGAAACATGGAACCCTTGTTTTATAAATACTATATATACATTAAAGGTATTGATGTCAAAGAAACATTTCCTCCAGTGGCCTGAGATGAGTGAACCAGGCTATTTTTGGATATTGAAATTCAAAGAGGATAAAAAGTTTTCAATATGTATTTTAAAATTAAATTCATAAATGATGTTCTTAAAGAATATTTTTACATTGAGAATGTTGGAAAAAATATCTCAAGGTGACCTCTCGTTATGCTTTGGGTGTGGTTGTGTTTGTTGAAAAAACCGGATGACTGTGAATGGGTACGACTGGTATTTTCTGAAGCATGTGTTTAAGGTGGTGTAGTATCCCAGTGTTTTCCAAATCAATGAGATTCAAAATATGGATTTAAATTTTGGAAGACAAAGGATTTACATGTATTATTACATGTTATGTGGACCAAAAACCATGGTTCATGAAATGCATAAGGTTGTACAAGTAATGGAGAAGGAAGTCAGTGAAGCAAGAGAACCACAAAGAGTGAGACACAGATAACGTAGGAGAACATGTCGTGGGTAGAAAATGGTTCACGACAAAGTCATGCAGTACACGAAAGGAATGAAATATGTGGGATGGCTTATCATTCATGAAAATAATTTAGTTATTTTGGAATCCAATAAGGGAAACATTGGAAAAAACGAGATAGTGATTTTGGATGCTGTGAAGAAATAAAGGTAGTATGCATACCATGTAGGTTAACAGTTCACAAAAGGAGTAGTATGAGGTTAATGCAATACCACATTGAAGATATTGGATAAATATTATATTAACATATTGTGAATTTCTTTTTTAATATATAATGAGAAATAATCCCCAAAGGGTTTTTAATGAACCTGTTAAAGGCATATCATTAGGATTTCCTCCACCCGCCACCGCCTCCCTCCCCCATTGAGAATAAAATTCATCTTGATTCTTCAAATCAAGGATCATGTGATTTACAATGTCTCTTCCAAGGAGGTATCATGTGAAATTTTTGCGGTCAAATTTCATGGAAATGATTCTTGATAGTTATCATTTTTCATGCCTTCCCCTATGATTTGGATAGGGATTCTCATGAAGACACGGTGAGGGTCTAATGTTTGAGTTTTGTGTTACTACGGTGAAGGTTTTCATCACGTTGTTGCATTAGTTGTTGGTGCGTTGAGAAGATCTTCCGATCGTAGCGCTTGATGGTGGAGATAACATTTGAGTTCTTCTTCCGTTTTGGTTTGGCATTTGGGTGATATTTTTAGTGATGTTTTTTTATGTTTTCTGTGTTTTATAATGTGGGTTGGATGTATTTTTGTTGGTGTTTTGGATATTTTTTCCGGTTTTGTTTTTGATCTCTCCAGGTTTGTAGTGGCATCTTGTTCTAGAGGAAGTGGTGAATATCGTTTTGGGATTTTTGTGATTATGACTGTCGGTGGAAGCTTTCCTGAAGGATTTGTTATTTGATCTACATCTTGGAACATTCTTCAGTGTGGATTGTTTTTGTATTTGAGAGGTGAAGTTATAGGACCTTGAATCTGTGAATTGGTTTTGTGATGGTTTTTTGTGATGTTTTTTCATCGTGGATTACTATTTGTGGAAGTGTTTACAATGTGTCCTTGTGGTTTGTGTTTAAGGGAATTTTCAACTAGTTCAACTACAAGGGGTTTCTCTAGGGGAGGTTCAGAGCATATTTTTTCATCATTAATTACTATTTTGATTCAAACGTTTGAGAGGTTATGGAATTTCCATCGATTCCAGGCCGATGAAATCATACATGAGATAGCTTACAATGAAATGATGAGTCGGTGGAAGCTGGTGTTCATGGTAATTATAATGGGTGGGATCCTTGATTTTTAGTTTTCAATGAGTTATTTTTTCCCTTAAACTATCTATGGAGACTTGATTTTTTTTAAGTCATGGTGTCATGTTGTGCAACCCCTCATCCCTTAAAAGGGGGTAATTAATAAAAAAAATAATTTTCAGTCATGATTGATCATCCAATCATAAAGTAGAAAAAAATTTGTAGAGAGAATCTTTTCGTCGGGAAGAAATTCAGATAAGTCTAAAACTGATCATGGGGATGTGCTTTTTTAATGGGATAAGTGGTTCACATAATGAATTATGTGGAAGGGTTTTGTGAGTAACTAGTGGCTGAAAAAAAATTGGTTCTCATGAGAAGGAATTCCATATATAGTATGCAAAATAATAGTTAGTACATGAAACTGGAATTGTTATAAGGATTCTGAAAGTGGTACGTGGAAGTATACACAATACATAGATGGTATAAGCGGTTCTTATAAGCATAATTTGTACGCGGACCAAGGATGGTTCGTAGAGGAAATGGAAGTTCTCATAGGAGGGGAAATCCCTGATACATTCTAACTATGAAGTTTGTGGATGAAGAATGTTGGTTCACATAGGACTCAAGGATACTTGGACAATCTCCAAATCATTTCACAAAAGCAATTTATTCTATCCTAACAGTACGTGGAAAATCGGACTTCATCTACAGATGAAAAATAGACATCAACAGAGCCTCTACCAATAGTTGTGGATGTTTCAATCCATATAAATTAAGGGACATACTAGTCCATAAACAATATATGGATCCCTTCCAAGAGAAGTGAGCAAAGGAAGAGGAATATGGGGATTATTCCCACTGATAGTGAGCCTGAATAAGAGACATAGGGAGCGACACTTATGAATCAAATGAGATGAACATAAACCTTGTAAAGGATGTGAGAATAAGAATAGAAGATCTATCCCGAACCGTGTAACTGGAAGTGAGATTTACTAGATTTGGTACATCGACACATCTTCGTTTCATGCACCTTGGACATAACCTAGTGAGGGTGAACAAAGTAAAATCATTGTGTCATGTGCATGATTTCATTTCTATTCATATATTTCTATGAGAGAAAGAGAAGAGTGTGTTGTTTTACAATGAGACAAGATCAAAAGGGGAAAGATTTTTAATATGTCCAACCAAGATTCACCCCCCTCCCAGGGTTTTTGATCTAGTGTACCTAATAGAGAAGCTAATGTAATATCAAATTATAAAAGAAGAAACATAATTTAAAAAAATGATAAATCCTATATATATTCACAAGAAGCAATTATAATTATTTTATGAGAAGTTTTATTCATATTTAAAGAAGATAAATTTCAAAAGTTGAAGTGGTAGTCAAAATATGTATATGATTTCATACAAGGAAGACCAATCTATAGTGCAAGTGTATATGAATGAAATCATTTTTTGGAAGAAGTAAGTTGAAATAAATGGATGGTTTTTCTAAATACAAGTAATCACAATTTTATATTTCCATTATTGATTAACTCACATACATTCTTAGGCTGAAGGTGACAAACAGTTAGGAATATACATTATTATCTAATGAAAATATGCATGATATATTATGAATATGTTTAACGTGGATGATTCCAAAAGAATGTTGACTTGAATTATGGTTGGAATGAATATTGGGAAGCATGTGAATATGAAGTCAGTTGATCAGACATTGTAAAGAAGGATAATTTGTATCGTTCAATTTTTTACTACAATAATATTATATATATACTTTATAACATGTTTAGTGGATTTTTTTCAGATTAATATGAAGGAGGAACATATTTCAGTGGTTAATATAATAATGAGGTACAACCAAGGTACACTAAATTGTTTATTTTTCTTTAATATAAATAAATATAATTAATTATATATCTTTTCTAATTTCGATTGGGATATAGTTGCATTGGAACAAAAATCTATCAATGTAGGTGTGTTATTTTTTGGTTAAAAATGTGATAGATAGTTGCGTAATTAAAATGAACAAAATTCAATGAGTACAGTAGAAGTTGAAAATATTCTAGTTACTAATGAATGCACTCAACTTTAATGAATATGGAAATAGTTTAAAGATATTAGGTATCAAGTGAAGTATCCAATGACGACATACTATGGAGAAAAACCATGATATTGAACTCAAAAAAGAACCCATACAATACTCTCATACCAAATATATAAAAAAGATATATCTTTATAATGGAAAATGTTGATAATAGTGTAGTTAGACTAGAGAATGTTGGAACTAATTTGAAATTGGAAAATATTTTGACAAAACAGAATCCATTGTCTTTTATTAGAAGCAGAAATTTAGCCCATGTGTTTATCCAACCACCTCATCTTAAGAAAAAAATAGAAATGACCCATCCCTCTATGTATTTAACTATCTATACATGATACAGGATTATGGGTGTGATGTGATCCATGGACCATGTTTTTAATAACGTAAATATCATGTTTCTTTCTCTATGGGTTTATTACTAATGGTGGATAATGGCTGGTGATGTTCAAATTTGTGGGTTCTGATAAATGTGATTTGTGTGTTTTTTACAATAAGGGATGTCAATGGTGATCCTATATAATTAAGGGGGATCACAAGGTATTAAAAAGAGGTGTTGTGGTATGGAATCATACATGGAAAACTATCTTGAACTCTTGTTTTATATACTGAGAAATGATCACATATACTTTTAGTGATGAATGAGTTATTTTGTGAGTTCTGATGGTTTTTTGGATTTTACTTTCAATTTGGATTTCTAAAATACTAAAAGAGATATTATTTTGGAGCCAAGGTGTTCTGAGCTAGTTTTTATTAGTGAGTTGTTATTTTTTCTTATTATTGTGTAATTTAAAGTGTTTGATCATTTAGGTATATATATTTTCAATATATATAAGCATGATTTTTTAAATGGTGTTGTTTTCTATTGTCTTAAATATTTTGGGAATTAAATGGAATAGGTTATGGGATTATGTGTAGAGGTATTTTGGAAATGGGTGGTACCCTTCATGTTGAAGCATATGACCTATAAAACTAATATCATGGATCACAAAGTTAAGAACATAGTTTAATTGTTTTGTGTGTGTGATTATTTTTGAGCCACCATAAATCTAGAGTATGCGGTGATGTTGTAATTTTTTGAAAGTATTGTGAATTCATGTACATGGTTGGCCAGTGGATTCCATGATATAAGAAGATGAGCATGCTTTATTTATTAGGATTGAATTAAATGAACCATAAGGGATCACACAAAGGATATTTAAAAAATAATTAAGATGAAAATCAAATGATTAGAATGTTTCATGGAGGGATTTGTCTATAAATCACTATATTATTGATTCATTAATTATTTAATACAACTTATGTTAATGATAGAGATATTTCATAAGATCATTGATGGAAAATGTTTCTGTGAAGTTGGAACCATGTAGAGAATATGCAGTCTAAAAGGTTGAATAAACGGTCTAGAACATGTGTATAGTCTTCTGGGTTTTTTACGTTGAGTGTTGTAGCTCATAAAAGTTTTCCACAATGTGGATAATATAATCCTTTAATGTTTTTATCAATTCTTCAAGGTAGAGTATTTGTTGAATATGATTTCATGTGGTTACATCACATAATGAAGATACATGCATGTATTTTTACTTGAAGAACAGAGGATGGTGTTTTTATAGACATTGAATATATTTGGAGTATAAAATTTAGAATGTCATGATACAAGTTAAATTATACCTTTGTGCAAATATATATGGGACCTTGAAGTTGTTAAATTAAGGATGAATTCATCCAAAATAGTGAGTAAGAGGGAATTTATAGATGTTATATGACGGAAGAAGTGTGTTTTATTGATATATGTTGTAATGTTAGTGTGCCTGAAATAATGTAACTATTGAGAATCATTTTTTTCTATATAATATTGTGATTATTAGTGAATTATAGTAATATTGGCACACTAAAAATGTATTCTTCGTAGAATATCCCTTTATGTTGAACCATGTAAAATCATTTTATTCTATTTTATATCGGAATTTTTGTGTTTGTTGATTTCTCATTCCAATTAGGTAGGTTTAAATTTTTTCCACCAACATGGAGATAAGATCAATATAATGTAAAATATAAATTTGACACCTAGATTCACCCATCCCCTCTCAGGGAAAACAATTGAGAAATAGTTAACGGTAAGGAATGTATTCATATGAATTATATCAATAAGAGACACAAACCATTTACTGATAATCTACTTCGAGGAGGTATAATAAAAATATTATATTGGTGAATGTTGTATGTAATTAATTTCATTGTACCAAGTTGGTTCCAAGAATATGGGTCCAAAGATATTAAAATTAATGAGCATTCTCTTGATAATAATATGGGATATTATTGTAAATGGGATTAAAACAAAAACACACTAGGGACATATTCATCCATTTTTTAGGTTGACCTCATTCACAATCCCTGCCATGCTTTGTTGTATTATTTTTTATTCATATCATGTGAATATAAACCAAATGTGAGTAGGTAAAAGTGAGAGAAATCCATTCATTAAATAAGTGTATACATAAAACTATGTTAGTGTTTTTTAATTGGTTAATAAGTTAACAACAATAATATACCTTCCCTTTTACTGTTTTTCATACCCAAACTGATCCTAACATGTGGTATAAGGTTATAAGTTCCACTTATAATTAGATTTTCAAAAAATAAAAAAATTGAGGATTTTACAATTTCAGTTTCTCTTAGAAATGGATTTATAAATTTAATACTTGATTAATACTTTGGTTTTCCTTTAAAAGGAACCATGGAAGATATTTCTTCTGTGACACAATATAATAGGAATAATGTAGATTTATGGAAATTGAGAAAAGAATCATCATTGAATGAAGATAATAATTAATCTCTACATACTAAAGGTAACAATATGTGATTTTATTCTTCTATATATGTCAATAATATAAATCTTGGAAGAATTATATATGATAAATAATCCCTCTTATATACAAAGGAAGAAAAAAGGATTTCTTATTCTATAATACTGAAGAATACAGTTCTCTCAAAGAATAATAATATTTAGTGTTTGAATCAACTACATAAGAGAAAGGAAAAGATTATACCTCAGGTAGTTAAAAAACTCAAATTGGGAAATAGGTAATAGAAATATCTTACCAAATATATATTATAAATTTCCCAACTACATTTGGTGAAGATAAATATATAAGAATACAATAAATGAATCATGTATTGTTCCGGAAAATATTCATTATTATTTTTCTAGAAAAATAGTGACCAACATTCGTTGATTTTTTAGATGTATATAGAATTATATCACTTATCTTGGACATGAGTGTGAAGATATGGAGATGAAATTTGATGAAAAAGTTTTGAAATAAGAAATTCTCTCTAAATAATTTGTATACATAATTGGAATAGATTTGGAGCTTGTATAAATGAACTTCATATTTGAGTATGAATAAAAAAATACAATTGAAAAAATATATTCAAATAAATGTATTGATTAAAATATCCATTCATTGGACAAACAAATTTGTTAAATTAATTTCAACAATACAAAACTAGAGGTTAAATCTAATTAGATTAAAGAGATTGAAAATATAATTCATGAGAAGAATTAAATTCATTAATATCATGTGATGTTTATTGAGATGATAAAAAATAATTGTAAAGGAAGAATAATATCATTAGATAATGATAAAAATATAATCTATATAATGTGTCTTGAAGTGGATATCAAACATTCAAATTTAGAAGTGATACAAGAAATATCATAAAAACTACTAAATGTAGAGATGACACTAAAAATAATTATATAGAGTAATGTGTAGATAAAATACCTTTAACTACTACAAAAAATAATTTAAGATAATATAATGATATATATCTATCAATATAAAATAATAAGTTACCATCCGTCCTATAAAAATTTGTTTTTAATAATTTTGAGGTTATTTGTTGTGTAATATGAAAAATTAAATACATACAAAATTGGATAAAGAAAAATGATAAAGAATCCAACACTATTTCTTTGATGGATGTGAGATATTGTGGTAGAAGTAATTGTTTAAATATATCACAACAGAATTATAAAATATCACTAAAAATATATGAATTTAATTATTTATAAACTACAATTCAAGAGAAGAAGTGATGGATTTCTAGATATTGTTGTTTCTATGTGATATTTGTAAACAATGAACACAATTTATAGAATTATATGGAAACCTATGAATTTCAAAGAGAGCCTCCATCAAGGGGAGAAATATTGAGTGAATGAATGTTATATTGGAGAAAGGTATGAATTGACCTATCATAAACAGATTTGTAATTCTTGGAAACCTCATTAAAACCATGAAATGATGTGGTTAAAAAATGCATGATTTCATACCAAGAAATACAATGACTAAATAATTTTATGGAAGAAGTCTATGAACATATAAGTTGGATTGAAATATAGTTGAGTCTTCATTTGATTAATTGAATCACACCCAAAAATTACTAGGAAAATGATCCATAAAAATAAATATGAATATACCACTATTATGGATAACGATTTCAAACCATGGATCATTACAAACTGTACATTAAAATGAGTATTTATAGATTCATAATAATGTAACATAAGAGATAATAAATATATGAGGTAAATTAGAGGTCTGGTTTAGTGGAATACATTACTCATTAAGAGTTAAATTCTCATGGAATATTTCATAATGTTAGAAACATAATGAGTCATGAGAAACCCTAAATAAAATCTATGATGTATTATAATGTTCATGAACATTGCAGGATCATATAGAAAAATCAATTTGAAAACGTTAAATAATTAAATAAATCACAATTCAAGGAAACCTCTAAAGGGAGATAAGTAATTACATATGAATCTAAATATTAAGAGGGAGTTTCAACGGAAGATGTCCTAAAAATATCCTAAGAATAATTGTGGGATTTGTAAGTATAAAATACATATATCAAAGGAGTATTCAATCATACTTCCAGCCATGATAGATATTCTAAAATTGATGAATCTTAGACAGCTGTATAAATTTGCACTGATGGATCACGTTAAAATGAATATTCCATTCTAATATGAAGAAATAAGAATCAAGTTACAATGATATCCAATACTACTACTGGGAAAAAATGAAATGTAACCATGAAAAGTTCCCCAAAATAGGGAGGTTTAAAGAGAGAAGTATCTTTGATGTGAATAAATTATCTACCTGGATTCTCTCATATAGAAAAAGTATGTTACTTTAAAGACCATAAATTTCAGTTGGATTTTTTTTCTTAAATACATGGGATTTTTACAAGTCTTCAGTTTCTAACGGTGCTTGATTTCGAGGCCCGGTGTGCCCAGAATCAATTTCTGAAGGTTTGTCTGGGTACATTCAGCAAACGTACGAGTGAGATTTTATAACTTTTGAACTGGTGAACGGATTTGAAATCTGAGGGGACTGTTGAACTCACAGCGTCAGTGATTTCATAGAGAGACCTTCTCCACAATTGCGTTCTGACAAAAATGGATATTAGATTTTGGGGTTTTTAAATGAAATTAAATAAAAATAAGGTTGTTAATTTATTTTTATTTGTGGCAGTTTAATCCTCCATGGGGAGGTTTGAGGTGGGCCCCACAAGACCCCAACCTCCCATGGGAGTTTATGATGGAAGGTCCTATTCGCATATAACCTCCTTTGGGAGGATATCGTTGCAGTGGCCCACACGATCTTTAAACCCTCCATTAAACTCTTCATTTATGTGGGATTTCAACTCTCCACATTCTTCCATTAATTTATGTGACAACCCTCACAATTAATGAAATGAACATCTTTTAATTAATTGGAACATTTTGAATTCTTTTGAATTCATGTCAAAACTATAATA
Organism: Viscum album; assembly: GCA_963277665.1. NCBI lineage: Eukaryota > Viridiplantae > Streptophyta > Magnoliopsida > Santalales > Viscaceae > Viscum > Viscum album. The sequence continues at coordinate 1,317,548,971 of OY728133.1, forward strand.
ATAGGCAAAGCTATTATTTTATTTTGGTTGGAAACTCCCTCTTTTTGTGGAGCCTTGGAGAAACATGGGATAATTTCTTTCTCCCCACGAAGAACACGAAGAACTTCTCTTCTGCCACCATCTTCTTCCTTCTTCAACCGGGGAATGAACGAGAAGCATCGCTACCCACGAAGAACACTAATGATGTCATCTAGACTCGTCTTCTCCAAACACATCCTCCTTCAACATTGACAAAATGAAGCTTCCTTCCTGAGACTCTGTCAATGATCCCCGAACTCGAGGTAGGGGGATTTGAATTGTATTTATACCCGTTATACGTCATTCAATTTATGGATTGAGATCTGAATGATATCACCATAATGGGGAGTGTTTGGACCACATGAACATGGATGGACCCTCCCCGTTTTTTTGTTACCGATGGATGATGTTAGAGACAGAGTGTGAAGGAACTGTCGGCGCAAGGCATCCTGGTCGCCACAATGACGTGACACAGCCGTGCCACGTAGAGAATAGAGTCTTGGCCAGGAAGGCTGAGCCCGAGCAGGAGGGGTGTGGAGTCGTCGTAACGCAGTGGAAGAAGGGGCTGCATCCACGAAGGCCATAGTGGTAGCGTGGTGGGCGTGGTGCCATCATGCCACACAGAGCAGGGAAACCACGACCATAGCCTGTAGCGGATAGAAGAGGGAAGCCAGTTGGGCTGGCAACTGGTTCATGCTATAGGCGGGACCCCCTAGGTCCCCCGGGTCACCGAACCCGCACCTAGCGCTGGTTACTTCGAAAAACAGGGGGCGCCGCACCCCCCCCCCCCAATGGACTGGCCAGCTGGGTCGGGCCACCTCGGGCCGAGATGCACATTCAGGTTGGGCCGCCCACATGGGTCAGTATACACCCTCAGGTTGGGCCGTCCACTTGAATCGGGTCGGACCCGCGGACCGTGTCAGTCCGATTAGGTCAGACCGGACCCAGACCATTTATGGATGGTTTACACCTTTTCACCCATAACATGGGCTACGAGTGTCAAATCGACGAACCGTCTTTGGAGAAGGAAAGTTTAGAGTGGGAAGGTTCATTTGGAACACCCCACAAGAGTTTTGGACATAGTTAGGATATGGTCGGGTTGGTTTGAACCTAACATCCAACAGGGACCCTGAAACAGAAATGCCAATAACTCACAGAACGGGCATCCAATAGACAGGTCATCTATTGAGTTGAGACCCCTGTGATGAGGTGGAACATTGAGATACTTCATCGTGGTACTTCATGACAGTTGACGTATCGACACATGGCTTGAGGAGCGGACCCTCCTAGAATCACTCATACCTATGAGGAACTCTGTTGCCAGCTGTGCACTGTTGACTGTTCCTGGATCATGTGTTGGTATGGCAGTTATAATGACTATTCCTGGATCATGTGTTGGTCCGATATTTCTATCTTCTATACCTGGATCATGTGTTGTTCTGACAGAATAGATGGTCCAGGGTCATGTGTTGATTCGACAGATTAGATGACTAAGTGTCTATATCTGATCATCTCTACATCTCAAAAAACGTTGTATACCTATGTGAGCTAAGTCAATAACTCTTGGGATTCCTCATGATTGATATGGTTTATTTGATAAACATAGTTATATGTATGGGAATATATCAAAGTGGGATTTTTCAGTTGATTTCATATTTTGTGGTATATTCTTGTTGGATTTAGTGAGACCTTGAGGGTCTCGGGGTCCAGACTGAGTATAATTATACTCACCCCTACACGGGCTATGCCTGAACCTCGTTGTGTTGGATGTAGATGATGGACAACTCTGACGGTGGACGAGAGCGCCAGGACTGGACGGTACCCGAAGGAGGACATTACAACGTGTGGGTTAAAGAGGAGTCTGACGGACATAGAGTGATGAGGAGGCTATATGTACATACCTTTCAGGTAGGATCCGTGGTGGAAAATCTAGGAGATGCTTGTCACCTTACACCTATTTTGTATATTCCTTGTACTTTACAGCTGGGCTTGTATTACTGGCCACTTTCACTTTCCAACACTTCTTCTGTATATAGATTTTAATTATTTTTTTACTTCTAGTTGCATACTCTGTTGTGTGTGTTTCAGTTTATAATGGAAATGCCTTCCCAGTTTAGTTATTTTGGCCTTTGGGTCTAGTTTACATCCCCTGGACATTGGAAGGCAGTCTTGGGGTAGTCATGAAACGGGCCCCGAGGACGAGTCTTGACAAATTGGTATCAGATGAGTTAGTTCTCCCACATACCATAGGACTCTGATCTATCATATTGTTAAGAAATAGAGTTAAGAGCATTGAGTGGGGTTCTCAGAATAGGGATTCCAGTGTTGGTGCGGTGGATGACATATCCATACACCGGGACCCTGACCTCTGATTTCTAACTCAGTGCACGAAACCCGTGATTTTTTGTGTGTTTCAAGAGTTTTTTGTGATCTATTTGAGTCAGATCACCATGTATAACCTATTGATCGTGGAAGACCAATTTATTTTATAGATTCCTTTAAGCTGACAACCTGTCAGGGTTCCGATAGTTGTACAAGATTGTATCCCACCGAGGGATGAGGCCTCGGTGCAGGGCCATATCACATCGGAGGTACCAGTGGTACCACTTCCCGTCGTCCCACTAATGCCACCAGCCCCAACAGTAGAGAGTTTATGATGACCGAGCGCGTTACATGAGTTCCAACGCCAGAGGCCACCCTGGTTCAAGGGATAGACGGACCCATAGGCAGCTGAAGATTAGCTGGAGGCTATGGTTAGAGTCTTCAAGCTGGTAGGGACACTATCAGACCTCATGGTGATTCTTACTGTGAGTCTCCTTTAGGAAATAGTAGGTAGATGGTGTATCCTGATGCTTCAAGTCCATGAAGAACCGATATTTCTCTAGACGTACATCGAGAACCTGTTCCGGGTAGAGTTTGTTCCAGCCACCCTTTGTGTGGTGTGGATACAAGAGCTACTACATCTACAGCAAGGCCCCATGATAGTAGCACAATACTCGGTGAGGTTTACCGACCTCTTGTTCTACTCCACAGATATGGTGCAAGACCCATAATTCAAGGCCCAGACCTTCAATCAGGGGATCAAGTGAAATATTAGAGCCTCGATGATCTTCCTCAGCGTCCTATTGCTGTCTAGGGTATTGGAGAGTTCCCTCTTAGTAGAGGGTTTCCTTACTGAGCAGACACTAGTAGTGAGACCCATTACCAGACATCACGTAGCAGTGTCTTTTGCATCTGGAAGTAGGCAGTTTTCATAGAGGTCTCTGCGGACCAGACCATATGTTGGACGAACTTAGGATACATGTTTAGTTGTGCGGGTTACATGAGACATAGACAGTCATGCCAGGAGCAGGCAATTCTACTCTTACGGCGGGTAGGGTCACATGGCTCGTGACTGTCCGACCCACCATTTGACGATCAAAAGACAGTTGACATACCTCTCAAGTAGAGGCAGAGGTTCGATCAAGGAGGTCTGCAGGGCACATGCAGACGTGGCAGAGGATCTGGTCATGCAGCTGGTGGTGGACGACATTACGAGGTGCTACCACCACCACCACCACCACTAGGAGGTCCACCCCAACCGCATAGATCTGGTGGATAGGGGAGATCTCAGCATCAGGCCACTCAGTCTTGTGACCATGGAACTCCAGAGATGATTCGAGGTATGATCTGTGTCTACTCCACCTTATTACTAGTTCTTATAGACACAGGTTCCAGTCACTCTTTCATAGCCACTTCCATCATTCATAGCTCGGATATTCTGACGGAGCCGTTGGCTCGATATTCATGTCTAGAGACTCCTATGGGAGTGGAATCGATGATTACGCACTGGTTTTGGAAGTGTGAGCTTACTTTAGGAGGCGAGAGAATCATCTAGGATATCCTCATAGCAGTGTCTATGTCTTACAACATCATCATGGGTATGGACTGGTTATATATAGTCCATGCTCAAATCAATATTACCAGGTGAAAAGTGTGGTGTTTTCGCCTGGATGGGAGTAGGTTCATCTTCACCAGTGAAAAGTAAACCTTTTCAACACAGTACAAGCATACTCAGAGGAGGGTGCAGTCGATCACTCATTAGTTGGCTTGCCTTACCCTCGAAGTGGTTGATGTGGAGAGTTTGACTTATCCTTCAGTGGTGGACCAGATCACGGATGTTTTCCCCGATTGTTTTCCTGGGCTACCTCCTTGCAATAAGGTGGAATTATACATTAATATATACACCAGGATGAAAATGATATCTACTATATCATATCAGATGGCTCCGGATGAGCTTCGTGAGATGCGGGTAGAACTAGTGGACTTGTCGGGGAAGGGATTCATCCGGCCTAGTGTTTCTCCCTAGCCAGCTCCGATTTTGTTCTTCAGGAAGGCAGATGGGGGCTTGAGGATTTGTGTTGAATACCGTCACCTAAACCATGTGACTGTAAAGAACCATTACCCACTCCCAAGGATTGATTACCACTTTGATCAGCTCAAAGGAGCTCGAGGGTTCTAAAAGATAGACCATAGATCAGGTTATCACCAACTCAGAGTTTGAGACGAGGATGTGTAGAAGACTACCTTCGGATTTTGGTACATCGACTATGAGTTCTTGGTTATTCCCATTAGCGTAACCAATTCTCCATTAGTGATGATGACTCTCATGAACAGGATCTTCCAGCCTTACCATGATTTCTTTGTCGTTGTCTTCATTGACGACATACTGATTTACTAGACTACTGGGGAGGAGCATGCCTACAATTTGTAGGTAGTACTAGAAACACTCCAAGAGCACCAGATTTATGGTAAACTCTCAAAGTGTTATTTTTGGATTCGAAAGGTTCACATTTATGTACACGTTATCTCAAAGGATGGAGTTTCAGTGGATCCAGCGAATATTTAAGTGATACTTGCTTGAGAGCCACCCAAGAGTGTGAAAGAGGTACAATGTTACCTGGGCATGGCTGGATACTACCATAGGTTCATTCTAGACTTCTCTAGTGTTTTAGCACCACCATCATCCTTGATAAATAAGGGGAAACCCTTCGTGTTTCGGAGAGATCCCATCAGTGCTTTCATGAGTTGAGACAGAGGTTGACTAAGGCCCCCTTCTTGAGGCTCCTAGTGGAAGGTGTAGGGTGCGTAGTTTACTGTGACGCATCAGGGTCCGGACTCAGGTTTGTCCTGATGTAGGAGTGAGCAGTGATCCCGTATGGTTCTTGGCATCTTAGATAGCATGGGCATAACTATGATACACATGACCTAGAATTAGTCGTAGTGGTCTTCGCCTTGAAGATGTGGCAACACTATCTTAATGGAAATTATTTTACCATGTGCTCTGATCACAAGAGGCTCATGTTTATCTTCTCTCATAAGGACATGAACCTGAGACAGTGGTGTTGGCTTGAGTTCCTCCAGGACTATGACTTCGAGATAGTCCATAAACCTGGGAAGGGTGAAGTGCATTGTGTTGCATTTGTTGTCAATGAGTCATGAAGTTTTCATGGAATGAATGGATCTCAAGGATTTAAGATGTGAATGTCAAAGGATGTGATGGTGATGGTGATGAAGGAGAATGGCCATGGTACTAAGATGCATGTCACTTAGGAGATTCACTAAGTGGTATTGGAAACTGTGGTTGAAACATTCTCCATGAACATCTGACGATTGTTGAGCTGTTCTTAATGTTCCAAGAACTTGTATCAACTGGATACAATGTCACAACAAAGTTAGAAGACCATGCATTGTAGTGACAATGCATGAGGAGTTGAAGAAGAAAGATGATCCATTCACTACTTCTAAGTGAATGAAGGGGGTTAAAGAAGTCCATGTACTAACTCTTAGTGCATGTGAATTAGAAGTGATCCAACTTGATCTCTGATTAGATCAATGAAGCACATTGGAGATTTCATGTTGATTCAAGAGTTCGGTTGAAGATGAAGAACCTTCAGAAATTTCACTCCTAAGTGAAGATCATGTGAGGAGAAGAAATGGAGGAATTCTTAAGATGAAGAAGAGAAGATAAGAAGAATAGAGGAGGAGGCATTTGGCATTTAGAATTGGTATTTTTCATGGAGGACTTTGTTTTTGACAAAGTCTTATTTGTTACTTTGCCAAAAAAATTGGCCAGCCCGTGGACACCTTGAGGGTTCAACCCCAAGGCACATGTGGGCCTAAGGCGCCACGCCCAAGGGGGAACCCGTGGGGCGAGCCCAGGGCGGCAGGGCGCACCCAAGACACCGCAGAGGCGCTGGGGCACGCCCGGAGGAGCGCATGGTGGGCGCATAGCGCGCCCGTGTGTGCATAGTGGGCGCCAGTGGCGCGCCCGAGTGGCAGAGGTGGGCGCAAGAGCGCGCCCGCAAAGTGAACTCGGTGCGGGGCGGCACCGAGAGGGGAGAAGTGCAACTGAGCGTTGGATGGTAGCGGCATATTGATATAGCGCGGATAAACCGCGAGAGGTTTCGATGTGGGACGCGGAAAAATTACCGCGGAGCGATCCTGGCCGCACGATCAATCGCGCGCCAGATCCGAGCCGCACATCTGATCCCGCGCGAGATGATCTGATCCTGGACGTTTAACATCGCATCCGACGGCCGAGAGCTCGTCTCCTTCGTTGAGCTTAACCGAGGCTTCCCCAAAGCCACCCGCGAGCCGCCGTCGAACCAGAGGCCATCCGACGGCCTATTTCGAGTTCCCGGCCACCATTGCCGAAGCCAAAGCCTCCATTGTGATCGTCTGGTCACACCGAACCGAACCATGCTTAAAAATGGGCTTGCATGCAATGAGAGGAGAATTCGATGAAGGCCGAGGCAAACGAAGTTGCCGAGGCCACACGGTGTTCATGTTTTGCATGGGATGAGCCAAACAGAGGCCATGCATGCGGTTTCATGTGCATGCATGAGGAGGAGGAGAAAATATAAGAATCCCGCGTGAGACAGAGGATAAAAATCAAGATTTTAAAATATTTTTAAAGATCCGAAGATCTCGGGAGTTTGAGATTTATCCCACGCGGATGAACTGAGGCCCTATGCCTATATAAAGAGAGGCCGAGACCTCTGAATTGCTTGCTGATCCTCTGAAGAGAGAAGTCCCGTGAGAAGCACTTTGTGCCTCGCGAAGTCGAAGCCCCGCGCAGCACCCTGCGCGGCAGTGAAGCCCGGAGCACCCCTTGCTCCGTAAGGTTCCTTTTGCGCACTCCTTGCGCGAAAGAAGAAGATGATAAGTCCCCTGCGTGCTACCCCTTTGCGCGATAGGAAGGAGAGGTTGGGCAGCGCGACCTTGCGCGCTCCCTCTGTGCACCGCGCCCCCTGCGCGGCAGTGGTGCTTGTGCGACCCGCGGCTGCCCCTTGAAGCGAGATCCTGCGCACCTTGCACCTTGTGCTTGTGCGTTTGAAGAAGGCAGTGGGGTGTTGCACCTTGCGCGGCCCTTGCCAGTGCACCTTGTGCGGCTTTGAGGAGAAGAAGGGAGTTCGGGTTGTGAAGTGTGTAACACACCTTGTGTGTGTGTGCAAGGAGAACCCAAGACTTGGCCGTGTGTGTGCATAAGGAGGAAGACCACACTATTTGGGTGTGTGCAAGTAGAGGCCGAGACCACACCTTGTGTGTGTTCCAAATTGAAGAACACACTTTGTGTGTGCTAAGTACCCTACGGGCAGTGGGTGTGAGCAAGACAAGGCCAAGCTATTGTGTGTGCAAATTGTTTGTGCATACTTGAACTAAACAAGAAGAGGCCGTAGCCTTGTGTGTGCACACTTCGAAGAACAAATTAAAAGAACACTAAAGTGAGTGTGTGCAACAAGAAGTGTGAAGGCCATGTCTCAAGTGTGTGAAAAGTGAAACAAGTGTGTGCAAAGTGCAAATACACCCTACGAGCATTTATTGTGTGCAATAAGAGGATGGTCACTACTAGTGTATGCTAAGTGAAGAATTTGTGTGTGAAAATTAAAGAAGTGGCCGAACCTATGTGTATGCTCTAGGTGGAGTGAACACACATTGAAGAAGGAAGAAGTTGACCCACACTAAAGAATAACACACTTTTAGTGTGTGAAAAATTGGAATATAGTGTGTGAAGATTGTGGAGAAGGTGTGTGCTATAATTGATTACACCCTTTGTGGGTCTACTGCACCAAGAAGAGGAAAGGAGAAGTGCATGCATGCATGCACGCACGTGCACACGTGAACAGTGCTAAATCAGTGGTGTGCATTTGAGTTATCCAAGACCAGGAGGTTCTTGAAGAATTGAGAAGGTCATGCTATCAGTGCATGAAGATGAAGAGCTGCCATGCACTCAGTGCCTGAAGTTGAAGTGAACTGAGACTAGACCAGACTGATGTTAAAGACATCATTTGTCTGAGTATTCAGTAGTTGGAGAGAAGCCAGGTCATCCTTAGAAGAAGGTGATAAAGCCTGAGCAAGACGAGAAGACCTGATCATCACAAGTGATCAGAGGTACAGAGCAAGGCCAGCAGTCTTTATCCCAGACTGCTGAGGATACTTGAAGAAGCTTAAAGTGAAGAAGAGCTACTCGTGTGACTCGAGGAGCCAGGAGAATACCCTGTGGGACTCAAGGAGAAGAAGTCTTCAGTGGGATTCTGGAGCAGGCCAGTGGGACTCTGGTAACACTGTGTTAAGCAGTATAAAGACCCTCCTGTGGGACTCAGGAGAGATACAGTGGGACTCTGTATCGACCATTGTAATTCTAACAAGTTATAATGGGAGAATCCATGCTGGGAGAGCATGGCAAGGATGTAGGCCTTTGGTGCCGAACCTTGTAAATCCTTGTGTCCTGTACCTTTTCATTACTGCATTATCCGGGAAAGGTTGAGAGACATAAGAAGAGTGGATCGAGGCCTTAACAAGCCATAGAGGTTTAATTGATAAGAATCAATTAGTAAAAAGTTTTAAGGGATCACTGATTCACCCCCTCCCCCTCTCAGTGATTCACACTGATCTGGGCACTTCAATTGGTATCAGAGGGAGGTTACCTCTAAAAGATCCAAGGGAGTCTTTATGAAGTGCAGATTTGAGGAAATGAGTGACCAGCCTCAAATGGAGATATCTGCCAAGACTCAGAAAAATAGAAAGAAGAAACAGGTCAAGAAGATGAAGAAAGTCTGTCCTAGCTGTGATGAAGTTGAAACAATGAATGATCTTTAGAGTGCACTCAAATATCTTCAGAAGACAGTTCCCATGGAAGTGGCAAAGTGTATAGCTACAGGCATCCATGATATTCATGATGAAAAATCACAGTTAGAAGAAGAAGCCAATGCAATGGAAGATCAATTGGCTAAAAGGGTTGGCATAACCAACACTCTCAGAAAGCTGGGGAAGGCTAAAGATGAAACAGTATCTCTTTGCAATGAAAGATATGAAGACACTACTGAAGAATTGCAAAGGATCTCTTCTGAGAATGAAATATTTTTGATAATGATCAAAGATGTTTTCCATGCATTGGAAAAGAGACACAGAGTTTCAATGGTTGTCAAAGATGCTCAACTTGAAGACAAAGCAAAAAGGGTAAAGGAGCTTGACAATTCATTACTTGAATTGAAGACAGTGCATGATGACCAGATGAATCAGCTGAAAGAAAGTTGGGAAGGAAAGCTAAGAGCTGTTGAGGATGAGAAGAACTCCATTAACATGAAGTGCTTAGAACTAGAGGTGATATTGAAAAATCTGCAATCACCCAAAGCTGAAACCTCCCAGTCAGCTGGTAGAAGAAATGTTGCTACACAAGTGAGCATTGAGAAGGATGATTCTAAAAGGACATCCTCTAGTGAAAGTGCAATATCTTCTAAGAAGAAGGTTCAATCCATCTGGATGAGGAAGGTGAAGAAGCAGAGCTCTCCTGAAACAACACAACTTGTCAAGAAAAGTACCCATCAATCAGAAGTACACAAGAGGTCATGATTTGTGGGTCAATGTTGGTGTTGTAATAAGTATGGGCACTGTGCAAAGGATTGTTGGTACAATTCACTGAATGTCAAATCACAAAGGAAGCCCATGCCAAGGGGGAGCAAGCCAGAAGAAAAGAAGCAGCATCCACAGGTCCAGAGACATCTGTTTACTGCAAAAAGATTTGGATTACTTGACAACATCTGGGATGATTGCAAAAGTGGTCAAAAAGATACATGTCAGTCTCCAAATGTATCCAGAGCTCAAAAGAAGAAAAGATCACAGAACCTGGCTCAGAAAGATTCCTTGGGAAGCAAGAAGAATGTAGAAAATGCTCCCAATAAGTATTTTAGAAATGAAGAGAAGACCTTGGAGTCTAAATCCAAGAAGGGTGATGCATCCGGAAGGACCACCAAGAAAACATGCTTCTACTGTGGAAAGAAAGGACACATCATGGACCTTTGTAAAGAAGCCATGAAACTGAATAGAAGCAGACTGGACTCAAAAAGACAATCAATCCAGAAGAAGCAGAAGGGATTGATTGAAAATAAGTTGCATAAGAGAGGTAGCTTAGCAGCATCCAAAGAACCATGTGGAACTTCCAAAACTGAGGCCACTCTTCCAAATTATTTACTTGTCATATGGCCACATCAGTTGCAACTTGCCAGAGAACTACAAAGAGTTGAATATGAAGCTCTGACAATTGCTAAAGCAAAAGGGAAGAAGAAGGTTTCACATGAAGATGTTTTGAGAACCACACCAGCACAATCATCAATGAAGATCAAATGTGCAAGTGTGAAGACTGGTGAAAATGGGACATCTCGGTTGAGAGAATCTTCTCAACCTTGTTGTTCACATTGATGAACCAAGGAGGTTCCATCTTATTCCCTAATCACTTGTATTTACATGTGCTAACATTACAGGGAATTGAAGATGATGATCATTCTCAACTGGAGGATGGTTTGGATTGAATGGAGTGCACCCCTTGAGGGGGAGCCTATCTGTAGAAGATGGGATTCTGAGATTAATACCATCTTGAGAAAAGTGAAGGTATTCCAATCATACTTTCATCCCTTGTTTCTTAATTGAGTTTATCTTGTCAATTAAGGGGGAGTATGGATTGATGGCAAATGGATGAAAGGGGGAGCTTTATCATTGCACTGAACTTTCTAATGAGTTTTGGAGTATGTGCAGGATTTAGCAATTCATTGAATATATGAACCCCTTAGCATGATCTCACATGTTTACAGTGAATGTGGACAGCATTGAGTTCCTTGGTTACATCACTCTGGTTTTCTACACCGGGTTAGCCCAAGTAGACTTAGAGTTGATCTACTAAAGGTTCTTTGCTAAAGAAGAACATGTGACATCATCCCTCTCTCAGTGTTTTTCAAGAAAATACTTTTCAAAGGGAGGAAGAGATTTTTGAAAGAGAACCACACCACACCTTTGCATTTGATTCCCAATAAGGGGGAGAAATATTGGCACACATATTGACCCATTGATATGTGCTGAAGGAGTGTATTGACAACAAATACAAAGGGGGAGATTGAAGTGCATTGTGTTGCATTTGTTGTCAATGAGGCATGAAGTTGTCTTGGAATGAATGGATCTCAAGGAGTCAAGATGTGAATGTCAAAGGATGTGACGGTGATGGTGATGAAGGAGAATGGCCATGGTACTAAGATGCATGTCACTTAGGAGATTCACTAAGTGGTATTGGAAATTGTGGTTGAAACATTCTCCATGAACATCTGACGATTGTTGAGCTGTTCTTAAAGTTCCAAGAACTTGTATCAACTGGATACAAAGTCACAACAAAGTTAGAAGACCATGCATTGTAGTGACAATGCATGAGGAGTTGAAGAAGCAAGATGATCCATTCACTACTTCTAAGTGGATGAAGTGGGTTAAAGAAGTCCATGTACTAACTCTTAGTGCATGTGAATTGGAAGTGATCCAACTTGATCTCTGATTAGATCAATGAAGCACATTGGAGATTTCATGTTGATTCAAGATTTCGGTTGAAGATGAAGAACCTTCAGAAACTTCACTCCTAAGTGAAGATCATGTGAGGAGAAGAAATGGAGGAATTCATAAGATGAAGAAGAGAAGATAAGAAGAATAGAGGAGGAGGCATTTGGCATTTAGAATTGGTATTTTTCATGGAGGACTTTGTTTTTGACAAAGTCTTATTTGTTACTTTGCCAAAAAAATTGGCCAGCCCGTGGACACCTTGAGGGTTCAACCCAAGGCACATGTGGGCCTAAGGCGCCACGCCCAAGGGGGAACCCGTGGGGCGAGCCCAGGGCGGCAGGGCGCACCCAAGACACCGCAGAGGCGCTGGGGCACGCCCGGAGGAGCGCATGGTGGGCGCATAGCGCGCCCGTGTGTGCATAGTGGGCGCCAGTGGCGCGCCCGAGTGGCAGAGGTGGGCTTAAGAGCGCGCCCGCTAAGAGAACTCGGTGCGGGGCGGCACCGAGAGGGGAGAAGTGAAACTGAGCGTTGGATGGAAACGGTATATTGATAAAGCGCGGATAAACCGCGAGAGGCTTCGATGTGGGACGCGGAAAAATTACCGCGGAGCGATCCTGGCCACACGATCAATCGCGTGCCAGATCCGAGCCGCACATCTGATCCCGCGCGAGATGATCTGATCCTGGCCGTTTAACATCGCATCTGACGGCCGAGAGCTCGTCTCCTTCGTTGAGCTTAACCGAGGCTTCCCCGAAGCCACCCGCGAGCCGCCGTCGAACCAGAGGCCATCCGACGACCGATTTCGAGTTCCCGGCCACCATTGCCGAAGCCAAAGCCTCCATTGTGATCGTCTCGCCACACCGAACCGAACCATGCTTAAAAATGGGCTTGCATGCAACGAGAGTAGAATTCGATGAAGGCCGAGGCAAACGAAGTTGCTGAGGCCACACGGTGTTCATGTTTTGCATGGGATGAGCCAAACAGAGGCCATGCATGCGGTTTCATGTGCATGCACGAGGAGGAGGAGAAAATATAAGAAGCCCGCGTGAGACAGAGGATAAAAATCAAGATTTGAAAAGATTTTTAAAGATCCGAAGATCTCGGGAGTTTGAGATTTATCCCACACCGATGAACCGAGGCCCTCTGCCTATATAAAGAGAGGCCGAGACCTCTGAATTGCTTGCTGATCCTCTGAAGAGAGAAGTCCCGTGAGAAGCACTTTGTGCCTCGCGAAGTCGAAGCCCCGCGCAGCACCCTGCGCGGCAGTGAAGCCCGGAGCACCCCTTGCTCCGTAAGGTTCCTTTTGCGCACTGCTTGCGCGAAATAAAAAGAGGATAAGTCCCCTGCGCGCTACCCCTTTGCGCGAAAGGAAGGAGAGGTTGGGCAGCGCGACCTTGCGCGCTCCCTCTGTGCACCGCGCCCCCTGCGCGGCAGTGGTGCTTGTGCGACCCGCGGCTGCCCCTTGCAGCGAGATCCTGCGCACCTTGCACCTTGTGCTTGTGCATTTGAAGAAGGCAGTGGGGTGTTGCACCTTGCGCGGCCCTTGCCAGTGCACCTTGTGCGGCTGTGAGGAGAAGAAGGGAGTTCGGGTTGTGAAGTGTGTAACACACCTTGTGTGTGTGTGCAAGGAGAACCCAAGACTTGGCCGTGTGTGTGCATAAGGAGGAAGACCACACTATTTGGGTGTGTGCAAGTAGAGGCCGAGACCACACCTTGTGTGTGTGCCAAATTGAAGAACACACTTTGTGTGTGCTAAGTACCCTACGGGCAGTGGGTGTGAGCAAGACAAGGCCAAGCTATTGTGTGTGCAAATTGTTTGTGCATACTTGAACTAAACAAGAAGAGGCCGTAGCCTTGTGTGTGCACACTTCGAAGAACAAATTAAAAGAACACTAAAGTGAGTGTGTGAAACAAGAAGTGTGAAGGCCAAGTATCAAGTGTGTGCAAAGTGAAACAAGTGTGTGAAAAGTGCAAATACACCCTACAGGCATTTATTCTGTGCAAGAAGAGGAAGGTCACTACTAGTGTATTCTAAGTGAAGAATTTGTGTGTGCCAATTAAAGAAGTGGCCGAACCTATGTGTATGCTCTAGGTGGAGTGAACACACATTGAAGAAGGAAGAAGTTGACCCACACTAAAGAATAACACACTTTTAGTGTGTGAACAATTTGAATATAGTGTGTGAAGATTGTGGAGAAGGTGTGTGCTATAATTGATTACACACTTTGTGGGTCTACTGCACCAAGAAGAGGAAAGGAGAAGTGCATGCATGCATGCATGCACGTGCACACGTGAACAGTGCTAAATCAGTGGTGTGCATTTGAGTTTTCCAAGACCAGGAGGTTCTTGAAGAATTGAGAAGGCCATGCTATCAGTGCATGAAGATGAAGAGCTGCCATGCACTCAGTGCATGAAGTTGAAGTGAACTGAGACTGGACCAGACTGAAGTTATAGACATCATTTGTCTAAGTATTCAGTAGTTGGAGAGAAGCCATGTCATCCTAAGAAGAAGGTGATAAAGCCTGAGCAAGACGAGAAGACCTGATCATCACAAGTGATCAGAGGTACAGAGCAAGGCCAGCAGTCTTTATCCCAGACTGCTGAGGATACTTGAAGAAGCTTAAAGTGAAGAAGAGCTACTCGTGTGACTCGAGGAGCCAGGAGAAGACCCTGTGGGACTCAGGGAGAAGAAGTCTTCAGTGGGATTCTGGAGCAGGCCAGTGGGACTATGGTAACACTGTGTGAAGCAGTATAAAGACCCTCCTGTGGGACTCAGGAGAGAAATAGTGGGACTCTGTATCGACCATTGTAATTCTAACAAGTTATAATGGGAGAATCCATGCTGGGAGAGCATGGCAAGGATGTAGGCCTTTGGTGTCGAACCTTGTAAATCCTTGTGTCCTGTGCCTTTTCATTACTGCATTATCCGGGAAAGGTTGAGAGACATAAGAAGAGTGGATTGAGGCCTTAACAAGCCATAGAGGTTTAATTGATAAGAATCAATTAGTAAAAAGTTTTAAGGGATCACTGATTCACCCCCTCCCCCTCTCAGTGATTCACACTGATCTGGGCACCTCAAAGGGGAATGTTGTAGAAGATGCTCTCAGTAGGAGATTAGGCTTTCATCTACTGGGAGAGGCGATAAATCAGCTGGCTTCCTTGCATAAATCTTTTGTGGATAGGGATGGAGGAGCCTATATACAGTCTCTTACAGTCACTCCCCCACTTATTCAGTGAGTCGGGGAGGCACAACGTGGGGACACTGACTATGAGACACAACATGCTTTGGTATCCATAGGGTAGACATCTGATGGATTTTATGATGGTGGGGAGCATGTCATCATATTCAGAGGATGTACCATGCTACCAGTTTCACTTTAGGAGGAATTGATCAGGGAGTTCCACACTTCCCCACAAGAGGTAAATCTAGGAGTGGTGAATATATACTAGGACCATCAAAGATGGCACTGGTGTCCAGGTATGAAGAAGGTGGTAGCAGAGTTTGTCTTATGATGCCTTACTTGTTAGCAATTGAATGCAGAACACCAGGTACTAGCAGGCTTGGTACAACCCTTAGAGATCCCAGAGTGGAATTGGGATGGGATATCCATGCACTTCATTACTATTCTTCCACATACATCTAGGAGTCCTGACTCGATTTGGGTGATTATTGACCAAATCACCAAGTCAGACCACTTCCTACCGATCAGAGAGCAGGGCTCAGTAGAGAGCTTGGGACCCCACTACATACAGCAGATTGTGAGTTTACAGGGAGTAACTTATTCTATTTCTTTGATCGTGAAACACGCTTTACTTCCCGGATATGGATGGGGTAGTAGGAAGATTTTGGGACACAGCTTCGTCTGAGAACCGCCTTCCATCCTCAGAAAAATGGCCAGACAGAGAGGACCATCCAGACCCTCGAGGACATGCTCTGTGCTTGTGTCCTCAACTTTTGTCATAGTTGGGAGGACCACTTACCATTGGTAGAGTTTGCATACAACAATAGTGATCACTCTACCATATGTATGGCACCTTTAGATACGTTCTATGATCAATCCTGCAGATCACCACTGTGCTGGATAGACAAAGGGGGGTCAACACGAGAGGGGCCAAAGATGGTGCGACCGACCAACGAGAAGGTTAAGATCATCTAGGAGAGGATGAAGACTTCAAAAAGTAGGAATAAGTCCTATGATGATAGGACACAGAGGACTTTAGAGTTCGAGGATGGTGACCATGTCTTTCTACGGGTCTCACATCAACAAGGTCTACCGAGATTTGGCTGAATCGGAAAGCTATCTCCGAGATTCATCAGACCTTTCTTGGTCCACATCAGAGTAGGCGAGGTGGAAAATCTCCTGGCTCTTCCACCTCAGCTGCATTAGGTACATGATTTCTTCCACGTATCACAGCTGAGGAGATATGTGCAAGGCCCATCCCAAATCATCAACCTTGGAGAGCACGCCATCGATGACGGGGCGACATTCATGGAGGTTCCAGTGGAGATCAAGGATCAACAGGAGTGGATCCAATGTGGACGGTCGATACCTCTTGTGTGCATTCGATGGTAGCACGAGAACCTCCAGGAGAGCACATAGGAGAGGGAGGCTTAGATGCATGCTCATTAACCCAATTTATTCCCATTGATCGAGTTTTAGCATACGGGGACGTAAATCCCTGAGGTGGGGAGAATGTAAAGACCCATAATTTCCATGGAAATGTTTTTTCATAAATACATGGGCATTTTATGAGTTTTTAGTTTCTGACGGTGCATGATTTCGAGGACCAGTGTTCCCAAAATCAATTTTGGAAGTTTTTCTGGGTACGTTCATTAAACGTACGAGCATGATTTAATATATTTTGAATTGGTGCTTAGAACTAAAATCTAAGGGCACCGTTGAACTCGCATCGTCGATGATTTCTTAGAGATACCGTCACCGTAGTTATGTTCTGATGAGAAGGAATGATAGATTTTGGGGTTTTTAAAATTATTTAAATAAACATAAGGTTTGTAATTTATTTTTATTTCTAGTGGTTTAATCCTCCAAGGGGAGGTTGGAGGTGGGGGCCACATCACACTAACCTTTTATGGGAGGTTATGGTGGTGGGGACCACCCTCACATAACCTCCCTTGAGAGGATATATTTGATGGGGTCCACATGAGAATTAAACCCCCCATTAAACTCCTCATTTATGTGGGATGCCAACTCTCCACCTTCTCCCATTAATTTATGTGCCAACCCTCACAATTAATGAATTGATATTCTTATTATTAATTGGGACATTTTGAATTCAATTGAATTCATGTCAACTATATAATAATAGAAAATTATATTATTTTAGTTTCATTGGAAACTCTCTCTTTTGGTGGAGCCTTGGAGAAACATGGGAGAACATCATTATCCCCATGAAGAACACGAAGAACGTCTCTTTCACCACCATCTTATTCTTTCTTCAATCAGGGAAAGAAAGGGAAGTGTCGACGCCAACGAAGAATGCCGGTGATGTCATATCGACTCATATTTTCCAATCTCTTCCTCCTCCTACACTTATAAAACGACACCACCTTCCTGGGACTCTTTCAACGACCATCGAACTCGAGGTAGGGGATTTTAATTCTTTTTATACCCATTCTACATCGTTCAATTTATGGGTTGAGAACCGAATGATATCACCATAACAATGAGGGTTAGGACCACACGTACATGGCCTGACCCTCCACTTTTTTTTGTTCTCATTTGATTAAGACAGAGGAAGAGCATGAAAGAAGCATTGGTGCATGGCCACTAGGTCACCGCAAGGATACGACACAGTTATTCCGCTCAGAGAATCGAGCCACGGCTAGGCAGGTCGCGGGGGAGTCGGAGGTGTGTGGTGTCGTTGCACCGCTCCGGAAGTAGTGGCCACATCCATGAAGGCCATGGTGGTTGCCTGGTGGGCACGGTGATCTCACACCGTGCAGAGTAGGGGAACGTCAACAATAGGCCGCGACGAACAGAAGAGGCCAGCCGACTGAGCCGGCCATCGCTGCGTGCTACAAGAGGGATATCTCGGGTCTCGTGGTTCAATGAACCGGCGCCTAGCACCGGTTCCTTCGGATTCCAGGGGGTGCCACACCCCCCCCCCCCACATGACGTTGTGAGCCGAGCCATGAGGGCTAGCCAGCCGGCCTGGTCCATGCCTTCGGGGCGGGCCGCCCCCTCGGGTCGGGCTGCCCACCAGGTACGGGCTCACCCCTTGGCCCGGGCCACCAACTCATGTTGGGTTGGACCAACGGACTGGGTCGGGCCAGGTCTATCCAACTAGGTTAGACCAGACCCTGACCTGCTATGGCCTGTTTACACCTTTTCACCCATAACTTGGGCTACGAGTGTCCAATCGACGAACCGTCTACGGTGAGAGAAATATTAGAGCAGGATGTTTCTTTTGGCATTCCCCACTTGAGGTTTGGACACAATTATTGTAGGGTCAGGTTGGTTTGATCCTAAAATCCAACCGGGCCCCTGAAACAAAAATTCCAATAACTCACAGATCGGGCATCCGATCGATGCGTCATCTATTGGGTTGAGACCCCTATGACGAGGCGGATCCTTGAGATACTTAATCGTGGTACTTGCTGGTAGTTAATGTATCAACACTTGGTTTGATGACTGGACCCTCACAGAATCAAGCATACCTGAGCAAAACTCTGTGGCTGGCTATGCACTATTGATTGTTCCTGGATCATGTGTTGTTCTTACAATTCTAATGACTATTCCTGGATCTTCTGTTGGTCTGACAGATCTAACGACTATTCTTGGATCATGTGTTGGTCCGACTGTCTTGACTTATGTTCATGGATTATGTGTTGGTCTGACAGAACAGCTGGTCCTAGATCATGTTTTAGTATGACATCTTAGATGACTCAATGGCTATATCTGATCATCTGTACCTCTCTATAAATTT
Organism: Viscum album; assembly: GCA_963277665.1. Classification (NCBI taxonomy): domain Eukaryota; kingdom Viridiplantae; phylum Streptophyta; class Magnoliopsida; order Santalales; family Viscaceae; genus Viscum; species Viscum album. The sequence goes on from OY728133.1 coordinate 1,317,567,793, forward strand.
TGTATACTTGTGTGTGCGGAGTCAGTAACTCTTTTGTTTCCTCATTATTGAAATGAGTCATCTGATAAACCTAGTTATACATATTGGAATATACCAAAGTTGGATTTTTTTGGTTGATTTCATACTCTGTGGTATAACTTTTTTGGATTTGTTGAGTCATTGAGGGTCTCGGTGTTCCAACTAAATATCGTTATACTGACCCCTGAACAAGCTATGCACGCACCTCATTGTGTTGGATGCAGATGACGTACAACACTGATGGATGCTGAGAGTGCCATGACTGGATGGTACCTGGTGGTGGAACATACGACGTGTCGGTGCACAGAGGAGTCTGACAGACGTAGAGTGCTAAAGAGGCTATCTATACATTCCCTTCAAGTATGATCTGTGGTGGACGATCTAGGAGCTTCTTGTCACCTTCCCACTGTTTTTTCTTTTCCTTGTACTTTACAACTGGGATTTTATTTCCGTCCCCCTTTGCTTTCCAACACATCTTATGTATACAGTTTTTACTTAGTGTTTTACTTTCAGTTCCTTAAATTGTTGTGTGTGTTTCAGTTTATAATGGAAATTCCTTTCGAGTTTAGGGATATTCTCTTTGGTTCTTGTCAGTAGCCTCTGGCCATTGGAAGGTGGGCATTGGGTAGTCATGACACGAGCCCTGAGGACGGGTCGTCACACTTACAATTTATTTCCACATATATATACTATGTGTTCCATTTATATAGATAAATAAATGTGAAGAATTATTAAGGGGGGAAATTGAGAAGATAATCATGTTGTAAAATATGGGGAATAAATAAGAAGAATTTATCATCAATATGACTGGAGGAATTCATGTTGAGAAATTTAATGAGAATATTTGAAAAAATTGGAAACAAAAATAATTATCTATCTGAAAATATGTGAACAACCCATGAAAATGGAATATAGATTATGTATAATATTATTTGGAATATGGATATCATAATTATATGGAGTACACCATATTGTTTTCTACACAAAACATGGATCATGTCAACATAGAGTGAAATAATTGAAGAAACATTTCTTTAAGAGATTTGATTTCATCCTATATCAAATTATTTTCATTAATTTTTAATATTGATGATAGAAAAGAAGATATATAATATATATTTACATGCATTTTCTATTCTTTTTATTGATAACAAATACAAAGGGGGAGATTATTAAACAAACTATATGTTGTGTTTTTTAGTAAGTATGAATGAATTAGAATGATTTCATCATTTGATGAAGGATAATAGGTTAGAATTAAATTTTTATTCCGAATCATAATGAAGAATAAAATATTGGATTTCCTAAAATTGGTTCTTCATATACGGTAGATCTAAAAAATTGGAAAATGTCTTATAGCCATTTATTTGAAGAGGTAATGAAGATACTACATCTATTGATGTGGAAATTTAAGTATGTTAGATTTCATTACTCATATGAAAAAAGAAGATGTTGTCATTTTATTTTATAGGATATCATTTTCCTTAAAAATGAAATATGAGACATCTTCTTAAGAAAGAGTTTGATTATTGATGAATTTTATATATATGTGAAGAAGCTGAATATCTAGCTGTGAAGTTCCATCTAAATTGATATTTATATAAAGATATATATTACATGAATAAATATTAATAGATTATTTTTGATGAAATAAATTTTAGTTTAGGTAGTGGAAGAACTATTAGAATGATCAAAAGTACATTTCTTGAATAAATATTCATTATAATTATTTTCGAACTGGTTTTATGGTATGTCAAAGTAATTGAATTGATTGAAGTTATTTAAGATAATTTTCCTCCAATGGATATGAGAATGGAATTTCTAGTTACATAATAAAATTTATATTTGAATAAGATGCACACATGTGTTATTTGAAGAATAATCAAATAATTTCTACAGGAAATGCATGCTTGTAAGTGTCAAATGAATATTTTAGAATAATAATTTAACAAATAATTAATAATATTATATATTTAAGATGATTCATATGAAAAATTATAACAGTAAAACGATGGATTAAAAGTTATTTATAATCAGCATATATTTCACAAGTATCATTGCCTGAAATCATTATTGTTATTTTGGGCATTCATTGAGAGGTATAATGGAAATAAATTTTTTAGTAGGACAACATGGAAATAAAGTTAAAGAGAATAAAAGAAATTAAAAGCATAATAGCCACCATACTCTTTAATAAGAGTCATATTATGATTTGTATTATATTTTATTTAATTTCTACATGTCATCACCATCAATGTAAAATCAAGTTGAAACTCTATGAAACGTTAATAAATGTACAGAATATTCATAAAACAATACATTTTTCTAAAAATAGAACATTCCATCAAGTTGATACTAAAGGTTATAGTACTACTAACATACTCATAATTCTAATCATAGAGACACATAGATGGTGAAACCTACTCATAAGGATGAATATTAAAATACAAGATTGGTTGAACACATTCCACATTATGAGGATAGGTTTATTAATCTTTGTTATGTTATCTGAAGATAAAATTCAATTTCAATGTTATACATGTATCCATTTGGGAATTTATTATCAATATGAAAATGAAATTTCTGATACTACAATAGTAATCCTAAAAATGAATATTTTAATGAATTATATATAGAACATTAGAAGATAGTTTTTTTGAGATGAAATAAAATGGTGTGACAATGTGGTGATCCTAAAAAGATAAACATCACATTTTTTATGTTTAGTCTGGGATTCAATATATTATATTTGATGATGAAGAAGATTATCTACTCTTCATAGTGTGAACATATTTCTAGTATTTAGTTAATTATGAGGAGAAATTATTGAGATATTCATACCATGAAAAAGTCCCAAAATAATGACATGAAGATGTTCAATAAATTTAGAATGAATCATATTTTTTAGAGGTGTGTCATGGTATTTTTGAATAACTCAGATAGAATAATATTATGAGTTTCTTATATGCTAGTCTGATGATATGTTTATGATATTTGAATTAGAATTAGGGAAGAGATACACCCCATAAAATTAAATATATTTCCATATAAAAATATGGAAAAATATTGATGATATTTTTTAAATTAATAACAAAAAACAAGCAGATCAGAAGAGAAGAGCATGAATCAACACTACTATTATCTTTTATATCTTCTGAGTAAATTATAATGGAGTAAAATGAGCTGATACTACAAATTATTTTTGAACTTTAGTATTAAACCTAGACATAGTCGACCCAATGATCAAGATACAAACTTTTTTTATCAATTAATTGATGTGAACCAATGATCCAATGATGGATAAATAATGAAAATACAATAATAAATTGATTATGAGTGAGCTTATTTCTATTCATTTTTACCCTAATTTATGATGAAGAATAATACTGAGAAAAAACTCACAATATCCATATATAATGAAGTTATGTGAAGAGAAGTGGTACTATATGATTTCTATATTTGTAATAAAACCAATTGTTTATTTTATCCCATGAATCCCTAATGATATATGAATTTGAGGAAATTTCTCATAACCACTTCATCAAGAAGATAAATAAAACCTTCACTTATAATAAACATTGATGTGGTAAAAGTAAAATCATGTATGAGAAGAGGATAGAAGTTAATGATTTCATTGTCCCCGGTTGGTGCCAAGAATACAAGACCAATGATATTTCATTGACTGATCTTTTTAATTATAATAAAATGGGATCTACATGTACATGGGATAAAAACCATAACACATCAAGGGTGAAACCATCCATCTTGGAAGAAAACATCATTAACAAAAATTTATATCCTTTTTTATATTCCTTCCTTTTCAAATAACATCCATGAAAACATAAAGTGAGATAGAAAATGAGAGAGAGATAAATTCAGCAATTATGTGAAGTGGTAAATAATGGTTATGATATTTAATTGGTTAATAAGTTATCAGGAACGATTCACAATCTGTCTATGTTAGACACACACCAAATGATCCTAAAAAATTCATATCACCCAAAACCTCATATCATGTATTTTTTATGTATATATTACTCACATCATTCCGCCACACTTTAACCATAATACCTCTAACCTATCATGTTGTTTTACAACAAATTTTGGTTGATAAATGCAATGCATCATGCCGCTTCCCCATACACCCACGTTACTTTTCATATAAAACAATTCGGTTGGGCCACCATCCATCCCAAATGGATGGTAGACACTTTTTTAGACCCATCTATTGGAATTTTAGTAAAAATAAAAATATATAAGATTTCTTAATCCCACATTAACAATTCCTCTAGAGTACACCATAATTGTTTGACTATTACAATTCCACTTTAGTGTCCCCACTGAAGATGGATGTACAATTCACGGGCTAGAGATTCCGCAGTACTGTATTCTATAATACCCCTGAATTAACATAAGAAACATACTCCTTAGAGATTAAAACAACACACCATGAGGATATAGGATATGATCTATAAGAAATTATACACGGGTCTTCCTAAATCAAAAAAAAGAAACAAAAAAAACAAAAACAATAATAATAATATTCATAATTTAAGTAGAGAGTTTAATAGACTACATCAACAAAAACACCCAAGGCACCAATATAGGGAAAGAATATTCTCTCCTCACGAGGATTGGAAAGAACTTATAAGGACCTATATAATTGTATGTTATAAAGTACTAGTATATGAATCATAAAACATAGACCAAAGGCCCATTTTTTCAATCATATTTCATGAATCGTCTAGTCATAGGATATGACTGAACCCACTCCGGTTGTTGTATCTTTTCAAACCCCCTTGTTGCCTCAAAATATCCCCAAACCAGTTATTGGATATTATTTGACTACTCAATATCACATTGATCTTCTTAACATGCCATACCACCCATTCTAGTCCTAGGATGAAACAAGCCTTCCCCAACAATTAGTGCATGTCATTCACCTTTCACTGATATTCTATGAAACATACATATATTTACTTCACATAATGCACACACGAAATATTAAATATCCCTAATAGAGGGGGGATGTTTCATGTGTTGGGTTTGAACCCTACCTACACAAATGCAATAGTGGTGCACCATAACACTTAGTTGCATCCCTAGATAAATAATAATAATAATAATAATAATAATAATAATAATAATGATAATCATCATCATCATAATAATAAAATTCTCACATTAGAGGAGATACACAATGGACTTAAATATTTCAATAAAATAAAAATGATGGTGTTTTATAAACTAAAATGAACAAAAATTCTTCATTTTTATTAGTAAAATCAATATATAAGAAGACACCACCTAACCTCACACCCAATGTTTCCATAATATCTATGTCTTTGTTATTCTATATAAATGTGTGTGACACTATAATTTATAAAGGTACATGACCCCACTAGGAAATTATTTTCACACACACCCGAAGATATATAGGGTCTTTTTTGGTTGTGAAACTTTTATATAGCTAAGACTTGATGGTAAGAGGACTCAAATCCCGAACATCATTCAATGTGGCATTAGATTCTTCCACTCGACCACATGTCACGGGGAAATAATAATAATAATAGTAATAGTATGAATTATAACAATTATTATTATAATAAATAATAATTTTGTTAATGTCTAATAGGTTATAATAAAATGACAAAACCCACACACCTAAAAGTTAAAAAAGAAAAAACCACACCCATATCCATGGGTTCAACCACTTCAATGATAGTGAGGGTATGGGCTTTAGTAATTTTACCCTATTAAATTAATTTATTACTCTCCTAAGAGTGTACCATAATAGCACAACCTATGGTTGATTATAAGGTGGCTGATTACAACACACAGTCTTGCTATTGTCACTATTATTTTCTATCTAATATAAAACTAACTTATATGATATATATTGGGAGTTTTAAATTTGTGAAATATTAATATATGCAAATAAAAAACACCAATAAAATAAAGAATATACACAAATACATTAGTGGATGGAAATTGTTGCTCTCGGGGTTTCATGGTTGTGTTATCATTGTTATTCAATATATTTCCCCATTATTTTACTCAATGTAGAGAACCTAACCTTTAACTATACACCGTATAATTTGAATGGAATTACCCTACACTAAGACCTATTCATGTATAATTAATCTCCTATACATCAATAACTAAGACAAACTCCACCATTTGATTGACTCAGATAACAACGGAAATGAAAATGAGTGAATGAGGAGGAAGAAAACACCAGTAGGTAAAGTGTGGACTCAGATGTCAAAAATAATTTCAAATATTATTAATTACTTATATTAAAACATGATAAAGCATTAATGTTCAGTAATCTCAAATTACACCACATCCCCCTTGAAAAATGATGTGGATTAGTTTTCCACAATCATAGAGTTCAATGCATAGTGGGATAAACACAAAATAACAAAAGAATATATATAGAAAAATAGAGAAATAAATTAGAAAGATAAAATAATGTATATTAAAAATATAATGAAAAATTACAATAAAAAACGCATCCTTATCCCCTAAAAATGTATATCTACTAAATTGGGAGAAGGGACAGATGTATATTGGGAGATAGGGTGATGAATTGAAACTCAAGAAATTTTATCCAATCTATTCTGCATTAATGTTCCATTAAATGGAAAAATATATAATATTTGTATGCATGAATATTTTTACATAATTTCTCCTCAGTTCACACTCAAAATTTCATAATGATTTTCCACCATAAGAGAGAGTAAGGGATTTAATATTGTTGATGAATTTTTCTGGATGATAATTCCATAATTCATTATCAAATGTAAAAAGACCAATGGCCCTCTTAATTATTTCAAACAACCATAAATTTCATTGGTGGAATTTCTATATAAATCATATTTCATCTTTGTTTGTAATTAAATCAATTTGAGATTTGTACCATGAATTATGCATCAGTTATAGAGTTTGGGTCCACGATGTATGCCCAATATTTTAATTAATCTGTTTTAATTTTTTGGGAATCTAGATGCTTGAATCATCCAATAGTTCATAAGAAAAAGTTGAAGAAAAAAAATAAAGCAAATAAAAAAATAATCACTCAATTTTAAATAATATTATAAAATTTAGAAAAAATAGCCTTGGGATAAAAATATGTTAAAAATCTAGAATATTAATTTTTCCATTAAATCTCAGAAGAGAAAAAAAACATATCAATTCGACAAGTTACCATTAAATAATATCATTGTGGGAATAAAAACATTGAATTATGTAATAAAATATGTTTGTAATATTTTATTCATACATCCCCCACACTTTTCTGTTACACTCCTGAACATTTATCATATAATCATATCAAAATTCACATAACAATCAAATTAAGAGAAAAAATCAATGATATTATCCAAAATAGAATTCCATAGTGTATCTTATATTAAATTAAGTACCTTTAACTTTTCAATCCACATATTAAAATTTCATCAACATCATAAATCCATCTATGTTCCAATAAAAACATACCACATCTTGAATATTGTGTCACACATTACTCAAGATTTATTAAATATGGTTTTATAATCATACCTAGAAACCTCATGTATCACCACAAGCTTGTGACAATTCTCATTTATCCACACTGTGAAAAATGAAAATGAATTCAATAATGAAGTAATTAATTAAAGGTTGACATAAAAAAATGGGTTAGGGTTGGTGATAAAATTATTAAAATAATTTACGGTTAGAAATATGAGGTTTGACTCTTATGTACAATGAATGAATAGACAAGTAAAAATATAAGATGAACCTTACTCAAATACCCATGAAAATGTGATGTGAAAAAACACAATTATTTATGATGTTATAATAGTCATGAGTAAATCAGTGATAGTAAATAATGATGTCATTCTTGTTTTCACTCTATTTAGTAATGATTTAGAAAGGCACAACTTTATTTCCAGTTTTTTATAAATATCCAGAATGGAACATCTTTATTTTCATTTTTTTCATTTTTTTTGATGGAGAAAAGAATGAAAAAAATGGGGAATAAGGAAATATTGAGTCATTCCCTATTAATTCATTTTCTACGAACCAAAATTTTTACACACACATCACATAACCCATCACTAAATCTAATACCAAATAGCTCACACAAAGGGCCCCTTCCCACCCTCAAAATTGAAATATCCATGAAGAAATAAAAAGATTGCTGATAGTCAAGGAAAAATACTCTTGTAGTGTGGATTAAACCTAATATGAAATTTATGGAATTTATTGGATAAAGAATGATATAAGTAATGGAGTGTCTATGTATAATATGTGGATAGACAATGTTGTTCCTAAATCATGTTAAAACATTCCATGAATTCAAAATATTTGAAAGATAAAAATCACATGTTCTGGTTCTCAAAAAAAATATAGGTTTCCCTCAAGAAAGTGTAGGTATTATGAATATTATATCAAAGTGGTTTCGAATAACTCACATGACTGAAGAAATAATTTAAGTCAGTGTTTTCTAGGCATGGTTTTCAAATATTTTTCAAAATCCAAAAAATGATTAAAAATCCAACACGAGAAAAAATTATTCACATCAACAATTATATAATATATATTCTTTCAAAAAACATTTCAACTCTCCGAAAATCAATTGATGTGTGAAAAAAAGATCAAAATATTTAATGATGATCAAGTTTCTTAAAAAATTAAAAACAAAACATAAAAATAACATAAAAACTACTAATATGGTTGAAAATCTCCCTCACATACATTTTAGTAACCTTAAATCCAGTTCAAAAAAATATAAATAAGGGAATAAAAACTAATTAGAATGAGAGATAAAACCATAGTTTATTTTGGAAATGTAATCGTTATGATGGGATCTATAATACTACAACATTAAACCTAAAAATAAAGAAATTAATAAACATAAGAAGATCAATGAAAAAGAAAGAGGAATGGAAAAGAAAGGGGATAATTCATGGTTTGACCCCCAAGAGGGTGCTAGGTGTTTACTACCACTAATTAGGTAGTTTTAGTGGATTAACCCAAACCTAATGGTGGACGGGGATTCTTTATCATGAATCTCCAAAACATATTTCATCTGTCTCTCTTCATCTTGAACTGTTCCCATAGGAACCCATGGATATAGTAAATTATAACCTCTTCCTTTTCCATGTTGTACAACTTAGAAGATGGGGGTGGATGAAGAATGGGTACGCATTGTTTACTACCAAAAATTGAGTGGATTATTTGACTTTATATATTTGATATTTCTCATTTGATGCATTTATATAGAATTTTGTAAAGGGGATGTTAAAAAATAAATCATCCTGAATGAGATTTAATCAAGAAGAATCAATATAAAAATCTTCCCTCCCATGTAGGTCAATGTGAATCATAATCACTTCAAGAAAGGCCACCGAGAATTCCTTTGTAATAGGGAATTCATCATCTTCATCTAAATCAAGAGAGAGGAGAAGAGGTATTGATTATACATTAAAAAATAAAGCAGGATCACTTAACAGTTGGTCTTCAACAAAATCTAACGAAAGTTCTTTGAAAGATTGTTGACTTCCCACAATTGTATTAGTTGGCATTTCTCCCTCAATAACCACTTTAATCAATAGATAAGAAGAGATGATTGGATATAATAGTTTCATCTCCAATTATCCATTGGTTTCTTCAATATAAAATGTATGTGGAACAATATTGATCTCTTATAGATCAATTTTCTTTTGATTCATTTCCATCCACAAAACTTTAACTTCTTCAAATTTGACCGCCAACAATTCTATCAACATGCTTGATTTTCTGAAAGTTATGAAATTATATTGAATCTTACATGATAATGTTTCTTCTATACTAGAAAATTTATCGCTAGGAAAGTAAAATTAAAAATCACTTGAATAATTCATGATGAAAAAATTTATATTCAATGAAATTATTGTTTTTATTTATTTTGGATATTATAGGTTTGTTTGGTTTATTTTTTTATGAAAAACATTATGCATTAGAGCTTAGAATCCATGGAAACGGTTCTAAATTTATGGTAGAGGATTCAGTAATTTTAATCTATTAAAATAAAATATTATTCTAATAATAGTGTACCATAGTGGAATTACCTAGGGTTGATCACATGGAGGCTGCTTACAACACACAGTCTTTCTATTGTAACTATTATTGTCCATATAATATAAAAATAACATATAAAATATATATGAGGGGTTTTATATTTGTGAAAAATAAATATAATATAAATATCTAAATATTGGAAAATAAAAAACACAATTAAATATGAGAAAAGACATGATGAATTTAGTGAACTAGAGTCGTTGCTCCTAGGGTTTCATAGTTGTGTTATCAATGTGATTCCAAATATTTCTTCATTATTTTACTCAATTTAAAAGATAAAAAAATTAACTCTACATGATATAATTTGAATGGTATTACCCTACACATAGGTCTCTTTATGTATGAGTAATATCTTACAAATAAAAAACTATAACAAACTCTATTGTTTGAATAACTTAGATATCAACGGGAAGAAAAATGAGTGAATGAGGAGGAAGAAAACACCCGTAAGGAATGTGGGGAGACTGCAAACCAAAATAATTTTAAAAACTACTTATTAAATATAATAAAACATTATTAATTATTAATTTTAAATAAACTGAAATTCCACCACTTCCCCCCCACAAACAACTGTGATTATTTTTTTCCCACAAACATTTATTTGAAAGCCTAGTGGGAGAAACACAAAATAAGAAAATAAGTGAAATAGAGGAAGTTGAAAAATGATGAATAAATCTAAAATAATTTATATTAAAAATATAAAGAAAAGTTACACTATCAAAACTCAGCCTTACCCCATGATAATGGATATCTCTTGAAATAATAGAAGGGACACATATTTATACTGAGAATGGGTGAAGAATTCACACTCAAACCATTTAATCTAAACATTTCTGTGTGTATGTGAAATTAAATTGCCTAATTTGTAATAAATTTCATCATGAATATTTTTCCATAATATATCCTACGTTAACCCTAACAATTTCAGAATCATTCTCCACAAGAAGAGGGCGTTATAGATTTAAAATAGATGTTGACTTTTTATCGCCAGGAATTCAAAAATTCATTATCCAATGAAAAATTTCCAATGGATATATTAATGAGTTCAAGAACAAGAACAAATCATTGGTGGAATTTTTCTTTTAATACCATTTAATCTCCATTTTTAATCACATAAATTTGATATTTTTATCCCATGTTATGCATCCCTTATAGAGGTGGGGTCCATACTGTGGGCCCAAACAATTAATCAACTTGTATGATTTTTGGTGCGTCTATATGCATGAATCAGCCCCTCATCCATAAGATAAAGTTAAAGTAAATAAATATTGGAAAAAAGGATCATCCAATTTAGAAATATATTTAAAATAAATGACCAAAATACACTTCTAAAAAAATATGTTAGAAGTCCAAAATTAATTAATTTCCCATTTCAGGTCAAAATAACACAATAACAAAAAAATATGAAAATTAAACATTAAATAATAGCATGTTGTGATTAAAAATATTTAATTATAAAATATAATCTATGAAAATATTATCCAATACCCTTAAAATTTTGAATAACATGAAGGTAAAAAAATTTCTATCCCAAATTCCTAGTGGTCTAAAGGCCCAATATCATAGACAAAAGGCCCATTTTATGATAAATAGTATGTTTTGCACAACACCTTCTCACTATAGTATCTGACCACTACAATACGTGATTCTATAATATCCCCTTATATAGAACCATTCTACTATATTGTTGTAGTAATTTTATACAAAGATAAATAAAGGCATCCCTAATTTGGGGTCATTGGGTGTTGAATAAATAATTTTTAGAATGTGGAGTAGTACGTCGAAACACTCAGTCACAGGTATTACTAAAATAATAATAAGAAAAATTATTAATAATTGTAATCATAATAATTATCAATATTTTTATTTTTATTATTAAATATTCTCTGCATTTTAATGCCTTTTTATCATATCTTTATATAGAAAATATTAATTTTTAGTTAAAAAATAATAGATTTCATTTCATTGATCATAATGATTAATAGTTATATTAATTCATGAATAACATGTGATGAATATATGAAATGTGTTAATAAATTCATCAAATTTTATAAATGAATTTTTTGAAACAATGAATTTTTTTACAGTCCACGCATGAAGTGATTGAATATGACGATAATAGGATCTAGATAAATCAATGATGATTTAATTTATAATGGTTTTAAAATGAGTTGTTGTTTTTTAATTGGTCATGGTAATATATAGCAGAGTATAATATTTCAGGATGATGAATTTTCATTTTGATAAATAACATCAAATAGAAGAAATATTCATCATGTCAAAGTGTAATATATTAATAAAACACTAATAGTTAGCTAACAATATTTTGTTGTTAAATGATTCCTAAATGTTATTATGATTTTTACATTAGTAAAATGAGTTGCTGTTTTTTAATTTAATTTAAATGATTCCTAAATGATGATTCAATTTATAATGGTTTTAAAATGAGTTGTTGTTTTTTAATTGGTCATGGTAAAATATAGTAGAGTATAATATTTCCGGATGATGAATTTTCATTTTGATAAATAACATCAAATAGAAGAAATATTCATCATGTCAAAGTGTAATATATTAATAAAACACTAATAGTTAGCTAATAATATTTTGTTGTTAAAAATCCATTGTATCTAGGTTATATTTAAATTATTGTTTTATCTATAGTGTTCCAATTATTTAACACGAAAGAATAAAATGAATATTGAGATAAGAGTTTCATGGAATATTTTATGTTATTAAAATATGTACATATTAATGATAATAGTCTACTATATTAAAATTATGATGCCAAAAAAATATTAAATAAAATGGGATTAATGTACTAGAAAAGAAATTCACACCCTATTGATTTTGTATTGTATACAATTTTATTTTACGGACTGTTAAATAGTCTTAAATATAGTATATAAATACATAATTTGAGATAAATATGTCTTCTTGATTTATCTCTTATGTCATGTACCACACCTCCTATTAATTTTTTTTATCATATTTCAAATTCTTTATTTGGATAGTTTATCATTGAATTTAAATGATTCCTAATTGTTATTATGATTTGTACAATAGTAAATATTATATAGAAAATAATTTCATCTATAATATTCCCCATTATGGTAGAGTTTATAAAATATTTCTTAATTTTTGAAATGAAGTTAGAAATATTAGACTATGGAAACATAGAGAACGAATGAATCGCTATAAGAGTCTCAGTAGCCAACATATATTGTGACCTTTATTTGTTAAACTAAAACATTTCCCCACTTATTTATATGAATTATGAATATATTATTCTACGTTTCATCATTATTGGATAAAAAATCTTGGGAATGAAATTAAATTTTACAAATAAATGTTGAATGATAATTTAAAATTATTACATGAGGATGAGGTAAAAGTGTTCGATGCATATATATTTTTTCAATTGCATTCTATGATAATGTTTTCTATAGATTATTTCCTAACATATGATAATTTTACTAGAAAAATTATTAATATACATAAATTATGCAAATTTTTTAATAGGGGATATCATATCACAAACTACAATAAGTCATAAAAATAGTTTTCATGGGTTATTTAATTTTTATTTATATAAACATTGAACTTATTGAAGATTATAGAAAATTATAATAATACGATGTCTTATTTAATCCATTTTAAATGATAATTTTTTTTGAGAGAGCATAAAACATTAAAGTTATATTTTGGATCACATAGATATAAAGTAATGATATACATATATAGAAGAAACAATCAATCTTATTTGATCTTCCATGTTGGAAATAATGAGAGGTAAAACATAATAATGATGTCATGGATGGTGAGAAAAATATATATGATTTTTTTGTTAATATATATATATATATAATGAAATATATAGGATGCATTATATGAAATATTAGACATATTTTCAACAAGAATACATATAGAGTTAGCTATCAGTCATAATAAAATATAAATAGCTTCCTAAACAATTTCCTCTATTATTAAATACATAGTAAATTATTATTTTTCTCAATGATTGAATCATAATAAAATTCCAAAGGTGTATTCATAAAATGTAAGAATATTTGTATCATTAATATTTATGATGTTAATCTAAATTAAACCTCATGGTTTTTTTATAATAAACATTACTCATTTCAATACATGGAATGCAGACAATTAATGTTGGAATTACAATCATCAAAGTGTGTTAATTTTTATATTATATATAAAATTTCAAGGATATAATTAATTAATTATATATGAAAATAAAACCATCAATGTTAACATGAGATTTATTTCACACAATTGTTTTTAAATGTCATTTTATTTTGAATGATACATTTAGAGGGAGAAATACATTTAGGTGGACCTATATATTTAGAGTGGATGAATCCCTAATAATGATATAAGAATATTATATGGGATATTATATGGATCTACATTGATGAAAAGGACTCTATTGTAAAAACATATATATCTAAGTTTGTTGTTAAAAATTTTATTGACTATTTTTCTAATGTGGATCATGTTTGTATCCCCACATATTAAAATATAGAAGTCAATATTAGAGGGAATAAGATCTATTTTATACAAGTTATGTTGATGAAACATGATCAAATAATGTCGGTAAATTTATACATTTCAAAAAACACAATCGAGGTTTAATTATAAATAACATCACATGTATAAACTATAACATTTATATCCAAGGAAGAAATAAATATGGATGATAAATGAGAATTAAAAACTTTTATTTAAATGTTCAAGGATAATCTGACAAATTATACATATTTCTCAGAAAATTTGAAAAATTGTTCCTAGATACTATAATTAATATATCATGGATACCAAAACACTATCCAAATTGGATATCTATATACCCTCATAGTGTTCCCCAATCTGTAAGGGATGGAGACTAATGCTACGGGTCTTGGTATATTGTTGGTAAATGATTTACTCACTGTTGATATTAAATATTCTATGATACCCTAGTATAATTGAATAATAATATAAAATAAGAATAAATTCATCTATATATTAATTCTTAAAAATATATAATAAATCTATATAAATGTAGAATAATACACTAGAGGACAAAAATTATATTAAAGGTATTATATATAAACAATATAAATTAAATTGCTGATGTGACTATATTCATTAAACCAGAAATGGTCTCCTCATTTATAGCACCATAGTGAGGAATATACTGACATTTTTAATAACGGTTCTTAACAAAAATTTGAATATGTAACAACTAACAACATATTTGTTTGTACTTATAATATAGAGGGTTAAACTGCATGTCCACCAGGGTAGTGATGAGGGTTGTGAGCCTAAATACTACGTTGGGAAACAAAAATGGTGTATCAACTCTCATAGTGAATAAATAGGTGTATACATGAACATCTATACTCTTTCATATAATTCATAAATAGTTTACAAGAATTCATTAAAATAGTGAATCAAATATTTTAGTTGATCACTAATTAAAATTAAGAAATCACGATACTTGGAGTGTATATACCTAAAGAAACCTTCCTTATGACTAACATGGAGTTTCAGATGAATTAGTGTACTAGATTTAGGGAATCAATACCCATCCTAGGGGATTGTAGAAATTATATTATAATTTATGGAATTAAAACTCATTCTATCGGAAAAGGTAATGTTTTTACTCAATGAATAAATTAATGAATGATATGCGCACAAAATAAGTTCCTATTAGGCATATCGAACTCAAATTTTTCTGTTAATAAATGAATAATTCAACATGTACATGGAATATAATTTCATGAACAATACAATTAATTAAATGTTTAAATTAAATATTAACACCATAACAAGGAATTTGGGATCATCACATATAATTTATAATTAATTTATAGATAATTTTATAAATACAATTTATTTTATTTATTTATTTTTAGATAATGTCATTTAATACTATATCATACCATTATTTCATCATAGGATCCCATAGTTCAATACATCCACCAGGGACCCCCACATACTCCAAAATTTCAAAACATCAACAAAGAATCATCAGGTTCTAGAACAATTGACCTGAATTACTTATGTCATTTTATATTGATTACATGGATAAAATATTATTTAGGTTAACTAGAAGGCTTTAGAGAGAGTGTAGAACAAATATTGATCTAGTTCTTGAGTACATTATTGTGAGTTTTATCTCTAATGGAATAATATAAATATCTCCTATGTTAATTGTTCAAAACATCAATCTAGCTCTAGAAAGTGATATAACTAGGAATTTATAAAGATGTGATAGATTTGGTAATTACACATAGGGACTTGTCAAATTCACTATTCCTTATCAAAACCCATGAAAAATGATAATATAAATAATATTACTATTTTATTTTCATGTCAAATTTAGGGGGATAAATATATATAATATTTGAATAAAATAAATTAAAATATCTTTAAATAATTTTTAGTATATATTTTCCAAACATACCATTAATCATTGTTTATTTATCCTCCTCCGCATTTACCAAATATTGAATAATTCTAATGGATTTATACATTAATAACAGAGAAAAATTTCTATTGTAGTATATTAATTTATGTTATTTAAATCCTTTCTCCACTATACTTGCATTATGGATATTATCTTTACATTTCATGAATAATTTTTTATTTAAAACCCATTTACACTCAATTATATTTACATCAAATGGAGGATCACCCAATAGCCAATCCTAGTTTCAATACATGTAATCCATCTCAAAATTCAAGGAATATTACTATATTACTGCTTTTGATCATTCTATTAACTCTTTATCGAAAAGAGAATCATTTGTTTCAACCACTAATGGGTCACCATCCTACATGAGTAGAAAACTATAAATTTATATTTCTATAACCATTTTGGTTCTCCTATATTGTACTTTTGTTTTAGGAAAAACATATTCCATGAGGTCCTATAATGTATATTTTATTCCAAATCTTTTTTATATATAGAATCAACTTAATCAATGTTAATATTTTATCCAATATCCTTTTTGAGGATGTTCCCCCTTTTTGGAAAATAGTCAATCTTTCTATGGTTTCCTTCTTTTCTAAGGGGTTATATAGATTATATCACCTTATTTCCTTAGGGTGCACTATAAATATACACTTTATTCCCCAATATGTTAGTTTTTTTAGTTAGACTTAACAAATTCATCATATCTCCTTACATGAATATGTGAAAAAACAATGTTCTTTCAACTCTATAACTTGAAAGTAATTATATTTTATTCTTTTTCAGTACACGACATATTGTGCATATTCTATCATGTAATGAATATCCAGAAAAGGAATATATAATATATTTATGAATCATTATCGACTTTACCATTTCCTGGAAGTTATTATTATTCCATTCATGAACACCATCCCAATATAGTGTATAATTTTGAGTGAGTTGAAATAAAATCCCACACTCACATAAAATATTGATAATGTATTGGTAAAGATATTTACTACTTTGATAAAATGAAAGATTCATTATCTTCTTACCATATTTATTATCTACTTGATTAGTGAAATCCTTGAATTTTTCAGAGGATTCAGACATATACCTCATCAAGTAAATTTAATTATATCTTCATAATTAATATATAAACTTCTAATGTAATAATTATTACCTTTAGCTTCTACTAGAAAAATCAAAACACATCATTCTGTATAAATTCCAAATTCTTTATGGACTTTTACCTTGTCTATAAAGTAGTGGTTTGGTCATCTTTCCTTGTAATCTATAAGGACATATTTTAAGTTTTTTTATCTCAAAAGAGTGTAGATAACCATCTTGATAGAGAATTGTAAGATTCTTCTTTTTTAAGTTCCCAAGATAGTGATGCCATAATTGAGTGTTAAATTATTCATGATAATTTGATTCATTATCAATTTGAAATACATGTTTCAAATAATTAATACATTAAAAATATTATTTATCCATTAAATACTATAAATTATGTTGTCTTTGTAAAAGATAAAACTGTTAATTTTGATATTGAAAATAAAATGACATGTATTTAGCATGTGTAATGAGATTATGTTCTTAGTATCAACATGTACATAATGATTTTTTAAATAAAAATAATCCCCGTTGGAATTTAATTCTAGTAGTATCTTATATCAAAATCAAAATCCCATTCTATATAGAATACTTGAAGATCCACTACCTACCTAGAAATCATTCAGAATCTACTTAGTCCCTATTTTCGATATATTCGTGAGCTCCATAAGACGTATATATTACCGAATTCATAGATATAGAAATATTTCACTCAACAAAAAATGCAACTAAACCTTCCCCCCAATCCTTAAACTAGGTGAAGTTCATTTTTATGTGGCCTATCATTCCATTCACAAAACAATATCCTTTTTTTGATTTTCATATTGTTCGGTCTTGTTCTTATTATAGGGATAGTGATCAAGATCTATAAACATTGAGTGATTATTGGGGAAATTTTTCTTGATATTCCTTTTCATATTCACCCTAAGTGTCGAAATCTTTTCACAACCCATGACCTTATCATCAAAGAAAATCAAAGTACGAAGTTCAAAATGATTCTTCTCATTATCGCTACTATTATAATTCAAAACAAAGACAAAGAACCCCAAATATTGTGAACATATAATGAGATATATTCATAAATCATTAGGTATTGTAATGATGATACTATACAAGTTCTACTTATGTATAATCATCTTGAATACATAATCCACAACTAGATTCAAATCTCCATGAATTCATATGAATACTGAGTTTGATGTCTTATATCGCTCTTATATCATATTCTCTTGCTAAAGTCTTTGAATGTGATACATGATTATATACCCATCTCTATCCTTCAGAATCATTAGAAACTCAATGTAAATAGATAATTTCATGAAACATTATACATTTATAGCACAATCCATTTACTTTATGTAGATATGTATGTAGTCCTCACTCGCCTAATTAGAAATTTGACCAGGAACAGTGGTTTGAAGAACATATATTTTTGGTTCAGGAAAAGTGCCTATATTATTACTATAATTTTTTAATGAATTATTGTCATTACGTTGTTTTTATTGTAGTTAAATAGTTGAATTTTTAAGAATTTCCATTCATTTAGCTATATAAGTGAACAATATAAGTACATTATCTAGACTAAAAATATTTATAATAAATGTTATTTTATTATTTTATTTATCTCCAAATATTTTACCAAAACACAATAGCCATCAACATTGGATTATTAGTATCATGTATCATGGATATTATATAAGCAAGTACCCATATTTGTTATCTCATAACCCAAATGTTTTTTTAAAAATATTGTTTGAAGTTTTTTAGGTAGGTGTAACTTTTCAACCGAATTAACTGTCAACACCTTGATCTATTGAGGGGGATCACCAATATTGAAGATCTTGTTAATTAATAAAGAAAATATTTCCCCTTATCTATGCCATGTCCTTTTTGGGAATTCAACTATTGATGTGATATACCTTTAAGTCAACCCAAAACACAGTAATAAATTCCATGATAATTGAAATGAAACATACATGGGTTGGATAATCACATAGAATCACGGTTTTATTATATATTAATTAGTTGAAGGCTATACCAAAATGAAATTTATTTGATGGATTTTTAATAATTATGCATAAATTTTCAATTTTATCATATTAAATCCGTATAAATATTAATCTAATTTTACATAGGCGATTAACTGGGTTTATGCATAATCAAATAAATTTTAATTATATCATTCAGGTTTGATAATTAATTGATATATGTGATTTGTGAAAAATAACCAATTAAAAAATAACCACAAGACTTTATAGAAACAAAATAATAAAATTTATATCATCATAGGATTCATTAATGTAATGTTTATCTAAAAAAGATAATCTAACCCTTGAGCATAGTGGGATAACACCTTAAACCGTAACATGATACTTACTATAACATCCCACTTATACTCTTATGTATCTCTTGGATTGATTTTCTTTATATATAAAATTTAACTACATCTACTCACCTGGGAGATCTACTCATTACATAATATTTCCTCACACATATGTTATTGGAAGAAAAGGATTGGTTTTAGGGAGTTTTTTAAAATGTGACCATGGTAATGTAAGACCATACGTAATGGGGTGGTAGGATGACACACAAGCAATAATTTTTATTTCATAATAATAATAAATTTAAGGGAAATGAGTCACATATATAGGTATGGTCTAAGATCATGATCATAAACACAAATTCAACAAATATATATTTTCAATCTAGTTATAATTCACATTAATACATTATTCAATTAAGAAAAAATATCTACAATTAATCAAATTATTTATTTGATTAATTAATTAATTAAATTGATATAAATTCCATGAAAAATGTCTTGATGATTTCCATAATCTGTTATTTAAAAAAAATTAAATCAACTAATTTTATTTTAAATTAATAATGTACACATTTGTACTTGTAGGAAATGAAATTTACCCCCTATCAACTACTTAAGATGGTGATTTTACTATATATATTAATATAATCTAACATATATTATGTGGAAAGTAATTTCAAGGTGTGTATTTCTTATAAATAATGCATGATCATATGTAAATTTAGCAACATGTGATGCTATTAGCACATATGAAGTACACTATAACTAATGAATATAAAAATATTGTAGTTCATAATTTAACGTAATAATTAATTTAATATATAATTAATGATTCTATCAAATGGTGTGTATTATAAATAAATATCGCATGAACACATGTTTATTAGTTTTAATTATTTGATAATATCTTATTTCTATGTCAATATAATAACATGTGGTACAATATATTACATGATGTGTACTTGAGCTACATGATGCATAACTTCTTCTGATTATGTCCATGGCATAGAACTTGGGAAGAGGTGTATATTTCATCTATAGTAGTTTACAATGAACCTAAATAGTAAACCAACTACACATTCTATGACTTCAATGTTACATGGGTTTTCATTCCTAATTTTGTGTAGAAAAATAAAAATATTAGTTGGACTTTGTGTTTTATGGTGTAAAAACACATAGGCTACATGCAATGTAACTGATTTATGTAGTGCATAATTTAATAAAATATTTACCCAAATAGAATATTAATCATGGAAATTTCATTTAATTTATATTAAATATTTTTATTTCACAACACTTTTAAGTAATTTATGATTAATCATAGTGTATTCAACATGAGAACTCAACATGTAAAAGAAGGATACATGTTAGATATTATATTATTATTTGGATGAAGACTTGAAATATTGTGATGGATTTAATAAATGTTCTTAATTTCTATTTACCCTTTTTCATGGTTATGTGATAAATAAAAAATAAGTATAAGAGAATAATAAAATGTTCCCATTTTAAGAAATGAATAACATAGGAAAATAGTAATAGAAAAGATAATACAATCGATAAATGATTAATGAAAAATTATAAAATAATTATGTGACTATTTGACAAATAAAATATTCTTGGAGTAACATAATCACCTATTTGGTGTAGCCAACAATTTTTTTATTGAAATTCATCAATTAACTGAGATTTACATTATAAATATTTCCATGACCAACAAAATTAATTCAAATTTTAATTAACATATGAATGATGAAACCAAGAAGGCGAGATCATAAAATATAATTTATAATTAATGTATATATTTATATTTCTAAAAATACATTTTATTGAAATTATATAGAAGTTGATATTATAGTTCACTAATCCGTCATACTGTCTTTTTATCATAGGATCCAAGGGTAGAATCCCTACACTGAAGATCTATGCATGCTCGAAAATCACAGGATGTCACTATAAAATTTTTGGGTGATAAGATATTTGACCCTAATCACTTTTTTCATCCGTAATTAATCACATTAAGAATATATTTATTTATAATTATTCTTTATGTTCTCTAAGGCTTGATGAAGAGTAGAAGGGGATTGGTCATCTAGTCTATGAGTTCATTATTAAGAGGTTTCACTCTTAGGGAAAGAGAGAATTATATCATTGGCTTGTTGGGCATGATAAATGGATAACCTTGAAAAGATATATGACCATATATTTATATATCTAGATTAGATTTAATTATAGCTATAAGACCTTATCCAATTCCACATTCTATAGAGATCCCCATGTAAAACAATAATATAAATAATATTTTTAGTTTATTTTGTTGTGAAATTACTATATATAAATATATAACAGTTTTTATATAAATAATTTAATATTTATTTAAATTATATTTAAAATATAATTTATAATTAGATCATTAAACTCTGTGTTTTTATCCTTGGTATTTGTCAAAAATTGAATAATTATTACTTTTTAATAAATTAATATTATGACATTAGGCCCTGAGAAATATAATAAATATTATTTTCACTAATTCTTGTGAATAAATATTTATTATTACTTAACTCACTTATTTAGTCTCCTATATAACTCCTCATTAAATAATAATAATCTACCAACCTTGAATAATTACTAAATTACAAAGAAAGAATAATATTTATTCCAAATTTTAAAATAAAAAATATTATTTTATTTATATTTTAGATACAATTAGCATGTCACATTCTAGGCCTCCTTTGTAGTGTAATTTAGAAAATCCATCTAAAGTCTAGAGTTAGTGTCTAGAAAAATTTTAAAGCACACATAGAGAATGATAATACTATCTAAACCACATAAAAATGCATATGGACACTCACAATGCAATCTAATTGAAAGAGCACTGTCGTGGGTGCCCTAAAATGATTAGTGTGATTTTAGGGTACTTAGGTGGAGCAGAGTGGCAGACCAAAGATTTCTCTCAAAGGAGGAAGTGAATTTAACAACCTATTAAAGGTATTATAAAAATAAAATAGAATAGAATTAAAAATCTAGTTTACAGGATGAGGGTTGTTTATAGTTTATAAATCTAGAAGAAGATTGCTGGAAGAAGATTTCATTTTTATGTTTTTAATTTTGTAAAGAAGTTTGATTAAAAATAAACAACAAGAAGATATTTTTTTAAGAAAATATTGAAAAAGCCATAATAGATCTAACTCTACCTCTTCATTTACTTATTAATCATTATCATTTAAATAAATATCCACTTAATTATGAACCTTTAATTTGTTATCCCTTGAACCCTAAGATATTTATCTTAACCACATAGACGAAATTACTTAAACACTAGGCTAGCTTCGGAACACGCAATCGTAGCACCCTGCATTGATTGTTGGTCTAAGGTTAGATTATTCCCAGTGTTTAATTAGAGCACATATCCATTATGGAAATGAGGATGAATTTTTTTTAGAGATTTTATTTTAACTCTACAAATTTATCCTGTGTGGTCTTGTATTACCGATTAAGATCACGCTCTCACAATTTACAAAAAATCTCGACCTCGTGTGTTTTTGTGTTAATTGTTCAATTGCAAGATTATTTTCGTACAATTTTAAAAAAAAATCATGGATCATATTAAATGAGTTACAGTAGCTAATTGAATCAAAATAAATGAATGAAGAAGGAGAGAGTTCGATCGATTACTAAAAAGAACTACTCTTTAATGGGGGGTGTAGTCATCGTAGAATTGTTTTTCATGGGCAAAGGTTTAGAAATGGTAGAACCCAATCACGTTTCTACTCTTGAATCCAGACCAATTAAGAATATTAAGATAAGAATAAATTTAAACAAATCATAAGAAAAGAGAAGAAATAAAAGAAGTATAAAGAAATTTATTACACAAACAAAATCATTACAACACGATGGAGAAGAAGAAGGATTCGTCGAAGGGATCCTTGCTTCAAGAGCTACACTTATACAAATGGTTGGATAATTGGAGTGGATCAACTTCTACCCTACCCTCAACTTCCCAATTTACGTCCCAATGCCACCAAATGAGAAAAACACCTATTTATAGAGTGGCGGGGAGGCTATGTTCAATGTGGTTTCAATTGTGAATGGGGAATCTCTTCAAAATATTTTATACCAACTTGCACTGCCCATTTGACCACAAAAATGCATGAATATTATGGCCTTTTAGGAGGATAATATGTGAGGATATGGATCCCATATCTCATTTAAATATTTGGGCTCAATTCAAGCCCAGATGAAGGTGTTATGCCTGAAATACAGAAGCTTCTCCATTCTGATGTGTCCAGTCCACCATTGACTTAATGGACGAATTACTCCATTCAAATGAATTATTTTTATCAAGTGTCCTGAATAAAAGTTTTATCCCATGACGTAAGGAACATCTTTACAGAATATTATGCTCAAATAATTCAAATAAAAATATTTATGATTGAAATACTACAGTGATTTTAAAAGGGTAAAACATGAATTTTCATCAAATATTCAAATGAATGATCTAATCCCATATACATTATAATTAAACATATTTAACACAATGTGAGAAATTATATAATTTATTATCAATAAAATATTCATTAAAATAATGTTTTATCAACTCCCCCACACTTACCCTTTTGCACTCCGGAAAAAAACCTCATATCAAGTAAACATCAATATCAAATCAAAACCAATTTTAAGACACATATCCTTAAGATCAATCAATTTCACACCAAGAATAAAAAGATATCATGTCTCATAAAAAATATTATTTCAAGTTCTCCATTTATATAATTAAATATATTTCCACTTCATTTATCCTCCCTTTCACAAAACACTTACCTCGCTTGAATTTTCTCTAATCACTCAAATATAATTTTTTTTGCAATGACTTTCTCATCCAAACTCATAAAAGGGTCACTATAAGCTTGATAAATTCCTACATATCCACCCAATGTGAGTCAAGGACATATGTTTATCATGATGACTTCTCAAGGTAGTCTTGTGGCTTTCATTTGGTAGGATTTAGATGTGAAAAACTCTGAGGCTGAATGAGGAGGGCTTGACTCTTTTTGAAGCAAAATTGCATTAATCTAATTTTCACTTAAATATGGTCTTCTCTTCAATCCCCATAGTATCAATTCAGCTCCATCATAATGAAAAATCATGGAGATTTTACACCATTCATCATTTCAGAATAAAAAATTTCAATATTCTCAAACATTATTTTCTTGAAAGCTATAGATAGGCACAACTTTCTACCTCAATTAGAAGCTCCAGAAAAGGCACAGCTTCACTTGTCATGAAAGCTCCTGAAAAGGCACAACTTTCAATAAAATTATTTTCTTTAAAAGTAAAAAAATCTCTTCAGAAAATAATTTTCCAACCAAAGTATCACATAATGTTGTAGCACAACACAACATAGCGTCCCCCACACATAAGTTTAACTAGATTATGCAATTTCAAATCAAGAGTTGGTTAGATACGGAAAATTGGCTTGTAATGTGGCTAACCTAACAGGTTTTGCATTGATTCAAAGGGCCAAAATAATTAAATGTTCAAGGTAGTCCATTATAAAAAATGATTCTTTGAAATAGTGTCTTTAATACCAAAAACATTCCTCATTAATTTAAACATAAGTACCTCAAACCCTCATGTTTTGATAGAAATAAATCAAATACTGATTAAATCAAGCATAGTTTAGTTCTATCAAAAAGTGAGGTGAATGTAAAGAATATGAATATAATGGTTTAGAAGCCTCACAGGAATGTGGTTTCAAATATAAAGACATTGATATGTGGCATGAGATTCAAAATTCAATGTAATTTTTATGAAATTACTAAATATATGAACTTGAAACATAGTCATTTTCAGTATTTATTTAAGCTCGGTTTCATGGGATAAATTGTTTCACTCATTGATATGGATTTCAAAATTGTGATGAGAATCATTTCAGCTCAAAAATTTTAAAAACACAAAGAAAATTGAAATATAAAAACACAAAATTTGAAAACCACACATTTTTTTTTGTTTTTTTAAACAGGAGAACAATTGAAATTACTAAACTAAAAGTTCCCTCCACCACACTTAAAATATTGAATTGTCCTCAATGTGAACCCATGAGATGATATATGCACATGAAATGAAGAATTTTTTAATAGGACAAATAATATAAATGTAAAATGGTTATGAACAGCCTGATGTGCTCAAGTGGTGATGGGGTCATGCAGTGTTATAAAATCCACTGCATCAGTAGGAAGTCCCTCAATGTATCTCTTCAAACGTTTCCCATTGACTGTAAAACTCCTTCATGTGTCCTCCTGTCTGATCTCCACAGGCATCAACTTCAGTTGTGAACTGTAGAGAATGACATTCTCTCCAACATGAAACTCCTTTTGTTGGATCATTCTATCATGAGCTGTTTTTTATTTTTCCTTATAGAGCCTTGAGTTCTCATATGAAGATAATCAAATATCCTCAAGCTCTTTAATTTGCAGCTTCCTTTGGATTCCAGCTTGGGCCAAATCCATGTTGCATTTCTTTATATCTCAATAAGCCTGATGCTCAACCTCCATGGGGAGATGACAACCTTTCCCAAAAACATTCTGAAATGGGGACATTCTAATGGGTGTCTTCTATGCTGTCCAATAAGCCCACAATGCATCATCCCATCACTTTCTCCAATCCTTCCAATTTAGCTGCACTATTTTCTCCAAAATTTGTTTCGATTACCTATTTAAAACCTCAACCTGGCCATTTGTTTGAGGGTGTTATAGTGATGATGTTTTGTGTGTCACCCCATACATCCAAAGAAGGGTAGAAAAATTATTATTGCAGAAGTGTGTCCCTTGGCCACTGATGATGGCCTTTGGTACTCCAAACCTTTAGAAAATTTGAGCTTTGTAAAAATACACTACAATATGAGAATCACCAGTCCTTGTGGCCTTGGCCTCCACCAATTTACTAACATAATCGACATCAACAATGATATAAAAAACCAAATTAACTATGAAAAGGTCCAATAAAATCAATTCCCCAAACGTCGAGAATCTCAAAGAATAAAATGGGTTGTTGGAGCATCTTGTGTCTCATGGAAATGTTACCAGTGTGTTGGAAACGAGATCATGAATTATAAAACACATGGGAATCATTGAATAAGCTAGGCCAACATAATCCAGAGTCTAAGACTTTTCTAGTAGTACGTTGGCATCCAATGTGTCCACCACAAGAATGTGTATGACAGAAATGAAAAAAATACTCAAACTCATGATCGGGAACACGCCTCCCAATTACTTGGTCACTACACATGCGCCAGAGGTAAGGATCATCCCACACATAAAACCTAGACTTAATTTTTAATTTTTGTACTTGATCCTTCTTTAAAATTGCTGGGATTTTAGAGGAAACATTGTAATTATCTAAATCAGCATACCAAGGATGCGTTCTTGAGATGTTATAGAGATGCTAATCGGGGAATGTGTCCCGAAGTGGTACATGGTCTAAGGTTTCACCCTATGGTGTGTGAGTAAGCCTACTCATGTGGTCTGCCACCAAATTCTTTGACCCCTTCTTTTCCTTTATCTCAATGTCAAACTCTTGAAGAAGGAGCATCCATCGGATCAGCCTGGGCTTTGCGTATGGCTTCTTCAAGAGGTACCTCAGTGCTGCATGGTCTAGAAAAAACAACTACTTTAGAGCCCAATAAATATGAACAGAATTTATCTAAATAAAACATGATAGAAAGAAAATCCTTTTCCGTGGTTGTGTAGTTTGATTGGGCTGAATCCAGTGTCCTCGATGAATAGGCGAACACATGTGAACGTCCCTCCACCCTTTGAGATAAGACACCTCCTACCGCGAAGTTCGAGGCATTACACATAAGCTCAAAAGGAATCTCCCACTGTGGGGGATGTATGATCAGTGGAGTGGTCAGACACTTCGTTGTCTCATAAATGTAAGTCCTGCATGAATCATCAAATACAAAATCAGAATCCTTTTGGAGTAATCGTTACATAGGAAGATAAATCTAACTAAATTCTTTGATGAAGTGCCGATAAAATACCGCATTCCCTAGGAAAGATCTAACATCACAAACACATGACAGATAGGGTAAGGATGAAATAATGTCTATCTTAGATCAATCAACCTCTATCCCATGCTTTGACACTACATTCCCAAAGACAATGCCATGCTCTACCCTAAAATGACACTTTTCAATGTTCTGGACCAGATTCTTCTCAATACAATGATTCAATACCTATTCCAAACTATTTATACATTCATAAAATGGGGATCCATACACTGTAAAATCATCCATAAATACCTCCATGTTGGTTTGAAAAATATCAGAAAAGATACTCACCATGCATCTCTGGAAGGTACTGGGGGCATTGAAAAGTCCAAATGGAATCCTCAGGTAAGCAAATATGCCAAAGGGATTGGTGAATATAGTCTTCTCCAGATCCTCCATATCTATAAGAACCGGAAAATATCCAGAAAACCCATCCAAGAAACAACAGTGTGTCTTCCTAGCTTGTCTCTTAAGCATCCGATCAATAAATGGGAGGGGGAAATGGTCCTTGCGAGTGTAATGATTTAGTTTCCTATAATCAACACACACACACCAACTGTTTTGTACCCTCATTGGAACTAAAGCATCTTTCATGTTTTTAACAACAGTAACAACACTTTTCATAAGCACTACCTGAATAGGACTTACCCACTGAGAATCTGAAATGGGATAGATTATACCTACCTCGAGCAATTTTTCAACCTTTTTTTTAATAACCTCCAGAAGGGTTGGATTGAGTCTCTTTTGTGGTTGCCTCACCGGTTTATCCCCATCCTCCAAAAGATTCATATGCATGCAAATGGAGGGGATAATACCTGATATGTCAGCCGAGGTCCATCCAATTTCCCTGATGTTCTCATGAAAATAATCACATGTTTTTCTTCATGTTCAAAAGGGAGATTTTTAGGAATGATACCATGTAATTTCTCACCACTTAAAAAGTACGAGTATTTGAGATTTGGTGGTAATGTCATGAGTTCTAGTACAGGGGGGTGGTGTGTGTATCAAGTAATAGAAGGAACTAAAATATGTTCATAAAGAGAATCAGTATTAGAATATACATCATCAAAATCAGAGAATAAAGCATCAAATCCATCGACATACTCAACATCCATGACATAATTGGAGTTCGCATGATCAAAATCAGAATATGAATCCATTTAAGAATCAAATAATAGAGAGTATAGTTCCTTAGAAATAGGTGTGGAAGTATTCTTAGACATCAAACAAGAACCAATACTCATAATCTCTTTAAGCATAGGATAATCCAATTCCATGGTGTTTTTACTTGGTGGTTCAAAATGGGAGATAAAAAATAAAGAATGATCCTATGAGGGGTACTTCATGGAATCCATAAAATTAAATATCACAACTTCATCCCCAAATTCCATGGGAAGTGTACCCTCATTGACATTTATGATAGTTTTTGCAGTTTTGAGGAAGGTTCTACCTAAGATAATCGGTGCATGAGATCTTACCTGATCATCCTACATGTTAAGCACATAGAAGTTTGCTGGATCGATCATGTATCTTACCTAGACAATAACATCTTCAAGGACTCCTGCTAGATATACCGTAGCTCTATTCGCCAATTGCACCACTACTCTCATTGGATTTAACTCACCAACCTATAATGAAGAGAATTCAGAGTGAAGAATCACATTTATTGAAGCTCCTAAATCAAAAATAGAATTAGAGAAGTGTGACTCCCCTATGGTACATGGGATGGTGAATGTCCCGGGATCCTTGCACATTGTTGGAATTTCATGAGTTGGTGTAATGAGTGCTAACACATTCCTTAGAAGATTGATCCTCTCATTTACCTTGAGCCCTCTTCGATTGATCCTCTCATTTCCCTTGATCGCTCTTCGATTAGTGAAGAGTTCTTTTAATAATTTGCTATACCTTGGTATTTATTTGATGGATTCAAGTAGAGGGATGTTGATCTCATCACACTTGAATGTGTCCAAAACCTCATTTTTCATTGCTTCTTCAACCATATTCTTGGTATGAACAACCCTGTTTGGAAAAGGAAGAGGTTTAGGAGGAACATCATCAATCATTTTCATAACTTTATCTTTCTCCTTGGACTGCTCATCAGTTGGTATGGAATGCGGCTTCACTGGAGTTGAGGTGAATTCCGGTGGAATTGTAGGTATAGGTGTATCATTCATTTGCTTCCCACTACTCAATGTGATGGCACTGACATTCCCCTTTAGATTTGGAGTGGGTTTGGAAGGTAAATTTCCAGAATTCTTACTTACAAGTTCATGGAGGGCGGTGGAAATCTGGCTCATTTGATTCTTCATCTCCCTCATCTCCGAACCTTGACTTTTCAGATCATTCTGTTTTTTATGAACAATTTTCTTCAAAAGGTCATCAGTGTAAGAATCTACCTTTCACGGGGGATTCCCTTCTTCTTGGTTTGTTGATGCTTGAGATTTAAATCTCCTTTGGGGTTGTTGGAAACCCTACAGGTAAGGTGGAGGCTGCTGGAAGTTTTGTTGAAAAGAGGGACTTTGTTTTTTGTCCAAAGCCATACCTCATGTCCGGTTGATCCTTCAACCCTTGGTTGTTTGTTTGAGAAAATGAATCAATCTTATTTTGGGGGTATGTCTGTTGTTGCTGCTGATATGGTCTCCCTGGGAATACTGCTGCGCAATCCTATGTCTCTTGTAGTTGTGGGCAATGGTCATTTGGGTGGCTTGTCTTAGTGAAAATTTCACAAGGCCTTGAAGGAGTGGGTTGGGATGTCTTTTGATCCAAAGCAATCTACCTCACCATAGTGGTCAATTTTTCCAACTTTGTATCAATCAAATTACATTCAAGAAATGAAGGACTTACCTGATGTACTCCCCTGACATGTGGTGTACCTCTATCGCCTAATTGTTGGGAGTTTTGGGACATCTTTTCGATCAATGCACATGCGGCTACTGGTGTCTTTTCCACCAATGCACTTTCAGCTGCCGCATCCACCATGCTTCTCTCCATAGGTGTGATTCCTTCATAAAATTACTGAATTTGGAGTTTCTCACTATTTTGGTGATGTGGGAAGCTCGCACACAAATTTTTAATCACTCTCAATAATCATACATTTACTCCCCTTGTACATTCTTGATACTCGATATCTCTTTTCGAATAGAAGTGGTCCTCGATGATAGAAAAAATCTCTTCATGAAAAGATGTTTCAAATCGTTCTAACAAGTTACATCTTCTGGTTGTAAATAATACATCCAATCTTTTGTAGCTCCATCAAGTGAAAATGGGAATGATTTTAATTTGATTTGATCTTCAGCGAATTTTCAAGTTTTTCGGGTTGAGAAAACCACATTAAATTCGTTCAAATGTTTATTGGGACCCTCACCAGAGAGGCCATGAATATTTTAGAAGTAATTGAATTAACACAGATTTTAGTTCAAAGTCCTATTCGAGATTTGGGTATGCAATACAATTTGGTTGTAGTTAATATCAGGTGCAGCCAATTCTCGAATGGTTCTATTAAGTTCATTTCCATTATTTTCAGCCATTGATTCTTGTTTTATTGTTGAATTTGAATTTGTTCCAATTTTAATGTTCTGATATTGGAGTAATTCTCCAACTGGTTCAATGTTGAAACTTCTCGTACACTGAGAATGTCTGATTCGTGCCCTAAGGCTACGTTCAATCTTAGGGTCAAAATATAAGAGATCCTCGGGATTAGTTCGTGTCAAAAATCAATGAAACATGAAAAGAAGGAAGGTGGGAAATATTAAAATAAAAATTATAAGTTTGAGTTGATAGTCCAAAAAGAAGTAGACGAATTTAAAAGAAGAAGAAAAAAATCGGATTGGGTAAAGTAGTTAGAAAGAAGAGGGGAAGAGAACTAAATGTAAAATAAAATAAATACCTCTAAGTGGTTGAAATAATTACTTGCCTCCCCGGAAACGACGCCAATTTGAAAGAGCACTGTCGTGGGTGCCCTCAAATGATTAGTGTGATTTTGGGGTACTTAGGGGCAGCAGAGTGGCTGACCAAAGTCGTCTCTCAAAGGAGGAAGTGAATTTAACAACTTATTAAAGGTATTATAAAAATAGAATAGAATACAATTAAAAAAATAGATTAATGTATGTTGATTATTTATAGTTTATAAATCTAGTATAATTTTTCTGGAAGAATATTTCATTTTATTGTTTTTAATTTTGAAATGAAGATTGATTAAAAAGACACAACAAGAAGATGTTTTCTTATATAATATTTAAAAAGGCATATCGATCTAACTCTACCTATTCATTTAATTATTAATAATTATAATTTAAATAAATATCCACTTAATTATGATCCCCTAATTTGTAACCCTCCAACCCTAAGAGAGTTAACTTAACCACAATGATGAAATTACTTAAACACTAGGCTAGCTTCGGAACACGCAATCGCAGCACCCTCAATAGATTGTTGTTATAAGGTTAGCTTGTGGTTAGTGGTTAATTAGATCACATATCCATTCTGGAAATGAGGATGAATTGTGTTTAGGGATAATATTTGAACACTACAAATTTATCCTGTGTGGTCTTGTATTACCGATAAAGATCGCACTCTCACAATTTACACAAAATCTCGACCTCACGTGTTTTTGTGTTAATTGTTCAATTTCATGATGAGTTTATTAAAATTTAAAAACAAAATTAATGGATCATATTAAATCAAATAAATTAGCTCATTTATTCAAAATAAATGAATGAGAAGTATAGAGGTCAATCGATTACTAAAAAGAACTATTCTTCCATGGGCGGTGTAGTCATCGTAGAAATGTTTTGCATGTGCAATGGTTTAGAAAGGGTAGAACCCAATCACGTTTCGACTATTGATTGTAGTACAATTAAAAAGATTAATAGAAGAATAAATTTAAACAAAACATAAGAAAAGATTAGAAATAAAATAAGTACAAAGAAAAATATTACACAAACAAAATCATTACAACATGAAGGAGAAGAAGAAGGATTCGTCAAAAGGATCCTTGCTTCATGAGCTATCCTTATTGAAATGGTTGTATATTTGGAGTGGATATAATTCACCTCTTAACTCAACTTCCAAATTCACGTCCCAACCCCACCAAATGAGAAAAACACCAATTTATAGAGTGGTGGGTAGGCAAGCTTCAAAGTGGTTTCAAGTGTGAATGCGGAATCTCGACCAAATATTTTATGCCAACTTTCACCGCCTATTTGACTAGAAAAATGTTTGAATTGGCCGGCCATCCAGTTGGATCATATTTTAGAATATGGTTCCCCTATCTGATATCAAAATTGGGGTTCAATACATGCCCAGATGAAGGAGTTATGTCCGCAATATAGAAGATTTTCCATTCTAAAGTGTCCAGACCACATTTGACATTACGACCCAATTACTCCATCCAAATGCATTATTTTTATCTAGTATACTGAATAAAAGTTGATTCCCATGAAGTAAGGAACATAGTTACAAATGATTATGTTCAAATAATACAAATTAAAATATTTATTATTGAAATAGTACAGTTCTTTTAAAAGGGAAAAACTGGAATTTTCATCAAATATTCAAATGAATGATCTAATCCCAAATACATTCTAATTAATCATTTTTAACACAATGTGTGGAAATTATATCATTTATTATCAATAAAATATTCAATAAAATAATGTTTTATCAGTAATCTATTTATCATGATATATCATATCAAGCATGTTGTATCATGGTGTTATTACCATATGTGATTTATGTCTCTTCATTTTTTATTATTTAAATGAAACTACCAACAAAAAATAGGAACATGAATTTAATTAGGGTTTTAAATTCCAATTTAATGGTAACAGAAAGGAAAAATCATTCCTCATATTATTCTTTAATGAAATATTACTGATGATGTACCCAATGCATCCCAATTTATCACAAAAATATATCATCAGAGGATTTATCAATACATAATAGTATACCAGTCCTGATTGGAATGAATAATAATATTTAATTATAGGGAATAATATACACATTTATATATAGGAACATCTAATTACATATAGACATGTATATTTCCTTCTGGAAGTTCATTTTCTATTAATCTATTTCTCTAACAATTACTGATGTAATATGAAATAATAAAATTTATCGATGTTATATGAGTCTCTAACCTTGATACACAATATCATTATCATCCTTTCTAGTGATATAATTTGGATATAAAAGATATTTTAAATAATATTAATGTTTAAATTCTAGGTTCTGATCATAGTGGTTAACTATTGTGGCCTTTCCTTCCTATAATTATTCTTATGAAATTATCACATACTATACAATATAGATGAAAAATCATGATGGGATAATAAGTTTAGTATCATTTTAAAAAATAAATCTATTTAATCATAATTTACATAGATGTTGGTTCTAAATAACTAACTACAAAAAATTACTACCCATACTATGAGATGAAAAGGAAATGATTATAGTCATTCATAGAATTATAACCCATCTTATATATATAAAGGTAAATTATCATACTCAATAAGGGTATTAAAAACTATACATTTATGTGAAAAGGAAGAGTTTATACTTATTTATGGAATTATTACACTTCTAATAAGGGGTAATGTAAAACTAAATACGTAGCTAGTGGATTATAACCCATCCCATGAGGAAACATGGAATGTTATATACTCAGTTTGGGTATCAAACCCCATACAAGGGGATAAAAGAATGTGTATTAATGGTGAGGGCTTTAAAACCTATCATATGAGTGGAAAGGGAAATGTTTCTGCTCAAACAGGTCATTAAAACCCAACATATGTGGTTAAAGGGAAATGTGTATACGCAGTCAGGGAATTACAACCATTCTCATGAGGGGGAAGGGAAATGTGAATACCATGATAGGAAATTACAACCCATTAATGACGGGATAATAGAACTTCTATAATCGGTTAGGGAATTAGAACCCATCCCATGAGGGGAATAGTAAATGTGTATTCTCAGTCATGGAGGTACAACCTTTACCTTGATTTCAAACTTTTCATCATTTGTTGATGTTCCATCTCAATTTATTTATAACAAAAATATATAAAAACATTAAACATACAATATATATCAAATAAAAATAAATTCTTAGGTTTTCGTTACTAATGACAACATTTATGTGCTCAACACAACAAGTGGATTTTATTTCATTATTCAAAATATTAATCCGAATATTAGCTAGATACAAACCATGGTTTTGTATTTTTATAAAATTGATAATTAGGTAAAAAAATATCTCATCTTGGAAAAGGAATTCCTACTAGATGGATAGTATGATATGCCTTGCCAAATTAATCATAGTCTATAAGGTTGTATTTTTCTTTCATGGCGTATATATGGACCATGGATATGATCACAAACCTCAATGAATGTATTAATAAATTAATTCACAGTGTATGAATTATTAAATTATAAGTGATCACTATTTTTTTTATTAAATTCTATGAATCTCTCAAAAATAGAGGAATGAGCATCAAAAAAACATAAACATCGATGACTCCCTATAAGATTGGTAGACATGGAACATCATCAACAAAAATTATTTCGTGATGAACATTCTTAGGGAAATATTATACAATAATGTAAAGATGGATAATACTGAATACCTTGATTCATTTAACTGGCTCCCTATTAAGTCCTCCTTTTCCAACATTAGGACTCAGTCATGATGGATCTGATTCAAATTATCCTATCTTAATTTCTGTCTTGATAATTGAACTATATCATCAATTATTTCTTCCTTACATATACTAGAAACTCCTCATTATATTCATGTATCAATAATAGATTTATTGTCTATGGTTCAACCAGACCTACCAAATGATATGATAAGAACCGTCAGTATATATTAATTTTCTCCACATGAAGACCTCCTTTTATGGGATCCTTTTTGGACTAGAATTTTGTTGATTATAATTTATTATTGTGATATTTATGCAGATAATGAAAATATTGTTATTAGTTAAAAAAATTCAACAAATCCTAGATCAGACCCTCACATGGAATCCTTTATAGGAGATTTATTATTATATAATTTCCACTGATAATTATTTACAATATTTTGGAGTTTTCCTCTGTTACAGGTTACATTTATGAAACCATATTGGGAATAATTTTATCATATCTCCTCTAATGTTTTAATACCCCATATTTATAGAATTCTAATATTGATACCATTTTAGTTCCTCAGCTTGAGAATAACTCACATTCGAATATTCTGTAGTACTTCATATGAATTCAATTATCTCATTAACATGTGTAAAAGATCCATACATACGGAGTTAGTAAAAATTATTAGGTATGGTATTAATTCCATTTATCATCATTAATACCCTTTCATTATTCAAGAAGTTCTCATAAATCCAATTATTTTGTTCAAGGTGGAAATCCTTCTTCAATGTGATCATTTCCTCCAATACATACATGATTTTACTATACATAATATATTTGGCATTACTAGTAACTACAAGACACCCTCTGAAACTTTTTAGGTCTTCTAGAGGCTACCTTTTAATGGTTGGATTAAAATAAATGTAGAAAGTTCCTCTATGGGGAATTTAAGAACATTTGGTTGTGGGACTATTCTTCAAGATCATAATAGGATGGTTCTCAATAATTTATATAGTACATATCGAATAAAATCATCTATTGAAGCTAATGTTCATAGTGTTTTCAATATTGTATCTTACAATAAAAAAAAGGTTAGTCTAATTTATGGATTGAAAGTGATTCTACCACCATTATTCAGGACATCAGATATGGTACAATCTATCTTTCATGGGTCCTTATATCATGATGGATGGAGTGTTTGTAATTACACTTCATAATTAACCATATCATAAATCATTTCTACTAGGAAGAAAATGATGTGATCGATGGGCTTACTAACAAGGGACTGACCAATGAACTCATATGATATGAAAATTTTCCCCATGACATGTTTTTTATTTTCAAAATTGGTTGTTTTTATGTCTCGTATTTCTAAATCTAAAATCCCTTAATTTTATAAATAAATTATTTATAGATACTTTTTCCAAGGAATCAAAATGTTTATGGAAATATAATAATATGGAAACTAGTTGAAAAATATTTTAAAACATTGAAAATGATCAAGGATTATTTATCAATCTCAATAAATAACAAATAATATGATATCTTATATTTAAAAACTATTGGTAGTAAGTGAGACACGAAACAATATATATATTTTAAATGAGAAGGTATGCATATATATAAGGAAAGGTTGAACGATAATTTTCTATGAAGAAATATTTTTTGTATGATATTTATTTATTAGAGATGTAAATTTTGTGAAAATAATTCATTTCTTCATATCGTATAAAATAGATGTTAAATGTTGGAATCCAATTCATGGGACATTACTTTTAATTAGGTAACATATATTTGTCTTAAAAATAACATCTTAATGTTTTGTTCATGATTCCCTAGATGTATTGTTAATCCAATATCTCGGTAAAACGTTACGAACAAACAATACATGATAATAATAATAATATTGAAACAATTATTAATATAAAAAATATATATATAATCATATATGGTGGAATGTGGGGAATAATCCACACCTACCCCTCTTGAACATGACAACCTATTCTCACATAGACCGAAAAACTCTCTTTCCCAATTTAATTTATATTTTTTAATTATATTCTTATGTGATCCAAATTCCAGTGCACTCTGGCCGTCCTTATCCCTCATGGTATTATACTATCATTCTAAATAGATGATATCCTCCACATAATGAAAATATCTCACGCCAAAACTCCTTGAACAGATCACCTCACCTCACCACCTACTCACACTAACCACCAATCATAGACACCAGATGGTAAATCCTTTGGCCGACAACCTCACACCTAGTACCACATGATACACTAGATCCCCTTTTCCGACCAAATAATATTTCCCTCATTCCAACCATTACCACTAATAATTATAGTCCACACTTCCTCCAATAGTTTAACCTAAAATCATTGACCTCCAACTAGTTTTACATAAAAATCATGAGATGGGAGTATGAGAAAAATAGAGAGTAATTGGTAGAGAATAGAGAGAGGGGGAAAAGGTTATTATTTTTTTACATTCATAGTTCAATGCCACCACTTAGAAAAATGTTAAAAAATAATCAAAATAAATATTCTCATAGAATAAGAGAAGAACTAGTGTCCAATAATCAAAATGATGGGAATATCTCTAAGAATTAGAAATACCAATTTTAAATGGATCATGTTATACAGAGGTATCATGTATATATTATTAAATAAATTCCCTAAAAATTCACAATTATTAAATGTAAAATTAAATCCCTATTAACTACCATAGTTTGGGTTAATATTTTAAAAAGATCATATTTAAATTGGTAGTTGATGTTGATATCATTGATGAATTTAGTTCCATGATCTTATACCTTCTACGTTCCACTATTTTCACCTTACTATGATTTTAATGATTTGTTTTCCCTGAATACCATAAGGGTGAATGTTTTATGATGAATTCTATGAGATAAATAAGGATCTTCTATAATAATTAAATAAATACTTCAATTTATTTTATTTAATCATTTAATCTGTGATGACCCAAGTCTTGAGAACCGCGATGTAACAAATATTTAATCCTCTACATGGGTAGATCTTTTGTTCCAGTCATAACAACGATGTTCATTTTATTTTTCAAATACTTTAATAATAAATATAATAATTTTAAAAAATATACTTGTTTTTGGAATAAAAATAATATTTTTGTTCTAAAATAATATTTGTGAGTATCTATAATTAATGAAACTATTCACTATATTTTTTAGGGTCAAAAAAATAAACCCTTTGTTAAAAAAACATAATATATTTTTTATGAGGTTTTCGTCTAGGAAAAGTTTACAATTTTACTCCTCTGAATGTTCTGAATACTCTGAAACCCAAAATAGATCCTATTATCAATAATGTAAAATGTGGGTCACTATAGAGAGAGAGAAAAAAATGTAGATAAAGAGACAATGGGAAATAAAATATTATTATGGAATATTATATTTATTTAATTACATTATATTGGGTATTATACATTGAATATTCATAGGATGAAAATGGGTTATAAAATATTCA
Source organism: Viscum album (assembly GCA_963277665.1). Taxonomy (NCBI): domain Eukaryota; kingdom Viridiplantae; phylum Streptophyta; class Magnoliopsida; order Santalales; family Viscaceae; genus Viscum; species Viscum album. The sequence continues at coordinate 1,317,606,996 of OY728133.1, forward strand.
GAGTCATATCATATACTTCTCTTAGATCTCTCTCTCTCTCTCTCCCGGTTCTCTATTAGTGGTGATGGTATATTGGAATGAGATAAATAGTGGAATGATTTTGGAATAATTATCACTTGATTGTGAATATTGGTTCCTAACTAACGTCAGACGCTAAAGAATATAGTGAAATGGTTAGATAATCTATACATACATTTTTAATCTATAAATTTTAGATTTACCTGCTTAATTATTCCTAAATTTATTTTATAAAATTATGGTTTTTCAAAATTTATAATAAATTGAAAATATATTTTTTGTTGAAATGTATGAACATAGTTGTTCAAATCATGATGTTTTATTTTTGGAAATGGGAGTTTTATATATAATAACACTATAATTTTAAATATATTAATTTTGGTAGATTTTTTAGTGAAAAATATTTTTTTTAGGAAAATGGGTTTTTTTATATTTATTTAATTGAAAAATAATTAGAAACAGAATGGTGAGAAATTACTATATGGAGTGGTTGTAACTAGCCATAGATACAGTTGAAAAAAATTGTATTGATTAATCTGGGTGGGTGATGATTCATAGAATGTACACTATGATCCTAGTGGGGTTATATTATATTGGATATTTAATTACCCCTCCCCCAAAAGGAACCCCTCCTTTGTTGGTAATTAGAGAAGGGCGATAGAAAAACCCAATCTTGTATCCAATAGGCCTCAAGCTGATGAAAATCACCAAGATTATAACCTGTATAAATATATGAGGAATTACCTTCTAATTGAATCTAAGGAATAAAATATAAGAAAATTACACTTGTCAATTCACACCCAGATGTAGCAAACAAAGACCCAAATACATGAATAAAATTTCACACCAAACGAGTAAAAATGAAAATAAAACTACAAGTACAAAAAAGTTAAGAACTGTAGTGACCGGGAATCCCAAATTGCTATGGGAAAACCATGGGAATGTAATATCCATATTGATCTCCAACATACTCATTCTATCCTGAAAAATAGTTTATATATACATGGGTTGAGCCTAACATGTATACTCATTGGTATCTTCCTCAAATTCTATCATAAAAATGATATAGAAATCATTTTAAATAACTGTGAAAAATAAGTGAAACTAACGCATTACCTAAATAGTTATACTATGTTTCCAAACTCATCATGGATACCTATCACTAAGTAATGCATAAAGTATATATTATAGTAACAAAATAAGGGTACATCACTACCACTACCCTACTAGTTTGTTTCTCCTCCCTGTTAGACCCAAGGGTGTTCCCTACTAGAACTAGAGTATGGTTTGTGTTCTTTTCCAATCCATAATCGGTTGGTCAAGGAGTTTTCAAAGTAAATGATTCTTATATTACATGCCAAATTAAGTGTTTATTGTGGTGTAGTTTCCCCATTATTTCCAAATTTTTGGCCCTCAAAATCGAGAGGTTTTTTTTTGGAAATAATATTTTTTCTATCTAGTGTTGAAAATATGGGGACCATGAAGCACCATTACTGGATTAAAGAAGAGGTACACTAGAATAATTTGAAGAAGTAAAATGGTACTCCAACCATGTAGGAGGAATAGTTTGTATATTGAAGGATATTCAAGGGATGGCCTACAGTCCATGGAAAGAAAACAGTTTGTAGGATGACATGTCATTCATGAAAACGAGATGGTGATTTTGGTGGCCATAAAAAAAGGATTTACCTGGATATCATAGGGAAGAATAGTTCGTGGGAGCATGGTATGCATGGAAGTTTTGGAAAATATTGGATTATCATATTTTTCAGATATAATTTCCTCTATAAAGAGTATTAATCCCTTAAAAAAAAGATTCATTGACAAGAAATTAGAGAGATATTTAGAGATGTCTAGAGGAGCTTTATGGGAAGAAACCCCCACAAAGGAGAAGAGGTTCACAAAGAGGTTTACGTGAAATGATAAGTGGTTTGTAAAGACAATATGTGAAAGGGGTTCTGTGGGGTACTAACACCAACAAAGGAATATTGTTTTCATAAAGCAGTTGAAAGAAAATGGTTAACGATAGACAGATTGTGTTATAAGAGTTTGTACATGGAGATGAAGTGATACGTGAAAGTGGTATGTGAATGTTGTACATGGAGGTGGTTTGTAGAATCAGTATGTGGAGGTGGTCGACGAAGAACTCACAAAATGTAGTTTAATGCATTACGCATAGAAATAAGGAATATTAATAGAGGTCATGATTACGAATAAATAGTACAAAAAAAGTAGATTACATATACCAGGGAAAATGAGACTTCGACAGAGAATCTATCGATAGTTGAGGATGCATGATTTAATGAAATCCCATTAAAGAAACCTTCATGTCTATAAACTAATATCAGATTCTTTCCAACAGAGTGAGCAAGGGGGAGTCAACTGATGTTATCAGAGGGACACATTGTGTAATCACTTAAACCAGGTATAGATATTTCATATAGAGACCCTATCCTTTTACACATATAAATTTACAATGTATTTCAACATAATATTATAGGAAAAGGGTCATAATGTATAGTGTTATGGATGATTTGGTAAATAATTAAACTTCATAAAAAAATTTATTTAATCTCCACATTGAGATCCTAAATTCCTTTATGCTCAAACATCTACTTAGGATAACCAAATGATAACTTGAAGAAATGGATAAGAAATAATTCCCAGTAAGGGAATAATCAATAGAATAACTCTGATCACATGGGTTAGTGGGCATAACATAATGATATAAAAAGTCATGGAACATGATTAAACATATGGAAATATATCATTTAAAAAAAATTTATTGTATAAAAATGGAATACAACTAATATTAAAGCAACAAAAAACATCCCTTTATCATTATTCAAGGCACAATGAACATATAGGATCATGAGTCAAGGATAACCTCCCAAACCATTAAATATTGAGCATGAGTCAAGGATAACTGCCAAGACCGTTGCACATAACGTATCTTGACACAAATTTTTACCCCATGCATTGAAACTATATTTGGGCACACCCATCATCAAAGGTTCCCAAATATGTGTTCCACATTATGAATCATACATAAAGAGTCAATCATAAACATAAGGGTTACCAATGGTAAGCATTGGGTATCCTAATCTTTTCATAAATCATAATAAATCGGTGTATCCTAACATTTTCCATGGAATAATGCATTTAGAGCATTCATGGACATTAATGAAGTATAATAGTCCTAGATAATTATTATTTATGTAAAATTGATTTCATTACATGTATAAATGTATTTAATAAACTATAAAATTAAAACATTTTGGTGTGATTTATGGAAAATATCAAATATCATTTAAAACCGAAAAGGGAATAATATTTTATATAAAAACATAAGAGAACAAAAAAAATTCACATTAAAAATTTTATTTTTATAAAAATAATGGTTGCTTAAAAACATATTTAATTGTTCACATTAAATTGGGTAAGAACTCGAAAAGTTCCCATTAAATCGGGCTATCTAAACAGGAAAAATTGAGTAGGGAACCTTATAAGAACATGTATATCCCCAAAAATGAAGAGGGATAGATGTTAAGACATGATTTTGGAACAAAAAAACATTTAAAACATGTAAATAAAATGAAAACATAATTTCATTTTTGTAAATAGTGATAAAGAATAACCTGAAGGAATAATAGAAGTTTGAGTTCAATCCTTTACCTTAAGTTTTTTGGTGTTCTAACCATGATAATAATATCCTAGATAATAAAATTATATTCATTAATTAATAATTAATGAATATTTTATACATGTAATATATTTATTATATCATTATTATCTTTATTAATGTCTGTTTAGATGATTTAAGAGGATCAATTCCATTGTTTGGGAGTGTTTATTTCCTTGGTTTTCTTGATCAGATTACTTTTATACATGTACATATAATCATGTTAGATGAGGATGGATATCTAGAATTGAAGTCACATGTTATTATTAAAAATAATTAATATTAAATGGGTCTAAAATTAATTTAGTTATTCGAAGTGAGGATAAATCATTATATAAAATAATAATGATATCTGTTTGGGATAATTAGTGGTATCTTGATCACAACAAAGTCATTTAGTTTTAAAAATTAATATAATTAGTAAAATATGATTTTATAACATTAAATTGGATATATTAAATATATAATATTCTTGTTCGACTATAAAATGGTTTCATGACCCAAATTGATGATGGTCATAAAATTTCGAAACCTATCATCTTATAGTGTGATGAATTAGCACATCCCAAATAGTGTATTCATTTCAAATATATAAGGAAAGGGAAAGAGAGATAATGAATATTTATTCCATTATAATTGCTAAATTATAGTATATGTGTAGTAATAATGTTATCATACCATTTGGAAGAAGGAAGGTGAGGATTAAAAAGAAAATAATGATCTTGAAAAGAAAGTAAATGAAACAAAAAGAGGAATTTACCTCTTGAATTTATCATCCTTCAAAGTCTCCTTAGGGAAGAGGAGTTGGTCTTTGGATGAAACCAAGAACTCTTAGATGTAGGGGAGGATCTTGGGAAGATATATGAGTATAATTTGGAAATATTACAAGCCTTGAATGGTTTTAGTAGAAGATCTGGGGATGGGAGGTAATTTTAGTAGAGGAGAGGGGAGTTTCCACAATATTTAATTAATTAGTTTAATAGTTTTATCATGATAAGAAATAATGATAATTATTTGAGACTAAATACAATAATTAGATTAAGTTATTTTTAATGTCCTCATGTTCTTCATTTTTATTCATTTTTGAGAATCCCCCTTTTAAGGGTTGAAGAGTAATCCATATGTGGCCCGTAGGCTTCATGAACTTATAGGACCAAAAGGTCTTAAAATAATTCATCCCAGAAAATAAATACATTAAAATTACCCTCATCAGCATCTACATCATGATCAACACTCTACCATCATGTGACTTGTTGACTAGTTGTCATGTGTAATGATGCACATGCATGATACTGATGGAAAATTCAAACCCTCTCATTTTTCCATGTCCAATTATCACTACTCTAGTGAATGTGCCTACTCTAAATTCTCATATAGGGTCTTTTCCTATAAGTACGTTTATTAATTATAAAATTCATGTGTTTTGAAAGCCTTGATGTGCCTTAAAGCCTTACCAGCCCGAAGGCGTTGGGTGGCCCGAAGTCCTTGAAGGGCCTAAGGAACAAACTGGTGGACCAAAGGCCCAAACAAGTGAATAGTTCTAGGTACTACAGTACCGGATTGTACCTTCTATAGTAATTACTAATTTATGAATACCTTTTATGGAAATACATTTTTATTAAATTTATTAAATTAATCATAGAATTTTAATTAAATAATTATAACATATAAAAATAAAAAAACATAATGAATATTTTTTAAAATATATATTTACATATACTATTAGATCATATTATCGTTTATAGGATGTTTAATTTTATTTATAATTTCATTCGTGTGGTTATAAATCATTTGGTTAGTTTACAATTTTTTATTGTCATATTACTTTTCATAAGGGTAGAATTACTATTCATAAGTGTATGTTAATATTTATAAAAAAATAAGATGATCATAACAGGCTCAAAATATCATACTAATTGAAATTATGTATGTATCGTTTTAAAAATTTGAATCATAGAAGTCGAAAATTTTAGTTTAACTACTAGGTTATAACTATCTTCTTAAAAAAAGTGGTGTTTCATAGAGATATAATGTTTCATGAATTTCATTAAATTTACTTATAAATTATTTGGGTGTTATAGTGCACATTGAATAGAGTGACTATTTAAAACATTTACAATCCAATAATATTGAAGATTAATGGAATTTTGTATGACTGACATCCTATAATCATATTTTCCTTATACTAGCCCTTAGTGGTCAACCAAGTAAAATTTTTGTGTAGTCTTTCATCATGTGAATGTTTTAACTACTTCACATTACCAAGATATGTATTTTTTCATGACCCTGTCATGACCCCCACCCCAAAATGTGTACCCCTCCATGGCCAGCAATGTGAAAAGGGAGATAATGATCCCTAAGTCCCGCCTCCAGTAGGCCCCGGGTTGGCGACTAGCATACATGGTATAATAAACACACAAATGGGAGGCATTTCCCTCTAAGAGAACATGTGCGTAAGAGAGAGATAAAATAGAAACCTACCAACACCAACTCATAACTGAAATGTTAATGGAACCAAATTACATATATGAAATTCCATGAAATTGTACTATAACTGAAAGTGAATACTACAAGTACCCAAAATAATGAAAAAACAATAGTAGTGACCACAAGCCCGAACAGCTCCTCCAACCACAATCTAGTAGTAAACAGAATGATCTACAAACTTCTCTAAGTGACCTGAAAAACAGTTCATATATAAGTTGGGTGAGTATAATAGTATACTCAGTTAGAACCTCCCTGAAGCCTCTTGTGCAATGGTAAAGAAGGCATGCTAAAGAACAATGAACAATATGTGAAACCAACTCGTCACCTAAAAAGGTATACTAAGTTCCCAAACTCACCATGGCTACTCTCACCAAGTAACACATACAAGAATATATAACATAGAAAATAATAAAAGGGTGCCCCGCTACTACTTCCCCACTGGTTTTCCTATTTGACCCCAACGACATATGTCCAGTGCATCTCTCTCCAAAGGCTTGCCCGAATACACTTGGGATAAGTTCCACAATCTGCACCACGAGCACCACAAAGGCTTACCCGCTGACACCTGGGCTAATCACCACACCATCCTCACAACCAAAAGTAACTAGGTTGTTTCCGGGAGCCAACACATCTATCATAACATGTATCATACATCGAGTATTATACTTCAAGCCATTATAGCCCATACACCGAGCAAGGACCCTCAAGCCATCATAGCCTATACATGTTACACCTATAGTAGTCCATAGGATACTATATCCAGAATATATGTGTATGAATAACCAGAAGCCATTAAAACCCTCTACACACATATATGGGGAAAACTAAAAATTTTGCCTAATGGCACTAGTATCTAAGAAGAGAAGAGTGTGGGGTTAAAGGAGGTATTCATCCATTCACCCTCCCATCAGAATGTTCGGAAAAACACCCCCGTAGGGCCCAGAATCCTCGAGGTGCCAGTTTCCCTTAATGACTAGGTGCAGTAGCGTATAGAAACACAAAAATTACAAAATATATTATATCTCACAACAACACTATGGGCATAACCTAGTCATAGACAAAACTCCAGCTAACGTCTCTTGGAATATGAGATGCCACTTCTAATACTAGGTATCCTATAAGCACACAACCATAAAAAGGGATATATTAGATTACTTCAATCCCTTTTTATCAATTCTAGTATACATTAATTAATTCTTCAAACATTAATTAACCAAGAACAGTTCCACATTAAATTCCATTAACATCACATCCCAAAATCCAATGTCCCTTCAAAAGATACAACCTCATCATTAAGTATCAACAAACTCTAAACCCATGGGTTAACATCATTTATTCAAGCATTCATTACAGAATTACATTCCCAATATTACCAGGCATTGTATAAAAGAATCTAGTGCTACTAAACACAAGGGGTCTCAACACGGTGAGTAGATGTACTACCCGTCGAGTATTTCCCACCTATAGCAAGAGCGTAAACCCATTTTCCCTTGAGAGGATAAACACAGAAAGCACGTGGAATACACCACGTGTCTTCGTCTCATTCACAAGAAGGGTAAGCATGACCAGCTGCCTTGAGAAGTGGAGAAAAACAAATAATATAAACAACCAAATAATCCACAAGCATCAAACAACCACATCCATCACATTACATCATCCCTGGTGTCCTCCCTAACACCCACATGCATAAACTGATGCATCTCGCCACTATTCGCATCATCCCCAACCACAACCACAAGGCCTCCATGCCCCCACCTATCATAAAACCCTCCGAGGGTCACATCACAACAAAAGCATCCGGAAAACAAACATCACATCAATTGGGATATGGCCCTTTCAATAAACATGATGGACACTCAGAACCCTTCAAGGAATTACCCAACAATCAACTATTTAATCCATCTTGAATTAACAGATTTAATTCGTAGGATCCAAAACCAGGAAAACCCAATCAGTAAGCTATCACAAATTAATTAAACAATTAATTTGACCTTCCATCAACCAATAAGCCCCAACATGTTTCAGGTTTACCAACCAAGAGAAATAAAAATGCACATCGACTTCAATTTTATTAACACCAAGTGGAAACAACATCCACAACAACAATAATAGGATTCATTTATATGCCTCTTTATCTTTAGTCAATTAATTATCAATTAATTCCGGCTTTACATTCATTATCAATTTCATGAAGAGAAACATGCTATCAATAAAGGCATATATCACACTATCTAGAAAATCAAGAAGTAAACTGTTATCACGGTACAAAGAAACAACATGAAATCAATCCAATTATATTAATAGAGTTCAATTATTTAATTTGGTCAGTTACATTGTGATACAAAGGCCAAATCATGATAAATCTACGATTGAAAATAAACAATTATAGAATCCACGAATCCCCAACCTCAACTGTTTCGATGGAAACCACATCGGTCGAAGAACTCCCAATAAGACCGGGTAGATTCACCAAGGATCCTCCCAAGATCTCTCCTCCTAACCCAACCAATACCTAATATCATTATAATCGATATCCACTCACATATATCTACCCATAATAGGCATCGATCTAAGATCCCGAGAGAAGAGGAGGAGTAGATCTAGGTAGATCTAAGAAACCAAACAAAAAGGATCCCATACCTCAAGAATCCGACTTCGATTCGCGAATGGAAGCAATCATATCACCTCCAAAACTCTGGGGAGAGGTTCTTTAACCTCCAAGGAATGTTAATCCCGAGTTATGTCTACATAGGGGCTTAAAATAACCATTTAGAGAAAAAAGAGTACTGATCCAAAATTTTAGGATCTAACATTATGTGCCCGCACGGTTTGCCAAACCATGTGCTAAACACTCCTCGCATGATTAGTCTAAACGGTTAGACAAACCGTGCGATTAACGTGCATTAGCCACTGCCTCAAAGACTAGACATGCATAGTTTGGCAGCACGGTTTAGGCAAACCGTGCGCCAACTGTGTGCAAGCTATTCCCCTTTAGCATTCCTTAAAAGTCCACCCAAATGCACCCCAATTTGCCTTGACCTCCCAGAACACCTCCAACACCACATTTTCACAGAGGAATAGACCGGAGTGGTCCGAGCCATTACAACAAATACCTCTCAAAACATTCTCGTCCTCAAGAATCTAAAACCCTCCTAAAGAGAAAACGTAACATGGTCTGAACAACCACCCACTGAGATACCTCTCAAAAGAGAGAAAGCCACCAAAGGAACAAAGGGATCCATCTCATAAACATGAACGTACAATAAACACATAAGTTACAATGATACATGAAAAGAGTTAAACATCAAACAACTCTGGCTACTGGACACGCATCTGTGACTTATGTTCCTAGGTACTCTCCTCCATGCCACAGTTCCACCACAAGACACGAACTAAAGGGATAGAATGCCCGTGCAACACCTTCTCCATGCGGTCTTTGATCTCCATAGATCGCTCCTCAAACGTGAGATCATAATTAACATCAATATCTCCCCAATCAATGATGTGGGAGTCTTCATGAAGAGAACCATAGTGCTGTGATACATAGGAAACATCATGTATCAGACTCGTCTTAGGGGGATGTACTACTCGATATGCCATAGCTCCAACACGAGCTAACACCTCGAAAGGCCCCTAAAAGTTGGGAGAAATCTTACTCCCATGACCAAACCTTCGCTTCCAATGATGGAGAGTCAACTTGAGAAACACATGATCCCCAAAATTAAACTCTAAGGGTCTCCTTCTTTGATCAGTGTATGATTTCTGACGATCTTGTACTGGCTTAATCTTCTCACGAATCACCTGAACCATCTCAGTTGTATTCTGCACAAGTTCTGGTATGAGAATTGCCAACTCTACGACACCAGTCCAGCACAATAGATAACGGCATGGTCGGCCATATAAGGATTCAAATGGCGACATACCAATGGTGGAGTGGAAACCATTATTGTAGGAACATTCCACTAAGGGTAAGTGCCTCATCCATGAACCTCCAAAATCATGACCACAAGATCGCAACATGTCTTCAAGAGTCTGGATGGTTTTCTCCGTCTGACCATCCGTTTGAGGATGAAAAGAAGTGCTAAGGCATAACTGAGAACTGAAAGCATGTTGGAGACCTCTCCACACCTTGGAGGTAAAATAAGGATCTCTATCAGAAATGATCATCCATGGGACTCCATGAATCCTAACCACATCCTATAGATACCGCCACAACAAAACATCCCCTAATCTTGACTCCTTGATTGCTATAAAGTGGGCTGATTTTGTTAAATGATCAACTACCACCCAAATAGCATTATAACCTCCCGGAGCTTGAGGTAAACTAGTAACAAAGTCCATTGAGATTTCCTCCCACTTCCATTGAGGAATCTATAATGGCTTTATAACACCACCAAGAACATAGTGTTCGACCTTCACCTTATAGCAGACTAAACATCGAGACACAAACTCCGCAACCGCATGCTTCAGCCTAGGACACCAAAACTGACTCCTCAAGGAATGGTACATCTTTGTCACAATAGGATGCACCTCTAAAGGAGAACCATGGTACTCTCTGAGGACCGTCTCACACATCTCCACGTTAAAAAAATTCCTTCCATGATAAAACACTCTATGTCGTTCATCCTCAGACCAACCATCGGGGGCCTCACCACAAACAATTCGGTCTCTCCAAACCTGCACCTCAAGATCCACCAACTGGGAATCTTCCACCTTCTTCACCAGGGATTGCTGCACTGTCATCTGAAAAAGAAAACCATTACCCAAAACATCTCTCATATCAATATGTAATGGTGATAGTTCTTCCATTACACTCCATGAATCACCGGATTCATGCATAGCATCACTACGTGGCTTTAGGCTCAGGGCATCGGCCACAATATTCCATTTTCAAGGTGTATATGATATTTAAAAGTTGTATTCCTATAATAACTCCATCCACCGACGTTGTCATAAGTTGAAGTCACACTGGGAGAAAACATACCTCAAACTTTTCTGATCATTGAAGACCACACAACGTTCACCAATGAGGTAATGTCTCCACAACAAATAAAAAAACATCATGGCGGCCAACTCAAGATCATGGGTGGAATAGTTGTGTTCATGGGGACGCAACTAATGAGACCCATAAGAAGAATCTGACCTCTGCTTCATGAGAACTCTGCCTAACCCCAGATGTAAAGCATCGCAGGAAACATCAAACGGAACTCCCTCAGTTGAATGACAAATGACTGAAGGACTTACCAACATGTCCTTTAGATAATCGAAAGCTTCCTGACACTGATCAGTACATATGAAAGCCTGATCATTCCTGGCCAAAGCTGTCAGTGGAGTCACAACCCGTGAGAAATCGTCTATGAACCTCCTGTAGTAGCCTATGAGAACAAGGAAACTTCGCACCTCTGACACTGTCTTGGGGGCTTCCCAAGACACGACTGTATATATCATCGATTGATCCATAGCTAATCCCTGTTGGGAGATAACATGACACAATAAACAGACATCTAGATCCCAAAACTCACACTTCGACAAATTCCCAAATAGCTGATGTCGACAATGAAGTCCCAAAATAGCTCGTAGATGCTCTGCATTCTCCTATTCAGATGTGGCGTACACATGGATGTCATTGATTAAAACTACCAAGGACTTGTCCAGGATCTCACAGAACACAACATTAATCAATTCCATGAACAAAGTTGGAGCATTCGCCACACCAAGCGGCATTAAAATGAACTCATAATTCCCATGACGACAATTGAATTCAGTCTTTAGGATATCATCATCCTTCACACGCATCTGAAAAAATCAAGACTGAAAGTTGATCTTTGAGAAAAAACATGTGCCCTTAATGTGAGGGAATAAATCATAAATATGTGGAAGAGAATAGAGAATCGTTATTTTCACTTTGTATAAGCAACGATAATCGACACACAACCGCAATCTGTCGTCAGCCTTCTTCATGAACAAAACTGGTGCAGCCCACAGTGACACACTTCGCCGAACAAAACCACACTGCAATAGACCATCAAGCTATTTACACAGCTCTCGTAATTCATAAGGGTCCATCCTATATGGAGACATTGAGATGGGAGATGCTCCTAGTTGTAGCTTGCTCCCAAACTCAGTCTCTCGTCGAGGGGGTAATGTTACAACCTCTTCTGGGAAGACATCGTGGTACTCCTCTATGACCCTAGGAAATGCCAACTACTGAACTCTGAAGAACTCATCATCATATTATCTTCAATGGAAAATAAAGATGAAATGTGCCTATGACCCATCCGAGGATCTCTCTCACCAACAAACACCACTGTCTCTCCATCTGCACCAAAGAAAAAGACCTTCTTCCTGAATCAATCCACGATATCCTTCACCGAATACAACCAATCCATGCCGAGGATGACATCATATGGATGTATCTGTAAACATAGGAAATCTCCTCATGAGCGGTGTTTCCCCAACAATAGATCAATGTCTCTACATACTTCAAACAAGTCATCTCGACCTCCAACTGGAGTACATAACACCAAGGGCACTGGAAGCCTCTCTACCTCATGTTCCAAAGCATGGACATGGGTAGTTGATATGAAGGAGTGTGTCGCTACTAAATAAAAAAAGGAATACACCAAGGTATAAAAAAAGAAAAGGGTATTTCGAAATACATCTGGCTCGTCTGGTGCTGTCAACGATAGAGCATGATGCCGACCACGACCTCCTCCAAGGCCTCTTTTACCCTGATGAAGACCACCTCCATGGCTGCAATCTTCTCTCAGAGGATGTGGAGCATCATGGGGTTGTCCTCTACCTGCCCCATCTCCCCTCTGCTGATCTAATGCTGGTGCAACTGGCTGCTGCAGCCTTGGCTAGAACTGCCTCAATGGAGGAACCTGGAGCGTAGCACCCCGTGCACGATGACTTCTCTGAATGGTCGGGCACTCCCGCTACTAATGGCCACAAAAAACACAAGAAAAACAAGTGCCTTGTCCATTGGAATAGGCCAGAGAGTTGCTGCCTGCGGATAAATGGGATGTGAAGGGATGGGACCTACCCCTGGATGAAAGGAATATCTTCTTCCCTGAAAACTGAGAACCCTGGACCACAACTCTACTTCACGAGGAATCATGATGATTCCCTTCTCATGATGATCCATTCCTGGAAAATGTCCTCTCGACAACCTCTTCCCTCGCTAGTACCTCAAGATATGTCTTCAGCATAAATGGGGTGAACTGGCACTGGATCTCTGGACACAAAGCCTACCTAAAAATGCCTCGCCATGGCCTCCTCATCTGGTAACAGATCCGAAGCATATCACAAAAGGTTCCTGAAACGGATCCCAAAACCCCGAACACTAGAGCCCCCATGTCTAAGGGTAAGAAGCTCCTGGTGACTGGACACCTTTCCAGTCATGGAAAGGAACATGACTCTGAACATGCCTCAGAACTTCTTCAATGGGATCACTGACTCCTAACGATCCACGAGGAACAAGAAGCACTACTTCCATGCTACTCCACGTAGCATCGTCACAGCTAAGGACACCAAGTTCTCCTTCCGAGCACGGATCGAACTAATTCCTATCTCGAGCTCCACCAACCAGTCTTCTGTGACTGCATCTAAAACTGATCCCTCATACTTCTACAGACTCTGGCACTGAAACTCTTGGATTTCTTCCTCCAATTGTCTTCATCGTCAACCTCTACCCTGCGACGACCGGCTGGAACGGCCTGCTGGGAATCTTCTACGCAATCATGACGAAGACATCGACCTGGAGCCATACCTAAAAAATAACAAACACATAGAGCTCATATGCCTTCAATATGGAAGAATCAACATTTATTAATTAATTTTATTCTATTTATTCATTTTAGGTTAACCTATCCCATGGTCTACTCACTCAAACACAGGCACAAAGAAGAATGATTCATGATCCTTTCCTTGGTCTCTACCCTGCAACTAGTATAACATTGTTTATTAGCCATTATAATTTTAAAGGTCCATGCATCAAATCATAGGGAGCCCTAAAAGCCTATGTCCTAGCCGATATCCAGTGTTTACCTCACCTTCTAAACATGAATGAAACCATTTCCCTACCAACCCACGCAACCTCACATGTGCCTAACTCTAAACTCCATCCTACACCTCAACTAGACCTTTGAAACCACTCTATCACGACCCCCTCCCCACACAGTGTACCCCTCTTGGGCTGACAATGTGAAAAGAGAGATAATGACCCCTGAGTCCCGCCTCCAGTAGGCCCTGAGTTTGCGACTAGTACCGACGGTTTAATAAACACACAAATGGGAGGAATTACCCTCTATGAGAACATGTGCGAAAGAGAGATATAAGATTGAAACCAACCAACTCTAACTCAGAACTGATATATAAAAGTTTCCAATGTATATAAATGAAATTCCTTGCAAAAGAACTAAAACCGAAAGGGAAAACTACAAGTACCCAAAAGAACGAAAAAAACAGAAGCGACCACAAGCCCGAATAGCTCCGGAAACCACAAGATAGTAGTAACCATCATGATCTCCAACCTGCTCCAAGTGACCAGAAAAACAGTTTATATATACGTACAGTGAGTATAATAGTATACTTAGTAGGATCCTCCCTGAAGCCTCTCGTGAAAAGGTAATGAAGTCATGCTAAAGCATAGTGAACAACGAGTGAAGCCAACTCGTCACCTAAACAGGTATAATTACATCCCAACCGCACTATGGAAACTCTCACCAAGTAATGAATACAAGAATATAGCATATAGAAAACAATATCAAGGTTACCCCACTACTACTAACCCACTGATTTCCCACTTTTCACCAACAACATACGTCATGTGCATATCTCTCTAATGGCTTTTCCCAATACATCTCAGCTAAGCTCCACAATATTCACCACGTGCACAAAAAATTCATTCCCACAGACACCTAGCCTAAGCACCACACCATAATAACAACCAAAAGTAACCAGGTAGTTTCTGAGAGCCACAACAGCTAGAATAACATGTGTCATACGTCCGTTATTATATTTCAACCCATTACATCCCATACACCAAGAAAGGATCCTCAAGCCATCACAGCCTATACAGTTAAAACTATAGTAGTCCTTAGGATACTATATCAAGAATATATGTGTGAGAATAAACACAATCCATTATGACCCTCTACAAACATATATGGGGAAAACTAACCACTGTACCAAATGGAACTTGTATCTACCAATAGAAGAGAGCGGGGTCAAAGGGGGTTGTCAGCCATTCACCCTCCAATCAGAATGTTTGGGAAAACACACCCCTATGCTCTGAATCCCCGACGTGAAAGTTTCCCTTACTGACTGGGTGGAGTATCATATAGAAACACAAAAAGTACAGAATATATTCTTACTCACAACCAAAATATAAGCACAATCGAGTCTTAGACACAACTGCACCTAACGTCTCTCGAAATCTGGGCTGCCACTTCAAAGACTAGGTATCCTATAAGCACACAACCATAAAAAGGTCTTTGTTAGATTACTTAATTTCTTTTTTATCAATTAAACGGTATATTAATTATTTATTAAAACGTTAATTAACCAAGAACAATTCCACATTAAATTCCATTAACATCACAACCCAAAATCTATTGTCCCTTCCAAAGTTACAACCTCATCATTAAGTTTCAACAAAATCCATCCCCATGGGTTAACATCATTTATTCAAACATTCATTACAGAATTAATTTCACCATATTACCAGGAATTCTAGAAAAGAATCCTAGGATACTAAACACAAGTGGACTCAACACGGTGTGTAGATGTACTACCCATCATTTCTTTTCCGCCTATAGAAAGAGTGTATACCCATTCTCCCTTGAGAGTCTAAACACGGAAAGCACGTGGCATACCCCGTGTGTCTTCACCTCCTTAATAAGAAGGGTAAGCCAGAACACCTGCCTTGAGCTGTGGGGAAAATCAAAGAAGATAAACAACCAAAGAATACATAAGCATCCAACAACCACATTCATCTCATTCCATCATCCCTGATGTCCTCCCCGACACCCATATGCATAAACCGATACATCTCCCCACTATAGGCGTCATCTGCTGCCAAAACCATAAGGAATCCATGCCCCCACATATCACAACACCCTCCTACGGTAACATCACTGCACAAGTAGAAGGAAAAAAATCACATCAATTGGGCTATGGCCCTTTCAATAAACAAGATGGTCACTCAGAACACTTCAAGGAATTATCAAACAATTAACGCTTTAATCCATCTTGAATTAACTGATTTAATTTGTAGGTCCCAAAACTGGGAAAACCCAATCAGTAAGCTATCACAGATTAATTAAATAATTAATTTGACATTCCTTCAAACAACAAGCAATAACATGTTTCAGGTTTACCAACCAACTGAAATAAACACACACATCGACATCAATTTGATTAACACCAAGTGGAAACAACATCCACAACAACAAACACCTGATTCATTTATATGCCTCTTTATCTTTAGCCAATTAATTATCAATTAATTATATAGTTACGTTCTTTATCAATGTCATCAAGAGCAACATGCTAACAAGCAAGGCATATTTCACACTATCTAGAAAATCAAGATGCAAACCGTTATCACGACACAAAGCAACAACATGCAATCAAACAAATTATTTTAATCCAGTTCAATTATTTAGTTAGTTCAATTACATTTTGATCCAAAGGGAAAATTATGATTACTCTACGGTTCCACATAAAAAATTAGAGAATCCATGAATCCCCTACCTCAATGGTTTTGACAGAAACTACAACGGTCGATGAACGCCCAAGAAGACTGGGCCAATTCCCAAAAGATCCTCCCTAGATATCCTCCCTTAACACAACCAATATCAAAGCTCATCATTATAGTCATCCACACACATAGATATACCCATAACAGACATAGATATAAGATCCCTAGATAAGGGGATGCGATCTAGGTAGATCTACGAAACCAAACAAAAATGATCACATAACTCGAGAAATCAGCTTCGATTCTGAAAGAGAATCCCTTGAATTGCCTCCAAAACACATAGGAGAGGTTCTTCTACCTCCCAGGAAGGTTAATCCCGAGTTATGGCCACTTAGGGGATAACAAGAACTATTTAGAGGCAAAAAAGTTCATATCCACAATTTTAGGTTCTAACTTTATCTGTCCGCACGGTTAGTCTGCACGATTTACCAAACCGTGCTCTAACAGTGTGCGAGATTCTGCCTTTTCAAATACTCCTCGCACGGTTGGTCCGCATGGTTAGACACACCGTGCACTAACTGTGCGTTATCCACTGCCTCCCAGACTAGCCATGCATGGTTTGGCAGCACTATTTATGCTAAACGTGCGCCAACCTTGCAAAAGAGGTTTCCCTTTAGCTTTCCATAAAATTCCACCAAAATGCACCCCCAGTCGCCTTGACCTCCCGGAACACCTAAAACACCACATTTTCAGAACGGAATGGTCCATAGGGGTCTGAGACATGTATTTTTAACATTTTACTACCCAAATAGGAACCATATCCATCACTCTAAAATAAAAATTTGATACCCTGACTCACCCTTCCCCTCTAAGGGCGTTTTGGGATCCTTCAAGTGGTATAAAATGGTAATGGTTTCTTATATTCCTTTGGTAGAATGCAAAATCATTAAATGTTAGGGGTTTCCCACTCATTGATGGAAGTAACTTACGTATTTGAAAATATCCAATGAGATCTTATCTTATATCTCTTAGAATAGATGTAATTTTTTAAAGCATAAGGAATACAAGACACTAATCCAACAGGGCTGTTTATGACCTTTATAGACATGAAAGTTCCTAATATAGATTCCAAAGAACATAATTCTATCACTAAAACTATTTCTGATCAGATATATCTAAAAAGATAACTAGTACATTGGAATAGTCTATATGGAAAAAACTAGACAATATTTATGAAGGTGAAAGAAAATCGAAGTATGTGAAACTACATGTTTTTCATAATATGTATGATGATATAGATATTCATGATGACAAAAATGAAGATACCTATTTAAGTCGAATTACTGAATATTTTGGTGAGATACGAGGACTTGGTGATGAATTCAATGACATTGATATTGTAATGAAAATCATAAGAAGACTTCCACCTCTTTAAAATGCAATGGTGTCATCCCTTTAGGAAATGGATCCTTCTAAAAATTCACTAGATGATATTATGATCATCCTGGGGGAATATGAGATGAGTTTCAAACCATAAGATTCAATTACATGAGTATGAATGGAAATGGAAATCAAATCCATGGAAAACATGAAATTTAAAGTTGTAGTATTGATGAAGATAACTATGAAAAATAATTTCCCTCTCACATTTTAAAAAAATTTAAGAATGTATAATTGAAATTTGAAGATAATATACCTATGGCTTTCTTTCATTATGGTAGAGTTGGGCACAATGCCTCTCAGTGCAAAAGAAATTTTAATGATGAAGAAAGTGAAGCTAGATGCTTGAAGAAGCCTTAGAAAAGGGTTTTCAAAAAGGGTGATTTTGAGTCTAGTTAGGAATTACATAGAATGATTTTTGTCTATGAAGAATATGATGATGATAGTAAATTATTTGTGGAAGAATAACCAGAATTTAAATCTAGATCCCATGTGTCAATGATAGATACCATTGAAATGTCAGAACCATGAGGAGATAAATATAGAGATAATTAGGTGGGTATTGATGTCGATCTAATGTTTCAACATGAGGATGATTTTGGTAATCTTGTGAATCAATTAAATAGATACAAAAAGTTTAGAGAAGTTGTCGAAGAGTCATCAGAATAAGTTGATATGTTGGAAGCGTTAATTTAACCACTATAAGAAGTAGTGAAAGAAAAGCCAACAACCTTTTGAAACACAGAATATGTAGTGAAACTAAAAAAATGAATTTATGAACTGGAAAAGATCATCAATTACCATTCCAATAGACTAGAGTAGATGTCCAAGACTGTTGGGGGACATGAAAAATAAGTTGTTACTATAAGGAGTAAACTCGATAGGAATGAAATGAACAATTATTTCAGAACTCAAATATAAGTTAATACTCATAAACCAGAAGGTTTTGCTCATAGAAATAGGTGTTATCTTCTACAATAAGAGTATGACTATGAAGAAATTTTCACATGGAATAGATATACAAAAGGCCATAAATATCCTTCACTCATCCTAATATTTCAAGGAAGGAACCAAAGAAATTTATGAAATTAAACCTTGTAGATGTAGACCACCAAGATACTAAGGGAAACAACGCCTTAATTCTAGATAGTGGATGTTTGTCCCATATGATGGGTAATGAAGACATATTATTAAATGTTATGAAAATTTTTGATTTAATAGTAAGGTTTGGTAATGGTGGTTCTTTAAAGATTAATAGAAGCAGAAGTACAGAACTGGCTAATGGTAATCTACTGAAAACTGAAGTTCATTATGTGGATGGTTTGCATCACATTATACTAAGTGTGAGTCAAATATATGACTCAGAACATATAGATTCATTCAATAAAATAAGATGCACTATAAAGGGAATGATTGGGAATTCTATCATTAAAGTTGCAAAAAATATAACAACTTATATCAAGTTGATAATAAAGTGAAAATTTTCTTATCTGACAGTTGATGTTGAAAAAATGTGGGGATTCAAAGGATGGGTCTCATTTATAAAATAAACATGAAAAAGATATGTATGATGAAGATATTTATGGAACACCCTAATATAAAGTGTGAATGGGAAAAGACTTGTGATTCTTTTGTATGATGGAATTTAGTCTACATTTCATATCATCCAAAGAAAAATATTCATCAAATCAACATGATCTCATCCATATAGAAGAATGTGTTCTGAAAAATGTTGCGTGAACTCTAGAGAAAGGTGCATTGTTTTTTTCATTTATGATTATAGTAGAATGGACTGTGTGATGGTTATACACAGGAAAAAATAGTTGATTGCATGAAATCATATCACTATATAACTAAGAATGATACTGGATATACAATCATCATTATACAGTCTGAAGTGGTAGAAAATATACATCCATTAACATTGAATAATACCTAGAAAAGAATGGGATAAAACATGAGGTGGATGCTATAATAACCCTACAACAAAATGGTTTTTTTATAATAGGAATTGATAGGTCAGCAATACGGATAGAACTATTCTAAATGAGATTATAATCCATCAAAAGTATTAGAAATATGATGTTCAAGCTACATTTTATATTGAAAACTGATAAATTATTTATATGGGGGAGACCAAGACACCATACGAGGTATGGCATGAAAGGAATCCCACATTGATGAATTTTTGTGTTCTCGAAATTAAATGATTTATCATAAACATATAATGAAATCAATGAATGTATGTTGATTCTACAGATGAAGGAATATTCCTAAAATATTAAATAAATACAAAAGACTACAAATGTTCAATAAAAATCTTGGAAAAATTGTGAAACCCATTGATGTAAATATAATTGAAGATAAAATCACAAATGCCTTATGAAAATCATCTACTAATGTGATAGAAAATAAGGAAGAATTTGGACATGGAATAGATTCAAATATAGAAGTAGAGGCCAGAATGCATGACACTCAGGAATCACATCATGATGATGACTCAGAAGAAGAATCAGAAGGGGAAACCATGTATGAAGAAAATCCATCTGAACCTCACAAGAGAAATCGAAGAGGAGAAATTAATCAATACAACATCATTGGGGACTGGACAGATCACACATATACAAGGATAATTAAGAATAATGCACAATATACATTCCAATCAGTTGTGGAACTGTCCTCATTTGAAGATGCTTCAAATGATGAAGCTTTTGTTAAAGTAATGAATGAAGAGTTGTTTCCGATCGATAAGAACCAAACGTGGGATATACTTGGGATAACCTAAAACAAAAATGTTATTGTCATGAAGTGGATTTAAAAAAATAAATTTAATGGGAATCAAAATATGATCATAAATAATGGATTACTAGTGTGTATAGGCAATTAGCAGATTGAATGTGTTGACGTTGAAATGACATTTAGTATACTGGAAAGATTGGAGTCAATAAGAATGTTTCATTCCATGGAAATTAAAATAGGACATGAGGATTATCAAATTTATGTCAAAATAGATTTAATAAATGCTGTTCTTGAAGAAGAATTTTACATTGAACAACCAGTGGGTTTTATGCTTGATAATGATGAAATAAAGGTTTGTAGATTGAAAGAGACACTATATGGTCTACAACCAAGACAATGGGTGGGGTAATCTCATATTGACTCTTATCTAAAGAAGCTAAAATTTATAGATGTGGATTTGATCATATTATATATGTTACAAATTCTCAAAATGATTAGTTCTTAGTTTTGGTGAATGCAGATGATTTTATATTTGTTGGAAGTAGGAAAGTATCAGTGGATGAATTTTCCAGTCACATGAAATCAGAATTTGAAATGTCTTTGATTGGTGAACTCACATACTTCATGGGGTTGAATGTGATTCAGAGGAAAGAATACATTTTTATTTATCAATAAATTATACAATATATTTACTAAAGAAATTCAATATGCATGATTCCAAACCATTGTAACTCTCATTGGAGTTTAGAAAAAACATAGAAATAGTGAAGATGTGAATTCTATATATCCCACAATGTACATGAGACTCATTGGAACCTAATTTAACATGACTACATCATGACTGTATATTGTCTTTATAACATTATTAATTTCGTACTTGCAATGTAATCTTATGGAAGAAAATATGGAAAAATATAAACGATTCATGAGGAACATTTAATGCACAAACATATATGGATTATACATTGCTATAGGAAATGTAAATTAACTATTATCATTTTATAATGCCAAATTGGCTGGAGATGGGGTAGATAAAAAATCCCCAAGTGGTGGAGTAATCATTAGTGTCAAGAAATGTGTGGTCTGGTTGAGTAAGAAGCATGAAAGAACTTATTTCAGTACATCCGAAGATAAGTATATCTCTAATAAAATTCCATTCACTTAAATAATTGGGATGAAGTATCAACTGTCTAATATTGGGGAAGAGGATAAATACCCCATGGTGATTTACTATGATAACAAGAGTAAAATTAATCTTATGAATAATCTTGTTCAACATTATCGTAAAATAAACATTGAAATCCAATATCACTTCATCAAGTAAAATGTACAACAAGGTATTATTAAGATGGATCATGTAGTAACTGATGATCAAGTGTCACAGATACTGACTAATTCATTATTAGAACATGTGTTTTAGAAACATATATTAAAAATTGATTTTCAAACCCCTATCTTTACCTAAGGAGGTTCCATTTGTTCCCCTCTCCCTAGTTGTATTAATTTTTTCAATATTTATGTGAAAGTGATGTAGGTTTATGGGGGATTTGTGATCCAAGAAAAGTGTGTTTTGAGCACTACCATATTCAAATACCAGTCACTGGGATTATTTCTAATTGGGGATAATGAATGAATTCATTAGTACATATAATTAATAATGGGGAAAAGTAGGAGAAATGATTTTTTAGGAAATGTTTTCCTGGTTATAGGATAAATTCAATGAGTTTCAATGGGGGATACTGTCAGTGCAGAAAACAATTCTGTGTTATGAGAAAATTGTCATATCTTACTTGAAAATCGTTAAATCATTCTAATAAATGAAATCAAAATTCATGATTACCCTGTAGGTTTATATAATGATCAATGCTCTCATTATGTTATAGTTTTGTTGGATGAGTTGTTTCTTTCATCTATGGTTTTGATTGTTGTAGGTTCTTTATTGAATCTATCTATAGATTTCCAACAAACCCATTGGGTGAGATTGTTGGACCCATGGGTGTTACATGTTGGAAATAGAGTATGGTTTCTTTATAATGGAATTTCATAATGTGTTTTTCAAGGTGTTTTCAAAGACAATGATTGATATAGTAGAGGATGATGGAAGTGTTTAAGGTGGCATAGTTTCCTAATATTTACCAAATTCATGGGCCTCAAAATCAAGTTTTTTGTTTTTGGAAGTGGATTTTTTATGTAAAGGAGTAAAAAATATATAGACCATAAATAATGGTTCATGGATTGTAAAGGAGGGATGAGGGAACAATTTGAATAATGAAAATTGTATGCACACCGCGTAGGAGAAAATGTTTCTGGGATGAATGAGGTTCCCATGAAGAATTGGTGTTCATGAAAGGAAAATTTTTATGAGATGGTTTGTTGTTCGTGAAAAGGAGATGGTTATTTTGGAGGTTAGATGGAAAAGAATGTACGTGGACTATTTAGGGAAGAACGTTTTATGGGATCATGGTACACAGTTTAGATTTGGGAAATCATTTATTAGCATATTTTGTGGATATATTTTCCTATATAAGGAGTAATAATTCCTTCATTAAAAATATAATCTTTGATGATATATATAGGAATAATTTGGTAAATTCTAGATGTGGTTCTTGGAATGAAAAACCCGTAATGGAGAAGAGGTTTGTAAGGAGGTTTTCGTTAAAGGATAAGTGGTATTAGATGAAAATCCATGAAAGGGGTTTACAGGGCATTGAAGCCTGAAAAAGAAAACAATTCATGTAAGGCATTTCATGGAATATGTTTCATGATAGATAGCTTTTGGAATATGAGTTGGTCTGTGGAGAAGAATTGATATACAAAAGCAATTTGGGAAAGTTGTACAAAATAGTGGTATATGAAGGTGGTTTGAAAAGGTAATATGAGGAGGCTGTTTGCAAATCACTCACCATATATAGTGTAGTGTAGTAGGTGGAGAAAGAAGTCCAATTAATGGAGGAAATGTTTTTGAATGAACTGTACATGGAATAATAGATTACATCTATAGGTGGAATGCGACTTCAATAGAGAATCTGTCTATAGTTGAGGGTTCATGATTTTATTCCAATCCATTGAAGTGATTTTATGTTAATAAACTGAGTTTAAATAATTCCCAACATGGTGAGAAAGGGGGAGTGAAAGGATGAGATTTATGGGATGTCGTGTGATATCCCTAAATCCTTCTAAAGGCAGTGCACTTCGAAAAGAGTGACTATGCTAAACTTTTGTAATCCACAACTAGTGATAAATATTCGACTTTGTTCGGACTGACAACCTGTCAGTGTATGCTCCTTGGACTATCCCTTAGTAGTGAACCACAATAAATTACTATGTGGTCCTTCTATGTGTGAATGATTAATTTATTGAACATTACCAATAGATTGATTTAAAATTATTCAAACCACATGGGAAAAATATCCGTCATTTTAAGAATAAATGACACCATTATTCAACCCTCTCATCTTAGGGTGTTCTCGGGTCTTTCACACCACAATTCCATACATCTTAATCCATCACTCTACAAAAGAAGCTATCCTAAAAACACATATGCTAAATATCATGAAATGCATCTTGTATATCACATCATCTTATTATCACATCCACATTCCCATATAGTAACTGAGTTGTTTATGGGAGCCACGAAAACCCATAATTTTTTTATTATATATTAAGAATGGTAACTTAGTCCATCATAGCCAATACATAATTTATTATACCTCATGGAATGACATACCATACACAACATACTTATAACAACCATTTGGATACTATATAAAGTGATTTATGTGTACAATATAACCACGATACATTTTACATATATATAAATATATATGGGTAAACAAAACCACCATGCATAATAGCATATTATATTACGAGGAGAAGGGAGAGGGAATAAATGGGGTAGTCATCCAATCCTCTATTTCCAAACTAGATATTGGAAAAAACACCCTCCTAGAGTCCACTTGGTATTATTCACATTAACGATATGGGTAGGGTAGTGTTTGAATTAAAAAAACATACATGATATAATACATTTCAAAACCACACCAAGGGAATTAATTTCACCTAAGGATAATTTACATCTATTGTATCTTGAAAACCAAAACATGACCACTATGTACTAGATATCATATAAGAACACAATCATTTAAGAATAATTTCATTTTCTAAAAGGGTTGGGGTCAAAGTCTCAATTTATTATTTAAGAAAAGACTTCTTTAGTGTGGGTTGATGGTGACCCATTACATAGCCCGAAGGCCCAAGGATATGTAGCCTTAATATAAGGATTGAAAGCCCATTTTATGGCCTGAAGGACCCCTTGGTGAACATTACTACTATAGTACCCACACTGCGACAATACCTTCTACTGTACAACCACCACTATAGAACCTGTTATAGTCTTCCGCCGCAATAGTGCAACCGCAACTACAGATCAACCGCTACTATAGATTTCATTAGCCATAAATCAACATTATCCCACACATAATTCATTATCCTTAATGTGATTTAAATTCCCTCTAGGAATTATCCAACCAAATACACTATTCTAAATATCACAAACATTTGAATTCTAGTAAACACAAACCCCAAGGGATAACATATAAATAAATTTTTTACAGTTCTATAATTCAAAGTACTATAGTAAACATCCTAAGCTACCATAAAAGGGATATATAACAATGAATAATTAGTTATTTCATGCATTGGGGAAAATATGGTTGGTATACAAGAAAATTATTCATCCATAATATAAATATATTTAATAAAAATAAATCACAAATCATTTAAAAAATTGATATGTAAGTCAGGATTCATCCCATTTTATCAAGCATGGTTTTTCCATGATATAGTAATTCATATCACCAGGTATCTCGCCATCATAGGAGTCAACTACTTCCATATATGTGAGCTTCCTCACCCATATATCATATAGAAATATCCACCTCAATATCCTGACACATCACCTACCAATGATCACATCCAATGAAACATATATGGAATAAAATAAAAAAAATTCAAATGGGAAGCTATGATCTAAAAATATGGTATCCAACATTTACATAAAAACACACTTTCTTAGCCACATATATATATTTATAAAAAAATATTTATTTATTAAATAATTAATTAATAAATTATTTTATCATAGGTTGCAACTATAGGTAACAAAGGGGATTATCTGTAACAAGATATAATTAATTAACATGATCTCATGTATATGTTCTAGTTTCATTAAACATTAAGAACGAACATCACATTAACATTCCATTTTATTATTATCAATGAAAAAATTATTGTCTTCATGTTATTTATTCAATTCCATTAACACATGGAATAAAAAATTAAATTTAACTTCCATCATGAATTATTTGACTTGCATCAAATCATAAGAAATAATAGATTCATTAAACATTTCTCAAATTTGTTTGTACAACCAAATAATTCAGGTTTTATGTTATTTTACCATTTTCATCAATTAACATTTTATCCCAAGAATAAAAACCATTTTTAAAAAATCATAAACATAAATATTAAAATATCTAGGTAAATAGGATGAAAACTATTATCATGGTGGAAGAACATAAGAACTTGTTACAACCATCATTCATTTATTTAATTAAGTTGGTTAATCTATTATTAAGGATAATTTCACCACAACCCAGTGGGATAACACACTTAAATAGATCAAAATAGATCAATAATAATTTTGTATATGAACCATAAAACAGGGAAAAATAGGATTGGAGGAAACATGATAAATCATATAAGAAACCATATGAAAAGAGAATTAACTCATCATATATCACCATAGATTTATCTCTATAGGAGGGGCTTGGATCCAATTGAATGAAAAATTAAATGACATTAAATAAATACCCTCGGTTCCAAGGTTTTGAGAGTATAATTTGAGATATAATAAAATATTCATGGGGTTTTGGTATTTGTATGTAGTTTGGAATGTATAAGACCATGGTGTAGCCCCTACACCACAGTGTAGAATGGGGTAATGTTACATAGACTAGGACATAATGGAAGGTACCACACTGCATCATTTTAGGTCAATCCCTCAATTAAGGAACATGATGTAGTCCATACCAAAGATACTATATTTTCTGAGAGCAACTATAGAGCAGCCTATACCCCCACACAGTGGGACTAAAAAACCAAGAAGGAGGCTACGCAACAACCTACCTCATATGACATAAGGGTAAAAAAATTGAAATAACCACCCCTTGTACTCTTATACCACAACAATAATCTCTTTTCCAAAAAACTCAAGGACCTACTCCAATAGCGTTATCCATGCTGTAGCGATTTAAAAAAATTTCCCTTTCTCTGCTATCATTCCTACCAGACTCTACACCATAGCTTAAATCATTACACTATATCCACTAAACTTATGAAACTATGAAGCCTTCCATGCTATATAAACCTCATCAAATCTCCCTTTAATCTCTATAACCCTTGTAACTTTCTCATAAAACCTCTATCACACAAAATATACAATGTAAATAGATACTAGGATATTATCCCTTAAATCAAATATCTATAAAAATATTCTAATAATCTAGAATTTAAAACAAAATCCAAAGAGAATGAATAAAAATTGGTAATATGAACAACTACACTATGAAATACCTATCATAAAATTCACCATAATAGGAGAACAACCACCTCACATAGAGTAACCAGGTAAAAAATAATGCAATGATAAGAACTATATCCTAAAAAATATCATATGTTAAATACCTCTGAAACAAGAAAAATACTATAAATAAAGCCTCAGAAAGAATGAACCAATTCATAATATAGATAAAGGTCATCAACCAAAAAATTAGAATCACAATAAAAGAACATATAAACAAAAAATAGATCATGATATAAATCATGCATCTACAACTCAAATTCCCAAGTTCTCTCCTCCACACCACCATGCCTCCATAAGACAAGAACTAAGGGGAAAACACAACTTTGACATACCATCTATTCAAATTCCTATATCTCCACAAGATACTCCTCGAAGGTCACATCATCATCAATTTCAATATCACCTCAAAGAATAATATGAGAGTCATAATAAAGAAAATGACAAAGATGATACAAATGGAATATATAATGTTTTTGGATAATATTCATGGGTTGTTATATCCAATATTCCATAGATCCAACGTGAGAAAATGAATAGAAAACTCAAAACACTTGGGAGAAAGCTTAATCCCATGAATAAACCATCAATACCCATTATGAGGAGTTAAATTCTAAAACACATGATCTTTAATGTAAAGATATCTTGGACTCCTTCCATTTTCAGTAAATGTATTTTAATGATCTTGTGCTCCCATTATCCTCTCATGAATCACAAAAACTATGATTTTTTTTGTTATACTCTAGTTATAGCCTAAGAATTTCTTACTCTCTAACCCCAGTCCAGTACAAAATAGAAGATAAAATTAGGTCACAAAAATAATTAAATGGTCATATGAAAATGGTGGATTGAAGTTATTATATTATAAAAATTAAACAAAGGGAAGGTAGAACATCCATGAACCTATAAAATCATTAAAATGATAATGCATCATGTCCTCAATAGTTTAGACAATATTCTCTATTTGAATATCCCTATATGTATGAAAACAATTAATAAATAATAAATAATATCCAAAATAATTTTGGATACATATAAACATCATGGGGGTAAAACAATGATCATGATTAGATGTGATTGTCCTTAGGACTCCATAGAGTCCCGCCACCTCATCCAAGTACTTCTTTGAAATAACATCCATGGATAATGACACCATGGTCCCTATAATGCGGGATGACTTTGAAGAACTATTTATTATCACACATATATAGTAAAATCCTCCTTGTGGTTGAGGTAAACTAGAAATTAAGTCCATCGAGATGTCCTCCCACTTCAATTAAGGAACATATATGGGATAGAGAAAGTCACTAGAAACATGGTGCTTGATCTACAACTAATGGAAAAACAAACATTGGTACTAAAACTCTATAAAGTAATGCTTCAAGCAAGACCAAAAAATGTTATCATTGATATCAATACAACTTTTAAATTTTAGGATGGACAATAAAAGGTGATATATGGTACTCATATGTATATTTTTCATGCATCTCCAAAGATATGAAAGTCCTCCCTAGAAATAATACCCAATATTTTTATCCTCATACCAACCATCATAGTAATAATCAAATATAACTGAAAATCAAAATAACTCCACCTATAAATTCCTAATATGTTACTCTTCCACAATTTGGATGAAATTTTACTACACTACCATCTAAAAATGAAACCTTTCAAACAAAACATTCACATATCATGATGAATCACTGAGAGTTATTCATTTACCCTCTTAGAATATAAATATTCACACATGAAATCTATACATTACTTAATTCATATAACATTAGTAACAAAATTACACATTCATAATGTGTAAAAAATTTCAATGTAAAAATAATACAACATTTACATCCACAAAATCACTATAATAACATTAAGTAATGTTTAGAGAAGATATACATCAAGCTATTACGATCATTATAATGCATGAAATTATATTTGATGATCTAATGCCTCCACAAATTCTTGAAAAACATGAATTTTGGAAACTCAAGATCATGAGTATCATAGTTACATCCATGGAGATGTAAAATTCGTGGCCCATAATATATGACTCATATCTATTGTATCATAATACATACAAAATCATGACATAAATCATAATCGAATAACTCAAAACTAAATTCCATATTATGTAAAATGATGAACTGGAGTGCTAACCAACTTATCCTTCATATAATTGAATGATTCCTGAAATTTATTGGTATATAATAAATCTTTATCCTCTTTATTCATGTATGTAATAGTAGTCACTACCGAAGATAAATCCACTATGAACCTCCTGTAATTTCCTCCATGAATAAGGAACATATATAGCGATGAATCTGTTTTAGGGGATAATAAATAAATGGATTCCATAACATTTTAATGATCAATAACTACTCTTTGTTGGGACAAGATATTCTATGGGAAACAAACTTAAAAATATTATTCCTCCCAATTTGAAAACGTTCTGAATAACTAATTAGGATGATGAACTCCAAAAAAGCATGTTGATCCTCAATATTCTCTTCCTTAAACATGGTGTACTTGTGGAATAATTTAATGAAAACCACAACCAAACAATATTGAAATTATTTAAACAATGTATTAAAAACTCATGGATAAGGTTTGAGTGTTCATCACACTATACAATGTCAAAAAAACACTTAATTCCTATATTATCTTCATAAAGTGGTCTTTATGACATCTTATTTTTGAACCTATATATTATTGTATCCTAACCAATGATCAATCTCTTTGAAATAACTATCTTATTTAATCTAATTGAAAAAATTTTAAATCCATTTATGTGGATAGAAATTGTTCATTGTCACAATGTTTATGAAATTATTATCTGTTTGAAGATAAAAAACAAAATAAACATTCTATAAATATATTATTGGTGCACCTCTAGCTAACAAAGTCAAAAAAACATATCCCTTCCATAGTAGAACATATATTTTGTACTCATAGCTCTGGAAATGTAGAATATTGCACCCTAAATGAAGACATTAATATCAGAGAAGAACCTAGTTATATTTTTATCCGGAACTAGATTTCTCATCAATTGGGTACCTCCACAACCTCCTTAAGAATTAAATCAGGTTAATCATATATGTCCTAGGATACTTTGACATTTGAACTTTTCAAGAATTAACTATCATCTTATATAATAGTGAATATAATGAAAAAACATGCCACTAACCTATCTGTGGGTCTCTCTTTCCAATGAACATATTAGAATCTATATCAACATCAGAGACCAAAATTGGTCTTCTAAATCAAACCACAATTCCATAGACTCAATAGAACCATCTCGTACAAATGGTGGAGTCAAATGGATATTTCCTAAAGAAAAATAAATCTCTCCAAGAGGATTGATACCCAAGAACATTATCACACTCTCTACACGAATCATACAAATAAAATCAAACTCTAACTGGTGCAGTAAACACTATGTCTACTATAATTCAATAAATCTAAAGTCACTAATAATGGACTACGTTTGGTAAAATTTATGAGTGTGAATCTAATAGGTCCAACAAGTCATTCACCCAAGTAGAAAACACGAAAAGGGTACCTTAAAAAACCTATATCTCACTTAGAGATGGAACAATAAGAGAATGAAGATGACCACAACCCACTCAATGACCTCTCTGATTATGATGAAAAAACATATGAATCAATACTATTATTTCCATGGTTAAAATGAATCATGGATATTTACACTACCTACCCCATCTTCTCTCTATAGATCCCATGTTGGAGAAACTTGCAACTACTTCTTCCCCAAAAGCTTCCTAAATTGATGACCATGAAGAAAAACATTTGGTGCACACTCTATAATTCCCCATGCCTTTTTTATAGATATTACACATTATCATATAAATATTCATTTTATTACATAATAATCCATTACATATTTATCAATTCATAATATCATTGGGAACATGGACATATAAAAAATTAGATCAAAAAATAAACACATTGTATCCCACTGACTTCTTCATTAAAAACATAATTGTTAGAAATATGATACCTAATAACATTCTTCATAACTCAGGGAAAGGAAACATGAGAAAGGGGGATATTAGAAGCTCAGTAAGGTTAATTAATGGAGTTAACAACATAACATGGGCATATGAGTATGAAAACATGACCATAATATTTGAAAACCATAAAATATATATCATATATCATAATCTTGAATCATGACATGTATCATGATAGTTAATAACACCTTAATCATAAAGTATTAACTAAAAAGATAAATGAGATAATAAAATTGGCATAATACATGTATTCTTTCATACACATAAGCATATAAAATCACACCCTTAGTAGTTAAGTCTCATTGGAAAGACTAATATAGTGTAATTAGTTCACTGTGAAAACCAAAAAAGTAGTCATGGTTCACTCCCAACACTGTCATAGTGTAAATAATCTCTTACTAAACTAGTTATACATCACATAAAATTTATGTTTATATTATTATATATCAATACATAAAAAATACATTATAGAGATATATAATTTGAATCCCACCCATCACATAATGAAAATCATACCTATGTGTATAATGTGACCACGAAATATTCATCATATCACAAACCATTAAAAGAAATGGGTTTCATAAACATATTTTAATCATAATAATAATTCATATAGAGAAATAATATAGATGAAACCATTTTATAATATCACCAGTAGATCATAAGTATAATAAATGGTTGTTGTCGATGATGAATATAAATACCATTAAAACATCATTAAAAACATTCTTATGTAAAATACACTTTCCACTTTGAAAATAATTATATTAAATGTTAAAATTAATAAATTTTAAAGAAAAAAAGTTTCTTTGAAAAAATACTTTGAACCTTTTACATTAATATTCCAAAAATTTACTGTTCATTATGGTGGAAAATTATATTCATGTTGTGTATATGAAAACAAATATTCATTACAAAGTTTAAGCCAAAAGTGAAAAGTACCTCATTCATAAAATTACAATAATGTTCATTTTAAACCATTTTATTAAATTAAATCATGTCTAAATATTACATTAAACAAAAATATATGTATATTAATAAAAACATGGAATGTTTTTTAGAAAACATGAATATATAATAAATTATTGTTGATCGATGAGATAAATAAATTCAGCTTTCAATAAAAACATCATTTTAGAATATTGAGTAAATAAAGTGATGAAAATTAATTGAAAATAGGTAATTTTAAATAGTAAACATAGGATAATAAAATTCATGTTTTTATTGAGCGATAGAAGATAATATTTCAACATTTAAATCATATTATAAACAACCCCAATAAATAATGAGATTATATTATAAAACCCTTACGACATTAGTAAATTTTGAAATGTAAGACCAATGAAATAAATAATAATATATGGGTAGGTATTTATAATAATTT
Organism: Viscum album; assembly: GCA_963277665.1. Lineage (NCBI taxonomy): Eukaryota > Viridiplantae > Streptophyta > Magnoliopsida > Santalales > Viscaceae > Viscum > Viscum album. The sequence goes on from OY728133.1 coordinate 1,317,640,122, forward strand.
TCAGGATAATAATTTTAAAATACATTTATGGGAATTATTTACGCCACATAAAAGAAACATGTGAGGAATATGACATGTGTCCCATGAGAGTACATGTGAGATTAAAATCCATTAAAATAGGTCCAACTTCAATCAAAAACATTAAAACCTCTGTTCAAATAAATATATATTTATTTTCCATATATTATAGAACCATAATCATATATATAATAACATATATTATTTACTTATAACCATTACTAATAGTTTATTAATAGTTCTTTGTTGAAATCATGGTTTCAAGAGACAACTGATTCATTTTGCATGTATGTTTTGTTTTGGTAGTTTTAGAAATTTTAAATTGAATATATTTCCATAATATAAAAAATATTAATCATGATATAAATATAATATATTTTTATTATATACATATTTATATTCATGTATAAAATTTAGAGATATAAATATGAATTGCACTTTTCATAGAGACGATAGGTCGTACGTACACATGAATATAGTGTACATTTTTCAATGGAATGAATGATAGAATGGTGAATATTAATTTGAATTTATAGAAAAATAATTATATAATATATATTCATAAAATATTTTTTTTAACATCCATGTAAAATTAAAATGTAAAACAAGTCATATCATTTCTTGGAGATATAAGTTTACAAATATAGGCAAGTGACATTATTAGTTACAATGGATTGTAAGATAAGAGGGTAGAGGTGATATTATAATTATATATTTATAATTTTTTCATAAATATCATATATATATATATATATATTTAAATTCATAATTATTTTTATCTATGAGAGTTAGTGATAGAAAATGAATTATATCAGTTCTTGAGGTGGTACTCCACCGTACAGTCAATCAATGATTTTCTTTACCATTTAATGGTAGTGGAGATTTATTTATATTATTATATTCCCATAATAATATATATTTATTTTATTATTGAAAAATATGTTTATAATATTTAATTTATGTTGAAGAATAAATAAAAACGCTCAGTTTAGATCTATACCTATTCTTCAGACAATAACTTTGTGTTTTCACAAAAATCCATCCTTGAATGGGTTTCTAATAAGTAAATGACTATAGGATATGGTTTGAGAAGTATTTAAGGTATTTTGGGTAGGGATTTATTGAAACAGAAGGCCTTTTAGTGTGAATGAAAATCAGATAGGAGGTTCCCTTTTATAATTTTTAAGAAGTGAGTTTTTTGTAAATATTAAAAACTATTAAATATTTGAAAGTCACTATCATGATATGTTACTAAAAAATAAATAAATAATGAATATTAGTGAATATATGGTAGGTAAAATCCTCAAATAATGGAAAACATACATGTTTTAAACATATTATTCTATTAAACTATAATGTTACTTTTACCATTTTAGTTTTCCAGAGGGTAAATAGTTTTTCCACTTAGGCAATTTATACATTAAGCCTACAAAAAAACATTATTAGATAATTTTAACCTAATTATTATATATATTTAATATAAATTTTCAAATAAATAATCATATTTGTTTGGAATATTAATTTTAACACAAACATGTGAAACTCGCAAAATCTTTTTTTAACCATAACTATAGTAAATATTTTTTATTTTTCAAAATTTTCATTATGAACAAAAATTAAGATGAATTTATTAAATAATTTTAATGATTAAAATTTATAATATTTGACCCATTTTAGAAAAATTCAATTCTCATAATTTGTAGAATTTAATTTAATATTAAAATAAAAAACATGATGAAAATCATTTTTTCAATGAAAACATTTCCTTAAGTATTAAATATTATTATAAAAAAAATTTAGATAAATTTAATCCAATGAAATAAATTGGATTTATAAATAATTTTTTTAACTTATTTTACTATTCAAACCGTATTAAAATAAATTTTATCTTGTAAATTCTTAAAATGGAAATGCAATTTTTAGTTAATATCAGTATTTTTCACTATTCATTAAAAAAACTAATCTTTCCAGAAAATATGTAAAATATAATCTATGATAATTATGTAATGTTTATTTGAAAAATAATTTATTTATTAATATATTTTTTATATAATTGGAGAAAGTTTATTTTAAAATAAGTTCGTAAAATGTGATGAATCCATTTTTAGGAAAATATTATTTTTAAGATTAATAATTTATTTAATTTTACCCATTACCAATAAAAAAATTTAGATGAATAAAAAAACATATAATTAAATATATGATATATAAATATGTTTAAAATCATTCACCAATAGTGATTATTTTAATTTATTATGATAAAAAGACATCACATAAAAAATGTTTTTGAGAAAAATATTTCTTGTAATTTCAAAAAAATTTATTTTATTTCTAATCCATTAATATAAAATTAATTTATTATATTCATTTATTAAAAATATAATTTTAATAATTTAGTTATTATTTTTTATATCCCCCAATTTAAATTCTAGGATATTGTTTTAAACTATACTAGAGTTCTTTGAAACTTGATGTTGAGTGTAACCCAAACTATTGATGAAATGAAATTTATTTGTTTTTTAAAAAAATCATGGAGTTTAATATCCTAACCCACATAAAATTATAATTATACTCAAATAAAATCACATTAATTAAAAAAATGAGGATCCTTCTGCCGAATCATATCTTTAGGATCCCATGTAGCTTCCTCAAACTTGTGGCTTCACCACAAAAGATTGACAAGGTGAGTTGTCTTATTTCACAACACTTTATCGCTATGATATATAATATCCAATGATTATTCCTTATAAGATATATCTTCTTATAATATAATGATAAATGATTTTAGATTACATTAATTATTGGGTATGTACTTTCTTTGGATAGATACAAGGAAAACATAATGAACTAGAGATGTGTTCAGTGGATTTGTCATGTGTTATCCTGTTGTCCCTACTCAATCAATAATCATAGAATGGGAAATATACTTAGGTATTATAATTAATTTCATCCTAATTATTATAATCTTATTCCAGGGATAAATTAAAAAGACACCTTATCACAAATTTTGAACCGATGATCTCAATGATGATTGTAAGTTTATATTTTCAGTCGACGTTATGTTACTATTTTGTTTTACTGAATTGCTATAATTTTACCTACAATTTCTTAAAATATCATTGGTAATAAAAAATTTATTTTTTTCAGAATCATATCATATCATTATATTTTTAAACCTTTTTCCACATAGGGATTCAAAATTAGTCATATGTATTCTTTAGTGAACTGTATTGTTGTAAGAAAACTCATCTAGAAGAATGTATTAATTACAGACACCGTTGAAATCCATATTAGAAGATATCAGAATGTCCTATAAGGTTTGAATGATTCTATCAATATGATCATATATCTAATGATGTTAGGTTATTCTAAAAAATTAATTCATATCTGGATCCCATTGAATACTTTTCCATAATTTCGAGGTAAACCCCAGATCATGATTAGATACAATTGAATGCAACAATATGTGAAACCATGAATCATCCTTAATATATATCCTAGAAAATTAATCATGCGGTAAATATTATCAAATATAAATTATGTGTGATTAATTTTAAAGACGATCCACTAGAACCCAAATATCACAATGGAATTTAATATTTTTGGGGAGTTAGGGGACACAATATATGGTGATGTTTTCCCATTTCTATTCTTATAAGGAACTAGCCATAAACATTAAAAAATCTTGAGATAAGTCAAGAATTCACATTAAGGATCTTCTTTGGTTTATAGTTTTAGAGAATTAGGCCATAGAAATTACATTAAATTTCAAAAATAATAAAGTAGACACTTCTTCTGAGTATCCTTTTTTTCCACAAAATAAATACTCTAAAAAACATGTCTAGTTTCATGTTTTAGGGAGAAAGAATTTTCACTGATCCCATAATTGACCATATTCATATTTAAGTCCAATGTAGAACATATGAAAACATGGGGATAAAATAAAAAGATCAGTAAGGGTTATAAAATAATGAAAGGAAATATCTACCCATCAATAAATACAATTCAATGAAACCATAATTTTCAATCATAACATACCTCATGAAAACATATGATTTATAAATAACACATAGAAATCATATATCAAAAAGGAAACTTGTGGCATCAATATCATACTTATGTTGTAGCTATCATAATTACATAGAAATTTACATTGGAATACACTTCAAAGTATATTCCTTAAATCCCATAGGATAAACATTAATGTTTACCTCCGTCACATTACCTAATGCATTAGAGAGTTGTCTTGTGCTCATCTTCCCCGTGTTTATCACAGAACCAACCTTATTTTTAGACAATGCTGAATAACCATATAGTAGTAATAAAACCTTAAATAAGCACAAAGTAAAGATACCATTTCCACATTTCTATCATTATTTATTATTCCAAGATATTGACATAATCAATTATTTATCAAGCCATTTTAAAAAACCATTTAAAACATTTAACAAAGACATTTTTTAATCAACGTGTCCCATAAGAATTTGAATATTTTTAAAGAGTTAAAAATTTAAAACATTATTTTCTATATAAATAAATCCATAAAAACATTTTAAAAACATTGAAATTAATAAGAATTATTTAGAAGAATAAATCATTAAAAATTTTAAAAAAATATTTTAGTTAAAGTGTTCCTAACTAAATGAGATACACATGAATACAAATAATTGAGGAATAAAATCATTCAAAGATAATAATATCCTGAAAATAGAGTGATTCATTATATAATATTTCAAAAGGAATTATATACACCATATAAAAATGAATTGTTTTATAAAAATAAATAAGTTTCAATGGATTATAAATTGAGACAATGTCTCCTGCAAGGATCATGTCCTTATATTATGGACAAATCAATGACATAGTTATGTGTGAAAAAATAATAATACACCTAGTATAAGTGTATATAAAGTGTAAAACAATTATATATTATTATAACATATTCATATATTGACATAATCTAGAACTATAAGCTTAACCAAAATAATTTAAATTGGGTAAAGAAGTTCCCTTAAAAAAATTCAACAGCCTAACATGGTCACTTTAAAATTCAAAAAATGAGATGATTAGAGAATAATGGGTATCTCAACATCTAGACATAAAATTTACAGTAATAAAGATATAAAATAACATATTCTAATATAAAAATATAAAAATTAAATGACATAACAAAAAAAGTATTTGACAAAAATATGAATGTGGAAGGTTCCCTTAGGGATTTGGTAACTTACGATACATAAAACCCATGAAATAAATATCCTAAAACGCATATGTAAATACCCATAAATTAAATTATATTACACAATGAATTCAATAATGAATAGTATATACACCACAAAAAAGGAAATAGTGGTAAACATAACATGAATCTCATGGGAATAAAAAGTGAGAGGATAACCTTTTACCACGTTCAAATAAATCAAGTCATATGACATAAAGTTAATAACAACCAAGTGAATAAAATAATATCATAAATATAAAAATAATCATGAGAATATATATCATATCGCATCACACAACACACTACAATTAATATATAAATGGAGAATAATGGAAATATCAGGGAATTAAAATTGAGATAAAAAACCCATTACCTTGTGTCCGACATGACTCGTTTGTTCCTTGTTCTTCCAGAATAATAAAAATATGTAAAATTCTACATTAATAAGAACCTTTTACAATTTTATTTTTCCTTTTACATCACTTATTACCATCTTATAATAATTATGAAATCATTTAAGTTAATAATGTTTATTTTCTAAATATTTGGTACTTGAGTCAAAAATGAACCTGTTATATTTAAAATTAGTCTAGGTGGTCAAACGTTGATTATATCTAGATTTATATTCATGATTTATATATCATATTTGTGATATATATCCAGTATATATATATGTGTGTGTGTGTATTTATAATAGTACATAACATTGGGTGATAAGAAATCAAATGCACTGTTCATGGAGAAGGTGAGTTGTACATACACATGAATGCTACATTCATTTATATTTCATATTTAATGGATGGAAAAATTAATAATATATATGTATATTATAATTATTGTATAATATCATATATAATTTCAGTAACTCACTCCATTATACATTCCACGTAGTGCATGAATGAGTCATATCACTTTGAGGGGGTGATAATCAGCACTTCCTCAAATGAAAATATCATGTTTACCCATTATAGAAACCATAAAATTATTCTATAAATGAAAAATAAATAATAAAATAAAAAATCTAAATATAATATATTTCACATATAAATATAGTTCCATCTTAATGGTCACCATAAGAGGTGGTAGGAGAAGATTGAACAATCATCGTTTCTTAAGGTAGTAGTTCGTTATCCACGGAAACAATATGTTATTACCCATAATATATTGGTGAGTTTAAGTGTAGAATTAGTACATATAATAAAAAAACCTAATATATTTATTATGCTATTACTGCTATAAAATATGGGAATAAAAAGAGTATCGAGGGTTGGATAAGTAAAATAAAAGAAAAGAACTCAATAGAAGGTGTTGCCTTTAAATTGGGCATCTCCCTTTGGTTGGAAGGAAAATGGGTACTTGAAGTGTGTTATGCCTAAGGTAAGGCTTCTAGGAGAAAAATATGGATGTAGTAAGATTAAATTTGAAGAGTTTTGATGACCCAATGGGCTTTATAAGTTTGAGGAATGGGTTATAAGTGAGGGCCTTTTATAAGGGGGGAGGGGCTCTTTAGAAATGGTTGAAAATATTATAATGTTATAAAATGATTTTCGGTTTCTAAAAGTCAAAAATACATTATAGTTTAATATAAGATGAATCGTGTTCTAAATAAAATCATCATATTATAATTGGAATGGTTATTGATATTATTTATATCTTTATAATCTTATTTATTTAAATTATTCATTAATTAGGTAAATACTCAATCATTATTATGTTATAAATACATTTATTAATTTAATGTCTAAAATGAATAAAAAATACCATAATTTAGTAAATATTTTTATCTTTAAAATTAATATTTATATTTGATGAGATAACTTAAATAACCCCATGTAATAATTGATTTACTAAAATATATATGTTTAGGTAATTTTTGTCTTGACATTAAATTAATTAATATAATGTGTCATTATCACTCTTAAGTAGCACCATGAGGACCCAAAATAGACCCAAGGATGGACATGGTCGGACATGTATCAACCAATAGTATTAGGACACATGTTACAATAATTTAATATTATTATAATATTATTTTTACACTTATTTTTTAGATTTACCAATTAACAATGGTAAATAAAATATTTACCAATGTTAATATTCATAATGTCTAAAAAATAATAATTACCTCTTTACACAATTTGGACCTCCTGATTACAAATATAAAATCCATTTATCCAAATTCAGAACACAGAAGTGGGATAAATTAATTTAAAATTAATTCTTGTTGTCGAAACAAAAAACCTGTTTTTTAAGACATAATAATTATCAAATGATTGACACTTGTTTATGTCCAATTTCAAAGTGAATTTATTTCTAATGACCAAAATATTATTAACTGGTAAATATATAATCTAATTACAGTTTAAAAAATTTTAAAAAATAATATAAAAATATAAATTAATTAGATTAAAAGGTGGTTTTGAATTCAAATATAGTATTTTTAACTATTCATTAAAAATTGAATTTTATCAAAAAAATACCAAACATTTACCCAAATTAATTTTTGATTTCAAGATTCTAAATAATAATTTTATTTATTAAAATTGAACATATAAAAGTGACCAAAACGAGATATAAAATTTGTTTTTCATCAAAAGTCGGTAAATCGAACTTTTAATGAATATTATAGTATGTATGCTTTAAATTAGCATAAATAATATTTTAATCCTCTAACTTTTATTAGGTAAATGTTAAAAAATTTAATAGACATGTACAATAATATTTTAGTTAGTTCTATTCATTAACTTTAATAAAATTCCTAGGCATTAACTACCATTTAAAATAATATTATATTATTATTTTTCTGTCTGAACCAACATTGTGTGCAACATAAGATTTCAAAGAAACTCATTGCTGTGTATTGGGTAAGCCATCGAACATAGCATCCCATTTAAAGTAAAATACATATTTAATCCACATATATTTATAAATATGAAAATTTTTTATTCTTTATTTACGTGGGATGTTACATCCTTCACCCCTTTTGGGAATTGCATCCTCACAATTTTAAAATCGGGCATGGAAACTATATTGAATGTCCCACATCAAAAAATGAGTCAATAAAAATATCACTTAAAAATAAATTAAGAGAAGTACAAAGTCACCGGAGACAGTAGATACTATTATTCAATGAAAAAATTGATAAAGAGGATAAATTATCTCTCATAGATTAATAAAGAGTTATAGAGAACACGATCACCAATAGTTAACCACCCCAATACCATAAATTTGTGGTTGTGTAAAAGTTTGATGATTAAAGAGAGATTATAACATTTTTTCTTCAGGAGCCTTTTCATAGAGTTATTGAATTTTATTAATAACTAGACTATGATCGTAAGGAAATATACTTACTTTTCATGTAGAGTTTCATCCTTTAATAAAATCCTATCAAAAATTTATCTTTTCTCCAAACAGTAAGTATTCAAGATGTCATTTTCACACTTTAAGTTATAGAATCAACTTCTTCAGTATCACATAATATAAAAAAGATGAAGTATATATTTACCATAAATTTAGACATCTACCAAAACAGATATTGTATAGTACAAGATCAGATAATCCCCAAAAGGATACTCATTTATAAAAAGAAATACTACTCATAATCCGCAAAATTCAACAAAAAGAACCCAATGTTCAAGAAATACCATTCAATATACAATTGTCCTTAAAATTATTCAAATTAATCGAAAATAATATTGAAACCCAAAACTCTGAAGGATTTAATCACATATTCTTTCATAGTAAATCTTAACATTTATCTCCAAAAACATAGACTACTCATAAAGTCTCATACTGAAGTGTAATTAACCTAATCACATATTCTCTATGATATATTAATCATTTCCATAAATAACCCAAATCACCTGATGTCCACAATAAAAACATATATTCTTTGAAAATATTATTTCAACCATTACTCCAAAAAATAAAGGATAACTATTTATTTAATAACATTTTTACATATCAATATTAATGGTTACTCACACTAGAAAATGTCTTCTAAAGTAATCCATTCATCAATAGATCCTAAATTTTTTTAGCCTTTCATCATTCTAAAATGTATTATAACCCTTGAATACATTATATATAGACTTTTCACTCATTCAACATTATTCATTATCCATTATCAATTCATTTCCATCATATTTTATAATACTTCATTCCTAAAAACAAAACCAATAATCATATCCTAAGAGTTAATAATTTCAAAAGATCAGAGAAGAAATAGTTCCTATATTTTATTGGTCATTTTCAGTTTCCTCATCTTCAATTGGAATGGAATTATGAATTGGTAAATGTATATTTGTACTATCTTGATGATCCCATTCTCGAACCTTCTTCGTAGGTCATCTATTTGTATAATGACCATGGGAAACAAATTTAAAACATTCAATTGATCCTTCAAAAAGAACTAATTTCCATTTACTGGATTCATCTGGACACATCCTTTTTCCATGGTAGGTTCTTGCTTTATGACCTTCATTACCACATCTATAGCGTCTTACCGTCCCATTGAATATTTTTCCTAACTGTTTATTTCCACATCATTGACACATAGTTTTTTGAATATACGTACCTTTCTGTTTATTACCTGAACATATGTAGGGATTTGTTTATTTCATATATGTTTCCATATAAAACTCTCTACAGTTTAGGTGGTCGATCATGACTCTAGATAGTTGGTTGAGAATTACCACATGATTTCTAATTTCATCTTCTATTACATTTAGTTACTTAATCAGAAAACTTTCACATTTTTATTCACATCCATTGTTATATTGATGCATGCTAGATCCATTAATTGACTAAAACCAAAATGGTCAGTGTGAGTATATTAGTAAAATCATCATATACTATTTTATGAGAAGTGTAAAAACTAAAATATAAATTTTCATGTTATCTAAAACTGATTTTATTTATCTAAAAAACTATGAATCTTTCCAATAAGATGATCGTTATGGTTTTTTCACTTATTCTTAAATAACACCCTAACCTAAAAAGTTATCTAAATCGACCTTTGACACCAACTAGAAGGACCTATCCATAATCATTAAATAACCACGTGTTAATTCAAGAATTCCAATTTAAGATCTTTTTATTAATAGATTTTCAGAGAAGTATGCCGTATCTATTACATGACATGTGAAAAATTACAAAGTAGAAACTTCTACTCAGTATCCATTTTTCCATAAAATAAAAACTCTAAAAAACATGTCTACTTACATGTTTTAGTTAGAATTAATTTTCCGTGATCCCATCCTTGAACATAATCAATGTTATGTCCTGTGAAAAACATTTCAATACTTCGGGTTAACATAGAAAGCTCAATAAGTGTTATAAAACAAGGAACAAAAACAATAACCCATAAATAAATAAAAATAAACAAAACCTTAATTTTAAATCATAACATACTGCATGAAATCATAAGATTTTTGAATAAAAAATGGTAGTCATAAAACATAAAGGTAACTTGTGGAATCCATATCATACACACATTTTTGTTATCACAATTACATAGGGAGTTACGTTGGAATACCCATCATAGTATATTGCCTAAATCTCTTAAGAGAAACTTTAATGTTTACCTCTGTCATATTACCCAATGATTATTTTATGTAGTGGAGGGGCTGACCTTGTTGATTTGATATTTTTTTATGGATTTTGATTCTTTGGGGAACAGTTTAATGCCTTATGTCCATGAAGTCATTTTCGGTTCCCCTTCACTCGTTAAAAGGGTTTTTTGATATAATAAAAATAAATTTCAGTCAGTAAACAATGCAGAAGAACTATAATGTAGTTATAAAATATAAACAAGAATAAATGAAAGATAAAATTTCCACATTTCCATCACAATATATTATTTCAAGATATTGAAATAATCAATTCCTTATCAATTCATTTTAAAAAACAATTTAAATCATTTAGCAATGTTATTTTGGACTCAAAGTGTCACATACCACATTAACGATTTTAAAATAATTAACATATTAATACATTAATGTATATATAAATAAATCATTAAAACCATTTTTAAAACATGGACATTAATGAGATATATTTAGAAGAATAAATCACTAAAACATTTAAAAAGATATTTTAGTTAAAGTGTTCCTAACAAAATGAGAGATGCTTGAATACAAATAATTGAGGAATAACATAAATAAAAGATTATAATATCATGAGAATAGAGATATTCGTGATATAATACATCAAAGGGATGTATATACACCATAAAATAGTGAATTGTTGTGTAAAAATAAATAATTTTTAGATGATTGTAAACTGAGACCAAGTCCCTTACAAAGATCATATCATTAGATTAAAGGAAAATCAATGACATAATTATGTGGGAAAAATACAAATAAACCCAATATAAGTAGATATTAGTTGTAAAATAAATAGAGTTCATTAACACATATTTATAGAATTACATAATAAAGAAGTAGTTGTTTAACCCAAAGAATTGAAATTGGGTAAAGAAGTTCCCTTACAAAAAATCGACAGCCTAACATCATCACATTAAAAATCAAAAAATGATTTGATTAGAGATGAAATGGTATATCATTCCTTGTACATAATATTTGTAGAAATAAGGATATATAAGAACATATACCAATATAATAAGATGTAAATTAAAATACATAACAAAAATAATACTTTGACTAAAAGAGGAAGGTGAAAGGTTCCCTAACCAATTTGGTATCTTACAAATCATATACCCCCTGGAACGAGGATCATAAAATGAAGATGTATATAACCATAAATTAAATTATATTACAAAAATAATGAAATCATGGATAGTATATACACCACACAAAAGTAAATAGTGGAAAATATAGCATAAATCTCACGGGAATAAAAAGTGAGATGAAAACTCTTTACCACGTTGTAATCAATCGAGTCATATGAACACAAGTTAATACCCACATAATGAATAAAATAATACCATGAGTATAAAGAGAATAATGATAATATACATCAAATTTCAGTACATAATACAATACATGCAATAGATATTTTTCGAACAATGTAAATATCACGATATTAAAAGTGAGATAAGAAACCTCTTACCATGTGTGCGACATGACGCATTGGTTCCTTGTTCTTCTTTAATATAAAACATAAGATAATTTATACTAGATTAAGAACCTATTTTAAGTTTACTTTTCATTTTATATCACTTATTACCATTTTATAAACATTATTCAAACATTTAGTTTAATAATGGTCATTTTTCGATATTTGGTACATGAGTCATAAATGATCTTGTTATATTTGCAAATTGTCCATGTGGTCAATAGTTCAATATTTCCAAAATGATATTCATGATTTAGATATAATATATAAAATATATATCTAGTATATATATATATATGTGTATTTATAACAATATATAACATTTGGATATAAGAAATAAAATGCACCGTTCCATGAGATGGTAAACCGTACATACGAATGAACACTACTTTCATTTCTATTTCATATTTAATGGATTGAAAAATAAATCATAAATATTTATATTATAATTCTAGTATAATATAATATATAATTTCATTAACTCCATCCTTTATATATTACACTTAAGGAATTAACGAGTTATATCACTTTGAGGGGGTGGTAGTCCGCACTTCCTCAAATAAAATTATCGCGTTTACCCATTATGGAAACCAAAATGGTATGCTATAAATAAAAAATGCAGAAGAAAATAAACAATTTAAATATAATATATATCACATATAAATATAGTTCCATATTATTGGACACCATAAGAAGTGGTAGGAGAAGATTTAATAATCATTGTTTCGTGAGGCAGTAGTTCGCCGTCCACGGGCCGCTTTTTCTCCCTTCACGAACCCTAATTTTCTTCTGGAGTTCCCGACGATTGCGCTCACCCCCAAGGTACCTAATCTTCATCTTGGAAACCCTCACCTCCAAATCTCAGTGTCAGAATTCTCTGAAGCATCGAGGCATCTGGGTCTGACCTTGGTGGCTCGATTCAACTCCCGAAGGCCGTCCGTGGATGAGTTTGACCGTTTCGTCTTCGCTAAATGGGATCTGAGGGACCGCGCAGTGGTAAGACTTCTTGACAATCGGCAGTTCATGATCCGGTTTGCCTCTGAAGAAGATCTGATTTGCGCTTGGTCCAGTGCTCCCCGGCGCTGCAATGGGTGTAGCTTCTTCTTGTTCCGATGGATGTTTGAATTGTGTATGAATCGCGACCCACATCTCTTCCTGTATGGGTAAGCTTTCCTCATCTCCCCCTTCCCTTTCAAAATCCGTCGATTCTTAGGATGATTGGTAATTTGGTCGGTAGTTTTTTGTGTCCTGATGCGCGCACGTCTGCGCTCTGTCATCCGATCAACCCACGGTGCTGTATTGAGGTGGATATCTCTCGGCCTCTGCTTGACTGGGTATGGATTTCTGTCGGAGATGAGTTTAGATGAAAGCAAGAAGTCGTCTATGAATCCTGGTTGGGATATTGTTCCACATGCAAGAGACTGGGTCACTCATCTTCGAGATGTCACAGTGGAACCAAGCGTGGGAAATCCTCAGGCTCGACTGATGAGATGATGCAGGAGAGGCAAGCCGTGGATGTCATAAACAGAAGTGCCAATGTGGGGCAGCGGGAACAATTGCATTCTGTGAATTCTGCATCTATCCCTTCGGTGTCTGGGGTGTTTGATAGGCTGAGAAAGGATCTGAATTTTGGAAGCTTCTCAAAAGGGAGGTCCTCCGAGGGTGCTGCTGGTGTTGGTGTGGCACGCCCCCTTGTGGGGATAATAAACTCGGATCCCCTGCTGGAGCCGGAGGTCCCTGCTGTGCAGGTGAGGGCTGGCTTTTCCTCTGGTGGAGGTTCTCGGGATGGTGATGGAGCTGCTGGTCAGAACAAAGAGACTGACAGTGGCCGCATGAATGCAGGAGGGATGGGTGATGCGGTGGATGCAGGCAAGGTGCATGGGAGATCTATGGCAGGGAAGGGGGCTGCTTCTGCTGCAGTGGTAGAGCCGAAGGCCATTGATGATAAGGGAAGTGGTCAGGGTGAGGCTAGTAATAGAGTTTTGGTATCTGTTTCTTTGGGTAATCGGTTTGATGTTTTAGGAAATATGAATTTGGATGGGGCGCAGGAGGAGACAGTTGCAGGTGAGCAGGAAGGGGGTGCTGTGCAGGATGTTGTGGTGCTTCCGCAAGTGATGAGCAATTCGTCGGGCAGAGGGAATGTTGTCCTGAGGCCTGCGTCACAGAATAATGTTGATATGGTTGTTTTGTACTCTGATGAACCTGCTATCGAGGGACATGGTATGCAGGAAGGTGGTAGTGGCAGTCTGCAAGTTGTGGCAAGGGAGGCTATTGAAAACACAAGGGTGGAGCAGCCTCAATTCTTGGCATTAATTGATACGAACAATCAGTTTAAGCAAATTCAAGAGTATCATGGGAAATGGGGGGACCTCACTGATAGAGACAAGGAGAATCGTGGGGATATGACGCGGCCTTCATACAGTGAGATTGCTCATGTTGGGAATAAGTTAATGCCGATGGTCTCGGACAAGGGGACTGCCTCTTCTCGTGGAAGGATGAAAAAGGACATCACTCGTCTGTCAAAACCGATGCTGACCAGATCTGCTGCCAGAAGCATGCAATCTCCGAACGAGTTTCTTGAGTTGGGGAAGTTGAATCTGAGGAGGAAGTATGCCAAAGTACTGAAGCAAGATGAGATTTCGGTGTGGGAAACGGCGACGGAGGATGAGTCTGTGTACCATGGTGGTGCTCAGGGGTATGATTTTGAGGACTGTATGTGACTCTGATGGGTTTGTAATGCATGTTTACTGTCTTTTATTTTATTTTAATAAATGGTCAGGGGTTTCCCCTCTGGCTATACTTTCCTGGTAAAATAAAGAAAAGTACTTGAGAAAAGACGTTACCTTTAAATTGGGTATCTCCCTTTGGTTTGAACCAAAAGGTATACATTAAGCGTCTTCTGCCTAAGGTAAAGAATTTAGAATAAATAATGGGATGTATGGAGATTAATTAAGTAGATTTTGGATGATCCAAGGGTGTTGAGAAGTGTGAATAATTGGTTAGAAGTGATAGATTTTTTTAAGGGGGAGGGGGACTCTTTAAAAAAATTGAAAAATATTATTTTATATATACTGATTTTTGGTTTCTAAAGTTCCAAAACTCATTAAAGACAAATATAATATGAATCATGTTCAATATATAATAATCCCATATAAATTGGAATGTTTTTGAATATTATTTAAATATTTATAATCTTCTTTTTTTAATCATTCATTAATAAGGTATATACAACATCATTATTGTTTCATAACATTGTTTTCTTATTTCATGTCTAAAAATCATAAAAAATACATTAATGTAGGTAATATTTTTTTATTTGAAATGATTTCTTTAAAGATAAATTATATAAATCCATGTAAAAAATTATTTACTAAACAATATATGTTTAGTTCATTTGTTTCTTTACTTTAAAATAATAAATTTAATGTGTTATTATCACTCTTTAATGGCTCCATGGGGTCCCAAATTCGACCCATGGATTCCCATGGTTAGAAATGAATCCAAAAATAGTATTAGTACACATGATAGGGTAATTTAATATTATTTTAATATTATTTAATAACCTTATTTACCATATTTACCCTTTAACCATGTTAAATAAAATATTTACTGAAGTACATATTCATAATGTCTAAAAAATAAAAGATAACAATTTACACAATTTTGACCACATAATTCTAAATATGGAATCCATTTTTCATAATTAAAAACACATAATATCTATAAATTAATGTAAAATCACTTCTTGTTGTCAAAACAAAACAATAAATTTTTTGAAATAACAACAATCAATATATTGACAATATTTTATGTCCAATTTCAAATTGAAATTACTTCCAATGACGAACATTGGATTAATTAGTAAAAATATAATCTAATTAAACATTATAACCAACTAGAAAAATTATCTAATAATAAAAATAAATTATATTAAAAGTAAGTTATGAATTAAAATAAAATATTTTTCACTATTCATTAAAATTTGATTTATATCAGAATAATTCCCAAAATTCATCCAATGTAAATTTTGATGTCCCGATTCTAAATAAGAATTTAGTTTTGTAATATATAACATATAAAAGTGACCAAAACCAGATAAAAAATTGTTCTCCATCAAAAGGCGATAAATAAACTTTTTAATGAATATTAGAGTATTTATACTTAAAATTATATTCATTCAAATTTTAATCCTATAATGTTTGTTGGATAAATGTAAAAATATTTAACAAACATGTATAATCATATTTTAGTTAGTTTTATTCATTTTTTCCAATAAAATGACTTGGTGTTAACAAATTTTAAAATAATATTATAATATAAATTTTTAGTATGACCCAATGTTGTGTGCAACATAAGATTTCAAAGAAACCAATTATTGTGTATCAAGTGCGACATCGAACATAGAATCCATTTTAAAGTAAAATTAATATTTAATTCACAAATATTAACAAATATGAAAATGTTATATTCTTTATTTAACATGGATGTTCCAATTATCTCATAAGTAATGGTTGTAAAATCCTCTTATAATTTTCTTTCCTTGATTTAACTTACTGACATTGAAATACTTGAGATAAATACTCATGAATATATTTCATTATTTTATCCCACTAAAAATATTATTTCAAATATCTATACATATTTGTGCTTCTAGGATGAATAGGGAATGAAGATATATGTGACTCATCCAATATGTGTTTCATTAAAGATGTTATACAAAGAACACATACATAGTTCTTTAACCTTACCATTCTATTAAAATCATTGTTAAACCCATGAACATTTCTCAAATTATTTTTAATCTACAAAACTCCCTTTTATGACTGTTTAATCATCCTAGGGATAGACAGTTGAACAATTATTTGAGAATGATAAAATTTATCTCCTTAAATATTTCCATCTCCATCCTTATAAAATCTATAAATATAAGAATTGTTATAATTTTCATCATAGGTAAGATAATTGTATCCATTTTAGTCAAAGAATAAACCACATTTTTCACTTTCCCTGGGTGGTAATGTATAGAGTAGTCATAATATTTAATCAACTTCCATCATCTTCTATAGTGCATATTCAACTATTTATGTTTGATTTTATACTTTAAATATTTAATTTAATTATATATATCACATCTTTATCCATAAATACAATGTTATTATATCATCACGTTATAAATTGAATGAGCTAACTCTAAATCATGAGTTGGGTAATTTATATTTTGAACCTTCATTTTTCACTAGGCATTGGCTATCTCTATATTATTATACATAAAAAATAATCACAATTAATTCTTCAATTCATCAATATAGAGTGAAACCCCTTATCTATTGTAAGGTCATATAAGTATAATATCATTTACTAAACTTAAATTTATTTCACTGAAACATTCCTCACATTCATCTGTCTAAAGGGACTTGGCTCCCTTTTGAGTAAATTTTGTTTGTTGATTGGACTGATATGGGAAATTTTCCATAAAGCACTAAAAATACCCATCGATACAAATTAAACTACAGATCTCGATCACCCTTTTCAGTTGAGTCATGTGATTAATATCCTTTTTCTGATAAATCCTCTAATATACCCTTGATTGAGATTATATGACCCAAAACATGAAACATTTTTATTTCCAAAATTCGCACCTTTTGAATTTTACCTAAAACTTCTCCATAACTAATTTCTTCAGTATAATCCTTTTATGATATTCATTATATTCAATTTTTTTAAATAGCTAATAATATTGTATATATATACGTCTTGAAATTTATCAAGGTAATATTTATAAGCTATATTTATTAAATCCATTATGATCGTGGGGTGTGTCGTAAGACCAAATTAAAAAATTATATATTAATGGTGTATGTAAATTATACAGAATGTTTTCATGGGTATATCCTCCTTCTTGACCCAAAATTGATTTTATATATAATTAATTTAAATCATAGAAAATGTATTGAGCTCTACACAATTGATCAATCAAGTCATCCTTTTAGGTTATATGATACATTTCATTATAATGATATTGTTACATTCCATATAATTAATGTTTATTCAAATTGATCTATCTTTCGACATAAGTAAAATAATTGGTGAATCCCAGGTAACATACTTTTTTGAATAAATCCATTTTTAAGATTCTCCTTGAGTCTCTTCCTCAATTCATGCAAATAAATTGGATATATTTTATAACGAGACATTGAAATGGGCACAATACCATGTATTAGTCCAATTTAAATGTCCACATTTAGATTTTTTTGAAAACTAGGAAACTCTTCCTAAAAAATCAAAAAAAATCCCACAAAATAGGCATATATTTGATTTGGAGTTTCACCCCAACCATATGGGAAAACACCCAATTTTTATAGGAATCAGGACCTATAAATTGGATGTTGTTTACACTGGACCTTAATTTTTATCATCTTAGTGCTAAAATTTGATGGGTTCGTTTGGAATAACAATGATTAATTTCATTCCTCCATTATTAATGATTGATTTATGTAGATAATGTAAATTCATCACTAATATAACATTATATTCAAATAGAGGGAGAATAAATAAAATTAAGATTCATATTATCACAAACATAATCTAAAGAAGAATCATAGACATGAGATGTTATCAGCATACCATCAGTGGTTTTGAATATTAGTTCAACATATAATCATTGATGGTATTAATTAATATTATATAAATCATTCACCAATTAACATGGATTCATATAATAGAGATTCATGGAGGGAGAGGGGAATGATAGTGAAGATTCACAGAGGGGAGTGGAGGGGTGGAATGGAGGAAAGCTGCGGGAACACCAGGTAAATCCCGATCGGTGGCAGGACAGTTCGATGGTGTTTTGGTTTTTGGAAAGACGAAATATTGGATTTGGGTGTCGTGGAGTAGTGTGGAGGTGACACGTATGCTGGAAGAAAGCCATGTTTTGTAGATATAATAGAGTATATAGTAGATTTCATTATTGAAATCACTATTACCTGTGATAACTACTTCATTTTTCTTTTATGTTTTTCCCTATAGTATATTCCTTGTAATTTTATTATAGTTACATCATATTAAAATTTTTAATAATGATATAAATATCATTTCTGATTAATATATACATATTTATTGTCATCTATAAAATTTTGAGATATTAAAATGAATTACAACATTCCTGGAGACATTAGGCCATCTGTATGCCTGAATAATGTATCTATTTTTCAATAAATGAAACAAAATAAATATGTGTAATAATTTAGAATCATAGACTCGTTTTTATATTTTATATATCACATATCTATTAAATATTTCATTACTACCATCAATGTGAAAATAAAATAAAAAACATATAACATGGCTTCATGGAGGCAATAGGCCACACATATGCCAGAGCAACGTTATTGTTTTCAAATGGTTTAAATGGTATGATAGTTTTATTATTATTATAATTATATAAGTATAACTTTATTTTTTATATCATATATATATATATATTCAAATTTATATCCATATTTTGAGGTGTTGATGGAAAAAAAATTAAATTGGTTCGAGAGGCAATATTCTACCCTACACAAGATGGAAGGTTTAGGTTCCCATTTGATGGGATGAAGTGAGGAATATTGGTTATGATATTAACATAAATTCATATAATTATGTGTAAGATAGTGGTTTTATAAATTTATTATAGATTAATAACATTTGAAGGAGGTTGAATAATAATTAAATAAAAAAAATACTTGGTTAAAAATGATACTGCTTCTTTGGAAAACCTCTTTAGGGTTTCCCCAAAATCCTTCCTAAGAGGGATTTATGGTAAAACCAAGGCATATATAACCATTAAGTATAAATAATTAAGGTATTTTGGAAGTTATTTTACATTACAAAAGGATTTTTATTTGTCAATAAAAGAGGATATGATAAACCCTTTTATAAGTGACAAGTAATGTAATTTTTGTAACTACATCAATAATGTGATGTCAATCTAAGTAAAAGTTACTCCAAAATAAAAAAATGGTTTTCAATAAGTATATGGTAAATAAATACCTAAAAAACCATAAAAAAACTTGTTATAAACACTTTATACCCTTAAAATCATAGTTTACATACTTTTACCATTTTAGTTTTCACCATGGGTACTAGTTCTTTTTAACTAGGTAATCTATTATATAATCCTAAAAATAAAATAAAATTTATTATATAAATTAGAAATAATGATTATAAATATTAATTTTAATTTATCATATAAACATATTTCTTTTGGAAAAATAATTTTATCACAAGCATATGAAATGATAAAAACCCCATTTCAACCTTAAGTGTGGAATTAATTTATTTTTTTTACTATTCATTGTGGGAAGAAATTAACATTAAAAATATTTTTAGGAATTGAGCCAACAACACTTAGCCCATGCTTCCTTTTATTTTTTTTACTAATTATTAACATTTATAGTGGTTTAAAATATTTTTATAACTTATAATATAACTGCATTAAAATTTATAATATCATATATGATATTTATATACCATATTATCATGCATTTGTTAATACTCTTTCATTATCACTACATTTTCAGGTGTTAATTGACTTGTTTTATATTCCATGTTTTGTCATAAAATACCTAAATCCTAAATACAGGATATAATTAAATCATATCTTTAATTATATTAATGTAATACGTGTTATTTTTTCTTTAAATATATCATTATAACCATTTTTTTATGTTAGAAATTGAAAATGAACCACATCGCTTCATGGAGAAGATAAGCCTTACGTACACACAAGAAAAAAATATAATTCTTAATAGGTGAAAGGGTAAGTGAGTGATATATTAATTTTAGTTAATTAATATAATTTCATATATATCAAATATATTAATTAAATTTTCTTCATTATCTTTCATGTAATGTATTAGTGAAAAATGAGTAACATTGCTTCGTGAGGTGGTAGTCCGTCGTTCACATGGGAGACATTATCATATTTTAAAAGGAAGGAAAAGTAAGAAGGTAAATTTTATACTATAAGTCAACATGTATACTTATTTTAAAATTATATTATATATATATATATATATTAAATCCATAATTATATCCATCAATTAGAGCCATTGATTGGAAAAAAATTATATATGTTCAAATGTTGGTAGTTCTCCCTACACACGATCGACAGTATCATTTCCCATTTGATGAAAGATGAGATTCATATAAGGTTTTATATTAACATAATAAAAATTAAAAATATTTTAGATTTTGGTGTTATTATATCCGAAATATCTTATTTTATTTTAATGATTTGGAAGAAGAAACAATATAAAATCACTCCTTTAAGAATGTTACCTCTTCTTCGGATAACTTATTTAGGTTTGCAAAAAATAATTCCTAGGGAGGATTTATAATAAAAAAGAATATAATATATTTTTTGGGTGTAATTAAGGTTTTTGGATATGTATTTCCAAACCCAATGGGTTTTTACTTGTGAATAGAAGATAAGTGGTTTCTTATTTTTTAAGTGAGAGAGACGACATGGTTGTATGTCCTGAAAAAAAAATGAATTTCACCAATATATTTCACATCCCACATGAAACTAAAATGGACCATTCTAGAACTATGGATGATACATGGACAAAATACGATTTTAATATATTAGTTAAAGTTGTTTTTGGTTATTTTAGTCCCTTATCTTTTTAGTTCAACCACTAGAAAACCCATTTTCACCATAACCATGATAGTTTATTTTTTTTACCTTTTAACTATTATTTATAGTGAAAAATTAATTAAAACTTATTATATAATATTAATTATGATGATTCAAAATATGGAATAAATTTAATCACATTAAACTCATAGAATTGTTAAAATTTAATTTATAATGAAACCCTCAGATGTGTTGAATAACGAGTTTCAAGAAATGCATTTTTCAAAATTATGATGATCTTATATTAACTATATGACCAGTAATAATCATGAGATGAATATATATTATTATACTTATATAAATATAATATATAAATTTAGTTTATTTTATTTTTCAATATGTATTATTTTAATTAATTAAAATGCAAGAACATTTTGAATTTAAAAGCAGTTTTAAGGTAATTATATTTTTGTTCCCATAAATAAAAATAAATAAAAATATTGAATAAGATTATTAAAATGAATATAATTATTTTAAATAAAATAAAATAATATTTTTTTTACTTATAGATAAAATTCAATGAATAACGGGACATTAAAATTACTTAATTTAATGAAAAGACAAAAAATGTTTTTAAAAATTGGTATTTTTCACTATTTCAGAAAAAAGAGAATAATTTCACCCTTTTTAATTTTAATAAATTGATTTTGGAAATTATTTTCATTTTATAAAATAAATTTTCTAAAATTTTAAAAAACTACATTTAAAATATATGTGAAAAGCTTGATTGAACCATTTTTTAGAAAAATATAGTTATTGAAAAATATTTATTTTTATTTGAGATGATTCATATTTAATTTATAATAAATAAAGAACCAATGAATTTATTTAATACATGAATAAAATATATATTATAAAAAAAATTTGGTACCATTTAGACCAACCAATTTGGATACTAGTTTATAACAATATTCAATTTCACAGTTCATTTATACTTGTGGTTTCATGTTCCGCATGTTTTTAAAGAGAATGAATTTATTTAAAAATAATAATATAATAACATGTTGGGGTGTTATGTCCTCTTATATTCTTCGTGAAATATTATATATAATCTATAAAACCAAAATTTCAACTTTTAAAATATCTAGATGTTAAAAATAGAGATTAATTAAACTTATTTTGGTAAAAACACATTCTGAGCATAAAAACTATTTTTTAGAGAAACATTTCTTTTACATTCAAATGTTTTTCATTATATTTATAATCAATTAATATCCGAAAAAATTATTTTTTATAGTATTAAACTATATAAATTTTATATTTTATTTATTCATATTTATTCCATCTAATTTTATACATAGGTTATAAAAATAATATATAATACGCCTAGTTAAATGTTAGTGTTCATTGTAGAACAAGATATCAAAGAAATGATTTATTTTTAAAACATTTCTCATAAATTATTAGGTTTTCACACACTTCCCACTCGAAAAGTTTATCACTATCACCACTGATTACTATAGAAACTAAACAAACAACGTGAATATGATCCTTTAGAAATGTATTGAGATCTCCTATTCTAAGAGAAATGATAAGATGAGGGATGGGTCCTACAAACAACTACGTGAAATCAATTAGATCAAATAAACTAGAAAACTGATATCAGAGATATGATTCAAAAGGAATCATAGTCACTTCCCTCTCATGATGATCTATTTCTGGCCAGTGTCTTCTCAATAACCACATTTTTGTAGAAGGTGGTGTCTCTTTCAAAGGCCGATACACAATTTATTGAAATAAAGTGTTACATGATTATGAAATAAGGAATCTTATTACAATAACTTTCATAAAAAGGGGGAAGATAAACATGTAAATCCTCCTCCCAGGTAATCCCTTGGTTGATCAATAACCTCATCTCCCTCTAACAGCTCAAGATATATTAACAACATAAATGGGGTTTCCTAGTGCTGGATATCTAAATAGAAAACCTTCTGAAATTCCTTTCCATAAAATTATTTTAAATAAATAGGCTCAATTAATAATAGATAAGGTTTATAAAAAATATCCCAAACTATCATATACTAGAACTCCCTAATCTAAGGGTATCTAGCTCTTGGTGACTGGACACCATTGCGGCCAACGAAATAATATATTCTCATAACTAGTCCCTGAGAATCTCCCATGATACCTTTGAAATCTCATGATTCCAAAGTAAAAATATTAAACAATACCTTACCAATCTAGGTAGCATTTTCATAGCTGATGAAACACGATGCTCCTTCTGATCACCGATCGAACTAAAGGATATCTCTACCTCCTCTAACTAGTTTGCTATCAATGAGTCTAAAATGGATCTATCATACTTATATTGTCTATTGAATTGAAACCCTCAGAGTTTACTCCTCTATTTTTTATGTCGACCTTTACTCCACGATGATCTTGTGGAAAGTATTTTTGAACATTGTCAGAACGAACATGAAAAGGATGTCTACTTGGAGCCATACCTACAATATAGAAAATGGTTATGGAATACTAAACATGGAATATTGAATATTAAATATTAATTAATTAAATATTTTATTTAATAATAACATAATCTTGTGATCAACCAATTTCAAACATATGTTCAAGTACAATGATTTATAGTCATTTCGATGGCCTCTACAACAATATAGTGGCTTAAAATTTTCAAAAATAAATATTACATCTATTTAATTGAATATTCAATATATAAAAATAATATTTTCACCAGAACCATAATGGTTTATAGTATTTAATGACATGATATATAAGAATCTTATTTTATGAAAGATTATAATATTATACCATAATGATCTTACCTTATTGTACTCTTTAGTGGAAAACCATACTAAACAATGTCATTATAACATAGAAAAATGAATCTTAAGAAAGGGGGATCTTATACTCTCATTAAGGGTAAACCTTGGAGACATCAATCAATGATCATATGAAAGAATAACATAAAAATATGAGTATGAGATCCTGATCATGACATAAAAATTTCATACCCAATTTTACTGAGATCCTAATCATTATTTATATTATAAATCATTATTATTTCAAAAGGTATGATCCAAAATTATTATTAATCATCATAACTAAATCATGGACCATAAGATCATTTCATAACTGTGTGTGTCATAATCATAAGTATAAAAAATATATTATATGTCAATATTAACGACCAAGCCTATCTAATAATTTATCAAAACATATTTCCCACAGCGTATAAAGCACATCAACATGATTCTAAAATATAGATAATGCACTTCGACTTATTTCCCATAATGGATCAAGAACATCAACTTCTTTCCCATAAATATATCATGAGATATAATTATTCACCCAATGAATTAAGGGAAGATATATATCCCACCCATCACATAATGAAAAACAGAAATGTACTTTACACAAGATCAAATATAATTTATTATCTTAGAACCCATTAAAATAAATGGTTTTCATACACATTTCATCATTGCATAATCCTTGGAAACAATAGGTTTCAAAAAAAAATTTAATCAAAATAATAATATATCTATTGAAAGAATAAGATTTATATAATTTTATCATAACCCTAGTAAATAATACTTATAATAAATGGATATTTCAAATTATGAATTTATATACCATTAAAATATCATTGAATCTTTATTGAGTAAAATTCCATTTCAAATTAAAAAATCAATATTCAAAATCTAAAAAATTTTCATGTAATAAATAAAATATTTCATCTTGAAAAAAACATAAAATTTTTAAAATATGTTTTAGTGAATTGAGGTTTCTGGATGGTGGAAAATAATATTCATCTGGTATGAGTTCAAAAAAACCTTTCATTTATTTTTTTTGTAATAATATGAAAGGTTCCACATTCGAAAAATGAAATTAAGTACTGTTGTAATTTTTTTTTGAAAAATCCACAAAAGGTAGAAATGTCTTTCAAAATTATAGTATATTATTAAAATCATTCTTGTAAACCTTTTAAAAAAATTATGGATATAGATGAAAAATTATTTTAGAGTGAAGAGAGAGATACAGTCGATTTTCATTAAAAACGATCTTTAGATATCTTAAATAATTAAATTATTGAAGATAGAAAAAATAAAAATACTCTCAAGAAATAACCATAGGGAAAAAATGAAAGGGATTATTTAGATAATAATAATATAATTTTCTCATCATATATTCAAGTATAACTATACTAATTAAAATTTGATCAAAACACAAATCATTTACCACTTTGGTAACATATGAATCATAATCCCCTTAATGAAATAATCATTATATGGATATATAAATCTCTATAAAAATCATTATATGTATCATAAAATACATTAATAGACAATATATACACCACATAAAATAAAAAAGTGGTGGATATGTTTTTTTCAATATAAATAAAAGTGTGAAGAATATATCATACCATTAGACTAAACATTCATCGTTAACATTCAAACCACCTTTCTTTGAAAAGACATATTTAGATCCAATTTTATGGGATCTAGGTTTTGTTTTTTAGGAATAAAAAAACTTATACAATGTGGATGAGGAAGTTGAGAAGACAAATTTGTAGGTACTTTTCAATCTACAGAACTCAAAGTGTTGTAAACTAGAGAGGGAGGAAGCACTATTTTATAATTGAGGTGAGGGGAACTTTTAGAATTAAAAAAAAATAAAATATAATAAGGATATTCTAGAGATATGTGATTTTAAATGGACATTAATTAGATGTTAAGATAGAATAGGGTTGTAATACGATCAACCTGTTGAGTTTAGGAATGATTTAATTTTATTTAAAATGTTTATATTTTATTGAACCTTGTTTAACCAATTTTAATTTTTACGATGTTAACCAGATTTTCAATTTTTAAGGTTGTAAATTGTTACCTATTAGGAAAAATTTGTCTCGTAAATGGAAAAATTATAACATTTTAGAACATTTAATATACATTATTTCTTATATATATATTTTTATGATTATTAATAATTTAATAAAGTTTTATTTTATAAAATATTAATATTTCCAATTTTGACACAAGTCATTTAATTTAGCATTATTTACATCAATAAACATAGTATTTTGGAATATAAAAATTATAATAATTCATAAAATATCATATAGATCAATAAATTTCTTATTTAAAATTATCTATTTAAATATATATTATTTTTAGTACTATTAAAAACATTTATTTCCTTTTTCCATTCATTAAATAAATGTTTTGTCAATATTGTGCAGGAAGTTATAGTATTTGTTTAAAACACAAAAAATAGAGATAAATAAACATGATGAAAATAATTTTATTATTTAAAAAAAAATTATATTCATTAAATATGTAATTTAACTTATATTCATGTCATGAAAAATTATTTTATATATTATTTTGAATTTCCGGGCCTTGTACAAGAAATACATATGCTTTTAGATAAGACAATTTTAATATAACTAAAAATTAATTTATAACCATAAAATATATTAATAATACTTAATAATTAATAAAAATTTGTTCAAGTACATATTACATCTCAAATATTATTATTAAGGTACTAAATATGGCTTTTCCAGTACTACACAAGTTTCCCGTCGACACAGAAAATAATTTTCGTATTTATCATGGAATAAATTTTATATTTTTTAATTGATCATGTATGATATTTGAAAATTTATATATTAGATTATTTATTCCAATATTTTTCTAATTTTCTTATATTATGTTAATTTAGTGGAGGTATCTTAAATGATATCATATTTTATCGAAATTATAGTTTTTATTATTCACTAAAAATTTAACTTCTGTAGAATAATGTATAAAAATAATCCAACGATAAATTTTACTTGATAAATCAAAAAAAAATTTCCATTCACTAAAATATATTAATATAGGTTATATAAATTAATTTTAATATAAATTTGTAAAACAAAATAGAAATATGGTTTTAGAAAAATGTTTATTTAAGTATATGATTGTTTTTATATAAAATTTAATAATAAAATTCATTCGTCTGAACATAAAAAAATTATTCAAAATAAAATTTAAGTAATTTTACTTTTAAACAAATTTAAAAACAAATTGGTACTATATAAATGTTTGAAAGAAAAATACACTTTTCATGAAAATTTAGTATGTTTATTTATTCACTGAAAAATCCACATTTTTAGAAAAATAAATAAATTTCACCATAATATTATTTTTATATTTTTATTTAAAAAATAATATATTTTTTATTAAATAAAATATTTTCATTTTTTAAAAATTCATTATAATATTTTCTCAGCAAAATAAATAATGTCATTTTTGAAGAACACATATTTCAAGAGCATAAAATAACTTTACCTAAAATTAAATGAATAATTATTAATAATTTTTTAATATATTTATTTTGAGTAGTATATATATATATATATATCATAAATTATCATATCATATTTATGTCAACTGGTTTAATGTCTTGGTTTTAATTGTCACATTGAAGAATATTATTTTTTTAGTGTATCAATGTTCGTTTAAACTCTTTGTTGCGTGTAATGGAAGATATCAAAGAATTAAAATTATTTGAAGATAAATTTTATCTAAAATATTATGGATTTATATTAGAACACCTTAATAAACTTAATCTTTTCAATTGGAACTTGTGATCATTAATCAATTGTTTGATATTCGAAAAGGAATTTATTGAAAACTGACACTGTAAAAAAGGTTAATGAAACCACTCGTTAAAAATGTATAGGGAAATAAAAAGGTCTCCATAAAAAGGGTTTTTGAGAAATTAGAATATCACTGGGAAGAGAAAATATGTAAATGTAAGTGAAAACTAATTATGAAAGACTAAAAGAGAGTAATAGGGGATATGGTTAGTAGAAATTTAACACAAAAATAAAAACATATTATCAGCGGTTGAAGAACATAAATTCATCATAATTGAAGGTTATAAAAGAAACATTTGTGTATAATTATTTTTCTATATTATAGGAATTTATTTACTATATAGACTAAAAACATAAGAATATATACTTACATTACATGCATAATTTTATATATTAAAAAATTTCCACCACCGTCTATTTTTTTTACCAAAAACAAATAGTACTACAAATGAATTTTATTTTTATAGATAATTAACATGAATCAAATTCTAACAAAACACATAATCCAAAAAAGGATAAAAACATTTTTATCCAGTATTCATACATTAACGAAAACCAAAATGGTTATCACATGATAACTCCCAAAATGAATAAACCATCATATTATGAAATAAATTATTAACCATCCATGATTAAATAATAACACTCAAAGATCAGAATTTATCATTAAATAAATAAATATCCTTAAAATTATTAAAAATATTCAATACTAATATTGAAACCTAGGGATGTAAATTATTTTACCACATATTCCTCCAAGAAATTTTTTACATTTATTTCCAAAAAACATCAATCATTATTAATGTATGAAACGAAAAATGTATATTATCTAATCATATAATCTCTTAAATCATCATAAATCCAAATTTAAATAAATATAATTCTGAAATATAATTCAATAATTATTCTTCAAAGAAATCCAATGATGTTCTATTTTACCTTAGTCATATAATATTCTCAAAATGGTGAGCTTCATTCGAAATGGAATTAATAACAAAATCAATTTTTAAATTTTATGGTTATCTATAAAATAAAACATATTTTCCTAAATTAGAATTAATATTTATTATTTATATCATTATTAAAAAACATAAATGTCATACTAATAAATATATCACATAGGTTGTTGGTAGGAATTTCACCCATATCTCCCTTTGATTGTGGATTTATGTTCATTTCCATTAACAGATGTGGAAGGTTAAATTTTTTTAATAAATATTATATTAAAAGGATTCCTATAAAATCCCTATTATTATTATAAGAATCCGTAAAAATATATTTAATAATCAATGATCATATAATATGATAAGGTTATAAATACAATCAAACATACAATAAGGGAACCCATCCTGAAATAATATAGAATGATTAACCTATGGGTAACATATACCTTATCATAATAAAAACTATACTAAAACATATTTAATTCTATTAAAATATAGTCAATTAGAACCTAAAAATAGGTTCCTGAAATATAGAACGTATGATTAACATTAAACTAAAGAACCCAGGATGGGTTTAATAAATCTTAAGTTAATCTTACATGAAGAAATATATGATTCCTAAAATTAATTATATATTTGGATGTTTAGAACTCTTCTTTCCAAAATATAATTTTTATAATTATTGAATCATAATATATAAACACTTGATTATATTCACATAAAATATTGGCATAGTATAATTCATTCAATGGTCTAGGTGTTAAAATTTAGAAGAGGGAATTGAGTCACATAATTCATACTTTCCCCCCATATAAGGCATTCAATTCCATGGAAATTCATTTCTCTATGATCATTATTTACACATATATTGAATATTTATCTCTATTTTATATTTTATTCTATGTTATTCTTCCATATCAATCATATGAAGGAAATTCGTCTTTATTTCCTCCATTATAATTTACAGTTGAACTTTCTTAAAATTCAATTGTAATCTTATTTGATTTTCATTAAAACTTACCTATTTTTTATGTTTATAATCATATATCGTGATATATTATTAGTCATAATTACATGGTTTCTCCTTCTAGTTCCCATATAATTAAATTTAATATGAAGAAAATCACTAAATTATCCATCACATTCAATTTTATCGTTATTTCTTCTGGTTCGTGACAATTTATAAAAACAGAAATAAATAATGTGAGAATCAATATTCATATTGGAAAATATCATAATTATGAAAAATCATTTATATAATTTGTAAATGACAACACAATATTATATGAAATGTCGGCCATAACTATGCCCATTCTTTATCAATCCCAAAAAATTTATATTTTATCCTACATTTTGACCTATCCTCAGGGGTTTCATAAATGTTTTATAATCCTAATTTCTAATGACTGAATAAAATCCACTCTGAAACTGACTATAACAACATTAGATTTTCGTAAATATATATTACATCTATTTAGATTAATATTCAATACATAAAAATTCGACACACGATAGAACCGTACCAATTTAGATTATTTTTGAAAAAATATATTCTATATTGTTTTTATGAATGATATTCAATATATAACATGAAGATATTTCATCATAGTACTCTTGCTATAAATCCCCTATAAAAACATTCTTCAAAACCCATGGAAAGGAATAAAAAAAGTGTGATCATATATGATCATTAGGGGTAAACATATTATATTTTAATCAATGATAATATTAATGAATAAATAAGAATAAGAGTATGATATCATGACCATAAAATTAAAATTTTATACCCAATATAAAAAAGATTATAAAAATGAGTTATGAAATAAAACGCTATCATTTCCATATAAATGAATATTAAGAATGATAAATAAACATAACATAACCATAAACCATAATTTCTTGTCATAAATGTGTGTGGCATCATCATAAATATATAAAGAATTGAACATATCATGTTTTACTACCAATACCATTAGATCATAAACCAACAGCTATTTCTCATAGTAGATCAAGAATATCAAATATTTTCCCATAACAAATGAAGAACGTCAACTTGTTTCCCATAATAGATCAATCACATCAACTTATTTCATATAACCATATCATGAGATATAATACCTTCAGGAATTAATTTTAGGGAGATATAATTCCCAACCATTACACATTAAAAACTATATATATGTGTTCTATAATATCATAAATAATTTTTCATATCAAAATCCAGGAAGATAAATGGGTATAAAAAAATACATTATAGTATAACACATGGAAAATAAATAGGTTTTATAAATATTTCTTATTAAGATCATAAAATATCCTGAAAAATAATATGTATGGTATCCTTAGATCATAACCCTAGAAAATCATAATTAGAATCAAGGGCTATTGTAATTGATGAATAGTGATACAATTAAAACACCATTAAATTCATCTTGAGGAAAACTCCATTTCAAATTTTAAAAAAACATTTAAAAAAATATTTACATAATAAGGAAACTATTTTATTTTAAAAAACATTGTAAAATTGTAATGGAGGCCTCAAAGCATTGGAAATTCATTACATCACGAAATTCCATTAATGTTGTTTTTTTAAATCATTTCTTTCACATATATTTTGTAATATTTATTAAATTACTTGTTCAAAAAATGAAAAGAAGATCTATTGTAAAATATTTTATAAAATTTAAATAAGGGGTAAGAAGGTATATAAAAATTGACAAGATTAATTTAAAATAATAATTTAAAAACATTTTAAAAAATATGGATTTATATGAAATAAATTTAAGACTAAATAGAGAAATAATGTAAATTTTCCATTAAAGAAATAATTTAATTTATTAAATAATTAAAGAGAATAAAATAAAAATAAATATATTATATTAAGGAATAAATAAGATAGTTTAAAATTAATGAGATTAATTAGATTTGGATAATATATTTTACTCGATAAAAATTCAAGTATTAAAAATACCTATTAAAATAGGATTGAAATGTAAATCCATTACCACTTTTTTATATATTGTATCATAATCCCCTTGAAATATTTTATTTTTAAGGATTTTTAAATCTATATAACATTAAAAATATGTGCCGTAAATTGAATTCATAGATATTACATTCATCATATAATAAAATAATATTGAATATGGAATATGTACCATATAAATAAAAGTGTATTAAAAATCCCTTACCTCAATTCATACCTTTATCTTCTCATATTAAAACTTCCAATTAATTGAAATGAAACCATTGTATATCATCTAAATTGCCCTAGTTTTGGTTTTTTGGAAATAATAGTACCTTGAGAATGTGTATGTTGGAACCAACCTATTTTAATGACTCACATATAATGTTTATCATGTTTCTAATAAATTTACATTTTTATGACAGAATTTTATAATAAAAGTAAATTAGAAGAATTTTTTTTATGTGTTGGGATGAGTTATAATAAGTTTAAAATATCGTAATCCAAAAATTATTCACCACTAGATGATCTTCCGTCAGACTTGAGGCGCCGTCAATCATTTTTTTTCAAACATTTACCACTATTAGTTCTCCTCATTCACCGCTAGAATTATATTTTCATTGGACATGTATCACCATTTTTTCAAATGATTCATAGCCAGATGAGCTACTATTAGACTTTAGTAAAAGAAATACTATGTTAATTTCAGTTTAAGTGTATCAATACTATTTCATGTGAATCACTTCTAAGAGGAGTCACCATTAGAAATTTCATCCTGCCAAACTGAGTCTCCTCTAAGATGAGTCAACAGTAGATATTTCATACAGCCAGAATAGCTGGTGTTACCATTACACCTTAATTAAATTAAGCATTATCAATGACTATATTATGGGAGATAATGTAAAGAATTCTTTAATGATTATTTTCATAACTAGTTTATTTTGGAATAAAATTCATTGTCATATATTAGTATGAGGATCCATAAGATCTGGATTATTGTTCTATAATAGATGTATATAGTGTTTTATATTATCTGAAGACTCCCTCTTGTGAATAATTAACAAGAAAAAAATATAATCAATCATGATGCATGAGAAATACAAAGAGGATATTCTCATGAGAGTTTTCACACTACATTCACACTGAATTTCATCTGTTTAATTGTGAACCTCATTGATGATCATGATATTTACCTAAAAATAGAAAAAAGTACCTTTTTATTACTATTTTTTATTGATACATTAAGAGATATAGCTTGGGATCCTCAATAAGCCACACACAAGGAATATAAGTTATCTTAAGCACAATAGACCGATCAGTATTAATTTTTCTATATATTATTTCATACTCTTTCAATATTTTTATTTTATTTTAGAGTAGTGTGTTAATTTATCTATTTATCAACACCCAATGACTACTTCACTAGAATTTGTGAATACTTGATATTCTCTTATATCTACTCTAATATTTTAACCCATAGTGTTTTTAGATGAATTCATTACGAGGCCTATCTTTTTACTATCCACATATAACTATCAGAGAGGCCTTTGATCTTGGACATCTTGCAAGAAATATGTAGTATACCTGATCTAGGTTATAGATCATATTATAGTTATGTTATCCTTATGGAAGTGAGTAATTTCTATGTTAAGGGAATTAGGTCGTGCCTTAGAAATAAACACATTGTTTTATACCATTTTTTGTTTATGTTTTTTTTATTTTATAATAATCAAAATAATTTTGGATTTACCTATAAACAAAATTGATCCTTTTATATTTGTCTTAACTAGTGTTTATAATTGAAATTATTTCAGAAAATTGACTTCAAAATTTAATTTTGTTTTCAATATATGTTTAAAAAAATAACTAATAAATCATTAAGATTATTTTAAATGAAAAAACATTTATCAAAATAAATTTTTTATTAACACATTGAATTTAATGGTGGATTATTTTTGTGATTTTTTTGGAAAGAAATTTTATTGGGATCTCAAATCACCCACATCTTTGGTAACTCACTCTGAACAATATTTGGTATCAATGAATTATAAAATATATTTTCAGATGTGATATTAGTTGTGTTTTAAAGATTAGAAATTTAAATTAGTTGAAAAATTTTTTTTATGGATAATTGATAAGAAGGATCTTCTACCAACAAGCCACCTTAATTTAATGAAACAATCTACTCTTATTAGGAAATAAAAATAAAAATTCATTGTGAAAGAATAGGTTCTCATATCTAGATAGTAATAAAAGATAAATATTAATTATCTCAAACAATTGTATTTCCCATGGGTGATGATGCCAATTTGATTATAAAAATAAATATAAACCTATGAATACTATTTATTATACTTTTGGTGATGAATATTTATATAGGATATCATTATGTATAATTTATTTCACGATTTGGGATACTTTAGTTGTTTCTCATGAAGGAACGTCTACTGTTAAAGAAATGTGATTAATTACCTAGATAGTTAAATATTATAAATTTATAGTGATACATGATGATATTATTTATAACATATATCCAAGGTTTAATGATATTGTAAATATAATTCAATCCTTGGGAAATTATATTTTTGATAAAGACAATGTGATAAAACTATTAAGATGCTTACGAGAAATATAGAGAGGAAACTCAATGTCAATAAGATAGTCATGTGATATTAATAACCTACAAATAAAGGAACTAATTGGAATATTATTAATGTTTTATGAATAACATAAGGTCAAAAAAGAAGATAAATATTAACCAAAAATAAGTGTGTAGCCTTCAAGACCATTTTCTCAATATAGAAGTAAAAAGTTCAATATGGAATTTCATGTGATCAAGAATCACCAGATGATAGTGATGAAGAGATGAAACATATCCCCAAAATATATAAAATATTTTTTCAGAATAATAATTTATTCTAGATACTAATATACCAAGGAAAATATTAAAACATATGAAATGTTTACAAAATATTGGACGAGACATGAAACTTCCAATGATATATTGTGTTATGAATGTAAATGAAATAGAAGGGGAAGAGCTTGTATTTTAATATAAAAATATTAATAAAAATTATGATAGGTATATTAAATATATAATATAAATTAAATCAACCTAGTGTTCTTATTAATATTTCTATAGTTATTCAAAAACTACTCATGAGGAAAATCATGAAAAATCAAACATGTGTTTCATGAGAAACAGATCTGAGGTATCCAATGTCATATTTGGTTTTGTTGTGCATATTTACAATCATTATTAAGATAAATATAGTGATAAAAACATTACTAGATATGAAATTTTAGAGTTATGTAATATGTAAAAAGATACATACAATGAGAATAGGGAGGAGTATAATATACTAAATAAAAAACATTCATTAACGGCTATTTTTAAGTCAAACATTACTATTGAAAAATAGAAAAATGTTCAACTATTAAAAGATAATGATGAATTAAAACTTTTTAATAAGAAAATGGAAAAGTATATTGATAGATTTACTAATGTGATAAATACTCTCACTTAGATACTTGGGAAAAATAGTACCTAAGTACATTATTAGATTAGGTTATCAACTTGGAAAGAGGAGAACTGTCTACAATAGTTTTATTCCCAAATCCGATTCTAAAAAATATGCTACAAGTTTCTACTCAACTATTGATAAAGAAGAAATTATTTTCAAAAGAATATAATTTTCTAATAAGAAACCTGTTAAGAAAATATTCGGTTTTATTTCCATAATTACTAACATTATTTTACCCAATAAAATTAGGGTACCAAAATCATTTTTGGTATAAAACATGTTTTGTTGGGAACCTTCATGAAGATATCTAATAAAATTATATAGCCCCTAGAAAATGGATATTCTTGGAACATGACAAGATATTTCCCAAGAATTAAAATTTTGATAATGGTGGATGGTAGAAAATTCACTTTTTAAAAAAAATCCAAATGGAAAATCATTGTCCTTGGACTAGTTGAAAATCCCAAATCACTTTTAATTTATAAAGTATTTTTTATATTCTTTAATATATATTATTCTTAACATCTCATTGTAATGTGATGATTTTTTATATATGAAATTGAAAAACAATAGTTGTAATGTTTTTTATTCTAATAATGATTTACTATTTATTTCTATGAGAAATGACAATGTTTATGCTCTTAATTTGGATTATTTATTTTCTCAAAAAAATTCTTATCTATGTGTCTTTCATATGTAATATTAACAATAGAATTGTTTACTAGGCCATATAAGTATGCACTCAGGGAGAATTTTAACTAGTAAATGTTTAGTAAATGAAATATCTAAAGATGAATTCTAAAATGATAAGGTCTTCTTCCCCTATAAAAAAAGGAAACAATAAAAGTTATATTTCTAATAAAACAATGAATTTTCAACTTATAAATCCCTAGATTTGGTAAACATTTTTTCTATACCATCTAGTGTTTATTTTCTAAATGGACAAAACTGTCTTTATGTCCTTGAATATGAATTTTCTTTGTATGCTTGGGTATTATTTTGTTCTCACAGAAGTGAATACTATTATTACTTTATCGGGTACAATAAAACAATAGAAAATTTTTTCCAAATTATGATGAAACCCACAATAACAGATCTTGGATGTGAGTTTTAAAATCATTATTTTGAATAATTTTCTCAACAAATAGCTATAATCATTAATTTTCTTCTCGTAGTACCCCATAATATAATGATGATGTAGAAAATAGAAATAGAATAATTTAAATAAAATTCCAGGACTATGATTATTAAATATTACCTTCAAGATTACGTATGTACAGAAGCTATGAAAATAAAATTTAATACAATCAATTGAGTTTTAATTAATTCTCTCTTGAGGAAACCCCATTTTGAATTACAGAATAATTAAAATCAAAGGGATAATTACTTTATAGTTTTTGGATTCAAATAATGAATTTTTAATACTAAGCTTAATCTTTAAAAAATATCTTCCATGTGTGATGATGGAATTTTTTTTTGTTATAAAACTATTAAAATTTCATATAGTGTGGTTATGAAGAGAACCAAGACTATAGAATAATATTTGTGTGTAATTTTTTGATGGGGAAAATCCACGTGATCCTAAGACACCTTTATAAAACCCTGAGGATGATTTTTCAACTCTAAAAATTAATGTCAAATCTTCTAGTAGGTCTATGAAACTAGAAGAAAAATCATCAAGTTCTAAGGAAAATTCACATCCCGAACCTGAATCTATAGATATCTATGAGATGACAATCCCTTCATTTCAATTTGATCATAGGACACTTAAATACCATCTTTTAGATTCTATAGTTGGAGAGAAAGATAAGGGTACCCAAACTATAAATTCTCTTTGAAATCAGGTTAAACATCAAATATTCTTGTCACATATTGATCTTATGAAATTAATGATGAGTTTTGTGAGATGTAATTTCAATAGAAACTTAATCAATATCAAATAAATAAAATTTTCGGAACTTGTATTTATAACTGAAGACAATCTCACTATTAATACTAAAGGGTTGTTTAAACACAAGATTAATGAATCAAGAACTATAGTAATGGATGAATCAAGGTTGGGATCACTAGGATATATTCCTAAAAAGGGTATTGACTATGAGGAAACTGTTCAACTATTCGATAGACTTTAATCTATTATAATACTTCTTTTTTATGGCGTACATTTGGATTTATAACTATATCAAATGTATGAAAAAAGGTAATTCTTTAATTTTTATATAGTTGAGAATGTTTTTTTGAATAACCTTTGGTTTTCAAATTATTTATTTTAAAAATTATTTTTTTATATTAAGATAGAATTTATAATGTTTAAAACAATCACATAATTCTTGATATGATATATTTATTTATTTTATAAATTTTAACATTTTTTTAAATTGCATATTTGAATGATCCTTTTTTATAAAACAATTTTAAAAATATGTGTTGGTGTTTAAAATTTATGTTTATGATATTATATTTGAATCTTCTTAAATATTATTTGTGAACTAAATTTGGAAGTCTTATGTTAGAAAGAAAATCCCCATATGGAAGATGTCATATTTTGGGAATGTCTCTAGTATTGTGGAGTATTAAGAAGAAATATTATGTATCATTTTCTACTACTGATGCTGAATACATACCCGTAGTGACTTTTTATGCTCAATTTTGTGGATGAAACACACTATTCTATATTATAGTTATCAATTCATAC
The DNA here is from genome assembly GCA_963277665.1 of Viscum album. Lineage (NCBI taxonomy): Eukaryota > Viridiplantae > Streptophyta > Magnoliopsida > Santalales > Viscaceae > Viscum > Viscum album. The sequence goes on from OY728133.1 coordinate 1,317,678,852, forward strand.
ATGTCCCTACAAATTGGGACAACATAATTGAGATAAATATTTCTAAGAATAATATGTATCATTCTTGGAAAAAAATATTTATTTAAGACCTCACTTTTTTAGGGATCCGTTTTGAAAGAGTGCCATAACACTTGAATTCATAGGAACTAAACGTCATCTTACATATAAGTATTAAAAAATAATTGAATTATGAGATACAGAACTATATCAAACTTGAATTAGTTATGATATTATTTTGTTATTTTATAATCATAGTGATTTTATTATTGGAAAATCTACCAATGGAAAATCCATCATTGGGAGTAACTTTTGGAGAGTCACTGTTACACAGTAATGATTGAGAGTCACCACTGGGAGTCACTGTTGTCAAGTCAGCAATATCAAGTCACTATTTTCAAATCACCCATGGTGATACACCATTGGAGATCACAATTGGAGAGTCACCCTTGGAAACTCACCCTTGGGAATTCATTCTTGATGAGTCACAATTAGGGACTCACCATTGGTGACTCACTATTAGAGAGTCATAATTATCGAGACAACATTTTCATGGAAACATTGGAATGTCAACATTGGTTACTCACTATTGAAAGAGTCACCATTGGAAGCTCGACATGTCTCTATTTCATGTAATTATACCATTGATATTTTATCAGGATTATATTCTTTTTAAATATAATTTGATTTTTATTATATTTTATGTTTTAGAATAAATAAATGAAATATCTAGAATTTAACTTTAAATATGGGTCCCTCTCGCTCAGGCTTTCCTCCCTCTAGGAATTTCATATTCCTTCTTTATCAGTCAATATTAAAAATTTTCCACCCCTTCTTCCTCCTTCAAAATGGTTAGAGTTGGGTGTGCTGAAGATGCTCCTATGGAGTAATTGAGGCCCTCTATGAGATCGAAATAAGAAATGAGTTGACCCACTATCGAGATAAATAACTCTTAACAGGAGAATAATGTTACGATTGCTGAAAATGAATTATATGTTCAATGATTTCTCTATAGTAAATCAATAGTTCTTAAGGTGACCTAGGACCATTTATCGGCAGATTAGATGTCTCAAAATTATCGAACATTTAGTATTAGGTAGTTTTGACTATTCTATACGTATGCCGAGTTAATATTTTGGAAGAATAAAGATCTAATTATAAGTATGATTGATGGAATGAAGTTAATATTCTCTTCAAAAGAATGTTCCAAGGGTTTAAAAGTACCTCATATTAGAGTTTTTATAATTATTATCAGGGTATGATACCTAGTTACTAAAAATCATTCAGTTTTAAAAATTAATTTCTAGAATTGGAATGAAATGGATCCCTAAGAAGACCTAATTCTACCGAGTATGATTGTGAGTGAAATCTTCTATTTAAGTTTGTTCAAAAAATATTATGACCTTGGAAATTATATTTCAACACTTTGAGATACCAGGATGTATATATGCTATTCTTTATGAAAATAAGGGATAAGATATATATGTGTAGAAAACATATGGTATATATGATAAAGATCAATAATACATCCTCCAAATCCAATTATCATAAATATCCTAAGATTATTTCAGCCTTGTTGTAAACAAATATTGATAGTGATGAAGAGGAAAAGCCTGAGTTTATATGTAGAGGTTTCTTCTTGACTAAGGTCATTTGTAGAAGAATTTTGGTGAGTTGGACCAATTGAATAAAGAAATGGGTTAAATATAATGAAATTATATTTGACAATTTTAATTCGATTGATCATCCTACAAAACCTGAGGACCATGTTGATATTTTCTTGCAGACAAATTAAATAGTGGAGTATTATGAAGAGGAATAATATGACGAGGTAATTTTTGATGTAGAGGTTTATACATTTGGAGAGGAGGGAAGTGAAATTAAAATCTATGATAACTGAGTTTTTTATTTCATCCCCAATAGTACTTCAGGTTCTCCCACATCAAGAGAAAGTATCCTAAGTAAAATATAAGAATATAATGATGAGGAATAGGTTTATAGAGATTATAATATCATAATATATTCTTCTAAATATTATAAATTTTTTGTAGAAGTTTCTGATGATGATATTTGTAATGGATATGGTTAGGATGATAAATATGGTGAGGATGAGGATGGGGATAGTGTTGTTAATGGTATTGATCCCGATGATGTTGTTGATTGGGAACAATAACATCTTACATCACTTACCGGTTCTTTTGTTTAGGATTGGTCTATAGAGGGACCTATCTTACCTATTTATAGACATTATCTGATACTTGTTTCGCCTATATCCAAGCAATATGGAATATTAGTTTCAGAGCTCTTAGTTGATGATGATGCTTCAATCAAGTAATAATCACATCTTCCGTATCATGCTTGTTCTATTTCATTATCTAGGTCTATGGAGGGACCTAGTTGATCTAGTCCTAAACATGATAATGTACATTGATTATCCAGATATGAACTATTGCGGATATCAGCTCCAGATCTCCCATTTGATTATACTACTTCTTCCAGAGGAGAGACACATGTACCTTCTAAGGGGGAGCATTCCCCTACTTCTATTAAAGATTTCACTACTCATGATGAATAATGGAAATTATATAGTTATATACATATTTTTTGGACTATTCTGAGTCTAAATATGTTGAGGTTGATGATTAACATCATAAGGATGTTCGTGTAGAGGGAATGAAATACTATAAGGTAGAGTCTTCCACAAGTTCAATGTTGATTGGTCATTTTTAAACTGATTTAGATGATGACCACAACTACAAAAAAATGGATGGACTACTATCTCTTTTAGAGATGGGACATATCCTGAGGGATATTTTGTTGAGAATCAGGTAATAACTACATATGAACCACCTACCAGATCAGAGTCTTCTGAGGTTTTTGTTCTTAGTGTTGAGAATCATATTTCTCTTTAACCTTATGCTGGCCAAATTCATTTAGATGTAAATTCTATAGAATATATTGAGCTTTTTAGAGATAGTATAGTAGTTCATTTTAGTAAAAGTTTAAGGTCTTAATATCTTCATGTTACATAGCATAGTGAGACTGATTATAGAAACATGTTTGATCTTATTATATGACACATTAAAACAAATTTTATTCATAAAATTCTAGAAGTTGATATTGAATACCATTAGTTGCGATTTGAGGTAGATACCATGAGGAAAATTATAGTGTACATGAGAAGCAACATTACATAGAGACATGGTTCTATGATGAAAGGTTGGAGAGTTTACCATCGATGTGTTATACATCTAATGCTCCTCCTCCCTATGGCTTATTTGATTTAGAGTTGATCTGGTCAATAGTTATAGAGGAGTTTCATGATGATTTCAGAGACATTCATGCTACTAATGATGTGGATGTGAGGTAGACTTTTTGTCATGGTGAGAAAATATACAAACATGTAATGGACTGTTTAAATCAATCCCAATGTGATTGGGAGACCATCACAAAGGCCATTCAATATTACCTTTCCAAAATGTATACTAAACATAAATTGAATAAAAATTTCATTTTTTTACTATAATTATATAATTCCCCATTTCACTAGTTCATTTAAAGAGGAAGATAACCAGTTTCTAAGTTTTTCACCACTTCTTTGGATTTTTATGGAGGAAAGAAATAATATTTTGGTCCTATAGAGCGAGAATAAAATATTATCATGGATTATGCGAACCCGATGATGCCTTTTGTTTATGTATAATTAATTTTATTGGTTACTCCAGATGTCCTACCTAAGGCACCATCACCTCTTCTCCTTCCAAAGACCCATTTCCTCTACAATACCATCCATTCAGAATGTATCTTATGGAGGATATTTGAACTATATAGATAGTCATTGTCATATAACTACCTCAACCACCTTCAATTTATCATACCATTTCCAAATAAATATTATCTGCCACATATGTCCCTCATGTCTCTGATAAGGTTAATGGATCTACTTACCCTTCTAACCAAGTTGGGGGATACTCTGAAAGATATTATTCTTTGATTATCATTTTGTTATATTTTCCTATAATGTAGTAATATTTCGGCTATTTATACTTAATAAAATATCTCCCTTACTATTTATCTATTTGATAAGTTCTCTTATAATATTATAAGTCTATCTGATACATAATTTACCATTTTTATAATCCTAAAAGGTAGAAAATTGTTTTTTGGATATTATCACTGATAACATGTTGTATGGATTTTAACATATGAACTCAATGATAATCATTAATACATGATTTATTTGATACCATATTTTTATATCCTCTGATATATTAATTTGGATAATATATTTTGTTTTTATTATCATTTTTACATTAATTATTTCCATTGACACCTTACTTATTTATATATCCTTATATTATTCATTAATAACATATTTTTGTGGATAGTTATTCTTTGATATAAATTATTTTTATGACTTTTCTCCTTGATACCACATTTATTTAGAATCATTTCATGATACAATCTTTATCTATTCTTTGATACCGTCATTATTTAGTTTTGATTTACATTATCATTTTAAACATTAATTTCCCTTATCATTGATTTTTTTTAATAACATATTTCATTATCTTTGATACATATCTCAGAATTTACATTTGAAATATTATGTGGAATATTATCTTTTAATTTCATCTATGTGTTTCTATATTTATTTTATACTTATTTTAAAAAAAATGCATTGATTTTTTATCCTCAAAAGGAGGAGAATTTTGGAACTTTCATACATTAATGACTCAGAAATCATTTTTATTCATTTTATAATAAATTTAACATATTATCGTATTATTTAATAATGTTAGGAAATATAATGAACGTTTTTTTTTGTGTTGGGATGAGTCAGAATTAATTCAAAATGTCTCACCACCAAAATGATTCATCACTAGATGGGATGCTGCTAGACCTAAGTCACCACCATACTTTTCTTCCTACTAGACATGCCTCACCGTTAGTTCAATAGAGTCACCACTTGGCTTGTCTTGTAGCTAAACTAGTCTCACTATAAGTTCAAATGAGTCACTCTTGATAATTAACCGCTAGACTTGAGTGACCACCATATTGAATCACCATCAGTTTAAATGTATCACCTGTAGTAAAAATGACTCCAAAAAAGAATGAATCACCACCGTAGATATCTTTTTACAATACTAACATAGTTGATGGATGAGCCACCACTAGATCTGTCTTTTCTCCTGAAGATCATATACCACTGTTCATCCTAGTTTAAATTAAATACTCCCATCAAATTTATTTTGTTATTTATTTAAAATTAATATTTAATGATTATTTTATTTAATACTACTAGGATTCATTAAAGTCAATTTCAAATATATGTATAAAGAACCTGATGATATGGATGATTTTTCTTCGGTGAGTGTATGTAATGCATTATTTTTTTATAAGATTCTACTGTGCAAAAATGATGAAAGAATGGACACATGATCCATAATTCTAAATTTAAAATACAATGAGGATCATAATAGGAGATCATACACACTACATTCATATTGAATTTCATCTATGGATTAGTGGAATTGATTGAAGACCATTATCTTTTCCTACAAAAATAAAATAGAACATTTATGATGATCTTTACAACCATTTTAAATGACAAAAATCAAGATCCTCACAAAGAAAAAACTGAGGACACTAAAGCATATAAATCACTGTATACCAATAGAAATTACCTTATATATATTTTTTTCATTCTATTTTTGTTTCTTTATTTTATTTTTGAGAAGTGTCTTTTTTTCTCTTTTTATCAACACTCACTAACAACAATGCATGAACTATAGAATACATGATATCCCCTTATATCTATTTTAATCTTCTTACCCTTGATGTTAAAGGAATATTTCCTTATGTTTTCAGTGGTTTTTTTACTACCCACACATAAATTTGGATGAATCCTTTGATCCTAGAAATATTCTAATTTGTTTGTTGTATACCTGATCCATGTTGTGGATATGATTATATTTATAAAATATTATTGGAAATATAGGATTGAAATGTGAAGTGGATTAGGTATTGGATAGAGATTGAACCCCTTGTGTTATTCCTTTGTGTGTTTATTTTTTGTTTGATTATATTCAAATCATTAAACATATTCTGATTTAACCTGTAATCAAAAGTAGTAATTTGATAGTTTGTATTAATTATTTTTTATATTACGATTATTTTTGTAAATAGATTTAAAATTTTAAAGTAATTTTAAATATTGTTTTATCTTATAACTAATAATGATTTTAGAATTATTTCAAAATAATAAAAATTTATCAAACTAATGTTTTGATTAACTTATTGAATTTGATGTGGGATTTTATTTAATTTTTTTAACAAAAAATTTATTTAGAACTCAATTAACCACCCCCATGGTTAGTCACTTTGACCAACAATTTCTATATATGTTGAGAAGATAAATTGGTTGAGTTTTACAATCTTGAGGGCTTAGTGTGATGTTAAGAAGTGAGGGATGATAATCACATTTATATTAGAGGTGAGGGGAAATTTTAGAATTTCATAAATAAAATATAATATAATATGAATATTCTAAAACATGAATATTCCAAATGGACTTGGATTCCATTTTAATATAGGATATGGTTGTTATACCATTAAAAAATTGAATTTATGAATTATTTTATGTCATTTAAAACTAATCTTTTTGATTGGCCACTTTTTAACCAAATTAACATAAATTGTAATATAAACCCCATTAAATATTAAATGTTGTAATTTTTTTACTTATAAGGTGGAAATTTTATCATAAATGGAAAATTTATGAAATTTTCGGCCAGATTATTTTATCTTTTTATTAATTTAGTTTTTTTATAAATTTTTTATAATTTTATGAAATATTATTTTCATAAAATATAAATATTTTTCATTTTGTAACAATTAATTTAATTTAACATTAAATACATCAATACCAAGTGTACTTTTGAATATTATACTTTAACACTACCAAAAAGTTAATTTAGATCTATAAAATTCATGGGATTCATTATTTATATTTAATTATATTATTTTTAGTATTTCTAAATAATTCATTTTATTTTTCTATTAACTATATAAATGTTTCAACGATGTTGTTAATAAATTTAATGTATTAATTTAATACATAAAAATAATTTATAAATTAAGTACATGAAAATTAGTATATTATTATCATAATATATAATGATATTCAGAAAATATATATATATATTTAAATAAATGTTATAAAAACATACTTACTATTTTACATATATTTTTTTTAACCTTACACAACCATTGCACAAGCATTTGGATAATAAAATTGTTATATAACTCCAAAATTAATTTATAACCATAAAAATTAATTATAATAATATATATTTAATAAAAATTCAATAAAACACTTATTTGGTTTTAGAAATTATCTTTAGGGTACAAATTTTTATTTTTCTAACGCTTTGTAAGCTCTACGCTAACATTCAAAATGACATTCATATTTATCATGGAATATATTTATATTTTCTAATTAATTATCTATGATATTTTTATATTCTTATAATTCTTGAGCCATTAAATAGGTTTTATATGATTTATCTATTATTTTTATGTGTACGGTATATCAAAAAATATATCATATTTAATAAAAACTCTATTTTTTTTAATATTCACTTAAAAGTTTATTTATTTAAATGAATTTAAAAAATAACCCTAGGTTAAATTTAAATTTTTTAATCCAAATATAAATTAAATTTTTTAATATTAAATTCTAACAATTTTTTGAAATTAATTAAAAAATTATTTTGTAAAACGTAATGAAAATAAGATTTAAGAAAAAGTGTTATTCAATTATAAATTTTTTTATGCCATGTAATACCCTAAACTAGATTCAAATGAACACTAATATATTACTAATAATTTAATATAACTATTTTAAATTTGAAAATATTTTACAAATATAGGTTTATTTAGTTAATTTTTGAAACAAAATGTAGTTTTCAATAACATTCAGTATTTTGACCATTCACTAAAAAATAAATCACATAAGAAAAATTAAATAAATCAACATAAGATTATTTTGATATGTTTACTTAAAAAATTATATTATTTTTAATTAAAAAATTATAATGGTGTGTGTGGTGTTATAATAATAGGTATACTCTGAAGGATCCTCCTTGAAGCCACTTATGAAAAATATAAATAAAGCATGTTACAACCAATTGAACAAAATGTGAAAATAACTAATCACCAAAAAATGTATACTATGTTTCATGAATCATGGGGTATAGCTCTCACCATGAATCACATAAAAGAGATATTATATTATAGTAACAAAATATGGCTACCCCGTGCTCACTTCTCCATTAGTTTGTCACTCTACCCAAACATCGTATTTCATGATCCATATCTCTATAAAAGAAGGTAGCCTGAAGACCCTTTGGCTAAATATCATAACATAAATATCATTTATCATATCATATCATCAACCCATAACCATTTCCATATAGTAGCTGAGTTTTTTCAAGAATCAACTAGTACCCATACATTATGTATTATGCATTAAGTATTATACCCCAGACCACCATAACCCATAAGTCAAGAATTATACCTCAATCCATCACAAACCATAAAAAATACCTACAATGGCCATTTGGATACAATAAACAGATAAATATGTGTGTGAATTAACAAAAATAGATTAAAACCCTCTATATATATACATGGGGAATGATAACCACCCTTCATACCAACACATAATACTACCAGGTGAATAGATTAGGGCTATAGTGGGTATAAAACCGTTCACCCCTCCCCATCCTTGATGTTAGAGAAAAAACCATCCTATTATATACAAGGTTTTATTCACCCTACTAGAATAGTTTATGTAACACCCATATAATTTTTTGATATATTTCTTTTTAATAAAATTGAATTCTTTATTAGCTTGTGTTCCACACAACCATGAGTTTAAAAGAACTATGAGACACTATTAGTATATCCAAACAATTAAATTATAATGAATAAATATTAATAAATAAATTAATAAATAAATATATGTATATAATTAAATATGAATGTATTGGTGAGGTCTTATAAAACAATCACCCAAATTTACTAAAATAATTTAATTCTTCAAAATTGTGTTTTCTTCAAAAAATGAGTTATTATTATTATATTTTTAGTAGATATAGAAAATTGATATAAAAATTATAATTAAATTTTTTAATTCAACATCTAAAATTTATCACAAATTTATTTATTTTGTGAAAACATTTATTTTTTATGGAATAGTGAAAATACTAATTTTTATGGGAAACAATATTTTTATAGATTATTTAGAATGAAAATTATGTTGTATATTATTTTAAAACATTAATAAGTTTATTTTTATTTAAAATACTACAATTATTATTTACAAGAATTATTTTATACAATATTTTAGTAGATACCATTTTATGTTTCAGAAATTGTATTTTTTGAAAAAAAAATAATTTTTATTCTGTTTTACCAGTTTTATTTTAAATTAGATTCTATATCTTCATTTTTTCTAATTTTGAGAAATAAATACCAAATTTAAATTTATATGGACTATATTATGTAAATAGGTATCGTTTTCAATATGAATAGAAACATTGGTAATTTATGTTTCCCTAAAACAAATTAAATTGGGTAATTTAGGTTAAAAATAAAATGATAAAGACTATAAAATGGCCATAATAAATTGTGTAATTTTGGATAAAAATTAATTTATAATGTAACACCCCATGATTTCATAGTACATTATTTTTTCAAAGTAACTCAACAACATGCACTACTTGCAACACCGAGTTCAAGCGTACCACGACATAGAGAACTAGCTGTTCAGAAGTTGTTATGAATACTATTAATTGAATTTTAAACTTTATATAATAATTATAATTTTGAATCCAGATTATGAGTTTCAAAGACATAATGTGGGAACAAATTCATTTTTTTCAGATAAAAGAATTATTTTACAAAAAATGGAGAACCATTTTTAAATCAAATATTTGAATCTTCTATATATTAGATTTGACAAAATAAAAATCTTCTTTAGAATTGGGACTTATGAATTTAGTTTCAATAATTTTTTTATTTTTCTGATAACATTCATATTTTTGGTGAATATTGAAAATACTATATTGTCACTGAAAAAAAAATTAATCAAAAAAATTTATAGTGTACAATTATACAGTTTAGTGGTTTGAAATTATAAATATATTATATTTTTACAATTTTATCCAATGCTGGTCATTTTAATTAATTTCACTTTGAAATTGAACATAAAAAAGTGTCAATCTTTTGTTAGTTATTATTTCTTAAATCAAGATTTTTGGTTTAGAAAATGGGAATTAATTTTAAATTAACATATGAAACTTATAGGTTTTTAATTTGGTAAAATACAATTAATTTTTGAATTCACAATATCAATATTATCTTAGGGTGAAATTTTGGTATTTTTCTGAAAACGTTCAATTTTTGATGAATAGTGAAAAAAACTGAGTTATTGGTTAAAACTGACTTTTTATCTAAATAATTATTCATTTTATTTAAATTTATTTTAGGTAAAAATAGATACATAATACCTATATATGGTCAATTTAATTCATTGGAGCCACATTATAATATGTTTTGATATATTTAAATTTTATTGAACTTTTTACCGTCTTTTACCCACCTCCTAGGAGCTTTTGAAAATTTACATAAAACGTAATTTTACCGCTACTGTGAGTGGAATTTCAAAACACCAAGAGACACGGTTGATATCTATACATAAAATTTTCTTCAATAAGATAAAAATAATATTTGGTAAATATTTTCTTTTTTACTTTTATTTACCACGATTAAGAGTAAATAGAGTAATTAAGGGTAACAATGATATTAGTATTACCCTAACACATGTCCTAATTCTATTTTATAAGTATAAATCGACCAAAAACAACCATTTTAATAAAATATGAACTTATTTGGTCCACATGGATTAGATTAGGACATTTATTATTATATATTTCAAAGAAGAGTTAAGAGAGTTAAAATCAATGTATAATAACTAAAACATTTTTAATATATGGTAATACATAAGATAAATTTGATTATAAATTTTAATTGTAAAGATAAAAATATTTCCTACATTACGGTATTTTAATTATAATTTTTAGATCTTATAATGTTTAATTTATTTATGACACAATGGTGATGCACCAATTACTTTATTAATGAAATATTAAAATAATTGATATTTTAAATATCCAAATAAATGTAATTTGATATTTTTTATGAATTAGAGTAATATTTTAGGTTAATATGACATATTATTGTTTTTCAGATGATTTTTTTTAGAATTATTTATTCTGTTATGAATTTATCAAAAACATCATTCCAAATAGTGTCAAAATTGACATAAAAGAGTTTTAAAAACAAATATTATATTATTAATTGCTATATTATTCCTAAAAATATATGGTTTGGAACAAAGACTTATATAATGATTTATGTTTTATTAATTATCCACTTGGGGTTCTCTTGGAAGTATATAGAATGTTAATTAACCATATAATATAAAAATACAAAGAGACATGGTAAATGTCAAACTATTTAACTCAGAGTTAAAATTTAAAAAGAAGGTTAATATAATGACCCAAAGCTATATAAAACATTTTGGATGAGTTATTTTAGACCCATCCCAACATTATACTTTAAATAATCCACTTTTGATCCATTAGAAACCGAAAATTATTTTATTATAAAACAATATTTCTAGATTTTCATAAGGTTCCCCTCACCCCTCTTATAAAAGGGAACTCACCCTTCTCTATAATTCACACCATCAAAGCCATTTAGATTGGACGCAACCTACCAAAATATCCTCTCAACTTCCATAAATGCATCCTATAGTCATTAAGATAGTCATAAATCCAACTTAAAGTGCCCTTTTGATCAAATCAAAAGGAAGAAACCGAAGAAGAGTTAAATATTTCATCACCCTTTTCAAGTTCATTTCTTCTTCCACTTTCTATTTATTTGTTGTTTCCATTCTAAAATCATTAATCCATTATATTATATATACTAGGGTTTTATTATAAATAATGTACAACCATATTCATTATTTTATGCATCCTTTTAATGACATATCACTATACGTTCGTACGTACGACTTAACGTCTCCACGTTGTGGTGCAGTAATTATTCAATACATTATTAGTTGGATGGGTATAATAATAATGTATAATTGATGTGGATAATAAATATAACAAGATAATTATTCTTTATATTTGATATTTCATCCAATTATATAATATTTTAATATCAAAATAATGATATTACCGCTCGTGCGTAAGTAGGAATTTCCGTCTCCATGAACACGATGAGATTCATTCCACATAGTATCCATTAAAGACTAATTTTCATTTTATGATTAGAAATAATGTTTAAATTATTGATATAATTCTGGAAATGAATAATATACATTCCATCCATAAAAAATATGACCCACATAACAAAGCATACAATGGAAAATAAATCATTTAACACCTGAAAAAATGATAATAATATGATATAATTAATAACGGTATGATAAAAGATCATATATGATATCATATTAATGTATATGATTATTGTATAATTTAATTAAAATTATTTCACAATTTTACAAGAGGTTAACATACCCTCAACCAAAGAATAGTAAAATGTAATTGTTTATATCACAATCATTTCTTTGTCCGAGATTTGTCATACATAATTATCTATTGGGGCTTCTTTATCATCCACATCCACGTTTCATAAAAATGTATTTTAAAACATTCTTAAAATTTTATAGACTATTGTTTAATGTCATTTATTCCATTTTTTTTCTTTTATAACCTGTTTATGATCGAATACTTCCATCGTTTTCTAAACAATGTCCTTTTTAACCTTTTCGACAAAATTAAGTTAAGAATGTATTTTTTTTTTTTATTCTGGGGGTGGGGCTATATTGCACATTATAAAATATTTGAATCATCCCTTACAAGATTATAATAATATTTTTAATATAAATTTTTTATTTCATAATTATGTTACTTTTAAATAATTTGAAAAAATATATATTTCTCTCAAATAGTGTTGATTTCATCTATGTTAACATCCTTTGATGGATTTTGAGCTTATTTTAAGCTGATTTATTATGATACAAAACTTTCAAACTGTATGGAAGGTTTTGTGATATGCTTGACTATGGATGTGTTTTTTTATACCATTCATGGTATATGGAGAAAGTATTGACATTTCATATGCTAGTTTTAATACGAATGATTATGTTATGCTTAAACCTATTCATATGAGGAATGCATTGGACTTAGTAAGTGATAGGTGGAGCCCTCTATAGCTCCTTGATGCATCAGTAGGTCTCATTAGATAAAATAGTGTCTTGGCGCAAGGCCTTGAAAAAATTTTATTTTTAGTCTTGGGGAAAGACCTTGACTATGTGGTTATGATATTCTGGCATTATGAATTCTATCATTATGGATGTTGTTATTCATATTGCATGTGATCATTCGACTAGTAGAATATCAATGTGAATAACTAAATGAATTATTTCATTTTATTTTCTCTATATTATGCTGATGTTCAAGTTTAAAAGGCTTTTCATTTATTTATACATTGCCTTAAAAGTTTGTGATTATTTATGAAATTTTCTTCTATATTGTTATCCTTACTGATCATCTGAGCTCACCCCTCTATATGTTTTATTTTTTCCAATATGTGAAGAAGTATTTTATGATAGACCTGCAGGGATAGACTTAGGGAATATGGGTGAGGACTATGGAGACTATGTTGTTGTAGTTTTTTACATTATCATGTAATGTAAGACTTGTGAATGTATCTTGTGTTTCCAAGGCTACTAAACTAATCGTACTTTCGCGACATGATCTTTTTTTATCATTCCAATGTTATGTAATAAGGAATCGACTCTGGGTAACTAGGGTTGGGGCCTTATAGTTTTTATCAAGGAGAGTTTACTACAATCTGTGAAAACTAAATTTAGATAAACTCTGATAAGAGCACAAATCCCTAAGATAGACATTGAATATTACTATATAATAACGTCCTAGAATTTTGGTACTGTAGCGATTTTTTCATTTACCTAGGAAATACATCCCTGTCTGGATACGAGCAGGTAGAGGCGGCTCTAGTAGAGATGATCCTTGGGGTAAAAATTGAAAAACACCGCTATGAACTAGACTCAAACGGGAATTGGTGCAAGATAATGGGTCTTTCTCCACTCTTTGTTATGACACTCCTAGGGGGATATATTTATGATAATTCTTGTTTTCTTTACAAACCACTATGTAGGGTTTATGAGTATATACCTCCTCAATGAAAATATTTTTATGATTATGGATTATATCCTCAAACTGTTCAATTTACATTATGTATTTTATAAGTTTTTCATTATTCATTGGAATTCATAAACTAACCTATTATATTCCATTGTATAGAAATGGAACCCAATAGAAGGAATGTGAACTCTAGAAACATGTATGATCCAAAGAGTATGAAGGATCATATCTTTAACGATATTATGCCAACATTTAGAAGGTAAATAGTCTCCCATGTATTCTCAACATATGATGAAATAGTATAATGTGTCAATAAGATAAGTAAATAATTATCAGAGTCTTATGGCTTCGAAGGGAAGCAAGAGAAGAAAATGATGGAAGAGAGAATGATGGATAAAGGGAAGACAAAAAAGAAGAATTTCCCATATGTGATAACTGTGGAAAGAATGACCTTTAAAAATGATTGAAGTGAATGAAATTTTTCAATAAGTGTGGAGAAAAAGGACACAGATTACGTGATTGCATCGGTAAGAAAAATGATTCAAATTTACAATGCTTCATCTACAAGGAGTTGGGACACTATTAAAATCAATGACCAAATCATCATAGTATACCCCAAATGATTCTATTTGATAATAATCATGTTATTATACTACCGAAGATGAAGAGGAATGAGTAGGATTTCATATGTTGTTATTAATGTATTGCGTCATTTTAGTATTGCATTAATGATGTACATGTTATAAGAATTATGGAGTTTATAAGGATTGTACTACAGTACTATTTCATTAAGGACTTAAGATTCTGTGGAACCATGAATTGTAACCCAATAACATGTTATTGTTTTGGAAAATATATGGTTGAGAGAACTAAAAACCATATTATTGTTTTGATACCAAGGTAGTGATTTTGGAATAATACATAATTTATTTGGATAAATTATATTGGAATTTCTTGACTACCTTGAAACTGATTAATGATTTGTATATTCCATCACTGTTGGAGTTTACAACATTTTTGTATAAAAGGAGTATATCCAGTAAACTATAAGGAATAATATTGAATGAATGTAATCCATAAGGTTTTATGGTAATTCAAGATGTTGCAGTGTTTGAAAAGAATACATGATGAGGGTGTTCACATGTTTTTATGTGGCAAAAAGAATCACCATTATGTTTACATTTCTTATAAATTTTGGATTGTGATTTTGAAAAGAAGTATTTTTGATAAATATAGAATGAGATTATTTTTGGATTTCCATTAAATGGAAAACCCAAAGTATATGAGGCATCTCATCGCATCAGGAAATGCTGTGAGACATGAACCAGAATCCGAAGGGTGACAAGGGTGTATCACCTACCACTGACCCACATGATGTCCTGGATAGAATAATGTAGTGTTTTTAAAGTTATGGTAGATGAATTATAAATTTATTTTTTTGGAACCCTATACGAATAGGATAAATAGAATATTTCTTTAATTTTTATTATGTTTTACAGTAAAAGATGAGTTTGTGGTAGTAATTAGTTAATGTATGGAACTCTACTTTTCAAGTATATATTTTTTTTCTTCACTTATTCTATAAAAAAAATAATTCTTAAAATTTTGGTAATATATCTTAAAACAAAAAATGTTTTATCCAAATACCTTATGTTTTGATGAATATATGATATTTTAAATCATCATATATTGATGGCTTTGTGGAACTCAATTCTACTATTGTTTGTGACTGATGAACTCAATCAATAACTATAAACATTTATGTTTTCCTCTAATTATGTGTCTCTAATTTCCACTAATGTTCTCCTAATCGAGATCATAATTTGGTGGAGAATTTTTCATTCCCATTTTCTTATTATTAAGACTATATTTTTTTAACCAAATTTCCAATGTGGTTTTTCCCACAAAGGTATTTTCTATTTTGATCCTTTCATTTTAGAAGAACAATTTCAGAATATGATGAAGTAATTTATTGAAGGAGGGAATAATGTAACACCACAAGAATTAATAGTACGATATTTCTTCAATGTAATTCAAAAACATGCAATAAATGTGACACCAAGTTCAAGGGAACAACTACATGTTAGGACCTGTCCTTATAACAATACATAATCATGAATTAAATGAATAATTAACATAGAGGATCTTTTCAGGATTAGGGTTTCAGAGAATTAGGACATAACTATTACATCTCAAAATATAACAATGTAGACACTTCTACTATGTTTATATAATATAAAAACCCTTAAAAATAAACATGTCTAGTTCCATGTTTTACGTAGCATTACCTATCCTTGATCCCATCCTTGAACTTATTCCACATTATGTCTTGTGAAAAATATTTCAAAAAACATGGGGTGAGCATAAAAAGCTCAGTAAGGGATTCACAAAGAAGGAAAACTGTTTGATTTTCAAAACATGAAGTAAACCATGAATAATTTATCAATGTAACAATTTACACCATTAAGAAGTAGTAAATACTCCCCACTGATTAAAAGATCATTACATACCCTTTTGTAACCAAAACATTACCATAAAACCCATATAAAGAATGCATAACACATAATGGTAACTTGGGACATAATCATACATAAATGGAATAACCATATGGTCGACTTCCACACATATCACTACAGGGAATAGCCATACGGCTGACTTCCATACCCAATGCATTGGAGGTTATAACGTAACCACCCATCATGGTATTCACAGCACCACCCATCATATGGTTTATCACGTAACCACCCATCAAATTTCCAAGTACAATTACAAAATCATAATACATAAAACAAATATAATGGAAAGAAAACATTTCCACATTCCAATCACAATATATCACATAAATATATTGACACAACAAATCCATTATCAAATCCATTTTCAATACCAAAATACATAAAAGAGTATATGCTATTTATTTACTTTTAAAAACATTACAGCTTGTTGAAAAAGCCAATGATCAAATAATACAGGCGGCGACAGAAAGGTCATTGTCACTGTGTACGTTAAAAAGAAACATATTTTTTTTCCTTTAGTAAAAAACTTCATACAAAAAAGATTCCTTTTGAATAAAAGAAAATTTAAAAGGGGTTTATACACCGTATAAAAGAAAGTTGTGTATTAAACCAAATATGCCTCAATGAAAGGAGATTGAGACGAAGTCCCGTACAAAGACGGTATCCTTAGATTAAGGATAAATCAATTACATAATTTATGTGTGAAAAATATAAATAAACCCAATATAACTGGATATTAAGTGTAAAACAATCAGATTAATTCACATATACTCATAGCATGACATATTCAGGGGGTACAAGTTTTACCCAAAGTATTGAAATTGAGTTAAGAAGTTCCCTTGAAATAATTCGACAGCCTAATGACGTCCCATTAAAATTCATAAAATGAGTTGATGAGAGATAAAATGGTATCTCATCACTTGGAAATAAGATTTACAACAATAAGGATATAAAAGAACACATCCCAACATAATAATATGTAAATTAAAAGACATAACATAGAGAAGTATTTTTAAAAAGTGGAGGGTGAAAGCTTCCCTTACCGACTTCGGTAACTTTCAAAACGTACTCTCAATGAAAAAAGGGTCATACAATGAAGATGTAAATACCCATAAATGAAATTATATTACACAAGAATATAATCATGGGTAGTACATACACCACAAAAAAGGAAATATTGGAAAATGTAGCGTGAATCTCACGGGATCAAATAAGTGAGATAAAAACCCCTTACCTCGTTGTGATCAATCAAGTTGTATGATCAAAAGATAATAAAAACCAAATGAATCACATAATAACATGAATATAATTATAATAATTATAATATATAACAATTTTTAGTACACAACACACCACATGCAATACATAAGTGGCGAACAATGGAAATCTCACAGAATTAAAAGTGAGATTAGAAATTCCATACGAAAATTCGGCAGCCTAACGGTTCCACTTAAAACTTCCAAAAATGGTTTAATTAGATAAAATAGAGAATATAATCATATGAACATAAAAATACCGAAATTTGGATATAAAATTACACCCCCTACATAAAAATGATGTGCTTAAAAGGAATGACATAAAAGTGAGTACTTAAAAAGAAAGAGAGAGGTAGGATCCATTATCTCAAGATTGACATGTCTTGTTTGTTTCATTATATTCTAGAATAATAAACATTGGTCAATTAATAATTTCTTAAGGACCTACTTTAATGATTATTAATCATTTCATATCACATATTATAAAGTTATCATAATTTGTTAATAATGTGAGTTCATATCAGACGTTTTTTTCGATGTTTGGTACATGAGTCAAAAATGAACTTGTTTGAAAATGATTGACCATGTTGTAATAAGTAAATCATCTCCAGAATAGTATTAATGATTTAAATATCATATATTTCTAGTAAATATTAATTTTATACTATTCCATAATATTTTGATATAAAATGAAATGATATGCACCGTTCTTGAAGATGGTAGGCCGTACGTACGCATGAGCGCTACTTTAATTTCTTTGTCATATTAATGGAATTAAAAATAAATGAGATATATATATATTATAATTCCAGTATATTATATATGTTCTATAGGTGAAATATGTTCATTAATTTCATTCTTTATACATTACATGTATTTCATGAATGAGTCACATCACTTGAGGGGGCGGTAGTCCACACTTCCTCGTATGAAATTATCCCATTTACACAACATGAAAAGCAAAAAGGTATGTTTAAAATAAAAATACCGATGCATATAGAAAAAATAAATACTTTGACATCATAATTTCCAATATGAAAGATGTTAATAGAAGATTGAAGAATCGTCATTTCCTGAGGCAGTAATTCACCATCCACAGAAACAGTATGTTCTTTAACCATTAGATAGAGGTATGTGTAAGTGTAGCTCGAATATTTCTCATATCAACATCCAAGTATATTGAAGATAATTTTTTTGTTACAATATAAAAGAATAATAATATTTTAGGAGGCCGGAGAAGAAAAATAAAACAAATGACCATAAAGGAATACATTAACTTTAAATCGAGTAAATCCCTTTAGTTTGAAGAAAAAGGGTTTCTTGAAGAGATTTTTGCCAAAGGGTAGGCTTATAGGATTAATAGAGGGATGTGGAGAGATAAAATGATCATATTTTTTCCGATCCAAAGTCTTGAGAGGTGAGTGTAAGGAGGTAGAGGTGGGGTCTTTTTATAAGAGGGATGAGGGGCACTCGTGGAATGTCTTGAAAAGTTACTTTATTATAAAATGATTTTCGGATACTAAAGGTCCCACAATTATATATTTCGAGGGTAATGTGATAAGGGTTTTAATTACACCCATACAATAGGTTTTTGACAAGTATAAGTCTTAGATTTTACCTTATCTTCTCATTTTATTTAAATCGTTCATTAATGAGGTAATCAATGCATCATCATGGTGTCATAAATAAATTTATTTATTTAATGTATAAAAATTATAAAAAATACTATGATGTTGGAAGTATTTTAATCTTTTTAATTAATATTTATAGTAAAAAAATATGACTTCTATCACCCCATGTAAAAATTGTTTTAGTAAAATAATACATGTTTGTGACATTTTTATTGTAACTTTAAATAAAGAGTTATTAATATCATTTTCTTACCCATGTGGCTCCATGGGGTCCCCAATATGATGCATGGATTGTCCTGGTCGGCCATGACTCATCCAATAAGGTTAGGACATGTTTCATGGTCATTTCATATTATTATAACATTATCTTTACCTTAAATTACTCTAATTACATTTAATCACGATTAATAAAACATAAAAGTTAATATTTACCAAAAAATTACTGTAATCCCATTGAACCACATTTTAGATCCAAATAAAAACCATGTATGTCGGATTTTTGAAAATCAAATCACAGATGTGGTAATGTTTCATTTAAAGGATGAATTGGTTTTTTATCTACCACTTAGTGGTTTCACTATTCATCAAAAATTGATGTTCTACAGAAAAATACCAAAAATTAACCCTAATCTATATTTGATATTTCAAATTAAAAAATGATATCTATTTTAAAAAATTCAAAAAATATAAGTTGAATTAATTTTTTTATTAATAAATTCTCACTGTCAAAACAAATAGCGTGTTTTTAAGAAACAATATCTATTAAAATATTGACACTAGTTTAAGTCCAATTTCAATGTGAAATTAATTACAATGACCACCATTGGATTAAATGGTAAAAATATATGTTAATTTAACATTAAAACCAATTTAAAAGATGATCTAATCATATAAATAAATTATCTTAAAAATAGGTTTTGAATTAAAATACAACATTTTCACTTATTCATTAAAATGAACTTTATCGAAAAAATAATAAAAACATTCAAAAAGTAAATTTTGATGTCCCTATTATAAAGAATAATTTTATTTGGTCAAATATAACTTATAAAATTTTCAAAAAGTTTATTTAAAAAGGGTTCTCCATCAAAAGGCGGTTAATCGTCCTTTTAACGAGTATTAGAATATTTATGCTTAAAATTGGATTCATTAAAATTTTAATCCTCTATAATTTATTTAATAAATGTAAAAATATTTTACAAGAATATATAATCACTCATTAGTTAGTTCTATTCATTCCCACCATTACATCAGCTAGGATTTTACAACCATTTACAATAATATTATTATATAATTAGTGTGCATCAGAAGATTTCAAAGAAACTCGTTGTTGCATATTGGGTACACCATCGAACATAGCATCTGCATTAAAGTAATATTAATATTCTATTCACAAATATTAATAATTATGAAAAAGTAATATTATTTATTGACCTGGGGTCTTACATCCTTCCCCCATTTTGGGAATTGCATCCTCACAATTTTAAAATTGGGCGTGAAAACTTCATTGAAATCCCCACATCAAAAGACGAGTAAATTAGACAATCACTTTAAAAGAAAAAAAGAGAGGTAAAATGGTCACCTAAGTTAACCCATACTAGGATTCCATGTAGGAAAACATGGATATGGAATAAAAAAAATGGTCACACTCTGATGGAAAGTGATAGAAAACATGTTTAGGGGAAAGTTAACCAACAAAAAATCCCAAACTTTCGATGGGATAAACGGTATTTGATTCCCCAGTAAAAAAATTAAAAGAAAACATTTTTGTTTCTTGTTAAATTTCATTGAGGAATTTATTAATGATCTTAACTAAAACATAAGGAAACATACTTACTTGTAATGTTGAATTTATGCTTTTACTATATTTCTTATACAAAGACATATTTTCTCCAATAGATGAGTATTTAGGAAGGCTTGTTTAGATTAAGTGTATTATAATCAACATAATGGTAATCACCTAATCCATAAAAGAAAACAATATATTTCCCTTGGCTTTAGACCCTAGCAAAAAACCAATACCAAAATGGTTTGTAAAATATTAGATAATAACCAAAAAGGATAATCCTTTATAAAAATAAAATCTATTCTTAATCTCCAAAATATGTTCAACAATTCCCAAAGTTCAAACAAAGACCAATCGATAAACAATTTTCAAAAAAATATTCTTCAAAGTAAACCAAACTATTATTGAAACCCAAATCAACAAAGGATTTAATCACATAGTCTTCCAAGTTAAATCTTAACATTAATCTCCAAATAACATTAGTTACTCTTAAAGTCTCATATTGAAAAGTTATTAACCTAATCACATATCCTCTATGATAGGTTAATAATATGCATAGCTAACCCAAAAATCAACTTACCCTTGATTCATTAAATCATATAACTAAAAAGAATTAGTTAAACTAACTAGGGACTCAACGTAGTCCAGTGGTTGGCAATAAATACCAGTTGCACTTTGGTTGTGGGTTCGATTCCCACAGCTTTGTCCGACACGACAGGTTGTCACACGATCTGCGTTATTTCCTTTTTCCAAAATTATACAATTCTTAAAACATTCCCCAACACGAGATAAAATCATCAAAAATAACTATAACATATTTTAACCTCATTTTTATCTCATTCCTTTCATATTCCATTATATCATAGAGTAACCCATAATTACCTAAAAATTAAGGATCATATAAACCCTAATGGTTACCTTTATAATTATTACCTGAACATCCACATCGAGTTGGTTCTATCGTACATGATGCATTACCGAACTCACCATGGATCAAGTTTTTTATCATGACTCTTAATAGTTGGTTTAGAATAACCACAATATTTCTCATTGAATCCCCCATTTAATCCAGTCTCTTAATCATAGAACCACCACAGTTTCATTCAAACAAATTGTCACTTTGGGGCCTACTTGATCCATCCATTTACTAAAAACAAAAAGGTCAGTGTGAGTATATCAACAAAATCATCTTGTACTAAAGAATAAGATAAACAATAAGATATAATTATCCAAGTTATCTCAGACTCATTCCAACATTAAAAAATATCAATGATTCTATCTAATATAATAACTATTGTGGTTATACACAACTTTTCACTTATGCTTAAACAACACTATAACCTCTAATGTTATCTAAATCGACCTTTGATACCAAATTTAAGGACCCAGACTTATAACATTACATAATCTTGAATTAAATGAATAATTCACATAGAAGATCTTTTCAGGTCTAGAGTTTCATAGAATTAGGATATAACTATTACATCTCAAAATATTACAAAGTAGACACTTCTACTATATTTCCATAAAATAAAAACTCTTAAAAAACATGTATAGTTCCCTGTTTTAGATAGCATGACTTTAACATGATCCCTTCCGTGACCCAATTCCACATTATGTCCTGTGAAAAAAATTTCAAAAAACATGGGGTGAGCATAAAAATATCAGAAAGGGATACACAAAGATGGAAAACTGTTAGTTTTTCAAAATATTAAGTAAAATATGAATACATTATCAAAGTAACACTTTTCACCTTTAAGAAGTAGTAAATACTCTCCACTAAGTAAAAGATCATTACTTACGCTTTTGCAACCAAAAGATTACTATAAACCCATATAAAGAACCCAAAACATATAATGGTAACTTGGGACATAAACATACTTAAATGGAATAACCATACGTTCAACTTCCACACATATCACTACATGGAATAGCCATACGGCCGACTTTCATAGCAAATTCATTGGTGGTTA
Organism: Viscum album; assembly: GCA_963277665.1. Lineage (NCBI taxonomy): Eukaryota > Viridiplantae > Streptophyta > Magnoliopsida > Santalales > Viscaceae > Viscum > Viscum album. Next base: position 1,317,702,320 of record OY728133.1, read on the forward strand.
TAACGTTACCACCCGTCCCGATGTTCACGGCACCACTCATCATATGGTTTATCACGTAACCACCCGTCAAATGTCCAAGTACCATTACAAAATCATAATACATAAAACAAATATAATGGAAATAAAACATTTCCACATTTCAATCAAAATATATCACTTAAATATATTGACATAACAAATCCATTTTAAAACACATTTTCAATAAAAAAAATACATAAAAGAGTATATGGAATTTATTTACATTTAAAATCATTATGGCTTGTTGAGGAATCCAATGAACAAATAATACTCACAGCGGCAAAAAGGTCGTTTTCACCGCGTACATTAAAAATAAACATATATTTTGTCTTTTAGTAAAACACTTCATACAAAAAATATTCATTTTGAATAAAAGTAAACGTCAAAAGATTTTATACACTGTATAATGGAAAGTTGTGCATAAAACAAAATATGTCTCAATAAATGGAGATTGAGACGAAGTCCCATACAAAGATGATATCCTTAGATTAAGGATAAATCAAGTACATAATTTATGTGTAAAAAATATAAATACACCCAATATAAGTGTATATTAAGTGTAAAAAAATCAGATTCATTCAAACATACTCATATCATGATATATTCAATGAGTACATGTTTAACCCAATGGATTGATATTGAGTAAAGAAGTTCCCTTGCAAGAATTCGATAGCCTAACGACATCACTTTAAAATTAATAAAATGAGTTGATGAGAGAGAAAATGGTATCTCATCACTTAGACATAATATATACATCAATAAATATATAGAATAACATATCCCAACATAAGAATATTAAAATTAAATTACATAACATAAAGATGTCTTTTTAAAAAAAGGAGGGTGAAAGGATCCCTTACTGACATGGGTAACTTTTGAAACGTACACCCCATGAAATAAGGGTCATACAATGAAGATGTAAATATCCATAAATTAATGTATATTAATCAAGAGTACAATCATGGGAAGTACATACACTACACAAAAGTAAATAGTGGAAAATGTAGCATGAATCTCATGGGAACAAATAAGTGAGATAAAACCCCCTTACCTCGTTGTGATCAATCGAGTTGTATAACCAAAAGAAGATAAAAACCAAATGAATCACATAATACCATGAATATAATTATAATCATTAAAATATATATTAAAGGTAAGTACACAATACACCACATTCAATTAATAAGTGGCGAATAATGGAAATCTCACAGAATTAAAAGTGAGATAAGAAATCCGTTACGAAAATTTGCCAGCCTAACGACGCCACTTAAAACATTAAAAAAAGGTTTGATGAGATAAAATAGGTTATATAATCATATTAAAATTAAAATTACAGAAATATGGATATAAAATTACATCCCCAACATAAGAAATATGAGCTTAAAATGAATGACATAAATGATAGTACTTAAAAAGAAAGAGAGAGGTTGGATCCATTACCTCATGTCCGACTTGTCTTGTTCGTTTCATTATATTCCTGAATAATAAACATTGGCCAATTTATAATTTCTTAAGAACCACCTTTAAATTTTATTATTAAGTTCATATCACATATTATAATGTTATAATAATTGGTTATTAATGTTAGTTCATATCAGACGTTTTTGTCGATGATTGGTACATGAGACAAAAATGAACTTGTTTGAAAATGATTGCCATGTAGTTATAAGTAAATCATCTCCAGAATAGTAATAATGATTTAAATATCATATATATCCAATAAATATTAATTTTATACTATTCCATAACATTTGGAGATAAAAAGAAATGAAATTCACCGTTCATAGAGACAGTAGGTCGTACGTACGCATGAATGCTACATTCAATTATTTTTCATATTAATGGAATTAAAAATAAATGATATATATATATATATATTATAATTCTAGTAATATATATATGTTCTATAGGTCACATATGTTCATTAATTTTATTCTTTATACATTCCATGTATTGCATGAACGTGTCACATTACTTGAGGGGGCGGTAGTCCACACTTCCTCCTATGAAATTATCACATTTGCACAACATGAAAATAATAAAGGTATGTTTTAAATATAAAATACAGAATCAAATTTAAAACATAAATACAGTGACATCATAATGGCCACCATTAAATGTGTTAAGAGAATATTGAACAGTCATCATTTCGTGAGGCAGTAATTCGCCATCCACAGAAACAACATGTTCTTTAACCATTAGACGGAGGTGTGTGTAAGTGTAGCTCGAATCATTCACATAAATACATCCTAGTATATTTAATATACTTGTTTTGTTACAAAAATGTAATAAAAATAGCTTAGGGGGTTGGAGATGAAAAATAAAACAAATGTACATAATAGAAGACATTACCGTTAAATCGGGTAACTCCCCTTGGTTTGAAGAAAAAGGGTTTCTTGAAGATCTTTCTTCCAAAGGTAAGGATTATATGATGAATAGAGGGATGTGGAGAGATGAAATTAGCAGATTTTGGCCGGGCCAAAGTCTTGATAGTGGTGTGTAAGGTGGTAGAGGTGGGGTCTTTTTACAAAAGAGAGGAGGGGCACTCTTGGAATGTCTTGAAAAGTTACTTTATTATAAAATGATTTTCAGATATTAAACGTCCCAAAATTATATATTTCTTAGGGTAAGGTGATAATGGTTCTAAATCCAATCATCAAATAGGTTTTTCACCAGTGTACATCCTAGATTTTACCTTTTCTTCTCATTTTATTTAAATCGTTCATTAATGAGGTAATCACTGCATCATCATGGGGTCATAAATAAATTTATTTATTTAAAGTCTAAAAATTATTAAAAACCACTATGTTGTAGGAAATATTTTTAGCTTTCCCATGAATATTTATAGTCAAAAATATGTCTTGTATAACCCCATGTAAAAATTGTTTTAGTAAAACAATACTTGTTTCTGACATTTTTATTTTAACTTTAAATAAAAAGTTATTAATGTCATTTTCTTACCCAAGTGGCTCCATGGGGTCCCCAAGTTGACCCATGCATTCTCTTGGTCATACATGACTCATAAAATATGGGTAGTACATGTTTCATGGTCATTTTATATTATTATAACATTATCTTTACCTTAAATTACACTAATTACCTTTAATCACAATTAACAAAACGTAAAAGTTACTATTCGCCAAAAAATTATTTTAATCCCATTGAACCAAATTTTACATCCTAATGACAACCATGTATGTCATATTTTTTAAAATAAAATCACAGAATTGGTAATGTTTCATTTAAACGACGAATTAGTTTTTTAACTACCACTTAGTGGTTTCACTATTCATCAAAAAATGATGTTTTTCAGAAAAATACCAAAAATTCACCCTAAGCTATATTTTATTTTCAGAATTCAAAAATGATGTATATATTTCATATTTAAAAACATATAAGTTGCATTATTTAATTTAACAATTAATTCCCACTGTCAAAACAAATAGTGTGATTTTATGAAACAATATCCATTAAAAGATTGACATTAGTTTAAGTCCACTTTCAATGTGAAATTAATTCCTATGACCACCATTGGATTAGATGGTAAAAATATATTCTGATTGAACATTAAAACCAATTATAAAGAAGATCTAATCATATAAATAAATTATATTAAAATGATGTTTTGAATTAAAATACAACATTTTTCAGTTATTCATTAAAAATGAACTTTATTGACAAAATTAAAAAAACATACAGAAAGTAAATTTTGATGTCCTGATTATAAATAATATTTTTATTTGGTCCAATATAACATATAAAATTTTCAAAAAGTGTATTTAAAAAGGGTTCTCCATAAAAAGGCAGTTAATCGACCTTTTAAAGAGTATTATAATATTTACGCTTAAAATTGCATTCATTCTCATTTTAATCCACTATATTTTATTGAATAAATTTAAAAATATTCGACAAGCATATATAATCACATTTTAGTTAGTTCTATTAATTCCTGCCATTACATCAGCTAGCATTTTACTACCATTTACAGTAATATTATTATATTATTAGTGTGCATCGTTAGATTTCAAAAAAAACTCGTTGTTGCATATTGGGTACGCCATCGAACATAGAATCCCCTTTAAAGTAATATTAATATTCTCTTCACAATTATTAATAAATATGAAAAAGTTATATCCTTTATTTACCTGGGGTCTTACATGACTTACCAAACTAGTCGTTCAAAAGTGGTTATGAATAGTATTAACTGAATTTTGAACATTATATAATCCTTATAATTTTAGAATCCATATTATGAGTTTCCTAGACATCATGTAAGAAAAAATTCTATTTTTCAGATAGAAGAAGTAATTTTCAAAAAATGAAATTTTACCACCTTTTAATGGTGAACCATTTTTAAATCCAATATTTGAAATTTCTATATATTATATTTGAAAAAATAAACTTCATATTTTGAATTGGTAGATAAGAATTTGGTTTCAAATATATTTTTTCTATTTTCCTGATAACTTTCATATTTAGGTGAATAATGAAAAATACTATATTTTAACTGAAAAAAGTTTTTTAATCAAAATAATTTAATATGTTGAATTATACATTTTAATGGTTTGTAATTATAATTAGATTATATTTTTACCATTTAATTTATTTATGGTCATTGTATGTAATTTCACTTTGAAATTGAACGTAATCAAATATCAATATTTTGTTTGTTATTATTTCATAAAAACACGCATTTTTGTTTTGACAATGTGAATTAAATTTATATTACTAAATGCAACATCTATGTTTTGAATTTGGAAAAATAGACCTAATTTTTGAATTCATAATATAAAAATCATCTTTGGGTTAAATTTTGGTATTTTTCTGAAAACATTCAATTTTTGATGAATAGTAAAAAACAATGAGTTGTAGGTTAAAACCAACTTTTTTTAAATAATTATTTATTTTATTTAAATTTATTTTAGGTCAAAATATATAAATAATACCTATATATGTTCAATGGAACTCTTTTGAGCCATTTTATAATAAGTTTTTATATATAAAAATTTTGTTGAACTTTTTACCATCTTTTACAGACCTCCTAGAAGCATTTGAAAATTTACATAAAACATAATTTTACTGATTATGTGAGTATAATTTCAAAAATTTGAGATATGCGGTTGATATCAGTAAGAAAAATGTTGTTTAATAAGAGAAAATAATTTTTGGGGAATAGTAACTTTTTACTTTTTTTCCACGGTTAAAAGTATATAGGGTAATTAAGGATAAATATGATATTAATATTACCCTAATACATAGCCTAATTATATTGGATAAGTTTAATTATATTGAAAAACCCATAGTAATAAAATATGATCCTCTTTGGTCTACGTGGATTAGATTAGGACATTTATTATTATTTAATTTAAAGAAGAGTTAAAATAGTAAAAATCCATGTTTAATAACTAAAATATTTTTAATGTAGATTTAAAAATAAGATAAATTATATTATAAATACTCATTAGAAATATAATAATATTTCATACATAATGGTATTTTGTTTATAATATTTAGAAATTAAATATTTTAATTTATTTATGACACACTGGTGATGCAGTAATTAGCTGATTAATGAAATATTAAAATAAATGATATTTTAAATATTCAAATAAATTTAATTTGAGACTTTTTATGAATTATGCTAATTTTATAGGTTAATATGACATATTATTGTTGGTTAGATGAATTTTTTTTGATGTAATAATGCTATTATAAATTTTGAAAAAACAAAATACCAAATAGTGTCAAAATTTACATAAAATTGTTTTTAAAACAAATATTATATTATTAATTGATATTATATTAATAAAAATAAAAGGATCTTCCAAATTTATTATATAATGATAGGTGTATTATAAATTAAACACTTGGGGTTGTCTTTGAAGTATTTAGTATTTTTATTAACCATATAATATAAATATACAAATAGACATGACAAATGTCAAACTATTTTACTAAGAGATAAATATAAAAGATATGATTAATATATTGATCCAAACCTATAAAAACATATTGGTTGAGTGTTTTTTGACCCATCCCCACCTTAGATATTAAACAATCCAATTTTGTGCCATTTTATACCGAATATTATTTTATTATAAAATAATATTTCTAGTTTTTCTTAAGGTGCCTCTCACCCCTCTTATAAAAGGGAACTCCCCCTTCTCTGTAATTCACACATTAAAAGCCATTTTTCTTGGCCAAACCCTGAAAAAATATTCTCTTAACATCCCTCACTTCATACAAGAGGCATTACTTTAGTCAAAAATCCATCTTATAGAGCCCTTTTGATCAAATCAAAAGGATGAACTTAATGAATAGGTAAATATGTCATCACCTCTTTCAAGTTCCTTTCTTCTTCCACTACCTCTTTTTTATTATTTCCATTATAAAATAACAACTACAGTATCTTATATATAATTTTATTTAATTATAACAATTATACAACCATGTTAATTATTGTATACATCCTTTGAATGACAAATCACCATACATGCGTACGTACGGCTTACCATCTTCACGTTGTGGTGTAATTGTTGGTCAATACATTATTATTTAGATGGGTATAAAAATGATGTATAATTGATGCAAATAATAAAAATAAAATTATAATTATTCTTTATAAATGATATAAAATCCAATTATATAATATTTTAATATCAAAAATAATGATATTGTCGCTCGTGCGTATGTATGGATTACCGTCTCCACGAACGCGATGAGATTCATTCCACATCGTATCCATTCAAGACTAATTTTCAATGATGATTAAAATTAATATTTAAAGACTTGATATTATTCTGGATATGAATAAGATACATCCCATCCAAAAATATTATGACTCATATAACAAATCATACAATGGAAAATGAATCATTTAACACCCGAAACAACGATAATACTGAGATATTATTAATAAAGCAATATTAAAAGATCGTATATGATATCCTATTAATGTATATGATACTTTTATAATGTAATAACAATTATTTCACAATTATACAGGATGTTAACTTACCCTCTACCATGTAAAAGTACAAGGGATGGGTTTTTTTCACAATCTCTTCATTTTCTAAGATTTTTTATACATAATTATCTGCTGGGACCTATTTATCATTCACATCCATGATTCTTAAAAATGTATTTCAAAACATTCTTACTATTTTATAGATAATGTGTTAAAGTCATGTATACCCTCGTTTGACTTTTATTACATTTTTATAACGGAGTATTTCCTTAGTTCTCCAAACATGGTCATTTTTAACCTTTTCAAAAAAATTAATGTAAAAATTACTTTTTTAACTTATAAGGTGGGTGCGGGGATTTTCCACTGTTATAAAATCATTTATTCTTCCTTATAATATTATAAGAATATTTTCAATTTAAATATTTTCTTTTATAATTATGTGACTTTTATATGATTTCAAAAAAGAGATATTTCTCTAAAATAGTTTTGATTTCATCTATGTCAACATCCTTTGATGGATTTTAAGCTTATTTAAAGTTGATTTGTTATGATACAAAACCCCTATATTGTATTTAATGTTTTGTGATATTTTTGACTGTGGATGTGTTATTTTTAAACCAATCATGGATTATGGAGAAAGTATTGAAATTTCTTATGTTATTTTTAATACGAATGATTATGTTATGTTCAAACCTATTCATATGTAGATTTCAATGGATATAGTAAGTCACTGGTGGAGCCCGCTATAGCTCCTTGATGCATTGGTAGGTCTAATGAGACAAAATTGTGTCTTAACAAAAGCCCTTGACAAAATCATATTTGTAGTCTTGGCACAAGACCTTGACTATGTGGTTATGATAGTATGGTATTATGAATTCCATCCTTATGATAGTGGTTATTGATATTGCATGTGATTATTCGACTAGTAGAATATCCATGTGAGTGAGTAAATGGTATTATTTCATTTTATATTTGTCATATTATGTTGAAGTTCATGTTTAATAGGATTTTGATTAAGTTATACATTTCCTTAAAATTTTATGCTTATTTATGAAATTTTTCGCTAAATTGATATCCTTACTGAGAATCTGAGCTCACTCCATTGTATGTTTTATTTTTCCCAGGATGTGAAGAGGTATTTTATGACTGACCTGGAGGGATAGTCTGGGGGGATATGAGTGTGGACTATAGGGACTATTTTGTTTTAGTTTTTCACTTTATCATGTAACATAAGACTTATCAATTCATCTAGTGTTTCCAAGGCTACTAAACTAATTGTCATTTAGAAACATGATCTTTTTTTATCATTCCAATGTTATATAATAATTCACCGAATCTAGGTAACTAGGGTCGGGGTTTTATAGATAAATAATATAAACTTAATATAACTCATGACCAAATGTTATTGGATTAAAATAATTATAACCATAACACATAAGGATAATTTTTGTTTGTTTAATAGACACCTATATATGAAAATAAATGATATATTATTTAAATCAAATAATGTCATAAAATTTCACTTTATTTTTTTTAAATACACTTTATCTGTCCACATGAAATAAAAGGTATGTTATGAAATAATATAAATTTAAACATTGATCTTGATAAACATATTTTGAATATATAAATTCATTTTATCTTTTTGGACCCGTTGATGATGTTATGATATTAAAATAATGTATTTAGTAAAAATTAAATGATGTCACATTCATGTTTTAATTACTATAAAATTTTTAATATATGGTTAAATATATATATATATATATATTACTATAAATATTATTATTAAATATTGAAGACGTATCTTCATCATGGTATTTTATTTCTAATTTTTAGTGAAAAAATTAGTGTAATAAATAATTATACAATGTTGATGCAGTAGTTATTTTATTTAGGGAAATATTAAATAAATGTTATTACGAACTATAAAATAATAATAATTTGAGATAATTAATGTGATAAAATAATTTTCACCAATACCATTACCTATTATTGATATATTAAAATACTTTGTTCTATGTTATCATGTATGTTTTATACTTTTAAAATTATATAATTGAATAGTTTCAAAATTTACACAATGATATTTTATCAAAATAATAATTGAATAAATTTTTTAAAAAATTATAAAAATTATTTTAAAATAAAAAAAAATTATTATATTGTAAATAATTATATAAATGTTTCATTTAGGTTCTAATTTACATCAAAGAAGTATAAATTATAACATTTTAATATTAAAAAATTTGTCACCTTTGTCAAAATCAAAATAGGTTAACTAGAGGTTAATGAAAATGATATTATTTAAAATAATACAAAAAAATTTCTAAAATATATTTATTTATTATATAACATCATTGTCTCATTTTATATTTTAATTCATATCCTTTTCGCATTATTTTGAATGATAATTAATTTATTATAAATTAAAATTTTTAAATTCCAAAAGTGCCCCTCACCACAATTAATAAAGGGAACATCCTCCCTCACTTATTCACAAAACATTGAGACCATAGTGTCGAACATACACAAAAAAACTCTTTTAAAATTTCCAATCCACATTATAGAGGTTTTCTTTTTCTTAATAGGCCAACCCTAGTATCCCTAAGAGGAGAACTAGAGGAAGTTCACCAAATAAGAGGTAATCATCTCTACCGACTCATTCAAGAGTATTTCTTTTTCTTCTTCCCCTTCATGTTTTTCTTCATTTATAAAGTAAAAAATAGAGTATATAGAATTTTTTATGTGTTATTATGATTATTTAACAACAATATTCCTCATTTTATCCATCATCTGAAAAACAAAATCACTATGCATGCATATGTATGGATTACCGTCTCCACACCGTGGTGTAATCTGATTTCCATCACCACTTTATTTGGATGGGTATAATGAAAAAAATACATATATATAACAATTATAAAATTATATTGATTCAGGAAAAAATATAGACACCACACACTCCCTTTCCCTTTTACCATTAAGCAAATTATACCAACACTCATACGTACATACAGCTTACTGTCTCTATGACATGATGTAATTCATTTTATGTGTTCAACAAAAAATAATGATTATATAGATGAATATAATGAATTAATATGATACATATTAACATAATATTATTATATATATGAATGTATTATATCATAGGCATAAGAACTGAGACTTATATGTTAAATCATGCATAAGAAAATGAAGCAATTAACACCCGAAATAAGTTTAATAGTGACATCTTATTAACAAACAAGTGATAAGATGATATTAATAGATCATATATAATATCGTAAGTATTAATATTATTATAAAATAAATTAATAACATTATTTAACCATTATTCCTGAGGATCAGATAGTTATGAAAGAAATTAGGCCTAAGGCATGGTTTAATTTTACAATCTTATTATTATTCAGGATTTTTTATATGTATGCATCTGTTAGTGAATATTTATCTTCCATGTCCATGTTTATTGAAAATATTTTCAAATTATTTTATCCTTTATTATACCATTTTTTAATGTCATTTTTACCAATCTGTGAATTTTTTATAAACGGTTTGAAAATAATTTTTTTTCATCTTTACAATGAGCTATATTGTGAATTTTTTAGCAGAAGTATAAGGGGATCTTCTAACTTATACAAAATGAATATATTTTTAATATTTAATAAAATTTTATTAAATTGAGTCACCCCTTACAAGTATACAATGGTATTTTCAAATAATATTTTTATTTCAAAATATCACAACATTTTACGAAAATAAAATGTTTCAAATAAGAAATGATATTTTCCTCAAGAATTATTTTCATGTGATTTAAAAAAATCAATCTAAGATAACATTATTTTATGTAAATTATTCTTTAATGGGGATATTTTTCAACTGTACTATTAATATTAATCATATTTTTGATTTATGGTTATGATAGAATGGAATTTATGAAACCAATTTCATTCTCATTGGTCATGTTATGATTGAATTATGTTTATGTAACCAATTTAATTCCATGGGTTCTGATATGATTAATCATTTGTGTTATTGTAGAACAGATATATATGGTTTTTATTATTTAATAGGGGTAACTAAATCTCCCTTGATTTCATTGGTTAATTATTTATTTTTCATGAGATAGATAGGACTAGAAGAAGGAGTGAACTCCAATAGGAAATATAGGGCTTTAAAGGGGAGTGAACCACCTTTAATAAATGAATTTTTCCACTATGATCGTATTTTCGAAGATGCTTGAGTAATATAGAAATGATTTTCTAAGATTATATGTATTCCAAAATTAAATTTCATATTTTATTCTATAATGGAATATGTTCTTTGATTGTTTAAGAACTTATATGATATACCCCAGACATAATGACATGATAACTAAATATGCACAATATAATTTTCAAATGTTTTTTATGATCTTATGTCTTATGATTATTATATGATATATATCTTCATAGTTTAACCTTACTAATAATCTGATTTAAGACATTTTATGTTTCTTTTCCTTAAATATGAAGAATGGTATTAAGTAAGATGTGTCATAAAGGGTTCTAGTAATGATGTAATAAGTTGGAGATGATTTAAGGGCTTTATGAATAAGTTTTTTTATCATTCCTAGTTTCCAAAGGGAAAAAATTATATGGTCTGGTGTTGTTTTATTATGTTATATAATGATTATTATTCAATTTAGATGTAATATTTATTTATGATATTTATGGGCCATTACATTTATTATTATAGAATTTTTTTGTAACACCCCATGCTTCTATGGTAACTTCTCTTTGAATAATATAGTAGTGTGTGTTCTACGCAACTTCGAGTTCTAAAACACACCATGACCAATCAAAGTAGCCATTATGAATAGTAATACCCACTTTTTGAAATTTTATAAACTTTATAACTCAAAATGGACTTCATTTTTGGATTTGGAATATCTAAATTAGCCTAGGGTGAAATTTTGGAACTTTTCGGATAACTCTCATATTTTGATGAATAGTGAAAATTACGAAATTTTAATTAAAAACAACTTTTTTAATCAAAATAATTATTAGTGATAAATTATGAATTTTAGTGGTTTTAAATTATATTTATAATATATCTTTACCATTTAATCAAATGTTGGTCATTGGAAATAATTTCACATTTAAACCGAACAAAAACAAGTATCAATCTTTTGATATTTATTATATCTTAAAAACACGCATTTTGTTTTGATAGCCGAAATTAATTTTAAATTAATTTATTCCACTTATGGGTTTGAATTTGGAAAAATGGATTCAATATTTGGAATCAGGATGTTTAAATTGTGAAAATAGGTAACTTTTATTTTTATACATTTTGAATAATTACTTCGGTAAATATTTTATTTACCATGGTAAATGGGTATATCCGGTAAATAAGGGTTAACAAATAACATTATAATAATACTAAATTACCCTAAAACGTGTTCTAACCTTATTGGTGGATACATGTCCGACCATGGGAATCTTTGGGTCGATTTTGGGACGCCATGGAGACACTTGTAGTTGATAGGGAACCTTTATTTTAATTAAGTTAAAATAAATATAAAAATTACATAAGCATATATCTTTTTGAAAAAGAATTTTTACATAGGGTTATATATGTTGGATATTAGACTATAAATATTCATTTGAAAGATAAAATAATTTCATACACAATGGTATTTTATTTATAATTTTTATAAATTATATAATTTATATTATTTATGACACAATGGTGGTGCATTAATTACCTAATTAATAAACAATTAGAATAATTGATGTTATAAATACCCATAAAAATGAAATTTTAGACTTTTTATAAATTAAAATAATTTTCTAAGATAATATGACATGTTAGTATTGATTTAATTAACATTTTTATAATTAATAATTCTGTTATAGTTTCTAAAAAAATCAATTATTGAATAGTTTCGAAATTTACAAAAAAAGAGTTTTTAAAACAAATATTATATTATTAATTGATATTAAATTCAAAAAAATCTAAGGATTGGCCAAGATACTTATATCATGATAGGTGTATTTTTAATGGACCACTTGGGGGGTCTCTTGGATGGATATAGTATTTTTATTAACCATCTACTATAAAAATACAAAGAGACATTGTAAAAGTGAAACTAATTAACTAAGAGTTAATACTTAAAGATAAGGTTAATATAGTAACCCAAACCTGTCTAAATCCTATTGATTGAGTGGTTTTAGACCTATACCCATCTTAACCTTTAAATAATCCACTTTGGAGCCATTATAAACCGAATATGAATTTATTATAAAATAATATTTCTAGCTTTTCCAATGGTGCCCCTCACCCCACTTATAAAAGGGAACTCCCCCTTCTCATTAATTCAAACCTTCAAAGCCTTTTGGTTCTGCCAAAACCTACCCAAATACTCTCTCAACTTACCTCACTACAACCTAGAGGCATTATTTCGATCAAAAAGCCAACCTATGGAGCCCTTTTGGTCAAATAAAAAGAAAGAACCCGAAGAAAAGGAGGCTAAACGTACCCTCGAATAAAGGAATGTGAAAGGTAAGGGGTTTTCATCTCACTCCTTATTTCTCTGAGATTAATGCCATATTTCCACTATTACTTTTTTTGTGGTGTTTTTACTTCCCCTTATTGTATTCTTTGTGTGATACACCTTAATTTATGTGTATTAGATTTTCATTGTATGGTACCTCTTTCATGGGTTGTATGTTTTGTATGTTACCAAATTGGTAAGGGTTAACTTCAAAACCTCTTTAATATCTGAGGTTGTTTTTACATAAGTATCTACTGGGAAATATTTATTATCCATATCCATTTTTTATGAAAGATTTTTCAAAGGGATTCATTTAAGGTACTTTTTACTAAAACATCATTTCAAACGTTTTAAATTTTTATTCCTCTAAATAATTCTCATTAATGTCCATGTCTTAAAAATAATTTTTAAGGATTTATTTATATGGATATGAATGTTTTTAAAATGTTAATTCCTTTAAAAAGTGTCAAAGTGGTATGGGACAATTAGATTCAAAAATGTATTTAAATGAATTCTTTTCCAAATTGTGTGACATTTAAATGTTTTCATGAAAAAGAGATATTTCTCTGAAATAGTATTGATTTCATCTTTGTCAATATCCTTTGATAAATTTTACACTTTTTTTAAGTTTTTTTATTATGATAAAAATCATCCATATTGTATTTATGGTTTTGTGATATGTTTGACTATGGATGAGTTATCATTATGCCATTAATGGTTTATGATTAATTTTTTTAGCATTTATTATGCTAGTTTTAATACGAATGATTTGTTATATTTCATCCTCTTTTTAAGATGAATGTGTTAGTATAGTCTGTTCTGGGTTTGGGAACGGTAAAATTAAGCCCTCGGGGTTGGTATCCGGTTATTAGAGGGACTTCAGGTTGGTGTTCGGTTATTAGAGGCACTCCGGGTTGGTGTCAGGTTATTAGAGGCACTCCGGGTTGGTCTCCGGTTATTAGAGGCACTCCGGGTGGTGTCTGGTTATTAGAGGCACTTCCGGTTGGTGTTCAGTTATTAGAGGCACTCCGAGTTGGAGTCTGGTTACAGAGGCTCTCCGGGTTGTGTTTCGGTTACAATTATACCTTTGGTCTAGGCACAAGGCCTTGAAACAGAAATTAAAGTTCGGCATTATGCATTCCATCATTATGAAAGTGGTTAGTGATATTGCATGGGATTATTCAACTAGTAGAATATCCATTTGTATAAGTAAATGGAATTACTTCATTTTATTTTTTCCATATTATGATTAAGTTCATGTTTAAAAGGGTTTTTTTAGTTATAAATTTACATAAATGTTTATGCTTATTTATGAACGTTTCCACTGTATTGTTATCCTTACTAAGCATCTGAGCTCACCCCTTTCAATATTATATTTTTCCCAGGATTCCAAGAAGTATATAGTGATTGATATTCAAGGTTAATCCAAGGGAATAATGGAATTCGTGAAGTATTATTTATGTTTTTTTGTATGTTTGAAGTGTAATGTAACATTCATATATGTAATCTATTTTTCCAAGACCGCTAAACCGTTCGGTTATTCAGGACTTGATTCCTTGTAATCATGCCAATGTATTAAAGTAATGCACCGAATCTGGGTAACTGGGTTCGGGGCCTTAAAGTTGGTATCAGAGGAATTATAGAAATAACCTTGGAAACTAGATTTAGATAATCTCTGATTAGAGCACGTGGACCTAAGATGAACATTGAGGATTAATGTAGAAGAACTTCCTATAATATTGGAATTGTAGAGATTTTGTGAGTTTTTTGAACAATACATCCGTATCTGGATACAAGTAGGTAGAGGCGGCTCTGGCACAGATGTACCTAGGGGTAAAACCCGAAAACATCACTTCGAGCTAGACTCGAACTGGAACTGGTGCACGAAAATGGGCCTTGCTGCACTCTTGGCTACGACACTCACAGGGGATATGCTTAGGATAATTATCATTTTCTTTACAAACAATTATGAAAGGTTTATGAGTATATTATTTCTCAATGAAAACATTTTTATGAATATGGATTATATCCATAAACTGTTCAATTTGCATTAGGTATTTTACAAGTTTGGAATTATTCATTTCAATTCTTAAACTGACCTTGTTTATGTTATTGTATAGAAATGGCACACAGTTGAAGGAATGTGAACACAAGTAATATGTATGATCCAAAGAGTTAGAAGGATCATATCTTTCATGGTCCTAAGCCAGAATTTAGAAGGGAAATAGTCTCCCACATATTATCATCATATGAAGAAAAAGTATCATGTGTTGATAAGATAAGTAATGAATTCTTAGAGTCATATGGCGTTGAAGGGAAGACAAAGAAGGAAAGGATGGTAGAGATAAGAATAGATAAATGGAATAAGGTAAAGAAGGATTTTCCCATATGTGATAATTATAGAAAGAAACAACTTGGGAAATGCTTTAAGGGAATGGGAGTATGTTATAAGTGTGGAGAAAAAGGACACCAAGTACGTGACTGAAAGGGTAAGAAAAAGGTTTCAAATGTACAATGCTTCATTTTCAAGGAGTTTGGACACTACGCGAACCAATTTATCAGTCATCAGACTAATCCGCAAATGATGCTATTGGATAATAATAAAGTTATGTTACTACCACAAATGAAGAGGAATGACTAGTGTTCTTATGTTGTTATATTGGATTTTTTTTCATTTAAGTGTTCTATTAATGATGTTTTGGAAATAAATAAGGATTGTACTACAGTACTATTTCATTGAGGATTTGAGATTTTATAGTACTAAGAAAAGTGACTCTACAACGAGTTAAAATTTTAGGAAATAACATGGAAAAAGGATCTTCATTTTGTTTAAAATCCTTGTAAATTTTGGACTGTGAGTTTGGATAGTATTATTTTGGATATGTCTATAGGTTGGAATGGATTAAGTTTGAAAGGTTATTTTTGGATTTTTATAAAAGGACAACACGCAGACCGTTTGACAACTTGTCGCGTCGGACAAAGCTACGGGAATTGAACCCAAAACTATAGGGAGATTGGGATTTATCACCTACCACTGGAATATGTGAATTCCATGTATTGTATAATGTAGTTTCCTTTTTTAATGTGTCTAATATGTGAATTAAACATTCATTATATTTGGAACCCTATACGATTAGGATAAATTGAGTATTTTTGAGTTGTCTTATTTTTGTAGTGAAAGATGAGTTTGTGGTAGAAATATATTTATGGATAAAAATATAATTATAATGTAAGTATATCTCCTTATGACCTTACCCAATCTCATAAATAAATTCCTCAACATTAAGAAAAGCAACTTAGAACAAAAATTTTGTCTGAGATGGTATGTTTGATAATCACACATTTATGGCTTTTGGATTGTTGGACTTTTCATAGCCATGTTCTCAACCACTATCCATAAGATATTAATGGTTATATTTCTCTTCCATATCCATATATTCCTACATATAACCATAGTATGTGTTATTTTCTCTAACCTTCATACTTACCACTCTTTATTTTCAATAGAGGCCTCATTAATCCATTTTTCGATGTGGGATTTCAACTAAGAAATTTTGAAATGTCAACCCCAAGTTTCCAATACCGAGTATAAATTTCGAGGATGAAATTTACTGAAGTTGAGTATAATGTAAAACCCCAAGCTTATATGGTACGCTTCTCTTTGAAGAATACAGTAGTGTGTGTCGTACACAACTTCGAGTTCTAACACAAACCACGACCAATCAATGTAGCCATTATGAATAGTAATACCCACTTTTTGAAATTTTATAAATTTTATCTCTCAAAATGGACATCATTTTTTGGATTAGTAATATTGATATTATCCTAGGGTGAAATTTTGGTACTTTTCAGATAACTCTCAAATTTTGATGAATAGTGAAAATTACAAAATTTTAATTAAAAAAACTTTTTTAATCGAAATAATTAATAGTGGTAAATTATGAATTTGAGTGGTTTTAAATTATATTTAGAATATATTTTTACCATTTAATCTAATTTTGGTCATTGGACATAATTTCTCATTTAAACAGAACACAAACAAGTATCAATCTTTTGATAGTTATTATATATTAAAAACACGATTTTTGTTTTGACAACGGGAATTAATTTTAAATTTATTTCATCTAATTATTTGTTTTGAATTTGGAAAAATGGATTCCATATTTGTAATCTAGATGTCCAAATTGTGTAAATAAGTAACTATTATTCGTAAACATTTTGAATAACTACTTCGGTAAATATTTTATTTTCCATGGTTAAAGGGTAAATCCGGTAAATAAGGGTTAAAAAATAATATTATAATAATACTAAATTACCCTAAAACGTGTCCTAACCTTATTGTTGGATACATGTCCGACGATGGGAATCATTGGGTCGATTTTGGGACCCCATGGAGCCACTTGTAGGTGATAGGGACACATTATTTTATTTAAGTTAAAATAAATACAAAAATGACCGAAGCATATATCATTTTGAAAAACAATTTTTACATAGGGTTATATATGTTGGAATTTTGAGTATAAATATTTATTATAAAGATAAAAATATATCCTACATAATTGTATTTTATTTATAATTTTTAGACATTATATAATTTAATTTATTTATGACACAATATTGATGCTGTAATTATCTAAATAATGAAAAATTAGAATAATTGATATTATAAATACCCAAATAAATGTAAATTGATACTTTTTATAAATAAAAATAATTTTATAGGATAATATGATATGTTATGATTGATTTAATTATCTTCTTTTTGAAGTAATAATTCTGTTATGAGTTTTACAAAAATCAATTATTCAATAGTGTCAAAATTGACATAAAAGAGTTTTTAAAACATATATTATATTATTAATTGATATTAAATTCCTAGAAATCTAAGGTTAGTCCAAGAGACTTATATCATGATAGTTGTATCATTAATGGACCACTTGGGGGTCAATTAGATGGATATATTATGTTTATTAACTATATAATATAAAAATACAACGGGACACTATAAAAGTGAAACTAATTAACTAAGAGTTAATACTCAAAGATAAGGTTAATATAGTCACCCAAAGCTGTGCAAATCTTATTGGTTGAGTGTTTTTCGACCTATCACCACCTTAACATTTAAATAATCCACTTTGGAGCCATTAGAAACTGAATATGAATTTATTATAAAATAATATTTCTATCTTTTCCAAAGGTGCCCCTCACCCCTCTTATAAAAGGGAACTCCCCCTTCTCATTAATTCACACCATCAAAGCCTTTTGGTTCAGCCAACCCCTACCCAAATATTCTCCCAACTTCCCTCACTAAAACATAAGGGCCTTGGCTTGACCAGAATGCCAACCTATGGAGCCCTTTTGATCAAATCAAATGGAAGAACCCGAAGAAGATGAGGCTAAACGTACCCTCGACTAAAGAAATGTGAAATGTAAGGGGTTTTCATGTCACTCCTTATTTCCGTGAGATTCATGCCATATTTTCACTATTACCTTTTGTGTGGTGTATTTCCTACCCATTATTGTATAATTAGTGAAATACACTTTAATTTATGTGTATTTACATTTTCTTTGTAAGATATATCTTTCATGGGTTGTGTGTTTTGTAAGATACCAAATTGGTAAGGGTTAATTTCGCAACTTCATTATTATCCGAGGTTGTTTTTACATAAATATATACTATGAAATATTTATTATCCATATAAATGTATTATTAAAGAGTTTTTAAAGGGATTATTTTAATGGACTATTTACTAAAACATCATTTAATACTTTTTAAATTTTTATTCTTCTAAATATTTCTCATTAATGTCCATGTCTTCAAAATGCGGTTTAAGGATTTATTTATATGGACTTGAATGTTTTTAAAATGTTAATTCCTTTCATAATTGTGAAAGTGGTATGGGAAAAATAGATTCAAAAATTTCATTAAATGAATTCTTTTCCAAATTGTGTGACATTTAAATGTTTTCAGGAAAAAGAGATATTTCTCTCAAATAGTTTTGATTTAATCTATGTCAACATCCATTGATAAATTTTACACTTGTTTGAAGTTGATTTTTTATGATAAAAATATTCCATATTGTATTTAAGGTTTTGTGATATGTTTGACTAGGGATGAGTTATTTTATGCCATTAATGGTTTATTATTAATGTTTTGGATTTTCTTATGCTAGTTTTAATACGAATGGTTATGTTATATTTAATCCAATTTTTAAGATGATTGTGTTAGACTAGTATGTTCTGGGTTGGGGAATGGTAAAATTAAGCCCTCCGGGTTGGCGTTCGGTTATTAGAGGCACTCCGGGTTAGTGTTCGGTTATTAGAGGCACTCTGGGTTGGTTTCCGGATATTAGTGGCACTCCTGGTTGGTGTCCGGTTACTAGAGGCACTCCGTGTTGGTGTCTGGTTATTATAGGCACTCCGGGTTGGAGTCCAGTTATAGAGGCACTCTGGGTTGGGTTCTGGTTACAATTATACCTTAGGTGTTGGCACGAGGCCTTGACACATAAATTAAATTTTTGCATTATGCATTCCATCATTATAAATGTGGTTAGTGATATTGCATGTGATTATTCGACTAGTAGAATATCCATGTGAATAAGTAAATGGAATCAATTCATTTTTTTCCATATTATGATGATGTTCAAGATTAAAAGGATTTTGTTTTAGTTACACATTTCTTTAAATGATTATACTTATTTATGAAAGATTCTACTGTATTGTTATCCTTACCGAGCATCTGAGCTCACCCCTTTCTATGTTTTATTTTTCCCAGGATTCCAAAAAGTGTATAGTGATTGAAATGAAAGGTTAATCCAAGGGAATAATGGCGTTCGTGAAGTACTATTTATGTTGTTTTGTATTTTATGAAGTGTAATGTAACATTTATGTATGTAATCTATTTTCAAAGACTACAAAACCATTTGGTCCTTCGGGACTTTATTCCTTGTAATCATGCCAATGTATTAATGTAATGCACCGACTCTGGGTAACTGGGGACGCGGCGTTACAGGTTTAGTTATACATTGGAAACTAGGAAGAGAAAACCTTAGTAATAACAAACAACATGTATATGTATAAGATACAATCTTATAGTTTGTTTAACAAACATTATTTTCCTTGGATAGAACCTAAGGTGTCTTGAATTGATATTTTATTTGTAAATAACCTGATTATGTTGTTGTCCCGCTATGATTAATGTTTCTCAGACTATGTTTTTTGGTTTTAGTGAATGGATGGAAACTAAATGATCCACATTAATACTAAATATAATGGGAAATGAAACTATTTTCATCATAAGAAAGTAAATTTTATGGGATTTAGAATGAATTATATTGTTTCTATTCTCACACATCATTATCATGATATGAATCATGTAAGACATTAAAATTATAAATCGATGGATCAAATTATATTGAGTTCTATGTGAACAAGAATCCATATTCTTTTAGTCAGGGTTCTGATCCACATGTGGCAGAAAAATGGACCAGTAACACTTAAAAGAGATTATTTTTGATACAAAGTTTAGAACATGAGAATATAATTTTAGAAGATAATTGTTTTGAAGGTGAATCTGATCAATGGTGGAACCTCATCGGTTTTGCGAGGAAAAGAGATGAAATTGAGTTCATGGCATGAGATAAGATCAAGAACATATTTTTCAATATGTAACTACCTTATATTCTTTTAAAAAAGATAGATAAGATGTTCCTTGAGATTAAGAAAAAGTATGATGAATCCATTTGTACATATGGATCAAATTTTACAATACTTTCCAGTTACACTTTAGGAATTAACTTTTAACATGAAATGAATGTTTATTGACTATTTAGTTGATTAAAAACATGTCTCTAAATGAAATTATACAAAATGGACTTTTGTAGTTATGATGATATTGTTTGATGATCTCATATGTTTGATGTGAATATTGGAGTCACCCATCAATATTTTGGGTTTCATAAGAAGATAAAAATGAAAATCAAGGGAAAATAGAAAAACCATAGGGAAAATAAGATGACTTTTCTTTTATGCTAAATTAATGGAATGAAACATGGAGGAAACTATCTTTAAGATACTAGTAAATGATTTATGTATGAGAAATAAGGTCATTGAAAAATTTAATACTAGTGTGGTGGGGAAAATATAGATAATTATTGAATATTGAAATGTCTACACACAATGAACCTCTCACACATGAATAATTCATGTTCGGGGAAAATTAGAATTATGCTAACTAATGACCGAATCCAATGGTTATAAATGTTTATGGATGATAGAAACCTCTTAAGGCCAATGAAAAGGGAAAATTTCATTCGATCACTACTGGAAATGTGGAGTATGATAATGAAGTGGTGAAAGGAGAACATATCATCCACTCTAAAGAAGATAATTTTTTATTGGATTCGTGATCCTCAAAATTAATTATTTCTATATAATATTTTATGGATATCACCATATTACATCAACAATTTGATGTTTATTTATCTCTGAAAACTCCAAATGGAAAAATGGTATTATAAAATGTTTTTAATTCATCTCTGTTTGATATTTGAGAGAAAGTGATTAATTAAAATATATTTATCTATACTTTAGTCTTATTATAAGTGATTGTGTTCATGAATTGGATTTCTCTACATGGATCTCATATCAATTTCCATGTAAGGGCAGTCATATTTCAAATTCATATTGAATCCATGATCATCTATCAGTGCAAGGATGAATATGAACATCCAGTGGAAATTAAATCCTTATTATAATACTTTAATCCCTATAATTGAAGTTCATATATCTCATATTGATGGATAGAAACTCATAATTAAATATAATAAAATTTCACATTGTTTTTGTGATGTTTTTTTGGAATAATTTTATGTTTGTTCACCAAAAAATGAGGTTGTGTTGTCAATAGATCTCATACTAGGTGTTATGCCTTTTTCAATGAATCCTTACATAATTGACCCAATTGAGTTGTAGGAATTGAAGAAGAAACACGAAGAGAATATTTAAAAGGGATTCATATTCCCTAGTGCCTCTCCTTGGGGTGCACCTATTCTATTTGTTAAGAATAACTATAGATCAATGAGACTCTATATTGATTATCAAGAACATTGCTATATCACTATCAAGAAAAAGTATCCTCTACCCCATATTAATGTCTTATTTGATCAACAACATGGATTTAAATACTTTTAAATGAATGATCTACATTTTTTCTATCATCAATCAAGGGTCAAGAAGGATGATATACCCAATACAACATTATGTACAAGGTATGAACACTATGAATTGAAAGTGTTTATTTTTTGTCTTAAAAATTCCCCAACTATATTAAAGGATTTAATGAATACTGTTTATAGAGACTATCTTGATTAGTTTTTTTATTTATAGATGATATTATATTATATATAATATATAAGTAAGAATATAAATATCACTTTAAAAATTTTCTAAAGACACTGAGAAATGATAATATTTATGAATAATTTACTATGTGTTAATTTAAGATTTAGGAAGTATCAATTTTGGGCCATATAATCTCATGTGATTAGATATCAATGGATCCAGAAATTATGAGTGTTGTTAAACATAGTCCTAGACCAAAAATAGTAACTGAGATCCAAATTAGTCTTGGTTTGGTAGGATATTATTTATTTTTTGTAAATAGTTACTCATGACTATCAAATCAACTCACCATGTTTACTCGTAAAGTAGTTAAGTTCATATGTAAGAAATAATGTGAAGAGAATTTCAAGGATTTGAAAATAAGGTTACTTATTACACCTATTCTCACACAACCCTATATTTGAGAAAGGCTTGTGATACATAATGATGAATCAAAGAAGGGGATGATATTTTTTCATTGGAATAAACTATATGGTGATATCTTATGCCTCACTAAAATTGAAAATCCCTGAGAAAGATTACCAAATGCATGGTTTGGAGTTAGTTTTGGTATTTTTTTCATAAAAGATATGGTAGAATTATTTTTATGAAAAAATATGTGACAATTATTGTGATCATAAATGTTCAATTTTTATTTTCACTAAAAAGAATCTGAATATGCACTAATGAAAATGGTTGTAGTTGATTAAAGATTACAAGTGCACATTACATTACCACCTTGGGAAAGATAACACGTTGGAATATGATTTGAGTTGAAAATACCATGATACCCTCTCTATGATGAGAATAAAAAAAGATCCAATATTTATGGATTTAAAATGAATGGATATTGAAATCATAATGGAAGGGGACAAATCATATATTTATCAAATGAATTCTTAACCATATATAAAAGTGAAGATTTTGATGGAATAATAGGGTTTATGAACCATGTTCATGTTCCTCCCATACCATATTTAAGTATGGATATGTTGTATGAGAATCATAGTTCATCATTATCAATTCATCATGGAATCACCATGATTTATGAATACATGAAAGGGTATTTATGGTGGGATGGAATGAGGAGAGATATTATAAAATAGGTTTCTCGGTCCTTGGTTTGTCATCATGTTAAGGTTGATAGGTAAATGTCTAAGGGGTTGTTATAGTTATTATTCACATTAGATTTCAATTCGGTAAACATCACCATGAATTTTATCATTAGAGTTTCAAAAAAATATAAAAACAATAATGATACATGGGTTATAGTTGATGACCTTGTGAATTTGGCACACTTCATTACTATTAAATAATATTTCTATCAGGATTATCTTTCCATAATATATATATATAAGATGTTGTGAGATTTCATGGAGTTCCACTTTGTAATATATTTGATCAGTATTCAAGGTTTACCTCGATGTTCTGGAGAAGTATTTACATGACTCCGGATATAGAGTTATGTTTAAACACTATTTAACATCCTTATACTGATAGATAGTCTAAGAGAAAAAATCAAACTCTATAATCCATTATTAGAGTTTTATCAATATATTTAAATGTTGTTTGGGATTATCACCTATCGTTTGTATAATTTTCTTAAAGAAATATATTTTACTCCAGTACTAAAAGTTATCTTAATAAAGAATTTTATTATAATAATTAAAGAACTCGAACATGTAGGAATGATGTTAGTGAAATTAATTAATTGGGACCTGGTCTAGTTGATAAAATGATGGAGAAGGTTTAATATTTTCAAGAACATATATGAGTATTTCAGAGTCTACAAAAAAGTAATGTTAATAATTGATGAAAATAACTAGAATTTAAATTTAGTGATAATATATTTATATGAATATCTAAATGGAAGTTATTAATGATATTTTGAAATAACAAAAATCTCATCCCTATGTATATCCGTTGTTTTAAAATTCTTGATCATGTTGTATAGGTAGCTTATAAATTAGCAAGTCCACCAAATCTCTCCAAAGTTCGTGATGTGTAACATATATATATATATATATATATATCATTAGAATATATATACCTAATCATTCGCATGTTCTATAATGATATGTTTTACCTGCATGGGAAAGATCATTCTTTTGAAGAATAACTGATAGAGATTTTGGATCATGGGGAAAAAGTTCTACGAAACAAGACCACTAATTTGGTTAAACATTTATGGAAGAACTACAAATTTGAATAAGCTTCATGGGAAAATGAGGAGGTTATTAGATATAGGTATCCTCACTTATTTTTATCCTAGTGATGAATTTCAAGGGTGAAATTCATTTAAAGGGGGATGGAATGTGACACATGAATATTTTTATGAGATATTTTACTTTAAATAATTCTAATCCTTCAATAGCTTGTGTTGCATTAAACTGTGATTTTAAATGAACCAAAATACATTATTAGTGTATCATTTCCATTAATTTGGTAATAATAAATATGAATAAATAATTTATGAAATAATTATAAATCTCTAACTAAATATGAATGTATGGGTCAGTTATAAGAAAATAATCGCACAATTTTAGTAAAAATCAATTTATTCATCGAAAATATGTTTTCTTTAAAAATTAATTTTTATTATAATATTTTATGAAGTTATAAAAAAATGTATTTTAAAAAATGATTTATTTTTTGAATTGAATATGTTAATATTATATATTTTGAATTTATTTTAAAGAATAATTACATTAATGATTTTCTTTGAAAATTATATTTTATTTTAATGTATTTACATTAAAAATTTATGTTTTAGATTAGTTTTATGTTATAATTAGTTACTTTATATTCAAAATAATCCAATATCAGTTTTTGAAAAGGATTTTATTCATGAATTTATTATAAAAAATTGTATGTTTTAAAAAGTGAACATTATTAAAAACTGTGTTTCATAATGTCTTTGTAGTTTTATTTTAAATTAAATTCTGTACCTTATGAGTTTTGAATTTTAAAAAATAAATTGAAAATTTATATTCATAAGGTCCGAATTTATTCAATAGGACTTTCTATTTTTTGTCTAATATGAATATTAACCTTCGAAAAAAAATTTACCATATAAAGGTCAATTTAGGTAACATAGGATCAAATTAAAATGATAATGACTATAAAATTACTACCCAAAAAATCCAAATTTTATTGGATGAAAGTAATTATTACCTTAACACATAAGGATCAAAATTAAATTTTTTTAATGGGCACAAGTCATTCAAAATGAATTATGTTATATTTAAATAAAAGAAAGTAAAAAAGTTACACTTTCTTTGTCTTAAATTTCTGTTATGTGTCCACATCAAGGAAATGGTATGTTATAAATGAATAAAAATATGAAATTTTAAAATATGAAATATTTTTTCATGAAATATTTTTTTTGAAATTATGGTTCACAAAGATATTATTATTATATTTTTAATATTTTATTTAATGAAATCTCCTAGATTTTACATTCATGTTTTAAATATTATATATTTTTTAATATAGGATTACCAAAAATCTATATTTTAATATAAATATTATTATAAAATATGAATGATTTATCTTCATCATTCTATTTTATTTTTTTTAGTGAAAAAATAGTATATTATATAACTACACAACCCTGATGTAGTGTTTATTTTATTACGAGAATCATCAAATAAATGTTCATACAAATATTAAAATAATTGTAATTTTATATAATAAAGATGATTAATAAATTTTATATGTTATCTTAAGATATTATTTATATAATAAAATATTTTATTTAATTTAACTTGTCATATTTATATTTTTAATAGTCTAAAAATTAATATTGTCAAAATATACACTAATGACATTTTATAAATTTATTATTTTTAAAAATATTTAAAAATAATAAAAAAAATATTAAAAAACAAATATTTATTACGGTATGGTCTAGAATATTATAAAATATTCATTTATGGTCTAATTGACATCTCATAAGTAAAAAATAAAATAATTTAATAATGAAATTTTTTTACCTTCGTTGAAATTAAAATTTGTTAACTATCGGTCAATCAAAATGATAAGGGTTAAAATAAAAGTAAAATATGTATAAAATATATTGGTTGATTAAATTAATACCTTATAAAAATTTATCTAAAAATACATGTCTCTTTAGAGGTTTTTAACTAATATTGAATATATTATAAATCAATATATTTTAAAATTCCCAAAGTTCCCCTCACTTCAATTATAAAAGGGAAACTCCTCCCCCACATTTTCAAATCACATAGGGCCTTAAATATAAAACATCCCCTGAATAGTTGTCTTATAATATTCTAGAGACACATTATATAAATTCCTTTATTCTCAAAATACTGACCCTGTTATCCCTATGAGTAATTCTAAAGGATGTATTCCAAATAATAGGTAATCATCGTTACTAAATCATTCAAGATTAGTTCATCCTATACTTCCTCTTAATTTGTTTTTATATTACAAAGTAACATATAAAATATAAAATACTAGATGATATTTTATTTTAATTGTGAAAATACTATATTAATCTTTTTATCCATCCTATGAAAAATAAAAGCACCGTGCATGCGTACTTTTGACTTACCCTCTCCATGTCGCAGTGTAATATGTTTTTTCATCACGACTTTATTTGGATGTGTATAATGATTTCAATAATAGATATATATATATAATAATAAAACTATATTGATTATTTAAATAATACATGAACCAATAACTTCCATACTCTTTTATTATTAAGGGAATGGGACCATCACTCATGTGTATGTACATCCTATCATCTCCAAAACACGGTGTGATTCATTTTCCATGTTATACATTCATGAATTATTATATATATGTATATAATGAATAAATATGATATATATTACCTTAATATCATTATTAATATGATGTAACTATATCATATTCACACGATCTATGACTTATACTATAAAGCATGCATAGGAAAATAATGAAATTAATGAGCGAATGAAGGGTAATAATGACATACTATTAACAAAAGGGTTATAATATGATATAAGCGGATCATATATAATATAATAAGCATTAATACTATTATGGTATAAAGTAATAACAATCTTTAAATGAATATTTTGTTTTTTTATATATGCATGAATGAAATTGGTCCTAAAGTAAGGGTTAATTTTACAATATTCTTAATATTTGGGATTATCTATACGTAAGTATTAGTTGGGAAATAATAATCTTCCAGGCCAATGATTTTTTATTTTTCTTATAAAATAGTTATTAAATTATTCTATAATTTTTTAAATTCATTTTTATCAATGTTTAATTTCATAAAAAAATTTATTATAATATTGGTTTTTCCATTCTCTGAATGAGGTACTTAGTGAGTTTGTCTAGACACATTACCAAAAAAATGATTTTTTAACTTATACATCATGAAAAAATATTTATTATTTCATTTTTCCTTAATTCCTTAAATTTTACCTTATATGATTATGAGGATATTTTCAATGAAAATTTTCAATCAAAAATTGATATGTATTTTGAAAAAATAAATTGGTCTCCAAAAAGAAATGATGTTTTCATCAAGTTGATTTTTAAGGACCTCTCAAAAAGATTTTATTTCTATGATAAAATTCATTTATGTTAGTTAGGTTTTATTGGGGAAAATTTTCAAAGATAATATCCCAATTAATTCAATGGTTTATTATTGGTTATGATGGAATGATATCTATGAAACCTAGTTAATTTACATGGGTTAGGTTATGATTGAATGATGTTTTTGAAACCCATTTCATTCTATGGGTTCTGATATGATGAATGGTTTATTTTCTTGTGTCACACATATGTATGGTTTTTATTATGCGAATTTTGAGACTTATATCTTCCTCAAATTCATTGGGTAATGTTTTATATCTCATGATATATACATGAATTAAATTAGGAGTGAACTCAGTTGATAAATATGGGGATGGAATGGGGGGTGTTCCTAGTTTAGTAAAGGACTTTGTCCACTATGATGGTCATAGAAATGAACCTTGAATAATATGGAATTATTATCTATTTCTATGTGTATTCCACATTTCTATGTCTTATGTTATTCTCTAATGGAATATGTTCCTTGATTCTATGTAGAATTATATGTTTTATCCCATCACATGATATTATGAATCATTTATATGCAGAATATCTATTTCAAATGTTTTGTTTATGGTGTTATGTATTAATATAATGATATGATTGATATATACATTTTAATCTTTACTAAGCATAAAATATCACCCATTTTTATGTATCTTTTCCCTAGGATATGAAGGTAGTTATTATGTAACATGTGTCAAAATAGGTTCTAGTAATGATGTAATAAGTGGGATATAATTTAGATGGTTTATGAATCAACTATTTATATTTCAAAGTTTCTATAGAAACTGAACCTATAATGATTTGGTGTAGTTTATTTACATTGTGTAGAAGATGATATTATGTTGATATTTAATATCAATGTAGGAAAATTTTGGGCCATTATAGTTGGGGCAGTGATTGAAATCATAAAACATAAAGGATATAATATATCACCCAACTACACAATAAAAATTAATCTATTTTTATGATAATATTTAACTATCGTCTCTCAAACACCTTACTAGTACCAATAAGAAGTATAAATCATATAAGAATAAAAGAACATCGAAAGTGTATCATAAAATTATTTATTTTATTTATAAGTTTCAACTCACATTAATTAATTTATTATATATTTATTAAATTTAATCCCTTGAGAATTCATAAAACTCTAATTGAATTCCATAACATCCAACCATAATCCAAACCTGACAGAGATTCTCAAGATTACGAAAATATTAATTCCTTAAATCACAAACCACATTGGTTAAAACATTAATTATTATTTTAACATTCAATAATTAAAGGTACCATAAGAAACGTCCAAAGATTTCATAAATAGATGGTTAAAAAAGAAAAAATATCCACCATAAGTAGTGTGGAAGGAGATGTAGGTAAACAAGAAGGACATCCAATATTATATTAAATATATATAAAGACAATAAAGAATACATGTTTTAGAAAACAAAATGTGAAACATCATATTTAATCCATTCCATCAAATTTGAAGTCACACCTAAAACCATTATGCATATAACCGTTTATGTCTTCATCACATGCATAAACTGTCGCCACATACTTGGGCACCCAACAATATCTTATTAACCCAAAACAATCTCAGGATCAAGTTACATCAAATTAGAACGGTTTCATCATGTGAAAATCATATAAAAAATAAATGATTAATTATGGAAACTAGGAAAGAAGGCCCCAAAAAAGGTAGACAACCTTTAAATAAAATTGATCTTTTTTACCACCAAATTGTTATGTTACTTAAAAAAAATAAATTTTAACTATCATGAATTAAACGATTCATTTATTACAGGTTAAAAATAAGGGTAACCTAAGGCATCAACTATAAAAATTTATAAATTTATTTTACATTCTCCAATGAATAACTAAAAATTCAAGTATACTTAAAAAATATCTCATTCCATGTTTTTATTACCATCATCAATAATAATTAGAATCATCATGTTCTTTAACCTATTAAAAAAATCATGTCATAATTAATTCAATTTTACATGCATCAATGCTCGTTTTATTTTGATCCATTTAGAAGAAAAAATAGATTAAAAAAACACACCTCATTATTTCATTTGAAAACAAAATTGTTTCATATTTATGTTCTTTATCTATTTTCATATAATTAACATTCTAACCCCACAATAATATAAATAGTAAAAAATCACAAACCTATATAGTACACAATCTAGAAAATCAAGAGGCATCTCATCATTATGGTGGAAGAACATATTTGATCGCTACAACCATAAACCATTTATTTAAATAAACTAAATTATACTATATTGAGGTTAATTACACTACCATTCAAATGGATAAATCTTGATAAACTTTCCCTTCCATGTAAAATAAATGGATAAGTATTAGATAACCTACATCAAGGCTTTATCATTATTTAATCTAGAATGAAACAACAATGTGTATCTATGATCAACTATCCCACAGGGAAACTACTACCCTCTATGAGTTTCCTAAAATGAATGTTCTAAAAAATATTAAAATAATTCCATAATAATTAATATGATAAACTACCAATATTTGTATGGAATTAATTGGAGGAAAATAAATCAAATGGATAATAAATCACAATAAAAGTGGAAAAAATCACCTTGTATCAACAATAATTGGTTTTTAGAATGAGGGTTTTGGATTAAATCAAATGAGTATTAAAAGGCCTTCAAAAACATCCATTGTCTACCTATGGTTTTAGAGAGAAATTCAAGAGAAAATTTCGAAACTAGTGGATTTGGTAATTTATAGGATGTATGGATAATTGAAGACTAATACTGTAGCACATAATACCCTGATACAGAATGGGATGACATGGTACATAAAACAACGTAATGGGAGGGATCACCACACGACCATCCTAGTCAAACTCACATCTTAGGAACATGACATAGTACACAATACTGATAAATATTACAGTATAGTGACTATAAAACCCCAAAATTTCATCCAAAGAACATAGAAACTATTAAGGGGGATACACCACAACCTGCATTTTACCCCATAGGGAACCAAAATTGGCTGAACCACCCCTCAAACCACTACACCACAACCAAATTATGTACACCATAAAACGCAAGTGCTTGTGCATCATACTTATTCCATCTTGTAGAAATTATAAAATGATAGTAGATATAAAAAACATCCACATGATACCCTGCACTATATTTGGGATCTCCACCCAACAACAATTACCCCTGTAATGTAGTGAATCCTTCCATGTCATAGAATTCATTTTAGCACTCTCTCAACCCTATAGACTACTCGGATCATTCTATAGATATTTCCAACACAAAATAATCAAAAAGGGCTTCTAGAATCCATGAAACTTGGAGGAAAATATATTAATTTATTATTTTATTTATCATATTTCGTTAAATAAATGAATTTTATATTTTATTAATTTATATTAATTGGTTTTATTTAAAAATATTGTAAAAATGTTATGAATACATGGAATAAAGCTTACTATATTGAAATTATTTATAAATTTTCAAACAAATAGTTATTTTTTTGTTTTATATATGGAATTAGTTAAATAGTTTGAAATAGATATGAATGTGTAGAAATTATTTGAGGAAATTATTTATAGTAATGTGTTATTCACCCATACTTATGTCTCTTTATTTGTGTTCGTGTTTGTGTACACCTTAATTACTATGATTTTTGAAAGGGAATGTATACATTTTTATTGATTATTTATGACATGATCTATTGTCATGGAGGGAGGTGATGGTTTTTGGTGGTGATTCCTTGGATGGGTTTAAATCATATATAGAGAGGTTATGGCTTCAGACCAATGGTAATGATGTCTTGGATATTTTTATTTTTTAATGAAATATTTTTCTTTGGATATTTAATGGTTGTTTCAAATAATTTTTCAGTTTTAAAATTAAATTTACGTTCCTATACATATACATATATATATATTTGGTTTTTTGTTGGAAAATAATAACCCTTTGATGTCTTGGTATACCTCAATACTCATTTACAACTTCTTGTAACCAGTGAATGCACATGAGGTCATTTAAATATTGACATTGGGTTTGTGACTAGCGTCCCCAATCCAATCCCCTACAAAAATGGTAGCACACAATTAACAATTTTATGACTTGCTCATGAAATATTATAGTACAATTATTGAATTTTATTAAAATAGTAATACAAATTGTATAATTATAATAAAATAGAGAAGATTTGTTATAATACAGAGATATTTATAAAATAAGAATTATTTTCTAAGTTGAATATCATATACAAAAAAATGGGAAAATTAATACAAGAGAGAAAAATGGTATATTCATTATTGAGAAATTTTTTAAATTTATTATGGATATCATAATTAATTGATATAACAATTATTTTAACATAACCTAAAAATATGATATCCCTATTAAAAAATATGTTGGATGAAGGTGGTTTTATTTGAACATAATGAGATAAAGAGATTTTATATATAAATTAACATCAAATTATATTTTAATAAAAAATGATTGTTATGCAATAAATATATTTTTAGAAAAGGATACATGAAATAAGTCTACATCTAGAATAAAATATGATAAGTTTTTATGACGTGTAATAAATATATTTTAAAATAAATCATTACAACATTATTCAACAAATATTTTATTTATGAATCATTAGTTACTAATTAAAAGGAATTGATGTAATCGCACTAGGGATTTGAGTGAAGAATATATACTATCATAATTTAACATATGGTAGGTATAATTTAATATAATAGAAAATATTAGATGAAAATATTGATAAATTGACTGTTGTGTTAAATATCTCACTAGAGGTCAGTATCCCGTCTCCCCTCAAGTACCATGAAAAAACTAATATTTTAGAAAACATATTGTTTCGTATAATCATGATAAAAAGGTAATCCATACCTTGGTGATAAAATGTATTAAAATAATATTCAATTGAATTCGATAAAATTGTTTTATTTACTTTAAATACGAATGATTTAATATATAATTAGTTTAAATTATAGAGCTTGATGTAATGGATAAGAAAATTGATATTTGTTAATACTCATGATGTTATTTATAAAAAGTGGAACACTGTTGAACCAATTGGATATTTGTTATGATATCAATAAGAGTTTATATTAATCATATTTATTTTTATTATATGTTATTGTATACAATGATGGATATAGATTAATATGTTTCCATAGAAATCTGAGTTTCTTTTGTTATGATGTTTCCAATGTGACGCAAGGTAAAGAAGATGAAGAATATTATTGGTTGAACATTTGGAATTTACAAATTCATCGATGAAACATTGATCTATAGTCAATGAAGATGATTTTATATTGAATTACTGTTATTGTAATCTCTTATTGACGGTTTATTAAAGAAAGATCAACAAATTGTTCTTCATGTGTCTGAAAAAAAATTCCGATAAGCTATTAAGTCGATGAAATAAAATTAAATTGAATCTTTGGTGAGTATTCATCCTTCTGTTTTTTAATCAATAAGTATGCATGGCATATAAGACTCACTTGGATGATGATATAAATCTATATTGAGATGAAAAATAGGACTTATTAATTTATAATTAATTAAACCAATATTAGCTTATTAAATTTGATATGTATGAATATATTAGAAATATTTAGAAATTAGGGATTCCTTAATGTGAACAAAAGTAGTATTTTTTTCTTTAAGAATTGTGATAACTGTATTTATGGATGACTAGTGAATTATTAAGGTAATTTAATGTGTTCTGAGATAATTTTAAATTGCTAAGGAAGTTTGAATAAAATTTTTAGGCGGGCTAAATAAGTTCAAGAATTAAAGGTTGGAGGTGAATAATTTAAAACGAAATTATATAATATAGCTAATTTTTTAGAAAAATCATAAATAATAAAAAGGTTCTTTAAGAAAAAAATGGAAAAGTATTAGCATATGAATATGTGATTATTAATACTAGTTTATCATATTTATAAATAAATTTGATTCTTACTATGGTACGTAAGAGTAAACTATGGAATATGAAATATTATTAAGTCAATAAATAAGAATAACTATTGAATAAAAAAGTATAGTTCTAAATTTTTAGAGGATATATAAGATGTAATTTGGTCAAGATAATATTAATTCTGATGATTTGTAAAATTAATTTCTTAGATTCACTCTGTATGAAATACAAAATTGATGATATGTAAGAGTAAATTTGAGACTATATAGAATATGTAAGAAATTTTTTTTCACTATTAATGTTAATTATTATTATATATAAGAATAACCTAAGGATTTTGGGGAATATATAAAATCCTGCTTTTTTATTTGTAATTTTAAATTATTGTTCCATGTTTATATGTAATATTTAAAATTTGATGATGTTGTTTTGTTATTAATTGAATATATATTACGATTTTTTTAGATTTTTCTATGATTTAAATAAATAATGGTGTTGACATCATAATAAAAAGTTTACCCCTTGGGAAAAATTTTAAAAACATAATGAGAAAAGAATGTGAGCATATATACATGAAAAAAAGATATGAAAATTTTAAAATCTTATTGTAATGAAGGAGATGAGATTTTTGGAGAATCGATTGAAATGTAACTATTTTTATTAGGAAGAAATATTTATGTGGAAAGTGAAAATCCACAAGGCTCAATTGAAAATAATTTTCAAAGAGACCACATAGTCATTAATGGATAACCTAAGACTATTAGAGATTTTATAACAAAATAAAATATAGGAAATAATAGTTTCCTATAATTCTTGATCATTTGTTACAAGGTCTTCAATTTGGAACACAATTTTGTACCAGGATTTCTTATAATCCTCTTGGGTGATCTTTGCTTCCCTGAATCCTCTAATTATTATTCGATATTTTTTGTTACTATAGGCATACTTCTCATA
This sequence comes from Viscum album, assembly GCA_963277665.1. Classification (NCBI taxonomy): domain Eukaryota; kingdom Viridiplantae; phylum Streptophyta; class Magnoliopsida; order Santalales; family Viscaceae; genus Viscum; species Viscum album. The sequence continues at coordinate 1,317,737,734 of OY728133.1, forward strand.
GTTAATGTCCAAGAGTATCATTTTTACCATCATTTTATCATCTTCCTCTTGTGTGGCATTGATCCCAAGAACCAACTCTACCATTTATTCTCCAAAATTAATGACTAAATCCCATGTTTGATAAAAAAACATTGAATTCCTTACACTTTTCCCATATATCACTCCCATGATGGGAACAAACCTATAATCTATATCCTCTTCTTGATTAGAACATCCAAGATCCTTGGTTTCATATCCAAGGACTTGGATTAGGAATTTTTAGTGGATTATGTTCTTATTGGTAGGGGTAAATAGGAATATTCCATTCGAATCTACCTATTTACATTTTGACCATTCCTCCTCCTCAAGCTAAGAAGACCCCTATGTATAATAATTTCTACATTGTCTCCTGAGAGTTCATCCTATGATTCATCATTGGACTCCACCCTAGAAACTCCTTTTCCATCCTTGTAATTCTCTACCCAACTGTCTATAAGCTCTTGGACCATAGCTTCATTAGTCATTACCTCAAAGAAGTTTCCGTTTATAATGGCTTGAAACTCCTTCCTCGGCCTTGAATTGATCAAAGTCTCATCCCCTAAATATTTTTCTTGGATTATTCCACCTGATAGAATACCCTCCTATTACACATTATAGACTAATAAATGGATAATATGTGCATCCTAGGGCCTCATGTTCGAGTGGTGTCATACACTAAAATCAAATAATGTACATAGGAGGATAACATGGCAGTCCTTTAACCTGCCTCTTCATCCCCTTGATACCTTACTTTCCATTTAATACCACCACCGGCAACATCCCCAGATTTATAGATAATGAATTGAGGAAGATTTTAGAGATATTATTTGATTAATAAAAGATATTGGGGGATTTCTGAAAAATAAGATATGATTCTCTATCTTAAGGATAATTTATATAGAGTTTTTTGGATGGAATATTTATGGGGAAAAAGATGAAATAATTTTCAAAATAAACATAATTCTAAAAAATTAAAAGGGAGTTTCCATGTTTGAAGTATGGAAAATAACCATGTGAATAATCTAGATATTATAAAGAGAAAATGATTCAATAAATAAAACGTTTTTTTAAGAGAGTGTTATTTATGAAATGATACTAATATTTTTAATATTTACGATCTTTCATAATAGATAAGAAATATGGATTCTATGTGAACATTTTTGTTGATTATCATATATATCAAGGTGTTCTACTATTATCTCTAATAATCAAAATGTTTTTTTAGTTTTCATAGAATTAATATAACATGTACTTTTATGTTGATATATATAAATTAATCATTTTAAACATGAGAATATGATAGGGAATATGTTGTTTCAAGTGAATAATTTTTCCTATCATATTCCTTTGGTTGAGAAAGAAGCTATATTCATTTATTTTGATGAAACATAAAGTGAATAGAATATATAATTTACGAATACAATTGGAAGAATCATTGTATATTTGACTAATCTGGTATAAATAACTTTCTAGTAGATAACTATTTATTGGAAAATATTTCTCAGGTATTTTGATGAAACCTTACCTATTGAAATCCCTTTTAATTATAATAGATATTAGTGTCCTGGATTTGACCTGAATGCAACAAGGATACTATCACCCAGATTGGGGGTATGACATATATATATATATATTTTATGTTGTTATCATTTATAATTTACTTATTATTATATTATAATTAGTATTAATGAAATATTTATATTCATATTGATATGTGAAATGGTTGGAATATTTAAATGGATAAAAACTATGTTTAATGAATTTAGTAATTTTGGATAACATAGATTCGCTCCCACTCTCAGTGTGACTACACAATCCACTGGGCAATTGAAGTGGTAATATAATAATGTATGGGGTGACTAATCCTTGGAAACTATTACATGTTAATGTGAGGACAATAATGAATATATATAATAAGTATTAATGATTTTATGACCAAATATGATCATGGATGATTCATGCCAAATGGTTCCCCTAGGTAACTGGTTGATACATTTCCTATGATTACAAATTTTGTAAAAATAGTTCCATAATGGAATTATCTTATAGTTATCATCTATTTTAACCTCAAACAATTCAAGTGTTTTTATATAAATTGATTGTTTTTATGATATATGTTGACTCTCATTTGTTAATTTGAGTATAATCACCACTCTCAACCCAAAGGCTTTCAAGTTGGATGACCAAATGGGATCATGGATGTTACCTCCACAATGGTAACCCTAGGTATGTTGATGAAACCCATATTATGTATTCTTATAGAGTAAAAATATATCCAACACTGAGTTCTCTTATATGTATCAATTTTTCCTACTTGAAATATTATATGTATTATTAGAGTGAGGTTTTACATCTGATTAGATCATTTGTGTTGGAGTATTTCTATGATTTCACATGTGAAGTGAATATTTGAAGAAATCATTTATTACACTGTCAAATAAAATATAGAGGATAGTTATAAAAGTATAATTAAATAAAAAATAGAGATATAATAAGACAATAAGTATTATTTATAGAATAAAAGATAAATAGGACTACTTCTTATTTTAGGGTAATAAAGGGAGTGATTTATCTATCCTATCAACTGATAATTATACTATTGAAAAATATAATTAAGTTTATAAAGTGTTTGTTACCATTAAATTACATGTATATATTTAAATTCTAAATTCAAAGATTATTTTAAAAAAATATCATATTGAAGTAATCACATACATATTTTAGTTTTTAAATGGTTTAAAGGATTTGAAAAAAAAATTAATGATATATAAAAATAAATTGGTTGATAAATTTAAAATATTTAACACTGTCATTTATGTTTTGTAAGTAAAGTAGAATATTTTAATAGCATATAATGAGAAATATTCCATAGCGGAAAAATAATTCCAAAAAAAAATTGATAAGAAAGATAAGACATGAGTTTATTTTGATGAGATGATACATGTATTATATTAAACTCATAAATCATTTATTGAGGGAAATAACGCTGTATTGAATATTAGGGAAAAACTAATAAAGGATATTGAATATTATGTGAAAGAAATAAATATCTGTAATGAGGATCATATTAAAAATATGAGAAATGTATACATATATAGATTCAAATATACTTAATATTATAAGAATACTCTTGATATGAAGTGTGTTGAGCTCGAAGTAAAAAATTTAAATCTATATGATGTTAAAAATAAATCATCACAATATATTGAGAGAAAACTGTCTATCAACAAATTATATATTAATATTTATGATTATATAATTACTCATTCAGTTGGAAATAAGTTATTGATATAAATAGTGATAAATCAAATCTTGGATTAAAGAAAAAAAATCCATTTTTGAGAAAATTTAGTTTGTATTAATGGAATTGTAATTAATAGTATAGGATACAAGTTAATATCTAGATGAAATGGGTGGTGAAAATTTATAATAACTATGAATCATTATTAATTATAGATATGAGTAAAATAAAAAAATTTAGTTCCCCTGAAAGAGTATAATTTAAGGGAAAATTCGATTTTAAGCATAATGTTAATAAAGCCATCTATATTTTGTATAAAAGAAAAAGATCATGTTTTGTTGACTATTAATTTTATTATGAAAAAGATGGGCACAAATCCATTATTTTTTGTTATACAATGTTAATTATTGAAAAAAATAAATTATATATTAATGGGTAGAATATCTGAAGTCAAAAGATATATTTTTTGGATTGTGTCAAAGTAAACAGAATAAGTTGAATGTATCCATAATAAATAGATATGAATGTCAAGAAATATTGTTTAATAATTTAAATAAAGTAGTAATTGTGTTGAATAATACTAATTATATCCACTATTCATGATTTATTGTCATTTGGAGAAATTGAAACACATAATACGAGGATAAAAATGAATAAGTGATGGAAGTAAGTTCACCTAGGTGTATAAGAAAAATAAAAGTTATGAATAAAACAAAACATAGAGGATATTGGATAATGTTACACCAAAAATGATAATTAGATTCTAATTTCATGGATACTGAGATATCATGAATCATTATATTCAACACATGAGAAACAATAATTAATACTGAAATAATGAATTAAAAATATAATAAATCCACGAATGTAATAAAAATATTGTTATGGTTGAAGTCATATGTGATGAATAAATTCTATTTATTAAGAAATTTTAGAAAAGATGTGACCAATGAGTTCTCGAGAAAAATCATAGGAGGCATAAATAGGCTGGACACATTCGTACGCATTACATGAAATTATAGAAACAACATGGGTATATTTGGATAAAATCAACAAATAATGCATAATGGAATTAAGGTGTTATGTTGATTTTTTCATAAAAATAAAATTCCATAAAAATAATAATATTAGAAGATAAATATTTCTATTCTTCCCATGTAGATCTATATATAATGTCAAATAATAAACAATGAAGTGTTTTCACAAAACTAGATTAGAAAATAAAGGAGTTTATATGTTGATAAGTAAATATTAATGTTGTTTCACACGCTATAGTGAATTGGAAAAACAAAATTATTCCCATGTCTATTTCATTATTTTTCAATGTAGGGAATTTATGATTAATTCATTTAATGTCCCCCCTGAACTAGTACACCACCTTAGATACAAGTTAAGTTGGGCATGACCCTCAAAACAAACTTCTAATAGACCACTAGTAGGAGACTATCAATGAGGGTATATAATTCATACAAATTAGAAGAATTACCATCACTATATATATTTCTAGATTAGAGATAAGATGAGATCCATAAATCAACACATTAAAATTGATAAATAAACCATTCAAATGCATGAATATAATCTTATACATAATAACAAAATAAAAATACCGAATAAAATTAACCAGGGAATATGAACTCTAAAAACTATTGAACAACTACTCTGAGATAGTATGGCCCATCTCGATTGAAAATTGTCTCTCAAAAAATTGAATAATATTTTACATATTTATAATTATGGGGTGAGAATATAGGTATACATATTATTATCCTATGAGAAACCTCTCATATACCAATTCTATTTTAATGAATAAATTAAATCAACTAATTACCTAAAGAGGTAAAAGTATATCCCATCCTCACCATGGCTCACTCACTAAGTAATGCATAAATGTATGAATATCCATATTTAAGCATATACTAAATAAAGGTACACCACATCCAAATCCACACTAGTGTTTCACTATAATTCTTCCACAATAAATATACTATGGTTTTATCCCTTCAATATATCAAGTGATTTTTATGTACGTTGAGTGTCACCCCTCTCTACCCTTGTTCTGTATAGTGCCCATCCACTCTTGTTACCATATAAATATATAACCATGTCATCATCTCCTCATCACCATATCATACATATCTAATTAGTTTTTTTCAATCCCACTACATCCCATGTATAATTCATCATATCTAAAGCCATTACTTCCCACATAAGTACACCTATAAGAAACCTCAATATATACAACTAGAATGCATGTATCTACAATAACCATGATCAACTAAAACACACACACATGTGTGTGGTTAAACTAAGATTCATCCCTGCCTATGAAGAAACATACCTTATTACATAATCAATTACATCCCAGATACAACTTCATATCATGTTACACAAAATGGAGAGCATTGAAGAGGGTGTTGGCATCAATCTATTCCCCCACAATCCTAGATAATGGGGAAAAATCAGGGACCCAAAACATTTGGGAATAAAAGTATTGGATGACTTAGGGGTGAAAGTATTTTAAATTTCAAAATATAAGAAAATATCATGGAAAAACATTATCGTAAAGTACCATTACATAGACTCAAATGTATCTATCATCTATCATGACACTTGGCTTTCATCACTTCGGTCTAGGGAACTAGATTTTTTAATGCATAGAAGCACCAATATTCAACATCATAAATCGTTTTTAAATAGTAATGTGAAATTAAAACTCATTAATTATTAAACCCACTTCATATTAAGATTTAATAAATTCATTATGTCACATGATATCATGATTTATAATTTACATTACAACTTCTATATTTTTACATCATGCTCATAACGATTTAATTAATACCATCCCATAGTTTTATAATTAATAAATAATACATTTCATTAACTCCCATTAAGTTTAATATTACCAATATAAATACTAAATCATGGGGGTTAATAATTATTATATTTTCCATTCCAAAATTCTAAGTACTATAGGACTTATCCCAAGACACCATAAAGATGATTCACTCATCATGCATATAACCAACCAAAATTAAAAGAATCATATCCCTATAAAAACCCATAAAAACCATAAATAAATAACTAATGGTTAATCCTATCAACCAACCCATTATAACTATCCTAGTTTCATCCCAATAACCATTCCATAGAAAACATTCAATCTCACCATCACCAGCATTATAACACTACCATAAACATGGAAATCCAGGCCATCATTTGTGATTATCTCAACTATACTAGGTTATAATGAAATCATATAATGGTACATAAAAATATAATGAACATAACAATTGCAAATATATTTTCAATATATAAAAGATAGTGGGAAATTGAGGATGTAAGTCTAACTCATAAAAGTCGTTAACAAAAAAGGATGTGCTCTGGCATCCCTGAAAATTTATCTATAAAATTTTTTAATTAACATCATTAATTAAAAAATTAATTTAAAATGGGTTTCAAAATAAAATTACTAAAAAATATAATAGACATTATTTTCTAAGAATAATTTAAAAACATTCTTTGATAAACACCTTCACATTAAACTATTTCTAATGAATAAGAGTAATACAATTCTCATCACACTTATAGTAATATCATCATATTTAATGAAATTATGTTATCTACGAAATATATTGAAAATAAAAAATTCTATTGAAGAAAAACAATCAAATAAATTATATAGAACACTATCTATAAAATATCAAGATGCATTGTTAGTATAGAATCACCATAGGTGATTACAATATCTCATTCAAATTGATTACTTTTTTCAATTGTTATCTATTTTATCATGTAAATACTTCTGTCACTCAAACAAACTAAAGAATGATAATCCAACACATTCACAAAATGAAATAATGGTGTTATACCCCCTTACAGGATTAAAATATTCATGGGCAACATCACTAATTAATTGAACAAATAAGGAATCAACCACCACCAAACTCATTTGACACCACCTCAAAAAAGATATATATATGATACCAGTATCACGTCATGCATGAGTCTCATCCCAAAACCAAGGTAACCAAACCACATGATCATATAAAAAGAAATACACATGTAAGATAAGTAGAATATGTTAATAGAGGGAATTGAAACAAATTATTTTGATCTCAATGATCTAATAAGATTAAACTATCAGGTATAACGATTATAGAGGAATATGATGGAATAGATGTTGTATTTAGTTAAATGTAAGAGAATAAAACTGAAAATCTATAATTACGAATCCTCTATTTATAATGGAATCCAAAATATTCTCCACTATAATAAGGTTACTTACACAATATTCATGGATCCCCTCAATGGATTTCTATATTTCCCACCATTTGAAATGTATTAAAACCCTAAGCCTAATAAATTTTAAAAACTAATTAAAAACCTTGAAAAAAACTAGTCATTTTACCATGACATAGGGGATTCCATTTTATTTGACAAGATGTACATTGTGGACCTCCCAATGGTTCATGGAATGATCCCTCCCCCTTTTAGCTCACCACAAAAAAGACTACAAATTGTTTATACATATCATATAATTTATTTAATTTAAAATAATATAAAATTAATCTTAAAATTATTCCATGAATATACTCCATACTCACCACCATGAGAATTTTATGGTGCCCTTTTCTAAAAGAGAAACCCCTAAAATATCTAGTGTAACCACTTATTCCATTATGGGTTAGGAGATCTCCCCATTTCCCATAGGGGAAACATCCCTTGAAAACCACCTTTTAAAATGGAAAATAATGTGGTTCACTCCCTATTGTAAACTATGAACCTAAAATACAATTCAATATTTATAAGTCTTCAAAAAAGATAACGAAAAAATATACTCCCCCTTGACCAAACTCTAAATTGGATCTCCATGGCCAGAACCACACCTACATCCATGGTGTGGTGACCATCTATAGGGTCAAAAAATATCTATCAAATCCAAAAATCTACTAATATTTCTCTCAAAACCTCAATTATGTGAAAAAATTGAAATGGTAGGGGAACCTAAACCAAATATCATGCATTAAGAACCTCTAAAAAGTTATCATTATCAATAAATAAAATAAATCCCAAGAAACTAATGGAAACTAGGATTATAAAAAATAAACCAAAACTTATATCTCCTATATTTCACTAGAAATAAATCTCTAACACATCATGAGGAAAGAGTTAATAAACAGACAACACCAAAGATGATCTCATAAAAAAGTAAAAGGCTATACCTACCATCTAAATAAAGAGAATCCATTAAAGATTTAATTTTATTGATTTCGCATTTCTGACTCCTCTCGTGTACACTCTTATAAGCCTCTATGCAATCATTAAACATGAACCAATGGAATTACATTACAATAAAACACATTCTTTCAATAGTATTACATAAAAATAGGTATCTCGTGAAATGTAGTATCATATTCAACTTCTATTTAACCCCAATAATTGTAATGCGAATCATTATAAAGGTATTTATGAAGCTACAACACATGAAAGATGTTATGAATATTTCTCTTCCTTGAGGGAAGTGTCAATTGATATGAAACTAATTCAACATATACTGAAACCTATAAAGGTATAAAAAATCGTGGATAAATATTAATCCCACAACCAATGATTTTCTACCAATGATGATGCGACCCATTAAATAACACATAATTAACAATGTCAAAATATAGAGGCCTACTCTTATGATCATCATAGAACTTATGATGGTTATGTACTACCTATATTTTCTCACAAATCACATTTATATTATCTATCATGATTTTTTCCAACACTCATATGAGAATAATTGATTATCTAGATTCATTTTAATTGATTTCTGATTGATAAGGTATTATATACAATGATTTGAATAGGGCTATTGAAATAGTATAATGTCATCTTTTATGGAAATAAAACATGAACAAGGTTTGGGGTCTCACCCACAAAACTCCAAAATATATAAATAATGTAAAAAAAATATTATCTAATGTCTGAAATGTACAATATATTTTACTCTCTATCAATTGATAAAAAGTGGTACTAAGGAGTAACTGAGATCCAAAATCATGTCGAGGACTTATCCAATCCCAAATGGTAAAATAAAAATCATGATTAGAGAAGGAAATATATGTATCCCCATGAATCCTCACTATAAATTCTAAAGAATTTATCCATAATCCATCTAATGAACATGATTCCATAACAGCTAAAAACTGTGATGGCTTCATTAGGCTATCCATGGTCACCCATATAACATCAAAAACTCCAGGATCTTAAGGGAAAATAGTTATGAAGTCCATATGTATGTCCACCCACTTCAATTAGGAATATCATGTGGCTATAGAAAACCACTAGGAATATAATGTCAATACTCCACCCTCTGGAAAAATAAAAATAAAGATATAAACATTGTAAAAAACCTCTTTATCCCATACCCCCAAAACTAAACATGTAAGCAATTATACATCATATCCACACTAGAATGTACTGTAAAGGGTGAAAACTAAAATTAATGTATAGTCCCAACATTTATCATCATTGAAACAAATAAAATCTATTTTAATATAAATCAATATCATTCATCCTCAAACTATCCCTCAGGATCATTTATAAAGACAACCCAATCTCACTACACATCCATTGTAGAATCCCTCATCATGGACTTCACTACCTTATAAACTAGAGATGACAACACCATCATCATATAAGGACATTATATACTATAGAAAATTTATATCATGGTGTATTGAGGTTATATTCTCCATCATTCTTAATGCATGACCAGACATACACATGAAATCTATTGATGATATTTTTCCAAATAAACTATAAATATCATTCAATAACACAAATGTATAAGAAATATAAAATTCAAAACCCTATAATAATTTCATCCACTAGATTTATTGAAAATTTAAATCACATTTGTATATTATATAACACAGAATCTTGTGAACATTTAATAAAATGAAGGGATCATCGATAAGGTAATTTAATCAAAACATCATATAAGAAAAACCATAATAATACCATGATATTGGATAGTGTATCTATGTTTGTGAGTCCATAACTATTTATATTCATATAAGACAACTCATAAATTTTGAGTCAGAAGTAATCCCAATCCAGGACACAAGTCATTATAATATGTCTCAAACAGAACTCCCTCCCTCGAAAAATGAAGAAATAGATTATTGAACAACTTCTCTTTAAGATACTCAAACGTTTCGTGGAACTAGACATTATACATGAAAAATTTATGTATCTTGTCAGAGCTACCATAGAAATATCAATATAAGAATGGTATAGTATGAATATCTTGTAATATTCACCATGACTAGGGAAACTCCAAAAAACATGGACAATTTTTTGGTGATACCCAATAAACAACTGGATCAATCTCTTAATGGTTGCCAACCAGTCCATGTTGACATATATAATGTAGTAGGAAATAAAATTCATTATAATATTACTCACACTATCATAGATTCTCTTTATCAGTGTGCTTTATTTTTTTAAAAGATGTTTTTGTATGTGTTTGTGGAGTTGGTGGTGAGAACTAGTGATTCTTATAGTATTTTTATGGATACATTTGATGGATTTTGATGTGATTCTTGAACAGTTATTATTCAAAATGTGACTATTATGGGAATAATATTATTTTTTATGACACCTATCAATAAGGATGACACATTAAATACAAAAATATTTGAGAATAAGAAGAATTGTAAGAATTCCAGGTATAACATATTTATAGAGATGTGCTCAACATATTTGAAGTTGAATGTGGGATATGTAATTCAAACATAATATTCATCCATTAAAAATACATTGATATAATTTCAACCTTTAAATTGTGCGGATTGTGACATTTTATAATCATGAGGGGTCCCCTTTAACCTCCAGAAACCAGAGAGTTTTAGTATCCCCAGACTATGTGCATACTATAACTACTATCATCGAGCTAAGATCAAATATATGTCTTTTCTGTAGTTAGGAATCAAACATCAATTCATAAAATTTTATTCTTTTCATTATTCATTTTATTTTTTAATTTTATTTTTAATGAATGAAAATAAATTTGAAGAATTCCATTTACATACATGGATGATTTAAAACATTAAAACCATAGGAGAAGCACAGAATATATATCACATGCACATGAGAAGCTAGTATGACAAAAACACCATATTTTTCAGTGTAAGATGAATGTGGTAAAAAATGATTAGGTTTTGTAACATGGAATAAATATCAAAGCTAAGGGTGTACAATGATGTACTTATCATAGCCTATAAATACAAAGTATGAGTCTAGCCATTGGATGATTCTATTAATATTGAGCAACATGTTTTTGAAATAAAAATAGAGGATAAAAAAATTATATTTTATTAACATAATCCATTACGATTTTTAATTTCACATAGAATAAGATTAATTGTTCCCTTTAAATATGATTTTGGAACTCAAAAATCTTTGTAAATAACATGTTTCAATAAAATATTTTGTAATTCCTTATCTAAATTGACATTCCATGGATCAGTGGATATATTATCACAATTATACCTAGAGGATAAAGAAATGATATAACCCACACACTTAAGACGATTTTTTCATGAATAGAATAGTCCATTCATTCTTTCTTGAATATGTGAAGAGATAAGTAAATATACACTAAAGTAAAGTTACATTCACTTCCATTCTATTTCGCTCAATGAATAAAGTGGTTTATGTGGAGAATAAATTTTGTACATACATGAAATCATGAATTCATAATTCACTAATATTCCCAGAACATATTCAATATAAGGAAACATTGATATTGAAGTAATATAGTGAAAAATGTAACAAAAATAATATACAAATAAACAATATGTTATGTGGTTTTATGAATAGAAGAATCCAGATTTCAAAAGTTCTTATCTTCAATATTATATTATTAAATATACTTTGTGAACCTTTGGATGGCATTCAAGTAAGTTCATGACTTCAATCATAAGTATGAATTAAAACATGAGAATTATTTTCTCTATGGAAATTGATCATAGGCAGGGGATGAAAATAATTGAAAATGATTGAAAAACAAAATGATTGGATATTGTGGGTATTTAATGTGTTGAAGAGGAATTTAGATCCAATAAGCTGATAAATGATGATAGATAGATTATCTTATAGTGGATCAAACCAAAAAATGTGAATAATTATTTTATTTTGAGCTAAATTTTGTACATATTATTTTATTTGGTTCCAATAGTACTAGATGTATCTCATTTGGATATTGGAGTAGTAGAAGCCTTTTAGTAGGAGCTTGAGGAAGAATAAGACTCTCAATTGGAATTGATAGTTGAGAAAGTCATTCAGTTAGAGATTTATGTAAGATAAGTATCTTAGTATGATAGGTGATTAGGACAAGTATTTTTTTAGTGTTGTAACAATTAAATAACATTCTTAGTAGGATATGTGAGAAGTGTAATCACTTCTTTGATATTAAAGAATCTCTAACCATAGGGAACTGGTTGTAATAAGGATTTTTACTTTTTCAAATATTCTAAATATTATGTGCTGATATCTCTATTATCACAACAATATATGTGGTTATATTGAGATATAACATTTAGTCGACTAACGACCTTGAAAATATCAAGTGGTTAAATTTAAAATAAATGAATTCCTAAAAATTAGACCACTGATTCACCCATATATATGGTAAATCAATATTTGGGTTTTACAAGGGGTATTATAAAATAATTTTCCTATAAATATCTATGAAATTATTTATTAAATACATATTTATGAAAATGAGTGAGAGATATTAGATATAGAAAAAGTAATCTTAATGATACCAATCTGTATATTTCATCCATGACTCAAAAGAATAGAAGAAAGAGATATGTAATGAATCGAAAGAAGAATATTTTAGTAAAGTCCAAGATAAAAAACATTAATGTAATCAATGTTTTATATTATTATATAATTATCATGATTATTTCAATTATTATCAATACTACTCAAACAATGATGATGATGTATAATTTAGTTATCTTCCTTTAATATTCAATGAATATCAGATGATATTTAAAATATTATTACTAAGTTTTCTTATTATAATTTTCAAGGTGCTTCAAGATGAAAAATTATATTTGGAATAAGAGATAAATTTTTTTGGAAGATGCATAGGCTATGAATGTTAAAATGATAAATACTATCACAAAACCTATGAAAAATAAGGATGAAGAAATTTCTATTTAAAATGAATGATACTATGATGTTATTGAATAGATGGAAAAGAAATGTTTATGATAAAATATATTTGATATAGTATTTTTATGATCTATCCTAGAACCTGATAAATTGTGAAAAGTTTCAATGATTTTCAAATATTATCAAATAGAGGATAAAGAGAACAAGGTATAAGATCACAAAAATTATTTACAAGAATCATGAAATATGGATGAAGAAAATATAAGGAATATAAAAGAGGATTAGGAAGCCATGATGAGAATAGTTTATAATGATATTAACTCCCTCAACATAATGAATTTATAGTTGGAGGTAAAGTTGAATTGTCAAGATTCACTATTAGTCACAAATTCAGGAATTGAGGGGAAAATAGGTGTTTCCAAGAAATTTTTAATTTAGGGTCATAACTCTAATAAGAGGATGATATTATTCTATATTCAAATTCAATAATCCTTTTTGAAGAATATATCCCATAACCTAGATGTTCTCTTATGTAACAATATTGTTTCTGTTGATAATACTGGTTTAAATTCAATTTTTGATACAAGATGTATGGTAAAATACATTGATCATCCCACAACATCAAGGGATGATGAGAAAAAACATATGAAGGGATGTTCCTAAAGAAGTATCCAAAATATTTGTGGTTTCACAGAAAATCAAGAATCATCACAATATTATACATCAATAAAAACTGTATGAGAAAATAATATTAAGAGATGTATATTCTATTGTGGGTGTTTCATGATGTTTTGGCATCTGGAATAAGACTATTTTAGTAAGAATAAAAATTAAGAATGTAATAAAAGGCCAACATTTTGGGATATAAATGTTGAATATAATATAAGTAATGAAACTTTCACAATATCAAACTACTTTTAATGTTAAATATTGAAATTAATTTGAAATGAAGGGTATAAATATGAAATCTATATCTACACCCAATCTTTATCATAGATGAAAAATAATTTATTTTAGGGTAGGAGATAAAACATAAATATAAACCATGATGGAAAAAGATAAAAAGGTAGAATTCCTCTAATATATTAAATGTTAAAAGAAAAGTATCAAGAAATTCACACCTCCTAGGAAGAGTATGGCTAAGATAGAAGATGTAAAATAATAAAAAGTATTTGTTTAAATTGAATATTACAGTGGAATATTCTTGTTTAGTGATATTCTTCGTTGTTATTATAGTTATAGGATCAAGACCTTCTCCTGCTTGAATATCTAGTCATTTCAAAGAAACATCTATACATCTAAGGGAATTCATGTTGAATATATGAGAAAAAGTTTTCATTGAGTGAATAGTGTGACTATAAATCCATATAATATACCAATTCAAAGAATATCTAAATTATTATAATAAGGTTTTAGAATATATATGAAGAATGGTCTCATAGCTAAGAACTACATGACATGAATTCTAGGAGATATTCTCTATATTGTGAATTTTTAAGGGTTTTAATATAAAAATAGTTGTAATTCGTGTGATGATTTATAAAGGATTGATAATTTCATCAAAGTGTTCTTAGTTTTCTGGAAAAATAAAATAATATTGTATATGAAATTGGATGATGTTGAAAAAATTTATAAATCTAAAGGAAATAAAATTGACGCAGAAAATGTTGCAGAAAAATTTATTCCACACAATGTTATGGAGAATTCATCTCAAATTCGGAGAAAAAAATGACCCATGAATAGATATATTTATCATCTATAAAATTACTCTTTAATAACAAAGAGTTATCCTCTTATTCCATTTTATTTTATGTGTTTTGATAAAATTATATTTGAATTGAAGGTGTTTTGTTTCTAATATCACTTCTGGGAAGAATTAATAGATTTCACATTATAGATTCTTCTAACTTCCATGAAATATATAAAAATGGTGTTTTCATAAAGGGTATAAACCATAAGAATAATATGTCATTTAAATTAAAATTGTTCTAGAAATTATCATATAAGACATAATAACTTATTATAAGAATATTGAGGAGATAAAAAATATATACCACCTATTGTTTGAATTTTGTTTCCAATAAAGATTACAATGTTTGATTACACATATTGAATTTTAAATATGTGAAGATGTATTGAGAAAAAAATAAAAATGGGAAATTATTAGGTCTAGTGTTTTATATTTTTTTCAATGATTTGTTAAAATGTGTTTGGTTAGTTAATGGGAAGATATTATGACTCTTGAATAGTTATTATGAATACATTAAATGGAATTTAATTTCATGATTTAATAATTATGTAATGACCTGTAAAAATCAAGGTAATTTTTTTTCTTAATTTTCTTTTGGATTTTACGAGTACGCTGTTTCTGACGGCACCTGATTTTGAGGCCCGGTGTGCCCGGAATCATTTTCCAAAGTTTATCTCAGGTGCGTTCAGTGAACGAACGAGCGGGTTTTCCTAACTTTTGAAGTAGTGCTCAGAATCGAAATTCGAGGACACCGATAGAATCACAATGCCGGTAATTGCTTAGAAACACTTTTTTCCAGAGTTGCGTTTTCTCAGGAAGAGTTCATTAGTTTTGTGGATAATGACTTCTGAGAAATAAAATTTGTGGAACTAATTTTATTTCATTTAAAGTTGATTAACCTATACAAAGTGGTTGAAGTGGAACCCACTATATCCTACTCCACTAGGTAGGATATTTTTGTGTGGGTCCCACACGAGCCCCACCTTTTCAACTTCCTCAAAACCATGCCCCCTTTAATTGAAATTCAACTCTGACGTTTAACTTAATGTTTAAATGCCTCATTAATTTGGGCGGTTTAAACTTCTCAATTAATCCAATTAATTGATTGATTCAAATTTTGAATTTCAAAATGTTTGGCTTCTGTGTTAATAAAATAAGACATGTCTTATTTTATTAAATGGTTTTTTTGTGAGAGAGGGCTGGTGAGAAATCACTCAAAGCGTGGAAGCACTCCTTCCTCGACGAAGAATACGAAGAACGCGAAGAACGCCGACCTCCGACGAAGATCGACAAGAACGCCAGATCCTCGGAGATCGATGACACGACACCGACGAATATTTTCTCCGCGATGCGACGATCCCCCTTCTGCCACGCCTTCTTCCACGACGTTCAATTCTGCGACGAACTTTCATTCGACAATTTCATCAAGGTAGGGGAATTATATTTGATTTTCTCTTTCTTTTGAGAAAAGGACAATGAGCACAGGTCAATCTATGCCCGGTTGATCTGCGGATCACACATTCTTGCAGGTTGGTTGCGGGGTAATTAATAGGATGTTTGGTTCAATCTATGTGGATTATATCCTCGACCTTTGATTATATTGTTGAATGTTGTTGAGCCACTTATTATCGTAATGATGGGAGAAGGTTGGACCGCAAAATCACGGCCGACCCCCTCCCCCTTTTTATGATTTTTCTTGTTGCGGCACGAGAAAAGGCGGCGCGGTGTAGCGGCACCGCACGTAAACAATGAAGAAGCGTGGCGCCATCACGCCGCGCCGTTGCAGCGTTTCGAAGGCTCCGAAGATCGTTAATTGACAGCGGATTGTCGGACGGTGTCGGAATGGTACGTAGTGGTGTTTTGAAGGCATATCAGAGAAGTGTCTGTCCCGGGAGGACCGAAGGCAATACGGACCACCAGAGCACGTCTGGTGGTCCGCGGAAAATTCTGCCGGCGTGCCGCCAAGAAGCTCCGTCGTGGCTGAAGCTGCGATGGCAGGTGGCGGTCTCGTGGCCGCGTGGGACCGAGGGTGACGCGGCGGCCAGCGTCGTGTTGCTGGCAGAGAGCGGCACCCACGTGGGGGCCATAGCTTCATTCAAGGAGGGAAACCGCACCCCGCTGTTCCGCTCAGATAGACAGCCGAGCGGGCCACGCGGCCGCGCCAGCGCGGCAGGCCAACCGGCCGGGCTGGGCTGCACCCAGGCTGGGCCGAGTCGCGCCCACTAGGTCGGGCTGCGCCCTATTGGGCAGGACATATACCCGGTTCGGGTCGACCTGGTTCGGGCCGACCCAGGGGGGTCTCGGGCCGGGTCTGTCCGGGCCCAAACCCCTATTTTCGGGCAGTTTCCGTTCAGATGCCCATAACATGGGCTACAGGCCTTTGATCGACACACTGTTAGTTGCGATACAATCCTTGGATGTAGAAGGTCATTTCGGTATATCATACTGATGGTTTCGGAGATCTTTGGGTATGGACGGGTTGGTTCGAACCCAAAACCAACCGGGCCCTTGGAGCGGAAACACTTATAACTTGAGCTCTGGACATCCGATCGATGTGCCCGTCAACTTTGTTGGATTTCTCTTGATGAGACGGAACTTTTGGCATACTTCACCTGAGTTTTAGATGCAGTTTGATAGTGGTCGGGTTGGATTTTACCCGAAATCCAACCGGGCCCCTGGAATGGAAAAGCTGATAACTTTCAGATCGGATGTCCGTCTAACAAACCGTCAGCGGTGTTGGTGATCACGTTGAGTAACAGTCCCAATGAGTATACCATATGAGATTTCAGGGTACAGTTGAGATACGGCCGGGTTGGTTCACACACGAAACCAACCGGGGCACTGGGATGAAATGGATAATAACTCACAGACCTGGCATCTGATTGACGCCATGTCTGTTGTGTTGAGACCCCTATGATGAGGCGGTCCTTTGAGATACTTCTTTGTGTGACTTTGAGATACATGGAGTATCGATCTTTAGCTCAGGGAGAGGACCCTCCCGGAGATGAGCGTACGGAGTAAAGAGACTGTGTAGCCGGCTGAGACCTGACGACTGCTTGACCGACTCAACTTGGAGTGGGTCGACTAGCACAGTGGACGGAGCACTACTTTTTTTGGGTGCAGACCAATGGCGGACGGAGCACTACTGAGTTTGGGTGAAGACCTGTGGTACTCATCCAAAGAGTACCTCTACAGGCTATTAGGGGTGATGCCCAACTTTGTTTGGGTGGCAGACCCCGGCAGGAAGCACTAATGTGTTTGGGTGGCTGACCTGTGGTACTCGACAGGAGGAGTACTTCAGCAGTCTTAGGTTAGTGAGAAGTACCTCGGAGTCGTGACATGACCACTATAAACTCCAGAGATGAGGCTCTTCAGCAGTTACGGTTTCGATAATGAAAATCTGGGTTTGAGCTGAGTCAATGACCTTTGTCTTTCCTCATGATTGAGATGGGTCACTTGATCACTTAGGTATATGTATGGGCATATATTTAAGCGGTGGTTATCCGTTGATTTCATAATTTTTGTGATTCCTCATGATTGAGATGGGTTACTGTAGACCCCAGAAAACGCGTCCCC
The DNA here is from genome assembly GCA_963277665.1 of Viscum album. NCBI lineage: Eukaryota > Viridiplantae > Streptophyta > Magnoliopsida > Santalales > Viscaceae > Viscum > Viscum album. The sequence goes on from OY728133.1 coordinate 1,317,756,504, forward strand.
AAAATTTTCCAAATGCTTCCATACATGATCCAAGATCGTATTCCATTTCTCAAGCTTCGATTTGGTAGGTCGTAGGGCCCGAACGGAGTTACGGATTAGGAGTTATGGACGTTTGAAGTTGGGCAGGAAATCTGGTTCGCGAAGCCCATTCGTGAAGCCCCCCCTCCGTGATCGCGGAGCGCCGCTGCGAAGCAATGAGGCGAGAGGCTCCGCAAACCCGTTTGACGTTTGTGATGCGCCGCGAAGACCCGTCGCGAAGCACTAATGCGAAGCACCGATGCGAAGCACCCGTGCAGCGCGGTCCCGCGAAGCCCCGCCGCGAAGCGCCCCGACCATCGTGGCCTCATGAAGCACCAGAGGCGGTGATGCTCCGCGAACGCATTTGACGTTCACGAGCTGCCGCGAAGCTCCAGAGGCGGTGATGCTTCGAGAACACATTTGACGTTCGCGAGCCGCCGCGAAGCTCCGGAGGCGGTACCTCTCCGCGAACGAATTTGACATTCGCGAGCGTGCCGCAAAGCTCCTGAGGCGGCGAGGAATTTCTTCTTCGCGGGGCCCCTGCCTATAAATACCCAGCTCACCCCCCTTCTAGGAGGACGGCCACGGCCACTTCGCCCCTTGGGCAGCCGAGCGGAGCCCCGCATTGCGGCTCTGCGAAGCCATGCTCCGCGACCAGCTTCCTTCGCGTTGCTGCTCCGCGAGCCGAGACTCCAGGAGTCCATGCTTCGCGAGCCTATGCTCCGCGATGCTGCTCCGTGAGACCAAGCTCCGCGAGAGCCCTTTGCTCCGCGAGCCCTTGCTCCACGATGCTGCTCTGCGAGACCAAGCTCCGCGATGCTGCTCCGCGAGACCAAGCTCCGCGAGACCCCTTTGCTCTGCGAGAGACCATTGCTCCGCGAGGCCGTGCTTCGCGAAGCTACTTCGCGAAGACCTATGCTTCGCGAGGATCCTACCTTCACGCCCCTGCCTATAAATTCCCAGCTCACCCCCCTTCTAGGAGGACGGCCACGGCCACTTCTCCCCTTGGGCGGCCGAGCGGAGCTCCGCATTGCGGCTCCGCGAAGCCATGCTCCGCGAGCAGCTTCCTTCATGTTGCAGCTCCACGAGCCGAGACTCCAGGAGTCCATGCTTCGCGAGCCTATGCTCCGCGATGCTGCTCCGTGAGACCAAGCTCCGCGAGAGCCCTTTTCTCCGCGAGCCCTTGCTCTACGATGCTGCTCCGCGATGCTGCTCTGCGAGACCAAGCTCCGCGATGCTGCTCCGCGAGACCAAGCTCCGCGAGACCCCTTTTCTCTACGAGAGACCATTGCTCCGCGAGGCCATGCTTCGCGAAGCTACTTCGCGAAGACCTATGCTTCGTGAGGATCCTACCTTCGCGCCCCTGCCTAAAAATACCCAGCTCACCCCCCTTCTAGGAGGACGGCCACGGCCACTTCGCCCCTTGGGCGGCTGAGCGGAGCTCCGCATTGCGGCTCCGCTAAGCCATGCTCCGCGAGCAGCTTCCTTCGCGTTGCTGCTCCGCGAGCCGAGACTCCAGGAGTCCATGCTTCGCGAGCCTATGCTCCGCGATGCTGCTCTGTGAGACCAAGCTCCGCGAGAGCCCTTTGCTCCGCGATCCCTTGCTCTATGATGCTGCTCCGCGATGCTGCTCTGCGAGACCAAGCTCCGCGATGCTGCTCCGTGAGACCAAGCTCCGCGAGACCCCTTTGCTATGCGAGAGACCATTGCTCCGCGAGGCCATGCTTCGTGAAGCTACCTCGCGAAGACCTATGTTTCGCGAGGATCCTACCTTCGTGCCCTTGCCTATAAATACCCATCTCACCCCCCTTCTAGGAGGACGGCCACGGCCACTTCGCCCCTTGGGCAGCCGAGCGGAGCTCTGCATTGCGGCTCCGCGAAGCCATGCTCCGCGAGCAGCTTCCTTCGCGTTGCTGCTCCGCGAGCCGAGACTCCAGGAGTCCATGCTTCGCGAGCCTATGCTCCGCGATGCTGCTCCGTGAGACCAAGCTCCGCGAGAGCCCTTTTCTCCGTGAGCCCTTGCTCCACGATGCTGCTCCGCGATGCTTCTCTCCGAGACCAAGCTCCGCGATGCTGCTCCGCGAGACCAAGCTCCGCGAGACCCCTTTGCTCTGCGAGAGACCATTGCTCCGCGAGGCCATGCTTTGCGAAGCTACTTCGAGAAGACCTATGCTTCGCGAGGATCCTACCTTCGCGCCCCTTCCTATAAATACCCAGCTCACCCCCCATGAAAAATGGAGAGTCGCACCGCGAACTTTTCGGGCCGGGATGCCGGGATTTTACATTGCGCCCTTATGCGCTCCCACCTTCCACCTATGGAACACCATGATTCGAGATACTCCTCCACACACCATGAAACACCTTGAGTTGACATATCCTCTTGGTTTCATTCCATGTCGTGAGTCGAGATCCTCATCATCAATTCCCCGAGTACCTTGAGTCGAACCATCCCTCAGGCAACTCCTCCAAACCCAATCAGTTGGCTCCTATGCCAGGTTGAACCAGAAAGGACCGCCCTTGCGTAAGTCCCGACACCAAACATTTCTAGGCACCTTCTACCTAGTAGTCCTTTCTACATGACCATAAACTGTAGTAATCCCTATGTGCCAAACATAGGATGCCTCTTGTTCCAAGAGAGAGATGCCTCATGCTCCTTGCATGAGATGCTAACAGTCCTTCCTACATGACTATAAACTGTAGTAAACCCTGTACTCCAAACATAGGATGCCTCTCACCCTATACGAAGAGATGACTTATGCTCCTAGCATAAGATGCCTAATTCCTTGTTTACAGTGGCATAGTTTCAAGAGCGTTGGAATCCGTTCAAACATTCCAGCACTCCACCCCACGCTTTGCGTGCCCTTCATTCGGATCCGCATCCATTTCCAAAGTCTGAAGGGACCCCCTAACAATATGGACGGTAGACCCATGGTCCCCCTGATGTCCTGGGCCAACGCCCCAAAAGGCTTCGGGTGACACTTTGAGGTCCTGTGTTTCGAATACGGTCAGCAGTCGACCCCTCATTTGTTTGTCCCCATTTCAGGCTAACACGATAGGATGCTGTGTTGCGAACATGGTTAGTAGTTATCCTCTATCGCCATTCCACTCTCATCGCATTCCGAATTCCGGACATGTGATTTACATTTTTCATGTCCCTTTGTTTGGGCTGATTCCAACGCCCTTGACGTTATCCCGCTTGTGCACTTGCGCATAGGCACATACCTCAACCCACCAGTGAGTTGGGACGCCCTCATGACCAGACATGAGGAAGACATTACGGGAAGCTTCCTAGCGTAAACCCCATTCACCAGTGCCACTCCTTAGGGGCACTCGGGCAGCTTCCTAGCGTAAGCCCCATTCACCAGTGCCGCTCCATAGCGGCACCCGGGCAGCTTCCTAGCGTAAGCCCCATTCACCATTGCCGCTCCATAGCGGCACCCGGGCAGCTTCCTAGCGTAAGCCCCATTCACCAGTGCCGCTCCATAGCGGCACCCGGGCAGCTTCCTAGCGTAAGCCCCATTCACCATTGTCGCTCCATAGCGGCACCCGGACAGCTTCCTAGCGTAAGCCCCATTCACCAGGGCCGCTCCATAGCGGCACCCGGGCAGCTTCCTAGCGTAAGCCCCATTCACCATTGCCGCTCCATAGCGGCACCCGGGCAGCTTCCTACCGTAAGCCCCATTCACCAGTGCCACTCCTTAGTGGCACCCGGGAAGCTTCCTAGCGTAAGCCCCATTCACCATTTCTGCTCCATAGCGGCACCCGGGCAGCTTCCTAGCGTAAGCCCCATTCACCAGTGCCACTCCTTAGTGGAACCCGGGCATCTCCTTGCATAATCCCCATCCACTATTGTCACTCCTTTTCAGCGGTAAGCCGTTGACATTCCTATGCAGCGGTAAGCCGTTGACATCCTCATCCAGCGGTAATCCGTTGTGACCAAATCCAGCGGTAAGCCGTTGTGACCCCATTTAGCGGTAAGCCGTTCTGGGCCTCCATCCTGGAGTAAGTCCCAACACCATGGGCTGCCCAACGCATAAGCCCCTCTTCGCTTCTCACCGACGCACCCTTCGCGACGTGATCGTCAGGTCCATGCAACCTCTTGTTTCTCACACCGAGCATGACTCACGTGGGCTTAGAGTGAGCACCGACCCTGAAAAACCCCATTTGAACTACGAGGTCTTTGATCCGTGTCAAGGCATGGTATGTAGGAAGCCTCCACGAGGTTCAAGCCCACCCGTCGCTCATTCACGTCGGGTCCCATCCCTGTCCAGCGGTAAGCCGTTGTGACCTTTTGAACTACGAGGTCTTTGATCCGTGTCAAGGCATGGTACGTAGGAAGCCTCCACGAGGTTCAAGCCCACCCGTCGCTCATTCACGTCGGGTCCCATCCCAGTCCAGCGGTAAGCCTTTGTGACCACCTGAACTACGAGGTCTTTGATCCGTCTAAAGGCATGGTACGTAGGAAGCCTTCACGAGGATCAAGCCCACCAATAGTGGACCAAGGTCTACTTTCACGTCGGTTTACCGACAAAACCCAAGTGAACTACGAGGACTTTGATCCATGTCACGGCATGGTACATAGGAAGCCTCCACGAGGTTCAAGACCACCCGTCATTTCACGTCGGGTCTCACCCACGTCCAGCACAACGTTAAACTGCACTCCGGTCCACTGGTAAGCCATTGCGACCCATCCATCCCAACGAACTACAGGGACTTTGATCCGTGTCAAGGCATGGTACGTAGGAAGCCTCCACGAGGTTCAAGACCACCAATAGTGGACCAAGGTCTACTTTCACGTCGGTTCACCGGCGAAGCCAATTTGAACTATGAGGTCTTTGATCCGTGTCAAGGCATGGTACGTAGGAAGCCTCCACGAGGTTCAAGCCCACCAATAGTGGACCAAGGTCTGCTTTCACGTCAGTTCACCGGCGAAACCCCTTTTGAACTACGGGGACTTTGATCCGTGTCAAGGCATGGTACGTAGGAAGCCTCCACGTGGTGCAAGCCCACCAATAGTGGACCAAGGTCTACTTTCACGTCGGTTCATCGACACACCCACCCGTCGTTTCTTCACGCCGGGTCCCATCTTCGTCCAGCATGACGTTAAATTACACTTTGGTCCGGTGGTAAGCCATTGCGACCCAACCATTTGAACTACGAGGACTTTGATCCATGTCTAGGCATGGTACGTAGGAATACTCCCAAAGGTTCAATCCCAACTCCCCTCGGACCAAGGTCCATCTTCATGTCAGTACACTGACGATGCCCGTCGGACCAAGGTCCAGCTTCACATCGGTTTACCGGCACCATCCCGAACTACGCGGACTTTGATTCCCTGCCACGGGGATACGTAGGAAGCCTCTTCAAGGCTCAAGCCCAACTTCATTGTCGCCCCCTGCGATGGTCCCATTTCATTCCCCCTCCACTTCATTCATCCATCCACCACCCATCCTGATTCTCACCCTGGCTGCCACATCCCGGTGGGATCATGCCATCCACATCCTCGCTGCCCCTAGCGGCACATGGGCCGCTTTCCACGTGTAAGCCCCATCATATCTCTGGGTCGTTGTCCTCTATGTACACCCCGATTCATCACCCTTTTCTCCTCTAGGGAGTGCACCACCTCGGATCCGTCCTCATTGGGCGTTCTGATCCATCGCCTTGGTAAACCTTCCAGGTGTTCCCTCCCAGGGATATACCAATCTGATCCGTCTCTATGGGACGTTCTGATCACCCTCATTCAGTCTCTGTAAGACGTTAAACTCACGACCTACCTTGTGATAAACATGAGATGCCTGAGGAAAACCTCGGATGGAACGCCTTTGGTGTAACCGTCTCTGCTAGACGTTAATCTTGCAACATACCCTGTGTTAAACACAGGAAGCTGAGGAAAACCTCAGATGCACGCCTCGGGTTCTGCACCCTTGAGATACCCTCTTACGAGGAAGAATACAGGTTCCCCAATGTCCACGCACCCAGAGATGCCCCGGCATTTCTGATGTTTCCGTCTACTCCGACCGAAGGTTGCTACCATGCCATGACCCTATGGAAAGTCTTGACGGAAGTAGCGTAATTAACCGGCGTCCATGACAATATGGCACCGAGAATGAGATTCACGAACAACGTATTAAATCTATAAGGGAGACCCAGACTAGGTGACGAGTTCTGAGGAGGAATCCACGGAAGGAAGAACCGACATCCCATCATCCCGTTTCGATCAAGGAGCAGACGTACCTGAACAAGGAACGAATGCCGCCCACCTTTGGAAAGCGTGAATGCGGGGCAACAGCCACGCGTCCTCACAGACGGATGTGCACGCCCCGGCGAAAGCGTCGGAAACAGTTACTAGATAACGTAGGTATATGTATGGGCTTATACCTAAGTAAGGGTTACCTATTGATATCCTTATTTGGGGTTATCCTAGTTGGATTTAGTGAAACCTCGAGGGTCTCGGGGTCCCTAATGAGTATCGTATACTCACCCCTGAACGGGATGTGCCCGCACCTCGTTGTGTTGGTTGTAGACGACGAGTAGCACTGACAAAGACCGAGTGTTCGAGGAATGGATGGTACCCGGTGGTGGACATCATGATGAGACGATACATGGAGGAGGGTGATGGGCGAGAGTGTCGAGGAGGCTATATGTACATACCCTTCAGTTAAGATCTGTGGTGGACGATCCAGGAGCTGTGCTATCTGTACCTACCCTTCAGGTAAGATTCGTGGTGGACGATCCAGGAGCTGCACTATGTGTACCAACCCTCCAGGTAGGATCCAAGGTGGACGACACATGAACTGCTACTTTTCTTTCAGCTGTTAGTATTTTCTATTGTACATTCTTTCATCTATAGCTGCACTTTTCAGATGGGTTTTTATTCTGGCCCACTTCTTTTTAGTACTACCATTTGTACTTAGTGTATTACTTCCGCTTGTACTATGTGGTGTTTTGTTTACTTTAATAAAGTCAATTACTTCCCAGTTATTAGGATTTACACCTTTGGATCTAGTCGCCAACCCCTGGCCTATGGAAGGCAGGCTTGGGGTAGTCACGACACGGGCCCGAGGACAGGTCGTGACAAATTGGTATCAGAGTTATACGTTTTGCCATAGAACCTCCCTCTGAGTTATTAGCCATTTCATCCCAGGGGCCTGGTTGGTTTCGGGTGCGAACCAACCCATCCGTATCTCAACTGTACCCCGAACTTTCATAGGGTATACTCATAAGGACCGTTTCTCAACGTGATCACCAATGTCGCTGACGGTTTGTCAAACGGGCGTCCGGTCTGAAAGTTATCATCTTTACCGTTCGAGGGGCCCGGCTGGATTTCGGGTTCAATCCAACCCTTCCACTATCCAACTATGTCCAATCCTTAGGTTAATTATGCCAAAAGTTTTGTCTCATCAATAGAAATCCAACAAAGTCGACGACACATCAATCGGACGTCCGGAACTCATGATATAATTGTTTCCACTCCGAGGGCCCGGTTGGTTTTGTGTTCAAACCAACCAGGATGTACTCAAAGTTCTCCGAAACCATGAGTGTAGTATACCGAAATGACCGTATCGATCCAAATATCGCATCGCAACTGATGGTGTGTCGATCGGATGTCCGTGGCCCATGATATGGGAAAATGACCGGAAGTGGTCAGAAAATGGGGGGTCTGGGCCAGGACAGACCCGACCCAACCCCCCTTGGTCGACCCGAACCAGAACTCTGATACCAATTTGTCACGACCCGGCCTCGGGGACCATGTCGCGACTACCCCAATCCCTCCTTCCATAGGCCAGGGGCTGGCGACTAGCACCAAAGGAAATGCCTTCCTAGTTTTTCGGGATTTACGCCTTCAGTGCTAGTCGCCAGCCCCTGGCCAATGGAAGGCGGGATTGGGGTAGTCATGGCATGGGCCCCAAGGACGGGTCGTGACAAATACCGATGATATGCATCGGTTCAAGCATGTATCTTCCCAGTCGAGATACGTGGATGCCGTCGTGCACCTGGTGCAACTGAGGTGGAAGGGTCAAGCGGTAACCCACCTCGCCTACCCTGCTGAGGACTTGAAAAGGTCTGCTGAACCTCGCAGGATACTTGCCGCCTCAACCACAACTCCATAGACTTCATCGAGGTGAAACCCGTAGGAATATGTGGTCACCATCCTCGAAATAAAGAGGACTCCAATTCCTGTTAAGAACTAAAACTCAAAACTCATGCTGCCACGAGGGTAAGGTTGACCGACTCAAGAGTGATTGGTCGCACCCTCCTATGCATGAGTTTATCCAGTGCTTCCTGAGTTTTTCATTTTTTCTGAACAAGTAAAACCCATCCCGACGTTGTAGTTATACCAAAACCTATTTTCCTAATACAGTCAATAAGATCATGAATTGTGAATCTAAACCATATTGAGACCAACGTCGTAAGGCCTCGACACTGCCACTAAGAGATTCCAAACCAAACTCTCGCCTTGAGGGTCAGAACACACTGTCTGTGTAAGTGTGATTATCGAGTCTCCTCCCAAGGTATCTCCATACGTGAGGGTAGATTCTACATCTTACCAGAAACTCCAGTCTTGGAACAAGATTCGTGGAAGGATGAAATGATGAATATCAACGTCTGTTACTACGGCAGCGAGTAGTGGACACAGACTATCCCTTGAATCATTTTTAGAGCCATTGGCTCACACTCCTTGACCGCATGTATCCTCACATTTCCCCTGCTCCCCATCTCCCTCAGCCTTGTGGGGACAACATTGGTGGTTGGTTGTAGCATGTTAAAATGTACACCACCTCATGTCGCTCTCCTAGTCCGCCTCCACGTCTGCTGCTTCGAAGACTCATCTCTCCTTAAAGCTTCCTCTTCTTGAAACATTTAACCCGCCCTAGTCTCTAAGACTGGACCCCGTTTCCTATTTCTTACTGCAATGTGCAGTTTTCATCCGCTCCTGGATGATCTGCACCTTCTTTGCCTACAATCTGTAAAAGATGCTAAGATTTCTCCCTTGCCGAAAAGAGAGACTCGGTCTCATCCCCTAGATAAACAACACCCATAACTTGGGCTACGAACCTCCGATCGACGCACCGTCAGTTGCGATGCGATCCTTGGATCGAGACAGTAGTTTTGGTATATTACACTCGGGTTTTGGAGAAATTTGGTTATGGATGGGTTGGTTCGAACCTGAAACCAACAGTTCCCTAGGAGTGGAAACACTTATATTGTGAGCTCTGGACGTCTGATCGATGTTCCGTCGACGTTTTTGGATTCATATTGATGAGATGGAACTTTTGGCATAATTCTCCTAAGTTTTGGATGCAGATTGATAGTGGCTGGGTTGGATTGTACCCGAAATCCAACTGGGCCCCTGGAACGGAAAATCTGATAACTTTCAGACCGGGAGTCCGTTTGACGAACCGTCAACGGTGTTGGTGATCACGTTGAGAACCGATCCCTATGAGTATACCCTATGAGATTTCGGGGTACAATTGAGATACGACAGGGTTGGTTCACACACGAAACCAACCGGGCCCCTGGAACAAAAAGGCTAATAAATCACAGACGAGGCGTCCGATTGACGCGATGTCTGTTGCGTTGAGACCCCTATGACGAGGTGGTCCTTTGATATGCTTCTTCGTGGGACTTTGAGATACAAAGAGAATCGACCTATAGCTCATGGAGAGGACCCTTCCAGAGATGAGCGTACGGAGTATGGAGGCCGTGTAGCCTGGTGAGACCTGAGGACTACTTGACCGATTCGACTAGCCCAGTGGACGGAGCACTACTTTGTTTGGGTGCAGACCCATGGTGGACGGAGCACTGTGGAGTTTGGGTGTAGACCAGCGGTACTCGTCTGGAGACTACCCCTGCAGGCTATTAGGGGGGATGCACTACTATGTTTGGGAGGTAGACCCCTGTGGGAAGCACTACTGTGATTGGGTGGCTGACCCACGGTACTCGACAGGAGAAGTACCTCAGCAGTCTTAGGTTAGTGAGCAGTACCTCGGATTCGTGACTGGACCCCTGTACACTCCAGAGATGGGGCACTTCAGTAGTTATGGTTTCGATAATGAAAATTCCGGTTTGAGATGAGTCAATGACATTTGGGTTTTCCTCATGATTGCGATTGGTCACTTGATCACTTAGGTATATGTATGGGCATATACCTAAGTAGTGGTTATCCGTTTATTTCATAACATTTGTGTTTCCTCATGATTGATATGGGTTACTTCATAACTTAGGTATAAGTATGGGCTTATACCTAAGTAAGGGTTATCTATTGAGATCCTTCTTTTTGGTTATCCTTGTTGGATTTAGTGAGACCTCGAGGGTCTCAGGGTCCCTACTGAGTATCTTATACTCACCCATGCACGGGCTATGTCTGCACCTAGTTGTGTTGGTTGCAGACGATGATAATCACTGACGAAGGCCGAGTGTTCGAGGACTGGACGGTACCCGGTGGTGGACTTCACGACGAGACGATACTCGGAGGAGGTTTATGGTCGAGAGCGTCGAGGAGGATATCTGCACCTACCCTTCATGTAGGATCTGTGGTGGACGATCCAGGAGCTGCACTATCTGTACCTACCCTTCAGGTAGGATCTTTGGTGGATGATCCAGGAGCTGCACTATCTGTACCTACCCTTCAGGTAGGATCCGAGGTGGATGACCCAGGAGCTGCTACATTTCTTCCAGCTATTAGTCTTTTCTATTGTACTTCCATTCAGTTGTAGCTGCACTTTTCAGATGGGTTTGTATTCTGGCCCACTTTTTTCAGTACTTCCTTTTTTACTTAGTGTATTACATCCTGTTGTACTCTGTGGTGTTTTTATTACTTCTATAAAGGTAATTTCTTCCCAGTTATTAGGATTTACACCTTTGGTGCTAGTTTTTAGCCCCTGGCCTATGGAAGGCGGGCTTGGAGTTGTCACGGCACAGGCCTGAGGATGGGTCATGACAAATTATCCTTTTAATTTTGATGTTTTTGGGAATAATATAATGTTGTAAGATATGTGTCAATAATGATGATACATTATTTACAACAATTCTTGGGTAAAATAAAAATTGGAATAATTCCATGTAAAATGTTTTTACAATTTACATGAATAATATTTTAGTAATGATTGTAATTCAATTATATACTTAGAATTATATGTATTATATGAGTTCATACTTAATAAAAATATGGAATCCTTTTTAAAACCATGAATACCTCAACCATATATATGGGATTTATGAGTCAACCCCATGGGTGAGGATCGACCAAGCTAGATGTGGTCAGTTTGTTTGAGGTTGGGATATCATGGTTCCCATTGGGAGGTTCATGGGTGAGACCATGCACGAGTAAGTGGATGCACTCATGGGATATGAAATAAGGTTCCAAGGAATCATATAGGGTGACACGATGGAATGTAGAGTGCACGTGAGTGTTGATAGTGCCCGACCCTTCTAATAGATCTTTGTTTTTGTATAATTGAAATGTTTTCTGGGAGTTCTAAATGACATTTATTTTTGATGTGTGATAAGTATTTCACCCACACTATTCGTCTATTTAAATATAAATGGACCAAAAATATAATTGTAGGATCATGTGGGTAAGGATCATATGATCCCCAAAAGAAATTTATTTTAAAATCTCGACACCATAGAGTTCCAGTATAATTGGAGTATATTTATGTTGTGACTAACGTCGTACATATAAGGTTGAAAGGATTTTTTTTGTGACAGAGATGATTTGAACCTCCATGCATGCAATATCCGTCTTTCATATATAATATTATTCAATGGTGTCTACATTGGTTTAATAAAAAAAAATTTCATATGTTCATTATGAAATGTGGATGAGTTTGATCATTAAAATTAGAGTATAACCACATAATCCAAGTCGCATGAATGTGAGAAGACAATATCGGGATGGGTCCATGGGTTTTATTTGAATCATCATTGAATTTGGGTATTGTAACATTCTATAAAAATGAATTTTTTGAGATGGTATTGCAGTTTTAGTTGTGGAATTGCATGGAAGTGTTGATCCTTGCCTATAAATACTAAGGTTGATTCATTTCTTTAGGAAGTTCTATTGATATTAAGTCTCTTTTTCTCCAAAAGAAAAAATAGAAACATGGACATCTATTTATTGAATAGAATCAATAAAATATTATTTCATTTATAAATAAGGATATCCTTTGGGCCTTTAACATGTGTTTTTTAGACTTGATGATGTTCATTCATTGGTTCTATAAAGCCATTCAAGATTTCACAAATTGCACAGAGATACTGTAAACCAGTGGATAAACTGTCACTATGTTACACTAAAGAGAAAAATCGATATAAATCAAATCATTGAGGTCATATTTTGTTTTTATAAAAGAGTATATATATATTCATTAAAGTATATGTGAAAATAAAAGTATGGGTGCGATGATTAAAATATTCATTCATTCCCATTCAGGTTTACGCAAGGTAGACAATGGGTTGTGAAAAGAAGTATGTGCATGCATTCATGAAATCATGAATGCATAATTAATTGAGATACATAAACCATTTTCTGTATATGTTAATATGGAGGTTGATGTAAAATAGAGATTAATGGTGAAAGAAGTAATATTGAAATTAATATGTACCATGGTTTCAAAAAGAGAACAATTCTGGAGTGAAAATTCTTTTCAATCATAAAATAACATTAAAGATAATCTTTTCACTATATACACATTAAAAAGAGTTTTATTCTTCAATTTAATTTAAAAATTAAATCTAGAGGTTTTTATTATTGAACAATCTACTCATTTAAAGGTGATCATAAATATTGATCAAGACTCAATGACCTAGACAATGTATGTTGATGATGCTTAATGAAAATATGTGAAAGTTAGATTATGAAATCTCATGGAAGAAGATAAATATATTATATTTCAATTAATAATACCTAAAAATGGAAAATAATTATTCTAGTTGGATCAGAATGTAGTGACGAATTATTTTTATTTAGTGTTAAGAGTTTGAAGAATCTCCCAACAAGTGATGAAAGAAAGTGGAAGCCTTTAACATAGAGTTGGAAGAAGAAGATGTCTCGCAATTAGTACCAAGAGTAAAAAAAGTTTTCTAGTTGGATTTAGAAGAAATATATATCTTTCAATTAGAGATTTTAGTTCGAGGATACACTCATATGGTGTAATAAATATTGAAGATGTCTATCAGTTAGAGATGTGATACGTGTAATCTCTTGTTTGATAGTGAATAATATATAATTTGGGGGGAATAACCAGTATTAAAATGTAGTTATATATTTATCAACATAGTAAATATTTTATGATATTATCTCCATTATCAAAACAACATAATAGTTGAGATTTGTATATATCATTTAGTGGATCAAAAAACATAACAAGTTAAAGAGGTCGAATTCAAAAAAAAATCATAAAAAGTAAACCCTTTATTTACCCCTACCAGTGGTCAATATGGAATAGGGATGTAGGTATAATGATATAGTCTTAATATACTTGGATATCACTTCATCTTAAATGAATATTCAGCACATTAAAAAAATTAATTCTCAAGGGCTGTAATAGTTTAGTTTATTTGGAAACATGGAAACATTGTATTCTAATTTTTTTAATGATCTTCTACATCTCCCAAAAAGATATAATTATTTATTAATCATAATTATAACATTTATTCATAACCTAGTGAATGGAAACAAAGGAAAGGGGTGATCTCAGATGGTTAGTATTATTAAAAAGGATGATATGTAAGCATAACAAGAGAATAAGGGTTTAAGAAGATGATCTTAACAGTACCTGATATCACCCTGAAAATCAAATATCATATTAAAGAGTCATGGAAAAAATATTGGTAGTTCAAATGACATGAATCATAATGAAATCAAGAGCATAATCCATGATATTAAAACATTATCATAATACATGTGATTGGGTAAGAAATATAAATAGATAAAATTATTTTCATAATTGTCAAGGAATAATTCCAATTCCATAATAGTGAAATGGGTTAACTCCCCAAACCATCTTAGTATAAATGTATAATCCCAAGTCCATACTAGTGTAAAACTACATTACTAAACTAGGTTCACTACCCATTATTGCCTGGTATTTTTTAACTCATATCACCTCCCTTTATCACCCTATATTTCTGAATCGAGTTCACTACTTTTCCATCCCTGTGATTTTTAATCAATTTCACTACTCATTCTATCACTATATTACTAAACTAGGTTCAAATCTCATTCTGGTCTTTGTTACTGAATTTAGTTCACTCATTATTTCATCCCGGTCTTACTGAACTGGGACCACCTCCTCATTCCAGCACTATATCACTAAACCAATTTCAATCCTAGTTCTATCCCTATAAATATCATGAGATATATAAATATTTTCCCAATACATTGGAGGGAGATATAGATTCCACCCATCACATAATTAAATCATATATACGTGTGTCGTAATATAATAACACATTACTCATATCATGAACCTTGGAAAAATATGGGTTTAATAAATATCATATTATAACCCTTTAAATGAAATGGTTATCATTAAAATTTCATCATACTAAAACCTATAGAAAAGGGAATGGTTTCATAATCATTTCATTGTATAATAACCCATTAAAGGAAGCAATTTTCTTAATAATTTTATCATGGTATAACCTATAAGGACCTGCTATTTCTCATTGGTTTCAGAATACATCAAATCATTACTATGCCTTAAGAGACATCCCCTAGATGCCAAAGGATGTAAATAAATTCATATGGTGTTAGAATACAAGTAGGGGCCAATTTAAACTTTAATAATAAAACCATAAACCAAAAATATCACTATATGATTCATGAACAAATTAAATACAACACAACTACTTTATCTATACCAAATAAAATATAATGTGTGAAACAATGGAGTACCAAAAAAATTTCCAAGTAAATAGTAGATAAAAAAATAATGACTCTCAAATGAACATAATACTTCATGATGAAAAAACTTTAAGCTCTACAATCACCTGACAAACAAGGTATCATGAGGTTGTGCTAAACACATGTGATACTTTACCTTTGCCCATGTCCAGAAAGATATCATCTGAAAAAGAACCAAAGTGACAAATTAAGGTTGAGTAAAATACTCAGTAGGTTTTCCCCCAAAGACTTCCATACTCACGCCACTATGATAGAAGAGTTGGAAATAATTATATAAAACTGCATAAATAAAAAAATGTCGCATAACAGTTTATAACTAAATATAAACATGTTTCAAAATCAATTTATAACCATGTATGCAAGTAAAAATTAAACTGACATTATATCATGTCATTTTTCAATATAAATAACTAAAAAAATATTTAAAACCATTTTTTAATATTCTTTTGTACTTCCCAATATATTCCACAAATCCACACAACGAATGATGAATGCTACGCGATGAGTGTTCCATACTCATGAGCGGTTTCCCATCAATCTATCATTTCATCACATGTATATTATATCCCATATACCATATGACCTTTTTCACTAAGCACAAGTTCATTTATCAACCAATACCCTTAAATAAAACACAAACACATACACCAAATATGTCCAAGTATGATGAAAAAAACACCCTTTCAATAAAAATATATTTTTATTGAAACTCATTTCCATCCAAAAAAAATTGAATGCCAAAAAATTTTAATAAAACAACATTATTATTTAAAAACAAGTTTACATCAAACCGTTTATCAATTCCATAAAATCTATGATTTTAAATCACCATATTAAATTCAACAAACTAAAACAATTTGCACCACAATTCACTAACATTACACAATTCCACAAAAACGATAAATCATCACTAATGAATATTTATTCCATGAATTGAACCAATATTTCACAATCATTTCCATTAAATTTAATAAAATTTATACTAATCCTATCAATTCTAACAATATGATTTTTGAGAGAACCCACCTACCTCAAAGGTTTTGATGAAACTCAGAACGGTTGAAGAACGCTCTAGAAACTGGGTTGAAACTCACGAAAAATAGCTATCGATCTCTACTCCTACAATAAAAGAACCCAAACAAACTCATATTTCACATATCCGAACATAAATGATCCCATAACAGGTGTATATATGAAAATAAATAGTTTGGGAGAAGGATATCTCAGTAGATCTATAAAACAAGACAAGAATGACGAATAACATAACTTACCCCAATCATCGGGATTTAAAATACCAGAGGAATACATCATATTGAATAAAAAATTATTGGGATAGGTTCTCCTACCTTTAATAGTGAGGAATATCTATTTAGGGGTCCTTAAGAAGAAAAACGTGGGAGATATTTTAAAAATAAGTGACATCTTATTTTTAAGGATCTAACATTGACTCTGCACATGGTTAGACCACACGGTTAGAAAGAACATGATCTAATAGTGTGTTAGATACTACATTGAGGAAGTCAATGCATGACCTCCTCACACAATCTCTCTAACCATGATCAAAATATTCCAAATATAATCTCACAAAATTGAAAATTCACATGGTTACTTTTAGGATATCCAAACATTTTAGAAAAACCATGTACAACCCATGCACACAAACTTTATCCCAAAAAAAACTTTTTTAAAGTTCACCCAACTCTCACATCCTTAACACTTACACATTATAACACTGAAAATAGTCATGTAATGGTTACTTACCAGAAACTGGGAGTACAACATTCCCCCACCACTTGTCTTTCCATCCTTGAAAAGTAAAAATCGTTTCTTCCCTGAAAGCATTCCATCCATTATTCTTTTATTTCCTTCTCACATGCACATGTCTCTTATTGAATCTAAACCTTCTTCCATGAAACCCACACTAGACTGATGTAGTTTATACACAATAATTTCTATTTCCTATCCATGATCTGCACCACGATATGTACCATTAAAGTATATAGCTCTAGGTCACCATTATCCAATCAGATCACATGGTCTGGATATTGCTGATACTTTTTCAATTGAGATATGTTGAACACATTATGCACCAAATTGAACCATGGTGGAAATTCCATTTGATTTTCCACATCTCTAACCTGTTACAGTGTCTTCAAAGGGACAATATATCAATGAGATATCAATCCTTTCTTTTTGAAATGATGAGGTCCATATTTTGGAAAGATCCTCATGAACACATGACCACTCAAGGAAAACAACAATGACCATCATTGATGATCAGCATAAGAACTCTGACGACTCAAAATTGTCTCCATCCTCTTTCTAATTACCTTAATTTTCTCTGTTGTTTATTGGACATGGCTTGACCCAAATGGTGATGTTTCACCTATTTCCACCCAACATAGTGGAGAAAGACAAGGATTCCCATATAATGATTAAAATAGAGCCATATGTATCGAGGCCTGATAGCTATTATTTGATAAGAACTACATTAAGGGTATGTGCTCTTCCGATTATCCACAAAAACCCATTACACAAGCCCACAAAATATCATCATAAATATGTATCATTCTTTCATATTGACCACCTGTTTAAACAGGATACAACATACTCATAGTTAAATGATTTCTTATGTCTCTCTATAATGTTTTTTTATAAATGATATGTGATCCTTGGATCTCTTTTTGACACTATTGACTCTAGTATTCCATGAATCTTTACCACTTCATGGATATAGATTTCAAAAATTTCCTTCATCTTATGAGTTTCACATATAGAGATGAAATGGGATGACTTGGTAAGATGATCTACTATCACCCATATATCATCATGTTTCTGAACTAGTCATGGGAGACGTATAAAAAAATCCATCACTATTTTCTATCATTTCCACATTGGGATATATAAATATTGTAACATGCCTAACATTCACTGATGCTCTTCTTTAAACTACTGAAAAGTTATGAACTACATGAAAAACTCATCCACCTACTTTTTCAAGGCACTCCACCTAAACTATGCCTTTAAAGGATTGTACATATTCTATGTACCTGAATGTACAACCCATATTGGGTGGTGGTAAGGATGAAGATGATATTTTGTACAAGACATAGGTATAACCCTATGATATATGACACATTGAATTGAACTCACATTGTGTTTTCATCCCTCAATGGTCTCCCCCCATTATGTTATAAACACATAATCATGCATTTTTCATCATCTGTTTGTGCCTCTTTGAAAATATTACCCAAATACAGAAATAGTGTAGATGAAAACAAAACCACAAATTCACATTGTTCATCACATTCCACATTCATGATAGTTAATACTAACATCAAATTCCATTCATCTGAAGTTTCTTTCTCCAACTGAGCATATGACTTTCTTCTAAATGCATCTTCCACCGAATTCTCAATTCCTGGTTTATACATCATGTAAAATTAAAACATATGGATATACACCATCCATATCCTTTACCTTATATTTAAATCTCACTATGAGAAAATGTGTTTTATGATTTTATTATCAGTGAACACAGTGAATTTCTCACCAAATAGGTAATGGTTCCATGTCTTCAAAGTATGCTCAATACAGCTAGTCTAAATTATGTGTTCGGTAATTATTCACTTGCATTATCGACTGCCTTTAACCATAAGCCACAACATTGTATCATTGCATAATAACATATAACAAACACAATCCTGAAGCATCATATTACATCACATAAACTCATCTCGATTCTAGGAAAAAATCATGATAGGTGACAAATAATGATATACATTCTCCTCCTGGAAGGACTTATAGAATTCCACTATACATTGGAATTGAGAATTATTCTTTATCAAATCTATCATTGGTGAGGTATCCATGACAAGTAACGTATAAGTTATTATTAATAACCATATTTAACAAGAAAAAATCATATCTCAAAGACATTAAATCATGGTTTCCACGAGATAATAGCTTTTATCTTATATAGGCCCACAAAAACACTTTTTTCATAAATCTCATTGCTGATAATGAATACCTCTTATATCCAAAAGAGACACTAAGTCAATTTGGCATATAAAAAATGGTCTCTCGGGATTCCCAAAACTATCTCCATGTGTTTTTCATGCTCATCCCTTGTCCATAAATACATTAATATATCGTCGAAAAACACCAAAAATAAATAATCTAGATATATATGAAATATCTGATACATCAAATATATAAAGACTGATAGTGAATTCATAAGTCCTAAATGTATAACTACATATTCATAGTGTCCGTATTTTATTCTAAAATATATCTTCAGATTATATTCTATTTTTCATTAAAATAATGATATCTGGATCTCAAGTTAATTTTAGGAACTATAAAGCTCCCTAAAATAGATCAATAAAATCATTCAATAATGGAAGTGAATGGTGATTCTTTATCGTAAATTGGTTAATATTACGATAATCGAAACATAGCTTTGTAATTATATCATATTTCATAATGAATAGTAATGTTGCTGCCCATGGATATGTACATGGCTGAATGAATCCATTTTTTTCTAGATCCTATAACTATAATTTAAATTCTCATAACTATTTTTGTATATCCTATAAGATATAAGGGAAATAAGACTGGTCCTTGGAATGATATCAATATTAAATGATACTTCCCTTATAGTTTGTAACCCAGAGAAGGTATTGGGAATGATATATGGAAATTGAAAAACCACTGTTAGCAAATTGACAACAAGGATATCTTCCTTCAATATCAAAGTCAATGCAGCCAACTAGTAAAAGATCATTCTAACAACTGGTGAAAAAAATCTCATTAAAACTTTCTTCACAACATTTTATCCTCTGAAGAGATGCTCGACATCGTAGTCATATGTGAAACATAATTATTCATCCATAACAGTCAATGTGGGCCTTTAACATTGTCTAACAATACATACCCACGATTACAAGATATAAATCCATCTCAATCATTGAGAAGACCCATTTCATGTCATCTCCAACAATAGTTACAACACACAATCTACACACAAATTCTTGAAATTCTCTTTATCCAGGGAGAGTGTATAGTTTTATAAAAGATGGAATCATTTTATGTTTCAAACATAGAAAGTAAAAAATTCAAGAAACAATAGAGGAACACGATATAGTGGTATCAACTAATAGTTGCACAATGGTAGAATTCATAAGAATCATACCTCTCACTATAGATGGTCCAGCCTGATCATCCAATCTCTTCTTCTCAGCTCCATAAAATTGATGCATTTCATGTCTCTTCTATTCATTATCTTGCTATTATTTCATGTATTGGGGATTCATCGTATTACAAGAATCTCAATGTCTAACTTTTCATTATTGATTAGACTAATTCTATTTTCCTCATCTTGTGGAAGCATACAGTGACTGCAATACCTAAGAAGTGTCTCGCACACATGGACTTGGATCACTACAAAAAAAGATCTTAAAATGTACCATCGTGTTGTTTTCATGGAATGATATTAGTGTTTTTGTACATTTCTTCTTTATGTGGTAAAAATACCCTCATAGTTATCATCCATCTTGGAACTTTGGTCATGGAGAAAGATTTACTGATCCAACTATCAGGTTCTAATTTCTTCTCCCATTTTGGAAATAGGTGTCTCCCCTTCTCTTTCTCCTATAATTGAAGTTTCCATAATTCTTAGCAAGGATAATTATACTTCCTCCTCCCATATCTTTTGAGATATCTTGGTAAACCTCCACCACTCTATTCACCATCTCTTTATAGTTATTAATACAAAGAACCACAATCTTCGATCGAATTTCCTGCCTTATCCTTGATTTGAAGATGTGTTTATTTTATGGATGCACTCACGGCAACATCTGGTGCAAAGCATACTAAATTCAGAAATTTAACAACATATTTGGTGACAGATAGATTATACTAATTTAGTATAATGAATTTTGTAATCCTCTGGATTTTGAACGTGTGATGGTAGAATTTTTTTTAAACAATTCCTCAAAATCCTTATAAGTAAGGAATTTATTGTCTTTAGCATGAAGAAATAGTTTCCCCCACTATAATAAATAATCCTCAAGAACATATGTCTCCATCATGACCTTGAGTTCTTCCGATGTGTTGATGAACTCTCTGATAACATTCATCCAACTCAGACGCACCTCATCCTTTTAGGGTATAGAATCACCCATGAAGATGTGTGGATTGTGGTTCAATAATTAGATTGAATGATCCACATTCATGGGATTATCCCTTTGGGTTTCCATGATCAGAATTTAAAAATCATGAATGATACATTGAAACAGATCTTGGTTCACCTATGGTCTAGCTGCACCATGTTTTCCATAATGTTTTCCAATTTGTTTTTAGGAAACCTCACTGGTTCCATTAAATAAATGAATCAAAAAAACTCGATAAGACGCACTCTCTAGTATATGATGAATTAGAATTTCAAAACATATCACATAAACAATAAAATAATTGTTTAAAAAACCATTTTCACATTCATCAATTTTTTGAAAAATATATTCTTTCTTTTGAAAAACATATCATTTTCAAAATACACTAAGTAGCCTTTTTCCAAAATCATTCCTTTGAAAACAAATTATCAGTTTTTAAAAAAATTAAACCTTTTTAAATGATCATAAATTATTACTCTAAATTAAATATTCAATCTTTGTTGGAATTAATTCCTCTAAATCTTAACATTATCATCTCATTGGATAAACCCATGAAAATGAGATTTTTCTATCCTATATGTGTCTCCAAAACACTTATATACCCAAAAACATATTAAGTTGACATTCAGAATAATGGGGCTAGCTACGCCGTTTTTTTATATTCATTTCTTGTCCTAAAAATATTACTCCTTTATAGGATCACAACCCATGGAATAAACAAAGATGAATCAACTCCAATACTAAGAAAGTGAAAAATAACTATTATGCATAGATCGAACAAGATGATACCATTTGTAATGAACCTCTAATTATTATTGTCTTGATACTACAAGAAATCATTACTAGGCCTTAAGAGATATTCCCATGATGCCAAAGACTGGTAATAAATGACAAAGGATTTCAAATACTAGTGGGGGATTATTTACCCTTTATGAATAAATCCATCAAGAAAACGGATCACTATATAATAAATGACAAATGAATGACAACACAACAACTTTATTTATATAAAATACAATACAGTGTGTGATATATTATAATAACAAATGAGTGTCAAAGTAAATAGTGGATAAAAAACTATATACTCTAAAGGAACAACAAGACTCCATGCTCTGCCAGATCCAATCTCCACAATCACTGAATTCCCTCTTATCACAAGGTGGTGCAAAAAACATGTGATACTTTATATTTGCCTATGAACTTGAAGACAAATCATCTAAAAGCAACAAATTTCCAAGGAATGGTGCGTATAATACTTAGTAAGTTTTATCCAACGACCAATCTACTCACACCACTGAGATAGAACCGTTAGAAACAATTATATAAAATATATTATATAAATGAATATCTCAAAACATTTTATAATTAAATGTAAACTTGTTTCCCAAACCATTCATAACAATGTATACATGTTAAATTGAAACCAATTATATAGAATGATATTTTTTTATAAAAATAACTAAACAAAGATTTAAAACCATTTCTCAGTATTCACTTTTCAAACCCAATCCATTCAAAAAATCCACACAACCAACCATGCATGCGACGCGATGACAGTTACATACTCATGAGTGGTTTATCCTCAATATATCAAGTCATCAGATGGTAATTATACCCCACGTTCTATTTTATCATTGGCACTGATTATAAGGTCATATTTCAAACATGACCTACAAACTCCACACGAAAACTCAAAAAAATAATCCCAAGGATCATACAAAAAAACTCATTCAATAAAAACAAATTTTTATTGAAAACCATTTGTATCAAAACAATTTCAATGCCAATAAATTTCAATAAAACGCTATTTTTTAATGAAACCCCATGTTAAATAAAACCATTTATCAATTTTATCAAATACATAATGTAAAATCACCATTTTATATTCATGAAACTATAATAATATTTAAAAATAAATATCCGAGATTACAGTATAAAAAAATGATAAATCATCAATAATATAGATTTATTATATTATTTAAACCAAGATGTCACAATCAATTCCAATTTATTTATTCAATATGAATCTAATCCAATCAATTCATTTAAGAGGAGTTGAGATAGAATCCACCTACCTCATGGTTTTTTATTAAACTCGACAACGGTCGAAAAACACTATAGAAACCGAGCTGAAACTCCCCAAAATGGCATTAGATATTTTATCCTATCACCAAATAAACCAAATATCATCAAATTTATCATACCACAATTTAGATATACTCATAAATGGTTTATATATGAAAAACTAAGTGGATATGAATATTATATATAAATAGATCATTGAAAAAAGATAATAAGGGCGAAGATTGTCACATACCACAACAATCAGGCCTGAAAACGCCATGGGAGGGCTCTAGGTTGACTCAAAAACTATTTTGAAAGGTTATCCCACCTTCCATTTATAGAAATATTGGTTTAGGGGCATATAAGATCCAAATATATATATATTATTAAAAAACAAGTGAGATATTATTTTTAAAGATCTAACATTGACTCTACACACGATTACACCGCATGGTTAGACAAACTATACACTAGATGTTAACTAGATACTACATTAAATAAACCTATACATGGAGTTCTTGCACAATCTCCCAAACCATTCTAAAACTGTTTTGAAGCTTCTACCACAAAACGGTAATGACACACAGTTTCTCTTAAGATATTTTCACTGTTTATAATAATCGTGCACAACGCATACACACCTACTTTAGGCACCAAAATTTATTTATAGTTCACCAAACTATCTCATACAATAACCTTACACATTATTACTGTGAAAAGAATCATGAATGATTTACATACTAGAAACTGGGGTTACTACATAATCTGTTGAAGGGAAAAAGTTTCATAACCAACTTATCATCATAATAATAAATCATTCAGAGAAATAATATGAATGATGTCCTTGGATCATGACTGTAATAAAGAATAATATATATCAATTTATGTCATATTATATAGATAAAAATTTGGAAAGATTACATAGAACATAACTTTTCCTTGAAAATCACTTTTTAAAACACATAACATTTTCATAATCCTTTTCATAGAAACATATTTGATAAAAATATATAGGAATCATGAAAAATAATTTTAAAATTTCTTGAAAAAAATATCCTTTATACTTTTAATCAAACATATTTTAAAACATTAAAAACTTTATAACATTTTCCTTTTAAAATAACCTTATAAACACATAAAGTTTTCTTCGAAAACCATTATAAACACCATTTAAAATATAATTTTTTTTGAAAGCCTTTTTATTTGAAACCCATTAAAAAATTTAATTAATATTAGAAAAAAAACATTCATAAAAAAAAATTAAAAATTTCAATGTAATCTTCAATTAAATAAAAATGGGTAAATCCATACATGTCGAACATTCCTATTGCACTGAAAAAAGTTTAATAAAGTGACTTGATTGAAAAAACACAAAGTGATTCATTTTAGAAAATATTTTTTAAATAAGATAAACTTAAGTAAAATTTTATTTTAATGATAATATGGAAATATTATAACATTTTTGAAATCATTTATAGAATTCAGGGTTTTTAAAAAACATATATTTTTTATCGAAGATAAGGATGATGTTAGATTTTCATAACAACACTATTAATTATATTTTTAAATATGGGTGGGAAAATGGAAACATTGCATTAATATTTCATAAATAACCAAAGTATCAGAAAATTAATTATATTTCTTGAGATATGGATAATAATATTTCATCAGAAGAATCACAATCATAAAAACCCATGATAAATTATGAGATTGTAGAAATAAACTATTAACACTTTGGTAAATTTGAATCAAACTCCCCATTAAAAAATAACAATACATGAAGCTAAAAATATTCTCAAAATAAGTATATTCTTGATATTTTATTTAATATGGTAGATAATACATCTCGTAGAAGAGTATAGGTTCATAACATGGCATGTGTATCAAAGAAGGAAAATTAATACAAAATTTCTTTACAAATTTGGTAACTTTTGATCCATAAACACCTTGAAATGTAGATTATAAAATGGATATGTAAATACTCATAATTTTAAGTATAATAGTGATATAATATATTCATTTACAATATATACACCACAAAAAATGATCAAATGGTTAATAATGGATAAATATGACATAAATACAGTTGAGATGAAAAAAACCTTTACATTAAGTCTTGAATTTCTTCATACATATTAAAACATTCTATATAATATGTATAATAATATTATAAATATAAAAACGATCCATATTATCATATATAATATAATATATATTTTTTTATGACATCATATTACCGATTTTATTAATAATTTCATCTTTATGTTATGTTTTGGTAAAATTTTGCTATGTTTTTCATTTATGTTTTGAATTTTTATTCTAGATCCAGTTCCTTGGATAATTATTTAATTATTTTATGAATGTGAAAATGATTTAAATATCATATATTTTCATTATATTAATGTTTATAAAAATAGATAAAAAATAAAATATGAAATCAAGGTCACTATTTTTGGAGATGGTAGGTCGTACAAATGCATGAACGTTGTTTCTATTTTATTTTCATATTAAAAGAATGAAATTATAATAAATAAATATATATATATATATATATATATTCATTAAATTAAAATTTAAGATATTATATATATCATAAAAATTTACTAATTGCATACTTAATAAATTCCATTTACTATGTGATTGAATTACCCTGCTTTGAGGAGGCGGTAGTCAACACGTCTACAAACAAAGTTATCATGTTTACAAAAAATTGAAGGAATGAAGGAATATTTTATTTAATAATTAATGAATCATAAAAAACTATAAATAAAATATATATAATATTATAATAGTATTTCCATCATAGTGAACAACCATGAGAGGTGGTAATGGAAAAATGAATGACATCATTTCACAAGGTGGTAGTCTTCCATACAAATGAATGGTAAGTTCCTTACCTATTTGATGGAAGTATGTGTAGGTTTAGGTATAAAACATTGAATAAAAACATATAAGTATATTTAGGATAATTATTTTTTATAAAATCCTGATATAATAATAATTAAGTGGGTGGAGAATGAAATAAAACAATATAGGTCGTGGAATGTTGTTACCTCTTCTTTCGGTAATTCCCTTTTTGGTTTGAACTAAAGGACTAACAATGATT
Organism: Viscum album; assembly: GCA_963277665.1. Classification (NCBI taxonomy): domain Eukaryota; kingdom Viridiplantae; phylum Streptophyta; class Magnoliopsida; order Santalales; family Viscaceae; genus Viscum; species Viscum album. The sequence goes on from OY728133.1 coordinate 1,317,782,776, forward strand.
TACTTATTCCTATAGTTATGCTTCTTGGTTGAGATGAGGGAATTTTGGAGCTTATTGGGAAAGGGATTAAATATCCAATGTCTATTGAGAGTTGTGATAAAGTGAGGGTTGTGAGTTCCCTTTTATAGAGGAGGATGAGGAGAATTCTTATAAATATTAAATGGTAAACACTCTTGATTGTTCTCCCTTAAATCATGTGCCTCCAATAATTTTACATTTTTTATAAAAATGAGGATATTGTTTATATATTTCCATAAAATGGTTATTTTTACATGTGTCTAGGGTATTATTCCCCTTATGTTATAGTTTAACAAGTATTGTAACGACCTGAATCTAGAGCCCCTCTAGTGGTGCCCCGTACCCGGTTCGCCACATGACCTCAAGCACATTTCCCCAAATTCCAGAGACTTCCGACTAGCAGCGAGGGCCTTAGTGAGTTGGTGGGGAAACTATGCCCTCATTTGGTAAGGTAAACAGTAGAAAAACAACAATAAATAGCAGAAGCAGTATCAACATTCATAACAATAGAAACAAAAAGTGGAAGAAATAATTATATATAGCAATGATGATAATGATGCAGCAGGTACAAGTATCTAAGGAAAGAAGCAAACACAACAATGTGCTGAAATACAACTGAAACCATGTGAAAAAGAAAAAAGAAAGTAAACTCCTCAGCATCGCGAGCCACGACTCGGTCCCATGCTCCCCAATACCTGGTGAAATCAACATTCTGAAGTCGAAGGGAGCTTTCCCTTATCTATACATGCAGCAACATAGTCTGCATGGGCCCAAAAGCTTGGCCCAAACAGGGTGTGAGATACAATCCCAGTAGACAATCACCCAATGATTTGTTCCTAAAAGTCAATGAATACATGGCAATAATATAAACAATAAGTAGTAAAAAGGAAAGCACAAGTATCTACAATCCATAGTTATAGCAACAATGTACACAAGTAAACATCCAACAAAAAAATAAAAAAAGGTAACCCTATAGGTAGCTCTCACACCCTAACCCCTATGGTTCAACCGATAGTACTATAAACCCTATATGAGGCACACACAGTCTCACCCCTCTAGTTCGGCTATGTAATTAAGCAGACTCTCTGGGGAAGCACTCACCATCAATTCCCCCTATAGTTTAGTATCATGCTAAAGTCTCTCTAGGGAAGCACTCAACGTCAATTCCCCCTGTGGACCGCGTTATGGAACTACAGACTCTCTGAGGATGCACTCAACATCAATTCCCCCCTATAGTCTCTCATAATAATTAAAAGACACTCTAGAGAAGCCCTTCTGTCAATTCTCCCTTTGGTCTACTACTATAGCTTCTCACAGTACTGAGTATAACTAATCATGCTCAACGTGCGTATGTCTTCTCATGTAAACCTCAAGAACTACTTGGGTATCAACTAAGGCTCAAGGTAATAAAAAACAACAATTCCACTATCCTACCACTAGGCATGGAAAGAGTAAAAACACCCTATAGGAAAAACCAGCATGGAAAAGAAACCTGAGCACAAAATAAATTACTCAACTCACAAGCAAAAACCTCCACTAAAGCAAGCAAGAAAAAGCAGGCAAACAGCAGGGCATAACAGGAAACACACAATACCCCGGTCAAGGGTATTGGTGGAATTTGAACATAATATTAATTAAATTTATACAGAAAGGAAAAAAACACCTACCTCAATCCTAGGTGATTGATATAAGTGAACCACGACGTCAGATTCTTCTTGGAACGACGTAGATCTGAGAAAATGCACAAAATAGGAAGAATCAAGAAACAAGGAAAAAGCAGAAGGAAGAACTCACCGTTGGGATTCCAACGCAATCGACCATGATCAAATAGGAGAACGGACAACGAGGCAAGAGCTCGTTGAAGATCCAGCTGTACGGTCACATCTGGGCGGACTAAATCTGGAGAAGAAGATGATTTTGGGGGTCAGGCGCGACCCCGGTCCGTTTAATGAAAAAATAAAGTACACGACGTGTACTTCTTGAGTACACGGCGTGTAATTCAAGTTTCCATACTCTGAATTAACCAGCCTCCACCTCAGCACTACACACCGCCTGTGTGGCCCAGACATGACCAACACATGGCTTTTAGCTAGAAAAGCATACACGGCGTGTACTCATAAAGTACACAACGTGTACTACGAAAATTTCTAGAAAAATGTTTTTTCTTAAAAACTCCAGAAAGAGGGAAGACATACCTGAATGAAAAATCCATGTTCTTACATACTTCACCGCTTAATGAAATTCATCCTCGAATTTCCCTAATGAGATAGAGAAGAATAAACCCCGAATAGCTCCGGACATTGCGATCGTACATCGGCCTCCCTCTCCCAGGTCTCGTCCTGTACTCGCCTGTGCTGTCATAACACCCATACCAGAGGAACAGACCGCCCGCGGAGAACCTTCGTACAACGATCGACAATCCGGATAGGATTATCCTTGAATGAAACATCAACATCAAGCTCAACTTCCTCAAGGTGGAAGACATGAGATAGGTATGAAAAGTAACGTCGGAGCTGAGAGACGTGGAAGACATCGTTCATGGCCCGATACCTCTGAGATAGCTGCAACTGATAGTTGACTGGCCCAACTCTCTCAAAGTCCTCAAATGGACCGACATAATGCGGTGAAAGCTTACCCTGTATCTAAATCCTCTTCTGTCCCAACCTCGGTGCGACACGTAGGAAAACCTGATCACCGACCTCAAACTCCAATGGTCATCTCCGCTGATCAACATAAGACTTATGTTGAGACTATGCTACAGCCATCCTCTTCTGAATCAGCTCTATCTACTCTGAAGTATCCTTAACTAGATGAGGTCCCAGCAAAGATGCCTCTCCTACCTCTAGCCAGCATAAGGGTGACTGGCATGGCCTACCGTACAAAGCCTCAGATGGCAGCATCTAAATGGTCACCTAGAAACTGTTGTTGTAGGAGAACTCCACCAAAGGAATATGCTTCTCCTAGGAACCAAAAAAGTCTATGATGCAATCTCAGAGAACATCCTCAAGCACCTGGATCGTGCGCTCGGACTGGAAATCAGTCTGGGGATGGTATACTGTACTCAAAAGTACCTGTGTACCCAAGGCCTTCTGATGTCCCTACCAGAACAGAGAGGTAAAGCATGCATCTCTGTCTGAAACAATAGAGCGCGAAACACCATGCGGACGTACGATATCTCTGATTTAATGTCGTCCCAGATCATCGACACTAAAGGTCTCCTTGATTGGGAAAAAGTGAGCAACCTTCATAAGCCTGTCGACGATAACCCAAACAGTATCGTTTCCCCGAGGCGATCTCGGCATCCCAGTCTCGAAGTCCATCGCAACATCGTTCCACTTCCACTCTAGAATGGGTAACTGCTGTAAAAGGCATGCTAGTCGCTGATACTCTACATTCACCTGCTACCAAGTAGAACATATCATGAAAAAACCAGAAACATATCTCTTCATACTTGGCCACCAGTATTGGTGATGAAGGTCCCGATACATCTTGGTGATTCCAGGATGAACTTCCCAAACAGAGGAGTAAAAATCCCACATCATCTCCTCGTGTATGTCTACTGGCACCCAAACGTGCCCTGAAAATGTAAGATCTCATCCTCTCCCATTGTCCATCCAGGAAGAGGTTCCTCTCCTGACAAACTCTCTTGCAGGACTAAGCCCTCCAAGTTTGATAGTTGTCTCATCCATACTTGATCAAGTAGCGTGGAGGTAACAGCTAAAGAAGATAGACAATTATGTCCCCGTCTGTCGTGCACCTCTAGATGCATCTTAGAGAATAGAGACATCAGCTGCCACTCACTACAGGCCTCCTTACCTGACTGAATCTGAGTTCTCCAGCTCAACGCATTTTCCACTACATTTCCATTTCCTGTCGTATAGGTGAGCTCGAAGTCAAAAGACTATAGATACTAAACCCACCTACACTGCCTCAGATTCATATCATGCTGATGGAAGATATACTTGAGACTCTTGTGGTCAGTGAAGACAACAAAGCGCTCTCCCAGAATATAATTTCTCCAATAGAGCAAGGCGTGAACAATAGCTGCCAACTCCAGATCGTGCGATGGGTAGTTACTCTAATGTGGGCTCATCTGCAGAGACCCGTATGCAACGACTCCATCTCCCTGCATAAGAAAAGCTCTTAGGCCGATATCCAAAGCATCACAGTAAACAGTGTAGCTCTTGCCTAGATATGGAAAGACTAGTATCAGTGCTGATGTCAACCTCCCGGCAGATGAGAAAAGTCACGAATGAAGCGTCTGTAGTATCCATCCATCCCTTTGAAGCTTCGTACCTCAAAGGCGTTCTTCGGCATCTCACAGGAGACTACAACTCTCACTTTCTCTGAGTCCACTGACACTCCTACCTCTGAGATGATGTGACCTAAGAAGTGAATCTTATCCATCCATAAGTGGCACTTTCAGAGTATATATTAAAGACAATGCTCTCTTAGTGTACTCATAACGATCTCAAGATGTGTGGCATGGTTGTGTCGAGTGTGAGAGTGCACCAAGATATCGTCCACAAAGACCATGACGAATAAGTCCAAATAACTATGGAACAATCGGTTCATCAGTGCCATGAAAACTGCAGGTGCGTTCGTGAGACCGAACATCGTGACGTTATACTCGTATAGACCATACATGCTCATGAAGGCTTTCAAAGGTATATCTGATGGTATAACGTGCAACTGATGGTAACCGTACCTCATTTCGATCTTTGAGAATACCTGGGCTCCTCGAAGATGATTGAAAAGTTCATCAATCCTCAGGAAAGGATATCGGTTCTTAACCATCAACTGTTTCAGCTTCCGATAATCCACACAAAGCTGAAGGGTAACGTCTACCTTCTTTGCAAATTGGACAGGTGAACCCCAAGGAGAAGTACTAGGTCAGATGCAATCCTTATCATATAGCTCCTCCAAATGCTTCTTGAGCTCCTACAACTCAGGTGTGGCCATCCTATAGGGAGGAATGGACACTGGTGCCGCTCCTGGCATGAGATCAATAGAGAATTCTACCTCACACTCTGAAGGCTACCCTAAAAGTCTTATATAAAGACGTCCCTGAAGCGATCCACCACTGGAGGAAAATCCAACTTTGGAGTCCACTAATCATCCAGATAAAGACTAGAAATCTGAGCTATCACCCCTCCTACCCCAAGATGCTCGAGTCCCGCCCGACTCGCCCGAGCATTCAATTCGCCTCTATAAAGAAAAGATTCACCCTATGGTGAGATGAAACTGACTTTGCGGCAATAACAGTCAACGACTACCTGGAAAGGAAACAACCAGTCATTGTTGAGAATGACATCACAGCCTATCATCACTAGGTCATAGGGATCCCATAAGAAGTGATACATTTCCACCATGAGAGGGCACTCTCTACACTAGCGTACACTAGATGTCCTCATCCCCAATGGTGTGTCTAGTGTCAACGAGTCAGTAGAAGAAAAGATGTAGAGTCCAAGGTTCTCTACAATAGCAATAGAGATAAAGTTATGCATATAACTGGTATCGAAAAGGGATGAAGATGAAATTGAGGCGACTAAACTAGTACCTAAAACAGTAGAAGGGTCGTGATCCTACTATTGATAAGTCTGTTCCCTGGAAAAAGACTGGCATGCACCGTGTCCATGTGCCCCTGACTGACCACTCTGAGATGAACCTCCATGCTGGTGCTGAGGGACTGGTGGATGAACGCCACGGCCTCGATCTCCACCTCGTCCCGAACGGATGGATGGACTACAGTTCCCTAACTGGTGAGAGACTGGTGGGGCTACTCCTGATCGAGGAGTCGTGGAAGAACCCCGGTCACCAGTTGCTGGTGAGAAAACCTGACTGAAATGCTTAAGGTGACACATCTTGCCGAAAAGAATGGAACTCCACGGGGTCTCTCTGGCACTGCGACCTCATGTGCCCTGTCAGGCCACACTAGTATCACGTCACCTGGCTGCCTGATGATCTGTCTCAATTCCTGAAATCACCGCTTGTAGGCTCCATACAACACTTCTTGTTATCATCTAGAGGAAAGCTAGCTCTGGAAGCAGAACCACCCTGACTCACAACTCCAGAGTCTGTCAGATTGTGCTCTGTAATCAGTGCCTGGTTGACGATGAAAGTAATGGAAGTCAGCTAGAAGTTGTTCACCTGCGATAGAATCTCCCGCCTGAGTCCATCCTCAAACTTCCTCACCAAGAACACCACACTCTCATCCCGAAGGGGTGTAAAACGCAGCAGCTCAGTGAATCGAGAGGAATACTCCATAACAGATAGACTACCCTGCTCTAAGCTCATGAACTCATGGGCTCGATCATCCCTCAGGGTCTCAGGGTAGAAGTAGTCATAGAACATGCGCTGGAACTCCTCCAAAGTCATAACCTGTTGTTGACACGCCTGTGACACCACGTCCCACCACCTCTTGGAGGAGTCTCAGAGCTTGTAGGTGGAGAGCTTGACCCGCCTCTCTGGAGGCGTCTCTAGATGCTCAACGATAGTAAGCATTGCTTACAGTCGTGACTCTACAGCCTGAGGTCCCCCGTACCCCGAGAATGTGGGAGGATGCTGCTACTGAAAAATCTGTGTCAAGTCTGCCATAAACGTGGCAGGAGGCGGCGCTCCCTGGAAGACCTTCATCATCCTCATAAAACCTTCCCTAAACTGCGCGTCTTCTCCTGCAACTAGTATGACAGCCGGTGCCAGGGCTGGCTTGAGTGGTGGATCAATAGGAAGTCCCTGATCAGCCCTGTTGTCAGTCTGATCACTTCTTGACAACAGAAGTACAATTAGAAGAAGTCTCCGAGGAATATCTCTGAAAGATCAAAATCAAACCTTAGATCATGAAAACAAGGATATAGAACGCAAGAGTACAAAACAGGAATAGGGGAAGAAAAACACAAAAGATTGAAAAACACGACTACACGGCATTTATAGAAACTACACAGAGTGTCTTCTTATGCCACTGACATGGGCGTGTACTCCTGCCCTACAAGTCGTGAAACAACTCAAACTACACAATGTGACGACCCCAACTCATGGAGTGTACATGAAAACTAGTCCCCAGCCCGAGTATCTTTACATGGCTAACCCACACGGTCCGACTCAACCAGAGACTACACGGCGTGTTTGAAACAAACATGACATGTACTAGACAAGGATTCGAAGGTCCGTGGTGTTTTGTAAACGACTGGACCTTACACAGCGTGCTCAGAACAAACATGGCATGCATAGGCGAGATGACCTTGTCCCGTGTTGTTCGTGACATGGTCGGGTACCTGGACAAGACTGGACAGCGTGTTCCAAATAAACATGGAATGTGGAAAAGAAGGTAACGATGGCCCGTGTTGTTCGTGACACGGCCGGGTAGCAGGACAAGACCACACGGCGTGTTCCGAACAATCACGGCATGTGGAAAAGAAGGTAGCGTCAACCCGTGTAGTTCGTGACACGGCCGGGTACCTAGACAAGGCTACACGGCGTGTTTCATAAGGACACGATGTGTGCTACCCGAGCTTCCCCGGCCCGTGTTGTTAGTGACACGTCCGGGTACACAGCTCCGAACTCCCATGGCATGTATCAATGGTACACAGCATGTTCCCGGAGTTACTCCCACGACACCGTGTTCTTCTCACACAGTCAGTGACACGGCCTGAAAACTACCCGGGGTGTATCCAAAATGTACAAGCCGTGTATTCTGGGTTTTTCTGGGCAGTAGCTCAGAAACTGAGCAGAATACTAGAAATGCTAAAAACAAGGGAATAATGACCAAATTTGGATCCATGAGGCCCTATATCACCTCAATAACAAGTATTTGGCCTTCAATTTAATCAAGGAACAAAACAAAAAGTTTTCTAACATGACAAACGAGAATCTATCATGAATCTATCACAACAGCATGCATAATCTACACAGAGTATATCACAACAGCATGCAATCGCTAATGCACCCTGGATGGCATGGAAAGAATTCATGAAATGTGATTTCTACAAGTTTCTATATGATGCATGAGATGGAATACCCTCATATCATCAGGTTGGGACAGAAATAGAACCAAAATCTTAGAACAATAATAGCACAAGTTAAGTGAATCAATCGTGGTGAACTTAGATCAATCATAAAATATCAAAACCAAAAAACTGCAATTTACGAGGAAGTATGGATTTTCCCTGTACACTGGTTAGAAAATCCCGAGCATAGCTTAATGCCAAGTACCGAATCCATCCAATCCTTGGTTAAAGTCTCCAAATAGTAAGGCAAGAGAAAATAACTCCTCTGATACCACTTTTTAATGACCCGAATCCAGATCCCCTCCATTGGTGCCCCGTACACAGTTCGCCACATGACCTCAAGTGCGTTTCCCCATATGCCAGAGGCTGCCGACTAGAATCCAGGGCCTCGGTGAGTCTGTGGGAAAACTATGCCCTCATTTGGTAAGGTACACAGTGGAAAAACAACAGTCAAAAGCGGAAGCAGTAACAACATGCATAACAACAGAAACAAAACAACAGAAGAAATGATTATATATAGCAATGACGACAATGATGCCGCAGGTACAAGTACCTAAGGAAAGCAGTAAAAACAACAACGTGTAGAAATACAACTGAAACCAAGTGAAAATGGGAAATAAAGTAGACTCCTCAGCATCGTGTGCCACGACTCGATCCCAAGCTCCCGAGCTCCTGCTGAATTCAAGATTCTGATGTAGAAGTGAGCTTGCCCTTATCTATACCTGTAGCAACATAGTCTGCTTGGGCCCAAAAGCATGGCCCAAATAGGGTTTGAGATACAATCAAAGTATTCAATCACCCATAGAATTGTGCCTAACAGTCAATAAATACATGGCAGTAATATAAACATGAAGCAGCAAACATGAATTCACAAGCAGCTACAATTCACAGTTCTAGCAAACAAGTACACAAGTAAATAGTCAGGAAAAAAAAATAAATAGGTAACCCTCTGGGTAGCTCTCACATCCAAACCCATGTGGTTCAACCTATAGTACTAGCAACCCTCTGGGAGGCACACACAGTCTCACCCCTCTATTTTGGCTACGTAATTAAGCAGACTCTCTGGGGAGGCACTCACCGTCAATTCCCCCTATTGTCTAGTATTGTGTTGAAGGCTCTCTGGGGAAGCACTAAACGTCAATTCCCCATGTGGCCTGCATTGTGGAACTACAGGCTCTCTGTGGAAGAACTCAATGTCAATTCCCCCTATAGTCTGGAATCGTAATTAAAAGACACTCTGGAGAAGCCCTTCTGTCAATTCTCCCTTTGTTCTACTACTGTAGGTTCTCACAGTCTAGAGTATAATTAAACATGATCAGTGTGCGTATGTTGTCCCAAGTAAACCTCCAGAACTACTTGGCTATCAACTAAGGATCAACAATATTAAAAAACTACAGTTCCACTATCCTACGACAAGGCATGGAAAGAGGCAAAATGCCCTATAGGGAAAAAAAGAATGGAAAAGCAACCTGAGCACAAAATAAATTACTCTACTCACAATCAACAACCTCCACTAAAGAAAAAAAGCAAAAGTAGGCCAACATGAGGGAAAAACATGAAACATGCAATACCGCGTTCAAGGTTATTAGTGGAATTTTCACATAATATTCCTCAAATTTCTACAGAAAGGCACAAACCACCTACCTAGATCCTAGGTGATTTATATAAGTGAATCATGATGACATATTCCCCTTGAAACAACGTAGATCTGAGAAAACACACAAAACGCTCAACCTACGATAACTTGGAAACCAGCCAGAATCAAGAAACAAGGATAAAGAAGAAGGAATAAATCACCGCTGTGATTCCAACGCAATCGACCGTGCTCGAATCGGAGAACGGATGGTGAGGTGGGATCTCATCGAAGATCCGACCATACGGTCGCTTCTGGTCGGGCGAAATCTAGAGAAGAAAATGATTTTGGGGGTTAGGTGCGACCCTAGTCCATTTAATGAAAAAAAAGAAATTACACGGCATATACTTCAATTTTCCGTACTCCGAATTAACTAGCCTATACCTCAGCCCTACACACCGTGTGTGTGGCCTGGACACAGCCAGCAGACGACTTATAGCCAGAAAAGCGTACACTGTGTGTACTCAGAAAGTACACTGCATGTACTTTGAAAACTTCCAGAAAAAACTTTTTTCATAAAAACTCCAGAAAGAGGGAAAACATGCCTGAAATGAAATTCGGGTTCTTACAACTATGTAATCTTGTTTCTACCTTAATCATGGTAATTACTTTTAATTTAATTCACAAATTTATTATGGAAGAAACAAAATTTACCTTAATATATATTATATATTATTATTATTAATAATATATAATCCATTTCTAAAAATTATTACCACATTAGTGGTAGAAATTAATTTAATATTAATCATGCTGACATGTTGCTAAAGAGGTGTTTAAATGCCAAAAAGATGAATAGATATAAATGTTTTCATATCCACAATCAAAGTTAAATTGTTTATAATGAAATAAATTGGATTAATTGATTTATAATTTATCTAATTATTCTTTTAATACAAATTAATATATATATGAAATTTATATATAAATTTAACAAAAAATATGTTTGGAATTAATATTTAGTTTTTTTCACTATTCATTAAAAAATGAAACTTTTAAAAAAATTAAAAAAAGTAAATTTTGATATTAATACTCAAAAAATGATTTTTATTTGTTCAAATAAAATTTATATAATTTATAAAATTTATTTTTAAAATTGGATCGCCTTTAAAAGGTTGTAAGATTACCTATTTGAAAAAATACATCTTTTTATTCAAAAAAATGAGTTTATTCTGAACTTATTCCAATCAAATATATTACATGAGTTTATAAAACATTTAATAAATATATATTATAAACATTAATAATTTTTTTTAATTTATTGAGATTAAACTATTTCTTTACCTAAAAATAGTTTTCTTAGAAAATTAATTTCAATATTTAAAAATAGTTCTTACCTTCATTTATAAATATATGATTTCCAAATAATAAATTTGATATAATTTTTTAAATCATTTTTCTCAAAATTTAGTCATTATTATTCTTTACATCGATCCCAATGGTAGGTGGTAACTATAATAATTTTTTAATAATATAAATAATAGAATTTTAATGTTCGGTAAAACTCGGCCTTTCATGTAACACAATCTATTGAAAGGACTCAGTATTATGTGGGACACATGAAATATATAGTAGTGCGTGTAGCATAATAAAAAAAATCTTTTATTTAGTAAAATTTATTCATGATTTTTTTTATAACATAAGACATACACAGTTATGTCTTATAAGAGAAGCTATATTCATTGTTGTATGAAATGAAAAATATCAAAAATAATAAATTAGTTTTAAAAATATTCTCAAAATCCTCAAGGTTTTATATTCTACACCCTTAAAATGAATTTTTACTGTGGAAATTTTTTCTGTAATCAAATGTTTAATCATTTAATGTTCATTAATTAGAAACATTCATTGTAATAATTAATAATAACACTTCTTTAAAAAATGGTATATTGGAACCATAATGGTTATCCAAAGTAACTAAAAATTAGTTTTCTATATAGGATAACACAGTTTGGGAGTCAATAGTATAAATATATGAAATATATAAATAATTATTAATATTTATAAAAATAATTGACAACCAGTAAGTGAATGATCAATTGAAAGATAAAGGGATTTGAAACCATAAATCTATGTTGATTTATAATACCATCGGTTAAATATAAACAAAGGTATTAGAATAAAGATTATTCAATACCCATTTCCTAGAGTTAAGGGAATATTTTACCATATAGTAACATTAGTAAATACACATACATGATTTTTTTCCTTTTCATATACACAATCTCACCCTTTGTTTATGCCTTTTTGGATTTCCACGTTATCCTTTAATCCATAAAATGAAAGTGAATTTGTCACCCCTAAAGTGCTAAAAGACCATGAGTTATAATGACATGTCATTCCATATATCATTTAGTTAAAATCATCATAGGATTGTTATAATAGGTTAACAAATATGAAAACAAATCATGAGATGGAGAGATAATACATAAATCTCTAAAACATTATCTCATGTTTAAGTAAAACAAGTCATTAAATATTTAACCCTATACCCCTCCCAAAAGGTGAAAATCCTAAATTTAGTCCTAACAACACTAAATTTATCAAAAATAGTTTATCATTCATCCCCAGTGTATCATAAATTAGATATTATTTTTCACAGACCAAAATGTGAATAACATCATCATGTATTCTCTTGAAACATGGTAATAACATGAATTACCATAAGTACTTATTCAAATCATCCATGTTTCTTTATTTCAATGTTTATTGGATATTCATTCTTTAAATCCAAATTTTTTTTAATCTTCGCAATGATAGTCTAATCCAATTTTTCAAAAAATCACTAATCAGTTACAAGGTAATCAGTACCATCTGATTTAATTATAAATATTGAACATATCATTTTTTCAAAAATCATTATCTCAATATTAGGAACACATTACTGGATTCCTCCCTTAATCAAAATATCTCCATTCTATTAAAACATCTTTCTAATTCATCAGTAACATTCTACAAATCATTTTCTCCTTAATGAATAATTTATACTAAAAATAATTATATATTTCATTATTCATATTACATTATCATTTAATTACAAAACATATACACATAAATCATACAACATTGTTCTCAAACAATTACCAAGTATTGGTGATATTATTTCTTATTACCCCTTTCGTAGAATATGAAATATGAATTGTGACTTACGGTTACTCAACCTCAATTTATAATGCTTTATATATTTAATGTAGGATATACATGTAGAATATCCCAAAACATTCACAGTTTGTTTACATTTTCATCAACTTTAGTAGTATAACCAATACTCATACCACCATAATGATTATATGTTAGAGATTTCCACAAAAGAAGACTATTTAAATAATTCCCATACATTACACATATAAAACATTATAATTTTAACCACATTTATTAAAGTTCATTCCATTGACAAAATTTAGAAAGCATCTGGTGAGAAATTATTTTCATAACAGAACACAAAATAATTCTGAAAAATTAATTACATTATTTATAAATCATGACACAAAATTTTAAATCAATGATACCTTAGGATTAAACATAATGTCATCAATAGGAATATCCTTAGAAATATCCCTAGGGTTCTCACAATGATTTTATCATCCTAGTTTCCAAAGGATGACTATACCATTCCTTTTATACCAAAAATAATGACCCTATATTAACATTCATGGATATTACATCATTTTAGATGAATATTCAAAACATTAAAAAAACACATTCCGATGGACTGTAATAGTTAAGTGTATTTGGAAACATGGAAACATGATATTATAATTGTGTGAAATATATTCAAAATCTCCCATAAATATCATCACCTTTATTACTCCTGCTTAAAAACATTATTCCTAACATGGGGAATGTAATCATAAGAAAGGGGTGAGTTCATATTCTTAGTAAGGAAAAAGAAGAGAGATATATAAGAATAAGATGAGAATAGGTGTTTGAGAACATGATCATAATAGTAAAAGATCATACCATGTATATAAAAGATCATAATAAAGAATCATCTCATAAATATTGGTAGTTCATTAGGAATCAGTCATATTGAAATCAATTTCATAATCCATGAGACCATTACATAAGCATAATACATATGGTTGTGGCAGAAAAATAAGCATATAAAATGATTCTTATTGTAGTCATGTAATAATTACAATCCCGTATTAGGGTAATGGGTTAGCTCCCAAAATCATATTATTATTCAAGGTTCACTCCAAAGATAATTTTATTGGATAATTTCTTTCATTAAACTAGTTCCACTTCCCATTACAGACCTGCATTACTATACTGAGTTCACCTCCCGTTCTAGACCTATATTAATGAACTGATTTCACTCCTTTTTCCAGCCCTATATTACTAAACTGGGTTCACTACTCATTCGAAGCATGTATTATATGACCAAGTACATCTCCAGTTTCAGTCCTATTTTATAGAACTGAGTTCACTTTTCGTTATGACCTTTTATTATTGTACCAAATTTATCTACCCATTCCAACCCTATATTACTGAACCTAGTTCACTCCTCATTTCATAACTTTCTATCTCACAATATATATAAATATTTATGTAATTAATTTTAGGGAGATATAAGTCCCACCCGTCACATAATGAAATCATACAGACGTGTGGGAGAATAAAATATATAATTCATCATATCAGGACCCATAAAAAAGATGGATTTTATAAACATAAAATTACAACCCATGAAAAGAAATCGGTGTCATAAACATCCCATCAGAACATAACCTATGTAAAATATAATGGTTTCATTATAATTTCATTATAGATTAACTAATGATATGATGCAAGTTTGATCAGAATTTCTATCATGGTATAATCCATAGAAGAGAAGCCGATTTCATAAAAAAGAAGCCATGTTAATCATAAAGCATTAAAAGAAAGAATAAAAATGGTATCCTTATATGATAACCAAATTAAATCATAAAATATCTAAAAGTATATCATTTTATATGTAGAATTATTTTTAATGAACCCATAGAACATAAAATTCATTTGTAATTAAATTTTGAAAACATGTAACTTTTTCAAAATCATTTTCTTTGAAACTGCATTGATGCCATATATAGGAATAATAAAAATAACATTAATGATTATTTAGTAAATTATACTTTTCACATTATAAAATATTTTTTTAAATCATAAGATTTTTTAAAACATTTTCTTTTTAATATAACCTTGGAAACATACAAAAAAAAGCATTGAAAACAATTTTAAACATGTTTGAAAATGTAAAATGTTTTGGAAAACCATTATCATTATAATAATTATTTAAAAAATAAATTTATAAAATATTAGGTACAAAAAATTATTTTAAAAATAACATTGTAAACATTTAAATGAGTCTTCTAGGAAATGACAAAAGTTAAATACAAACATTCAAAATATACCTTTTTACGCATCAAATGTTTAGAAAGGATCCTTGATCAGAAAATGATAAAGAGATTATTTATAAAACAAATATTTTTTTACAAAGAAATACATGGGTATAAATTTATTTTAAATAACATAGAATAATATTTGAATATTTTTAAATACATTTTTGGAAAACATGGTTTTGAAAGAACACATATTTATTAACAAATAGTGATATAAAGTCATATTTTCTTAAAAAACATGCTTAATAATATTAAGTACCAATGAGTGTAAAATGTTAAAATTGCTTTAAGATATCATGAATAAATATATTTTAATAAAATTTATGATATTTATTTTGATATGGATCATAATATTTCACTAATGGAAGTATAATCATAAACAATCCTGAAAAACAATGATATTTTACATATAAACTATTACCACTTTGGTAACATTGAATCATAACCCCATGAATGAATAATATTAAATTAAGTTTAAAATATCATTAAAGTAATTATATTCATTAATAAAAATTCCAAAATAATTTTAATACACCTCTTAGAATATTATACATATATAACCTAGCATATGTCTCATGGAATGCAAATTAAGAAAAAATTACTTTATCGATTTGGTAACTTTTGTACCACAAACCCCATGAAAGTGAGATAATAAAATTCATATCTAAATAAAAATAAATTTAAGGATTATAACCATAGAATATACACATGGTATGTATGCACACCACCAAAAATAAATGAGTGGTGCATAAGGTTCAAATCTCATTGAAAAAAGAGTGAGACGAGCAAATCCCTTCCCTTTAGTCTTGACATTATTCAAACACATTCAAAACACCTGTATAACAAGTATATTTTTATTATAAATCTAAAAAATAGGAATATAATGATATATAATTGTGTATATTATTTAATTTAGACATTATAATACCCCATTTATTAACGATTTATTGTTAATGTTACCTTTTAGGTGATATTCTCTTTGTTTTTTATATATGTTTTGAATATATATTCTTGATAAACATGCATATATAATTATTTAATTATATATATAATAATAATTTTATGTAAATATATTATATATTAAATATATAAATATTTATAATAATCTATAAAATATATTAATATGAAATGGAATACTCCATTCATTGAGATGGTAGGCCGTACGTATATATAAAACATGCTTCCATTTTACTATTGAATTGATAAAAAGAAATTAAATGAAATATATGTGTCTATATATATTATCATTATAGTTGAAGTATTATTTCATATATGTCAAATAGTTTTACGAAACACATCCTTAATAAATTCCATTAAATGTGTTAAGGAATCACATCGCTTTAAGGAGGTTATAGTCCACACATCCACAAACAAAGTTATCATATTTACAAAAAATGGAAAGCATGATGTTATGTTTTATTTATTAATTATATATTCATAAAAACATTATAAATATCATAATTATCATATAAAACTATATTTCATTCAAAATTATCTCCCATGAGAGGCGGTAAAGGAAACATGAATGACATCATTTCATGATTATGTAGTACGCCGTACACATGAATGGTAAATTGATTAAACATTTGATGGAAGTGTGTGTAGGTGTTGTTTGAACCATTATAAAAAACATTAGAATACATAGGATTATATGTTTATTATTTATTTATTTAATAAGAATAATAAAGGGAGTGGAGAATGAAAATAAAATAAAATAGATTGTGGAAGGATATTACCTATTCATTGGGTAATTTTCATTTGGTTTTCAAAAAAAGTACTCACATGGTTTTCTTTATTCCAAAATTGAGGCTTATAAGTTTAGAGGAGGTAATTTGGGAACTTATATAGTATTAGATGGTATAATTTGAAGTGTATTTATATGATTGAAGATGTGAAGGGGTGGGGGTGAGTTACTTTTTTATAGTGGATAAGGGGCTGCATTATTGTAAATATAAAAAGTTAAATACCATTGAGAGGTATCAATTAAATAATGTACATCCAATAATTTTCAATTTTCTATAAAAGCGATGATATGGTTGAAATATTTCTAAAAAATCGATTTTTTACAGTGGCTAGAGTATTTATGCACTTAAGTTAATTTTATCCTCTATGTAAACTCGTTTCAACCTTAGTCATTGTAAAAAAATTTATTGACTTTCACTAATTTTTATTAGAAATAAATGTTAATATTTCTAGATATTATAAATTATGTTGATTCGAAATTTTGAATCCATTTTTACAAATTTTTACCACATAAGTGGGATAATTTAATTTAGAATTAATCCAATAGATGTGTTGTGAAAGGAGGTTTTTAATGAGAAAACTTACAAAATTTTAAAATGTTTTCTGTATCAAATTTCAATGATAAATTGGTTTTAATGACATCTATTGGATTATTTGTTTTATAATATATCTAATTATACATAAATACAATATTAATATATAATTAATCTAAATTAATAAATTAGATTAAAAGGCAGTTTTGAATTAAAATTCAATATTTTTCACTATTCATCAAGAAAAGAAACATCTCATAATAATTCCTAATATTACAGAAAAGTAAATTTTAATATTATTACATAAAAAATTATGTTTATTTTTTCAAATAATATTTATAAAGGTTTCAAAAAATTTATTTTGAATGGGCTCCCCATTAAAAGGTCATAAAATTACCTTTTTAAAAATATATTTATTTTTATTCTTATAATTTGATTTATTATTATCTTATACCTATAAAATATATTATATGAGTATCAAAAATATTGATTCAATATATAATATTTAAATATTATTGAAAACATTCATCAGTAGTTTTTTAAAATTTATTAAAATAAATTGTGTTTGTACATTAAAAAATAGATTTCTTAGATAAGTAATTTCTTCATTTTCTGAGTAGTTATTATATTTGTTTATAACTTATTAATAACTAAATAATTAATTTTACATAAATGTTTAAATAATATTTTTAAAATTTTGTTAATATTATTCTTACATTACATTCAAATATCTAGGTGTAAACTATAATAAAATTTTCATACAAATATTAATAGTATATTATAGTTTGGTAAAACATGGCCTTTTGGGTAATAAAAGATATCAATAGGACTTAGTATTCTATGAAACACTAACCAATCATATTGTTTCATGTAACAAAATCTATTTTAAGTGATTCATGTAGTGAAATAATAACTTTTTGTTTCGTATAACTCAATCAAAAATTAGTTATTCTGTTTAAGAAAATCGATATTCTACCATGAGTGAAATGAAAAATATTGAAATGATTTGAATTTTTTTCCACAAAACTCAGGGTGTTACATTAAAAATTCCTAAAAAACTAATGATACTGAATAGATCCTTGAATATTTTATATATTTTATATATTTTTCTTCTAATAAACTAAATAAATAATGATTTAATTGATTAAAATTTATATAAACTGTTATAGAAATTCGTAAAAATCGTAATTCATTACTCCAATAAACATATCTAGAGTATCCATGAAATTGAACAATTTTATAGCAAACTCATAATTATAATAATGAAATCCAAATGTAGTGTTTAAGATATCCTCATACTTCACCAACATATATTGATACCCTAAAAAATCATTCATTGAGAACTAGCTAGCTCCCTTTAACCGATCAAATAAACTTAAAATACATTGATGCAGACAATTATTCTTTATTATGGCTTGATTTGTGTGGTGGAGATCAATAAAAAAATGATGCATTGGATTCTCCCTATTTGAAATAATAATTGGATCACATTAATATAACGCACTTTTCTAAATGATACATTAAAGTAGAACAACATCAATAAGAAATCACAGCTCTCATAACAGATATGGGTACATATTGTATGAGGAAATACATATTAGAGTCATTCTTAATTGAATCTGTATTTAAAATATAATATTTATTCAAGGGGGTATCTTCATAGAACATTACTAAAAAAATCATGGTATTCTTACACAAAACATAGAAGAAACAACCTACTGATCCTCAACAAAACATAGATTCAGATCGACCATCAAGGAAGACATGGACTCATTACTACATGGGTTCAGATCAACAATAAATAGATCATTATCTCTATTGGTTTTGTTGAATATAAAATTCCTCTAATAACAATAAAATCAACCAACCACAAACTGAACTAATCATTAATGCCCTAACCCCATATCCTTGGATCCAGATCATTATTTTAATACATTTTCATGATTACAAGGAATCAAATCCTGAACGACGTATCAGTTTATATGTATTGGGAAATATATCACAAAAAACATTAAATTACAATTTAAAACATAATATGAAACATAGATAGATCTTTGAGAACACCATAATTCTATAAGATTAAATCGTTATATCATTCCTAAACCTCTTATTGGCATCATGAGAAAACAAAACATAGGAAAGGGGTGAGCTCAAATGCTCATTAAGTGTAAAAAATACAGCTAAAGATTTCAAAAAGAAGCATAAAATTTTATAGAATTGTATAAAACTGAAAAAAAGTAATTTAAACATAATCATCAGGATAATATGGGAATAATAAATCAAATAATTCTATTTAAATATTAACATAGAAATTATAATAGTCAAATAATCAAAAGTAGTATCAACAACTATTCTCATAATGGTGGAATGTATACAGATAGAAATCCTAACCACACTCTCAAGGCCTCATTCTAAAACCATTCATTTTCGGGTAAGACGTTACTCAAAAACTATAATACTTTGTCCCATGAGAACTACCAATGAATCAAAGTGATTTCGGTAACCAGTCCCCTATCCATAGGGATTTCATTAAAAAGACCACAACATATAGGGCTTTCATTAACTATTCCACAGCCTATAGGGCTTTCATTAAATGGACCCAAACCTATTAATTAACAATTCCAATGCATTACTCATATGAAAAGGTCAAAACATAACATAAACATTAATATTAAAACTAGCATAAAAAATGTTAATACCTTATCCATAAACCATAAATGGTATCAAAATAGCACAACCATAGTGAAACATATCATAAAACATTCAATTTAATTTGAAAGATTTTTTCATAACAAAACGTCCTCAATTAAACATAAAATCCAACAATGTATGTTTACATACATGAAAATAACCTAATAAAATGATTAAAAATATCTTGAGAGAAATTACTATTTTTCATTGAAATCATATATTCAAAAGTTTTGTACTTATAAAAGAATACATCAAAAAATTGATTTTGGAATCAATGTGTCCCAAACCACTTAGAAGCTTTTTAAATGAAGTATGAAATTAAAACATTAATATCCATTTATATAAATCATTAAAACCATTTTTAAAACATGGACACTAATGAGAATTATTTTAAATAATAAATCTTTAAAACATTTAAAGTGATGTTTTAGTTAAATATTCCCTTAAATAAAATCTTATAATGATTCCTCTTTGAAAAATTTAAAGGAAATTAAAAATATACATAAAATTTCTTATATATTCCTTTTATATGTATATAAATAAATATATTTTATAATATCAAGAATATTGAAATAGAGAAAAGAAAATTTCTTTAAAAATTCAATTTTTCCCACACCACATTGAACATTTAAATAAAATTCCCAATATCATCGAATGAATCATTAAATATTATAAAGATAATTGTATTCATGATATCTAATATAATAGTGGTTGTACATACACCACACCCAATAAATATGTGGTGAACGTGGCTTATATCTCACGAAAACTAAAAGTGAGATAGAACTCCGTTACCTTAGGTCTAATATTCTCCACACATATAAAATACTATTGTTTAATGATTTTCAAAATATTATTAATTTCTAATATAGTTATAGTATTATTTATTATATCATATATGATACATTTATGGCTTCATATTACCTTTTTGTTAACAATTAATAGTTCAAGCAATGTTTGAGGTAATATTTTCTTTGTTTATCATGCATGTTTTGAGTAGTTATTATTTAACATATTACATAGATCATGATTTAATTACTTCCAGAATGTATAATATTATTTATATTTAATATATATATATCTTATATTTATATATATAATATTTGAAATGAAATAAATAGTTCATGGAGATGATAGTCTATATGTACGCGTGAATGCTATTTCAGTTTCCTTGTCATATTGAACGGAAGAAAGTAAATAACACACACACACATATATTATTCTATTAAATTTATTATGTGATATATTTTATACTGATATATTATATATATTTTTATAATCATTATTGAGTGGTTTGTGGTGATTATGAAGCTAATAACGTATTAGAGACGGTAAGTCGTACGTACGCATGAGCAACAATATCATTTCCTTAATTTAAAAGGGGTAAAAAACTATGGTATGTTATTATTAAAAAATCAATATAATGTAATATTTTTTATTTCTATCCATTATATTCATTATTATACCCCTTTAAATAA
This sequence comes from Viscum album, assembly GCA_963277665.1. Lineage (NCBI taxonomy): Eukaryota > Viridiplantae > Streptophyta > Magnoliopsida > Santalales > Viscaceae > Viscum > Viscum album. The sequence goes on from OY728133.1 coordinate 1,317,804,259, forward strand.
ATTATTTATGAAAAATAATTTATACCTCAACCTAGAGATAGTAAGTCATATGCACGCACACATGGTGATATTTTTTAATTATAGGATTGGTAAAATAAAAAATATGGTTGTACCATTTTCATAAAAAACATAATCATATAGTATAATATAGAGTTATTAATTTTGTATGGAATCAACATAGGAAAATAATTTAGATAAATAAAATAAATTTGAAAGAGTTGTTAAATCAATAAAATTTTCATTGAGTATTCCCTTTAGATTTAAATAAAAGGACTCCTTGGGTTAGTTTTCTTCCTAAAGAATAGAATATAGAATGAATTGAGGTAATATGGGTGGTTAAATGGTAATTTTTTGTCCTAACTAAATAGATTTATATTTGTGAATAATATATAAATATATGTGTCCTTTTATAAGAGAGGGGAGGGAGGATTTAGGAAACTCCAAAAAAATCATTTATTGTTAATTTATTTTCGATTTAAAATAGTCCTGGAGTGATTTAGAGGCTATGATGAGTATACATAGAAATTCTCTTAACAAATGAATTTTATATATGGATTGGCCACAAAAGTAACATTATCTTTTGGATTTAAGCATTAGTTAAACAATTTAACTCTTACCGTGAAAACATGTCTTTTTATACTATAGGCTTAATATAGTTACTATAAAATACCAAACAAATCCAAACCCTGTCCCCAGATGCGTAGATTCGATCCATTATTTTAATACATTTTCCTGATTACAACGAACGAAATAATTAAAGAATAATCAGTTTAGAAGTCTTAGTAAAATTATTACATATATTAACATTTCATTACAACTCAAAACATAAAATGAATCATTGATAAATCTTTTAAAATTATATTACTTTAGTATCTTACCCAGTATATCATTCATAAAACACTTCTTGGAATTTAGGAAATATAAAATATAATAATTGAATGACCATAGATACTCAGTGATGGAAAAAAATAAAGTATACGATTTTACATATAAGAAAAATCTTTTAAGACATGGAATAAAATTTTAACACAATACTTTTAAATTTAATATTCAGCATAATATATAAGGAATAAATCAAATAATTCCATTTAAATATTCACAATAATAATATACTAGTTGAATAATCACATGTAATATTAATAAAAAATCTCATAATGAGGGAATGCATAAATCTAGACATCATAACAACAGTGTCAAAGACTCATGCCAAGACCATACATTTATAGGTAATACATTATACAAATCCCAAAATATCATGTCTCATGAGAACTATCGATGCCTCAAGGGGCTTTCATTAACCAGTCACCAACCCGTAATGCATTTATTAACTGGTCACCAACCCATAGGGATTTCATTAACTGGTCTCCAACCAGTTACTTACAAACTACAATGCATTCCTCACATGAGAAGGGAAAAAAATAACATCAAATGTCATATTAAAATAACAATACGAAATGTTAATACATTATCCATATGTCATGAATTCTATCAAAATAAAACATCCACCAAATTTTTTTCATAAAATATTCAATATAGAATTGTATATTGTAGCATAATAAATCACCCTAAATAAATCATAAAATATTAAAATATATGTTGACATTGATGAAAATAAAAAAAATCAATATAAATAGCTTGATACAAATACCCATTTTCATTAAAATAATTTAATCAAAAGTCATGAAATTAGAAAAAAATATATTTAAACAGTGATTTTAGAATCAATGTTTCACATACCACATTGAATAATTTAAAAATAAATAACATTCTAAAACATTCATGTACATTTAAATAAATAATTAAAAACATTTCAAACACATGGACAATAATGAGAAATATTTAGAAGAATATGTATTTCAATCATTTAAAATGATTTTTGACTAAAAGAGTCCCTTATATAAAATGTAAAAAATATTCACTATTGAAAACATTGGAATCAACACAAAAATTGGCATAAAATATCCATTATAATATTTTTATATAAATATAATGAAATATGTATGATATAGTCATGAATATTAAAATGGATAAAGGATTAATTCTTTTAACTTTCAAAGCATCCAATACAACATTGAACATTTAAAAAATAAACCCAATATCATAAAACTAATCTTAAAATACCATGAAGATAAATTTATTCATTATATCAAATATAATTGTTGATGTACATACCCCAAACATAAGAAATAGGTGGTGAACATGTCTCATATCTCACAAAAATTAAAAGTGAGTCAAAAATCCCTTACTTTATGTGTGATACTCTCCGTACATGTTTGAAACTCTTGTATAATATTTTTGAAATTTTTTTGACTTATACCATATTCATAATAATAAATATAATATCATATATGATTCATTTATGTCTTTATAATATCCATTTATTAACAATTCAATGTTAAATGTATGATTCAAGTAATATTCATTTTGTTTATGGTATATGTTTTGACATGTTATACTTGATAATATTACTTAGATAATTATTTATTTAATTATAGAATGTATAACATGATTTATATATAATATATACTCAATATATATATATATATGAAATGGAATACACTATTTTTGGAGACGGTAGGTCATACGTACGCATGAACATTGTTTCTGCTTTCTTATCTCATTGAATGGAATAATGAAAATAACTTATATGCATATATATATATTTATAGTTCAATTATTATGTATTATATTTAATACTTATAAATATAATATATTTTTATAATCTCTCTTGAATAGTTAATATGGAAGATGAATCTCATCGTGTCATGGAGACAGTATGTTGTATTTACATTAGAGCGACGATATCATTTCCTTAATGGTATAGGGTTATGAAAATGGATGGTATGTTAGTTATAAATAATAAATATCATTTCATATTGGTTATTTATATCCATTATATTCATAATTATACCCATTTAAATAAATTATAGATAAAAAACAGTTTACACCACGTTGTGGAGACGGTAAGCCCTCTGTACTATGCTTGCTGATCTTTCTTTTCTTAGGCTAGGTAAAAAGGGGAATATAATTTACCCATAATCATATAAAATATCCCGATATATTATATGTGGTATTTTTTACATTATTATGGAAACAAATTTTGAAAAGTAAGTATGAGAAGAAGAAAACATTGAAAGGGTTGGTAATACAATTACCTCTTCTTCATGTCTCTCATTTTGATTTTCACAAAAGGACTCCTTCGGTTGGATTTATACCAAATTTATGGACTGTAGGATTAATTTAGGTATGATGGGTGGATAAATGGGTAAGGTTGTGATAAGATAAATTTATTTATAGGTGTGAATAAAAGATATGGATAAGCGCCCTTTTATTAAAAATGGGAGAGGCACATTAGGAAACTCTAAGACTACTAATTTATTATAAATTTATTTTTGATTTAAAATATTTCAAAAGTAAGTAATGTAGAGGATAAAATGATTTTGGGTAGAAATAATCTCCACAAATGAATATTAACCATTATTATGTCACAAATGTATCCTGATCTTTTGGCATTAACCCTTAATCAAACAATTTAACTATTACCACGACAACTTGAATTTTTTACACTATAGGATTTATATTGTTAGAATAAAATTCCAAAAGAACCCAAATGAAATAATTTATGAGATATTTATCATTATGCTAGTCATTTAGAGGAATTATATATTTTTTAAGAATTTTAAAACTTTTAATAAAATAGTTTTTATTTTAAAGCATCTTTTACGTCGATTTTGATACTATTCAATATTTTCATATTTAAAAATTTCAAACCAACATGATAAGATCAAACAAATAAAAAAATATTCTAATAAAATGTCTAATTTGTCTATAAACGTCTTTTCTGTCATTAATTAAGTGAAAATTTATTTATTTTAATATTTTTAATAACATTTCATTGAAATATCAATTAATTAAATGATTAGTATATCGTTATTAATCAATCCTTTAATTCAATTATTTATTATATAAAAATTAAAAATAAATTAATATGATGAATAAAATTCTTTATATTTTAAATGAATAATTATAGTATAATTTATAATATATATAACCCTGTATAAAAATTATTTATTTATTAAAATTTATATATGCCATTTATAACTCATCATTTAATAAAATATAATAAATGTCATAATCTATCACAAGTGTGTTAAAATGAACCATATTTTATAAATAAGGGTTAATTTGGATGAAAAAATATATCCAATTAAATTAGAGAAAGTGTTAGGTTATATTTATATTAGTATAATATTATTTTTATCTTTAGTTACCCTATTTAAATTTAACCATGGTAAATAAAAATAAATGTTTAATATTTAAAAAATATGATGATTATATTATAAGAAAAATTCATACTAATTAAAACTATGTATGTCCATTTTTCTAGATTCAATTCACATAAGCGTTAACGTTAATTTAAATGCTAATATTGTAAATGTCGCTAGAAGCCGTGAAAAATAGAGGTTCAAATGATCAATAAATTTTTAATATTTAATTATTTTATAATAATGATTCCAATATCCTAAATTGTATTAATATATTTATTATTTACATATTCTAAAATTAATATAAATTTAATTAAAATTAGTAGTTTAAATAAAAAAATTTGTTTTTCCCAATAATGTAGTACTTTTCGATATTCATCCAATATTGAAACGTTTCAGAAAAAACCAAAAAATCATCGTAAGATAATTTTGATACTAAAAATTCAAAAATGAAGTCTATTTTGAAAAATAAAATTCATAAAATTTAAAATGTGCTTAACACTATTTATACCCACTTTTTTAATGGCTAGTTTGATAGATCATGGTTCACTGAAACATGGTATTGCGAGAAATATAATCTACTGAAGACAGTATATTTTAAAGAGTCATAATGTAAAATAATAAGTTATAACATTATCCCCTCTTTGAAAAAACTGTGTCCTCCTAAATTTTAATTTAACTTCATAAACTAATTTTTGACTATTCAATTTTTTTTTATTAAAATCCCACATCCGCACAAGGGTCAACAAATGTTCCACTTTATAATAATGAAATTAATGAAAGAAAAATACAAGAGGAAACCCATACAAGGGTTGAATGTAGAAAAACATGGATATGAAAGAAGAATCTAACCATTATGTTTGGAAGGAGAGTGATAGAGATCATGGTTAGGGGATAGTTAATAATAATAAATATTTAAATGTATATTGATATAAGAGACCATTTCCCTCAAATAAATGTACTATGATAGAATTTTTGGTTTCCAGATCATTTCCATAGAGTTGAGGAATTAGTTTAATATTTACATAAGAACATAATTTTTTTATTTCCATGTCACAAGTGTAATCTGATCCTTGGATTTTCCTTCAATATATATTTACATCATCTCATACACATAGAAATAAAAGGTCAAAATGAATTTTTCAGGCCTGAAGCACTTTTGATAAATCATAAGGCCTATAAGTATTACCTTCATCCTATAAATTCTTACTAAAACCAAAAAGGTTATCCCTTTGTATCCAATAAATCATACATTTAAATAATATCAAATTTTCAACATACTCCATTACAAGGATAATACTTTTCCAAAATACTTCTGTCCAAATTAATAGTCTAAAAAGTCCACTAAATTTTAAAAATCAATTGTAAATTTAGATTCTCTAAACAACATAATGTAGCTCCAACTAACACATTCCAAATATTTGATCTCTTTAAAAACCGTAATGAAAATGGTTTGGACTACAAATACCTAAAGAAAAAGTGTTGTCGTACAATAAATATATATCCCATTATTCTCATAATCATAATTTCATAACATATTTATTGAATCCAATAACCAAAATAAATTAATTATTACAATTTTACTATAGTAAGTGAATATTATTGACTTTGATCCCTTTGCTTGTTATGAGGTATATATGCTGACACATGGGTAATTCATTTTCAAAGTGCCCCATAACTTTATAATAGAAACACTTTCCATTGGAAAATTCCTTACTTCCTTCAAATAATGATCATGGTGTCATTTTTATACACACTTGGAACAAACTCTTTTTACTTTTTAAGAAGGCACAAGGGTATTTCTTTCCACATGGTCACATGTGGGAATATTCATCTTTCCCATCTTCCCACTATCTATCTCTTGATCCACCATTATATTTTTCAATTTTTCTATTATGGTTATAACACGTATAAAATTATTTCACAGTTATGATAAAATATGTGACTCTATCGTCATATGATGAGAATTATATAGAGAATATTTTTCTTGGAGATATTTTATTTTTACCATTACGGATATGACATGTCTTACTCTTTATCTCACTTGTATCAGTGATGTTCACAATACATCTACTAGGCACTATTTATAAATGATGGAATACACTAGATTAGATCATATCATAATTGATAATCCAAAAAAAAGAATAAAAAATAACATAAATTGAAAAATTTATGTGTGCCTATTCTCATAATCATAAATATGGTTTATTTGGGGTTATATTTACTCATAAATCCTTTATAAAAATTTTTAAAAAAAATTGATTTATGCTAATCATATCCCCATCGAGTGTCATATCATGTGTGCAATAAGGCATGTTGGAATGTACCATGTTACCTAGATTTAGGCTCGAGACACCTTATTGGAGATTTCACCCCTAGGCACATTTGTGACAGAGTGACAAGCACTTGTAGTCTTCAGATGTGGATGTATTAATAGTAATACACAATAATCTATACATTTCAAAAATTATAGAATGTTCTTCTATACATATCCTCAATTTATATCATGGGGTTATCATCCATAATTTAATTTTTTATAAAAATAGTTTAGAAGGTTATTGATAAACTTACTCTAATACAAACTGTAACACCATGACCCCATATTTCTAGAACCGGTTCATTATTTTAACACATTAGAACAATTACAATGAATTAAATCCCAAATGATTGACCTATTTATCAGTCTTGGAAAATAGATTACAAACATAAACAACAAATTACAATTCAAAACACAATTTCAAACATAGAGAAATATTTGAGAACACCATTATTCTCTTAACTAAACCCATAATATCAATCATAAAAGACTTCTTAGCATCCTTATAAAATAAAAGCTAAGAAAGGGGTGAGATTAGATGGTCAGTAAGGGTAAAAAATATATAAATATCTTTGATAAATAATCAAAAACTTTAAATGAAATTTGTAAAACTAAAATAATAGCATTTTAAACATAATATTCAGAATAATATGGAAAGAATAAATAAAATAATTCTATTTAAACATTCACATTGATATTCTAATAGTCAAATAATCACATGTAATATCAATAACTAATCTCAAAATGAGGGAATACATAATTTTGGACATCATAACTACATTGTTATGGCCTTTTCCCAAGTCCATATAAATGCTTGCAAGATGTTATTCATTTACTATAGTAGTTTTTCTAATGAGAACTACTAATGCATCCATGGGAATTCATTAATCGGTCCCCAATGCATTACGAATTCATTAACTGGTCCCCAACCCATAAGGATTTCATTAGTCGGTCCCCAAAAAATTACATTCTAAGTACAATTCATTCTTCAAATGAAAAGGTCAAAATATTACATAAGTATTTATATTAAAACTAACATATTAAATATTAATACATTATCAATAAAACAGGAATGTTATCAATATAGCACATCAATAGTCAAACATTGCATAAAACATTGAATACAATATGGTAGATTATATCATAATAAATCAACCTCAATTAATCATTACATCCCAAAAAGGATGTTCACATAGATTAAAATAATCTAATATAGTCATTAAAAACATCTTGATAAAAATAGTACTTTTTTATTAAAATCTTATATTCAAATGTACCACATTTATAGAAGAAAAAAATTTGAAAGAGATTTTTTAATCAACAATTCCCATAAAAATGTGAAAAGGTTTAATTTAATTATCATTTTAAAACATTAATCTATATATAAATACATCCTTAATTTTTTTTTGAAATCATTGACATTAATGCGAAATATTGAGAAGAATAAATCATTAAAACATTTGAAATGATGTTTTAGTTAAAGAGTCCCTAACATAAAACCTTAAAAATATTGCATTTTGAAAAAAATTAAATTAACATAAAAATATACATAATATTACCATTAAATTTTTTTATATCCATATAAATATATATGTAAGATAATGTCATGAATATAGAAAAGGAGAAATGATTAATTAATTAATCATTCAAAGCGTTCCATACCACAATGAAAATTTAAATAATAATCCTAATATCTCCAAAAAATATTTCAATACCATGAATACAAATTTATTCATGGTATCAAATATAATAAGGGAAGTAAATTCATAACATATAAGATATATGTTGTATGTTTGGCTTTATGTCATGAAATTTAAAAGTGAGATGAAATCCCTTACCTTGGGTATGATACACATTGTTCATGACTAAAACACTTAGAAAATGTTTTTAAAAATATTATTAAATTATAAAATAATCATAATAATATTTATGAAATCATATATCATTATTTTTTGGATTTAAATTTCACATTTATTAACAACTTTAAGTTAAAACCACGTTTCGGGTAATAATCACTTTTTTATCATAAGTGTTTTGACATGTTATTATTAATCATATTACTTTGATCCTGATTTTTTTACTTCTAAAATGTGTATCATGATTTATATATCATATATATATTAAATACATATATATATATATATGAAATGGAATAAACCATTCATGGAGACATTATGTTGTATGTACAAAAGAACATTGTTTCTGTTTTCTTATCATATTGAATGGATGAAAGTAAATAACATATATATATATATACATTATTTAAGTAGAATTATTATGTCATATATTTCATTTCTATTCATTATATATATTTTATAATCATTCATGAATGTTTAACATGGATGATGAATCATATCGTTTCTTGGAGACCGTAAGTAGTACGTACACACGAGAAAAAATATCATATCTTTAATGGTATAGGGGTAAAGAAATGGATAGTATGTTGATTATAATGAATAATTATCAAGTCATATTGATTATTCATATCCATTATATTCATCATTATACACATTTAAATAATGTATAGATGAAAAAAGTATGCTCCATGGCATGGAGGCAGAAAGATGTATGTTTGCAGACATGGTTATATCATTTTTCATAGGATGGGTAAAAAGAGGAATATGAATGTCCCAAGGTCAAAACCAATCTCATAATATGGTATATTTGGGTTTTATTACATTAGTATGGAATCAACATAGGAAAAGGAAGTATAATAAGTAAATAACTTTGGCAGAGTTGGTAAAACAATTACCACTTCTTTGAGTGTCTGCTTTTGATTTGCATAAAAGGACTCATTTGGATGAATTTCATTCCCAACTATGGACACTATGACTATTTGAGGGCATTAGGGTGGTGAAATGGGTATATGTTTCTCCGAATAAATGTATTTATAGGGGTGAATAAAAGATAACGAGAAGTTCCCTTTTAATAGAGAGGGGAAGGGAAAATTAGGAATCTCCAAGACTATTAATTTTTCATAAATTTATTTTCAATTTAAAATATGTCTAATCTGAGTTATTTCGAGGATAAGATGAAAATGAGTCATAATACTAACATGCAATTAATTTTAGACATGATTAGGTCAAAAAATTAATCTTATCTTTTGGATTAAACCCTTAGTTAATAAATTTAACTATTACTGTGACAACTTGTCTTTTTAGACTTTAGGGTTTAAATAGTTACAATAGATTTCCAAATAAACCCCAACCCTGAACCAGATACCTAGAGCCGGTGTATTATTTTAATACATTTTCATGATTACAATGAATTAAATCCTAAACGATCGATCAATTTAGCAGTCATGGAAAATAGAATACACACATGAATATTACATTATAATTTAAAAAATAATATGAAACATATATAAACCTTTGGTAACACTATTATTTTCAAAGATTAACCCTTTTTATCAGCCATGAAACACATCATGGCATCCTGAAAAAGTAAAACATTAAAAAGGGGCGATCTTGGATGATCAGTATGGGTAAAAAATATAGATAAATCTTTCATAAATAAGCATAAATCTATAAGGAAATTTCTAAAACTGAAACACAAGCCTTTCTAATATAATCTTCAGCATAATATGGAAATAATAAATCAAGTAATTATATTTATACATTCACATATATATTCTACCTTTAGAATAATCACATGTAATATCAATAACTGATTTCATAATGAAGGAATACATAATTCCCGACATCATAACCACATTGTCAAGGCCTCATTCTAAGACAATACATATATGGGTAAAATGTTAGTCAATACGCAGAATAGTTTTTCTCATGATAACTACCTATGCATCAAGGGGATTTCATTAATCAGTCCCCAAACTCTAAGGATTTCATTAATCAGTCCCCAGCCCTTAGGCAATTATTTAACTAATCCCCAACCTGTTACTTACTAATTCCAATGCATTCCTTATATGAAAATGGTGAAAAACAACATACACATTCATATTAAAACGTGAATTTTAAATGTTAATACATTTTCCATAAAACATTAATTGTATAAAAATATAAAATCCATAGAAAAAAATGTCATAAACCATTAAAAAATTATGGTATATTATAAAACAATAATATAACCTCAATTAAAAATTCAATCCAATAAAGGATATCAGAAAAGATGAAAATAATTTTACAAAATCATTAAAATATCTTTAAAAAACTACCCCTTTTTCTTTGAAAATATTTATTCAAAATCCACACACATATAAAAGAATAAATTTTAAAATAGATTTTGAATCAAAGAGTCACATAACACATTGGAACATTTCAATGAAATTAACAATTTAATACAATTATGTCCATATAAATAAATCCTCAAAAGCAGTTTTAAAATATAGACATTAATGAGAATGATATAGATGATTAAAAATTTAAAACAATTAAAATGACAATTTAGTTAAAGAGTCCCATAAAAACCTTAAATATAATCCTTTTCTAAAAGATATTAATGAAAAAAAGTATTCCTAAAATGTCCTTTATAATCCTTTAATATCAATATAAATTTATATGTATGATAATATCAATAATATTAAAACAGATACATGATTAATTATTTAAACATTCGAAGTGTCCCATGCAACTTGGAACATTTAATTAATAAGCCAAATGTCATAAAATGAATCTTTAAATACCATTAACATAAATTCATCCATGATATAAAATATAATAGGGGTAATACATACACCACACACAATAAATAGGTGGTGAACATGGCTTATATCTCAAGAGAATTAAAAGTGATACAAAATTGCTTTACCTTAGGTCTAATACTCTCCGTACATGTCCAAAAACATAGATTAACGTTTATAAACATATTATTTACTTATAAAAATCATAATAATATTAATGATATAATATATGATTAATTTATGTATTTATATTACCATTTTATTATTAGTTTGATGTTAAATCAACGTTTCGGGTAAAAATCACAGTGTATATCATACGTATTTTAACCTATTATTCGTGATCATATTACATAGATAATGATTTATTTACATCTATAATGTGTAACATGATTTATATATCACATATATTTAGTATATATATTTATATAATATAGATATATGGCATTGAATACACCATTCATGGATATTTTAGGCCATACATACGCATAAACGTTTATTCTATTCTCTTATCATATTAAATAGAAGAATTTAAACATCTTATATGTGTGTGTGTCTATATATATATTATTCTTGTAGAATTATTATGTCATATATTTCATACTTATTCATTATTTATATTTTTATAATCATTTTTGAATGGTTAACAAGGAAGATAAATCTCATCGTGTCGTGGAGACGGTAAGATGCATGTACGTAGGAGTGACAATATCGTCTCATTAATGGGGAAAGTGTAATAAAATGGATGGTATGTTATCTATAAATAATTAATATAATGTTTTATTTATTATTTATATGCATTATAATAATCATTATACCCATTTAAATAATGTATAGATGAAAAACAATTTACACCACGGCGTGGAGACAATAAGTCTTAGGCAAACACACATTGTGATATTGTTGTTCATAGGATGGATAACAAGAGGAATATTGTAATCTAATAATAATAGAAATATCTCGATATATATTATATAATGGATTCATTAATATATTATTGGAAAAAATAAGGATGAGTATATATATGAAGAAAATTACTTTGAAAGTGTTGGTAAAATAATTATCTCTTATTTAAATGTCTCCTTTTGATTTGCACAAAAGGACTCCATAGGTTAAATTTATGAAAAAATTATCGACTCTAGGATGAATTTATGGATGGTTTTTTGGGGAAATGTGAATGTTTTGGCCGAAATAAATGGATTTGTAGGAGTTAATAAATGATAAAGAGAGGTTCTGTTTTGTAAGAGAGGGGATGTGATCTTTAGGAAACTCCAGACCGATTAATTTATTATAAATTTATGATCGATTTCAAAAAGGAACTATGTAATTTATATAGAGGATAAGATTATTTTGTGTCAAAATTATCTCAAAAAATTATTTTTTTACATGTTTAGGTCCCAAAATAAACCTTATCTTTTGGCTTCAACCCTTAGTTGAACAATTTCACTCATAACTTGATAACAAGTCTTTTTTATACCATCTGGTTAATATAGTTAACATAAAACAATAAATGAACCCCAATTAGATCATTTATGACATGTATATCATTTTAATAGTTATATGAGAGAATTAAACATTTTTATAATTTTTATAACATATAATAAAATATTATTTATCTTAAATTACCAAATCTATCAATTTTGATACCTCTCAATATTTTATTTTCTAAAAATATCAGAAAAACCTGATAACATCGAAAAAAACCTCCAATATTCCACTAAAAATTATATTTTATATATAAATTTTTTTTCTTCCATTAAATAATTAAAATTATATTTATTTTAAAATTATTATAATATTTTATTTGATATCTATATTAATTAAACAACTGCTGCATCATTATTATAGAAGCCTTTAATTAAATAAATTATACACTAAAAATACAAAAATAAATTTTTAGGGTGACTATATATTTATTATCCTTATAATGAATAATTGTTGTCTAATTTATCTTATATATAACCATATATTAAAAATAATTTAGCAATTAAAATTTTAATATGACATTTTTAACTCCTGATTAAATAAAATATAAGAAATTTTCTAATTTAACACAAGTTTCATAAGTATGATCATATTTTAAACCTAAGGATCATTTTTTATGAAAATAATCAATATAGAAAAATTAGGACATGTTTAATGGTAATTTTATATTACTGTAATTTTATTTTTATCTTTAATTAACATATATACCTTTAATCATGGTAAATACAATTCAAGGGTTTATATTCACCGAAAATTATTTTTATCCTATTAGACCCCATTTTTATACGACTAAAACATTTATTTTTGTTTCTCAAATTGAATTTAGAGAAGCAGTTAAATTACATTTAATGATAATCACTTAAATTTGGCTAGAAGGGGAGGGGTAAATGAGACCTTCAAAAGTTCAATAATTTTCAATATAATTATATTATAAGAAATATAAATTTTCCTAAAATGGATTCATATTTGTAATATTTATCAATTATGACATTAAAATTATTGTAATATAGAATAATGATTTAAATATAAAAGTTAGTATTTAACAAAAATATATTATTTTTCACTATTCATCAAAAATTAAAAATTTCAAGAAAAATAAAAAAAATCCGTAAGATAATTTTGATATTATGAATTCCAAAATGAAGTCTGTTATAAAAAATATTTTTTTAAATCCTAATGGGGTTAATACTATTTGTAACCTCTTTTTAAAAAACTAGTTTGATAAACCATGGAGTGATCGATCTTGGTGTTGTGTATAATGTAAGTTATCCATGAAAATAAATTTAAAATATGCATAATGTAAAATATTTGGGAGTTACAAAATCCATGACAACGATGATGTCATATGGTTGTATCCTTATACATAAGAAATCTCCAAAACAACGATGTTTGCATAGACTCGTCTCATAATATTTTCCAAAATCATAAAATATAGATCTTCCAATATCTAGTGTATTAAATTATAAGGTAATTAAAATCCTCTACACCTTGAATTCCAATGAATGTAATAGGTTGATCGCACTGCGATTCACTATTTTATTTTAACCCTTACACCACTGTGCTAAACTAGTTTTGTATTGAAAATTATAAAAATAATAAAACAATTTACATCATTTTTTGTTAAATTATTTAGTTTTTATAACTATTAAATAGTTAAATTTTACATCTTTTGATAATTTCATTATAGGTGGATGTGATTTGGAGGTCCCATGATGATGTTCAAGAAAAATGGGCCGAACTGTACAGGATCGAAGCACACTAGTGGACTCAACCGCACAATTCTACTAAACCAGGCATCTAAATGGAATGATATTTTCTACTATGGTCCAAAATTAAGTGGTATACATATTTTCTGAAGGAATAAATGCTCAATTAGTTAATATGGTTGCCCATACAGACTGATCATTCTAAGCCACCGAATCTGAACCATGTCAAAAGTGGTGTGCTGTGTTCAGTCAATATCTCAAGATGTTGTTGTCCAAATGATCTCAAATTTTCTATGGAGATAGTCATTAAGAGGGGATAAAACGTTTATATTTTCATTAAATTGATATATCCTTTTCTAGAGTTCAGAATCCATGGTCCAATTGGTTTTTTAAAATTTGGGTTCTCAAAACCACCTTCCAATTTTCCCATAAAATGAAAACATGGGATTCCCATTTTTATGTTTGAACCAGAAGATAGTTTATGCAATTTTGGGGTTATAGAGGATTTATCTACTCATCCTTGAATTTATGGAGTTCCTTATCTTCATAGGGGGTCAATTATGAAGAAGGAGTATCATTCATCTTTCCCCATCCTCTGGATGTTGGGATAAACACTGGGTGTTTATTGTGTGGGATCTACACATCTTGTAAAGGGAGTTTCGACATTTATACCACAATTTATTGGAAGTATTTTGTTCTTGAATATATTTATTTTAGAATTATATCACGTTTATTCATGTTTTAATGTGGGTTTTCATTGAATTTATTGGAATTCCATTTTTTTAACTAGTCGGTGTGAAGTCTTGAGTGCGTGACTTGTGTTGTTTCGATTGGACTACCTAAGAATCCTTTTCTTCACCATTTATTTGTGATTTAAGTTTTATTTTAATTTTATTATTCCATTCATGAGATCTATACCCTATATATATGATTTATTATTTTATGGTTTGTTAAAATGTGCATTGATATAAAAACATGGAAAGTAATCGAGATTCGGATTAATTTCAATAAAAGACATACATAAAACCCTAATTAATCACTAAGAACAACGAATTTAAATGTTTGTAGTTAACTCACAATGAATCCTTTTTTCTCATAAATTTCAAAATCCAATATTTTCTTAAACTATTAACCTCTTTAAATAATATTATTTTTATTAAATAGTTTTCAAAACACCCCCCTCTTTTAGTACTTTTTATTAAAAATACACAGTCTAAACCTATCAACTCTCAATGAGAGATGACATAGTTTCTTCTGTAGACTAAAAATACACTTTAACATCATAATATATTTTATTTGTCATGAAAACTCATGCATAGATCTGGTTAAATAAATGAGTTTGTAGCTCCATAATCAAACAAGGTATACACCCAAGTAGAATATAAGTACATAGTACATTATAGGACGTCTGTATCTCTTGGGTTTGGAAACCCTAAAGAATATATCTGATGATATTTAACTCTATAAAATATATGGACTTAATTGTGACCACATTAATGGTAATTATTTTCTCATTATCCTTGATGATGATGGAAAATCATAGGGTTCCACTATGTCTGCCATATCCTCTCAATACTGATCTAAAAATTCAATCACCCTACTAGTATTTCTACTACCATGAATGATAAAAATATAATTAATGTTACTAAATAGGTCCACCAACATCACAATAACTACCATGAAAGAAGGGTAACTTGTGGTTCGGATATAAACATGTTCCCCATTCATAATTACATTCATTATTTGCAAGAAAGGGTTCAATAACTGCGTACTCAAGTGAAATTGGATATAAAAGGATAGAACAAATTTTTTATATATTAATATTCTAAAAACCAAAAAACAAAGAACATATAGTCATATAAATACTTTGTGAAGTGAAATAAAAATATAACTCCATGATGATACTACTATATTCAAAACACCCTCTATAACCCCTTTTTTTCAAACACCTCCATATATGTCCGCAACATGAATGTGGTGACCATGATCGGGGTCTCTAGATGAAAAATATCTAACAAATACCTCTACCTAGCTTCCTCATCTGAAATAATTTACAAAGGAAGATATAATATGTTGTTATAAATGATAATTAAATACCACAACGTAGATTTCCCTACGAAGAGAGTATAAATCTACCACGGATAAGCCACCTCTACAACTAATGAAATTAACATGAACAAAAAATGACACCATGAATTTTTTAAATCATCCCAATCCTTTTGGAGAAAGAGCCTTGGATACTGATCTACCTCAAAGAAACATCTCTAGGGACAATAATACCATGATCTCTCCTTGAGCACAGATCAAAATGAAAGAAATATCCTCCCCCTCTAACCATGACTTAGTAACGTGATCTATTATATATCCCTCAAACTTATATTGTCCCTGGGATTGAAAATCTAAACTATTCATACTCTAAGAGTAGTAATATTAAATCTAACCACTAGAATTATTTTCTAGTGAACATTTTTGAACTATATTAGTGAAAACCTCTTGGGGAAGTTGTCTAGGAGCCATTACTGTAAATGAAAAAACATTATAGACTTATTAATCCCCAATAGGTAATATTTAAGTTAAATTAGTTACTTCTCAATCCAAACTATTTACCATTGTCTATTCAATTAATAATAGGATTAGAAAATTATGATGAATGATCCTTACCTAAGTCTCTACCTTGGAAGGATAATCAATTCACATAGTATGTTCAGTAATTTTATGGACTCTGCATTAAATCAAAGGGGGCCCTAAAATAATATTTCATACCAAAAATCATTTTTTATAAAATGTGCAATGTTAAATGATACCATTTCACATAAAACCCATGAAATATTTACTAGATATTAACCAAAAATGCATCTTATCTCTCAATCTCTAAAATTGATATAACTCTGTCTTTACACCACATCCTCTAGTAGCACCCCTTTTTTAGTACTGCATACAGGGATAATCCTCAAATCCTGATTCCAATAATCCCTGAGTTGAAAACAAGAATCAAGGTAATAATAAGAAAATAGATGGGATTAATTAAATTAAATTTACAATTTATTATCAGGAGATAATTTGATATATAAAAATTAGCAACATCACATATATAAATGAAAAATCGAAATACTTAAATGTAATTTTATAAAAAATTAATACAACATAAAATATTAAAACAATGACTAGGTTGAACCATGAAAATTAATTGTACATGAATAACTACTTAGATCTTGTAACTCCTAACTAAATCACCAATTAACTCTTATAGACATGAAAAATAGTTCATATATATATGGGGTAAGTATACTTGTATACTTAGTAGGGTCCTCCCTAAATCCACTCCTAAAAATGATAATTAATCACATAAAATCCAAAAAAACAAATAAAATCTAATACCGTCCTAAAATTGTAAAACATTATCCTATCCTTATCATGGATAATTTAACATGTAAAACATACAAGTGAGAATATATATATATATATATATATAACAATGGTACTTTATGTTCACATCCCCACTATATTGATATTGTCATTACACAACTCCAAACATTATATTCTACAATACCTTCCATATATAAAGAACCTCTAATGTAGGTAGGGCCTTGGAACTACCCACCCCAATCCCATAAAGGGCCAAACATCTCAAATTTGAATCATTTTATATGACCACTGCATCAAGTTATTATCATCATCTCATCCATAACCATGTTGTAAGTATAAAATTCATTGCAACCTATGAATCACATATTACACATCATGCTATCAAATACCACAAATGTGATCCTATATAAAATGATTATCACTACAGAAACAATACATGTTCGTGTTATAACCAAAAGTTTATACATCTCTTACACACACATGTATGAAAAACTGAGATCCAAAAGAGATCATATAGACATATACCCTACAATTATTCCATTATAGGCTGAATATTCATACACAATAATATACACCAAAAGGAGAGAGGGGAAGAGATATTTTTCAATTGTCTGTTACCTCAACAATGTAGAAATTAGTGAAAATACCATGAACCCAAAACATTTGGTTGTTTGTGGCCTTCC
Organism: Viscum album; assembly: GCA_963277665.1. Lineage (NCBI taxonomy): Eukaryota > Viridiplantae > Streptophyta > Magnoliopsida > Santalales > Viscaceae > Viscum > Viscum album. Next base: position 1,317,822,717 of record OY728133.1, read on the forward strand.
TGACTCAAGTGATTGATCATATAAATAATGAAAATATAATAATATATTAATCAAAACCACAACAAGGGATATTACCTATCATTAAAATAAATAGAAACCATTGCTTCTTTTGACACCTTACTTCAACCCCTAAATTATAGGGAACTAGATTTCAGGTAAGAAAATAAGCAAAAAGATTCAACATTGTTTATCATATTCATCCTGTCATTCACATTTACCACTAATTTTTTATGAAACCAACTATAAATTCTTGTTTAATAAATTCATTACATCACAATCTGACCTAGTATATAATTTACATTATAATTTCCATATTTCTAACAAATAAAAATAGGACATTAATTCCAGAAATCCAATGGTGTTCAGATTAATAAACCATTACTTTCATTAAGACCCATTGATTTCATTATTACAAATGTCAATACCAAATCCCATGGATTCATTATTATTCCAGTTTTCATGCAAAATTTCATGTATTATAGGACTCATCCTCTGCTACCAAATATAGGACACACTCATAGATCATAGAACCAACTGCAATAAGAAAAATAATATCTTAGTAAGAAACCATCAAAGAAAACAACCACAAAGAAAAGTCAATATAAATCCCTATATCTCAAAACATTACAAATATACTAGTTTTATACCAAACTCCATTTTTCAATATAAATTCCATACTACCTTCACTATCTTCCATACACTATTTTATCTAGGAAAATATATAATATCCCACACCAATATCCCAATTGTACAAGGTTCACATCAAATCGTAGTATGTTCTAAATGAATCTAAATCCATTAAATAATGATAATTCAATTTCATAATTTCAAACTCAATGGTAATCTAAGGCTATAAATACATGGATTAGAAGAAATTAATAAGAAAGGGTGGGCTCACACAACTGTAAGAATACATCTCTAACAAAAAACCTTTTTATTATTATCTTGAGTTAACTATTTCATTATTCATATTGTTCCACAACAATAACCTTTCAATATATAATTAAAAAATTACAAATAATCATTTATAAACATGATTTGATAAAAAAGTTCTTATTAAATTATTTTCAAGGAAGAATGGTAGTTAAATTAACATGCCTTTCTATTTATCACATCATATTTTCTAGAAATACATTATTTTACCATTTTTTAAAATACAAAATAACTTATATTATTACTATAATAATAAAAAATAGATATTAAATTATTGAAAAACATATCCAGATACATAATAAACATAGTATAACCACATGTGATCAAAATATACTATTCAGATTAAGTAATTTTGGTGGTTATTATAATAATTTTGGTCAATTTAACTAGTACTACAAGAAATTAAATCCCAAAAATCCCATATTACCCAAAAAGAAATGAAAATTTTAAAATACCTATCTTGATTCAATGATTCAAGGAAAAACCCACTTACAAATTCAATAATTGAGGAATAAACCACCCAAAAACTAAGAGAATCCCACCTTAGAACCAATATACAAAGAACCCTTTATAAATTATTTTTTAAAACATAGTAACAAAATTAAGATACCTCACCAAATATACCTCTAGAATAAAATAGTTCAATGAAATAAGGATATGAGGATAAGTGATTACCTTGAATCTAGATAATTTAATATCGAAGGTCCAAGATGTTTAAACTACCTAGAGAAATAGTTATATAGGACTATGAGCTCCCACAAGATGGATATGATTTAATGAAAGATAGTAAAAATCCAACCATGGAATTTTGGAGACAATATTTATAGAGGAAGACAGAATGAACTCTTCTATGGTGCGGTGAATTAAACTATATCCATAGTTCCCCTTCCTTAAATAATATCATAGTTTCTCACAAATTTAAATTCATTGATACCCACAGCATAATGTTCTTAAAAATCATTATTAAACACCTTCTACTAATGGCATGCCTTGTACCACTGTGTGGGGTTCCCATTTTATCCCACCAGACATCCACATCAACCCATATGTAAAATTTCTATACATTTTTAAATCCATTCTAAAGGAAAATGGATATACCAAACATTAAATAAAAAAAGACAAAAAGATCAAAAACCCATAAGCATTTTGTAGCATAAGCATGAAATTGAAGACAACACAATCAAAATATATAGAAATATTCCTTGGTAAATCAGCTTTAGAAGAAAAATCACCTCTTTATGCTATAAGAAACCCAACTGTATCTGTTATTTTATACACCCCTGACGTGCATACATAATGTGATACATTGGGATATGATCAAGGGGAAACCCCATTATTGTTGAGGATTAAGAAGCTATCATCAGAGTTCACTTCCAAAAAAAACACCACCATTGAAGTGTGAATTATCCTTTACCAAGTCAAATCTACACTCTGATGACAATATTTTAGTAAGATCTAACTCTTAATTTAATTAATCCATTAAAAACAAAAAGACTCCATAATTTTCACCTCAACATCTCACCACACTCACTATCCTAATTACTTTGGGGATGCAAATTTCCAATAGGGAAACACACATGACCTATAAAGACATCACAACATCTTCAATGGTTGTAGAGATCTCCTCGATTTCTATAAGGAAAACATACTAGAAAAAAATTACTTCTAAAATATCCACCCTAAGAATTTAACTCCCCACGGTGAATCAAGAACCACCCAACAAATTAAAAATTCCCAATTATTCAAAATATGTAACTCAAAATGACTTTCCCCACAGGAAAACACCAAATTTGAATCACCAAGGCCAATACCACACCTACCTCATATCGTTATGTCCCTCTAGATATAAATAAAGACACTCTAAACCTTTTAGCTCCTTGAAGGACCCTTTTAACACCTCATATAATTCAAAAAATGAAATTGAATGGACATAAAAAACTACGCAATTATAATTTGAGTTTTGATCTTGATGATTGATATGATTATTTTATATAGGAGACAATATAAATCATATTTTGATCTATTTTTTTATAATTAATCTAATACATATTAATAATAATATTCTTGTATTTTATCAAGAAAATTGAAAAATCATGATGGATATTTAGTGGAGTTTACCCCTGGCGGGGAGTTGTGTTTATTAATTTTTAAGGTAAATTATTATTTTATATGAATATATTGATGTATAAAACATAAATGATTATATATATTAATGTATATTGATTATATTTTTCCATTATTTAATTATATTAATCTATTTATAAATTAAGTTGATATATTTCTAGTTCAATTAATTGAGAAGTGTGAGAATTTTTAGGAATATATGTTTGTTTAGGATAAATTTAGGATGTTGGTTAGTCACAAATTTCATCAAAACACAGAACTGATTAATTATTATTTAATATTATTAATTGAAAACCCTCAATTGATAGGTGATGATATTTTTAATTGATTATACAATTTCTATTATCTAATGGTTCTTAACGTGTTTTACAATATGTTTAACAATCTGAATAGTATAATAATTAATTTATTTGTGAATGTAAGGTGAGTATTCATCCTTATTATTATGGAATGAAGATATATGGATGGGATGGAAGTTTCATTTCAATGATTATAAAATGTTAAGATAACATGTGGAAGGTGTTTAATTAATTTATAATTAATTAATGTGTTATCATTTTAATTAAATAGATGAATATTAAACTAATAAATAGATTAAAGAAATATAGATTCATTAATGTGATAAAATTAAGTCTCTATATACAATATTTGTTTTTGGAAATGTTATGATGATATTTTTTTGACAACAGATGAATTCTTGAACTTTTTTGTAGTATTGTTAGATAATATTAATTTGATAATGAATTTTAAATAAGAATATATTTGAGTTAAAGAAGTTCAATAATTTTCATTTGGGGTTAAATAATTAATGAATGAAATATATAAAATTTAATAGTTTTTCTATACCTTTAAAATGGATACAAAAGATCCTTTTGAACATAATTAATAGAAATGTAATAGGATCAGACACTATGATACATAAAATTAATATAGTCATATATTATAATAACTTTAAAGTTCATTTTTGTATATAAGAGGTATGTGGTGAATATGAATGATTAATTAGTTGGAATATATGAATAACTATATAATATATAAAGTTAATTATTAGTTTCAATAAGACACATAATTTAAAATTCGGTACATGTTAAATAAAATCTAATGGTTTGTATGAATTTATTCAGACTTTCATTATCAATGTATGATAAAATTTATGACATATAAGTCTAATTAAAATATTCATAAGAATACATAATATGAATTTGGGATCACATAAAATTAACAAAAATTATGCGTAAAAATAAATTGAGAATTTCAAAGAATATGTATGATTTTTCTTTAAAATATGTATGATTAAATAGATATTCCCATGTGATATGTAATATTTTAAAAGTGATGAAATTGTTTTGTTCATGAGTCAAGATATATCACAATTATTTTTTCTTAATTTTTGATTCATATATTGATTTGTGTGGATATCGTAAGAAGAATATTCCATCATGAGATGATGGATTCCACCCAAATGAGATATGACTGTGGAAATCCATATGTGGAAAAGATGCTATATAATTTTAATATGAATATATGATTATTTGAGAATAAAATGAGGAATATTATGGAGATATTATGTCAATTAAAAAATATTACAAGAGGTTTGAATATATATATATATTTCATATATTAAGTATCAACATTGTGGAATTATTGGATAGAATTTGACCTATATAAAAGAATCTTGTTGTGATTATGATGGTAAAGATTAAAATTTAAAATTAACTTTATATAGTTTAATTATGGAAAGTATACACATTATAAATATTGAGTTCATAATGTGAATACGATTTAATGAACGAAAAATATGTAGTGTGACACTGAAGATACACAACTATTGAATATCTTCAACATTGGGGATATTTGAAAATAAATAAGAAGGGAAATACACATTTGATAACTATTTCTAATTATCACAAGTGATAAAGTGATTTGACATTATAATTATAATTATATGTCTCTATAATATTGATGAGGAAAAAACACCATTTAATATAATTTTTCTATATATTTTTGAATCATTATGAAGATGACAGGAGTTTGATGTGAACATGTTTCCGTAACTGAATGAAATCTAATATTCAAAGTCCTCTGATTAAAAAAATGATATATTATTTGATGTTAATGCCGTTTAGAGTGAAAAGAAGATCCTGTTACAGAGTATGTTTGTAAGAACCATTGTAAAATTTAGGCATCAAGTGTAAAGAACAAATGAAGATTAAACACTTGAAAATATAAGAAAAAAATATGAAATAAAATATATACGTAACAATGACTTTTTCGGTGTCACAAAAAAAGGATAGAATAATCAAAATGGGGAAATATATTTTATATGAGTTTAGTGTAGTACTTGACAGAACATTAAGAATTTTATTATTTATTTTTTGAAGATATTTTCTATTTGTCCTAACATATAAAAGATTTTAAAAATTCAATATAGGATTCAATTTAAGAGATGAATTTATATTGGATGATTTTACCTTGGTGAAGGAATGAAATATTTTGAATAATATTATTAATGTATGAGTTCTTGGGATCAATATGTGAATACATGGTTGGTGTGCATATATGGAATAATTTTCCCATCCTAGTACTATTTATTAGTGGAATTTCATAATGATGAATAGATTGTATTAAAAATCATGAATCAATGTTTGGTTAGTTGATTAATGATATGATTTTATTAATAGTGTAATATATTGTTTCCACTTATAGAGATATTATCATCTTATATATCGAACTCCTCAAGCTCTATTAGATACTAACATCTATATAGAGTTATACATTTAGTAAATGCAATTAAATTTTATAATATATGATATCATATATATTATATTTTGGATATCATTTATCATGGGTAGAGGAAGTCAAAAATTCAATGAATTATTGTAAAAGATATTATAAATACAATATCTAGAGAGTTTTTCCTAAAGACGAGGTGGTGAATGTTTGAAAAAGTTTTTAGAGTGTTTATTTATCTATATACAGTTTTATAAAATTTTGAAATCAATGTATGATATAATATATTTTTATTTAGTACTAATATTAAAATAATATGAATATTATATTATATATATTTATATATATCTTTATGTAGGAATATCAAAAATATAAATATTCACTATAATAAAAACATGAACATCTTGATCCAACTCTATCTAATATTTAATCACATGAATCTGAAATAAATTGTATATTAATTGTGAATTATTTTTTATTGGATGATTATTATATGGTTTTGATGACCTCCAACTCTTTCATAAGTGATTACCACCTAACAATAGCAATTAAGAATGTCAGGGATATTATTTTTTTCTTATATGTCATGAAATTGAGTGATAAACAATATTTTCCATGTAATTATATTATTATATATACACAACACTGATCACTTGAAAAATATTATTATTCATGTATATTATTAACTGGATAGGTATATTCGATATCAAGAATTAACCTTAGTTTCCCAAGACCCAATCACCCAAAGTAGTTTGTGGCATGGATTGAGGGGAATTCCTAATCCCTGATGGTTGAAAACCATTGCATGAGCATTAAGGAATATGCATGTGTGAATGGTTTAACCAAAATTAATATTATAGGTATCCCAAAAATAATCTTTCATGAACCCTTCATAAATTAAAAATTCATGTTACCAAGTACAAAACTTAATGAAACATAAAAATCAAAAGTCATACCAAAAATAAAATAAATATAAAGGAATATGAAGATGTTGTAGAGTTAAACAAAAATATACCAGGTAAATAATAATTCTAATATGAGATTCAATGTGTTGGAAAATAATATGAAATACATGATCAAGATACAAATGGTTATCCAAAAAATAGAAAGAATTATCTTTTATACATTATCATATGACAAGAGGTAATTATCCCACCTGTCACTTGCACAACCCAATTGAATCTAACTGAGGATACCAACCACCTCGAATAAATATTGTGTCATTTCTTATATTAGACAAAACAATGTCTGTATATAACCATTGTTGTCTGAATGGTGCGACCATAATGATAAATGTATAATCCTACCAGGTGTTGAATATAAATAAATAATTATAAAAAATAAAAGTATGCATGTTTATAAATAATTACTTATTTAAAAAATAAAAACAATAAAAACAAGCATCATCATACATATATTTTATCAAATGAAACCAATAAATAAAATTTTAATATTATATTCCTTTTTAAACACACAACATGAGAATTCACTGTATAATTATTAAAGCTAGGATCACATAATGAATAAAATCTCTAGATATTTACTGGAGAGGATAAGATTAAATCATCGAAAAGTTTAAATTTTTATGAAGTTACTTCACTAGTTATGATGTCACTTGTATGATCCTGTATTGTTTTAGGAATATCACTCTTTATATTTTCCATTAACTCTCCTCATTTTTTTTGTCATTTTTTAAATCTTATTGTCATGCTTAATTTTTGTAAGGGTTAAGTGTCTTATGTGTACAACATGAATAAGAGGTGATTTATGTGTGTATAAAAATTTAATTATGTGAACCCAATTATCAACGTGATTTTTTGGGTATAACCCATGAATTTAATTTATTTACTGAATTTAATTCAACCACTGAATTTTATTTATGGAATAAAATAAAGTAAACATTAAATTAATTATTCCCTTGTAATTAACCTATTAATTTAATACACCCCATCAATTAATTCACGTCCTAAGGACACCAAAAAATTTTAATTTACACTTAAATTAGTGAGACCCCCAAACATCCTTTTACCCCTATGAAAAGGGACTCAAGTCATGAATACAATTCAAAACATTAATTTCTTATCTTCTATTTTAAAAAAAACTTGGTGACAAAAATTTGATATTATATAATGGAAATTATACTTTCATAATGTGATAAAAATTCACATCAGGAATTAGTAATGACTTTGCCATTTATAAAATCCTCCACCATCTTGTTTTCCCTACACAGACCTCCAAATTATATGATTCCCTTCAAATGATAATTTATGGGAATACCCTTTGAACTAGAAGTTTTTATATGTAATGGATTATAATTTTATTCCTTTAGATTAATGTTAATCCTTCTAGTTTTCATCTTCTTCTCTATCCATTTTGACTTAATTTATGGTTCTTATTGAAGGGATGGAGGAATCCTATCTTTATTTCGGATTTGATGTTTTTTCATCACATTATATACTTTCTAGGTGGGTGGTTTAAAAAATTTCCTATTTTAAAATTTTAATTATCTATGGTATATTAAATATTTGTGATCATGAAGGAATACCACATCCACAACCTCATTAAATAGATAATCCATGTTAAAAAAATAATATCTTTTTAAACCATCCATTAAACCTCATTGTGTATATATGTTTTGAGACTGAGATCTACAATTACTTGATAGGTGTACTATCCATGGACATTTTTTAGACATTATCACCATGATAATAGAGCCCTATGATAAACTTTAGATAATTTTTTTGAATTTTGGATTAGTCTTATCAACTAGAATAACATGTATATTTTGTGATTTGGTAATGTAGAATAAGCACGATAAAATTGGGTCAACTGTTATGTTAATGACCATTAGATTAAATTATAAATGAAACTATATATATATAAGGATAATTAGTAACAAAGATCAATGAAACATAACTAGATAAATAAATGATAATTTGATGAAATTCCCATTACTATACATGAATTTATATTTTCTATTTTCTATTATACTTCAAATTTTTTTTCCAGGATTTTGATGTTATGTGACATTGATGTGATTGATTCTTTAAGGTGGTATTATTATTGGAATTTTGAGTATTTCTGGATAAAAGTAAGTATTTAGGTTGATTTAAGGGGGAATGGTACATGATTTTGTACTTCTTGAGTGATATGTGAATATGTATTTAATTCCCAACGGTATTGTTTATGATTATGTTTGATACATGATGGATGAATACATATTAAAGGATTTATTTGGGTCATATTCTTGTTAGACTGAGAGAAGATGCCATTTTTTCTGACATCTTAGGAGTGATTCATCCTTGACATGAGAATTTACTAAAAACTCAGGTGATCCATCCTAATGTAAGAGGATCCAATGTTAGTTTTAGATACCTATAAAGGTGTTGAAGAAGATTTGGATGGCTTAGGGTGTTAACTCATAAATTTAGGTTTAGAATTTTTATTTTATGTATAGTATTAATTTATAAAATCAATAACCTATTATTTTTTTATTGCCTAGGATATGTTTCATAGATTGGGGTTTTTAGACATGGTTGTGTCATTCTTTTAAATTATTCTCACACCCTAGAGAGGGTTTAGTTTAGTGCAAGAATAAATTTCATGGGTTAGTTTTTGGAAAAGGGAAATGAAATTAATTGTGGATATTTAGCTAGTTGGATATGTTGGTGCTTAAAGATGGGACTAAAAAGAAGTTTGGAACCGAGGTATTGATAGTATTCATTTCAGACTATGTTTCTTTATATATATACAAATTTTATCTCGTCATATATTTACATTTAGCTTGTTTTTACATTATTATATTATTATTTGGGTTTACTTAGTTTTTCCCATCTCATATTTGGTTGTCTGCGTAATTATTCATATACTTTTTTTTATTTTTGATAAACCAATTTTTTTATCACATTAAAAATAATTACCAGAGGGTATTGAATCTTAAATATAATTGTGAAACCCTCTAAATTAGTCAGTGAACTCTAGTAAATGGGGTGGTGCACCTGAGGACTCATAGCCAACCGTCTCGGTCACTTGAGGGAGAACATGGTCAGGGGAATTACAAAGTGGAATCAGTGGATCATGTTTTTTTATTTTATATATTTTCTATTTAGGAAATTTAATATGAATAATAAAATATATCTAGACATGGAAATGATCTTGTCTGTTGGAGTATCTATCCTATATACGAGGGAAAATCAGAGTTCCCCAGGATGGAATTTATATTTATTATTTTCACTTTTTACAGTTTGATATTATTTTAAATTGTGTGATTCACATGTTATTTTATGTTATAGTTATTGATATTTCTACTTAAGGACTATTTTGGAAAGATATATGAATTCATGGATCATTATAGGCACAGATAAAGATTTATATTTACATGAATTGTTTATTCTAGGGATATATTTATCGCATTTTACCTATTTTTACCATGATAAAACTATGAAATAAGAACAAGTGATATACATGATAAGTAAAATGGATGAAAATATTATGTTTGGCCAATTCACTTGTTATGTTAGTGCAGAGAGACCTTAATAAAATGGTTCTATGTTATTATAACATTTTGAGGATGATCTATTATGTATCATGAGTATTAATGTGTGAGTTAACCCTTTATAGATTAAAATTCCTCATCATATTCTTTGAATTTTGTATTAGGACCATGATAATTAGAACACTCATAATGAAGATAAAATGGAGCATTATGAAACTCTCGAGGATCGATGGATGTTCATCTTCATTATATCTTACAAAGGGTTATTTGATCCATGTAAAGGGTTACTGGTTGCACTATATATTTTATGTATTAGATAATGATAGATTTCTAAGTACAACATCGAACTACATTCACTAGGGACAAATCCCCTTAGACAATTGAATTCTATATCAACTCAGTGTATATAATATTCATTAATTTATAGACACTTGCAGATTAGAGGGTAAATCCTACTACATATATTTTTCTTGGACCATCTAATCATTATTTGGACTTTATAGAGGAATTTGGGAAGTAAGAGGTCTTATCCTAGAAGAAAATTTAGTTAATTTTATTGAGCCAATTGTTTCATAATATGTTATTTTTTAGAAGGATTTTGAGTATATGCATCTGAAATATGAGGTAATGTCATTGATCGCTAATGTTAGATGCTTCAATAACCTACAACACTCTTATCCATCCTTAGTAGATGATGAGATGATGAGGGTGGGTCATTTTTAGGATGGTCTTCTTGATGAGACTAGGTCACAGCTAATGACATTCAGGGGAGATTACTTTAGGAAATGATGAATTATGCTCTCATCATGGATGGGAATATAAGAGACTCTCCAAGTGGTGGATCGATAGATTCAGAGGGGTGATCCAAGAACTCTTCTTCTCATGGTAGGAAGGGTTATGATAGAATTTTCTTTTAGGAATGTAGATGAAATATATGACAAGGGAGTGGACTTCATCCTCAAGACCAAGGTTTGACGCGTCGATTTTAGTGTGGATGGTAGGCCCACAAGCACCCACATTATTCTCACCCCATAGTGGAGTTCCATTCTTATACGAGCTTGAGTCTTATTCATATGTCTTATAGGAAACATCTCTAATATATTAGTCAAAGGTGATCAATAAAATAACATGAGTCTTGTAGAATGTTGAACGTATGACCTTCTAACATCATTTTTATGATTCATTTATCATCTACCCTTGCATTAGTTTTTTAATACAGTGTAATTAGATTCCATTATATATACTCCTTTATAAAATGGTTTGGGATTGGATGTGGAGGGCATATATGGGTCCATTACCATTGACCCACGGTTAGGAGTGTAGTTTTAGTGTATCAAGAACTCTATAGTTTGTTCAATTAAAATTGGTGTCTATCGTTTCCTTTGGGAAATTTTTTTTTATAGAAAAAATAAGATTATATTTGATTCATGGTATGGATTGGATAATTCTATAGTAGGCTCATATTGACTGTTATAAGAGGGGATATTCCCTTCTATAACCATATGGGAGTTTCTATACTCGTTAATGTGAGTTCGAAACTAAAGATGGTCATGTAGGACTAATTCTCTATGAATTAGATTATTTCATGACTGAGACAACATGCCATGTTCAGGATGATGGGGAAATGTAGTAGGATACTTTATCTCTATTGGTGTACTATTTACATGATACATTTCATTAATATTTTTATGAAATACCACGAGATCAAAAGATTGAGTTAATGATTGCATTAGTGTAATGAATTGATTCAGTTTCAATCCCATTTTATAGGATGGAACTAATATATGTTTATGAGTTGAAAGAATAGTTGGAATATCTAAAAGACAAGGGATTAATATTTCATAGCCGATCTACATGGGGTTCTTAATTAATTTTTAATAATAAGGATGATGAGACATTATTCTTATTCATGGATTATTGATGACTAAACTTGATGATGGTTAAGAACCATTATCTCATTTTATTTATTAACATTTTCCTCGATCATCTAAGATGTTAGAAGATTTTGTCCAAGATTGAACTGAGCTCAGAGTAACATGAGTTGAGTTTGACATAATCATACACACCCCAAACTTGTTTTAGGAAAACGTATGGATTATATAAGTTTTTATTGATTTAAATTAGTTTTATGAACACACCGACAATATTCATGGACATGATGAATTGGGTATTTCATTATTTCCTAGATTTTTTTTTGTAGATTCCATTTATAATTTCTTTTAATACTTTTATTCTATAGAAGACCATGCCTAATATATTGACATCATCCTGAGTACACTGAGAGAGAAACAAATTAATGAAATACTCTCTAATTGTAGTTTCTAGATTAATATAGTTCTTATCTTGGGCATCATAATCTCAGAGGGTAGAGTTTCATTTGATCATGAGAGGGTTGAAGCTATGTTATATTGGGAGTGACCTAATATAGTATTTACGATTTGGTGTATTCTTTGTATAACAATTTATAACCAGTTCTTCATTGATGAATTCTGCCATCTAAAAACAATAATGTACAAGCGGGACAATAAAGGGGTGAAGTTTATTTGGTGAAAAGCTTGTGAGGGATTTATCAAAAATAAATATTGTAGTTTAAACTCAGCACTGATCATCACCTTACATTGAATGGGTAAGGAATATACCCTAAATTATGATGGATCCAAAGTTGGGCACATTGAATTTCTAATGTAGTAGGATTGACTGGTTTCTTATTTATCTCTAAAGTTGAGACCGTATATGAGGATTTATCCTACTAATGATTTGGGCGTATCATTGAAGGTATATGAGTTAATATGATGGAGACACAATATTTTGGGTGAGAGTTTTTTGGTATACACAGACTGAAAGGGAGTTAGGTATATTTTTTCTTAGCCATAATTAAACCTTTAGTAGAGGAGGTGGGTTGATTATATACATTATTTCATCTTTGAGTAAGATTATACACTAGGTAAGGGAAACATCATTGGAAAATAATTGATAGAGAACAAAATGAAATGTATGTGTTATTATAGAGATTTTAACTCTTGGGTATAAATTGTATGGTGGGGACCCACAACCAGAATAGAATATTGGTTGTGGATATGTTCTTCTTATCCATAGAAATATATGTGTTATTACGGGCTTGCATGATGAGATGATGAGGGAGTTTATTAATCCTAGGTTGGTAGTACACCAATGTTTGAAAAGGTGATCCATGATATCTATAGATAGTAGTAGTGGACATGGATGATGGAGGAGGTAGTGGGATTCATTGGTAGAGGATTCATCTATCAGTAGGTGAAGGCCACGAATAATAGGAATGTTGGGTTATTGTAGCATCTAAATATTCTAGATTGGATGTGGGGTGTTGTTACTATGGATTTTGTGGTGATATTATCCAAGAGACCACACGAAATTGATGTAGTGTGGGTGATTGTGGATTAAATGAATAATATATCCCACTTCTTTCCTACCAGTGGTACCTTCACCATTGATGATCAGCATAGTATTTATGTGTGTGAGGTAGTTTGGTTACATACTAATATGAGGATCATTATTTATGATTGATATCTTTGTTTCACTTCTAAGGTTTGGAAGGGTCGGTAGATGTTTTTAGGATCAGATTTTATTTTTAGTATAGACCACCGTCATTGTAATGATGGCTAATCTGATGGAATAATCATATGTTGGTAGATATGATTTGAGATTTTTTTTATTTTAGTGGTTCATTAGAGTATCATTTGGAACTCATGGAGTTAATCTATTATAAAAACATCCTGGTATAGATCCAAATGAATCCTTTAGAGGACTTCTATGGAATATTGTGTAATTCCCCACTTTTCTAGTTAGAGGATGGTGTGTCGACCCTTTAGGGCCTATTATCATGTAAGAGAAAAATATCAGTTTTAGTTGATTACAAAGCAGTTAGTGACCAAATAGATCTTGATGAAAATCATATGATGGACAACTGATATGACCTATAAGGATTGAGGTTGGTCATCGAGTTTTTATTCGAGTGTTTCCTAGGTTGGGGAAGTTTCATGTTAGAATTAAATGGAGGGCAGGGCCATGTTTTGGGGACATTTTATAAAATAAATAAGTTATGTAACGTGGAATACCTTTTTGACCTTCCATCGTGCTAAAAATCCTTGAATTATTTGTTTCACATGTCATATCTTTAGAGACATCATTCCGACCTATCTCATGTGATATATATTGATAACATTGATTTTTATTTTTATGAATCATTTGATGTGAATTCAATTCATATCATAGATTGTAGTGACAATAAACTCTAAGGATACTCTCTTCTTATATTACGAGTGAAGTGGAAGTATGAGTGTGTTTTAGAGGATACATGGAGATGTAGTCTGATGTCCAAGAATAGTGGCCAGTGTTTTTGACTAATATCCCATAGTGATTCATGGAACAACTCAGGGATGAGATTTTATATGGTTCATATAGGTTCCAGGCATAGAAGATTAATGTGATGGGCGGTGCCCAACATGGATTTTTTCCACAATCAATTAACAATCAACGATCTATACAATGATGAACATTGTGATCCATAGATTTGAATAAATGAAATTGATATTGGGTAATTACACTAGAACCGAGATAGATCATCATCACATATTATTTATAATCAATTTAATTTAATAAATAATTTATTTTGTTGTAATTATTTAATTATTGATGGATCTGGTGACAGATCAGCAGCCACCATCATTGTGTTGTATAATCCATGTGTATATTTCCTCTAGAGGTGATCCACATGTGTTCCAAGAATCTACAGACTTCACCGAAGAAATATCTAGGTGCTATCATGGCATATCCTTACGCTTGCATCATCTTTCTTTGATCGTTTCATGGAAAACTTCAAAATTGTTCTCTTTGATCTGGTGGAGGAGGATTGCTCTCCATTCATGGGAGTGTTCTTAGAGAAGGGTGCTCTCTAGGTTTGAGAAGATTCTCAAAATTGATTTTACACAACCGATAAAAATGAATTGGATCGAATGAGAAAATAAAAAAATTGTGTATTTATATTGGTAGGGTAAAAAAAATAATTACACATGTTCCCTTATTTATTTATTTAATCCTAGAAAAACCCCATGTCGTATAATTATAATAATATTATTATTCATTTTCATTCACTTCATAGTAAAATTAAAATAAAATAATATTTAACTAAATAATATTACATATTTATTATTTCTCATTGGACCGTTGAACTCAGTTATCCAATTCATTATTATATTTATCAGGCTATGAATAATGTCTATTTATTAATTAAAAAAATAACACTGCATTATTTTCTAATTAATAAATCAATATCATATTCACTAAATAAAATTAAATATTTATATGCAATAAAATATACATGATTAATTATAAAACCACATTCGAGAATAATATTTATCCAACCTGTTAAATAAAAATTAATACTAAATTATTTAACTGGGATTTTGGACACAATTAGTGTGTGGCCCTCTAGCCTCTTTCTCAATTTCATTAGGAAAAACAGCCTAATCTCTATGGTTAGCATCATGAAATATGTCAAATAAACCATAAATAAATAATTTAATGTCGTAATGATATGTTACCACATATGTATACTTATTTTGTAATATAATACCTTTATCTCGATATCGGTAATCAAGATGGTTTCATGTTGGAGCCATAAAACTATGTTCTATATGTGTCATTATTTGACTTTTTGGAAAATGAACTTGCCTTTAGAAAACCTTGGCCATGGATTTATTTAGGCAATATCATTTCCATCAAAGGGTATCTGATATAAAAATTCACTAATAAACATAATAGAAAAGTATTTTCTTGAACTATTCAATATTTTAATATTACTCAGGACACACCAAACATATTATACATCACTACAGACATCTACCATCACTATTTTTATCCATACAACAAAGTAAGAATCTAATAATACTCATCAATAATAATTTTAATGCCTAATGACTGATACCCACTTCCACATATAAGAACATCGAATGACACATATAAATTTGGATTTCCTACTGGCGAGTCTCGTTCCCATAATATGATATTTGATATTACCAAGGGCGTACACCATGAGAACGTGCCTAAAATTCCTATGAGTGTCTAACCTTGATAAAGTGTATACTTTTTCTTCCTTAAATGTTATCATCCATCTATATAACATATATTAAAGAATAGTTCCATATCACTTCTAGGTTCTCATCATAGTGGAGATCTTCGTTGATGTTTTTGTGAAATGACTACTCTTCGGAAATTACAACAAACTATGTTATTGAGAATTACAATCATGATGTAAAAATTATTTTATTAATATTCCAAACAATGAATACAAGTATATCATAAAGTCCATATAATATGGTTCTTGGGAACAAAATCTAATAGAATCCCACTTCCACTAGATCTAACCCCTAAAAACCTTCATAAACATAGCTCTCAAATGATAATTAAGCTTCTGCGGAGATAGGCCTTTATTCATGGGGTCCACCATGTCCTCTTCCACAGGTACTCTTCTTACTGCAACATCACCCATTTGGAAGAAATCCCTCAAGAGGTGATTCCTCCAGAGTATATGCTTTGTTTGTAAGTGTGGCCTTGTCTCTTTAACAAGAGCCACTACTGTAGAATTATCACAACATAATGGGATGGGATATTTACTTTTAGACACCACATCAAGCTCTTGGAAGAAGTTGTGAGACCAAACTACATCCTTAGTTACATTAAAAGACACTATATACATGGACTCCAATGTAGAATCAACAATAACTGGATACTTTGAATACTTGTAGCTCACAAATCCTTTATTGATACAAAAAAAATGTCATAATTGTGACTTCAGATCATTATGATATATATAGATAGTAGAATAAATATAAACCCCCATGATTAGGTTCTTATATCCTCCATACACCTGGAACATATCATAAATGTTTCTTACATACATAAGGATAACCTTATCTATAGTCCAATGCTATTCTTCTGCATCTTCTTGTCATCTTTCTACCATGAACAGTTCATAAGAAACATCAAGTCTAGTACATTAGATGGAATACATGATTGATCATATTTCCAAAGAATATGCGATATTAATGATTCTATCTTTATCATATTGTGTATGAGGACACATTTTCATAGAAATATGTAAACTATGTTAAACTAGAACTAGTCCCCTCATTTATTGATTGATATTAAATATCGTTAATATATAATCAACATATGTACATTGAATTATTTCTAGAATCCTTTTGGATCTTTGAAAAATGATCATGATCCATAGAATATAGGTTTCTTATCCTATGTCAGTCATAGAGAAACACATGTTTAACCAGTCCTTAATAGACTATAAGATTGTTATGTTGTTTCCAATATTTTATATGTCATAAATAAATAAAACTTGGATAATGACCACATTTCCCGTACAACTCTTGTACACACATGGTTCACATTCGTTCTTTATAAATCAAAATTCATTGGTGGATTCATTGAATTGCATGGTCCATGATCTAGATACTTGCATCAATATAGAAATATATCTATGTAAGTTTCTAATACTTTTGAAATTGCTTGGATTCACAAACCCTTCGTATTGTACAATATAGAAAATTTCTTGTAGGTTCCTGTTATGGAATGAAGTTTTTACATCCATCTTCCAAATTTCATAGACATTGTAAGCTGATATGGAATGTAGAATATTATTAGACTTAAACATGGAAATTGGTGAAAACAATTCATCATAGTAAATTCCATGATAATGTTCCAAACCATTATCCAATATCCTTGATTTATAGGTATTTACTATACCTTCCATGTGCTGTTTGTTATTTAATACCCATTTTCATCTTACAATCATAACATAAACTAGTGTATCGACCAAATCCAAAACGTGGTTCTGAAACATGGAATCCATTTCAGAATTTGTGGCTTCTCCCCATATTGTATCATCTAGGATTTATACTACCTCTTTGTAGGCTATAGGTTCATCATTATCAACCAATAATAAGTCCCATCATTGGTGACTATAAAGACATATCTCTTTAGTTCTCTTACCTATTTTAAGATCCTATGGAGTACTTGTGTTTTAGGAACTACTTCATTCATATGTACCTATAGAAATATTTTCTTATTGACAATCTTTTGTATCATGAGAATGATCTTCATCGAAATCAATCTTTCTCCCACTATCAATTTTGAGGATTTTATCCCACTCAAGAATAGAGACTTTTCTAGATATAGTCTTTTTATTGACTGAGGTATTGAATAAGTAGTATCCCATTGTTTCCTTTAGATACCCTATAATGATAAAATTCGTGCTTTGGGGTGCTATTTGGTTTCTAGATATGGACATAATAAACACCTCACTACCCCATACATGTGTATGTGACAAAATGGGTTTGTTTTCACTCCACAAATAAAAGGGAATTAAATTTTCCGCTTTAGTTGGAACTCATTTAATTTTTATGTTGTAGTTTTGAATGCATATCCCCAATAGGATAATGGATGATCAACATGACTCATCATCAACATTACCTTGTTTAAAAAGGAAAAATTCATCATTTAATAAATAGAATACCATTATGGTTTATAATGTGGAGTGAGTTCAGATAGAATCCCAAACATGAGTAAGCATTTGATGAACTCTGGTTTAAGATATTCACCACCTCAATCTAATAGATGATTTATTAACTTCTTAAAATGTTGATTCTAAAATTATTTATTGATTTCCTTGAATTTATCAAATGAATCATACATATAAAATACCATGTAAACATAGTCATATCTTGTAAATTCATCAGCAAAAGTTATGAATTTTAAATATGTAAGATTATATTCAAATTAAAATGGCCCATGCAAATTAGCATGTACCAATCTTAAAGATCTATTACCCTTTCACCTTTCAGCCAAATGGTGGTTTGGACAATTTTATTTTTAAATAATAATGACATCATTCAAGTGGTTTTAGCTCAGATGAATTTAAATAGACATCTTGATAGAGATTTGTAAATGCTTCTTATTTAAATGAAATGGACGGTGATAGAAAACCTAGGTTTTTTATGAATCATGTGTACATGATTCATTATCAATTTCCAACACTTGGTTTCAGTAAATTAATATATAATGGGTATTATTAAAATTATTCATACCATAAAATATATTTTACTCAAAAAAGAAACAATTTATTTATCAACATTTTAAAATAAACCCATATATTTCTAAGAATGGTATAGAAATTATTTTTTGGTAATTTAAGGTGTATAAGGACAATATTTCAACACCGGAATCATCCACATTTCCAATGATATGTGATAATCACCAATGGACATAAAAGTCTACCTTGAAATATTAATAGATCTATGATCCTCCCATCCACTGTAAATCTTTCAGAAATTACTTGGTTTATTCATTTTGATACATATTTGAGCCCCAAAAGCTATATCTAATACCCAATGTGTAGATATTGAAAGACTACACTCAATGAAGGACACATATATAGCTTCCCATTTCTTTTGATTGTAGTTCCTCTTCTAGTGGCCAGAATTTCCGCATGTAAAACATACTACATACCATTCCTTACCCAACCTCTAGATCTTTTTCTTCTAGTATGGACGATTCTCTGCAAGATTAGACTATTTATAAGTCTCAGAAACATATTAATTATTCTTTATTTTCTTATTAAACACAAGGATTATGGGTTTTCATTCCCAATGTCCTTATCCACTTTATTAATCAAATTAAGAAGTTATGAAAGAATATTCTCATTTTTTATCATATTATAAAAAAATAAAGCTGGGGAAGGTCTTTGGTATTGATTAAAGTGTGAGATCTATAAACAAATACTTTTGTAATTTAATTCCCCAGATGTACTATAAATAATTATATCCAATAATCTTGAATATATGAGGACCCGTTGGCATATACTCTCCAATAATAGTTTTGAACAAAAAATTTTTGATGTAACACCTCTCTTGCCTCTCCTTCTCTGTATAGAGATCATGAAGTTTAGATATCATGATATATGTGTCCATTTCCCCATGCTTTTTTAAAATCACATTGTATATGGATGATAGTATGAAGCATTAAAAATATGTAGCATTATTTAGATTTTTCTCAAAGATATATAATTATTCATCACATGCCTCATTTCCAAGTGCAACTCTAAAATTATCTTCTAGTACATACAATTTTCATTCATGGAAAAATATTACATATAGGCACCTTTTCCATTGTTAAAAATTTTTGTCGTTGAGATGGTTTTCCTTCCTATGTATGGATCACAATTATTTTTTTGATGTCATTTGAAATAATGCTTCTACAAAATAATATATGCATAATTTTATTACATTATTTGATAAAATTTATAGAAATAAATAAATATTATATTTATTAATCTCCCACTATTTTATCGAAATCCAATGGTCCTCACCCTTAGCTTCGGAATACCCTATTGATTTGATATTATTAGGGTAAATCATACATATTACCCTTCTCATTATTCCAACATTGTTTGGTTCTGAAACGTGACTGGTTTTAGGTAGGAATTCCAAATACTAACTACATTCACTCCCAGTTACATGATCTACTGTGTGTACTCTTCAATCCTAAAATCCTTAATTGAATTTCATCATCCTTTTCCTCTCAGTGACATAGAGTCTTAATTGGGAAGTAAACCATTGATTTAAATTATGTTTTTCCAATCCAAAACATCATGTTAAAATTCCATCATAATTGAATAGACCCCAACTTGGGCTAGTTAAGCACATTGAACTATGGTTCGATTTTATCTGAAGTAATGAAAGGATATACA
This sequence comes from Viscum album, assembly GCA_963277665.1. Classification (NCBI taxonomy): domain Eukaryota; kingdom Viridiplantae; phylum Streptophyta; class Magnoliopsida; order Santalales; family Viscaceae; genus Viscum; species Viscum album. The sequence continues at coordinate 1,317,843,794 of OY728133.1, forward strand.
GACATAATATATTAAATTGATGGATTTATCCTTTTATACATATATTTCCAATTATTATCTTAATCACATTATTTTTAATATTAATTGTATTTACATAAGTGATTAATGATGTCTTTGATAATATTTATGCATAAGACAATTTATATTAGTTCAATCTTTCATTCTTGTTAACTTCATTAATTTATGTGATCCTGAAAAAACATCTATAATGAAGTAACCATCCTACTGATATAAATAAAATAATAAAGTGTATGATCATGAGCCTTACTAATTGTTAGTTTATGTATAAATTCATAAAATAATCATTGACCGAGGGGAATAAACACCTTGGACCAATTAATGGTCCTGTTACAGCTTTCCACCTATCCACCTATGTATCTGCATGGGTTTGTTTCCCATCGGCTCTGAACATGAAATTCCCCCACCAGCTTGGGAGCTCTATCCATTATATATTCCTTTTACTCACACGTTGGTGAGGGGAAAATGGGTTTATATAAAAGAAACCATGGGCACACAGACCCTACATAATAAGAGGAGAGAAGGCACACAATCCAATAATTTAATTTAATAATAAATAAAATTAAACCAATCAGATATAATGGATTGGTATAACTCATTATCATCCATATGCATGCAACGAATTATTCATGTTATAAAAATAACATTCAATTCCAAAACATTCTAATTTAACATAAATTACAATTGAATCAATTAATTATTATTATTAGTTAACCAATTATTTTAACTTAATTATCATATGAATTTATTTGAGATTATCATGCATTATAATATAAAGCAAATTAAATAAATTTATTGACAATTAACTTTTTACATAAATGGAACATGGAGGCGACACAATGAACAACTATCTAATTCTTCCCAACATTTATTATACTCATATACTCTTTAACTCTTATGACATATAGAATACATGAATTATCGCGTAAATTTTACAACATGTACTTCATGGATGATTACTTGAATTCCCGGATTTTTTTCACATGATATAATTAAATGCACATAGAATGATAACTTGTAATATGAATCATAAATGATATGAAAATCTGTACATTACAGAAATATAAAATAAAAATTTAAATATTTATGTATATTAAAACCTATCGAATGTTGTGTCATATCTTTACAACAACACACTAGTACATGTCTCATGGTTTACATACTAAACTAAAATAAATTATATCATCATAACATTTTATTAGTACATGATGTGTGAATTCGATCTATATAGCATGTAGATCTATCACTTTCTATAAAAGGTACATGAAAAGGGACTCAGTGTGTGAATCGTACCATAGAAACTGTAGTACATGGAAGCCCATTAGGATACACACTATAGGGTCTCAAAATTTAATAGTCACTATTCATATAAGTTGTGTATTTAAATAAACGACCCTTATTTGACTTAAAGGGACTACACGATGTCTACATGTGCTAAACAACATGTAATCTAGATGATAGTGTCCCGTTATGTTTTATCAAAAATGTGGTTCAATTAAAGTGTGTAATTAATGAATAACATTGAATTAATTTTGGAACCAATTTTGATGCATTGAACCTGATTACACGATGTGTAACTTCTACTACACAACATTTAGTCCTATGTTATCCGGCCAGAAACCTTGGAACCACTAGTTGAGTTCCCAATTTTTTTAATCATAAAATTAATCGTATTGATTAGATATATGAAAAACATAGGAATAACAATCATATATCATGATTCAGATTGAATGAATGATTAAAAATAAATTGAAAAACTAAATTATAATATCATAAATCACCAATAATATTCAAATAATTATAAAAGATTATGTGACATCTTTGATACTACATGTAGGTTTCAGGTGCAGAAAAATCGTGTGATGGGCGATGCCCAATTTGGCCTTTCTCCTTAACTGATGACCCATTAAGGATCTATGCGATGATGAATGCCATGATAAACGGAATTGAATAAAACAAATATAAAATTGGAAATTATTCCAAAACAAATAGTAAGGTTCATAACTTGTTATTTATAATTAATTTAATTTAATAAATAATTACCTTCTATTGAATTATTAATTCATTGATGAATTCAGTGAATGATCTAATTTCCACTATCTTTGTGTTGTAAAAAACAATTGTATATGTTCTCTAGCAGTGATCTAAAGGTGTTCTAAAAATCTCCAGACATCACTAAAAGAAACTCTAGGTTCTAGCATGGGAGTTCCTTATGCTTGCATCATCTTCCATTGACCACTTCAAACACCACATCCAATGATTCTTCCTTGATTTGGTGGAGGAGGATTTCTCCATATTCATGAGAGCATTTTTAGTGTAAGGTGCTCTCTAGGATTGAGTGGATTCCCCAAATCTCTTATGCACAACCGAGACAAATTAATTGGATCTATTGAGAAAATAACATAATTGGGTATTTATATTTCATGGGTAAAAACAATAAAAGTGAAAAAGTTCCCACAATTCTTTATTTTGTCATAAAAAACCCATGTTATATAAAAATAATATTATTATTACTTCTCGACATACACGTAACATGAAATTTAAATGTAAATATTAATTAATTGAATAATACTCAATATTATTTTATTTTTAACTGGACCATTAACCTTGGTCTCTTATTCCACTGCAATATTAATCAGGCCTAGAATAATATATATTTATTTATTAAATAAACATCACAACATTATTTTAAAATAAATAAATAAATATTATATTTTCAAAATATAAAATAAATATTTATATGCGATCAAGAATATTTGAATAATTATTAAACAAAAAATGGGAATAATATTTATTCAAGCTATTAATTAATTAAAAAAATATTATTTAATTGAAATTATAGGAACACTTATTGTGTTACCCTCTATGCATCATTCTCAGTGGAATTATATGAAGAAGCCAAAAGTCCAAGTCTAGCATCTAACAACACTCCAAGACAACCATAACAAAATATATTAATTCCTAAATGACTTCTTACCTCATACATATGCTTACTGTGTAATATAATACCTATATATTTATATCTCTAATCAAAGAGGTTTCATGAGGGTGCCCTCAGTCTATGTAATCAATCTCTCTTTCTTTGACTTCCTATAAAAGGAACATTATTTAGAAAACCATGGACATGGAATAATTAATGCTATATCATTTACATCAATGTTCCTGATAAATAAAGTTATGTTAATAAATAGAAGAGAGAAATCGTTTATTGGATTAATTATTAATCCAATATTACTCGTGGCTCACCCAACATATGGTACTTCGCTGCGACCATCTATCATCGTTGTTATCATAAATAAATAAAAGTGTGTGAATCATAATTTTCATCAATAATAATATTAATGTCTAAGGACCAATACACATGTTCGCATAATATAACATCCAAGGACACATATAAATATGGATTTCCTACATGCTGCTCTTATTCTTATAATGTCATATTTGATATTACAAAGGGAGTACACCATGAGAAGGAACCACAAATTCATATGAGTCTATAACTTTGATAGCATGTAGCATTTGTTTCCCTCAAAGGATATCATCTAGATATAAAACTTATTTTGAATAATAGTTTCATGGAACTTCTAGGTTCTAATCACAATGGGGAACATATATTTCCTTTTAGTGCAACAACTACCGTTAGTACATTATGACATACTATGTTATACACAAGAACAATCATGATGTCATACGTTGTTTATTAATATTCATAACCATGAATACAAGTTAACATAAATTACAATGATGTTGTTTTCGGGCATAAACTCCAGGAGTGGATTAGTTATAATATTATATATTTTTCTAGGTACATCTCTATTTAAATTTTTGGTTATGTCACTTTGTGTCGGGTTGTGATTTGTTTAAACCTTGATTATGAAGAAAATGTATGTGTTGGGTTATGTGTTATAGGGGTGTAAGAAAAATAAGATGAGATTTAAAGCTACATAAAAAATTCAAATTGTGAACCCAATTCATGATGTGAATTATTCAAGGAAGAACCCATGAATTTAACGCTAGACATGAATGTAATTCACCTCTTCAATTTAGTATAAAAACAAAATATAATTCACCCCAAAATTATTTACACCCCTTAAAAACAAACCATGTATTAAATAAACCCCATTAATTAATTCACCTACTGAATAAACTCCATGAATTTAATTCTCCCTGAATAATTTGCGCCCCATTAATTATTTTCACACCCTAAACATACCACTTGAAAATGGCTTCATGTTTTGAAAACATTTCAAAAAATAATATGATTTTTTTCAGTATTTTTTAACTCCAATATGATAGAAAAATGAAATGATAAGGGACCTGGTCTCACACAATTAGAAAGAAATTCACATCATGAATTAATCATGCCTATGTCTTTTTAATACCCTACATCATCATGTTTTTATAATATGGAACTCCTTATAAAATGCATCACTTCCTACGGTGAGTTATAGGAATCCCATTTAAACCAAAATAGAGGACACATCAAGTCTTGGAATTCTAGATTAGTGTATTTAAGGTATACCTTTAAGATATTATTTTTCTTTTCGATCCAATAGATACATAATTTCTAGATCTCATTGAAGGGAAAGTGTATGTTAATCTCTATAGATGATATGAGTTTTTTTCATTGCATTCTATTATTCTCAGGTGGGTGGTGTTAAAATTATTCATTTGGTATGATTTAATTATTTAATGAATACTCAATGTGTTTGATCGTACTGACATGATGCACAAAGGACCTAATTAATTGGATACATATTATTAATTTAGAATCCTTTTAAACCATCCATTGGATCTTATTGGGTCCATAGGTGTGGAGAATGAGATCTTTGGATACCTGATTATTCTTCTATCCTTGAACATTATTGTTAATTAATCATCCTGACATTATCTCTGAGTGATAAAATTAAAATTATTTGATTGATTGTTGGAATTGTCTTATGAATTGTCATAACATGTAAATTGTGTGATTTTATTATGGTAGAATCTCATCATCTAAATTTGGTTAACTGATATGCCAATGACCTAAGGGATAAATGATAAAATAAATATATTTGATATATATATATATATGAGGATAATTGGAAACATGGATATATTGGATATAACTGTATAGACAAATGGTACATTGATGAATTGATTATTACACCCTATGGATATTTATTTTATGTTTGATTTTGGCCATGTGAATTTTTTTCGTATATTTTGAGATTTTGTGAAATCTATGTGATTTATTCACAAGGGTTGTATTCTTATTGAAATTTTGAGTTTGTTCGGATATAACTCATGATTTATGTTGACACAAGATGGAAAGGTGAGATATTTCATAACACTCTAGGGCTAGGTGCACAAATAATTGAAACAATATTAAAAAGGTATGATTATATCGGATACCTGAAGGCTAGATGCCCAATCCCAGAATTAATATGGGTCATAGGTTGGTTATCCTAAGGGTAAAAGTCATTTTTTATGACAAGTTATGAGTGGTTCATCATAAGCTGGAGAATCAGCCAATAACTTGGTTTATCCATCATGATACAAGAGGATCCAATCTTAGTAAGAGGTACTAGATAGGGTGACAAATTAGGTTTGTATGTCCTTGTTTATTAACCCATTACTTAAGGGTCCTAATACTTATTTTATGTAATGTATTAATTTATTAAATTAATACCATGTTATTATCTTAATTACATTAACTACATTTCTAAAATTTGATTTATTTTGACATAGTCATGTCAAAATATTAATTGATACTCACACCCTAGATGAGCTTATATTTGGTACCTAGATAGATCTCATTGATACATGTTTGGATAAGGTAAATTGACAATGTTGTTTATTTGTAGCTGGGTGGATGGGTTGGATATTACAGATATGACTGACACGGGGTTTAGAAACAAGGCTTTTAGAGTCTTTATTTGAGTCTTCATTTTCATTTATCTATTGAATTTTATCATGAAATTTATTTATATTCTCCTTATTAGTAAATTATCATATTATTATTTTTATTTCTTTATTTTTCCCTTCCCATATTTTATTTCTTGTTTAATTATTCATATTGTTTCTGTTATTTTCATTAATATGCTATTGTTTTTTTATCCCATTGAAACACTTTACCATAGGGTACAATATCCCCACTACATTATTTACACCCTCACTACTATTCATTAGCCTCTGATGTATGGGGAGGCGCACCTGAGGACCTATGGACTACCAGATCGGTAACATGAAGGAGCATTGGGCAAGGGACATTACATCACACCTAACTAGTTGTGAGGGACCATCAACATATATAAGGACTCCTAACGATGTACCCATGTGTTCCCATGAGGTTTAACAATGTAAGATAACATTCATATTTCATAGATTTAATCAAAAAAAAATTAATCACAAAATATACTTACACAAATATTTATAAATCAATTTATTCTTTTCAAATAATAGATATAATTAAAATCATTATATCATTACTAAATTTATCTTAATAACCCATTATAACACCATTAATATAATTTTATAAATTTAATATTCAAATTCATTCATCAAGGGATCAAATAAAAAAAGGGATTATATATAACCACCACCTTTAACTAGTGAAATTTCAAGAAACCTAGATAAATCCCCCCAAAAAAGGGAATTGAGGATCCGTTAATGGTAAGTGGAAGCCCTCAAAATTGAAACTCAAAATTATAAAATTTTATAATTTGATCTATTGTGCACTATGACATTAATGTGGAATGAAATAAATAAAATAAGTAATCGATAATGTAAATGAGAGGAAATGATACCTTCAGATGTAGTTTCCTTAATGAAATATAAGATAAATGAAAATAAATAAATTCTAGGTGGAAGATGGAAGGTATCTTAAGGGTGATATGGATTTATAAATTATGATGGGGGTGAAACTGTGGGATTCAAAAATTTAATTAGAGTAGGGGTATATTTTAAATTTTAATGTCTTTTCAACTATGAATACTTCACTATTTTCTGAGCAATACACCAACCATGTGTGTGTCACAAGATTCACCTTGGTAGTTCCACTATTTTGATGAATTATTAGTTAAACCATGCCTAAAACATTAAAATCAATGTTTATATAGGATTTTACATTTTACAAAGTTGGTTCATGGTTAGTCATAATTGTGTTCCAACTATACACATCTAACTCTTTCCAATTTTTCCTAAAATATCAGTATAAAAACACAATAAATGAAGGTAAATGATAAAAATGAATAAATAATATATTTTTACATGAAAAAAACATCATAGGTGTTTTATTTCTCTATAATGCTTCAATTTCTCACCATATAAAGCCAACAAGACATTTAATTTATAAAAAAATGAGGCAACTACTCCATTATCTGAGTATACCATTCAAATTTATCATTAGATATAGTCATATCATACACAAATATTAGAACTATATGAATGAAATTTCTATAATAAATGCTTAAATAGTGAAAAAAGATCAAAATTGGATTCTTGGTGATTGAGACATCAATGTCCTTATTTATTACTTCCAAATTCACCACATGGGGAGGATCTCGATGAACCAATTTTTTAATGAGATATTTAAAATACATTAGGAATGGTGTTCAAATAAGATAGGAAATCCAATTGTTAATATTTATTATAGAAAAGAAAATATCTTGTTGACCAGTTATGGGGATTAGGATTGTGATACCATTCACATCAGACTTACTATTTTTGTTTGACGACTATGGCTTTATGTCCGAGTGGGATTATTATAAGGTGTCATCTGGTGTGTAATTAATATCGTTGGCATAAATTCTCTGAATAATCTTCAATGGGTTTTTTCATGGATCCAGAAATACTCGATGACTCCCACATCCTGGATTAATGGATCTTATTTAGAAAGGCAGGAATTCGTTGGATGATTTGTCCAATGGGACATAAAAAATCAAATTGGATGAGAGGATGGGAACATGGGATCATCACACCACTTTGGGGGGAACTATAACCTAATACAAAACTCTTTTATATATTTAAGTAATGTTAATATGGTCACTAATCCTTGGTTCGTTCTCAGTAATGTGTCAGCGGGTTACCCCTTATAAATATTGATCATAAATATGTATCATTTCATAATTATTTGTATGTATTTTAAGTTTCCATTAATGAAAATATTTTTATATATGTGATGTTCTTCATCAGTATTACCGGTTTGCATGCAAATCAAGAAGACCTTAGTCATTTAGAATGAAAAATTTGGTTTTATTTAATATGGGATTACACACATTAGTTTATCTTCATCCCAAGGGGTAGGGAGCTATTTCAATGTGAGGATCGAACCCATGCGAAGATCTTCCTATATATCCCTGTGAGAGAAATTAGAACCCATATATTTTGATTTCAATTTTCTGGAAACATCACCTTTTAAGGTTGTGTGACAAGGACATGACCATGTAGTTTAAAATCATGCAGCAAGGACATCCAGGTGAATGGTTACGTAATAAAGATGGTGTGGTACTTATGATGAGGCATCCCAAAATTCCCAGAAGATATATGGTGTCATGTGTGAATGTGATATTATTGGGGATGTGGCTCAGAGAAAATTATGGTGATTTGGTTATTGGTTTGGAATTTAGTTAGGATTCAGATGAATCTAGCATAGTTAGTAATCAAAGACATCACAGTTAGGTTATCCCGTACAGTTTAATATCATAATATATTGACAAAAATGTATAGACATGAATGTTATGGTATCAGGATTAAACTTCGAGGAGGTTTTTTTACATATCATATTGGCTAGAATTCAATTTCCACAGAGATCTGAAAAGGTTCATTGGATCTTATATCAAAAGAGTCGATTAAATCTCGTGGTGTGGGGCTTACACATTGACACTACCCAAATGGGGGATTTTATCACTGCATAAACCATTAAGAAGCCTATTTAGATTGAAGTCGGGGATAAAATCTATAATGAAGACCCATGCATTGGGACCATGCAGATGTAATGATCACCAACCACCTCTAAACCCTTGTTTGTCGTGGTTCGTGTGAGAAACAAGAGGAGGCAATGGATCTGAATATGACATGTACCACTTCATATACTGATAGATAGTAATATAGCCTAAAGGATGAATGAGAGAGGGTATTGAATGTTCACATTCCCCCACGTGTTATTATATATTGGATATTTATGTTTTCTAATCAATACAAATACATCATTGGTTAAGGAAAATATGAGCACATATGCCGCCTTTTCTAAGAAAGGATAGTGAATACCTCTATATGAGTGACCTATTGAATTTCATATGATGTATAACATAGTTTAAAGACATATATCATAGACAATGGAATCATTATTTAATGTAATATTGAAGGGACTATGACAAAAAAATTTATTGTTGTGTGGTAGGGAAAATAGAATTAATTATAACATTGTGTGGTAATGAAAAAATGATGTAATACTTTTTAAGATCATAAAGTGACAACTAGTTGATATATAAACCATGATTAACTAGAATATAATCATGTATGGATGTTCTGACATGCCTAAAACATAAGATAGAAGGAAACTCTAAACCATGATATTGAGATTCTCATATCAGGAGAAATGATACAGGGCATGGAATCCATTGGGGAATACAGATGTATGAATAGCCACTAAGAAGGATGAATTTTCCATTTTTTGATAATCCATTTATGTGGGAATCAAATATAGAGTCGCTAGGTCATTTTTATCATTGTTTTTAAATGGAATCCTTAGGACACTAACAATCCATTTTTTGGGATGGAGAGGTTTATAATGAACTGTATTCTCATAGAACACAATGTTTTATTGATGGAGAAGGGTGTGTTTGAGAATATTTGAAACATTCAAACCATAATTTTCCTTGGAGTTTTTGATTCTCCTACTATATGAGTCAGGTTATGTGGTTTTGGGAGTGTCATGAGGAGTAGGTCATCACATATAATTGAAGGGATGATTGATGGGGGGAATAAGGAAACAATAGAAACTTTTGTTGTTCCAACCAAAAAAATATATGGTGATTCCAGAAATTTATCATGGGGGTCAAATATAGTAGTGATGATACAGGTTCAGAGGGCTAAGACCTCTAGCTGACACTGATCATAGTTGGGGGTGTTAGGGAACAACCCCAATGGTATGGACTAGTGTGTGCATAGTGTTTTCCTCATATGTCTAGCCATATAGGATCTTGTTATGAAGTCATGTATACGTAGAATTTTTCATGATGTGATGGCCTCATAAGATCATTACAGAAAGAATTTACCTTGGATTTTCATCTACAAGGCATCATCTACAATGGAGCGGTCTACAAAGGAGCATCCAAAAAGCCTTTATCGAAAAGCGTTCATCCAAAATGAAATTTTATTCCTTTTATAGAGTCATTTTTATTTGTTTTTTATGTCATAAAATAATGCCTCTTTGTCACAAATGAAATTACCTCCACATTGAATCTTCTATGGAGGATATTCCTCTTATGGTCACAGGACGGATTCCATGAACTACTTTGGATGTGGGAGGGATATCTCCTGCACCAACTATATTTTTGTTCATGATTCATTCCTTTTTTCGAGCTCTACCTTTCAACCCCCCATTATGTTTATCTAAAGAGGAGTGGTGTGGGTCGCAAGCCTTCTTTTTTGGAAGGTCAAAAAGGACTTAGTTCATGGTTGAATTCATTTACAGTTTCTTGTGCTGACACCTCATCTTGTTAAATACATATTTCATTAGAATAATGGTTTTAAATGGAAAGAAACAATTAACCTCTCTCAAAAAATGTACATGGTGTTGTTTGTGGGTGTTAGAACCACCATCTTCATCCAAAGAACTTACTTAGTTGGTGGATGCTCTATAAATCTGTGGAAAAACATGTAGAGCAATGGTCCAAAAATGTATTTCCCTTGAATATATTGATTCTTACCTTGATTATTTTCCATAATATTTGTCATTATTTTATTTTTATCATTTTCCAAGTTTTGTGGATTTAATTCAACTTGAATGAAAATTTTCAGGACCCAACACATAAGAAAACATCCCAAATCATTATAGAATCTCTAGAGGGCCTAAAAATATTATGAAATATTTGATTCTACCCTAGTATCCAGGGATATAAACATAGTAAATATTTCAATGTCTCATTGTTTCCCTCTAAACATTCTATGGTACAATGATAGTAGTTGTCATATAGTTTTTCTAGATGTTAATCCGTATATAGATACCTTCTAATATAATGATCTTTTTTAGTTATCACATAGACTAGACTAGTTCCGAAAATAGTCGTCTATCCCACCTAATTCTAATATAATGGAGGGAGGAATGGACAATCCTAATGGGCCTTGAATTGGGTTATCCATACAGAGGATTTGTAACTATTAGTTTAGGAAAACTCCACTAGTCCTTGATGGGTATCCCATAAACTACTGAATTCTAGAGTATAGGCTCAAAGAATATCTTAAAAAATATAAGTATCCCTATCAATTATTCCATACACTAGGGGGATGGTATGGTGTGATCATATTCACTTAGGTTCCCACTTCCATATTTAGGAATTTCAAGAATTTAGAAATAAATCAAGGATCCTTATTAGAGAAAATGGCTAAAGTCACACCAAGCATTTGAACTACCTCTTTAATAAAAAAAATCAAGATCATCCAACATTGTAAATTCTATGATTTGTATAATATTCATAGAGTTTTTAAAATGACCATTTAATACCAAAATATACATTCATCCTATAGGATAATTAGGAAATCTGATAACAAACCCACAAACAACTCATCCCACTCTACTTTAGGGACAACAAATGGTTGAAGAAATCTAGATGGTACCTCTTGTACATTATTAACATATTTAATATTGAAACCAAATGACACAAAATATTCTATATCTCATGTCATCTCTATCCAATAGGCCCATTTTTTCATATGATAGTATATATTGGTCACACTGAGATGAAAAATACTTTGAGATCAATGGAAGTATTCTATTAATGACTTTATCAATAAAAAGGCACAACATGACTACTACTAAAATAGACAGAACCTCATAAAGGCATAGAGAACTCGTCAATGGTCTCCCTAAAATAATATGGTTCTAATTATATCATCGAACTCACTATCTTATTACTATCATTGGGAAATAATCTCAATGATTGAAAGATTAAATTATATATTTCTTGGAAATACAGTATACTTCACCTATCTCACCTCCAATTGTATGTCAACCATGATACTTATGAGATTCAAATCCACCTTGGATTCAATCATTGTTTGAGATTTCAATTTCATGAGAAAAATATTGTTGATAACATTACCCTCCCTTGGAATAATGGTGACATAAAAATAAAAAACCTGATGGTATTCAACCAATCATCTTTTTCTAATGTTGATTTCATTCTATCAGTAAATATTGATCATATCATTATTACTGGAGAACACAAAGATCTTCTTAGTAAAAAGGTAGTTCCAAAAAAAATATAATCACATGAATCATAGAATATATATCCAGATTATGGGTAATGTATTTTTTCATGTTTTTAATGTTTCTATGATCCATAAGTCATTGAATGATCTCTGGATAGTAGGACACTATCTAAACACACACTCGAGGAATCAAAAAAGACCATAAAGACATATCTAAATTTAAAAATAATTTTAATGGGGGATAAGGTTAAAGGATAAATTATCTAGATCATTATATATATGTAATTAGAATTCCACAAAACATTCAACCAATTTCATGTTAATTCAGTAAATATTTATTCCAACCAAGATAATTCCATGTTGAAACACCTATAATATCCTCATATCCTTTAATATTTACATCTCAATGGTATTTTTTTTCAATTTAGCAAGAAGTAAAGAAATTATCCTTTTTAACTATCAACTAAAATTCCTTATTCAAAAAAAACACATTCCCAATGAAAATAACCTCTCAGATCCATAAGTTATGTTTATGTTACATGGAATTAATAGGATATTCTAGATAAATCCTTAAGAAAAGCGTAAATATTTGTTTATTCTTCTCCTCTATCATAAAATGAACTAAAATGATATAAATGAATAATAATAGATAATAATCAATATATTTATGAAATTTCTATTTTAATAGTTCTAGGGATACTATATTTTTTTCATTCAAACCAAATACTATCAAAAGATACTCATAGTGGCCATCCATACATCCAAAATATATCTTCAAAATGTTTTGAAATCTCACCAAGGGATCGGGATAGCCCGAATGATGGTAAATCATTGAGATGAATTATGATTCATTAATATTATAATATAACTCTTAAATATCGAGAATAAGGTATTTATTTTAAATGTAATCCCAATTTAGTTTTCTATAATCAACACCAAGAGGGAGAGAACTATGTTCCTTCTCCGTAAGAGGCATCAAGGAATCCTATTGAGACACACATGGGGGAATAAAACTATATACCTATGGGTCATCCAAAAAAATATCAGGTTAATTCAATTCATCTGGATACATATTGTAGGAAAATAAGTATATCATTTTCCCCTCAAACTAAATCAATATATAATTCCATGTAGTGTTTTGGTGGGAACACTGAGAAATCATCTGTGAAATCTTAATGAACTGATTCATCACTCCGAGGAGGGGGGTAAATAAGTGGTAGTTATATTTTATAATTTATTCCTATTAGAAATAATTGTATATTACTGGTTAATAAATTACCCCCTCAAGTTATCCACTCGACCCTAATCATTCAAAATAAGTAAACAAGATAAGTCACAACAATTCTTGTCAAGGATCAATCCTAGTGTGGGTTTCAACAAATTCCCATGATTGACACCCATGGATAAGATATTCTTTATTAAACAATGTGTCCAAATAAATGTGGATAGACTAGATATAAATGTATATTCTATCTCTTCATTAAATCATTGATACTTACAAAAAATACCCTATTTAAATATATATAAGTACAGGATAAGTTATTTTTCTTGATATTTTGGTTGATCAGTAACTAATGATCATATTCCACTTGATCCCTCAAAATATATATAACAAATTAATTACATAGATAAAAATAATATGGTTATATAATCTTCCAATATAATACTTAGATTTAATACACCTAAAATATTAATCTCTCATAGATGTTGAGAATTGCATATGAGCATTAGGATATAATATTTCATACTCTCCTCATAGTATTTGACACTTATATTCTCTCACATCTCTACCTCAAGATATTGGTTTCTTTAAATCCCTAAATTAAAATAATGTAGGAGTAATTAATTTGTTCTCAAAAATTTCAATCATTCATCAATTTAAATATTAAAATTTGATCATCCATGATTTTTATATCTGTTAAAATCAATTTGAAGACCTTATAATCATGGAAATTATATATTTACTTAATTTAATGTCTATTTCCAAATATCTGTTCTATTCATAATAATTCATATTATCAAAAAAATCTATTAACTTATTCAAAATTGTTAGATGTTGAGAATAAATCCCAAAGAGTTAATTTTTTAATTCAATGAATATCAATTTATTCTACATTATTGAAGAAACATCAAGATCTATCTTCTCTGACATTCTTTCACAACCAAATTCTTCTAGTATATGAATTAGTATCTCAAATAATTATCCATTTTAAAAATTAGTATAAATTAGTTCAAAATAGTTATAATTTTTATATAAAATATTATCAAAAAAACATCTTCACAATTAAATTAGAGTGTAAATATATAAAAATTCATAACAAATAAATCATAATTCACTAGATTCAATTTTTAGATTAATAAGATAAAAAAAATATACAATTATGAGCATTAATCACCATTTTTGAAGTGACCTAAGAAAAATAAAAGATCAGATTTTATTTGTGTGGTTTCCTTCTTTGAATCCTAACTTTAGAATCATCTAGTTTCAATTTTTAGAATATACAATTTTTGGGAACACATATTTTTACCTACAAGATGCATGTAATATTTGAGAATTGTGTGACTAACCATCAGTTAAACTGAATTTATAGGGAGATCTTATGTATCATTCATAATATCATTCCACCTATCATGTATATCAATTTAAATCCAATGGACTAACCTTATGATTAAATCACATACAATGAAAATCAAACAGAAGATAGTTTATCAATTTTATAAACACTTCACTGACCATATAGATCAACCGTTAAATTATATATCGATCACATAAACAAATCATATAATTGTGAGTATATAGATCATATAATAACTAGTTTACCATATGAGAAACTAATTGACTATGTAAAAAAATCATTTTGATGACTGACCTGTCAACCACATGACTACCGTAGTCTATAAATTATATCCTTCCTTAAAATCATTCCTAGGTCAACTAAAACCATAATAAACATTGCACAAAAATATCTAGAAATATCAATAACCATAGAAAACATCTTTTAATAACTTCCATCAAGTTATAAACATATTCAAACCAATAGTAAATTCATCAAAACATCGAATGGTACTTTTATCTCCTCCTTTTGGATTTATTAGAAACATTAATAAAAAATAAAAAATACTGAAATCTATATCAAAACATATTATCAAATAAAATAAATAAAATAATAGAAACATTATATTATATCTTATCTCATGTAATCATAGTATTTCATCACACAACTGGACAAATTTATGTTTTTTGTTGAATTGGATCCCATAGTATAAAAATAATTTTACCAATTGAAAACAACCCATAGTTCTAGAACCAAATATCACTATAAAAAAACTTTATATTAATTCATTAAAAAAATATCAGTTTTCAAAAATCACTCACAATTGATAAACCAAGTCTCACTATCAATAAAATCCAATATTAATAATTTTCAATAACTTTAGATGAAATATAGTGAAGACTCCATATAATATATCCCTTTGGTATGCAGTTGTAACATTACCCCTTTATAAATACAATAAAAAATAATTGAGGGGTTCCTTTTCACAATTCCGTAAGTAAGATGCGGTGGCCAAAGATGTTGTTTCTTCCTAAGCTCTTAAAATATAAATCTTAGTATAGTGGTTTTTCTAAATTTCTACAACCTGAGAATGAGGTTATATATAATCAAGCTTTATATTACATATTTCTAATGAAATATTATATTAAATGTTTCCTTATATAAATATGTTTAAATCTTGACTACTTCTCAAAATTATTTTAGATATATATTACACTCATGTTGTCACATTTAATTTGTAATGGATTCTCAACAACATTTAAATCAGTCTACTGAATTTATATCCAACACATCTATGAACATGCATATGTATTTTTAATGTACTCATCCTAAAAAATTATAAAAATACACTAACTATTACTTATTCGTATATTTGTTCCCACAATTATCACAATAGAATAAAACTTCACTAGATTCAGACTTCTTATCTATGCAATGTTTTTCCCAGTCTGCATTAGTGAACACCTGCAACTGTAAATTATTATTGTTTTTAAAAAAATCATTTCTTGAGTTTTACTTTAATATATTTTATAATACTATTGGATATTTTCATGTTATATTTTAATCTCTATTTAATATTTCATAAAGTGTTCCTGGAAATACAATATATGGCCCTAATGTAGTGAGATAAAGTTAGAAACCATTAATACATATGAATTCCTTCTAATTAATGGTTTTTAATACTATCCATAGTCAATTTGGTTCCAAAACCATGAATTATTAATTCTCATTTTAATCCTTTATTACAAACATTATCAATAATTATTTATCATATTTATCTTGTGACAGAAAAATATCATCAAATCCTTGTGTAACATCAAGTACTTAAATACAATAAATCTCTTATAATAATGAAATATCAAAATATTTATTCATTTTAATTGAAAATTCATGATAGGTATACTCACGATTAAATTTAAATATTATATAATTATAATAACTCATAACAATGACATCACCTAGAATATATTCTTTCACATGCAATTTTTCATCCATTCCTCATTTTAAAAGATTCAATTTTTTCATTGATCCATCCAGTTTTTATTATGAGGACCTTAGAGAATATCTCATATGATGTAGTTCTTTTAAAAACATGAAAACCATTTTATTCTATTTATCAAGAATAAAACCATCTGGACAGTCAATAAAACCTCTCTCTTCAAAACCACTACTAAAGAATTTTGACTTCACATACATTTTTCATACTACATACTATCGTCACGATACTATTTCTAATAGAATATTTAATGAATACAACCATGAAATTATAGAAAATCATTATTGAATATTTATTCAATTCATTTGAAAATATGACTTGAAAATAGTTTTCCATTATTAATTAACACATATACATTCTTATTCAGTTTTTTTATTATCCCACTTGGTGCCTATAACTTTCTTTTTTAGGCCTTAAATCATGATCCCATGTGGAGTTATTTTTATTTTTTAAATATATTAATCCATTGGAAAAATACACTCTTAACATTGAACTACCATTGAAACCAATTTTGGTTTAATTAATGAAATAATATCATTTTTGTTCAAATAAAATTAAAGACCTCCTCCCCCACCCAAATGAACACAACCCGCATGCCACACATTTTTTCAATAAAATTCAAACATTACCCAAAGTCATATGATTCTTCTCATGATGATCCACTAGTTCCAGTGACCTTTTACCCTTGTCCAGTTCCAATCATAGATATAACTACACTATGGGAAATATTGTCATGCTCCTCTATTCTATTTATTCCCCACGACCTATAATTCAGGGATGTTTTTCACTGATATGTTTGGGGCATATCTTCCCAAAAAAATTTATATCTCTTTGGAAATTCTGACCGTTTCAGTGGATGTAGATTTCCTGGATTTACGTTTTCCTTATTATGACATTTCGAAAAATTGAGAGTGTCTCAAGTGAACACTGGTGGCTTATTCCGGTTATAACATTACTCTTCGTTTAGTTTTAATGCGATTTATTCAAATATTAGGGATTTGATTCCTTATCCTAGACGTCATCCCTGAACCGAAATTTTTTTTTATGGATTTTTCTTCAAATTATGTTTTTGTGCAAGCTTGGTGTAATCCAGCAATATCTATGCGTTGTTAGTGCTTCAACCATTCTTTCTAGGTGATGGTGGATTATTTTAGATAGGAATCATTATGTCTGGAAGTGTGGGTTTACCTTAATAGGCCCCCCTTTCCCCTCTAGGTATTAATCATTCTTCCATCTTCGTGGGAACTATTATCCAATTTATAGGATGTATGAATATGATGAAAGATTTCTCCAAAAATAGTTTTCCATTGGTGCAATGGATGTTACTTACTCATATGGTGTTATAGTGGTCATCTAGGATGAGATAGAATCAGAAACATAAATCAATTGTGGAATAATTGCCTCTGGTGCTCCCTCCCTGAACAATAAACTCAATCAATTTGGGGCCTTCCATTATTTCCACAAAGGGATGAAGCTCATCCTAGCTGATCCTTCGTACATTATTATCCTCTAGTACCCATCTATTCTAAAATGTAATCTTCTAGTGTATATTAGTAGCTTTGTAAATGTCTAGGCAAGGAGGTCATGTTTCCCCACATCATGCTATCCTCCCTCAGAACCCTATACATTCATAGAATATGTCCTTCTATTCCATAGTGGTTCACAATGTATTATCAAATATCACAGTGGTTCATCACCTCATGAATTGTGCCTTTACATAGTTCCTACATGCAGAATCTACCCTAATGGAATTATCATAAGGCCTAAATCTATAAGGAATGCACTCACACCCTACTCCCAAGAATGAGGTCCACGGTCTCACCTTGCAGTTTATAGCCATGGTATAGAGGGGGTCATCATCTTGACTCAAGCACCATCATTTTTTCTAATTCCCACTAATTCTCCTTCCTAAAATAGATTTTATACCATTTCTATGTCCAAATTTATTATGGAGTGATCTTCCTCTCCCACTCACCCGAAAAGGGCTAAACAACCAGGGGCTAAATCCATGTGCTGATCTATTCAATGACCTATTTCATTTTTTGGAATGCCTAATTCATGAGAACCTATGTAATGACTAATTTCATAGGTTCATAAGTCCATAATAATAAGTATTCCCTCATTGTAGTTTTGGAACCCAAGCAACATCACTAAAAAATTGTAGACTTCGTGTGGTGAATGAAAATGCAGGATGCCTTACATGAAACCCATCATACTCAACATATAAGGTTATTTTGGGTCTCTGATGATTCAGTGTATTTGATTGAATGTAAATAATTGTAAATCACTAAAAATGTCTCTATTATCTATTATAGTCTATATATATCATTTTTATATGGATGTTGTGATGCTCGAACTAGGGGAACTCCAGAGAAATTTTTTGAATACTTCATCCATTGGGAAATGGCATAGATGATGGTTGTTGATTATAATGTAGTTTTTCATCCATCTTAAAAGACAATTTGAGGAAAATTACAGAGTATGGAGAGTGTTGAGTTTAAATATTTCATGGCACATAGTGTTATTATGGATCTAGGTTTCACCGAACATAATTTTACATGGTGTAATAATAGAAAAGATGGTCGTCGCTCCCTGTGTTTGAAACACTGGGATATTACTAATCATCACTGCATATCTACATATACATCCTCCATGATTTATCATCTAATACATACACTATATGATCACTCACATTTTGTTCTCCTTATATAGTATTTAAGAGAAAAGAAAGTTAGTTCTCTTTTTCTCATATGTGGCTAGAGTATATAGTATTTTCTCATGTTATGTAGGAGTCATCAAAAAAGCCATCACCTTGTAGTTCAGGAATAGAGTTTAAAAATAATCATTGAATAGATAATGATAATCTACAATTGTGGACCAATAAATATACCATTACATTCATGAATTTTATGTGGTCATGGAGTACATTGACCACCTAAGGATTAGGCATGAAGAGTACTAGAATATTGATCTATTTTGAGAGCATGCTAACAACAAGGTTATTTTGTATAATTTGTTCCCTAGAGATTAATGATTGGATGAATAGAAATCAAGAATAAAATGGTTGTGTGTGGGATATTGAAACATGGATTTCTTCCTTAATTATGTCAAGGATAAATGGTGTTTCATCATCCAAAACATCCATATCATGGATGAATCTTATACTACATATATGAATGTGGTTGGTTCAATGTCTGAATCCCATTTAAAGGAACTCCTAGTAGGTCCAAATTCATGCATACTGAATGGTTATCTATGGGGATAAGGTGGAATTAGTGAGGAAATCCCTCATTCATACTATGATATTGATAACACTTCCTTTGATGTTGATCCTAATGAGGTAGATATTTTTGAGGTGATACATATCATTAATTCTGAGAGTGCTTTGGATCCCGATTTCCTCCCAAGTATATTATATAGGTAATCAGTGCCTATATTTGGAGTGGCTTGGTTATGTTTAGGTAGGACTTTTTATGGGGTGAAAACCTCCACGAGGATTCTTGTGATAAAATGTTTATTCTTATCCCAAAAATCAAGGACCCATATTCTTTTCATCATTATAGGCCTATAAGGCTATGTAATTTATCATATAAAATTTTCCCAATATTATTAAGATAAGTCTCTCGGCTAACATTACTCGATGGATATCTTATGAAAAAAGTATATTTTTTCTGGCTCAATAAATCCAATGTGAAAAAAATTTATCTCAGGAAGTGGTGAGTTATATTATCTCAAGGTTCACCGATCCAACATGTCTGTCTTGCATTGTATGAAGAAAAAATTTCACATAGTTTAGTGTAACATTATTATTAAGGTTCTCTCAATTATGAGTTTCTCATAATAGGCTATGGGCCTAATATTATGGTGTGTCAGTTCATTATTGTTGTCAGTTTTTTTCATGGGGAAGAATCAACGATTCTTCAATGATGTTTAAGGCCTTAGACATGCTGACATGATTTCCCCTTGCATCTTTATTCTTACCCAAGATATCCTCAGCAGCCTCATAGAATGGGTAATTGTGATAGGTATGATCATTAATTTTTGGTGTGGACTAAGATCTTTTAACATCATTCAGATTATGTATGATGATGATATATTTATCTTTAATAATAATAATGAAAGATAAGTATTTTGTATTAAGAAAATCCTTGAGGGATACTCCACCAAGAATCATTAAGTGATTAATCATGGGAAAATAATCTTTTATATATCTAGTATTTGTTCATTCGGTAGGTTAATGATCTTGGTATCTTCATGGACATGCACAAAGGGGATTTACCAATAGTGTACGTGGATGATTATATTTTATTAGGGAAAATACAGATTCATCATTTTTATCATGTTACATGGAGAATCCCATATCATTTTTTTAAAATGGAAATACTGATATGACTCTTTTAGAGGAAATATTTCCTTGGTCAACGCCATTCTTTATTCATTCCTAATCAATTCTCTCTTAGTAATTAGGGTTCTAAAATGGGTTATCTCTTACATGGATATCATCATTGCCTTCTTCATCTTGGACACACACCAAGATGGTAAAAATAATTGGGCATCATTGCTAAGGATGTATAGTCCATTGAGGATGGATGGAATCTATGTGAGGGACATCAGAAACACACTATAATTCATGCACTTGGAGTTTTCTTTGAAGGTTATTATGGAACATACCATTTGAGGCAGGCTTATGGACTCTCTGAATAAAGGAGATCATGGTGAGGCAAGAAGGGGATCCTCCTCCCATTGGTCTATGATTCTCCCTCGCATTCTGATTCTCCCAAATCACAGTCATTGGATATTGGGGGGAGAGAAATTCCATTTTGGAACTACAACTAGGTGGGATCCAAGAATGGATTACCATGATTCCTTACTCATGAAATTAATTTTAGACAAGAATACTTATATGCATGGTTTTTTAATTTTGTTCTAGACCTGAATCATCATGAATATTTTGATATGATTAAATTGAATTTATAACATTGTAAATGGTTTTTTATAAGAAATTCATTAGAAAGCTTCTCTATAAAATATTATAATAGGGATACTTCTGATTTAAAAAATGTGGATACATGGTGGGATGTTATCTAGTGTAAGGATATCCTAGCTAAATATAATTTTATATTTAGGATAATTATAAATTGGGATTTAACTTACAATGAGAACGTAAAACAAACTAGCATACCGCTAATCTCTGGAAGTACGGGTTGAAAGAATTTCTAGGAAAAGACATTAGACTACCTCTTATTTGAAAATAAATGGGACTGATTTGGATGGCGATCAATTTTTTCATTTTATAGGATACCTCTATTTGGCTTCATCATAACCCCATTCCATTGATAGTTGGTTCCAAGGTTTTGTTGTCTCTGTTACTATGATGAAATCTCAAGCCGTGGTCATGTCTGTGGGGTGTTGGTGTATTTGGCATGGAATAAACTTTACACAGTATGAATTTTCATCCAGATCATGTTATAATGTTTAATTTGATACAAGAAATAATTTGGTTTTCAACATCAAGATCAACAATTTTTGACATGGATATCCTACTCTCAGGCCCCTCATGTTCAGAAATAACCCCCAATGATCTTATCCTAAAGGCCCTCAAAGAAATTTGGATCAATATAATCCTCACCCTTTTTGAATCATACTTTATATTAATAGATCATGTATCATGGGGGGTTTTTTTGGGAGGTTATTTTGATGATAAAAAGGGATCAATTATCTTGGATTACTCACCATAAGTAGTAATTGGGATTTATCTCTAGGAAGAATCATTGGAATTATTATTGGTCTCTATCATTAAAATCATATGAGGATTAGCATTGATATAGTGGAAACTAACTCCTCATCCATTAATTAATTTCAACATTGGTTTAGCAACACTCCTTGGTCTATATGCAACATTTATATAAGGTGAATATTCCATATCCACATTCACATAAAAGTCTTTTATACCTAACATGATGAAAAAAATTTGGTAGACTTTCTTGATTCTACGGCAGCTCAAGGGACTGACTTTACAAGTTTCTCTACCTCGGACTCCCTACCCTCAAATCTGAATAACCTAGTTATATGGGATTTCCTCGAGATTCACTATGTCTTTACCCTATAAATTTTGGTTTGTTGACTTCTGTTCTCCAATGATTTCTTTTTTGTATAATGTTCTTTTAAATAATAAAATGATGATGATTGGAGATTAGATCGGTTCTCAATTCATAGATTTATTCCACTCTGTACTATTTTCTATTGATTTCCATTTATGTTTTCTAGATAATTTTTTTCTTCAACCTCATATTCCACTCCCTATTATCCCATGAAAAAACATTTATTATTGAATACATAACTCCTATAATTGATGAATTATCAATTATTTTTATATCATAATAGTTAATGATTTCATTTATCATTTTCTCCAACTTCTTTTTCAATTTATATTAGAATGGTATCCCATGAAATTTCATTAATATATTTTTCAAAAAAATTACATATATTATTACCCTTGATGTTAACGATGAATGTAAATAATGATAATTATTTTTATTTTTATAATTACCCATACATTACATACATTTTTGTTACTTAATAATTGATTCATACTTATTACAACATATAACAAAACCATGGTAGGACCATATATGGATAGTGTCTTTAGAAACTAGGAAACATAAACAACAGGTTCATAAAGCATCTACATTGTCTCCCGTTTATTTCATCATATATAGAGTCCATTTTGGGATATCCTAATTAATAACCTTCTTCGTGACCTGGGGAAAGAAAACATACAAAAGGATGAGCTCAAATGCTCAATAAGGGCAAACAATGGAAATATCAAATTCATAAGAACATAGCATTTCAAAAATCTTAACTTGCAAAAGAGATTCATAATATCATAACATGGGATAAATATTAGTAGTGAAATGTAATCCCAATAATCATAACATAAAACATAAAACTTTGTTCCATACACGCATAATAATATAGAATCATTTCATAGTAGTAAATACTCATTTCCATGACTATCTTAGCAGATAAAGGCCATTTCTGAACTGAGTTCACTCATCGTTTCAGTCCTGTTTCACTGAACCGGATTAACCTGTCGTTCCAGCCATATCTATCTCACGAGATATAAATCTTTACCCAACGAATTGGAGGGAGAAATAAGTACCACTCATCTCATAATTATCCCTTCTTATGTGTGCCACAAAATCATACATCATACATCATAGCATAACCCATGTAATAAAAATGGGATTCTTAAACATCATGCTATCATAACATAATACATATATGATAAATGGACATCATAAAAAAATTACATCATAACATAAAAAAATAATTGTAAAAATAGGGATATAAATAGAACCCTATATAATATTAGATGGAAAATAATTTTGATAAAACACTTGAACATCATTCTTGGGGAAAATATCATTTATACATGAAAAGAAATTTTCCTTTCTTAACATGTCATACAATTTTAAACTAAAAGAAGTTGATTAAAAAATAAACATGAAATCTTGTAAATGAATATTCTTGGAAATATTGTTCTATGAATCCATTAATGCTGTATAAGTTAATAAAAACATACTTCTCGTACTTTTGCCGGAAAAGTCAAAAAAAGTACCTCGTAATAAAAAAACGACAAAATATTCCTTTCATATCTTTTTCTAAAAACTTACCGAATGGTAAAATTGGATTTAAACAATATTATGAGGATAAAAATAATATTAAATATTTAGAAACATGGATGTGGATGATAAATATTCCTTAGTAAATTGTGAAGTATAAACAATCTCGGATAAAAATGAGATTGAGAGATTTTCCCTTACCTTAGGTATGGTTTGCTTCGTACATGTTCGAACCTCATGTATAATGATTTAAATAATATTATTGAATTAATAAAGATTCATAATCATTGTTTTGATATCATATATGGTCATATTCTTAGCTTCTTATAAGTAATATTTTATTGTTACTTGTTATTCGGGTGTTTATTTCTTTTTGTTCTTATGCGTGTTTTGTCGAATAAATTCTTATTCCTCTTTTTAGGTTATAGATAACTCATTTAAAAAATTTTATTAGTGTAATATATATCATATTTATTCATTCAATTAGTTTATATAAACATCATTCAATGAAGATCATGTAGAATGAGTTGCATCACATCGTGGAGATGGTAGGCCATACATACGCACGAGCAATGATATCGTTCCCATGATCGTGGAATTGTATAGAAGTGTATATACACTATTTCTGAATCAATATCACTTTAAAATTTTCATATATAGTTATTCTTTACACCATTATACCCATTCGAGTTTGGTGTTGGTGGAAAATAGATTACACAACGGCGTTGAGATGGTATTCCGTTCGTACACACATGCAGTGATTTCGTCTTCCGTAGGATGGATAGAAGGTGAAATAGGGTTGTTTCATATTTATAATAACATATAAGTATATGAGTGATACATGTAACACCCCAAGTAAATAAAGAATATTGCATTTTCATATTTATTAATATTTGCGAATAGAATATTAATATTACATTAATGAGGATGCTATGTTCGATGGCGTACCCAATACAAAACAATGAGTTTCTTTGAATTATTACGATGCACAATAATAATATAATAATATTATTGTAAATTGTAGTAAAATCCTAGCCGATGTAATGTCAGGAATGAGAATAAATAACTAAAAAGTGATTATATATGTTTGTAAAATATTTTTACATTTATTCAATAAATGATATATGCTTGAAATGCGAATGAATCCAATTTTAAGCGTAAATATTCTAATATTCTTTTAAAGGTCGATTAACCGCGTTTTGAGGGAGAACCCCTTTTAAATTTACTTTTTTGAAAATTTTATATGTTATACTTGACAAAAAAAATTCTTTTTAGATTCAGGACATCAAAATTTACTTTGAATAAATTTTTGGTATTTTTCCGATAAAGTTCATTTTTTATGAATAGTGTAAAATGGTGTGTTTTAATTCATAACCTATTTTTAATATAATTTATTTATATGATTAACTTATAATTTGAATTGGTTTTCAAGTGAAATTAGAATATATTTTTATCATTTAATCCAATGGTGGTCATTGAAATTAATTTTACTTTGAAATTGGACGTAAACTAGTGTCAATCTTTTGATATATATTATTTCATAAAAACAAGATATTTGTTTTGACAATGGGAATTAATTATTAAATTAATTAATGAAACTTATATGTTTTGAATTTTTTAAAATAGACATCATTTTTTAATTCATAATAACAAATATTGCTTCGGGGAAATTTTTGGTATTTTTATGAAATACGTCAATTTTTGATGAATAGTGAAACAACTAAGTGGTAGTTAAAAAAACTGATTTTTCATTTAAATGAAACTTTACCACTTTGGTAAATTGAATTTCAAAAATCTGACATACATGGTTTTCATTAGGATGTCAAATTTGGTTTAATGGGATTGAAATAATTTTTGATGAATAGTAACTTTTAAATTTTATTAATCGCGATTAGAGGTAATTAGTGTAATTTAAAGAAAAAATAATGTTTTTATAATAGGAAATTACCTTGACACATGTCCTACCATTATTGGATGTGTCATGGCTGAATTAAAAAATCCACAGGTAAACTTGGGAACCCCATGGAGTCACTTAGGTAAGAAAATGACATTAATATCTTTTTATTTAAAGTTAAAATAAAAATGTCACAAACATGTGTTGTTTCACTAAAACAATTTTTACACAGGGTTATATAAGTCATGTTTTTGACTATAAATAGTCATTGGAAATATAATAAGCTTTCCTACATTATAATATTTTATTATAATCTTTAGACATTAAATAAAATAATTTATTTTTGACACCATGATGATGCAGCGATTAACTCATTAATGAACAATTTAAATAAAATGAAATGATAATGAAAAATATAAGCCTTACACATGTATAAAACCTATTGTATGTGTATATTTAGAACCCTTATCATCTTATACATGAAATATATAATTTTGGTACCTTTGATATCCGAAAATCATTTTATAATAGAGTAAATTTTCAAGACTTTCCAAGAGTGCCAATCGTCCCTCTTATAAATGGCCCCCACCTCTACCACCTTACCCACACCTCTCAATAGATTATCTCAGCCAATATCTACTAATTTTATCTCTCCACATCCCTCTATTAATACTAGACTCCTTTCCTTAAGCATAATTCTTTTTCAGAAACCCTTTTTCTTCAAACCAATGAGAGTTACCTGATTTAAAGGTAACGTCTTCTCTTATGTACAATTGTTTTATTTTGCTTCTCCAACCCCTAAACTATTTTTATTACATTCTATTGTAACAAAAACAGTATATTAAATATATTAGTATGTTTTTATGAGAAATATTCGAGCTACAATTACACACACCTCTATCTAATGGTTAAAGAACATACTTTTTCTGTGGATGGCGAATTACTGCCTCACGAAACGATGATTGTTCTATCTTCTCCTACCACCTCTCGTGGTGGCCATTATTATGTAAATATTTTTATCTGATATATATTATATTTATTTACTCTATATTATTCTGTATTTTATATTTAAAACATACATTTATTCTTTTCATGTTGTGCAAATGTGATAATTTCAGACGAGGAAGTGTGAACTACCGCCCCCTCAAGTGATGTGACTCATTCATGAAATACATGGAATGTATAAAGAATGAAATTAATGAACATATGTGACCTATATATCATATATATTATACTGGAATTATAATATATATATATCTCATTTATTTTTAATTCCATTAATATGAAAAAAAATGAAAGTAGCGTTCATGCATACGTACGGCCTACCGTCTCCATGAACGGTCCATTTCATTTATTTTTTTCTCCAAATGTTATGGAATAGTATAAAATTAATATTTATTGGATATATATGATATTTAAATCATTAATAATATTCTTGAGATGATTTACATATAACTACATGGACAATCATTTTCATACAAGTTCATTTTTGAATCATCTACCAAACATCGACAAAAACGTCTGAAATGAACTCACAATATTAACCAATTATTATAACATTATAATATGTGATATTAACTGAATAATAATATTTAAATGAGGTAATTAATAAATTATAAATTGACCAATTTTTATTATTCAAGAATATAAATAAATGAACAAGAGATGTTGGACTTGAGGTAAGGGATCCTACCGCTCTCTTTCTTTTAAGTACTCTCTTTCATGTCATTTCTTTTAAGATAATATTTCATTTGTTTGGTGATGATATTTTATATTCCAAATTATATAATTATTATGTTCATATTATTAGAGACCCTATTTTATCTCAAAAATCCATTTTTGGATGTTTTAAGTGGCACCGTTAGGCTGCCGTGTTTTTGTAATGGATTTTTTATCTCACTTTTTGTTCTTGTGAGATTCTTGCTAAATTTTCCACTATTTACTTTTGTATAGTGTATGCACTGCCCATTATAGTATTCTTTGTTTAATATAATCTAATTTATGGGTATTTAAAACTTCATTGTATGAACATTTTTTCTTGGGGTGTACGTTTTGAAAGTTATCCAAATCAGTACAGGAACCCTTCACCCTCCTCTTTTTAAAAGACTTTTTTTGTTAGGTCTTTTAATTTACATATTATTATGATGGGATATGTTCTTATATATACTTATTGCTGTAAATGATATGATCATGTGATGAGATACCCTTTTATCTCTCATCGTCTCATTTTCTGAATTTTAAAATGACGCTATTGTGCTGTCGAATTTCTGTAAGGGAATTTCTTAATCCAATTTCAATTCTTTGGATTAATCCTATACTTCTTTATTATGTCATGCTATGATGATGTGTGGATGGCCTATGATTTTTTTACCCTTAATATCTTCTTATGTTGGGTGTATTTATATTTTTCACACATAATTATGTAATTGATTTATCTTTAATCTAAAGATACCGACTTTGTATGGGACTTCGTCTCAATATCCTTTCATTGAGTCATATTTTGTTATAATACAAGACTTTATTTTATACTCTGTATAAACCCCTTTTTCTTATACTTTTATTCAAAAGTAATCTTTTCTATATGAATCGTTTTACTAAACAACAAAAAGTATGTTTCTTTTTAACGTACACAATGACACTGACCTTTCCACCGCTGTGAGTATTATTTGATCTTTCGCTTCCTCAAAAAGCTGTCATGTTTTTAAAATTAAATAAATACCATATACCCAATTATGTATTTTGGTATTGAAAATGGTTTTGATAATGGATTTGTTATGTCAATATATTTAAGTGATATATTGTGACTGAAATGTGGAAATTTTTTCTTTCCTTTATAATTGTATTATGTGTTTTGATTTTATAATGGTATATGGACATTTTATGGGTGGTTACGTGATAAACCATATGACGGGTGGTTCCATGAATACCAGGATGGGTGGTTACGTTATAACCTCAAATTCATTGTGTATGGAAGTCAGCTGTATGGCTATTCCATGTAGTGATATGTGTGGAAGATAACCGTACGGTTATTCCATTTTTGTATGTTTATGTCCCAATTTACCTTTATATATTATGTGTTCTTTATATGTGTTTATGGTAATATTTTGGTTACAAAGGATAATTGGTGTTCTTTTATTCAGTGAAGAGTATTTACTACTTCGTAAAGGTGAAAATTATTACTTTTATAATGTATTCATGGTTTACTTGTTGTTTTGAAAAACTAACATTTTTCTTTCTTTATGTATCCTTTACTAGGATTTTTTGCTCATCCCAAGTTTTTTTTTAAATTTTTTCCATAGGAATTTATGATGAATAGGGTCAAGGATGGGATCATGGAAAGGCATTCTATCTAAATCATGGAACTAGACATGTTTATTTTTAAGAGTTTTTATTTCATGGAATCTTAGTAGAAGTGTCTACTTTTTAATCTTTTAAGATGTAATACTTATGTCCTAATTATCTAAAACTATAAACCTGAAAAGATAAACTATGTGAATTATTCATTTAATTCATTATTATGTAGTTTTTTAAGGATGGGTCCTTATAGTTGGTATCAATGTTTGGTTTAGATAACATTAGAGGTTAGAGTATCCTTTAAGCACAAGTGAAAATAACAATAATGGTTGGGATTTCAGAAAGAGTCCGTTTTAGATAAAGTGAATGAGTTTATGATAAAATGAATAATTATGTAATTGTATTATATGATTATTCTAATGATATACTCACACTAACCTTTTTGGTTTTAGTAAATGGCTGGATGTAGTAGGAACCAAAGTGACAGTGGATGTGAAGAAAATGGTGACAGTTTTTTTAAAGAACAACTGAATGATATGGGATCTGCAATGAGAACACTTTTGGTTGTTATCATCCAAATATCAGGAGTCATGATTAACCACTTGAACCGTGGTGAGTTCTAAAATGCATCATGTACGAGATAACCAACTGATGTAAAAGTGCAGGTAATAATTATAAAGGTAACCATTTGGGTTTATATGATCCTTACTTTTGAGGTAATTATGGGTTACTATATGTTATGATGGAAAATGAAAGGCATGAGATAAAATTAAGGTTAAATTATGTTATGGTTATTTTTAAAGATTTTATCTCTTTGTGGGGAATGTTTTGAGAATTATATAATGTTGGAAAAAGGACAACATGCAGACCATGTGACAACCCGTCGTGTCGGACAAAGCTGTGGGAATCGAACCCACAACCAAAGTGCGACTGGTACTTATCGCCTACCACTGGACTACGTGAAGTCTCTCGTTAGTATGAAAAAATCTTTTTAGTTATATAATTTTATGAATCCATAATAAGTTTATTTTGGGTTATCTAAGAAATTATTGACCTATCATGGAGGATATATGATTAGGTTAAATATTTTTCAATATGAGACATTAAGAGTAACTGATGTTATTTGGAGATAAATGTTATGATTTACCTTGGAAGTCAATGTAATTAAATCTTTTGGCGATTCGGGTTTTAATATTAGTTTGGTTTACTTTGAATAATTTTTTTGGGAAATTGTTTATCGATTGGTCTTTCATTTATCTTTGGGTTTTGTTGGACAAATTTTGGAGATTAAGAATATATTTTCTTTTTATAAAGGATTATCATTTTTGGGTATTATCTGATATTCTACTAACCTTTTTGTTTTTGGTTTTGGTTAATATCTAAAGACATGGGAAACATATAACTATCTTTTGTGGATTAGGGGATTCCTAAGATGTTGAATCTAGTACTCATAATGTGAAAAAGTCTTTCTAAATACTCGTCTTTTGGAGAAAATATGAGTTTGTGTAAGAAATATAGTAAAAGATGAAAGTCAAAATGACAAGTAAGTATATTTCCTTCTGATTTAGTTAAGCTCATAAATAAATTACTCAAAAAAACTAACATAAAACAAAAATGTTTCCTGTTAATTTTTCTTACTGGGGAATCAAATACCATTTAACCCATCGCAGGTTTGTGATTTTCTGGTGGTTAACATTCTCATAAACATGTTTTCTATAACTCTCCATCAGAGCATGATTGTTTGTTTCTTCCTTCCATATCCATTATTTCCAACATGTAATCATAGTATGGGTTAACTCAGGTGACCATTTTATTTCTCTTTCATTCTTTAAAAGTGATACTTTAATTTACACCTTTTCCGATTTGGGGCTTTCAATGAATTTTCCAAGCCCAATTTTAAAATTGCAAGGATGCACTTCCCACAATGGGGGAAGGATGTAACACCCTATGTAAATAAAGAATATTACTCTTTCATATTTATTAATATTTTTTAATAGAATATTAATATTACTTTAAAAGGGATGTTATGTTCGATGGCGTTCCCAATACGCAACAACGAGTTTCTTTGAAATATTTATTATGCATACTAATAATATAAAAATATTATTATAAATGGTAGTAAAATCCTAGCCGATGTAATGGAGGGAATTAATATAATTAACTAAAAAGTGATTATATATTCCTGTAAAATATTTTTACATTTATTCAATAAATTATAGATACTTAAAATGCGAATGAATCCAATTTTAAGCGTAAATATTCTAATATTTTTTTAAAGGTCGATTAACCGAATTTTGATGGGGAACTCCTTTTAAATCCACTTTTTGACAATTTTATATGTTATATTTGACAAAAGAAAATTATTTTTAGAATCAGGTCACCCATATTTACTTTGTATAATTTTTTGGTTTTTTTCCAATAAAGTTTAATTTTTTATGAATAGTGTAAAATGTTGTGTTTTAATTCAAAACCACTTTTTAATCTAATTTATTTATATGATTAGATTATCATTTGAATTGGTTTTAAAGTGAAATTAGAATATATTTTTACCATTTAATCCAATTGGTGGTCATTGGAATTAATATCACTTTGAAATTGGACTTAAACAAGTGTCAATGTTTTGATATATATTGTATCGTAAAAACCCAGTATTTTTTTTTGACAACGAGAATTAATTCTTAATTTAATTAATGCAACTAACAAGTTTTTTATTTTTTAAAATATATATAATTTTTTAATTCATAATATCAAATATATCTTAGGGTGAATTTTTGGTATTTTTCTGAAAAACGTCAATTTTTGATGAATAGTGAAACCACTTAGTGGAAGTTAAAAAAACCGATTCTTCATTTAAATGATACATTACCTCTTTTGTGAATTGAATTTCGAAAATCATATATACATGGTTGTCATTATTTTTTATAATGTGGTTCAATGGGATTAAAATAATTTTTGGTGAATAATAACTTTTAAGTTTTATTAATCATGATTAGAGGTAATTAGTGTAATTTAAGGAAAAAATAATGTATTAATGATACTAAATTACCTTTACACAAGTCCTAAACTTATTTTATGTGTCAGGGGAGACCCAAAAAATCCACGGGTCAACATAGGGACCCCATGGAGCCACTTGGGTAATAAAATATCATTAATAACTTTTTATTTATAGTTAAAATAAAAATGTCACAAACATGTATTGTTTTACTCAAAAAATTTACATGGGGTTATACAAGTAATATTTTTACTATAAATATTCATTGGATAGCTAATAATATTCCCTAAATCATAGTATTTTTGTTATAATTTTTATACATTAAATATATTAATTTATGTATGACACCATGATAATGCAGCGATTACCTCATTAATGAACGATTTAAATAAAATGAAAATATAATGTTACATCTAAGACATATAACATGTCTAAAACCTATTGGATGAGTATATTTATATCCCTTATCAACTTATCCTCGACATATATAATTTTGGGACCTTTGATATCCGAATATCATTTTATAATAAAGTAACATTTCAGGATATTCTGAGAGTGCCCCTCCTCCCTCTTATAAAAGGCCCCCACTTCTACCACCTTACCCTAACCTATAAATCCATTGGC
Organism: Viscum album; assembly: GCA_963277665.1. Taxonomy (NCBI): domain Eukaryota; kingdom Viridiplantae; phylum Streptophyta; class Magnoliopsida; order Santalales; family Viscaceae; genus Viscum; species Viscum album. The sequence goes on from OY728133.1 coordinate 1,317,877,206, forward strand.
TTGACCAAGATATGCTCATTTTATCGCTCCACATCTCTATATTCATCCTATAAGCCTTACATTTTGATGAAATCTCTTCAAGACCCCTTTTTCTTCAAACTAAGGGGAGTTGCCTGATTTAAAGGCAATGTCTTCTCTTATGTTCATTTGGTTTATTTTTCATCTCTAGACCCCTAAACTAATTTAATTCATTTATTTTGTAAAAACACGAGTATCTTCAATATATTAGGATCTTTAATGAGAAATATTCGAGCTGCACTTACACACACCTCCGTCTAATGGTTGAAGAACATACTGTTTCTGTGGATGGCGAATTACTACCTCTTGAAATGATGATTTTTCTATCTTCTCCTACCACCTCTCATGGTGGCCATTATGATGGAAGTATTTTTATATTATATATATTATATTTATTTATTCTCTAGTCTTTAGTATAATATATTTAAAACATTTATTTTGTCTTTTCATGTTTTGCAAATGCGATAATTTCATATGAGGAAGTGTGGACTACCGCCACCTCAAGTGATGTGACTCATTCATGAAATAAATGGAATGTATAAAGAATGAAATTAATGAATATATTTGACCTATATGACATATATATTATACTGGAATTATAATATATATCTCTCATTTATTTTTAATTCCATTAGTGTGACAAAGAAATCAAAATAGCGTTCATGCGTACGTACGGCCTACCGTCTCCATGGAAGATGAATTTCATTTATTTTTATCTATTAATGTTATGGAATAGTATAAAATGAATATTTAATGGATATATATGATATTTAAACAATTTATACTATTCTGGAGATGATTTACTTATAACTACGTGGACTATCATTTTCGAACAAGTTCATTTTTGACTCATGTACCAAACATCGACAGAAACGTCTAATATGAACTCACATTATTAACCAATTATTATAACATTATAATATGTGATATGAAAAGAATAATAATATTTAAAGGAGGTCCTTAAGCAATTATAAATTTACCAATGTTTATTATTCAAGAATATAATGAAATGAACAAGACAAGTCAGACTTCAGGTCAGGGATCCAACCTCTCTCTTTCTTTTAAGTACTCTCTTTCATGTCATTTCTTTTAATCTCATATTTATTATGTTTGGGGATGTTATTTTATATTAATAATTCTGTAATTTTTATGTTCATATTATTAGAGACCCTATTTGATCTCATAATTCCATTTTTTTGAAGTTTTAAGTGGAACTGTTAGGCTGCCGAGTTTTTGTAAGGGATTTTTTCTCTCACTTTTTTTTCCTGTGAGATTCCTGCTACATTTGCCACTATTTACTTTTTATGGTGTTTGTACTTCCCATGATAGTATTACTTGAGTAATATACTCTAATTTATGGGTATTTACAACTTCATTTTATGACCATTATTTCATGGGGTGTATGTTTTGAAAGTTACCCAAATCGGTACGGGAACCTTTCACCCTCCTCTTTTTAAATGAAGTCTATTTGTTAGGTCTTTTAATTTACATATTTTTATGATGGGATATGTTATTATATATCCTTATTTTTGTAAATGATATGTCCAAGTGATGATATACCCTTTTTATCTCTCATCGTCTTATTTTTTGAATTTTAAAATGACGTCGTTAGGCTGTCGAGTTTTTGTAAGGGAACTTCTTAACCCAATTTAAATTCTTTGGGATAAACCTCTACATCTTAATTATGTCATACTATTAATATGTGTGAATGAAATCTGATTGTTTTAAACTTAATATCCTCTTATATTGGGTCTATTTATATTTTTCACACATAATTATGTAATGGATTTATATTTAATCTAAGGATACCGACTTTGAGTGAAACTTTGTCTCAATCTCCTTTCATTGAGGCATAATTTGTTCTAATACAAGACTTTCATTTATACGTTGTATAAACACCTTTTACTTATACTTTTATTCAAAAGTAATCTTTTCTATATGAATCATTTTACTAAACAACAAAAAGTATGTTTCTTTTTAACGTGCGCGGTGACAACGACATTTCCGCCACCGTGAGTATTATTTGATCTTTTTCTTCCTCAATAAGTCGTAATGTTTTTAAAAGTAAATAAATACCATATAATTGTTTGTGTATTTTGGTATTGAAAATTGTTTTCATAATGGATTTGTTATGTCAACATATTTAAGTGATATATTGTGATTGAAATGTCGAAATGTTTTCTTTCCTTTATAATTTTTTTATGTGTTATGATTTTATAATGGTACTTGGACATTTGACGGGTAGTTACGTGATAGACCATATGATGGGTGGTGTTTGGAATATCAGGTAGAGTGGGTATGTTATAACCGCATGTTAATTGGGTATGGAATTCAGCTGTATGGTTATTCCATGTAGTGATATGTGTGGAAGTTGACCATATTGTTAGTCCATTTTAGTATGTTTATGTCCCAAGTTACCTTTATATGTAATGTGTTATTTATAAGGGTTTTTGGTAATCATATTGTTACAAAAGATAATTGGTGTTATTTTATTCAGTGAGGAGTATTTACAAGTTCATAAATGTGAAATGTATTACTTTGATAAAGTATTCATGGTTTACTTGTTGTTTTGAAAAACTAACTGTTTTCCTTCTTTGTGTATCCTTTGCTGGGATTTTTATGCTTATCCCAAGTTTTTTTTGAAATTTTTTCCATTGGACTTAAAGATGAATAGGGTCATGGATTGGATCAAGGAAATAGATGCTATATAAAACATGGAAATAGACATGTTTGTTTTTAATAATTTTTATTTCATGGAAACTTAGTAGATGTGTCTACTTTGTAATCTTTTGAGATATAATAGTTATTTCCTAATTCCCTAAAACTCTAAACCTGAAAAGATCATCTACATGAAGTATTCATCTAAATCATGATTATGTAGTGTTTTAAGGATACTTCATTATAATACTGATGTTATTACTTCATAATGAAACAAATAAAGAGGAAGAAGTAGAAGAAGAAATAAATTTGAAATAATCGGTAATAGACATTACCTCTTCTTTGAAGTGCCTCTTCTTAACGTCCTGTTACGGCACTAAATATAGTATTTTAAGTATACCATGACCTCTAATATGTATCTAGGGATGTGTATAAGAGAAATTGGTAGGGTTTTTCCGAGAATGAAGGTTCAATGTGGTGTAAGGAAAAGAGGGAGGAGGTGCCCTTTTATAAGGGAGGAGAGAGAAACTTTAGGAAAAACGTAAAATATTATTTTTATTATAAAGTCATATTCTGTTTTTAATAGCTCCAAATTGATTTATTTCTAAGATAAGGTGGGGATGGGTAGAAATAATTTCAACCAATATATTTTAGACAAGTTTATGTCACTATTTTAACCTTATAATTTAGATTTAACTCTAAGTTAAATAATTTAACTTTTACCATGTCTTCTTGTATTCTTAAAGAATATGGTTAATTAACATACTATAATAAGCCAAACGATCTCCAAGGGGATCATTATTAATATATAAAACCATATCTAAGTCATTTGTCGGCACCTTAGATTTTTAGGAATAAAATAAAAATTTATAATATAGTACTTTTTTTAAAAACTATTTTATGACAATTTTCACATTATTTGGTAATTCATTTTTTTGAAAATCATAACAGAATGAATAGTTCAAAAAAACTTAATTAAATCAATACTAATATGTCATATTCACCTATAAATTTAGTGTAATTAATAAAAAGTCTCAATTAAAATTTATTTGGGTATTTATAATATCACTTTTGTTAATATTTCCTTAATAAGGTAATTGTTGCATCATCATTGTGTCATAAATAAATTAAATTATTTAAAGTCTAAAAATTATAAAAAAAATATCATTATGTAAGAAATATTTTTATATTTCTAATGAATATTTATAGTAGAATTTATCTTATTTATATCTCAATAGTAAAAATGTTTTAATTATTAAACATTGATTTTAACTATTTTAACTTTTCCTTAAATAAAATAATATTTAATGTCCTAATCTAACCCAAGTGGACCTAAATGGTAATATTTTATTCCAAGGATGTTTTCGGTCTAATTAAATTTATCCCATAGAATTAATACATGTTTTAGGGTAATAATTATATAATTTTTACACTTAATTACCCTATTTTCTTTTACCCATTGTAAATAAAAATAAGAAGTTACAATTAAGCAAAATTTATTTTCATCTCATTGAACCAAATTTTACTTAATGATATCAACCGCGTCTCTTGGATTTTTGAAATTCCACTCACAGAAGAGGTAAAATTAAGTTATATGTAAATTTTCAAACTCTCCTAGGAGGTGGGTAAAAGACGATGAAAAGTTTAATAAAATTTTTATATATCTAAAATTATTATAAATTGAATCCAATAAATTACATTGAACATATATAGGTATTATGAATCAATTTTTACCTAAAATAAATTTAAATTAAATAAATAATTATTTAAATAAATATTAGGTTTTTAAATAGTAACCCAGTGTTATCACTATTCATCAAAAATTTAATGTTTTCAGAAAAATACCAAAAATTATCCCTAGTCTAATTTTGATATTCTGAATCCAAAAATTAAGTCCATTTTTAAAGATAAAATTTATAAAATTTTAAGAAGTGGGTATTACTATTCATAACAGCTACTTTTAATAATATTTTAATAGCATATCATTTTTTAGTGAAACTCGGTATTGCGTACAACACAAGCTATCGAGGAAGGTCGTGATTGCGTGTAAAAAAATCCAAGCTAGTGTTGTGTGTAGTGAAAAATTCTTTTGATGATGTATATAACATAAAAAACAAAATATTTCTCATAAAAATATCAGGTGTTACATTCTACCCTACTTAAAATGAATTTATCCCTCGAAATTTTTCACTTTGTAACTAATAGAATCTCTATCGGTTGTTCTTCATAAGAAAGATCTTGCTTTAGTGGTACAAATTCTGAGCTGAGTACATGTGAAGGATCGACAATTTACTTTCTTAGGAGGGATACATGGAACACATCATGAACTTGAGTGAGATTCGGTGGAAGCGCCAATTGGTTTACTACCTTCCCAACATGATCCAGTATTTTGAAAGGACCGATATACCTAGGGCTCAGCTGTCCCTTCTTTCCAAATCTCATTACTCTCTTCCAAGGAGATATTCGTAAGAACACTTTATCACCCACTTCAAACTCTGTGTCTTTTCTTCGTTTGTCGGCATAACTTTTTTTTCGACTCTGAGCTCCTCTTAATTGTTGTTGGATAGATCGGACCTTTTCTGTCATCGCATCAACAAGATCAGGTCTTAATAGCTTTCTTTCCCCAACTTCATCCCAGAAAGGTGGAGTTCAGCATTTATTTCTATAGAGAGATTCATGAGGAGCCATCTGAATACTATAGTTAAAGCTATTATTAAATGAAAATTCCACCAAAGGTAGGTATTGATCCCAACAACCTTTGAAATCCATAGAGCAAGCTCATAACAAATATTCTAGAGTTTGAAATGTTCTCTCTGACTGAACGCCTATTTGAGGATGATAAGTAGTGCAGAAATCCAACTCTGTATCAAGAGTATGCTGATGACTTCGCCAGAACATTGAGGTAAACCTCGGATCCCGATCAGATAAAATTGAAAGTGGTACTCCATGAAATCTTAACACTTCACATATATCCTGGAAAGCTAATCAAGAGAGAAATCGTCTCTAATAGCAGTCAATTGTGCCAACTTCATAAGACGATCAACTATGGCCCAGATAGCATTATTTCTTTTGGATGTTTTAGGAAGTCCAGTGACAAAGTCCATAGTGATGTTTTCCCATTTCCATTCTGGTATGGGTAATGGTTGTAACATCCCCTTAGACTTCTATCACTCAGCTTTAACTTGATGACAAACCAAGCATCGAGAGACATATTCAGAAACTTCTTTTTTCATTCCATCCAACCAGAAGTACTCTTTTAGGTCCCTATACATCTTCGTGCTTCCAGGATGAATAGAGAATGTAGAAATATGAGCTTCATTTAATATTTCCTTCTTTAATTAGGGAATGGGAGGAACACAAACCAGATTCTTAAACCTTATTTTCCCATCATAATCAAGGTTGAATTCAGGAACATTTCTCACCTTCTATTGTTACTCTACACCTTCTTTTTGTGCCTCTTTAATCTTCACATGTATAGATGGTTGAACATTCCTTTAGAAATAGATAATATTTCTCCCCTTCCATTATAATTCCACGATCCATCCTTTGTAAATCCGTAAATATTTGATCTTTTGTGATCCCCATCATGGTTAAGCTAGCATTGTCTTGTCAACTTAATTCATCATCCACCATGTTTTCTTTCTCACGGTGATAATGAATTGAACAATCGTAGACCTTAATCAACTCCAACCATCTTCTATGTCTCATATTCAGATCCTTTTGTGTAAAAATATACTTTAAAATTTTATGATCAGTAAAAATATCACACCTTTCACCATAAAGATAATGCCCCCATATTTTTAATGAAATGATTACCGCAGCTAACTCCAAATCATGAGTTGGGTAATTTTACTCATGGATTTTCAATAGTCGTGATGCATAAGATATCACCATATCATTTTTCATGAGAACAATACCAAGTCCCTTCTTGGATGCATCACTCTAAATCACAAAAAATCTCCACTACAAGGCAGTGTGATCACAAGTGCACTGGATAACCATCTTTTTAACTCCTTGAAATTCTCTTCACAGTCCTCTGTCCAAACGAACATAACTCCTTTTCGAGTCAACCTGGTGAGTGGATTAGATAATTGTGAAAAATATTTCACAAAACATCGACAATACCTATCCAATCCATGATATCGTTAGATCTCAGTTATTGTTGTTGGTCTCGACCATCTATTGATAAACTCTGTTTTTGCTGGATCCACAGATATCACCTCTTTTGAGATTATGTTACCCATAAATGCAACTTTTTGAATCCAAAATTCACACATGGTAAATTTGGAATAAAGCTTCTCCTTTCTTAGGGACTTCAATACAATTATCATGTTATCCTCATGTTCTTCCTTTCTCTTTGAATAGAAAAGAATATCGTCTATAAAGGCTACCACAAAATGATCTATGTAATCTCTAAAGACTCTATTCATTAGATCCATGAAGATAGCAGGGGCATTAGTAAGACCAAATGACATAACTATAAATTCATAGTGTCCATACATTGTACGGAAAGTCTCCTTTAGTATATCCTCCATTTTGACCCTTAATTGATGATACCCAGAACAAAGATCAATCTTGGAAAATTATTGAGCTCTGTGTAGTTGGTCAAATAATTCATCAATGCGTGGGAGAGGATATTTGTTCTTGATAGTGATCTTGCTAAGTTCGCGATAATCAATGTAGAGTCTCATCGATCCATCTTAAATCGTATCAAACAGAACAAGAGCTCCCCAAGGTGATGCACTAGGGAGTATGAATCCCTTATCTAGATTCTCTTGGAGTTTCTTCTTCAATTCATGAAACTCAATTGGGGCCATTATATAAGGTGCCTTTGAAATAGGTAAAGCACCCAGTAAGAGTTCTATTTCAAACACAACTTCACGATTTGGTGGAACACATGGTAATTCCTTCAAAAAGACATCATCAAACTCCAGTACAATGGGAATATTATTAATCATGAGTTTCTCTCAAACCATTTGATATAAATAACCTTCATTTAGTGGAATCAAGACCCATAAGATGGGAGAAATTTCCACCAGAAGGTTATGTTTATCCTTGCATCGATAGATGATCGTATATTGATCTATAATATGAAATGTGACTTCCCTTGGTTGGAAATTGATATGAGATCCATAAAAAGAAAGCCAATCCATGCCAAGAATCACATCAAATTCCATTATAGGAAGGATCATAGGATTTGAAGGAAGCACTTTCCCACAAACATTAATCGGAGAAGAATTATAAACTTTTGATGAGACTGTTGTGCCATTAGGGGTTGTCACAGCTAAATAAACTTCTATTAGTTGAGGTAATACGGTGATACCCTTATAAAATTTATCAGAAATAAAATATTGGTTGGATCCTGAATCACATAAAACATTTGTTACTTTAAGGTGGATGGTTAGTGTAACTTTCACCACTTCATTATCGTACTCCACATCGCTGATAGAAATTGAATGGTACATTCCTTTGTCTTTAGACTTAAGAGTTTTTTTATTTCGATCATCATCAACAAACCTTGAATTAAGGAATTTATTAGCATAATTACCCATGTCATTGCACATGTAACATTGAAGTGTTGGAGGTGCACTCTATGTAGCATTTTCTTTATTCCCGTCACTAGAAATCTTCATCCCATCATTGCGGCATTCAAATTCCCGATTACCTTATTTTCCACATTTAAAACATTTACATGTCTGTTTAAGACAACTCCCTCCATGTTTCATCCCACACATTGAGCATAAAGGGAAAACTCATCTTCTATTCAATGTTATCTATAAATTTTCCTTTGAATTCCATTTTCCCCTTCTTATCATATGCATATGACTGATGGGTTACTCCAATCTCCATCTCAACCTGGAGAGCACATCGAACGATATCCTCATAGCTATTGAAGTCCCATATGGATAAATCCCTTCAGAGACTTGGATTTTAGCCACTAAAGAATCTATCGATATTACTCTCAGGTTGGATAATAATTCCGGAAGTGTACTTTGAATGCCTTGTAAAAATTGCTTCATAGGTACAAGCAGATTCATCATCCTTTTGCTTTAGTTTAAGAAACTCATTCTCTATCTTTGTTCGAAGAATATGAGGGAAGTACTTATTGATAAATAAGTTCTTGAACTCGTCCCATTCAATGGAATCAATTTCATCCCTTTGCCTCGTATTCTTAATAAGATTCTATAATTGATCAGCTTCACATTCCAAATGATATACTGCTAAGATGACTTTATCATGTTCAGAACAATGAATAACCGAAAATATCTTTTCATTAGTACTGATCCATTATTCTGAAACTAATGGATCATTAGACCTTCTGAATGAGGGTGGACGCTGCCCCATGAAGGATTCAATAGAATATTGCTCATTACTTTTCTAGTTTGGATGTCCTTCAGGATTCATAGCTTGATAAAGTTGTGTGAGCATGGAAACATGATTTTTCATTCCTGCTCCCATAACATTTGGTTGCTCTGGGGGAAAATCAATGCATTGCCCGTCGCATTACACATTAACACAATTCTTTTGGGTTCCAACCATTGACCAAAACCAATAATAATAGTGTGAGCAACAATAATTATATTAGGAAAACCACATAATCATGAATAAAATTTCACACTTAAGTTCTTATAATAGGTTTTTCATGGCCATTTCAAAAATACTAAGATTGTGTTCTATGCTTAGAATTATCCTTAGGGTTCTTACTAAGGATTTCACATCCTAGTTTCCAAATGTTGACTATAACTATCCTCTGATACCAACTATAACGACCCATAAATTACATACATTGTTATTACATCATAATTGAAGGATACTTATTTCAACATATAACAAAACCATTGTTGGAAAATATAGGTATAGTGTCTTTAGAAAATGGGAAACATAAACCACAGGTTCATATAGAATCTAAATTGTCTCCCATTTATTTCATCATATCTGGAGTACCTTTTGGCATATCCTACATAATAACCTTCTTCCTGACCTGGGGAATGAAAACATACAATAGGGTGAGCTCAAATGCTCAGTAAGGGTAAACAAAAGAAATATCATATTCATAAGAACATAGAATTTTGAAAATCATAACCTGCAAAAGAGATTCATAATATCATAACATGGGATAAATCATAGCAGTTAAATGTAATCCCAATAATCATAACATACAACATGAAACTTTTTGGAATAAATACATAATAATATAGAATAATTTCTTAGTATTCAAGACACATTGCCAAGACTATCTTAGCGGATAATGTCCATTTCTAAACCATGTTCACTCCTCGTTTCAGTCCTATTTCACTGAACGGGATTAACCTGCCGTTCTGGCCATGTCTATCTCATGAGATATAAATATTTACCCAATGAATTTGAGGGAGATATAGGTCCCAACCATCTCATAATGAAACCATTCATATGTGTTCCATAAATTAATAAATCATACATCATATCATAACCCATGTAATCAAAATGGGATTCTTAAACATCATGGCATCATAACATAATCCATATAAGACAAAAGAACATCATAAAAATTATTCCATCATAAAATAATCAAATAAATGTAAAAATAGGGATAGAAATAGAACACTATATTATCTTATATGGAAAATAATTTTGAAAAAACTCATGAACTTCATTCTTGAGTAAAATATCCTTTCTACTTCAAAATCATTTTTCCTTTCGTAACATGTCATAAAAATTTTAAACTAAACAAAGTTGATTTACAATAAACATGAAAACTTGTGAAGGATACTTCATGGAAATAATTTTCTATGAATCCATTCATGCCGTATAACTTAAAAAACATTCTTCTCCTACTTTGGTTGGAAAAGTCAAAAAAGTACCTCTTACTAAAAAAACAACCAAAGATTACTTTCATATCTTTTACTAAAAACTCACCAAACGATAAAATTTTATTTAAAAAATTTTAAGAGTATAGAAATAATATTAAATATTGAGAAAACATGCATGTGGATGATAAATATGTCCCAGTAACTTCTGAAGTATAATCAATCTCGGATAAAAATGAGATTGGGAGATTTTCCATACCTTAGGTCCGATTTTCTTCGTACATGTACAAACCTTCTGTATAATGATTTAAATAATGTTATTCACTTATTCCATAATCGTACTCATTATTATGATATCATATATGGTCATATTCATAGCTTTTTATTAGTAATATTTCATTGTTACTGGTTATTCGGGTGTTTATTGCTTTTTGTTCTTATGTGTGTTTTGTCGAATAAATTCTTATGATTATTTTTAGGTTATATATACCTCATTTAAATAATGGTATTAGTGTAATATATATCATATTTATTCATTAAATTCATTTATATAATCATTATGCAAGAAACATCATGTATAACGAGTAGCATCACATCACGGAGACAGTAGGTCGTATGTACGCATGAGCGATGATATCCTTCCCATGATTGTGGAATTGTATTTAAGTGTCTGTAAACTATTTCAGAATAAATATCACTTTACAATATTCATATATAGTTATTATTTACACCATGATACCCATCCAAGTAAGGTGGTGGTGGGAAACATATTACACCACGGCGTGGAGACGGTATTCCGTACGTACACACGTGTGGTGATTTCATTTTCCATAGGATGGATAGAGGGTGAAATAGAGTTGTTTAATATTTATAATAATATATCATTAAATGTGTGATATTTATTTTATTACTTAATAATGAAAAAACTAAATAAAAAGAGGTAGAAGAAGAAATAAAGATGAAATAATCGGTAACGAACATTGCTTATTATTTGAAGCGCCTCTTCTTAACCTCCTATTAGGGAACTAAATATGGTCATTAAAGAATACCAGGACCCCTAGGATGTTTCTAGAGAAGTGGAGAAGAGAAATGGGCTGGTTTTGTTTGAGCATGAAGGGTCAAAGTGGTGTGAGGAAGAGAGGGAGGAGGTTCCCTTTTATAAGGGAGGAGAGGGGAACTTTATGAAAAACTTAAAATAATATTTTATTATAAAGATATAGTCAGTTTTTAATAGCTCCAAATTCATTTATTTCGAAGATAAGGTGTGGATGGGTCGAAATCATCTCAACAAATATATTTTAGACAAGTTTGGGTTACTATTTTAAACTTATCATTAAGATTTAACTCTAAGTTGAATAATTTAACTTTTATAGTGTCTTATTGTTTTCATACACTATATGGTTAATTAAATTAATATAATAAAGCAATCTAACCCCAAGTGGCTTATTATTAATATATATAACCTTATATAAGTCATTTGGCCGATCCTTCGATTTTTTGGAATAAAATAATAATTAATAATATAATATTTGTTTTAGAAACTATTTTATGTCAATTTTGAAACTATTTGGTAATTGATTTTTTTGAAATTCATAACAGCATGATTAGTCCAAAAAAAGTTAATTAAATAAATACTAATACGTCATATTGACCTATAAAATTAGTTTAATTAATAAAAAGTCTCCAATTACATTAATTTGGGTATTTATAATATCAATTTGGTCAATATTTCCTTAATAAGGTAATTACTGCATCATCATTGTGTCATAAATAAATTAAATTATATAATGTCTAAAAATTATATATAAAATACCATTATGTATTAAATAGTTTTATATTTCTAATGAATATTTATTGTTGAATTTATCTTATTTATAACCCTATATTAAAAAAGTTTTAGTTTTTAAACATTGATTTTAACTCTTTTAACTCTTCTTTAAATAAAATAATATAAAATTGCCTAATCTAATCCAAGTGGACCTAAATGGTCATATATTATTCCTATGGTTGTTTTTGTTCGAATTAAACTTATACAGTAGAATTAGGACATGTGTTAGGGTAATAATAATATCATTTTTACCATTAATTACCCTATTTACTTTTAACCGTGGTAAATAAAATTAAGAAGTTACTATTCACAAAAAAATATTTTCATCTCATTGAACAACATTGTAATTACTGATATCAACCATGTCTCTTGGAGTTTTTAAATTCCACTCACAGAAGTGGTAAAATTATGTTTTATGAAAATTTTCAAACTCTCCTTGGTTATGGGTAAAAAACAGTGAAAAGTTCAATAAAATGTTTATATATATTTAAAATTATTATAAAATGACTCGAATGAATTAAATTGAACATATATAGGTACTATGAATAATGTTTGACCTAAAATATATTTAAAATAAATAAATAATTTTTTAAATAAAAATTTGGTTTTTAAATAGTAACCGAGTGTTTTCACTATTCATCAAAAATTGAAAGTTTTCAGAAAAAATACCAAAAATTCACCCTAGGCTAATTTCGATATTCTGAATCCAAAAATGAAGTCCATTTTGAATGTTAAAATTTATAAAATTTCAAAAATTGGGTATTACTATTCATAACAACTAGTTTAAATAATATTTTAATAGCATATCGTTGTTTAGTGAAACTCGGTATTGCGTACAACGCAAGCTATCGAGGAAGGTCGCGATTGCGTGTAAAGCAAGCCAAGCTACTGTTGTTTTCAGTGAAAGATTCCTTTGATGATTTATATAACATAAAAACAAAAAAAAATTCTCATAAAAATCTCGGGTGGTATAATTTTACTATGAGATTAATTTGGAACCTTATAATGTAACATGTTTTATTAACATAGGAATTATCAAAAATCTATTTTGAATATGGACAATAGTGTACAAAAATTATATCAACGAAAATTTAGATAGTTTGTACTTGAGTAAAATTATGTTTCACATTTAAAAAATGATTTAGTTTTTTCTCTCATATATTACATTATATTTTGTACTGTTGGTATTATTAAAACGATGTTTAATTCCATTCTTTGATAAATAGTTATTAAACTTGTTACATGTAAATTCTATTACATTTTCTATTCCATGCTTAATTATGTACACTCCCAACTCATTCCCAACATGACTTTGATATATTTTTAAAATGATAAATTATTTAGACTTATACATCCTGAACATTACTATTGTCATCCTGGTGAAATCATCAATGAATTTCATGAGGAACACATGACCACTGGTATAATGATATCTCATCAGGCCATATAGATCCTAATTAATTAATTTAAGTGGTATTAATGATTGTATGTATATTTCTCTATGTTTTGGTTAGACTATCTACCAATTATATAATGTATCCTAAATTACCTCTCTTTTACATTTATATAGGGGATTCTCTCTTACTATGTAATTATTTGATATTATTTATAGACCCCTTTATCATAGGGTTACATGTATTCTATTAAATAATTAATTTTCTTCATTGGCACTCAAGTAACATGCCTTAGTTGGATCACCAATTTGGAATTTTTTTCAACTTGTTCTTTTTTACTCTTGTTACTATACATCCAAATTTATAAATTTTCTAAACAAATGAATTTACATTGAATATAACTTCATTACATTCTTCACAAAATTGGTTTACAATGATGTTATTGTTCATAATATCTTCCATATAAATAATACCCTTATAACTATGTTTATTTTCATTAACCTTAGAGGAACTAATTCTGTTAATTATTTAAGAATACCCATCTATAAAAGTCACTATAAATATATCATGTTCTTCAATATTTTCAATTATATTTGTAACAACTAACATGTGTGATGTACATCAATTTTACAAGGTCCATTGATTTTATCTCCTGATTGCCTTCAAAGAAACCTCGAAATTAAAATATATTAATTTGGAATTTAAATAATTTTTCCAATTTTTTTTATTACACATAAGTTTCCTTGGAATAATAGTCATAAAATCTTCAGTAATATAATTATATTGATCACATATCTCATTTAAATCAACCAAGAATTTGAATATATTGTGTGGCTGTAGAAAAAATGTTTCCCTAAAATAGAGATTATTTATTTTTTAATGAATCCAAATATTCCCGAAACTAATTAAACTTGATTTATATATTCTATTTGTTAAATACATGTCTTTCTAGTATGAATAAGCCTTGTGTTAAAATACAACAACATTATATTTAACTTTTAGGTAAACAAGATCAACACATCAAACAAATTTGATAATTATTCAGCATTTTTAAAATATTCCCTGAAATATCATAGATCACATCTCATATGTGATATTTTAATATATAAAGAACAACTTAATCGTTGATGAGTTTCATTTTTTATAATATTGAATTTTTTGAAATCTCATATTTTCAACCAAAAAATCAATTCAATATTTTCTACGTTTTTGTCTAACTATGAGTAAGATTGACCATGTAAGGAAACCATCCATATCAACCATATAAGAATATCAGTTAACATTCAGATCTATCGTGAGCCAGTTGACCGAACACATAAATAAAACACTTAGTACACCAATAGACTATAAGATAGTGTAAGAAATGAATTAATAACTCATTGAATCTATATACTGGCTATAAAATTGTATATTTATTACACAATGAAATAAACTGAACATGAAAAATCTAAATGTTTGAATAACTTGTTGATAGTATGAATAACTGATCGACCACGTAGGAAATAGATCAATCAGACGACCAACTAATTTACATCATTCCATTCATAGTCTTTAAATTCTAGGATTTCATTAACTCTTGTTAGGGGCTCCTCAAAATGACTTTACCCTTCCTTAGTCATCCCAAAAAAAATTATAAACCATTGACATATCCAATCATGTTTTTCCATAAAGATGAATAAAAATTCTGACCAGTAGTAACTTTATCAACAAATTCAAGGCTACATCAATCGATAAATATATTGAAAATCTCCCGAACCATGATTCATGAAAAAATCCAAGAAATAACTTCATAAAACTCTATAAACATTCATATAACATTATATATATTCATACAAAACTAGAGAAATTGAGTCACTATGTAAATAGAGTGAGGATCTCATTCCACTAGAAATAGTTTAATTCTCCCATTTGAGGTAGTGGATGAAATTATTCAGTAACATAATCAGTGTTTTCCTTATAGGGTGAAATATAGAAAATTCTTGTCAAACCCATACATCTGTAATAATTTTATTTTATAATTTTATATTAAATTTAAGTATTTTGTTGATGTTGGGCCGAGCAAGATTAAATTTTTGTGTTTTTTTGATACATGAGTGTTTTTTGAGTGACAGTGTCTAGAACCTGGGAAGTGAACGGTCGAAGCGATGTGTCTTCTTCAGGTTACTATATAGTCTACTTTGTGTTGAAAATAATTTAATTAAATAATGGGTTGAATTATAATGAGAGAAAAAAATTTAATATGAAATATAATGTGAATTTAAAATTGTTTTAATAATAAGACTACTAATATTGTTTAGGAGTATTACTATTATTATTATTATTATTATTTTAATTTAGTTATTATTATTCACATCACTAATTATTATTTTTAATAATAATAATATTTTTGATTTTGTTGTTTTTGAATCGTGTTTTTTTTTTGGTTTTTGGGTTTTATTTTTCTTCTTTTTTTATTTTATTTCTTTGTTAATTTAATTTTTTCTTCCAACTCAGTTTCTCCCCCACTATTTATGCCATGCAGCACTAACCCTTCCCACTTCTGTGTCACACCCTATCTCCATTCCTCCCTTTATCACTGTACTTCCCCCATTCACCTTGTCTACACCCCCCTCCATCCTGATCTTACTAGTACACTCCGTCCAGGTGAACCACCATCTTATCGCCAATCACAACTTTGTGTCACCTTCTCTTTGGTCCGAACTCCTACTGTAACAAGTCCCTATGGCATGGCTTATTCTTCAGCATCCCCACCCATTCTGGCATGTCCTTCGATGACCTCCCTTTAGCATGCTAATAACTTCTGACCACCTCCCCTTTGTGCGATTTTCCCCAGTGAGCTTATTCCCATATTGCATAGGTTTTCATGTTAGGGTATCACATTATTAAGGGTTATATTTTAATTCTTTAGGTTCCAATTATTTTATTAGGTGTCACTTTCAGTTTTGTTGTAGTTTTATTGGATTGTGATTAGGGATTCAAATTGAAATTTGGGGTTTTACACATTTAGATAGGTGGATTCGTGTACAATCATAATTTCATGAATTAATATTCATGGTTATTTAATTTAGATTGTTCTTTAATTAAATTTTTGGGTGGTAATTGTGTTTATTTTATGAATTATTTTTTTTCATAAATAATTTGGGTGTGTTCTGTGATTAATTTGTTTGGTTCGAAATTAATTTTTAGAAGAGTTTAGAATGAGTTTGATATTTTATAGAATTTTTATATATAATGGGGTTGATTATTTAAGAAAACTCATATTGTTTAATTTCATAATGTTTTATGAATTGTAAAATTAGTGTATTCAACTATTTATGTGGCGAGAATTGTATTTTGATGTGGCATGAGGGTGAGTTTAGTCATAAAAGAAGTTTTGAGCGAGGGTTTTTTTCATCAATGTGATACTTCTAGAAATGGTTTAATAAATTTTCTTAGTGGGTTATTCAATAATGAAAATGGTATATTTAATTATGAAAATGGTTTATTTAATTATTAAGGTAGAATTAATTACATTTTGAATGGGTTTTGGTGTGTATATGGTTTTAAAAAAGAGTTTGGGGATAAAAATGGTGGTATTGTGGGTCTGTGGTGCCTTATTTGGGTTATTTATATGAATATGACATGTGATATAAAATTTGAACCTGAATGAGCACTAAGGGACGTTCATGTTACTAGGTGGGAGGACTAGGACTAGTGTTCTAGTGGTTTGAGGTGTCTTAGGCCCAATATCTCTTAGATGGTATGAATAATACAATACAAAAAAAATATGTGGATGATTATTGGAGAAAACTAGAGTTATTAGGATGTCCCCTACTAGTGTATCATGCATGCGAAACAAGGTTTTCATGGATTCTATAACATGTTTCTCCATGAAGTGAGGTTTTTGGTTCCCACTACTTTCTAGTACCTATAATACCCCTTCACTATTTAGCGCTTCATATCTATTCTGCATTCAATGTCAGCATACAGTGTGGAATTTTGATTACTTGAAAAGTAACATTATGTTTTTAATTAAATATGCACCCGTTGATGTCTTATTCCATAAATACATTTTCATTTAATGTGTTCAATCAATTTCCATTCATTTAATCAAATTTAAAGTGTATTTTTAATATAATGTTTATCCATAGACTCTTTTCTCGGTGGAATTATGATTTGAATTATATCACACCCTACTTGCAGAATTTTGGTTTTATTAGATTCAGTAATGTTTGACATAGGTAAGGGTTATTATTGTGGAGATGGATTTTAATAATGGTTTTGATCATTCATGGATGTTGTTGTGAAGAAGGCTTGATAGTGGTGCCCTCTTTCTATGTGATGGTTTTTGAGATTGTTTTTGGTCACTATACTTTTTGGTAGTTTTTGGATTTTGTTCCTTTTTGGTAGTGTACCTTTTTTTCATTACACAGATAAATCAAATACGTTTTCATTTTTTTAATGTTATGTTTGGTTCTGATATTCCATTACTCTTTATTTGAATTGATCATTTTTTATAATTTTATATTCGGTTACATCATTTCCACACAATAACATTTATACCTGGGCCCTTGTTCCAGCCTATGGGGACTGGGAACACCCTTCAGGAATTTTCACTAACCAAGTCAAGCATCAGAGAGGGATTCATGGTGGTGTCATCTTTCCATGTTGTGGGTTTTGTGCAAGTTTTTTGTCGCCATACTTTGTGGTAGTTTTCACGATTTTGGCCCCTAATGGTAGTATTCCTATTTTTTTCACTACACTTGTAACTCAAATATAGATTCATTTTTTATTATAGGATTATTTGGTTGTGATTTTCAGTTGCTTTTGACATTGGCGTAGTTTTTGGGATTTTGATCTCTTTTTGGTAGTATCACTTTTGTTTTTTTAGAATTACACATGTAACTCATATATGGAATCTATTTTTGTTAAATGATTTTTTTTGTGACTTTAATTTTTTATAAATTTATTATTTGTTTATATTTTCATATTTTGATAATTTATATCCACCTGTTAACATTTATACCTAGTCACTTGTGCCAGCCCGTGGTGATTAGGAACACCATTTGGACCATTCCACAGACTAGGCGAGGCATTTTGTTGGATGGTGATCCGACTTGGATTGTGAGAAAATTTTATCAGAGGATGGTCATGCTCTTTGAGTCAATTTATTTTGTATGTGTCTGGTTAGAATGAAGCGAGGACTATCAGGGCTAGAAGTTCTAGTTGCAAGTAGGGTGCATGGCCAGTACACCTTGTGATAGTCCCCATGTCAATATGGAATTTCTGGATTATTACATGAATTATTCTCCAGGTGGGACATATAGGCTTTATATTGGGCGTGGAAAATGGGTGGGAGTGAAGTAGTTTTGTCATTATGTTTCTTATGCATGTTTGGTTAATTGATGTTTATTGTTATTTCTGATGTTTTAATTTATAGACCTTATTTATTAATGATTTTCTAATTTGATTGTTGCTTCTATTAGCAACATACCTCCCCATTGAGTTCCCCTACAACTATGGGAAGAAGCCGAAGATATTTCCCACTAACCTCTTGATTAGAGGTTGGTGGAATCTGTGGTCCTGGTTGATCGGGCTCTAGGGCAGTGAGCATATCTAGCTCATGCTTCTATTCTAGTGAGAGAATAAGAATATTGTCGTAGGAAGGAAAAAGTCCGGTATTTTCTCAAGAAAAAACCCCCTTCATTATGAGGTACCATTTATCCTCAAGTATTAGAGGATTGGATGGATAAGATCGAGCGCATGTTTGATTTTCATGATACCCCAAAGGTGGTCAGAGTGAAATGAACCTAGTCCATTGTAGAGGGTCTCAGTCAAAGGTGGTGGCACATAGTGCTTCAGGTTGGGAAGCATGAGGAGATGAGATGGAAGGACTTCAACGGGTTCGTCATTGACCAGTAATGACATGAAGACTTGGTGTATTCTAGATATTGGGTTTTCAGGGATCGTGTTTAGAGGGACCATCCAGTGATGGATTTTTCCAACCTCTTTTCGGACCTAGTCTAATATGCACCTAAAATGGTCTCTAACAGGTATATGACGGCATAGATGATTGACATTGTTTTATGATCAGAGATTCATTATCATGTATTCTTGTTCAATATGAAGACCCATGCTGAGGGAGAGGATTGAGCTTGTATGGTGCAGATTGAATGTAAGGGTTGGTATGGTTCCTTTGGGGATTTGTCAATGTTTGGTAGCATAGCTCATCTGAGAAGAAGAGGAAGCATGATGAGAAAGGGAAGAAGGGTGGTGGAATCTCATACCATTTTTCTAGGGATAATTACTATGGGGACTCTAATACAATAACTTTTGTGTGCTATTAGTGTGGGAATGACTGACACAACAAACATGATTTCCCTCATCCCATTTAATGTGTCATCGGTGTGGAGCTATGGGGGACCTATAATGGTTTTTCAAGCCAGCTAGCCCTTTTCAGAGTTGGGTATGATATGAGGATTATAGGGGAGTGTCAGTTTAGTATGTGTCGACCAGTATGGTGGCATCATTTTTTGGTGGTCTTAGTGGTAGTACTGGATCGTGTTCTTTGTAGATTTAGATCTAGGAATATCCATAAGAGAGCAGAATTTCTCAGGTAAAAATTTAGAATCTTGATGCTGTGGATCAGGCACTATAGAGAATAGATTCAGGACCTTTGACAGCTCTATAAACCATCCATATTGCATCTTTTATAGAATCAATATTATTTAATACTAATTCATTTGTTTCTATTTATCTCTTCCTGACTATTGCCCCTACTGAACTTACCAACTGATTTGTTTTCTATTTTATAATGGATTTCGTAACACCATTGTGTAAGAATAAGAAGTAAGGTCTTTGGTGACCTTCATGTGAACTTTATGAGTCAAGGGATGAAATGGAGTGTGATGTGGAGTTCTCATTTGAATTTGAACTAAGAAAACAACTTATATCTCTTCCCTCGTATTGCATGGCCCCAAAAAAATTAAGGGGATTAATGATACAAATAGATGATATTGAATCCAAAGGGTTCATTTTCTGTAACATCTCTCCCTAGGCCACTCTTGTTCTTTTAGCATACGAGGCCGAAAAATCTCTCTTGTTGTGCATTGATTATTATAATTTTAATAAGGTAACCATTAAGATCAAAAACAACTTTATATTAATCTATGATTTGTTCAACCAACAAAAGTGGGAAAAGTGGTTCTCAAAAATAAACTTGTGTTTGGGGTACCACCAATTCTGGGTGAGAGAGAGGAATATATTGAAATAAAATACCGAAGCAGGTACAACCACATTGAATGTTTGGTCATGTGTTTTGTATTATAAAATGTTCTAGTAGTTTTTATGGTGCTCTTGAATTGGTAGTTACACCAATATCTCAACTGCATTATTGTGGTATTTGGGGATGATCTTCTTGTTTTCCCCAGATTTTAGGAATAATATGATAATATTTTTGGATCATGTTGGGAACTCCTCAGGACAATCACCATTATGAAAACCTATCGTAGTGATCCTTCTGGATTAGTGAAGTGATGTTTTTGGGCCATGTGATTTCGGATTAAGGGGTTTCAGTAGATCCCCAGAATATCAGTGCAATTATGTTAGGGGAAAAATGAAAGAATTTTTTTGAGATTAAAGGTTTTCTTGGCCTTGCAGGTCATTACTATAATTTTTTTTCAGGATTTCTCATATATTCCTTCCTCTAGGACCACACTCACATGAAAAGGGGTGCTGTTTAAATGGATCTCTGAGTGCTTGGTATCCTTTGAGAAGTTAAACCAGTGTTTCACTACTACACCTATTTTAATATTTTTGGAGTCTAGTAAGGTCTATGTGGTTTATTTTTATGCTTCTAGTAAGGGCCTCAGGTGTGTACTTGTGTAGAAGATCATGTAGTAGCTTATGGTTCTCGCCAAAATTATTGAATATGAAGAATTACTCGTCCCATGACTTGGATTATGTAGTGGTAATTCATTCCCTAAATATGTACTTCTATTATATTTTTGGGGAGATTTTGGTTGTCTATTTTGACCATAAAATCTTAGCCTACATATTCTCAATGAAAGATCTTATTATGAGGCTATGCCATTGGATTGTGTAGCTATATTGGTTTGACATTGATTTCATCGATACCCAAGGCAATGATAATGTAGTGGATGATTCCTGGAGCATAATAGTGTGAGTGAAGAATTTGAGAATGTATAGTGGTGAATAAACCCTGATGGGGCTCTTCACCCAGATTCACATAGAGACTAAGGATCCCAATAGAGGTGTGTTCATAGCAAGCGTTCAATTGAACCATATGCTTTTATTTTCGATTTAGTAGAAGTAGCCCAGTTGTGTGTTGTTTTTGTAGTCTATGATGTTTATTCATGGTGGGGAGAAATCTAGTGATTTTTCATAATCTCTTAAGGGGATCTTGTGGTTTAAGGGCCATTCAATAGTGCAATTGTCACTACAGAAGGTGTTGATACAATATAGAAATCAGTCTCAGTGGGTCATCTATCTTGGTGCTACTAAGTTGTATTATGATTTTCCTCGGATTATTTTGTCCATGATTTAGTAATAACATATGTGATTTTGTATCGAGGTGATAAACATGTCAGCAGGTAAAAATTGAGTATCATAGGCCCTCGGGTATACTTCATCCATTACCCATTTCTACCTGGAAGTGGAAAGAGGAATCCATGGACATCATTATTTTTATTCCTGGTAAACCTCTGGGAATGAATAACATCTGTTTGTTGATTGAACTTTTGACCAAATTAGACCACTTTATTCTGAGAAGAGACACTGCTAAAGTGGATGAGCTGGGATTATTGTATATTCAATGAGTGGTCAAACAATATGGTGTTTTATCGGCAATTGTTTCTGATAGAGATTCCCACATTAAATCTTGGCTTTAGGAAGTCCTTAAAATTTTATTGGGTTCATATATTAAAATGAGCATGGAATAACATCCCCATATGGGTTTTCAGAGGGATCTGGAAAATCATATTCTAGAGTTAATGATTTGTGCATGTGTTTTGGATATTAAAGGATTTGGGGAATTCCATTTGGTATCGGTTGAGTTCTCTTATAATAATAGTTACCAATACTCTTTTTTAATTGCTACTTTTGAGGTGCTCTCTAGTTGTCCATGTTTGTATCAATCATGATGGGTAGAGTTAGGTGGGACCTGACTTTTGGGATCGAGCCTTGTGTAATACATGTCTAAGAAAGTCAATATGATCAGGTAGCAGTTATTGAAAGCTCCAATTCTCCACAAATATTATGTTGATCAAATGAATTGAGATCTTGAGTTTTCCATGAGTGATAATGTGTTTTAGAAGGTGTCCCCTCGCTTGGGCCACCTTCATTTTCAAATGTAAGGAAAGCTAATGTTGAGGTATGTCAGTCTTTTCATGTTCACTGAGAAGATTGGAATGATAGAATATATGTTGGATTTATTTTCTTAGCTGGCATTAGTTCATGACATATTTCATGTCTCCCAATTGAAGATGTATAATCTGAATCTATCAATTAGGATGAATTGTAAAGAGTTGAGGATAGATCTAGATTTACCAGTGTTTGAGAAGCCACTGAGGATAGTGGATTACCATGTGAAGGATCTTCATGGGAAGTTTTTTATGTTAGTCTATATCATTTGGATGTATGGGAATGATTGGAATGAGACTTGGGAATGAATATCATTGGTTGAGCAACAATATCACTTTTTTATTCTCAAATCAGTCATCAAGTTTACTTTTTGAGGGCAGAATGTCTTCATGGTGTAGGGAATTATCACACCTAGACATTATTAATAAGTTAATTTTATAATTTTTTCTAAAATTTAAATATTTTTTTCATGTTTTTTTGATCCTTATTGATTTATTGTGTTTTGGATGATAGATGAGTGTTTTGGGTGTGAAAGCGTTTGGCACCCAAGTAGAGCATGGTCGAAGTTGTGTGGATTCGTCCAGTCATCGTACGGCCTACATGGTGTTCAAAAAAATAATAATTGATTAATTAATTAATGTTATGCATGATAAAGTGAGAAAAAAAATATAAATAAAGTTAATCAAAAATTATTTTAACAATAATAATAACATTGTTTATGAATGCTATTATTATTACAATTAATATTTTAATTACGTTATTATTATTAATATCAGTAATTATTATTATTTTTATTATTATTATTATTATTATTATTATTATTATTATTATTATTATTATTATTTCTGTATCAATTTTTTTAGGTTTTTAGGTTTTATTATTTTCTTTCTTCTTCTTTTTTCATTCTCTTTTTTTCTTCCCTCTCATTGCCCCCTCTCTTTTATGTTGAGTAGCCCTAATCCTACCCCCTATGTGTGGTGACCTATATCCCCTCCTTACTTCTTCATTGTGTTTCCTCACTTCACCTCGGCTACACCCTCTTTCAGTAAGACATGGCTGACACACTTTTTTCCCTTGAACCACCCTCACACCACCTCCCACAGTATCGTGCCACCGAATCACTGGCCGAACCTCCTGTCGGCACAAGTACCTCCAAAACATCTTCTTCATCAGCTCCCCCATACTAGTGTGACCCCTGGTGACTGCCCTTTTTAATGCAGATCTCATCTAGTGGCCTCTTGTTTTCACAATTTTCTCTAGTGAACTTTTTCCCACATTGTGTTGGGTATAAGGTTATGGTATCACTGTTTTAAGTGTTCTATATTAATTTTATGGGTTCTAATTCTAGTATTAGTGTTATCTATAGGTTTTTCATGTTGTAATTGGTGTTATATTGGAGTTTCACACCAAAATTTGGGGTTTTCTGCATGAAGGTAGGTGGTTTTAGGTATTTTTTTAATGAATTAATTTGCTTGTTTAATTAATTTAAATTGTTCTTTAATTAATTTGTTTTGTGTGAATTATTTTTATTTGAGGAATTATTTTACATGAATAAATTATTTTGGCGTGTTCTACGATTAATTTGTTTGGTGTGAAATTATTATTTAAAATATTTTAGTCTGTGTTGGATATTTTATATCATTTTATATATAATGGGGTGAATTTTTTTAGGAAACCCCATATGGTGTTATTTAATAGGGTTTTATGAATCATTCAATTAGTTTATTCAACTCTGTATGTCGTATGAATTGTGTTTTTATGTGGCATTGGGGTGAATTTGGTCTTAATAGAAGATTTAAGTGGGTTGTATTTTCAGCCATGTGATGTTTCATAAAAATGTTTAATAATTATTCTTAGTTGTTTATTTAATCATGAAAATTGATTATTTAACTATGAAAAATGTTTATTTAATTATGACAGTGGTGAGAACTATGTTTTGAAAGGGTTTCTTTTGTGTGTATGATTTTAAAAGAGGGTTTGGGTGTGTAGATGTAGGTATTTTCCATGTATAGTGATATGATTGGTTTGGGTATATGAATATGACATGTGATATGAACTTGGAAAGTGAATGAGAACTAAAAGAAGCCCGTGTAACTATGTTGGAGGACTAGGACATGTGTGCTAGTTGTTCTAGGTGGCTTCGTCCCGATATCACTTAGTGGGACTGAGGATTACAACACTAAATATATATGTGGATGTGGATATGAGACCACTATTGTTACAGGTGTTTCCCCTACTAGTGGATCATTCACGAGAATGCAGGTTGTCATGGTTACTCTGCCACTTTTCACTAAGACCCATGGTTCTAATTTCCTGCTACTTTCCAGTGCCTATAGTGCCCCTTCGATGTTTATTTCTCCTTATCAATTTGAGGATCTCCATAAACCTATGATGTGGAATTAGGGCTAGATTAAAAGTGTTTGCATGTATTTAATTAAAGTTACAACCACTTTGAAGTGTTTTACATTAAATATATTTTCCTTAAAAGTGATGAAGCATTTTTATTTTCAATTATTGAACTTGGAAGTTTACTTGTCATATAAATTTTATGCCTGGAATTTTTTCTGAGTGCTGTCCTTTTGGGAATTATCTCACACCCTACTTACAAATTTGGGTGTAAGTATATTTGGTAATATTTAATGTAGGAAATGGTAAATATTATGAAGATGGTGGTTCATGTTGTTAGCGATCATTCATGGATGTTGTTGTGAAGATGGATTGAGGGTGGTGTCATCTTTCCAAATGGTAGTTTTGGAGTTGTTTTTTAGTCACCAAACGTTTTGGTAGTTTTTGGGATTTTGGTCCCTTTTTTTTAGTATCTTTTTTTTGTTCATTACACATGTAACTCAAATCTGGATTCTTTTTTTTTGTTAAAATCTAGATTGGTTTTGATTTTTAGTTTTTGGTAATTTAGTTTGTTCATTGTTTAATATTTTCATATTCAGGTAAATTGTTCGCACGCGTTATCATTTATACTCGGGCACTTATTCTAGACCGTGGGGACCGGGAACTCCCTTTGGGCCTTGACATAGACTAGTCCGGGTGTCGGGTGGGATGACGAACCAAATTGGTTAATGATAATTCTGAAAATTAATAAAAAAAGTTCTATTTTTTGAATAATAAAATCGCAAAATAATTCATCTTTATACATTTTTATGATGTAATATAGAAATAGAAATCTATATTATTTCTTCTTCATATGATTAGTTGATATTTCCATGTTGTAAGACATTTGTTTAGTAGGTAGATTCATATATTTCACTATACGAATAGAAAAATTGTGTGAGAACATATAGTATCAAATACTGTAGCTACCATAAATGATGTAATATGAATTATACCTCCCACCGATAATAGTCACACCTCTGACCCCTTGGGGGAATAATCTAGTGTCTGAATATTCTTTATCATAAATAATTTAATAGACCTACAACTAGTCTGTGACATAGTTATCACCTAACCCAACCCATGATATAATCTGTATCTAAATCCTAATCTTGGGGATTGAGGCCCAAATACTATGGTCGAATATTACTATACAAGGGATACCACAGGGTATAATGATCTTTCAACACACATAGATGGATGAATAGTGTTATAGAACCTATTAATGTTCCCCATATTATCATATATATGGAAGTTAATTAGAGGATATTGTTAAGAGTGCTTCATTTGATCTATCATTTCAATCATTTGGAAAATATATGAACTGCTTCATATAGGGGTAGAAGTAGCTATCTACGAAAAAATCAAGGGATAGTTCTACTTCCATTCAAAGTAACATCCATATTCCTATTTATTTAATAAAAATATCCCTCATTGCCTCATAGAATGGTAGATGTGTCAACATTATAAATATCATACTCTGATCAATCACCTCTATTAAATCTTAATTCACTACATTTGAATAATATTTAATCATTGAAAGGAATTCTCATAACCAAATATTTTTGTAAATTGAAATCTAAAAACAAAAAATATTCAATTCATGAAGATCCCCCAACTATATAGAAATGTGTTATATAAAAATACTCGCTTACATTACTTTGAGTATCTATATTTCTTGAGTCCTAAAATTCAATGTTAAGAAAGTGGAATGGGTTTTATGTTATAATATCATTGTTTATCGGGATTACTGAAAATTTATTATTTCAATAATGATGTATTAGGATCTATATCTCAAAAAACTCATGGATTTTATAATAATATAGTTATTAATAATATTTTAAATTAATATTACAATTTTAAACTTCTTTTTACTTAAAAATATTGGGAAAAAATTTTCAAAAAAATCGAACTTCATTTCGGTCTTCATTCTAAAATTTGTTTTCATCCAAAACCATGTTTTAAAAAAATGTTTTAAATTTTTTTTATATCATTTGAAAAATTATTTATAAAAAATATTTTTACACATTATTACTTTTAGAAAATATTTTTAAATAAATTTTCATGTTTTTTGAAAAGAATACAGATATGGATTTTACTGGAAAGGTGGAAGGAATATTTTATTTAACATGTACGATATGAACAAAATTTTCATCCTTCATGACCACTCAAATTTTTTAAGGATTCAATTATAAGTTCCAAATGTTATTTTTAATGAAATTAAATTAAAAAATTTTATGTTCATTTTTTTAAAAAATTATTTTAAAAATGAAAAGAATATATTCCTCAATATTGATTTTACAAAAACATTTATGGTATTTCTATTAATCAACAACAACAAACCTTAATTCTTACTTCAATGGTTATATGTTTATTTTTTCCACAATTATTATTTATTTGAATGGTTTATGATCACATTGAAAATGTGGTGTATTGAACTTCCCATTCCTAATTCATTATTTGTAGTCATTAAACATCCCATGAAATATTCAATTTCATGTGATCAATAGACATTAAAATTTCCCTAAATATACATACTATTTATCTTGGATATGTTTGTTCGTTAAACTAAATATCATACCTACGTACGGTCTATTACATTGAATGTTATTTGATTGACTGGGGAAATATTGATAATCATTATTCTTTTTTAAATTTTAATATTTAATGGTAAGGAATATTATTCATGGTTTAAATCAATTATTCGATATATGAGGAATACATTGGAATTGCAATGATAGGTGGGGCTTGGACATTACATAACCCCTCTATGCATCAGTTTGTCTCACGATACAATAATGATATGGTTTTGGATGAGGCCTTGAACATTTATATAGATTAATTATATTGAGGCCTCAATGGTATTATATTTTATTTCATTAATCCTAAACGATATTAGATGTCTTGGAATAATGGCTCGATTGTATGATTTAGATGAAGAACATTATACATTCTATAATTATGAATTCATTTAATTTTATTCTATATGATTATTTGATTAGTTATAATTTACATGGTTATGTTTCATGTCCATGTGATTATTTTTATGGTATTATTTTATCATGAATTATTCCTAGAATATTATTCTCATTTTATTGATAAATATAACGTGTTTCTGTTATCTAACTTTCGATATTGATTATGTCTTTTATTTTCATATCTATTCATATATTCCTACCCTTAATGAGAATATGATCTCACACATTCTTATGTTTTAGTTTACCTAGGATTCCATGAATTATTTTATGATTGATATGTAGGAATTTCCAATGGTAAATAATGGTGATCTCAAAAAAATGAGTTGTTGTATTTTATGTTTCCAAATGTAAATGTGATTAAAGTTTGTATCTATTTTACCTACAAAACTAAATGATTTAGTACCTCAGGGTGTTATTACTTATATCGTATTCTAATTTTATATAGTAGACAATGTCTCAAGGCTAATGGGGTCGGGGTTACTACCGTTGGTGTTAGATGAAGTTCGTAAGATACCTTGTGAACTAGATTTTGGAAAATGTATGTTAGGGGACATGAACCCAATATATACATTGAGGATAAAACATCCTTAAGTTTTGGTGGTAAGGTAAATATTATGTGATTTTTAGTGAAATACATACATTATAGCAACTAAATGTAGATAAGGTTTTTATCATCGGGTATATAGAGGCAATAACTCTAAAAATGTTACATCAAGATTGAATCGATCATCACATGCTGAAAAAATGGGCCTTACAAGAATATTGGTTTGACACTATTGGTGGATATTCTTAAGGAAATTGAAAATTTAATACAATTTTTTTTATAAAGAACTTGATAATGGAGGTATCCCAAAAGAAATTTTTTTTACTATGATATAAGTAATTTATATTTTTTTCAATGTATGTTAAGTATTTCACTATTTTTGGGATTATACCTTCTATTTAATAATTATATGATCTAATATAATGAATTCCATTGTTTATAAATGGATCACAACAGATATAATATTGGCCTTATTAATGAAAATAATACAA